>OX465282.1:99342603-104142603 GCA_949987705.1 Thereva unica | reverse complement strand
CCATGTACCCCTAGACACGATAATTTTACAACTTAGCTTGGTAGGCCCGATCATATTAGTTCATCCGTTTAGGTAAAATTTACCCACCTTTTCAGTACAGGACCATAAACTGGTTAAATTTGTGTAACTTCTTGCACCGGCGAGATCCGCATTAGTTCGGGGATAGACGTACAAGATATTTTATCGAGAAAATAAACTGGGAAAAATAAATCGGAGTAATAAAAGTGAATTCCTTTAATATATGAAAATGAAGTCACGGAACTTCCCAAGTAGAAATTTTTACTAGTAATCTGCCAGTAACTGGTTAGTTTTTCCCTTTTTCTAACAAGTAACTGGTGAGGAAAACTTGTGAGGGCTTTGTAGGATTATGTAACGCTAGTTTTTGCTAGTGCCTTGTAGGGAAAATCTAGTCAGAAACTGACGAGCGCCTCGTCATAAACTGGCCATTCACTTGCAATAAACTGGCAATTCACTCGCAATAAACTAACCAGCCCCTCGTAGAAAACTAGCCAGTTCCCAACCATTCTTTCGTAGAAAACTAGCCTATTACTTGCAAAAAACTATCAGACTTCTATTCGAAAACTGGTTAGTTTCTCGTTAAAACTTTCGCACTTTTTTCACTTTTTAACTCTTATTCAGCCGAAAGTCACAACGAAACTGTATTTGACTGTTCTGTTGCCGTGAATTCCCGTACTTGAGGAAAAAATGTGGAAAAGAGGAGAACGACTTTATCTATCTTATAGAGAAAACATTGATTACAGAAAGGTTTTGTGATTACATATATAAATTTTTGGTAACATTTCCTGGCGAGTATTTGTAGGAAAATACTAAAATCGCTTTATACTTTAGTTTCTTCGAAAATTACTCAAAATGATTTCTAAATAGAGTTTCCATATCATTTCCTTTCGAGTTACTTATAAGAATCTACTAGAATAGTTTCCTCCCTATCATTTCACCTCGAGGTCCTCGTAGGGAAGTACTAGAATAGTTTTTCTCTAGAAAAACACAAGTATGTAACTTGTATGAAATGCTGGAGTAGTTTTTATCTATCATTTTTTAACAAGTAATTCGTAGGAAAAACTAGTCTAGTTTTTCTCCAGCCTTTCCTCGCAAGTTACTTGTAGGGTAAAGCTGGAATAGGTTTTTCCGATTAGTTTCCCTCAAGTTATTCGTAGGGAAAACCTAGAATAGTTTTTCCCTATCATTTCCACTTGAATAACTCGTAGGGAAATACTAGACTAGTTTTTCCCCACATTTACTAACAAGTTACTCGTATGGCCTCGTCAAAAACTAGAAGAATTTCTACTTGGGTTTCAATTTGTTTTTCAAATATTTAAATGTTTTTCAAAAACTGAAATTGCGCCCGGTGCAAGTGCACCAATTACACTTATGAAAACGTCGTCCTGTCTAATTATCTGACCACCTTATGCAAATTCAGACTTTGTATTTCTGATTTCTAAAATTAAGAGCCAAGCTTAAATTTTTAATTATATTAAATTTCAAACAAATATAAAAAGTAGAACTTTAATATCAATCAGAATCCGATTTGAACGCACAACACTATAGTAATTCTGCAATATCTTTTTCCGTCTGAGTACTTCTTAATTAAATCACCAAAGAAAAAGGTAGCAACGTCTGGTAGGTCATTAATTACGAGTACATCAATTTCTCTGCTAATTACAAGACACAATAGAAAGGGCTCACTTCTAGACTGTGTTTAAGAAGTTAATTAAAAAAATCCTTTATTTTCTGTAAGATTCAATTGAGAAAGCTACAATACCCTTGCTCTAGTCTATCTGCAATGATCAGGACTTTTGTCCTATTTATAGTTTCACCCTTTATCTTACAATCGTTGAAAGAATTCCTTTGAATTATTAAATAACCACTGGACTGAGAGAGAAGAAAATAAAGTTTTTTGGTTCATCCGACAGACATTTTCATGAAGTTTTATATCATTTGCTTTTATTTTCAAGGTTTCAGTTAAGCAGTTTAGAATTGTTTGGTCTGAAATAAGAATGAAGTTGACCAGACCCTTAACTTCTTCTATATTTGGTGCTTAGGTTCGATGAACATATTTGAATACTCGCTTTGGGGTGAGTAATATTGTAAAACAAAATTTTGTTTGTTGGTTTTGAACTTTTAACCAATGGTTTAGCATTTTGGAAACACAGCTGTCGATATCATAACAACATTATTATATCGTCACCCTTATGCCAGAAACGCGAAAGTGTAAATCTGCAGTTTTGAGTTATTGCTAGATAAATGTTCAAACTGTCTCTAAAAGACTGTCTCTATCAGATTTTTTTTTACGCGTCCAATCTTTTTTTAATCCTTACTAATATTATAAATGCGAAAGTAACTCTGTCTGTCTGTCTGTCTGTCTGTCTGTATGTTACGCTTTCACGCCTAAACCGCTGGACCGATTTTGATGAAATTTGCAACAGACATAGTTTAGACCTTGGAGACGGACATAGGCTATTTTTTTTTTTGGAGAAAAAAGGGTTGAAGGGGGTGAAATGGGGTTCAATAAGTTGTAAGGGGATTTATTTTCTTTACTTTTTTTCTATTGTATAAAAAGTAACTGACTGAAAGACAACGCACAACCTAAACCGCTAGAGCTAAAGGGCTGAAATTTTTAACAGTGCATCCCTAGCGATTTTTCGAAATTCATCCCCTAAGGGGATGAAATGGGTTTTTTCCAAACCGCTAAAGCTATAAGGCTGAAATTTTGACAGTACATCCCTATAATGATGTGGACATCCACTAAGAAGCGATTTTTCGGAATTCATCCCCTAAAGGGGTGAAATGGGGTTTTTCCAAACCGCTATAGCTATAGGGCTGAAATTTTGACAGTGCATCCCTATAATGGCGTGGACATCCAGTATAAAGCGATTTTTCGAAATTCATCTCCTAAGGGGGTGAAATGGGGTTTTTCCAAACCGCTATAGATATAGGGCTGAAATTTTGACAGTGCATCCCTATAATGGCGTGGACATCCACTATAGAGCGACTTTTCGAAATTCATCCCCTAAGGGGGTGAAATAGGGTTTACCCAAACCGCTAAAGCTACAGGGCTGTAATTTTGACAGTGCTTCCCTATAATGGCGTGGTCTTCCACTATTAAAGCGATTTTTCGAAATTCATCCCCTAAGGGAGTGAAATGGGGTTTACCCAAACCGCTGGAGCTATAGGGCTGAAATTTTGACAGTGCATCCCTATAGTGATGTGGACATCCACTAAGAAGCGATTTTTCGGAATTCATCCCCTAAGGGGGTGAAATGGGGTTTTTCCAAACCGCTAAATTTATAGGGCTGAAATTTTGACAGTGCATCCCTATAATGGCGTGGACATCCACTAAGAAGTGATTTTTCAAAATTCATCCCCTAAGGGGGTGAAATGGGGTTTTTCCAAACCGCTATAGATATAGGGCTGAAATTTTGACAGTGCATCCCTATAGTGATGTGGACATCCACTAAGAAGCGATTTTTCGGAATTCATCTCCTAAGGGGGTGAAATGGGGTTTTTCCAAACCGCTATAGATATAGGGCTGAAATTTTGACAGTGCATCCCTATAATGGCGTGGTCTTCCACTATAAAGCGATTTTTCGAAATTTATCCCCTAAGGGGGTGAAATGGGGTTTTTCCAAACCGCTATAGATATAGGGCTGAAATTTTGACAGTGTATCCCTATAATGGCGTGGACATCCACTATAGAGTGACTTTTCGAAATTCATCCCCTAAGGGGGTGAAATAGGGTTTACCCAAACCGCTAAAGCTATAGGGCTGTAATTTTGACAGTGCTTCCCTATAATGGCGTGGTCTTCCACTATTAAAGCGATTTTTCGAAATTCATCCCCTAAGGGAGTGAAATGGGGTTTACCCAAACCGCTATAGATATAGGGCTGAAATTTTGACAGTGCATCCCTATAGTGATGTGGACATCCACTAAGAAGCGATTTTTCGGAATTCATCCCCTAAGGGGGTGAAATGGGGTTTTTCCAAACCGCTAAATTTATAGGGCTGAAATTTAACAGTGCATCCCTATAATAGCGTGGACATCCACTAAGAAGCGATTTTTCGAAATTCATCCCCTAAGGGGGTGAAATGGGGTTTTTCCAAACCGCTATAGATATAGGGCTGAAATTTTGACAGTGCATCCCTATAATGTCGTGGACATCCACTATAGAGCGACTTTTCGAAATTCATCCCCTAAGGGGGTGAAGTAGGGTTTACCCAAACCGCTGAAGCTATAGGGCGGTAATTTTGACAGTGCATCCCTATAATGGCGTGGGCATCCACTTAGGAGCGATTTTTTGAAATTTATCCCCTAAGGGGGTTAAATGGGGTTAACCCAAACCGCTGGAGCTGGCTTTAATTTTGACAGTGCATCTCTATAATGACGTGGACATTCACTAAGAAGCAATTTTTCGAAATTCATCCCCTAACGCAGTGAAATGGGGGACATAAACATGCCAATCTCTGCTTCAAAACTTGCAGATTTGTTGAGCAGAGGTGATATACGCAGCAATTTGTTTACCATATTTATTAAAAAAATGCACTATAATAAACCCTTTTAGGGATAATGACAGCTGACTTTTTTGTTTGTTTTTTTTTTTTGTAGGAAAACATTGCACATAATAAACAGTTTTTATTTAAAGGCGTTGCAAGGCACGCGGGTTTTATGCTAGTATAGCTATATAATAAACCCACATTCGTACTTCTGGCATGGCATCTTTGTACCATTTTGTATTACAAAACCCTATTAGCGTGAGAGTGAAAAATTTTCACTTTCGCGTCTCTGGCATAAGGGTGACGATATATAACAACGCATTTTTGAAAGATAGATTTATCAATTAACTTGAGGATGCCATTAAAACATGTAGAATATTTCTATCTATAACCTTTTGCTCTTTACTTTTATTAGAAACTATTTCAAATTAAAAGCGTATTTTTTTAGTTTTCTTAAACTATTTATTTTGATGTCTTCCTTTTTAGTCTACTATAAGTCCTCCACCATTTTGTCGTGGCCGCCATATTATATTGAAAATGACGTCACATAGCTAACTGTATTCTAACTGTCATACCCTTTCGTTTGATACCCAGTGGTCGCTTAACACAATTGCAAAAATCGGCCGCCATCTTGAATTTGAAATCATGCCACACAACCATATTGAGGCGGCCATCTTATTTTCTTACATAATGGTCAGATTTCATTACAGCCGCCATCTTGATTTTCTTACAAAATGGTCAGATTGCCTTGTCACGCGAACTATACATATATGCAAAATTTTAAGTTGATCGGTTATATGAAAACGGGTCAAAATTCAGTTACCAGATTTGAACTAAACAAACTATGTACAAACCGCCATCTTGTTTTTTTTACAACATGGTCAAATTGCATTGTTACCCGAACTACGCATGTGTGCAATATTTGAAGGTGATTGGTTACATTTTCTACATTTTAGTCTATAATATGCCTTCCGGCATTTTGTGTTGGCCGCCACTTTGAATTTGGAATGACGCCACATAGCTAGTTGTATTCTGCATGCCATGCTCTTTTATTTGATACCAATGTCGGGTTATTGGGGAACACAAGTGCAAAAACCGGCCGCCATATTGGAGCCGCCATATTGATTTTTTATGAAATGGTCTGACCCAAGCTCGCGTTCGCGGTTTTTTGTGGGTGTTCACGGCGTGAGTCTGGCGCCGCCTTAAGGCAAAAACAGATTGGCACGGCCGCGGCCGCCTGTGAGAGAATTTTGCATACATTTGATTTCTTTCCTATTGTGTTAACAAAAACGGTGGTCCGTGATTTTAAACGGTTTTTGTTTGTGCCTTTAAAGTTTTCGTTGAGGCCATGAACATTTTTGCACTTGAATTAACAATCTGCTATGCTAAACTATCGCCTTCGCTTGTATGTCTGTGATCGAGTAATGCAACCGTACTTTTTGGGAACGATTCTGCAGGTAACTACGGATTAAAGAGGTAACAAAAGATGTAAACCTCATATGGGTTGCCAATTTTGTAAATAGACCACATGCGCCTGGTCAACACTATCAAATATTTTACTGAAATCAAAAAGCCATTCGGAGGTCAGTAGTAACCTTCAGAAGTGCAGAATAGATTAGCATAGAAGGCTTTACGGACTTCTTCATAGTTCACGTTGCGGAAACTAAATGTACTAGTATTATTATCAGTAGCAAAGAGCCTGTAGTGACCGCGTAAACTTAATTACTTAATTACACAAACATTCCGAAGTTCTGGGTACACCAGCCCGCCTCCTGGTTTTACCAGGCCGAAATCATGTTCCAGTTGGCGGGCTGTAGGTCCGACAAAATGAAGGTCTACAATGTTATGGCCGCATTACCGGAAGAGGCGGTAACGGCGATGCGGCTTAGCACTGTAGACCACGCCACCTCATACGAGGATATCAAACAACACCTGCTCGAGAAGTACGGCACTTCGGAGAAACGCCGACTCGAGCAGTTGTTGTCAGTGCAAGAGCCTGGAGACCGGAAACCTTCGGAGTTCCTCCAGGCTCTCAAGGCACTAGCGGGTGGATCGTCGGCGGTCAATGACGACCTGATCCGGAACCTGTGGGAGCGGAGGCTTCCACAGGCCATCCAGGTCACATTGGCCACCGCTGCCGACCAAACCCTAGCCGGGTTGGCATCCACGGCGGACAAAGTATGGGAGGTGCTTCCACACGGACGTGCCTCATACGCGTCCGCCGTCCACGCAACACCGGCCAACGCGGAACCCACGTTGATGTCGCTGCAAAGCGCCATCAACAAACTGACGGCCAGATTAGACAATCTGGCCAGAAGTCCGCGAAGACCGAGAAGCCGAACACCTGCCAATCGGCAGGGCGGCTCTCGTCAGCCCTCGGCCACTCGGCCAACAGGGGCCAATAAAGCCAGGGGTAGCCTGTGCTACTTTCACTACCGTTATGGTAGTGAAGCTCGCACCTGTAAGGCCCCCTGCAGTTTCGGTGGTGGTCAAGCCAAGCCGGCTAAGAAAAAGTCGGCCACCACCCAATCTAAAAAAAACTAGAGAGTCAGGGGGTCGACATGAGCGAGCATATAACCGGCCGCTCATATCGTTTATTCGTCAGAGACACCAACAATCGGATGGACTTTCTGATTGATTCGGGCTCTGACGTTTCAATTGTTCCCGCCAAGGCGTTCCCGGCCCATAACGGTAGCCCGAACGTCCTTCTGTACGCGGCCAACGGATCACTGATCCGAACTTTCGGCACAAAGTTGCTTGAACTTGAACTCGGCTTACGCCGACGATATGTTTACAACTTTATCATAGCCGACACCACTAAAGCCATTATCGGGGCGGACTTCTTAACGAAGTTCAAATTGTCCGTCGATTTTGAATATCGGCATTTAGTCGACAAGCGCACGAAGTTTCGAATTATCGTGTGCGCTACCGTCGACTACAACCCCGAAACATTTCCATGCCGAGTTATTGGCATATACAAAGAGCTATTAACGAAGTACGCTTCGTTAACAAAACCGCCCAATTTTAATCTTCCAGTTAAACACAATGTGCAACACCACATTGTAACTAAAGGGCAATTACCTTTTGTCACCGCTCGGCGACTCCATCCGGAGAAACTGAAGGTGGCAAAGTTAGAGTTCGACCATATGGTCGAATTGGGGATTTGTCGACCTTCGTCGTCCCCCGCAGCATCTCCGCTTCATCTAGTTCCTAAACGGGACTCACATGATTGGAGGCCATGCGGCGACTACCGTCGCCTTAATGCTGTCACTGTGCCGGATAGATATCCGATCCCGCATATACAGAATTTCTCCGTGAATCTTCACGGCTGCACAATTTTTTCGAAGGTTGACTTGGTACGTGCATACCATCACCTACCAATCGCCCCAGAAGACGTGCATAAGACTGCGCTCATTACGCCATTCGGACTATATGAGTTTACACGTATGCCATTCGGCTTACGGAATGCAGCACAAACCTTTCAAAGGTTCATAAATGAAGTTACGAGAGATCTCGACTTCGTTTATGTATACTTGGACGATATACTTATCGCCAGTAAAACCGAGGATGAGCATATCGTTCACCTCGAAGAGCTCTTTAAACGCCTCGATAGCTTCGGTTTAACCATTAAGCTAGAGAAATGCGTTTTTGGTGCAACAGAGATTAAGTTTCTAAGCCACCGCATCACAAAGGATGGAATACTTCCCTCCTCCGATCGGGTTCAGGCTATCGTTGATCTCGCACCTCCAACTTCTGTCAAATCGATCCAGAAGTTTTTGGGAATGGTGAATTTCTATCACCGATTTATCCCAAAATTGGCTGAACAGTTGGTGCCTATAAACGAGCATTTGAGAGACCTTCTCAACCGCTCACGTGCCAATAAAGTTTTTGACTGGCCAGCAGAATGTCAGGCGGCATTCCTCAAGGTGAAAACCTCGATGGCTGAAGCAACTCTGCTGAACCATCCAATCGAGGATGCAAAATACAGTCTTACGACTGACGCCTCTGATTACGCAATCGGAGGCGTTTTGGAACAATTCAACGGTCATCGGTGGCAACCTCTAGCTTTTTATTCCAAAAAGCTGTCACCAACAGAACGGAAGTACTCTGCATTCGATCGCGAACTCCTCGCAATCTATGCAGCGATCAAACACTTCCGTTACTTCGTTGAAGGACGCAATTTCGTGGTCTATACTGATCACAAACCACTGGTTCGCGCCCTTCACACAAAGACCGAACGATCCCCTAGACAGACCAGACATTTGGGTCTAATCTCTCAGTTTACCACAGACATCAGACATGTGTCGGGTAAACAAAACGTTGTCGCAGACTACTTGTCACGCTCACTAGCAACCGACAACGTCGACTCGGTCACCTTCGACCTGCCTACACTGGCTCAGGCTCAACAAGGTGACACAGAGTTGAAGTCTCTACAAGAGCACCCCAGCAACGGCTCACGGGTAAAACTAATTCTCACGCCAATACCATTTACCGCCCATCAGGTGTGGTGTGAGACTAGTACAGGCATTCCTAAGCCTTACATACCCACTTCCTTACGCAGACTAGCGTTCAACTCCGAACATAGTCTCTCTCATCCTGGTATTCGCGCTACAAGACGAGCCGTTACCAAGAAATACTTCTGGCCATCGATCAATAAAGACTGCAATGAGTGGTCTCGATCATGCCTAGGTTGCCAAAAGTCCAAAGTTTCACGACATACCAAATCTCCATTGGAAGCTTTCAAACTTCCAAATAATAGATTTGACCATATTCATATGGATATAGTGGGACCACTACCACCATCTCGTGGATACTCTTATATCTTAACGATAGTCGATAGATTCACGCGATGGCCTGAAGCATACCCAATTCGGGATATCTCCGCTTCAACAGTGGCAAAGAAATTCGTCACTGAATTTGTCCCACGATTCGGCGTACCTCTTGAGATCACAACCGACCAAGGTACGCAGTTCGAATCGAAACTGTTCAATGAAGTTGCCAAATTACTCGGCACTCATCGAATTCGGACTACCGCCTACCACCCGCAAGCAAACGGAATGGTTGAACGGTTCCACAGGCAACTTAAAGCAGCCTTAATGGCAAGGGACAACACTACTCATTGGAGTGAAGACTTGCCCTTTGTCATGTTAGGCATACGCACGGCAATTAAGACCGACTTACAATGCTCACCAGCCGAGCTCGTATACGGTCAGAATCTGAGACTCCCCAATTCGATTTCTATCCCAACGGATGAGAATCCAATTGAAGAATCAGAATTCCTCTCTCGCCTTCGTTCTCATATGCAGAACATTAAGGCAATACATCCTCGGCAACCCGTCCAAAAGGATGTCTACGTGCCAGAAGCCCTGGAGAACGCTGACTACGTTTTCATACGAGTCGACAGAGTTCGAAAACCTTTCGAACCTCCATACGAAGGCCCATATGAAGTAATCAAACGATTACGAAAACACTTCGTTGTCAAATTGAACGGCACAACCAAGTCAATATCCATTGACAGGCTAAAGCCAGCCTTCGGCTGTGACCGCGACAACGAAGCTAAGCCGTCTAAAGCGGTAACATTTCGTTAACGCTATGCTGGGGGGGGGAGTATGTAGTGACCGCGTAAACTTAATTACCAAGTCTACGCAAAGTCACACAATAAACTCCCACACAATAAACACGATCAATCGGAACACTTCATCGATCACCGAACTCAAAGTTCAGTGATCTTGTCGTCTCCCGTTCCGTCCCGATCGTGTTTATCGAGAGAGCCAATTTCCGGCATCTCCGTTTTTCTGCTCGTGCAAAAAAGGTTACCAGACATCTCGTCCAAAAATTACAAAGTGATATATACGGTTAAAGTTTACATAAAAATAGAATTTAAGTTTATTACGACAACTTTTTTAATATAATAAACAGTTTGTGATTATTTGACAAAATTAGAGTTTTATTAACCACAACGTGGTTACAGATAATTACAAGCCTTTTCCTTCCTTTGATCCGTTACCGGGCGATTCGATCGGGACGTTCCCGCAACGGACGCGCTGCTGTCGGTTCCGCTGAGTCTCGAACTCTATTCAAGATTCGTTTCCATTCTTGCCGGTTTTTGGCGATGTCTCGAGGCTCGGTAACTGATAACCGTTGATTATTTAGGTCATCCTCGATATTCTTTAGCCAGGTTTTCTTCGGTGCCGATCGCTGGATTCTCCATCCTGCGGAACGGTCTCGCTAGAGAAGTTTACGTGGTAAGCGATCATTATCCATCCGTAGTCGACGTTTTTGCATTTCTTCTTCGATCAGTGTCTGCTGATCGCATCTTTGTCTAACTGTCTCGTTTAGAAGGCGATCGCGTAGTGAGACATCGAGGATCTGCCTCGAACATCGCATTTGGAAGACCTCGAGCTTCTTAACGTCCAGTTTGAGCAGTCTCCACGTTTCAGATCCATAAAGAAAAATCGGGAGGATCAACGTTCAGTAAAGGCATATGCACCACTTGAGCGAGGCGAAAGTTGCTGTTGCTTGGCCGATGCGACTGTGAACGTCGGCGATCAATGCCACTTTCGTTTCCTCAACCAATGATCCCAAATATTTTAACCTTGGAACCTGTTCGATTTGGGTTCCATCGAGGTGAACACTGGCTCTCGATCTGTCCGTTGTGAGCACTTTGGTCTTTGCTTCGGCATCCGTGTCGGTGATTGGCGGCGAATATTAAATCGGTTACGAAGTTGTCGTCGTATCGAACCCCGAGTTGTCCATCGAATACTTCATGCATAATCGCGTCGATCACAACATTGAAGAGAAGTGGTGAAGCGACGTCTCCCTGTCGGACACCCGTTTAAATCGGGAACTCCTCGGATAAGTCGCTTCGAATACGGACGCTGCTGGTTGAGCCATCGTACACACGTTTGGGGAAGTTAGATGATGTTAGATGTTCCAATCAATGCAATCGAAAGCGGATTTGAAATCGATGAAAACGACGACAGTTAGTTTGTTGCAACGAATTCTTTCTTCCATTTACTGACGGACTGCGAATATTTTATCAATGCATCTTCGATGTGGTTTAAATTCCGCTAGTTCTTTCCGGGCTCGTTTGCTCTCGATGTTTCTGTAGCCTCAATTGTATGATTTTCGTAAATTCTTTGCCGACGATCGAAAGAAAGCTAATGCCGCGATAATTCTTGCATTACCGACTGTCGTCTTTCTTCAAAATTGGGACAACGATCGCCTTTCTTCCACTTCGACGGAACACGATCCGAATGCCATAAGTGTGTTATGAGGACATGAAGTCGTTGTGATAAGACATCACCTCCGGCTTTGATAATTTCGGCGGTAACTTGGTCTATTCCCGGCGCTTTTCCATTTTTCAGTGATTTTATTGCTGTCTTCACCTCGTTAATTGTCGGTTCGGTATCGAGAAACTGATTTGTCGGCTGTTCGATAATCGGCGGTTCGGGTGCTAAACCCTGCGGGAGATCGTGGTTGTACAGCTGGTGGAAGAATTCTCTCCACCGCTGCAGGCGTTCATGGGGAGAACTCACAAAAGTAGCATCCGATTTTTAGATGTTGTCGGTTGTTGATGTTGCTTTGCCGTCTAACCGGCGGATTGTCTGGTACAGCGTCCGCTACTCGTGCTTCGACGTCGTTTTTTCCTGTCGGCCGCAACGTTACTTCAGTACTTCGCGTTCCAATATCATTTTCTGTCGAACTTCTTTGTTCAATCTTCGGTATTGCTTAAAGTCGACGTGCTTCATTCGCTTCCGCTGATCGACAGACAGCTGTCCGAGGAGATCCATGGTTGCGTCCGTTTACGGATAGGTGGACACAACTCCATTGCGCACTCCACTCCGACAGTTGCCTTTCTTCTACACCATATCCGGTATTGCGAACGCCGCGAATTTGTTGGATAATGCCATTTGAAACTCTCGCTCTCGGGTTCCGTAGCCCCAATTCTTCTTCGCTGGTGGAGGTGCCGTTTTCTTTGCTTTTTGTAATCTCATCTGTAATTTCGCTCGAACCAGATAGTGGTCCGATCCGTCAACGTACGTCTTTCACCGTCGATCGGAATCTTGCGTTGATCAGAACGTAGTCTAACATCGCCGAGTCGTTGCCGGATGTATTTCTCCAGGTGAGTTGGTGTTTGAGTGGATGGCGGAAAATGCTGTTGCCAACGATCAAGTTGTTTGACGATGCGAATGAAAGCAGGCGTAAGCCGTTGTAGTTGATTACTCCGTGTCCAAACCTGCCCATGGTTTTCCCCCAGCCGGTTTGATCTGCTCCTGAATGTGCATTAAAGTCCACCGCGAGTATTGGTAATTGGTAAGTACCTTTCGGAATTGTCATTGGTTATAAGAAATGCTCTCTATCCATTTTTCAAGTAAAGTATATAAGTATGGTTTTTTTTTAATTTTATTATTTCTTTTCTAGTTTCTCATTCAAGTTGAATTGGTAAAAATATTTTTGCGCTTTCAACAAATTCATCCATAACGACATAGACGGCTATTCTTTAATTATAACACTCCATACCATTTTTGCACATCAGACTGATTTCCATTTTAATTTCCATTACATTTAGCATGCAGTTTCTAAACCAGGGTTTTTTTTCCAGCACAGCAACGATAAACATTAAAATTTTTACATTTGTAAATGATGTTTTGTGATAAAAAAAACATTAGGGGTCGTCCATAAATTACGTGAGGCATTTTTTGCGGTTTTCCGACCCCCCTCTTGTTGAGATTTCGTGAGATTTGGCTCGACCCCCTCCCCCTCCACCGTAATCTAACGTGAGATTTTTCAGAGTTTAAAAAATGTCTATTATTTAAATAAAAATATGTATTTACGGTCGTAACCGCTAGCGTTAATTATCGATAAAAAATAATTCGAATTCCTACTTGCCCCTCCTCTATTCTAATCGATTTGTCCGCTTATAGTGGACACACAGCTACCAAATCGTGAACACACAACTACCAAACACACAGGTCGACATCAGGCCGTGGCCTGAAAGCTTTCGTCACACCGCCCCGGCCGCCAGCTGGATGGCGCCTGCAGTCCAAGAAACTGAAAAAATCTTCAATCACCACTTCAATCGACCACTTCAAACAATTTATGTGCTACCACCGCAGAACTTCTATTCAGTCTCAACCCGCGAACTTACCGCACGAATTCCTGGCGTATCCAGTCGGACCTGAAAGCAAGGCGCGAAAACCATTAACATTCGCATTCACGCTTGTTCGCGGGTGTTCACGGCGTGAGTCTGGAACCGCCTAAGGCACAAACATATTAGAAAGGCGGTGACGGCGGCCGCCTGCGAGAGAATTTCCCATTCATTTTATTTTTTCGCGCCGCCTGTCCATTATGTCAGCAAATATGGTGGTCTGTGTATTTTAAAGGTTTTTCCAGTCACCAATCTGTTTGTGCCTTTAAAGTTTTCGTTGAGGCCATGCACTTGTATTAACAACCTGCTATGCTAAACTGTAGTCTTCGCCTGTGTATCTGTAGGGAATCACGTTACCTGCACGCCACGCCCTGTCAGGCAGATACCTGAAGTCCTCATCCCCAGTCAGACTGAGTATTGTATTCGGGCCGTGCCTGCGGACCTGTCCTGGGGGCGGTTTGTAAGTAAATACGAGTTGTTAGTGGAGAAACACGTTTTACTTAATTTAACCTAGTTTTCTAGCAATTTTACCCTGTTTCTGGAAAAAAATTACGTGATATTTGCCGCGACCCCTTCTGCCCCACGTGATATTTGGTGAGATTCGGCTCGACCCCTCCGCTCCTAAACGCCTCACGTAATTAATGGACGACCCCTTATTATTATTGATTACAACATATTAATTAAGTTTAAAATAATGCATGTATTAATTTTTTATAATTTCCTTTCGATTGGAAAACAAGTGGGTTCAAAACAAGGGCATATAGCAATGAAAGTGTTAAAAAATGTCCTTAAATTATAACATAAAAAATTATACCAGATTAAGCTAGAGATAAAGTGTTAGTAAATTAATGAGATAAGTTTATTTAAAGTATTTTTAAACTAAAATCGTTTTCAGTTCTTCGCCAGATTCATTAAATGCAGATAGAAGTGATAAAAGCGCAATCGGATCTGCTTCCCCCTTGGCACTGTATAAGCTAGTAGTGCCACTGCTTCGTTGTGAAGTAGCCGATGTTCGTGACTCAGCTGCAAATGCTTTAGGGATGATTAACCATGATGCTTTAAAGTAAGTATGAATATTAATAAGAAATTCTATCGCTGAATTATTCACTAAAACAAAAAACAAAATTATTCTTCCCCTAACAGAGATTTAATGGAGGAATTGGTAGTATACATTCGAGAAGCAGTCGATCGTAAGCAGGAAAATATGAGAAGACGACGTCGACGGGATGCACTTCGATTGCAGTTGGTAAAAGTTCTTGAGAAAATTGCTGAAAATGGAACCTTTGGTGTTAGGTAAAAGAGATTTAACAAACAAAAAATTTATAAATTTTCTTCTCTAGAAAAGTCACGTTCATTAAAAACTTTTTCCCATCTTATCCTTCCCGTTTATATATTAATAACAGTCCGTGTGTTCTTGAACGAGATACAACATCCTTGCATCCAACTTTTGTTGAATATATCGAAGGAGCTCGCTTATACCTAGAAGCAGAAACAGACAAGGATAATACAAGCATACGTGAAGTTAAAACTCATTTTTGTAAATTTATCCGGAAAATGGTGAAAAATTTCACACGTACGTTTAAAAATCCTGATTCAATACTTATGTAACTTCTATTAAAAACTATTTTCCATACATTTATAGTTGAGTCATGTTCTGGGCTCCTTTCAAGAGATCTAAAAAGGAATCTCTTTAATTTATTTGCTTCATGGTGTGGAAACTTTTCAAAGCCTCTCGGGATTACATCGCAGACTGGATCTAGTGCTGACGAAGAAAAGTTACAATTTAGCGCATTGCAGGTGCTTCAAGTTTCTTTTTTAAAAAGGATCTTACATGGGAATTTATTAATAATTTTATAATTTGTTCCTCTTACAGGCAATGTCAGCGATATTATGCTGTGGTCCTATATTTGATGCACAATATCTGGCAGAGGAGGGTGTTATTTATAAATGGCTGGATTTATTACTTACAGCTCGGGAAGATAAGGTAAGAATTTTTAAGTATTGGTATCACGCTTTTAAATTTTAAGACAATATTTTAGTAACTGAAATTTTACCACCAAAACATGATTTATTTTGTTGATGATAGTCTATCTGCATGACTGTAATTTCCGCTTTCATGCATTTGATATATCATAAACATATCGTGATAACACATAAATGTAATTGGATACCAGGTGCAGGTCATCGAAATTGACACGGTCATTTATGATTACTATCAAAGCAGCATTTCGGAAACCAATCTCTCTGTAACTTTTGATTTATTTGAGTTATCAGATTACAAACAGATGAGCAAGTTTGGGTACAAATGAGATTAGGTGTCGTTATAATCTACAAAAAATTTGTTTCATTAGCGGTGTTACAGAGAAAATAGGTTCTTTTAAAACTTTGATTGCATATTTATAAAAGACTTCTCTACAAAATGAGGTGTAGATGGTCATAGTTTCAATAGTAGTATAGCTTATTGTGTGCTTGTTAACACATTCATTTATTTATTTATTTATTTAGCCAAACAAGGCACACTTAAATTAAAAAACAGTAGTACAGTAGCTCATTATAATAATAATTGATTAACAACTCGTGGGGGTGGCGTACTTCTTGCTTGTAGAAGCCATTTTACTTTTAACCCAATTTCGCTACCTAGTTTCTCTAACCACCTTGAGCTTGTTGCTTGTTCGAATCTCTTCCTTTTGTGCTGCTATATCCCACCAGATATGTTTAGCACACTTGACGATGGGGGTACTAACCTCTATGATATTATTGTGTTGTTAACATTCTGGCTATGATGGCCACACACTCATACTCACTTCTGGCCCCGACGGTATTCTTCCTACTGTTCTTAAGTCCTGTGCGGAGGTTCTCAAGTCTCCACTGAGAACCCTTTTTCAAAAATCCCTGGATAAAGGGCACTTCCCTACCCTTTGGAAGAATTTATTCAAATTCCTGTTCACAAAAGGGGTAGCAACAACGAAATATCGAATTATAGACCAGTTGCGAAGTAGTCGAAGGGGTTACTATATTACTATTACTATTAAACCCAAGGCCGTCTTATTAGCATCTCTGTTCGCCTCTAATTGTTCTTTACCTCATACTGCTATGTCCCCCCCCATACTCGAGAATACCATTTACTCAATGGACGGGATTCACTTCCAGGACTCGCGAGGTATTCAGGTGCCACAAAGAGCTCGATGTCAACAAATCCACTGGCCCCGGCAAAATTCCCTCTATGGTACTTAAAAAATATGCTTCACCTTTGGCTAAACCTCTGCGCAAACTTTTTGCCCTGTATTACTTCTCCGGAGTGCATCCTGGCTCTTGGAAACCAGCTCTTGTTCAGCCCATCCCAAAAAAAGGTGAAACCAGCAACTTATAGGTTTTGAATAACAATTTAAACACAGTCGACACTTTTATTTTATAATTTATTAAAAAATTTATTATTAATATTCACAATCTTGTGTGAATATGTGAAGTTGTTGTGTGACATTGCGTCAAGTTTGGTAATTAAACTTTATGCGGTCACTACAAACCCCTTAAACTACCGCCCAATAGCAATTATTTCTGTTATCTCCAAAATTATGGAGACAATAATCAATAGAAAGCTGATGAAATGTCTAAAATCCAACCAAATTTTACACGACAGGAAATACGGCTTTAGACCAAAACGGTCTACTGGCGATTTGCTTGTGTATTTAACTGAGCGTGTCAACTAAAGCATTCGCCGCTTTGGTGTGTCTGGTCAAGTTGCTCTAGATATCTTAAAGGCTTTTGACAGAGTATGGTACCCTGCTCTGTTGACCAAACTCGAAGCTATTGGTATAAACTTAGTTCTTACGTATTGGATGAAGAGCTTCCTTTCTGTTTGAATCAAAGTAGTATTGGTCGAATTCAGACCAATATAAACAGACAACGCCTCTTTAATACATCAGCATTTACAGAATCCGCAGACCGCAGTCTCTAAGAGCTAATTTCCAGATACCAATCTCGCAACTTATTATCTCTGCTGTTACCAAGCACAACTACTGATTGAAGGCTTTAAGACATTTTAAGATGATACAGCCTGTCTTCGTTTAAAATTACGGGAAAGATGATAAATGGATTAAGGCAGAAATTTCTAAACCTTTGGGAACGGTGATGTACATATGTACTTGGTGGGAACAGAACACGGCATCTGGAAATGACACTACAATCAGCTGAGATCCAGGATAAGTAACGAAGAAGAGTTCACAATCTGTCCGCCCACAGGAATCGACGAACATCATTGCATACCAAACTCCTCATCGACTCATAGGATTTCTCCTCCAGCCATCCCTCCAATCAATAGGTCTAAAGAAACAAGTGCTACCGATTAAAATAATCTAGTTGTCATATCCTTTGCAAAGTTCGACCGCCATCTCGGAACCGTCATCTTGACTTTTTTTACAAAATGGTCAGATAGCATTTTCAACTTCCAAGATTATTTTACATAGTTTGTTGCAGGTGGAGCTAATAAAAAGCGTACAAAACAATACCAAATAATCTTCCGTCTGTGTTCGAATTTATATTTTTTAGTATAATTTAAACCGATTAAACCTAAATTCAGAGAGCCGACTGGTTACTCACATAATTTGTCATGTACCGCTTTTGATCTATAAGTTAGGTAGAAATAAACTTAGGATTGAAACGAACAGACATAACAGAAAGTGTTAGATTGTACGTCCACCTTACATGCTTACAGATCGGAGTCAGTATTAGGAATGAACAAAATAATAGCAACTTTCTGCTTTTTAGTACATTGAACGAGGTTTACCAAACTCGACTCTTTTGATCAATAGATTTGTACGTGATTTTGAACATGGCAAAGTTATTTGCCACTTTTTAACAAAACATTTGTGTTTACGACTACGTACCTTGTTCGTACAAATCTAACGTGTTGACTACACTTCTAAATTTGAAAGTAAATTATAAAATAATAAAAAATAACACTTAAACCATTTTTATTATACTTTTACCTACAAGAAAAATCTCTTAACTTGATCCCTTTAAAGAGCACGTAAAATCAATTTAAGAATATTTGTAAGGAAGAATGAAGAATTTCCGTAAGATTGCTTTCATATCATTCGAAAGAGAATTTTATTGGTCCATTACGTGAGTTACAGTTTTTGACAGCGATGGTACACTCCCTTGCTCCCCCATACAATTACACGTACTGTATTAACGTTTTGTCTACGATACACTCGTTTTATGGGATACCTTTATGTAATAGACCGGAATGTTATTATTTTTTTATGATGGCACCAAAACGTTCCACTCTGCACTTACTCCTTTTTACGAGTTATTCCGCCTCAAAGTGGAAATCCTTTTATCTTCTAAGAATCTTAAAGAATTAATTTTTGTTAAGCTTAAGCTTTAAGTTTAGTTTTGATGTTGAAAATATCATGAACATTATGCTTTTATAGATATACCAATTAGCGAGGGATACTGTTGTCCTTCTGCTGGAGTGTAATCCCGACATTGGACAAATGCTTGAGTGGGTTATAGACCGATGCTACACTGCAATACCAAAGGAGGCGGATGCTTGCTTCTTATCACTAGCTGCTATATTTAGTGCAAGGTAAGTAAATATGTTTTTCTTTAAATGCATTTATAGGTTGATTAACTAAAGTTATAATACAACCTTTACCTTAATTTCCTAATCTTCTTTGAACTCTTGTTTTTCGTCCAGCTGTTGTTGTATATTGTGTTTTGTCTTCTTTCGATTTGTTTTGTTCTCCAGACTCCTTTTATCAGTCGCTTCTTATTATCACTTTTTTTACCCGGCTATTATATTATTCTTGTTCCTATTGTATTGTAAACGCGGCTTAGACGATCAATTGCAATGTTGATGGATTTCCCGTTTTTTTCAATGTTGAAATACTTCCTTACTTTGTATCACCCTAAATGGGCCTTCCTATGGCTGCTGTAGGGGCTTTAAGACGGCGTCATTTCGGACGAAAACGTATGTGTGCCATGTCGACTTATGTTTGTAGGTTTTAATTTTGCCAAGGTGTTCCTTAGATTAACCCAGCGGGAAAATATTGAAGCTATTCTCGATAAGCAGTAAAGAATTGCTTCCACGTCGTATCCTTTGGAAGGTGTTAAGAAGGTTTTGGTTTTTTGTTCAACAGACAAATTTTTGTTCAAGAAAATAAAAAACGAGCTGTTTGAGCCTTATGCACAGAGGCGGCGCTTCTATAGGTGCGAATGGTGCACTTGCACCGGGCGCATTTGTTGGGGGCGCAATTTCAGAAATTAAGAATTTAAAAAAAATATAAAACTTGAAAAAAAGTGGAAATTATTCTCACGCGTGCAAGAAATTACACAAATTTACCCAATATCTTTTCTTGTACTTTGTCATCCGAGGTTTAAAAATATGTCTACCCCATCGTCCTTTCCTACTCTCTTCTCAGATTGGATGCCTGGTTGGATGGATATTGACCTATGTGAAACTTCCTATGGAATCCTTTTTATGTTATGCTCATTATGATGGTGAATTATTGCATTATTACAGTGAGTTATTTCTCCCATCCAGCGAGTGTTTGTGCCCCTTTAAATAGTCCTTCACTGGGTTCAAAAACGAACAGCTTATGGGGCGCAGTGTGACATAGTGCACCGGGCGCAAAAAATCGAAGCACCGGCCCTGCTTATGCAGGAAACTTCTTGAAACATATTTTGGGTGTGTACTTTTTAAAAGCTTTCGAAAAAGCTCTACAAAATAGATTCCATTCTCAAGAAGCTGTCGGGAAGAAAATGCAACGCTTCCTCCCAATGACATACAATTATAAAGAAGATATGACATGGGATACGGACAGAAAGGGCTCCTAAGATCCAAAAGAAAGCTTCGTTATGTCTTAAAGTAGTCTTCTGCACCCCAGTGGGTTGTGAAGATATTCGATGTGATTGTGGATGTTGGGTTTTTTCTGCAAGTGAGAAATTCACCTGGCAGTCTCAACGCTGTACCGTAAACCAGTTCTGCAGTTGTTCCCTGAATGTCTTCTCTGAATGCTGTTCGAAATCCTAACATGACTGTTGGCAAAACGTCCACCCAGTTGCTGGTCTCATGGCATTTTATTGCTGCTTTCAAGCTGCGATGCCAGCGCTCTATTAGTCCATTTGAAGCTGGTTGATACGCTGTGGTTCTAATGTGTTTCGAGCCTAGAAGTTCTCTGAAAAGACTGCTTTCAAACTGACGTCCCTGGTCAGTAGTTATGCTGATCAGTACACCAAAACGAGCTATCCATCCACTGTAGAGGTGCCTAGCAATTGTCTCGGCCGTAATGTTACAAGTTGGTATGACTTACAGCCAGCGGGTACATCTGGCCACACATGGGAGGCAGCCCTGCAAACATTCCGACACGATATCGAAGCGAGAGCGATTCATAAAAAGCGAAAGCTTTCTTCGATAACGAAATCGAGAACGATTCGAAAGCGTTATCGAAAATGATAAAAAAGGAACGCTATAACAAATCGCTTTTTCAATTGAATAGCGAAGGCTTTGCATGTAAGCGTGTTTCGTTTTTTCGAATCGATATCGAATGAATTTCGAATGCTGTGTAGGTTTATGCGCTTTGTTTTTTTCTACTCAATTTATATTTTATAGCGAGTATAGTTCACTTCCAAGCCATTTTTTCTAATCAATATAGGGCAATCGTAATCGTTTTAATTTAATTTCTTTTCGTTTTTTGTTTTAATTTTGAGTGTTTTTATTTATCAGGATTTAACTATTGAAAATGGACACTGGCTAATTCCCACCGCGCCTGCGTTTCCTGCATAGCAAACGCACGCACACGCACTCATCGCCCGATACCAAACCCCTCCAAATCTCAAATTTCAAAGCAATTTTGGAAGAGATAAAGTAACAAAACCATGAAAAGAACTTAAAAGCTTTAGGGGTCGCTTTAACGATTGTTTCTCGAATAATACTCGACAAGTTTTTTTCGCAAATAGCTCGAGAAGGCCAGCAGCCGAGAAATTGTTTGCAGGGGGAGTATCGGTATCCCTGAGAAGTTGGTAGTGGGTCGACTATGTCGATGTTGCCGTTTTAGACTATACTTGTGCAAACCATAATTGAGGAGTTTCTTTCCAGAAGGGGGGCACTTTGACTGCGGTTTTGCAGATTTCCTTGTTGTTTTCCGGTAATGTATACTCTTCCATCATTATGTTCTTTTTTCATCGGGGTCACCACTTGTAGGTTGATTAACTAAAGTTATAGTTTTCTAAAATTATACCAAACTATTATTAGGACATTAATTGATAAGAGAATACTATTTTGTCCTCCTGTCAGCTCTCCGTTTTCTAGATTAATTATTAAATTAAACTATCTTTTTGTTTTTTACATGGCTACCTCCGTTTACTTTTACAATTTTATTTTTGCATTTTATTGCAAAGTAGAAATGGCGGTGGCAGTCCACATTCATATTAAACAATAACAAACAAGTTGTTTGACTAGAATTAAGCACCCACCCTCTTTCTTAGAATTTTCCCACCCTACAGGTTAAAGTCACCGACACCAGACTTAAATCCAAGAATTTCTTTCCTTATATAATTTTCATATGACACGAAAAACCTCAGTGTGACACTTAAGCGACATTTCACGAAGACGTGGATTCTGGCGCTGCCAATTTCCTTTTAAGTATTAACTTTCCTGCCCTTTTGCGGAAAGGGGTGGGGGGAGGTTTTGTTGAATAGAATGCAGAGCATTTCTTGAAGGAGATTTAATGTCACAATAAAAATAGACGTTGAATATCTACGCGCAAGATGCTGGAGACGCAAATATTGGAATATTTTATGCTAAGAGTAGAGTTGATGCAGTGCATTTGAAAGGGCTAGACAAGGAATAAATGATCCATAAAGTGTGTGTCTCCAGGAATAGTTTAATAGTAGCTCATTTTAATTGGGATGCAGCTTTTTGTCATATCTGTTGCAAATATAAAAATATGAATTATAAATAAGGTTGATGCAGATTTTCTTTGAAAGTTGTCTTCACAGAATGATATATGGTTTTTTAGAAGGGATATATAATTCGTCGAAATAACAATATGGGATACGTTATTGAGCTGATGACGCATGCTGAAGGCTCTAGAAATCTTCTTCTTTCGAAATTATTATTTTCCTCAATAGATTTATTTATTTTTAACTATTTTTATGTTTTGCTGTTAAACGAGATATTAACATATCCTTTCAACCTTGGTTCTTGTTTGTTTAATTCTTGAAATGCATATATAGTTTAAAGCTCAATTCTGAAAAAAAAACTACCCGAGAACTGTTTAGCAGTTCTCTTTTTCCTATTGAACATATGAGTAGATTTTCAGTTGAACTCTGTCCGTTATAAGTTAAAGAAATTTGAAACAATTGTAAAACAGTTTTATACTATATCTTGTATGTATAAAATCCTTGTAGTAAAAAAAATTTTTAAAAAAAAAAAACCGACTTCAAAACTACATATACCTATGCATGCATATGTACAAACTTAAACTAAAAAGTAAAAAATAATATTTTAATTACCTCAAAGCAAGAGCCTTAAAGGACAGTTAAAAAAATTATTGATATTTATATATGTATGTATCTATTTAATATTTTTAAAAAGTTCATTTTGGAGTTGGTGCCAGCCAAAGAACAATTACGTTTATACATACCCTGAAAGCTTGGGTGCAAAAGAAAACTTACGTTAATACATACCTTTGGCTGGCACCGACTCCAAAATGAACTTTTTAAAAATATTAAATAGATACATACATATATAAATATCAATAATTTTTTTAACTGTCCTTTAAGGCTCTTGCTTTGAGGTAATTAAAATATTATTTTTTACTTTTTAGTTTAAGTTTGTACATATGCATGCATAGGTATATGTAGTTTTGAAGTCGGTTTTTTTTTTTAAAAATTTTTTATTTTTTACTTTTTAGTTTAAGTTTTTTTACAAAATTGTATTCTACTCGTCATACCCTTTCATTTGATATCCATGAAGGGGGTCGGGAAACAAAATTGCAAAATTCGGCCGCCATCTTGGAACCGACCGCCATTTTTTTACAAAATTTATATGGGACCACCTCTGAAGTATAACGTACCAAACAAAAAAAGAATCATCAAAATCGATTCATAATTGGCGGAGTAATCGCGTAACATACATAGAAAAAAAAAAAAAAACATACATTCGAATTGATAACCTCCTCTTTTTTGAAGTCGGTTAAAAATAGCTTCATGACTATGTCTTTTAAAGAGTAATTGTAGTAAACCTTTCTAGTAAGGTTAAGTTAGGTTAGGTTAGATATGGCTGAGCTGTTTGTTTAAGCTCATACACTTAGGCCAAAAGATAAGCCCATTGTGATACCATAGTGATCCCACTTTAAACCTGGTGTTAAAGTGTCGTTTCTTCGCTAAATCAACTCGAGGAAATAACCAATCTTGCGGGATCCCAATCTTCGAGATTTCCGCAAGAATGCTTAGAAAGGGTTCACCAAATGTGGTTAACCTCCTTACGCTTAAGGCTGGGCAGTGACAGAGGAGATGTAGTACACTTTCCTTCTCGTTCAGATTCTTATAGATCCTGCAAAAATCGTAGGTCTCAAGACCTAAGCGAGTCGCATGCGTCCCTATCAGATAATGTCCGGTCAGCACTCCCACTATAGCTGAGAGGTCTTGTCTCCTGAGGCTCAGTAGTGAGGTGGTCCGCCTGAGATCATTAGAGGGCGAGGTTAATGTAGTCAAAGTGCATTTATTAAGATCCCTCCAATGTTTTTTCGCTTGTTGCATTATGTGCTGTTTGCATCGGAGTTTAACGGTGGCCCAAGGCATACCAACTCTTTCCTTTTCTGGAAGGAGAGTAGCGATCGTGCCTTTCGTAGCCAGTTCGTCAGCTTTACAATTTCCCTCTATATTTCGCTGACCAGGCACCCATACGAGGAGGTCCCTGAACTGTTGAGCCATCTCGTTAAGAGATGTGCGAAATTCAGAGGTAGCTCTAGAGCTGTTTGTGCAAGAGCGCAGAGCTTATAGAGCGGCCTGACTATCTGAGAAGATGTACACAGTTCGGTTTCTATCGCCTTGCTGGTTTATTTGCAGAATAGCCTCTTGTATGGCTAGATCCTTTGCTTGATATACACTGCAATGATCGGGTAGTCGGAAGGAGACTTAAATCCCAAGCTCGGGGAAAAATACTCCTCTTCCCACCCGACCCTCGAGCTTAGAGCCATCAGTAAAGAAGTTTATGGCAACTGTATGATCTATTTCTCCATTCATGACATGAAGGGATTTGCACTCCGAAGTTCCTCGTGAGTGTAACCTCGGGTATGCAGAAGTCGGTTTTTGTGGTGATAATACAAAGCTAAGCATCTTCGTGTGCCCTCCCCTGATTCCGGTCCAAAATCCAGATTCTTTTATTCTAAGGGCTGCGATGGTTGGGATTTCCTTTGCCAGAAGATTTAAAGGAGTTAGCTATAACATAACATTTAGGGCATCTGTAGGTGTGGAGCGAAGTGCGTCTGTTAAGCATAACTCCGCACATCTTTATACTTTCTGTAGTTTTTTAGCATGGGGGACTTACTTAAGGTCGGCCACCATACTAAGACCCCGTATAGGAGTGTTGGGCTTACGATCGCTGTGTGGATCCATCGCACTATGTTAGGGGAGAAGCCTCACTTCTTCCCAATAGATTTTTTGTAAGCGAAAAGCTCCATGTTCGCTTTCTTAATGCGGTCTTCTGTGTTTTCATTCCAAAGGAATTTCTTGTCCAAGACAAGTATTTGGCACTGTTGCTAAATTTGAGCCTAAGATTGTTAAACCTGGGGGGGGGGGGGGGGGGGGTTTAACGGAGGGATCTTATACCTCCTTGTGAAGAGGACCAGTTCCGTTTTTACTGGGTTAACACTGAGTCCGGCAGTCCAGCTTAAGAGGGTTTGTAACGTCGTCTCCATGAGATCACAGAGGACGAGGAAATTTTCCTTTTTTGATGATAACAACGTCATCCGCGTACGCCAGGACGTGATGCCCCTCTGTGTCGCATCAGTTGGTTCATAATTACGACCCATAGGAGTGGGGAAAGTACTCCTCCTTGCGGAGTGCCTCTATTTACGTCCTTTCAGACCGAGCTGTCGTCCAAGATCGAGCCCACCATACTGCCAGTAAGCATTTGGTGGATAAGAGACACCAACGATGCCTCGATCTTCAAGGCCAGGGTAATGGCGTCCGGCAATACATTGTTAAACGCTTCCTCTATGTCAAGAAATGCTACTAATGTATACGATGAGGTAGATGAGGCCGATGAGTGAAGAGCAGTATCAGTAGATTTGCCTTTTGTATAGTCGTGTTCTGCGCCAGAGAGTTCGGATATATTTCGATCAGCCTTACTGAGAGTCTTTAAAAGAATCGATGATATGCTGATTGGCCTGAAGTCTTTGGGTGCATCCCTTTTCCTGCCTTAGGTATAAAAACTACTTTAACTTCTTTCCAACTAGAGGGGATGCAGTTATTTTGAAGGTAACCAGTAAACATGGCCTACCAGGAGCGCGTTCAAAAACTTTACTATGGTAAACCACGAGGTAAGCTGTGGCTATGCTACATCACTTCACTTAACCACCAAAGTTTATGTTTAACCACGGAGGTTTTTGAACGCGCCGTGGTTAACTACGAACTTAAAAAAAAATGATAATATTTTCCCCATAAAATAGTCTCCGCAATTTGCTAGAATTAACCTGTATGTGTCCATTAAATATTTTTTTGTAATAATTTCACAAATCCCACTTTGATTTGTTCATTGTTAACATTAAAACAAATGTCAAAGAGCTGTTTTTATTCTTCTTCTTCTTAACTATCGCTAACCATGCTCCCGAGCATGGTTAAAATTTAACTACACCATGGTTAACCACGGGAGTTTTTGAACGCCAAAAAGTTATGCTCGTGGTTATGTTGTAGTTAACCACGGAGTTTTTGAACGACAAAAGTTTACCATAGTTAACCATGGTTAACCATAGTAAGGTTTTTGAACGCGCTCCAGGGCATTTTGTAATCAATGGTTCGCTGCAGTTGTGCCGTCACTATGCCGTCAAGGCCTGGTGATTTATAGCGTTGGAAGGTGTTTACAGCCCATTTAGTTTTTGCTCTACTTATGATAGATTTGATCAGCTGTGCTGAGCTTGAAGGGTTTATCGTGATAGCTGTCTCAACCGTAGTACTACTCCAACTAAGCATTGTTGGCGCTTTAGTTAATATTGTACGTAGCCTTGAGGCTTCCGACGTGGACTCTATATTGCTGTAAAAGGTAGCCCCGGAGATACGTTTGGCTCTTTTTATTGCCATTTGGTATCTATTCAGCTTCGACTTATAGAATCCGCAGGAGGTTGCACTGTTGCTGCGTCTAGCTGAATTAAATTCCTTTCTACACTCTAATTTGCCGAGGTAAATAATGCAGTTTTTTTCGTCCATTCCATTCGAGGCCTCCTCGAGTAATGTTGGATGTCTCCTAGCGGAGGTATTATTACCTCCGAAATGTCTCCCTTTGCCATGATTTTAACATTAGCATGTCATTGGACGAGGGGTGTCCTTCTGACCTCAAAAAAAGTCCTAAAGAGAGTACTCCTATAGTACTCCCAATAGAGTTGAGTTAGAGTACTCCCGTAAAACTAGCTGTAAACTGAAATTGGAGATCTCGTCTTGATTTCCAAAGTGGTATGAATGGTCTTCTTTTTAGCTTTCTGTAATTTCTGGGAGGATGCAAGTAATACTTTTTTCACTGCGGTTTGCGCTGCAGATAGATGGAGAATGACCCAATCTGAATAAAGGAGAAGTCCGAGTACTCACGAGTACGAAATAGCAGAAACTTACTAGGCGGTAATGCATCAGATGATTTAAATATAAGGTAAATTTTAGTGGCACGAGCGGCAAATCGATAACCCCTTAAGGGGCTTCCAAAGAACAAGTTATTTCGTCAATGTCCTTCAGTTAAAAAAAGGGTGTGATTCGTTTAATTATCTTGTTATTTTGTACTGAAGTTAAAATCTATTTAAAAAAGAGATTATTTATTTTATAGTTTTGCTTTTGTTAGTCAATTCATTGGATCCCACTCTACTGCAAAACTTAGACGAAAATGTAAAAATACATTTGTTTTCCACTAAGAGTCACATCAATTCTGCAAGACGATGAATCAAGGCGCCGCTTTTATGGCTTTTTACGTATAAAACGAATTTTTATTTAAGCTATTAAACATCAGAAGAATATTTTTGGACTGTTAATGAATTTTGGGAGAGATATTTGAAGTAAAGGATGCCAAAAAAGTATTGATGAAATTTTAACAACATGAGAGCTACTGGTTTGGAATATAATGCGAACAATTGTGCTGATTCTCATTAAAATGAATCCTTCGGGTAGCTGTAGTGTACTGATATAGCAAAATCCGTCACTTTTGTATGCGAGGTACCCTTTAAATTACTGCTATAGAACTTAGATCCATTTTGTTTTGGCTTTTTCGGAAAAAATACGATTCCCAAAGTTTCAGATCGATCGGAAATGATTTACGGATAGTCGCCGTACAATTTTGTTGAAAAAAGCAGATTTTTCCAGACGAACCCGATTCGAAAGTGGATTGAAGTAACTTCGGTTCCATGTGTCCGATTTAGCAATGTATGGCTTAAATAAAAGATCTCGAAGCCAATAATCGGATGTTCATCGTTTTTACTTTTTGAACTATGGTACCTGGAAATTTAACTGGATTTCAAGGTGCTTGATTTTTCAACATTCAATAAGCCCCAATTTGAACCAAAATTTGGATTTGGGTTCTGCTTCTCTATTTCAAACTTGTCAATGAGCCGAGAGTTGCTTTTTATTAGAGGAGTTGGTCTAAATATGGGCTACCAGTTTTAATATTGGATTGTTTCTTTCAGTTATAGGGAAACCTACACTTTTTTATTCCCATTTGATAAATAGTGTTTCAAAAATGATATCTGAACTTTTTTTGCAATATAAGGCTTCAGGATTTTAAAGAATAAATTAAAACAAAAATCCAACTAAAAACAATGTTTTTTTATTGTGGTCTAAATATGGGCTAGTACTTTATTGACAAAAATTACATATTTTACCCTACATATTGATTAAGTCACACAAAAGAAAAACAATTATTTGCAAAAATCACAAATATAAATCTCTTTATCGGCACCAGCACATTCATTGTGTGCCCACATCGAACACTGAAAACATTGAACCCAAAGTTCCCCTCTGGTGTCATCTGAAAACAGGCAATTGTCACCACACATAGTATTTCACAACACTGAACACGCTTGCGTCGGTTTATCAGCCTGCTTTGCTCATGGCTGTTAGCTAACGTCTCGAAAAAGATTTTTAAAACTTTTCTGCTAGATGGCAGTTATAACATTATCATAAAGTCCTACTGGCCCATAATTGGACCACTGCCCATATTTGGACCATCTCCTCTAACTTCCCAGTATAGGAAGTTATTGTAATCGGTCCGAAAATCGAAATCGAAACTTTCAACGTATTTTCATCTTTCAAGATCCCAGGAGCATTTTAAGCAAAAAATTGGGAGGAAGTATGTGTGTGTGTGTGTGTGCGTACGGATGTGGTCATTTTTTCCTGCACGATATCGCGCGAACCAAAACTGATATCGACTTCGCTGAGGTGTCGTTCGAAGCGTATTAACCGAAATATGATCTGAAAAGATTTTCATGAAATTCGGTCCAGCCGTTTTTTTGTTTAAGCGACGTAAGTGATTTTTGTGCATGCACGATATAGCACGAACCAACCATGATACCAACTACTTTGAGGTGCCGATCGTAGCGTATTACCGAAAGTACGCTTTGGAAAGATTTTCATAAAATTCGATCAAGCGGTATCTATGTTTAAAGGGAGTAAGTGATTTTTGTACATGCTCGATAGAACGCAAACCTAAAATGATATTGACTTCATTGAGGTGCCGATCGAAGTGTTGGAATGACACCCGTTCAAAATGAAGTTCACTTTTATGGATTTAGCCGAGCAATAGCTTCCCAAAGAGTCATCACTCGTCAAAATCCGAGTTTTCTTTAAAAACCATTCAACAAATACGTTAACCATTACAAACATGGCGAAATTTTCAAACTTTAGTTCAGAACTGATTGAACGGCGGATTGCTTTCCATGTCCTACAGTTTTGGGAATTGAGTTCATCGCGGGATTTCCAGTGATTACAGTTTGGCCTTTTCGGACAAGTTTGACAAATCCGTTACATAGATTAATTTTGGTACTATCTCCTGAAATCGTTCGAATTGAAAATGAAGTTTTTACCATTGCAGTTTATCATCAGAGCGTCAATACGCTCAAAATGAATTCGCTTTATAGTGTAGCGAACGAAGTGTCAGGGACATGTCTGTTTGCTACTGTTCAACAAAAAAAGTTCTTTAGAAAAGCCTTGCGGATTTACCATTCTTGTCGTTATTTCAAAGAGCTTCCTTCCATCATACTGGGAAGTTGATCGTGTGGACCGAAAGGGTCGAACCCACATCCCAACTAGTTTTTTTCGAAAATGCCGAGGTGCCGTGTTCGAAAATCGAAAATCATTGTAGAATTGTAGATTTAAGCGTTTAATCGATAGAAATTACCATTGCATCATGAAAAACCTACGACAACGGAAATAGCGGATTTTTTCCTAGATGCTACAGGCAAAACATGTCTTATCAATTTGATTTGGCGTTGACTCGAATGCAGAATGAGATTGCATTTGCAGTGATATCAGCGAGAATTGCCTAAACGCTACTTGATGGTGGACGTACAAGTGCATTAAGTACGCAAGCTCCCATTGAAATTGAACCAGATAGAAACATGTACATGTAACATCAGCAAAAATTTCCGTATTGCCACAGTCCTTAAAACGTGCAAAATTATAATTTGTGACGAATGCATCATGGCCGAATAGCTCGAAGCGCTTGATAGGGCTGTTATACCTCGACTCGACTCAAAAATTTTGGGAGTTATACCTCGATAAAGAATGATGAAACACATGACTGGTGTTTTTCGGGATGGACATGAAAAGGTTATGGATCGCCTTAACTCGTTCTCCGGCAATATCTCGCATTTCCAGATGTTAGCTGATGACGTCCAGTCCATCAATGCCCGGCTTGACTCGTTTTCGGACACCCTTTCATCTGTTGCGTCCAATTCGAGTGCTTTGATGAATAAATCCCAGAAAATTTCTTCCCGGGTTGCAACGGCTTTTGACTCGATCGACGACATACTTTTAGCGATTCTTAATCCTGTTGCCACTTCTTCCTCCACGTCTAGTTCGTCGCCCTCTCTTCATCCTTTATTGGATGATATCAAAAGGAGCACGAAGCGTGTTCGGACAGATATAGAATCATTGTCAATAGCAGTGGCTCAAAATCATAATGCGCTGAGTTTGCTATCTTCTAAATATTTGAAAGCGTCCATGATAAATTAAATTCCCCCCTCAGTGGTGGCAATATCTAAAGACGTTCCGCTGTTAGGTAAGCAGCTTCCTATTTCAAATTGCCAACTCTTCAGTCGCGCCTAGTCTTAAGGCACGCCGTAAAAAACGTAAGAATAGTCGAAATCGCCAAGCCTCCACTGGCGATGGTGACACCGTCAGATCCTTGGCCCGCCTTCCAGAGTCAGAATTGTCCTCTTTGCAGTATCGGTATTAACCTCTGCGCCTTTAATTGTGGGTGATCACCCAGTCACTGAAGCTTCAGAACCTGTCCCTCTGGTAACGATACCTAAACCTTTAAATATATTCTTCTCTCGATTCTCTCCCGAAACATAGATGGAGACTGTGAATATTTAAGGATGAAATCTTTAAACCCTGGAATCGTTTTTTTTTGCAGAAAAGTCAGCAAGGCTTCCAAGCCTGTTGCTTCTTTTGTTTTGTCTGCACCGCCTGCTACTGCCGAAATACTTTTGGAACCTGGATTCTGGCCTGCTAGTACCCTTACGAAACTTTTTGTTCCGCGTACCCTTACTCAAACTCCTCATGCTAACACTTCCACTCTGAGTGTTCCACAGATGTCAAACTTGAGTCGCTTTCCCTCTACTACCAGAATGTAAGGGGATCAGGTCTAAAACTAATGACATCCTTCAGGCATCGATGGCTAGTGGGTTCGATGTCATAGCAGTCACTGAAACCTGGCCCCATGAAGGCATTCTTAATGCTTAATGAAATCTTCAGTTCCTCCTACCAAGTCTTTCGGAGGGACTGTCACACTGACTCGGAAGCTCGCGGGGTTTTTTTTTTTTTTTTTTTTTTTTTATGTGGTAGTGCTAAGCTCAGGATTCACCCTTTGTACTACTAGTCCGTCATGTCATTTGTCACGTCATGGTGCAATGTCTAGCAGTAAGCTTAGTACGGGGGAGGGGTGAGGGGAGGAGGTTAGGGATTATGAAGGTACGGGAGGGTATTGAAGAAGGTGGTGATGAACCCTGCGTTTGAACTCTTGGATGTTGTAGGAGCTCGGAAATACCGACTGCGAGAGATTATTCCACAGTCGAGTTGTTCTATTTACAAACGAATTCATGTCTTGTTGAGTGCGTGAAAAGGGTAGTTGCAGGTGCAAGGAATGGGACGAGTGGGCTAATCTGGTGTTGCGGATATAAGATTGCCGTGGAGGCAAAAGAGCGTTTAACTCGAAGGAACAGTCACTATGATAGTAGCGATAAAATTTTGTCAGTGCTGCTACATTCCTACGGTGGCTTAGGGGGTCGATGGTGGAGTAAGCGGTATCGTCATTAATTAACTTAAGGGCCTTTTTTTGGACCTTATCTAACCATGCTAAGGTTGTTATTGGAGCGCCGCCCCAAATGAGGGAGTTGTATTCGAGAAGAGGCCGAATGTAGGATTTATAAATAACAGCACGGGCCGATGGCTGGAGGAGGAACCTGCACCTCTTAAGAAATCCCAAGCACTGGGATGCTTGTTTGGCGATTTGGAATATATGGTCATTCCATCGCAAGTCTTTGGCTAATGTCACGCCTAAGATGTGAAGGGATGGGTCCGCTTTTACTTCCACGCCATCCACTGTCAAGGATGGTGATGTGTTGATCTTTTTCTTTGAAATAAGACAGTACTTGGTTTTGGAGGGGTTGAATTCGACACGATTCTTTTTTCCCCACTCTATAATAAGTTCAATGTCGTTATTAATAGAGTTGAACATTAGTTCACGATCATCAAGACAGGATCTGGCATGTGTCTGTCTTGTATCGAAGCTGTACGAGTACCGTAGAGTACCGTCGTCAGCGAAGCTGAGAAGTGGGTTGGAGGGGATTGAAAGTAGGTCATTTATAAAGATAAGAAATAGGGCCGGTGATAAAATTGACCCTTGGGGGACCCCCGCAGAGATGGGGTGAGATTCAGATTTGACGCTATCCAAAACTACCTTAATTGAACGGCCGGAAAGGAAACTCTCAACCCACTTATAGAGAAGCGAGTCAATTCCAATAGCTTTGAGTTTAGCTAACAAGGCTGAGTGCCATACTCTATCAAAAGCCTTGGAGATATCTAGAGCAACCAGACTAGACTCACCGGATCCATGCAGACTACGGCTGAGGTGTTCGGTAAGGCAAACTAAAAGATCACCAGTGGATCTTTTTTGTCGGAAGCCGTATTGTTTGTCGTTTATAAGTTGGTTGGATTCTAGATATCCCATAAGCTTTTTGTTAATTATCGTCTCCATGGTTTTGGAGAGGATAGAAGTGATTGCTATTGGGCGGTAGTTGGAGGGATCGCTGGAGTTACCTTTTTTCGGTATTGGCTGCACATGAGCAAGTTTCCAAGAATCTGGGTAAACTCCGGAAGAGTATGATAGGGCAAAAAGTTTGCGCAGAGGTTTAGCCAAAGGTGAGGCGCATTGTTTTAAGACGATAGGGGGTATATTATCGGGTCCAGTGGATTTGTTGACATCGAGCTCCTTAAGGCACCTGTACACCTCACGAGTCCTGAAGAAAACCCTGTCCATTAAATGAGCGCTGTGCTCGAGGACCGGGGGTAGCGTATCATTTTGGGGTAGAGAAGAATTTGAAGCAAACAGAGATGCTAATAAATCGGCCTTGGATTTTCTGTCTGTTATCACCTTTTCATCGTGGATGAATGAAGGAGTTGTGGAGGTGGTGAAATTCTTCTTGATGGAACTTACCAAGGACCAGAAGTTTTTGCTACCAGAGGTTGCATTAAGGAGTTTACTTCTCAACTTGCTGTCAAATAAATTTTTGACATTCCTGATGGTGACTTTACAGGAATTTCTCAGTTTTATATACTCTGCACGGAGCGATTCACTCGGGAAGCTCTTGTAAGCTCGAAAGGCGGCTTCTTTATTCCTGATTGCATTCATACACTCCTGATTAAACCATCTGTTGGGCCTAGGCTTCACAGATTTAGTAGAATGAGGAATGAACAAATGCATTCCTGCCTGTATGATTCTAGTGATACTGATAGCGGCAGAGTTGACGTTTTTATTACGGAAACACTGGTTCCAGTCAGTAGATTGGAAAAAATTAGTAAGCCCCAGCCAATTGGCCTTCCCATAATGCCATACAGTTCTTCTGACTGGTTTGGGAGGGGTGGGAAATTTGAAAGGGAAGCTAGCGCTAACTAAGCAGTGGTCCGAATTGCCGAGAGGTGAATCAACTGTGACGGTATATCGTGCTGGATGAGAAGTAAGGAAAAGATCAAGGAGATATCTTCCTTGATCAGCAACATCAGGGACTCTTGTGGGAAGATCCACAATTTGGTGCAAGTTATTGATGTCTGCAAAGAGTTCGACGTCCTTGCCAGAAGCACTGGTGCCATTTGAGTAAGTCAGCCAGTTTACATTGTGAACATTGAAATCACCCGCAACGATGATTTCACCCTCAGGATTGGACGATAAAAATCCCGAGATTTGTTCGGAAATAGTGTCAAATGATGAAGTGGAGGCTTCGTTACTTATGTTAGGGCTTCTGTATAGGAAGCAAAAGAATATGACGTGGTTTCGGATGATGATTTTAATCCAAAGTGAGTTAAAATCTGAAGAAGCGCTTTTGCATATTTTGTAATGAGCCACGTCATCCCTAACGTAGATGGCAATGCCCCTATGGGGAGACAGATTATGCACTAAAGTGTACCCCGATATCTGATATTGACTTAAGTCATTATCGGGTGATATTTGGGTTTCACTAAGTGCGAGGATTGGGGGTTTAAAGTTTAATAAGTGGCACTCAACAAAAGAGAAGTTCGCATGAAGTCCACGAATGTTACAGAGGTCAATAACAAAGCTTGACTTGTAACGGGACTTCGGTTGCGCGGGTTCAATCGCCACATTCCTGGAGATATTTCCCGGAATTACATCTGCCGCAACCATCAGAGTCAACGAAATTTGCCTGCGTTAAAGTGTTATGCCTTTTGAAACGAGGCAAATTTCGTCGACCGACAGATTTCGGGTGCGACACTTGCAGGTCCGAGAATCGAGTGAGGGTAGGAAGCAAAGGGAACTTACTTGTGCTGTTCGTCGGTCGCTTGTCTGTAGGGTGATGAGGCCTTCACTTTACACTGCCGCGCGTATTTTCTTCCACTATTGTTTTGTTGTTGTGGTTTTTTTGTGGGCTTTGACTTTTTTTTTTCACTTTTCACAACGAAAAAAAAATTTTTTTTATTTTGTATATAGCGGGGCGTGTTTGACGGACCGGACCAGCACACGTCCGTTCACTTCGCTGTCTACGGCCAAACTCCGGTTGCGTTCTTCTTCTTGCTTCTAGTAGCCATCTGTCTTGTAACCCAATTTTGCTTCCTAGTTTTTCTATCCACCTTGACATTGAGTTTGTTGCTCTTAAAATTTCCTTATCAAAAATTAATCTCTTTGCTGCTATATCCCACCAGATATCATAAGCACTCTTGGCGATGGAGGTAAAAAGCTCTATGATATTCTCATCTCTAGTGTTGATCATATCTTGAGTACGATGGCCACTGGCGATGAGTTATTTCTCCTTGGGTACTTTAATTTACCCAATATTCAGTGGGTATCGGATTAAGAGGACGATAACTACCTCCCCTCGGGCAACCTGAATTCTAAGGCGTCCTGTTTTCTTAATTCTTTATTTTCACGTGGCTTGAACCAAATGAGCGTGGGTCTAACATTTTGGGGAGGCAGTTAGATCTTGTATTCTTTACTGACTCAGTCAATATGACTGTCGAACACAGTCCATTAGTCATGACGACTGTTGACAATTACCATCCTCCGCTCCTGCTTAATTATTGCATCAATTCAGAAAATACGCCTTGTCCGGAGGTGGTAACCCATTCCTTTAACTTTAAAAAGGTTAACTTTGGGGAGCTGTCATCTAAGCTTGCATCGGTCGATTTTAACAGTTTGGTTTCCGTAAATGAGTTATATGACGATGCGGGACGGTTTTATGACGTACTATACGAAGCCCTCATTTCGTGCGTACCTTATGAGCCCCAAAAATTGCCCAGCTCTTCTCCACCTTACTTTGTTCAATAATGACCTTAAGCATTTTAAAAGTCAGAAGAATAGACTCTGGAAAACCTATTAAAAGAGAAAGGATTCTCCGAGTCGCAATTCATTGGGTTTTTAAACGACCGGAGTTACACTTTTCTTTTCGAATGTACTATCGTTTGGGATTAGAGACTCTCACTGCCCATTGATTTTGAGATTCCCAATTGTTTTGGCGCACGCCATACTATTGGCTTATGAGCGCAGCGAGGCGCGCCGGGTTCCAGCTAGTAATATATATATAAAAAAAAGAACTTTTCTAAATCACCTATCATAATCCCTATAAGCAATAATTATTGTGTTACTTATAATTTCATTAATAATTTCCGCTTACACTCAACTTAGTAAACAACGGAATCAGTAAACAACCGAAACATTTTAATTATTATCAACCATTTATCAAAAACCTACATTCATTTTGAGCATTAATATCAGTAAATGTTTGCTGTCATAAACACACGGAATAACAAGTGCCTTAATTGCTGTCTTTCTACACATCTGAGTAATCAACACATACAGGGTTAGCTTAGGCATAGTCCCTCAGTAAAGCCTTGCTCCTTTGCTAAAATTATTAATCGTTCGCGTGTGCAAACTAATTACTCCCTCCCCCAACTTAACAATTCACCATTCACGAATTCAGCCTGGGATAAAATCTCGGCAGGCATGCATATGCCTACGAAGCCTCCGCGACAGCAGGATTTAGCACCTTCACCCTCTACTATATTTTAATAATTATTGCGGCTTTCCGTGATATTTTCATATTCATCTCGTCGTCCTGCAATGGATTTTGTTTGTTTCCCCATTGGAGCGGCCATGTACGAAGGAATTCTGCCACAGGGTTAACTTCGAGCGGAGGGGTTGCACATCAGGACTAATGAGCTGGAGATTTTGTGCAAGTGTGAAGATTATAAGGGCTGTAGTAATTTTTTTTTTTTTTATGTGAAAGACTAGAGTCTCAGGAAAAGCCCTTTATACTGTGTCGACAATCTATTTTCTTCATATAGAGTGCAATGTCGAACAGCAGCTCCAGTCGGGGAAGGAAGGAGCTGTCACAACCTACCAGAAATATTTTTCAGAGATGGATTTTGAGAGAAAGTAGTTATTGTGTTAGATCATTTAAGCAAACTTTTTGATCAATTAGTTAAAAACTTTCAGGTGAACATCACTGTAATTAAAACGGGCCAAAAATATTCTCTTACTGTATGGCGAGAAAATTGTTTCGTATCCTGTCCCTGTGTCGAAGTTTGTTATTGTGTAAGGTGATATCGTTCACGTTTCTCAAACTTTACTCGAACAAAATATGATGATTACGGCAAAGAGAATGGCTAAATGATTTAAGCACTTTTATATGGAAAGCTCGCACGCTTACAGAGTTCAAGTTGAACAGTAGCTTCCCGTTCTATTCTATTTCTTGTTGAGGGGTGCCTTTGCCGGCACTCCGACCTATTTATTTGGTCTATTGTGCCATCCCCGTCTTTAAAAACCATCAAGGTTAAGGGTTGTAATATAGCCTAAAACTGCTTTAGGATATCTGTCCCAAATCTCCCTGGGGGTAGGGAAGTCACGATGGAGGAGGCTCAATCTCTTCCTCGCTGTAGCCTCACAGTCGCACAGCAAGTGCTCCGCAGTTTCGGGAGCTGCTCCGCAGAGCCGACAGCTACAATCGGCACCACACCTATTTTGTTTAGATGGTAGTTAAGCGAACAGTGGCCCGTCAACAGCTCTGTTATTATTTTTAGCTCGCACCTGTTGAGATGTAAAAGTTTGCCCGCTTTAGCTTTATCGATTTGGATGAATCTTTTAGCCTGACGAGCACCCTGGGTCCTTGTCCAGCTATGAAGAAACAGCTGGTCGACCCAATTTTTGATGGCCGTTCTAACGTGGCAGCTTGCTAAGCTACAGAAAGGTTCCGGACCGATAGGTGATGAGTTTACGCCTACTCTAGTCAGGCTGTCGGAAACTTCATTACCAATGTGACCTTCGTGGCTCGGAATCCACATCAGAGTGACACTGTTGTTCCTGCTGAGGAATTTCAGAGATCGGAGACAATCCAGGACAGTCTTTGATTACACCCTGTGAGATTTAATGGCCAGCAATGCAACTTGACTGTCGGAGAAAATAACAATGTTAGAGCTATTTGGAGCTCTATTAATACAAGTCTGAGCACACACCTGGATGACAATACCTCGGCCTGAAACACAGTGGGGGTAGTGCCCAGAGCCATGGATATTTTGCTCCTAGGGCCATAAACACCCAGCCCTACCCCTTTATCGGTTTTCGAACCATTCGTATACCATAAGGCCGTGCTTCCTCTGAAGAGAGGCTTGCCATGCGTAGCTTTCCGTTACCCTGACTGTTAAGAATAATATTGATAAAACAGTCCCTCAACAGATGTGATGGAGAACGAATGGTGTCTCTCAAAACCTAACATTATCGACTTTAAAGCGGAAAACGAAAAACCATGCATCCTTCTTTGTGAGGCATCCTTTAAAACACAAGTTTCATAAACATTCACGAGGAGTGATGTTGATTTTGAAGCTGTAAGATTCAAACGCAGCCTCATAGGATCAAGAAAAGCTCTTTTCAGATAGAAGAGAGGGCTCTTCCACCTCACTTTTCCAGCGAATGACCGTCGTGAAACATTCAGATGAAGAACTGCGAGAGTTTTTGCGGTACGAACTTATAGCTCCTACCCTCTCGCTCTCGATAACCGAATGAGGAAAGGAGAACAATTCAAGTTCGTACAGGACTTTTGATTGAAACTTTTCAAAGTCCTGCAGAACTAGGACATTGATGCTTTCAAAGACAGCCATGCACATCAGGACCAGATTGCCGAACTAAGAAAGGCTCATGGCTCTGTATGGGGAATGGACATAAGACTAGCTTGAACAATTTAAGATGCAGGCAATTCGTATCTTCATCGTACAAAAGTATAACTGACATTGTCTTACTAAGCTGCTGCAGGACATAATTCACTGAGAGTTTACCTTCAGATGCCGCAGTAGTTATTCGGGCAAACAAAACTCGACGAGCAACAAAGAGACCCGAACAAGTGGGGGTGGAATAAAGAAGGAAAGATCTGCGGCCAATGACATCCATTTTGCACCTCGACCACTTTGATTGAATCTTTGGACTCGAAACTTCGGCAAATTTCTTGTAAATGTAAAAAAAGGCTGCCACCGCAATGGTAGATACAGGAAGGCAGGCCTCCATTGCTCCCCGATCTGCACACCGCGCGAAGAGCTGTGTGTTAACAGCGAGCCCGAGTGGAGAATCGAAAAAAGAAACCCGCTGAATGTTCATCTCTCCATAGAATCTTATAACAAATAACCCACCAACACAAAATTTCTGGCCTCGCGCTTGATTTACGCCGATGACAAAGACCAATTCTTCGACGATGAAAGAGAAGAATTCTTTGAAGTAGTTGAAAGTTAGCTCAATGCCAGCCCCAGGTATTGGTATTGATTCAGCTCTAAAGACCGTTCACTAAAAGTGGTATCTGACGTAGTCAATTCTAAACCCCACACCATCTATGCCGGTATCCCTCAGAGATCAATTTGTCACCCGATCTTACGCCTTCGATAATGACAAGCGCGTACTAGACCTTGTTTCTATGATCGCCGACTTATACCCAACTCAGTCAACAGAGACATGGAACTCGTTTTCATTAAGATCGTAAGAATCAAGCCAAATTCGATGCTTTTAAAACCAAGTACTGTTGTATTTCCAATAAAGCCTGGAACATCTTCCCCTTCGTGTCAATGGATGGTGTAGAACTAATGGCCGACCCATCTCTTAACCTCCTACGTGAAACAATAGGGAAAGAAATGGAATATTACAAATCGCCACACAAGCAACCCAGTTTCTTGAATTTCTTAAGAGATGCAAATTTCTCCTTTAGTCATCGATTTGGACTATAATCTATAAACTTCACATTGTTCCATTAGTCGCGGACTCTTTGCAACGTTCGCTAGCGACTCTATATCCTTTGCATTGCCTACATTAGGTGCAACAAGGTAACAAAGAGTTGCAAAACCTTCTAGAACACCCCAGCAAAGGTTCTAACGCCAATACCATTTACGGGACTTCAGGTGTGAAATTATATACCAGCCACTTTGCCCAGGCTAGCGCTAATTCCGAACTCAACTTGTCGCATCCTGGTATTTATGAGATGAACGTTATTGGCCGTCATTTCTGGGTCTCATTTCGGTATCGTTTGCCCAATATCTAAATTGATGAAACACACTTGACATGAAGCCTACAGGGGTCCAAATAATCGCTTTAAACATTTCCATCTTAATATACTGGTACTCCTTCCGACATCTCGAGGATTCTCTACATCCTTACAATCGTAGACCGATTCACGAGATTGTTAAAAGCCTACCCAATTCTGGATAATAAAGCTTCAACCGTTGCAAAGCGCTTTGTCATCCCACGGTCCGGCGCACATCTGAACTTTTAAAAGTGTTTTATTTCAAAACACTTAAAGTGTTTTATCGTGACGTCACCCATTGGACTGACATTGTAGACACTTTTAAAATACTTCAATGTGCTTAAAAAATGTCTACAATGCTAATCAAATGGGTAATGTCAAAATAAAACAGTTTGAGCGTTTTGAAATAACACACTTTCAAAAGCTGAGATTTGCAGTCACCTCGCGAAATAAATCACTATAGATCAGGGTACGCAGTTCCAATCCAAAGAATTTAATAAAGTTGCCAGTAATCAGTAGTCACAGAATTAGGATAACCGCATACCATCCGCAGTCAAACGGTTTCCTTGACAACTTAAAACTGCCTTCACAGCAAGGGATAACACTATTTATTTGAGTGAGTTATATGTCTAATAGACATATAAGTACCGCAATTAAGCTGCATCGAACGGGAAATCTCCGTTGATGCTACGAGTGCAGTATGTAGAGACTATTCCAGGCATTTCGGCAGCAGCCACACTTGGGTTGATAATAATGATAACGATAACGAGACGTGGAGATTATAGCTAAGGTCTTTCATAAATTACGTGAGGCGAATTTTGCTATTTTTTTCGTGCGTTTTGCCTGAACGTTTTCGCTTTGAAGCCAAGTATCACCACACACCTCCCCGGTCGCCAACTGGATGGGGCCTGCAGTCCAAGAAAACTGACAAAAATCTTTATGTATGTGGGCTTTCGCCATCAGTTTGTGCCGGAAAATCTGGGGTGGTAGCACGTAAGTTGTTTCAATCGACCTCTTCATACAAATATTTTTGTAGCGCTTGAATTGCACTTTGCACTGAAGCAACTTACGTGCTTCCACCGCAGAACTTCTATTCAGCCTCAAGCCGTGAATTTTCGGCACGTGTTCAAGCCGTATCTCCGCGAAACTGAAAGCAAGGCGCGAACTAGATGCGAAAACCTTCCACACTCGCGTTCGCGGGTGCTCAGGGCGTGAGTCTGGAGCCGCCGGCGGCCGCCAGCGAGAGAATTTCCCATTCATTTAATTTCTTCGCGGCACCTGCGCATTGTGTCAGCAAATATGGTGGACCGTGTATTTTAAAAGTTTTCCAGTCACCAATCTATTTGTTCCTTCAGTGTCAGTGTGGTGCTGCGGGAGCACATTACTGCACAACGAAAGCTTTGCATGCACGAACAGGCTCGTATCAATGCAGCTGAACGAAATGTCCAAATCAATCAAGATAGTGGGTGTCGATAACAATAGTCATGGTAGGTCATACCTTCAAAATTTTGTCAGAGAGTCTGTTTACATTAGGTTGAAAACGCAGGCTATTGTGGCGTGGATAAGTAATCCTCAAACATAAAATGGTCCAAAAGGTGATTGGCGGAGTTTTCGAAAAGAAAAAATATTCTCTCCAAACGTGGATGTTCGAATTTTTTTCGGCGGCTTCCGCCATGCCAGTGCGAGGAATCGATTGATCAAGGAAATGGAAAAGAAGTGAAAATGGGCGTACATGGAAATGATGGGCTTTTTAAAACGTGATCTTCCTCAAGAGTATTCATTTCAATGTTTTTCAGGTATTTTTTCACACATTATCTTTTGTAGAACTATGTATCTCAAATGTCACTAGGCAAGAGGACGATTCATGTTCTATATCCATAGAGAATACACCACCACTCACTGAGAATAACCCGCCACCCCTAGCAGATAGCACAAAAAAGTGTGATTCAACAACAAACATATTTTTGCGGCAAAACACCTACATCAAGGGACAGTGATATGCTTTTTCAAAGTTATGTAAAAACTTTGCAAACGTTTACCAGGAAAAGGCAGATAATCCAAAGGGAAACTTAGCGGATATATACTGAGTACAAACAAAATGCTGAAAAGGACCGAGAACGGCTTTCACCGAAACGAACATTTAGTTAATCTCCACGTCATCTCCTGCAGTACTAACAACTACTTCACAAAGCAATGTGCCAGCGGGGAACTTCAGCAGACAAACAATGCAGCTGAATGAGAAAATAATTAAATTGTAACAAATTTTTATTTTTCTCACGGGAATTCTCCTTCTTGTGAGTTAGATTATCCCAGAAAAGTTGTCTCATGCAGCAAAAAGTGCTAGTTTTTACCCCAATTGGACTCAAAGATGCCGCCATTGGCTTTTCTTGATATTCCTGATCTAACGAGGTGTCGGCGTGACGAATGTTGACCTTTTCCTCTCTTAAAAAGTTGTGCAGAGTGCAGACAACATGCTGCTTGAAAAACTTTTATGGAAGTTTTAGCTTCTACTTGAATTGGACGTAAGAAAAGTCTTTATTTGTTGGAAAGGATTCCTAATTGCGTTTTCTATCACTTAAAGTGTTCATTATTTCTTGCTTCATTTTCTGGAAATGGTCGGGTACCTCGTACGTCGGTGCCGCTGGGTCTCGAACTCCATTTACGTTTCGTTTCAATTCGCGACGATTTTTGGCGACGTCTCGAGCCTCGATAACTGATAATCGTTTATTCTTTAAGTCGCCCTCGATATTCTTTAACCAGGTTTTCTTCGGTGTCGATCGCTGAACTTTCACTCTGCCGGAGGTTCTCGTCAGAGAAGTTTACGTGACAAGCGGTTATCATCCATTCGTCAAACATGTCCAAACCACCGTAGTCGACATTTTCGTATTTCTTCTTCGACCAGTGTCTGTTGATCGCATCTTTGTCTGACTGTCTCGTTTCGAAGGCGATCGCAGAGTGAGACACCGAGGATCTGCCTCAAGCATCGCATTTGACCTCGAGCTTGTTGACGTCCAGTTTGAGCAGTGTCCACGTTTCAGATTCATAAAGAAGAATCGGAAGGATCAACGTTCGGCAAAGGTGTACTTTTGTTTTTATGGTAATATTTGTTCATTTCCATATGCAACACATGAGCGAGGCGTATGCTGCTGTTGCCTGGCCTATGCGGCTGTGAAAGTCGGCCGTCGATGCTACTTTCTTTTCCTCAACCAATGATAACAGATATTTGAACCTCGGAACCTGTTCGATTTGGGTTCCATCGAGGTGAACACTGGTCGTCGATCCGTCCGTTGTGAGCACTTTGGTCTTTTCCGCATTGATTTTTAACTCGCATGAGCGGGCGATGCGGGAAATATCGTATAAGATGTTCGTTGCTTCGGCGTCTTTGTCGGCAAAGACGGCATTATTGTCGGCGAACATCAAGTCGAACATCAAGTATCGTATCGAACTTCGATTCGTCCATTGAATGCTTCACGCATAATCGTGTTGATCACGATGTTGAAGAGGTTTGAATCGGGAATTCTTCGGATAAGTCGCTTCGAATACGAACGCTGCTGGTCGAGCCATCGTATGACGCTTGGGTGCTTTTCAATGGCACGTGTTCAGTTTCCAAGGCTCTTCACAAGCTGCTACAATCGAAAGCGGATTTGAAATCGATGAAGACGACGACAGTTCATTGGCCGCAACGAATTCTTTCTTCCATTAGCTGTCGGAATGCGAATATTTGATGGCTTCGATGTGGTCTAAATCCAGCTAGTTCTTTCCGGATCCTTTGCTCTTGATGTTTCTGTATCCTCGATTGTATGATTTTCGTAAATATTTTGCCGACGATCGAAGGGAAGCTAATACCGCGATGATTCCTGAATTCCCGACTCGATCCGACCGAACGCTCTCTTCCACGCTGACGGGACACAATCTGAATGCCATACGTTTGTTATGAGTACATGGTGTCGTTGTGATAAGACATCATCTCCGGCTTTGATCATCTCAGCGGTTACTTGATCTATTCTCGGAGCTTTTCCATTTTTTAGTGATTTTATAGCTATCTTCACCTCGATAATTGTCGGTTTGGTATCGAGAAACTGATTCGTCGATATTCTAACATCGTCGAGTCGTTGCCGTTGCCGGATGGATTTTGCCAGGTGAGTTGGTATTTGAGTGTACGGCAGAAAATGCTGTTGCCTACGATCAAATTGTTTGACGCTGCGAATGAAAGCAGGCGTAAGCCATTGTCGTTAATTACTCCGTGTCCGAATTTGCCCATCGTTCCTTTCCGTTCGATCTGCTTCTGAATGTGCATTGAAGTCCTCCGCGAGTATGATCAATTCGGTTCAAGGTATCATATCCAGCGCCTCTTGAAGCTAATCGTAAAATTCGTGCTTGTTCGCGTCCGTGCTGGTCTCGGTTGGCGCATAAACGGATACGATATGCGTCTTGATCGTTCCATCGATGGGTATAACCGTCAAACGCTCGGATATCGGTTGGAATGCGATAATGCTGCAGGTAACCCCTCGACCATACACCGGACGCCCGAGTATTCGAGTACTACTCCATCGCTGTCTTTGTTCCTAGAAATTCGCCTGGCTGCTTCCATTTTCTACTATTTGATGCATTTTGAATCTGGTCGGTGGGCTATTTATTCTTTCTACACCGAACTTTCTTCGTAATTCCAGTAGTAGTTATTTCAATTCCATCCTTTCACTGAACACTCGTTGATTTAGAAATGCGCTGAATAAAGGAAAATTTAAGGAACTTACTATATTTGCCCAAGTGCTCCTGCTGTATCTATACCAATATACCATGTGTCAATATTTCAGTAACTCCAGCAGAATCGAAATCCAGTTGCTACAAACGAGAAAGTCCTTGCATTGCATATAAATTGCTTATTGACTTCGCAAGAACGACACATCTGACGATAAAAATCATTTGCAATGCTTTTCCCTCTCCATCTCCGATTTGTCCTTGTATTCTGCAATTTAATTCTTAAACTTTTATTATTTCAATCAAGTAAAAATTGCAATCAGTTTTCATTTTGACGAAAGAAAATTCTTTTAATTGTTTTTCCTTCTTCCCCTCTATTTTTCTTTAGTTAATGACTCTTCTCCATTTGGAAAATTTAATAATCTTTCTGAAACTTCATCTGCAATAAAAGTTTCGAGTTTTCACAATTTTTCTTTTATCTTTTCTAGGGAATATCCTTGTGACCACTACACATCCGTGATAAATGTGACTTTGTTGATGACTGGCTGTCCACGAGTGGAGGTCCATTCGACTGCACTTCAGCTTCTGCAGATTTTGGATAAACGATTCTTTGGCACTGTTGGCCCACTTCAGGTTGAGAGTGATAAAGGTATGTTCTTGTTTGCATAAGGTTGATTAAAGATGATGTGTTTTGGGAATGAATAAAAACGTGGAAAAATAATTGTATTTAATGAGCATTTTCATAGAATTGCCCTATTTCATCTTTTACAGAGTTCGATTAATTTATTTATTTTATATATTTTTTTTAAATATAAGTTTTCTATATTGTTTTTTTAAATTTTAATTCTCACATTTATAACGTGAACGTTGCAAAATACTTCTTTGGCTGAAAATATTTTTGATAAGGTTTACATAACTAAATTTTGAAATATGAAAACGTCAATAAGCACCAAAATATTTGGGTCATTTCACCAAATAAAATATTTTTTCGAGGACAGCCCTTCCGATTTTGTTGAAACTTCAGAAAATTTGTTAGTTGCATTAACTCGTTCTCTACCAACCGTCACATAAGTGTGACACATGGGTTTCTTGTCACAGCCCGTCGTCACATATATGTGACAGAACTTTTTGGTCAATTTATGAAGGCACGTTGAAACGCGTTGTTTTTTGAACAGAATTTTTAAGTTTTAAAACGATGAAGTATATGAAGACTGTGCTTGGGTTGGGATAATATTCGATTATTTAAAGTTGAAGAGATCGATTCAGCAGGTCGAGTGAATTAAACTGGCAGGATGCGTAGGGGTATACTCGGCAGAACGAAAGTTATACGTTTTTTGAGACTTTAATTGCTTTTTTGGCCGTATTTTTGTAGGTATATAACCTCTCCTAATGCAATTTCGATTTAAGTTAAGCAATAAAAGTGTTCTTTGAGATTGCTTCTATTTCTGCCTTTTTCTGCTTTGACATCAATTTAACATTTTTGGAGCACAGCTATGGGGAACTTTCGAGAATTCACCATAGTAGCTACCGTTCAACTGGTAGCCTGGTACTGCCTGCACCACAGAGTTTGTTGGCTGGTTAGCGGGATTTACTTGTTTCAGGAGGCATACCCACGCCCGTCACATCACCTTGCGTTGCGTGGGTCTAAAATATATTTGAGGGCCCTTTCAGGATATTGATTTTCTAAAAAATATTTGATTAAAAAAAATTTGTGGTAAGAATAAGTTCATCATAACATTGAATATAGATACTGAACGGTCGGTTCTTTATGCGAGGCCGAACCTAGAGCTACTTAGTGTAGCCTAGAATGGAACAGGTTTTATGTATCCACGTCCTTGTGATTATCTCTGCGGGCACTCATCTTTCTTTTGGCAGAATCAATCCAGAAGCTATCCGGAAGGGGCGAAGAAAATGGACAAAAGTAGACCAGTTCTCGTTCGATGCGGTGGTCAAGCACCATATTGGACGTGGTTGGTACTTAGTTGGGGAACCACTCGGAAAAACTGCTGTCGACATTAGTAATGAGCAAGACTAGTCTCCCAGTCTCCCCTGATTTTGCACATTTAGCCAGATCAAAGCAAGACCAAGACTAGAACAGGACAAGACAAGACTGCAAGATCAAGATAGCAAGACTTTTTGCTCATCACTAAGTGCCAAAAGACAGTGATAAGCGAAAAGTTTTGCAAAAGTCTTGCAGAAAGTCTTGCAAAAAGTCTTGTCTTGGTCTTGCTAAAGGTGGAAAAGAAGACTTTTTGCTCATCACTGAAAGAGTTTTGGAACTTAGTAATGAGCAGAGATATTCTTGTTATTTTGATCTTGCAGTCTTGTCTTATCCTTGTCCTGTTTTGTTTTGGTCTTGCTTTGGTCTTGCTAAATGTGCGGGACCAGTCTTGCTCATCACTAGCCGACACTCGCGTTTAGAAGGGCGAAATGGCCATTGCAAAAGGTAAACCTAGGTACTGTAGACTGAATACTATATCAGATAACATAATCCCAGATTTTGAGGAAATTTCATTCCCCCTCCCCCAAGAACTGCCCCGGAGTACACTAATAAGAAATTAAGATAAAGCTTCTCTATAGGTGAGGCATAATACTAATGATTAATGGTGCTCCTCAAAACGAAAGCAGTAATATTATTATTTTGCGTTACCTTCAAGTCTGTAGGCAGTCTAAGTACCTCCTCATAAAAATTCTGGTGTTCATCTGGGATGTATTTTTACTCTTTCAATGTTCTCGATTTTCTTGGGATGAACAGGGGTTTTACTTCTGTATAGTTTCCCTTCAGGAAGTAAAATAATGTTATGATGCCGTTTAGAAAGTTTGAACCTTGAGTTTTTGGTGCTTATGTACTCATTATTTCGAGTTTTGCACATTTCTTCGATGTCTTTAAATTTTCTGTAAAACTTTTGAGCACGTCTTTTGTGAATAACCAATTCTGCCGCAGCTACTCGTGTTGCTACATCGTTTAGGTTTGGACTTCTAATCTTTGTAGACAGTTCTTCACGTGTAGAAAAAACATTTACCTGTGGGCGTCCAAACCTGTATCCATAGTTGATAATGAAATTATTGAGATAATACTCATATTTCACTAGACCTTTCAGTTTAGGGTATTTATCAATGAAAAGCTCATGCATCTTTTTCTTTGTCAGTGAAGAATCTAGATAACAGTAATCTGGTACTGGTGTAATGCGCCTTTTTTGTTGGGAATGAGGAAATATGATTATCAATCTTGATTATTATATCAGCGTCCAATAAATGTCCTATTTTGAAATGTTTACCCTTCATATCAACGGGCGATAGATTATTTTCAGCCAATCGCGCCACAATTGAGTTTGTTAAAGCGTGAAGGCTCATGTAATCCTTACGACATACTTGGATGCGCCATGTGCCTTTCATGACGTTGTACTTGATGGATGACGTTCGTTTTGAATCACCTGTTAAGGAGCGATGTCTGGTCATTTCATGTCTGTCAATGAGGCCTAGAAGGTGAGTCTTCTTTCATTTTTAGAACGCCCGTTATAAACAGTATTTATTATAGCTTGCTTTTCATCATCAGTAAAACCTTCAATACACTTTTTCTTGCAACCTCAGTTTGCATCCGTTTTTCTTTCGTTATCCTTTGTGGGTAACTCTTCTCTCTTCGCCCCACATACTTGTTCTATCCCTTTTAAATACAAGACTAGCCCGCTCGGCTTGCACCCACATACAGGCAAACCTCTTCTTCTTCGATGGCGATAGATAGATGTCGATTGCGACACTTGTCAATTTTCGCCAAAAATTTGGTTTTTGTATTTTTCAAATGCGTAGCGACAAATCTCTCCCAAAAAAATATGCGGGTTCAAGTCTGATGCATAAATCCCGAGTGACTTTGCAAGTGGTATGTGGAAATATATATAACACAGGTAATATAGCAACCGACTTCGCGCCATTAGTTTTTAAACAGTGTCATCAGCCTCTATATGTCTAGTTTGCCCAGTTGAATTTGTCACCATTTACGTATGCATAGTAGTTCGGGTTCCGGACGATTCCGGAGACTACAATGACGAGATCTACGAGCGCTATCGCGACATAGATGTTGTAAAGAAAATAAAGGTAGGCACCGGTGGGCAGGGCATCTAGCTCTTATGAGTGAAGATGAGCCTGCTCGGAAAGCTCTCTGCGGTAAGATAAGACCTATGGGGTGCGACAGCGAGGGAGATCCAACCTCCGCTGGAAGGATGGCGTAGACAAGGACGCTCATAGCTTAGGGATGCCAAACTGGATGACATCGGCCTAGAATCGGGACCGGTGGAGAGAATAGTTGCGAAGGACCGGATCCCGGTTGTAGAGCCGTTAAAGAAAAAGAAGTAATTCGTGTATAGGTGCTGACAGCCATTCGTCTCCTTGCTTGGTAAACTCTGCTGGGATGTTATCAATTGTTATTCCTGCGGATACTCCAGCCAACCTAACCCATCCTCTTGCATCGTACATAGCAAGCTAACTTCTAAATATTACCTGCGTTCCTTTTCTGCTAATTTTTACTATTCTTTACGCGTGCGTACTAGCAACTACACTTGGTCTTATAAACGAGTAGATAGCTCTTGCAATCAGGCAATTGAAATCCGCTAGAGGGAAAGTCGCCATTTCGAGTCTATTGTGAATTATTTTCACTTACGCCATCAACCCCTTTGGGTTGAACTGATTTGCTCATATAAAAACGTCCATAAATAAAACTTCACTCGTATAATTATCAAAAACTATTATCTTTCGTTTTCTCCATTGTGTTATAAATTCTTCTTTTAAGAACTTTTTATTTGTTTACAAATAAAGTAACGTCAAAAATTTTAGGTGAGATTTTACTCAAATCAGAAAATTTTGCGTTTCTTTTCTGCTCTGCTCACAAGTAGGTACTAAATAGTAGAAACGGAACGCAGCAATTGTACCAAGAACTGGGTGGTATTGGACATGTCGAACTGGTATTGCAAAGAGTTACTTAGTTCAATCTCTTTTTTTAATGTGTAAAAATGAACGTTTTTATCATTTTATAGAAAAGAAAATTGAAAATCAAATTTACCCTAAACAAAGCGAACTGATGAATTATTACATGTAAGAGGTAAACATGAAAAAGTAATTTAAAACTCAAACACACGGCAGATAACGAATCACTTAAAAATTAAATTACATTCTCATAAAGCACCCGCCGTGAAAGCACATTGAAATATTTCATTACCTTATAATCTACCTGGAATCTGGAAACTTCCACCAATAAAGCAAAATTATATCTGCTTCCAGTGAAGGCTCCTTTTCCTTATCAATAATTATCCTTTCAACAAGGCTTCTCCCGAGACAAAGAATACAAAAACAATAGCGGCGTCCTTACCTCTCTTGTTGCTGGCTCTAAAATTGAATCCTGATTCCGGGATATTTAATGTTTACTCCTTTTTTTTTAAATGCGTTATGGAATTACAAAATCCACCCCGGGCTGTTTGTGTGCATGTTGAGAGTTTAATAATATACAGATAAAATTGTCGGGGGTGCGGGGGGAATTCGGGTAAACATGGAGCAATTTTTAATATTCCCTTATATGAGAATCGCTTAACAGGTGGCGTGTATGAAGGATCACTCCAGACGGAACAAATAATAATAAAAAATAAAAAATATGTGTAAGTTTAGTAAATCAATATTTGCCAATGGTTATCGTGTTTTATCGTTTTTAGATATTAAAATCTTCCTTTATTTGATTGTATTCAAATTGAGATGTTTTCGTCGAATTTTTTTCTAACATAAAAATGTATTTGATAAATTTTTTAATTCCAAAATTTTAGGAGAGTTCTGTTTTCAATGCACTTGCTGCTGGGGTTAACAGCGATTGTAAAAGGAGAAGGTGTAAAAGTGTTTGTTCATTTGCTGTTAAGCAATTTCAGGATTCTAAAGCAGACTTTTTGAGTAAATTATTATATCGTTATTCACCCTTTCGTTGTGAGTGAATTCCGTTGTTGAATTTACCAGGGAAATTGATGTAATAGTCCAGGAGCGATAGCAAAAAAGTTGAAATAAATCTACCCTGCGATTTCTTGTCGCTATAATTAAGAGAAAAATCGTAGGAATTCAATGAATGTGTTTTGGATAAAATTGGTCCAGGGCAACAGGTGGTAAAAAGCTAATAATAGTAGCGAAAACACGTTTTTTCACGTTTTGGGTACGAAAAAAATGTTGTTTTAAAACAAAAAATACTACATAATAGTGCTTAAAAAGACGAAAATTATGAGTTTTGGACCATTGATATCGGTCAACAGGTTTTTGCAGAAAAATTCAAAAACCATTAAAAATGGCCGTTTTTTGACATTTAATTATAGGGAGTGTAATTATATATATGTACATATACGAGTTAACCTTCTAGCTCAGAAGGTGCACTTCTCAGCAGGGCTGAGAAACAATTTACCACTGCCGTCGTGGCTCAGCTGAGACATGCAAACATAAAATATTAAAAAACATAAAAGATCAAAAACATCAAACAGAGAAGCGTGCAAAACTAAAAAGGGAGTGAGGCACGCAGAGAGTCACGCCACATTGATAAGGGTCCTTTTAAGGACAACTTCACTAGTTAGCAAGCTAAACACACTCCTATTGTTGTTAGTATTTATAAGCATGCGATTAACGGGTTCGAACATGCCATAATTGGTGTTAGAGGAATTAATGTGCTAGAGAGGTTCACCTCTCAGGTTGTAGTTATTCACTCTAAATGACGCGCGGCTTCTTAAGAAACCAGAGTCCACCTTGTCATTCATCAGTCGATGAACGAATATAACGTCAGCGACCTCACGGCGCTTCTGGAGAGAGCTTAAGTCGAGCAATTTAAGTCTGCTCTCATAAGGCGGAAGAGCAAGTGGGTCATCCCACGGGAGGTGGCTGAGTGCAAACCGGACGAACTTCCTTTGAACCGATTAGATTCTACTAACATGGGAGGAGTAGTAAGGAGACCATACCTGGGAAGCGTAGTCAAGCAAAGGCCTAACCAAAGATACGTACAGGTGTTTAGTGATGAGGGGGTTGTTGAACTCTTTGGACCATCTTTTTATAAATCCCAGGACTGAACTGCCCTTGGAGGAGATATAATTGATGTGGGTGGAGAAATCCATCTTACTTTCTAACCTAACCCCAAGATCGATTACAGATTCAGTACGGGAGACCTTGTTGTCAAGGAAAGTATAGTCATAAGTTATAACACCACGTTTCCTACAAAAAGTCATGATCTCGCATTTACTAATATTAAGCACAAGGTTGTTGTTGGAACACCAAGAATAGAAGGTGTTTAGATCTGCTTGCAGAAGTTTGCAATCCTCTATACTCCTTATGTGGAGATACAGTTTGATGTCATCAGCGTAAATAAGGATTTTACAGTGCCTTAGCTGGGTAACAATATCGTCAATTGATAAAATAAAAAGGAGAGGGCCAAGATGACTACCTTGCGGGACTCCAGAGGACGCTTCGATATTCTTAGATTTGACTCCGCGGAATAGAACCTGGTAGGTTCTATCGGCTAAGTACGACTGGAACCATACCACAAGGGCATGCGGAAAGCCTAATTTCTTTAGTTTAAGAACAATAATAGAGTGGGAGAGCTTGTCGAAAGCCTTACTAAAGTCTGTGTAGACACAGTCAGTTTGGCAGCCAGTAACAAAGCCTCTAACTGTGTGTGAAGAGAACTCCAGTAAATTAGTAGTAGTGGAACGGGCTGCAAGAAAACCATGTTGGTTTGTTGAGATAAGCCTCTTGCAGATAGAGGCGATAGCAGAATAAATAATAGATTCGAAGAGTTTTGGTATACACGATAACTTCGCAATTGGCCTATAATTAGATATTTCGTTTTTACAGCCTTTTTTATGGACAGGTATTATAAAAGAGTTCTTCCATAAGGTTGGGAAGCGCCCTTTATTTAGGGATTTTTGAAATAAACATAGAAGAGGGACAGTAGCCCCTGCACAGGATTTTAGAACAGCAGGAGGAACTCCATCAGGGCCGGACGAGAAATCCTGCGGAAGTCCATTTATATGTTTCGATATATCTTCCCTGGTTATAGACAGGGATAAGTTTTGAGCCGTTTGAATTGCATTGATATGTTGGAAATTGTCTTCATCTGGTTGGAAGACGGGGGACGAGAAAGATTTAAGGAAGAATGATGCAAATTTGTCACAAATCTCGGATGAATTAGAGCTAAGAGAGTTCTCGTATTGCATGGTGTAAGGGTAGTTATCAACTTTTTTCTTAGTGTTGATAAATTGAAAGAATGCCCTAGGATCATCATACACTTTACCTTCCATGTTCCTGAGGTACTCTTTATAGAGGGCTTCGGAGAGGGCATGAAATTGGTCATAGCAATTGAGAAATGCATGGAAACTCACAGTGTCTTTCCTTTTTAGGTAGGTTTTCCAGAGTTTATTCTTCAAGTTTTTGGTACGTCTCAACTCATTGTTGTACCACGGGGGGGTTGATCTGGACGACTTTAACGGCTCAATAGGTACACAGGATGCGAAGGTTTCATACGGGACGGAGTAAAATCTTGCTACATCAACATCCAACTCATTAGACTAGAGCAACAAGTTGAAATCAACCGAAGTGAGCTTGGTTGAGTGTTCTTCGAGGTTGGCTTTTTTAAAGTTGAAGGTAAAGGTTGACTCCTCTGGGATTAGCTTATTGTTAAGAGTAGAACAATAGCTCAGGAGGAGAGGAGGGTGATACTTATCGACAGGCGACAAGACAATTGAGCTAGGCTCAACATTAATGTTGCCTGACTCGGAAAAGAATACAAGATCGAACCGCCTTCCTAAAATATTATTCACACCGCTCATTTGGCACAAACCGCAAGAAAATAAGGAATCCAGAAAGCTGGATTCCCTAGAATTAAGGTTGTTTTCAGGAAGGTAGTTATCGTCATTATCGCAGGTTACCCATTTCACATTGGGTAAGTTAAAATCGCCTACGGGTAGGAGTTCGTCTTTGGGATCCATCATATCTAGGATATGATTTGTGCAAGAGATTAGAATATCGTAGAGGTTTTGACCTCTATCGTCAAGAGTGCTGAACATATCTGGTGGGATGTAACAACAAATTAAAAATAGGTTGTTCTGGACAAGGGAGACTTTAAGAGCGAGGATCTCAATGTCCAGAGAGTTTGAAAAATTAGGAAGCGTTATTAAGCAACAGTTGAGAAGGTTACTACAGGCAAGTAGTACACCACTTCCACAAGCCTCCGAGTCAATATATCTATCCCTCCGAAAAACTTGGAAGGAGGTATCGAAAAGTTCGGCATTCAGAATTCCACTATGTAACCATGTTTCTGTAAAAGCGATTATATCGAAATCGCTGGCCGAAGTCGACAGAAACACATCTTGGGTTTTGGATCTGATTCCCCTCACGTTTTGGTAATAGAGCGAAAGCGTCTTAAGTTTTTTGAAACCTGTAAAGTGTCAGAAATGCGCTGTACACGCGTGCGGGGAATAAAACACTTTGAAAAGGCACCAGGAGGCCAGAACGTCGAGTCTAAAAGCTTTTCAGCGGAATTGGGCGATGCAGTCAGGACGAAAGACGCAACCGGTTTGGAAACATTGCTGATCTTCCTGCAGGAAACTGTAGCAGGATTAACAGCTTTAGCCCTAAGGTATTCTTTAATTGCCTCGCACGTGGTTTCAGGGGAGAAACGCGAAATGAGAAACGCGATTATTGTAGAACCTTGCGTCAGGGCTTGAATTGTGGCCACTGATGGTGCCTACCTACAATAAAAATTTCATGAAAAAATAATGGTAACTTTTCGCGTAAATCTCAAAAATGTAAAAACGCCTGTTTCACAAAAAAAGGTTGAACAAGGCCAACAGTGAAATATGCTTTTGTGAAATATTTTAAGCATATCCATAAATAATCATCATCATCATCATAAGTAGTTCCACAGCCTGTTATTGGCTTTGGCTTCGTACAACATCCTCCTCCAGAACTGTCGGTCCTTGGCTTGAGGTCTCCAATTTCTTATACCTAGAGTTTGTAGATCTTCTTCTACGCTATCTGTATATCTCTTTTTTCGATGTCCGGTACCTCTGTGTCCGTCTGGTCTCTTGTTCATAATAACTTTTGTTATACTGTCATCACTGCTACGTTTAACGTGTTCTGCCTATCGGCTCTGTTAATTTTTATAGTTTTTATGATGTTTGGATCACTGTAAAACCTAATATGCTTGTCTAAAACCTTCTCCACAGTTCTCGGGAAGATCGATCATAGATCATCGATCCTTCTGATTCCGCGTTAACGTGACCTTTTAGGAGCACGCCCATTCTGCTTCTTCGTCCGAATAATATCACCTTCTGGCATCACTATTTTCGCTGCTCAATAATTTGAGTGCCGCGCCAACGTTGATAGAGACGTGATGACCGTTGCACCACCGAAACTCCTGCCAAGGCGGGCTACAGTTGTAGGTGTTAATATTGTGTTCCATTCCACCGCTGCCACCAATTTTTTGTTATTCTTTCTGGTTTTCGACGTAACAAGGCCAAAGGAGTGCTTTCCTTTTATTAATGAAGATTCACCTTGTCCTTTTGGATTTGTGATCTATTCCAGGAAAAATAAAATGAATGGATTACTTACAGTTTGAATATTTAGTGCCTTCACTGCTTGTATTAACTTCTTCTTCTTTTTCTTTCTTTTTTTTGATCAGTTAGCTGGCGGTCCGAGCGGGTCATCCCTAAACAGATACACTGCTGTCGGTGCCGCTGGGTCTCGAACTCCATTCACGATTCGTTTCAATTATCGACGATTTTTAGTGACGTCTCGAGCCTCGATAACTGATAATAATCGTTGATTCGCCCTCCATATTTTTTTGTCAGGTTTTCTTCGGTGCCAGTTACTTGGCAAGCGGCCAGAGAAGTTTACTTGGCAAGTGGTCACCATTCATTCGACAAACCTGTCCAATCCACCGTAGTCGACGTTTTTATATTTCTTCTTCGAACAGTGTCTGCTGATCGCATTTTTGTCTAATTGTCTCGTTTCGACGGCGTGGCCATATTCGCCACTTGAACGAGGAGAATGTTGCTGTTGCCTGGCCGATGTGGCTGTGAACGCCAGCCGTCGATGCTACTCTGTTTTCCTCAACCAATGATCCCAAATGGTTCCATCGAAGTGAACACTGACCCTCGATCCGTCCGCTGTAAGTACTTTGGTCTTTCCTAAGTAAAGATGTCCGTTGCTTCGGAGCTCGTGTCGGCGAAGACGGTGCTATTGTCTGCGAAGATTAAGTCCGTTACGAAGTTGCTGTCGTCGTATCGAACTCCAAATCATCGAATGCTTCACGCATAAGCGCGTCGATCACAACATTGAAGCGAAGTGGCGAAGCGGCATCTCCTTGTCGGACACCCCTTTGAATCGGGAACTCCTCGGATAAGTCGCTTCGAATACGAAGAAGGGACTAGTCACGAAATTTCCATCCAATTTTTTGATGTTGTCGGTTGTTGGTGTTGCCCCCTAACCACCGAATTGTCTGGTACAGAGTCCCGTACTCGTGCCTCAGCACCGCTTCTTCCATGTCGGCCGCAACCAGTACTATTCCAGTTCGCTTCTCGTTCCGATTTCATTTTCTGTCGAACTTCTTTGTTCAATCGGCGGTATTGCTCAAAGTCGACGGGTTTCATTCGCTTCCGCTGATCGACGAGCTTTCCGAGATCCATGGCTGCGTCCGTTTAGGGATAGGTAGACACAACTCTATTGCACACCCCACAATAGACTCCGACAATTTCACCGCGAGTTTGTTGGATAATGTCGTTTGAAACTCTCGCCCGATGGTCGGGTTCCGTAGGTACGCCTAATTTTTCTTGGCTAGTAGTGGCGCCGTTTTCTTCGCTCTTTGTAATCGCATCTGTAATTTCGCTCGAACAAGATAATGGTCCGTTCCGAAATCGGGCCCACGCATTGAATGTACGGCTTTAAATGTCGGACGGAATCTTTCGTTGATCAAAACATTGTAATTAACTTTGACAGGAAACGGAACACGGAACTATATGGCGCCCGCTTAAATACAAAACTTTTTCGATCTTGTGGTCGCCATCTCTTTAATTTTCATTTCATTAACCCTTAATTTTTTTTGGGGTTATCCTGTGAAAGACTAGCGCTAATGGGTAATAACCCTTTGTATTATTGATGATCGAGAGGGGTGGTCAAACAAGATATGGGTTTCATTCTCGTTTATTATGCTGCAATGGCAGGAGACACAGCGAAGAATAAAAATTATCTTGGCTAAAATAGGTGGCGAATCGGTATTTAGCCATATCTTAAGGCCCCCTTTCACACAAAGGTGGGCGGCAGGACGTGGCCTGAAAGCTTTCGCCTTGAACGCCTTGAGGCCGTGAACATTTCTGCACTTGACAACCTGCTATGCTAAACTCTCGTTTTCGCCAGTGTGTCTGTAGGGAATCGTGACGTCACCGGTATGCCGCTGCTTGTCAGGCGGTTACCTGAAGTCATCATCCTTCAGTCAGACTGAGTATTATGTACTTAGCCGTCATTGGGCCGTGCCTGACGACCTGGCCTGCCGGCGGCCTGCAAGTGAATAGGGTTTGAAAGCAATTTTTCACTATTTCTTGAGGAAAAAAAATTACGTGATATTTGTAGAGACTCCCCCACTCCCCACGTGAGATTGGGTGAGATTCGACTCGACCCCCTCCCCCTTAATGGACGACCCCTAAGAACGAATTTCGTTACAACTTTGTCTAACATGCACCTTAATTTTTATTGTTCTGACAACAATATCCATATTGATTACATTTTATCTTCCAAGTCCTCAGGTCTTACACCAACCAACTTTTCTTGTATTATCCTTTCGAAAATATTTAAGGAATCGCGGATATCCTAAAAATAATTCCATTCCACAAAATATCAACAGAAGCAGCGTTTCCTAGAATAAAGCAAACTCCTCCAAAGTCCTTGTCTACGTTGGAGAGTTATTTTCTGCTGCACTGCAGAAATTGTCAAAAATATGGAGAGTTGTTTGGAGTTGTTTTAAGGACAAAAGCCAGAAGTTCCCAGTAAATATTGCCGTCAGATTGTGCTGTAATGACTTTTTGTTACCTTTAAGCCATAATACAAACCTACACAATTCCTTGTAAGAAATCTTAATGTGATAAGCCTTATTCAAGGAACTGAACTACACTGTGCTATCTCCACCTGCCTCCGCTCCTGTTCAAGGAAAATATTTGGGAATCTAATCCGTAAAACAAAAAAGGAAGTTAATTTATCTAATCACACTTAAGTACATTTTCCGATGAAATACATTAGCTTCAATGTTGTCTATTTTTTTACGTCCTTCTTTACGGTGTTTTTTGGAATGGAACTGAATTCAATTATCCTTTTCTCGATGCTAATTGGGTGCGCTGTGTATTGCTTTAAAAGGGAATATTATCACAATAACAATCGCTGTTTCTAGCTGGAGGTAATATTGTTAATATTTGTTAGTTTTTATTACTTCGAAATCGTATTATTTAAGGATGAAATTCACGAGAGACTTCTAAGGAGACAAAGTAATACTGTTGCCATTTACCATAGTAACAATATTATCTACACAAAAATTCTGTGGAACTCATTACAAAAATTCTTGGCCACAACGAATAAACGAAAATTCCACTTTCCCTCCACTTTCGCAAAAAAGTAGGTACCAAAAACATAACTTTTCTAATTAAGAAAAAAGTCGGTAGTCGTAATTCATTCCTTCTACTTCACCACCCCCTTGTAGAAAATTATAGAAGCTCTTTTCCTCTACTTATTTTCAGGAAGTCAATAACTCAAGCTTTTAAGGGTTCATTTCCGCTTTTGGTTGATACCGCGGCGTTATGAATTTTCCTCCTTGGAATCCTTCAAATTAAGGAGGGCGAGACTTTATAAAATAATCATGACGAGTGGTTCTGGTGCTCAGCATTCAAACTTCCCCTCGCTTAAAATTTTGGGGGTGAAATCCTTTTTCAATCACAATATAGAAAATAATTAATTATAGTAAGGATTAGGAACTTTAGTCGCAGATTAAATTGACAGATTTAAAAAAAGGGATTGGAGTTCTTAATCTGTGAAGATTTCCGCAATGTCGTGTTTTTTTTTTGACTATGAATGGCCAAAAGAATTTCAGGACCTTGAATGCTTCATTTAGGGGCTTTTAATAATTTTAATAAAAAATAACGTTGAAGCTAAAAATGTTTAAATGTTGAACCCCTCATTTTTTTGTTTGAATGGGCTTGTAACGATGTTGACGTCGGTCATAACGATGAGTTGTGAAAGGGGTTGTAGATTCTGTTGTACCTATTTCAAAGGCTTATTTTTCGTCTACTAATTGCCCTATTTTATACCCCATTAGTCAAGTCAACACTGACTGAATATTGTGGGCATCTAATCATAATGACAGTCATAATAGGCGAATTCATACTACAAAATGTTATTGAATAATACCATCACGACTTTGAATGTAAAAAAAAAAATTAATAATGGTCATAGTACAGTCAATATGCAACGAAAAGAGGCTTGCGCTCCGAAAAATGACAAACCGACATTTGACCTTGAAAGTCGTTAGGGGGGCGTGTCAGGAGCCTACTGAAAAATTATGAAAGTCGCGGTGCATGCAGATTTTGAGAAATTCAAAAATTTAATAAAAAAATTTTGAAACGCGTTTTTCTCAGAAAGGATAGGTATTAGCGAAAAGGTTTTTAAACAAAAAATGTAGAGGTCATTGCGAACTACATTTTTTGTCATTGGAGTGACGTCATTCGACTTGAAATACAAAAAGTAGATGGCGCTAAAGGATAAAAAAAGTGTTTCTTTGCCATTTTCACTAGGAAAAATTAATTTTTTTACAATAATGTAAATGAGAAAGTTGTTTGTCATAAAATTATCTACAACTTTTGTTTAAACAAAATTTTTATAAAACTTACCGTTTTCGAGCTGTAGGCGAAAAAGTGCAACGGAGCATAGTTAACGGTTCTTTTGTTACTTTCGCCGGGCGAGTCGGCATAGTTTCGACAAAGGACCGGTTTCTAACATCTGCCTAATTCTCTAAGAAGCGTGCGTTTTCAGTTGCTATGCTAGTTTTGGAGAGTAAGGGCGTCAGAATTGTGCTCTCTGAAAATGAGTTTCTGTTTTGCTTGTGAGAAAAGTGACTTGTGAATGATAAGAACATCGTGATAATCGCATCGGAAAATTGCTCCAAAATACAATCATGCCTGTCGAACATCACAACGAGTGCCAGGAGGATTATTTCGATGGACGCTGTACTACGGTTCCTGCTGATGGGGAAGCGAATAACTCGAGAAGGTATTTCTATATAGTATTGTTTTTTATTAAAACAATAATGAACAATCGTTTAAAAAAATATATATTCGGCATACCTACACTGCACGTGTACAAAATTACTAACGGGACAAAATTTGAAACGACGCTGATGTTCATACCTGCGCAGCCCCTTCTTTCACTTTCACCTTACTCACAATAAACGATGGTCTAATACGTGATTTTCTCAAAGTATTTAAATACTTTTATTTTTGACGTTCAACTATTTTTATATAATAACTTTAAAAACAAAATTCCATTTTATTATATAAAATTCAAATCATTTTTGTCTTCAAACCATATCAAAGTACAATGATGTCGATAAAAGGTTCATTTTGAAAAAAAAATTACAATTTTAATGCGAAATATACATAAATTCAACAAAGTTCAATTTTTTGCTCAAAAAAAGTTTACATTTTTTGATAGTAAAATAAAAAAAACAAAAAAAAATGATTAGTGTTCTTTTATTTGAATAAAAAAAAAATACTACTTTCATGTGAACCGTGCAAGAGCACGGCACGCAATGTACAATTTCTACACTTCGACAAGTTCCAGCTCGAAAACGGTAAGTTTTATAAAAATTTTGTTTAAACAAAAGTTGTAGATAATTTTATGACAAACAACTTTCTCATTTACATTATTGTAAAAAAATTAATTTTTCCTAGTGAAAATGGCAAAGAAACACTTTTTTGATCCTTTAGCGCCATCTACTTTTTGTATTTCAAGTCGGATGACGTCACTCCAATGACAAGAAATGTAGTTCGCAATGACCTCTACATTTTTTGTTTAAAAAACTTTTCGCTAAAACCTATACTTTCTGAGAAAAACGCGTTTCAAAATTTTTTTATTAAATTTTTGAATTTCTCAAAATCTGCATGCACCGCGACTTTCATAATTTTTCAGTAGGCTCCTGACACGCCCCCCTAACGACTTTCAAGGTCAAATGTCGGTTTGTCATTTTTCGGAGCGCAAATTGCATATTGACTGTACTATCAAGTAAAACGATTACAAAGTGACTCATTTTTGTAGCAATTACATAATATTAGTACAACTGGAAAACCGCTTATAGTTGAAAGGGAGTTTGTTTACCATTGGTTCCTTAAAGTGAAAAATCATTTAAACGCATTAGGAATTTAGTTGTCGCGCAAAATCAAGGAAGCCAAACGAAATTTTTACGCACGCTAGCTTTGTCCCACTCTTCCTTTGAAACTTGCGCCAGTTAGGTGTTCATTCTAAGAATGAATTTGTGACGCACAACATTTGTCCTGACTCCCAATCGGTATTTTATATCTAACCAAGCTGCGGACCAGGCTATTATCACTCTGACAGCTTATTCCGATGGCTTCTGCTTTCGTTGCGTTGACTCTGTTGAAGTGATAACTGCTTGGAAAATCAAATCCAACGCAATTGGTATCTGGATCACATATCACCTAGGTTTCTAAAAATGCTCATACCTCGTCTATTGCCTATTTTAACTCATATTCTCTACTCCTGCCTCACGGTATCAAAGTTTTCCTCTATGTGGAAACATGCCTTAATCATACCCCTTCCAACGTGCCCTTCTTGTACCGGTCCGTCGGTCCATTTTCGGTCTATCAGCATTCTCCCATTTCTGACAAAGGTCCTTGAAAAGCTGATAGCTACTCAAACAATTGCGTATTATGAGCATCTCAAATTTTCAAATATATGGCAATCGGACTTTGGCTAACATCACAGCTGCGAAACTGGGCTTCTTAAAGTCACGGCTGATATTCGATATGCTGTTTACTGCTGCTTGACTTCTCAAAAGCTTATCGATACGATCACACCCTGCTTCTGCGAAAACTGGCCTCAGAAACACATTTTTCTCTTTCTGTCTTAGACTTTTGCCTAGTTTTCTATCTAACCACTCTCAAAGGGTTAAACTAGGCGTCTCTAGATCCTCAAGTGCCCTACTCAAAGTTGGCGTCCCCCAAGGTTCCATTCTTGGGCCACTCTTATTCAGTATTTTTATTAATGATCTTCCCTTAGTAGTAAAATATTCTAAGATTCATATGTACGCAGATGATGTGCTGCTTTATCTCCCTGCCCCAAGAGATCAAATACATATGTGTGTGGAGAAGCTGGCTGTGGACTTGCGTCATGTGTCTTACTGGTCGAAATTAAATTTGCTGCAGCTAAAACCTTCGAACTCCCAGTATATGTTGTTTCTCTCACTCTGCTACTGTTCGACTTACCTCTCTGCTATCGCGTTAAACTTACACATTTCCACGTCATTCATGACAGTTACGTTAGTTAGTTTGATTTAAATTTACATTTTTGTGAATTTATAAGCTTAACAATTTGTGAGTTTATTAAAAATGGCACACCTGTTTGTTTTCGACGTACATCGTCACTAAGAACTATATCTTCATCTTCGGAAGAACTGCCCTCTCAAAATATGTCTCGTAATAAAGACATTGTTATTTGATTCATTTATTTTTAAAAACACAACACAAATTTGTTTAAAAAGTTTTTTTTTTGATAAATAAAATAAAACTATATATAATACCTGCAAATTAATTGAAAATTTGACAACTGCCATAATTAAAAATAACACTAACAAGTTGAATTTGTTTGGTTAAAGTTAACAATGTTACTTCATGTTAACAATCGTCAAAAGGTTCAACTCTTTTTTTGTCTAACCGGAGATTTGACAGCCGATCCAGTTTTTGTTTCCGTTAAAGTTAACACTGCTCTATCAGCCAGTAGTATTCGTCCAGTTATTTCCTCATTTTCATCGTTTCTTTTTGTAATTGTAGAGCCAAAGTAGACTGTTTTACCGACTACTCCTAGATTGTGTTCGTCAATAGTGATCTAGCTGCTTTGAATTTATTCACCCCTTTTTGGCCTCTGGGTGAAAACCACTGTGGGCGAAACAGTCGCACAGTGGTCTGGAATCCTCAAAACCTGGACAAAAGTACCAAAACGAAAGTTTTTATTTAGGGATGTGAGGGCAGATGTTCGAAATCTCTTTTGCATTCCATTTGGAAAGTGAGCGTCGAACATGCTATACGCAGAGCATTCTCACGGAGCAAAACCACGTCTTAGGTTTTCGAGTGTAGATTTCAGTACGTTTACCGTAAAATGGATTCTTCTCCAGAGAGTAAGTACAATTATACTGTGTTATGGAAATGAACATAAATAAATAATTGTATTGTTTATTTATGATCAAAAATGTAGTAAATTGTGGTGATTTGAATAACGATTCGGCTTATAAATTGATGGCTAAGTACAAACTTCCACCGACTTCCACTATAAAATACGCATGTAATTGTTTATTAATCATCTCTGCAAAACATATGTATAAAAAAATCATCTGCTCCTGCTTGTTCCATGTCATTTTATCCACCACGGAATGCTACATATTTGCCATATGACATATGACTCCGAACACCCATTATTACATAATTTCATTCAATTCAATTAATTATGAACAAGGTTGGTCGCCATGTTGGATGCGCCATTTTTTTTTTAATCTGATAACGGATTCTTATTCAGTGTCCCTGAAAACCCCATATATCGATTTCCATCAAATTTGCTTAATTTGTCATAAAGTTGTTCGCCATATTGGATCCGCCATTTTGTTTTTGTAAAATCTGATAACGGATTCTCACTCAGCGACCGCGAAAACCCTCATATACCGATTTTCATAAAAAAATAATTTGTTTTACGGTAGTAAATTTATTTTGTCCAGGTTTTGGGGATTTCAGACCACTGTGAGTCGGTTGGAAGCAGTGTTCCCTCTAAGCTTCGCGGCTGCGCACTAATTTTCCGAGAGTTGTGCTGCCGTTTTGTATTCTGTGCACAAATGGGCTTGTTCACCATCTTTTAATTTCATTCTATAAAAGGATTGCATAAAAATGGCAAAAATCCGAATTTCACCAAAATTAGGCCTTCAAAAATGAACGCGCAATATGGCATACTGCACCGGTGGCAAAAAAAGCCAAGCCGCCCTGCCTCCTTTGCTAGTAGAAAACCATGATCATACACTATGGTAGTGTGGAAGAGGGGATATTAGAAGGGTCTTAAATAAGGTAATGAATGGCGACAACTCATCTGCCTGGGAAAACCACAAGGACGAGGAGAAGAAAAGTTTCTTGCTTGGCGAAATTCTGCAGAATGCAGATTATATTGGAAAGTCTCAAAGTTTATAAAACAATGAGAAGGACGGCAGAGAAGCTGGAGGAAACTAGCAAAATCATGATCGGAGTTCACTCTCCAGGAAGCTTCTTCTCGGATCATCATTCATCATCATCATTGCGCTCCTTTAATCCCTCATGGGACTCTGTTTTGCGCGACAGCTCTCAGCTCCGACCAGGATTTCCCAGTTATTGCGGCTTCTGCTAGTAGGGTTCTCCTCCACGTTGTTCTAGGTCTTCCGACTCGACGGGATCCTTGCGGATTCCCGTCAAGGGCCTGTTTGGCTAGATTTTCGTTTTCGCGTCGCAAACAGCATCTGTGGGCCAGCAAACAGATATCATCCGCGTAGTCGAGATCCTTAAGGCGGTCTAGCAAACCCCATTGTATGTCGCTTGTTCTACTATCTAGAGCGCCGACAAGGATGTCATTTATTACTATAAGAAATAGTAAAGGCGAGAGTAGGCATCCTTGTCGTTCTCCTGATCTGGCCTCCAAGCTGTCGGATACTTTTCCATCATGGAGAACTCTGTTTTTGGAATTGTTGTATAGGGCTTTTATCAATTCTTTTATTTTATCAGGCAGTCCGCGTCGCCGTAGTGACTGCCATATAAAGCTCGCTACGCTTTCTTATAATCTAAAGGTAAAGGGGGATCGCAATTCAGTAGGCTTGCCCACTATTATTCTCAAGGTGTTAATATGATCAATTCATGAGCGGCCTTTCCTGAATCCGACCTGCTGCATCCTAAGCGTTCGGTCTGCTGCCTCTTTTATCATAGATAGTAATATATGGGACAAACTTTTGCCCACTGTAGATAGTAAACAGATGTCTCTCCAGTTGTCGCATAAGGTCCCCCTTTTTTGGTATTTTGACTATGATACCTTCCGTCCAATCCTCCGGAATGGTACAGGTGTGCCATGCTATTTTCAAGATTGGCTGAAGCGCATCTGCTATGAGGCTTCAGTCGGCTTTCAACAATTCTGGCGGGATGCCATCTTTTCCAGCTGCTTTACCATTGGCCATCGCATGAATTGCGGTTACTATTTTCGTCTTGGATGGGTCCCGAGTGGCGATTCTTATTGGTTGTGCATTACTGCTGTTTTCCTGAGGTTCCTGTGTAAGTGAGCCATTCAGGGCGGCGAAGAAGTAATCTCTCCGTCTTTGGAGTTGCTCCTCGTCGCTGCACAGCAGCCTTCCATCCGCACTCTTAACGGCATGTTTTTTAGTATAGTGCTTTCCCGAGAGCTGTTTAGTGATTTGCTACAGCATCTTACTGTTGCCTGTGTTTGCCGCGTTTTCCGCTTTTTCTGCGAGCTCGTTTATCTGCTGCCTTTTATCACGCCGAACACTTCTCTTAACTTCCCGGTGTAATTGGGAGTATTCAGGTTCATGTTGGTAATGTCTTTCCGGGTCGCTTTTAGAGTTTACGTTATTTTTGAGGGCCTTTCTGCGTTCTATTTTTGGCCAGGTTGTGTCCGAGATCAAGTATTGCTGGTTTCTTTGGACATAACCAATGCTCGTTTCCGCAGACGTCAATATAGCGTCCTTTGTCGTACTCCACAGCTCTTCAATATTTGTGTCGTCAGAAACGGTTTGCTGGTTTAATATTTACTTTTATCCAGACCAAATATTAAAACAACATTAAATTTTTGATAAAAGCTTTTATAAAGCAATTTATTTTATGAATAAACTAATAAAATACAATATATGTATATATACAAGAAAAAATGCACATTGTTTTTTTTTTTTTTATAAAATATGGTTTCAAATGCTTTACAACATATTGAAGAGATTACCTTAATATTTATCGACTAACAAGTCGTTCTACTTTATTTACAAAATGTCCTTAACATTTTAATTTAAAAAAAAGTAATTTATAAACTCATACTCAAATTACAATTCTCTAGGCATTTTCCAAAATTCACTTTCAATGAATTTTTATTTTTTGTAAATTTAAATTTTTCCAAATTTTTGTAAATAAATTTAAAAAATGCAAAAACAAAATTCTATAACATAGCTGCTTCCTTATATTTAGGCCGAGAAATCATAACAAATGCAATATTTCGCAAGGATGACTGTAAAATAAGGATTTGATAAAAAAGTGGAACCTGTTGACGAAGTTCCACAGAAACGTTCTTGAACGTTGTTATTACATGTCCCAGAATTTAAGCAGGAAATTAAAAATGAAACCAAACGGAAGCTAAGCCTTGAAAGATGGATGAGTTTCAGTGTTGATGTTTTTTGTTTGTTTATTTATAAGGATTTCTTTCCGGAAATTAGATAACTTCACTAAAAGGACACATTACCTTCAGGACTTAATGCGTCTAAGGACATCCCATCCTTACAGAGTGGCTGAATGTTGTTCCCCCAATCTCCCTGAGGTTTTCATACTTATTTCGATGTCGATCCCTGAAGGGATACTCGAGTTTATGGGTATAAGAAATATCTTGAGAGGAGCATTCCGATTTTTAAAAAAGGTGAAGGATACTCTCTATTTAAGGGCAAATATTTGGTTTAAAGGAATTCTGGGGATTCTGGAAAGAAATGGGTTTATGTAGTTTTAGATTTATTGGGATAAATTGGGGTTTTTTTTCGTGCTAAAAAGATAACATATACATAATTGCGGGATTGGATTTTGCGGCAAGTGGGCGAGTCGTGTTAATAATATTGCGATTGGGTTTTTAATAAGAATAAGATGAAATATTTCAAAAGGAAAAATTCAGTTTTAATGAAATAAAAAATATGGATTCACTAACCCTAAATTCCAACATCGAGGTTCATACACCAACATCACGCCTTTTTCTTACACATGCCCAAACTCTTATCCTCCCATCTTGAGTGTAAAAGCGTTGTTGCGGGTGGTTTTAATCTACAAAATGTCAATACTCTGAAGACCACTCTGCAACTCAGACAACGTTCCGCACGAATTATCTATCAGCCAATTGGTTATGGTTTATTTGTTTCTTTCAACCTCGACTGGGATTTGGGTTTGTGAAAGAGTAATGATAACTGTCGCCAGCCAACAGTTACACAGGGGTTCTAACACGCTGCTTTGTGCTCCGTGCCGGAATTGTGCTACACTGCTGGAAGTTCGACTAAACTCTCCCCGTGGGGCCACTGGAAACAGACTCTTGGCATGGTCATGTCTCTACCAGGAGTGCTGGCTAATGGTAGTCAGGCGGAGAGAAGAACGCTCTTTAAAAAACCACCCCAATCTAAGGTGAAACAGAATATGCCGACCAAGGGGGTGCTGGGTCTCTAATGTCCGAATTCTGGATACCTGGCGTCCTCCAGCTTCAATTAGCCTTCCAGTATACGGGTGATTTACTTTCCCGAATACTCGTGGGTCGATCTACGAAAATCAATAAAAAAAATAATGCAGAATAAAAAATGCAGCTCCGACAGCATCATCCTCGTCAATTGTGACGATGGCCACATCTCTAGTGTCCTAGGAACACAAGAGATAGATATTGCCTCAACTAGCGGAGCTATTGGGCACGAAAGCTTTGAACCAATTGCTTCAATGAGCGGAACCATTGGGCACGCAAGTTTGAATTCAAATGCCTCGACCGGTGGAGCCATTGGGCATACTGGCTCTGCAGACGGATCGTCAGTCGCTAAACATGAGTTTTTAGACGCAGAATCCATCTGCAGGAGCTACCACCATTGTCCGATACTTGGAAAAGATCGAACTTGACAAACCCTGGTTTGTCAAACTCTCCAACCGCCAGAGGAAATGCTTTCAAGAAGCACTGGCAAAAGGCCTCTCCAGGGATATGGCCTTGGAAAAAGTTTTAATGAAGTCCTTTAAAAAAAAAACTGAGCTGAAGAGAGTTCGCTCAGAGGAGGAAACTCCGGAACGTCCGGAACAGAAGAGGACCAAGACGGCCAAGGAGCCAACTCACCCCACCATTAGCCAGGTGGTAAACAGTGTTAAGCTTGGACTCATCTCGACTGACATGGTCAACTGCCCCCTGACACCTGAGCAAATGGTACAGTTGCAGGAGGTGATCATTGATGATCGTCGTAATCGGAAAAATTGGTGAAGTTAAGCCGTCTTTTGAGGGGAGCTTCCCAAGAAGAAGCTGGCTGCTGTTGGTCTGCTCAAACCCAGACACAGCAGAGGTGAGGAGTAACGTTTCCTTCATTAAAAGTAAAAGTGCTCTTGATATTAATCTGGTGGAAGAGGGTATTTTCCCTCAGACTCACGTCATACGAGGCTACCTTCCCCAGAGTGGTATCCTTACCAACGAGAAAGTGCTGGCGACTATCGCCGCACAAAACTCGGTTTCTGCTGACAAGGGGAAAGTGGTCCAGAGGCGAGTAAATGACAACACCTTTCGCCTATCAATTCTCCCACACTATGCTAATTCTTAAGGATAAAGATCCTACAAAGAAGCAGCCACAAGGGCAGGGTTCGTCGTGTGTCGCTCAGACCACAGGGTCTGAAATGGCACTTCCCAATGCTTCTGTTGTCACCGAGGATTGCAGTAATGCCGTTACCTTGGCCATAGGGCCATTTGAGGACAGAGCTGCGATCGCACCGACTGGCCCCCGCATTTGCAGAATGCGCCAGGGAGCCTCTAGCAGAGCTAACTGCGAGGCGGAGAAAGAACACCTCTGACAAAAGACTGAACTGGAACTCTCAACTGGACTACGTCAACAGCAAATCCACAGGGGCCATATGGACCCCGTGTGGATTGCCCTATAAGGCCCAAAATGGGAATTGAACGCCTTGTCCCACCCCCAGTTGAAATAGAGGCTAAAAAATTAAAAAAAAAAAAAAACTTGATATTTTTAACGCAAGTGTCGAATTTCCAAGCGGTCCCCCAACTGAATACTAATCACGTCACTTAACCTCTGCAATCGAACGAGAAGCAGTCTATTAAGTATGTTAAATGACAACTTTCATGGCCTGAAATATGAAGCAACCCTGCAAACCATTTCTCGGCTGCTCGCTTTCTCGAGCTATTTTCGAAAGAAAACTTGTCGAGAATTATTCCAAAAACAATCGTTAAAACGACCCGTAAAGCCTTTACGCTCTTTCCATGGTTTTGTTTCTTTTTTCTTCCAATTGCTTTGAGATTTTGGAGGGTTTTGCTATCGGAAGATGAGAGCGGGCACATGACTATACAAGAAACGCAGGCGCAATGGGAATAAGCTGGCGAACATTTTCAATAGTAGAAGTGATTGGAAAAAAAGAGCACAAGGCCACAACAAAGACTAAAGCTTTGTATGAGTAAAGCTCATGGGGTCCACACGCTACATGAGGCATGTCCTCTTCAAATGCTAGCCGGGAGGTGAGTTTTGTTTCCACTACTTTGATCACTGATTAGGTCAGCGACCATAAGAGCATTCATTACGTTTACATGCTTACTTGAAGTATACTTGAAGTAGATTTCAAGTAACTAAATATGCATGTAAACTCGTCCTGACTTCAAGTAAACTTGACAAAAATTTGACTTCACAAAAATTTGTTTGATTGACTTGAAAAAACTCATGTAAACGCTACTTGAATACTTGAAATTTTGCATGCGAATTTTTTCCTTGGAACAAGAAGAAGATAAAAGCTGTAGGGAATGTATACTTTTGATGCAATATTTGTGAAGTTATTTATATTATAATATGGAGCTATTTTCTGTTAAAATATGAAAGGTCAAATGTCAGTTCAAGAAAATTTCAAGACATTTTGAAGTCAAGTAAATGAACCGAAAACGCAACTTGAGTTTCAAGTAAATTTCAAGTCAAGAACTCAAGTAAATCATGTAAGCGTAATGATTGAGACCTCAGATTTCATTGAACTGCTCCAACACAGTCTAAGGACATCATCAAAGATATCCAAATCATTTCAATTTGCCGCACTGCCGTTCCAAAGAAAATTCAGCGCGTTTGTTCCGGACATGCTAAGGCCTACCGGAGAGATCTACCAGTGCAGGTATGCCTGCACAAGTAGACCGGAGCATGCGTGGGAATAGAGCTATGCACTTTTTTGAACCTGGGCAGGCGACCGGAGCAAATTCGAAAATCAATTCTTTCAGTGTCACCGTCACCTCCATACACGCTACCGGCAAACCTGCACAGGTCACCCCTCCGTTATACCATGGCTTACATAAGAAACCTTGTCTGGTTCAGCGATGGTTCAAAGATTGAATATGGTACAGGGCTGATGTCATAGAACCCAAGTCCAAGGTCTCGATTGCAATGGGTAGGTTCTCTGTTTTCCATTGAAATAGATGCCATTGAACTCTGCGCTAGGTTTAACTGTGAGAAAAGCTTGAAAGGTGACAACATCGGACAGTCAAGGTGCCATCAAGTCAATCTGATCCTGATAGTTTTCCTTTAAAATAGTTTCAGGATATTTTGTCATACTCTAGAGCCTGGCCGGTAAAAATTGGGGATCCAGGACTTTAAGGAATCAAGGTCTTTGAGGCTGAAGATAAGCTCGTAACAGAGCCGCCTAAGACGCTGGTCCAAAGCATCGAGACCTTTCTGTGGAAACTCATGGTCTTATAAAGGACTGGGTCAAGGGACTGAACGTATCTTACTTGCAACGGTCCCAGGTAGTGCCAAGAGCTAATAAGTTCCTTACCATTAAGCGGCATATCCGAACAGGGCGGACTTTAGACGGAACATCTGACTGGCCATTCAGGGCTGCGGTACCACCTTAACAACCTAGGACTGCCTCAGGAGATTGATACCTCCACACATGTTGTCTGTGAATGTCCTGCTCTGATCTGGCTTAGAAGAAGAACGATTGTCATAGAGCTTCTGGGCCTAGCTCAGGTTCGGTATTCTCTAATAAGAAACCCTTTTCCCTATGTCCGGAGGACTGGCGGTTTTTTCCGTTAGTGGGATATGTGCATAATAGACCTAAATTGGCCGCGGTGCTCAATATAAAAAAAATGCAAATTCCTTGTCTTTCTTAAAAGATACAAATTCCGCGCTCAACCGTCGCTCCAGGCTATATAACCTACAAATCTTACATTCGTTTCGGCTTCGAATTTAACAAACGAGAGCCAAAACCACCTCATTAGAAACTTATTGGTGGTAGCGCTTTTGCTTTTGAATTGACTCATTGAGACATTGTAGGTATGCATCTGCTTTGGGATTTTTTTTTGCAGCAACTGTTCCAGTAAAATAAATAACCTTCTGCCTCGAGCCTAGCCTTCTTGACTCACTCGTAACATCCAAGAGTTTAAACGCATGTATTTTCACCTCCTTCTCATGCACCTTCTCAAATCTACCTTAACCTGTCTTTTCCTTCATTTATCTTTCGAGCTAAGTTTGTTATTAGAAATTGCACCATGACGTGAACGACATGACGAACTGCTAAGTATGATGGGTGACACCTGACTTTAGATTTTCGCATAAAAGAGCTCCTTTTTAATTTGAACACAGAAGTTAATAACAAATTGAAGAACTCAACTGTCGCAATTATTAAATATCCTCAATAATATCTCCTAACCTCCCGAACCATGTGTAAACATTCTTTAAATGCTATTTATTACAACAGCGTCACACCATAAATATCCTAGCAGCTCTCGAGAAATTTTAATCCTTCTTCTTAGTAATTAGATTTGAGAAGTTTCGAGCGCTAATTTTCTGGGACAGAACAGCACAAGAACATTCAGATTTATGCCAGTAATTACTTCTTTGGAGAAAGTCTAGCTTGAAGCTGTTTTAATGATGAAAATCCTCCGCCGCTCTGTTTCTACCCCTTTAATTATAATATTCTTGTATTATTGTGTGGAAATCTTCAGTTTTGATTAACTCCGTTTGTTTCGAATTTCACAGACATCCTTGACATAACAGCATAAAAGTCACAAACATCGTGACAATTAATACAGAAAAGTTTTACTTGTAATAAAATTAATAAAAATAAAAAAAAAAAATTAAAGGTTTTGAAAAAGTGAAAATACATAGTAAAAAAAATGAAATAAAATAAATCCAAATTTTCCTCGTGGGAAATCATTCCTAATTTTTATCCTTCGTCATGTCCTTTTGCACACAGTCAGAGATATGTTACACACACGTTCCACTATATAGAATGGTTGGTCCTTTTTCCTTATTTTAAGGAAACGATTTGTCTTAGCTCGTGCACGTCGTTCCAAGATTCATTGTGTGTAGCTCTTCTACGCGAAGCTCCCGTTCCACTGTTCCTTGTGTACTCGGAAACTGAAAGTATACAAAGAAAAAAGGATTCTTAAAGCGATTTTACTAAAGTTGGATACAAGCATAGTACAAGCACCTATAAAAGCTACAAAGTCATGCATGTATATGGAAATCATCAAAGTAAATAAACCACTAAAATCCCTAAGTATCCTTGAATATTCCTCATTGACCAACTTCACCCTGTTGCATCCCCCTTTGCCTACGCAAAACCACCTACATGAAAAAACAGAAACTGCCCGAACGAAAGGATTTTAAATAAAATTTCGTTTGTGGCTGCGGAATTGTATTATGCTCGTTAAGGATAGCTTAAAGGATCCCAACAATAACACCATAATTCCACAGAAACTAACAATACCCTCCCCCCCTACTTTGCCGTATTTGCATGTAGATGAAAGTAATTGGACTTTGCTCGGCTGCATTCCTGGAATCCCAAATGTCTGTCGGTGGTGCAGATTTTGGCCGCATGGGGGGAGGAGCCATTGGTTTCCAAATATTTGCGGATACATGTTTGCTGGTGAAGTTAAGATGGAGGTCAACGGTCGACTCTCATCAGGTCCTGGTAGTCGGCTGCTACTTTACATATGGTAATCTGTGGAGCGATAGATGGAGATACAACTTAAATTGAAATTCATTCTGCACAATATTTTGCAGCTTCAATGGGTGTGTATAAGTTGGGGGGATGTTTTGAATTGGAATTTATTAGAATGGATTAGCTCCAAAAGTTATCCTGGTTTTTCTGTGCCCTCTTCTCTCTTCTGCGCGCTAACTCTGCGCTTTATTATTATTTTGACTTTTTTCAAATTTTTTTTTACGTAGGAAGGTTTGCGGTTTTGGGAACGTTACATTAAGTAATGAAGTAATGTTTAAAAGTAACTGCTATTTTTTCAATCTTTTGCGGTCGACGGAATCGTTCATTAGAGTAAGTACTCGTCCGATCTTTGAGCGTTTTTAAATCATATTATAATCCATTAGTACAGCGCCCAGAGGTTTCTTCTGCAAAGAAAATTGGAGAGCCATCATATTTGGCGGGCAGGATTTAAGTTATTGAGTGCCTCGGTAGTCTAGGGGTAAGGCGCCTGACTACTATCCCAGAGGTCCGGGTTCGAATCCCGGCAGCGCCACGGTCCTTCGCCTTTCCCACTTTCCCACCTACATAACTTTCCTTCTTTCTTTTTCCCTCTTTACATTCCTGATTCCTCCTGTCATAGCCTTCCTTAGTTCTTCCCCGCTCCGCCAAAACGCATGTCATCGGTTGGTTGATGAGATTCAACTCGTTTCAGGAGGCATAACACTCCAACGAGTTGTTCTCGATGCCCCGATGTCAGAATCGCGAAATGGTTGGGAGTAGGCGTGAATAAAAATATCGCGGCTAGGTTGTGGCAGTTCCTTACTTCACTCCTATCTCTCTTCTCTCTATCTCCCGACTAGAACTGCTGCTCGACATACCACTCTATACAAAAAAGTATAGATTGTCGACGGTACAAAGGGCTTTTCCTAAGCCTCTAGTACATATATCTCATAACAAAAAGGGTTAGATCAGATCAGCGTTGCCAACTCTTTCCTCGAGAGACCACTAAAAAGCCGCCAGAAAACCTCGAAAATATTTTCCTCTTCGCCAAAAGTAACTAGATATTCCACTAAATCTGAAGTTCTTCAAACTTAATGTTTGAAAGGCGCTGTTTAACTAATTAAATAAAACCCAAAATAATTAAAAAAATAAATCCACTAAATGCTACAAAATATCAATATTTTGATAACAGAATCACCATTATTACTTTGATCAATTGATTATACTCTGGCTTCACCGGCCAAACTGCGCAAGTTGGTAAACTGAACTTTAAAATAACCTCAGTTCGCATACATTTTCCACATATTCAACTGAGGATAAAACAAACCTTAGTTCGCCCAAATGGACATGAACTGCAGATAAATGTAAAAACTCGCTCAAAAGAGAGTAATCAACTGGAATAATGGAATGCCACTCCACTGAGTTTTTGCATTTCTAATTTCTGGTAAAAAAGCAACAACCAATTCAAGCACGAACTGAACATGAACAGTGGAGCCACTTATGTGGGTTGAACTGAACATTATTGAACTGAGGTAGGTGAAGCCGGAGTATTAGCTGGCTCTTTAAGGGTATACACGGGTCTAATAAGCATCTTGTGGGCTTAACTGGTTAATCGAGGTACCAAAGTTTCACTAAGGTCTTTACCTAGTGCACTCCTTGTTCCGCCTGGTTAGCGGAATCTACCATTTTCAGGAGACGTGAGACTCCAAAAAGGATATCTTCCGCTAACCCCGTTGCATCGTATAACATCAAAAGTTCAAACTCTAGATTTTTTTAAATGATTAATCACAAGCTGAAATTTCGTAAGTAGCTTCCTTTTGACGAGACGAACAACTTTTCTATTTGCGAAATAGGAACCAAACCAATTTTTATCAAGTTTCACCCCCACTGCTCTGGATCCAACTAGTTTCCGATGTACTGTTGCGCCTGATAGAAACCTCTGAAGGCATATTGTTGAGGAGCAGCTTTAGTGGGAGGTCTGGAAGACGTGCTTTTGTTGGTTGATTCCTTGTAGCCTGATATCAACCACATTTAGTTGAATGTTTTAAAGCGCAATCAGAAAATTCTGAGTAGGGACTGTTATTCCTTTGAACGGACAATCAGTGAATTTATTAGTGTAAGTAACGGCAGGGGTTGATAAACGCGGACGTAGAATTACAGGGGAAATATACATTGATAAAATTTTGGAGACCCATCATTATGGCCAAAACATCAACATCTTCCCTCACAATTGCGACACTCTTGTAAGCGATTCTACTTTCATTGTATTTTGCCGCCAGCATGGTGAATAATTTATCATTATTTTTGGAAAACGATAGAAAATGTACTTGTGAAACTATTGGTGTCATGGTGCTGCTAAATTGTATCTCCACGGATAGCGTTATGGTCGATCTCCTTAAGCGCCCCTGGATCCGAGTATCCGTCGAACGCAATAGTCGTGTTTATGCAGTAGGTCCCTTCGATCTCCACTCTATAAAAGTTGCTCAACATCGAATTGGACCGTTGGAGAAATGGTTCAGTGTTTCCCAAAACCACTCGCTATCTTATCTTGCATTCTAGAGAGAAGTTGATCGAACGTGACGAGCGCTGTACCAGTTGTGCCAATAATAATATTGCTCGCTGGTTGTACGCTGCTCCAACGAGTATGTTTTTTAACGGCAGAAAACCATGTATATTCGGCGTGGTTTTTTAATGTTCGTATTCGTCCGAATAATTACCGAATATTTAAATAGTATTATTTTAAGAGTTATATATGTTAAAGAGGCTTTATTCTGGAACCGGACATAGGTAGTATTTGTAAATGAAACAAATACTTGAAAAATTAAAAAAAAAAAACGCTGTTACTATTACTACAATATTAATTTTTTGACGTGACAACGTCTTATAAATCGATGAGTATAGGAAGTCATTGCGCGACTATCCCCACCACTAGTTAGCGCCAGGAACGGGACGGGACATTTTGCGCCAATGACTTCCTATACTCATCGATTTATAAAGTCGGCTCTACACGATGCTATGAACACCCTCCAACGTTGGACGCTTGATGGGAGCACGCATCGTGTGGTCGATGCTCGAACTACGAGTGTCCAATGTTAAGCGTCCAACATTGGTGTTGGGGACATGTTCGGGCTGTTGTCGGTATTGAATCACACGTTGGAAACCAACGTTCGCACGAACGCTCGCCGCATCGTGTAGAGCCGGCTTAAGACGATGTCACGTCAAAAATTTGAATTCAAGTCGACTCGTGACAGAAACGAGATCAATTTGAAACTAGTTTGCAACTGCTTGTTTATAATTGTTCTTGCCTTTTCTGTTCTAAGTAACGAAAGTATGGCATGGCAATATAGAAAAAGTTGAAAGTAGACCAACATTTTCGTTGCATGCATTCCATTCTTGGAATATTCGGTCAAGTTGCATTTGAATACACACACTTCTATGCAATTCGAATGCAACGCATGTACGCTTGGCAATGCCACCAGTTTCGGTTGCGTGGTTGCGAACGTGTCAAAGTTTATTCAACAAAATCTTCGTGAGCACAGAACACCGATTGATGAAAAATCAGTTGCGTTTGTGTGTAGACAGAGGTTTCATTTTGGTTGCAAACTGGTGTGAGCGTGATAATAGTGAAACCAGTTTGAAATTGGGATTACAAATCCTTCGACCCATGTGCGTAGGGCGTCAATGTATATGGAATTCTTGCTTTAGTCCCTTATTTTTTGTCGAATTTCTCACGCGAGAAATTGCAATAAAAGAAAGAGCGGCGCATTGAGTGAGCGAGCCGAGCTAGCGCGAAGTTCTCAAGGAGTGGGCGAAGGCAGCTACATACTCGCAGATCGCATCACCGACTTATATGAACTGCGCAAAAATGAACCGAATAATTCGGTCGAATGTTCGGTTCGGTACATTTTTGACCGAGTATTTGTATTCGGTCGAACCCATATTCGGCGCATCTCTAGTGCCTAGTAACAAAACTTTTAATAATTTCACAAACAAATTATTAGTTTCAATAGCTTTATGTTATTAATTTGAAGACACAAGTGATTTCTAGGTTATGGTCTTCTTGATTTGCAAAAAACATCCTAGAAAGTGTTTTCCTACTTTCATATTTTGATCCCCACTATTCAATTTTACTGTCACAAATCTTGGGATCTCGCGGGATCTAAAATCGAGTTGTTTCATTGTACGACAATCAAAACCCCATGAAAGACAGGGCATCTATGAATTTTGCGAGAACCGTATTTTTTGTAAAGAAATGCTTGCCAAGCCGATTTGAAGAAGTGAGAGGAATTTCGTAGGCCTAACTAATCACGACGTGAAGGCCCCTGAGATCGGGCATGGCGGAAGAGTTAATCTGGGCGCACAAACTATTTTTCGTAATTTTCGTTTGCTCCTCCTAGAGGGAGCCTTAAACATTACACCCTTTGTCACTACGATTGATTGAGCGGGGAATGAACCAATTGCATTACTGCTTGTTTGATTCTTGATACTATGCTACTTTAAGTCACGAGATATTTCGGTTAAACGTCCGAAAGCTGGCGTGTGTTTTAATTTCAATAATGTAACAACGCAAGAAAAGAAAAATTGACATGAAGCCCATGAATGTTGCAAAAATCAAAACCAAATTTTTGGTTACGGGAGTAGTCGCGCTTGTTCAAGCAGCACAGTTTTTGGGTGGTTTTTATTGCCAAAACGGTCGTCTCATCCAACCGATGAAGAAAATCTCATAGATCGCCAGATATTGGCTATAGGCTCTGGTTCATTGCCGGTGAATCGTAGTTAGAGTTTGTAATTCGGAAGATGGGCCAAAGATTCAGGCAGAGATTCATTCGTCCTTGGCTAAGGCTAAGTTTCCCAAAAGGAACAGTTGCCGTCGGGTTCGTAAATGACCCTATAGAGGGATTTGGGAAATTAAAGCGTGGCCTAACGCTTTGTGAGCACAAAACTGAAGTTATGTTGATCACCTTACGGAGATAGATCCCATTAAAATAGTTCACGGAAATAGATCATGCAGCCAGCCCTAAGGTACCTGGTAGTGATGATCGTCCGCGTCCGCTGTGGTGGCCTTAGACTGAGTCTTATTTATTTATTTATTTATTTATTATTTATTTATTAGCATATAGTACACAAGACATTAGTCTTATGATTGTACTTATAAAAAAGATACATAAATTAGCAATAAAAAAAACAAAGTTAAAAACAGAGTTACAGCTATAAAAACCAAAACAAAGATACAAATTTTTGAAATTACTTAACAAAATAAGAAATATTAAAACAAAATAAAATTAAAATGAAGTGAAATTGTGTTCGAATTCTAATTTGCTATTCGGCCAACCAAGTATTCGATGAGACACCTTTTGAAAACGCTGCTCGATTCCGTCATTTGTATGCTAGCAGGAAGAGAATTCCAAAGTTGAGCGACGCAAACAAAGTAAGAACGTTGTCCTGACAAGAGTCCAAAACGCGGAATAAGTACATTGAGGTTTCTAGGTGATTGAGACAACTGAATAAATTCAGAAAGGTAAGATGGTTTACGTCCACGTAGAATATCATGAAAGAATTTTAATAGCCTAAAGTGCAAGTAGACATGAAAAGGACAACCTAGGACGTTAGATGAATAAGGTGAAATGTGATCATGCCTACGAAGATTATATATAAAGCGAACGTAATCGTTGAAAGCCACAGTAAGTTTCCGACCACAAGAAGAGTCCAGAGATGGAAATACAACGTGGCCGTGCATTAGAAGAGGCAAGACTAGAGATTTAACTAATCTCAATCGGAGGACACAATTTAACAAGTTACCGTGCACACGCAGCTTCCTTAAGACTCCATAAACTTTGCCCAGTATTCCTTGTATATGGTCGCAACAGGTCATTCTGTCATTTAGAATAACCCCAAGGTTTTTTACTTTGTGCACACGTCCAATGTGAGTGTGGCCCAGGGAAACATGTGGAAGGTCAAGGTCAGAGATATGGGAGTTGGAAAAAACTATAAACTGGGACTTAGCAGGGTTGAGAATCAAGAGATTAGAAGAAGACCAGTCATAGATGTTTTGCAGGTCTGCGGTTAATTTACTTAATCCAAACTCAAGCTTATCTTTAGGCATTGTGAGATAGAGCTGTACGTCGTCAGCGTACATATGAATATTAGAGTTCGTGACAACCGCTGGAAGATCATTAATGAATAAACTAAATAGAAGCGGGCCAAGTATCGACCCTTGGGGAACACCATCTAATAACTTAGCAGGAGAAGAAATAGAGTTTAGTAGTTTAACCTGTTGCGAGCGATTGGTTAAGAAACTATGCAAAAGCTTGAGAGCGGATGACGAAAAGCCAAAGCGAGCGAGCTTCACTAGAAGTAGGGAGTGGTTAACTTTATCAAAAGCTTTTGAAAAATCTAATAGAGCGAGCAAACATACGTCGCGATCATTTAGAGAGTGCCTTATATCAGTGGTAATTTTAAGAATGCCGTATCACAGCTATGAGATTTACGAAAGCCAGATTGGAAAGCATGAATCACCTGATTTCGTTCACAAAATTCGAGGATTTGAAGTGCAATTAGCTTTTCAAGCACCTTGGCGAGAAATGGGAGGATGGTGATAGGTCGAAAGTCCGCGGGACATGTCGGGGTTGCACATTTAGCAATCGGCAAGACAAACGCATGTTTCCAGGAATTGGGAAACTTGGATAGGGTAAGGCAGGAATTAAATAGATGAACTAGTGCAGGCAGGATTCAAGGCATAAGCACTTTAAGGAATCTAGGCGGGATATTATCACTACCAGTAGCGTTCGATTTAATTGAGTATACTGCACTAATAACTTCAGTCGAATCCACACAGCGGAAACTAAAATCATCCCTTAGAGCAGGAGGGAGTATAGCTGGCTGATTTGGGTAATGGTTGCCAGAGAAGTAAGTGTTTAAGCTTTCTCCGTCAAAGTCAGGAGCAGTTGTCTCATTTTTGCAGTGGACACTTAACTTTCGTAAATTTCTCCACAAAGTATTAGATGGTAGAGATGGATCAAGCTTACGCGAGTAAAAGTTGCGCTTGGCTTCTCTGATTTTGGTTGTGACTAAATTGCGAATACGTTTGTACGAGTTTCTAGCACTTGGGCTTTTTGTAGAGAAGTATCTTTGGTAAAGATATTCCCTCTCGGCGATTAAGGATTTCAACTCCGAACTAAACCAAGGTTTGGACTTATCAGTAAAAGTTTTGCAGCAGATAGGAACAAACTCCTCGTGCAGTTGGGAGATCAGTTCAAGGTGTGCGGTTTTATCATTCACATCAGTGAGAGTAAAAATATTCGCCCAGGGTAGAGATACACATCTAAGTTTAAGGTTGTTATGATCAATATTAGCATAATCACGGAAAAGTATGGTTTTAGGGGGCTTCGGGTCTACTGGGATATTACAGCAACAAAACAATAAATCATGGTCCAAGAAACTTGGAGCAGATATTTGGTTCTGAAAGCTGATCAGGTTCGGGTCACTAACGAGGAAAACATCAAGAAGTGGTGCATCGTATTATAATAAGTGGGGAGATCATTGATTACATTGAGTCTTCGGCCCCTGTGCTGAAAGTCGAGCCGACACCACACGATAAGTCGTTTGAGTTGAAGAAAGTGACGTTTCAGTGGAATTACGACTCCCAGTATAGGGGCCTGGACTCAACTTAGCATTTCTACTCTCCCTTTCTTAACTTTCTTCAACTCAAACGACTTGTCGTGTGGTGACGATTCGACTTTCAGCACAGGGGCATTCGCTTCCTAATGTCGAGAGTTGTTAGCTCAGTCCTGTTATAAGAAGCGACAGTGTGTAGCGTTGATCAGGACGGCTAATAGCAGAAAATGGAGGCTCGCATATACATAGACTAAACATTCGACCACCATATCCAACGATGCGAGCTCCTTAAAAATAAATCAAATAAATGTTGATTTAATAAATTAAAAATGCTGTGTTTTATTGTAGATTGTGCGTAATTGATCCTCTAGATTCAGTAACATGAGCTGTTATTCAACGATTGCATCAAAAATTTCACCATGCCCGTCAACCTAATCAAACTCAACATAATTGTCATTTAATATTCACACTCCTCCCAGTTGAAATATTGAGTTTTCCATTTATTAAGAATTGCGGTTTGTGCTTACAGAACAAAGGAAATTATCTTACGATGCTCCCATCAAAATGCAAAACTAGCTGTGAGCCAAGGACTTCCATCAAGATCCTGTGTAGAAGGTTGCTTACAGCATAACAACGGAAATAAATTTCCGGTAAACATTTCAAAAGGAATCATGCTGCTGAATCCAGCCAGACATGAAATATTTACGTTCCAGATTTCGTGCGGCATTTCTTCATAATTCTAAGGAACTTCCATGCAAGCCCGAAGGAATCTTTTATGGGGGTCTTTTTAACGCAGAGCAGACACCCTCCAACCCCTCGTGGAGAGAGAGAGCTGGTCAATAAAATTTAACTGCCGTCATTAACATAATTCTCATTCTCTTTCCCCAATATTTGCTCGTTGTGCCCTCAAGCGTCGGGTCGACGTATTAAAAGTCCGACAGTGAAGTTTTGTGCCTTGTCCTTTTTTTCTAACTGTGTGTCGGAATATGCTTAAGATGCTGCGAAAAGCCTCCTTCGGTTGGACCAAGTGATTTTAAAAGAAAGTTTCGAAACTTATCTTCGGCCACCGTCTGCCCAGCATGTCCCTTTGCTGTGGGGGGCTCTCAATGGGGCCAACTGCAAATATTTGCGTTATTTAATCGCATCCTCCATTATCCTTGGGGCTAGTATTAAGTTAGACACCGCCTGTTGGCGAAGCTTCGACACAGTGTGACGTAAAAACGGAATTTGCACAACAAATCCTGCGATTTTGTGCTAAGTTCATGCTCTGCTTTGGTGGCCCTTTTCGGTTAAATTGGGTCAAATTGTGTCCCCCCCTTTTGGGATCTGTTGTTCCTAGACAAACATTTTAATTTTAAAATTCAACTAAATCGGTTGGAGACCAACTTAACGAATCCTTTACAGTTATAAGGAATGAAATTGAGTTACTTACAAGGATGATTGTTGAAACAAAAAAAAAATCCTGTTTGTCTTCAACTTTTTTTTTTTCAAGTTCTTGATTAATAAAATTTGTTCATTTCTCTCTCTCAATTTTTTATTCAAACTTGCAGTTTTTAAATTGCACCTTCGCAGTTGAATTAAATTTGCAACATTCTTTTCAAATTCGAGAGGAAATCCAGTCACCATGATTTTTCTGACCTTTTTTAAAAATCCACATCTGACGGTGGAGAATTTCAAATATGACGAAATTAAATTTCATGATATGTGGGAGCTACAACGAAAAATCTATTTTAAAAAATACTCAGCAACTTGGATGAAAAACGTCACTAATCAATTTGGCCTTTCGCAATAAACTCTCTACCTAGCGAAATGAAATAGATGGAGTTCCGGAGTCAACAGGTGATGGATATGGATGGCTTTCACAATTCGCAAATGCATTTTTTATTCAACCTATCAAATAGCCTGGCATGTATATATTAGGGTGTCCCGAATAATTTAATTTTAAAAACAAAATCCTTACTAATATTATAAATGCGAAAGTAACTCTGTCTGTCTGTTTGTCTCTCTGTTACGCTTTTACGCCTAAACCATTGGACCTTTGACGAAATTTGCTACAGAGATAGTTTAGACCTTGGAGAAGGACATAGGCTACTTTTTATAGAGAAAAAGGGTTTAAGGGGGGTATATCAAGCTAGCTGGCCAAAGTGTCGTGCCGCACACGGGTGTAGGTTTATAATTTGTCGCTAATTTGTTACGTCAAAAATAATTTTGTCGCTCATCTCATTGTTTAAATAATAATGGGCAAGCTAGCTTGATATCAAGCTGGCTGGCCACCTAGTGTATCTTTCGATCTAAGCAAGATAACGGAATGGGGTTTGCGCCATATTTTGTCGCTAATTTGTCGCTGAAAGAATCACGTAATACCGATTTTGTCGCCGGTTTATTTACGAGTCACGGGACGATTATTACCAATCGACCTATCAAGCTGGCTGGCCAACATGTATATCTCCCGTTTAAAAGGAGATAACGATATTAATCGGGGTCAAATGGTAGCAACGGCCTCAGGGATCTTTGATGGTGCCGGTACATCAAAGAGATAAATCCTGAGTAACGCCACCTGTGATCTAAGGTCTACACGATCTAAGATTTTCCGATATGCTACCGAATCCTACCTCAACCTCCACGAAGATGTAGATTTTACATCGGGTGTCCCCTGGATGCTCTGGGGAGTACATCGCAAGGCCCACAAGAGCAAGGATGGAAGTCTTTAAGCTAAAAATAAGAACTGCAGACAAGCTGTGCAGAAAGAAAAAGAGAGAGTATCTAAACAGAATCCAACCCAAAGAATAAACGAAGACTCACAGGCGGAGTCAATGGTAATCCCTCAAGATAGTATTCCAATAGAACCACCAACACTGGATGAGGTACGGGAAGCTGTGAAAAGGCAAAAAAGCAACAAATCCCCAGGCATCGATGGAATCGCAGCTGATCTACTAAAGGAAGGAGGACCGCAACTCTTAAGGAACTTACACGAACTCATATGCAACGTCTGGGAGGAAGAAGCTATACCAGATGACTGGAAGAAAGCGATTATACGTCCAATCTACAAAAAAGGAGTTAAATTAACTTGTAAAAACTACAGAGGCATCTCACTCCTCAGCACCAGCTACAAATCCTTCACAATCCTTGTGAAACAAAAATTAGAACCTATAGCGGAAGGCCTTATAGGAGAATATCAAGCTGGTTTTAGGAGAAACAGGTCAACATTGGACCAGCTGCTGACCTTAAAACAAATTCTGGAGAAAACCTGGGAAATGAATATAGATATATACCAGATATTTGTCGACTTTCAACAGGCATATGACTCGATAAACAGAGAGAGGCTGTTCAGGATCCTATTGGAATTAGGAGTCCCCTCCAAGCTGGTACGCTATCACTTTCCAAATAAGAGATACACATGTTGGCCAGCCAGCTTGATAGGTCGATTGGTAATAATCGTCCCGTGACTCGTAAATAAACCGGCGACAAAATCGGTATTGCGAGATTCTTTCAGCGACAAATTAGCGACAAAATATGGCGCAAACCTCGTTCCGCTATCACCTTTTAAATAGAAGATACTCATGTTGGCCAGCCAGCTTGATAGGTCGATTGGAAATAATCGTCCCGTGGTTCATAAATAAACCGGCGACAAAATCGGTATTACGTGATTCTTTCAGCGACAAATTAGCGACAAAATACGCCGCAAACCCCATTCCGTTATCTTGCTCAGATCGAAAGATACACTAGGTGGCCAGCCAGCTTGATATCAAGCTAGCTTGCTCATTATTATTTAAACAATGAGATGAGCGACAAAATTATTTTTGACGTAACAAATTAGCAACAAATTAGCGACAAATTATAAACCTACACCCGTGTGCGGCACGACACTTTGGCCAGCTAGCTTGATATACCTGTTTAAGGGGGTGAAATGGGGTTGAATAGGTTGTAAGGGGGTTTTTATTTCTTTGGTCAGATTCAGGCTGAAATTTTGACATGGCATCCCTATTATGACGTGGACATTCACTTTTTTTTGAAACTCATTACCTAAGGGGGAAATGGGGTTGAATAGGTTGTATGGGGGAATTTGTTCTTTTGTCAAATTTTTTTCGAAGTTTGTATAAAACCTTATTGTTGTAAAACCCTGTATCACCCACAGAAGATAGTAGGGATAGCCCCGCTTACTGGAATAATTTTTCAAATATATCTAGGATATAGCAGTCATGGTGCAATGTCTAGTAGCAAGCTTAGCTCGAAGATATAGAAAGAATATGAGAGGTTAAGGGTAGCCTGGAGAAGGCAGTGTATGTTATATGAGTTTACCACAACCGCTGCGGTTAGCTTGAGATAGCGGAGTGATATGCCCACGACTGCCACAAACGGGAGCCACTGCAACGATTTGCCCGGGCCCAAACCAGAGGGAGTCTCGAGAATAGAGTGAATCCCAAAAGGTGAAAATCCCATATCACTGCGTACTAATCATCTAGACGCCCCGAAACCAGCTTGAAACCCAAAAAGTCAAAACCGACATATCCCTTCGTTCTAATTGTCAAGCAACAGTACCTAATCTAGAACCTGAAACACAAGCACGCAGCACAATATATGTTATGTTTGTGTATAGGTATGGATTCCTCTATTCATCACATTTATAGAATACAAGCTATTTGTCTTGTTTCCATTTACGCAAAGTCGGTGATGACATCATCATAATCTATATTTTCTGCCAGCTCTCGTTCTATTGATAATATCAACGTGACTCATATATACTCTTCAATAATTTTTAAACATTTTTAATTTTTATTTATCTTTTGCAATTGCCTTTTCGCTCTTCTAAGTGTCGCCATCAGTTTTACCAAGCTGTCCCCCAACTAAGTATCAACTGCGTACAATATGCTGCTTGACCACCGCATCGAACGAGAACCGGTTTAAGTTTGTCTGATTTCTTCGCCTCATACAATTCCTTAATCCTCCAATCGGAGCATATTAACCGCGCTCCAAATTTGCTACTCTTAGTAGCGCTTCGATTTTTTCCCGGTGGTATAGCTTCTGGATTGGTGTTGCCAAAAGAGTTCTGAACCCCAGAGCTAAGCACAAGGGGCTGTCTACATAAGACCAGTTCCATTCTAGGCTACACTAAGTAACTTTAGGTTCACTCGCGAATAAAGAACCGACCTGTCAGTATCTATGTTCGATGTTCTGAAGGAACTTATTTTTACCACTTTGGTTAGTCAAATATTTTTGGGGATTTCAATATCCTGAAGGGGCTCCCCAACAAATTTTACCCCAGACCACTCAAGGTGATGTAGCGGGCCTGGTTATGCCTCCCAAAACAAGTGATCACCTTACTTTTTCAAAACGGCGATATCTCATGAGTGCCAAGTCGTACGGGAATAATACCATAACCTACAAATTTTGACTTAACGGTTAAGAGATACATAATTTGCAAACTGATTTTTTGACCTTTTGAATAAATTCGCAATTCCATTTATAAAGTTGTTTTTAAGGCCTGCTATTCTCAATTTATACGGCAGTTCAATGTCTATTTTGACTGGTTATAAAAAAACTGTCCACACCTACATATATTATAGCTTTGATTGTAACACGATGTGATCTATATATTTAACCCCATCGGTACCAATTTATACGAAAATTGTTTCAACAATGCAACAAATGGACTAAAAGGGTTAAAATGAATATTTCTCTTGAGATTTGTGGGTTTGGCTGGTTTATAGTGCTGGTTTGTACCCTAATACCAAGAGTAATAGGACATTTTAATTGAGGCCTCAGTACCATTAACCGTTGTGTAAGGGACAAGTGTACTGCCTCGCATAAGTCCTGCTCAACTCTAACCGTAGGTAATGTGGTAATCTAATAGCTTGCAGAGGTATGGTAACTCTAAAATGAGTGTTCTATTAAGCCGCGATAGATAGATAGCATTTCAAAACCTAAAATTTGTTGCTATTTGTTCTATTTGTTTTTTTTGTTGAAAATAAAAACAGTAGTTTTTAGGATAATATACATATATTGAGATAAATTTCCTAGTTCAATTGATGATTTTTCAGAACTAAAATAATCCATAATCATAGAGTTCTTGTGGAGGGAAATGTCCCTCATTTCCTCCCCTTGTATCCGCCACTGCCTAAGGAGGAAACAGGTTGGAAGACGTTGTATGCGAAATTATGTATATTTTTTAACAGCTTTTCTTAGAACTTGGTATAAAAACTATATAGCATAAGTAATGAAATATACAGGGTGTATTAACGAATATGTCGGAACGCCTGGCTATGGATAGGTCTTGGATAGACGAACAAAAAATTGGATGGGTGGTGTATCGTTACGGTTTAGCCGCTAGGGCGTTTTGAAATTTTTTTGGTAGAAGTTTACATATCACCCTGTATTTTTGTAACCGCTTAGCCTACGTGCATGGTGAATTCGTTCACCTATCTGTGATGGTAAAAACGATGTTTCTATCTTATCAAATTTTGGAGTTATTAACAAAAAGCCAACTTCAATCACCTTTTTCTTCAAAAAATACGTCATAAACCAATATTTTTTTTTTACAAAATTGGAAAGCTTGGGCAATTTCCTATGAATAATGTCTAACAACTATTACGCTACGACCTTTACTTTTGAAGTTATAAGCGAAAATTGGCCTTATTTGGGGCTTATTTGGTACTTTTCGACAAAACTCAGGTGAAAAAAGTATTAAAAAGGACGAAATAGAGCCAATTTCATCATTAAGAGCCCTAAAGATGACAGCCAATTTTAGTCTTTTTCTTTTTAGCATAATCTGTGCAAATTTTGATACCTCTGGCGATAGTGTAGCTCGAAAAAAAATTTCTCATACATGGACGGGACACCCTAATGTATATAGCCTACCCTTAATAACCTTGATTCATTTCATATTTTACTTGATTACACCTTCACATTCCAACCATTGCTAAAAAAACGGCGCTATTTCAAAGTATAACAAAAAAATACTTTCATCCGTGGCCATCGCTTCATAAATATTTATTCATGTGTTAAATTGAATTTGAGAAAACAAAAGCAGGAACATTCTTGAGACTTGTAAACTTGATCTTTATTTGAAACACGTATATTTGCCAATTTGATTTAGATTTCCATATAGACTCCCTTGAAATTGTTTGTTCCAGACTTAAGGTCTTCAGTAGGTTCAACACACTTTCAATGAAACAAATTTTATACTCATGTGAGATTAAAGGATCTTAAAGACATTTTGTGCAATTGTTGCTGGTGTCACGTTTCATTGTTTCCTTAAAGAAACTCATACGTTTGTCGAACTTTTAAAATCTTTTCAAGATATCCGATAGAATCTTGAACCCGGGATTTTTATAAATTGCATTATTATGAGAAAGGTGCTAAAATGCTCCTTCGAAAATTTGCTTGTTAAATTATTTATGTTTTACGTGATGTTTTCACGTTTTTGCTTTCAATCTTCTTGAAAATATATGGAAATATAAATTCGTAGTTTTCTATATTCATTCCTTTGAACCAAGCTTACTACCACACATTGCATCATGACGAGTACGTCATATCGGACTGGTAGTAATTGTAACGGCTTGCTTGCCACTCTATTACCGGAGCTATGCGGACCCGTTCCATAGCTGCGATGGAGGCAATCATTGGATTAACCCCAATGCATATCTTCCGCCGCCATAAGTGCCTTGAGACTTCAGATTTCATCCAACTGGTGTCAAACGACACATATGGATATCCTAGAGGAGTCGACCTTTACCTTTAACACGTTGAATGCCACGCTAATTTTATATGGTTTTCCCGTCTGGCCAACATAAATTTTTCATTATGTGGTGCATATTTTGGGGAAATATTATTTACACCAGGCAAGTTAATTGGTGCCCTCATTCGAGACGCATTTATTTTACTGAGGTCACCGGTGACCCCCACGGCCAGGGCCGACCCATAACCTTTTTTTAATATTGAAAAATCAAACTTAGGAATCACTTTTTGTACCAAGTACTACTTCCTTGCAGGGCCTAGAGCTAAAATGTTTAAAGCTGCTGTTTAAAGGAGATTGAATTTCCAAAAAAATCTTTTACCAAAAAAATATTGATTATTTTTGAATTCTGTGATAGGAACATAGTTATATAGTATATATTATGTAGTTTATGTATGTACACAGACCCATGTGCTTATACAGGATGTAGATAGTTTGTAAACTGAAACTATCATAATTGAATTATATTCGTATCGCTAGACCAGATGTTTTTATTAAGAAATACGCGAAGTTTCATTTTACTCCGAACTATGATTCTTAACAGCTCTTATGCTAAATACATAAAACTGGCTGGCGATAGGTCTTGGTGAGCCTAACGAACAATTGAATGTGTTTTAAGGAGCGATGGAATCGGATCATTTTTTGGTAGAGTTTTAAATATTACTCTGTATTTTTGTAAGCGTATCTCCTATTTTCATGTACAACGTATCAGTGTACGAATAGTACTCCCAATATACCGAATGGTGAATGTTCTGCGCCTTAAGCAAAGTTTTAAGTCGGTTTGGCTGAGAGTTATCATCCCACTCCAAAAAAAACCGCTCTTATTACGAATCGGCAAATAATGTCACGGAACTGGGTGGATAACACAAAATCGACCTTTGCTTTTTGAATTAGGGTACTGGATTAAGTCCTCAACAGTATAAATCGAGATAATATCAAGGCCATGGGACAGACTTACCAATACCAGGCATATCTGCCCACATGGTAACTCCTTTTCATATTCTGGTAGGAAAAAACCCGAAAACTGGAGGAGTGGCGTTGACGTAACACTCATAAAGGAAACCAGGTCTAGCCTCCTTAGCTGAATAAGGCTGAATGATTATTCGCTCTGTTCCATGGGGGACATCATTTTTTGATGGGACACTTAAACGCATGGCCAAAACCGGCCTTGAAGATCAAATTGGAAATCAAGAAATATGTAAGCCAAGTAACTAACAACGATGGTGAGCTTTTCGTTGACTTCTGCAGTTCGCACCAACTTTTGGCGACCATTTGCTAAGAATCTGCAACAAATCTTAAATCAGCAAACCGTAACCCCAACATTGAATAATTCTTACAGTTTTTAGCCAATTTTGACAAACGAGCAAGATTTATTTAGGAAATTCTTTACCATTTATTTCAAAACAGTTGCGTTAAAGCAGCTAATTCGGCGCATTTTGTGTTCGTCAATGGTTATCGGTGTGGCAAGATGTGCCGTCTTGTTGAAAATAGGTTCGTCAGACATTTTTTGCGCGATTCAGACGCACAAAGTGCACCAGCATTAAACGATAGCATGCGCGGTCGAGGATTTCTCGAACTTTGAAGAAAACTGGGCTCTCTGTTCCCCAAAAACGACAGTTTTGTTTATTGACTTCGCCAAAGAGTATAAAATTACCTTCGTCCATCTTCAAAATTTCTGGTCGGAATCGATTCGATGGCATTTCCATATTGCAAGCGACGCGGCGGCGTGTCCGTTCACAACAATCTTTGAGTAAGTACCATTGATTATGTTTATATTATTATATACACATAATAAATGGCTGCACTTTGTATGGGAGGAGATGAAAATCTTGAGTCATAATACTCCTTAGAGTCGTTCCACCCATGCTGTACGCCTGCGATTAACGGCGACACGACACATTTGGATTATCGGCAACACAAACAGACCCGTACAACCCTTATTTTTTCTTAAGGACTATGATTCTCCAAAGACAAATATCAAACTTTAGTCCGAATTTTTTTTTATTTCAAGCCTACTTGCACACGCAAATGAATGATTTTTGGGGAATAGTTTTGATTTTTGAGGGTTGCCATTTAAAATTTTACATTCACCCCACCCACTGCGAGCGGGTGTGGAGGTAGAGACTAGTTTTGTGTGCAAACGATTCCAAGTGAAGCAGTTTTTGTCCGAAACTTTTTTTACGTAAACCTACCATTCAGGTAATATTGGACCGTTGCCGGACTTTTGCCGCACTCTGAATAAATAAAAATATTTCGGTTTGCTCTATACTACGTTAATTTCTTTACACCATTTCAGTAACCATGATAAATTGAAAAATTTAAAATTATTGACCATTTACTGCAATTTTGTATTTCTAGTAATGTTGGCCTCGCCGGTCACCGGTGACCCCCACGGCGCTACGAACACACTCAAGGCCGGTCACCGGTGACCCCCATGGCATTCAACGTTTTAACTTTAAAAAAGCCAACCTGGAAGAACTCTCAACCAAGCTCACTTCGGTCAATTTCAATTTGTTGCTTTCATCTAATGAGTTGGATGTCGATGTAGCAAGATTTTACACCGTTCTGTATGAAACCTTCGCATTCTGTTTTTTTTTTTTTTTTTTTTTTATATATGACAGCTAGAGGCTTAGGGAAAGTCCCTTTGTACTGTCGACAATCTATGTTTTTCGTATAATATGTCGAACAGCAGCTCTAGCCGGAAGATAGAGAGAAGAGAGCGAGAAGAGAAGGCAGGAACTGTCACAACCCAGCCGCGATATTTTATCCCACCTATTCACAACCATTTCGCGACTCTGTCATAGGGGCATCGAGAACAACTCGCTGGAGTGATATGCCTCCTGAAACGAGTGGCAAACCGATGGCATGCGCTTGGTGGAGCGAGGAAGGACTAGGGAAGGCTATGACAGGAGGAATCAGGAATGTGAAGAGGGAAGAAGAAAGAAGGAAAGTTATGTAGGTGGGAAAATTGGAAAGGCGAAGGACCGTGGCACCGCCGGGACTCGAACCTGGGACCTCTGGGATAGCAGTCAGGCGCCTTACCCCTAGACTACCGAGGCCCCTCAATTGAGCCGTTAAAGTCCTACCTATTGAGCCGTTAAAGTCGTCCAGATCATCCCCACCGTGGTACAACAATGAGTTGAGACGTACCAAAAACTCTGGAAAACCTACCTGAAGAGGAAAGAGACTGCGAGTTTCTACGCATTTCTCAATTTCATGCCCTCTCCGAAGCCCTCTATAAAGAGTACCTCAGGAACATGGAAGTTAAAGTGTATGGCTGTCCTACGATCTCGCACCAGCTAGAGACCTGATCTAGTGCTTGCTGCAGGCGCCTTGACATGACTCCTACAGTTTCACCTGCAACTACTATGACGACATCGTCAGCGTAACCTTGGGCGAAAATATTTCGACCGTTGAACAGCTCTAGGAGTTCATCTACAACAAGGCACCAGAGAAGTGGAGATAAAACTCCTCCCTGTGGGCAGCCTTTTTCTAAAGTGCCCTCCAGAGACCCGTCAACATGAGAGACCATTAGTTTGCGAGTTCTCTGCATAGAGTCAATCCAGATGCAGAAACTGCAACTTAGAATGCGTCTACTTAGAGCCCTAGATATAGTATCAAAGGATGTATTGTCGAAGACTCCCTCGATATTGATGACCTATACAAGTCCCGAATGAGTGTATATGAGTATTTTAAATTTTTAAAACGGTGATATCTCATGACAATTGACATTTCACATGTACTACTTGCTTTTTGATAAAAATAAAATTTTTGCCTACTTTGACTCTTACTTGACGTACAACAATGACACTTCAACACTTGAATCCCAAAATTTTCCATAATTGCATTTGAATTAGGAAATGTTTTATTCACAATCTAAATCGAGTATTCCCTTTTAACGAATCACTCCACTCATGAGTGTTCGCTTTAAGTGTACACTCAATTTTTATTCACACCACCCATTATGAACCGATGATCTGAGTAGCACTATTGTAATTATGATTAATTTCTCAACTCAACTCCTGTTCAGGACCTTTTTTTCATAGTAACTAAATTGAAATAACGAAGGAATTATTGAAGTTAATTGCGTGAATATTGTTCAAAGGCAAAACTCCTTAATTAGTTCTTTATTAATTGTATTAACAGTCCCAATTTTTGGTCGGAAGGACAATTTCGATTTGTTTCCTTTGAAAGATTAAAAAACTCTTTTAGACTTTAATAATACTTACAATTAGATTATGATCCTTTTGTGATTTTTGGACAAGAATTGAAAGTTACAAGTGCCTTGAAAAATGCCTCTGGGCGAGGGTTTCAAGGATTTCGTCTTATTAGAACCTACACCTTTTTTTTACAGATTAGTAAGGAACTTAGTTGTTAGATAGTTTAAACAGGTTGAGGAAAATTATTTGTCGATGCTATCAAGGTCGACTTTAATTGTAATGATGGAAAAGGTATTGATCATCCCACACAATATACGATCTTTTGTAAACTAAAATTAGCCTTGACTTTTGTCTGCCCGATAATATTCCTAGTATGTCTAAGCCGTACTGTCTTCCTTTCGGCTTCCTCTTGCCTTAGCTTCTGATGTAGGATATTTGTACTGTACATGTCCTCCACCAAGAACGTTTGATCGCTTCTATTGAATTATACAATGGAAAATTTGTACATCTAACTGACTCTTCATTAGGTAACTCAGTTTAATGTAAAAGTAAAATATTCCAGTTTTTAGCTTTTTCAAAAAAAAAAAAGCTTATACAGAGGCTCTGTCCGTCTGTCCGTCTGTCCGTCTGTCCGTCTGAAGCCTACTTTCATCTCTGAAAGTACTGCAGATACAGACTTGGGAAATATCTCAAAATGTAGCTCTTGGTCAAAAGACCAAAAACTGAGAAAATGGTCTGGAAATTTCAACCAGAAGTATATTTAACAACAAAAGTATATTTAACAACAAAAAAGAGATTTCTAATAAAGTTCATTTATCGGTAGCCTAGAGGTAAGGGTCTTGGGTCCTATCCCAGGCGAACCAAGTTCAATCCCCGACCGCAAAATGGTGAAATACATTTTTTTTTTTTACTTGGGTGTAACATGTTTTAATTCTATTTCTCACTAAATTATATTATTTAATAATGATACTCAGGAGAACATAAACATTTATTTAATTAAAAGTGCAAAAAAATCATTTTCTTGAGTTTTTATGGCTCTTCGGCGGCTTTATAAATCATTAAGAAATTTCGCGGAAATAATATAAAGTATTTATTTGTTTATATGCATATTTTATATGCTGTTCATTTTATTATAGTTTATAGTTATGTAGGTGGTGCTGTAGACCAAAACAAAAATTCAATTTTATCGAACTTCGCTGTGGATTTGTCACAATCAACCAGAAGTATATTTACACAACAAAAAAGAGATTTCTAATAAAGTATCGGTAGCCTAGAGGTAAGGCGCTGGAGTCCTATCCCAGGCGAACCAAGTTCGATCCCCGACCGCAAAATGGTGAAATAAAAGTTTTTTTTTTACTTCGGTGTAACATGTTTTAATTCTATTTCTCACTAAAAATTATATTATTTAATAATGATACTCAGGAGAACATAAACATTTATTTAATTAGAAGTGCAAAAAATCATTTTCTTGAGGTTTTATGGCTCTTCGGCGGCTTTATAAATCATTAAGAAATTTCGCGGAAATAATATAAAGTATTTATTTGTTTATATGCATATTTTATATGCTGTTCATTTTATTATAGTTTTTAGTCATGTAGGTGGTGCTGTAGACCAAAACAAAAATTTAATTTTATCGAACTTCGCTGTGGATTTGTCACAAAAAATATGTATGATTTAAACGAAACATTTGGTAGGTTTAAAACGAAAAGTAGATATCTAATTTTTACCAGGGCATATAAACGCTTACTGAAATGAATGAAAATTTATAAATTTCACGAACGATGTATTTAAGACCGTCCTTATAGTCCATGAATATAAGATTTGCCCCATATCTAAAAAATTTTGCAGCCCTTTGTTTAAAAGCATATTTTTAAGTTTTTATTAACTAAATTTGTATGTATCTCTTCAGAATAACAAAACAAAAGTGGGATGTTGTGCCTAGAGACTAGCCACTAATTACGGTTTTTCGTGGTATTCTTTCTATTGAATAACACTTCAGTCTGGATGACAATATATTAAGTGAAGATTGTGAAGAATTGCGAAAATATTCAAACAAATAACTCGAAAAACTAACGCATCTTTCATGGAGATGCTGTTGAAAGAATTATACAATAATTGCCCGCCAAGAATTTGAGAGAATTGATATATTTTAATTGCACCCCATCTATGACAAAGAATAATGAACACCATCTATGGCAATATTACATTACTCTTCGTTTTACCTATGATTATCAATTTCCATAAAATATACAAAATACATTTCATAAATAATAGAAAAACTGTTGTCATAAATCAGTTGTTTACTTCCTTCTAAAGTTTATACATATCTTGCATTGGAATGTACCTTTTTATGAAAGCATGAATAGGTTTATTGCCACATTACTACAAGTTAGTGTTTGGAGTAATGGGAAGGCGCTAGATCGGGGTGCGAAAGGACCAGGTTCGATTCTTGATGAATTTTTTAAGTACTTTTTTTTAGCTTTTTTAGTTATGATGATTTATTGTAGTATAATAAACTAAGCCTGCGTTGATGATAAAATCTCAAAGCGGCGACTAATTAAAACCTTTGGGACATATTCAATTGTGAGCTATAACTCAATCTATAATAAGCTAAATAAGCCAAATCCGTTTTTAACTAAAACTTTTATTTCACGTTGCATTGATTTAATTATTGTCATAATGCTGTATCCTAGTTTGGCCATGGAGATTCATAAGTATTACACTGACCAACGCTATATATAATTAATCTTGCAAAGTTTTTGTTAAAGGCTTATGTAGGTTATAAGTTGTGAGACTTTGCGTAATCTAAAACTTAACAAAGTATTTAACAAACACTACCAAAATCATCATAACTTAAAAAAAAAAATAGTACGCGGCCATCACCAGTATCGAACCCGGGTCCTGTCGCACCCCGAGCTAGCACCAACCCATTACTCCAAACTCTAACTCGTAGGAATGTGGCAATAAACCTATTTATTCATGCTTTCATAAAAAGGTACATTCCAATGCAAGATATGTATAAACTTTAGAAGGAAGTAAACAACTGATTTATGACAACAGATTTTCTATTATTTATGAAATGTATTTTGTATATTTTATGGAAATTGATAATCATAGGTAAAACGAAGAGTAATGTAATATTGCCATAGATGGTGTTTACTATTCTTTGTCATAGATGGGGTGCAATTAAAATATATCAATTCTTTCATATTTTTGGCGGGTAATTATTGGTGTTGGTCTCTTGCGAAGTGGGGATACTTGTGTGCGTGCACGTGCATATATGCTATGGATAAACAGGTGCCTGTGTTTTTCATTAGATTTTCTACATTTAAAGAAAAGTGAAGTGCGTGCATGATAATATTTTCTTTAAAAATAAAAAATAAAGTTAAATTGAAGTGTAAATAAATACAAAAGGCGCGGTAAGCTGAATTTTTAACAATAATGTATGTTTAAGTAAAATAATACACCTAATTCTGCTGTGCAAAGTGATTTTAGATTTGCCTCGAATCCATAGAAAAATTTTTAGATTCGTTTTACATAATTATATAGTGTTTACATGTGTGATGTGTTTTGTTTTTTTTTTTTTTTTTTTTTTTCAATTTGACACTTTCGATTTATTGGCCTCGATTCCCAGATCCAGTGGGTCGGAAGTGAGTGCGGATTTGAGACTTTGCGATTCTCAAATCTGCAACCGCGAATCTCTCTTTGACATTTTCCGTGCTTTAAAAGTGTGATCCGCAACAAATTTTCTGAGGATTTGAAACCACAAATGCGCCTAAGATAATCCGACATCGGGTATTTCATTAGCGTGTGAGTCTTTACTCCGAATTTTTGATTTAATTAAATCCGCGACTGCGAATTTGAGAATCGCAAAGTGTCAAATCCGCACTCACTTCCGCGCCGTCGGATCTGGGAATCGAGGCCATATTATTTTGTTTTTCCATAATTTTTGAGTAATTGTTTTGGGCAGTGGCCTCGATTCCCAGATCCGGCGGGTCGGAAGTGAGTGCGGATCAATCTCCACTTAATATATTGTCATCCAATCTGAAGTGTTATTCAACAGAAAGAATACCATGAAAAAGCGTAATTAGTGGCTAGTCTCTAGGCACAACATCCCACTAGTTTTATAATTGAGTCGGTGAGACCAATAATGGTCACTTTAGGTTTTGACAATTAAAAGTAAATGTTGTCAATCTTTTCCTGCAGTCAATAAAATCTAACACTAATGGCCTCCATACACGATACGCTCCACCGGATAGGTCCATCTGTACAGGTATACCTGCGCAGGTAGACCGGAGCGGGTGTGGAAATAGACCTGGGGTCAATTCTGGTTCGGTGGAGTGAAAACGTGTAATCACTTTACACGTTTACAGCTTTGTTTGCGATTCTTATATTGTGAAAACAACTGGCAAACTTTACTTTTTACTTTTTAAATGCTTGCCATCTATAGCCTCTACCCTTTCGTTGAACATTTTCATTTCATCGCCTAAAGAAGTTTTACTTAAAAAAATGTTCCTAAAAGTATGCAGAACAATTTTTTTAAATCTGTGACCCTTAAAGTATGCAGAACAAAATAAACGACCCACAGAGATGCTACGTCGTTAATGGATTCAATTGTACAAGGTTTCGGTTGTTTTGGTTAATAAGTTTGGCAACCTGAAAAGACATGTCTTGAATTTTTTATTCAATTAATGAGATAATATATAAAATCAGATACAAATACTTGATTACTTTGAGAAGAGTTGGTATCGAAATTCTTTAGAGAACAAAAATACGGCATCCGAGGTGAAAACAATGTCATAAAATTCTTTAAACATTTTACATTATTTTGACAGTTCTTCTGTAGGGGTCTGTAGGGTAAAAGATCTTTTTAAACTTGAAATAAATTTAAGTTTTTTATGTGAAAGGCAGCCTGAATAGCAAGGGAAAACGCTATCCATGGGAGTGACGATTTGTCCTTGATCATGCTAGGCATACGTTCGGCAATCAACACTGACTTACAAAGCTCACCAGTCGACGGTCAGAATCTAAGACTTCGCATTCAATTTCCATCACAACTGAAAAATCCAGAAATTCTCAGTTGCGTTCTCATTCTCGTATTGCATGGTGTAAGGGTAGCTATCAACTTTTTTCTTAGTGTTGATAAATTGAAAGGACTAAGTCGGGCCGGATGACAAATGTAGCAAAGCGGCATTTGACGATTTCTTCCATATAAAAAAAGTGCGAAATATCGCTATTAAGCATGTGAAGCTTTGGTATACGGCCCGGCTAAAAGTCAAACCCGAAAAAACGATTCTGGTTCCTTTCGCCAGGAAACGATCACTACCGGGACTTTTGGAACCTACATTCGCAGGCAGAACTATAGGCTTTTCACAATAAGCCAAATATTTTTGAGTGACGCTAGATGCCAAGCTCAACTGGAACCAGCACATAGACATTCTGATGAGTAGAACCCGCAGATCCCTGTGGGCTTGCCGCTTGTGGTTCCACATGGGGTTTGCTTGTGGTTTCACATTTGGTTCTAAGTGGGGTTAAGCTAACCTGGACTTTTCCTAAAGTATTACCGGGCGGACTAGTATGGCACACGGATGGCTCTAAAACAGAGACAGGTGTGGGTGCCGGAATCCGGAGTTAAACCCCCAGATTCAGCAGGGCGATAAGTCTAGGCACTCTATCAACTGACTTTCAAGCAGAGGTGTACGCTATTCATGAGAACTTAAGAAGGGCTTACCAAAATAAACGGATTTTTATCTTCTCTGATAGCCAAGCGGGAATTAGAGCCATAAGGTCCCGCAGAATCAAGTCGAAATTACTTTGGGACTGCCAGCGTGTTCTTGATGAGTTGGGCGTTCTCAATCAAGTTACTTTTGTCTGGGTCCCGGGTCACTGGGGCTTCAAAGGCAACGAAAATGCGGATGCCCTTGCTAAACTGGGCTCTGATATAGCATTCATTGGCCCAGAGCCGGCTATTGGGGGACCTTCCAGCTTGCTGCAAAGGGCCCTGACTGATCGGACTATGATGAAACATACTGAACGCTGGAGGTCCGCGCCTGGACTGGTCAACTCGAAGCGGTTTCTTCCTATGCCGTCTCCTAACACGGCCAAGGATTTGTTAGGGCGCAGTAGGAATGATGTCAGGACACTTGTTGGCTTGATTACCGGACACTGTGCCCTAAATTACCACTTCTGGAGGATAGAAAGGGTAGAGGACGCCACATGTAGGCTTTGCCTGGAAGAGGATGAGTCTGCAGTCCACGTGGTCTGTGAGTGCGCCGCAATAGCGAGGAGCAGGGTTTCTTTGTTCGAAGAGTCCCTGCTCGAACCCTCAAGTCTAAGCGACAAGCCACTAGGCAGGATGCTGAACTTGTTCAAGCAGTCTGGTCTACCAACGTGAGGTATGCGGGTTGTAGTACAATAGGCCAAATGAATGGTCGCAGTAATTTTGGACCCAATAACTCACACACGAAAAAAAAGATCATCAAACGTTCAATGGGCATACAGCGGACAAACGCCGGCCCCTTGTCTTTTTAAGAGTAATGGCCGTCGAGTTTTTAACCATTTTTAATGGGGGCACATACGGCCTCACGACGGGCAAACTTGACCAAAATATTTAAATGGCCAATTTTTTTTAATCGCATTATATATATCCGTCTGTGTATGTGGGTGTGTAGTTTACCGTAGTACTGTCCTGCAACATCCCCTAGTGAATCGCTCCGTGTAGAGTATATAAAACTAAGAAATTCCTGTAAAGTCACCATCAGGAATGTCAAAAATTCATTTGACAACAAGTTGAGAAGTAAACTCTTTAATGCAACCTCTGGTAGCAAGAACTTCTGGTCCTTGGTAAACTCCATTAAGAAGAATTTCACTTCATCCACAACTCCTTCATTCATCCACGATAAGAAGGTGATAACAGACAGAAAATCCAAGGCCGATTTATTAGCATCTCTGTTTGCTTCCAATTCTTCTTTACCCCAAATTGATATGCTACCCCCGGTTCTCGAGCACAGCGCTCATTTAATGGACAGGGTTTTCTTCAGGACTCGCGAGGTGTACAGGTGCCTCAAGGAGCTCGATATCAATAAATCCACTGGACCCGATAATATACCCCCTATCGTCTTAAAACAATGCGCCTCAACTTTGGCTAAACCTCTGCGCAAACTTTTTGCCCTATCATACTCTTCCGGAGTCTATCCAGACTCTTGGAAACTTGCCCATGTACAGCCAATACCGAAAAAAGGTGACTCCAGCGACCCCTCTAACTACCGCCCAATAGCAATTACTTCTATTCTCTCCAAAACAATGGAGACGACAATCAACAAAAAACTTATGGGATATCTAGAATCCAACCTACTCATAAACGACAGACAGTATGGCTTCCGACACAGAAGATCCACTGGCGATCTTTTAGTTTGTCTTACAGAACACTTCAGCCGAAGTTTGCATGGATCAGGTGAATCCAGTCTGGTTGCTTTGGATATCTCCAAGGCTTTTGATAGAGTTTGGCACTTAGCCTTGTTAGCTAAACTCAAAGCTATTGGAATCGACTCACTTTTACAGAAATGGATTGAGAATTTCCTTTCCGGCCGTTCAATTAAGGTAGTATTGGATGGCATCAAATCTGAACCCCACCCTATCTCTGCGGGGGTCCCCCAAGGGTCAATTTTATCACCAGCCCTATTTCTTATCTTTATAAATGATCTACTTTCAATCCCCTCCAACCCACTTCTCAGCTTCGCTGACGACGGTACCCTGCGTTACTCTTACAGCTACGATACAAGACAGACTCATGCCAGATCCTGTCTTGATGATCGTGAAGTAATGTTCAACTCTATTAATAACGACATTGAACTTATTCTAGAGTGGGGAACAAAGAATCGTGTCGAATTCAACCCCTCCAAAACCAAGTACTGTCTTATATCCAAGAAGAAGATCAACACCTCACCATCCTTGTCAGTGGATGGCGTGGAACTAAAGGCCGACCCATCCCTACACATCTTAGGCGTGACATTAGCCAAAGACTTGCGATGGAATGACCACATATTCCAAATCGCCAAACAAGCATCCCAGTGCTTGGGATTTCTTAAGAGGTGCAAGTTCCTCCTCCAGCCATCGGCCCGCGCTGTTATTTATAAATCCTACATTCGGCCTCTTCTCGAATATAACTCCCTCGTCTGGGGCGGCGCGTCGATAACCACCTTGGCATGGTTAGATAAGGTCCAAAAAAAGGCCCTTAAATTAATTGATGACGACACCGCCTGCTCCACCATCGACCCCTTGAGCCACCGTAGGAATGTAGCAGCGCTAACAAAATTTTATCGCTACTATTATAGCGACTGTTCCTCCGAAATAAACGCTCTCCTGCCTCCACGGCAATCTTATAACCGCAACACCAGATTAGCCCACTCGTCTCATTCCCTTTACCTACAACTCCCCCTTTCACGCACTCAACAAGATATGAATTCGTTTGTAAATAGAACAACTAGACTGTGGAATAATCTCTCTCAGTCAGTATTTCCGAGCTCCTACAACATCCAAGAGCTCAAACGCGGGGTTCATCGCCACCTTCTTCATCACCCCTTCACACCCCCGTAACCCTTAACCTATTCCCCCCACACCGCCATAACCCTTAACCTATTCCCCCCCCCCCCGTACTAAGCTTGCTGCTAGACATTGCACCATGACGTGACAAACGACATGACGGACTGGTAGTACAAAGGGTGATTCCTGAGTTTAGCACTGCCACATAAAAAAAAAAAAAACATCATTCTGATGCCCTTCACATGGCCGAGGACTATGTTTCAGTCACGTTTGGTGTTCGCCAGCTGTAAGGCCATATTTTAGTTTTACTTAGGCAAAAAATAAATTTCCTAGTGCAATTGGTGCTCTGGATTGTACACATCACCTTTATCCATCAAGCATGGATATACAAAATCTATATATTAATAGGCAAAGCCAAAAATTGTAATCCCTTTTTGCCCTATTTCCGGTGCACGTATCTTAATGAAACATATATCAAACAAAAAGTACTTTTTCATAGAAGTGCATAATATATATTTTATTCAGGTGCATGCACAGGGAAAGGTGTGAAAGCCAGGTAAAGTTTTACCTATACTTAAAACATATTTTATTCACATATGCACTAATACACTGTGCACGCGCTATCCATCTCATTAAACGGAAAGAGAATACATTATTCAAGAAAATACATATATTTTGCTTCGATCCTCTCTTTGCCTTCACTGTTCTTCATATACATATTTTCTCTGCACTCTCATTTCTTCACCCCAACTGCTCAGTAGAATGCACTGACATATAATAATGGACTGCTCATCAGCAATTATTCCCATACAAACCGATGGCACCAAAAAGGTATAGTCGCTCGCTCATCCATAAGCCCCCAAACTGACAGAAGCACTCAGAAATAAAATCAATTAGAAAAAAATAGACGGGTATAGTGATGTTTATATCTTTTGCGTTAAATCAATTAGAAAAAAATAGACGGGTATAGTGATGTTTATATCTTTTGCTCTTTTCCCCATAAGCCCCCGGACAGAATGTCAGTTGCTAAGACAGGCGTTAAGAACTTAAATCAGATACACATAAAATTTGCAAATTAATGAAAAAAAGGCATTTTAAAAGGTGAAAAAGTGAAAATAGTGTTTATTAATTTTTTTAAACAAAATATTTGTGTTGTTTTAATGTTTTACGTACGTATTTAAAAAAATGTAAATTTCAAAAGTGATTCCGGTGTTTACATGGAGTGAAAAAAGGTTTGTAGCCTATGGAACAAATTGGTGCCATGAAAAATTTCTCATAAGCAATCCATTCTATATGTCAGTGGTAGAATGTGATTATAAGTACGTATGTATTAGTGCGTATGCATGCGAAATCAATCTCTGGTTCGTTTGATTTGGTCATGTAAACGTTGTGCAGAGAAAATACATATATTTTGCTTCGATCCTCTCTTTGCCTTCACTGTTCTTCATATACATATTTTCTCTGCACTCTCTTTTCTTCACCCCAACTGCTCAGTAGAATGTGACTATAAGTACGTATGTATTAGTGCGTATGCATGCGAAATCAATCTCTGGTTCGTTTGATTTGGTCATGTAAACGTTGTGCAGAGAAAATACATATATTTTGCTTCGATCCTCTCTTTGCCTTCACTGTTCTTCATATACATATTTTCTCTGCACTCTCATTTCTTCACCCCAACTGCTCAGTAGAATGTGATTATAAGTACGTATGTATTAGTGCGTATGCATGCGAAACAAAGCCTTCTATATTTACAAGCCATGCACAACAAAATTTCACACTCACATTCAAAGGTGCATGGGACTTCAATTTTGCTGTCAGACTGTGTGGAGTGCGGTTATGTACGTTTATTGGGAATAAATTATTGGGGATAAAATCTTCTTTAAACCAAATAAAAACAAAAATTATGGACATTAATTGTAACATTTATTAACTACATATTATAAAGTTGTGATAATAATGTAAATAATAAATGTAACGTAAATAATGTAATGTAAATAATAAATGTAATAAACGAAAATTTTGCTTTTATCTTTATAAAAAAACTATTATTTTTAACAAAAAATCCCGGCACTTTCATTAATAGAAAACTTTCCGCGGCACGAAACACTTGTTTTCCTCGTTATCAAAGGGATTTTGATATTTTTTTCTCCATTGCCAACATAAACCCCGTAAATCTTATTAATAACACTGTTTATTTAAATTGCAAATTTATAACAGGTAAATTGGGTACTTTTTGCATTATTGTACGTTTTTTACATTGATGGAATAGCTCTTATTTTCAATAAAATCACACTCGAAACAGCACTTTCCGCGGAACGAAAACTTCTTTCCCTTTGATTTTAATGGGACTTCGTTATTTCACGAATTTAAGTTGGGACTTCATACAACCACACACACACACCTACAGCATGGCTTGTAAATATAGAAGGCTTTGATGCGAAATCAATCTCTGGTTCGTTTGATTTGGTCATGTAAACGTTGTGCAGAGAAAATACATATATTTTGCTCCGATCCTCTCTTTGCCTTCACTGTTCTTCATATACATATTTTCTCTGCACTCTCATTTGCTTCACCCCAACTGCTCAGTAGAATGTGATTATAAGTACGTATGTATTAGTGCGTATACATGCGAAATCAATCTCTGGTTCGTTTGATTTGGGCATGACTTGACAGCTCAAATAATAGAAGCAGAAAATTTAGCAAGTGCCGATTTTTAATAAGCAAGTGCCGATTTTTTTCTATTTATAGATAGATATTAGATCCTCTTCTAATTAAAGTGTACTTTCTGTGATTTTTCGTTATTATTAATTTTTGATTAAGCCGGTTGTGTTTTAAGTGGATGGTGATTGTAATTGCGCCAACGGTGGAAAGTGTGCTTTGTGTTTTTGGATTGACAATTATTAATTGCGCCAACGGTCCGATTATTGCTTTTGTGTTTTGACCATCTGTATTATAATTGCGGCGAGTATTCTTCTTTTTTTATAATATTTTTTTATATAATCCAGTTGAATTTTGCCATGCCTCGACGGCGTACTTTACACGGTCGAATTGACCGACGACGTAATAGAAACGAAGTCAGGTCAATTCGAAATAGGAATAGAAACTTTAATTTAAACCCATCGATTGAACATGACGGCACTGGTGAAGTCGTTAATGATTTATTAGATGATTCTTTTAAGTGCGCATTGAAATTAGTGCCACGAAATTTTAATTCATTTTCTTGCGGCCAATTGATTTTTCGTTGCGTGCATTGTGGGGCGAGAAATTTTGAAGGTGAAATTACTCAAGGAAATAGAAATGCATTCTCATTATGCTGCCATAAGGGCAAAGTCCATGTGGCGCCTTATACGCAAAATGATTTTTTTAAAAGTCTATATGATGGCCTTAAATCAAACGATGCTGCAATTAAAAGTAGATCGAAACATTATTTTAATTCTATTCGATCATATAACTCTTCTTTTGCAATGATTAGTAGTGAAACAAAGATTGAAACTGAAGCATTGCAAGGCATTTACCATTTTAAAATTCATGGTGTTTTTTATCACAGGGCTGGTGGTATTGAAACTCCTTATGGTTCTACACCAAATTATGCCCAATTGTATTTCTACGATGTAGAAACAGCTGCACAGTACAGAATGTGTCATTCTTCAAATGCACAATGTAACATTACTTTAATGAGAGGTATTGGTCATCAATTAAATTGTTGCAATCCATTCGTTCGTTCTTTTCATACTATGTCTGCATACTGTAATAGAAATGAAGATATTACAAGAGACGTATGCATGTTAATTAGACAGAATGTTGATATTCGTCGTTACAATGATGCGATTGCTACTGATGTAGCTGTTGTATTCAATAGTGTCAATGGTGAACCACCCTTTGAACGTAACATGATTTGCTTTTCGAGATTGAATAATACAGTTCGGAATGTGTCTGTGTTAGATTCATCCTTAGATCCGTTGGCTTATCCTCTCTTATTTCCAAATGGTGATTTTGGGTGGCATATAAATATGATTCATAACAGACCTACCACTTCAAATTCAAATATGCCAAGAAACAAAATAACTATGCTGCAGTACGCATCTTATAGACTTGCCATTCGCGACGATTTTTGTATTCGACATCATGCACAAAAGTTATTCTTGCAATGGATTGTTGACATGTATGTTCGCATTGAAGGAAGTAGATTACATTTCATTCGTAATAATCAAACAAATCTTCGTGCTGAAGTCTATAATAATTTGACTGATTTCTTGAATTTACATCCAACCGGTGGTAATAATATTCATGCCGCAGGGCGAAGAGTTGTTTTACCATCATCGTTTGTTGGTGCACCGAGAAATATGTATCAGAACTATTTAGATGCTATGTCAATTGTTCAACATTTTGGCAAACCTTCATTATTCATAACCATGACTTGCAATCCACGTTGGCCGGAAATTATTGAGTCCATTGATAATGTTGAAAGCTCTAATTTTCGTCCGGATATTGTTGTTAGAGTTTTTAAGTTGAAATTAAAAGAATTAATTGATTGCATCATCAATAAGTATATATTTGGTAAAGTTGAAGCTTTGATTTATACTATTGAATTTCAAAAGAGAGGTCTGCCTCATGCACACATTTTGGTCACATTAACTAAAAACGATGAATTACGTGGAGTGAATGATATAGATAAAGTAGTTAGTGCCGAAATTCCGAACATAAACACACATCCAAAGCTATATGAATTCGTGGTAAATCATATGATTCACGGACCGTGTGGTCATTTAAATCCTCATTCTGTTTGTATGAGAGATGGAAAATGTATTAAAAATTTTCCCAAAGATTTCTCTGAACAAACTATTGACTCTATTAATGGCTACCCCGTTTATAGAAGAAGAGATAACGGTGTGAGTGTTGAGGTGCGAGGGAATTCAGTTGACAATCGGTACGTTGTCCCGTATAATCCATATCTCTTGGCCAAACTTAACTGTCACATTAACGTAGAAATATGTACAACAGTTAAAAGTGTAAAATATATTTACAAGTATATTTACAAGGGATATGATTGCGCTGTTTTAGAGGTTGGGGTTGTTAATAATGAAATTAATGGTGTGTTGGAAATTGATGAAATTCAGAATTTTTTGAGTGGACGTTTTGTTGGTTCTACTGAAGCATGTTGGAGAATATTTGAATTTCCAATGCGTTATCAAACACATTCGATAATTAGGCTTGATTGCCATTTACCTAATAGACAAAATGTGTACTACAGACATGGACAAGAAGAACAAGCGGTTGCTAATGTTAGGGAAACAAAATTATTAGCATTTTTCAATTTGAATTCAATTGATAATGATGCCAATAATTTATTGTACACTGAAGTACCATTACATTATGTATGGATTGATAATGGAAAGAGATGGCAAAAGCGCAAACGTGGAGGCGAAAAAGTAATTTCACGATTATATGTTGTTTCGCCGAAAAATATAGAACTATTTCATTTGCGTTTATTATTACTTCATGTGCGTGGCCCTAAAAATTTTGATGATTTGAGAGCTTACGAACATGTTTTATATCCGACATTTTTTGCTGCATGTCACGCGCGGGGGATTGCTTCAAATGATGAAGAGTGGCGCCATTGTTTATTAGAAGCCGTTCAATTCAGAACACCGAAGCAACTAAGAGAATTGTTTGGGTTCATTTGTGCATTGAATTTTCCTGGGAATGCATTAGCATTATGGGAAGAATTCAAAACAGATTTGAGTGAAGATTTTGTCCGAAATCATAATGAAAATGATTCATTCAATTTGGCCTTACTTGAATTAGAAGAAATATTTATGTCACATAATACATCGTGTCAACAAGTTGGTCTTCCAACACCATTGCATGTGCAAGATTTTAGAATTATGTATGAATTTGATGCAGATGAAGCTGCTTTTATTTTTGCTGAGTTTTATGATGTTGCAAATAATGAACAACGTAATGTTATAGACACGGTTTTGCGTGAAGTAACGCATCATGACACCGGTATGAATGTATTTGTGGTAACAGCCCATGCAGGCTGTGGTAAAACTTTTGTTCAAACAGCGCTTATACACAAATTACATTCTCTCAATTTAGTTTGTATTTCTACTGCCTTTAGTGGAATTGCTTCAACTCTACTTATTAATGGCCGAACATTACATAATGTATTTAAATTACCAATTCCAATTTTAGAGAATTCAGTGTCCGGTGTATCACTTAATAGTAATCAAGCAAATTTCATAAAATCCGCTTCATTAATTATTATTGATGAAATATCAATGTGTCCACTTAATGCCTTGAGGGCCATTGATCGATTATTAAATGATCTAAGCCATGTTGAAAATAGAAACAAACCCTTCGGTGGCAAAACTATTTTATTATGTGGAGATTTTCGGCAAATTTTGCCTGTCATTCCTCATGGTTCACGTAGCGAATTAATTGAAAATTGCATTTTTTCGTGGAACTTATACCCGCAATTTCGACATTTTGCTTTAAATCAGAACATGCGAGCGCTGCCACATGAAGTCGAATTTGTTGAATTTCTTAAATTACTTGGAAATGGGGCATTGCAAAATTTTAATGAATTGGGTAGAGATTTGATTGAAATCCCACAGAATTTAATTGGTGAACCGAGCAACATTATTCGAGATGTTTTTGGTGATATTTCATCAACTATTGAAAATAATAATATTTTAAATTCCGTCATATTAGCTCCGAGAAATGAAGATTGTTCATTAATTAATTCGGATATTTTGAACCAAATACCAGGGCAAGTTAAAGCCTATTATAGCTGTGATAGAATTATTTGTGATGATGTTAGTCGGGTCACTGATTTCCCCGTTGAATTTTTAAATTCATTGAATGTTAGTGGTTTGCCACCTCATAAATTGGAATTAAAGATCAATTGTATCGTATTACTAATACGAAATTTGAATACAGCGAAAGGATTGGTAAATGGTACAAGAATGAGAATCAAACAAATGCATAGAAGTTCATTGGACTGCGAGGTTTTGACTGGAGTTACGAGCGGAAAGAGACTTTTAATTCCTCGCATTCGTTTGACGTACTCCGGTACACTATTGCCATTTAACTTTGAGCGCACTCAATTTCCAATCATTCCTGCCTTTGCTATGACCATTAACAAATCGCAGGGGCAAACATTTCAAAAGGTCGGAATACTATTACGGCAACCGGTATTTACACATGGTCAGTTGTATGTAGCAGCCAGTCGAGTTCGTTCATTTGATGCATTGAAATTTTATATTTCACATTCTTCTGAACAGGGTCATTTGCTTAATAATGATAGGCTGTTTACTAAAAATATTGTTTTTAATGAAATCGTTGACCCATAAATTCTTATTAAATTTCCTCCCGCGAAAACATCTTACAATAGAGTGGTGGAACGCAATATATGTTTTTTTTCTTTAGGCAAGCTAACTTAAAAAATTCGGTGGGTCGGTGGTGCATTCCAGTTTCATATATGTACATATGCTTTTTTCAGTAAAAATAACTTACGTTTAATTTTATTCTTTCTTAGAATAATTTTGGTCGAATATCGACAACAGGCGTTACTAGTTTTAATAAATTGACGAAATTGTCCTCTAAATTGAAGTATCCTTTTTAAGTTTTTGCTTCATCTATTATCTCTCCATCTATTTCATCCAAAAAATCAATTTTATCACATATTTTTCGCTTTAAAGTTCCTCGCCACTACCCTCTACTTTTACGAGCGTTCACTCCCAAACAAACGTAAAAACTGAATTTCATTCACACCATAATAAAGTGTTATCTTTATATGAAGAAATGACCAGAGTGAAGTACTTAACGAAACCTAACGAAGGTTATTTCTATTCACGTCAAACTAAGTGTTCACTCCAAAAAAATGAAGTGAACACTTGCATTCAATTTTTATTCACACCGCCCATTGTCTCTACTATTTTATGAATGTGTATGAATCGCAACAAATATAAAATTAAATTAATTTATTTACATTAAAATATATATAAGTATTATGTACATAGTCAAAGAACAAGCTTGTGACAATGTTATGAAAAAAAGCGTATACGTACCCACTATATATACAGAACCAAAAACATGCAGCTTTTTTACCTGTGACTTGTGTGGTGCCTTCTCTTTGGGTCGAGGAAACTTTTCTAAATATACTTATCACTGCCCTCCTAAAAATAAAAGAGTAAATAGTGTTAACGTTTTTATTGGGATTTGTGTTATTCTTACCTAAAGTTTTGGCCACTAACACAGTACAGTAGGAAATTAATCCCAAAATTTGTTAAAAAGAAAAACCAGCATATGTACTGGACGGCAATGGTGGTTCTTGATGCTTCTGTCTGAAATAAAAAAGGAGAATTGCTATGAAAGATTGATTTTAATGGTTATGACTCTGGTGTCGGGTCCAGAAATAGCGGCTGCCACTTATTGTAGTCCTAACAACTCCTGTACGCTAATTATGTAGGTCAGATGGCTAAAAAAGCTTAGTGGACTTTCGAGAGTTTTTACTTAGACCTGATTGTTCGAGCAAAGACATAGCCTATAACGAGAGCCGACTCTTATAGGGAGAGCCAGAAAAATTCCATCTCCTCCCGGGGCTTATAGGGTTGAAAATAGACCACTAGCCTCCACCGGTCGAAGATGTTCCCAGAAAGAGTCCGGGAATAACGGGACAGAACTCAATAAGTTCTTGAACCTCCTGGGGTGGCACTATTGCTACATCACCTGGAGAGTAGGTGGACGCAAGGACGATTTCTTGGAGTTCGTTGGCACCGCAACCGAGATCGCCACTAGATATGTATCTAGAAATAAAGTTGGTAATGGAGAGATAAGTGACACGACAAAAAGACCAAAGGGCAGCGCGAGGCGCCCCGCATCTCCGATCATACACTAGTTTGCTTGAGCCGCTTGTAAGTCCTCTGACTTTGCCGTCGGTTACCCAAGGCTCCTGAATAAGAACATGGGTAAGATGCCTCTCCGAGAAAGTCTTGCACAGGGTGATGGATGCCCCTTTCGCATGGTGCAAGTTTACTTAGAGTGCCCCCCTTATGACGATCATTTTTTCTGCCAGGAGCGTTTGGCAAACCCGCTCTTCTTGGCTTGTCTAGAACCCTTTGTTCTACCGTCTTTGCCCTTAAGGTCGGCAGAAGTGTTCTTTCTCTGCCCTGCTGTTATCTCTGCTACAGCCTCCCTGGCGCTTCCTACAGATACGGGGGCCGGATCTGGAACAACGCCAGACGGTCCCGGAGTCAGGATGAGCGCAGCTCTGCCGTCAGATGGTCCTATGGCCAAGGTGACGGCATTACTGTAGTCCTCGGTGACATCAGAAGCATTGCGAGGTGCCATTTCAGATCCTATGGTTTCAGCGTCACACGACGATTCCTGTCCTTGTTGCTGCTTCTTTAAGAATTATGTTTATCCTTAAGAATTATCGAAAGGCGATTTTCTCCTTCAGACTAATTAACTTAGCCATAGAAGCGTTGTCCACTGCCATGACCAAGCGTATTGTAATTTCCCCCCCTCTGGATCACTTTCCACTTCTGTCAGCGTGAACCGAGTTTTGTGCTGCGACAGTAGCCAGAACTTTCTCGTTGGGTAGATTACCACTCTGCGAAAGTACCCTCGTATGACGTGAGTTTGACTCTTCCACCAGAGTGATATCAAGAGCATTCAGGAAACTCTTGCTAATACCATTGATTATATAAAGAAATAGATATGCCACTTTGAGGAAACAGTGTTGTGCCATTAACATGCATGGTGGCGCTGAGGTTTCCTATTTTCGAATTTTTACAATGGTGTTTAAATTTGCTAAGATAATTCCGTAGGACTTGAAAGCTTCTGCAATAAACTTAAATATTCGAAGATTTCAGTAGCGACCTTGAAAGCGAAATCGAAAGCTCATGATAATTTTTATCGTTCTTACTGGCTAAAGCACTGGGGTATGCGTATATCAAAATCTGGAAAAGATGCAAAAGAGAAAAAAAACGGGGCGCTTTCAGTAATGCGGTATTTTTTCGATATTTATGGGATTAGTTTTTTTTTTCATTTCAGGATATTTTAAGATTTTATCTTGAATTTTTTGAGTTATTACTTGTTTTTTTTGTGACCCTTTCTGGATTTGTTGTGCCGATTTTTTTTTAAGTTCGTTTATTGATATTATTTAAGAAAAGACGTCACGACCTTGTTCCTATAAATATTGCATGAACGTATACACTTCATGTTGCTTTGTTTTTGTTTTTAATTCCAAAAGACTAAAGAAACTCTTTTTGATTAAAACATTCTGGTGATGTTTATCTCCAGTTCAATATTCGTTTGACTGAAAATCTTCGTTTTTGCTAAGAGCAAAGAAAGCAAAGAAAACCCTTCCTCTCTGTACTGTAGGTGCTCCTGAAACTGTAAAAGAATCTTTATTTATTGAAGATTCTTCTGAAGATGAGTTTGTTTGTAAATCTGGCAGTAAGACTTACAGCAATAAATTGGAAATACCCCCTAAACCTGAAACTAATCATAAGTATATCCTAGGAGCACTTTCCTTCTCTCCCAAGAAAAAGGTTGTTCATTACGTTTGATAATCCTATTGAGCATCTAACAGAAATGAGACCACTACACAGTTTTCCAAAACGTGTGAAAAGAAACGAAAATCACTATAATTTTCAAGAAAAACTTAATGAATTAAAAAAAAAACTGATGATGTCCAAGTATTTCTTCGTTCTCAATTGTTTACTTCTCGCAATCACCATTGGATTGAAAAAGAAAAGATTTTTGTTTGAAATTATATTACAAATCTCCTACAGTTTATAAAACATTTTTAAAATCCGACTCCTTTTTACCTTCGGTGAGGACGATCGTTTCGGTACTTCCCGATGTAATTAAAAATATGCTTACAAATAAAGTAAGCGATCTAGACAATTTTAAATGTATCCTTTTATTTGATGAAATCTCTTGTAAATTTGAATTAGATTTTATTAATCTTGATTTTCTTGGTCGGAGAAATGTAATGGCATCTAGGAGGAGGACTGCTTCCGCCCTATGTCTCATGAGGGATTAAAGGAGCGTAACGGAAGAAGTCAGTCATCAGCGGAATAGGGAGAATAACATGTAGCATAACATGCACGTGCCGCAACTATTTCGGAGCAGTGGCCACTGGTAACTATCCTATGAGAAAGGATACGCTAATATGATCGGGCTAGTCCCTTCCAAGTAAGGTTGGCTCGAGGCTTATAATCTCACCCGGAAAAAATAATTATTACGGAACGAGCAACATTTGTGTCGTTCAATGTAGGATTGGTGCAGCTTCGTATTTTAGGGTATTGGAGGTTGATTCGCTTTGAAGTCGCATTTTGTCATATCTTTCGCTGTGAGGGTGGATCGGCTCCAGAAGTGCACTATCTGGAGTCACTTTGGTTTTGTAGAGGGGGATGTGACTTCAAAGCGAGTTAACTTCTAGTGTTTTGAAGTGTGGAACTGCACCGCTTTTGCAGTGAGCGACACATTTGTTGCGAGAGGCCAGGACCGGATCCCGGTTGTAGAGCCTTTTAATAATAATAATAACGGAAGATGCAAACGGAAGAGCCTTTTAATAATAATAATAACAAGAACACCTAACATTGGTCCCACAATCAAGGTAGAGGAACACGAGTTTTAAGTGGTAAAATCATTTACCTATCTTGGGTCAATAGTAGCAGCCGACAATAGCATGGAACCAGAAATACGCGCACGACTGCTAAAAGCCAACAAAGCCTACTATAGTCTGTCAAGGCCCTTTAAATCCAAGCATCTAACAATAACGTCTAAACTTTTACTATATAAGACGATGGTGTTACCTGTACTCACATATGCATCTGAAACGTGGGTGTTTAGCAAAAAGCACTCAAACCTCTTAGCCGTGTTCGAGAGGAAAATACTTCGGAGGATTTTTGGCCCCTTATGTGAGGAAGGACGATTCCGGAGACTCTACAATGACGAGATCTACGAGCGTTATCGCGACATAGATGTTGTGACGAAAATTAGGCTCGGTAGGCTGCGGTGGGCAGGGCATCTAGCTCGTATGAGTGAAGATGAGCCTGCTCGGAAAGTTCTCTGCGGTAGGACCTGTGGGGTGCGACAGCGGGGGAGACCCAATCTTCGCTGGAAGGATGGAGTGGACCAGGACGCTCAGAGCTTAGGGATGCCAAACTGGATAACATCGGCTCAGAATCGGGACCGGTGGAGAGAAAAGTTTGCGAGAGGCCAGGACCGGATCCCGGTTGTAGAGCCGTCAAAGAAGAAGAAGAAGAATAACAGAAGAAGAAGAAGATCTAGTGTACTAGTATTTGTGCTTCACGGCCTCAATAAAAATTGTAAACAAGCAGTAGCATATCACATTGGGAAGCCTTCAATGAATGAGTTGAAAGAAATTATTCAAAACCAACCAACTCTTAAATATTGGTTTTAATATTGTCGGCATAGTTTGTGATCAAGGAAGTAGCAACCGAAGTTCTCGAAGGGACTTATGAAAAAAATCCTCCCGGTTATCAATTTTATAGGAATTTGAAACAGGTTATTTTACCATCAGAATATTCCAGTTATAATTGTTCTGATTCTGTAAAGGAGAATGGACAAATTGGGCCTAATGACCAATACACATGAGATATTATTTTTGTGATAGGTCTTAACACACAACTAATGAGAAAAATAATAAAAAAAATTAAATGTACCGGGTTCTTGTACAGCTACGTCGAAAAGTTTTATTTAATTATGTCAAATATTTTGCAATTATTAAATGTTTTTCAATAGGAGTGAAAGAATATTACTTTAAAATATTACTAAAGTCACTAATTCTTACCACATAGAGCCACATGGAATTATAATAACACAATATACCTGTTACAAAAATAATAATAAGTGTATTTCGACTATAGGTCGTAATAAAAGTTCTATGTACCTATGCGAGAGTGAATTGCAACCCGGTACGTTTAAATTTTTTTTTATTTTTCTCGTTAGTTGTGTGTTATGACCTATCACAAAAACAATATCTCATGTGTATTGGTCAGCAGGCCCAACTCCCATGTTTTGCATTGCTTTGAAGAAAACACTAATGTAATTGACGAAAATGAGCTAGGCGAAAAAGATGAGGAATCAACTGGAAGTATGGATGACGAAATAACTGGAAGTATGGATAGATTTCAATATACTTCTTTAATGTATTTCTTTGGATATGTAGTTAATAAAAAGGTGAATTTAACAAAATGTACCCATTGTAAAGAATATATGATCCATAAAAATCCTGAGAAGTGTGATCAATTGCAATTTACATATTATAAAACGTTTTTCCCAAAATACTGAAGAAGGAATAAATAGAAATTTAAACAACTCGTTAAATGTACCAAGTGATTCTTTGAAGGCGGATTTGTCAAAATTGTCCGTACATTTCCCAGAAATATTTAAAATGCTTGTCATTTCAAAAATTTGTTGGAAGATAATTTGCTACCTGTCCTTCAACTTAAAATCAATCAATGGCCAGGCTGCCAACATAAAGATTTCCTTGTACGGCATACCGTGATTTCTTTTATAAGAGCAACGGTAAAAACTATTAACACCTCTGAAAACAACAAATAAAGAATTACGGTCAAAGATTGTACAGGGCCGAAAATAATATATTTAGTTACTTTCGATTTATTTTTAACACTAGTTTCATCAGATAGTATCAAACGTGTAATTTCATTCTTTTGCTGGGCCTTTAATGTAATTTACCTTCAAATTTGGATTGATAATTTTATTTTTAGTATAAAACGATAGTTTTGAATCTTAATAAACTTTGCAAAAGATCTTAAGAGATAACTTTAAAAAATATAACTAACTCAAGGAAGAAATTATATTAATTTTACGGGTCTTCGTAAATGTAGTGTTAAGCCCTCAAACGTTTTCAAAGTAAAATATAAAAATGAGTGCAAAACCTAAAGGAGATCTAACGATTTCTTTAATATTTGGTATATGAAAAGATATCTAATCTGTTGATATCTGTTAGCTTAGAAAAAACTATTTACGCACATTATAATTTTCCAATACATATCAGAGCCCTGCTGAAATACGTACGAGTGGTGTATATCACCGTCATTTACATTCTTACACTTAATCAATGTGTGGGGCAAAAAGCTACATTCGAAAATCAATTTCGAATTCCAAATGTGCCTTCACTTAAAATGATGAGTTGGTACAAGTATGGCCATCTATCGTGCTAATGTCAAGTTTTACCTGACATATCTACTTCTTTATATAATCAATGCTAATACCAACAATTGTAGAATGTCCTTATTGAAAACTATTGCGCCGGTGATCATTTGATCATCGCCTACTTCAACCGGTGCGAAATAAAATTGTATTCAGTCTCAAGTCTTGCAGTTTGTGAATTTTGAATTGTCCCGATGTTGTAAAGGTAGGCTATACTATAAGCAGCTTTTTAATTAACTTTTTAGTCTAAATCATTCAACTGTATTTTTCCCCAAAATTGAAATTCAAAACGCCCTATCTCGAAAACGCCCCCTTTTCTGTTTCTTTTGTCGGTCATCGCCTGCTCCTTTAGCAATCCCGTGACTTTCTTTAAGTTATCCTTGATCTTCCCTCCTAAGCTAAGCTTACTACTACCTACCAACCGCATCATTTTCTTTAAAAGGCGAACTAATCAACACATCGCGTACAGCTTCCCGCGATGTTGCTCACCGCGCGGCGGAGCGGATTCAAACCACAGACCTCTGAGATGGTAGTCGATCACCCTAACTCCTAGGCCACCAAGGCCGGCCTGCTACCTGAGGGCGTGGCCTTATAACCAAGTTACCTTCCGATTAGGTTGACCCTCAGCAATGAACACGCCAAAATACCGACAAGAAGAGAGTGGAGGAGTGGGCCTATTTACATTAAAAAATAACAATGGGCCTCCTAAACAAACCCGGGAAGACAAATAAGAGGGTTACTCATGTTTACTTGCATTTAGGTGTGTTGCATACTACAATAATAGGTGTGTTTCACTTTCACTGGAGTAAGTACTCTGAGTATGAGCTTCCTAAACTCTACAGGATGGTTTTGGACATCCGCCACAGCCGATCGAACAACTTTAAATGTTTTTCAATGACTCAATAACCGATTAGCTTTAGTTACCCGAGGTTGTAGCACCAACGAGCTATTTCGGTCTCCGATTGTACTGGAGCCTTACCTAACCTAAAACCATAGGCGTACCCAGGATTTTTTTTCGGAAGGTTTTACAGAAGAATTCTTCTATTGTCTTCGCAAATTTAATAACCTCTCTCTCCGGGTCGATGTGAATTGTGCAGTTGACATTAAGAAGGCCAATTCATTCAGTCTGTCCTGAAATATGGTATCCCGCAGATAGGGTTTCAATCTTCTTAAGTAGGAAAAAGGTCTCTCTGGAGTTACCGTTGAAGCCGGAAGAGTGACCAAGACTTTTAGAAGGCATTGGATGTTAGCCCGGGTGACAGTGTGGCAGTGCTTTCAGAGCGCTCTTGGCGATGTTGTCAGAATGGCACACTTCCCGCCAGATTTTAAACTCAGCTTTGACAATTCCGCACTCTTATTTGGCAGAGCTACTTTTTGCTAAGCGAAGAATTTGTGTGATACATCCATTTTGTAATAAGAATCAGAAGCAGCTTCGAAAACAGTTTTGAACTCATTGTCAATAGCAACTAAAATTTATCAGTGCGTAGAAAAAAATCCCCCCCCAAGAAAGGATAGACGACCAAATCAGGCGAAGGAAATGGAACTGGGTTGGCTACACCTTGCGACGCGATAAGGGGTCATCCATAAATTACGTGTGGTGATTTTTGCGATTTTTCGACCCTCCCTCCTTCTTGGTGAGATTTCGTGAGATTTGGTTCGACCCCCTCCTTCCAAATCTCACGTGAGTTTTTCAAATTTTAAAAAATCTCAAGCATTAACTCTAAAAATACGTAGGGTGTTATTCTCGTTGGCGAGTGACGTGACTACGAGAAACGCGGTGGAATGAAACTATCGATACCCACACCCGCATCGAGGAAAATGTCACTTCACACGCCACCTTGCGACAATTAAATACGAATTTTGTGGATTTACTCGCCAGAAATCTGTTAGATTTACAATGAGAATACAATTTATGATCGAAGTGACACATCTGTCACATCACCCGACAATGAGAATAAGGCTGGTAATTATCTACGGTCGTAAACACAGCAAGACGGGCCTTCCCTTAGAACTGCAGGAAATACCCTCGCTTATTAAATCCAAGTACGTAACCGTAGTGCAATCTGGGTCAGTTGAGTGTCTAATTATATCTGCTTTGTTTACATGGCGTGTAAGAAGTTCATCTGGGTGGAAGGGGGTGTTGGGAGTAAGATTTTATTTGAGATAACTAATAATTTGGACTCCTTGCCCTCCCCTATTCCACACGCTTTTCCGCTTGTAGTGGACACACAACTACCAAAACGTGAGCACTCACTCAGCAAGCATTTCATTACGCTAAAATTTGGCGTGTGCTTTCGTGTAGCTCTAAATTCTATGGGCCTTTTCGCGGGTCAGTATTACTTGGCTTGTACTCTGCAGCATTCGACGAGACGGGCGTTTGGCTAGCTGGTGGAGACTAAACAATCGACAACAAATTTTTGTGTAGGATTTACCCATATCGTAAGGCCCGAATTTACACACTCAAAGTTTTCGCTCAAAGCCAAGTATCCCTATACACTCAAGAAAGCTGACAAAACTCGCATTTATCGTCAGTTCGGGTCTGAAGATCTGAACTTCTATTCACTCTCAAGCCGTGTATTGCCCTCAAGAATTCACGCCGTACCCAGACGGAACTGAAAGCAAGGCGCGAGCTAGTCGCGTTTGCGCTTGTTTGCGGGTGTTCACGGGGCGTAAGGTTGGAGCCGCCTTGAAGTTTTCGTTGAGGTCATGAACATTTTTGCACTTGAATTAATAACCTGTTATGCTAAGCAGTCGTTTTCGCCTGCGTGTCTGTAGTAAATCATTAGAGTTTCACGAGATGCAACACTAGTGTTGCAACTCTCGCACTGTCGCATACGAGACAAGACAACACGCGAGACAACGGCTTCTGCCCCATGGCAAGAGTAGCGCGACAGTAAATAATTCCCAGTCTCGCCGAGACAACACTATCGAATGCGAGACTGTCGCGCTCTCGCTCGATCTCGCGGGATTTCCCAGTCGGTTAATTTTTTTCCCGAATCGTTGCGGGATTTTTGATTCTATAGAAAGTAGAGTTCCATATTTTCGTCGGTAATATATTTATGAGATAGACAACCCCAGTCTTCCAGAGTTTAAAGATGCCGGAAAATCCCCAACACGCCGGCGAGAGCCCGAGTGCATCTTTCTAAACATCCCATTGTCTCATCGAGAAAAGCGTCCCGAATCTAGTCACACTACTCTCGCGGAGACAATGGGTGGTGTGAATAAAAACTAAGTGAACACTCTGTCGTCCAGAGTGAACACTAATTGGGAGGGAATAAAAATTCTCTTAAATGTTAATTTTATGTTAATTCTTTTTTGCATTTAATTTTTATTTTGTATCTACGAAAAGAAATTCTTTTTCAATGTATTTTTTTATTCTGTTTAGATTTAGGGGTGGGATTAAAATAAATTACCTAAATTTTTTAATAATATTTCAACAATTTTTAAATCTTTTTTCGAAGGAATTTCCCATACATTTAAATTCTCCGCAAGGCAAAAACGTAAGGTGGAGGAGGTCGAGTGTGCAACACTGACTCGCGCGAGAGTATCGCGATACTATCGCGACACAACACTATAATATCACTGTTGCACTGGGATGCTTGACAAGACAATAGTGGTCTCACTCTCGCGCAGCGAGATCGAGGCCGCGGCCGACTGTTGTCTTGTCTCGCTTTCGTGAAACTCTAGAAATCATGACTTCACCTGATTGCCACGGCCTGTCAGGCGGATACTTGTTGAAGTATCATCCCTAAGTTAGACTGAATGAAGCTTAGTCGTGCCGGCCGACCTGGTCTGACAGGCACTGCCTACCGGCGGCCTGTAAGTAAATGTGGGTCTTTAGTGGAGAAACATGTTTTACTTAAATTAACACAATTTTCTCCCAATGTTTGTTTAAAAAAAAATTGCGTGAAGAGACCCCCCCCCCCCTCTCCCCCATGTGAGATTGTGTGAGATTCCGACTCGACCCCCCCTCCCCCTCACCTTAACACCTAACGTAATTAATGGACGAACACTAACGAAAATCTAGCCAAACAGGCAAGAATCCCGTCCAGTCGGAAGACCTAGAATAACGTGACGGAGGACCCTACTAGCAGAGGCCGCAACAACTGGGAGATCCTGGTCAGAGCTTAGAACTGTCGCGCAAAACAAAGTCCGCTGGAGGGCAACTCTTTCCGCCCTATGTTCCATGAGGGATTAAAGGAGCATAAAGAAAAGAAGAAGAAGCGTTGGATTACACTGGCTTGCGTAAAATTATCGAATAAGTTATACGCAGCTGCCACAAGCTCTCTTTTGAGAAATGTCCAAGGAAAAAAAGCAACGAAAGAAAATTGTTTGGAACGATTTAACCAACTTTATCCGATTTCAACTAATGTTTATTGGTTTGGATAGTGCTTCGGATATCTTTACTTGGTGGTAATGTGACAAAATTAAAGTTCTGAAAATGGAACCTTAGCACACATGAAATCCCGTCTGTCCTTGGATTAACCACTTTCAACCTGGCAGATTCCATATGGTGAGATTAAATCAATATAACGAAAGAGAACGAGCACCAAAACAAATTTCACACTAATTTAACATTGATTATGAGACGAAATTACATCAGCCACAAAAATTCCTACCAAAAGAAAATTAATTTCAAGCAAGAACTCAAGCAAGTTCTCCACTCTTATTAATCAACTAAAGACCGGCGACTTGGGCAAGAATGACAAGATGCCGAAGTTGCCGAAAACCGACAAGAACGGGAGCTACCTTGAAATGTCAATGTAAGACATTTTGTGCCACAGGAATTTCATACCTGTATCTCGCCTACACACGAGAGCCACTTCACATACCCAAAGTTACCTCTGTATGTTGACTTGTGTGTTTCAATTTCACAATCAAGCAGCAAATCGCTTTCACTTCAACTTACATATTGTTAACTTGAGCAGAAGGAGGAATGCTAATAACCAGCAGATTACTCACATTCCTCGGGGGCTGCTCTCGGAGGAGCTCACCGGAGCTCCAAGTATGTTATATTTCATCTTAAACTTAAGCACGATTTCCTTCATGAGCAAATATTCTCGAGGATTAAGCTTAATCGCAATAAGGATTAAATCCAGTTTAAAATTAAATGAAAAGTACATTTTTGCCCCCCGGTCCTCGTTTTGGGGAAAGTTGATAATTCTGAAATTTGCGAAACCGCATCTCAAAGAAAATTTCATTTTAATAAAATGAAGACATTTCGCTGCACGAGAATGAATTTGCGGAAAAAGAGCGAAAAATATAAATAAAAAAATATGCTTAAGACCACACTTTAGAAGTAAAACTTTTGTGCCCAACAGCTAGTAATATGCAGTAGATATAGTGGAAAGTCTGTCGGATATATAGTACCTACGCTTTGAGAAAAGTCAGGCGGAAGACAGATGCGGGGGTATATAGTGACGAGTCTATTGACGGACTTGATACAGTGGCGGATCCAATGGGGTGGGGGGGGGGGGGTACATTCCCCTCCGCCCAAGGGCTCGTATGAATCTCCAACTGAACTAAGAAATTAACTTTTATATATATATATAATCTTTAAAACTACAGTCTTTCTTTTCAACGAAAAAAAACGGGAACCAAATTTTTTAATTGGAGCTGTTTGAAATGTTATCTAATCAAAATAGGTCTTTATCTGAAATTTTGGAATTTTAAAATCGCGACTTAAGCTCATTTCAGAAGCTACATCTAAATAAAATAACTCTATAAGCTACTTGTTTAACACATTCCTACGGTTAGAGTTGAGCAGGACCAGCGCCGGCCCTAGCCCTTGTTGAGGGTGGAGCGAGATTGTCTTTCGGCGCCCTTTGCTCGACGCTTTCACTTCACATAAATTGTATTTCCAGTTGTCCTTGATAAAACGCTTACACTAGCACTGCCTGCTTGCCATTTCCTTACGTGATTATATCTGACCTTTTGCAAGCCTTTATGGGCAGGGGCCCCATAAGGTTTCGACGTTGGTTTTAGGGTCACAGTTCCGCCTATAGCGGTAATAGAGGAAGTATTTTATCTCAGAGTTGCCTCCTCGACGTTTCACCAACACCACCACCTTCTTTGGAGGCTATTTGGTTGTTTGTATTGCATGGTTGGGCATTAGGGCTTGCCCCAGCTAGTAAGGTTGAGATGGTGGAGAGAGTCACCTTCTCCTTAAAAGAGGCTTCCATCAGCCCAAAATTGCAGTGTTCGCCATCCTGATAACGTCATCTCTGTGAATTTTATGCTTGGCACTTTGTGGAGTATTCTCCACTCCTACACCCTAAGGGTCTTCTTTTGGATCCCTAACCTTTCAGCATAACGCCAATGGGGTCTTCTGTTGCTGCCGGAAAGTACCCGATTACAAAAAGGCTTGCTTCCGTCTACAGCAACAAGGCTTGCTCCTTCCAAGGTTTAAGACGGCCCATCATAGAGGGTGCACCAACCCCCCCCCCCCCCGCACAGCCCAGGTCAGTATTCTGAGCCCTGAGCCAATTCGGCTACCTCCTCCAGAAAACTTCCTGGCACGATAACTAATTGTTTCGTGGTCAGAAAAGTCTCTGGATTGTTAGTCGCAAGCACGCCAGTTCTGACACTTTCCGCTATTTGACAGAAGGTCGGCTTTGGAGTCGTTCCAGACTTCATCATGGGTGCGTCCCACTTTTCTGAAGGCTTTTCAAACCGTATGGCCAAAGCCTTCGCCCTTTTCGCCGGGTTATTATGCCCTAGAGAACATCCAGATGATCTAAACCTCTTCTTATTAAGCCTCTACACGGAAGTAGCCAGCTTCGGGCTGCGCCACCCTGTCTTCTGAAAGCGATCGTTTTTTCGAGTCCTCCGATTAGGTACCCTTACTTCCGCAGGAGATCTAAGGAGATCTCCCAATGAAGGAGTGATCTCAACGTATTCCATCCTTGGGTTTACAGGTTCAGACTGCCCTCCCTGAAGAAGAATCCCGAAAACTTTCCTTCACTGGGACCATATTCGACACCTTAAAGCATGGATCCCAAAATATCTAACTGGCCTTGTAGGTCGTTCTTTTGGGAGCTGTGGGAGCCCCAGAAATGTTTGGAGCGTTAACAAGTGCTCCATCTTCAAAAGTTTTTTTAAGGTAATTTTATATTGATACCACGAGCTCGGCGAGAAAGGACGGTCGCTCATGGCAGCGCTCCGTATCACCAATTGAAGGCTAATTCAAACCGAAGTTCGCCTGGTATCCGCAGTCCATCGTTAGAAGTACATTCATGCAGTACCATTCATAACCTCAGCACGATTATTTACACATTAGAATTGCGGTTTTTATCGAGTTTAGATCCGCCGTATTCAGTCTGCTCCATGGATCTCGAGCAGGATTTGGCCTAAGGCCATGTACGATCGGTGTTGAAGTCAGTGCTCCCTGCTTGTGCCGTGTTCGAGTCATATTGACAGTACATAGACTTGGCTAGCTACAAACAACGCCCTCAAAAAGTGTCATCAAAATTTTATTTGCTCGCCGGCGCTGAGCAGGACTTATGCGAGGCAGTACATTTGTCCCTTACACGAGGGTAAATCGTACCGAGGCCTCAATAAAATGTCCTACTACACTTGGTATGAGCGTTTACACCTGCTTCATCACCCGACACATTCATTTTAACCCTTTCAGTGTATTTGTTGCATTGATGGAGAGATAGGGTTAAATAGATCACATCATGTTACAGTCAAACCTAAAGCTTACGTGTACACAGTTTTTTTATACCCCGTCAAAATAGTCATTGAACTGCAGCAGAACTCGACAATAGCTAAAAAGTTTAACAGCAATTAATAACATCTTTACAAATGAAATATCGGCTTTCTCCAAAGATAGGTCGGAGCAAAAAAATCAAAAGGTCAAAAAATCAGTTTGAAAATATGTATCTCTTAAACGCTCATAAAATAGTTTTTTACAAATCTAAAGTACCGGTTAGGTCTGGTCTTTGTTGGCTGGTTAGCGGGATTAATAGTTTTAGGTGACATCACCAAGCCCACATTACCTTGCGTGGCTGAAATATGTTTTGGGGCCCCTTCAGAACATTGAAATTCCAAAATATTTGATTAAAACAATTTGTGATAAGAATAAGTTCATTCAGAACATTGAATATAAACACTGAACGATCGGTTCTTTATTCGCGAATGAACCTAAAGTTACTTAGTGTAGCCTAGAATGGAACAGGTCTTATTTAGACCGGCCCTTGTGCTTAGTTCTGAGCTCAGCAATCTTTCTTTTGGCAGAATCAATCCAGAAGCTATCCCTACTAAGAGCGCTGCTAATAATATCCGATTGGAGCTTTAAGGAATTGTATGGGGCGAAGAAAATTGACCAACGTAGTTCGGTTCTCGCTCGATGCGGGGTCAAGCAGCACATTGAACATGTTGGTACTTAGTTGGGGATCTGCTCGATAAAACTGCTGTCGACACTCGCGTTTAGAAAGGCGAAAAGGCAATTGCAAAAGGTGAAGAAAAATTAAAAATGATAAAAAATTATCTAAGATCATGTATGAGTCACGTTTAAATCATTGCATGATATTATCAATAGAACGAGAGCTGGCTGAAAATATATAGACTATGATGTTGTCATCGACGACTTTGCGGAAACGGAAGAAAGAAAAATAGTGGTTACTGTACATGTATATAGTAGAAGAATTCATACCTATACCCAGACCTAGCGTATATTTTAACGTGCTTGCGTTTTAGGTTTTAGGTTACTTTTGTTTGACAATTAGAACGCAGGGATATGGTGGTTTTGGCTTTGTGAGTTTTTAGCGAGTTACGGGGCGCCTAGACGATTAGCACTTTTTGAGTTTCACTTTATTATCGAGGGCCCCACTGGCCTGTGGGCCGGCCGGAGCAAATCGCCCCAGTTGCCCACTTTGTGGCGGGCCTGTGCATATCACTCCTAAACCGCTGAACACCAAAATTCAAACAAACTAAGTTGTTTTTTTTTATTGTGCCGGGAGAAATTTTTAAGTTCATCAATATCAATTTAATTAATTAATTAATTGCGACGTGAAGTGCAAAAGAATTAAAATAACTAAACAGCTGCTGTGATATTAGTGTATAGTGAAGGTGTCATCAACGCAACAGTGGATGTAACGGAGACAGACGGACAGTAAATGTAAATTTCTTTCCCCTTTCCCACACCCGTTCAAGGCACTGCCGGCGTCAGAGCCGGTGTCGGTCAGCTGACGGGATTCTCCTTGCTTTAGGAGGCATAACACTCCAGCAAGGCGCATCCCGTTAACCCCGACGGTGATGACAATGGCACTGCTGGTTGCGACTGGGGCTTGCAACCTTGTGTACACAAAGCTACGATACAATAATTTTTGTATCGACTTTACCAACATCCGTGGGTTAAAAACGAATTTCTATTCCGTGTTGTGCCATCTCAACACTTATTCTCCCCCAATCTTCGCACTAAGTGAAACCCAGATTTTACCTAACGATTGCTTAGATTGTTATCAGATTTCCGGGTACACTTTAGTGCATAATCTCTCCCCACATAGGGGAATTGCCATTTATATTAGGAAAGACGTTGCCTTCCAGAAGGTGTACAGCAGTACATCAACTGATTTTAACCATCTCGGTATCAAAATTTCACTTCGTAATCACGTCATTTTCTTCTGTTTTCTATACAGGAGTCCTAATATTAGTAATGAAGCCTCCTTATTAGCATTCGACGCTATCTTCGAACGTATCTCCGAATTTTTATCCTCCCATCCGGAGTGCGAAATCATTGTTGCGGGTGATTTCAACGTTCACAATGTAAATTGGCTGAATTACTCGAATGGCACCAGTGTTTCTGGCAGGGTTGCCGAGCTCTTTGCTGAGACCAACAACCTGCACCAAATAGTGAAACAGCGTACGCGTGTTCCTGACACTGCAGGTCAAGGGGCACACCTCCTTGATCTTTTTCTTACCTCCCACCCTACACGTTACTCCGTTGAGGTCGATTCGCCTATTGGCAACTCGGATCACTGTCTAGTCAGCGCTTACTTCTCCTACCCATCTCCAACCCCAACCACACCAGCTCCTAGGAGAACTGTTTGGCATTATGGAAAAGCCAACTGGTGGGGCTGATTCGCTTTTTCGGAGGTACTGATTGGGATTTGTGTTTTCAGAACCGCGATGTTAATTTTGCGCCATCTGTATTACCAAAATTATACTTGCCGGAATGCGTTTATTCATTCCCCATTCTTCCAAATCCATAAAGCCTAGGCAATATGGATGGTTCAATCGAGAGTGTATGAACGCAATCAAAGCCAAAGAAACCGCCTACAGACAGTACAAAAATTCTCCGAGCGAAACATCTCGACGTGAGTACATCAGGTTGAGAAACTCTTGTAAATCCACCATCAAGAAAGTCAAAGAATTATTCGATGACAGACTGAGAGGTAAACTCATAAACTCCACTGCTGGCAGTAAAAACTTCTGGTCCTTGGTAACCTCCATCAGGAAGAATTTCACTTCACATACAACGCCTCCATTCATTTATAACAAACAGGTGATAACAGAAAGCAAACCCAAGGCCGATCTACTTGCACTTCTGTTCGCCGAGAATTCTTCCTTACCCGATGCTGACATGCAACCCCCCACAATCGAGTGTTCCGCTCACTCAATGGATAGAGTTTTCTTCAGGACGCGTGAAGTGTATAAGTGTCTCAAAGAGCTGGACTCCAACAAAGCCACTGGCCCCGACAAAATTCCCCCTATAGTTCTTAAAAAATGTGCCTCACCTTTGGCTAAACCTCTGCGCAAACTTTTTGCACTTTCATACTTCTCCGGAGTTCATCCTGACTCCTGGAAACTGGCTCATGTTCAGCCTATACCGAAAAAAGGTGAAGCTAGTGACCCTAGTAACTACCGCCCAATAGCAATTACTTCTGTTCTCTCCAAAGTTATGGAGACAATAATAAAAAGAAAGCTTATGGAATATCTTGAATACAACCAAATATTGAACGACAAACAATACGGCTTTAGATCGTAAAGATCTACTGGCGACCTCCTTGTTTGTCTAACGGAGCACCTCAGCCGAAGTATACACCGATTTGGTGAATCTGGTCTGGTTGCTCTGGATATCTCCAAGGCTTTTGACGGAGTATGGCATCCCGCTCTGTTGGCTAAACTCCAAGCTATTGGTATTGACTCTGTTCTGAAGAACTGGATTGAGAGCTCCCTTTCAGGCCGTTCAATCAAGGTAGTATTGGATGGCGTCGAATCCGACCCCCACCACATCTCCGCAGGTGTTCCCCAGGACTCAATTCTATCACCAGCTCTCTTCCTAGTTTTTATAAATGACCTGCTCTCAGTCCCCTCCAACTCACTCCACAGCTTTGCTGATGACGGTACTCTACGTTACTCCTATGGTTTTGATAATGTAACACAAGCGCGTGCCAGACCTTGTCTACATCATCGCCAACTGTTGTCCAATTCAATCAACAGGGACATCGAACGAATTCTTGATTGGGGCCACAAGAATCGTGTCGAATTTAATGCATTAAAAACCAAGTACTGTCTCATCTCCAATAAAACTTGCACCGAACCGCTTTCTATTTCAGTGGACAACAAGACCGTAACGGCAGAACGCTCTCTAAACATCCTAGGCGTAACATTAGCTGAAGATCTGCGCTGGAATAACCACATATTCCAAAGTGCTAAACAAGCATCCCAGTGTCTAGGACTCCTCAAAAGGTGTAAATTTCTCCTTCAGCCGTCTGCCAGGGCTATAATTTACAAGTCCTACATTCGTCCCCGTCTTGAATACAACTCGTATATCTGGGCCGGGGCCCCAAGAACCATCTTAGCTTGGCTGGACAAGGTGCAAAACCGCGCTCTCAAACTTATTGGTGACAGCGCCATTTGCTCTTTAATTGACTCATTAAGCCACCTAGGAATGTAGCAGCTCTTGCAAAATTTTATCGCTTTTTTCATAATGACTACTCCACTGAAATAAGTAACCTCATGCCTCCACGGCAACATTTTTCCCGCAACACAAGACTTGCCCTCTCGGCTCACCCCTACAGTTTACAGCCCTTATCTTCGCGCACACTCCGATCTAGAAATTCGTTTATAACAAGAACAACTCGTCTGTGACATAACCTTCCAAAGACAGTATTCCCGAACTCATACAACATCCAAGAGTTCAAACGCAAGGTTCATCGCCACTTTCTGCAACACCCCCTTGACTCCCCCTAACCTATTATGTCCTTCTCTCTATCTTTCGAGCTAAGCTTACTACTGGACATTGCACCATAACTTAAACGACATGACGTACTAGTAGTGCAAAGGGTGACACCTGAGCTTATACTATCACATAAAAAAAAAATATCACTCCGCTATTTCAAGCTGCTGACTGCTCCGCTGACTAGAGCTGCTGTTCGACATTGCACTCTATATGAAGAAAATAGATTGTCGACAGTATAAAGGGTCTTCCCTGAGACTCTAGTCTTTCATATAAAAAAAAAAAAACAAAAAAAAAAGCTAACCCCGACGACTGTGACTCAGCCAACTGTTAAAAAAATAGACTCATACATCATCCAAGGGTTCAACCGCTAGGCTCCCTGCCTTTTCTAGCTACCCTTAACCTATCATATCCTTTTTTTCCTTAAAGCTAAGCTTGCTAGATATTAGAGATTGCATGACTATGTGGTCTGTGACACATACTATGTGGTTTATATATTCAGGGGTGATTCCTATGGCTTATATATTCAAAATGTTCCAGAGAGGGGGCTATCCCCACTATCTGCTATGATTCAGGGTAATAACAGAAAAAAGAAACTTGGGTGACTCTATTTAGAAAATATGTAGCTTCTAAGATTTTGAGTAAAATTTGATTTCCCCCCCTAAGAACTGCTTCTGGATCCGCCCCTGCTTGATACAAATACTATTCGAAAATATCAATATTTATAAATTCCTATTTACATTAAAACTTAAAAACGAAGAAGGGGTTTTATAATAACTGAAATATTTTTGATTGAAATTGGGCTAAAAATCGCGTAAAAACTGCATCAAGTGAGGTTCTATATGTCGCTGTACTTTTGTCTGTTTAGACGCTTCGCTCCCAATAACGTTCCTCGCGCACCTTTTGAATGAAGTTAGAAGTGGGGTGGTACCTCTTATCATCCCCCACTTTCCCCTTCATCCACAAAGTTCAGAAGCGTCGTTTCTGATGAAAAATTAATATTGAAATTGTCACCCAATATCTTGGGGATATCGTTGAAGTTTCGTCCTAGTAAGTTTGAGCTTTCGGAAGTGGAGATGTTCTCATGCATGAATTCCATTATTTTGGGTAAAATTTTATGTGGCGATACTTAAATAACCACCATACAATTTATTTCTCCATTTTCTGCCGTGCATCTGTTATCTGCGGTAAGACCTATGGGATGAGAGGGAGACCCAATCTCCGCTGGAAAGATGCCGTAGACCAGGACGCTCAGAGCTTAGGGGTGCCAAATTGGATTATATCGGCTCAGATTCAGGCCCGATAGAGAGAACAGTTGCGAGAGGCCACGACCGGATACGGTTGTAGAGCCCTTAAAGAAGAAGATCTGCCTACACAGATTTCATGGTGGTTTATCGTGACCAGAGGTGGCGCTTTCATAGGTGCAAATGGTGCACTTGCACCGGGCGGAATTGAACCGGGGCGCAATATCAGAAATTGGCAAAATCATGATGGAAGTTCACTCTTCAGGAAGCTTCTTAGCAATTGCACTTAAACAGGGGCGGCGCTTTCATATTGCTGAGGAAAATAGTTTCGCAGTCGCCTTTAGCATGTTTACAGCATTATACGAAAAATCTGACTATTTTCAATGTGTGAGAGCGTTACGCGTTATGCTGTAAACATGCTAAGGGCGACGGCGAAACTATTTTGCTCGGCCACGGCGAATGGCCCGACGAAATTTGTTGTGAACACACACGCAGAACGATGGCGACACAAATTAAAAGACACACGCCGGAAAAACCATCTTGCACAGCCTAGTATGCTGCACACGCACACAGCAGCACACGAGAATATCAAGACAAACCCATGCCACAGCGCACATGCAACTTTGACAGGCGACGACTACGAAATAGAACATGGATTGATTCGGTCGCTGAGCTCGGCGACGTAGTTATCGCAGTGGTCTGCAGATTGTGCAGCTTCATACAAAAGTAGTGTGTTCTATTTGTTTTTGACAGTCGCTGAGCAAAGCGATTCGTCGGTCGACCTTAGCATGTTTACAGTATTATACGAATGAAATCGATTCACTTTCATGAAATTTTTTTTAGCAAACGTCCCTAAAGAAGTTTTACTTCAAAATTGTACAAGAATTAAAAAAGTTGGAAAGATTTATCTTGCAAGAAAGCAGGAAAAATACGCGACAGGCGATAACGAGATCGAGTGGAAAATTCAATTCTTAGATAATCCGGGGAAAGCGCTTACATTTCCATAACCCTTTCACTCTTTCTCTCTGGCATGCAGAACTTTGAGTTCTTTTTATGTAGATTTGAAATTCATTAAGGACCTCCCTCACTTGGTCTCAATTACGGTGGAGGTTGAATCCTTTTAGTCCACAGAACGAGTCTCGTTTTTTCCTCATATAAATGAAAGCTTCTTTATTTCAAGATGAAAGAAAGAAATATTTTTGGGAGAAATTAAAAAAAAAATATTAGATAACCGCCTACGTGTACAGAGATACGAGTGTCAACGGGCCAACAAGGACATTTCGAAAAAGATATTACACAACTGAATTTGTTTACACCGAAACTTTGTAAATAAACGGATTCATTGACAGGCTAAAAATAGACGCCAAAGGATAGAGGACCCTTAAATGCTAATGCAAAATACAAGGATAATGCCGTGCTTGGATTGTAGACAGATTTTTGATTGGGGTAATTTTGAGATAGCAATTAGCGTCTTAACTTGGTTTTACATGTAAATAACATAATTTCGCAGCTATGAGCTAAGACGGAGTGTTAATTATGGCGAATTGTCGTCTATTGCGCAAGTTTGGGCAATACACATAATTACGGTAATATACATACTTAATAATGGTTTCTTCTCTTCTTTACATATGATTCAGAATTTTTTTTGTGAAAGTAAATTGATTATTACTCTTCTTCTAGCACTTGTAAGATTTCGATTTCTTCAAGTCTCTTCTTCCAGTCGTCTTTAAGAGCAGTTTGTTATGTATTTGTACATCACCCAATCAGCTATTTTTTGATCGCCATATTTTTTTTTTTATGTGGTAAATACAAGCTTAGGAATCACCCTTTGTACTACATGTCTGTCATGTCGTTCAAGTCATGGTCAGTGTCTAGTAGTAAGCTTGATTTGAAGGATAAAGGAGAAAGGATAGGTTAGCGGTCTGGAGGGTGCGTGAGTAGATGTCGATGAACCTTGCGTTTGAACTCTAAAATATTATATGAGTTCGGAAACACCGACTGCGGAAGAGAGTTCCACAATCGAGTTGTTCTATTTATAAACGAACTACTAAAACGTAATGTGCGCGAAGAGGAGAGCTGTAGCGTATGGGGGTGAGCCGAGTTGGCTAGTCTTGTGTTGCGGGAAAAAATTTGCCGTGTAGGCAGGAGGTTTCTGATTTCAGTGGAACAGTCGCTATGGTAATATCGGTAAAATTTGCTAAGGGCTGCTACATTTCTGCGATGGCTTAAAGGGTCGATGGAGGAGCAAAGGGTGCTATCGCCAATGAGTTTGATGGCGCGGTTATGCACCTTGTCCAGCCAAGCCAAGGTGGTTTTTGGGGCACCCGCCCAGATATACGAGTTGTATTCAAGGCGGGGCCGAATGAAGGACTTGTAGATTGTAGCCAGAGCAGTTGGCTGAAGAAGGAATTTGCATCTCTTGAGGAAACCCAGGCATTGGGAAGCTTGTTTGGCGATTTGGAATATGTGATTATTCCATCGCAGATCTGAAGATAAGGTTACGCCTAGGATGTTGAGAGATGGGTCAGCCATTACATTCTTTTTGTCCACAGAGATAGAGGGACGGGTGGTGCAGGTTTTTGTAGAGATGAGACAGTACTTAGTTTTGGTTGCGTTGAATTCGACACGATTCTTGCGGCCACAAGCAAGAATAAGTTCAATGTCCCCGTTAATAGAATTGGACATGAGTTCACGGTCTACGGGACAAGGTCTGGCACGTGCTTGTCCTATATTATCGAAGGTGTGGGAGTAACGCAGAGTACCGTCATCGGCAAAACTGTGAAGTGGGTTGGAGGGGATTGAGAGCAGGTCATTAATGAATATAAGAAAGAGGGCAGGCGAGAGAATCGAGCCTTGGGGAACGCCGGCCGAGATGGAATGAGGGTTGGATTCGACGCCATCCAACACTACCATGATTGAACGGCTGGAAAGAAAGCTCTCAATCCAGTTCCTTAGAACTGAGTCGATACCAATAGCTTGGAGTTTAAGCAGCAGAGCGTGATGCCATACTCTGTCGAAAGCCTTGGATATATCTAGAGCAACCAAACCAGATTCACCGAAGCGATGAATGTTTTGGTTGAGAGCCTCAGTTAGACGCACAAGAAGGTCGCCAGTAGATCTTTTCGGTCTAAAGCCGTACTTCCTGTCGTGTAAAATTTGGTTGGATTTCAGATATTTCATCAGCCTTCGATTGATTATTATCTCCATGATTTTGGAGGGAACAGAAGTAATTGCTATTGGGCGGTAGTTTAAAGGGTCGCTGGCTTCACCTTTTTTGGGGATGGGCTGAACATGAGCTAGTTTCCAAGAGTTGGGATAAACTCCGGAGAAGTATGACAGAGCGAAAAGTTTGCGCAGAGGCTTAGCCATATGCTTCTTTAACCTATTGCTTTAGCCATAAGCGTACCCAGGCGGAAAAAGCATGCATATGCGCTTCGTGCTTTATTTATTCTAGAACTGACTTCTTCTTCTGCCTCGCCATTTTCGGTAATAATATTACCGAGGTAGCAGAATTTATCTATCAGTTCCACGTCACGGTTATTCAGGGCAGTTCGTTCAAGTATATTTGGATTTATCCGCATTTCTTTCGGTTTATTCGGATTCGGAATTATGCCGCCTGCTCCATTATCTAAAGCGCTGACAAGGATGCCATTTATTACTATAAGAAATAGTAAAGGCGAAAGTAGGCATCCTTGAACTCACCTCAAAGCTGTCGGATAATTTTCCATTATGCATTGCATTCGGAATTGTTATATAGGGCTTTTATCAATTCTATTATTTTATCAGGCAGTCCGCGTTGCTGTAGTACCTGCCATATAAAGCTCCTATTGACCGAGTCGGACGCTTTCTCATAGTCTACGAAAGGTAGGTAAAGGGGGATCGCAATTCAGTAGACTGCTCCACTATGTTTCTTTATCTATCCATCCAATGGTTCTACAGCCCAAATCGAGCCTTGCCCTCCTCTAGAGCATTTTTCCAAGTTTGACCGTCCCTTGCAGCATGTCTGCTCATTGCCTCTTCGTCAGCCGTCACAGAGTCTATCCATCTCCTCCTGGGTCTACCTACTGGCCTAGTTCCCGAAATTTCTGAAGCTATAAGCCGTTTTGCGATACGATTGTCCTCCATCCTGATTACGTGACCGGCTAGTCTCAGTCGGTTAATTTTTATTAAAGTTGAGAGTTGTGGGTCGTCAAAAATTTCATACAACTTGTTGTTGTATCTCCTTCGTCATATTCCATCCTCTCTGGTCATAGTCCAAGTCTCGCTGCCATAACACAGTGCTGGTCGTATTACTGTTTTGTAGAGTGAGAGTTTCGTTTTCCTGTGCACAAATCTTGAGCGCAGGGTTTGTTTTTGGGCATAAAAGGCTTTATTAGCCAGTAGTATTCGTCTGGTTATTTCTTCGTTTCGTGATTGTACCCCCAAGGTACACTGTTTTATCGACTACTTCTAGGTTATGTTCATCGATGGTTATATTTCTTCCCATTCTAAATCTTCCTGTTCTGGATATGCTCAGGCCTATGTCCTTTGCCGCCTCTTTTAATTCGACATAGACTTCTTTTGCTGCCAAAAAGGACCTTCCCACGATATTCACGCTATCCGCATATCCAAGTAATTGTACCGACTGGGTAGCTATTGATGCACTTCTCTGGACTGACGTTGTCCTTATCACCCATTCTAGGTGAAAGCTGAAAAGCATTAGGGCCAATCCATCTCCTTGTCTTGTCGTACTTCGAACTCTTCTGTTATTACATTTTGGATCCTTACTTTCGCCAGTGAGTTATTTGTTGCGCATTTGATCAGTTGTACCAGCTTTGAGGGGACTGCTAATTTCGATAAGATGTCGTTCAGCCTCTCTGTATTGATTGAGTCATGTGCCTGTTGAAAGTCGACAAATATCTGGTAAATATCTATATTCTTTTCACAGGTTTTCTCCAGAATTCTTTTGAAGGCCAAATAGGCCTAGTTGCGGTCTTCCTTCCTTTAGCAGCTCAGCTGCTATTCCATCGGGGCCTGGTGATTTTTTGCTGTTTTGCCTTTTTACAGCTTCCCGTACCTCATCCAGTGTTTGTGGTTCTAATGAGATGTTGTCTTGAAGAATTGAGGAGCCCGATGCAAGAACAACACTTTGACGCTCGGCCGGCCGGAACTTTCTCCTCCCCGGCGCGGCGGACGGCTAGCTCGCTTACAACAGAAAACAATTTAAATCATTATTTTATATTGAAAATGTCGAGCGACAGGTAGACCGACTCAGCTAGCCGTCCGCCGGGGAGGAGAAAGTTCCGGCCGGCCGAGCGTCAAAGTGTTGTTCTTGCATCGGGCTCCTCAATTACAAATGCCAATGTCTGTGCATTCTCGATTAGTACGAGGATAAGATTCAATACGTTTTGAAAATACTCTCTCCACCTTTCATTTATCCTATCAGGATCCAACAAGCTCCCATATACATATGTCTTTGCAGATGTCCGTTCTTGGATAAAACTGGCGAGTTCCTTTGTACGCTTGTCTAATTCTCCGTTCATTGAAGGCTTCCTGTATCTGTAAGATTCTCCTGTTAAGATATTCCTTCTTCTTCTTTCTGCACAGCTTGTCTGCGATTTTTCTTTTTTCCTTGAAGACTTCCATCCTTGCTCTTGTTGGGCTTGCGATGTACTCTCGGTGGCTCTGGTTTCTTTCTTCAATTACGGCTCTACAGTCCTGGTCAAATCAATCAATTCTAGTCTGTCTGGGGCCCAGCCTAGTGCCTCTTCTGCTGCCTCCTTTATGCTGCTTTTGCTTTGCTCCCATTTGTCGTTGATGTTGGGCTGTTCATCTACCTCTCTCAAGTTTTGTACATGCATACTGGTAGGCATCTCTTACTTCTTCCAGTTTTAGCTTCTCTATATCGTATTTTTGTTGAGTTTGCCCTTTATGCGTTTTGGTTGCTATCTGGCTTCTCAATTCCGCCTTGACTAGATAGTGATCCGAGCCACAGCACGCTCCTCTCATTGTGCTTACGTCCAGTATACTCGTGGTCTCTCAATTAAAACGCGGTTATTACGTAGTTTCAACGTCTGGTGACTGCCACGCCTTCTTTTGGATATTTTTGTACGGGAACATTGTTGAACTTACTACCATTGAGTTTGAGTTTGCGAGAACGATCAACCATTGTCACAGCTAGCGTTATGTAGGCCGTATGCTTTCCTATGACTCCTAGGAACTCCTCTTCTTTTCCTACTTTCACCTCTCCAAGCTCCATTTTAATATCATTTGACGGTATCACCTGATCGTGTTTGGTAGCTCTTGGTAGAATTCCTCTTTCTCTTCATCCGACTTTCCTTCTCTGAGAGTATGGACGTTTATGAAACTAATGTTACTTGACCTTGTTTTAATACGAAGCGTACATATTCTATTGCTTACTGGCTGGAAGTCCAGAATCAGTGATTTCATATCCTTTTCTACGAAAAACACTAGTCCGAACTCTCTTCTTCCATTTAGTGATCCACTAGAGAGTACCGTGTGGGTTTTTAGATCCATTATACCACTGTGGGTCTATTTGGTATCTTGAAGGGCTGTGATTTTTATGTTATATTATTGTAGTACTAAAAGAAGCGAACGAAGAGCGCCTGTTCTGTTGAGCGTCCTGACGTTCCATGTTCCAAGATCGAATTCCATATTCCGTTGCCCGAGTCTTTGCCGTTGAGTCTGTTCTGTCCGAGGCCTGCCTTTCACCCTCCTCCATCTGTTACTCTTATATAGACAACAGCATCCAGGGATCACCCGATGTGAAATCTTAGACCGTGTAGACCTTAGATCGCAGGTGGCGTTACCCAGAATTTATCTCTTTGATGTACCGGCACCATCAAAGGTCCCTGAGGCCTTGTCTACCATTTGATCCCCAAGTCCTATAACTGTCTCAGTTGAACTCACAAGCAGGATCTGCAACTTCTGGGGAAGTTCTTGTGGCTCTCAAGAGCTGCTATTTCACAGCTATTTATTGGTAGAAACTGAAGACAATAGTTACAAAAGAATGTTTAAAAAAGTGCCCTTGAGTGCTGTCTTTTACTTCCTGTACACATCCGGCGTTTTGTCTTGTATTGTGGAGGTGTTATCATTTAATAACTAACTGAATGAACACATTATTGGATCGAGGCGCTGGCCCTTTGGAAATGGCGCCCTCGGGCGGTCGCCCGTGTTCGCCCACCCCAAAGCCGGTACTGGCTAGGGGGTTATGATCGCACTTCCATCAGTCCGAAATAGTTGCGGCACGTGTATACTACTCTCCCTTACTACTACCACCGGCATTATTCTCTTTAATAGGTGAACCAGAGATTTAATTAACAACATCGCGAACACCTTTCGAAATTCCGAATTACTCACCCCGAAAAACAAAACAAAAATTATGATAAGCCATTTGGAGTATCAATTCGATTTCATTACCCAGCGAACAATTCGCCTTTTGTTCTCCTGGCAGGGAATAAATGTTCATTATCTCGAGAGCGGAAAATAATTGTTCATTTGGATAACTGCTGGATATAATGGCCGACAGCTGGGCCCCGGCGCAATGATAATGCCGAGCTGGAATCACCTCTGGGTATATTTGATGACATGTGGATGGTGCGAGGTGCTGCTTTTCAAAGGACAATGCCCTAGGCCCATGTGATTAATAAAAACTTAATAAGGTAATAACTGGCACGGTATTTCATCCTTCTTGGCTTTTGTTGTAATAAAATTGTAGCGAAATAAAAAAGACGGCTACTGTGTACTGCAATTACACGCAGACACCGAAAATCAGCCACGAGACTTCTAAGTGGATTATAATTCTTGTTTAAGGCAAGCAGTCGGGACTTTTACTGCAGTTTTTTCTTCTTTAACAAGCAAAAATTCATTTGTGTGCGTAAATGTAATCCTCGAGAAGAATCAACGTGAATTATTAAGTGTTTACCAGATCCCAGTCGAGATTTTTTGAATCTTTGAAGCCTCCCTTGGGGACTTTTTATCTCCCATTACCTACAGTCTTCTGTCAAAATATCCAAAATTCAAATGAGAGGGAATATTCCCGATTACGTGTTTGATGACAGAACGGAAAAATAAGATTTAAATGTAAATTTGCACACCATACGTTGGAGGATATTCCAACGAATCAGGACCCACGCCCCCCTGAATGAGGCACCAGAAGACGAAGAGCCTCAATTTAATAGGATCAATTTCAATCACAATCAAAATAGACTTTTTATCTGGTTTAGCACAGGTGCCTGAAGGGAGCTCGCTCTGTTTTAGATAATGGAGAGGCTTTTTTCAATATTCGGTTCGAAGTTGATGTGATGACGAATGGGGTTTTAATTGGCGGAAGAGCATAATTTTTTAAGCTGTTGCGTGCTGGTTGAGATTGGGTGTGCCATCAGCCTAATGATTGTCAGGCATTGATTGATTGTTTTATAAAAATATTCTTAAGGTAATCATGTTAAATTGATGTTAGTTGAAATTTAAATAATATGAAGCAATCAACACAGCGCTTTTGGTGCAGGCCCAATGTTGCAAGTTACACTATCCATAATTCGATATTCATATCAAAATGGTGTGCGGGTTCATTTTTCTGCCTCTTTTTCGTGTAAAGATTGTGATGCGTTTGTAGTTGTACAATAAACGGGAATGATGTCTCGACGTCTTTTACTGCCAATGAAAAAGCGATTTTGAGATTCCCAATTGTTTTGGCGCACGCCATACCATTGGCTTATGGGTTTCCGGCTTCCAGCTAGCAAAATATAATGTAGAAATACTTTATTTTGAAACGGATGAATTTAGTTTGCAAAAGGAATAATTTGATTTGCAAATGGGTGAATTTAATGTGAAAAAACTGTAGCTTTCGCAGACCCCGAGTACGGTGTTATATTTGTGTTAGTGTAATGTAGTTTGAGTCTGGCAAATTTTCTCGCTCAAAAGTGAAGAGACATATGACGCATGACATATACTTACCTGCGACCCCTTGCCTAAAAAACCGGGGGCAATAACGAAATGATGGATAGTGTAACTTGCACCAATGAACGAAACGCTTCCTACGATTGCCGTCCCTGCCTTTGGGGTTGTCCATAAATTTCCCTCTTGGTGAGATGTCGTGAGATTTTGTTTGACCCCGTCCCCCCCCTCATCTCATGTGAGATTTTTCAAACTTTAAAAAATATCTAGTATATACACTAAAAATACGTATTTACGGGGATAACCACAGCAAGTCGGGCAGGGCAAGATTTTATTTGAGATAACTGATAATTTGGACCCCTTTATGCCCTCCTCTATTCCACTCGCTTTTTACGCTTGTAGTGGACCCACAACTACCAAGACGTGAGCAATCACTCAACAAGAATTTTATTACGCTAAAATTTGACGTGTGCCTTCCTACAGTTCTATATTCTAGGGGCCTTTTCGCGGGTCAGTGCTACTTGGCTCTACGCTGCAGCATTCTCCTAGTCGCGCGTTGGACTGGCCGATGGCTAAATAATCGCGGACCTACTATGCTACTTTCAGGAGTTCGCATAACCGCCTAAAATTTTGGTGTAGGATTTACCCACATCTTAAGGTCCCCATTTACATACTGGGGTGGAAGCACGTAAGTTGTTTCAATCGACCTCTTCATACAAAAATTCAAGTGGCGGTAGGTCATGGCCTGAAAGTTTTGCATTTATCATCAGTTCGTTCTTGAAGATCTGAACTTCTACTCACTCTCAAGCCGTGAATTTACGGCAAGAATTCACGCCGTATTCACTTGAAACGGAAAGCAAGGCGAGAGCTAGGTGCGAAAACCATTCATACTCCCGTTCGCGCTTGTTCGCGGGTGTTCACGGCGTGATTCTGGAGCCACCTTGAAGTTTTCGTTGAGGCCATGAACATTTTTACACTTAAATTAACAACCTGCTACGCTAAGCTGTCGACATCGGGGCATCGAGAAACAACTCGCTGGAGTGTTATGCCTCCTGAAACGAGTTGAATCTCATCAACCAACCGATGACATGCGCTTTGGATGGAACGGTGAAGGTCTAAAGAGGGCTATGACAGAAGGAATCAGGAATGTAAAGAGGGAAGAAGAAAGAAGGAAAGTTATGTAGGTGGGAAAGTGGAAAAGGCGAAGGACCGCGGGACTGGCCGGGATTCGAACCCGAGATCTCTGGGATGGTAGCCAGACGCCTTACTCACTAAGCTACCGAGGCCCCCCTCTACTGCGCATACTTCTATTTCCATTTAAAGCTCAATCTCAGAGTAAAGCTAAATTTGTGATTTCATGCGCCAGTTAGCTAGGTTGATATTAATTATACAGTTTCAATCAAGGGTTAAGTTCGTTGATGTATACGGCACTAACAAAGGCTCACCCGTTAGGTTGGAGGGTTTGGCTGACGGGTCCGGTAAGCCGGCTCGCTTGGGCGATGCCATTGGTCCGTTCGGTTTGCCTGTTATATTGACTGATCCAGTTGGTTGGTCTTGTTTGTCAGTTAGGTTTGCTAATTCGTTTGGTTGGCCTGTTTGGCTCGTTGGTAGTTCAAAGGGGCTTGATTCTGAACTGTTATTTTTCATGTAATAGAGAACGATATGTAGAGAAGGACAGAGTAGGGAGTATGTGGTAGTGTAGTGAGGTGTTGGGTCCAAAAGTGCCGCGGCCACTAGCTTGACCTATTGTACTGCACTCCCACACAAGTTCAGCTACCTTCCTAGTAGCTTGTCGCGTTTACTGGATTGTTCAATATTCCCCGATCGCAGTCATGTCATCGGCCTGTTCGTAAAGAATTCATGAAAACGGGCTCGGGTGTGCTCCCCAATTATATTCCGGTCCTCCTAGCTTTGGCCCTTTAGTGGGTCCAGAAACTTAGGACAGAGCGGTGGCGGTCTTGGTCTACTTGTTGTTCCGGTAAGAGGGCAATCGCGACTCCACTCTCTTCTGGGGTCCCTGTTCCCTTGGATGATGAGAATTTTCCCTCTTGATCATCGTTTCTCAACCTTGCTGGGAGTGCTGCGACTCCCTAAAATCCAAAGAATGAAGTGAAAAATCTTGCGACCCCCTGACTATCATATTTGTCGAAAGATAAAAATCCAAGCATTTGGAGCGATTTTCTCGGTAAAAACCCAAAAATTGAATCTGATGGAGACGACAGGAAAAACCAAATAGGTTTGATCGGGATCTATCTTCTTCCGTCAAATCCGTCGTATAATTGAATTATTAAAGTCAATCCCCACCAAGCCGTGGGGGCACGGCACCGATTCTTTCCGTGTCAGTCCTTTCCGTGATGAATTTTCACTGACATTCACAGAGCACCGTATCACTGCCCAATCTTCAATAGCATCTGTAATTACTTTTTCGTTTTGAAATTTTTATTGTAATCTCAAGTGCACAGAGGAATTTAGCGTCGAATATCTTGCTGCAATAGCACTGCTATTATAGGACGAAGAAAAGAAGAAAAAGGGGAGTGGGTTCATCCCCTGTGGACTCTTAGGGAAGTGGAAGGAGAGTTCACAACTTTACATATCTGATTGTTGGTGGGTGGTAGGTGTGGTGGTGGTGTAATAATGTTGTATTCTGTATAAAAAAATTCTTACAAAAAAATCGTGTAAAACAGATTGCACGGAAACAGGTTTGAGTGTATTTCAAATAAATTTTACCTAAAGTTCTGTTGAATTCTTATAGCACTTGTTTCACGTCCGGGATAAATTAAAAAATCTGTGGCAATGTATTTGTTTTGGCTTTTGCGAAGGCCTGAAAGGTCCGGGAGCTTTGGATGTGTGGGAACATGCCCCGACTTACCAAGTTTGTTTCCATGAAATTACATCGTGCCAATATTTTTTTCACTGATGCTCCGGGTATTGCAATGAAGTTGCCGTCACGATATGTGTGGATCAAACTTTACCGGGTAACTCGTGGCGAATTCTTCTCCTTCATTACAATTTGAAATAAGTATGTACATTGTTTATTAAAAATTTTTGCTTTTGGCAGATTAAGACCCCTAATGACGACCCCCTTTGGTGTCTTGACCCCCAGGTTGGGAAACAATGCTACTTTCTAGTGGGTCCTGAAACTTTGGGCTGTGGCTGTCCAGGTCTGTTTCTTGGCTTCCCAGGTTCTTGTCTGCCTTTGGTCTGTAGGGAAGGACTTCACGAAAGCGGAGGTCGATTCTGCTTCTCCTTGTATTAGCCCTCTCCAGCTTAATTGGTCTACAAAAGTCCCATGGGTATGGTGGAGAGGGCCAGGTCCATCCTAACATTAGGTATCATAAAACTGGGTGCGCGCGGTGTCCAGAGGAAAGAAATCGTTAAACACAACACGAGAAATTTTCATCTTGACTTGGTAGGCTCGATCATACTAGCCCATCCATTTCCAGTGGCCACTTCGATGAGGGTATGATCTTACTTCCACCAGTCCGAGATAATTACGGCAAGCAAGGAGATAGAGCAAGCTCGATTACTAGTGCCGAAAAAGTAGGCATTGAACGTAGAGTTTTGACATTTCATTTGTAATGGTGTTTTGAGGCTCTATTTTTAGCTAGACAGGTACGCCTCTGAATGTCGACTTTTATTGCCTATTCTTACTAAGTTTTATTCTTTCTATAACCCAGAAACTATGTGGAATTTGTGTGTGATGGCTTTTTCTTTGTTTCACGGCATCATATAAGGATTTTTTTGTAAATCCCTTAACTTTACGACTTTCTTCAAAAAAAAAAAATACATTTTATACATACGATTAACACTCAACAAGGGATCAAAACATCACGAAGGAGTGTTTTAAAGCCCAATTATGCCCCCCAAAAAAGTTCATGGATTTATCAAGTGTATCACAAGTTTTACACCTTCTCCCTTTACACAAATTTATCTTTTAATAAACTCCCATAATGCAAACTTCAACGGCTGGAGGAAATCTGTGAGTGCTCCCCTTACAAGGTTTTATTTTGGTCCCAGGATGATAAATGTCTGCTCTAACGGCATTTACAAGATGCTCTTCGAATCCTTATCTCGCGCTTCTGAAACAATGTTTTATCCTCCTCCAGCGTGTCCTTATGGATTCCAGAAGGAGCTGTTCTCGTCCAACTTGGTTTTTTCTCGCGTTGTTATTGTATGAATTTTGCACACAGCTCCATGCACGTCTGATATTATACAATCGCGTTGTTTATTAAATATTTAACTACCAGAAGCTTTTTGGATTTTCAGTTTTTTTTTTTTTGAATTTTTTTTCCACTTAGTGGATACACATAAATCTTGCAGGGGTGGATTTCATCTTGGGGAATTGTTGTGTGGTGTTATTAGTTTGTTTTAATGATGTTTTTGCATAAATTGATATTTTTTCACGACGGCGAAGTTGTTGTAATATATCAAATGATTTGGCAGATAAAATATCCAAAAAGTGGGAATGGTTAATCTTGTGGTACAGACATGGTCGATATTTTCTACAATATTTATGGTTTTATTCTGTTCGATTGCGTTGGCACTGTTTTTCCTGTGCCTCCACCTGATAACATTCCTTCTTTCTAGTCTTCCTTGCTTACAGAAAATTTCTGCACTCTCTTCTGTCACCACCTGTAAGAATAATGAGCGAGGAAGCCATAGAAAAATTCATGCTGATAGAACCTTCATATGAGGATAACACATTATAGAACTGGGTGCACGCGGTGTCAAAAAGAGACTAGCGACAGTAAAAAGCAATCACTGCCATGCAGCCCTCTGCGCGATGACATTTACATTTTGGCTTGGTAGGCTTTGGAGGGCAACCTACTGCATTCGTATTCGACTGATGTCTCAAATCCTTATCGCTCATTCAGACTGAGTAATGTATTTCCTTCATCGGGCCCTGCCTGCCAACCTTACCTAAAAGCCACGATCTACCGGCGGCCTGAGAGTAAATGGGGACCTTAAAGTGTGGCCTTCATCGGGTACCACCTGCCGATCTGGTCTGAAGGGCCGTGGCCTGCCGGCGGCCTGTATGGGAAGGTAGTCAATAAGGTAGTCATTAATTTTTTGTTAATTTTTGGTGGCATGCTTAATGAGCAGTAGTGTTAATTATCTGTTTTGTGGCACGCGAAAGCATTTTTGTTGCCGACAGCTGCCCTAAGTGGTGCAAGAAGTGATGAATTTGCCCTACTTTTACTATCGGAAATTGCGTTACCGATGTAAGATAGGTATCCACGTAACATTGCTGCTCCTACTGAGGGATTTTAAAAAAGGAAACAATCCGGAATAGTCTTTGATGACACCCTGGGGTTTTAATAGCCAACTGGGTAGCTGGGGAGCTCTTTTAACACAAAGCTGAACATTTATCTGAATGGCGAGTACCACAGCTTGAATATCATTGAGGGTGATCCCAAGAGACATGGATATTTTGCACCTTTTGTCATATACCCTCAACTCTACCGCACTATCGAGTTCTGAATAGTCCGTATACCAAAAGTCCGTGTTTTCGTTAAAACGGGAAATAATATGGCTATGGCGTTTCTGCGGCAGTGACATCATCGGTTTGGTGCTCCGCTGTGAGCTTTATTCGAGACAAGAACATGTTCGAGATAAGAACATGTGTGGTGAGCTCAATAGAAAACTTCGCTGTTCGATTATTTCATTTCAATCACAAGATTGTGGGTCTTAAATATAAAGTCGTTGTATTATTGCATATTTACTGCAGCCAGTCCCGCCACATCATTTTTCGGGGCCCGAGGCTAAAATGTAGTGGGAGCCCCTTTTAGTTTTATTATTCTGTGAGAAAGGGGCAACCCATATGCTGAAAACCGTGTCAAAGTTATGCATATTGTTCACATACTCCAGAACGAAAAAGGCCGTCTATCCTCCAAACGAAGGCTAGAAGGTCTTTAGTGACCGGACTTGAGCGGGGCTCATAAGCTCTCTGATAACGGTTCTTCTTCTAAGCCAGATCTTTTCACCTTACACTCGGCTGCGAAAATAACGGTTTGAAACGGTTCTATGATTGTACCTAGCATCGCGAGAATAAGCGGTCTGGAGGATTGACCCAGAAAAATGTTCGCTGAAAAGGCATCTCAAGGTACAGAAAGGTGGCTAGGTTAGAGGTGTATGAACAGCTCTGCTTTATGAGGAGGCGCATTCCGTTGAAGGAGTCTTTGGAGAGGAGCTTTTGGAGTCTAGCTACCTGTGGTAGAGTCTGCAAGCTCTCACAATGAACGTATCAGCTCCTTATTGTAACCTGTTATAGTGAACATTTTCCCCGAAAGTTGTGTCCTATTGCACAATCTCTTAACTATCCTCGGCATTGTAGCCAGTCTGTCGTTCCACCAGAAGCGAAGACTGGAAGGAAGAAATAGTGTTGGTGTCATGGTAAGAGGAGATCAGAACCTCAGTGAGTTGCGTTGCAGCCATCTTCAGTTCACACAATGAGAGAGGCGGCGAGCAGGTCTGATTTCGAGGCCACAAGTCCCTGAAAGTTAGAGCGGTTGGTTTTTTAGGAACTAGGAAGAGGCGCGTGTATGTGGGAGGCCGACAATATATAACCCGATGTGCAAATGGTCCGATAGTGAGGCCTCATCTAGAATACGGCAGTTTTGGATACTGTCACCTCTCTCGTTTACATCGGTAATCCCCGAACTAGAGTGGAGAACATTTGGATCACAACCGTTGACGAATTTTCGGTTCATTTGGCGACAGAACTGTACTAGTTATTGGACCTCCTTTGGGGTCCCTTTAAGGAATTCCAAAAAATCTATTACTAAAAAAAATATTTAATACTCGTACCATTTAAACTCTCTGCTAAGAATAAACTGGTTTATTTTATTTTAGAGCGCTGCATACTTGGGTTTCAGACCGTAGCTTCTGGGCGTTCAGAATGTGCAATCCTTTTTAAAATGATACCTCATCTAACTCAACACCATTATTATAACCAGAGTTATAGCGATATGAAAAAGGGTATGATCAGCGATATGAAAAAGGGTGCGATCGATCAACTTTACCCCCCCCCCCCTAATTTTTGAGAATATTGACCAAAACAAAAATACGGGTCCGCTTATTTTGTATAGGAAATGCGAAGCAAATAAAAAATGTTGATTAATAAAAGTGTTCGATTTGTAAAAGAACACCTTATTTGCGACTTTACTATCGATAGTAAAAAGAAACCATCAATAGTGCTCGATAGTGGAAAACCATTGATAGTACCGATAGTACAATCGATAGTTATCCAACTCTACCGTAGGCTTGTTTGATTGGTCTCCATCGCCACACTGACATGTCGGTTTGGTTCCCAGGCTCATGCGTCCGACTACCTGCTTACAAATCCTCTTTTCTTATTTTTCTATTTATTTCTATTTTATTTATTTATTACTTATTACACTTTCTTTCTTTCTGAGCTCCTACAAGACCCAAGATTTCATACGCAGAGCTCATCGCATCTCCTTCAACATTCTCCCTACTCCTCATAACCTCAAACTTATTCTTTCCAGCGTACTGACCGTGCAACAAGACCTTATTTCTTGAGGTACCTAACGATATGACGGACTGATAGAACAAAGAACCACTCCTATGCTTAGATCTACCACTTAAAAAAAGTCCTTAAATTAATAAAAAGGACAATTGTTTGAAGTGAATGTTAATGCAGATTACCACAAGATTAACATTTGCACGTACCACAAATTTTCGCTCATTGTCATATATTTAGAACATGTCGATTTTCGTGGACTTTGCGGAAATGCCGAGAATATAAATCGGGCAATTTTTTTATCCATTTTACTTGGGGATAATCCAATTCGACAGCAATCCCAAATAATTGGACTTTAATCCAATCATTTGATCGCTTGCTGGGGATTGAGCTCCATTGTCAGCAGAATTTGCAAGTATGCCCTAAATGAACGAGAAACCTTGTTGCCTGTTGGTGGTAATACGTCGTGCTTGTATATTTATGGTGTTAGCCATTGTTTCTGTTTATTATCAGTTCACATTTTCTATTAATCAGAAAGTACGGTGTATGTTTGAGCTTCCAGCCAGCTTATCACTAAATCCTAGTTATTAGATTTCATAACGTTTCATAACTCACCTCCAAAAAGGCTCGCACCCGCATCACGTAACTCGGCAGATTGAGACATACAAAAACTGTTGAAACGATGAGCAGCATTTTGGTGACCTTTATCTGTGATGAATTGGTTATTTTCCGACCTGCAAACGAATTACATAAAAAGGATGTTCCAGCGATAAGGACTAGAGATTTATTTAAAAAAAAGTTCAACTCACCCGATTTTGAGCAATTTTGCGTAATGCTGTTCTTGCCGTTCGGGTGCTGTGTACAGTGCGAGACTGAAGACTGCTTTCTCAGGTTGTTTCTGCATGTCTGGGCGAAGGGCCTTGTCACTTGGGATTTTCTGTAAATTAATTAAATTTGTTTTCTTTTAATTTTTCTTGTCATGAATTGCATGATGCTGCTTTTATGGTAATTGGGAGCTGGGGTTGCATGAAAGTTGGGTTTTAAGTGATGATTTATAATATTAAAATTGAGCTTTAGATTAAAAGGACCACGCCGGTTATTTATTTACTTGTAAGGAAAAGTAGTTCAAGATTATAGCGTTGGAAGATTGAATTTGTTTTACAAAATCAAGCATTCAGGAGTCTGGCTTAGGGTAGCGTGAAGGTGGGGCTTTTTACGTCCCCTGTCTGTTCATCATATCAGGAGTTCCACAGTCTATTTTTGGCCTTGGTTTCCTCCAGCGTTCGCCTCCATTATTCTCAATCCCTAGTCCTGGCCCCCTGTCTGTTAGTCACTCAAAAAATATAAAAAACAAGGAAGTTATATCGGTCTTCCTAGTACACGAAGTACATTATTGAAATTATTAGCCAAACTAAAATAACCTAGCAAAATAGGGGAACTAGACGCCAGGAGTCGTTGTAATCTTATTATGGGATAGTCAAGCGGCTCAAGATCTCATTGGAGGTTCAAGATCTCATTGAGTTCTGTCGCAAGACGAACCGGCAATTCGTCATCGGCTGTGATGCAAATGCTCACCATCCCATCTGGGGAAGTACCGATGTAAACCAAAGGGGGGAGTGTCTTCTAGAATTTCTCGTTACGAATAACATAGATATTGCAAATAGAGGATGCAAACCCACTTTTATCACTGCTAGTAGAAAGGAGGTGCTGGACCTCACCTTCACGAGCAGGCTTTTATCCGACAGGATTGAAAACTGGCGTGTTCTGGACGAGGCCTCACTGTCGGATCATCTGCACATTAGATTTGACATTGTGGGCCTTCCACATATCCGCGCCTCTTCTTTGGTTCCTAAGAAAACCAACTGGTGTAAGTTTCAGGGGCTGGTGGCCTCGAAATCAGACCAGCTTGCGGCTTCTATCAGCTCAGTGTATGAACTGGAGAATGCGGCCACGCAGCTTACTGACGTGCTGATCTCTTCCTACCATGACAGTAACACTGTCTCTTCCTTTCAGTCATCGCGAAAGGTGCCCTGGTGGAATGACAGGTTAGCTGCAATGCGTAGAGACGTTAGGAGATTGTTCAATAGAGCAAAACACACCGGGTATTGGGATGAATATAGGTTCACCCTAACAGCCTATAACAAGGAGTTGAGACGTTCCAAAAGGATTGCCTGGCGGGAACACTGTGAGAGCATTCAGACTCTACCAGAGGCGACTAGACTCCAAAAGCTACTTTCCAAAGACTCCTTCAACGGAGTGGGCCTTCTCAAAAAGGAGGATGGCTCCTACACCTCTAACCATGAGGAAACCTTAAGGTGCCTGCTCAGAGAGCACTTTCCAGGGTCAATCCTCCAGACCGCTTATCCATTGGATCCTGGGTGTAGTCATAGGACCATCCCAGACCGCTATTCCCGCAGTCTTTCAGGGAATATCTTCGACTGTGACAAGGTTAAATGGGCAGTGGCCTCTTTTCAACCCTATAAGTCACCCGGAGGAGACGGAATTTTTCCGGCACTTCTTCAGAAGGGCCTCGATCTGATCCTCAACAACCTGGTCTGCCTCTTTAGAGCCAGCTTCAATTGGGGATACATTCCAACCATCTGGAGGAAAGTCGTGGTGGTTTTTATCCCGAAACAGGGCAACAGACCCCTCGAGCTGCCTAAATCGTACAGACCTATCAGCTTAACCTCTTTTCTTTTGAAAGCAATGGAAAGGCTGCTAGACCTTCATATTAGGTGCAAACTGGAGCTCTCCCTCCCTCTACATAGCTCCCAGTTCGCTTACTCTAAAGGTAAATCAACAGAGGTTGCTTTACACCACCTGGTCAGTAAAATCGAAAGGGCCTTCCTCGCTAAGGAAACTGCCTTAAGCGCGTTCCTTGACATCGAAGGTGCTTTCGACAACACAGGCTATGATTCCATCTCTAGAGCACTGGCTCTCAGAAATCTGGATCCTCACACGATTGAGTGGATAAATGCCATGCTTGCAGATCGTGACATTTCTTCTACCCTAGGTGTCTCCACCATTAGTGTTAAGGCTATTAAGGGGTGCCCTCAAGGTGGAGTTTTATCCCCATTACTTTGGTCACTAGTTGTGGATGAACTTTTGACTAAATTATCTGAATCTGGTTTCGATGTCATCGGCTATGCAGATGATCTTGCCATCATTGTCTCTGGGAAATTCGATTTGACCATTACAGAGGTCATGAGAACAGCACTACGAGAAGTTCAAAGATGGTGTACCAAGGAGGGCCTAGCAATTAACCCAAATAAAGCTGTCCTGGTACCTTTCTCCAAACGTTACAAATTGGACCTAGGTGCTATCTGTATTCGGGATACCACAGTTGAGTACTCAGACTCAGTCAAATATTTGGGAATAAAGCTAGACAAGAGACTGAACTGGAACGCTCAACTTGACTACGTCATCAGCAAAGCCACAAGGGCCATATGGGCCTGCAAAAGGCTTCTGGGTAGGACATGGGGTCTTACACCACAAATGATGTACTGGATGTACAATACGATCGTTAAACCTGTTGTCACTTATGCTGCTATAGTTTGGTGGCCCAAGACTAAACAGGTTACGTCGATCCTCAAGTGCAGCAAGCTGCAACGGCTTGCTTGCCTCTCCATTACCGGAGCTATGCGGACCTGCCACACAGCTGCAATGGAAGCAATCATTGGATTGACCCCTTTGCATCTCTTCATATGGAAATCCGCCGCCATAAGTGCCTTGAGACTTCAGATCTCATCCAACTGGCCCCATACGGTCAAAGGACACATGGATATCCTTAAAAATATCCCAAGCATTTCCATCTGCCGCGTATCCGACCATATGGTTGGTCAACTGCGGTTCCAAAGGAAATTCAAAGCAATTATCCCGGATCGCTCTGAGTGGGAGGAAATTATTCTTCCTAGGGATCCAAACCATCTCCACTGGTTTACTGACGGGTCAAAGATGGAACATGGTACAGGGGCTGGTGTCGCAGGACCCAACTCCAAGGTCTCGATTGCAATGGGTAAGTGGCCCTCTGTTTTCCAGACTGAAATACATGCCATTGCGACCTGCGCTAGGCTCAACCTTGAGAAAGGTCTGAAAGGCGCCAACATTAAAATCTTTTCTGACAGCCAAGCTGCCATCAAGGCACTCTCAACGTGGAAGCTTTCTTCCAAAATAGTAGCAGGGTGTTTTGACGTACTCCAGAGCCTGACCAAAAGAAACGAGGTCTCGCTATGCTGGGTCCCCGGACACTGTGGTATCGAGGGAAATGAGGCTGCAGACAGCCTCGCTAGGGAGGGGTCTGAGACGTTGTTCCAGGGCCCAGAACCCTTCTGTGGCATCTCTTGGTCCACCTCCAAGTCCTTGATAGAAGAGTGGATTAAGAAAATAAACCTAGCCTATTGGGAGTCAGTCCCAGGTCTTAGACAGGCTAAAGATCTTATAAGACCCTTTGCCTTAAGGGGCACTATTACTCTAAACAGAGCGGACCTAAGGTTGCTGGTGGGCTATCTCACTGGCCATGTAGGACTGCGGTACCACCTCCACAACCTAGGACTGTCTCAAGAGACAGAATGCCGACTCTGCTTGGAAGGCGATGAAACTTCCATACATATTCTTTGTGAATGTCCTGCTCTGATCTGGCTTAGAAGAAGAACGTTTATCAGAGAGTTCTTGAGCCCTGCTCAAGTCCGGTCTTCATCAACTAAAGACCTTCTTGCCTTCATTCGGAAGGCCGATAGTCTGTTCCGCTAGTGGGGTACGTACACAATAGGCCTAACTTGGCCGCAGTGTTCACCATATGGGTTGCCCCCACATTCCTTAATAATAATAATAATAGTCAAGCGGCTATCAAGGCACAAGGTGTGGTCTATATACTGCAATATCCAAGCTGGTCGAAACCTGGGGTGGCATTGCAGAAGTTGTTTCAAGTAATCTGTTTCGAGTTTTCCATTGAATTTTGCCATATAAACTCATAAGCCTGGTTTCACATGAGTGTACACACGACACGACAAGACTCCGCTGTAAAGGTGGTTTATGGAGAAGAGGGTGAGAGAGGACGATGGAATTTCCATGTATGTATCTTCTTCATTGAATACATTTTGTCAAACTTCCTTTAAATCGAACTTTGCTTGAAATGTACTACGGGGAAATTAGCATTTTAAGGAAACAAAACTTCACAATGGCTGAAAATTTGTCCACAGCTTCCTTGTGACTTTTTAAGAAAAAGATTTCGGAATTACAAAAAAAAAACATGGTCGCCGGATATATCGCGTTTTCCCAAATTTTACTTGTATCTTGGTTTTTATTTAGCCAATATTTCACTCAAAAAATATTGTACATATTTTCGAATTTTCAATCAGTCAATACGAAACGTTATTTCGTACAAAAAGGCCTATTGTTGTTTTTTTTTTCGAAAACTTAACCCTTCAAAGTTTTTCAAGATCAAAGTTTATAAAAATCACTCTTTGACCAAACAATCACTCAAAAACTTTTTTTCTTGGCAATTGGTAATATAGTTCGGGGAAATTAGCATTTAAAGGAAACAAATTCCGAAATGGCTGAAAAATGGTAAACAGCTTCCTTGTGACATTTTAAGAAAGCGATTTCGGAATCCAAAAAAATAAAAGATGGCCGCCTGAGATACAGCGTTTTCCCCAGTTTTCCATGTATCTCGCTTTCTATAGGTGATACAACCCCGTGCGAGGGCCCAAAATGTTGACAATGAAATTCTCTGTTCTTAGAAAAAAGGTGACCCGATTCACCCTTTTGAAGTTATTCGAGGTCCAAGTTTTCGAAAATCACTTTTTGGGCAAAATTTCACCCCAAAAACCGATATTTTCGAATTTTTCTTTCGATCAGTCAATACGAAACGTTATTGCCTACAAAAACATATTTTATTCATCTATTTATACCAAATATTATTGCCTACAAAACATAATTTTCTAGAAAAAAAAAAAAAAAAAAAAAAAACAGTTTTTGAGTGAGCTTTTGTCCAAAAAGTGATTTTTGCAAACTTTAACCTTGAATAATTTCGAAAGGGTTAAGTTTTCTCTCTTTCTCATGGCTCTGTATGGGAAAGAACCCGAGACTAGGCTGAACGATTTGACATACAAGCAATGTAATCGTACAAAAGTAAAACATTCACTGAAGTTTACTTCAGATGTAGCAGATGTTTTCCGGTCATACCCAAAAATCGAGTGTTCTCGTACCAGTGCCAACTACTTTGAACCCTTCGCCGGACCCTGGTATATTTATTATAAGTAACTCTTAAAATGCTCCATAGTTCCCCGATCGTGCGAAGGGTTGTTTGATATCGTCCAGCCCCGACAGCAAAACAGCATAGACATAGACGATATTCTCTCCATCGTTGAGGAAGACGCAGGCTAGGTTCGGTTTGATATATCATCATTCATCATTGCGCTCCTTTAATCCCTCATGGGACATAGGGCGGAAACAGTTGCCCTCCAGCGGACTCTGTTTTGCGCGACAGCTCTCAGCTCCGACCACGATCTCCCAGTTGTTGCGGCTTCTGCTAGTAGGGTTCTCCTCCACGTTGTTCTAGGTCTTCCGACTCGACGGGATCCTTGCGGATTCCAGTCGAGGGCCTGTTTGGCTAGATTTTCGTTTTCGCGTCGCAAGGTGTGGCCAACCCAATTCCATTTCCTTCGTCTGATTTGGTCGTCTATCCTTTCTTGGCCGGCACGGCGCCATAGTTCTTCGTTTGAAATTCTATCCTGCCAGCGGATTTTTAGGATACGACGCAGGCATCTGTTGATGAAGACTTGTAGGCGCCCTGTGATGAATTGGGTGACTTTCCATGTTTCGCAGCCGAACAAAAGTACTGCCCTAACGTTGGAGTTGAACAGCCGCAATTTGGTGTTAGTTGAGATCTCCGTTGATCTCCATATGCGGAACAGGCATGCATATGCGCCTCGTGCTTTATTTATTCTGGAACTGACATCTTCTTCTGCACCGCCATTTTCGGTAATAATACTACCGAGGTAGCAGAATTTATCGACCAGTTCCACGTCACGGTTATTCAGCGCAGTCCGTTCAATGGTGTTTGCATTTATCCGCATTTCTTTGGTTTTAGTCCAATCCTCCGGAAAGGTACAGGTGTTCCATGCTATTTCCAGGATTGGCTGAAGCGCATCTGCTATGAGGCTTGAATCGGCTTTCAACAATTCTGGCGGGATGCCATCTTTTCCAGCTGCCTTACCATTGGCCATCGCATGAATTGCGGTTACTATTTCCGTCTTGAATGGAGCCCGGGTGGTGATTCTTATTGGCTGTGCATTGTTGCTGGTTTCCTGAGGTTCCTGCGTAAATGAACCATTCAGGGCGGCGAAGAAGTAATCTCTCCATCTTTGGAGCTGCTCCTCGTCGCTGCACAGCAGCCTTCCATCCGCACTCTTAACGGCATGCTTTTTAGTAGAGTGCTTTCCCGTGAGCTGTTTAGTAATTTGGTACAGCACCTTACTGTTGCCTGTGTTTGCCGCGTTTTCCGCTTTTTCTGCGAGCTCATTTATCTGCTGCCTGTTATCACGCCGGACACTTCTCTTTACCTCCCGGTGTAATTGGGAGTACTCCCGTTCCAGTTGGTAACGTCTTTCGGGGTCGCTTGTAGAGTTTACGTTATTTTTTAGGGCTCTCCTGCGTTCTATTTTTTGCCAGGTTGTGTCCGAGATCCAGTGTTGCTGGTTTATTTGGACATAACCGATGCTCGTTTCCGCAGCCGTCAATATTGCGCCCTTTGTCCTACTCCACAGCTCTTCAATATTTGTGTCGTCAGAAACGTTGTGCTGGTTTAATATTTGTTGTAGGTTTCCAGCAAATTCCCGCTTTTTACCGCTCTCCCGCAGAAGATCTACGTTGAACCGTCTACGGTTTATAGCATCGCGTTGTACGTTTCTGATTGCGGCGATTTTAAGGCGAATAGTTGCTACTACCAAATGGTGGTCGCTTCCAGTATCCGCTCCCCTGAAACTCCTGACATCCTCAAGGATAGTTCTCCATCTGCGGCTGACGGCCACATGATCTATCTGATTTCTCGTTCTACCATCGGGCGATACCCAGGTCTCTTTGTGTATCTTCTTGTGACAAAAGTAAGTTCCACCTACCATGAGTTGGTGGGAGCTACAGAAGTCAACGAAAAGCTCACCATTGTTATTGGTAACTTGGCTTAGACCTTGATTTCCAATTGTTTGTTCAAGGCCGGTGTTGTCACGGCCGATCTGTGCGTTTAAGTCACCCATTAATACAATGAAGTCTCCCCTTGGAATAGAGCGAAAAACCTCATTCAGCCGCAAATAGAACTCGTCTTTGATGTCATCTTCAGCGTCTTCAGTTGGAGCATAGCATTGGACTACCGTAGTACTTCTTAGTCTGGTACGCAGGCGCACGGTAATAATCCTCTCAGAAACTGGTGACCAGCTAATGAGGCTGGACCTGGCTTCTTTGGTGAGTATTACACCAACGCCACTCCTACGGCTTTCAGTTTCGTTTCTCCCAGAATATAAAAAGGACTCACCATTTGGGCAGATATGTTCCCCCGCATCGGGCCATCTGGTCTCGCTAAGTCCCATGATCTTGATTTTATATCGATTCATCTCGTTGAGGACTTCATACAGCCGTCCCTCAGCCAGCAGTGTTCTCACATTCCATGATCCGATTCGTGTCCTTGTTCGAAAAGCAAAGGTCGTCATCGTGTTGTCCATCCGGTTCCGAGGCATTGTTTGCCGATTCGTAGCAATGGTATTTTTTATGGGAGCGGGTTGCTAACCCTCAGCCCAACCGACTTAAAGCTCTGTTTTGTGGCGCAGAGAGCTCGCCATTCGCCCGTCTCCCGTTAGCTCCTTCCGAAGAAGTACCCTAGGGGGCACCGCGGGGAGGTGGGATTAGGACTTGCTAACAGGTCTGCTAGGTGTTCGTCTGCTGTGACTTTTATCGGGTTTTGGCAGAGGTGGCAAATCGGGTACCACCACTTTCCGAGGTCTTTGTTAGCCGTTTACCCCCCAGCTGATAGCTGAGCCCAAACAGTTTGGCCAAAGTGATTGGCCCATTGTGATGCCATAATGATCCCACTTTAAACTCGATGTTAAAGGGTGGTTTCTTCGCTAAACCACCTCGAAGACGTAATGAATCTTCTTATTTGCGGGATCCCAAACTTCGAGATTTCCGCAAGTGTGCTTAGGAAGGGTTTACCCAAAGTGGTAAGTCTTCTTCATTTTGGCATTTGTTGAGATTTCTCCAATGCTTCTTTGCTAGTTGCATTGTTTGGTGTTTGTATCGGAGTTTAAAGTTGGCCCAAGGCATACCAACCCTTTACTTTCATACCTTGCCAGTTTGTCAGCTATACAATTTCCTTCTATATTTCGGTGACCAGGCTCCCATACGTGGAGGGTCCTGCAGACTATCCAGGGATAGTTCTGGAGCTATTAGTGCAAGAGCGCAGGACCTTCACAGCCGCCTGACTGTCTAAGAAGATGTAGACAGTTCGGTTCCTGTCGCCTAGCTGGTTCATTTGCAAAACAGCCTTATGTATGGCTAAAACCTTCGGTTGGTATACCCTGCAGTAATCGGGTAGCCGGAAGAAGACTTCGATTCCAAGTTCCGGCGAGAAGACTCCGCCTCCCACTCGACCCCGAGCTTAGAAGTTTATGGCATCTTGAATACTATGTGGTCTGTTACTCCATTCACGACGTGTAGGGATGTTGGATTTCGTAGTTCTTCGTAAAGGTGACCTCGAATGTGCGAAAATCTGTTTCTGCGGGAATGTTGACAGAGTCTAGCACCTTAAGGTGCCTTACCCTGATTCTGCTCCAAGATCCAGATTCTTTTATTCTAAGCGCTGCGATAGTCGTATATTACCTTGCCACAAGGTTCAAAAGAGGGACGTATAACATAAAGTTTACGGCATCTGTAGGTGTGGAGCGAAGTGCGCCTGTTATTCATAACTCGGCACATCTTTACACTTGTTTACACATCTTTACACTTGCAGTTTGTTTAGCACAGGGGACTTATTCAAGGTTGGCCACCATAGACCTCGTATAGGAGTATTGGACGAACGCTCGCTGATAGATCCATCGTACTATGTTACGGAAGAAACCCCATTTCTTCTCTATTGATTTTTTTGCAAGCGAAAAGCGCTATATTCGCTTTTTTAATGCGCTTCTCTGACTTTTCAATTCCAGAGGTGCTTTTTGCACAGAGTTACTCCCAGATATTAGGCACTGTTGCCTGACATTGTTAAGCCGGGGAGTTAGGGGTGGAGCTAAATACCTCCTCGTTAAGAGTAATAATTCTGTTTTTTCTGGGTTAAGGCTGAGTCCGCGGATGTCAGCCTAGAGAAACGCTAGTTCGTGGATCCCACTGCCCCCATGGCGTCGCAGCAGCTGGTTCACAGTCGCGACCCATAGAAGTGGAGAAAGTACTCCTCCTTGCGGGGTATCTCTGTTGACGGTTCCTCGGACCGAGCAGTCGCCAAGGCTTCACGATCCTGCCTGTAAGCATTTGGTGTGCAAGAGACACCAGTGACGCCTTGATCCTCAACTTCGCCAAGGCCAGAGTAATGGCGTCCGGGAGCACGTTGTTAAACGCTCCCTCTACGTCAAGGAAAGCTAATAATGTATATTCTTTGGCTTGGAGTGATTTTTATATGATTGAAACCAATGAGTGGAGGGCAGTATCCGTGGATCTGCTCTTTGTATAAGCGTGCTGCGTGCCAGAGTGTTCCGCTGTTGGTATGGTCTGCCTCAGATATATTTCAATTAGCCTTTCTCGAGTCTTCAATAAAAAGGATGATAGGCTGATTGGCCTGAAGTCTTTGGGTGTTGTATGGGAGGCTTTTCCTGCCTGACGTAAGACAATTACAATAAGAAACTGGAAAAGACGGGCCAGAGATCGACACTCATGGAGGCGAACGCTGGACGAAACCAAGACTAACAAGAGGCTGTGAAGCCCGTTTAAAAAAAAAGTGAAGGACATAAAGTACTTTGAAGAGAAATTTGGCGTTCTCCCGAGAATTTTCTGCATACCCTTCGTGGCGTAACCCACTTTGGAGATCACTGGCCTAGACGATAAAATGCTTGCTTACCATTCCGAAGGTCGATGCCACGCAGCGTTATGGTACCTGATCTTTTTTCTTTCTTCTGGCCGCAATAAGGGAGGGCGCTGTCTTCTATTCGATCGTCGAAGTCAGCGTTCTATTGAAGCAATAGTTTTATTTGACACTGCCCTCTAGATTAGATAACACAGTCTATAGTACAAAGAGGATTCCTTCTGAGGTTAATCCTGTCTAAAAGTAAGCTTATCTAAAAACAAGCTATCTTCAAGCTTGTGAAAACCTCCAACAATTTTCATGTTTGCAACAGAAATTCATCGCCAAACCGTGTCGAGTCGCAACAACCAGGAATTATGTAGGTGACTCCTTTAATCTCGTAAATCCTTGCCGTATTTGGAATAGTTTTGAAATATTATTAACAAAGTTTAAGGCGAAGTGGGTTTTAATATCGCGTTGACGTCAAAATACCTCGCGTGGGATTTCAAATCAATTAAAACTCATTCAACAGGTAAACGCTTCTGGAGTTGAGTTACAGTGCACTAATGAATTTCAAGTCGTCATCACGAGCAGCCTCTCATGTCTAGTAGGTAAACATATAAACAAAAGTGGGTGAGAAAATCAATATTGACAATAAAAAAAAATTCTTTAGCAAGATTTGAAAACTTTCGTACGCAAATGTTTAATAAAGACTAACAAGCAAGGTGAGTGTCTCTCAGGTGGTAAGACCGAAATGAAAGTTAATTTGATGTCTGCAATGCTCTCTTGTCAAGCCAAATAAGATTTCTGAATTTGCAGAAAATGTCAAAAATTTCTTCCAGGAAATTTATGATGAAGGATTTTCAATTAAGTTTTTGCCTCTTAGCTAAAGTCCTTAGGTGTATCTCTTTCAACTTTATTTATTAAGTAAAAATAATTGTTTCTTATTTTATTTATTCAAAAAAAAAATCTTTTTCTTTTTCTTTCAGGTAAGACAGAGATTAAACATATGAAATAAAATGTCAAATGATCACAGGTAATTTATTATTGAATCATGCGAACAACAATTCTTACCTTTTATGCGTTGTCATTGTCCTGCGAACAGTTGCAAATTTCCATACTGTGCAGCCAGTAAAGGTGTTCAGTACCACTATTGTCGTGAATGGAACTACAAAAACCACCACTGTATCGACATAGTTCAATATCACCATGTGCTCCTGAAAATAGAACAAAACGATACTTAAGATAAAACTGGAATTGTTGTTAGTTTACGTCGTAGTCGTCGTCGTCGGTGAATGTCTTATTATTGATAGTAAAAAACAAAGTAAGACGGAAACAACATTTTTCCACGCATTTTGAAAAATGTTTCGCTCCTTTCCACAACCATCTTTGAACTGTAATAAATTTTCCTGTTGTTAAGGAAATTATGTTACGTGGCGTGTACACGCCATAAATATGTTTGAATTAAGAACTGGGAGGGGGAAGTCTTATTGCTCGGTTTTTATGTTTATGAGTGATAAAATTATAGTAAAAGTGATTATGGCAGTACCATTCTGATTAGATCATATTTCAAGTATACACTCTGTTTTTTGGCAGTAAAAGTTTGTTTTGCGTATTCGAACTGTGACAGACACGAAGGACCTTAATGAGCTGGGTAATTCGAATCCTCTGAACATATTTATTTTAGATCTTAACGTAACTAATTTTAGTTACTACAACTACTGAAACTTTACTCAAAATCTAGAGATGATTTTATGTGAAATAGTACTGGGTGTACAGATAAAAATGAGTAAAAAAAATCAGGTGCGGTCATGGGACCCCGTCAGGAACTTAATTCCTTACGATTTTTCTACAACTGCGAATATATCTCCAAATAAAATCTGTATATTTTATTTATTTTTGCTTGATATCATGTCGAAGGGGTTATGAAGAAAATGGTAACCCGCCCTGTTGAGGTGGCCGCCATGGATCTAACGACATAGTCTACTGTATTCTACTTATGATGCATTTCATTTGATACCCATGTCGACGGGGTTGTGAAGAAAATGGTAATCCGTCTTCTTGAGATGAACGCCATGGTTCTAACGATATATTGAGGATACTATATTGCTTATTGCATTCTACTTATCATACCCTGTCATTTGATACCCATGTCGAAGGGGTTCTGAAAAAAATGGTAAACCGCGCTCTTGAGGTGGCTGCCATGCATCTAATGACATAGCCTATTATATTCTGCTTAATTATGCCTTTTCATTTTTTTTTTTTTTTTTTGTTTATGTGAAAGTCTAAGCTCAGGTGTCACCCTTTGTACTACCAGTCCGTCATAAGCTCGCCCTTTGTACTACCAGTCCGTAAGCTTAGCTCGAAGGATAGAGAAAGAATAAAACAGATTAAAGGGAGTCTGGGGGGTACATGAGGAGGTGGAGATGAACCTTGCGTTTAAACTCTTGGGTGTTATATGAGTTTGGGAAAACTGACTGTGGAAGGTTGTTCCACAGTCGAGTTGTTCTCAAAAAGAACGGATTACTAAACTAGTGTGTGCGCGAAAATAAGGGCTGTTGATAGTGAGGATGAGCCGAATGGGCAAGTCTTGTGTTGCGGGAAAAACATCGCCGTGAAGGCAGCAGATTATATATTTCGGTGGAACAGTCGTTATGGTAGATGCGTTAGAATTTTACCAGAGCTGCTACACTCCTGCGGTGACTAAGTGAATCAATTTTGGAGCAAATGACGGCGTCGCCAATGAGTTGGAGAGCCAGCTAAGGTGGTACTCGGTGCCCCTGCCCAGAGATATGAGTTGAATTCGAGGCGGGGCCGAATGTAGGATTAGTATATTATAGCCCTGGCCGACGGCGGAAGGAGGAATTTGCATCTTTTAAGGAATCCCAAGCATTGTGATGCTTGTTTAGCGATTTGGAATATGTGATAACTCCATCGCAGATCTTCAGTTAAAGTTATGCCCAGGATATTGAGGGATGGTTCAGCCATCAGTTCTAGACTGTCCACTTTAATGGGAGGGATTGGGGAGCGCGTTTTTATAGAGAAGAGACAGTATTTTGTTTTCTGTGCTTTGAATTCAACTTGATTCATGAGGCCTCAATCAAGAATCAATCTTATGTCCCTGTTGATTGAAGTGGACATAAGTTCACGATCAAGCAGACAAGGTCTGGCCCGTGCTTGTCTTGCTTTATCAAAGCTATACGAGTAAAGGGGCCTACAGACACACGACATGTTTGTCTACATGTCGATAACTAATCACGCACAGACGTAACTACATGTCGATAAACTTACCTAACGACATTATTTGGGAAAGGATTTTACCGTGATAGGTTGTGTGCGATCAGTAAAACTATGGGTTAAGGCACTAGCTTTTACACTGATGTTGAGAAACAAGTTTACAACTTCTGTACTAACACACTACATGTCTCAGAAAATCAAAACATTTTGATTTTTCGTCAACTTGTTGTGGCATGTCGACAACCGGTGTACAGACGTGATAATTTGACGATTTCCAACTCAGGTTGGTAGACATGTCGTGCGTCTGTAGGCCCCTTAACGCAAAGTACTGTCATCAGCGAAGCTGTGAAGTGAGTTGGATGGAATTGAGAGCAGATCATTTATAAAAACTAGGAAGAGAGCTGGTGATAGAATAGAGCCCTGGGGAACGCCTGCAGAGATGGAGTGGGGATTAGATTCAACGCCGTCCAATACTACCTTGATTGAACGGTCGGAAAGGAAACTCTCAATCCAATTCTTTAGAAGAAAGTCGATGCCAATGGAGTTACACCCGTGTCAAGTTGCTAGATTTGTTTACACACAAGATTCAAGATAATAATAATAATAATAGAGTTTCCTTTCTTATGCAGAAGGCGCACTTCTCAGCTGGGCTGAGAAACATTTACCACGACCACGTGGGCTCGGCTGAGACATGCAAACATATAGAAATAAATATAAGTACTAAAACACTCTAACAAGGAAGCGTGCTACAGCAAAGAGGGAGTGGGTACACCAAGGACTCACGTCACATTAAGAAGACTCTTTTTGAGAGCTTCTTCACTTGTAAGCATGCTAAAAACCCTAATATTTCTATTAACGTTAATAAGCATGCGATTAACAGGTTCGTACTTGCCATAATTGGTATTAGAGGAGTTAGTATGCAGGAGAGGTACACCCCTCAAGCTATAATTACTCACTCTGAATACCACTTGGCTTCGTAAGAAACCTGAGTCTACCTTGTCATTTAGTAGCCGATGAACAAATATGACGTCAGCAACTTCACGACGTTTATGAAGGGAGCTTAAGTTGAGTAGTTTAAGCCTGTTTTCATAAGGCGGAAGGATGCGTGGGTCATCCCAAGGGAGATGACTGAGTACGAAACGTACGAATTTTCTTTGAACCGATTCGACTCTTCCAACTTGGGAGGAGTATTGAGGAGACCATACTTGGGAGGCGTATTCGAGTAAAGGCCTCACTAAGGATATGTACAAATGCTTAGTGATGAGGGGGCTGTTGAATTCCTTAGACCACCTTTTTATAAAACCTAGGACTGAACTGCCCTTGGAGGAAATATAATTAATGTGGGTGGAAAAATCCATCTTACTTTCAAACCTGACCCACAGATCGATCACAGAGGTAACTCGGGAAAGTGTGGTGTTAAGGAAAGTGTAGTCATAAGTCAGTGGACCACGTTTCCTGCAAAAAGTCATGACCTCACACTTACTAATATTGAGTACCAGGTTGTTGTTGGAACACCAAGAATAGAATGTGTTCAGGTCAACTTGTAAAAGTTTGCAATCCTCAATACTTCTTACATAACGGTAGAGTTTAATGTCATCAGCGTAAATAAGGATTTGACAGTTCTTTAACAAGGCAACAATGTCATCAATTGAAAGAATAAAAAGAAGATGGCCGAGGTGACTACCTTGCGGGACTCCAGATGACGCTTCGATGTTTCTAGATTTAGGGATACAGGATAGTTTCGCAATAGGTCTATAATTAGATATTTCGTTCTTGCTACCCTTTTTATGAACGGGGACTATAAAAGAATTCTTCCATAAGGTTGGGAAGCACCCTGTAATTAGGGATTTTTGAAATAAACACAGAAGAGGAGACAGAAGGGCCTCTGCACAGGATTTTAGAATAGCAGGAGGAATACCGTCAGGACCGGACGAGAAATCATGTGGGAGTTCATTAATATGTTTCAGGATTTCATCCCTAGTTATAGATATAGAGAAGTTTTGAGACATCTGTATCGGATTAATATATCGGAAATTGTTTTCGTCGGGTTGAAAAACAGGAGACGAGAAAGATTTGAGGAAAAACGATGCAAACATGTCGCAAATCTCGGATGGATTGGTACTGAAAGAGTTCTCATGTTGCATGGTGTTAGGGTAATTATCAGTTTTTTTCTTGGTGTTGATGAATTTAAAGAATGTTCTCGGATCACCATACAGTTTATCTTTCATATCACTGAGGTATTCATTATAGAGAGTTTCCGAGAGTGCATGGAAATGGTCATAGCAATTGACAAATGCAGAGAAACTCGCAGTGTCTTTCCTCTTCAGGTAGTTTTTCCAGAGTTTATTCTTCTGGTTTTTCGTTTGCCTCAATTCATTATTGTACCAGGGTGGAGATGACCTAGATAACTTTAGAGGCTCAATGGGTACACAGGATGCAAAGGTTTCGTATAAGACGGAATAAAATCTCGTTACATCGTCATCCAACTCATCTGAGGAAAGCAACCTGTCGAAACCGATGGAGGAGAGCTTGGATGAGAGTTCATTGAGATTGGCCTTTTTAAAATTAAAGGCAAATGTTGACTCCCCCGGAATTGGCTTATCGTCGAAGGCAGAGCAATAATTAAGTAGGAGGGGAGGGTGATAATTGTCGACAGGCAACAAGACTATCGAACTGGGCTCAACGGTCATGTTGTCTGAGTCCGAACAGAATACAAGATCTAACCGCCTTCCAAAAATATTATTCACACCACTCAGTTGGTTCAGACCGCATGAGAATAAAGAATTCAGAAAAATTGATTCCCTATCATTAAGGTTGTTTTCAGGAAGGTAGTTATCGTCGTTATCGCAAGATACCCACTGTACATTGGGTAAATTAAAGTCACCTAAAAGTAGGAGCTCGTCCTTAGAGTCCATCATATCATGGATATGATTAGTACAAGAGATTAAGATATCATAGAGGTTTTGGCCTCTGTCATCAAGAGTACTGAATATATCTGGTGGGATTTAACAGCAAATAACGAAAAGGTTATTGTGGACAAGGGAAATTTTAAGAGCAATAATCTCAATGTCCAAAGAGTTGGAGAAGCTAGGAAGCGTTAATAAGCAACAATTGAGAAGGTTACTACAGGCAAGTAGTACACCACCTCCGCGAGCCTCCGAGTCAGTATACCTATCCTTCCGAAAAACTTGGAAGGAAGAATCAAAAATTTCGGCATTAAGAATCCCACTATGTAACCATGTTTCAGTGAAAGCGATTATATCGAAATCACTAGCCGAAGTCGACAGAAATACATCGCGGGTTTTGGATCTGATACCCCTCACGTTTTGATAGTAGAGGGAAAGCGTCTTAAGTTTTTTGGAACCTCTAGAGTGTCGGGATTACGATGCACACGTGGGCGGGGAACAAAATTCTTTGAGAAAGCACGGGGAGGCCAGAATGTGGGATCCAGCAACTTTTCAGCAGTATGAGGCGGTGCAGTTAGAACAAAAGACGCGACCGGTTTGGAAGCGTTGCTGATTTTCCGACAGGAGACAGTCTCGGGATTAATTGCTTTTGCTCTTAAGTATTCTTTTATTACCTCGGTCGAAGTTTCAGGGGAGAAACGCGAAATGAAAATACTTTGTGGCTTAGGAACCGTTACCAGGTTGGCGTAGGTTGCCGAAGACCGAGTATTCACAGTGACCGAGTGTCTATCAATATTGGTAGAGCTGGTTGATGCAACATCCGGCTCAGGGGTAGGGCTAGAACCCATTTGAGGTGAAACAGCGGGGACGGGCGGGGTGTCAAAGGAGTTCGTGACTCTACGATTGCGTCTGCGTCTGCCACAAGTTTTCGGCTGCTTTCTACAAGTTTTAGGGTGGTTAGGGTGGTCAGGAGCCATCCTAGGGGCCGACTCATCTGAAAAGTGCTCCTCAGGTATTATAACCGTGTCAACGACATTTACAGTTGTAGAAGCAGCAGCCGGGGTGGAGGCTAGAGGCTCATTTTGTTCAACAACAACCTGAGAGTTGCGGGGATAATTACAGTCGAAAGCATTCAGTCTTTCAGAAATTGTTTTCAGGGCTGTGCAGTTTTGAGTAACTGAGAGCGACAGTGACTCAACTTACTCAGATACAGGTGAAGCTAATATAAAGCGTTTAAAAAGACACAGAGAGAGATTCCATTCATGTCAATAAGAAAGCATAAGCATCTATCCTTGATAATCACCATTTCTTCCTATAGCTATCGGTGTAAATTGGTTCTAATTTCTATAGAAAAACACTGCATTCTGATTTTTCAAACGTAAATTGCCTACTGGGATCGATACTCGCACGCATACATACACAGAATATCGCATTTTCTTACGTGACGAGTTCTCCCAACTCAATCTACCCGCAAGCCGCGTTAAGGAACTTCGTTCCAAAAATTTACTCCCTAAAAATTAAATAATTCCCCGAGTAAAAATAAAAGAAGGCCTTACAACGGGCGAACACCGGCCGTGTTTGAAACATAGTCCTAGGACAGGTGCCGGGCATCAGAAAGATGTTCGTCGAACTATACGGCCGTATATTTGTTGAGAAAAACATTATGAAATCTGGTGCGTCCATTCTGGATCATTTCTTTGTATTCATTGACACAAAAAACAAAAATTGACAGCAGCATCTCTGTGTTTTGTTTGTGATTTGTGCCACGAGTCGAAAATTCAACTCAACTTCAACTCAACTATTCAACACATTATGTATACATACAACATACATAGTATGTGTTTCGTAAATAGGTACCCTAGTGGAGATAGCTCCCTCTCTAGAACAATTTTTTCCAAATATATCGAGGATTTTATTGAATGTCTGATGACGTATACAAGTAGCGAAAACGTATTTTAAATCTTTAAAACTGCGAAAATGTATAAATTATTTTTTGTAGACAATGGCATTACTTACAAACTTTGTAAGAACTATTTTATGATAAGACTTAGCGTCAAGAAAGATCAATAACAGGGAGTGGAGTTATTTATGATCTTTGGGTGCAGTTATACACGCTCTTACCAAGAGTAGTAGGACATTTTTGAAGTGGTACATTTCAATAAATTGAGCAGTCAGTACAATTTACCTTCGTGTAAGGGACAAATGTACTGCCCAGGATAAGTCCTGCCCAAATCTTACCGTATGGAATCAGTTAATCTAAAAAGCTCACAGACCTAACTATGTATATGTAGGTTCTGAAACGAGTTTTCTATTAAGCGGCGTTTTCCAAAATTCAATGATTTCAGATACAGACCTATATTTTGAGTAAATAAGATTTCAAACTAAGCGCACAGCTACGTTTAAAATTTTTTGTCAAGACAGTAATATTTATGATTATATATAGAAGTACATTTGCTAGTTCAATTTCACTCGACATATTTTTACAGAACTGAAATAATCCAAACTCATACAGCTCTTCCGGCGGGGATGTCCCTCACCTCCCCCCCTCCTGAATCCGCCACTGCATACTGTAATCTTTAGAAAATTTGTCGGATCCACAGTGTTGTTTATACTATAATCTTTTTTTTTGGCGGAGGCAGGCAAGCCGATTGCTTCGAGACTTCAGGATGCATTGTGTTCAATGTTCTTCTATTTGGGTTTTTAGGTTTGCCAACTCTTGAACAACCTACATACAGCTGACCATGTGAGAAACACGGTTTAATAATATCGACACCAACAAATTGCCCTTGGCCATACGTTGACAAATTGAAGTTTCCTCGAGTAAATAAGGCAATTTGGGAATTTAATCCGAACACAAATGTCAATATTCGTCCGCCATGTAGGTCACGAAATTGTGAATTTATAAGTTTTGAACCTAAATTCATTATTTACTACCTTAAAAACCACCCTATACCGATTTTCATTGGAATCGGAAAACAACTGGCAAAATCGCCCGCCATATTGGCGCAGCCATTTTGAATTTAGAAGTTTGAATCATAAATTCGTTATTTGCAATCTTAAAAACCTCCTGATACCTATTTTCATTAGAATCGCAGTACAATCGGCGCTTTTTAGTAAATTTTCTGCGAATATCTCCATGACAGCGCTATCTAAGGAATGCCCTTAGAAAGTAATATATTAGCTTATGTGCTTTCTTTTAATGGAAATAGCATATGGTTAAAATTTCATTAAGATCGGTTGCACAGTTTAGTATCCTATTCCCAACATACATACACACGATCATTTTTGTATTATACTAGCTGGGACCAGTACCGGCTTTAGGGGTGTACGAACCCAGGCGACCGCCTGTGGTCGCCATGTCCTAGGGGGCGGTAACATCACCACAATACAAAACACAACGCCGGATATGCACAGGAAGTAAACAAAGCAGGGGCGCTATAGCTATTCTTTTGCAACTATTGTGTTCAGTTTCTACCAATAAACAAGTGCTGGCCAATAGCTGCTTTTAAGCATTTCAGCATTTTTAGAAAGGGACAATTGATTACTACAAACCTTATGGCCTAAGACCGTGTCGATCAGGCTGTAGATCTAGGATTAATTTCAACTTGCACTACGATAATATTGCTTCTTGGCTTTATAGAGAGAAGAGCCAAGAATTCGATAACGTTCGGGCGCCAGAAAATCTCTACTGTTCGCTCGTCTGCCCACACCTGGAATATGGTTGCCCGATGTGGGACCCTCTATTTCTGGTAAGTAGCGGTAGGTTGGAATTAGTATAAAGTAAGTTTCTTCTCTTCGCTCTGAGAAACCTACACGACCCGCGCGATTTTTGCAGCTTATCGCCCTCCACGGACAGGCTGAAGAAGTTGGAATTCATGCCGTTAGCAAGCAAGTGCTTTTCTCTGGGGGCGCCAAAGTACCTAAAGCCGGAACTGGCTCTGACCTGGTACGCCTCGCTGCACCCATAAGCCAATAGTAGCCAATGAAACCATGCATTGACTTTGTATTTTTCGAGATATGAATTTTACATAGATGAAGTGCCTCAAAGAACGGGTACATGGGTCTTGAGACGGCCGCCATGGATCTAACGGTATATTGAGTATACTACATTGCTTATTGTATTTTAGTTTAATTTCAATCAGCATCATGGCCTACCTATTGTATTGTTTTCAACTGTTCCTTTTGGTTGAGGGTATAAAAAATCGGCTACGACCTATTCTCAGACCTACCAATACATAAAAAATTTCATAAAAATCGGTCAACCCGTTTCGGAGGAGTTGGATTACAAAAACTGTGACACGACATTTTTAAAAAGTACATATTTAACATGCCTAGTGGATAATCGAGAAGGGTTTCTTCACACGCGTTCCTTTTTGCAATTTCAAAATCTTTTTTAAAAATATTGCCCCGCCAGCAAAACGCTCAAAAAATACTGAAATTTATTTTCTGCTTGTTTAAACCAAAAGAAAAATTTTCAATACAAGCAGCAATTGAAGTCAAGATGAGTTTACATCCGTACTTGAGTACGCAATCAGGCTAATTGAGTGTTGCTTAGTGTACGACACGCATAAAATATATTAATACCCGACCCTCCATCAGATGCCAACCTGTAAAAAGGGTAATAATACCTTTCCAGCGCAAAGTGTGGTAATAAAACCGGTATTCATTACAAGGGTTTAAAAAATATCGGTTTTTTCTTTAACTACATAACAACTGGGATCTTGTTTAATCTCATTAAATTTCATAACTAAATTCTCATTAAATTTTCATAAAATTTCATGTGAAAAAGGATTTCTTGGAAGAGTTATGAAAACTATCACGGAAAACTTGAGGCATTTTTGTCATGATGATAACAGAAACAGCAGTTCTGACATTTTTGTTCTATTCGGCCTTGGCTTCTGCTCTGACCTCCTCCTGTCACTCAGAATTTCTTGTTTCACAGAGGTAATCATTTCTGGAGACGTCAGTTTAATTGGACATCCTGATGTGGGTCAACTTCAATCGCTCTCTAGCCCCAGTCAAAGGATACAACTTCCATCCTGCTACTTTCGTGTAATAAAGTGTCTCCATAAATATACCCTCGAAATGTTGCCTGATTTGACCTGGATTATTACCTTTCTTAAGAAATATGAAACGTTTACGCAATGTTATGAAATTTGTGCTTGAAATGGGGTCGGTTTTTGATAAGGTGTGGCTTAGAATGTTATGACTATTTTACCACGATATTGCCTGTTCAATTGAAGTTCGTCTTGTGAGTGTGTGGTTAAATTTCGAATACATTAAATTCACCCATTTGCAAATCAAATTAATCCTTTTGCAAATCAAATTCACCCGTTTAAAAATTAAGTACTTCTACATTATATTTTGCTAGCTGGAAGCTGGTGCGCCTCGCTGCTCCCATAAGCCTATGGTATGGCGTGCGCCAAAATAATTGGGAATCTAAAAATCGCTTTTTCATTGGCAGTGACAAACCCAAATACCACAACAAAAGTGCATCCGACATCCGATTAGCTTCAAAAAATCAGCAGGGCGATAGACAGACTAACGTTACGAAACAGAGGCGTTCCTGTTCTATCTGCTCCACCGACAGCTTTGAGCTACTTAAGAAGAAACTTAAACAGAGCATTTCCAATATACTTGTAGAGAAATTCTCTGAGTTTGAGGAGCGTGTCAAGGTTCGATCAAACGATAAACTAGATAAATGCTGAAATATGTAAGATGAAAAGCGAAACCGAGGGCCTAAAGCTGGAGTTGCAAAATTCCCTTCACGAGGCTATTGCGAAAATGATAAAAAAGGAACGCTATAACGAATCGCTTTTTAGATAGAATCTCGATGTCTTTGCATGTTTGTGTGTTTCGTTTTTTCGAATCGATATCGAATGAATCTCGAATGCTTTATATGCTTACGTGCTCGTTTCTCCTCCTCCTCTTCTGGGCTGAATGCTGTTGTTTTTAATGCCAGGCGTTTAAAAAATAAAATGGATGAGCTGAGAAACTTGCTCGATTGTCCTAAAAGTCATGTTTTAGTAGTTAATGAACGTGGTTGAATCCAGAAACTCCCTCCCTGCCTTTGATAAATATGCTGTCATAAGTTTATACTGTCCTCCTCACTATATTTGACCCTGTGGTCGCTGCTGTTTCTAATCTCTCTCGTGTTCAAGTCATTTGGCCTTCATATTTAAAATAAACTCCGAACTTTTATGAGCTGTCGAAATCCATCATTGCTTGTTGTTCTCGCTGTTAGGTCCGTCGGCTCAGTGGTAAGACAGAATCAAATTTCTATTTCGAGTTTTCCTGACCATGACATCCTTTTTCTCTCTATCTATTTCTCATTCCTACCTTCTTCTTCGCCTTCTTCTTTCTCCTACCATGACTACAGCACCATCAATCCAGAGCGGATTCTAAGTGCTGTTTGTTCTCTACCCTGGCATGACATCTATATCTCTACCTCTGTCGACGATAAGGCTGCTATCTTCTCCTCCTTCATTCAATCATTGTACGACCAATGTGTATCGCTACTCATCCGTCAAAAGTTCTCGTTGTCCATGGTTTTCACGCGAGATTCGGCATTTGATAATGGGGCGCGAGTCTATGTACTGGAGTTACCGTAGAACTAAAAGCTACTTAACTTTGGGGGCCTCGCTAGCCTAGGGAGTAAGGCGTCTGGCTTCTATCCCAGAGGTCCCGGGTTCTATTCCCGGCCAGCCCCACGGTCCTTCGCCTTTTCAACTCTCAACACCCTAGGGGTAACTTTAACGGAGAATTTGCGATGGAATAATCACTTATTCCAAATCGCCAAACAAACCTCCCAATGCCTTGGATTTCTCAAGAGATGCAAGTTTCTCCTGCAGCCAGCCGCCTTGACTACAATCTACAAATCAGGCGCCCCAGAAACCACCTTGGCTTGTCACGAAAATCGCGCCCTCAAACTCATTGCTGATCGTCATAGACACCTTAAGCCACCGTAGGAATGTAGCAGCCCTCTCCATATTTTATCGCTATTACCATGGCGACTGTTCCACTGAAATTCAGGACCTCTTGCTTGCACGGCAATATTTTCCCCGCAACACAAGACTTGCCCGCTCGACTCACCCCTATACCCTACAGCACCCGTTCGCGCACAATACGGTTTAGAAATTCGTTTATGAATAGAACAACTCGACTGTGGAATAATCTCCCGCAGTCAGTATTTCTGAACTCGTACAACATCTTAGAGTTCAAACGTAGGGTTCATCTTCATTTTCTTCTACACCCTCCTGACTCTCCTAACCTTTCCTATTCTCCTCTATTCTTCAAACCAAGCTTACTACTAGACATTGCTTCATGAACTGAACGACATGACGGACTGGTAGTATAAAGGGTTACTCCTTATCTTGGTTTTTTCATAAAAAAAAAAAAACTTCTCTAAGGCTTGTTGGTCCATCCGCTCCTGTTGTCCAAACTTAATCAGCTGTATCATTTCTCTTCCTCTGCCACGCGCCTTTTCTCCTCTCTTCTTTCTGATAGATTTCAATGTGTTCGATACAATGCATAACATCCTCTTTCTGCCAGTTCGTCTGGGTGTTCTTCAAGGTTCGATACTGGGTCCTCTTCTCTTTTCCCTGTACATCAATGATACTATTCCTTCTGTTATTGACGAATGTTCTTTTCATATGTTTGCTGATGATCTTCAGCTGTACAGCTCTTTTCTTCCTAGTGATATTGTATCCTGTACTACCGATAAAAATAATATTCTATCTGGAATACCTGATCATGTGTTGGACGTGCAAAATTCACTACTGGGATGTGGTCTCTTTCATTTTCTCAATGTCATGTAGGAGAGTTAGATCAAATATTTTACTCTAAAAGTCCTTGCCATTTATCTGACTTTCCTGTCCCGATGCAGTCCTTGAGGTCATTTAAGTTGCTTATCCCTTTTCATCGTTTGTATACTCTGCCCAATATATAACAATAAATGTTGCAAAATTTTATATTAATTATTTTCATATAAATCATGTATGGGCGTCAACCACAACAAACTGATCATTATTTATATAAATATCCTTCCATGTCTCTCCTATTTGAGAATACAGAAACCAATCAATATATCCTGGTTTTATTTGTTTTTAAATTAATTTAATAACACAACCTTTCAGGTGTGAAACTTTTTTTTTATTTGATCCAATTTAAATGATAATGATTAATGAATATAAAATCATTTTCGGCACTGTTTCAATCCAAGTTTTTACATGTTTTTTGGTGTCGTAAATAAATTTATATTTAAATTATTTCCTCTTTTGTATTTACGATTTAAATTAATTGGTTTGTTAAAATTGATTTTGATATATGAATTAAAAAGGAAAAAGTTTTGAATTTAATTAATATGTGGAGTGAAGAATTACTGACATAAATCAGTTTAAAGAACGGGGATCAACCAAGAATATTATTTTTTAAGACCACTTTTCCACTTAAAATATTCTGTAGTTTAGAAACTTAGTAGAAGATGCATAGTTTTCTACGCAAGTGAAAAAAAACTTCGGCAAAAGCTAGAATTTGAAACCAAAGATGGTCTTGCGAGCCATAGTACAGCCAATTACGACCAGTCCTCACTTATGGATCATTGATGTGGTGGCCAGCGCTGAGCAGGACCTATAATCTCATAATGTTGTTAAGGGTCCAAAGGACAACAACATAAGGAACAACAAGGTCCGCATCTAGAACAAGCGCGGCATCGGCCTTGATGTTCCCTTGCACCTGTTCTCCCCTGACCTACTCATGACATGCACCTGGTGTTGTGTAGTGCCCCTAGATTGAAGGAATCATAAGTTAGCGAAATCTTGGGCTTCCTTTCGGAGAGTATGTTCGGCAGAAGGACCTTCAGTAAAGACCGCCATCGAAATGCCCTCCAGAAGAGAGTGGAGAAACGGAGACGTCCTGAAGAAGTTTGATCTACGGGTATTCACCGAAGGCTTCACAAGATCGGTGGGCGATCCCGAGTCCACCAACAATTAATTATCGTGGCATCTTCCGGGGGACGCTTATGTCTTTCAAGCTAAAATTCTGGGGATCCAAGGCTTGCAAAACATTGAACCTGGAACCTACACCAGGATATAGCTTTGAAATTTTCATAGATAGCCAAGCCTTCTATAAAAGTTCTAGATACAGTGGTACTGCGATTCAAGCTAACGGAGTAATGCAGAGGTAAACTAGTGAAGCTCAGGAGAAAACATAACGTGACCCCCGTCTAGGTTCCTGACAATAAGAACATAGATCGAAACGGAAAAGCTAGAAAACCGACTACCTATCTGGGGCTCGGAGATCAGAGAAGAGCTAAGGGAGGGTATGTCAGGAGGAATGAGGAATGTAAAGAGGGAAGAAGAAAGTAGGGAAGTTATGTAGGTGATGAAAGTGAGAAAGGCGAAGAACTGTGGTTCTGCCGGGAGCCGAACCCGGGAGCTCTGGGATGGTAGCCAGGTGCCTTACCCCTAGACTACTTTCCTTTAGAACAAAATTCTACAGCCATCTAGACTTTTCACAAGGCACTAATATTCTTTTATGCTAAACGCTACCAATACTCTTGCAAAGAGGTGCAAGTTCCTCCTCCAGCCCCCGGCCCGTGCTGTTATTTATAAATCCAACATTCGACCTCTTTTCAAATACAACTCCTTCGTTTGGGGAGGCGCTCCAATAACCACCTTGGCATGGTTAGATAATGTGCAAAAATGGGCCCTTAAATTAATTGATGACGATACCGCTTCCTCCAGCATCGATCCCTTGAGCCACCATAGGAATGTAGCAGCATTGACAAAATTGTATCGCTATTATCATAGAGACTGTTCCTCCGAAGTAAACTCTCTCCTGCCTTCTCGGATGACACAAGATTAGCCCACTCATCTCACTCCCAGCACTTGCAGCCTGTCCGTTCGCGCACTCAACAAGATAGCAATTCGTTTATCATTAGAACAACTCGACTCGACAGTGGTCAGTATTTCCGCACACCTACAGCAGCCAAGAATTCAAACGCAAGGCTCATCACCACCTTCTTCAATAATCCCGTACCTTCATAACCCTTAACCTGTTTCCCCCGTACTAAGCTTACTGCTAGACATTGCACCATGACGTGACAAACGACATGACGGACTGATAGTACAAAGGGTTACTCCTGAGCCTAGCACTGCCACATACAAAAAAAGTGGTTATTTAAAACTAAAGCTCATTATATTTATTATCAAACGCAATAATACGTTTTTGGTATGATTTCTTGGGGCTTGGATCAGATTCCCCCACTAGATTCCACATAAATGGAATATAGGTAATTCGTATTATTATTATTGAAACCTTTTTGCGAATTCTGCAAGTCCACAAATCGAAGCCAAATTCACACGCAAGACACATTAAGCCACCAATGCCAAGTTTAATTAATTTCAAACAGGTCCAGATCCAAAGCTCACCCGCAAAAATCTCATCACATACGTTTTGTACAGAATAAAGCCCCCACCCGAAACCGCCACTGCACTCCAAAATGACTTAGCCAAGACACAAACCTACAACTGGTTTCGTAGTGGCATAGCCTAACTACTCACCATATCCATATCCTTGTCCTTAGTGGACAAAGGAACTAGCGAATTATATGGTAGGTGGGATTAAGGTCAAAGGACTCACTTCCTTAACGGCTGTGATATCTGATGTACAAGATTGCGTCCGAAGGACTGCCTGCACACTGTGTTTCACCGGCACACAGGTTCTCACTCTACCTAAGGAGTCGTCCATAAATTACGTGAGGCGATTTTTGGGATTTTTCGACTCCCCTCCCCCTTGGTGAGATGTCGTGAGATTTAGCTCGACCCCCTCCCCCACCTCCTAATCTTTCAGATTTAAAAAAATTAACACTAGAAATACGTATTTGCGGACGTAAACACAAGATTTAATTAAAGATAACTGATAATTCGAACTCCTATTTGCCCTGCTTGTAGTGGACACACACACAACTACCAAAACGTGAGCTTTCAGACTTAACAAGAAGTTCATTACGCTAAAATTCGGCGGGGCGCTTCCTGTAGTTCTATATTCTAAGGGCCTTCACGCGGGTCATTTTACTTAACTCGTACGCTCGGGACTACTATGATACTTTCTGGCGTCCCCATAAAAATTACATACATTACGATTTTGCCATATCTTAAGGCCCCCTTTCACACAGAGGTCGACGGCAGGCCGTGGCCTGAAAGTTCTCGCCTTGAAGCCAACTATTTCCACACACCTCCCGAGCCACAAACTGGAAGGCGTCTGCAGTCCAAGAAACCTGACAAAATTCTTTGTGGGTGGCTATTTATCGTCAGTTTTTGCCTGAAGACCTGAACTTCTATTCAGTCTCAAGCCGTAAATTCACTCGGCTCGAATTTACGCCGTTTCTAGTCGGACCTGAAAGCAAGGCGCGAAAACCACCCATACTCGCATTCGCGCTTGTTCGAGGGTGTTCACAGCGTGAATGAAGGGCCGCCTTAAGGCACAAAAATACATATTGGCTCGAAAGCAGAAACGGCGGGGGCCTGCGAACGGATTTCTCGTACATTTAATTTCACCTCGACGTCTGCTCCTACACATATAGTGAAGCGTGCCGAACTGGGCTGCCGGTGGCCTGTAAGTAAATGGTGATCTTTAGTGGAGAAACACGTTTTACTTAATTTCACCCAGTTTTCCAGCAAATTTACACTGTTTCTTGAGGAACAAAACGTACGTGATATTTGGCGAGACCCCCCTTCTCCCCCACGTGAGATTACGTGAGATTCGACTCAACCCCCTCCCCCTCAAAGTCCTCACGTAATTTATGGACGACCCCTAAGACATATTGAACGTACAGAGTGCTAAAGCTTCTAGATAAGCCTCCGATCTAACCTTTAAGAGCGTTTTTTATGTGAAAGACAAGAGCTCAGAAATAGATTCCTTGAAACTGTCGACGGGTTTATAGGTTGGACAAGACGAAGCACTATGTCGTGGAGTGGAATCGAACCACAGACCTTTACGATAGTAGTCAGGTGCCTTAACCCCTAGGCGATCGAGGGCGGCAGTATATTTTGCAAATCCAGAGGGAAGTTAGACATTCTTTTCTGCTACATTATCTACTTCAGTCAAATCTTATTTTCCGTTCGCCATAGTGCAGTCTATTATATTCATACTGTATTTGTGTTAAGTTGTATCCCTGTGATGCCGTAACCTTTGGTATGGGCTCCCTCTATTGGATATACTACGTGATAATTTCCAGAGTCTGCACCTCTGCATGATTTAATAATTCTAATCTTCGATGAATATCGCTTTCCTATTAGTCTTGATTAATTTGATTAGTCATTTCTTGGTATTTTTGCACATGGCTGTATGATAGAAGCTCCTATATGTAAATTATTGGACAAAGCAAGCCGAGGCAATCCTAATCCATTAGAGGTAGTCTGCAAATGTTTTCCTGCCATATTCCTTATCAATAATTCTTAGTCTATTTTGTCGCTTAAGTCTAATCTGGCAATAATCAGCCGCGTCCTTATGTAACTTCAATCGGAGGTAATTAAATTTTGAAATGAATACCTTTCATAACCTGCAAAGTAATTATCCATCGCCAGGCAACTACGCAACAATGGAGAAATAATAACATTGAATTAAAAAAGTGCATTTAAAGATAATCTCTCTCTCTCTCGTGATAACGCAAGCTGCCATGGAATTGTAATGGAGAGAACTTGTTAATACCTAAGTGAGATTAAAAGTTTTCAGTTACCGATTATAAATTTAATCAACGAATTGGAAAATTAAATTAAGCAAGCCCAGAGGAAACTGTGCTGTCGGTCTGGTGAATGTAGTGTGTGAAGGTGCAAAGGATCGCCCAGCTGTTGTGTGTGGGTATATAGCCACCCTAAGTCCACACAATTTACACCCGCTCTATATTAACCACCTGATAAGGTAGCTACTAATTGTCAATCGAGTTTAATTACATTTGTGAGGATTAGTAGTTAAAAGGTATTATTGGTGCTCATGCCTTCGAGATAAGAAGGGCAGCAATTCGCTCGCATCCTTTTAAATATTCAGGACTAAATATCTGAAGAGGATATATGTACAAGGTACCACAGGACTGCGTAGATTGGGCTTGATGTATCATATATCAAAGGATATAGACAACGACTGGAGAATATGTAAACATAGACCAATGGAAGTCCTGGTCTCGGTAATTATGGAAAGGAACTGAAGCCAGTGACAAAAAGAGATATCAAAAGGACCTTCATTATAATTTAGCTTGCTTGCCGGACTGATAAATGACACCATGCGACGACAACAGGACACACGTTTGCTCAGTCATTCAGGAATCTCATTAATCTTTCTTGATACATCAAATGCTTCCCGTGAATACTAATAACACCAGAAATCCGGTATATCCGGTAATATATTGATACAAACAGAATATTTCCGAGGCCAGGAAATGAGTCTGGCAATCTGGCATTTCATTTCTGGTTCAATTTGCCACAGGTTTGGCATTTAGTATTCTTAAGTTCAGCAAAATTAAGGCTTTTGGATCAGCGCTTTCTTAGTGGCAATTATTTATTGAGGAATATTACATGACGAAGATTTACGAAAGGTTACAAAAGGCTGAAAAAACAAATTATGAGACAGACAATTTTTTTTTGCTGTTTTCGTCAATTAATCATAGCCCAATTTTTTCACGTCAGCTTGTTTACCATTTACACATTTCAAAGCCAAAAAAATAAAAATTCCAGACAGGACAAAATTTCAAAGGTTTTGGGTACAAACGGTTTTGTTCTATTTTAGGAGGCCTTCTACAGTTAACAAAGATCCTTTTGATGACATTTATGTGCGTCACGTCGCACTTGTAAATATTATCCTTTTTCACACCTCTTGGGAGCATAAGACTTCAACAAAGATTCCCCATCGAACTCCGCTTTGAGCTATCCTTTTGAGGTTCAGACAAGATTTTATCATCATTTTTGATTTTATTATTATTATTATTATTATTATTATTATTAGTATCTGGCAATACATCTTTGCAGATTTCATTCCACGGCTCATTATATTGTTAATACGTTCTTCATTCTTTATTCCAGTTTTTGCTTCGTCTTCTTTAGTGAGGTAATGCGTCCAAAAGTACCACGGCTTAACTTGGCCTATTGTACTACATCCCTGTACCTCATATTGGTAGGCTTGAACACTTTCTTCAGTTCCCCTACTGGCTTGTCGCTTAGACTTGATTGCTCATCCTGCAGACTCATCCTGTTCAATACCAAGTTTCTAGGTGGGGTTCTCAACCCTCCCTATCTTGCATATTCAGGGCGCAGTGTCCGGTAATCAAGTTGGAAAATGTCCTGGCATTAACCCTAGAGGTATCCTGACATCAAGCCCACCTGAGTATCCTGACAAGCTTTCTTTCTATTGCGTCCCAACAATTAAGAAACGTCACACGAAGGAATCGCTTAGAGTTAGGCAATCTAGACACGGACCTCCGGCATGCGGTGTATTTCTTCCAAGTCCGATCGGCAAGGGCTTTTTCACCAAACTGGTGGGTACCTCAATAGTTGGTTCATAACCGATAAATACAATGTAATTGATCCCTTAACGTCCCATAAGCAGGTAGGAAATAGAAGACCTATTCTGAAAGAGCCTCCACATCAAGATAGGACAATACTGATGTCCTCTCATCTCCTATTGCATTCGTTTCCAGTGGGAGTTACACAGCATGAATTCAGAGTTAATACGTAACCATTTGATTATCGTAGGCTTGGAGTGAGAGGTGGCCGGTGTCATATCCGCCATCGGGTTGCCCATCATTCTCCATAACACGCCCAATTCTAGCTTTGTCAGGTTCCATAGTTTTTTTTTGTTACTTGTTCTAGTCTAAAAAGTGATGAGCCTCACATAGAACCTAATATCTTTTCGGTCAAGTGTAGTCAAATTTTAAGCTTAAGAAACGAAGAAAATTCGTCGGATGCCAAATTTGGTTCACACGGTGGTTGGTCAGGCAACGCAAAGAATAATCCATGAATTTTAGCCATGGCGGTTGTCGCAGTATGAGCAGGTGTGTTGTATTGATGGAACACCAAAGTCACAAAAATTCTCGGTAGCCTAGAGAGAGAGTGCCGCTTAATCCTAATTTAGATTTGAAACAAACGACTTTGGTCTAACCTTCACTCACTTGGTGTTCATCCTTCCTTATTTGAGCCTTTCGTCGTTGTCGGTTCATAGGTATTAATTGACAATTAATTAATTACCTTCGTTGATGTAAACCGCCGTTAGTGTGGGATACCAATCTCCTCCTGAAGCTCCTAGTCTGCACGATTCGGCCCCCAACGAATAGTGATCCTGTATCTCCTGCCTTCTTCTTCTTTGATTCGTTAGCTGGCTGTCCAAGCGGGAGATTCCCGCAACGGATAGGCTGCTGTCGGTGCCGTTTGGTCTCGAACTCCATTTACGTTTCGTTTCCATTCCTGCCGATTTCGAGCCTTCTTGAGCCTCGATAACTAATAATCCTTGATTCTTTAAGTCGCCCTCGATATTCTTTAGCCAGGCTTTCTTTGGTGCCGGACGGTCTCACCAAAGAAGTTTACTTAGCAAGCGTTTGTTATCCATTCGGCAAGCATGTCCGAGCCACCGTAGCCGAAGTTGTTGTGTTTATTCTTCGATCCGTGTCTGATCGCACCTTTGTCTAACTGTCTCATTTCGAAGGCATTTGGAAGACCACGAGCTTGTTGACGTTAGGCCTGAGCAGTGTCCACGTTTCCGATCCATAGAGAAGAATCTGAAGGATCAAAGTTCCGTAAAGGCGTAGTTTCGTTTTGATAGTAAAACTTGTTCGTTTCCATATGCACCAATGAGCGAGGCAATGTTGCTGTTGCCTTTCCGATGCGGCTGTGAACGTCGGCCGTCGATGCCACTTTCTTTTCTTCAACCAATGATGTCAACTATTTGAACTTCGGAACGTGTTCGATTTGGGTCGAGGCTTTCGATCCGTCCGTTGTGAACACTTTGGTCATTTCCGCATTGATTTTTAACCAGTATGACTGGGCGACGCGGGAAATGTCATATAAGATGTCCGTTGCTTCGGCATCCGTGTCGGCGAACACGGCGCTATCGTCGGCGAACATCAAGTCGGTTACGAAGTTGTTGTCGTCGTGTCCAGCTCCGCGTGTCCATCGAATGCTTCGCGCATATTCGCGTCGATCACAACGTTGAAGAGAAGTGGCGAAGCGACGTCTCCCTGTCGGACATCTGTTTGGATCGGGAACTCCTCGGATAAGTTCGTTAATCCGCGGTTTTGGCGCTAAACCTTGTGATTGTACAGCTGGTTGAAGAATTGTCTCCATGCTGCACATAGGGATAGGTCACGAAAGTTCCATCCAAGTTTTTGAGTTGTCGTTTGTTGATGTTATCTTGTCGTCTAACTGCCGGATTGTCTGGTACACCGTCCGGTACTCGTGCCTCGACGCCGCTTCTTCCATATCGGCCGCAACTTTATTCCAGTACTCTTCTCGTTCCGATTTAATTTTCTGTCGAACTTCCTGGTTCAATCGTTGGTATTGCTCGAAATCGACGGGTTTCATTCGCTTCCGCTGGTCGACGAGGTCCAGGCAGCTTTCCGAGGTTCATGGTTGCGTCCGTTTATGGATAGGTGAACACAACTCTTTTGTACACCCCTCAATGGACCGCGACAATTGCCTCTCTTCCTCTTCGATATCGTCCGGTATTGTGAGCACAGCGAATTTGTTGGATAATGAATGCCATTTGAAACTCTCGCCCAACGGCCGGGTCCCGTAGGCACGCCCAATTTTTCTCGACAAGTGTTGGTGCCATTGTCTACATTCTTTATAATCGCATCTGTAATTTCTCTCGATCCGCAATCGGGCCCACGCATTGCACGTACGTCGTTTAGTGTCGATCGCAATCTTGCGTTTAGAGTTTCACGAGATGCAACACTAGTGTTGCAACTCTCGCACTGTCACATGCAGACAAGACAACGCGCGAGACAACAGCTTCTGCCTCATGGCGACAGTAGCGCGACAGTAAAAAATGTCTAGTCTCGCCGAGACAACTCTATCGAATGTGACACTGTCGCGCTCTCGCTCGATCTCGCGGGATTTCCCAGTCGGTTAATTTTTTCCAGGATCTTTGTGGGATTTTTCAAATCTAAAGAAAGTAGAGTTTTATATTTTCGTCGGTAATATATTTATGAGCTGGACAAGCCCAGTCTTCCAGAGTTTAAAGGTGCCAGTAAATCCCCAACAGGCCGGTGAGAGCGCGAGTGCACCCTTCTAAACATCCCATTGTCTCATCGAGAGAGGCCTCCCTAATCTAGTCACACTACTCTCACGGAGACACTGGGTGGTGTGAATAAAAACTAAGTGAACACTCTGAGTGGATTCTCTTGAGAAGTGTATGTCGTCCAGAGTGAACACTAATTAGGAGGGAATAAAAATTCTGTTAAATGTTAATTTTATGTTAATTTTTTTTGCATCTACGAAAAGAAATTCTTTTTCAATGTATTTTTTATTCTGTTTAGATTTAGGGGTGGGAATAAAATAAATTTCCTAAATTTTTTAATAATATTTCAACAATTTTTAAATCTTTTTTCATATTCAACTTTAATTTTATCCCCTTAAAGGCACAGATTGTCGCAGAGGTCGTGGCGGCGGCCGCCTGCGAAGGAATTTCCCATACATTTAAATTCTCCGCAGGGCAAAAACGGAGGGTGGGGGAGGTCGAGAATGCAACACTGACTCTCGCGAGAGTAACGCGGTACTATCGCGAAACAACACTATAATATTACTGTTGCACTGGGTGCGAGACAAGACAACAGTGGTCTCACTCTCGCACAGCGAGATCGAGACCGCGGCCGATAGTTGTCTTGTTTCGCTCTCGTGAAACTCTACTTGCGTTGATCAGAACGTAGTCTAACATCGCCGAGTCGGTGCCGGTTGGATTGCGCCAGGTGAGTTGGTGTTTGAGTGGATGACGGAAAATGCTGTTGCCAACGAACAAATTGTTTGACCCTGCGAATGAAAGGATGGCGTAAGCGGTTGTAGTTAATTACTCCGTGTCCGAATTTTCCCATTGTTCCTTCCCAGCCAGGCCGATCTGCATATGAGTGTGCACTAAAGTCTTCCGCGAGTATGATTAATTCGGTTCGAGGTATCGTATCCAGCGTCTGTTGAAGCTGATCGTAAAATTCGTCCTTTTTTGTGGCTGGGCTGGTCTTGGTTGGCGCATCAACGTATACGATATGGGTTTTGATCAAAGCCTTCTATATTTACAAGCCATGCACAAAGAAATCTCACACTCACAATGAAAGCATAATAGGACTTCAATTTAGCTGTCAAACTGTGTGGAGTGCGGTTATGTTGGTTTATTGGGAATCAATTAATCTTCTTTAACCAATTAAAAACAAAAATTATGGTCATTAATTGCAACATTTATTTACTACATATTACAAAGTTGCATTAATAATGTAAAAAATAAGTATAATTGCATCCCTGACTTTCTTCCTTAATGGATATTATTTCAAATATCATGCCGTCAAGCCGTCACACCAAGCAAAAGCCGTAAGTGGAGGAAACTACCGCTAAAAATAAATTTATATAAATATTTGGCAATATTTAGCAAACTATTCGTTTCAACTTATCTTCATTTGCTTATATTCCTCTAAAACTGGAACTGGCTGCAACGAAAACTGGCTGATCCGTCATGTGACATCATGGCCCCAAAGAACAATTTCAAGTAACAATTCGCTTAACTACAAAAATCGCGCCAAACTGATATTATGTACGTGTTATTTTAATAAAAAAAAACTTAATTTTAACAAAAAATCACGGCGCTTTCATTAATAAAAGACTTTCCGCGGCGCGAATCACTTGTTTTCCTCGGGATTTTGACATGTTGTTCCACCATAACCAACATAAAACCCGCAAATCCTATTTTTAACATTTATATAAATTATTAACGTAAGACACACATTTTATTTTAATTTTTGCACTGTTTCACGTTTTTGATTTTGATGAAATAACTTTTATTTTTCACAAAACCACACTCGCAACAACACTTTCCGCGGCACGAAAACTTCTTTCCCTTTGATTTTAATGGGATTTTGACACTTCACGAATTTTGGTTGGGACTTCATACAACCACAAACACACACATGCAGCATGGCTTGTGAATATAGAAGGCTTTGGTTTTGATCGTTCCACCGATGGTTATAACCGCCAAACGCTCGGATATCGGTTGGAATGCGATAACGCTGCTGGGACCCCGTCGACTTAGACTTGTGTTCTGCTTCGACATAGTTCATACCGAATCGACAAGAACATGAGAAGGCAGAAGAATGGCCAGACTGGGAGCAAATGTATATGTTAGTCTAAGAGTGGAGAATGTATAGAAGCCACTATGTGTGCCTAAGAGGCAAATTACACGGCATAACACTTTCTGCCTTAACAAACCGGTTTGTGCGTGTTATACGAATTACGCGATAAACTGACTGTTCTGCATTTTTTCGTGTAACAATTCTATTGTCTATGTAGCTGTGTACAAACTGTCAGTTAAGCTAAGTCATTTTCGTAGACCCCGAGAATTAAATTATGATTGTGTTAGTGTGTTGCTCTGTGCAGTCGAGAATTTTTTGGGATGCACAAGTAACAAACTTCCCCGCGACCTCTTGCCTATAAAACCGGTTTATTGGAATTATTGGAAGTGTTGATGGAAGAAATGTTATGCCGTGTAATTTGCCTCTAAGAGCATTGTTTTCTCAGCCTTGGTCCTTAGTTGAAACTTGAAGGATTGGTGGATTAAGTCTAAAAAAAATCTAAGTTAAGAGTGAAGCTCAGGGTTACGACTTGTAAAAACTAAAGAAACATTTCAAAGAGCGACTCCCTGCAGAACCAAAAGAAGCCCCACCAAGGCAGTGCACTAAGCACTAAAACTTTTTGACTTTCCCAGGCTAAGTCTTGCGTAATTAAAGTTCACTTCGACGGTGAGAAGGAATTACTCGGAAATTAATTAAATTTCATGTTGACAAAAGCAGGGCAACATTTGCTGTTAGTTGCTGTCTTCATTCTACATGTGATGAGGTTTACCTGAGATTGTTCTCATGTAATAGAAGTCAAGCATTAGGATGTGGGCGACATTTAAACTGTGTTGAGAGAATTGTAATAATTAAGATTGCGGCAACGCCAACGTGCAATATGAGAAGGTACATTCATATGCTACCGCACAGAATTATTTGAACGCCCACAAATGGTGGTTTGAATTTTTTTTGTGTTTCAAATTTCTATTTATGTAAACTGTAATAAAATAAAAGTTGAGATAAATTTAATTTCCCTAAACATTAAAATTAATTCTGCGTTTATGTGAGATCTCAGTACACTCAGTACAGTAACCCAAACGAAATAAGACATGTTGCTGGTATGATTCCCTAGAGACTAACAAGACTAACCTAGACTAACAAGACAGCTCTTATTCGTAATTTTAAAATAAGCATCAGCTTAGAGAATCCAAGATTAAGATTAAAATAATGTTTTACTTCCACAAGAAAGGCTTCAAACCCTCCTCAGGTATATGTAGAACAAAAGAAGGCACTACAGTCACAGACAGCGAGGATGTAAAGAAAAAATGGAAGGAATTTTTTAGCGAGCTGCTGAAAGCAAATGAGAGCATCAGACATGCACCAGAACCCCTTTTACAACAAAACGATGACACCAGAGAAACAAACGCACACCCCCCTGGAAGAAGTAGAAGGTGCCATACGATCCTTAAAAAACAACAAATCTCCATTAATTGATAACATCCCAGCAGAGTTGATCAAACAAGCAGGCGAATCGCTTTCAGCAGCTATACATGAATTACTATGCTGCATATGGAGGAACGAAAAAACCCCTGAAGATTGGGAGCAAGGCATTATCTGCCCAATACACAAGAACGGAGATAAATTCAACTGTGGAAACTACAAGGCATATCTCTTTTAAGCACAGTATATAAAATAGCGACCAATATAATTAAGGCCAGATTGGAACCTTATGCAGAAGCCGCAATAAGAGAATACCAAGCTGGATTCAGAAGAAATACGTCAACAATGGATCAACTTTTTTCAATAAGACAAATCCTCCGAAAATGCTGGCAATACAACATCGATGTATATCAACTCTTCATCGACTTTAAACAAGCATACAACAGCATCGACAGGGAGCAAATGTATGCAGTAAACCCCCTAAGAACACGATTAATTGGTTCCGTGTTCTTTGAAACCGTGTTGCTCGAGACTATAAAAAACGAGAATCCGTTTCATGTATGAAAACAAAAAAAAAAAAAAAACACTACTTTTTAAATTGGTTTTTGTTAAATATAAGAGCCGTTTTAGACGGTGCGCTCCAGCGCATGTGCCTCACGAACGTTTGGTTATGAAGGGGGAAGTGCAGATGATGAGAGGTACCACCCCACTTCTCCCTTTATCCACAAAGTTCGTGAGGCACATGCGTTGAAGCGCACCGTCTAAACCGGCTCTAAAACTAAAAATTTGTAATTGTATTGTATTGTATTTGTATTGTATACACCCGTATGTTTTTTATTCTTTTTCAAAAGAATTACTTTAAAATCGTGTAGTTTGAAACCGTGTAATTCGTGTGAAGGTATACGTGTTCTTCGAAACTCGTGTTCCTCGAGTACCGTGTTCTTGTGGGGTTACCTGTATGTTGGACCTAAACATCCCCCTAAAGATAGTTGAATTAAAAAAAATGACAATGAAAAACACAAGGAATACAGGGAGAATTGACGGAGTCCTTCCCAGTCTAGCAAGGCTTAAAGCAGGGCGATGGGCTGGCACCTATGCTATTTAATTTATGCCTAGATGGAGTAATTCGCAAAGTAAACATTGATGCGAACGCAACCCTGCAAAACAGTTGGTTGCTAAATCACTGTCACACCGTAGAGAAATTTTTACGAAATTAGAAGACGGAAGACGGGTAAATCAGTTTAACTACCCGGGGTTCACAGTCAGCGAAGACAACGATGATACGATAGACGTGCAACGAAGAACAAACGCCGCAAACAGAACATACTTCTCACTACTGCCAGTCATGAAATCCAGAGACATCCACAGAAAAACAAAAATAAGAATATACAAAACCATCATATGTACAGTAGCTACGTATGGATATGAAGCATGCAGTATCTCCTAGAAATCCGCCGACAAGTTGGATATATTTGAGAGGAAGATTCTCCGAAGGATATACGACCCAATCAATGAAGACAATGCATGGAGAATTCGCTACAATCAGAACTGTACAATTTATACAAAGAGTGTAAACTTTCGACACATGCCAAGCTTATGTTAGGCCGGTCATGTCCAAAGAATGGATGACTCTAGGATACCAAAAAAAGCCCTGTACCTACTATCAGATGGCAGAAGACCAATTGGCAAACCACGGTCAAGGTGGGACAATGTTAAGGCCGATGCAGCACACTGCTCAATTGAAGAAATTGGAGACAAGCTGCGGAGCAGAGAGACGTCTGGAGGAAGACGCTGATGGAGGCCAAGGTTCGAATTGGGCCATAGAGCCATCGCAGAAGAAGAAGATGAATGTTTTATACTACAGCCTTTACTTGAGGAGTGTAGAATCAAAGTCCGCTATTTGCAAAAATCAAAAAATTTCAGCTGGCAATGCCATTTATTTCATATGGTATTTAGGGAGCCTTTGCATCCAAAATATGTCGCAATATCGTTTAAATTTATATAGATTTTTAATGTCAAAAAATAAGTGTAGTTTCAAAAGGCTCTTTTTAAACTTTTGTTGAGTCTGCAAAGTCCGCTCTTTTGCATTTTCTCAGTTCGCTTAACATCATACATTCAATTTCTCCCACAAATACTGACTATCTTATTTTTTCCCTAAAATGCAAGATGTGAGCAAATAATTCTGACTCTCTCCCGACTCCTTTGTTTTTGTATTTAGTAAGACATGTTTTGCAAACATTTTTCTCCCCAGTATGCTGGTAGATTTCAACTTTGAACACTTGCATGTGCGCTTTGCCGATCCGCATGGCAAGGTGCAATTCTCTGTTCAAACTTTGAACACATATTTAAAGTCTCGTGAATGGAGAAACCAAGAGGAATTAATATTATATATATAAGAAAAAATGAATTATTTGAAGTTGAAGAAAATTCGTCCGAAGAAATTTGTGTCTTCGAAGAAGATTCAACATTAAAAATATAATTATAATCACGCCATTTTCGTCAAGAAGAGACTGTTTCATTTTTTATTATATTTTTATATTTTGTTATGTTATTCTGAAAGAATTTTATGTTTTGTTATAATAAATGTTTGTTTTATAAATAAATAGTTTGGTTTCAAAATCCGTTTCTTTTAACAATGGTAGTTTCAAAACCCGTTATTTTTAGTGTTTCGTTGCAAAACACTTTCTTTTTAAAATTACAGTTTAAAAAAATATAGGTAAATGACGTGTTTTAGGAAAAATTTTTTGTCATTAAACTGCTATATCTATAGGCAATCGAATATAATTGGTCTTTTTGAAAAATCTTCAAAGTGAAAAAAATTACAAGTTTTTCGTGTTTTACTCAAAACCACTTAACATGCGAATAGCGGGCTTTGATTCTACACTCCTCACTTTACAAGTTATAGGCAATTTTAATGTTAAAATTGGCTTCATTTGGTGCTTATTTGGTACTTTTTGACAAAGATTAGGTGGAAAAGTACTAAAAAAGGACGAAATAGACCCAATTTTAACATTAAAAATACTTATAACTTCAAAAGTAAAGCCCGTAACATAAAAGTTGTTAGCCATTATTCATAGGAAATTGTCCAAGCTTTACAATTTAAAAAAAAAAAAATATTGGTTAATTACGAATATCTAATCATCATCATCATGGCGCTCCTTTAATCCCTCATGGGACATAAGGCGGAAACAGTTGCCCTCCAGCGGACTCTGTTTTGCGCGACAACTCTCAGCTCCGACCAGGATCTCCCAGTTGTTGCGGCTTCTGCTAGTAGGGTCCTCCTCCACGTTGTTATAGGTCTTCCGACTCGACGGGATCCTTGCGGATTCCAGTCAAGGGCCTGTTTGGCTAGATTTTTGTTTTCGCGTCGCAAGGTGTGACCAACCCAATTCCATTTCCTTCGCCTGATTTGGTCGTCTATCCTTTATTGGCCGGCATGGCGCCATAGTTCTTTTTTTGAAATTCTGTCTTGCCAGCGGATTTTTGGGATACGACGCAGGCATCTGTTGATGAATGGGGGACAATCGTATCCCAAAACGGCTTATGGCATCAGAAATTTCGAGAAGTAGGCCAGTATGTAGACCCAGGAGGAGATGGATAGACTCTGTGACGGCTGACGCAGAGTCAATGCGCAACATCCGGAACTGGAGACATGCTGCAAGGGACCGTAAAACTTGGAGAAATGCCCTAGAGGAGGCCAAGGCTCGATTTGGGCTGTAGCGCCATTGGATGGATGGATGGATCTGTTGATGAAGACTTGTAGGCGCCCTGTGATGAATTGGGTGACTTTCCATGTTTCGCAAACGTACAAAAGTACAGCCTTAACCTTGGAGTTGAACAGCCGCAATTTGGTGTTAGTTGAGATCTCCGCTGATCTTCATATGCGGAACAGGCATGCATATGCGCCTCGTGCTTTATTTATTCTGGAACTGACATCTTCTCCACCGCCATTTTCGGTAATAATACTACCGAGGTAGCAGAATTATTTACCAATTCCACGTCACGGTTATTCAGCGCTGTCCGTGGTGTTTGAATTAATCCGCATTTCTTTAGTTTTAGTCGGATATAGCCTTAAGCCTGCTGGACTACTTTCTGTTGCCAAATTGCTTAACATATTTTTCAGGTCCTGATGTCTGTGGGCCAGCAAACAGATATCTTCTGCGTAGTCGAGATCCTTAAGGCGGTCTAGCAAACCCCATTGTATGCCGCCGGTTCTATTATGTAGAGCGCCGACAAGGATGTCATTTATTACTATAAGAAATAGTAATGGCGAAAGTAGGCATCCTTGTCGTACTCCTGAGCTCACCTCGAAGCTGTCGGATAATTTTCCATTATGGAGAACTCTGCATTTGGAATTGTTATACAGGGCTTTTATCAATTCTATTATTTTATCAGGCAGTCCACGTCGCCGTAGTGCCTGCCAAATGAAGCTCCTATTAATCGAGTCGAACGCCTTCTCATAGTCTACGAAAGCAAGGTAAAGGGGGGATCGGAATTCAGTAGACTGCTCCACTATTATTCGTAAGGTGTCGATATGATCAATACATGAGCGGCCCTTCCTGAATCCGGCCTGCTGCCTCCTAAGCGTTCGGTCTACTGCCTCACTTATCCTAGATAGTAATATATGGGACAAAATATCTAATAGGGTTACAAAAATACAGGGTAATATGTTAACCTCTACCAAAAATAATTCAAAACGCCCTAGCGGTTAAACCGTTACGATACTGTTGTTGACTTTGCTTTGCTGCCAAGAACACCACATCAATTTCCTTTGCTTTGCTTTATAGCAAACATATTTTCAAACTTTTTGCTGTAGGCTGTGAAAGCTTTTATTATTTCATATTGCTGCGAATGCTGTTGCTTATAAATGCTGGTGTATGCTGGATCATCTGCGAATGCTTCACATACACATAAAAAAAAGTTCTCACCTCAATGGTACTATATGACCATGGGATAAAAAGCTGAAAGAAGAAGCAAAGTATTTCACAGCCTTGAAGAGCAAAGCTTTGAAAAACTGTAAGCAAACAGAAAGCATTTCACAGCAGAGTATTTTAAAGCCGAAGCAGCCGTGGCAGCATGCTCCTGATAGCTTTTAAGTAATGTGAAAGCAACAGCATTCACAGCAATACGAAACAAAAAGCTTTCACAGTCTACAGCAAATTAAGTTTAAAAATATGTGCTGGTTAAATTCGTGTTTAAAATGCCCAGAATTTGTCCAAATAATCCAGATACTTTTTGCTATGTGTTTGGTTTTTTTGTGGTCAAGAAATTTAGACGCACTATTGCATCACTGCTGACCCCAATACTACGGGTATTTTAAAGTAAAGATTGGTGATCAAGACTGACATTGGGCATCACATGTTGTATGTAATATATGTAAAGAGGGTTTCAGGCATTGGAGTAATGGAGCAAGGAAATCCCTACCCTTTGGAATGCCAATGATGACTGTTATGTCTGTATGTGCAATGTACGTGTATATAACAGGAACAATTTAAAAAACATCATTATCCAAACCCCAAATTTGCAATTAGACGTGTGTACATGGTCCAGACGCCTATATTTATATTTGTTTTTTGCTCTGTATCAATAAAAGTAGCGTTTATTTTGATCAAATTTTTTTAATAATTTATTTTCAACATTGATAAAAAGCCTTACGTGATAGGACAAAATGACACTCGAATATGAATTCAGCATGTCAAAATTACACAAAATCAGATGCCAGATCGAAATCAACTTTCAAAAAGTTAAAATTTTTTAGCCTGTGTTATTAGTCCTGAGACGTTTTAGAGGTCTTTTCCATTAATTCTGACTGTGCTCAGGTTGACTTCTCGTAACAATAATTGCTTTCCAAGGAGAAAATGCCAATACTTGCCGAAGCCCCAACCCCAAAAATATGTGTTATATTTCTAAAAACTAGGTTTTCCTATTTCACTAGGGATTGTTATATTAATCGTTGCCCTAAATCCTCTTCCTCTTCCTTTTACTGGGTTTCGGATCGGCAGGATATCCTGACCTAACTCCATATTAAACTCATTTTGTAGTTGTCAATTAAAATTTTGCACTAAAGAAAAGAAAGCTCAAATTTAGGCAAGCAAAAAAAGTTATAGAAGATTGAATTTTCTTATCAGCACAATACTTATTGCGTTACTGAAGCTGGTGAAAAACTATGAAATTTTCATACAAATTAAGTTTTCCGAAGCTTTTAATTCCATGTTTCCATTTCTCTCTTTAAAACCCCCACTCACTTACTTTTTACGCTTTCCCCATTTTCAATTAACCGCACCGTAACCACAAACAAAACCCTTGCAATCCACACATGAAACCCTTTCCTTTTCGATAAAAGATCAATCCAACTATTAATTAAAATTGACGTGTTATCCACCGCCGTAAGGGCTCACGAAGGTGCTCCCCGACTTTACAACAAAAATCAATTTGCAATATTTTTCCCCTTCACTTAGCACAACTCCCAGTAAAATTCCGTCATCCTTTTTCCTTCATGCACGGCAAGAGGCAAGCGAGTCCTTCCACACAGCAGTTTAGTACGATAGCGCCAAAGTTGCCATAACTGAACTGTCAAAAGTTGAGAAGGTCCTGACAATATAAATAACTCGGAGGACTTTAAATCGAATTTACGAAATCAAATCGAAGCTCGTCGGGGTGTGAAGAAGATCCATCGTTTGAAAAATGCTAGCACCCAAAAGGGGGCACTGAGCGCCTCCATTTGGCGACGAGCACATGCGGTGTAGGATTGTCAATCAAATCAAAAGTTTATTGAATGCAGGAATTCGATTTTGTCAATAGCGTGAACATTTTGTGGAACGAAAAAACCGATAATCGATTTTGCGCAATTTTCACTGGAAAAATACAGTAGGTGGATGGTTCCATGAGGGTGCCGCCGGAGGGAGCAGTTGTGAAAACGCTATTTTATCTTTAAAAGAGGTACTTGCCAAGTGGGAATTTCAATATTAGCTTATCATATAAATCTTCGGCTGTGATAGGAGGAATTATTCAAAGTAAATGTATTTGATCGATTCGCGCATGATCTGTAAGGGCTTCCTTGTATAAGTTTAGTCAGACAATTTAGCGATTTATATGGCAACCTATCTTAATCAAAACACACATCTCAAGCATAAACTCCTTGCAAACATTTCAAGAAAAGGTTCTTTTGAACTTAGGCTAATACAGAAGCTTTGAGCAATGTGCAGAAATACTTCTAGGAGAAGATTTGCGCTGTTATCATAAAGGAGATTGATAGTGCCAACACTTTAAAGCTCTCGTCCTGAATGGCACACTATCAGTCATTAGTGATGAGCAAGACTGGCCTTGTATATTTAGTCGGACCAAAGCAAAATCAAGACAAGAAAATACAAAACAAGGCTGTAACATCAAGATACCGTTTTTTCACATTAAATTCACCCATTTGCAAATCAAATTAATCCTTTTGCAAAACAAATTCACCCGTTTGAACATTAAGTACTTCTATAATAATGGTAGTAAATCCAGGTTCGGTCAAGCTCGACACACCATAATCTATTGCTATTCTTCATACATTTTGTTGTTAAGAAAAGACACACTCCACTTTTTCTATCGCCACATTCTCCAATGCTGAAGATCATTAAGGAAGTCTTTTCCAAAATCAAGGTTAGTGCAAGAACTAACTATGTTAGCCGATCTTTTAAATTGGAAATGACAATTACACACACATTAAAATTTCGTGTATGGATAAATGGGCACTTGTATTGTAATTTCCCCTTCGAAATTATCGTTTACGGCAACATCACTCCTTCCATCTGAGCACGATAAGAGTGGCAGTGAGCCCGTTGAATTGTGATGGGGAAAATGAGTGGGTGATTTGGGTTTTTAAATGAACGGAATGACAGTTTTCTTTTCGGATGTACTTTCCTTGTGGGATTTGGGACCCTCACTGCCAATGGAAAAGCGATTTTGAGATTCCCAATTATTTTGGCGCACGCCGCCGTACTATTGGCTTATGGGTGCAGTGAGGCGCACCGGGTTCCACCTAGTAATATATAATGTAGAAGTACTTAATTTTCATACGGGTGAGCTTGATTTTCAAAAGGATGAATTTGATTTGCAAAAAATGTTTTTAATTTGCAAAAAGGTGAATTTTAATTGTAACAAGGTGAATTTAATTTGATTTGCAAATGGGTGAATTTAATGTGAAAAAAACTGTAGCAAGACTTTTGCTCATAAGGGGTCGTCCATAAATTACGTGAGGCGATTTTTTTCGATTTTTCGACCCCTCCTCCGCCCTTGGTGAGATTTCGTGTGATTTGGCTCGACCCCCTCCCGCTCCCCTCTAATCTCACGTGAGATTTTTCAGATTTTTAAAAAATCTCTATTATTTAAATAAAAATACGTATTTACGGTCGTAACCGCTAGCTTTAATTATAGATAAGTAATAATTTGAACTCCTACTTGTCCCTCCTCTCCTCTCCTCTCGCTTTTTCGCTTATGGTGGACACACAACAACCAAATCCTGAGCCCTCATAATCAACAAGAATTTCATTACGCTAAAATTCGACGAGAGCCCTTTCTGTAGTTATATATTCTAATGGCCGGTCGGCATCGTCGAGTCGTGCGTTTGGTTGGCCGGTGGCAGCTACACAATCGGGAGGCTACTATGTTACTTTCTGGCGTTCGAATAAAATTTTTTGTGTAGGATTTAGCCATATTTTAAGGCAACCTTTCACACACAGGTCGACAGCAGGCCGTGGCCTGGAAGTTTGGATGCGGCCTGCAGTCCAAGAAAACTGACAAAATCTTTTTATCAGTGGGCAGTTGTCATCAGATTGTGCCTGAAGATCTGGGGTGGTAGCACGTAAGTTGCTTCAATCGAACACTTCATACGCAAATTTTTGAAACACTTGTATGAAGAGGTCGACTGAAACAACTTACGTGCTGCCACCCCAGAACTTATATTCAGTCTCAAGCCGCGAATTTACCGCACTAATTCCCGTCGAATCCAGTCGTACCTGAAAGAACGGCGCGAAAACCATTAACACTCGCATTCGCATTTGTTCGTGGGTGTTCACGGCGTGAGTCTGGAGCCGCCTAAGGCACAAACATATTAGCGCAAAGGTGGTGACGTCGAGAGACTGCGAGAGAATTTCCCATATATTATATTTTTCCGCGTCGCCTGTCCATTATGCCAGCAAATATGGTGGTCCGTGTATTTTAAAGGTTTTTCCAGTCACTAATCTGTTTGTGCGTGCCTTTAAAGTTTTCGTTGAGGTACTTGTATTAACAACCTACTATGCTAAACTGTCGTGTTCGCCTGTGTGTCGGAAGGTAATCATGACGTTTCCTGCACGCCATGGCCTGTCAGGCGGATACCTGAAGTCCTCATCCCCGGTCAGACTGAGTATTGTATTGCCTTCATTGGGCCGTGCCTGCGAACCTGTCCTGGCGGCGGCCTGTAAGTGAATGCGGGTCGTTAGTGGAGAAACATGTTTTACTTAATTTAACCCAGTTCTCTAGCAATTTTACACTGTTTCCAAAACCGTTTGTATGTATGTTTATGTTTATTTATTCGGAAAGAGTACGTAAGATACAAATCTTCTAGGGTACAATATAAAAGATTAAAAACTAAAACAAAGACCGAAAAATACAAAAAAAAAAACTATTAGAAAGCTTACCAAACTAAATATGACTTTGACTATTAACGAAAAGGCGTATATGAGATTCAACAAAATTAAAATTAACCACCGGACAAATGCTTAATAAGTTTCCTCCTGAAAACTCCGCTGTAGTGGCTCCCCTCACGGAGGGATTCATGCATGTCAAGGTAGGACAAGAACTCGCAGGGAATGAGAAATTTGCGATAAGTGGAAACATGGGCATTTCGTCGTAAGCCAAAAGAGAATCTAATGCAGTCATTACAAGCTACATTCAGACGACCACAGTGATGCCAAATCTCGATTTTGTGGCCAAAATTAGAAATCCTGTTCAAATGGTTTTGGAAATGAGTCCATTAAGGTTGTTGAGATCAGGGATTTCAAATAAAATATTATTTTTTTCAAAAAACAAAATGGCGGACCAAATGTGCTCATTAAATTTGGACAAAAATTGATGTGTGTGTGTGTGCATTCGAGATCGCTAATGTCAAATTGGATATAATTTTTCGGTAATATAGATGGACATACTGTAGAATAATAAAAATCTAAATAAAGTAAATTTCATTATCAGTTTTTATTAAATGTAAGCACACAAAATACAGAACAAAGATGCATCTTGCAAAAACAGCTTAATATTCATCATAAGAGTGTTCGGTTTCTTCCTCACTGCTTCCATTTATCGGCATTTCGATTTGTGAATAAAAGCTGCGCGGTTTCAGTAATTCAATTGGTTCTAATGATTTGAATTTCCCGCTCGGCAATTTAGGTACGCTAGATATGTACATATTAGAGAAGCTGACAAAAACTAAAAGTGGCCAAAAAAAGTCTTGCATATTTTCGATGCGACTTGCTTTGCAACACACCAAACCAGCAACACTTGTTGTTTTAGATAGGTGGGAGTATTCTGCGTATACTGCTACCCAATTTATGGAAGTAGGCCATCGGGTTACTAAAATACAGGGTGATATGTAAACCTCTATCAAAAAAAAAATCAAAACGCCCTAGTGGCTAAACCGTTACGATTTCCGCCCCCCTCTCATATGATTTTTTGTTCGTCTATCCAAAGCCTATCTACACCCCGCCACTTTGTAACTTTAGGTGGGACACCCTGCATAAAGAAAACAATATATATACGAAATAATTTTTCATAATTTTTTTCCTTACCCTCCATTTTCCGACCAAACGTGAGGTTTTCCGGGAAAGGCTTAATATGTGGAGGATTTTCATAGCTTTAATTTTGTCCTCTTAACATTTTTCCAATTTCGACGTTTTTCCCGAGATACGGCCGGGAAAGCGTCGGAAAATCCTTTCAATCGGATTTTCTCGTGATTTTCACAAAGTACGGCCCGGAACTCAACGGTTACCTTTTCTCCTATTGCTAAACTCCCACCATTCCAAATTTCATTAACCTACATTTTTTTTTGCAGTTTTAGTGAATTTTTTACTCTGGAAACTGTACTAGCAAAACTTGATTTTGCCTGAAAATCTAGTGCGCAGCTGCGTAAAAAATGTGATTAAAAAAATGGGGGCAACCCGGGGCAAGTTTAGTTTTATTTAAATTGTTTAAAAATGACTGAAGAACACCATAAAACAAAATTCAGAGCGGAGGATCGTGGAGAATTTTACTTCTACATATTTGAAGAATGATTTTTTGAAGTAAAAAGTATTAAAAACAACATTGTAAATTATGCGATAAAATTAAAAGCAATCATACGTTATCATATGTTATTAATTGGTCTGAATCTACTTACTTTCTCCTTTTTTGTCCATTTGGAATCACCAAAATATCTTAAGAGAGGAAAAAACTACCGACGATTTAAATTTTTTGAAAAACGTGTTGGGTGTGAGCTTCGTAAACGATTCGCTTGAAGGTTATGTTACACTCCACCTCACGCGAGCAATGTTGGTGACTTGGCCCTCGTATCGCTCATTCCAAACACTTAAGGTACCGACCTAACTATTCCGATACATAAAAAGTCCTAAATTGAAACTTCGATTTTTGGATTTTTGGCCACGAAATCCAGATTTGGCATGACTGTGCGACGCCTGCAAACGGCTTCCAAGGCAATATAGCTCGAGATACCGTACATGATGCATGATGAGGCTCTTTACCAGTCTTAGGCGTGACTGCTGAAGTAGGAGTTTACCAAATAACCATAACCTACGAGGGCAACTACAAAATTTACTAAGAATCAGCGAGACGTAATCCTAACAAGTCAACCTCGAGCTCATCACAATACCCAAGCTCGTAGCCTTTTCACAATACATAGTGGTGTATTATCAATCGAGATAGGACTTAGCTCATGGGTATTGACTGAGCGACGGCTAATAAATAAGGCCACGGATTTATTAGGATTGGGTCGAAGATAGTTATTTAGACGCCCAGCTTGAAATATTGCGCAAGCCACCATTCACTCTCTCAATGCATTCACCTAGTATATGAGGTATATACTTGTGTATCATCACCAAATAAGTGAAAAAGAAAGGGTGCGCAACAAAAGTGCGCGTGACGCGAGTTTCCAGTTTTAACCCCAGGCCAAAAAGTGCCAATCGTGCCTAAAGAAGTTATCACTTCAAAAACGGCTCGACAGAATTTACATTAACACGCCCCGAACGACACCTCAACAAAGTCGATATGTTGTTTGGTTCACGCGATATCGTTCATTAAAAATGACCAGACACACACATACATACCGCTTCTCAAATATATGCTTAAAATCCCTGCAAACATTTCGATTCGAAAACGATTCGAGAACGATTTGCCAAAAGTAAAAGCTTGATTCGTAGTCGGATTCGTAAACGAATTCGAAGGCAATAAAAGTGGGCAAAATATCGAATCGCTTTTTCACGCCGATAAAGAATCGCATGCTCGTATCGATAACGATTCGCATTCAACTCAATGTACTGCGTAAAACTAAAAAGGAAGCTGCGCACATGTAGCATCTGCGCTCTGTATCTGTACACGCATACATTGATCAAAAATCACACCGCCGAGCAAAACAAGTCAAAAACACAAACTTTCCATAGAATCTGTTGAGGAGAAACCAATCAACTAGGAAAGCTTTCATGTTGCGTTTTGAATCTATTTCTCGTACCTTTCACAAGCAGCTCTCGAGTAGTCTTCGAATCGAGAATGGTCCAAGAAAGCGAACCTTCGAATTGTTTGCAGCGGTCGTAACATCCCTAATTGTAAGGTATTTGTATGTCGTGCTGCTTACGGCAATATGTATATTTTTAACAACATGGTAATAAAGAGGTAATAAAGGTGTAATAAAACAATGTAATAAAAATCAACTCACAGACAAGTGAAAAACTTGCGTTTCGCACAAAATCGCGTTTTTTATGCACAGAATGGTAAAACCCGCTACGAAACTAGGTAATACCACAAAAGGTACAACTGTTCCCTTATTTTTTTTCTCAATCAGTACCACTGTGATTGTTGTCGTGGGTATCTACCGTAGGGTTTAATTTACAGAAAAGAAATTTCAATGTCATTGATGTAAGTTTCGTTGATTACCCCAATAAACTAACCGGTTTGATATACTAGGGGTCGCCCCAAAGCAGCCGCGGATTCAAGGGGGGGTCACGGGGGTCATGACCCCCCCCAAAAGCTCGAACTATGCAAAAATAGTTGAGATGGGAGAAACCAAAAGCCGCTGACGCTTCTGCTACTTGTCGAACATCTTGAATGTCTCAACTGATCAACGTCTCGGTCCAACACGTCTGGAGAAAGCATTTCATTAAATTCGGTAACAATGTTGTCCAATATAGGAATGAAGATTCATCTTCTGGAGTTTGATTTTTTGACGATAAACAACCCGTGCTTCTTTGAATTCCTCATCCAATTATTGTGCAGCGAGATGTTGGGCTTCAGTAAATAACCGTCGAAAACCAGAATCTTCATCACATTTTTTGGTCAGCAAGGGTATCTTTGATCAAATCCGTTGCTTTTTTTAAATCTAATGAAGACGTTTGGAGTATTCGGCTCAAAGGTAAAGTTGTACCGGATACGTACGAAAAGTAAAAGTTTATTACGTTATTAATGACTATGATAAAAAATCAAATAGTACGAATATTATACACGCCTAGAACGTCATTTAACCAAGCAGATGAAATCGGAAACTCTAGGCTGAAAAGTACAAGACGAATATTTGCCGCAACAAGACGAATATTTGTCGCGTCCTCCCACACCGAAATCTCATTAAGTGCGTCACACTCTTTTATTAATTGTTCACCCTCAAGCTGCATGTGCCCAACGTGATTTTCTACCCAACTAGTGAAGTTGGTTTCTACCAGTCTAGCAAAATCCTTAAGTGATTTGCCACCAAGATGTTTTTTAAAAACGTTTGCAAAACCGTTAGCCAAAGCCAAAACTGCTCATTGTTCCTGAAGCATTGCGACAATTTGAAACTTTGGAAGATTTTAATAAAGAATTGTTAACAAATGATTACTGCAAGAACAACGTCTTGCGCGAATGGCTACTTTCGTCAAGTCCTGACATACCCCTTTCAAATCTGTTCTAATTCCAACCAAATATTTTAGGTCCAAGTCGAATTTCTCACACAGATCGATGACGATATCCTCGGAACGAATTGCTTGGTATGATCGCAAAATGTGATGAAATTCTCTGATTGCTCTGTTGCAGTAGTAGTAGTAGGATAAGCTAAGGTGTTTTGTATAAGAATTGTCGTTCGTCTCATCAAATACAACTGCGCAAAACTTTGCCGCTCTAACTCCTTTCAGAATAGCTTACTGAATTTCGTCTTTGCAGGCTTCCATAAGTTGATTTTGGGTGGTTTTACTGAAATATGTCGCGATTGAACCTGCGGTTTCCAAATGATGCTGAAGAGTAAAGTCACCGAATTCAACGAAGAGTGCCCTGAAGTTCCTATCATTTGCCATCAGAATATCTACTTTTCCGTCAGTGTCACGATTATAGAGAAGTTCATTATCCCTACATAGTAACATCGATCTCGGCTTTCTTTTACTTGTGAGTCCCGTTGTACACAGGTTATGAAAAGTCTGAAGGAAACTTTTTTCAGCTTCTACCACCCTCTGATAATATTGGTTCCGTTGGTGAAATGAAAGAGTTCCATTTTGTCCAAGTAAATAGTCGAATGCTTTCAGTGTTTCGCTTTCTTGGTTTACTTTTAATTCCGTGACCCCCCCCAAAACAAAATTCTAAATCCGCGCCTGCCCCAAAGTGTGTTTTTCCTCATTTTGTCATCAGAAAAATTCGGTGAGATTGACATAGCATCGTATTTGGGGGTCTGTGAAAATTATTAAAGATTCACCTTCTTATTCGCGTTTATTCTACAACTACATAGTTACAATCGTTACACAAAAAAAGATACAGAACAATTAGTATATTGTGGAATGGAATACCCACTATAAGTGAGGACAGGGTGATGGATCATGTAATTTTAACCCATTTAGAATTCGACTTAATCATGTATGTTATTCGAAGAATTTTCGATTTTTTTTCCGGAAATTCCTGTTCATTTACTCAGTTTTACGTTTCCTAACCGAGATATACAATTATAGATACATATATATCACGTATCTACATGAATTTCGGGAGATGAAAGTGGGTGGGTCATAACTGGAGGGAACCAGCCTTTCTATTATATTTTTTAAAGGCTGAAATAATACTGATTCGGGATAAAATTTCAATTTTTATTCATTACAAAAACTTGTTTTCCATCAATGGATGAACTCTAACAAAAATATTTCCGTTTGGATTATTTCATTCTTTTTAAAAAATTTAATTCATGGATTCCATTTGTGATAAAAATATGCGCGTTTTTTCGTCGTATTCGACTGCACATTTTAAATTTTAAATTATTGATGTAAAATTGATGAAAAAGCTGACAATGTTCATAGGAAAATTCACGTTTCCAGACCAGATTTTATTTTTTTCATTATAATTCCGAATGTTGGTTACCGTTGCGGTCATATTCTGTAAAATTATAATTTCACCTACGATGGCTTGGTTTTGTCAATCAAAAAGTTGGTAATGTTACAATGTAACTTAATTAACCACAGGTTGGTGGTTCACCTGAAATTCCAAGTAATTTAGTCACTTCACATATGAGACAACTGAGACCACCGAAGGGAATTGAAGTTCATAAATGAAATGTGGTTGTGGCCATTAAGGATTGGATTGCTCCCTTGCAATCGTTCGTTCAAGTTAATGTAGAATTGCAGTTTTAAATAGGAGTTTTTAACTAACTTTTGGTAATTATACTAAGTTAAGTGGCAGTCGGTTTAGGTTAAATGAGAATTTTTCCACCTTGCATTACTTGGCTTATATAATTAATTAAAAACTCACGTTTTCATTTTTGTAATAGCCCCGTGAGATTATAATTTATCCTAATGCAGCTATTGACCAGTCTTCAGTTCCATTTAATTTACTTGTTACCAGGTAATCTACATATTTTTCAAAAAAAGCATCGCCAGAAGGTTTTGAGATGAAATTATCAAAAATTCGGTATAATTGACAAAATAATATTTGGACCAAATTCTATTGCCTATTTACATTGGCTTCTCGAGGATGAATTATAGAACAAAAAAAAGTTCGCAGTTAAATCGTTCATAAGATATGCCAGTCAAAGTGTACTGAGAATCTAGTACGCCACCAGTAAAGTGCTCAGAGTTGAACATCTCCGTAGAATATTTCATTAAAATCGCTCCAATTGAAAAGTTCATACGAAATTTAAACAAAAAAATTTAAGAAGTTAACAGAACTAGAGTCTAAACTCATAAATCATCTTTGGTACTACTACTCGGTCGTCTGTTATCGACTTTAAAGCGATAAACGAATGATTATGTTTGATTTATCGTACGAAGCAAATTTAAGACCATTCACGCGACTACAGAAGTGTCGCCACAGAAGAAAATTTCGGAAAAAAGAACTATTCGTACTGAATGCCAGTAGGTAATGGGGCACTATGACCTGGGAACCAAATAGCGTGGCTGACTTCTTTATCACCTAGTAATTACCTGTCATCTGTCATTATTCTTATTAATTGCATGTCATTAATTATCACCTATTCCGCCTACTGCAACGTTCCTTGGTTCCCAAGGACAAGTGTCTTATTACCTGCAAAGTATATCGGGAATGATGATGGGCAAACACTCAGGGAAGTAAGTAAAACCGATGGGACTTGTTCACAAGTCTACCCGGGATTGCCTGATAGAGTTATTCTCAATATGCTAATAGACCACCGCCAGCTTTAGTGGTGATAGTACATAAGTAACTGTACTGCCACAATTTTCACTCGGATCACTATTTTTTTGATGTAGTTTTCCGACTATGTATTACAATTCATTTCAGGGAGGAGTTTTCCTCAACCTCCGATGGTTGTGATACTGGCAATGGCTGCAAGTAAGGTTTACAACCTGGCGCATGCGAAGGCAATATGCAAATATTTTGGTTTTAATTTAATATTCGCGGGCTTGAAGTTCTCTTTTTAAATATACTTCCTTAATTTTTGCAGTAAGTGAAACTCAATTTTACCTAATTCAAACAGAATCAAGTGTCTGGATACACTTTACTACACCAACTCTAGGGCTCAATGATGTTAGTCATCTCTGTGTTAAACTACGTTTCAAACTACGTCTTTTCCTACCGTTTTTCATATAAGCATGCAGTCATAACTCATGCTTGTAAAGAGTGTAAACTTGTTCGCGCGTGTACGATTGTATAAGAAAAACACGTCAAATCAATAGAACGGCCACGCGTTTTGGCGGGCACGTTTGTTTAAGCGTGCGAGCTAGTAGATTGAATTTATTTGATTTACAAGCGCACTCTTTAGGGCATATAATTTGTACTCTAAATGTGTGCTGGAATGAGTGATATGTCGCACCAGAATCGATTAAAAAATCGATTTGGTCATGCGTGTCACGGACATATAACCTGCACGAGCTCCTCTGCTGAGAGACGCCCGTGAATGTGGCGACTCCCTGCCAACTTAATTTTTTGAATGGGGTCCCTCCGGTCCTTCTTGGCCGGTGGACCAAGACCCTTAATGGCGCAAGGTGGGATGCACCGCTCTGCTCCATTACCGACCGGTAGCGGCAATAGTACAGAGTCCCCGGTAGCAAGTTCGCGGATAAGGGTTTAGACCTCCCCTTGTTTGGTGGGGTTACTGGTTCCGGCCAATGGAAGCACTTCACGTTGCAGAGACTGCACGGTCCTCTCCAGGAAAGGCGAGGTTCCCACTTTGGCCACCTGAGCCTGAGCTGGACGGGCGATAATTTCCCACACCCTATCCGCTAGCCTCGACAATTGCGTTAGGGACTGGTCCGCGGATGAGGCAAGCACCACCTGCCTGAGCTCCTTTCCATCCCCGATCTCCGGGCTCATGTGCCGCCAACAGCTGCTCTAGGCGGTTCCTAGTCGATGGTCCATATCGTTCTAGCAACCGCCTCTTAGCATCTGAATAACTGACGCAGCTGAGGTCCGGAAACGCATCGGGAGAGCGGACACAATGTGGAGTAACTTCATTTTATCGGAAGTAATCCCGTTCAGCCCAAATTGTGCCTCAGCCTGGTAAAACAAGACTGCCGGGTCGCTTTGGTGAAATTTGGGCAGGTTGAATCTTGCCGTAGAAGCCACATCAACCTCTGCCCGAACCCTATGTCGACCCAGCAGCCCCTCCTCCAGGCAGGCCAAGGATTCTTCTAGATCAATAACAAAGGAGTTATCAAGAAGTTGTTGCCTTTCCATTTTAACTATTTTCAACTAAGGAGAAATAAAAACCACAAAACAAATTCAAATGAAACAAAGGCTTAAACAAAATCCTAAACAAAAACCAAAGGTGCTTGGATGAGCTTGTCTTCAAATCACTCCCTATTCTGTAGATATTAAATTTTTCACAATTGATACAATTTTCGTCACTTACAATTTCTTTCTTTAAGCGCCTATTCTAAATAATTGTGACCAGTCATAAATCACAAGCTTTTGTGACTCGTGTTTGTCATTGATGGTTTGTGATGGAGTATCAGCTGTTTTGGTATTCTAAGCACCCAGTCACAAGAAAAATGCCAAAAAATTACCTCTAATAGTGAATTTGTATTCGTGTAACGAGATAAAGCAATCTTGGCAACAACGTATCCAACGTGCGTTAGATAATATTGCTGCATTTTTTTTGTGATAGACTAGACACTAGAGGCTCAGGGAAAGCCCCTTTGTACTGTCGACGAATCTATATTTTCATATAAAGTGAATGTCGATCAGCAGCTCTAGTCGGAAGGAAAGGACTGCCACAACCATCCGCAATATTTTTTTATTCCCCGATCGCTTCTACATGCTGTTTGCTGCCGAGTCTATAAGAACGTTATGACTATAAAGCTGCTCTTTATACTCTTGTGACCTGCTATTTAAGCAGTCACAATTTTTATATGCGTTGTGGCTATTTGCGGATGGTCAAAATTACGACTGCAAAATTAAGCCGCGTTTACATCCCAAAGTCAACGCGAAAATGCACTTTGAAGCTCTTTTATCGCACAGAAATTTGTATGCTTTTTTCTTTGTTGCACGAACGAAAATTCTGAAACTTTCGTGCAACAGAGCAAAAAGCATACAAATTGCTGTGCGATAAAAGAGCTTCAAAGTGCATTTTCGCGTTGACTTTGGGATGTAAACGCGGCTTTAGAATACCAAGGTATCCCAAGTTGAGCAGCACCAAGCGCTGTGACTGCTTTAGAATACTGATATTAGCTGCGTTGCTTTTCTACTATTTAGTACTTGTGAGCAGAGCAGAAAAGGAACGCAAAATTTTCTGATTTGAGTAAAATCTCACTTGAAATTTTTGACGTTACTTTAAACGTTACAAATAAAAAATTCTTAAAAGAAGAATTTGTGACACAATGGAGAAATTAATGCGATAATTTCTAAAGTAAAACGAAAGATAATAATTTTTGATAATTATACAACTGAAGTTTTATTTATGGACGTTTTCATATGAGTAAATCAGCTCGACATAAATAAAAGCCATCTAGCGGGTAATGGCGTAAGTGAAAATAAATTCACAATAGACTGGAAATGGCCGCTTTCCCCTAGCGGATTTCAATTGTGTAATTGCAAGTGCTATCTACTCGTTTATAAGAGCAAGTGTAGTTGCTAGTACGCAAGTGTAAAAAATAGTAAAAATTAGCAGAAAAGGAACGCAGCTATTAATTCCATTTAAACATTGTTAAATATTCACTATTTTCGCACTAACACAACGCAGTTTTCATCCTAAGAAACTGTTATTCAATTCATTTTTTTTTATCGTGAATCCTTCAGCATTTTTTGTTCGGCCCTTCCCAAAACGCGTTTTCATCCACCCAGAAGCAATCCTTTCTCGCTTGAGATGTTCGCCTGATTTTATTTTACGCTTTAGCTCGCAATTATGTATAAATTTTTAAATTAATGCGAAAAAATTTCCTTAAAAAAGCGCCAATAGCGATTTGGTCCTTAGCACGAAGAACCTCACCTTCTTTATTTTAGTCCTGCGGGAAGATTCCCCACACCCACAATGAGTTTCACGTGTTCTCCCCTGAATCCAATCAGGGCACGGCACTACTTTCGCAACTACTGTTCAGCGTGGATTGGTGCACCTGGGAGAGACTATAGTAGTTCTGTTGGTATTTGCGTGTTAATACCTGTGCGAAAACGCTTCTTCCAGATCTTTAATTCATCGGCGTAAGTTTACCGTGTGCAAACAGCTTTAGGTTCGAAATTGAAAAGGCCGAAATTGAATATAAAAAAAAAAATACAAAGAAACGAAAGAGAAAAATTTAGTTATTGTTGCTGGAAAGTGGAGTCGGTTTACTCAGAAGGAGACTTGTTTACTCCTGAAATATTCAAGAGCCTTTTTCGGGATGGCTCCTATTTATCCCCTCTCCCCACTCAATCTGCCAATAATTGAATTACGAATTCCTTGCATAATTTCCAGTTAGGCATCCACCGATGAGAGAGCAGATAGGCGGAATATTTTCCCTCCCGAAGCATATTTCCAACCGAATAGGTACTATATACTTTTGGGCGGCACAAATGGCTGGTCTTGTGGAAAGAATCCAGAATTGCTAGAAGCGATCCACTAGTGCCTTCTTCACTGTCTTCACTTCGCTAAAATGTTCGTTACCCAAATTCAATTATTTAAACCAATTGAAATGAAGTCGAGGACCTCTCGCCATTGTTGGTCTTTGTTCGTTTTTATTGAGAAAGCAAAAATAAACCTGCTAATGGAATTTATCACGGCTGTTAAGGTGTTTAAAGAATCCTTCCTCCTTTTTTCCTAGCTTTTAAGACTTATTCCGGATTTATTTAATAAATATTCATGAAGGAGCACAATCGAGGGGCAAGCAATTAAGTTACTGTTGATCTTGAAGGAAAATTTCATTAGAATGCTAATTAAAGTTGAGAAAAGAAAGGAAGTTTTAAGGATGACGACGATCAAATGCGATGTGATTGCGAAAGTTATTAAGTAGATTGGAAGATATTATTTTATTGATTAAGGATAAAATTTATGATTGATACTTCAAGAGCAAATAGGAGAATGTCCTTGAATTGTATCTCTTACATTTATTGATTTGAGGAATTTGCGCCCCTCTACGATATTCTAATGTCTGACCATCTGGCTTTAAATTAGTCATGTATTGGGCTGCCATCCGTCCGGGCTTCTCCGGATTTGTCCTAGTTTGGAGGGGGTCCGAGGGCTGTCTGGGTGAGGTTTTAAAAAGTGTCCGGGGAAAACCCGGGCACTTTTTGTGTCAGGGGTGATCCGATCAATTAAATGATTCTCAATAAATTAAAACAAATCTTAGTTAAAAATTGACTTTTAATCAACATTCAAGCAAACTTCGGTGTGGCGAAAATACTCTCGCTTTACTTCAAAGTTCCAGTGACAATTCTTCTTCTTCTTCTTCTTTGATCCGTTAGCTGGCGGTCCGAGCGGGACGTCCCCGCAACGGATACACTCTATTCACGATTCGCTTCCATTCTTCTCGGTTTTTGGCGGTGTCTCGAGCCTCGGTAACTGATAATCGTTGATTCTTTAAGTCACCCTCGATATTCTTCAACCAGGTTTTCTTCGGTGCCGATCGCTGTATTCTCCAGTCTGCAGGACGGTCTCGCCAGAGAAGTTTACGTGGCAAGCGGTTATCATCCATTCGGCAAACATGTCCAAACCACCGTAGTCGACGTTTTTGCATTTCTTCTTCGATCAGTGTTTGCTGATCGCATCTTTGTCTGACAACCTCGTTTCGAAGGCGATCACGGAGTGAGACACGGAGGATCTGCCTCAAACATCGCATTTGGAAGACCTCGAGCTTCTTAACGTCCGGTTTGAGCAGTGTCCACGTTTCAGATCCATAAAGAAGAATCGGACGTTCGGTAAAGACGTAGTTTTGTTTTGATGGAGATATTTGCTCGTTTCCATATGCACCACTTGAGCGAGGCGAATGTTGCTGTTGCCTGACCGATACGGCTGTGAACGTCGGCCCTCGATGCTACTTTCGTTTCCTCAACCAATGATCCCAAATATTTGAACCTTGGAACCTGTTCGATTTGGGTTCCATCGAGGTGAACACTGGCTCTTGATCCATCCGTTGTGAGCACTTTGGTCTTTTCCGCATTGATTTTTAACCCGTATGATTGGGCGATGCGGGAAATATCGTATAAGATGTCCGTTGCTTCGGCATCCGTGTCGGCGAAAACAGCGCTATCGTCGGCGAACATTAAGTCTGTTACGAAGTTGTTATCGTCGTATTGAACTCCGAGTCGTCCATCGAATGCTTCACGCATAATCGCGTCGATCACAACGTTGAAGAGAAGTGGCGAAGCGACGTTTCCCTGTCGGACACCCGTCTGAATCGGGAACTCCTCGGATAAGTCGTTTCGAATACGAACGCTGCTGGTTGAGCCATCGTACGACGCTTGGAGAAGTTGGATGATTCTCAATGGCACGTGTTCGGTTACCAAGACTCTCCACAAGCTGTTCCAATCGATGCAGTCGAAAGCGGATTTGAAATCGATGAAAACGACGACAATTCGTTTGCCGCAACGAATTCTTTCTTCCATTAACTGACGGAGGGCGAATATTTGATCAATGCATCCTCGATGTGGTCTAAATCCCGCTTGTTCCTCCCGGTTCATTTGCTCTCGATGTTTCTGTAGCCTCGATTGTATTATTTTCGTAAATACTTTACCGACGATCGAAAGAAGGCTAATACCGCGATAATTCTTGCATTCCCGACTGTCGCCTTTCTTCAAAATTGGGACAACGATCGCTTTCTTCCATACCAAAGGGACACGATCCGAATGCCATATGTGTGTTATGAGGACATGAAGTCGTTGTGATAAGACATCGCCTCCAGCTTTGATCATCTCGGCGGTTACTTGGTCTATTCCCGGCGCGTTTCCATTTTTCAGCGATTTTATTGCCGTCTTCACCTCGATAATTGTTGGTTCGGTATCGAGAAACTGATTCATCGGCTGTTCGATAATCGGTGGTTCGGGTGCTGGACCTTGCGGCGGATCGTGGTTATACAGCTGGTGGAAGAATGCTCTCCACCGCTCCAGGCGTTCATGGGCAGAAGTCACAAAAGTTCCATCCGATTTTTTGATGTTGTCGTTTGTTGATGTTGTTTTGCCGCCTAACCGGCGGATTGTCTGGTACAGCGTCCGGTACTCGTGCCTCGACGCCGCTTTTTCCATGTCGGCCGCAACGTTATTCCAGTACGCTTCTCGTTCCAATTTCATTTTCTGCCGAACTTCTTTGTTCAATCTTCGGTATTCCTCAAAGTCGACGTGTTTCATGCGCTTCCGCTGATCGACGAGGTCCAGACAGCTGTCCGAGATTCAATTGTCATATGTACTTGCACCGATCCGAAACGAAAAGAAGACTTAATCCAGTCGTTCAAGGACACAAAGATTTTAGTTATCAAACGACTCAATGTCCAACCGATTTCATTTCAGATCAAAATTACTAAGCAGCTGGTATAGGAGTCATTAAGGCTTAAGTAGTTCTTAAACACTAAAATAAAACGTGGTCTCTTTTTATGTGGCAGTGCTAAGCTCCGAAGTCTCCCTTTTTACCACCAGTCCCCCATATCGTTTGTCACGTCATCGCGCAATGTCTAGCAGTAAGCTTAGTACGGGGTGAATAGGCTCATAACCGGTGGGTATTGAAGAATATGGTAATGAACCCTGCGTTTGAACTCTTGAATGTTGAAGGAGCTCGGAAATGCTAACTGCGAGAGATTATTCCGCAGACGAGTTGTTCTACTGATAAATGAATTGCTATCTTGTTGAGTGCGCGAACGGACATGCTGAAAGTGGTGGGAGTGTGATAAGTGGGCTTATCTTGTGTTGCAGATATATAATTGCCGTGGTGGCAGGAGAGCGTATATTTCGGAGGAACAGCCAGACACTTGGCACCGGCACAAACACGGCAGACTTTTGTTTTCTAGCATAAAAATGTTCAAGCTTTTATTTGATTATAGGTTGAAACTCTTACTCGATATGTCAGTTGCGGCCCCAAAACAACAACAAAAAAGTGGTCTGGCAAGGCATTAGCGACAGATTTGACCAGGCAGACCAACATATTTTTTTACTCCATGTGTACTAAATTTTAACAGTAAATCCAAGCTTTTACTCGATAGGTCACGCGGCGGTCCGGAATTTTCCGGAAAACGGTAATAAGTTTGCTGATTCTTCTATTAACCTCATTTCTTTTTCCCAATACTGGCTTTTTATGCTTTGTGTATGCTCTTCTTAGTTCGTTTCTTTTATTTAGGAATGCATTGTTCTGTGTCTACTTAGTTGGTATACTCTGGTTTTATCCGCTGGGTCATTATATTGTTACGTTTATTTATTCTTGCACTACTCTACTCGCAAAGTTGTTCGAAGTTGGTCGAAGTTGAGAATTTAGAAGAGGTGTGTGGTTAGCCGGGTTACTGGGCTCCTCGCAAGCATGATTGTGTAGTCACATATTTCGGACCACGGTATACAGAAACAAAGTAATATTAAAGAGACTGAAATCTTCGAATACCGTAAAAAAGGGTGACGAAACAATAACAACACCTTCTATTTTATATAGAAAGGGGTCACCAAGGAACTTCAGCACTAAAATTCTCTTTTACATCGCCTTGTTTCTGTATACCGTACTTCGATCAACTTCGAGAAGTACTTCGCCGAAGCAACTTCACGAGTAGTGGAATACAGGCTTTACGTCCAGTAGGTTCTCATATTCACCCCCAATTTGCTCTTCTTTACATTTCTGTCACATTTATTTTCCGTCTATGTTTCCTCTTCTTGTTTTTATTTATCCCGTTTATGACTAGGTTCAACCCAGATTCAACCCAGTCATAAACGGAGATCGAGATGAAACAGGATCCACTCAACCCAACTCAGCTCTTCTACCTGGGTCGAGTTGTAATTGGGTTTAAGTGATATTTGTTTTGTTTGTTTACCATCCGTGAAGTCCGCTTCGGCGTTAGTTTTGTCTTCGGTGTTTTTGCTTGCACAGGAATAGAAAATTATTTCGTTCCGAGAATTTCCCACCAAAATTTGAGGCTATATTTCGATTTCCGGTCTACTCTATGTCAACCTAAAGTGAACTGAACTCGACGTCATATTAGGTGGTCGAAATTTCAACTCAACCTCGACTCAACTTTTCAACCTAGTTGTAAACGGGGTACTTCTAGATATTTTTGCCTTAAGTTTCCTGAGTTTCTGTCCTGTCCGAGGTTGTGTCGTAGGTTTCATAGCAAGAACTTAATGCCAGAAAGGGTTGCTAGCCCTTCGCTGGTAGCCGAATATATAGTTGGTTATCGATGCGATACGACGGTTGGATTTTAACTCGCCAAAAAAACATATTCGTGAAAAAAAATTGGTTTGGTTGGGAACTACGTTGCCAACATTAATGCCGATCTCGAGCGAATTTCTCAATGGTCTCTTTCCAACCACTTACTACTAATTTACTGTAACAAATCTTTACCTCAACCAACCCTACTCCTATGAGAATTGTACGGACTTATGCCAAAGGCAACTGGCTGGGACTTATCCTTTTTTTCCTTGCTATTGATTGAGGCCTGCCTTTCCGAATTTGTAATGGTAGTAATAGAGCTATACTAATACTTGCGCATTGACGTCATCAGTTGTGGACTCGAGTGTGAATATAGTTTGGGTTGTGAGTGAGCGCCATCTGTGTGAAATTAGTTAGTTATTTAGGTGGGGTTTTGTCTTGGGTGAGATTTCGCGTTGGTTGAGCTTTTCGTGATGGAGATGATTTGAGTTTCGCTGCGATGAGTTTGAACTTTGGGCGCGATCTTGTAGGGGAATCTGTATTTGAACTTCGCTATGTCTCGGCTGAGATCTTGTGGGGGATCTCGTTCAGATTCCAATAGTTGGATCCGTAGATTTCGATGGGACTAAGAATTAAACTAAGCTCTGTGGGAGTTGGATCTCTGCGACACGGGAAAAATTCTATGGGTAGTTGGTGATTCGCAATGTTTAGCTATTTTTATAAAGTTCTTATCGATCTGGACTTAGAGGAAGATGCAGCCGCAATTATTTTTTAAAAATTACCTCAAAAGGTAAAACTAGTACTACTACCAGTACTAGAACATGCTGAGACGTTATTGGCGATTTAAATAAATCTTTAAAGTTATCTCTGCTCTCCGTTAAATGGAAGTTGCACCCACAGTTGGGTTGTATATCACTGTAGCAACATTTATGAAGAACTGTTGAAGGAGATTACTAAAACAATTGATGCTATACGAAAGCAGTATAAAGCTCTCAACACTGGTAAAATTGAATGCCTGGTTCAGTTAGAGGAAACCTTTAAGTCAATAACTAGACCGCTACAAGAGCTCTTAGCATCAATAAAACTTGAACTAAAGGATGAAGAAAAAATTAACCAAAGAGAAAAGGCGCAACGTACGCATCACGTAGAAATAAGCCGGAGCCAACTTGTACCCCCATTCCCGGCCGTTCCTTCATGACGGGCTATCACCCGTCTAATGATGTTAGATCGCACAATCTTGGTGGCCAAAATCTCCATTTGAAATCTCCATTTTTTAAAATCAGACGGAAGGGAAGTTTCTTTCAATAGAATCATTGCTACCGTCCTGTTGAAAATAAACGTCATCCGTATCAACAGCTTCAATTTCAGGCCAAAGTCAGTCAACATGGTTCGATAACGGCAATCCATTCAATGTAACGGTCGAGCTAGCAGCTTTATCAAAAAACTATTGCCCGATTACACCGTCAGCCAAAAAACCTCATCTGTCACCCTTTGTGGTTGGAAAGGTTCTTTGACTATTTTTGTTGGGTTTTTGAAGCCCCATATGTGATAGGTTTGGTTGTTTACTTACCCAGACAGATGAAATGAGTAGCATAGCTATGTGAGTCCAAGCGCAGCGTTGTCATTGGTTGTAGCCTCGGGTATGGTTGTGATCTGGGGTGTGAGCTTTTGGAAACTTTTCAGTATATGGGATGAGATTTCGCGCTTCAATTTTGTGTCTTGGAGGAGCTTTTGCAGCGGCTGAGTTTTGACGGTTTTAAATGCGGTGGGGACTTGGCTCTTGAGGGACTCGAAATGGTAATAATAATAGGAATTATATTTCATTTATACAGGATTTGGTGAGGATTTCGGTCTGAGTTAATTCTTGATGGAGTCTACGTATTAGTTTTGATGAAGGCATAGTTTTAGTAAGGTTGACAGTTGTCTGTTGAGAGGTACGAAAAGGTGCACTTTGATGTCTAGTATATTACCATACATTATCTCATATCTCATTAATACCAGGAGTGGCGCTTGCCTGAGCTTTGAATTTCACTTTAAAACTGGAAAGTTATACTAAAACAATATAGTGCAGAAATATTTTATCTTTGTAATGAAATTATGCCAACCCCAGGCTATCCACGAAAACCCCAATTTATGCATACAAAAACCACCATCGGACTACCAATCATACATCAAAATAATCGCTCTGGCCACAATCACCACAAAACAGACAATGGGTCTATTTGAAAATTCTTCCCCAGTAAACCAATAATAAATGACTGAGGACAGAGCAAACAATTAATTTTCCAATCGACCAGGAGCCAAGTTCAATGCAAACAAGGACCTTTGCAACCCTCCTTCCACCGACACTTGGAAGCGTTTCATTTATAAGTGGTTTTAACAAACTTCTTGCTATAATTTAATAAATTTTACCTCAGAACCACTTGAAACTGGAACTTTTCAAACTAACCAAAAATTTTAAGGATTTGCGGTTGGAAGTAATTCATTTTGTTAAAAATATTCTTTTTGGTGGGAGTTTTTTTTGGTGTTGAAATGCAATCTGCTGGCATTCAATTTTAAGTTCATTTTGTTACAGCCACTAAAGCATAACTATATAGCCGTCATCATCATTATCATCATCGTCATCATCATCTATGACGGGTTCGAAATTAATTATGGGACCGCATGGTACCGCTCCGCATTAAAGAAGTCGAGTTAGTTTTCCTTACAAAAAAATTGCTATTTCTGGGTAAATCTTTTGTTTACGGAAAAACAACAAAATACTTCGAGCACCAAAAATGTTTTCCTCGAAAGATCCTTGCAACAAAGCTGTACGAAAATAAATCCTGGGAGTAATTTCAGTTCGGTTTTTTGAGGATTAAATTCAGCACAATTAGGATTTTTTTAATTGCTCTGTAACGTCTCGTAACCAGTGTTGGCAGCTACTGGTGCATGTGGGAGAGAAAGCGAATTTGGTGGTTGGTATTTTTCGAGCAAGATTTATGAGTGGCCACTCGGTTCTCTAATGAATAAATTGCACAATAAATTTCCGCGAAAAATTGCAGCTAAAGCTATTTTTTCTAGAATTACAAAATAGTGCCCAGGTGGGATTAATGATAACACTAGGTGGAAGAGGGTTTTCGTTTGAAATATAGTTTCTCTTCCCATAGAGCTTCAAACGTTAAGCAAGCAAGGTTCGTTTACACATTAAAGGTATAGAATTTTTTTAAGGAAAATAAGAATCGACTTTTTGCTACTTTGTATTTGATTTCTGGTGCATTTCCAATAATATTCATCCAATAACTTGCTGGCATTGAAGGGTTTCATGCGACTTGGTAAAGTTTTCCTTGTTGGCAACTTCTTGCTGGAACCATATTTACTTCGAAACGAATTCCTGCAAGTTCAATTTAACTGAGAATTTATTGATTTTTTTTTAATGTATGGCAGATTTAAGCTCAGAAATTACCTTTTAACTACCAGTCTGTTAAGTCGTTGATCACTTCATGATGCAATGTCTATAGCAAGCTTAGTTTTCTGACTAAAGCTGGTCGAGAGCAATCTTGCATTTATCTTGTTTCTGAGAGCGTTGGGAGGACAATCGCTATGCGTGGCTATAAAATGTTGTCCAGGCCCCTTATAGGCTAGTCGGTGAGAAGGAACAAAGTCTAAAAAATACTTTTTCGCCCATAGGGGAGAATATCGCTGGAATTACTTCGTTTTAGGGTGTAGTTGAACTCCGTAAGTTTGCCCACAAATTTTTAATTCGTTGACCGAACAACTTTTTAATTAACTTATTGTGAATAAAATAGGCGCACTTTTTCTCTATTTCTCTCAATATCTCCGTTGTTGCTAACTTTTAGTATAAGATATGCCTTGCGAAAGTCATTCTTTATTCGAGTCATTCTCTAAAAAATTAGGCCTAGAAAGCTTAAGAAACAATTGAAAATGAAATCTCGTTGGAATTTTTGAAAAATCCCAAATTTGGTCGTTTTTATTATTGTCTGTGCACGTACCTACCTTAGAAAATCCCCTCCTACATATCTAAAACCTGCTATTTTTTAAAAATAATGGATGGGTCACAATGAACGAACGTTTTTCACAATGAGATGTTTCTTATCTCGTAGTAGAGTAGAAAACCTTATAAAATCGACCAAATTTGCGATTTTTCAAAAATTCCAACGAGTTGGGACTTTTAAAAATTCGAGGCCTTATTGCAATTTACAGAACTACAGAACATAGTCAAGGAGCTTCTAAAATGAGTTTTCTAAAGGTGCGTTTTTCAAAATTCAAAAATTTCAAAAATTGATTATATATATTTTTTATGTGGCAGAGCTAAGCTCACCCTTTGTACTACCTACCAGTCCGTCATGACATTTGTCACGTCTAGCAACAAGCTTACCTTAGTACCTCGGGGGCGTATTCAAGCAAGGGCCTCACCAAAGATACATACAAGTGTTTAGTTATGAAGGGGTTGTTGAATTCCTTTGAACATCTTTTTATAAATCCCAGGACTGAATTGCCCTTGGAGGAGATATAATTGATGTGGGTGGAGAAATCCAATTTACTTTCTAACCTAACCCCTGGATCGATTACAGAGTTAACGCGAGAGACCTTGTTGCTGAAAAAAGTATACACATAAATTATAACACGGCATTTCCTACAAAAAATCATGATCTCACATTTACTAATATTAAGGAGGAATTAAGGATTAAAGTTGTTGGAACACCAAGAAAAGAAAATGTTTAGGCCTTCTTGCAGAAGTTTGCAATCCTCTATACTTCTTTTTGTGGCGATACAGTTTGATGTCATCAGCGTAAATAAGGATTTTACAGTGCCTTAGCAGGGTTACAATGTCGTCAATTTTATTTTATATAAAAAGGAGAGGGTCAAGATGACTACCTTGCGGGACACCAGAGGACGCTTCGATGTTTATAGACTTGCCTCCGCGGAATAGAACCTAGTAGGTTCTGTTGGCTAAGTACGACTGGAACCATACCACAAGGGAATGCGGAAAGCCTAATTTCTTTAGTTTAAGAACTATAATAGAGTGAGAGAGCTTGTCGAAAGCCTTACTGAAGTCTGTATAAACACAGTCAGTTTGGCAGCCAGTGACAAAGCCTCGAACTGCGTGAAGAGAACTCCAGTAAATTAGTAGTAGTGGAACGAGGTGCAAGGGATCCATGATGGTTTGTTGAGATAAATTTTCCCCAAGTTTATGCTTCAAATTCGATTGTGGGCGTACTGTCAGGCAAAAATAAATTATTTTCAACCCTTAAGGGGTTAAAACTACCCCTACAACATAGTTCATTGAAAACTAGGGGGGGATGTTCCAAAATAACACCGTCACCATCACGAAAACCCCCTAAAAGGGGTGTTTTTTGCATTTTTAGGGGTGACGCCATAGTTTTAGGACCGCGGGACCTCGATTTTCGTGATCAGCGACCCCAAAAACCTTTAGGGTTCGATTTTCTTAACGGTGTTATTTTGAAACACCCCCCCCTAGTTTCCAATGAACTATATTGTAGGGGTAGTTTTAACCCCTTCAGGGTTGAAAATAATTTATTTTTGCCTGACAGTACGCCCACAATCGAATTTGAAGCATAAAGTTGAAAATTTGTTTTTACAATTTTTGCCATTTTTCGCCAATTTAGGGGTACTTTCAACCCTTTAGGAGTACCCCTTACTATTAAGGGGAGGTCCAACCCAAATGGCTAAAATCTACAATTTTTCATCGAATTGCATAATTTTCAGATATATTGTGTATCTTAATTGGCTTTAACAGAAAATGTGTACGAAAACCCTCTCCAAAAATTTCCCCCACCATTTTTTGAATGAAAGAGTGAAAAATATGCCCGTAGGTGGATTAATTTTTCTCGGCCAATTTTCATCCGATTGACGTGAAATTTGGCACATATCATCTTTAAACAATAATGAAAATTTCTGTAAAACAGATTTTTGAATTTTTATTTTGTTACGAAGTTACGCTAGTTGGAATAATGACATGCAAGAAAAACGCTATTTTGAGGCTATTTTCGAGTGTTTTTCACTTTTGAAGCGATATAACTTTTTTTAAATAACGTTATCAAAAATCTGTTTTACAAAAATCTTTATTATTGTTCGAAGAGGGTGTGTACCAAATTTCAGGCAAATCGGCTGTAAATTGACTGAGAAAAATTAATCCACCTACGAGAAAACATGACAAATGACATTTAGAGATAATGGCGATCAAAGAAAAGCAACGCTTTTTTTCATTTTTTTTTTCGAGTTTATTTACATTCTAATCAAAGTTTAAATACTAATAAATACTATACTAGAAGAATCATAGTATCTGAAAACACAATTTTTATCATTTTTGGGTTGGACCTCCCCTTAAGTTCGCCTTAATTTAGTATAAATCAATCACCTTCGCAAATAAATATTAAAAAAAGTGCATTTCATCGCATTAGTTTTCATTATTACTGAAATAATCGCGAAAACCCCCTAAAAAGGGGTGTTTTTTGCATTTTTAGGGGTGACGCCCTAATTTTAGGACCGCGGGACCTCGATTTTCGTGATCAGCGACCCCAAAAACGTTTAGGGTTCGATTTTCTTAACGGTGTTATTTTGGAACACCCCCCCCCCGCGTTTTGAATGGACTAACAAGGAACTTGCACCGCTTAAGAAATTCCGAGCACTGGGATGCTCGTTTACTTACTTATTCCCCTTTAATTCCTCATGGGACATAGGGCGGAAACAGCTGTCCTCCAGCGGACTCTGGTTTGTTATCAACCAGCTCTCAGCTCCGACCGGGATCTGCCAGTTGTTGCGGCTTCTGCTAGTAGGGTTCTCCTCCCCGTTATTCTTGGTCTTCGGATCGACGGGATCCGTGCGGATTCCAGTCAAGGGCCTGTTTGGGTAGATTCACGTTTTCGGGTCAAAAGGTGTGGCCAATCCAATTCCTTCCTTCGCCTGGTTTGGTCGTCTATCCTATCTTGGCCGGCAAGGCCGCTCTTCATTTTAAATTCTATCTTGCCAGTGGATTTTTAGAATACGCAGGCATCTGTTGAAGAAAATTTGTAGGCGCCCTGTGATGAATTGGATGACTTTCCATGTTTCGCAACCGTGCAAAAGAACTGCCTAGCGTTGGAATTGAGCAGCCGCAATTTGGTGTTAGTTGAGGTCTACGTTGACCTCAATTTGTTGTCATTCCATCGCAAATCTTTGGCTAATGTCACGCCTAAGATGTGTAGGGAAGGGTCGGTCACGCGTGAGGAGATTACTTTTTATTAGAAATAAGAAAATACTTGGTTTTCGTGGGGTTGAATTAGACACGATAATTGCTTCCCCACTCTAGAATTAGTTTAATGTTGTTATTAATAGAGCTGGACATTAGTTCAAAGATCTGGCACGTGTATGTCTTGTATCGAAGTCGTAAGAGCAACGCGACGTTGAGAAGTGGGTTGGAGGGGATTGAGAGAAGGGCATTTATAAAAATAATAAATAGGGCAAGTTATAAAATTGACCCCTGGGGACCACGCAGAGATCGGGTGAGTTCTGGCCATCCAATACAACCTTGATTGAACGGCTGGAAAGGAAACCCTCAGTAGAAGTGAGTCGACTCCACTAGCTTTGACGTTAGCCAACAGGGCTGAGTGCGAAACTCTATCTAAAGTCTTGGAGATATCTAAAGCAACCAGACTAGACTCACCAGATCCATGCAGATTTCGGTTGAGGTGTTCTGTCAGGCAAACTAAAAGATCGCCAATGGGTAAAAAGCTTGCGTTGAGGTTTAGCCAAAGGTGAGGCACATTATTTTAAGACAATAGCAGGTATATTATCGAGTCCAGTGTATTTGTTGGCATCGAGCTCCTTGAGGCACCTGTACACCTTGCGGGTCCTGAAGAATACCCTGTCCATTGCATGGGCGTTGTGCTCAAGAGCCAGGGGTAGCATATCTAGTTTCGAGTAATGTTGAATTTGAGGCGAACAGAGATGTTCGTAGATCGGCGAGTTCGAATTTCCCTCATTGCCTTCGCTTGAATTTGTATCCGTCACTGTTTCATGTGAAAGTCGGGAGGAAGCAAGTTTAAGAGCTCAAGTGTATTTATTTAGTTTGATACCCTTTTCTGTAGTTTCATAATTTTTTTCTCATTTCAATATAATATATAATTTGCAGGTTAAGAATATCCAAAAAATATATTGTCTTTCTACTAACCTTAAGCAGCATTGTGTTTCTTCTGTAATACTCGCTTGTAAGTCCCTTGCTGTACTATCCATATATATTTGTATTAAAATTATCAGATCAGAACAAAGCCCGGATTGATACCATTTTAAAACAACTTTAATTCCCTTTAACAATCGATTTTACTAATAAACATTCTTTCCATTAGCTTAACGAGCCCAAAATTTAGATATATATCCTATTTAATTTACAAGCTAATTTCATCCTTCTCCCTTCCATACCTCTACAAAGTGTTCCTCATTCATCAGAATTTTAAATATGAACCTTTTTTATAGAAACCAGAAATCTCAGATTACGAAAAGCTCAATATACTACGAAGATGAGAAAAAAACATCCTCCAAACTCACACTACCCCCCAAACAAGGATATCTTCCGTTCAGAAATCAAATCAAATATCAGACAGTTTCGCCGGGAATCGGCTTTATGTTCTCGCCCCCGCACAGCTGGACAGGACCCAACCGAATCCCTGGGCGTAGAGGGAGAAGAGCAGCTAGAAAAGGAATTAGTGGCCTGTAAAAAATGGTTGAAAGAGTTCAAGCAAGCGTGACCCGAAATCCTTGCCACGTTTCCACGTTAAGGCTTAAATGGATAAGTTAATGCCGAGTCCTTTAAGGGTCGTTCATACAAATTACTTGTTTGGCCAGAATTAAGTTTTGTATCCGTTCGCAACCGAGGGGATCATTTTTGGCTTACTTGCTGGTGTTATGTAGCAAATAGGCTTCTTACCAAGCATTTAATCCTGTATATTTTGTGCTAGATCCACTTAGCGAAAATTAGATACAAACCGAGATTGTTTCGAGTTGATCAATGATTATTTTGTGCTTTGTGTTTCCTTTGATAAGTTCCTTTCGTTATCCTTTAATTAAACTACTGTTGCTATAGATGAAAGAGTTTAAGAAGGCCATGTATCCACGCTGAAGAGGTAACTATAATGCACGTAATAAATTTACGTCATCTGCGCGCTCTTAAGTAAATCAATGTTGTCTCCAATTACTGTGTTTCCATGAGAGTTCAACCAGAGTTGAACCCGAGCTATACGTCATGGAAACGACAAAGTTAAGAGTTTTCGTTAATGATTTTCAACTCTGCTCAACTCAACGAAGGTAGGTTGAACTGAGTTCATGCACACAACTAAAAACGGCACACTGGCAAAGGTATCCACAGTGAAAATTTCAGAAGAGACTTTATATTTAATAAATACGTTTAAAGATAACACTATGATAAAATTAATTGATGGAGGAACGTATAGAGTTAAGTCGTTGAGTTGAAGTGTCAGTCGTGACAATTGTCGAAACTCTAACGTTTGACTTGTTTCATCAAAGTCTGATCGGCAAGGGTCCTCTTAAGCAAACTGCCCCAATAGCCGGTTTGGGGCCGATGAGATTGAAAACGCTCAGATCAACAACAACACGTCAGCGGTACCAGACTTATTTCAGAGGAGATAAAGATTTGTTTGTTTATGTATGGCCCTCTTATGTTCTTATGAGTGAATGCCACCTCTGCTTGAAAGACTAAGTTGCTAAGGTACCTCATCGCTTTACTGAATCTGAGGCTTGTACTTTCACACCTGTCTCTGTACCCACGTCTGTCTCTGTTTTGGAGCCGTGTACCACACCAGTCCATGTTCCGCTGCTTTAGGAAAACCCCAGTATAGCCTGCATTGTATTTGCAAGGAATAGGGCTCAAATTTTAATATCTTATCGGGCATTTAGTCCAACAGCATTTCTGCTTCAGGAATCTCTTCAATAATATTGACAATTGCAGAATTTTCGCGACCAAGACTTACGCCCATACCGTACTAAGATTTTTAGGTGGTGCCCATTTGGACCCACAAGAAGAATCTAAAGTCTTGCCCCATATCGATTGGAATATATAGGTTAACAAATTTGAGAATTTCGGCGTGAATATGCGATAACTGCGGCGATGTCGGTCATTTTTCCACGTGGTCCCCCAACTAAGTACTAACCCTGTACAATTCTGCTTGACCTCCGCAATCGAACGAGAACCGGCAAGGCAACAGCAAAAACGTTCGAAAGCTTTCCGAATAGGGCATACTTCACTCCAGTACCACAGATTTGTGTGGTGCTCTAAGCAATTTAAGGGAAGACTCCTTTTCGGCATGCTCCTTGTTTACCACAGGGGGTCCTTATATGGAACCTACGGATAAATCCCCCTTTCGGCATGCCCTTCATTTCCCACATGGAGCCCACCCGCTGCATAAGGCATGCCTCTTTTAAGTGCTAGGCGGGTATAACCATTCGTTTTTAGCCTTAGAGCAGCGTTAATGGCGATTTTGTCTACATGAAGGTGAGAGTCTCCAAAGCTACTGTCGATGAAGTTCTCCAGTGATAGAAACGCAGGCCATTCTATGAATTTTGTTTAAATTAGTTATACAACTTTTAAGAGACATTTTGTGCATGGTGTTATATATTCAGTTTACAGTTGTAGACCCCATGAAGATCCACAAGCTCTGCGCCAGACATACATATATCTGTGTGTCCTGCTTATCAGAGTATCCATGTGATGACTCCAGTTGAGCTTGGCATTTAGCGCCCCTCCTAATTATTGAGCTTGTTGTGCGAAGCCAACAGTTCTACCTAGGAGGATTCTATAAACCTTGGCAGTGTTAGTCTCCTGCTATATGGAACCCAAATCTTTTTGTCGGGATTGACGTTTAGTGCGTCCAGCTGGATATCAAATCACCAAGGCACCTCAGAAGTGGAGACCCCTCCTTGTGGATATACTTTTTCTCTAGTGCCTTCCAGAGACCCCTCAAGATGATAGACTATTAGTTTGCGGGTTCTCAGCATAGAGTCGATCCGTACTACTCGTAGACGTAGGTAGGGCCGTGCCTAAGTATAAGCTGCTTGCGTGTCAGGATGCAAGGGCACCTACATATTAAGTATTTGGGCTCCTGAACAAAATCGTTGTTTTGTTCGGTAAAGACTAAAATCGTTCCAAAAAAAATTCAGGTATTCAGAGTGATTTTTGAGTGCTAACAAATTAAATGTTTGTCAATTTTAGTGTTGGTTAGGCGAAGGAGAAGAAATCACGCAGAATATCAAAAAAAATTCGGTGGAATGATTTTGGCCTGGATTCCCAATTATCACCGTTGTAATAAGAACATTTTTTCTCCCCGCCTTGAAATTACTATTGGAGCACTCAAAAATCACTTTGAATACCTGAACATTTTTTTGGAGCGATTTTTGTCTTTATCGTGTCAATGGATGTGTTGTCTAAGGCTCCCTCAATAACAGGGCTGGCCGTCAGCGCTACTCCTATGTTTGGTGTTGCACATTCCACTATGAGCTCCAGATTGTAAAGGTCTATCTTACCCGCCAGATTTCCGTACGTTTTCTGTTTCACGAAAATATGAAGTTTATGCACGTGCATTATAATTAGTCCTTAAGACTTAAATGGATAAGTTATATATATAGATTTTCGAGGGATACCAAATCAGACCACTATTTGCGGGTCCCTTTTCGTCCCTCTGCCTAGAGTCATCTTATTGGGGTTGCAGTGGGTTGTCCCATTGCTCCCTTGCTTCGACTCCCCTAGTTATCGCAAGCAGCTGATTGAAGGGAGTCTGCCTCATGTCCTCCATCCAATGGAGTCCAGTTATGGCAGCCCTTTTTCTCGCCACCGCCGGACAGTGACACACTATGTGGGTGGCCGTCTCAGGTTCCTCCAGGCACATCCGACAGGTGTCATCTTCCAGAATTCCCATTCTTTTTAGGTGATACCTGAAACATCCGTGTCCTGTAATCAGTGCCACCAACCATCTGAGGGTTCTCCTTTGCATATGCAGGATCCTTCTTCTGGCTGCGGTAATCGGCAACGTAAGCACCATCTTAGCCTGCCTACACGTGGTCATAGCGTCCCACCGTCTCCGGTGTTCCTCAGCGACCCATTTCTCGATGCAGTTCCTTACCAACCCTCTGCCAATGGCAGAGTATGGCTCCGGTTCCCAGAATTCCGAGGTTGACCCCTGTTTTGCCAGGTTGTCAGCCTTTTCGTTCCCATCGATGCCTGTATGGCATTATTAGCGTCATTTGTTTTGTTTCGCACACCTGTTCAGTTTTTGGACACATTCCAACGCCAGAGACGCATTAATCTCTGTCTGATTCATGCGCTTAATCATAGCCTGATTGTCCAGTGCTATAAGGATACTTCTTCCCTGCACCTGACCATCATTTATGTGATCCAGCGCTTGCAGCAGAGCAAGCATTTCCGCCTGGTAGACTGAGGTGTAATTCCCCAAAGCCAGAGAGCAGGTCAGATTTAAGTCCTCTGAGAAGACTCCCGCACCTGCTCTGCCATGGATCCATCCGTGAAGATATATATGTCTTCCGGTCTCCCTTCCGGGAGCGTTCCATTCCCTATGAGGGTTTTATGATACCTTTCGGTCACCCTCATTTTTGTGATCCCTTCCATGGGCATCATGAGCTCCCTAATCCCTTTGATGCGATCCAGAATCTTCATGTGTCCATATAAGGCTCCTGACGCCTGCCATGCGGCATCCCGTCTCATCCGAATCGCTGAGGCTGCCGCAGTCTTCATCACCTGGAGATCTAACGGCAGCAGACCTAACAGCGCCTCCAATGCCGCGGCGGGTGTGGTGCGGAAAGCACCGCTCACACCTACGCTGGCCATTCTTTGCACCTTGTCTAAATGCCTCTTGACGGTTTTCTGTGTGACTTTAGTCCACCAGATCACCGAGGCATAAGTTATGATGGGTCTCACCATCATGGTATATGTCCAGTATGCTAACCTTGGTGAGATACCCCACCTTAGTCCACATACTCTTCTGCACTGGTGAAGCACCCTTGTCGCCTTCTTAATCTTCTCTTCAACGTGGTATTTCCAGGTTAGTCGCGAGTCCAAGTATACACCCAGATACTTGACCATCCCAGACACCTTGATCCTCGATCCAAAAAGCATGAGGGGCTGAAAATCCAGATCTTTAATCTTCCTAGTGAAGATTATCGCGTCTGTCTTATTGGCATTTATGGTGAGGCCCTGTTCCGTACACCACTGCTCAACCACTTGGAGTGCATTCCTCATGATATCTGCCGTAGTGCTCATAAACTTGCCACGTGCCACAATCGCTACATCATCTGCATACCCAACGGTATGCACGCCCATTACCTCTAGCCGCCTGAGCAGAGTGCCCACAGTGATGTTCCACAGGAGGGGCGATAGGACCCCGCCCTGTGGGCATCCCTTGCTGACCCTCCCTCGAAGCCGCGAGTCTCCTGTCTGAATCCTTACCGCTCTGTTTTTCAGCATGCTGTCCACCCACCTTACAATCATGGGGCTGACCTCGCGCCTCACCAGAGCGTCTTTGAGTTTGTTGGACTGTATCTTGTCGAAGGCGCCTTCGATGTCCATAATAACGGCCATCGCTATGCCTCCGGTATGCAGTTCCCCCTCGGCTACTCGCACCAATTGGTGAAGTGCCGTTTCTGTAGATCTGCCAGCCTGGTAAGCGTGCTGGCTTCTACTTAAAGGGTGCCTCCTTAGCATAGTACTCTCTAGGTGGTCTGCCACCACTCTTTCCATTGTTTTCAACAGAAAGGATGTTAGGCTGACCGGCCTGGAGGACTTCGCCTCGGTGTAGTCCTTCTTGCCTGGCTTAGGGAGAAATACCACTTTGGTTTCCCTCCACGCCGCCGGAATGTATCCTGTTGCTAGACAGGTAACGAATATTCCCCTAAGCCTGGGTGCAATGATTTCTTTGCCCCATTGAAGCAGCGCAGGGAATATTCCGTCACGCCCCGATGTCTTGAAGGGAGAGAATGTGTCTATTGCACGTCTCACCCCTTCCTCTGTCACCACCCCGTTAGCCTCCTCTCGGTTCATCCTTGTAGCCATTCTGTTACGAATAGCCCAAGATTTACCCGAGATATAGCTGCCAGGAAAGTGATCTTCCATCAGGATCTTGTTGGTTTCCTCCAGCGTCTCCGCCATCCTCCCCGACGAGTCACGAACGAGTCCGACTTTGGAGACCGGGTCCCTGGAGATCATTTTCTGAAGTCTGCTGGCCTCAGATATGCTCTCCAAAATGGATAAGTTACTACCGAGTCCTTTAGGAGAGTTTTATACCAATTACTTGTTTAGTCAGAATTAAATTTTGTATCCATTTACACAACCAAAAAAGATCAATTCTGACCTATTACTGGTTACATAGCAAATAGGCTTCTTACAAAACATTTAATCCTGTATGTTTGTATTAGATCTCCACTTATCTACATATAATCAGAGATAGAATCAGAAATTGTTTGAACTTGGTTGATGATTATTTTGCGCATTATGCTTCCTATCCTAAGTCTCCTCTAATTAAAGTGAATTGAAAATTTTCGCTTCTTAAAAATATTTAAATCAATTTTCATTGTTAGTTCGTTAAATGGAAATTGTTCTCCCATTTAAATATTAATTGACGAAAAGCGCTCTTATTCAATCTTAATTCTATTAACACGGCTTTTGACAGCCTCTATCGAAAACCTAATTCGATTTTTTCCTCCGGAAAATCATAGTATTTTCCTAACAGTAATTATTGTAATTAAAATTGTAAAGGAAATTTGTCTAGAGTATTCTATGTCACTTACATAAGCCCATTTTCTGTAGAACGTAATTCATGGAAGTAATGCCTTTTCTGATGTTCGGTTCATTGACCAGACTTTCCTCTCCTTCATTGATTCTTGCCTAGGATTAATTTCGCCTCAATGCCAAAGCCTTGAAAATTTCTCGTTACTTTACTTCTTTCTCTAAAGAAAAACAAGAGATTTTCGGGAACTTTGGGGATGATCCCAAAATAATACGACCCGGAATTAGGCCTCTGTAAGTGGGTTTCGTTCGGTTCAGTTTCAAGAAAAAATTTGTTAGCCATAATAAAATACTACGAAAAGTGGTTATATTTTTAATTTTTAAAGAAGAGTGCAGTATTAAGTTGATAACTTTCCATAATCTTCTTACGAAATGACGCAATAATTCATGTAGGACTTGGGCCCCTTGAAGAAGTCCTTTATTCAGGTGGTCTTTATGTTTGTCTATTATTGTCCACGTAGTTTCCGTAAATCTTCTAGCACGTCATCTATCCACCTATTTGTTGGTCGTCTCATGCGGCTACATGCTCTCTCTACGCTTTTCTATAGTCTACAAAGAGAAGATGCACAACTACACTATTCAATGAACGATCAGCTCATGTAAATAGCCCTTACTCTCTATTTATACCCCAAGATTAGGGCTGCCATCCGCCCGGGTTTCCCGGGATTTTTCCTAGTTTGGAGGGCGTGCGGGGGCCATCCGGCCGGGGTTTTAAAAAGTGTCCGGGGAAAACCCGGACACTATTTGTGTCAGGGGTGACCCCGATTAATTGTAATCCGCATCCAAGCAAAACAAATATTGCACTCAAGATTTGTGCACAGAAAAACGAAACTTTCACTCTACAAAACAGTAATACGACCAGTACTGTGCTATGGCAGCGAGACTTGGACTATGACCCAGGAGATAGAGGAACAAGTCAACAGGTTTGAGAGGAAGGTGCTCAGATACATAATAGGCCCAACGAGAGAGGATGGGATATGGCGAAGGAGATACAACAACGAGCTGTATGAAATTTTTGACGACCCAGAACTCTCAACGTTTATAAAAATCAACAGACTAAGACTAGCCGGCCACGTAATCAGGATGAATGATAACCGTATCCCAAAACGGCTTATGGTGGCCGAAATTCCAGGAAACAGACCAGTAGGTAGACCCAGGAGAAGATGGATGGACTCTGTGACGGCTGACGCAGAGACAATGCTGAACATTCGGAACTGGAGAACTGCTGCAAGGAACCGTCAGACTTGGAGAAATGCCCTAGAGGAGGCCAAGGCTCGATTTGGGCTGTAGCGCCATTGGATGGATGGATGGCATCCAAGCAAACTTCGGCTCTCGCTTTATTTGATAGTTCCAGTGAAAATTTAATTATCAAAGGTACACCGATCCGAAACGAAAAGCGGACTTAACCCAGTCGTTCTAGGAAACCAAATTTTTAGTTATCAAACGACTCAATATCCAACCGATTTCTTTTCAGATCAAAATGACCAAGCAGGTGGTATAGGAGTCATTCAGGTTTAAGTAGTAATTAAACACTAAAATAAAACGTGGGTTTTTTATGTGGCAGTGCTATGTTCAGAAGTCACCCTTTGTACCACCAGTCTGTCATGTCGTTTGTCACGTCATCGTGCAATGTCCAGCAGTAAGCTTAGTATGGGCTAGGCGCTAGGGGAATAGGTTCAGGGCTATGAAGGTACGGTACGTGGTTTGAGCTCTTGGATGTTGAAGGAGTTCGGAAATACTAACTGCGAGAGAATATTCCACAGTCGAGTTGTTCTATTGATAAATGAATCTTGTTGAGTGCGCGAACGGACAGGCTGCAAGTGGGTATACGTTCCCCGTGGAGGCAGGGGAGCGTTTATTTTGGCGGATCACCCAGACACTTGGCACTGGCACAAACCCGACAGACCTTGGTTTTCTGGTATAAAAATCTTCAAGCTTTAATTTGATTATAGGTTGAAACCCTTATTCGATAAGTCAGTTGCGGCCCCAAAACAACAACAACAAAAATTGGTCTGCCAAGACATTAGCGCCAGATTTGACCAGGCAGACCATCTTATTTTTTTACTCCATAAGTACTAAATTTTAAGAGTAATTCCAAGCTCTTACTCAATAGATCACGTTGTGGTGCCAAAAAATTTCGGGATAACGGACATACTAAATCGCACTATTTCCGCCCAGGTAGACCCATTCCCACAGACCAACATCATCATTTTTATACTTGCAGCATCGTCATTCTGGATTTAAATTTTTTACGTTGCTGATTAACTTTTTTTAAAAATTTCTTGTGTCATTTGAGTTTGCTGATGCTTGTATTCCCCTCATTTCTGCTTCCCAATACTGGTTTTGCAAGACTGGTTTTGCAAGACTGTGTTGTCACGTATTTCGGACCACGGTATACAGAAACAAAGTAATGCAAAAGAGACCGACATCTTCGAATACCGTAAAAAATGGGCCCATAGTGACGAAACAGTAACAACAGCTTCGATTTTATATTGAAAGGGGTCATCAACGGACTTCAGCACTAAAATGACATTTCTCTTTTACATTGCCTTGTTTCTGTATACCGTGCTTCGACTAACTTCTAGAAGTACTTCGCCGGGGCAACTACGCGAGTCGAGTAGTTAACGTCCAGTTCTCATATTCACCCCTAATTTGCTGTTCTTTTAATTCTGTCACATTTATTTTTCGTCTCTGTTTCCTCTTCTTGTTTTTATTTATCCCGTTTATGACTAGGTTCAACCCAGATTCAACCCAATAATAAACGGAGGTCGAGTTGAAACAAGGTCCATTAAACCCAACTCAGCTCTTCTACTTTGCTCGAGTAGATTTATTTTTTTCTTTTTTATTTTTCGCCTCATATACGCTGGTTGAGTTGCAATTGGTTTGAAGTGATATTTTTTTTTATTTGTTTACCATGCGTGAAGTCCGCCTTTGGCGTTAGTTTTGTCTTTGGTGTTTTTGCTCGCACAGAAATAAAAAAATATTTTGTTCTGAGAATTTCACACAAAAATTTGAGGTTATGTTTTGATTTCCGGTCAACTCTATTTCAACCCAAAGTGAACTCAACTCGACATCATATTGGTGGTCGAAATTTCAATTCAACCTCGACTCAGCTTTTCAACGTAGTCATAATCGGAGCAATTCTAGATATCTTTGACCTTCATAAGTCTCCTGAGTTTCTGTCCTATCCAAGGTAGTGTCGTAGGTTTCATAGCAAGAACTTAATGCCAGAAAAGGTGCCGCGATATTTTATTCCACCTACTCACAACCATTTCGCGACTCTGACATCGGGGCGTCGAGAACAACTCGCTGGAGTGTTCATTCATTTCATTTTTCATTGTGCTCCTTTAATCCCTCATGGGACATAGGACGGAAATAGTTGCCCTCCAGCGGACTCTGTTTTGCGCGACAGCTCTCAGCTCCGACCAGGATCTCCCAGTTGTTGCGGCTGCTGCTAATAGGGTTCTCCTCCATGTTGTCCTAGGTCTTCCGACTCGACGGGATCCTTGCGGATTCCAGTCGAGGGCCTGTTTGGCTAGATTTTCATTTTCGCGTCGCAAGGTGTGGCCAACCCAATTCCATTTCCTTCGTCTGATTTGGTCGTCTATCCTTTCTTGGCCGGCACGGCGCCATAGTTCTTCGTTTGAAATTCTATCCTGCCAGCGGATTTTTAGGATACGACGCAAGCATCTGTTGACGAAGACTTGTAGGCGCCCTGTGATGAGTTGGGTGACTTTCCATGTTTCGCAACCGTACAAAAGTACTGCCTTCACGTTGGAGTTGAACAGCCGCAATTTGGTGTTAGTTGAGATCTCCGTTGATCTCCATATGCGGAACAGGCATGCATATGCGCCTCGTAGAGGGAAGAAGAAAGAAGGAAAGTTAGGTGGGACAGGCGAAGGACCGTGGCGCTGCCGGGATTCGAACCCGGGACCTCTGGGGATAGCAGTCAGGCGCCTTACCTCTAGACTACCGAGGCCCCTCGTTGTCGATTCGCTAAGACGGTTGGATTTTAACTCGCCAAAAAACATATTCATTAAATTTAAAAAAAAAGTGTCCGGGGAAAAAACTCAATTTCACACAACTGTCCCTGGTTTTTGTAGTTTTTGTCCGGCCTCGGCAATTTAGGCGATGGTAGCCGTACCCAAGCTGTGTATCGCACGCAACGTACCCATCATCTATTAGCCCAGTCACTTTAAACATGAACCTCTGAAAAAATGCAACTGGAGATTTATAAGCGGGACTCTCTTTATTTTGGGCTTACAAATAATTTCCCAAAAGTCCATAAAGCCATCTCGTAAATTAACGGTTTTATGCAATTTTTGGCTAAGTAAAGATTGCTCTTAAGATAAATCTGCATAAAAATGTCCTGGGGTGGTAGCACGTAAAGTGTTTCAATCGACCTCTTCATACAAAAATTCAAGGTTTTTGTATAAAGAGGTCGATTGAAACAACTTACGTGCTAACACCCCTGTTTGAAATTTGGTTTTTGAGATACGGGTTTGGGAAAACTCGGGCATGAGCTGAAAATGGAGTGCTCCAATAGCCATGCAAGAGCACAGCGCGTTTTAAAAAAGCGGTTTCGAAAAGATTTTATTTTGTTCATTTTTTGCTTTCCAAGTGCGAGCGTGGGTTTACCAAAGCAGTCCCCCAACTAAAGTGTAACCACATCTGGAGCTACTTGTTGTCCGTATCGAACGAAAGCCGGTCCATTGAGTGTGCTAATGCCACCCTACAAGGTAACAAAAATAATCGCCCGTTTTCTTCGTTCTATAAAACTTCTGAAAACTTCAGGAATGCTCCCTCGGGAGCATACTTGACAGCGCCCAACGTAAACTCTCCTGAGTACCGTTCGAAATTTTTCTCTACGTGCACTGCAGAGCGCACTCACTGAATCTGCCGATATCAGATTCTTGTCTTCAAATTGACATCCGCAATATTATGTTGGTGCAGTCCAGTCAAAGGTAGTTTTTTCCACAACCCAGTAGGAAAAAGAGGCCTTCACGAGTAATGTAGGATGCCTGCTTCGAGAGGTATTAATGCCTCCGAAATGTCTCCCTTTGCAATGATTTTAACATTAGCATGTCATTGGAGGAAAGGGCTCCTTCTGGCCTCCAAAAAAGTCTAAAGTGAGTACTCCTATAGAACTCTCAATCAAGTTGAGTTGGAGTACTTTCTTTCAACTCGCTGTAGGCTGAAATTGGAGATGTTGTTTTGAGCTCTAAGGTCATATGAAAAGAAGGTCTACTTTTTAGCTTTTAAATACTTCTGCGAACTGACTGCGGTTAAATAAGAATGAAGCAATTCATTTTTTTATGTAAACTCGTTTTTATTAGCTCGCTCTCTTGTCTCTTTGTGTTTGTCCGGTACAAATCTTGCAACCGATTTTTTGAATACTTCCGGTTACCTGATTACCCTGAAATTTTGCACACAGCTTCGGCTCCGATGACAATGCAATATGGTATACTCATTATACCGTTAGATCCATGGCGGCCGTCTCAAGAGGACGGATTGCTGTTTTCTTCACGGAACAAATTTTGCAATCGATTTTTCAAATACTTCCGGATATCCTATCATGCTGAAATTTTGCATACAGCTTTAGCTCCGATGAAAATGCAATATTGTATTACTCAATATACCTTTAGATCCATGGCGGCCGTTTGAGGAAGGCGGATAGAAGTATTCTTCACAAACCCTTCCACATGGGTATCAAATGAAAGGGTATGATAAGTAGAACACCATAAGCAATATAGTATACTCAATATATCGTTTGGTCCTTGGCGGCCATCTCAAGAGGGCGAATGTGGATGGTTTTCGCGCGTAGTTCGCGCCTTTCTTCCAGTTTCAAGTGGATACGGCGTGAATTTGTGCCGTAAATTCAAGGCTTGAGACTGAATAGAAGTCCTTGTGTGGGAGCAGGCAAGTTGTTTCAACCGACCTCTTCATACAAAAATTCAGGACAAAGAACGGACTGACGACAAATGTCCCTTGCATAAAGATTTTTGTCAGTTTTCTTGGACTGGAGGACCCATCCAGCTGGCGGCCGGAGAGGTGTGTGGTGATACTCGGCTTCAAGAGCCAAATCTCCCGACATCTCACCAAGCGGGAGCGCAAAAATCGCCTCGCGTAATTTATGGACGACTTACGTAATAATTGACTACAAGTAGAAGTTTTCCTGCTTCCTTTTGACATAGAAATTAGTAAACAAGAAAGAAATCCGCAATTAGCTTGTGTTAGAAAAAAAGCCAAATCATATCTATGAATCCTTTCAAGTTCTTTTTTTTTTTGTTTGAAAAAAGAACTCAAATTTTGTAAATGTAAACAAATTCCCACTCCTCCTTGAATCATGTCCTTTAAGGTATTCATTTCTCGTCAATTTTTCCCCACCAAACAAGCTTCTGCCATCAAAGAGCAATGAACCTTTTCGCCTGAGCTGTTGCCCACAAGGTTGCTAAGTTAATCCTGTTCCAATTTAGTCCTTGTAATCGTCTCCGTAATCTTCAGTTGCTTTCGATTCGCTCCTAAATTGCATTCTTCGTCGGCTTGTGCCGATTTTAATTGTGATAAATTGCTTCAGCTCACTTGTGACCAAAATATCAAAGGAAGCCTCCGCCCCAACCCCGGCTACTGTTAACTCTGCAAGGGTGGTCCTGTTGCTCCATCACTTTGATCTCTCAGCTAAAAGTATTCGCAGTAATCTGTGAAACGTGATATGCTTATCTTAGGTGAAGAAAGGCCCTCACAAAGCGATTTGTCTTGTGATATATTTTTTTGACAAGCGTTTTGATATCGTTAATTGCGTTTTAATTGGAAGTTATTCACGGGGAATGAATAGCCCCGGAAAGGCGACGGGGCGGCTACAGCAAGTAACTATGGGCCATTGAAGATTATTTCTTGGATGTTTTCTAAAAATAAATCGAAAAGTATTCTGGGTGATTATCCTCTTTCTCACAAGGATGTAATTAAAAAAAAATTAAGAAGTTTCACAGATTGTGTGGGTGTATCTTCGGGAATTGGTGACGAGTAACAGAATGAATGCACAGTCCAATGCAGCAAATTTTAAGAAATTGCCAATGTAATGACAGAAAATTTAAATCCCTTTTAGGTATTACAACAATATTCTTTAAGCCTTAAACTGCTAATGAGAAAAACTTTTGGGCGTGTGAGGCATTCATCAAGCTTATTTCTGTTTTACCCAAAATTTTCTTTTTAATGAAATTGTACTAATTAATGCACAAGAGTGTCACAAACATCTTCGGAGGGCGATAAGTGCTGCCTTTGTTATTTGTCGTAATCCTTTTCGTAGCTATATAAATAAAATAAATAGTTAAAAAAAAAAAACTAAAAAATACGCTTTTATTTTAAAATGAACCAAAAAGTAAAAAATAATTTTGAATGTAAAGCTTTTATTGCTGTAGCCATTTACTTAAATGTAAAAAGGCGAGGGGGCGCTAACGAAAAGTTCCAGTATTATAGTAATGCTAAACGATATACTATATTTTACTTTCGCTGATCTGCAGTTCGGGCGACACGATAAATCTGGACGAAAGCGCCCTGTATAGCCCTTACTATTCTGCTAATGATATGTATATTGTCTGCCTAAACCAGTTTTTGGGGTGAACTTATTAAGGATTGTGCCTCTTATGTTCATCCCCGAATCTCAGATCGATTTCTCAAACGCCAGGATAAAGAGGAAGGAGACCTCTAAACCTCCTTTTGTTTGGAGTCCATTAAACATGTTCCTTGGTCTAGGCAGGGTTCCGCAAATCTTGTTACTAGGCATGGTCAACCTAAAAAATCGGCTCATATTTTTTTGGGATGTCGACTTCTTTTATAGATTTGTACTAAGGCCATGCTATCATAATCGGAGCTTTGAAACTATAGACACATTTCCACCACCTGCTTCAGGGTGAAAATCTAATCAGTTTTTGATTTACTTGCAGTTAAGCCTGACGGGTATTGGACGTCCTATGATGTTCTCAAACATATTTGATTTTTTGAAGGGACTGCATATTTGACCAGCTCCGTATTTTTATTGAGCCGTGCTAATTTCTATGCTTATCGACAGCATCGCAGAATCATCATCAGATATTGGTTGGCTGAAGGAAGTTCAGTAGGTAGTACATGAAAGTTGCCTTCGCATGTTTTTTGGAACGGCAATCAAGATGCCTTTGGGATTGGCGATCCACAAGTTTTTATTACTTATAAACATTTCTAGTAGTATAGCTATGACGACTCTAGCGCAGTGGCGCCATCGATTAGTTTGAATCTTAGATTTTGGTTTGTGTCTTGGGTTAGCTTTCACGCTGGGGTACTTGGGTGTCTTGGTGTTGGGTTCTTGAGGTTTAGAGTTTGATGTTTCTATAATAGTAAGAAGAAGAGATTTCATTGATATGCGATTTCATTCATATGCGAAATTTGGTCTGCGTATTAATTAGGTACTACAAATCCATACTTTTCGTTCCAAAATTTTGCACACACTTGTTTGAAATGTACAAATCTCATATGATCTAACACACCGTAAATGTCAATTTTTATTTAAAATTTTTAAATATTTGTGTAGAATACAATTTCCAGAAAAATATTCTCAATTCATTTACTTTAAAGCTTTATTTAACTTTTCTACATAAACCCAGAATTCAATTTGCATGATTACCAGTAACAAAAACTTGAATGATACCTCATAATAATTTTTCTTTACTAACCAGAGAAGCGCTTTTTAATTACGATGTTAATCATTAGCATTAAGTGCCTGTCATCAGTCATTAAAGGCTCTCGTGCCTTATATAAGATCTTATCTAAATGGAATTCCATTAAGTTAGGAAAGGGAAATTAATCGTAGGGGCGTTAAGTAATGTGGTGCTCCTTCACATACCTATCGAGCATGTGTTACAAGGAATGTCTTAGTGCGCGATAATCATATAAGATGTTATCAATTATATTGTAATTAAAATAAATAATTTATCGAACGAAACTACTTTAGGGAATTTCTTGAAAGCTCTAAGGCCTTTAAGATAGTCTTAGTTAAGTTTGTGGACTTAAATTCCTTAATAATCTACAGATATGTATTCATAAAAAGTTGTGGCTTGGTTTAACTAAAATTCTTTCCAAAACTCGTGATTTATTTTTTATTTCCTTTGCTATATTAAAGAGCTATGGGGCGTCTCGTGTTGCGCAGATAAACTTTCAACGAAAGAGATAGCCTGAACAGATAGCCATTAAAGTTGACGACGCAGTTGAATAAGTAATGATTTTATTTCTTGACATGGTCTTTCGTATGAAGAATCGAAAGATTTCTTCCGCGATCAATTCGTAGAAAAAAAAGCAATCGGTGGCTGAATGCAAATAAATATCCTTTCAAACCACGTAGTACAGCTTATGCGAACTAAGAGGAATCATGTTGAGCTCAATGCATTTATAGAAAAGCACTACCTCATCTCTGATAAAACTTGCCCTACCATTCCTACCGTCTCAGTATTTAAGACAAATGACTGAAAGTTCTGTTCATACCATAAGCATAACAGTAAGGCCAGGGGCACATTGAAACGCAGTCAGCACGGGCAGAGCTGCACGATTTCTGTGTCTCATGCTTCATAAGGGAGAACCGCATATTGCAATGCAGAGCAGGTGACGCGTATACTGCACCAGGTGCAGGCTTCATGACACTTGTGGATGGGACACAGAAGCTCATTATCTAACTAAAAAGCTCCCTAATATGCTTAGACAACTGTGCTGCACTGCTCTGCGCTTACTATGTGACGCAGCTCAATGTGCGCCTTTCCTTTCTCCACTGTGTTAGAATAATCACGTATTGCTTAAAAGATGAAAAATCTGACTTCAGCCGTCAGCTCACGCCAAGTGTTAAATTCAACTCGTTTATCTGGACCTAGTCCCTGTTGTCCCTAAGTCCCTAACGCACAAAACCGCACTCTCAAATTTGTATATTAATGACGGCGCCTTTTGGTCCTCAATTGATTCATTGAGCCACCGTAGGAAAGTAGTTGTCCAAATCGCAAAATTTTACCACTTTTAAATCAGTGCCTGCTATGCTTTTCTTCAACACAAGCTCACTCAACTCACTCGCACAGTACGCAGGACTTATTTTCGTGTATACACTGTAAAACGTAAACACTTTGTGGTATTTTGATGTGATGTACGACCCCCTCTCGCCTCAATGCCCAATTGCAATCGTCTTGTAAGTCGATTTTGCTTCAAACAGTTCCAGGTGTGGTTTGGTCCTCTTTAAATTTTGGAGTATTTTAGATTTCGTGATGTGTCCTAACATTCAAGTCAGGACTCTGCGGAGCCAGTCTACTAATTCTTGCCTATCTCCATTTAAGATGGATAAATAAATCTAAGATTCCTAACAAAATAGCAATAGGTAATTATAAATCTAAGATTTATAGAACTAAAATGGTAATAGGTGTACCGAATAACACCAATCCAATCCCAGTTCTAAGCCACAATAGATCTGATTCACTAACACAGCATTTAAGATCCTTTAACACTACAAACCATATACCTAGGAAAACTATTAATATGATTAAAACTATTCCAACTTGTTCTAATCCAATCCTAAGCGTTAATATTACGAACCTACTAACACTTAATACAGCACGGCATAATAAAAATACTACTCACAATCCTTACCCAAGCTTCTCTCGTAGCCACATCATCGTCGGCGGTCGACGAGAAAGGAAGTTTTTTGACAATGTTAGGCTTTTCCTCTCCTGCATTCATAATAAGCCTGATTCTACCGGTATTCATGGTAAAACAAGGACCAGCCTTATCATCGCGATCAAACAGGAAGGTCTTCCCATGGATCGTGCTGCCTTGCTCTAATTGTACGCTAGGTACCACGATCAATACGAAATTAACTCCAAACAAGTCAATAAGGATCTCTCCACTTAGGCTGGTCATGTAAGATCGCTACATGTTTCGCATTACTAAATGAAGAGATCTTGAACAGCAGCTGGACAGTCTACAGGTAAGATAGAGACAGCAGTTCCACTGGTCTCACAAGACGGGATGGAGTCGTTATAGCTGTCAAAGACTCTTGAAATAGTGAATTGATCACATCTAATCGTTTAAAATCCTTTGAACACGTCTTCATACAAATAAAATCTGAATTGAAACACACATTCATCGGCACGTTCTATATCCCCCTTATTCCGACGAATCCAATTATGATGATTTGTTATATATAGTGGAGGAAGTTAACGAGACGCTTTGCGGTAATGACATCATATTTATCCTGGGCGATTTTAACCAGACAAATATTTAATTCATGGACCTGACAATCTGCTTCCTAGTTTTTTGCAACGAGGCTCAAATCATATCTCATTGACTCTGCATCTCATCTTTAACAGATCATTATCGTTAGGAAAGTTTCCAACGTTGTAGAAGAAATCCTACCTCACACTAATCCATAAGGCATCTGATAAACATTTCGTGGATAACTACAGTAGAGAGGTATTGTCACTTTATCATCAATCCCCAAAATATTTGAAAAAAATTTCCACGATAAAATTTCCCCTATAATCGACTCATTCTTATATGAACAACAACAAGGGTGTTCGACCACTTCTAACCTCATAGTCCCCATCTTCGAACTGCTCTGTAGTATGGAGAAGGGCCATCAAATCGATGACTGATTTCAGCAAGGCCTTTGATAAGGTAGACCATCATATTTTACTTGCTAAACTCTTAAAATTTGGAATAACAAGCTCTTGAATATCATATCTCAACGAAAGAACACAGGTTATCAGATTTCAAGGATTCCTTTCAAAGGAAATCTTCTGGTGTTTCTCAGGGTAGTCATCTTGGCCCTCTTCTGTTCAATATATTCATCTCTGACCTGAAAATGATATGGAATTAGAGAATATCCCGAATCTCTTTTACTCGGATGATCTCAAAATATATATACAGTACAGTGTAGTGTCATCAAGTCCCAAGCTAATGTATCCTTTATTCAGTCGAAACTCAATGCATTACAAGACTGGTGCACCTGGTGGTTTATTTTCAGTTGTGCCATCTAAAAGTTATGGTTAACTCCTAATAATATTATTAATGCAAAAGTAACTATCTGTCAGTTTGTTACGCTTTCACGCCTAAACCGCTGAACCGATTTTGATGAAATTTGCCACTTTGATGAGATAGATTAGAACTTGGAGAAGGACATAGGCTACTTTCTGAAATAGGGGATGAAAGTTTGTATGGAAGTTCGTCATTATTGAAGATAAAACCATGAAACTTTGTATTTAGGCACATGATAAAAAATAAATAAACATTTATTTGTTCAAGAGTTTTTGAAATTTCGACCTAAATCGAGGCGAAATAGGTGATGTAAAATCGTATGAAAGTCCAAACAAACTAAAAAATAAATATATTTTAAAACCAGTGTTACATCTCAATTTAGTACGGTTGTTCTAACTGAACCACCTTAGGCGTGTCTTTTCTGATCTAGTCTGCAACATTGCTTTAGTTTTATCTTGAATAATTGTTAAACCCAAGCTTTTAGCGAAGTTGTCTAGACTTATATAGCATTCTTTTGTTCCTAATAGTAATCAACTTACTATGTTCAGATCATCAGCGTAATCCAATATTCGCACCGACTTGTTAATTAATGTTCCATTCCGTGTACATTCTCTGTGCATACGCCAAATGGTAAAAGACAAGTTGAAAAACCACGGTGAAGGTGGGAAGACGGTGTTAATGCTGATGCAGCTGAACCTCTCAACAAAAGAAATTGGAGGCAAGCTATAGAACAGAGAGAGCTCTGGAAGAGGTAGCAGAATGACAACCCTAATAAGGAAGTACTATTATTTTTACGCTTCCGTAGACCAAATATATAACGAATCTTTCACCAAAATTGTCTTTCCATATCCAACAGAGCTCTTTCATGTTATTTGCATCGAACCAATATTGCTTCTCTATAAATAAAATCGACGTCAACAAAATGTATTTATTTATTCATAGCTACATCGTCGTGCAGCTCCTTTTTAAATTCTCAACTCTCAGGAAATGGAAAGTGTCTTTTTAAAATTACAAATCTCAAAACCTTTGATAGAGCTTTTCATAAAACCACATATCCTATTCCTCTTCAAAAGGAATCACCTAAATGTAAATACTTGAAAAAAAAAGAACTTTAGTTCAAGAACTTGAAGACTTTAGGTACTTCCCTTCAAAAACATGAATTTTTAGTTAATAACAAAATTCGAAAAGGAAGAAACAAAACCATCTTCTAATATGAGTTTCTTTTGAAGAGTCTTTTTTTTTATCCTTAATTTTCGTTGTCGCAAAGGACACAAACTCGGTAAGAACTTTTTTCCTTAACTGTGACATTTGCTGACGAACTTAAGTGCTTTTGTTGTCAATGTATGAAAGGAAATGATACCCCGACAAAAATCTTGTTAACCCACTTTTGTTCGTTGTTGAAAGGCACTTATCATCTATGTTTTCATGGTCTTTTTCTCTAGTACTTTCACACATCCTTTAAATTGCCAGCATTTGTCCTTTAAAAGGGATCTTTATGTCAGTACGGAGATACAAAAAGAATCAACGTTAACATATTCACTTCTTTAAAAGAAATAGCTTTATGTTTTTTTCATTTTCATGGAGCTGGGTGTTCAACACAATTTTTGGTGGTTGTAATGAATCATTTTCTTTGAAACAGGAGTTCTAATATGTGAATTATGTGCTCTTATCGTTCCAGTCATGTACTTAAACGAATTACGATTAGTCCGGGTGATGGAGCATTTCCAGTGGTTTTGGCGTGATGTAACGGACTTTTTTGGTGGAATCGGTCAGAAATGACATCCCCAACAATATCTAGGGGGTGCGCAAGCATGAAACTACCTGGAAAATTCACTAAAAATTCTCTGTTTTTTTACCTTCCTTGTTGAATATAACGAAGGTAACGAAGGCTTCTAGGCGAAAAATTTGGTGAGCACGCTTTGTTCGTTATTGGATTTGCTAAAACTTACCCTAAGTTGGATTTTTGAAATTTGAATTTTTGCATTGCAAAATAGCCGAAAACTGCGAAAAAAGTACCTCGGTTTAAAGTTATCCTAAGGAAAGAAGAGACCATTATTTTCCAATTTAATTTTGAGTTTTGGTTTGAATACAGACGCTGCACACTTGTTGGGCATACGAAATTGGAGGACTCTAGCCAGTGAGCGAGAAGATCGGAGGCAGGGGCGGCGCTTTTATAGGTGCGAATAGTGCACTTGCACCGGGCGCAATTTGTCGAGGGCGCAATTTCAGAAATTAAGATTTACAAAAAATTTAAACTTTGAAAAAGAATTCTTACGGGTGCAAGAAATTACACAAATTTACCCAATTTCTGTCGCTGTACTCCTCCTGAAGGAAGTTTCCAGAAATATTTGCTTCGGGATTCAAGAAATTCACGAAAAAATCACCCAAGTGAGAGAAAAATCTCTCATTTAATTGGAGCACTTTTTGAAAAATTCTGTAGAAAAGCACCATATCACTCACACAAAAGAAAAATTGTTCCGATGCCTCTGTATTGCGTCGGTTTACCAAGATTCATATAAACTTGGGTTGCTGCACTTTTAATTCTCTTTCAAGAATTGTTAAAAGAGGTAAATGAACTAAATAAGGAAAACAAAACTCCTTCTGGCGAGAACTCCTCTTTAATTGCTCTTTTTTGTTTGTACCTTTATACCCCGACTTCACTGGCCTCAGTTCAATAAAGTTTCATTCAATCCGTATAAGTGGCTTCACTAGCTGGCATGTTCAGTTTATGCATGAAATTGTTGTTGTTTTTTCGCCAGAAGTTTGAAATGGTATTCCATTACTCCAGTTGATTTAAGCGAAATTTTACGTTCAATCTCAATTTCATGTTCTGTTGGGCGAACTCAGGCTTTATTTTTCTTGAGTTAAATATGTGAAAAAGTATGGGAACTCAGGCAAAAATTGAAGTTCAGTATACACCAATTACAGTACACTTGCGCAGTTTGGCCGGTAAAGCCGGGGTATTACTGTCTAAGGAAGCTGTGTACCAATTTTCAGTCATTTTCACTACAACTTCAACCCCAACCGAATTTCACTACAACTTCAACCCCTTCCTTTATTCACAATGAGAAGGTAATAACAGACAGCAAATCCAAGGCCAATTTATTAGCATCTATGTTCGCTTCGAATTCTTCTTTACCCGAAACTGATGTGCTACCCCCTGTTTCCGAGCGTAACGCCCATTCAATGGACAGGGTTTTTTTCAGGACTCGAGAGGTGTACAGGTGCCTCAAAGAGCTCGATGCCAACAAATCCACTGGACCCGATAATATACCCCCTATCGTCTTAAAACAATGCGCCTCACCTTTGGCTAAACCTCTGCGCAAATTATTTTCTCTGTCATATTTCTCCGGAGTTTATCCCGACTCTTGGAAACTTGCCCATGTTCAGCCCATACCGAAAAAAGGTGATTCCAGTGATCCCTCCAACTACCGCCCAATAGCAATTACTTCTATTCTCTCCAAAACCATGGAGACGATAATCAACAAAAAGCTTAGGGGATATCTAGAATCCAATCAACTCATAAACGACAGACAGTATGGCTTCCGACGAAAAAGATCCACTGGCGATCTTTTAGTCTGTCTTACAGAACATCTCAGCCGTAGCCTGCATGGATCCGGTGAGTCTAGTCTGGTTGCTCTGGATATCTCCAAGGCTTTCGATAGAGTTTGGCACTCAGCCCTGTTAGCTAAACTCAAAGCTATTGGAGTTGACTCACTTCTACAGAAGTGGATTGAGAGTTTCCTTTCTGGCCGTTCAATCAAAGTGGTATTGGATGGCGTCAAATCCGCACCCCACACGATCTCTGCGGGGGTACCCCAGGGGTCAATTTTATCACCGGCCCTATTTCTCATATTTATAAATGACCTTCTTTCAATCCCCTCCAACCCACTTCTCAGCTTCGCTGACGACGGTACTCTACGTTACTCGTACAGCGTCGATACAAGACAGACTCATGCCAGATCCTGTCTTGATGATCGCGAACTAATGTTCAACTCTATTAATAACGACATTGAACTTATTATAGAGTGGGGAAAAAAGAATCGTGTCAAATTCAACCCCTCCAAAACCAAGTACTGTCTCATCTCCAAAAAGAAGCTCAACACCTCTTCACCCTTGAGAGTGGATGGAGTTCAACTAATGGCCGACCCATCCTTGCACATCTTAGGCGTGACATTAGCGAAGGACTTGCGATGGAATGACCACATATTCCAAATCGCGAAACAAGCATCCCAGTGCTTGGGATTTCTTAAGAGGTGCAAGTTCCTCCTCCAGCCATCGGCCCGTGCTGTTATCTATAAATCCTACATTCGGCCTCTTCTCGAATATAACTCCCTCGTTTGGGGCGGCGCCCCAATAACCACCTTGGCATGGTTAGATAAAGTGCAAAAAAGGGCGCTCAAATTAATTGATGACGACACCGCCTGCTCCACCATCGACCCCTTGAGGCACCGTAGGAATGTAGCAGCACTGACAAAATTTTATCGCTACTATCATAGTGACTGTTCCTCCGAGTTAAACGCTCTCCTGCCTCCACGGCAATCTTATACCCGCAACACCAGATTAGCCCACTCGTCTCATTCCCTTCACCTGCAACTACCCCTTTCACGCACTCAACAGGATATGAATTCGTTTGTTAATAGAACAACTCGACTGTGGAATAACCTCTCGCAGTCAGTATTTCCGAACTCCTACAACATCCAAGAGTTCAAACGCAGGGTTCATCACCACCTTCTTCAATACCCCCCCGTACCTTTTAATCCTTAACCTATACCCCCCCCCTCATCCCTCCCCCGTACTAAGCTTACTGCTAGACATTGCACCATGACGTGACAAATGACATGACGGACTAGTAGTACAAAGGGTGACTCCTAAGCTTAGCACTGCCACATAAAAAAAAAAAAAAAAAAAAATTTTGGATTTTTGTCTCCTTTAAATGCTAATTTCCCCGGATAAAACAGGTGTTTTGGAAAAAAAAAAATCATGGGGCGCAATATGGCATAGTGCACCGGGCGCAAGAAACCCAAGCGCCGGCCCTGATTGGAGGAGAAAACTGAATGACCATTTTTGTACATTAAAATGGTCCAACCTACTATTCCTTAAAAATTTGGGGACATTAGATTGAAAATGCATTTATCTGCGTATTCTGTTAAAACCATGAAGGTTAAAACATTTACAATTATTGCAAATATCATGACCCAGCACTCGAGGCAATTCGAGGCAATTTTCTATACCATTTATGAATTTAAATCTAGAAGTCTTCAAAACAAAATTTTTCGAGCTCTGCTGCTGCTGAATGAATATTAGTCTAGAAACTCACAATGACATCCTTTGTATTGTACAATTGTATCAACACCACGCTCTAAGCAACTATTCGGCCATTATTGCCACCCTCTCAGCGCTATGTCGTATCCATTATAACACAGAAAAGTATCCAATCGTATCCATAACGTTTCTGTTCGTATCCATAAGATACTAAATGAGTACGCAATTCTATATTGGAGGGGTTTTATACCTCCTCGTGAAGAGGACCAGTTCCGCTTTTACTGGGTTAACGCTGAGTCCGCGCTTGAAAGGGTTTGTAACGCCGCCTCTATGAGATCACAGAAGACTTGAGGAGATTTTTCTTTTGTAATGATAACATCGTCATATGCTTCACAATATAAAATTTATACACACATATTGTCTCTAAATTACATGGAATTACTACACCACATTGCAGTTGCATTTTTTCTTTTTCCAGCAACAAATCTACATAAATATGGAAATAGGAAATTACTTAAAGGTGCCGTAACTCGTCATTATTAAGAAATTTACTTCTCCATCGCACTAATTTCATAGCACCACAACACGATAAAATACGCAAACACAAGTAAAGTAACCGTTTTTTACTTTCAAAACCCCACAAAGTCGAGCAAGAAATCTTCCTCGAAGTTGCTGTATCAAAAAAGGTAGAGCAGAAAACAGTGCTTTAAGCTGCTCCAGTCCAACTTAAGCGGCCCACACACTCTCAATTTTAACTGCACAGTTGAACTGTGTAAAAAAAACTGTACGATAAACTGACCTGAAAGTATGTCGGTTCGTCAGTGCGTTGTACGAGTTTTTTTGCTCAATCTCGTCAATTTTGTTGTTTTGAATACAATACAATACGGAATTGAGAGAATTAAATGATAAGCTGTCCGACCTGCGCGGTTTATCGGATCAAAATACAAGCTTAAGTCTGTGCTCAAAACTGCACAGTTCACAATTTATCGCTCAGACATGACGTCACACGTGATAAACTACGCAGCTGAACTGAAAGTGAAATGTGAAAATAAAATTACGATAAGCGCGAACGTATCCTTTTTCGGGAAAACACATCAACGTATCTAGGGAATCCAATCCCGCGAACGCGATCAGTAATGCGGGACTAGACATGCGGGATCCGCGGGATTCGCGGGATTTTGGGCAGTAGAATCACTTGTTATAAGACTCGGGACTTAATAGAGAAATACTAACAAAATTGCAAAGTAACATTAGTTAATAAAAATAGCTTGAGGCCCTCCGAAAAGACCACTGATCGATTCATCTTGCCTGTGTACGGATGTGGGAATCCATACATGGGTGGACGGAAACGAAATCAATTTGAAACTAGTTTGAACTGATCGCGTGCGACTGTCGATTCGTCAGTTCCAGTTTTGCCAAAACCTTGTGACTAAAAACTAACACCGATTGATCCAAAACCAGTTCTGCTGGTGTGTGGCCAAAGATTTCATTTTAATTGCAAGCTGGTTGTGCTTGTGAAACCAGTTTGAAATTGGGATTGCAAATCAGTCGACTCGTGAGCGGAGAGCCTTATACTCCACAAAATTTAAATTCGTTAGTTGAAGATATCTGCCTACTAATAGTACAGTCAATATGCAATTTGCGCTCCGAAAATGACAAACCGACATTTGACCTTGAAAGTCGTTAGGGGGGCGTGTCAGAAGCCTACTGAAAAATTATGAAAGTCGCGGTGCATGCAGATTTTGAGAAATTCAAAAATTTAATAAAAAAATTTTGAAACGCGTTTTTCTCAGAAAGTATAGGTTTTAGCGAAAAGTTGTAGAGGTCATTGCGAACTACATTTCTTGTCATTGGAGTGACGTCATCCGACTTGAAATACAAAAAGTAGATGGCGCTAAAGGATCAAAAAAGTGTTTCTTTGCCATTTTCACTAGGAAAAATTAATTTTTTTACAATAATGTAAATGAGAAAGTTGTTTGTCATAAAATTATCTACAACTTTTGTTTAAACAAAATTTTTATAAAACTTACCGTTTTCGAGCTGGAACTTGTCGAAGTGTAGAAATTGTACATTGCGTGCCGTGCTCTTGCACGGTTCACATGAAAGTAGTATTTTTTTTTATTCAAATAAAAGAACACTAATCATTTTTTTTGTTTTTTTTATTTTACTATCAAAAAATGTAAACTTTTTTTGAGCAAAAAATTGAACTTTGTTGAATTTATGTATATTTCGCATTAAAATTGTAATTTTTTTTTCAAAATGAACCTTTTATCGACATCATTGTACTTTGATATGGTTTGAAGACAAAAATGATTTGAATTTTATATAATAAAATGGAATTTTGTTTTTAAAGTTATTATATAAAAATAGTTGAACGTCAAAAATAAAAGTATTTAAATACTTTGAGAAAATCATGTATTAGACCATCGTTTATTGTGAGTAAGGTGAAAGTGAAAGAAGGGGCTGCGCAGGTATGAACATCAGCGTCGTTTCAAATTTTGTCCCGTTAGTAATTTTGTACACGTGCAGTGTATGCCGAATATATATTTTTTTAAACGATTGTTCATTATTGTTTTAATAAAAAACAATACTATATAGAAATACCTTCTCGAGTTATTCGCTTCCCCATCAGCAGGAACCGTAGTACAGCGTCCATCTAAATAATCCTCCTGGCACTCGTTGTGATGTTCGACAGGCATGATTGTATTTTGGAGCAATTTTCCGATGCGATTATCACGATGTTCTTATCATTCACAAGTCACTTTTCTCACAAGCAAAACAGAAACTCATTTTCAGAGAGCACAATTCTGACGCCCTTACTCTCCAAAATTAGCATAGCAACTGAAAACGCACGCTTCTTAGAGAATTAGGCAGATGTTAGAAACCGGTCCTTTGTCGAAACTATGCCGACTCGCCCGGCGAAAGTAACAAAAGAACCGTTAACTATGCTCCGTTGCACTTTTTCGCCTACAGCTCGAAAACGGTAAGTTTTATAAAAATTTTGTTTAAACAAAAGTTGTAGATAATTTTATGACAAACAACTTTCTCATTTACATTATTGTAAAAAAATTAATTTTTCCTAGTGAAAATGGCAAAGAAACACTTTTTTTATCCTTTAGCGCCATCTACTTTCTGTATTTCAAGTCGGATGACGTCACTCCAATGACAAAAAATGTAGTTCGCAATGACCTCTACATTTTTTGTTTAAAAAACTTTTCGCTAAAACCTATACTTTCTGAGAAAAACGCGTTTCAAAATTTTTTTATTAAATTTTTGAATTTCTCAAAATCTGCATGCACCGCGACTTTCATAATTTTTCAGTAGGCTCCTGACACGCCCCCCTAACGACTTTCAAGGTCAAATGTCGGTTTGTCATTTTTCGGAGCGCAAGCCTCTTTTCGTTGCATATTGACTGTACTATAAGCAATAACCAAAAATCGCCTAAGTATATTTATGTGAATCCGAAAGTGATCATTTACTGAGTTTCCATGCAAAGTTAATCCTGGGTTAGCTCAGAGTAAGGGCCCCTGGAAACGGGGGTTGAGTAAAGTTTCGTTAAATCTAAGAAAACTTCACGAAACACGTCAGATTGATCCGAGTTTTGCATATGTGTTTGCTTAAGTGTAAGTCTAAATGTAAAGTTACCCTACGCCTACGACTGAGGAATCCCCACGAGCTATGAATGGAGGTAGAGTTTTCGTTGAGTAAACAGAAACCTTTTTCCGCCAAGTTAATTCGATGCTGTTTCCATGACGGCTCTGAGCGAAAGTGACCGATAAGTAAGTAATGTTACATTGCGTCACCGTTATTATATCGCACTCTTAAAACATAAGTGGCACTATACAAAAAATGACATTTTTTAGTTAAGTATACAGTCAAAACGCTTAAAACGAAACCCGCCTAATACAAAGACCCCGGTAGCTCTAATGCGCCAAATTTTTGCCAAATTTGTCTCCGGAGGGAATCCTTGTCGAGGTGAGTTAAAAACTGGCACTTTATGTAAAGTGCCACTTATTTAATAAATTTGCTTTCGAATATTTACAGTGAGTAAATGCATAAGTGGCAGTTTGAATATAATGCCAGTCATTAAGCAAAAAGTCTTGAATAACTAGAAAACTATAACCGACACAATGCTAAACTTTTTTTTAAATGCTTCTCCATTGATAAATAATCAATAATTTTATTGTATGCCACTGGATACTGAAACAGCGTTAGTTAAACTGTTATTTTAAGCCGATCACAAAGCTTTATTTATATTTTTTTAGTTCCATATCACCCATTCAATTCTTAAAAAATCTTAAAACGGCCATACTGTAAAATTAACATTTTCGTTTAGTGCCATTTATGTTCTAAGGGTGCGATATGTGCAGTAAAGCATACTCAATCGTACACATATGCAAAACTCGACTGAATCGGATTGGTTAACGAAACTTTAATCAACCTCCGGTTCCATGGTCGCCTATTTTGAGAAAACCCAGGGTAAACACTACATAGAAACACAGTAGCGAAAGTAAGGGGATTGCCCTCGCGGCTAATTGTGTTCTATTTCAAACGACCAACTGAGTCAAACTAAGTACTCAGGCCATTTATTAACTACGCTGGAATTCTCTAACATCGGTGGGAGAATAAACTGTGCTGTAACGGAGGGCATTTTCGAAATTAAAATTTATTCTTCTATGTAAGAAAACTCCAGCGTAGTTCAGAATTGGCCTTTTTTGACTGTAGTTTGTTACGCTCTTATTTCATATAATACTTCATGAAATCATGAACATAACCTTTTAGAACAAAATCTATGATTTTTTTTGTAGTCCTGCAAATCCCGCGGATCCGCGGAATTGTTGACCTCGATCCCGCGGGATTGAGATTTTGATGCGGGATTGGATTCCCTAATCGCATCCATATGATATTTTTCCACTCAATAGTATTCAAAATGATACGAACGTATCCAAAGTGACAACACTGTACTCGGCCTCTATTAGTCTGCACAAAATTTGTCCATATCGATTCATCCAGGAAAATCAAGCCTTTTCGATTCGCTACCCAAATTAAAAAAACAACCGCTAAATTGGTGCAGTAGAAACTGAGTCCTTTTTTGAGCGAATTTGAAACGCGCCTAGCATTCCTACCGTGTCGCCGAGTTAGCAATTTTTCTGGAAAAAAACGCCTTAGTTGCAGTTTTTTGCCAAAAATCTTAAAAAATTTAAAAACCATAAAGAAAATTTAAAAACCAGAATTTTATATGTTTGCATATTGTAAAGAGAATCTTAGAGCATACGTAAAAAAATCAGGACCAACCAACATGGGAGATTTTCTTTTGGCGCAGTAACAGATTTAACTTTTTAAATTCACTTAATTGCAAAATGCATTATGCAAAAACTGTTTGCCCGACAGTGATCGGGTTTTGGATATAAGTTAAACATGTCTTAAACTATCTAATCACTAACACCACCCCGTCCTCAGCTCCTTACTCATATGCTAACCCTATCTCTAATAAAAATAACTATGAATCCACCTCAAACTACACACCAACTACTACTACTGTCTTCTACTGTCCCGCTGTCTTCTTGTAATAACCTAAGCCTTAAAACTAATCCGACTACTAACTATAGTACTAATACAACCACTACTGCACCCAGCACATCCTCCAACGTCCTCACGCCAAGTAATAACAGTAATCCACAGACTACTTATCCTAATTTTTCACGCAGCCACATTGTCGTCGGTGATCGTTCCTTTGCCGATGTCAGTGAGGCCCTTACAAGCAATCAGTCTCCACTAACCCCGCAGCCTACCGTCGCACAGTGGGACGAATTGCCGAAAACGTGGACAAAGGTCTAAATATTGATCAATTTGGACGAAATTCGGTATTACATATAGGGTAATCGACCCCGCTGATCACGAATTTAATGTCAAAAACTGAAAATTCAAAATGGCGAATCCAATATGGCGAACATAATTTTTAAAACATTGTAGAAATAAACTTAAAACTTGTATCTAGATGTTTTTGGGCATGCCGATTACGAATTTGATGTCAAAATTTGGAAATTCAAAATGGCGGATCCAATATGGCGGACATACTTTTTCAAAATTTGTATAAATAAGTTCAAAACTTGTATTTATATGTTTTTGAGCATGCTGAATACAAATTTGATACTTGAATTCGAAAGTTTTAAGAACAGGAACTTGAGTGACTCCGTTTACAAGATATGTAGGTTCAAAATAAGATCAAAATGCTAAAATATTGGAATTTTTCTGAAAATACATTTTTTTCTTTCGTAAACACCCTGTACCTTAGTGGATAGTGGGGATAGCCCCCTCTCTAATACAATTTTTTTTTTCTCCAAAACCATCACGCCTGAAAATATTAGCCACGTAGTCCAACAGAGGATTTATTGAATGTCTGATGACCGATACAAATTGCGAATTAGGGCATGTAAACAAATTCATGAACGGTGATTCTTTGTAGATAATCGTATTATCTACAAACTTTATTAACAATATTTTAGGACGGGACTTGCCGTTTAAGAGATATTAGCCAAAAACGGAATCGGAATTTTCTGTTTTTAGGAGCACCGGACAACCAATTTTCCGAAACTTTTTTTAAACATATTCTACTCACGAAAAACTTTTTTTTTTTTTAGAAAAAGTTTCGTGAGTTAACATTTAGTTAGAGGTCTGCATTCGCATTGTGCTCTGACGACTGTACTAATATTTATAGGTATATATATCCGTGACTTTAAATTTTCTAATTTTGACATCAGATTCGTAATCGGCATGCTCAAAAACATATAAGTTTTGAACTTATTTCTACAAATTTTGAAAAATTATGTCCGCCATATTGGATCCGCCGTTTTGAATTTTAAAATTTTGACATCAAATTCGTCATCAGCGACGTCGATAACATAATACCACAAAATTTCGTGCAAATTTAACAATATGGAGAACTTTCCCGCACTTTTATAGACATTTCATCAAAAATAAAATGTAGCAGCCGTAACTGCATATGAGGTTTACTAAGAGAGTTGCGGCTAGTAGCTGGATTTTCTTTTTTAATCCTGAAGTAAATATAACCTAGTTTATAAAAAAATACTTGACTTAGTGGTATTCCGTGGAACTCATAACTTATCTCTTAATTTCGATTGAATTTTATAAATTTTTCTCGTTATTATACATAATTATTGTTTATTTCAATAACAAATGTTAACACGTCGCTTAACAAGTCATAAAGCATTTAAAATTTAGTACATACCTGGAGAAACATTCTCCATTTTCAATATTTCGAATCTGTATTGTCGTTATAATTGTATGCAAGTTTCAATTTGCACTACGTTTTTTAAGCACAGAGCCGAACGCTTTAGAAATAAACAATGACCAAGTTCGACCTGCTGTGCAGCTTCAAGGAAAAACAATTAACCGTTTCTACTGCCGGGATTTAATAGTGCCAGCAATACTGTAGTCAATCCAAAAGATGAAAATCCCTAAATCGAAAATTTATTTTCGGACTTTTGTCCACGTTTTAGGCAATTCGTCCCACTGTGCGTCGGTATAAACCCATTAATACCGGCTGTTTCTTCTGAGAGCCGAATGAACAACCACATAATCAAACCACCTTTCTTGAATCCATTACAGCCTCCGGTTGTAAAAAATACCCTAATGTCGACAAATTCATCTGAGAGTCGATATTTACTCTCTCGTCTGAGAGAAAGAAAGGTCTTCGATAATGTTCGGCTTTTCCTTGCTTACATGCATAACAAACCTGACTCTACTTGTATAAACGGTAAAACCAGGACCAGTCTTATTATCTCGATATAACAGGAAGGTCTACCTATTGATCGGGACACTCTGTTCACACTGTACACGAAGTATCATGAGCATTACCAAATTACCGCCGAACAAGTAAGCAAGGACCTCTCCGCATACGCTTCTCATGTCAGATCTCTGCAGGTGTCGCAGCTCCAAAATAGCCGCGATGAAAGGAATAGATACTATCGTCCATAACTAGTTTCTTCCGTCGCACCCTTTCCACCCATAACCAAAAACCCAACTTGCCTGAAGACATAAGACTTTTTTACCACAATTGCAGTGGTATGAGAGGAAAAATAAGAAATCTTTTCATTGATGCGAAATCGTGTCTTTTCAATATTCTTGTGACCACCGAAACGTGGTTAAATAATACATTTCTAAACGAGGAGATCTTGGATAATAACTGGACTATCTATCGTTGCGATAGAGAATATCACTCTACCGGCCACTCGAGAGGAGGGAGGTGTCCTAATAGCCGTCAAAGACCCTCTAAACAGTGTATTGATCACCACGAATCGATCACAATTCGAAAATGTTTTCATTCGTGTCAAATCTGGCAAAAAACACATAGTTATGGGCGCTGTTTACATACCCCCTAATTCTGACGAATCAAAGTATGATGATTTTATAAATTGACTGCCACAAGCAAAATGACGAGGTGCTCATACTGGGAGATTTCAACCGTCCTAACATATCTTTTACTCTCGACGACGATAATAATTTCCTACCCATTAATGTCACACACGCTATTGACATGAAGCTTATTGATAATTTTTACGCCAGTGATCTGCAGCAAGTGATAAGGCAACCGAACACTAGTGGAAATTGGTTAGACCTGGTTTTCACTAATCTATATGACGAGGTGAACGTCTTCCCCGCCAGCGATGAGGAGAACCTTTTTTCTAACACGCTTCACCATTCCGCGTGGATATTAGAACTTAACTCCACTGTCACCCTGCATCGTGCATCTCACAACAATGCAATTGGTTTTGATTTCAAAAACGCAGACTATAATAGTATTTGCTTTGAGTTATCCCATATTGACTGGATAAATAGGTTATCGGGTGATAATCTAGACCAGTTAGTATCATGCCTCTACAACATTATTCTCAGCTCCATCGACAAACACGTACCCAAAATTAAAAAAAAAAGGGATAAATTGTCGGAGCCATGGTTGGACAAAAATACTAGATCACTGCGAAATCAAAGAAACAAATTGTACCGCACGATAAGAAGACAAACGGATTTTAACGATGAATTAAGATCCGAATACTCCAGACTTGCATCGGAATTCACTTTTAGGTCACGTGAGGCCTATACTACATGCATAAACAAAGTCGGAGAAAATATCTTAAAGGACCCTAAGAAATTCTTCGATTTCGTTAACACAAAGCGAAAGACCTCAGGGTATCCGGTAACAATGACGAATGGGAGAGCTTCCTCCTCGTGCCCCCAAGATATATGTAACATGTTTGCTGTGAGATTTAGTGAAGTCTTCGCTCCCAAATCTAACACAACGCACACTGACCCCACTTGTACTCAATCGTCAACAATCATTAACAATCTATCTCTGTCAGGTGACGAAATAAGAGCAGGTTTAAACAATCTTGATATTAATAAAGGTCACGGCCCCGACAATCTGCCTGCAAGCTTCCTGCAGCGCTGTTCAAATGAATTAGTATTTCCTCTTCGTCTTATTTTTAACAAATCGCTATCGTTGGGAAGTTTTCCTAAATTCTGGAAGAAATCCTTCTTAACACCAATCCATAAATCATCCGACAAGAAATTAGTGGATAATTATAGGGGCATTGCAATCCTATCCGCAATTCCTAAACTCTTCGAAAAGCTTGTGCACGACAAGATTGCACCACTTATAGATCCTAACATTAACGAGCAACAACACGGTTTCAGAAAGGGGCGTTCGACCACTTCAAATCTTATGATTCTTATCTCTGAACTTTTATGTGGTAGGAGAACGGCCATCAAGTTGATGCTGTCTACACGGACTTTAGCAAGGCCTTTGATCGTGTGGACCACCATATTTTGATTAGTGAGGTACTTTTCTTCGCAGTTTTCGGCTATTTTGCAATGCAAAAATTCAAATTTCAAAAATCCACCTTAGGGTAAGTTTTAGCAAATCCAATAACGAACAAAACATGCTCAACAAATTTTTCGCCTAGAAGCCTTCGTTAAGAGATATTCAACAAGAATGATCAAAAACGGAATTTTTAGAGGGCTACCACAAATTTTCCAGGTAGTTTCATGCTTGCGCACCCACCTCCTAGATATTGTTGGAGATGTCATTTCTGACCGATTCCATTAAAAATAGTCCGTTACATCACGCCAAAACCAAAATTTATACGTTTCACTTCTCTAGCACCTGGACTAGATGTTAACTTTATTTTTTTAAGACACCTTACCTTAAATTCTGGACGCATATCACAAATTGTTGAATTCAGCTTAGCATGATAAATGGGTGTAGAAAAAAATAAAAATGGCATACAATGGAAGCTACCAAGAATTGTTAGGCCACATAATACTATTTTTGCTCTTTTCACTGTACACATTGATTGCCGCTTTAGCGGATACATAACTGCTATAAAACGTTCCACTGTAAATGATACAACAAACCATACCGATAAAAAACTGCATAAATTGCTAAAAAATGTAAAAAATTGACAAAACACTTCACGACGATATAGATCGATATCCACAAAATTTAACCATTGTACAAAAGCACCTAACAAAAAGCAGGTGTCACTCACAGCTAACGCAGCTAGATAGTAGCTTGATGATAATTTTTTTAGTTTTGTTTTGAAAAATACAAAAACCGACAATATATTCCCTATGCTGCCAGTTAACACTAGTATTGGTGTATAGTAGATTAACATAAAATCTAAAACTGTTTCAGCTGTTAATAAAATTGCTGAAGCGTCTGCTGATGAATTGCCATGATAGTTCGGTGGTAGAGTTGTTGATTCTGTCCAATTAAATGCGTATTCCCTTAAGTCCGAGGGACTCGATGAGAATTCGGAATAGTTTCTAAAAATCATATTTTTTTCTATCATGTTTTACTACAAAATTTACAATTTTTACAATTTCACAATTTTACAATTCTACAATTTTACAATTCTACAATTTTTCGACACATTTTTTTTCTTTGATTTAAAAATCATTATTTTATTTATTTTTAATAAACCGATTGTAAAAATTTAAAATTATTTGTAAAATTTTTACAATTATATTTTTGAAACCGTGTTTAACTTCCTTTTAACCGATAGTCTATTACCGATACGTTTTCATTATCGTGCAACAGTCGTATTCTTAGGCGCGTTGTTCAAATGCCGCCATAAGTTCTACTGAAAGGACGAATTGCTAAAGCTCCCGTTTATAAGTTGAATAATTTTCCTTAAAGCTATCGAATTTAATTTTCCCCTTCATTCACTAAAAATCCTTCTCGCAAGAGCTTTCATTCTCTTTCAACTGAATATTCTAAAAGAACTTCCCTAAAAGAATTTGTACTTCTCTCAACCGGCAAAAAGAACTCTACGAAAATTCTTTTAGGTGAATGAGGAGAAGTTATTCTGATATCCTTAGGGGGAACCACACAAAATTTGTATGTTGGCTTTTTTGTTAACCTTGAATATTCCTTCCTTTCTTCCTTCTTCCTTGCAAAAAAAAAAATCACACAGTCAGGATGTGTGCGCACATGTTAAATGAATATCGCCATGTCTGTTCTCATCTACATTTTATAATGAACCTTAAATTGCGGACACACGTCGTTATTATTTAAAGAATTCCACCAGCCTATCTTCTCCTCATCATGTGATGTTACTAGGTGAGCTTAAATTGCTTTAGAGTACGCGAATGGTGTAGAATCCTTATTAGGTGTGTCATTAAATTAAAGGATGTTTCTATGTCCTCCCTGTTGTGATGCTGATGTTTTATTTGCTGAAAGACATTTTTTATACACATATACATATATGTACTAAGACAAGGTGTGTAGATACTATCGTGTTACTTCTGATTTTATATTTCAGTTACCAGGTGATTTTTTATATGAAATTTTATTCTGTCTCGTTATTTACAAAAAAGAAATAAGTCATAAATATTTACGAGATTACATTAGTGATGCTTGTCTAACTAGGAAAGATTCAAAGAGAATTGAGGATGTTAGTGAGAAGTTTTTATTTAATCACATACAATAATATGGAGGCGTAATCGGATCTTATCTTTTAGACTAAAGTAGTAATCACGAGTCTGACACAGATTAAACGATATCAAGCAGTTAGGAACTCTACTAGGAAAAACCCCTTATACAAAGACTCTATCTCTTCATACGTCTGTGATTCACTTTGACCTCTAAACCTACTATAGCTAAAGCCATATGCTGTAGGTATCTTTAATTGTAGTTGTAACCCAGGAAATCTACGACTAAGAAATTGGATTAGCAGTCGCGATTCATAATTCAATTACATACTAGTACAAGTAACTGCGTACAGGGATGAGATGTGCGGTTAATAGTACATAAAAATTTCGCTTTAGAAACTCCTTGTGTTACAACTTCATCTACCCATAAAATCTAAGCGCAACAAGAGTCTTAGTGTCCAATATACACTATATACACTAGTATTCCTTCAGCAGCATCCAATATACACTAGTATTCCTTCAGCAGCATCAGAATCAGTTTTTTACGAGAGAGGTATAGAAAGAACAAAAGAGAAGTGTTGTAACATGTTCTCCAGAAAATTTCAACGTGAAAACTTAACACACCTGGGATTAAACTCTTTTACAAATGCACAATTCGCTTTCGCTTACTCTTCTTACTCGCTGGTAGCAAGTATAATTATCAACACACACACACAGATATCTTCGTGTAAAGACAAGAAAGTTACTCCTGATGAAAAAATACCAGTGTAGACTTAGATTAACTCGTAAAGCCGGATCTGCTGCTGCTGAAGGAACACTAGTGTAGATACCCACATTTAGAATATATGTAAATGAAATAGTTTCCCAGTAGGGAATAGAAGTACTTTAAAAAGTACTTCTAGAAATCAAAAGCCCAGTACTTCCACCCAGTACAAAAAAGGCATTACATTAACGTGGCGGTAGCCTAGGCGAGGAAGTACTTCCATAGATGTGTTTTGGAAGTACTTATATCACATTTATTATTGTACTCACACAAAGTGATTATATTGTAAATTTTTGTAATGTTAGTTGGTGGAGGGGTGGTGGTAAAATTAGGCGATTTATAATTTTTTTAAAATCTAAATAAACAAAAACAAAATCTTACTGTGTTGTACTTCTACCCGTCCGATGCCACTAATTACGAAATCGACCTTTTCGTTTGTGTATTGGGCTGAAGATTCGGTTTATATCTTTGGAAGCTTTTACGGCTTAGTAAATTTATAATTTTTCGCATACAAATTGGATCTTGAAGCTAAACCAAGTAATTCTCTATAATAGTATTACACACAAAACGGCCACAACTCAAACTTAACTAGATAATGTAGACAGACTAGGCAGGCAAACCAGATGGACAGAGGAAGGATCAGCCAGACAGACCAGATAGACCGGTGAGGCAAACCAGACAGACCAGCCTGACCAACTATATCTTTTCAATTGGGACTAAACAATTTCAAATTGGGACTAAACAAATTCAAATTGGGACTAAACAAATTCAAATTGGGACTAAACAATTTCAAATTGGGACTTATGGGTTTAATTCATCATGAAATTAGGAAGAGTGCTTTTAAGAAGCCAGAGGTCAAGGACTTTGTTAGCCATTGTCTAAGAAATGCTCACAATATGTATCAGACAAATCTTCTATTAGTTATTGATAATGCGCCTTGTCATGCATTTTCATGCCTACATCGAAGAAGTGTTTCAGGAAAATGAATTTGTTGGTCATCGATTACTTAGACTTGGACCCTATAGTCCAATGTTTAATGCTATCGAGCACGCTTGGTCAAGCTAACGTGAAAAGAGAATTAGCAATTCAAATGCCACAAACTCGAACCAGTTAAGACAGGGCTAATATGACTCAAGCCGAATATCGTTTACAATGGTTACAAACAATCTTAATTAATGATATAAGAAATCAAACAGATGTGAACTGCACGAAATATATCGCCTATCGTTCAAAGGTTCTTACCCGATACATTAAATATGACGGATGCTCGTTTTCAAATAATGTTTTTATATTGCTATCTCTGTTTATTTATTCCAAACTTAATAAAAATAATTAATACTTTAATCTTTACTGATAGTAGTTCATTTATTACTTCAATGGTTTCGTTTGGAAATTGTTTGTTCCCAATTTGAAATTGTTTATTCCCAATTTTAAATTGTTTAGTCCCAATTTGAAATTGTTTAGTCCCAATTTGAAATTGTTTAGTCCCAATTTGAAGTTGAAAAGGTATAGTCTACCCGTGTAGCTGCCTGCCTGGTCTATCTGTAAATTTGCATCAATTTGTATACGAAACATTATAAATTAAATTAAAGATCTCAGGTAGACTTCTATGCAGGCAGCCAACTACACAGCTAGGCAGGTAGATTGGTCTGCCTGGTAGACTTTCCCAGCATGAACGCCAATCCAGGCGAAGCTCAACTAGTCTCACACATGTAGCGCAAGGCTCATCAACAAAAGCTTACTAAACAGCTGCTGTGATATGTGATAGTGTATAGTGAAGGTGTCATCAACGCAACAGTAGATGTAACGGATACAGACGGACAGTAAATGTAAATTTCTTTCCCCTTTCCCACACCCGTTCAAGGCACTGCCGGCGTCAAAGCCGTTGTCGGTCAGCTGACGGCATTCTCCTTGCTTTAGGAGGCATAACACTCCAGCAAGGCGCATCCCGTTAACCCCGACGGTGATGACAATGGCACTTCCGGTTGCGACTGGGGCTTGCAACCTTGTGTACACAAAGCTACGATACAATAATTTTTGTATCGACTTTACCAACATCCGTGGGTTAAAAGCGAATTTCTATTCCGTGTTGTGTCATCTCAACACTTATTCTCCCCCAATCTTCGCACTAAGTGAAACCCAGACTTTACCTAACGATTGCTTAGATTGTTATCAGGTTTCCGGGTACACTTTAGTGCACAATCTCTCCCCACATAGGGGAATTGCCATTTATATTAGGAAAGACGTTGCCTTCCAGAAGGTGTACAGCAGTACATAATCTGATTTTAACCATCTCGATATTAAAATTTCAATTCGTAATCACGTCATTTTCTTCTGTTTTCTCCGAACGTATCTCCGAATTTTTATCCTCCCATCCGGAGTGCGAAATCATTGTTGCGGGTGATTTCAACGTTCACAACGTAAATTGACTGAATTACTCGAATGGCACCAGTGTTTCTGTCAGGGATGCCGAGCTCTTTGCTGAGACCAATAACCTGCACCAAATAGTGAAACAGCGTACGCGTGTTCCTGACACTACGGGACAAGGGGCACACCTCCTTCATCTTTTTCTTACCTCCCACCCTACACGTTACTCCGTTGAGGTCGATTCGCCTATTGGCAACTCGGATCACTGTCTAGTCAGCGCTTACTTCTCCTACCCATCTCCAACCCCAACCACACCAGCTCCTAGGAGAACTGTTTGGCATTATGGAAAAGCCAACTGGTGGGGCTGATTCGCTTTTTCCGAGCTACTGATTGGGATTTGTGTTTTCAGAACCGCGATGTTAATTTGCGGCCGTATTACCAAAATTATACTGGCCGGAATGCGTTTATTCATTCCCGATTCTTCCAAATCCATAAAGCCCAGGCAATATGGATGGTTCAATCGAGAGTGTATGAACGCAATCAAAACCAAAGAAGCCGAGCGAAACATCTCGACGTGAGTACATCAGGTTGAGAAACTCTTGTAAATCCACCATCAAGAAAGTCAAAGAATTATTCGATGACAGACTGAGACGTAAACTCATAAACTCCACTGCTGGCAGTAAAAACTTCTGGTCCTTGGTAACCTCCATGAGGAAGAATTTCACTTCACATTCAACGCCTCCATTCATTTATAACAAACAGGTGATAACAGAAAGCAAACCCAAGGCCGATCTACTTGCACTTCTGTTCGCCGAGAATTCTTCCTTAACCGATGCTGACATGCAACCCCCCACCATCGAGTGTTCCGCTCACTCAATGGATAGAGTTTTCTTCAGGACGCGTAAAGTGTATAAGTGCCTCAAAGAGCTGGACTCCAACAAAGCCACTGGCCCCGACAAAATTCCCCCTATAGTTCTTAAAAAATGTGCCTCACCTTTGGCTAAACCTCTGCGCAAACTTTTTGCACTTTCATACTTCTCCGGAGTTCATCCTGACTCCTGGAAACTGGCTCATGTTCAGCCTATACCGAAAAAAGGTGAAGCTAGTGACCCTAGTAACTACCGCCCAATAGCAATTACTTCTGTTCTCTCCAAAGTTATGGAGACAATAATAAAAAGAAAGCTTATGGAATATCTTGAATACAACCAAATATTGAACGACAAACAATACGGCTTTAGATCGTAAAGATCTACTGGCAACCTCCTTGTTTGCCTAACGGAGCACCTCAGCCGAAGTATACACCGATTTGGTGAATCTGGTCTGGTTGCTCTGGATATCTCCAAGGCTTTTGACAGAGTATGGCATCCCGCTCTGTTGGCTAAACTCCAAGTATTGACGCTGTTCTGAAGAACTGGATTGAGAGCTCCCTTTCAGGCCGTTCAATCAAGGTAGTATTGGATGGCGTCGAATCCGACCCCCACCACATCTCCGCAGGTGTTCCCCAGGACTCAATTCTATCACCAGCTCTCTTCCTAGTTTTTATAAATGACCTGCTCTCAGTCCCCTCCAACTCACTCCACAGCTTTGCTGATGACGGTACTCTACGTTACTCCTATGGTTTTGATAATGTAACACAAGCGCGTGCCAGACCTTTTCTACATCATCGCCAACTGTTGTCCAATTCAATCAACAGGGACCGAACGAATTCTTGATTGGGGCCACAAGAATCGTGTCGAATTTAATGCATTAAAAACCAAGTACTGTCTCATCTCCAATAAAACTTGCACCGAACCGCTTTCTATTTCAGTGGACAACAAGACCGTAACGGCAGAACCCTCTCTAAACATCCTAGGCGTAACATTAGCTGAAGATCTGCGCTGGAATAACCACATATTCCAAAGTGCTAAACAAGCATCCCAGTGTCTAGGACTCCTCAAAAGGTGTAAATTTCTCCTTCAGCCGTCTGCCAGGGCTATAATCTACAAGTCCTACATTCGTCCCCGTCTTGAATACAACTCGTATATCTGGGCTGGGGCCCCAAGAACCATCTTAGCTTGGCTGGACAAGGTGCAAAACCGCGCCCTCAAACTTATTGGTGACAGCGCCATTTGCTCTTCAATTGACTCATTAAGCCACCGTAGGGATGTAGCAGCTCTGTCTAAATTTTATCGCTTTTTTCATAATGACTGCTCCATTGAAATAAGTAACCTCATGCCTCCACGGCAACATTTTTCCCGCAACACAAGACTTGCCCTCTCGGCTCACCCCTACAGTTTACAGCTCTTATCTTCGCGCACACTCCGATCTAGAAATTCGTTTATAACAAGAACAACTCGTCTGTGACATAACCTTCCAAAGACAGTATTCCCGAACTCATACAACATCCAAGAGTTCAAACGCAAGGTTCATCGCCACTTTCTGCAACACCCCCTTGACTCCCCCTAACCTATTATGTCCTTCTCTCTATCTTTCGAGCTAAGCTTACTACTGGACATTGCTTCTTCTTCTTTAAACTCCTTTAATCCCTCATGGGACATAGGGCGGAAACAGTTGCCCTCCAGCGGACTCTGTTTTGCGCGACAGCTCTTAGCTCCGACCAGGATCTCCCAGTTGTTGCGGCTTCTTCTAGTAGGGTTCTCCTCCACGTTGTTCTAGGTCTTCCTACTCGACGGGAACCTTGCGGATTCCAGTCAAGGGCCTGTTTGGCTAGATTTTCGTTTTCGCGTCGCAAGGTGTGGCCAACCCAATTCCATTTCCTTCGCCTGATTTGGTCGTCTATCCTTTCTTGGCCGGCACGGCGCCATATTTCTTCGTTTGAAATTCTATCTTGCCAGCGGATTTTTAGGATACGACGAAGGCATCTGTTGACGAAGACTTGTAGGCGCCCTGTTATGAATTGGGTGACTTTCCATGTTTCGCAACCATACAAAAGAACTGCCTTAACGTTGGAGTTGAACAGCCGCAATTTGGTGTTAGTGGAAATCACCGTTGATCTCCATATATGGGACAGGCATGCATATGCGCCTCGTGCTTTATTTATTCTTGAACTGACGTCTTCTTCTGCCCCACCATTTTCGGTAATAATGCTACCGAGGTAGCAGAATTTATTTACCAGTTCCACGTCACGGTTATTCAGCGCTGTTCGTTCAATGGTGTTTGCATTTATCCGCATTTCTTTAGTTTTAGTCGGATTTAGCCTTAAGCCTGCTGGACTACTTTCTGTTGCCAAATTGTTTAACATGTTTTTGAGGTCCTGGTGTCTGTGGGCCAGCAAACAGATATCATCGGCGTAGTCGAGATCCTTAAGGCGGTCTAACAAACCCCATTGTATTCCGCCTGTTCTACTATCTAGAGCGCCGACAAGGATGTCATTTATTACTATAAGAAATAGTAAAGGCGAGAGTAGGCATCCTTGTCGTACTCCTGAGCTCACCTCGAAGCTGTCGGATAATTTTCCATTATGGAGAACTCTGCATTTGGAATTGTTATATAGGGCTTTTTTCAATTCTATTATTTTATCAGGCAGTCCACGTCGCCGTAGTGCCTGCCATATAAAGCTCCTATTGACCGAGTCGAACGCTTTCTCATAATCTACGAAAGCAAGGTAAAGGGGGGATCGGAATTCAGTAGACTGCTCCACTATTATTCGTAAGGTGTTAATATGATCAATACAGGAACGGCCCTTCCTGAATCCGGCCTGCTGCCTCCTAAGCGTTCGATCAACTCTCATGCCTCACTTATCCTAGATAGTAATATATGGGACAAAATTTTGCCCACAGTAGATAATAAACAGATACCTCTCCAGTTGTCGCATATTGTTAGGTCCCCCTTTTTTGGTATTTTGACTATGATACCTTCCGTCCAATCCTCCGGAAAGGTACAGGTGTTCCATGCTATTTCTAGGATTGGCTGAAGCGCATCTGCTATGAGGCTTGAGTCGGCTTTCAACAATTCTGGCGGGATGCCATCTTTTCCTGCTGCTTTACCATTGGCCATCGCATGAATTGCGGTTACTATTTCCGTCTTGGATGGGGCCCGAATGGCGATTCTTATTGGCTGTGCATTGTTGTTGTTTTCCTGAGGTTCCTGTGTAAGTGTACCATTCAGGGCGGCGAAGAAGTAATCTCTCCATCTTTGGAGTTGCTCTTCGTCGTAGCACAGCAGCCTTCCATCCGCACTCTTAACGGCATGCTTTTTAGTAGAGTGCTTTCCCGAGAGCTGTTTAGTGATTTGGTACAGCACCTTACTGTTGCCTGTGTTTGCCGCGTTTTCCGCTTTTTCTGCGAGCTCATTTATCTGCTGCCTTTTATCACGCCGGACACTTCTCTTAACCTCCCGATGTAATTGGGAGTATTCCCGTTCTAATTGGTGACGTCTTTCCGGGTCGTTTGTAGAGTTTACGTTATTTTTGAGGGCCCTTCTGCGTTCTATTTTTTGCCAGGTTGTGTCCGAGATCCAGTGTTGCAGGTTTCTTTGGACATAACCGATGCTCATTTCCGCAGCCGTCAATATCGCGCCCTTCGTCGTACTCCACAATTCTTCAATATTTGTGTCGTCAGAAACGATTTGCTGGTTTAATAAGTCTTGTAGGTTTCCAGCAAATTCCCGCTTTTTAACGCTCTCCCGCAGGAGGTCTACGTTAAACCGTCTACGGGTTCTAGCAGTTTGTTGCACGTTTCTGATTGCAGCGATTTTAAGGCGACTGGACATTGCACCATGACCTAAACGACATGACGTACTAGTAGTACAAAGGGTGACACCTGAGCTTAGACTATCACATAAAAAAAAAGGTTTCCAAGCCCAGCCTGGGCCAATGTAGCTATATTACTATGCTTTTTCCCTATAAGTGTGGAACCAAAGCTCGGTGTGTGTAATACGAACGTTGCGCGCAAATTTGTCTTCTAATCTCCATTAGATAGCTTCTACACTGAAACCACGATGCGATGTACCTAGTTCAGATCCCCCGGAATATAGGTGGTGCGACTCTCGCTTGCCTAAACAAAGCAGAAAGGAAATCTCCTGTTCTGTAGTTGCATAGAAAATCTCATAAAATCGACCAATTAAATTTGCGATTTTTCAAATTCTCAATAATATGCATAATGTTATACTAAACGTTAGCAGGGACGAAATTATTGAAAGAAATATAGAACAAGTGCCTATTTTATTCACAATAAGTAAATTTAAAAGTTATATGGTCAACCAAAACGAAGCGATTTCAGCAATAATCTCCCCTATGGGCCAAAAATGCATTTTTTTAGCATTTTTTCCTTCTCACCGATTAGCCTATACCTAATGTATTTTTGTGTAGACATAATAATGTACCTATTGTCATTAAATTGCAATATACATATCTGTTGGCCCAAACCCCTGTTTTCTACAATTTATTTCTATCAATTCCCCTTGCATTCTTCATTCAAATGTCTTGCTATAGGAGGTGGTACTAGCGAATGTATTGAAATTGAATTTGGTATTGTTCTCTTTCTGATGTGAAGGCTAATGGATTGGTTTTTTTTTTGGTAGGAGCTACGGGGGGAGGACCCGCACCACAGGTTCTTCCTAAGGGCCTCCAGGTCCTTAATCCGGCTCTGTCTGACACCCTTCCTACTGCGATCCAACAATGCCTTAGCCGTATTGCGTGACAGTATAGGGCAGTGGCGTCGTCAGAAGTTTTGGTGAAAGGTTATTATAAAATTCTATGGAAAGATGGAGATTACTTCTACTCCCTCCAAAACCACGGAAACGATTATCAATAAAAGCCTTATGGGGTGCCTAGAGGGGAATCTTAAATGTGTGTCTGGACTTGGTTAGTCTGAATTGGCTATCTGATGTCTCCAAGGCTTTTGATACAGTTTGGCACGCTGCTCTGTTTGTTAAACTCCAAGCAATTAATCTTGACTAAGTTCTGAACAACTGGATCTAGAATTTTCTTTCCGTTCAATCACGATAGTATCATGGTAGTGTTACGCATACACCTTCGATAATGCAATACAAGCACATGCCAGATCCTGTTTTCACAATAGCGAACTTATGTTCAACTCAATCAACAGAGATGTTGAACTTATCCCCGATATAGGCTCGCCAGAATCGTGTCAAATTCAATGTTTCCGAAACGAAGCACTGTGTTCTTTCCAATAAAATCTGCAATATCGGATCAGACAGAGAAACCAGATAGACAGCCAGATAGCCTCTTCTCGAATTATTATTATCCTGCTTTACCCTCTCGGGAGCATAGGGCCTCCACAAACCTTCGACATCGGACTTTGTTTTGAGGTATCCTCTTGGTTTCAATCCAGGTTTTGTCCAAATTTTCGAATTCTTTTATTACTCTCATTCTCCATGTATTTTTCGGTCTACCGACACCTCTACTTCCTTGCGGATTTCATTCAAGTCCTTTTGTCGTTAATGCAATATTTTCTTTTCGTAGCGTGTGCCCTATCCGGGTCCATTTCCTTTTCTTGATCTGTTTGATAATTATTTCCTGTTTTGTCAAGTTCCATAATTCCAGGTTTGATAGTTGTCTGGGCCAGAAAATTTAACACATTTGATTTTTTGACGAATCCTTGCGATTTCCACACATCTGTTGAATCCATCTTTAACTTTTTTAATCCTACTCAGAATATCCTCCCTCCCCAATTATACTACCGAGGCTATTGAACTTCTTCATGTCTTCTGTTGTATTATCTTTTATTATGAAAGGGTTAGTTTTTGAAGTATTAATTCTCATTGATTTTGTTTTTTGTACATTTATTTTAAGACCATAATTCTAACCTGACTATTTTTCTTTGTATGACTTCTCTTGTATGAACTAGAAGTTCAATGTCATCTTCCAATTATTTCGTCAAGTACAGAGAGTAAAGGCGAAAGTGGGCAACCTTGTGTTCGATTGAGTCTTGAAATTCTTTTAGAATTTTTTCCATATTATGCCTCAGGGTGAAAATCTATTTGCCTGTAATAAAGATTCACATATCCTTTGACTTACCATATACACACTGAAAACAAGTTATTTACATATTTATATTGATTTAATTGCTTGCTAGTCAGCTGTATTCATTCAACAAGTAATCCAATAAAATTAAAAAAAAAAGCCTTGAAAGTTTGAACATATTTTAGTCCGAAAATACATTGAAGCCTACATAAATTTCAACCTCTGAATAATTTTTTTCCAACTTGTGACTGTCATACAATGACAACTGCTATCCTTTTCTTATTGTCCAACAATGAAATTTAAGGACAAATAAAGCTTCAAATTTTACGTAACCTCCAAATAAACCAAAACCAATCCAATGATCTTATTGCACCTCCCAAATATCAAAACTGAAGAATGCTTTTAGGTTTCAGCAACAGGTATTTTAAAACAACCCAGCACGTGTCCTTTCTCTCACAAAACGGAGAAAACGGGCTCTCTTCAATAAATTTCCCGAGAATATCCTTTTCCCCTTTCACGTTCGTAACATAAACCCCAACCCCGTAAAAGCTCTGAGAAAAAGTTTGCAGCCGTCCTTAAATCTAGGAAAATTCGACAGGACTTTCAGTTAAAGCACATCGGTGTTGTAATCGCAACAGAAGGTCCTTGAACGTCCTATTTTTTTTTCTGTGTGAGTGTTTTCCTATCGGCACTTCGGGTTTCGCCGGAAGAATTCATCAATGACCTTGAAACAAGATTCGGGTAAGTCCTTTTGGCTTAGCGTGTCCTGATCCTTTATCCACTTATAGTGCGAATTCGCTGTGACCCTCTTCTGTTGTTCAATTATTCGATTTTATTTTATGTTTTTAAAGTTGCCGCGTTATTTTTGAAATTGATTAAATATTTTTTTATTTATGTTTAACATTTATTTTTTGCAGAGGATGAAAAGGCGGGAACCCTGGATGCTCTTCTGAGTAATGCTTACTGCCGGTCTCAGCGATTCCTGTCGAAGCAGATGGCACAGCTGAGGCCGGAGCTGACGATGTCCATGTTTTCCGGTAAATATGATTTATTGGTTTTCTTCATAATATACATATTTTAGTAGTGATTGTCATTTTTGTTAATATTAAATAAAACGTAAACAAATTTATCTTTCACAATTTTCGACGAATTTTCGGCCGCTCATGGAATTTTTGTTTAGTAAGGTTTCTTTTTAGTCCACATTTTTTATTCACTACCTGCGACCTATTGCGCAAATTTCTATTCCAAACAGGTACATTATCAAAAGACAGAGGTACAGGGTTGCATGAAGGATAAAAATTCATTATTAAAGCCCTTTGATAAATAGTTTCGTTGGAAAAATGTGCTCTGCTTCACCCCTTTCAAAATTTTTGTAATTTTTCTGAATATTTTTATTTACAGAGGGTTTTATGGTCACGACGATAAACCACAATTTTTTATTTTTGCTCGAATAACTTATTGTAGATTTTTTTTCAACAAAGACTGCAGCTATTTGTCATGGCAGAGTCTCTTCCATGTCACATCTGCTACTCATAGTCTTTGAGTAACATAAAATCTCTTTGCCATACTAAATAAAGGACTTCTTTTGCATTTAGTTGTAAAAGATTCCCGAACCCCTTCACTTGATTGGCATTACGAGTTTTGCATAATGAATCGGGTAACATACATATATATCAGTTGCAGTCGTTGTATGTGATATAGGGTGACTTCGTAAATGCCAACAAACTGTGTCAAAAAACAGTACTAATGCAGTCAAGTCAAAGTTCAGTAAAAGCTTAGACAAAGTTGTGCAGTTTTAAATTTGACATTTATGAAGTGTACTTTTTTTTACTTTTTCACAAAATGATAAAAAGGTTATTCTAATCAACTCTACAGCTGCAGAAAACATTAAGTGGTCTACAAATACAAGACAGATCATGGAGGAATTTTTCAATTTACGTAAAACCCCTTTTCCTTTTGTCATTTTGCGTTTATTCCGCGCACTTTGCCGATTTTTTATACTTTGCATCATAGCTATTCATGATGCCGAAATCCCCATTTCAATGCAAAGATTTGGCGTTTACGATGCAATTATGAATACACTGCTTTAAAACTGTGGCATTTATGAAGTCTTGACTTAAACCGACTGCTTAAATTTTACATTTACGAAGTCACCCATACTTAACATTCATTACATTATTATTTGGGGGCCGTCTTTGCAGGCACTGCAACCTTTTTGTCTATTATACCAACCCCACCATTACAAAGGTTAAGGCTTTTGATATATGTAGGCTAAAATTGATTTAGAATTCATATCCCAAATTTTTCTGGGAACAGGGAATTGGCGATGGACAATACACGATTTCCTTTTCGCTACAGCCTCACAATCGCACATGAAGTGCTCCGCTGTTCCGGAAGCTGCCCCGCAGAACCGACAGCTACAATTAATGAGGCAAATTACACGGCATAACATTTCTTCCATCAACACTTCCAATAATTCCAATAAACCGGTTTTATAGGCAAGGGGTCGCGGGGAAGTTTGTTACTTGTGCATCCCAAAAAATTCTCGACTGCACAGAGCAACACACTAACACAATCATAATTTCATTCTCGGGGCCTACGAAAATGACTTGCTTAACTGACAGTTTGTACACAGCTACATAGACAATAGAATTGTTACACGAAAAAATGCAGAACAGTCAGTTTATCGTGTAATTCGTATAACACGCACAAACCGGTTTGTTACAGCAGAAAGTGTTATGCCGTGTAACTCGCCTCAATTACCAGCTCTATTCTACTTAAATAGTAATAAAGCGATCAGTGGCCAGTGTCCAATCTGAAGCTCTTTTATTCTTTTTGGTTTCCACCTGTTGAGATTTAAAAGTTTGTCCGCTTTAGCTTTGTCGTTTAGAATGAGTCTGTTAGCTTGACTGGAAACCTGGTTCTTTGTTTAGCTATAATAAATAGCCGGTCGACCGAAATTTTGGTGGCCGATCTCACGAGGCATCAGAAAGATGACATGTTTGCCCATACTCAGTTGATATGTCGCAGTCAGACCTTCATGACGTATTAGCAAAGCAAAAAATTTTATCAGAAAATCATTTTTTCAAAATAGTGGAATTTTTCAGTTGCAGTTTTTCAAGTGCGTTTTTATTAATTTCACTTCATAGCGGTGGAAATATTAACTTTCATTACATACAAAGAAAAAAGTGCAGTACTAGTTTTGTCACATGTAATTCCGTGAACGTGCGCAGTTCGACCTCATGGATCCTCCGGAGGGTAACCGTTACACTTGCTGCAAAACCAAGCAATCCCAACAATGTGTATGTATAAATTGTGGTGCGATTTACCACAAATCGTGCCTCAAACGGCAAGACAAAATTGTTATAATTGATGCTACGCGCGTGATTTGTTGTCTTTCAACGACGGAAAACGACAATTCAATTTTCAAAAGTATGAAAGAACTAATGACTGATTTGATAACTGAAAAGGAGAAAAGATTCGTCCTTTTGGAGGATAAAGTCTCGTACTTAGAAAAATCGCCAACAATTGTTCACCCGCATGTCACCAAAACATACGCTGAAGTTGTCTCGACGGAGATAAAAGTACCCCCCATACTCGTCAAACCGAACGTACATACATCTCGAGGCAAAATCCTAAAGAAAATCAAAAACGAAGTCAATCTGCATGGTTTAAATATCTCTGTTGATACGCTGAAAGAAACAAAAGATGGCTCGCTCCTAATTAAGTGCAATAATATTAAAAATAATGAAACGATGAAAAAAGAACTACAAAAAATTCCGGACTTAAATTGCGAGATTAAAACATTGGAAATGAAAAAACCGCGTGTCAAAATAATTGTCGATGTCGCCGGTGACATTGGATCGGAAGAAGTAGAAAATTTAATCGTCTCTCAAAACTTTGAAAACTACACGAACGATGACTATGACATCGTTCATGTACAAAACAACAAAAAAAAGGCACAAAAACGGTTTTTATGGAATTAGCTCCCGAGCTCTTTCGATCGGTCATGAAAAACAGAACGCTTTACATCGGGTGGCAACGTTGTCGCGTTTTCGGAGATTTTAACTTGAGCCGTTGCTTTAAATGTAACGGCTACGCCCACAGTGCTAAGAAGTGCCAAATCGAAGTCAGATGTCAGTACTGTGCCGAAAATCACGACAGCGCGTCGTGCCCTGATAAAAACGTCAAATGCTGCATCAATTGCATGAGATCCAACCAAAAGTTTAACACCCAATATGATCTCGCGCACTTTGCCTTCGATGAAAACTCGTGCGCGACTTATAAATTCTACAAGCAGCGAGTCATTAATCAGACAAATTATTGTTAAAATCTTAACCCTATGTTAATCACGGTAAACGAATTACAAACTGAAATTCAAACCACTAAATACTCAAATTTATGTCAAGTCGACAACTTATTAAATGGAAAAAAGGGATTATTTATTTTACATTTAAATATCCGTAGCTTAAACAAAAATTTTGATGAGCTGAAATTATTTATTAAATCTTTAAAAACTAGTCCAGATGTGATAATATTATGTACTGAAACGCATAAAATAACTTTGCCTGCACTATACGAAATCGAGTGTTACAGTTTCTTTTACGTAAATAGTGAGATAAATAAATGCGACGGCGCTTGTATTTACGTCGCATCGAGGCTAAGGCATAAAAACACGATCAAGAAAATAAATCGAATAAATGTTAAGCCCGGTACCCACTTGTTGCAAACCGGCGTTTCGTATCCCTGTATCGTTTCAATTGTTGATTGATACGAACAAAACAGGAACCCAAATTTTTCGTGTATCATCACTGCGTTTCGAATCATCCAGCCTGTATCATGTTTGATGCGGGAGCGCGATACGGTTATCTGGTCAGTGTGTGATTTGAAAACATAAAAAACAGGATACGCGCATGCCCGTACACACTTCCTCCTAAAGCGTATCGTATCATTCCTTTGATGTGACGGAGAAAAACCGCTAAATGAGAGATCGGGTTTGGATTGTATCATTTCGCACATTTTGAAACGAAGCGTTGCAATTTTTTTAGAAAAAAATTTAAAGAACGGTGATACGAAACGCCGGTTTGCAACAAGTGGGTACCGGGCTTTATTTTGACTGAACTTGACCTTGGATGTGATAAATTGTTGATAACGTCTCTTTATAGATCTCATTGTATTGCAATAAACGATTACATTAATGACCTTTACAAATATTTAGATGATCTCAAAAATACACGTAACCATTTAATCATAGGTGATATAAATATTGATCTGCTTCATGAAAACGCGAAAACTAATACCTATATTAATAACTTCTACGAATATGGTTATCACTCATACATTAACATACCAACGAGAGTAACTAACGATAGTGCATCATGTATAGATCACATATTTGGTAAACTAAGTGATGGAATCATAGCTTTTCCATTCGTATATGATAATGACATAACTGATCATTTTTCTACACTATTATTTTTAGAGTTAGAACTAAATGACAAAACAACAAACACTAGTCCAAATTTGCAAAAAAAAGTTGATTTTAACAAGTTGAAAAGTAACATAGATAACGAAAATTGGGCTGATATTTATACAGAAATGGAGGTTAATATAGCTGCTAACAAGTTCATTGAGAAAATCCAGCATTATTGTAACCTTGCGACAAAGTATCTGAAATTAAAATGTAAACGCGGAAGAAAAGAATGGATTACTAGCGGACTTTTAAAATCATGCAAAATAAAAAACAAACTATATAGTCAATCAAAAATGAACCCGAATAGCACCGAGATGAAGAAAAAATATACCGAATATAAAAACAAACTAAAAACTATTATACAATTAGCCAAAAAAACCTATAATGACAAAATTGTTGCAAACATCGGTAGCGATTGTAGAAAACTATGGCAATTCATAAACTCAAAAATAAAAAGTGGTTCAGGAAAAAAAGAGAAAATCGAAAAAATCTTTTCAGAAAAGGAAAAAACGTTCGTTCACGAAAATGAAGATATATTGCAAATGAGTTTAATGAATTTTTTGTTAACGTGGGACCGAATATGGCTGATAAATTTATGCGTCAACCTTTACCGAATACCAACACGGCCCGGACGCAAATCCAAGAATCAATTTTCTTTGAGCCCACTAATGAGGCCGAGATACTAGAACTTATATCTAAATTAAAAAATAAGGCATCCGGGATCGATAATATTTCTACGCAAATTCTGAAAGCAGTTTCAAAAAACATTGTCAAGCCCTTAGCACACATTTTAAATCTTTGTATGGAACAATCAATTTTTCCTGACGCCTTGAAAAAGGCAGAAGTAATACCAATTTATAAAGCAGGGGACGCGGATAAAACAACCAATTATAGACCGATCTCCTTAATTTCCAATTTCGCGACAATCTTTGAAAAAATTTTGAAAGTGAGAATAAATAAATTTATTGTAAAACATAAACTGATAAGCCCCCGGCAATTTGGCTTCCAATCGGGATTGAGCACTGAAGATGCTCTGACAAATGTAATTGATAAAATACACGACGCTATTAGTACAAAAACACCATGTATCACAGTTTTTCTCGATCTTGCAAAAGCTTTTGACACTGTCGATCATTGTATATTATTGAATAAGCTGTATAATTTAGGTTTCCGAGGAAATGCGCACAAACTTATGCATAGTTATCTGAATGATAGGACGCAGATTGTAAAAATAGAAAATTCGTGTAGCGTTGAGTTAAAAGTAAAGTGTGGCGTCCCGCAGGGCACGGTACTGGGACCGATATTATTCATATTATACATGAATGATATGCTTGAGATGGACCTAGCCAGTGATATCGTGTCTTTCGCAGATGACACTGTCTTAATCGTAAAAGAAAAAACTTGGCAACAAGCTTTCAATACATGTAATAACGACATTAATAAAGTATACAGAGCACTTTATAAAAATCACCTTTCTTTGAATATCAAAAAAACTGTTTACATGACTTTCGGAAGCTATAAGAATAGTCTACCACCGGACACGCCTGTGATTATACATTCAATTGACTGTCTCCGTGATACTTGCGATTGTACGAATATCAATAGAGTAACTGAAACGAAATATCTCGGCATTATTGTAGACTCGAATCTAAATTGGAGTAAGCACGTCGAAAGGGTGGTAAAAAAAAGCAGATATCTTATCTACTTGTTTTACAAACTTAAATATTACTTACATAGAGAACAACTTTTAATGATTTATTTTGCACTTTTTTGGTCAGTAGCGACTTACGGAATAATTGTATGGGGAGGCACTCATGAAAAAACAATTAGCACTTTACTTTGCATACAAAAAAAACTTTTGAAAATAATATTTAATAAACCCCTATACTACGATTCAGAAAAACTCTTTAAGGAATGCAATATAATTAACATCAAAAAATATTTTATAGAAAAATCAGTGTTTAAAAATTTTGACTCGTTACAAACTTCTTATTTTGATCAGAAAGAAAAATCACACAGAATCATCACAGTACCTTCAATAAAAATCAACAAAGAGATAGATAGGCGGAACCATCAATACGTCAGTTGCAAGGCCTTCAATGCCTTGCCACTGCCTTATAAAGAGAGCACTTTAATGAATTTAAAAAACTGCAAGAAAATTAGGAAATGGCTAATAGAAATGTCTTTAGCAGATTTTAAAAAAAATACTTCGACCAATAATATAAAACTTATGATATATTTATTCTTATTTACTATTACTATTAACTTACAAATTTTCTATTTCCTTATTTGCTATGTGAGATAAATTTTGAAATTTGAATTTTGAAAAAAAAAAAAAAATAAAAATTGTTAATCTGCGATATATTTACACAGGGTCGCGCACAGGCTTCGGCCTTCAGCGAAATATTGTTAAGCGAAATATTGTTACTTAGTAAGGATAATGCCGATAACTGTTTATGTTTAGTAGATTATTATACAATATTGTTATACACCTGTGTTAATAAATAAATAAATAAATAAATAAACTCTTGGCATATCGTCGATGATTTCATTAGGGATGTGTCGTTCGGGACTTGGCATCACCTATTATTCATACAATTCCAACTACCTGAATGGCGTGCAGAACAACTTGCGGAGTTTCCAAAGCTCTGCCCTATAGCCCATCCTGCACGATGCAATACTGACGCTACACGTCCTACAAGAAGCGCTCACTAATGGGTTCGCCGTTGATATCGGAGACACGGTAGTAGTAATGCGGCTCTACGAATTCGAGATAATGGCGAACGCATTGCTATGGGAGATAAAGACGTGGCTAGTCGACGTCGATAAAGACGTAGCTAGTTAGACGCTAGTCTAATGGTTAAAGAGTAGACGATTACACAGGCCTGCAAGGTTTTTTTCTTGACAATTTAATAGTCGTATTTTAAGTATTTTTTCGCGCTGAATCCGAATCCGTTGGCCAAATTGCCCTATCACGTCAGGATTTTGAGCAATCCTAACCTAAAAGTGCCAAAAAGCGTGTTTTTTGCACTTTTGCGCGTTAAATATCTCAAAACTATGGAATGATAGGGCAAATCTGACAACGGGATCGTTTTCAGCATGCCAAAATCTATAGAAAAGCATGTCGGAAGCGTGAAATTTGACAACACTTTTTTTGTAATACTGAAAAGAAAAACTTCTTGGCGCGAAATCGACGATTTTTATTAAGACATGTTATCATCGTTGCACCTCGTTTTTCGGGGGCTCGTATTTTAAGTATTTTTTCGCGCTGAATCCGAATCCGTTGGCCAAATTGCCCTATCACGTCAGGATTTTGAGCAATCCTAACCGCGAACACGCTTTTTGGCACTTTTAGGTTAGGATTGCTCAAAATCCTGACGTGATAGGGCAATTTGGCCAACGGATTCGGATTCAGCGCGAAAAAATACTTAAAATACGACTATTAAATTGAAAAGAAAAAAAAAACCGTTTTTTGCAGGCCTGTGTTATCAGTTATCGAGACTCAAAACGTCGCTAAAAATCGTCAAGAATGGAAATGAATCGTAAATGGAGTTCGAGACCCAGCGGCACCGACAGCAGCGTATCCGTTGCGGGGACGTCCCGTTAGAACTGCCAGCTAACAGATCAAAGAAGAGAAGAAGAAGAAGTCTAATGCTAGCCGAGTATAAAACGAAAATAGTGCCAATAAACAAGCGGAAAAGGACGGAGATCATAACGAGCGTGACCTTACCAAAGTAAAAATAATTTAGTTGGTTAACTTTTTGAAAAACATATACGCGCCCGTAACTAACGCGAGTGTCACACGTGTATGCACGCTCCCTGTATAGCCAGGAAAATCCAAAAATTGAGCCCGCCAGGGGTATTCACACACCCGCTGCACGCATGGAAGTTTAAAAATAAACCCGCATCGGCATCGACCATTCCAAACGCGAGTGTCGTTTTACTAAAAGGTTCCCCAACCAATTACTAACCATGTCTAATACTGCTTGACCTACGCAATGGAACCAACGGGAAAGAAGGAACTGTCTTTCATCGTATTGTGACTGGCGGTAAAACGTGGATTCGTTGCGATAACTCAAAGCGAGAGCAGAGGGGAGTGGAGGGGGCCTCGTTTATGAATCAACATTGACGGGCAAACCAAACATCCATGGTTCGAAGGACATGCTGTGTATTTGGTGCCACCAACTGTGCGTGGTTTATTATGAGCTGGTGCAACCGAGCGAAACCATCACAGGAGCTTGCTATTGAACATAACTAATGAGTGTGAGAGGAGCATTGAAGGAAAAACGGCCACAATTCGAGCAAAAACATGACAAAGTGATTTTGCAGCACGACAACGCTCCGCAGCATTTTGCTAATGCTGTCAAAACCTACTTCGAAACGCTTATTGGGACAACCTGCCCAATCTGCCCTGTCACCCAGACATCGCCCTCTCGTGAAAGCTGGTGACATATACGAGCGTAGCCTTAAAAGGCTTTTTTTACTAGTGATATGTGTTTGCGTACGTATGTGGTCATTTTTTCCTGCACGGCTCGTTCGAAACGTATTAACGAAAATATAAGCTGAAAAGATTTTTATAATATTCGGGTGAGCCGTTTTTTTGCTTTAAACGACATAAGTGATTTTTGTACCTGCACGATATCGGACGAACCATAAAATATATCGACTTAGTTGAGGTGCCGTTCCAAAAATATTAACGAAAAAATGATCTGAAAATATTTTCGTAATATTTGGTCGCAATGTTTTTGTTTTTGTTTAATCGACGTTCGTGATAACCACCCATACGATACCGCGCAAACCAAAACCTATATCGACTTCTTTGAGGTGCCGTAAGAAAAATATTAATAGTTCAGTCAATCTGTCGAAAAAAAAAAATAAGAATTGCACAGAAAAAACCAGTCGGATGAAATGTAGGTGAGTCGTTAGGAAATGATGTAAGAAAGCTTACTTGGGCGTGGCCACCTGCTACCTCTGTGGGTTTTTGAAAAAACTCAAAAAAAACTCAAAAACATTTTGAAATGCATTTTTCTCGAAAACTATGCATTCTACAGAAAAGTTTATTGGAAAAAAAATGTAGAGGGGCCTTTAGTCAGCTGCCCTATTCTTCAAGAAACGCACATTTTTCAGTTGCTATGTGAGTTTCAAAGAGTCGGGACAGCAAAACTTTGCTCCTTGAAAATGAGTGAAGATATTCCTGTTTGTTTTCTTTGTGACAAGTTTGTCGTGGATGATGTGCGTCACGTGGGTGTCCAGGGTCGGAAATCGTTAGTACAAGGAGCAATAATTAGAGGCGATTCTAAAATTCAAGAATTATTATTAGAAGACGATAGCATCCCAGTCCCAGACTTGCACGGCAGATGCTACCGCTCGTACACCCAACACGAACGCGCTGCTAAAAGGATTGAAAAAGCACGAACATCGTCAAGGTATTTTTTAATACTTTTTGTTCAAATGAGTGATATATAAATTTTATATGGCAAAAATCATAATTCACATTAAATATTTTATTGTAAATTGCATATTATGTTTTTTCATAATATCGTCTCCTTATACGGTATTCGCGTTTGTAACCCACTTAATAAGACATTTTTGAATTCAATGAGCCACTTTTCTTAATGCGTTGAACATGCTATTTTTTCGGGAATCGTATAGAAATGACGTACATACATTGAAATATTGTAAAGAAAATTGTAATACGTACAATGAAACCAAAAATTGTAAAGAAAAAATAATTGGTTAAAGCATGCCATTTTCTGTTGACAATTAATCGCACTGTAATGAACGTTATATCTAAAATCGTGAAGAAAAGTGTTGCTAGCGAGAAAAGTCTCACTTTTCTTTATGATTTTTGATCGATTAATGTATGTCATTTCTATACGATTCCCGAAAAACACTTTTTTTGGCACTTGAGCGCCACCAACTGCGCACATTTTTTGTTTTACAATATTGCACCAATGACATTAATTGTAGATAACGATGCCCTCTACATTTTTTTTCCAATAAACTTTTCTGTAGAATGCATAGTTTTCGAGAAAAATGCATTTCAAAATTTTTTTGAGTTTTTTTTTTTGAGTTTTTTCAAAAACCCACAGTGGTAGCAGGTGGCCACGCCCAAGTAAGCTTTCTTACATCATTTCCTAACGACTCACCTACATTTCATCCGACTGGTTTTTTCTGTGCAATTCTTGTGACAGATTGACTGAACTATAACAAAAAATGCCCTGAAAAAAAATTTTTAACTTTCGGTCTGGCCTTTTTTTTTTAATGAAAAAAGTGTCAGAAAGATCTTATATAGATAAGTTTTGCTAATATCTAATAAACTCGATGAATGAAACACATTATAAACGAAGTGATCATTTTTGGATTCTGCACAACGATAGCTTTCCAACAAAACATCACTTGTCAAAATCCGACACTCTTTAAAAATCGTGCAAAAATTACGTTACCCTTTACGCTGACGCTATATTCGTTCATCGGCTGTTGAATTGCAAGATGGACTTAGGTTTCTTAAGAAGCCTTTAGAGTGAATAACTGCAACCTGAGAGGTGAACCTGCCTTGCACATTTAGGGTTGCTCCACACTATCGTGCCGTTCTCGGTCCAGTCTCGTGCCCTTCTCGGTCAAATCAGTAAAATATTTTTATAGGACTCTAGTTTTGGGTAGGATAAGATTTTAAGATGAGTTTGTAAGGGGTGCCCCTTTTCAATTTTGTTGAGCTAGGACAATGTCACACTTCAAATGAGGCGATGTGCTATTGTAAAGCCAAAATTACAAAAACAAGCAAATGAAAAAAATTACTTTTGACCCAAAAATCACTCAAAAACTGATTTTTTCGAAAATAGTATTTTGTAGGCAAAACATTTTTTTCAACTACTTATACCAAACATTATTGCTTACAAAATACAATTTTCGAAAAAATCAGTTTTTGAGTGATTTTTTGGCCAAAAGGTGATTTTTGCACTTTGACCTTGACTAACTTCGAAATGGTTAAGCTTTCGAAAAAATAACCTGAGGACTTTTTGTAGGCAATAATGTTTCATATTGACTGCATTGACTGAAATATCAGTTTTCGGGTGAAATTTTGGCCAAAAATGATTTTCGAAAACTTTGACCTTGAATAACTTTAAAGGGGTTAATCGAGTCAACTTCACTTCAAGTTAAAGTTTCAGAATTTTCGTGCAACAGAGAAAAAAGCATACAAATTTCTGTGCGATAAAAGAGTTTCAAAGTGCACTTTCGCGTTCAATTGGGGTTGTAAACGCGGCTTTATAGTTACTTGAACTAGCTTCTCTCAGGATTACTTTGACACCAGTTCTTATACTAGTCAATTTCCCACTAGTGCTAGCCGTATTACTATTTTGTAAGAATATTATAGATATACTAGCTGGGACCCGGTGCGCCTACGCTGCACCCATAAGTCAATAGTAAACAATAAAAACCATCCATTGACTTAATATTTTTCGAGATATGAATTTTACACAGATGAAATGCCTCAAAGAACATGGGTCTTGCGTCGGCCGCCATGAATCGGTATATTGAGTCTACTACATTGCTTATTGTATTCTACTTAACATACCCTTTCATTTGATACCCATGTTGAGGTGGTTGTGAAGAAAGTGGTAATCCGGCCTCTTGAGACGGCCGCCATGGATCTAAAGATATATTTTGTATACTACATTGCTTATTGTATTCTACTTATCATACCCTTTCATTTGATACCCATGTCGAGGTGGTTGTGAAGAAAGTGGTACCCCGCCCTCTTGAGACGGCCGCCATGGATCTAAAGATATATTTTGTATACTACATTGCTTATTGTATTCTACTTAACATACCCTTTCATTTGATACCCATGTTGAGGTGGTTGTGAAGAAAGTGGTAATCCAGCCTCTTGAGACGGCCGCCATGGATCTAAAGATATATTTTGTATACTACATTGCTTATTGTATTCTACTTATCATACCCTTTCATTTGATACCCATGTCGAGGTGGTTGTGAAGAAAGTGGTACCCCGCCCTCTTGAGACGGCCGCCATGGATCTAAAGATATATTTTGTATACTACATTGCTTATTGTATTCTACTTATCATACCCTTTCATTTGATACCCATGTCGAGGTGGTTGTGAAGAAAGTGGTACCCCGCCCTCTTGAGACGGCCGCCATGGGTCTAAAGATATATTTTGTATACTACATTGCTTATTGTATTCTACTTATCATACCCTTTCATTTGATACCCATGTCGAGGTGGTTGTGAAGAAAGTGGTACCCCGCCCTCTTGAGACGGCCGCCATGGGTCTAAAGATATATTTTGTATACTACATTGCTTATTGTATTCTACTTAACATACCCTTTCATTTGATACCCATGTTGGGTGGTTGTGAAGAAAGTGGTAATCCAGCCTCTTGAGACGGCGCCATGGATATAAAGATATATTTTGTATACTACATTGCTTATTGTATTCTACTTATCATACCCTTTCATTTGATACCCATGTCGAGGTGGTTGTGAAGAAAGTGGTACACCGCCCTCTTGAGACGGCCGCCATGGATCATTTTAGTTTCAATAGCGTCATGGCCTACCTATTGTTTTACAGCTGCGTAAATTTGAAATTTTCATTAAATGTAATGATTCAATTTAATGACAATTTTACATTTGTCAAACAATAGGTAGGCCATGAAGCTATTGAAACTAAAATGAAGTGAAAATTCCTAAAATTACCATTTTTTTGGATTTTGCAGCTGTTTTTTTGGTTAAAGGTATAAAAAATAGCGTACGACCTATTCTCAGACCTACCAAATATACACAAAAAATTTCATGCAAATTGGTCAACCCGTTTCGGAGGAGTACGGTAACAAACACTGTGACACGAGATTTTTATAGATATAGATTGAACAAAATGAAAGCAGAGGCTTAGAAGGCGCGTATTTAATTATATTTTTTTTTGTTTAGAGCCCCCTATTGGCCGGGGGCCCTAAGCAATTGCTTAGCTATCTGATACCTTAATATGGCACTAAGCTTCGAAAATAACCTTGGCGTGATTAGATAAAATGGAAAGAAAGATCCTCAAACCCCATCTATGACGACGCGACGCTATTCATGCATTTACTCAAGAAAGTGCTAGTCCGATTTACCATTCTACTAGAAATCTATAATGTATCTGTAGTGGAAAACATAACGGATAACTTATTATTATCTGCTACCCGAATTTTGTTTCGCTTATTGATAACATTACTAAAGACCTTGTTCTAGTTCTATCCAACCTTTACGCAACAACCCAAGGACTCGCATGATTAAGGATAAAAAAGTTTTGTTCATTGCTTAAAATCATTCAACCCGAATGCGTAGGTGATGCTTAGAATGTGTCATTACCTTTCCAGATAGACAAATTGCTATCATCCTACCTTAAGGGTCTCCAAATAAAAGCAATTGAAAAGAGCTTGTCATTCAGGCTGACATCTTCTTTCTAAGTTTTAAGATAATAAATCTGTGACAAAATTAATTTGTGTCTCGCCTCCAATCCATACGTGCTCTATTACTTCATAAGACTTCTTAGCAAAGTGCAATTAAGAATAATTACTTAAAAGCCTTCTTTCTTAATTCATGAAAATAACCCAAACCCATAATATTCTAATTAGGTAGCAGAGGCGGGGGAGGAGAAGAGTTAAGGTCTTGATAAAAATCTAATTAATCATTTACCAAGTTGTCTGCATGATTTATGCAAATTTAAAAGCAAAAACAAACAGTCTGTGCGGAAAATTAATATTCGGCTTTTATTAAAATTTCATTTTTTACCCTCTTCCATATTTTCCAGAAATAACTCACCGGTTCCAGACTGCCAGGGAGGAAGTACGGGCATTGCTGCTACAGTGTCTGTTGCCATGGCTAGAGAATATGGAATTGGTAGCTACAAGTGTCCCGCCAGCAACCCCCCTCTCATATATTATGGTAAATATTAAATCCATTCGCCCTGCTGCCATACAAGTCAGTTCGGCCTTTGTTGGCGAAGATCCTTCTCAATGGACTCAATCCTTTTTTTGAGTCTCTCAATTCACAACGTGTTTCAATTCAACATATTTTTTTCTTGTTATTATTTTTTTCGTAGTACTTCCCCGATTCTGGCACAAGAGGACGCCGTGAGGGCTCTGGCTCAACGGAAGCTACAGAAATGATCCTGAACAATCTATTTTTTATCACTGCCAAGGTAAGTTACTTTTATTGAATATTACAAAAAAACCTTCGATGAATACAAAAATTATTTTTTATTATTTGGAACTGATTATTGGACAGGACATGCATGTCTATGTTATTTCGCCCTCTTTGAATTTATTCTACAAAATTCCATTTCAATACGAGCGAGTTTTCTATGGACGTTAATCTTGGCATGCGGGTATTGGGGTTATTCATCAAAAGTATTATGTATGAGTGTTGGAGTTTCATTGGATTTAAACTTGAATAGTAAACTGCAAGTTTGTGTTCTTCTAGAAAAAAAGGATTAGCTAGAGTTGATGGCTAATCTTCTTAGATATTAACACCATTATGCAACATTAATGATGCGAAAGGTATGAGAGTAAACATTTTCAAAGGCTGTGTGTCTGCTTACAGATTTTACAATGATTCCTGTATAAATTTTTAGAATTTAATCCAATTAGGGAGCACACCCTTCAAAGCCTACCAAGCCAACGTGGAAACTTACCGTAGGTAGGGTTGCACGACTGTGGCTAGTTTTAACCATTTCTTCTGGACACAGGACACACAGTGTCTTCCTGACCTTCTCGTTCCTAACATACTCATGGGAGTATGAGATCAGTATGAGGGAGATTCGTTGGTTCCGAATCAGCTATTGTGATACCATCCATTTTGATGAACATGACGCTTGCGGAACTGACGTTGATGAAGCACATTAAGGGGGTGTTACCGTCTAGAATGCCGATTTTAGGCTGTTTTTCAAAAAATTATTTTGGAGCTACAATGCATCATGCAATATTCTGGTTTTTTGCTTGTTGTTCCTTATTATTTGAAGAACAGAAACTCATATTTGTGTCAAACAAATTTATTTTCTAAGTTCAAATTTTCAGCGGTTAATGTGACCTTGTCACGCTGATTTTCACTGCTGGCCGATAAGAAATCTCGGGAACTAGTAATCTGAAGCAGGAATGGGTATGCAATTATTAATCTGCAATAAATTCCGCGGATGCTAAACCACAGTTTTAGTCAAAATGTTGATTAGAAACAAAATGGCGGCCATACGAAAAAAAATTGTTCATTTTTGCCACATTTTTTTACCTTTAGAGTGCTTGAAAAAATATTTAACAACAATTTTTTTATGAAAATTTTGGTTTAGCATCCAATGAAAACTATCTAGAACATTTTCCCCAAATTTCAAGTCGATACCTCTCATAGTTGCTGAGAAAAGTTATCGGCCAGTTCAAAAAATGTGGTTTCGAGAAAAACGCGTTTAAAGTTTCGACATGACTTTTTATCATTTTCGGAAGTTTTCAGCGATACCAGTAATCCCTCCTCTTCTTCGAAAAACTGTTGACGAGTCATTTGGTCCTGCTGGCTACGCTGTATGGCCTCTCGAACCTCCGTTTTTTGCTACTGTTAAAATGACCTGGAATCGACTATTTGCGATTAATGCTGTAAACATACTAAGGGCGAAAATAGTTCCCACAGCGACTGGCAAAAACGAATAGAACACACAGCTTTTCTATGAGTATGAAGGGTGCAGCACAATATGCAGACCACTTGACGACGAGGTCGCCGAGAGTGGCGACTCAATCAATCCAAGTTCTATTTCGTAGCCGTCGCCCGTCAAAGTTGCCTGGGCGGTGTGACATGGGATTGTGTTGCTATTCTCGTATGTTCCTGTGCGCGTGTGTAGCATTCGGATGTCGAAGATGATTATTCTTGTGTGTGCTTTTTAATTTGTGTGCACCGTCGCCGTCGCCCTTAGTATGTTTACAGCATAAACCCAACCACGCAGTCGCGCGCAGAAAGTCAGTTTTCGGCGAGCTGAGATTACTTCAATTAACATGCAAAAAAGTGGGTACTGAGTTTGCGGATTGAAAAACGACTTTGGGGGGTGATAGTATATAAGTACCTATAAGGTACAATAAAACGCCAAAAAAAAATTCGTTTTTTTTTTCAAACTTCTAAACGGTAACACCCCCTTAAACGTTCGAAGTCCGGTCCTGGATTGGCCAACTCTACTTGCCGTCTCCTAATGTGAAATCTCAGAAATTACTGCATGTGAAGATAAGAGACAAAATGTAATAAACAGTAGGTAAAAAAAACTCCAAGTCTAAACATAAATAATGCGGATACAGTTGAGGGGAAATGGACAAGACTGAAGACCATACTGACAGATGTCACCAAGGAAACTGTAAGCTGCAAACGCACAGCCAGAGCTAGTGATTGGTACGACGAGGAGGCCAACAATAAAAATAGAAAAATATACATAGAGAGACCGACGAGGAGCAAGAAAGTGAAATACGAGGAAACAAGAAGAACCGCAAAAAAAGATCTGCAGGAAGAAGAAAAGACAATTCCTCAACAATAAAGGCCTTTTTCATAATTGCATGGTTGCTTGCCTGCTTTCATGCATGCTTGCAAAAGAGCAACTGTCAGGTAAATCAGTTGCGCAATCTAGAAACTTTGCATTTTTGAATGAAAGCAGTCAGCTGTCAAAAATATATGTCAAATTTGATGTCGAGTTTTTTTCCTTCATTTTCTGAGTTTGTTTACCGCTGAATAATAAAACGAAAAAATGGATCGAGAAAATGTGATTAATGTTATTGTCAGTTTGTAGATAGATAACTCGGCTTCATTAGATCCGGTCCGAAAATTTGAAACTTCACAGCGAAAAAGAAGGATAAATTATGTGTTTTGTTTAGCTCGTTAATCTCTCGTTTAAAAGAAGTTTTATCCTTGGGGTGCTCCAAACCTCTTCTTCATTATTTTCGCTATAGAATACATAATAATTTCAATAATAATTTAAATTAAAATAAAACACCCTAATAATATCGAAAAACTGAAAATCTTCTGCCAAAATTTCACTTTTGACACTTTTCTTCTTCTTTAATCAGATAAGCATGCGTACAAAAATAGTTGCAAGATTTGCGCAGACCTGTCAAGCAGGTTGCAGTTTTGAACAAATGATAGTTGCACATTTGCTTTTTTGAATACCATGCAAATGATCGATTTGCGCAACCATGCAATTATGAAAAGGGCCAAAATCTTGAGAGCAGAGGAAAACTTTGCCCAAAACAAAACACGAGAGGCATAGAAAGAAGTAAACTTCTTTCGGCTTTAAAGCATAGCGCCCAATGATACCGTCAACATCACCATCAAAATTTTCCAGTAACGTCATGACGGACATGTTCGCCCAATGAATCCATCACAGCCGGTAGAAATTTGCAACGCCAACTTGAGAAAAGTTTTTAATCATTTTATTTACACATTGTACAAAAATGTGTGCTCCCAGTTTTGACAAATGAAATAGTTGGAAATTTCAATAAAAAGTTGGAAGTTTTCCTGTTGTCAAATTCAATTATTGGAACGTACAGTGGGAAATTGGAAGTATTCCTGTGCCGCCACCATCAAAAATAGAAACAAATCTATTTTTTCGTCACGAGATGGTGACGTTGCCATTGGGCGAAGTTGTATGAGATTACTTTGAATTTATTTTCACATTTTTGACGGTGGCGGATGTCGTTGGCGTTGACGGTATCATTGGGCGCTAAGCTTAAACCGCCCTCTGGTATATGTGGAACAAAATAAGGCACTATAGTCACAAGTAGCGAAGATGTAAATAAAGAAAAGATGGAAGGAATTTTTTTAGCGAGCTGCTAAACGCAAATGAGAGCATCAGACATGTAGCAGAACCCCGTCTACAACATAACGATGACACCAGAGAAACAAATGTACCTAAAAAAACAACAAATCTCAGGAATTGATAACATTCCAGCAGAGTTGATCAAACAAGAAGGCGAATCGCTCTCAGCAGCTATACACGAATTACTATGCTGCATATATGGAGGAACGAAAAAACCCCTGAAGAATGGGAGCAAAGCATTATCTGCCCAATGCACAAGAAAGGGGACAGATTCAACTGTGGAAACTATAGAGGCATATCTCTTTTAAGCACAGTATATAAAATAATGACCAATATATTTAAGACCAGACTGGGACCTTACGCAGAAGCTGCAATAAGTGAATACCAAGTTGGATTCAGAAGAAATAGGTCAACAATGGATCAACTTTTTTCAATAAGGCAAATCCTCCGAAAATGCTGGGAATACAACATCGACGTGTATCAACTTTTCATCGACTTGAAACAAGCAAACGACGGCATCGACAGGGAGCAAATGTATGTGACAATGTTGGACCCAAACATCCCCTAAAGATAATAAAATTAACAAAAATGACAATGGAAAATACAAGGTGTGCGGGCAGAATACAAGGAGAATTGACGGAGTCCTTTTCAGTCAAGCAAGGTTTAAAGCAGGGCGATGGGCTGGCAGCCATGCTATTTAATCTCTCCCTAGAAGGAGTAATTCGCGAGGTAAACATAGATGAAAACGCAACGCTGCTTAAAAAATCCAAACAGTTGGCAGGATATGACAACGATATAACCTGTCATACCTTAGAGCAGTGTTTCTCAACTGGTGGGTACGCAAGATTCATCCTAGAATATAATTGTTACAAAAGTTCTTGAATAATAATTTAAAATTTGCAGCCAGCAAACACGACGCTCGTTACTAATGCATGTGTGGCTGTAGTATTTTGGAACACTAGTGTCCAAATATGGAGCACTGAGGCACAGACAGGGTGAGCAGCGCTGGTCTATATGCAAACTAACACCACCGTGTATTCATTTTCCTCTTTCACCATTCTGTCTGTGGCTGTTTAGTCATCATTAACTGCTCAGTATCTTTCCAGCTTCCAATTTTACTTTGTGCGTGGACCTATTCGTATTTAAACTTTATACAAACTCATATCTTTCTTTGTGCCCCTTTAATCCCTCATGGGACATAGGGCGGAAACAGTTGCCCTCCAGCGGACTCTCTTTTGCGCGACAGCTCTCAGCTCTGACCAGGATCTCCCAGTTGTTGCGACCTCTGCTAGTAGGGTCCTCCTCCACGTTGTTCTAGGTCTTCCAACTCGACGGGATCCTTGCGGGTTCCAGTCAAGGGCCTGTTTGGCTAGATTTTCGTTATCGCGTCGCAAGGTGTGGCCAACCCAATTCCATTTCCTTCGCCTGATTTGGTCGTCTATCCTTTCTTGGCCGGCACCGCGCCATAGCTCTTCATTTGAAATTCTATCTTGCCAGCGGATTTTTAGGATACGACGCAGGCATCTGTTGATGAAGACTTGTAGGCGCCCTGTGATGAATTGGGTGACTTTCCATGTTTCGCAACCGTACAAAAGAACTGCCTTAACGTTGGAGTTGAACAGCCGCAATTTGGTGTTAGTTGAGATCTCCGTTGATCTCCATATGCGGAACAGGCATGCATATGCGCTTCGTGCTTTATTTATTCTGGAACTGACGTCTTCTTCTGCACCGCCATTTTCGGTAATAATGCTACCGAGGTAGCAGAATTTATCTACCAGTTCCACGTCACGGTTATTCAGCGCAGTTCGTTCAAGTGTGTTTGCATTTATCCGCATTTCTTTGGTTTTGTTCGGATTCAGCCTTAAGCCTGCTAGACTACTTTCTGTTGCCAAATTGTTTAACATGTTTTTTAGCTCCTGATGTCTGTGGGCCAGCAAACAGATATCATCCGCGTAGTCGAGGTCCTTAAGGCGATCTAGCAAACCCCATTGTATGCCGCCTGTTCTACTATCTAGAGCGCCGACAAGAATGTCATTTATTACTATAAGAAATAGTAATGGCGAAAGTAGACATCCTTGTCGTACTCCTGAATTCACCTCGAAGCTGTCGGATAATTTTCCATTATGGAGAACTCTGCATTTGGAATTGTTGTAAAGGGCTTTTATCAATTCTATTATTTTATCAGGCAGTCCACGTCGCCGTAGTGCCGGCCATATAAAGCTCCTATTAACCGAGTCGAACGCTTTCTCATAATCTACGAAAGCAAGGTAAAGGGGGGATCGGAATTCAGTAGACTGCTCCACTATGATTCTCAAGGTGTTAATATGGTCTATACATGAGCGGCCCTTCCTGAATCCGGCCTGCTGCCTTCTAAGCGTTCGGTCTACTGCCTCTCTTATCCTTGATAATATCACGTGGGACAGGATTTTACCCACAGTAGATAATAGACAGATGCCTCTCCAGTTGTCGCATATTGTTAGGTCCCCCTTTTTGGGTATTTTGACTATGATACCTTCCGTCCAATCCTCCGGAAAGGTACAGGTGTTCCATGCTATTTCCAGGATTGGCTGAAGCGCATCTGCTATGAGGCTTGAATCGGCTTTCAACAATTCTGGCGGGATGCCATCTTTTCCAGCTGCTTTACCATTGGCATCGCATGAATTGCGGTTACTATTTCCGTCTTGGATGGGGCCCGGGTGTTGATTCTAATCGGCTGTGCATTGTTGCTGTTTTCCTGAGGTTCTTGTGCGTGTGAACCATTCAGGGCGGCGAAGAAGTAATCTCTCCATCTTTGGAGTTGCTCCTCGTCGCTGCACAACAGCCTTCCATCCTCACTCTTAACGGCATGTTTTTTAGTAGAGTGCTTTCCCGAGAGCTGTTTAGTAATTTGGTACAGCACTTTACTGTTGCCTGTGTTTGCCGCGTTTTCCGCTTTTTCTGCGAGCTCATTTATCTGCTGCCTTTTATCACGCCGCACACTTCTCTTTACTTCCCGGTGTAATTGGGAATATTCCCGTTCAAGTTGGTGACGTCTTTCCGGGTCGCTTGTATAGTTTACGTTATTTTTGAGGGCCCTCCTGCGTTCTATTTTTTGCCAGGTAGTGTCCGAGATCCAATGTTGCATGTTTCTCTGGACATAACCGACGCTCGTTTCCGCAGCCGTCAATATAGCGCCCTTTGTTCTACTCCACAGCTCTTCAATATTTGTGTCGTCAGAAACGGTTTGCTGGTTTAATATTTGCTGCAGGTTTCCAGCAAATTCTCGCTTTTTAGCGGTCTCCTGCAGAAGGTCAACGTTAAACCGTCTACGGTTTATAACATCGCGTTGAACGTTTCTGATTGTAGCGATTCTAAGGCGAATAGTTGCTACTACCAAATGGTGGTCGCTTCCAGTGTCCGCTCCCCTGAAGCTCCTGACATCCTCCAGAATGGTTCTCCATCTGCGGCTGACGGCCACATGATCTATCTGATTTCTCGTTCTACCATCGGGCGATACCCAGGTCTCTTTATGTATCTTCTTGTGACAAAAGTAAGTTCCACCTACCATAAGTTGATGGGAAGAACAAAAGTCAACGAAAAGCTCACCATTGTTATTGGTAACTTGGCTTAGGCCTTGTTTTCCAATTGTTTGTTCAAGACCGGTGTTGTCGTGACCGATTTGTGCATTTAAGTCACCCATTAATACAATGATGTCTCCCCTTGGAATAGAGCGAAAAACCTCATTCAGTCGCATATAGAACTCGTCCTTGATGTCATCTTCTGCCTCTTCAGTTGGAGCATAGCATTGGACTACCGTAGTACTTCTTAGTCTGGTACGCAGGCGCACGGTAATAATCCTCTCAGAAACTGGTGACCAGCTAATGAGGCTGGACCTGGCTTCTTTGGTGAGTATTACGCCAACGCCACTCCTACGGCTTTCAGTTTCATTTCTCCCAGAATATAAGAAGGACTCACCATTTGGGCAGATATGTTCCCCCGCATCGGGCCATCTGGTCTCGCTAAGTCCCATGATCTTGATTTTATATCGATTCATCTCGTTGAGGACTTCATCCAGCCGTCCCTCAGCAAGCATTGTTCTCACATTCCATGATCCGATTCGTGTCCTTGTTCGAAAAGCAAAGGTCGTCGTCGTGTTGTCCATCCGGTTCCGAGGCATTGTTTGCCGATTCGTAGCAATGGTGATTTTTATGGGAGCGGGTTGCTAACCCTCAGCCCAACCGACTTAAAGCTCTGTTTTGTGGCGCAGAGAGCTCGCCATTCGCCCGTCTCCCGTTAGCTCCTTCCGAAGAAGTACCCCAGAGGGCACCGCGGGGAGGTGGGATTAGGACTTGCTAACAGGTCTGCTAGGTGTTTGTGTGCAGTGGATCTTCTCGGATTTTAATAGAAGTGACAAATCGGGTGTCACCACCTTCCGAGATCTTTGTTAGCCGTTCGCCCCCCAAAACTCATATAACGCACCGTAATAAAACTTTGTTGGAGTGCGCATAGTTAATGCTACACAAAAAAGGGTACTGAGCTCAAAAGGGTTGAGAATCCCTGCTTTAGAGAAATATTCACAGAATTAGAAGATGGAGCCAAACATATAGGGTGTTTAGCCCCAAGGCTAAATAATAAAAAAACTCACTTCAAATAATAAAAAAAAAAAATAAAACTCACCATAAAAGTTGATATTTATTGCCCAGATAAACAAAAATCAACTTATATACATGCAAACTTATATATATATATATATATATATATATATATTTATAATTGAATTCCATAATACATGTTTTTTTTTTCTTTTTATGGTACTATGTTGTGTATAAACCTAAAAATAAAAATAGATTAATACGTTGAATTATTGAAACACGATACATGTATACTTACCTGTAACTCAAAACTGAAATATAAAAATGAATTAAAACCAAAAATAAAACGAAAATGAAATATATAATAAAAATTAAATCAAAATGAATAATTTATACTGAATTTACATGAAAAACATTACAAATAAATACATAAACAAGGAACATGAAGTTCACAAGAAAAAACAACAACAACAACACTACAAATAAAGTCAACATAAAAATAAGACAAAATAACACAAATTGAACACAAGTGACATAATAAATTTGTTAAATAAGTGGTAAAGACCACTTTTTCCACCAAATAATTGAATTTATTGAAGCCCCAGGTGAAAAAGGGGACTTCAAAAACACCCGCTGCCAGGTGTAAACACAAAAACGGAAATAGCGAAATTCACGCAAATTTCACTATACCGACCACCAAAACAGCACAAAAAACATAAAACAAGAATAACTACACAAAACACAAACACTGTAGTTACCTGAAATCTACACGAACAGGTAAAATTCGCGAAAAACCACTGCGCGAACTCGCGAAACTTTAACGCGCCGAGAAACGTCAAAATAACATCGACTCAAAACATATGGGATATCAAATCGATGTAATTTTCGATGAAGAATCTAATGGTGGTGCCCGAAAATCGAAATTTATTATGGGAAAAAAGATATTTTTAAAAATATAATTTACCTTAAGGATAATGAGAGGGAAAAGGATATTAAACAGGATAAAAAAAAGGAAAGAAATAATAGTATGAATTTAAAAATTTATCCGTTGATAGTGCAGCAATTTAATTAAATGTCCCAAAAGGAAATTTTTAGTACAAAATAAAATATTGATAAAATATTAAAAGAAATGATAGAAAATAGTGAGAAATAATGAAAAATTTAATGAATAAAATATTAGAAAAATATAGAAAGCCAAACAAGGCGATAACATGGAGTTATTAAGGAATTAACAAATAAAAAATAATTTCCCTAAAAATTTCCCAATTATCGCAAAGGACGAAAATGCAGTTCAAACAAGAAAAACCGTTGAACTCGGCCTATATGAACCCAAGCTCAGAAGCAGTCAGCCTCTCTGCTCGTCAGAAAGTCATCGAGGTAAGCCAAGTAATAATATCCATATATATGCCCACTGGTAATAGGATAATATGCTTGGTGCTGGTAATCTAAATAATTATTAATCCTTTAAATTTTATTGCAAGTAATAAGTGTCGATACATGCCATATCCTGGTAATCGTTGACACAATATGCTTGCATCCTTTCAGGTATTCGACGAGGGACACATCATTTTTTTTAAGTTGAAATATTAAGTGTACTTGTGAAAATTATTTTTAATAATAAATATTAGCTAAGTTCGGGAAGTGTGTAATAATTTAAAGGCGTAACTAAATAAAATCTGAATGTTAACTGCCACGTCAGCGTTTTTATTTCAAAACATACCTACTTATCATATTTCAGGTATTTGCATTAAACATAGGGCTGCAAATAAAAGCAGAGAAGAGCAAGATTCTAATTCAGTCAAGAGTGGAAAGAAGAAGAAGATACCACAACACCACCTGGGGGGAATATAACTTCGAACGGGTAAACGAATTTAACTACCTGGGGTCCACAGTCAGCGAAAACGAACGATAGACGTAAGATAGATAATGAAGCGATAGACGTATAAAGAAGAACAAACGCCGCAAACAGAACATACTACTCACTACTGCCAGTAATGAAATCCAGAAACATCCACAGAAAAACTAAAATAAGAATCTACAAAACCATCCTACGTACAGTAGCTACGTATGGATGTGAAGCATGGAATATCTCCCAGAAATCCGCCGACATGATGGATATATTTGAGAGGAAGGTTCTCCGAAAGATATACGGCCCAACCTATGAAGACAAAGCATGGAGAATACACTACATTCATGAATTGTACGACTTTTACAAAGACTGTAAACTTGCGACCCATGCCAAGCTACTACGTTTACGTTGGGCCGGTCATGTCTAAAGAATGGAAGACTCAAGGTTACCAAAAAAGCCCTGTATCTACTACCAGTTGGCAAAACACGGTCAAGGTGGGAAGATAATGTTAAGGCCGATGCAGCAAAACTGCTCAATATAAGAAACTGGAGACAAGCTGCGGAGCAGAGAAACGTCTGGAGGAAGAAGCTGATGGAGGCCAAAGCTCGAATAGGGCTGTAGAGCCATCGAAGGAAAAGAAAAGGATACAACAAAGAGTTATATGAAATTTTTGACCCAGAACTCTCAACTTTTATAAAAATCAACAGACTAAAACTAGCCGGCCACGTAATCAGGATGGACGGTAACTGTATTTCAAAACGGCTTATTAGTCCAGTAAATAGGTACTTTTTCTTTGCAAAAAATACCGCACGCGATTTTTTTTTACCAAATGTTTTTACATATTTTTATGAGCTTAAATTCAAAATGGCGTCATCCCCACCCTTATGCTTCACTTACAATGAAGGGAAACGCGTTTAATTCTATATCTCAGAAACTATGCGTTTTACGACAAAAATGTATATAATCTTTTTTGTAGATAAATAAGTGATTTAACTTTTTTGTTCAGAATTTTTTTTTGTAAAGTTAATATCTTCGGAGTTATAGTGCTTCAAACCTTATATATCACTTTCTTTGCGCTATATTTCGTTAACGGTTAGCCCGCCATAAAAAAGTCCTTCCTAAGAAACGCTCTCCAGCTTCAGCAACCATATCTGGATCTATTTTTTTTTCTTTAAACAATTCTACTGAATTTATGAGTTGTGGATTTTTTTGAAAAATGGATAAAACTTTTGCTTTCCCCATGCCGTATATTGAAGACGTTGTGTCACAACCACTGAAAGCGTAAAGAAAGAGACTATTGTTTGCAACAATATTTGGAAATTTTAAGCACTGCGGAGTATACAGTGCTTCCGGAATACGACCCTTCCCGGTTTTAGAAGGAAAATATTGTTAGAAGACCCTGCCAAGGACGTTCATAAAACAAGGAGATCTATAGTATGTCTTCTCTGACAAAGACCACGGAATCAAACCTAGAAGATAATTGTATTGCTGTCGTTACAATTAACTTTTGAGGTGTAATGAATCCATAAATATCAACTTTATAGAAAAAAGTAAAGGCAGCAAATGTGGGCAATGATGAGCTCAACACACGATATAATCGGTTTTGAAATGAAACGGGGAAAGAAAAAGATATTAGGAATTTTTTTTTATGAATTTACGTTTTGCGACATTTAAAGCGCTATAACTCGTGAAATATTAGCCCTATGTAAAAATGACAAAAGCAAAAATTATAGATAATTGTGTGTTCTATAAGTCTTAGGAAGGACTTTTTTATGGCGGGCTAACCGTTAACGAAATATAGCGCGAAGAAAGTGATATATAAAGTTTGAAGCACTATAACTCCGAAGATATTAACTTTACAAAAAAAAATTCTGAACAAAAGAGTTAAATCACTTATTTATCTACAAAAAAGATTATATACATTTTTGTCGTAAAACGCATAGTTTCTGAGATATAGAATTAAACGCGTTTCCCTTCATTGTAAGTGAAGCATAAGGGTGGGGATGACGCCATTTTGAATTTAAGCTCATAAAAATATGTAAAAACATTTGGTAAAAAAAATCGCGTGCGGTATTTTTTGCATTACGAAGGCCTTTTTTTCGACCTATTTCCTGGACTATATGGTGGCAGAAATTTCAAGAAATAGACCAGTAGGTAGAACCAGGAGGAGATGGATGGACTCTGTGACCGCTAACGCAGAGACAATGCTCACCATTCGGAACTGAGAACTGCTGCAAGGAATCGTCAAACTTGGAGAAATGCCCTAGAGGAAGCCAAGGCTCGATTTGCGCTGTAGCGCCTTTAGTGGGTGGATGGATAGATTTGCGTTTTTAAATGAACGCAGCGACAGTTTTCTTTTCGTTGTGGGATTTGGGACTCTCACCGCCAATGGAAAAGCAATTTGGAGATTCTCAATCGTACTTACTTTTCAAACGGGTTAATTTGATTTGCAAATGGGTGAATTTAATGTTAAAAAACTCTATTAGATATTTTCATGAATAAAGTAGCCATCTACGCAGAATACCCCCACATATCTAAAACTCAAGGTACCAACACACCAACAACCACACTTATGAGTCGTCAAGTCAAGTTACAAAATCGGAAAGCTTAGACACTTTCGTATGAATAATGTCCGCACAAATTTTATGCTACGGCCTTCAGTTTTGAAGTTATAAGCGATTTTAATGCTAAAATTGGCTTTATTTCGTACTTTTTCAGGTTTCACCTGAGCTTATGTCGAAAAGTACCAAATAAGGCAAATTTTAACATTAAAATTGCTTATATAACTCTAAAACTGCTGTATTTACATATATGCTTTGAATAATTTACAAATAAAGCTAAATTTTTCTAACGACTGCCATTGGTTCACGTGGAACGATATCTTGGAGCCAAAGCCATCAGACCAATAAAAATCATTTGTAGCAAAATCACATTCGAGCAGTTAAATAATTTTGAGATAATTATACCTAACAAATCGTGTTGGCAATCTCCATGTGTCTTTATAATACTTACAAGCTAAATTGTGTCTAATAAAGGTGATTTATGCTTCTATGAAGCCTTACCTTTTCTGTTCACCTTAATGTAACAGTATATAAATAGATATGCATTTTTTCTACAAATTGTTTTAGCAGCATTACATATATTACGACATATTTAACATATGTATGTACTTTTTTTTCCTTGAAATACAGTTAATTTTTAAATTATTGTAATGAGCTTTGCACTCAATTCACATCATTATGTTTGCACTAAAATTCTCCTATAGCTTTAAATTCAAAATCTTCTAATTCACGATATTTTCTGTAGAAAGAAAATCATGCAAGTTTAACGTGGATTTATTTTACTCAGATTATATTTCCAAAGAAACGTTTGATCCCTTTAAGAATTCAGGATTTACCCGTTCTAATTGGGTCTTTACATTGATTTGGATCTGTTTACATCTCTGCGTATGTTATTTTTAACATTTCGTATTATACTTCGAAATTAAGGATTTTCTTTAAGTTCTTTAATATAAACAAAAAAAAACTCTTTCCATAAAAATTCAGCTTTAATGAAACTATTTTAATACCCCGGCTTCACCGGCCTCAGATTAATCAAGTTCACTTCAATCGGCATAGTGGCTTCACCGGCTAGGGGCCATCCATAAATTACGTCACACGAATTTCATGATTTTTTGACCCCTCCCCCGTCCTTGTCACAGTTAGTCACATTTGTGCCACTCCCCCCTCCTTAGTGTGACGTCACATATTTTGCAATTTTACATCTAGAAATTATTAAATTAAAACAGCAATTCCGAAATTAAATTTATTTCCATTTGAATTATTGTTGAATGGTTTTATTTAGCTTTTCCTCGTTTGTTTGTTTCTTTGGTTCAAATTTTGCGACAGCTTTTGCAACTACTTCTACTTAACCGATTTTTATGAAACTCGGCACATTAATTGAGTTCCCAATGCATCTGACAATTGTGTAAAAAAATCAAGATGGCGGACAATTTTTGCAATTGGGTTCCGATTCCATTGAAAATCGGCATTATGGGGTTTTTAGGCCCACAAATGACACGATTCTGTGGTCAAAATTTGAAAATTTATTAAAATGGCGGATGGATTTTGCAAATGTGTTATGAATTCATTGAAAGTCGGTATCGGGAAGTTTTTAAGATCAAAAATGACGAATCTGTGGTAAATTTTTTTAACTAATACGCGTTCCACATATGAGGAGAGGAGAACAAGTTGAACCTATTGAGTTAGAAAAAAAGAAGAAGAAGTACCAAACTTCTCCATGGACGAAAACCAGTTCCAATTGACTCGCTATAAATGCTGATCAACGAGAAATATTTACGATGGTAACCAAATCAAATCAAACTCAGATATCTGGTAGTGACGAAAGATTGAAAATATTATTAGGAGCCAAAGTTATGTCACGTGTTAACGTTGACGTCTCGAAAGGGTTGGTGAACGGCGCTATCGGCTACATCACAAAGATTGTATGGCCTCAGTTTCGTCGAACGCAAATATATGAAACAGACTTATCATCTGTTCAAATCGATTTTGAAAGGAACCACGTACACCTTATCCATCCTAAAGCCATACAGTTTCCAGCAAAGTTTAATTATAGTACGGCCGAGAGAAGGATGTTGCCAATGATTTGGTCATGGACCTCCATTGTCTATAAAATGCAGGGTAGTACTGTTGACCATGCTGTAGCGTATTTGGGCTCCAAACTGTTTGTTTGTGTAGCATTATGTAGCATTGAGTCGCTATGTATTTAGGAGCTTGTCAGAAATTAACAGGTAAGAGACCGTGCAAAAAAGATGCAATGAAAGAGTTTAAAAGGATGAGGAGTTTGCATAATAGGTTTTATTTGAATAAGGTGTACCAAAAACTAACAAATAATTAGAACACAGGCATAAAATTCTTGGGATTCTGACGTCTGGTAAGAAATCGTGCAATAGTAGTCGTGCTGTTTTCTCATGTCGTATGCCAAGGGACATTTTGTGTCGCTGCATCAACGAATTAAGTACCTAATATTCTGGGACTTTTAACAAACTAAAATAAAAACATGGGGCGCATAAAGACAAGTATAACCACTGTATAATTAAATAAGAACGGCTTGTCTAGAAAAATGTGTTTCCAAGCCCATCCAAAATATATTTCAAATGCGTATTGTAAATGCACAGAGTATTGATTTGCATTTTATACTGACTTTTGGCTATGTTTAAACACAACCCCCTATATACGAGAATTTCACTTAACGTGAGCTTTCGCGGAACGTAATCCCCGCGTAAAACGGGGTATTACTGTATTTAAATATAAAGATATTTGATTGTTAAATGTGACGTAACGAAACTTAAGACCCCTCCCACCCCTTGTCACACAATATCACACTTCGTCGATCCCCTCCCTCCCCCTTAACGTGTGACGTAATTTATGGATGGCCCCCTAGCATGTTCAGTTCGTGCTTGAAATTGTTGTTGCTTTTTCGCCAGAAATTAGAAATGCAAAAGCTCACTGGAATTATTCCAATTTTTTACTCTCTTTTGAGCGAGCTTTTACTTGGAAACTCAATTTCATGTTCTGTAGGCCCAAAGCAGGCATTTTTTCCTGACTTTAAAATGTGAAAAATGTATGGGAAATCAGGAAATTTTAAAGTACAGTAGACTAATTTGCTCGAACTTGCGAAATTTTGGCGGTGAAGCCGGGGTATAAGGAAGTGTCCAAACACGGGCAACTGCGACACCTTGGTCAGACTTTTGGATTCGTTTCATATTCAACTCCCAGTGGTCACTTCACTTCACCGAGAGTTTGTGAACTTAAATTTGTTTCTATATTTGTTTAAACTTGGCTAAAATATTATTATGGTTACCAATAAATTGTCACGGAAGAATAAGATACCGCTAAATATGTTCATGCTCACCTTTAACCAGGGCTGCGGAGTCGGGTCCCAAAATTTGCAACTCCGACTCCGACTTCATCATTTTAAATTTTAAATTCGACTCTGACTCCGACTCCGACTCCAAGTTCGACTCCGGAAAAAGTTCAAATTTTGTTTTTAAAACAAAGTTTTATAAAATCTTGGAAACAAGACAGGATTTATGACAATAGATTATTTATTATTTCATTAGTAAGTAAAAAAAAACAATAGATGAGTATAATATATTGTATGACATGCACGCATCTCAATGCCTAGGATTTCTTAAGGGGGTAGACTACAGTAAAATTTTCAAAAAATTCATTTCTTTTTTTTTTGCTTCAAATTTGAAATCAGCCACCTCGAAAACCACCGAGTTAGAAATTTCATCACAAAATAATCAAGATTTCACGTTTTGGCCAGAAATTTGGGACTCTGTCCCACAGTGCAATGTTCAAACGCGTTTTTCTCGAAACGATGTTTTTCAAAACGGTGTACATGATATCTCAAGATCTAATCAACGAATTGACTTGAAATTTGACACACTTCTTTTATGGATGAGTGCCTCTGGCGTCACGTAGGATTTTGTCAATATCTTGCTTTGTTCAATAATTATTAACAATCATAACATGAAATTTGTGCCGAAAAAACGTATTTGCACAAATTTCATGTTATGATTGTTAATAATTATTGAACAAAGCAAGATATTGACAAAATCCTACGTGACGCCAGAGGCACTCATCCATAAAAGAAGTGTGTCAAATTTCAAGTCAATTCGTTGATTAGATCTTGAGATATCATGTACACCGTTTTGAAAAACATCGTTTCGAGAAAAACGCGTTTGAACATTGCACTGTGGGACAGAGTCCCAAATTTCTGGCCAAAACGTGAAATCTTGATTATTTTGTGATGAAATTTCTAACTCGGTGGTTTTCGAGGTGGCTGATTTCAAATTTAAAGCAAAAAAAAAAGAAATGAATTTTTTGAAAATTTTACTGTAGTCTACCCCCTTAAGAGAATCAAATTTCTTCTTCCACCAGCAGCCAAGGCTACAATTTACAAATCCTACATTCGGCACCGCCTCGAGTATAACTGTTTTATCTAGGCTATCGCACACAACTACCGTCTAAAATTGCGTTTATAAAGAAAACAATTTGGTTGTGGAATAATCTCTTGCAATCAGTTTTCTCAAACTCGTACAGCACCAAAAAGTTCAAACGTAAGGTTTTTCGCCACATGCTCCAAACCCTTATTAAATTTATCAAGCAAAAACAATTCTCTTCTTATTGTCGACTGTCTGTAACAAAGGACAAAGAAGAACTATTTTTATTATGAAACGGTCTCTCGGTACTTTCGTCTTTCTTTATTTGGGGAACTCCCTTTTACAAAGGGAAATTTTTCAAAGTGAATTTTTTACTTGACCAGCATTAAGGCCTAAGCACAATGCCTTACGCACATTTTCTGTGTGTAGTTCATTGCAAAATACATAGGTATGTTCTTCGTTCAATAATTAATAATTATTATAATTTGTAATTGTGGTACATATTTTACATATATAAAAATTTGAAAATTATTATATGGAAAAATTAATAGCTTTTTCCTAGAAAAAAGAAAACAAAAAAAGAAGTCGGAGTCGACAAATTTTTTGATTTTTTTCCGACTCCGACTCCGACTCCAATAACTAGAAAATTCCTTCCGACTCCGACTCCACGACTCCGACTCCGACTCCGCAGCCCTGCCTTTAACAGCGGCGAGGACATAGAGATCCTTACTAATATTATAAATGCGAAAGTAACTCTGTCTGTCTGTCTGTCTGTCTGTCTGTCTGTCTGTTACGCTTTCACGCCTAAACCACTAAACCGATTTTGATGAAATTTGCTACAGACATAGTTTAGACCTTGGAGACGGACATAGGCTACTTTTTATGGAGAAAAAAAGGGTGGAAGGGGGTGAAATGTGGTTCAATAAGTTGTAAGGGGATTTTTTATCTTTACTTTTTTTTTCTATTGTATAAAAAGTAACTGACTGACAGACAACGCACAACCTAAACCGCTGGAGCTAAAGGGCTAAAATTTTGACAGTGCATCCCTATAATGGCGTGGACATCCACTAAAAAGCGATTTTTCGAAATTCATCCCCTAAGGGGGTGAAATGGGGTTTATCCAAACCGCTGGAGCTATAGGGCTGAAATTTTGACAGTGCATCCTTATAATGGCGTGGACATCCGCTAAGAAGCGATTTTTAGAAATTCATCCCCTAAGGGGGTGAAATGGGGTTTACCCAAACCGCTGGAGCTATAGGGCTGAAATTTTGACAGTGCATCCCTATAATGACGTTTACATCCACTAAAGAGCGATTTTTCGAAATTCATCCCCAAAGGGTGTGAAATAGGGTTTTTACAAACCGCTAAAGCAATGGGGCTGAAATTTGGACAGTGCATCCCTATAATGGAGTGGACATCCACTAAGAAGCGATTTTTCGAAATTCAATGAAATGGGGTTTACCCAAACCGCTGGAGCTATAGGGCTGAAATTTTGACAGTGCATCCCCTTAAAGACGTGGACATCCACTAAAGAGCGATTTTTCGAAATTCATCCCCTAAGGGGGTTAAATGGGGTTAAGCCAAACCGCTGGAGCTAAACGGCTGAAATTTTGACAGTGCATCTCTATAATGAAGTGGACATTTTCTAAGAAGCGATTTTTCGAAATTCATCCCCTAAAGGGGTGAAATGGGGTTACCAAACTACTGGAGCTACAGGGTTGAAATTTGGACAGTGCATCCCTATAATGACGTGGACATCCACTAAGAGGCGATTACTCGAAATGCATCCCTTAAGGGGATGAAATGGGGTTAACCCAAACCTCTGAAGCTGAAGGGCTGAAATTTTGACAGCGCATCCCTATAATCACGTAGAATTGAATGACTCGAAATTCACTTTATTTAATATTCATTTGTGATTGCTTCATAATTTCTTACATCCACGTAAATAGGCGAACAAACTTAACGAACGTTCGTCAAACCCTGAAATGTCACTTTTCTTGATGACATATACATGCCAATCTCTGCTTCAAAACTTGCAGATTTGTTGAGCAGAGGTGATATTCGCAGCAATTTGTTTACCATATTTATTAAAAAAATGATAATAAACCCTTTTTAGGGATAATAACAGCTGACTTTTTTGTTGGTTTTTTTAAGGAAAACATTGCACATAATAAACAGTTTTTAAAGGCGTTGCAAGGCACGCGGGTTTTATGCTAGTAATCTATAAAATAACCCACATTCTTGGATGCAAAGTGGATATCCAACCAGTGAAAGGATCGAAATTCATTCCACAATGTTGAAATTGTCAAGCATTTGGGCATACGAGAAAATACTGTAGTCCATTCAAAACGCGGGGGGGGGGTGTTCCAAAATAACACCGTTAAGAAAAACGAACCCTAAACGTTTTTGGGGTCGCTGATCACGAAAATCTGGGTCCCGCGGTCCTAAACATGGGCGTCACCCCTAAAAATGCAAAAAACACCCCTTTTTAGGGGGTTTTCGCGATTATTTCAATAATAATGAAAACTAATGCGATGAAAAGCACTTTTTTTAATATTTATTTGCGAAGGTGGTTGATTTGTACTAAATTAAAGCGAACTTTATGATAAGGGGTGGGGTAGTCCTAAAGGGTTGAAACTACCCCTAAATCGGCCAAAAATAGCAAAAATTGTAAAAAAAATTTTTTTTTCAAGTTTATGCTTCAAATTCGATTGTGGGTGTACTGTCAGGCAAAAATAAATTATTTTCAACCCTTAAGGGGTTAAAACTACCCCTACAATAATAAAAATCAACTTTATATAAAAAAAATTGCAAAAATCTTTTTTTTTTTTGCTTTTCGTTTGAAATGTGGTTCAATAGGTATTATCAGCAAAAAAAATATTTTTTCCAACCCTTAAGGGGGTAAAACTACCCCTACTTTAAAATTGTAATTGAAACAAATTAAAATTTATTGTTTTGCTCTTAAATTTTATTTTCCATTTTTAATCATTAAAACATTTGGAAATTTTCACTATAAACCCCTTTGTACAGAGGTTAAACCACCCCTAAAGAGAAAAAAAATATATTGAGAAATATTTCATTACAATTTTAAAGTAGGGGTAGTTTTACCCCCTTAAGGGTTGAAAAAATTAATTTTTTTGCTGATAATACCTTTTGAACCAAATTTCAAACAAAAAGCAAAAAAAAATTTTTGCAATTTTTTTTATATAAAGTTGTTTTTATTATAGTAAGGGTAGTTCTATTTTTAACCGATTTAGGGGTAGTTTCAACCCTTTAGGACTACCCCTTATCATAAAGTTCGCCTTAATTTAGTACAAATCAACCACCTTCGCAAATAAATATTAAAAAAGTGCATTTCATCGCATTAGTTTTCATTATTATTGAAATAATCGCGAAAACCCCCTAAAAAGTGGTGTTTTTTGTATTTTTAGGGGTGACGCCCATGTTTTAGGACCGCGGGACCCCGATTTTCGTGATCAGCGACCCCAAAAACGTTTAGGGTTCGATTTTCTTAACGGTGTTATTTTGAAACACCATAACGCGCGTTTTGAATGGACTACTGCGCGAAAGGACCAAGATGCGTCAAATGTGCCAGTAAACACTTGATAATTCAATGCAAACAAAAAATAAATAAAAGTGGAAAACCGAAATGTGTTAACTGTGGAGAAGATCATCCAGCCAGTTATAGAGGATGCATTGTTGCGAAGGAAGTACAAGAATTGAAGAATAAAAAAGGTAAAAAACCAATTAAACATGTCAAGAAAGATATTGTGACATCACAGAAAGAAGCTACTAAATAATAAGATACTAAAAAAAATATAACACAAAGATCACAGCCCTTCAAAAACCCAAATGGATCCATATTGTTATAATGGACCTAAAACCCCACACGCTACTCTCCAGTGGATCATCGAATGGAAGAAGAGAGTTCGGAGTAGAATTCATTATAGAGTAGAAAATGAAATCGCTGATTCTGGACTTCAAGCCAGTCAGCAATACGATATGCACACTTCGCATTAAAACAAGGCTATAGTCTTATAAATGTCCACGCGCCCACATCAGAGAAAACGGATGAGGAGAAAGAGGAATTCTACCAAGAGCTAACAAACACCATCAGATTAATACCGTCAAATGGCATCAAAATGGTGCTTGGAGATATGAATGCCAAAGTAGGAAAAGAAGAGGAGTTCCTAGGAGTCATAGAAAAGCCTAGCCTACACAACACTACCAATGAAGATTGTAGTAGATTGATCGATCTCGCAAGCTTCAACTCAATGGTAGTAAGTTCAACAATGTTGCCATATCCATAAGATGACGTGGCAGTCACCAGATGATGTGGGGGTCTTGAGATTTTTTTAGATTTTATCTTATTTGAAAACCACGTCACACCATTTTATTTTAATAAATCATATATTAAAATATTTTGTAAATTTAGATTTTTATTTTTAATGAATTATATTTAAATTAATTTTAACAAATACGTTAATTATTTTAACGGTTTAAAATCCGGATATGTATAATCTTTTAACTTCTAACTAATACTCATACATTTTCAAATTTTATTTTTCATGACAACTTTTTGTGTGTCTATGTTTTTTTGAAAATCGTTTGTGTGTTCAGTGTCTACGTATATGATATCTGATTCAGTATTCTTAAAGTGTATTTCTAAGTAGTAGTGAAAATATAATTTTTGACATATTAAAAACACTGTACTCAAAAATTACTTGTACAGGAACTGAACTGAATGTTGAATAAACTTGCTACAGTAACGAACATAAACTAATAACAAGTAGCAACGAACGTAAATTAATAACAAGTAGCAACCGCGAACGGGGGGCGAACGGCTAACAAAGATCTCGGAAAGTGGTGGCACCCGATTTGTCACTTCTGTCAAGATTCGAGGAAAGTCACTGCAGACGAACACCTAGCAGACCTGTTAGCAAGTCCTAATCCCACCTCCCCGCGGTGCCCTCTGGGGTACTTCTTCGGAAGGAGCTAACGGGAGACGGGCGAATGGCGAACTCTCTGCGCCACAAAACAGAGTTTTAAGTCGGTTGGGCTGAGGGTTAGCAACCCGCTCCCATAAAAAAACACCATTGCTACGAATCGGCAAACAATGCCTCGGAACCGGACGGACAACACGACGACGACCTTTGCTTTTCGAACAAGGACACGAATCGGATCATGGAATGTGAGAACACTGCTGGCTGAGGGACGGCTGGATGAAGTCCTCAACGAGATGAATCGATATAAAATCAAGATCATGGGACTTAGCGAGACCAGATGGCCCGATGCGGGGGAACATATCTGCCCAAACGGTGAGTCCTTCTTATATTCTGGGAGAAACGGAACTGAAAGCCGTAGGAGTGGCGTTGGCGTAATACTCACCAAAGAAGCCAGGTCCAGCCTCATTAGCTGGTCACCAGTTTCTGAGAGGATTATTACCGTGCGCCTGCGTACCAGACTAAGAAGTACTATGGTAGTCCAATGCTATGCTCCAACTGAGGACGCTGAAGATGACATCAAAGACGAGTTCTATTTGCGGCTGAATGAGGTTTTTCGCTCTATTCCAAGGGGAGACATCATTGTTTTAATGGGTGACTTAAACGCTCAGATCGGCCGTGACAACACCGGCCTTGAACACACAATTGGAAACCAAGGCCTAAGCCAAGTTACCAATAACAATGGTGAGCTTTTCGTTGACTTTTGTAGTTCCCACCAACTCATGGTAGGTGGAACTTACTTTTGTCACAAGAAGATACACAAAGAGACCTGGGTATCGCCCGATGGTAGAACGAGAAATCAGATAGATCACGTGGCCGTTAGCCGCAGATGGAGAACTATTCTTGAGGATGTCAGGAGTTTCAGGGGAGCGGATACTGGAAGCGACCACCATTTGGTTGTAGCAACTATTCGCCTTAAAATCGCAGCAATCAGAAACGTGCAACAAGATGCTATAACCCGTAGACGGTTTAACGTAGACCTTCTGCGGGAGAGCGTTAAAAAGCGGGAATTCGCTGGAAACTTTTTAGAATTATTAAACCAGCAAACCGTTTCTGACGACACAAATATTGAGGAATTGTAGAGTACGACAAAGGGCGCGATATTGACGGCTGCGGAAACAAGCATCGGTTATGTCCAAAGAAACCAGCAACACTGGATCTCGGACACAACCTGGCAAAAAATAGAACGCAGAAGGGCCCTCAAAAATAGCGTAAACTCCACAAACGACCCGGAAAGACGTCACCAATTAGAACGGGAATACTCCCAATTACACCGGGAGGTTAAGAGAAGTGTCCGGCGTGATAAAAGGCAGCAGATAAACGAGCTCGCAGAAAAAGCGGAAAACGCGGCAAACACAGGCAACAGTAAGGTGCTGTACCAAATCACTAAACAGCTCTCGGGAAAGCACTCTACTAAAAAGCATGCCGTTAAGAGTGCGGATGGAAGGCTGCTGTGCAGCGACGAAGAGCAACTCCAAAGATGGAGAGATTACTTCTTCGCCGCCCTGAATGGTATACTTACACAGGAACCTCAGGAAAACAGCAACAATGCACAGCCAATAAGAATCACCACCCGGGCCCCATCCAAGACGGAAATAGTAACCGCAATTCATGCGATGGCCAATGGTAAAGCAGCTGGGAAAGATGGCATCCCGCCAGAATTGTTGAAAGCCGACTCAAGCCTCATAGCAGATGCGCTTCAGCCAATCCTAGAAATAGCATGGAACACCTGCACCTTTCCGGAGGATTGGACGGAAGGTATCATAGTCAAAATACCAAAAAAGGGGGACCTAACAATATGCGACAACTGGAGAGGCATCTGTTTACTATCTACAGTGGGCAAAATTTTGTCCCATATATTACTATCTAGGATAAGTGAGGCAGTTGACCGAACGCTTAGGAGACAGCAGGCCGGATTCAGGAAGGGCCGCTCCTGTATTGATCATATTAACACCTTGAGAATAATAGTGGAGCAGTCTACTGAATTCCGATCCCCCCTTTACCTTGCTTTCGTAGATTATGAGAAAGCGTTCGACTCGGTCAATAGGAGCTTTATATGGCAGGCACTACGGCGACGTGGATTGCCTGATAAAATAATAGAATTGATAAAAGCCCTATATAACAATTCCAAATGCAGAGTTCTCCATAATGGAAAATTATCCGACAGCTTTGAGGTGAGCTCAGGAGTACGACAAGGATGCCTACTTTCGCCTTTACTATTTCTTATAGTAATAAATGACATCCTTGTCGGCGCTCTAGATAATAGAACAGGCGGCATACAATGGGGTTTGGTAGACCGCCTTAAGGACCTCGACTACGCCGATGATATCTGTTTGCTGGCCCACAGACACCAGGACCTCAAAAACATGTTGAACAATTTGGCAACAGAAAGTAGTCCAGCAGGCTTAAGGCTAAATCCGACTAAAACTAAAGAAATGCGGATAAATGCAAACACCATTGAACGGACAGCGCTGAATAATCGTGACGTGGAACTGGTAAATAAATTCTGCTACCTCGGTAGTGTTATTACCGAAAATGGTGGGGCAGAAGAAGACGTAAGTTCTAGAATAAACAAAGCACGAGGCGCATATGCATGCCTGTCCCGCATATGGAGATCAACGGAGATCTCAACTAACACCAAATTGCGGCTGTTCAACTCCAACGTTATGGCAGTTCTTTTGTACGGTTGCGAAACATGGAAAGTCACCCAATTCATCACAGGGCGCCTACAAGTCTTCATCAACAGATGCCTTCGTCGTATCCTAAAAATCCGCTGGCAAGATAGAATTTCAAACGAAGAACTTTGGCGCCGTGCCGGCCAAGAAAGGATAGACGACCAAATCAGGCGAAGGAAATGGAATTGGGTTGGCCACACCTTGCGACGCGAAAACGAAAACCTAGCCAAACAGGCCCTTGACTGGAATCCGCAAGGCTCCCGTCGAGTAGGAAGACCTAGAACAACGTGGAGGAGAACCCTACTAGAAGAAGCCGCAACAACTGGGAGATCCTGGTCGGAGCTGAGAGCTGTCGCGCAAAACAGAGTCCGCTGGAGGGCAACTGTTTCCGCCCTATGTCCCATGAGGGATTAAAGGAGTTTAAAGAAGAAGAAGAAGAACCGCTACATAACTCCCCCTTCAGCGCGAGCGTCCATGAATATTTAACAATTAATTTAACGAAAACAATTACCAAAACTCTTTCTAATGTTACAATTGAAATGAAACTTTTTTCCTTGAATTTCTTGTTACTGGTTTGTTAATGTCATCATTTTTCTCAATGAAAGCGGGCTTCAGTCTATCGATTGATACTACGATCATTTTCCCGTTGGCGTTAATGACAAAATTCTTCTCGTTTCTTTTAATGACTTGGAATGGACCTTCATAAGGCTTCTGTAAGCAACTTTTACCTCTATCTACTCTCAGAAAAACAAATTCACAATCCTCTAATCCTTTTGGTATATAGTAATTTTTCTTTTGTTCCCGAGAATCGGTTGGAATGATATTTCTCATATGGTCTCGTAATTGCGTTACTAAACTTGCTGGATCGGATAAGCTTGTTTGATTCCTGACAAAGAATTCTCCTGGAATTCGTAATGTCTGTCCATACACTAACTCAGCTGGGCTACATTTAAGATCTTCCTTAACTGTGGTGCGAAAACCTAACAATAAAGCTGGAATGTGTAACAACCAATTTGGACTATCCATCTTAGCTCTGAGTGCTGCTTTCAATTGCCTGTGGAGTCTCTCCACCATTCCGTTCGATTGTGGGTGATAAGCCGATGTTCGAATTTTATGAGTTCCTAAAAGCTTAGAAAATTCTTCGAAAAGTTTCCCTTCAAACTGACCTCCCTGGTCAGTGGTTACTGTTAAAGGAATCCCAAATCTCGGAAAGTATTGTTCGTACAACGTCCTTACAACTATCTTTGCTGTAATGCTTTTCAAAGGATACACCTCTGGCCACCTGGTAAATCGATCCACAACACTAACTCAGCTGGGCTACATTTAAGATCTTCCTTAACTGTGGTGCGAAAACCTAACAATAAAGCTGGAATGTGTAACAACCAATTTGGACTATCCATCTTAGCTCTGAGTGCTGCTTTCAATTGCCTGTGGAGTCTCTCCACCATTCCGTTCGATTGTGGGTGATAAGCCGATGTTCGAATTTTATGAGTTCCTAAAAGCTTAGAAAATTCTTCGAAAATAGGTACATAAATCCTTCCGCCGGATGTAAGGGGCCAACTAGATCTACATGAATATGTTCAAATCTTCCTGACGGTATCCTAATTTTTTGTACTGGAGATTTCGTATGTCTATTTATTTTTGCTTTTTGACATGCTATGCAAGATTTTGCCCATAAATTAATATCTGAGTTCATCCTAGGCCAAAAGTATCTACTTGCAATCAATTTTCTCGAACTTCGAATGCCTGGATGTGACAAATTGTGTAACATATCAAATATATTTTTCCGCATACTCACTGGAATAAATGGTCGATCTCTTTCAGTGGAACATTCTATCCAAATTTTATTTCCGGATGAAGCTACATCTGCTTCTCTTAATACGAATTTTGAATTTCCGTTTGAATTCTCAATTAAATGTTGTAATTCAATGTCATCCTTTTGCTTTTCTGCAATAATGTCCAAATCAATTTCACTTTCGTTCATCGTGTCGCAATCCATAATTTCTGCATCTACTCGTGATAAAGCGTCTGCCACGACGTTAGATTCACCTTTAATATGTTTGATGTCAGAGGTAAATTGGGTGATATAATCTAAGTGCCTCGCTTGCCTTGGACTTCTTTCAGCTTTTGTCCAAATTGCCGAGGTTAAAGGCTTGTGGTCTGTGAACACTGTAAAATCGCGACCTTCTAAGAAATGTCTGAAGTGCTTAATTGCTGAATATACAGCTAAAAGCTCTCTATCAAACGTTGAATAGTTCTTTTCTGCTGCACTCAATTTCTTTGAGTAAAATGCCAATGGTTCCGTCTTGTTGTTCTTGCATTGTTCCAGCATTGCTCCGATTGCTATATTTGACGCATCAACAGTCAATCTAAAGTAGCTTCCTCTGCCGGATGAACTAATAATGTTGCAGTAATAAAAGCCTCTTTGACTTTAATGAATGCATTTTCACATTCCTCCGTCCAGTCAAAAATTTTAACCTTTTTATTCTTCTTAAGCTCTTTCGCTAGTTGAATATGAATAGGACTTAACAATTTCGCTAACTGTGGAATGAATCGGTGGAAATAATTTACCATTCCGATGAATTTTTGGACTTGTTTAACTGAATCTGGCGACGGAAAATTTTGAATAAATTTAATTCTCGCAGTCACTTTCGAGCTCTGATATCGAGCAGTGCCTTCAAAATCAAAACTCCGCAATTTTCATTTTTTAATTTTGATCGTGCGTCAGTTTGTTTTTGTTTTGTTTCTTTTTTCACATTTCCTTTGTTATAATCTGATTGTGCGTGAGTGCATACAGTGAGTAATTCCCAGTAAGTCGAAGCATCTCCGTAGTTTCTCGACTTCACACCTTTTTTTGCACAACGTTGAGAGCCAATCTTAACGGCTGAGTGCAACTTCTATCGACATGGCGCCCGCGCCAGGGCCCAGTAGTAATCCCTTTGCGCTGCTGGATGACAGCAGGCCAAAGAAGCATAGGAAAAGGAAAAACAATGACGTGAACAATGAAATGTGCAATCCGACACCAGCAGAGGCACAAAACTTCTTTTCATTAGGACAGGATCCAAAATATATTACGTTGGAGCTAGTAAACACGGAAAAGAAGGTAACGGATTTAAATCCTTTTTTGATTCAAAAAACCCTACAAATGTATTCGGGAAAAATTAAGAGCTGCAGAGCCCTACGAGATGGCAAATATCTACTGCTACTGCCAAATGAGCAGGAAGCCAGTAAGATAACAAAAAATTTAAAGAAAATAGGAGAGTACGACGCGCATGCTGCCTTTTCTGACAAGCTGAACGAATCCAAGGCCACCATCCGTATGCCAAACCTGCGAAGAGTTAGCGAGGAAGAAATCCTAGAAGGCATTAAAGAAGAAAATCCAACCGTCAAGGCCGTGAAACACTATACGAGGCTTATAAACAATCAAGTGGTTAACACCGGGACTCTACTTCTCACCTTCACAACATATCAACCACCAAAACAGGTTCTCATTCTGTATGAGAAAGTAAGCACCCAAAGGTGGTATCCAGCACCCTTAAGATGTCGTCGATGCTTTCAATTTAGACATCACGAAAGCAGGTGCAATAACACACCAAGATGCCCGACTTGTAATGAGGTGAAAGCGGAAGGAGGAGAGCATACATGCACCAAAGTCTATTGCATAAGCTGTCAAGTAGAAGGAAATCACTCCACCCTGGACAGAAATTGCCCGATCTTTCAAAGAGAGAAAGAAATTGTAGTCATTCAAATCAATCGGCACATTAGCAGATTTGAAGCCAGGAAACAGTGGTATGAGGAGCATCCGCAAACCAGCACACCTGTACAGGACTCTCCCCCACGGAAGGAAAACGGTATAGGCCTAACTAACACATTATCCTCTAAGACATTAAGCAATCATAGTGCTACAACTGAGGGGCAAACGGCTAACAAAGACCTCGGAAAGTGGTGGCACCCGATTTGCCACCTCTGCCAAAACCCGAGAAAAGTCACTGCAAACAAACACCTAGCAGACCTGTTAGCAAGTCCTAATCCCACCTCCCCGCGGTGCCCCCTGGGTACTTCTTCGGAAGGAGCTAACGGGAGACGGGCGAATGGCGAACTCTCTGCGCCACAAAACAGAGTTTTAAGTCGGTTGGGCTGAGGGTTAGCAACCCGCTCCCATAAAAAACACCATTGCTACGAATCGGCAAACAATGCCTCGGAACCGGATGGACAACACGACGACGACCTTTGCTTTTCGAACAAGGACACGAATCGGATCATGGAATGTGAGAACACTGCTGGCTGAGGGACGGCTGGATGAAGTCCTCAACGAGATGAATCGATATAAAATCAAGATTATGGGACTTAGCGAGACCAGATGGCCCGATGCGGGGGAACATATCTGCCCAAATGGTGAGTTCTTTTTATATTCTGGGAGAAACGAAACTGAAAGCCGTAGGAGTGGCGTTGGTGTAATACTCACCAAAGAAGCCAGGTCCAGCCTCATTAGCTGGTCACCAGTTTCTGAGAGGATTATTACCGTGCGCCTGCGTACCAGACTAAGAAGTACTACGGTAGTCCAATGCTATGCTCCAACTGAGGACGCTGAAGATGACATCAAAGACGAGTTCTATTTGCGGCTGAATGAGGTTTTTCGCTCTATTCCGAGGGGAGACTTCATTGTATTAATGGGTGACTTAAACGCACAGATCGGCCGTGACAACACCGGCCTTGAACAAACAATTGGAAATCAAGGTCTAAGCCAAGTTACCAATAACAATGGTGAGCTTTTCGTTGACTTCTGTAGCTCCCACCAACTTATGGTAGGTGGAACTTACTTTTGTCACAAGAAGATACACAAAGAGACCTGGGTATCGCCCGATGGTAGGACGAGAAATCAGATAGATCACGTGGCCGTCAGCCGCAGATGGAGAACTATCCTTGAGGATGTCAGGAGTTTCAGGGGAGCAGACACTGGAAGCGACCACCATTTGGTTGTAGCAACTATTCGCTTTAAAATCGCCGCAATCAGAAACGTACAACGCGATGCTATAAACCGTAGACGATTCAACGTAGATCTTCTGCGGGTGAGCGTTAAAAAGCGGGAATTTGCTGGAAATCTACAACTAATATTAAACCAGCACAACGTTTCTGACGACACAAATATTGAAGAGCTGTGGAGTAGGACAAAGGGCGCAATATTGACGGCTGCGGAAACAAGCATCGGTTATGTCCAAAGAAACCAGCAACACTGGATCTCGGACACAACCTGGCAAAAAATAGAACGCAGGAGAGCCCTAAAAAATAAAGTAAACTCTACAAGCGACCCTGAAATACGTTATCAACTGGAAAGGGAATACTCCCAATTACACCGGGAGGTAAAGAGAAGTGTCCGGCGTGATAAAAGGCAGCAGATAAATGAGCTCGCAGAAAAAGCGGAAAACGCGGCAAACACAGGCAACAGTAAGGTGCTGTACCAAATCACTAAACAGCTCTCGGGAAAGCACTCTACTAAAAAGCATGCCGTTAAGAGTGCGGATGGAAGGCTGCTGTGCAGCGACGAGGAGCAGCTCCAAAGATGGAGAGATTACTTCTTCGCCGCCCTGAATGGTTCATTTACACAGGAACCTCAGGAAACCAGCAACAATGCACAGCCAATTCGAATCACCACCCGGGCCCCATCCAAGACGGAAATAGTAACCGCAATTCATGCGATGGCCAATGGTAAAGCAGCTGGGAAAGATGGCATCCCGCCAGAATTGTTGAAAGCCGACTCAAGCCTCATAGTAGATGCGCTTCAGCCAATCCTACAAATAGCATGGAACACCTGTACCTTTCCGGAGGATTGGACGGAAGGTATCATAGTCAAAATACCAAAAAAGGGGGACCTAACAATATGCGACAACTGGAGAGGCATCTGTTTACTATCTACTGTGGGCAAAATTTTGTCCCATTTATTACTATCTAGGATAAGTGAGGCAGTAGACCGAACGCTTAGGAGGCAGCAGGCCGGATTCAGGAAGGGCCGCTCATGTATTGATCATATCAACACCTTACGAATAATAGTGGAGCAGTCTACTGAATTCCGATCCCCCCTTTACCTTGCTTTCGTAGATTATGAGAAAGCGTTCGACTCGGTCAATAGGAGCTTTATATGGCAGGCACTACGGCGACGTGGACTGCCTGATAAAATAATAGAATTGATAAAAGCCCTATATAACAATTCCAAATGCAGAGTTCTCCATAATGGAAAATTATCCGACAGCTTCGAGGTGAGCTCAGGAGTACGACAAGGATGCCTACTCTCGCCTTTACTATTTCTTATAGTAATAAATGACATCCTTGTCGGCGCTCTAGATAGTAGAACAGGCGGCATACAATGGGGTTTGTTAGACCGCCTTAAGGATCTCGACTACGCCGATGATATCTGTTTGCTGGCCCACAGACACCAGGACCTCAAAGACATGTTAAACAATTTGGCAACAGAAAGTAGTCCAGCAGGCTTAAGGCTAAATCCGACTAAAACTAAAGAAATGCGGATAAATGCAAACACCAACGAACGAACAGCGCTGAATAACCGTGACGTGGAACTGGTAAATAAATTCTGCTACCTCGGTAGCATTATTACCGAAAATGGCGGGGCAGAAGAAGACGTCAGTTCCAGAATAAATAAAGCACGAGGCGCTTATGCATGCCTGTCCCACATATGGAGATCAACGGTGATTTCCACTAACACCAAATTGCGGCTGTTCAACTCCAACGTTAAGGCAGTTCTTTTGTATGGTTGCGAAACATGGAAAGTCACCCAATTCATCACAGGGCGCCTACAAGTCTTCATCAACAGATGCCTTCGTCGTATCCTAAAAATCCGCTGGCAAGATAGAATTTCAAACGAAGAACTATGGCGCCGTGCCGGCCAAGAAAGGATAGACGATCAAATCAGGCGAAGGAAATGGAATTGGGTTGGCCACACCTTGCGACGCGAAAACGAAAATCTAGCCAAACAGGCCCTTGACTGGAATCCGCAAGGTTCCCGTCGAGTAGGAAGACCTAGAACAACGTGGAGGAGAACCCTACTAGAAGAAGCCGCAACAACTGGGAGATCCTGGTCGGAGCTAAGAGCTGTCGCGCAAAACAGAGTCCGCTGGAGGGCAACTGTTTCCGCCCTATGTCCCATGAGGGATTAAAGGAGTTTAAAGAAGTGCTACAACTAACAACATAAATGTAGGTAGTAAAAATTTAAATAATAGCAAATCTTGGGCTAATGTAGTTAGCGACAGTACTCTTAAAAATACAAAACCAATAACAGAAGCATACAATAAAGACAACACTGATAACAAAATACAGGTAACAAACCAACAACAACAGAAAACCGTGACAATAAAGTCACCTTATCCAAATACCCAAAAAACACAAATCCAGTTCACAGCAGAGAACAAACCGAAAAGCAGATCACAATTAAACGCACTTTTATCACTTTCACCAATCACTCTAAAAAACACTATTGCAGCAGCAAATAATGAACTCTCACCTATAAACACACCAAACAGAGAAGGTGCAAATGGCACCGACTCAGATTCAGACATGGACGCATTATCCACTAACGGCATTACTATACATGACAGTAAACAATAACCTTCTCACCATGAATAACCAAGGGCAACAAATATCTTCTTACTCTTCGAACAACCATCAACTCACGATAGTACAGTGGAATATTTCAGGACTTTACACAAACTCTGCGTCACTTGACTTAATAATAGCACGATTCAACCCAGACATCATAGCACTTCAGGAGACACACATTCCACACATCATTAACACAGACTCACTTAGGAAATATCGACACTACGACTTATATACACACAACACGCACTCTACAAGAGTCAGTGGAGCTGGTATAATGATCAAAAGAGGCCTTGCGGTAGAAACGCTACCCATAAGCAATCAGAACACACCTATGATAGCTGTAAGAGTGCATGCTGGTATAACAATCGACATTGCTTGTATTTACGTCGAGCAAGACTTGAACAACATTACTGACGAACTAGACAAACTAGCACTACCATTAGGAAGACCAGCCATAATACTCGGGGACTTTAATGCTCACCATCAACTGTGGGGATCGCAGTATAACACACAGAGAGGTAACGACATAAGTAACTGGCTAGATAACACCGAGTATATTCTACTGAACGACGGTTCCCCAACATTATTCACAACACGAAACACGTTAACTAACATAGACCTCTCACTTGCGACCTCAGACATAGCCCCAAGACTAAACTGGACAACTACTAAGCACCCAAAACAAACTGATCACTTTCCAATCATTTTGAAAATTAACCAAGCCACTGAACTGTTTAAACATATCCCACAATTTGTTGAACGACATGCCGATTGGAAGAAATTCCAATTAAAAGTTGAGGAATACCTCCTACACAAAGAGCTGAGCCCCGACGTTAATAGGGAAGTAGCGATCTTAACGAGAGCTATCCGGTATGCTGCAAATTTCAGCATGCCCTCAACTCAAAGCGCCAGAAAAAACACCCCTACATGGTTCAACAATGAAATTCACCAGCTGGTTCGTCAGAAGAACCAAGCATGGAAGCGCTTCAAAAGATCCCCTTCTGCAGATAATGCAATCGCTTATCGTAGCCTCAATGCGCGTATGCGCAGGACGATAAAAGAAGAAAAGCGCAAGGCTTGGGAAAACTTCCTCGATGCTATTAACCCCAATAACTCAGTTCAAGAAAACTGGCGCAGCATCAAAGCGGTGTTCGGAAACAAAAAAGGCACGACAGTTTCCGCACTTGAATATGAAAACAGGACAATCGTCGACCCCCACGAAATCGCAAACCTTATAGGCAAACAGCTCATGAGTTATGCAGATGTAGATCTAAGCCTACACGGCGAAGATGACAGAGCCATAGAGGCAGAGCTGGAGACTCTCCAGAACCTCCCCCCCTCCTTCCTGGACAAGCGTATAGCCTTAAGAGAAGTCCAAGATGTATTGGACACTTACAAAGGCTCAACACCGGGCCTAGATAAGATATCATATGGTATGATGAAAAATGCCCCATTAGGCTACCTACTGAGGTTAACTAGGCTCTTCAATATGGTGCTAACCTCGGGCTCATTTCCACAGGCTTGGAAATTGGCAGAGATCCGCCCTATTCCTAAAACTTCCAGCCAAATCCTCCTCCCCAACCAAATCAGACCTATATCTCTCCTACCTACAGCATCCAAAGTCCTAGAAAAAATCCTCAGCAATAGACTATGTTGGCTCCTAGAGCGAAGACTCACAAACGGGGTTGTCGGCTACAGACCTGGAAGAGGCACACTGTCCCTCTTACAGGAAACTGAGCACAACCTGGCTTGTGCCATCGGACGGAGAGAACATAGCGTATTGCTCTCAGCAGACCTGGAGAAAGCATATGACAGACTTCAAAGAAAAGTCGTCGTGCACCAGCTCATCGAATGGAATGCAGGTTACAACTTTGTAAAGACAGTGAACTCATTCCTCTCAAACCGTAAAATCACGGTCAGAAACAAAGGTTTTGCTTCTAATGTCCTACCCTTAGCAAGTGGAACACCGCAAGGGTCGCCATTATCGGTGGCCCTGTTTAATACTTACATACATAAACTCTCTTCGGCATTAACTCAAGTGCCCAATCTCAATTTCCACATATATGCAGACAATATAGTTCTTTACTCTTCTAGCAATACCCTCTCGGTAGAAAACACACTTCGTACAGCACTTAACGTGCTAAAAGCATGGTGCCAATCAGTCGGGGCAAGTATTTCAAAAGACAAGCTAGAAGCATTACACGTCTGCAGGAGAACAAGTTGTACTGCAACCAGTTTAAACTGGGAAAACCACAGAATTCCTCTCCAGAAAGAACTGAAAGTGCTAGGTTTACATCTAAATAAAACACTTCGGTGGAACAAGCATGCCAGCGAAGTCGCTGCAGATTTAAAAAAGCGTAACAACTTGCTTAAAGTAATTTGCCAAAAAAAGCATGGACCACCGGTAAACCTAGCAATTAAAATAGCAAAACAAATAATAATTGGCAAAGTGGATTACGGACTGACGATATATGGACATGGTACTAAGACGGCACTCGAAAAGGTGCAAAAATCAATAAACACTTCCGCACGCATTGCTCTCGGAGCATTATGCACGACACCTATTGAAGCTCTCTTGATAGAGGCCGGTTTACCAACCATGACGGAACGGACAGACGAATTAACGGCAAACGTAGTCCTGAAGAATATGCACCATTACAAAGCTCCACTGCATCGCAACATAACGAACATACTCCACAACGACTGGAATAAATACAGAAAACCTTCGGCCCTCGTTCTGGGGTTGAAGAATCTTCCACCGGAACTTCTTTACATCCCTAAGCAAGTACAGTATGAGACAGACCTAGCACCCCCTTGGTTATTTAACCAACATCGAATAAACACAGAAATGACAAAATACAACAATTACAGTAAAAAACTAATAAGACATCATTTCAATACACTGATAGAAGAATACGGAGTACAACAACAATACTATACAGACGCCTCTAAAAAGACAGATCAGGTATCCTACGCGGTAGTGAATAGCGAGGGAAAGCTGGTGAGTCTAGAGAGAATGCCAGGTTGGACTTCAATATATACCGCGGAAACATCAGCCATATATAAAGCCTGCTTGCAAGCAGATAGTTCAGAACCTGCGCTAATCATAACGGACTCGCTATCTGCACTACATTCAATTAGGAACCTGAAAAATAGACACCCAACAATACAACAAATAAGACAGATAGTTAGTAACAGGGACATACGACTCATATGGTGCCCCGCCCATGCTGGCATAAGTGGGAACGAACACGCAGACAGGGAAGCAAAGGAAGCACATAGACGACCCCTTACAGAAGTACGAACACCTGACTTTACATCGGTACGGAAAAAAGCACGACAAGCGCTGACCCTCGAAAAACTACTTAACTGGAATAGAAGCAGCACCTTTCTAGCTTCACACTGGAAAGAAATTACAACCCCCCAGGGACACAATCTCCCCAGGGCGTTAGGAGTGCTACATTCAAGATTAAGACTTGGACATTTCCTCGCCGTTAAAAGGTATATTTTCGAGAGAGAACAACCACCTTTGTGCCCCCACTGCTCCAGGCAAACCCTAACAGCACGACACCTCTTTGTGGACTGTCCTACCACTGTTTGCATCCTACGGCAACACATCGAGTATGATAACAATACACCAATACTAAATACGAACAAGGAACAGACAAAATTACTTATAGCACTTTTAAACAGACTGCTACCGGAACCAGCCCCTAAAATTTAAGAGCACCGAACATTAATACATAAGTTATAGTCTAAGAATTTTTAAATGTATACAGCCCACTAGGATTAAGCTCCATGGGCTTAGACCCACTTTATTAGTATAAGTTATTAAGCTAATAAAGTTTATTAAAAAAAAAAAAAATTTAATTCTGTCTTCAGATGGAAGAATCCCGTCTTTTGTAATCTTGTGGCTTAGAAAATCAATTGAATTTATTCCGAAAAGACATTTCCCTGGATTAATGTTTACTCCAAATTCCTCTAATCGGGTGAACACTTGGTTTAAATGGTCTTTGTGTTCTTCCTCACTCTTGCTTGCCACAAGAATATCGTCAATGTAGACAAAAACAAATTCTAAGCCGTTCAAAACTTTATCCATAAAACGCTGGAATGTTTGGGCAGCGTTTCTGAGACCAAAGGGCATTCGAGTGAATTCGAATAAGCCGAAAGGTGTAGTAATTGCTGTTTTGAAAACGTCTTCCTCTGCTACTGGGATGTGGTGATAAGCTCTGACTAAATCAATTTTCGAAAATATACTACAACCATCCAAATTCAACGTAAAATTTTGAATATGTGGGATTGGATACCTATCTGGAATTGTAATTGAATTTAATCTTCGATAGTCTCCGCATGGTCGCCAGTCTGAAGAATTCTTTTTCGGGACCATGTGTAATGCTGATGAGACAGATGATGAAGAGCTTCTACACAATCCTAATTTAACCATGTGGTCAAATTCTAATTTGGCTATTTTAAATTTATTGGTGTCTAATCGTCTGGCTTTTGAAAAGGGTAGTTGTCCTTTAGTAACGATGGTATGTACTACGTTATGTTTTACAGGTAAATCATATCTTGGTGGTTGAGTAAGTGAAGGGAATCTAGACAAAATATTACCATAATCATTGTCCACAGAAAAATGTCTGGGTGAAGGAGAGTTTGTCTTAATCATGATTCCGTTAACACTAAAATCTGTAATACCATCTATCACTTTTCTATTTTTCATATCAACTAGTAAATTAAATTGAACTAGGAAATCTGCGCCGATAATAGGTTTGTTGACGTTTGCAATGATAAATGGAAAAGTGAAGTCTCGTCTTAAACCAAAATCTATTTTTAAAAGTTTTGTTCCATATGTATAAATAGACGATCCGTTAGCTGCAGTTAGAATTAAATTTGGGTCTTTTTTATATTTTCCATAATATGTATTTGGAACGACGGATAATTCTGCTCCTGTATCCACTAAAAATTTAAATTTATTTTCTTTATCGAAAATAAAAAGTCTTTTTGATTTCTGAGGTATATTATTTATTGCACACGCTGAAGGGTAATTTAGTTTTTTGAATTATTGAAACTGCATGGTTTCACACATCTCTTTGCATTATTTCCGAACTTGAAATGAAACCAGCAAAAAGGTTTATTATTATAATTATTAAAGTTCTGCCTTGAAGAGCTTCTTCTCCTGGACCTAGATCTGTGATGAAAATTATCATTTTTATTAATTGCGAGTTTTCTCACTAAATTCGATAAATTTTCAATTTTATTTTCTAAAACATTTATCTTTTCAATATAATTAATATTTTCTTGATTTGTAAAAGGGTTTGATGGATTATTATTTATTGAAGAAACATATTGAAACTTTGAAACATCGAAAATTTTGTCAGCAAGAATTTGAAGATCTTGAATGTTCTGATTTCCAGAAGACATCAATGCAATGTTGATATTAGATGGTAGTTTCCGCATCCAAAGTTTCTTAATCAAATCTTTTCCTAAGTTAGAAGATGTTCCAGCAAGAATCTCCATCGACCTATAAAATTCAGATGGTCGTTTATCTCCCATTTCCGTATTACAGAGAAGTTGTTCTAGTTTTCTTTCTTCTGATTCGGTGAATCGTTGGATGAGGGCTCTCTTCAATGTTTCGTACTTATTTTCATGAGGTGGATTTTGGATGACATCTAACATATTCATTATAACATCCAGAGGTAGAGATTGTATAATATGCTCATATTTCGTCTCATCTTGTCTAATATGTTTAGAAGTAAACTGGCTTTCTGCTATGACAAACCATGCCTCTGGACAAGGAGACCAGAAGGTTGGTAGCTTAATTGCAGAAGCGCTAATATGTCCACAATTCTCATTTATATTGTCATCACAATTAGTTCCATTCGCCTGTACACTCATATTTTCACAACGAATTAACTTTCGCGTAACAAGAAATTCAATTTTTATACTTTAAAACTTCGCGATACTTTTACGAAAGGACACTCGTGAACGTTCGCGTTGAAAGACGTAAAAACAAAAATCTTAAAGAAAATTTCGATTAATAAAAATGAAAAATATTCATTTAGAATCGAAAGCAAGAGAAAAATTATATTTTGTTACTAGGAAGAGTGTTAGTGTTGGAAGTTTTATGTTCAAAAGTATTATTTTGTAGTTTCTATTGCACCAATTTAACTGCTTTTTTTTATATTTCAAAAAGGAATCAAAAAGGTTTAATTTTACTGGATGAATCGATATGGACAAATTTTTTTCAGACTAGTAGAGGCCGAGTAGTTGCTTAGAGCGTGGTGTTAGTACAATTGTACAATACAAAGGATGTCATTGTGAGTTTCTAGACTAATACTCATTCAGCAGCAGAAGAGCCGGTTCTTCAAGTTAATCTACACTGGTATTATTTCATCGCGAGTAACTTCAGCGGGAAAACTAGCGAGGGGTTACTTTTGTAACCCAAGAATTCTTTAATGATTTGTGTAACGGCCAGCATGGTAATCGAAAAACCCTATTGGAAATTTAGGAAATTGGAAGTCTTACATTGTAATGGCTAGGTAAGCAACTAGCTAATGACTTGTGGAATATATTAGTTGGAGATGTAATGTGCTTTTATTATTCTTTGTCTTTGTTTTGGCGAAGCCTCTTTTCTTGAGTTTATTCCGACAAAGTGCAGTCAAAAAGATTTCTTGCTGGTAAAATCCTCACCAAATGTAGCAGAAATGGAATGGTAATTTCGGAAAGCAATGCTGAAAAGAGTAGCAGTAATTTATCCTGCATACCTTACATGGTAATATACGAGTATGTATTCAATTAATACATTTCACCTCTGAAATAAGTCTTCGTCTATAATGCCTACGATATGTACTTACCACCCTAGGACTCCCTATGTAAAAGTAACCAGCTTATTACCACCTCGCAAACCTAGTCATTACATTTCCCGCTGGGACTTACTTGACTTTACACGGAAATATCGATGTTCGTGTCGATAAATTATACTTGCAGAGCCCGAGTAAGAGTAGGCGAAAGCGAATAAAGTATAGTATGCTTTAAGTTGTCAAGCCGAAATTTTCTCGTGAGCAGGTTATTACAGTTCCCTTACGCTAATTCCTAAAATACCGGTTCTACTACTGCCGAAGAAATACTGCTGTAGATTGGGGAATTCACTTCAGTAAGTACTATTTTATTTTTATACAACTTCAAATATAAGGTCGACATTATAAACTAAGGTCCGATATACCGCTCATTAAATAAAACAGCACTTGAGATCGTAAAAATCTTCGTGGCAAGACTCGTTTACAATTAAAGGGTCATCTTGCTTTTTTGCAGCTCGAATTGGGACAATGAACCGTCGGGAGTATAAATTGGTCCACCAATTTAAACTGACGTTTTACATGTCGTTCAATGAGTGAATGGGCCTAATCACCCTCATTCTGGGTGTGCCCTTTGATAAAAAAAACTATGGGTTAATTATTTGATGCCAAGGCATCGTACTGCGTATGACTGACCGATGACCGTTTGACTCGTCCCAAACATACCATTCACAGCATTGCATTGCAACTAGGACTTAAATGCAATAAAGTTCATTTGTAATAGGTTTTGATTTAAAAATAATCATTACGTTGTCATTATAAGAAATACGTAGGTACCTACCCCATACCTTTAGAGGGTCTTGGATTTTCGTCGACATTATTATGATGCAGGCTCATATTCTATGTCTACTACTACCTACTATGTTGGTTGGCTGTTGTCCTTTAGAGCCATTTCACAAAATAACTTCCCACGGGGAATCGCAATTGAGAGCAAAAGAGGAAGCAATCATAACAAGTTCAGTGTGCTTTCAATGTAAGTACATATTTAAAAAACTGGCAAAAAAGATTGTGACAAGAGTGGCATAACTATAACGCTGTGACACAAGTACGACAGTAATGCCCCCTAAAGGCCAGTTTTAATGTTACAATAATGACTTTCTTGGACGGTGATTAGACTGTTCGTTCCTACGACCGTTCCTCACGAGGTTTTTTGAAGAAAGGGGAAATGGAGATGATGAAGGGCTTCATCTCCACTTCCCTGTTCCTCTAAAAGTTCGTGAGATACGTAGACTAAGGCCAAAACTATATTAGTTTTGTCTTGCTCACTAGTTATGAAGATTTTAATTTTGAGGTTTTAATATAATACATAGGTAATTTGGTAATACTTCAAATAAATGCATTATGACCCTAATGTCTCCAACTTTTATAGGAATAGTTGGTTTTTCGTTAAGGGCTAAGAAGAGTGTAATTTTGAAGATTATATATTACATGGCAAGCACTTGTTTTGTGATACAGAGTTTATACTCTCCAAATGTATTGAAAACTTTTTCACCGTGCAACCCTGAGTTCTGAGTACAAAATCACAATTTTATTTATACACGGCACAATACAACGCTCTAAATTAATTAATTTTACGTATGGCCTCTGTTATATTTAATTCCCATATATGAGCACAATTTTGCAATATGCGACATTAAAAGGTAATAAAAGTTGGTTTTTTGGCTTTGCTTTTTCCAACTATAAAAAATTTGTTTTATTTTTCAATTTAGTTTTATTTTTCTCGAAAAATTTGGTTATTGAAGACTTCTAGATTTAAATTCATAAATGGTATAGAAAATTGCCCCCGAATTTCGTGTGCTGAGTCCTGCTATTTGCAATAATTGTAAATGTTTTAACGTTCATGGCTTTAACAGAATACGCAGATAGTTTTGGTCACACTTCAAATAAATGCATTTTTAATCTAATGTTCCAAAATTTTTAAGGAATAGTTGGTTTTTCGTTAATAGTTAAGAATAGTGATGTACAAGAATGGTCATTCAGTTTTCTCCTCCAAGCTTCTCGCTGACTGGCTAGAGTCCTCCAATTTCGTACGCCCAACAGGTGTTCAGCGTCTGTATCTACGGCAGCTTTTCCTCGGCCATCCTGCTGTCACCGATTATGATTCCCTTATATCTGATTATCATTTTATCTGATTTTCTACATACCGTTTACGTTTAATGGTCCAATAATGTGTCTTAAGATTTTTCTCTCAAAAGCTCCTAATTAGTTTGCGACTTCAGGCCTTATAAGAGATTTGTATAGTTCAAATTTAGTTTTCCTGTATAACAATCTTGATTGAAGTACTTTACGCAGTGAATAAAAAGTTTGATTGCCCTGTATTGCCCTGTTGTATTCTGCTTTTAACTTCCTCCAGCTCGTCGTTTTTTCACGACACTATTGTTTCTAGGTATTTAAAGCTGTTCCCTGCCTCTATATTGGTCTCGAAGTCTTGTCTTCGGCTTGTACATTAAGCAAAACCAAGAATAAGACTACCACTTAGCCATGCTCGCAAGACCAAGACCAAGGCTTAGCCGTGCTCGCAAGACTAAGGCCAAGACTATATTAGTTTTGTCTTGTTCACTAGTTATGAAGATTTTAATTTTGAAGTTTTGAATTAATTTTAAATGTTTTAACGTTCCGTGCAGCGAGCCGCACCACGTCCGAGCTAGTAACAACAAAAAAATTCAAACAAAATTCGGTAATTTTTCTAATTTGTTTAAGAAATTATGTTTAACAATATTTTATTGAAAGTTGTGCTCAATAGAAACTGAGTCCTTTTTCGAGCGAATTTGAAACGCGCCTAGCATTCCTGGCGTCGCCGAGTTAGCAATTTTTGTGGAAAAAACGCCTTAGTTGCAGTTTTTTGCCAAAAATCTTAAAAAAATTAAAAACCATAAAAAAATTTAAAAACCAGAATTTTAATGATTGGATATTGTAAAGAGAGTCTTAGAGCATACGTAAAAAAATCAGGACCAACATGGGAGTTTTTCTTTTGGCGCAGTAACAAATTTAACTTTTTAAATTCACTTAATTGCAAAATTCATTATGCAAAAACTATTTGACCGACCGTGATCGGGTTTTGGATATAAGTTAATCATGCCTTTAACTATCTAATTCCAGAATTAAATTGGAAGATAATGGTCTCTCCTTTCCTTGTGCTAACTTTAAAGTGAGGTACTTTTTTTCGCGGTTTTCGGCTATTTTGCAATGCAAAAATTCAAATTTCGAAAATCCACCTTAGGGTAAGTTTTAGCAAATTCAATAACGAACAAAACATGCTCAACAAATTTTTCGCCTAGAAGCCTTCGTTAAGAGATATTTAACAAGAAAGGCCAAAAAACAGGGAATTTTTAGTGAACTTTTCAGTTTTTGGGCTACCAAAAGTTTTCCTGGGAGTTTCATGCTTGCGCACCCCCTAAATATTGTTGAGGATATCATTTCTGACCGATTCCACCAAAAAAGTCCGTTACATCACGCCATAACCAAAAGTAATAGCTTTCACTGCTCTAGCGCCTGGACTAGTTCCAGTTAAGCTTGGCATCTAGCGTCACTCTTAAATATTTGGCTTGTTGTGAAAATCCTATAGTTCTGCCTGCGAATGTAGGTTCCAAAAGTCCTGGAGTGACCGTTTCCTGGTGAAAGGAACCAGAATCGTTTTGTCGGGATTGACTTTTAGACCTACGCTTCCGCATCAGCTAGAGACCAAATCTAGTGCCTGCTGCAGGCGCCTTGACATGGCTTCTTCAGTTTCACCTGTAACTACGATGACGACATCGTCTGCGTAACCTTGGGCGAAAAAGTTTCGGCCGTTGAGCAGTTCTAGGAGTTCCTCTACAACAAGGCACCAGAGAAGTAGAGATAAAACTCCTCCCTGTGGCAGATTTTGCTATAGTGCCAGTCAATCCAGATCAGAAAGTGCTACTTCGACTGCGTCTACTTAGAACCCTAGCTATAATATCAAAGGATGTATTGTTGAGGGCTCCCTCGATGTCGAGGAAGGCCGTCAGCGCAACTCCTTTGTTTAGAGCTGCGCATTCCAGCCTGAGCACCAGATTGTGCAGTGCTGTCTCAGTGGACTTACCCGACTGGTATGCATGCTGATGGGAGCTTAGTGGTTGGCGTTGAAGATAAATTTCCCGTATCGCCCGATCGACCATTTTCTCTACTGTCTTCAAGGCGAAAGACGAGAAACTTATTGGCCTGAAAGATTTACCGCGGTGTAATCCGAACGCCCGGGCTTAGGTATGTAACGGTCAGTTTTGCCTAAATATCTACTTGACTAAAAATTACTGTGGAGAAGAAAATCGAGTAGTTGGTTGGGAACAAAAAGGTAGGCGGGGAGAAATGAAAAAAAATAAAAATTGAGTTCGAATTTTGAGGCATGGAAAGATTGACTGAAAAAGTTTTGGTTTAAAAAAATTTAAAATTAAATAAAAAAAGAAAACATTGGATCTGGATTCCATAGCCCCCATTCGATGTCCGTTTTAATGTCAACTATTAATTACGAGGTGTAATTAGAAAAATACTGGATGTAGACAGCGATGAAGACTATTACGAGTCAGCAGAATTCCTCAGTTATGCAGATTTCGAATCCAATCTCAGGCCACAAGAACTAGAAGATCCCAACCTGCAGGATCTGTTGACTTCAGTGTCGGAAGCCCCGGATTCCAACCGGTCGGATTGCGAGTAAGTTCTTGGGTATAATTTGTACGTAGGATTCCCGACGGAAGGCTGCTAGGCAAAACGTGAGGGCCAGAACCAGGAGGAGTGGTAGCAAGCCTTGATCGTGACGGTCGGCGGCGTATTTAAAAGAGCGCTGCCCGACGCTGCCCCCTCGCTTTGTAGAGGAAGAATTTTGCTCACCGCCCGGTCCTCCCAGAAGTTACCTCTCAATTAGAATTGCGGCTACCAGACCAGGAAGATTAGCGGCTAGTCCTCCAGCTTGGATAGTCTTTGCTTCTGGACACATAACTTTTATAGTTAATTTTTATAATTCTTCTTGTCTTGATTTCATTTACATATACACATTTTGGGTTGTTTTTTTATTTAATAACATACACTTTTCAGGTTAAGTTAGTACATATATTGATATAATAATCATTTTGATAGCCTTAGGTGACAACTTGTGAATCAATTTATTAAGTTTTTATGAAGTCGTGTTTTGGTGACTCCTTGTTAGAATTATTTGCTTTAATCTTGCGTTGCTTACTTTCTTAATTTCTGTGTTGTTTTTTTCGGGAATTTGTTCATCCGTAAATTGACCCAAACGTTTGTGTTAACGAATGTACAAAACGAGGAGTGTTGGTGCCAATACTGCGCGTTTTTTTTCCTTCTTGATCCTCGGACTAATGTATATCTAAGAAAATTTCATTGTAAGTTCCTTGACATTGATCATTTAATAGGATAAAATAATATTTTTAATATCTGCCAAGGAGACCTATAATCATTAGTGAAATTGTTCCTTGTTCACTATGTTGTTTGGCATGTTGATTGCGCCTGTAAGATACAAGTTTATTGCAATGTATTAAAATGATTATAACTATTATGGCCATGTATTAACTTTCTTTGGTGGAATGGTTGGGATGGGAGGCATTTTTTTTCAGGGCTCCTAAGTAGTGCCTTTTCCTTGTCAGCTGGTGGTCAACCATACGATGAGCTGGCAAGGGGACCGAACTACAACGACGCGGCGCAGGTGGGGCTTGAAGAGTGATGGAGGTGGAATTCGGGATTGCACCGGCACAGGTAAGTGGTGAACCAACCGCGGTAAGCCCCGGCCACACATCCCACGACCCCTCCGGCGAGCTAGATAACTCCGTGTGGCCAGCGTAGGAGTTCCGGAATTTAGTTTCCTTTCTTATGTATGGTGTTGGCTCCTTGGTCATGCTTTTCCGGGCTTATGGCTAAGGGGGTAATACCTCGCATAAGTGGCGCCCACTATTTTGTCGCGCCATTATGCTGTTACAGGTATAAATATTATGTTGACGTTGCTCCAGACAGATGGGATGTAACCATGTGCGAAGAAAGCACTGAAGATTTTGCATAATAAGGGAGTGTCTAAGACTCAGCCCTCCTGGGACTTGAATGGTCTGAACGGTCTAATCGCCTCCCTAATATCTTCGTGGTTAAACTCGTAAACACGGTGTTTGCTTCTGTCTAGGCAGCTTTGGTCACTTCAGAAAGTGGGCCTAAAAATGTTTTGCCTACAAAATACAATTTTCGAAAAAAAAAACATTTTTTGAATGATTTTTGGGCCATAAAGTGATTTTTGCAAAGTTTAACCTTGAATAACTTCGAAAGGGTTAAGTTTTCGAAAAAATGACAGAAGGACTTTTTGTTGGCAACAACCTTTCGTATTGACTGATAGAAAAAAAAAACAGTGGGTGTGTGTACTTATGTACACGCATTAGAAGTTATACTTCTTTGGCGTGATTTTAAGACTAATTTTTTAATTGTACACAAATATTTTATTAGATTCTTTCTATTTTCGTGCGTTGGAAGGTGCAAGCATTATGATGCCGACACGCTCAAGGCTGTCGGTTATACCGTACTCTAATCCTAACTAAAATTACCAAATAGTTGGGTCATTAGGCCTAATTACAATTATCTTAAGATGGGCTTAAGATGCCTCATGAAATTCTCTTAAGACTGGCTAATTTTCTACCAAAACGTAATGAATGTTAAGCTTAATATGCGTCGCAAGCTGGATCAGCATTTATTTACCTGATAATACTACTGGTACTTCTAAGCCTAACTCACTTCTTTTTTGTTCATTTCCGCCTTAGCTTTTGATTGAGGAATTTAGCTTCCCCTCCACTTTAGTCAGTAGATCAAACGATCGTACCATTATAGTCTAAGACGTTCGTTGCTCTTAGCCGTGCCTTTAGCTGTAGGTTACAGTGCAGCAGTGTGCTCGGCTAATCTGCGGCAATCCAAAAGGACATCGTCTGTGTCCTCTGTCACAATGATGAATTCCAGGCGTTGCGTAGACTCATTTTGTCGGTATGCTCTCATAACTCACCTGTGGGTTCATCGACCTTGGGTACCTAATTCCTTTGCCACTATTGAAATAAACGTCACTTCCAAATTCAGTTCACTTCCCTAGCTTCTTCTTTTAGATGTTACTCAATTAAATTGAGTGGGTTAGGGTAATTGAAATATGATACGAAGAGGTTCATACTAAGGACATTAATGTATCGGCAAATACATCATCAACGCTTCCAACGTTTGACTGACAACACTCCGAACCTGTCCAAACACCATCGTTGGACGCTTGACATTAGACATTCGTAGTTCGAGTAGCGGCCAAACAATGCGTTCTACCATCAAACGTCCAACGTTGGAAAGTGCTCATAGCATCGTTTAGAGCCGGCTTTAGCTGAAAACTAGGATATGTAATTTATTTCCCTCCATAGCCTCTGGGTAAAAACCTCCTCACCCATGGACATCGTGAATGGACTTTGCCTACGAATTTTCATATGCCCATATAATACTAAACTTAATAGCTAAAGGATTGGAGTTGCGCCCTCCATAGCCTCTACCCCTTCGCCTATATCGTCCGCAGGCCGTATCAGTACATCAAAATTGGCAGCGTGCAGCAAATTAGGGCATGAGATGAGAATGCAGCACGCTGCAATCAAAAGTATTTCAATTGGCTGAGGCTGGTAAAATGACATGCAAAGCAGCGTGCAGCAGCATATTTGAGGTTCTGATAGGGCCTCCTACAGGCCTGGAAGCAGCCGATGCCGATCCTACATTTGCTTGAATGGATGACATTTCTCGTGTAATAACATAGTGGAGCCAAGTTTTTAAGTTTATTTTTGCAATAAAAAGTTGTAAAATATTGTATTTTATCACTTTTTTCTGCACCTGGATTACCAGTGATTAGTGTTTCAGTGATTAAATTAAAACAATTTCAAAAAATTGAGTGAACCAATTTGTTTTAATGGTTTAATTGTGAAGGTGACCAATTTTGTTTACATTCACTGTGGTTTTGTCGAGTTATTTTAGGGCAAAAATGTTGAATTTGTGTGGTTCTTGAGTTAAAAGTGAATTTATAGTGATTAAAGCTTGTTAAAGAATAATTTTTAAAAATATTAAAGCAGAAAAATGTGTAGGAAAAAGTTCAAAAGTTATTGTTATTCATGATGTGTGGTGGTACTTGCACTTATGTTTTAATAACTATTCTGTAATAATTTTTAACCATTTTAAATTCACTTTTAATTTCATTACCACATAAATCCAACATTTTTTCCCTAAACTAACACGAAAAAACCACCATGAATGTAAACAAAACTGGTCACCTTATCAATTTCATTCAATTTATTCACTCGGATCACTAACTAACTTATCCGCGGTAATGCACGTGGAGGAAAAAATGCTAAAATACTATACTTTGCCACTTTTTACAAGTTAAAAACTTGGCGCGTCTAAGATATTACACTACGAGTGAGAGAAATTGCCTTCCATCCAGTAAAATTCCTCACCCACAAACAGCACACAATAAACACTACCAATCTTCCTAAGGCCCACGAAAAACCAAACTTACGCTTAGTTGATGACTCGAACATGAAATTTTTTTCCCTCCATAGCCTCAGCATAAAAACCCATCGACATTGTGAACCGGCATCGGCTACGAGTTTTCATATGCCCATAGTAATCACGGTATTCAGAAACAAGGTAATGTAAAAGACTGTATACCGTTTACGGTATTTTAGTGTTGATGTCACGTGGGAGACACTTCCCATATAAAATCGTTTCAGCATTACGGCTGACGTCATCATTTGTTACGGTATTCGAAGCTGCCGTCGCTTTTACATTACCTTCGTTTTCTGTATACCGTGCATAATAATGATAATCCCAGTGCGCATGAAGAATGGAAGTTGAAATGCTTGCCCTCCATTGCCTCCACCCCTTCGCCCATATCCTCCGTTGCGTTGCGTTGCGATTTCCTCAAAATTCACTCTCATAATATTTTTCAAAACGTGCCTAAAGAAGTATAACTTCAAAAATTCGAAAATATCGGTTTTTGAGTGAAATTTTAGCCAAAAAGTGATTTTCGAAAACTTTCACCTTGAATAACTTTCAAAGGGTTAATCGGGTAAACTTTTTTGTAAGAACTAAAGTTGTAGAGAATTTCATTGTCAAAACCTATAGAAACCGAGTTACATGGAAAACTCGGGAAAAACACGATATCTCCGGCGCCCATGTTTAATTTTTTGTTTTTTTTTTTTTTTTTTTTTTTGTTTGGATTCCGAAATTGTTTTCTTAAAAACTCATAAAGAAGCTGTGTATCAATTTTCAGCCATTTTGGAATTTTGTCTCCTTTAAATGCTAATTTCCCCGGACTAATTATAGGATAAGTATTCTATAAATTTGAAAATCCTAGCAAATTAAGTCAAAAATAAATAGCTTATGAGTATTAGTTACCGGCTTGCTATAACAATAAACAAACAAAAATAAGGATTTTCTTCAAGTTCTTTATTTAAAAAAATATTCTTTCCATAAAAATTCACCATTTTAGCTTTTTCAAAAAAAAAAGCTTATACAGAGGCTCTGTCCGTCTGTCCGTCTGTCCGTCTGTCCGTCTGTCCGTCTGTCCGTCTGAAGCCTACTTTCATCTCTGAAAGTACTGCAGATACAGACTTGGGAAATATCTCAAAATGTAGCTCTTGGTCAAAAGACCAAAAACTGAGAAAATGGTCTGGAAATTTCAACCAGAAGTATATTTAACAACAAAAGTATATTTAACAACAAAAAAGAGATTTCTAATAAAGTCCATATATCGGTAGCCTAGAGGTAAGGCGCTGGAGTCAGGTTCCAGGCGAACCAAGTTCAATCCCCGACCGCAAAATGGTGAAATAAATTTTTTTTTTTACTTCGGTGTAGCATGTTTTAATTCTATTTCTCTTTAAATTATATTATTTAATAATGATACTCAGGAGAACATAAACATTTATTTAATTAAAAGTACAAAAAAATCATTTTCTTGAGTTTTTATGGCTCTTCGGCGGCTTTATAAATCATTAAGAAATTTCGCGGAAATAATATAAAGTATTTATTTGTTTATATGCATATTTTATATGCTGTTCATTTTATTATAGTTTATAGTCATGTAGGTGGTGCTGTAGACCAAAACAAAAATTCAATTTTATCGAACTTCGCTGTGGATTTGTCACAATCAACCAGAAGTATATTTAAACAACAAAAAAGGGATTTTTAATAAAGTCCATCGGTAGCCTAGAGGTAAGGCGCTGGAGTCAGTTTTTGTTTGTTGTTTGTCTGTTCTTTGTTTGTTTTGTTAGTTTCTCTAACACGAGCCCGTGGAAGCTCGTCGCCTGGACGGAGTACATCCGAGGCAGGTCCTCCGCTGTACCCCGTCCGGATAGTTCTGTGTTTAGGTTAATTAGCTTGTAAGTAAGTGGTGCGAGCTTTCACGAGCTTGAGCTCTAGCATCACTCGAGCCTGTGGAAGTTCGTCGCCTGGACGGGGAGCACCTGAGACGATTTTATCGTCTCCGCTGCTCCCCGCCCAGATAGTTAGAAATAAGTTATTGATTAAGTAGATTTAAGTTTTTATATATAAAATAAACATAGTGTCTAAGTTTTTTTGTTCTAATTTTTCATAGATTATTATAAATTACAATGATATTTTAAAATAAAATAAAATTAAAAAAGATAAGTTTTAGCCGAAAGGCATAAGTTAATATAAGACATAGATTAATTTAGAGTGCCTGCTGAGGGCCAGTAAGTTAGATAGATTAGCATAGGCTAGAATAATTAACTTTAAGCATTTAGTTAAATTTATATTAAGATAGTTAATAAGAGAAATAAATGCTTTAAAAAAAAAAAAAAGGCGCTGGAGTCAGGTTCCAGGCGAACCAAGTTCAATCCCCGACCGCAAAATGGTGAAATAAATTTTTTTTTACTTCGGTGTAGCATGTTTTAATTCTATTTCTCACTAAATTATACTTATTATTTAATAATGATACTCAGGAGAACATAAACATTTATTTAATTAAAAGTGCAAAAAAATCATTTTCTTGAGTTTTTATGGCTCTTCGGCGGCTTTATAAATCATTAAGAAATTTCGCGGAAATAATATAAATTATTTATTTGTTTATATGCATATTTTATATGTTGTTCATTTTATTATTGTTTATAGTCATGTAGGTGGTGCTGTAGACCAAAACAAAAATTTAATTTTATCTAACTTCGCTGTGGATTTGTCACAAAAAATATGTATGATTTAAACGAAACATTTGGTAGGTTTAAAACGAAAAGCAGATATCTAATTTTTACCCGGGCATATAAACGCTTACTGAAATGAATGAAAATTTATAAATTTAATTGCACGAACGATGTATTTAAGACCGTCCTTATAGTCCATGAATATAAGGAAGTAATTTTTCTCAGAATTTTCAATATTTTACAAAAATTTTACAAACGATTTGCCCCATATCTAAAAAATTTTGCAGCCCTTTGTTTAAAAGCATATTTTTAAGTTTTTATTAACTAAATTTGTATGTATCTCTTCAGAATAACAAAACAAAAGTGGGATGTTGTGCCTAGAGACTAGCCACTAATTACGCTTTTTCTTGGTATTCTTTCTATTGAATAACACTTCAGTCTGGATGACAATATATTAAGTGAAGATTGTGAAGAATTGCGAAAATATTCAAACAAATAACTCGAAAAACTAACGCATCTTTCATGGAGATGCTGCTGAAAATTGCCCGCCAAGAATTTGAGAGAATTGATATATTTTAATTGCACCCCATCTATGACAAAGAATAGTGAACACCATCTATGGCAATATTACATTACTCTTCGTTTTACCTATGATTATCAATTTCCATAAAATATACAAAATACATTTCATAAATAATAGAAAATCTGTTGTCATAAATCAGTTGTTTACTTCCTTCTAAAGTTTATACATATCTTGCATTGGAATGTACCTTTTTATGAAAGCATGAATAAATAGGTTTATTGCCACATTACTACAAGTTAGTGTTTGGAGTAATGGGAAGGCGCTAGGTCGGGGTGCGAAAAGACCAGGGTTCGATTCTTGATGAATTTTTTAAGTACTTTTTTTTAGCTTTTTTAGTTATGATGATTTATTGTAGTATAATAAACTAAGCCTGCGTTGATGATAAAATCTCAAAGCGGCGACTAATTAAAACCTTTGGGACATATTCAATTGTGAGCTATAACTCAATCTATAATAAGCTAAATAAGCCAAATCCGTTTTTAACTAAAACTTTTATTTCACGTTGCATTGATTTAATTTTGTCATAATGCTGTATCCTAGTTTGGCCATGGAGATTCATAAGTATTACACTGACCAACGCTATATATAATTAATCTTGCAAAGTTTTTGTTAAAGGCTTATGTAGGTTATAAGTTGTGAGACTTTGCGTAATCTAAAACTTAACAAAGTATTTAACAAACACTACCAAAATCATCATAACTTAAAAAAAAAATAGTACGCGGCCATCACCAGTATCGAACCCTGGTCCTGTCGCACCCCGATCTAGCACCAACCCATTACTCCAAACACTAACTCGTAGGAATGTGGCAATAAACCTATTTATTCATGCTTTCATAAAAAGGTACATTCCAATGCAAGATATGTATAAACTTTAGAAGGAAGTAAACAACTGATTTATGACAACAGATTTTCTATTATTTATGAAATGTATTTTGTATATTTTATGGAAATTGATAATCATAGGTAAAACGAAGAGTAATGTAATATTGCCATAGATGGTGTTTACTATTCTTTGTCATAGATGGGGTGCAATTAAAATATATCAATTCTTTCATATTTTTGGCGGGTAATTATTGGTGTTGGTCCCTTGCGAAGTGGGGGTACTTGTGTGCGTGCACGTGCATATATGCTATGGATAAACAGGTGCCTGTGTTTTTCAGTAGATGTTCTACATTTAAAGAAAAGTGAAGTGCGTGCATGATAATATTTTCTTTAAAAATAAAAAATAAAGTTAAATTGAAGTGTAAATTAATACAAAAGGCGCGGTAAGCTGAATTTTTAACGATAATGTATGTTTAAGTAAAATAATACACCTAATTCTGCTGTGCAAAGTGATTTTAGATTTGCCTCCAATCCATAGAAAAATGTTTAGATTCGTTTTACATAATTATATAGTGTTTACATGTGTGATGTGTTTTTTTTTTTTTCAATTTGACACTTTCGATTTATTGGCCTCGATTCCCAGATCCAGTGGGTCGGAAGTGAGTGCGGATTTGAGACTTTGCGATTCTCTCTTTGACATTTTCCGTGCTTTAAAAGTGTGATCCGCAACAAATTTTCTGTGGATTTGAAACCACAAATGCGCCTAAGATAATCCGACATCAGGTATTTCATTAGCGTGTGAGTCTTCACTCCGAATTTTTGATTGAATTGAATCCGCGACTGCGAATTTGAGAATCGCAAAGTGTCAAATCCGCACTCACTTCCGCGCCGTCGGATCTGGGAATCTCAATTGCAATAAGTTTTTTTTTGTAAATTCGTTCGAAAATATGCAAATACATTACTGCAAAAACCATTTAGTTACTGCTTAGATTTTTTCGATGGCGGAAAGAATACCATGAAAAAGCGTAATTAGTGGCTGGTCTCTAGGCACAACATCCCACTAGTTTAAAATTCAGCTTTAATGAAACTATTTTAAGGAAGTTTCTACACACGAACAACTGCGACACCTTGGTCAGACTTTTTGATTCTGAAAGCTTACGTTCCATACTCAACTTCAGTGGTCACTCCACTCCACCGTGAGTTTGTGAACTTAAATTTGTTTCTACAGAGTGCAACAGAACTCTACGTGTTGAATGACTTGTTGGGGGTTGTTCTGGAACAAGCAATAAATCTCATTGAACAAAATTAATAGTCCTTGGCAGAGGAAATTTGCAACCCACATTAATCATAGCCGAACGAAAAGATGTATGAATATGAATTTTATACTATGCTCTACAAAGGGTCACAGGAGCTCTGCTGAAAGGATCAAATATATATTTTTTTGAAACAAACCACACAAAATCACCACCAAGCGCTGGTAATGGGTTCATGGGATTCGTTGAACAGGCATCTGCAATTTTATATTATTTATTGTGGTGTAAGAACTTAAGCTTCCGCTTCCCTCCTTGCATAATAGACTCGTACACCTATCACCTTTCTGCACACTTTAAGCGTTTCTATTTTATCCTGGAAATTTATTGCATGCGAGTAATAAAAACTCCTTTTCTCTTTATCCACAATTTCGCATTGAATTTAAGAAAATAAAGATTTACGGCTTTCTGCGTAATGAAAATCGATTTTCTCATTTAATATGGTATAAAGTCCCATAAATCCTTTCACCTTAATTGGATTGAAGGATTCAGTAGTGGATTTCCTAGTTTTTATTGTTTATTGTTCGTTTATTCTTCATTTTTTTTTTCTTTTTAGTTTGCAGACTCCCATCCTCGAGATATCGAGGAGCTATGGGGCACACTCTGTCAGTTTTGGCCAAACAATCTGAAAGTTATCCTACGCTATTTGGTTATACTATCCGGGATGGCGCCAAACGAGCTTCTACCATACGTAAGTAGCCCTAAAAAAAGGGCGCACACACATTTAAAAGACATATTAAACCATATTTTTTCCACCCCATACAGGCTAAACGGGTTGCACTATACTTAGCCAGAACCTGTCCGGACAGGCTGTTGGACGAGCTGATGACTGAACTTCAGACTGTTGAAACTTTAAATTGTTTAATTGAAAGGACGGAAACACCGCCCTTCTACCGATTGACAAGCATGCGGAAGGCATCCAGCCATTCTGATGGTTAGTCTAGTTCTGCTTTGTTTTTGGCGCTTCTGTTTTTTCGCCCTATTTTAATTTAATCCAGGGTTTAAATTGCTCCATGGCTTTTTATTACAGGGCAAACTGCTGGGATTAATGATTCCCGTATTCAGGACCTAACGGTCGAAAAGGGAACCATTCACACCAAACGACACAGTGGAGAGGATCCAATAAAAACTGGGTGAGTAAATTTTTAGTTTATGCGGAGTTTTTTATAGGATTTTCGTTTTCAGTGATTTAAAGTTGTTAAAACAAATTTTAGCTTAAATTGAATTTATCAAAGTCAACTTGACGCATATTGAACGAGTATTGAATTTATTACTTGTAGGTTTAAGAGTCGATAACGAAGTTTTAAGAGCCGGTAACAGTTTTAACAGAAAGTAATAGTCGATGCAATTAAACTGTTCCTGTTTTTTGATATTTGAACCTAGTGCTCTTTAACACACGGAATGTTAAAAAGATCATCCGTCAGCAAAACTCAACTTCAAAAAGTGTTTCGGTCTTCATATTTCCACCAGATTTGAATGAATAAAAGCCAATCTTCTTCTTCTTCTTTGATCCGTTAGCTGACCACGTCGCACAGTGGTTCAGAATCCCGAAAACCTGGTCAAAAGTCTTTTTAGCATCTAAAAGTAGTTTTATTAAAATGAAATTTCGTACTTGGGGGTTTTCGAGGGCGCTGATTAAGAATCCGCTATCAATTTTCCGAAAAACAAAATGGCGGATCCAAAATGGCGGACCATTTTGCTTAATAATCAGCCAAATTTCATGAAACTCATTATATGGGGGTTTTCGAGGGCGCTGATTAAGAATCCACTATCAATTTTCCGAAAAACAAAATGGCGGATCCAAAATGGCGGACAATTTTGCTGAATAATCAACGAAAATTTACCCGATTTTGTGTATGAATTTTTCGAATACTCACTAAGAATATATGATTATAAAAATAAAATATCACTATACAAAAACAACATGGCGCCCTATTTTCTTATTCTTATTAAGTAAACGAAATTACACAAAATTGTATGCATGGTGTCTTTTGAATTCGCTAAGTTAAAAAAAGGTTATCTGCCCAATACACAAGAAAGGAGATAGATTCAACTGTGAAAATTACAGAGGCATATCTCTTTTAAGCACAGTGTATAAAATAATGACCAATATAATTAAGGCCAGACTGGAACCTTATGCAGAAGCCGTAATAAGTGAATACCAAGCTGGATTCAGAAGAAATAGGTCAACGATGGATCAACTTTTTTCAATAAGGCAAATCCTCCGAAAATGCTGGGAATACAACATCGACGTGTATCAACTTTTCATCGACTTTAAACAAGCATACGACAGCATCGACAGGGAGCAAATGTATGCGACAATGCTGGACCTAAACATACCCCTAAAGATAGTGAAACTGACTAAAATGACAATGGAAAATACAAGGTGTGCAGTCAGAATACAAGGAGAATTGACGGAGTCCTTCCCAGTCAAGCAAGGCTTAAAGCAGGGCGATGGGCTGGCACCCATGCTATTTAATCTCTGCCTTGAAGGAGTAATTCGCAAAGTAAACATTGATGCGAACGCAACCCTGCTTAACAAATCAAAACAGTTGGCAGGATATGCCGACGACATAAACTGCCTTGCCAGATCACTGTCATACCTTAGAGAAGTATTCACAGAATTAGAAGATGGAGCTAAACATATAGGGCTGCAAATAAATGCAGAGAAGAGCAAGATTCTAATTCAGTCAAGGGTGGAAAGAAGAAGAAGAAACCACAACACCACCTGGGGGGAATATAACTTCGAACGGGTAAGCCAATTTAACTACCTGGGGTCCACAGTCAGTGAAGACAACGATGAAACGATAGACGTACAAAGAAGAATAAACGCCGCAAACAGAACATACTTCTCACTACTGCCAGTAATGAAATCCAGAGACATCCACAGAAAAACAAAAATAAGAGTCTACAAAACCATCATACGTACAGTAGCTACGTATGGTTGTGAAGCATGGAGTATCTCCCAAAAATCCGCCGACAAGTTGGATATATTTGAGAGGAAGGTTCTCCGAAGGATATACGGCCCAATTAATGAAGACAATGCATGGAGAATACGCTACAATCACGAATTGTACGACTTATACAAAGAATGTAAACTTTCGACCCATGCCAAGCTACTGCGTTTACGTTGGGCCGGTCATGTCCAAAGAATGGATGACTCAAGGATACCAAAAAAATCCCTGTATCTACTACCAGATGGCAAAAGACCAGTTGGCAAACCACGGTCAAGATGGGAAGATAATGTTAAGACCGATGCAGCGAAACTGCTCAACACGAGAAACTGGAGACAAGCTGCGGAGCAGAGAGACGTCTGGAGGAAGAAGCTGAAGGAGGCCAAGGCTCGAATTGGGCCGTAGAGCCATCGAAGAAGAAGAAAAAAAGGTTCATTCTATTTTATAATATTTTATTACACCCATATATCACACATAAATAATATTTGCTTTCACGCGTCTTCACATACACGTTTAACATAAATTAAAGTCACTCTCATCTCGGCTATCTATATCACTATTTTCTGAGTCTGTTTCAAATTCCGCTTGCGGTGCTGATGCTGGTGGAAGTAACAATTCTATGGCTTTCGGTGCCAATGTTCGCAATTTTTTTTGGGGAGTTTCCTTAAACTATTGATGTAAGGATCGGACGTAACTAAGAGTCTCAATAGGACATCTTTTAGATATGAAGAAAAATTCAATTGTAAGTATTTCAGCTAGGTGCAGCTAGGAGCAGCTACTTTCTTTTCTATTTGAAAGAGAAATGTACACTGGACAATATGCGACCAATTTCAAGGCGGTACCTTGCGGAACTTTTTACTATTCACTTATTTTATCAGAGTTTTCTAAGGCGCATCCACATAAATTTATTGGAACTTTCCTCGTTAACCGATAACGTAATTTGCAATACACGTTTTTTTTAGTTACGTAATCAAAATATACTCACTTTCAGGAGAAGATTCCATGTTTCACTGTTGAAATACACTAAAAGAACAAAATTCCACAGGGCTTTGAATGCGGAGTACTTTTTCTCCATATCCCGGTACTGAAATCTCGGTCGCGAGAGGCCCACTTTCAAAATGAAATATAACGGATTCCTGGAAAATCTACTTACTTTTAATAGTTCCAAATGGAGCTAAGGGCTTCACTACAAATATTTGGCGGGTCAAAAGTCCCTAAAAAAATACTTCATTTTGGGGACTTTTGACCAGGTTTTCGGGATTCTGAACCACTGTGCGTCGTCGGGTCGTCCACGCAACGTATACGTTGCTGTCGGTGTCGCTGGGTCTTGAACTCCCATTAACGATTCGTTTTCATTCTCTATGATTTTGGCGACGTCTCGAGCTTCGATAACTGATAATCATTGATTCCTTGAGTCACTCTCGATATTCTTTAGCCAGGTATTCTTCGGTGGCGATCGCTGAATTCTCCAGTCTTCCGGATGGTCTCGCCAGAGAAGTTAACGTGGCAATCGGTTATCATCTATTCGGCAACCATATTCAAACCACCGTAGTCGACGTTTTTCTATTTCTTCTTCGATCAGTGTCTGTAGATCGCATCTTTGTCGAACTGTCTCGTTTCGAATGCGATCGCGGAGAGAGACACCGAGAATCTGCTTCAAGCATCGCATTTGGAAGATCTCGAGCTTATTGGCGTCCGGCTTGAGCAGTGTCCACGTTTCCGATCCATAAAGAAGAATCAGAAGGATCAACGTTCGGTAAAGGCGTACTTTCGTTTTTATGGTAATATTTGTTCGTTTCCATATGCGCCATTTGATTCAGGCGAACGTTGCTGTTACCTGGCCGATGCCGCTGTGAACGTCGGCCGTTGATGCCACTTTCGTTTCCTCATCCAATGACCCCAAATATTTGAACATCGGAACCTGTTCGATTTGGGTTCCATCGAGGTGAACACTGGCCCTCGATCCGTCCGTTGTGAGAGACTTTGGCCTTTTCCGCATTGATTTTTAACCCGTATGACTGGGCGATGCGGGCAATGTCGTATAAGATGTCCGTTGCGCCGGCATCCGTGTCGGCGAAGATGGCGCTATTGTCGGCGAATATTAAGTCGGTTACGAAGTTGTTGTCGTCGTATCGAACTCCGAGTCGTCCATCGAATACTTCCGGCATAATCGCATCGATCACAATGTTGAATAGAAGTGGCGAAGAGACGTCTCCCTGACGGACATCCGTTTGAATTGGAAATTCCTCGGATAAGGCGCTTCGAATACGCTGCTGGTTGAGCCATCGTACGACACTTAGACTTCGACAATTGCCTTTCTTGTACATCGATATTGTGCGGTATTGCGAGCGCTGCGAATTTGTTGGATAATGCCATTTGAAACTCTCGCCCGATGGCCGGGTCTCGTGGGCACGCCCAATTCTTCTTGGTTGGTGGTGGCGCCGTTTTCTTCGCTCTTTGTTATCGCATCTGCAATTTCGCTGGAACAAGATAATGGTCCGATCCGCAATGGGGCCCACGCATTGCACGTACGACATTGAGCGTCGACCGGAATTTTCCGTTGATCAAAACATAGTCTAACATCACCGAGTCGTTGCCTGATGGATTTCGCCAGTTGAGTTGGTGTTTGAGTAGATGGCGGACAATGCTGTTGCCAACGATCAAGTTGTTTGACAATGCGAATAAAAGCAGGCGTAGACTGTTGTCGTTAATTACTCCGTGCCCGAAACTGCCCATGGTTTTCTCCCAGCCGCCCGGTTCGATCTGCTCCTGAATGTGCATTGAAGTCCCCCGGGAGAATTATTAATTCGGTTCGAGGTATCATATCCAGCGTCTGTTGAAGCTGATCTTAAAATTCGTCCTTGTTCGCGTCCGTGCTGGTCTCGGTTGGCGCATAAACAGACACGATATGGGTCTTGATCGTTCCACCGATGGTTACCGCCAAACGCTCGGATATCGGTTGGAATGCGATAACGCTGCTGTCAGCCCGTCGATCGACTATAAACCCGACGAAGGCCTCTTCACCGCCGGAATAGTAAAGCGTTGTCGTTTCGTTGATTGTTAGCGGGATGAACGTCAATGTCCTCGATTCGATCCGGTAAGCCGTAGTTCCGATAGCGCACCAACTGATATTTTGCATTTCGATAATTCCATTGCTTTGATTTCCTTTTGACTGACGCACAGTGGGACGAATTGCCGAAAACGTGGACAAAAGTCTAAATATTGATGAATTTGGACGAAATTCGGTATTATAGGGTAATGGACCTCGCTGATCACGAATTTGATGTCAAAAATTTAAAATTCAAAATGGCGAATCCAATATGGCGGACATAATTTTTCAAAATTTGTATAAATAAGTTTAAAACTTGTATTTATATGTTTTTGAGCATGCTGAATACGAATTTGATACTTGCATTCGAAAATTTTAAGAACAGGAACTTGACTCCATTTACAAGATATGTAGGTTCAAAATATGACCAAAATGCTAAAATATTGGATTTTTCTGAAAAAAACGAAGAATATTGGGATTTAGATCACATTTTTAATTATATATCTTGTAAACGGAGTCACTCACGTTCCTGTTCTAATATCATATAAAGGAATACACATTTACCTAAAAGACGAACCGAATTACGTTGCTCTACGATAATTAGTCTAGGAGTTATTCAGATTTAAGTAAATATTAAAAAATACAAAATAAATATTAAACATTTTTTTCTTTCGTAAACACCCTGTACCTTAGTAGATAGTGGGGATAGCCCCCTCTCCAGAACAATTTTTTTCTCCAAAACCATCCAGGAATCACCCCTGAAAAGGAGGATTTATTGAAATTCTGATGACCGATACAAGTTGCGAATTAGGGGATATGAGTATTTTAAATATCTCATGAGCGGCGATTCGGACAGGAAAATGAATATCATTTTTTGTAGATAATCGCATGTTCTACAAACTTTGTAAACAATATTTTAGTATGGGACTTGCCGTTTAAAAGATATTACCCAAAAAGGGAATTTTCTGTTTTTAGGGGGTTGTTTTTAGGAGCAGCGTACAACCAATTTTCCGAAACTTTGTTTTAACATATTTTACTCACGAAAAACTATTTTTTTAGAAAAAGTTTCGTGAGTTAACATTTAGTTAGAGGTCTGCATTCGAATTGTGCTCTGACGACTGAACTAATATTTATAGGTATATGTATATATCCGCGACTTTGAATTTCCTAATTTTGACATCAGATTCGTAATCGGCATACTCAAAAACATATAGATACAAGTTTTGAACTTATTTTTACAAATTTTGAAAAATGATGTCCGCCATATTGGATCCGCCATTTTGAATTTTAAAATTTTAACATCAAATTCGTGACCAGCGACGTCGATAACATAATACCACCTAATTTCGTTCAGATTTAACAGTATGGAGAATTTTCCCGCATATTTATAGACATTTCATTAAAACTAAAATATAGCAGCCGTAACTGCATATGTGGTTTACTAAGAGAGTTGCCGCTAGTAGCTGGATTTTCTTTTTTAATCCTGAAGTAAATATATCCTATTTTATAAAAAAATGCTTGACTTAGTGGTATTCCGTGGAACTCATAACTTATCTCTTAATTTCGATTGAATGTTATAAATTTTTCTCGTTATTATACATAATTATTGTTTCTTTCAATAACAAATGTTAACATGTCGCTTAACAAGTTATAAAGCATTCAAAATTTAGTACATACCTGGAGAAACATTCTCCATTTTCAATATTTCGAATCTGTATTGTCGTTATAATTTTATACAAGTTTCACTTTGCACAACGTTTTTTAAGCACAGAGCCGAACGCTTTACAAATAAACAATGGCCAAGTTCGGCCTGCTGTGCAGCTTCAAGGAAAAACAATTACCGTTTCTACTGCCGGGATTTAATAGTCCCAACAATACTGTAGTCAACCCAAAAAACGAAAATCCCAAGATCGAAACTTTTATTTTCGGACTTTTGTCCACGTTTTAGGCAATTCGTCCCACTGTGTGACGTGATGTCATGTTCGTACATTCCACGCGGCGAATTGTTAGAGTTTAAAAAAAAAGAACACAGGGGCTTATCGCGAGAGTCGATCAGGAATAGAATAGACTCGACTTTTTCCAGTCTACTGGGAAAAGAAATGGTATCGTGTAACTCAGTAGACTTCGAAAAACAGTGTTGCCATTTAAAGCAACAATTTTCTATTGTCAAAGCTGTCAAATCTATTTTGATAATTGTTCAAAGTGGTTTGTTTTGAAGATTTTTGTGATTTATTTTATTATAAGTTATACCCAATAAAAGATAATTTTATTTAATTATGGAAATATATTTTTATTTTTTATCAAAAATACAAAAATGGTTAAAAATAAAGCAGCCTTCATGGTATATCACATATAAACAGCCTTCACGGCATCTTACAAACTATACAGTCTATTGCTAATGGAAAAAAAAATAAAAATTTGTTTCAAAATAATAAAAATGGTTAAAAATAAAACAGCCTTCATGGCATATCACATAATAAACAGCCTTCATGGCATATCACATAATAAACAGCCTTCATGGCATCTTACAAACTAAACGCTTTATTCCTAACTAGCAAAAAGCCCGCGTGCGTTGCAACGCCTTTCAATAAAAAAAGATTATGTGTGCACAGTCCGCGGTAGGAAAAAGTATAATGAAAAAAAGAACAAATCTGCAAAATTGATTTTGGATACATATAAAAATTTAGAGTTACCTATAAAAAGGGGGAATTTAAGAAATTTCCCACTTTTCAGAATGTGGCAAACTTCACGGGAATAGGGGAATGGCATTGGTTTTTTATAAAATATTTCCTGACATGGGGACTTTTTTTGTAAACAACAAAAATAAAATTTATAAAGAGGATTTCTTAGCTGAACTAATACAGTTCTTCTTCATAACAAATCTGAAAACTTATTTCCACAGGTTAGGGGGAATTTAAGGAATTTCCCACTTTTCAGAAAGTGCCAAAGTTCACGGCAATAGGGGGCACTTATTCGTTGATGTGGAGACTTTTTTGTAAACAACCAAAACAAAATTTGCTTTACAATGCAAACAGCCTTTTTTTAATTGAACTATATACAGTTCTTCCTCATATAAATCTGGAAACCTATTTCTACCGTTTCTACTGTTAGGGGGAATTTAAGAAATTTCCCACTTTTCAGAAAGTGCCAAACTTCACGGCAATAGGGGGCACTTATTCGTTGATGTGGAGACTTTTTTGTAAACAACCAAAACAAAATTTGCTTTACAATGCAAACAGCCTTTTTTTAATTGAACTATATACAGTTCTTCCTCATACAAATCTGAAAACATATTTCTACTGTTTCCACTGTTTAGGGGAAATTTAAGAAATTTCCCACTTTTTAGAAAGTGGCCAAGTTCACGGCAATAGGGTCGGGGAATGGAACTTATTTGTTTTTTTATAAAATATTTCGTGATGTGTAGACTTTTTTTGGAAACAACCAAAACCAAATTTGCCTTTTTATAATTGAACTATATACAGTTCTTCCTCACAATTGGCAAATTCGTCAGCCATATTGGCGCGGCCATTTTGAATTTATAAGGTCCGATCAAACATTCGTTATTTGCTACCTCAAAAAACCCCAGATATCGATTTTCATTGGAATCGGATCACAATTGGCAAATTCGTCGGCCATATTGGGGCGGCCATTTTGAATTTATTAGTTTTGTTTAAACATTCGTTATTTGCTACCTCATAAAACTCCAGATACCGATTGTCATTTTTTTTTTTTTTTTTTTTTTTTATGTGATAGACTAGAGACTTAGGGAAAGCCCCTTTGTACTGTTCGACAATCTATTTTTTTCGTATAGAATGTCGAACAGCAGCTCTAGCCGGAAGATAGACAGTAGAGTAGAAAGAGAGAGAAGGACGGAGCTGCCACAACCTAGCCGTGATATATTATTCCACCTACTTCCAACCATTTCACGACTCTGGCATCGGGGCATTTGAGGAACAACTCGCTGGAGTGTTATGCCTCCTGAAACGAGTTGAATATCATCAGCCAACCGATGACATGCGCTTGGTGGAGCGGGGAAGGACTAGCGGAGGCTATGACAGGAGGAATCAGGAATGCAAAGAGGGGAGAAGAAAGAAGGAAAGTTATGTGGGCGGGAAAGTGGAAAAGGCGAAGGACCGTGGGGCTCGGCCGGGATTCGAACCCGGGACCTCTGGGATAGTAGTCAGGCGCCTTACCCCTAGACTACCGAGGCCCCCCAATTTGCCAGGAATCGGAATACAATTGGCAAATTCGTCAGCCATATTGGCGCGGCCATTTTGAATTTATAAGGTCCGATCAAACATTCGTTATTTGCTACCTCAAAAAACCCCAGATATCGATTTTCATTGGAATCGGATCACAATTGGCAAATTCGTCGGCCATATTGGCGCGGCCATTTTGAATTTTTAAGTTTTGACCACAAATTCGTTTTTAGCGACCTTAAGAACCCCTAGATACCCACTTTCATTGAAATCGGAACACAATTTGCAAATTCATATTTTGGTGGCCATTTTGAATTTCGGTCATTTTTCGGCGGCCATTTTGAATTTCGAAAATCGGGCTTCGAGGTGTTTCAGGGCAGACCCCAACGGACCTTCGTGCAAAATTTCGAAGCTCTACGATGACTGGTGCGCCCGCTATAGCGCACACATACATACACGCATACAGAAACTTTCTTTTATTAATTAAGATGGAAAAAAATTTAAAAATTTGCTCCTTGTTTTTGAAGCTCCAGTATTTCCATCTTCAGTTTCAGCTTAATCTGTCTATCATTGTGTTTGTTTTCCTGGACAGTTTTGTACGCCTTTAACTTTTCTTTTTTTAAACTAATAATATCTTTGTGTTTATCCTTTTTAGAATAATAAATTTTTTTGGTGTATTCATATGTACCTTTTAAATATTGCTTCATTTCAGAAATATCTTCCCGTAACGCTTTAAATTCACTACTGTGATTTTCAAGTAGTTTAACTCTGTTTTCCATTATGCTTGTACTATTTTTATAACTTTTTGATGAGCCACTCTTGCTTGTGGATGGTTGTTCTTGTACAATTGGTGTAGAGTCGTCAACAGGATTTTCGTCCAACTGTCGACAGGTCTCGATATGTACAACTTCAATATTTGGATCTGTACAAATATCAAGCCCTTGTTCACGACCAGGAGGATCGACACATGTATTTAATTTTAGAAATTCTGAAATCCTTTCTTCCAAAGGATTTAAAGTGAATAACTTGTTCGGTCCACCGCCAGTGCTTCGAATTTCCTTCTGATTTTGCAGCAATTTTTTTTTTAACTTGGCTTTAAGATCTACCCACACCTTAAATAAATTAAATGTTAAATATAGGTTCTAAATATTTGTAAACACCTTTGTATTTACCTTTGCCCATTTCTCCGGTGTTTTTACTGGAGGTCCCAAAACATTTAATTCTTTTGTAAATTGTGCCCACATTATGTCAGCCTCACTTTTCCTGCACATTCCCTTCGCTATTAAGGGATTGTCTTCCATTAGGACAACCAGTTTTTCCAATTGTTGCTTGCTACTGAAATTTTTTTTCCTAAAAATTAAAAAATCAATTTATTTCTTAAAATTTATATTATATTCTCCAAAATATATTAAAACATTTTATATTACTTACCTAATGTCTTTATTTTCCATTTTTATGAAAATAAATAACACAGTGCAGTAACAAAGCAACAATAGACATATAAAAATTTGTAGAAACTTCAAGTCATGTAAATATTTGTAATAGATTTGACGGTTCGATATTGTAGAAAAATTTCTATTGTAGTAGACTTTCGTGTTACCAACTATAGACTTTAAGTCTATTCGACTTTAAGTCTATACGGAATAGACTCTCGCGATAAGCCCCACAATTGTGAAAGAAATGTAGAAAGTCTAAATTTCCACCCCCACCTATTATGTTGATGTTCCACTATCGCACTAGCAATTTTACTTCTTCGTCGATGACTCGACAGCCCCTTTCCAGCCTTGGGCTTCTGTGTCTATTCATTTTCTAACTAGAAGCTAATTTCCGAAACTAATACTTCCGAACAGCTGTGGCTACTTAGATAGGTGCCTCCTCTGTCCTATCACCCTCTATTTGATGTAATCAAATTTTAGCACCAAAACTTCTCATCGAATAAAGTAGCAAAGAACCAACCAAAAGAGGAACTACGAAAATAAAGTCACCCAGAACGTGGTCAATCTTCCACCCTCACTTAAATCAAACTAAAGTCTGCTTGATTGAAGGCTGCATATAATTCGAATAAAAATCAGGAAATGCTGTTAGAGTATAAGATTATCCGAAAGAAGAAGAAATTGAATTTGCAATGTTCTTCGCATTTTTAAAACCTCTAAAGCCACTTCTTATAGCACAGAATTGCTTCAAAATTCATCCTAGTTATCGACTAAATTTATTCATCCCCGTCTAAGACTGATTTGAAAGAAAATACCGAAGAAGAATTTCAACCCGGAAAAAATCAATACAGCCTCTGATTACACGAGGATATAAAAAATTGAAATTTATCCTGTTTGATTTTAATTAAGGAAGATTGGAATTTTTTAAAATGTCCTTAAAAAAAGTAAGCTTAGAGAAAGCATCCTTGCCCCAGGGAATAATGTCGATGGGTTGGGTTAATACTTAACCTTAATGCTTCAACCAACAGACAGAATTGTTAACGTTTTTTTCTATTTCACCAGAAAAGAAAATAATGGAAAAAAAGGATTGCAAACAAGGACTAATTAGTGCCTATCAAGCCATGAACAGCAAAACAATAACGGCTCATCAAATACGACCACAACCCGACAAAGATAGCCTAGATTCATTTAAAACGATTGGCACCGATTGAAATTTACTGGGAATTGCCGCAAATTTTCGAGTTTTATAATTAAATTATATTTTTTGGTAATTCCCCTAATTGCCGCGCTACGTTCGGGCGTATTCATCGCTAAATGCACACACTCAAACGTTTACAATATCGATTGCCGAGCTCCAACCATTAAATTGAAGTCGCTATAGTGCAAACAAGAATAAAACTGAAATTAATCTAATCAGGAGGAAACCGCCATCATCCACCTCCACAGCCAATCAGCAGTATTCTGTCGCTGTTGAAATTTCCATGGCATTATAAAAGTTAAGTGTTGTTTGATGAGTGCAGGAAACAAACTGTTGCACAACAGCCAGACATATTTGATTAGCTCTTGCGAACGATACTAATTTACGGTCGTTACGATAGATGGCCTCGAGCGTTTCATTTCTTCGCAAATATTGTTTTAGATCACATCGGGTGCACATAACTCCTCACAGCATGAGTCTGTATTTATTGGCTGTAATGTGTGGCTAGGGGTTGAATGGAGTGGAGATCCAAGTGAACTTTTTAACTAGCTACGTTTTATTAATCAGAATGTTCTAGTATTGTTAGTGTTACGTAAGGAAAATATCTCTTCATAATTAAATATTTAAAGCATTAGGGGCTTTCTGCGGCAAAAACCGATCGCTTGGCTTTTCCAAGGGTATATCGATGGGTCTTACGAAAAAGATATTGTTTCAAAATGTTGGTGAAAAAGATATTGTTTCAATTTATTGCTGAAAAAGATATTGTTTCGGTTTCTCGCTGAAAAAGATATTGTTTCGGTTTCTCGGTGAAGAACATATTGTTTCGTTTTCTGGCTGCAAAACATATCAGCTAGAAAACGAAACAATATGTTCTTCACCGAGAAACCGAAACAATATCTTTTTCAGCGAGAATCCGAAACAATATCTTTTTCACCAACATTTTGAAACAATATCTTTTTCGTAAGACCCATCGATATGATGGCCGTAGAATTTTTAACCATCAGTAATGGGAGCACATACGACCTCACGATTGCCAAACTTGACCAAAAGATTTAAATGGCCAAGGACCATGTTCGACAAAAATGTTCAAGTTCCGATAAAACAAATTTAACAATACATTTGGGGCAGATACTTTTTTGGCCCAAAATGAAACCGTAGAATGTGTGCATGTACACTTGTACAGCTTAGTTCTTGGCCATTTAAATCTTTTGGCTAAGTTTGTCGTGAGACCGTGTGTGCTTCCATTACAAATGGTTAAAAATTCGACGGCCATCATATCCCCCTAAAAAGTCAAGCGGCCGCTGTTCGCCCGCTGTAAGCTCACTTTTTATTTTTACTCGGAATTGTAGAAGTTATAGCCTGTCGACAAAATGTTTTCTCAATCGTTTTATTACTTTGAATTTTTTTTTATGTGAAAGTCTAAGCTCAGGTGTCACCCTTTGTACTACCAGTCCGTCATGTCTTACACGTCAACGTCAGGTCTCTGGTAGTAAGCTTAGCTCGAAGGATAGAGAAAGAATAAAACAGATTAAAGGGAGTCTGGGGGGTACATGAGGAGGTGGAGATGAACCTTGCGTTTAAACTCTTGGATGTTGTATGAGTTTGGGAAAACTGACTGTGGAAGTTGTTCTCGAAAAGAACGAATTACTAAACTAGTGTGTGCGCGAAAATAAGGACTGTAGATAGTGAGTATGAGCCGAATGGGCAAGTCTTGTGTTGCGGGAAAAACATCGCCGTGAAGGCAGGAGATTATATATTTCGGTGGAACAGTCGTTATGGTAGATGCGGTAGAATTTTACCAGAGCTGCTACATTCCTGCGGTGACTAAGTGAATCAATTTTGGAGCAAATGGCGGCGTCGCCAATGAGTTGGAGAGCGCGGTTCTGCACCTTGTCCAGCCACGCTAAAGTGGTACTCGGTGCCCCTGCCCAGAGATATGAGTTGAATTCGAGGCGGGGCCGAATGTAGGATTTGTATATTATAGCCCTGGCCGACGGCGGAAGGAGGAATTTGCATCTTTTAAGGAATCCCAAGCATTGTGATGCTTGTTTAGCGATTTGGAATATGTGATTACTCCATGGCAGATCTTCAGTTAAAGTTATGCCCACGATATTGAGGGATGGTTCAGCCATCAGTTCTAGACTGTCCACTTTAATGGGAGGGATTGGGGAGCGCGTTTTCATAGAGAAGAGACAGTATTTTGTTTTCTGTGCGTTGAATTCAACTTGATTCATGAGGCCCCAATCAAGAATCAATCTTATGTCCCTGTTGATTGAAGTGGACAAAGTGGAAGTTCACGATCACGCAGACAAGGTTTGGCCCGTGCTTGTCTTGCTTTATCAAAGCTATACGAGTAACGCAAAGTACTGTCATCAGCGAAGCTGTGAAGTGAGTTGGATGGAATTGAGAACAGGTCATTTATAAAAACTAGGAAGAGAGCTGGTGATAGAATAGAGCCCTGGGGAACGCCTGCAGAGATGGAGTGGGGATTAGATTCAACGCTGTCCAATACTACCTTGATTGTACGGTCGGAAAGGAAACTCTGAATCCAATTCTTTAGAAGAAAGTCGATGCCTTAGGCCTTAATATGGTCGTTCGAAAGGCCGCCGAACACGACACGTACATATGATGACGTAGTCTAAGTTATCTAAGCTGTTCGGCACGTACACATCCTTCTGTGTAGACTGTCTAGGTTGTGTTGTCGACAGACCTTTTATATGTGTAGGAAGGACGTACGAGTTAGAAACTCTGAGTGCTCTATCGGGCTCTCATACGTTAGGATGCAGATTGAATGGAGAAGCCTCAGATTCTGTCTTTGCTGGTGAGCATTGCAAATCGCTTTCAACTGCCGAGCAAATACCCAATAAAACAAAGGACAAATATCTTCACTCCAATGAGAAGTGTTGTCGTTCCCTTTTTTTATGTGACAGACTAGAGGCTTAGGGAAAGTCCCTTTGTACTGTGGACAATCTATTTGTTCCTATACAATGTCGAACAGCAACTTTAGCCGGAAGATAGAGAGAAGAGGAGGAAGGCCCCTTTCAGTTATCTATGGAAACGCTCAACCATCCCATATGCTTGCGGATATGCCTGGCCATCTCGTAAATCGATCTACGATTGTTATATATATGTCTTGAATAGTAGTACTCTGAGGTTACGGAACCAGTGACGTCATCAGTTGTTGTCTTGGGTGTGGATGTGGTCTTAGGTGTTAGTGGGGCCACCTGGGTGTGAGGTTGGGTGAAGATTGATGTGCTTCGAATGAGCTTGGGGAATTATGTAGATTGAACTTCCATGTGCTTCGAAAGAGCTTTAGCGCCGGATGAGCTTTTGAACGTGCTGCGCCATGCTTGAACTTACATGTATCCCGGATGAGCTGTGGGAATTAGGTTTAACTTCCATCGAATGGCAACTTTTGTGCCTCCATAGTCTCATTGACACACCGGAGGAATGTAGCAGCCCTTTCACATAAATGATTATTATGAAGAACTTTCTACCTAAACGACAATATTTTCAAGGCGATACAAGACTAGCCCACTCCCTTCACTCCTACACACTACAGTCCTCCTATTCGCGCATACCACCTTCTAGAAGTTCATTTATAAACACAAAACTCTTCCGAACGAGTATAACATCTCAAATTTTAAACATAAAGTCCATCGACCAGCGTTGCCAACTTAATGGTTTTACCACTAGAACTGGTGGTTTTGTCTTGTCTTTAGTGGGAAAAAATCGTATCTAGTGGCTAGTGGGTTTTTTTTGGTGGTAACAGGAAAGTATACAAGTACATATTCAAAATTAATGTTTGCCATGCGCTAAACCATAAATGACATCAATTACTACTGACCTATTGATTCACTTAAATTAAACCCAAGAGTTTATTGCCAAAGTTGATGAGCAGGGGCGTCAAATCCATCTTCTGAAGTGGAACGAAACCAATAATACCAACAAATTTTTGTATGAAATTCTGCAGTTTAAAGAAACATCAGCAGTAACTCGAATTGAATAATTGTCCGGCTACTTTTGCTTTTTCATTCCTAATTTTGCTACATTCGAACACCGATGTTCAAAGGCTTTAGCAGCATGAACATTGTCAAGAATAAGCGAAAGTCTAACCTCAGGTGTCACCCTTTATATTAACGTCGTTCATGTCATGGTGCAATGCCTAGTAGGAAGCTTAGTTCGAAGAATATAAAAAGGATAGGATAGGTTACAGGAAGTCCAGGGATGCATGAGGAAGTGGCGATGAACCGTGAGTATAAACTCTTGATGTTGTATGAATTTAGAGGCAACCGTCGGGGTTAGCGGAAGATATACTAATTGGAGTCTTACGCCTTTTGAAATTGGTGGATTCCGCTAACCACTTGACAAGGGCTGTAACGCCGGCAGTGCCAGACTACTAGCCGGAACAAGGTGTGCGACCGCTAAGTAAAGACTCAACCTTAGTGAACCCTGACCCTGGTACCCCGATTAACTAGTTAAACTGACATGATTCGTTATTAGAGCCGCTATACCCTTAAGTGGTCCCTAGACTATTAATAATATTGAGCAAAATATGGACGGTTTCCTTCTTTGCATCAATAATCGGTCACTATCACCCACAGACCGCCAATAATTTATTTTTATGTGGCTGAGGAGTCACCCTTTGTACTTTGTACCACTAGTACGTCATGTCCTTAAAGTCATGGTGCAATGTGTAGTAGTAAGCTTGATCTGAAGAATAGAAGAGAAGGGATAGGTTTAGGGGTCTGGAGGGTGCGCGAGTAGATGTCGATGAACCTTGCGTTTGACCTCTGAGATGTTAGGATTTGTAGATTGTAGCCAGTGCAGCTGGCCGAACGAGGAACTTGCATCTCTTAAGGAAATCGTATTGCGCAAATCAAAATATTGCACAATATTATTGATAGTCTAGGGGCCCTATTAGAGTAGCAGCTAATGACTCCGGCTTTATCTACCTCAGTTCAATCCACATAAGTGCTCTTACCGGCTAAAGTCCACTTAATGTTCAGTTCGTGCTTGAATTGGTTGTTACTTTTTCGCCAAAAGTTAGAAATGCAAAAGCTCACTGGAATGGCACTCCATTATTCCAGTTGATTACTCTCTTTTGTGCGAGCTTTTAGGTTTGACTTCAGTTCGAGTCCAGTTGGGTGAAATGAGGTCTGTTTTATCCACAGTTGAATATGTGGAAATTGTATGTGAACTGAGGACATTTTAACATTCAGTTCACCAATTTGCTCGAACTTGAGCCGTTTGGCCGGTAAAGCCAGGGAATAATGATAATTGGTCAAAGCAATAAGCGTATTCTATTATTAAAATAGAATAGATATTTTATAGCATTTAGTGGAGTCATTATTTTTTTTTTTTTTTTTTGAATTAGTAAAGTCGAAAGAGTTGGCAACGCTGCCATCGACATTCGACATCGACTCGAGCATCCCTGGACCCGGAACTTCTTGAGCTTGATTTTTACAAATCAATAATTAATAATTAAATACAGTGAACGTTGCATCGAAACCAATGGTGCTCTTCCAATGCGTGTTTCAATAAGCTTCTATGTGGAAAAGAAATATTGCTGTGTCGAACGTCCAGTGTTACTTTAGTTAACATTTTATTTGATCAATTGTATTTGGAGAAATCCATCCTTCTAAAAATATCTTTCACCATAAAAACCACTTGAAACCTTAATTAAAGACATTTTTCACTTCATTCTAAGTTGCTACGTTTGTATCAGTACAAACTTTTTTCAATATACTTTTTCAAAAGTCTCTATAATACCATCATTTATCTTCCCTTAGATCTCCAAGGACTAACGACCTACAAATCCTCTACACCAGATTGTATTTTTAGCATTCCAATTGTGCTGGATTACAATCGTGAGGTTTTTCTGCTAACTGCTAAAGCAAATGAATTTACGTCTTAGTGGCTGTGAGAGCTAGCTTACAAATCTGTACCATCAACATGATTCTATCCAAGTGACTATCAATCACTCTCCAACAAATGCCGCCTGAATCATTGTCATCGTAGCAAAATGCTTTTCGGAATTTAATTGTTGTAATTGTCGTCAATTTAGCTGACGGTTTGTCACCCCACAGACCAAACCCCTAAAGGGTAATTGGACGGTGATTGCCCCATCGTGCTCCCCAAAGTGTTGAATGTAAACCACGAAGCCGTTGCCTTTTGTAAGCTCCGACCTGTTGCCCTCTAATCCTTTCCTGATTCTTCTCAGATTTATTTATTGCAGGACTTTCGCTTCGCTGGAATTACTAACTAAATACCTTCCGCCCTATCACAGTCCGTTGAGCTCTCTGCAGTCCTTCCCTCTTTGAAACTTTCAACCTGGTTCTTTAATAACGTATATCTTCTACCCCTGGGATTAATGGAGCATCTTTAGTTGCATTCTAATTCTTGTTGCTGTCGTATCCTTGTTTTTCCTTTTGTTGGTGTCATTTCCTTCCAAGTTATCTAGATTAAACCTACTTAGGTTAACTGAGCTGTCAACGTGTCCCTTCGGAATATAAATCTCGGCAATAATAGGTGATAATCAATCAAACTCATAAAAAGTGACAAACGCCAAGGGATTTTAAGGACCTCCTGTAGACAGTTTCCTGGGTGGGTGTTAAGTTAATGGATATAGAGTAGTGTGTGTATACTTCAATAGTGTAGGAGGATAAAAATTGTGGAAGTTATTTAAAATGTCTTTAAACATAAATCTTGACAGGATGATGAAAGAATCGGAACCTTTGGGAATATTGAGCCTTTCGTGTTTACTTATTTAGAATTAAATTTCAAACATGATTATTTCGTTAAACGGAAATTACTGTTGTGTTGAATGGAATTTGAGTTGGTTTCAAATGGGATGGAACTGCTAATTGTTAAATGGATATTTACGTACTTGTTCCGATGATCATTCTTTCAGTTGGGTATTGTATCCATGGAGTACCGCAGCCGCGATGTGCGTCTATTGTATTGTGAACAGCCCCAGTTTTGTAGAGAAGACTGCTTGATTCAAAGATTTAGCAGTCTGCCTAACTTAAGCTTGTCTGGTCAATCAATGGCGCGCCGAACAACTAGATCCTGGTTCTCTTTATCGCGGGATGTGACACGACATGTGAGCATCAAGGAAAATCTTGTCCACCGCCCTTCCGATCTTTGTTTTTAAGGAGTGAAAGGGCAAGCCAAATGGTGAACATTACGGTCAAGTTAGCCCTATTGTATACGTACTCCACTAGCGGAACAGACTGTCAACCTTCCGGATGAAGGCAAAAAGGTCTTTAACTGACGAAGACGGAACTTGAACAGAACTCAAAAACTCTCTGATCAACGTTCTTCTTCTAAGCCAGATCAGAGCAGGACATTCACAAAGAATATGTGTGGAAGTCTCGTCGCCTTCCATGCAGAGTCGGCATTCTGTCTCTTGAGACAGTCCTCGGTTTTAGAGATGATACCGCAGTTCTACATGGCCAGCCAGATAACCCACCAGCAGCTTTAAGTCCGCCTTAGACCAACGTCTCAGACCACTCCCTCGTGAAGCTGTCTCCATATGGCCCTTATGGTTTTGCTGATGACATAGTCCAATTGAGCGTTCCAGTTCAGTCTCTTGTCTAACTTTACTCCCAAATATTTGACTGAGTCTGAGTACTCATCTGTGGTACCCTAGATACAGCTAGGATCTAGGTCAACTTTGCAGCGTTTGGAGAAAGGACAGCCTTATTTGGGTTGATTGACAGGCCTTTCGTGGTGCACCATCTTTGAACTTCTCAGAGTGCTGTTCTCATGACCTCTGTAATAGTCAAGTCAAACTTCCCAGAGACAAAGATGACAAGATCATCTGCATAACCGATGACAGCAAAACCAGATTCAGATAGTTTGGTCAAAAGTTCATCCACAACTAGTGACCAGAGTAGCGGGGATAAGACTCCACCGAAGATGTTCCCAGAAAGACTCCGGGACTCATGGTTATAGGTGTAGGTGCCATCCTCCTTTTTGAGAAGGCCCACTCCGTTGAAGGAATCCGTTGATAGTAGCTTCTGGAGTCTACAGTCTTCCCCCGAACATAACGCCTAGGCATTATATTCGGGAAAGTTTCTTTTTTCTTTGTTTTAAAACTTTGGGCTTCCTTTCGAATAGAACGCCTAATAAAATAGAACGACTATAGGCAGTATATTGGAATATGAAAATTTTTATTTTGTAATTCGTTTCAAGAAAAACTTAACTTTCACATAAATAGCCCTGGTAGCCCTATAATAAGACGTCCCGACGGCTTAGCCAGTTAACAACAGGGTACTATCAGCTCAGCCGGCAGTGTACGGAGAATACTCCTTATTTATAATTGTAAAAGTGACGGTTACCTACCAAATTTCAGAGTTATGAGTCGTCCAAGTCAAATTTTGGTGTTTTTAACTAAAATTTCGACTTCAACTACCTTTTTCTCTCCATAAAATACGCATATACTCTTTTTCCAAAATTAGAAAGCTTGGAGTATTTCCTATGAATAATGTCCAAACAATTTTATGTTACGGCCCACATAAGGGTATTTTGCCGATCTAGCCGGTCAAAATTATTTATTTAGCTTATATTATTTCTTGTAACTTCTTAATTGATTTTATGCTAATAAAGTTGTTTTTCATCGAATAATCACTTAAAATTTTGATAAGAAAATGTAATAAAACTGCATTTGTGTAATTTACAACCCAAAAATAAAACCTTGTCCTGTATTTTTGCAATGTTAAACTACCATTTCCATGGATTATAATCAGTGAATCAGAACTGAGTAAAAGCCTATTAATAATGTCCATCATTGGTGTTTCCAAATCCAGTTCCGGTACATCCCCAATTAGCCCTGTTTCACTTTTAAATTTTTCTTGGATAACTTTTTTCCTCTCTTTTACAATATCTTTCTCAGCAGCAGATTTTAATTGCCACTTTTACACTGAGTTTATATGACAGGTTGCAGTATGCTTTCAAACAGACGAATTCTGGCGTGCAAACTAGATAATCCAAAAGAAAGTGTATCCCCGGCAATAACTCTTTTGAAATTTATGTAGCATCTCATTGTTGACGTAATTTGTGTAGCGGCATTACACACTTTTGCGTCTATCATCGAAAGTATCATTCTTTCCTTCGAGTAAAAATGTTGTTTTTTGTAAAATGTTGATGGCATTTTTCACATACTCAATTTCTTCTTGTATCCACAGTTTCTTTTACGAATCTGATTCGAATAGGTCGACAATATCGTGGTGATGATTGGGTTGGATTTTTCCATAGTATTTTCTGTTTTTTTTTATGTACCATATATTAGGGCAAGTGGTACAAAACTACTTTGAAAAATATGAGAATCTGTGGCATTATTTTCCATCTTCTGCTTAAATTTTGCCTGGTGTGATTCATCGAAGCCCCACAAGCCCACCATCGCAACCATCGCACGGGTGCATTCGAAAAGACACCGGTAACGGCTGCCTATTGTTCTCTATCCATTTTAAAACAAAAATAACCAATTTCTTTCTGCCCGCAATGAAATTTTAGAAATTGATTTTTGACCGGCTAGATTGCTAAAATACCTTTTGACGATATTAGCAAATTTTGATGTTAAATTATATTTATTTCATACATTTTTAGTACTTTTTCACATGTCGAAAAGTTATTGTTATATAAGACATGATTTTTTCTGTAAAAATTTTACCCAAAAAGCGAAAATGTTTCCGTGAATTCTGTTTCAATTTTTTGCAATACAACGCCTAAGCGTTATGTTCGAATAAAACGCTCAGTTGGAGTACTAGTCGCACAGAACGCCCAGGCGCTATGTTCGAGCGAAGACTGTAGTCGCCTCTGGTAGAGTCTGAAGGTTCTCACAGTGTTTCCTCCAGGCAATACTTTTGGAATGTCTGAACTCCTTGTTATAGGCTGTTAGGGTGAACCTATATTCATTCCAATGCCCGGTATTTTTTGCCCTATTGAACAATCTCCTAACATCTCTACGCATTGCATCTAACCTGTCGTTCCACCAGGGCACTTTACAGGATGACTGAAAGGACGATACAGTGCTGCTGTCATGATAGGAAGATATCAGCACATCAGTAACCTGCGTCGCCACATTCTCCAATTCACACACTGATCTGATAGAAGCAGCGAGCAGGTCTGATTACGAGGCCCCAAGCCCTTGAAGCTTAGACCAGTTGGTTTTCTTAGAAACCAAAGAAGAGGCGCGGATATGTGGGAGACCTGCAATGTCAAATCTAATGTGCAGATGATCCGACAGTGAGGCCTTATCCAGAACACGCCAGTTTTCAATCCTGTCGGAGAGAAGCCTGCTCGTGAAGGTAAGGTCCAGCACCTCCTTTCTACTAGCAATGATAAAAGTGGATTTGCATCCCCTGTTTGCAATATCTATGTTATTCATAACAAGCAATTCTCACTCACCCCTTTTGTTTACATCGGTACTCCCCTCGATGGAGTGCATGGAGTGGAGGCCTCTTAACGAGATGGCTCAGCAGTTCAGGATCCTCCTCATATGGGTACCTGGTCACCGAAATATAAACAAACGGAAATGCCTTGGGCCACCTTTAAACTCCGATGGAAACACCACACAATGCAACTAGCAGAGAAGCATTGGAGAGATCTTAACAAATGCACCTTGGCCAAAATGACTTGGCCCTCCTACGATCTTCGGCGGACCACCTCACTGCTCGGTAGACGAGACCTCTCAGTTACAGTGGGAGTGCTGACCAGCCCGGCCCACTGCACAGCCCTAAGCAAAAGGAGACTTACCACTTTTGGTGAACTCTTCCTAAGCACGCTTGCGAAAATCCCGAAGTTTGGGATCCCGTAACTAAGAAGATTCATTACGTCCTCTATGTGGTTTAGCGAAGAAACGACACTTTCATATCGGGTTTGAAGTAGGATCATTATGGCATCACAATGGGCCTATCCTTTTGGCCTAAGTGTTTGAGCTGTACACCAGCAGCTCAGCCATATCTAACCTAAGGGGTCGTCCATAAATTGTAAGTGAGGTAATTTTTGCGATTTTAACATGAGCATTCATAATCAACAAGAATTGCAATACGCTAAAATTCGGCGAAGGCCCTTCCTGTAGTTCTATATTCTAATTCGCGGGTCAGTTCACTTGGCTCGTACGCCGCAGCATTCGCCGAGCCGCGCTTTTGGCTGGCCAGTGGCGGCTAAACCATCGGGGGGTTACAATGCAACTTTCTGGCGTTTGCCTAGCAATTTTTGTGTAGGATTTAGCCATATCGCACAGGTCGACGGCAGGCCGTGGCCTGAAAGTTTTTGCCTTGAAGCCAAGTATCACCGCACACCTCTCCGGCCGCCAACTGGAGTCTGCAGTCCAAGAAAACTGATAAACATCTTTATATGTGTGGGCATTTGTCACCAGTTTTTGCCTGAAGATCTGGGGTGGTAGCACTTTTGTAATACTTGAATTTTTGTATGAAGAGGTCGACTGAAACAACTTACGTGCAACTATTATGTCAACAAATATGGTCGTCTCTGTATTTTAAAGGTTTTTCCAGTCACCTTTAAAGCCTTTGATGCCTTTAAAGTTTTCGTTGAGGCCACGAACATTTTTTGCACTTGAATTAACAACCTGCTATTCTAAATTGTCGTCTTCGCCTGTAAGTCTGTGGGGAGTCATGATGTCACCTTAATGCCACGGCCTGTCATTCGGATATCTGAAATCCTCATCCGTCAGTCAGTCAGAGTATTGTCTGGCCTTCATCCGGCCGTGCCTGCCGGCGGCTTGAAAGTCAATGGGGGTCTTTAGTGGCGAAACATGTTTTACTTAATTTAACTCAGTTTTCTAGCAATTTTACACTGTTTATTAAAGAAGAAAACTTACGTGATATTTGCCAAGACCCCCTCTCCCCACGTAAGATTGGGTGAGATCCGGCTCGCCCCCCCTAACCGCCTCACGTAATTAATAGACGACCCCTAATCTAACCTACCTTAATTATATTATAACATGATAAAAAAACGTAGTCAGCTGCTGAAATTGCAGTGAAAAATACTTCCGCTGCAAGGGTGAAGCTGAAGAGACTGCCTTTTAAATAATACATACATATATGTATGGCGGGCAAAATCGTACCATCACCTCTTCGCACATGATGATGGCAGTCAAAACATGACATGATCAGTTCCCATTCCACCCCTTAATTTATCCCTAAGCAAATAGTGTTCAGAAATCATATTTGAATTTGTAATACAAATAAAGTAAGCAGTTCTTTAAAGAAACGTACCCGGGACACATCTCATCATTTATTCCCACCCCCGCCCAGCAGGAACCGTGAATTTTATTAACATAAGGAATATCCTAGTCAGAAATTTCCCTTTTACTTAATATCCCCCGCCTTAATACGGAAGAGAAAACTTACTTATTCAAGATTTACAGAAGTTGTAATTTTCCAGCTGCAAGGAGAAAATCCCTATCTAAACTCGATATAACCAAAAATAAATTATGTCTTATTACAAAACCCCTACGCTTTTACGCCCTCACACAGCCAGCATACGACAAAAAAAAAATTCTAAAGACATTTTCCTGATCGTTGTTGAACAACTTTGCAGGCTCTGTGGTGGCTACATGATAATTTGCATGTTAAAGTTATCCGTTTCTAATAAAACTTTAAAAAAAGCGGGCGGTTCCGGCTTTAAACCAATTTAGATTTTATTTTAAATTTACGATCCACCTTCTCTCGTATTTCTCCAGGAAAGAAAGTATTACACCAGCACCTCTAAACCTTGAAATAAACCCATAAATTCTCTCTTATTGAGAGTAAATTTTGCAAAAGTATTTATCACCCTCGAACCTTTAAAAATAGCAAACGCGAAACAAAAAATGTTCTTCACTCTTTAGGCAGGATGTGTATTTAGTAGGGGGTTGGTTTCGTTTTAATATAAATTTCGTAGGAGCTACAGGTGAAAGGAAAAAAAACAATTTCCAAAATAATATCGGAAACTGTTAAGGGTTGCGATGTTGAGTCATGCCGTCGGCATAATTTTTTTGGGGAAATATTAGGTATTGGAGGAAGACTCGAAAATGTACGTCTATCACCACAGATAGGGCTGCCATCGCCTAAAGTGCCGAATCCGGAACTATCGATAGTACTATCGGTACTATCGATGGTTTTCCACTATCGAGCACTATCGATGGTTTCTCTTTACTATCGATAGTAAAGTCGTATATGATGCATTCTTTTACAAATCGAAAACTTTTATTTATCGACATTTTTATTACGCCGTCCCTATACAAAATACGCGGACCCGTATTTTTCCTTTTTATGTTTTGGTCAACATTTTCAAACTTAAGGGGGTTATAATGTAAACGTAATCCGCCGATTATACCCTTCTTCAAATCACTATAGCTCTTGTTCTATTCATGGTATCGAGATAAGCCCGGGACACACATATCCGCACCGCGTCCGCACCACATCCGCACCGGGTGTCGAACGACACACGTAGCAAGAAAGTAAACAAGTTTGGTCTGGGACAGCAACGAGTGCGGACGTGTCCTGATCCGGTCCCTAAAAAACGCGCGAAGGAAACTGAACAACAAAACAAAAAAAAAAGCAAAAAAACAAAAAGTGAAGTGTAAAAGTGTTCACGAAAAGGAAAACAATCGACGCAGTCTAACGGCAAGGCTTCACCACCCTTAACTAGACAAGACTCGCGACCGACGCACAAGTAAGTACCCTTGCTCCCTTTCCTCACTCAATTCTCGGACCTGCACGTGCCGCGGCCAAAATCTAACGGTCGATGAAATTTGTCCCGTCTCAAAAGGCATAACACTTTGACGCGGACAAATTTTATTGCCTCTGATGGATGCGGCAAGTGTAATTCCGGAAAATATCCCAAAGAATGTGGCGATTGAACCCGCGCAACCGAAGTCCCGTTACAAGTCAAGTTTTGGTATTGACTTTTGTAACATTCGTGGACTTCATGCGAATTTCTCTTTTGTTGAGTGCCACTTATCTAGTTACAAACCCCCAATCTTCGCACTAAGTGAAACCCAAATATCACCCGATAATGACTTAGGTTATTACCAGGTGTCGGGGTACACTTTAGTGCACAATCTCTCCCCCCATAGGGGTATTGCCATTTATGTTAGGGACGACGTGGCTTATTGTAAAATACATTCAAGCACAACTTCAGATTTTAATTATCTTTGGATTAAAATCATTTTCCAAAGCCACGTCATATTCTTCTGCTTCCTATACAGAAGCCCTAACATAAGTAACGAAGCCTCCACCTTATCTTTTGATACTATTTCCGAACAAATCTCGGGATTTTTGTCGTCCAATCCTGAGTGTGAAATCATCGTTGCGGGTGATTTCAATGTTCACAACGTTAAATGGCTGACTTACTCAAATGGCACCAGTATTTCTGGCAAGGACGTCGAGCTCTTTGCAGACATCAATAACTTGCAACAAATTGTGGATCATCCCACAAGAGTCCCTGATGTTGCTGGTCAAGGAGGATATCTCCTTGATCTTTTTCTAACTTCTCATCCAGCGCGTTACTCCGTCGAAGTTGATTCACCTCTCGGCAATTCAGACCACTGCCTAATCAGTGCTAACTTCCCATTCGAATTTCCCACCCCTCCCAAACCAGTTCGAAGAACTGTATGGCATTATGGGAAGGCCAATTGGCTGGGGCTTATTAATTTCTTCCAGTCTACAGACTGGAACCTGTGTTTCCGGAATAGAAACGCCAACTCTGCCGCTATCCGTATTTCTAGGATCATACAGGCAGGAATGCATTTGTTCATTCCTCATACTACTAAATCTGTGAAGGCTAGGCCCAACAGATGGTTTAATCAGGAGTGTATGAATGCAATCAGAAATAAAGAAGCCGCCTTTCGAGCTTACAAGAGCTCCCCGAGTGAATCGCTCCGTGCAGAGTATATAAAACTAAGAAATTCCTGTAAAGTCACCATCAGGAATGTCAAAAATTCATTTGACAGCAAGTTGAGAAGTAAACTCCTTAATGCAACCTCTGGTAGCAAGAACTTCTGGTCCTTGGTAAGCTCCATTAAGAAGAATTTCACTTCATCCACAACTCCTTCACTTATCCACAATGAGAAGGTGATAACAGACAGCAAATCCAAGGCCGATTTATTAGCATCTCTGTTTGCTTCCAATTCTTCTTTACCCCAAACTGATATGCTACCCCCGGTTCTTGAGCTCAGCGCTCATCTAATGGACAGGGTTTTCTTCAGGACTCGCGAGGTGTACAGGTGCCTCAAGGAGCTCGATGTAAACAAATCGACTGGACCCGATAATATACCCCCTATCGTCTTAAAACAATGCGCCTCACCTTTGGCTAGACCTCTGCGCAAACTTTTTGCCCTATCATACTCTTCCGGAGTTTACCCAGACTCTTGGAAACTTGCCCATGTTCAGCCAATACCGAAAAAAGGTGACTCCAGCGATCCCTCCAACTACCGCCCAATAGCAATTACTTCTATTCTCTCCAAAACCATGGAGACGATAATTAACAAAAAGCTTATGGGATATCTAGAATCCAACCAACTTATCAGCGACAAACAATACGGCTTCCGTCAAAAAAGATCCACTGGTGATCTTTTAATTTGCCTTACAGAACACCTCAGCCGAAGTTTGCATGGATCTGGCGAATCTAGTTTGGTTGCTTTGGATATCTCCAAGGCTTTTGATAGAGTATGGCACTCAGCCCTGTTAGCTAAACTCCAAGCTATTGGAATTGACTCACTTCTGTATAAGTGGGTTGAGAGTTTCCTTTCCGGCCGTTCAATTAAGGTATTATTGGATGGCGTCAAATCTGAATCTCACCCCATCTCTGCGGGGGTCCCTCAGGGGTCAATTTTATCACCGGCCCTTTTTCTCATCTTTATAAATGACCTACTTTCAATCCCCTCCAACCCACTTCTCAGCTTCGCTGACGACGGTACTCTACGTTACTCGTACAGCTTCGATACAAGACGGACACATGCCAGATCCTGTCTTGATGATCGTGAACTAATGTTCAACTCTATTAAAAAAGACATCAAACTAATTCTAGATTGGGGAGAGAAGAATCGTGTCAAATTCAACCCCTCTAAAACCAAGTACTGTCTTATCTCAAAAAAGAAGTTCAACACCTCACCATCCTTGACAGTGGATGACGTTGAACTAAAGGCCGACCCATCCCTACACATCTTAGGCGTGACATTAGCCAAAGACCTTCGTTGGAATGATCACATATTCCAAATCGCCAAACAAGCATCCCAGTGCTTGGGATTTCTTAAGAGGTGCAAGTTCCTCCTCCAGCCATCGGCCCGCGCTGTTATTTATAAATCCTACATACGGCCTCTTCTCGAATATAACTCCCTCGTTTGGGGCGGCGCTCCAATAACCACCTTGGCATGGTTAGATAAGGTCCAAAAAAAGGCCCTTAAATTAATTGATGACGACACCGCTGGCTCCACCATCGACCCCCTCAGCCACCGTAGGAATGTAGCAGCATTGACTAAATTTTATCGCTACTATCATAATGACTGTTCCTCCGAGTTAAACGCTCTCCTGCCTCCACGGCAATCTTATAACCGCAACACCAGATTAGCCCACTCGTCTCATTCCCTTCACCTGCAACTCCCCCTTTCACGCACTCAACAGGATATGAATTCGTTTGTTAATAGAACAACTCGACTGTGGAATAGTCTCTCGCAGTCAGTATTTCCGAGCTCCTACAACATCCAAGAGTTCAAACGCAGGGTTCATCACCACCTTCTTCAATACCCCCCCGTTCCTTTTAACCCTTAACCTATACCCCCCTCCCCTCCCCGTACTAAGCTTACTGCTAGACATTGCACCATGACGTGACAAATGACATGACGGACTGGTAGTACAAAGGGTGACTCCTGAGCTTAGCACTGTCACATAAAAAAAAAAAAAAAAAAAAAAAGTACAATTTTACCAGTCAGTCCCCACATTTCCGTGTCCGCACCGGGTCAAATTACTTGAGTTTTGCTCTTGCCCGGAGACGGTGCGGATGCAGTGCGGACGCGGTGCGGATATGTGTGCCCCGGCCGTTACGAGTATTAAATATTTAAACGGGGCCCAAAGGAAGTCCAAGAACTGTTAGAGTTATGTCGCCAAATGAAACGACAATTTGTCAAGGGTTGTGATCCAAATCTGCTGCACCACTCTATTTGGGGGATTACCGATGTAAACGAGAGAGGTGGGCGTCTCCTAGAATTTCTTGTAGATCAGGATACAAACCCACCTTTGTCATTGGTGGTAGGGAGGAGAAGCTGCACCTCACCCTCACTATCAGACTACTCTCTCACAGTATCCAAAACTGGCGTATTGTAGATGAGTCCAGACTATCAGACCATTTGGACATCAGATAATATATTGTCGGGCTCCCACATATACGAGACGTGGTTCCTAAAAAAATAACTGATCTAACTTTCAGGGACTTATGGCCTCGAAATCAGACCTGATCGCCCTCTCTCTCAGTGTGTGAACTAAAAATGGCTGCAACGCAACTCACTGTGGTGCTGATCTCCTCCTACCATGACAGCAACACTGTTTCTTTGTTTCAGTCGTCGCGTAAAGTTCCCTGGTGGAATGACAGACTGGCTGCAATGCGGAAGATAGTTAGGAGATTGTTCAATAGGACACAACTTACTGGGCAAAAGAATGAATGCAGATTCACTGTAACAGATTACAATAAGGAGTTGGCAAGTTCATTGTGAGAGCCTGCAGATTATACCACAGGCAAGTAGAATCCAAAAGCTCTTCTCCACCTTCAACGGAGTAGGCCTTCTCAAAAAGCAGGGTTGTTCTTACACCTCTAACCTCTGCACTTCTCTGAACCTTGAGATGCCTGCTCAGCGAGTATTTTTCTGGGTCAATCCTCCAGACCGCTTATTCCCGGGATGCTAGATACAGTCATAGAACCATTCCAAACCGTTAATCTCGGAGCCTTTCTGGGAACACCTTTATTCGGCCAAGACAAGGTTAACCCTAGGATCCTACACTGGGGTTCTTCAAACCCCACAAAGTTTTACCGGCCCTGGCGTTTCGGCTGTATTAGTGGTAGGGCCAAGCGATTTTTACCATTAGGAGGGGGACCAGTATAGAGAAGAATGCTGCAGAGAAAATCTTTAGTTCTATTTAGAAGTGACACAGTGAATATTTGTTTAAACGTTGGGGTTAGCGTAACCCCACTAAATGTAAATTTCCTGAAAATTGATAATATTCATCGCTTGCAAAAATTCTGATATCCTTCGAATTTTCGATTCATACATTTTTTACGTGTTATTTATACCTTTTTCTTTAGTACTCAAGCCTAAAGTTATTTAAAAAAGCACGAACAAAATTTAATCATTTTTTCCTTAAATTTTAATAAAAATTGCAAAAATAATTTTGTTCATGTTTTTAATTGCACTTTTTTTGGGCAAAATTTTATCTAATGCTATTTTGCCATATACCACGCGATTCTGCACCTTCTGCTGATTAAAATTAAAAAAAAAATGCCTATCTACAATGAAAACTCACTTAACGGTATCGAGTTAAAATACTGGGGTGCACGTAACCCCTATGTAGTAGATTTGTTATATTTGAATAGTGTAGGGTCCTAGGGTTAAATGAGCAGTTACCTCTTTTCAACTCGGAGAAGATGAAAGTTTCCAGAACAACAGGTCCTTTGTTTTGCACAATCTTGCCTGTCTCTTCATAGCCAGCTTCAATTTGGGATACATTCCAACCTTAGGCTGTGGATGAGTTATCTGACCGGCCATGTATGGCTATGGTATCACCTACACAATTTAGGACTGCTCAGAAGAAACAGAGTGCCAACTCTGCATGAAAGGCAAAAAGATTTGGTTTAGAAAAAGAACGGCTATCAGAGAATTTATGAGCCCCGCTCAAGTCCAGGTAGCCGTAATAAGGCATCCTGCCGGCTTAACCTGTTAATAATAGGATACCAAATTTCCGCATAGGTGGGGTCTTCATCTAACGGTCGGTGCATCTCCTTGTTCACCTGGTAGTCTGGTACTGTTGGCGTCACAGCCTTTGTCGGCTGGTTAGCGGGATTCACTTGTTTCAGGAGGCATAACACTCCAACAAGACTGTCTCTGGCTGGCCCTGACGGTTGTGATTCACCCGGCTGTTAAATTTTTTTTCTATTTTCAGGTCAAGCTTACTACTAGACATTCCACCATGAGTTGAACGACATGACGAGCTAGTGGTACAAAGGGTGATTCCTGAGCTTGACCATCCAAGCGGGAAATGGAGTGCTCCAAGAGCCATCTTGGAGCACACCAAAAGGAGCTTACAGTGCTCCCGTTGCCATACCAGTTCCATATTCTTTTTAACATTGCATGTCATTGCGAGGGAGCATACGTTTTTAAGCTCCCAAAAAGGCGTTGTTGGAGCATTATAAAAAAGCTTTTTAAAAAAGAAATATTCATGGGCGCCTGTGGGTATGTAATCCGGTATCGAAAAGCTTTTGTTTTCTTCATATTTTGCAATTGCCTTTTTCTTTCCAATCCCGAGAGTGGCTTTACCAAAGCAGTCCTCCAACTAAAATCTATCCACTTCTAAAGCTGCTTGTCCTCCGTATCGAACGAGATCCGGGCTATTGAGTATGCTAATGTCACATTTTATGGGCATGAAGATAATTGCCCGTTGTCTTTTTTTATATAAAATTTATGAAAACTCCAGGAAAGCTCCCTTGAGAGTGCTCCAAGTGCACACCCCTGTGCAGCGCTCCCAATTTTTCCCCCCACTGGGATGCTACATAAAAAAAAGAAAAAAAGTCCGGTCACTAAAGACCTTCGTTAGGAGAGCAGACGGTCTTTTCCGATGATGGAGTGTGGACACGGTTTTCAGCATATGGATTGCCCCCCTAATCATATTTTAGCATACTTTCTACAAAAATTCAAACAGGACTTGAGATTGAAGTGTAAGTGACAATTTTAATAATTTAGTTGTCGAAAACATCAGCATGATACGTCATTGTTATTGAATATGTCAAAACTATCGATAGTCTATCGATGTTTTAATGAAAACTATAGTGACTATCGATGGCGTCGACTGTCGGTAGTTATCCAACTCTAGGACAAAGACTACAAAAACCCCGGGCATTTGGGTGAAATTGAATTCTTCCCCGGACACCCATTTTTTTTAAATTTAACGAATACGTTTTTTTGGCGAGTTAAAATCCAACCGTCGTCGTATCGAATCGATAACCAACTATATTATAGGCTACCAGTGAAGGGCTAGCAACCTTTTCTGGCATTAAGTTCTTGCTATGAAACCTACGACACTACCTTGGATAGGACAGAAACTCAGAAGACTTGGGTCAAAGATATCTAGAACTGCTCCGATTATGACTAGGTTGAAAAGCTGAGTCGAGGTTGAATTGAAATTTCGACCACCAATATGATGTCGAGTTGAGTTCACTTTGGGTTGAAATAGAGTAGACCGGAAATCAAAACATAACCTCAAATTTTTGTGTGAAATTCTCAGAACGATTTTTTTTTATTCCCGGGCAAGCAAAACCACCGAAGGCAAAACTAACGCCAAAGGTGGACTTCACGAATGGTATACAAAAAAAATATCACTTCAACCCAATTACAACCCAACCAGCGTATATGAGGCGAAAAATCTACTCGATCCAGGTAGGAGAGCTGAGTTGGGTTTAGTGAACCCTGTTTCAACTCGACCTCCGTTTATTAGTGGATTGAATCTGGGTTGAACATAGTCATAAACGGGATAAATAAAAACAAGAAGAGGAAACAGAGACGAAAAATAAATGTGACAGAATTAAAAGAACAGCAAATTAGGGGTGAATATGAGAACCTACTGGACGTAAACTACTCGACTCGCGTAGTTGCCTCGGCGAAGTACTTCTCGAAGTTAGTCGAAGCACGGTATACAGAAACAAGGCAATGTAAAATAGAAATGTCATTTTAGTGCTGAAGTCCGTTGATGACCCCTTTCTATATAAAATCGAAGCTGTTGTTATTACTTCGTCACTAGAGGACTCTTTTTTACGGTATTCGCAGATGTCACTCTCTTTTACATTACTTTGGTTCTGTATACCGTGGTCCGAAATGCGTGACTACACACTCATGCAACCTCGCGAGGAGACCAGTCACTCGGCACACCACATACCTCGAATCCTTTGACTCGTGCCCAAAATCCGGCAAAGATGCAAAGTCGCCAGAGGCGAAGTAAAGTTACACAAAGTAGTTAGCGCACTCAACAAGATAGCTATTCATTTATCAATAGAACTCCTTCAACATCCAAGAATTCAAACGCAGGGTTCATTACCACCTTCTTCAATACACCCCCGTACCTTCATAACCCTTGACCTATTTTCCCCCATCCCCCCCCCCCCCCCCCCCCGTACTAAGCTTACGGCTAGACATTGCACCATGACGTGACAAACGACTTGACGGACTGGTGGTACAAAGAGTGACTTCTGAGCTTAGCACTGCCACATAAAAAAGGACCACGCTTTATGTTAGGGTTTAATTCAACCTTAATGACTCCTATACCACCTGCTTGGTCATTTTGATCTGAAAAGAAATCGGTTGGACATTGAGTCGTTTAATAACTAAAATCTTGGTTTCCTTGAATGACTGAATTAAGTCCTCTTTTCGTTTCGGATCAGTATACGTTTGATAATTGGATTGTCACTGGAACTTTGAAGTAAAGCGAGAGTATTTTCGCCACACCGAAGTTTGCTTGGATGTTGATTACAAGTCAATTTTTAACTAAGACTTGTTTTAATTTATTGAGTATCATCGGGGTCACAAAAAGAGCCCGGGACACATTTTTAAACCCGAACACATTTTAAAACCCCGCCCGGACGGCCCCCGAGCGCCCTCCAAACTAGGACAAATCCGGTGAAGCCCGGACGAATGGCAGCCCTAACCATAGAACATGTACATATTTCTTTTTATAGGCACGTAAGAAGTTTCCATCCCCATTTACGTGTATTTTTACTCCACGATAAAATGGTTAATATGCAAATAACTCCCACATGTGAGTGATAAAAGAAAACATGTTGCCATTGGTTATAACAAAAAAATAACTCTTTCTTATAAAACATTCTTTCTGTCTGTCAATAAACTTTACATGCATTTTCCTTTTTTTTGCAGGACATGTAAATCTGATAGTGGTATACGTTCGTTTACACAAGCAAACCGTCCCCCAAGAGGCAGTGATAAGATTAGGGCAGCATCCGGACCATCTGTTCTTCCGAGACCGGAGGATATCCTTGTAAACGATCCAGAGGTAAGCTAGTCGGAAAAATAAGAATAAAAAACCCTAAATACAGAGAATGATATTGTCTTAAGCAGTTTCGACAAGAGGAAAATGTTGAACTACGTTCTGATCCACCCCTGGCACCACATCCACTGCCAATGCCGGAATACGGAGGATATTTCGCCCCCTTGACAGAGTTTCTCCCTGATATAAGCTTACCTATAAGTGGTTTTCATAGGTAAGTATCGATTGTCGGCAATGATGCTCTACAATTCCAATAGAACATAAGATAGGAATCAATCTGTAACTATATACGTAGGTGTAACGTTGCTGTAATGCTGCTGACAGATGTTGTAGTCGATGGAATACCTGGGATAGACTGGACTTTACATGTACCACTAATGCTTCATATTCTTTTTCTGGGATTGGACCATACCAGAGTGATTGTACGTGACCATTGCAAGCAGCTGTGCTTAAATCTACTGGTAAGACAATATAAAATATATCTCTCACAAAAAAAAAAAACTTTTCTTAATTAATATTCTTCAGATTGTCCTTGCTGAACATAACGACCACTTAACCGTGGCAAGGGTATTGCTGAACAGTGAAACCACAAAATTAGAACTGGGCCTCTCAGTACCCCCACTGCCAGTCATCAATAATAACTTCACAGGTTTGTTAAATCCATTCATTTATGAATTCTCGTCCTAATTAGAAATCCTAGAACCCAACCAGGAATTTGATAGCTATTTATTTGGCCCGTCGAGCTCCGTCCTACAGCAGCAACAGCTAATAGGGAACGTGCCTACAAATCCCAACACAACCGAAAACAGCGAAGTCCCCTTAATTGTGACCGAAGAAAATGCTCCCCCACAGCCAGGGCCCACGATGCCAATTTCCCACGTTATTAAGAGTCTAATAAAATTCTTGTCCCAGGACTCTTCTCAGCCCCTATGGAATTACGAGGACATAACCGCCAAAGGTAAAATTGTTTAATACATACCGACATGTTTGCCCTGACGATTTTTGGTCATTGTCTTCCTCACCTCAATCTACAGTTTGGTCCATCAAGTCTGCCGAACAACTTTCTTGTTTCCTAAAACATATGGTCAAGGTATTTTCGGATAGCTACTCTCACGCCAGGATAGCAGAAAGGTGGGCTCAGACAGCCCTCCAGCTTGGGTTGAGTTGCTCCTCCCGACATTATGCTGGACGTTGTTTACAAATTTTCAGGGCTCTTAATGTTCCCATTAACTCTCGAATGCTATCCGATATCCTTTCAAGACTCGTCGAAACTGTTGCCGAGCAGGGAGAAGATATGCAAGGATACGTCACAGAATTGTTGCTCACCCTGGAAGCGGCTGTTGATAGTCTTGATTCTGATTTTAGGCCACTTGATGTAATGAAGGATATTTTCAAAAGCACTCCAAATCTCAATAATAAGGATGGCGCCGGATCGGTGGTAGCTGGGAAAAAATCCCCCTCGGGAGCCACTCCACAATCACCCAGCTTCGTTGTTTCCAGTGGGCATGCAAGGAGCACCAGCTATTCTGTGTCTTATTGTACAAGGAAAACGACGAATTCACCATGTGATAAGCAAGGTAAAAATTAATTAAATATTGAAAAACATTTTTTTCGGGGGGCTTTAATTTAATTAAAATTTTAGTTGAGCTAAGAAATCGAGCATCAGCCCTGGAAATGGAAAGGAATGCTTCAAAGTTTGGTTCTGCTTTGTCGAGGTCACGAAGTGCTCAAAGTTTAAAATTACTTGGAGACACAGCAACACAGGTAAGAAATTTTTTTTACATCTTTTTCATTTTCCGATTTTCGTATACGAATAAAAGATATTAAAAATTTCATTAACCACGCTCTTGTGCATAGCCAAAAATATGGAAATACTTTGAATTTATTTTACTTCTGGTGTGATAAGTTTTTTATTGGTAAATTTTATAACGAGAAATAATCCAAATATATTAAAGGCAACTGAACCCAGGAATTTTAAATTTCAGTGTCTGAATATTTCCTTATTGTACCTACGAAATTCTTTTAGCTCAGAGGAACGGCTTATTACAAGGATCAGTTGAAAAATTAACATAGCGATAACGAGCGATAATTAGCTGTTACTCGTGGTAAGAGAAAGAAAGGCTGCCGGCAGCCGATATTCGAGTGTTTGGAGATTGTAACCATTGGTGGAGCGATCAAAACCCACATCGTATCCGTTTATGCGCCAACCGAGACCAGCCCGGACAACGAACAAAGACGAATTTTACGATAAGCTTCAACAGACAGATATATTCCATGGAGACCTTGAATCGAATTAATCATACTCGCGGAGGACTTCAATGCACATTCAGGAGCAGATCGAACCGGCCGGGATGGAACTAAGGGGGAATTCGGACACGGAATAATTAACGACGACTTACACCTCCTTCATTCGCATAGTTTGATCGTTGGTAACAGCACTTTCCGCCATCCACTCAAACACCAACTCACCTGGCGAAATCCTTCCGGCAACGACCCGACCTTGTTAGACTATGTTTTGATCAACGCAGGATTCCGATCGACACTCAAAGACGTACGTACAATGCGTGGGCCCGATTGCGGATCGGACCATTATTTTGTTCGAGCGAAATTACAGATGCGATTACAAAGAGCGAAAAACAACGGTTCCACCACCAGCCAAGAAGAATTGGACGTGCCAACGAGACCCAGCCATCGGGCGAGAGTTTCAAATGGCATTATCTAACAGGTTCGTGGCGCTCGCAATACCGGACAATAACGATATAGAAGAAAGGCAATTGTCGGAGTCCATTGTGCGTGTGCAATAGAGCTATGTCCACCTATCCGTAAACGGACGCAGCCATGGATCTCGGACAGCTGTCTGGACCTCGTCGATCAGCAGAAACGAATGAAACACCTCGATTTCTAGCCATATCGACGATTGAACAAGGAACTTCGACAGAAAATGTAATCGGAACGGTAAGCGTACTGGAATAAAGTTGCGGCCGATATGGAAGAAGCGGCGTCGAGGCATGATTTGCGGACCCTTTAGCAGAAAATCCGATGATTAGGCGGCAAAGCAACATCAACAAACGGCAACATCAAAAAATCGGATGGAATTTTCGTGACCTACCCCATGGGCGCCTGTAGCGATGGAGAGAATTCTTCCACCAGTTAGACAGCCACGATCCGCCACCAGGCCCAGCATCTGTTATCGGACAGACGACGAATCTATTTCTCGATACCGCATCGACAATTATCGAGGTGAAAACGGAAATAATATCCCTGAAAAATGGAAAAAAACGCCGGGAGGAAACCAAATAACCGCTGAGATAATCAAAGTTGGAGGTGATGTCTTATCACAACAACTCCATGTCTTCATAACACACATTCGGACCGTGTCCCATGGGCGTGGAAGAAAGCGATCGTTGTCCCAATTTTGAAGAAAGCCAACAGTCGTGAATGCAAGAATTATCGCGGTACTAGCCTCCTTTCGATCGTTGACAAAGTATTTACGAAACTCATATAATCGGGGCTACAGAAACATTGAGAGCAAACGAGCCAAATCCGCTTTCGATTGCATCGCTTGGAACAGCTTGTGGAGAGCCTTGGAAACCGGGCACGTGCAGTTGAAAATCATCCAACTTCTCCAAGCGTCGTACGGTGGCTCAACCAGCAGTCGTCGTATTCAAAGCGACGAGTTCCCGATTCAAACGGGTGTCCGATAGGGACACGTCGCTTCGCCACTTCTCTTCAATGTTGCGATCGACGCGATTATGCATGAAGTATTCAATGCACGACTCGGAGTTCGAGACGGCGACAGTAACCGACTTAATGTTCGCCGACGATAGCACCGTCTTCGCCGAGGCTGCTTTCGGTATCGTCAAATGATCGTCAATCAACTGCGTGGGTTGCGAAATTGACTGATGCAGTTTGCAGAAGTGACTAGTTTTACAAAAGCAACCGCTGTAAATTTGATGATTCCAAACACCTGACTGCAATACCGATCGAATGAGTTGCGTTTACTTCCCTGTAAATGACGTTTCCGAACGCAGCCTTCCTAATACGATGCTTGAGGCAGATTCTCCGTGCCTCACTCCGAGATCGCCTTCGTTAGACAACGATGCGATCATCAAAGAATAAATGCAAGAACTTCAACTAAGGTGGTTTGAACATCTTTGCCGAATAAATGATAACTGCTTGCCTTAAAAAAAAAAATTTGCAGCGCTTGCTTGTAAAACTAGTCACTTCTGAAAACTGTATCAGTCAATTTTGCAGCCGACCCAGTTGATTGACGGTCATTTGACGATACCGAATGCTGGGGCCAGTTCACGCAATTCGACGTCGACTGAAAACGACGCGTTAAATGCCGTTTTGAGTTCACGCAAGTCGACGTTTTATGTTTGTCGTTTTAAAAGTGTCGTTAATCTTCTCGAATTCGAATTCATTTATTGTTGTATTAAAAACGAGTTGTGGTGCCAATTAGAGCAGAGCAGAAATAATTTTACGCAAAACTTTTTACAGTTCTGAACGAGCAAAATGCAATAGAAAAAGAAAAACTATTAGTTGAAAAATAAAAATTATAACTATGTACTCCAAGAAGAGTTAGATGTACAAAAATAAATTCACAGTTGAGATTTTCCAATATTATTATGAATTTGTTTAATTAATTAATTTAATTACTCACATTATTGAAGTTTTAGTATTATTTGCAGCTTGTCCCCCTTGTGGATAATGTAAAAAGTGCAGCGGTTTCATTGGATTTTGCATACCTTTAGGAGAAATTATTTTGGGAAAACGACATTCGACACGTCGACTTACGTGAATCCAAATTCAACGTCGTAGAAATTAATATCGTTTTCATAAAGCGTCGATGTCGACGTCGAGTGTCGAATGGCGTGAACTGGCCCCAGCCTATCGCTGATTCCCTGGCCACATCGAATGCGCATCAAATAAGGGGCCGTATTTGGTTTCTTGAGTCGATATCGAGTTCTGCCGATAAATTAAAATTGGCATTTGGCAACACGATATCGACAATGTTATCATTTCCTTGACGTGTCGATCAAGACGTTTCAAATATATGTAAGTGGTTTGCTGCACTTAGAGTAATAACACATAATTTGATTGTTTTTTATGGCCACGATTCATCGACTCGTAAAACCAAATACGGCCCAAGAACGCTATTCGCCATCATTGTGACAACATGCTATCCGTCTCAACCTATAGAGTTATGGATCAAATACAAGGAGGACATGTGCAAAGACATATTCCATGGTGTGCGAAATACATTGCACAATCCGGAAATGGCAATTTGTGACGAAATAAACAACAAGGACTGATTGCCATCGAGCATTTGTGCACGACGGTAGCGAAATATGTCGTCGTTTGCTTAGACGAAAACGAGACGATGTCGTCTTGCCAGGTATCATTTTGACAAAATGGTTTCGATTGGTTTCCTTTCTTCAGGAGTACAGGCTCTGCCTGGACGGTCTAGATCTAACGGCTGAGCCAATTCTTAACATCGCAGGCGTGATACTAACAAAGATCCCGGTATCGGCTGTTTAAGAGGCGCACGTTCCTTCTTCAGTCGGCATTCAGGGTCATAATCCACAAGTCTACATTCTTCGGGTTCAAACTTAGGGTTGCTATCTGAGCACCCCCAGATCCCTCGAAACCTTCTGTATCATGTTTTTTGTATACCATTTACCTGATAGCCGAGCTGCCAGTTAGTTATGAAACTTTAATGCCTAATCTCCAATGGGAAAACCAACCACGAACCAACCACGTACCAGTAGGCTGAATTAGCTGACAAAATGTGTTCTACACATTTCTATCACTGTAGATGTGAATTGTCAGAAATGTCTGTTTTGTTATTATTATTACTAGATTCGACTTTTCTGTTGTCATATTTTTTGGCGGGCTATTGCAAATACAATTTAACGTCATTTATGCATTGATTTTGATTGACTTTTGACATTTTTTGTACTAAATTGCCCGCTGAATTTCATCTGGCAATTCAAATGGTTTAACTAACACATATGAAAAGTTACCCCATGTCGACCAAAACACGAGCGAGACGGATAATTCAATTTACAATGGGAAGGAATAGGAAGGAGCACTTTGGTTGGTTGGTTCGTGGTTGGTTTTGCCATTGGAGATTAGGCATAAATGTACACACGGCACTTATCCATAATCAAGGATAGTAAGCTACACATTTAACTAAATATTTTAACGTTTCCATATTTTTATAATTTTTTGTTGAAGATTTAATTAATTAATTAGCAGCATTATCTCCTTCTTCCTCTTCGACCACTTCTTCTTCGTCATCTGCCAGTTGAATGTCTTCTCCCGTAACAATTTCTTCTGCCACATAGTATAGTCGTCGCACGTCCTAGAAGTAAATAATAAAAAGTATAAAAACCGGACATTATTTAAATTGTATGATATACACTTGCCTCATTTGTTTTAAGTTTATCAATTTTTGGGTCGACATACTGCACATTTGACGTGGCGGACGATTTCGCGGCTTCCCTTTCCTTACGTGCTTGTTGAAAAGCCTCCAGGGTGGCCTTAATTGCTTCAAGGTTTCTGCATATAGGAGTGATAACCACATCAGAAACACTTATATCATCATCTTCGTCTTCACTCATTTATAAAATATGTTTTGGTATTAGGTATCGAAATATAGGTAACTAAAAAAAATATTTCTCAATATTAATTAAAATAAGAAAGAAAATTATTAAAATTTATATAATTAAAAACTTCATTAAGCCTGCTGCGATAGACAATCATCAATCACTTAATGGCAGTCATCAAGGATATTTATAGCCGGCTTTTCCTTCTCACTTGCGATGAATACATGCACGGATATTCTTCTGGTGTTCCTTGAATTTCTGCGTGTAATTAATGAATTTTGTTTAGACAATAGGACGAAAGCTGTTAATCCTTTCACGAATCCCGTCTGCGAGCGATGTTGACAAAGTCAAGTGGATCGATTGTGTGGATTGTGTGTAGGCGCTTAAAGAGTGTTTCATCAAGTCGAAGGAGTTCCTTAAGCAAAACTTTCACACTCATTGTACACAACTCTGTGCATTGTACATCTTTAAGTGATTTATTAACTACCAGGATGAATCCGGGGTTTTAAAATCTTAAGAATACAAATAAATTCAGAATTTCATATTCTTTCTAAATTAACCACTTCAGTTGTGATGACATCAAAGTGTGGTGTAAGAGCTCTCTTGGGAAATATTTCGGTTGGAAATTTTATAATTTTATTGCTATGGAGTTGCAGGGGTTTGCTACAGGGTAATAACGATTTCATTATGCACATGATTGCACCATCAGCAGGTTTCGCTGTACAATCCAGGAAGATTCATAGTTGAAGGGTTGTAAGTCTAAAGGGTCTAAGTGCCAAAAAATCAAAAGTCAATATTTTTACGAAAATACAATCTACGTGGCAAGCCTAATAATATCCAAATGGGTCAAGGTGCCTGTTTCTTTTAAAATTTTACTTACACACAAAAAAAATTGTGGCGGGCCGTAAGTGCCAACGTGTTCTTTATTATGTTTTTTGTTATATCTCCAAATAATAAAATTGGCACTTAGACCCTTTAGACTTACAACCCTTCAGTTAGTTAACCTTTTATATTGACTTATGGGCAGTGGCGTAGCGTGGGGGGTGCCGAGGGGGCCATTGCCCCGGGCGGCGTAGATGTTGGGGGCGGCGGCGGCCAAACTGGACAGAGCTAGAGATGCTGCTGGTAACATCAGGCCCTAACCATTGCCACATCCAGCACGATGTCCTGGCTGATGGTGTCTACAGGCCAAACCTAAATGGGAAGGGAAGTGAAGTGAGGTGAAGTTAGATACCATTCCATATAAATGTATGAGAGCAAGGGCGGCGCTTTCATAGGTGAAAATGGCGCACTTGCACCGGGCGCAATTTCAGAAATTAAGATTTAAAAAAAAATTGAAAAAATGATCCCATATATTACACTAAATGCACCTTCTGTGCGTTTTACCATTGTCTTCTGCAAGGTGTGCCCAATGCAATTTCATTTAGTTCGCCTGATTTTGTCGCCTATCCTTTCTTGGCTGGCACGGTGCCATAGGTCATGATTTGTAATTCAAATTAGTCGTACTATTATAGATCACTACTTCGGCGAGAAACACCTGGATCGCCTCTGTTCTGAAGGTTTTGAAAACGGCTTCTACGTCCAGTAAGGCTGTTAAGTGGACTGCTTTGGTATGCAAGACTCTACCGTTGAAACCAATATATGCAGTGCAGTGACCACCTATTATCCTTCGAAATATAAAGGATTGGAGAACGACATAGAGACCTCCGTTATGGAGATTCGAGTTTATAGTATTATTAGTGCTGGAAATAGTTAAGGAAGTGCAGCTTACAATGAAAATCATCGGCGAGCATTAATCAGCATTAGCGGGAGAGTTTTGTGAACTTAAAGCGTAAGTAAACTCAGCAAAAAAGCAAGATCGCGAAGCAAATCCTGATTGAACAAAGGCAGTGGCGCGCTTTCATAGGTGCAACTGGTGCATTTGCACTGGGCGCAATTGGACAGGGCGCAATTTAAAAAAAAAGTGAAAGAAAAACTCCGTGCTTTCATTTTCAATGAGTGTTTGTGTCTTCTTTCATTTTCCTTTACTGCCATCAGAAAATGAACAAAAATGAAGAGGGCGCAATATGTATATGGCATGCTGCACCGGGTGCAAAAAAGCCAAACGCCATCCCTGTATGACCAATATGGAAGTAAGTGGATGTTACATCTACTTCAGTGGAAGTTACGTCTACTTTACTTATATTCCTTATGATTAGAGTCCGTGCCATAAAAGAAGTGAGCGCGCATATGAAACACGATAGGTGTCCCTTGGCAGCTGACAGCGAATTACCAAATTGAAATGAAACCTCCAGATATTGGACAGAGAAGAGTTTAGCTTAAGCTCAAATAACCCGCTCATTTATATTTTCAATCACAATTTAATCCGTCTCACTACGACTCTTGGCCTGGTCAGATGCTATGGTGGAGTGTTGTTCCCGGTAAACGATAGTTTCAAAAGGGAAATTAAAATGCATGTGCGCTTGAATTTTTTCCATACACGGAATGTTAATGTATGTGGAGTTGTCATTTCCTCGCCTGCGCGTAAAATTCCCATTTATTTTGGCGCGCCCTATACCGAACATTCATTGCGTTTACATGATGCCTTGAATTCTTGTATTGAAAATTACTTGAAATTCAAGTTGGGTTTTCGATTCATTGATTAAAAATTATTGAAAATCTACAATGTCCACGTTGATATTAATCTAGCTCTACAGATCTAATCTAGCTATCTTACTAATAGAACAAGTGGTACCAATTCAATTCGAAAGTAGGGGGCAGCAAATTTATGGTTCGCCCCGGGTGGCAGAAATCCACGCTACGCCACTGCTTATGGGGTCTCGTTAGGATTTATGCGCACGAATATTAACGAGAGGTCCGTGGCTCAATTCCATGTAGCCTCATGTCCGTTTTGCTACTTTTTCCACATATATAGTACTCCTTCTTTCTTTTCATCCTTTTTATAGCAATTACCAGAACTACTTTCTACCATAGCCTGTAAGCACAATATCCGAGGAAGCTATCTCCTGTTCGAGCATAAAGTCGAGATAAAACACAGTCGACAAGTGGTCTACGTTTGGGTTATAGTCTTTCATATAAAAAACGCATTCCTTGTCGCTTTTCTTTCCTTCGAAAAATTATGCAGAAAAAGGAGAGGATTTAATTACGTTTCTCTTAATTAGTCGTAATTTAAAGGCGACATTTTCTCGATATAATCATTCGTTCATTCTATTCGTTTATTGACTCAACATTTTAGATAAATTTATAGAGGCGCCTGCTTGTTGAAGCTATAATTGATTTTTATTTATACACTAGCAAAACCGACGTGCGTTGCAACGGTATAATGAGAAAAGGACAAATTTGCAAAAATTGATTTTGGATACTTAAAAAAATGTAGAGTATGTTACAACTTTTTAAAGATTCGATGATCAAAAATTGTGTGCTATATGCACACCAGACCAAACATATTCATAATCGTAAGCATAGATTTTGCTACGGCCGGCGGAGGATTAGACGTCCTATGGAGAACTCTCCTCCAAATTAAAAAAATGCCTAAATGTAATCAATTTTGGCCACCCACCGTGCAGTCCATAAATGCACAATTTGGTATCCATACAAATCTAATAAATACTTACTCTTTACCTTTCCTATTTCATTAACACTGGAACTTTTCGTTACCGCTCCACGCACTTTTAAATTTCGAAAGGTAGTTTGTTCCCATATTCTGGCTGGAGTAATGAAAACTTTACCTTCAAAATTATTTTTTTCCCTTTTTAGTTTATTTTTAAACCATATAATTATTTTCTATTATTATTCTCTTATATGTCTTCCGCCATTTTGTAGTGACCGCCATATTTGGTTTTAAATAACATCATACAGCTTACTTTCTTATTTCCTGTCGTACACTTTCTGCCGAGAGCGAAGTAAAGGAGAAGGTAAACCGCAGTTTTGGTTGGTTGTCCTTTTTGAATTTGGAATGAAGCGACACAGATAATAGTATTCTACTTGTGACACTCTTTCATTTGATTCCCATACCGAGCACGTTGTAAAGAAAAAGGTAAGGTAAGGTTTTGTGTTGACCGCCATTTTGAATTTTGAATGGTGCCACACTGTAAATTGTATTCACTTTGTTATATCCTTTCATTTGACACCCATTCCAATCGAGTGGCCTGTAAAGGAAGATAGCCAGCTAGACATAGAGGAACGAGTCAATAGCCCTAACTATAATGGTCTTAAGACGGCTTAAGATGCCTCCTCAAATTCTTTTAAAACTGGCTAATTTTATGTCAGAGCATAATGAATCTTAATCTTTATGGCTAAGCTAATAAATCATTACGTTTGGACAACAAATTAGCCAATTTTAAGAAAATTTGACGAGGCATCTTAAGCCGTCTTAAGATCATTATGGTTAGGGCTAATAGGTTTGAGAGGAAAATTCTCAGATGTATAATAGGCCCAACCAGAGAGGATGGAATATGGCGAAGGAGGTACAACAATGAGTTGTATAAAATTTTTGACGACTGACAACTCTCAACTTTAATAAAAATCAACAGACTGAGACTAGCCGGCCACGTAATCAGGATGGAGGACAATCGTATCCCAAAACGGCTTATGGCATCAGAAATTTCGGGAAGTAGGCCAGTAGGTAGACCCAGGAGGAGATGGATAGACTCTGTGACGGCTGACGCAGAGTCAATGCTCAACATCCGGAACTGGAGACATGCTGCAAGGGACCGTCAAACATGGAGAAATGCCCTAGAGGACGCCAAGGCTCAATTTGGGCTGTAGCGTCATTGGATGGATGCAACTTAGCAACCCTTTTCGTTGATGTTTTACGGGGAATCCCTCGATTGTATTATATACGATTAAACAACAAAAAAGCTATTTTAGCGGCTTTCCGGTACTTTGCGCCATATAATTGTCACTTTTAGGTAAAAGTGATCACTTAACGTTTAGGGTGGGGGGGAATCAGAAAAACGTTACGGCCCGTTACAGGGAGGGAAGGGTCAACAATTTTCAAAAATTGCGAAATGTAATACTTGAACGCCCCCCTCAGCCCACCGGCCAATCAGCCCCCAAGAGCCAACAAACTGCGTGGTAATCTGTGCTACTTCCACTACCATTATGGTAGTGAAACACGCACCTTCAAAGCCGCCTGCAGTTTCAGTGGTGGCTGTAGCAGTCGCTACTTGTATATACGTTTTTCGTTGTAATAAGTTTTATTCAAGTATCCATTCAGTTTCCGTTCTAATAATTTTAAGTACAGTGTTTTTGGTTACGTCACAATTTGGATTCTCACTACTACTATGAAATACACTTGGGGAATTTGGATTGTCATATCACGTATGTATACACTGTACACAGAATCAATTTTAAAAACATAGCCACACAAATATTGTGATATTAAAAATTATTTTGAATATTTGTAAGAGTATTAGTTAGGAGTTTATTCGATAAGGAAGTCTCCTATAATAAGTTGTCTAATTAAAAACCGTTATGTAATTTTCGGTGTGACATAATAAAAAATAGAAAAATCTTAAACTATTAAAATCTAAAACTATTAAATATGATAATAGATAAATGTTAAATAAACGTATTAAATAAAAGAATAATATTGATATAAAATATGTGAAGTAAAAGTTTTTATTGGCAATATACATATATACATATACCACTTATATATTGCAATGAGATGAGGGAAGACGCAAAAATTAGTACGTCCCCCATTTCATATTGGTGACCCCGACATTAGAAGAACGAAGAAATTTTTCAAAGAAAAAAGAAGAAAGAAGATTTAAAAAATTTTTATGAAAGAAAATTTATGAAGAAAGAAGATATGAAGAAAATTTTGAAAATTTTACGAAGAAAAGAAGAAGATTCAAGAAAGAAAAGCATTTGTTGAAAAATTTTAAGAAGAGGTTCATTTTTATTGAGGAGACCAAGTATTTATTTTAATTAAATATTTTTCTTTAATTTTAAAATTTAAATTGTATGGAATTGCTTACACTAAAAAAAGAACATTACACTTACACAATTTAGTAGTGGTGACAATTCAATTTATTTCCTCTTTCAAATATTTTTCCTCTAAAAATTTTTTTTAGGAAGTGAGACTTGAATAAAATTTTCGGGAATTTATTTAAGTTTGAGTATTAATCGACTCTTTTCGCGAACGTCCACGGGTGTTATTTTAAAGTATCGCGAAGTTTTTAAGTAAAGTCGAAATTTTATTGAACTTCTTTTTACGCGAGTTTTATTTAAAAAATTGTGATTAATATGAGTGTCCAAGGTGGTGATAGTGAAAGAATGCACGTTGATAATGAGAATATTAGTGCATCGGCTGTTAAGCTACCAACTTTCTGGTCTCCATGCCCAGAAGCATGGTTTATTTTAACAGAAAGTCAATTTAACTTTAAAGGAATTAGACTGGATGAGACTAAATTCGAACATGTGATACAAGCTCTTCCTTTAGAAATAATAATGAATATATTGGACTTCATTCAAAACCCACCATCGGAGAATAAATACCAAGCATTAAAAACAACATTAATTCAAAGATTTACAGAGTCTGAAGAGAAAAAGTTGGAACAATTATTATGCAATTCTGAGATGGGAGATCGAAAACCATCAGAATTTTATAGATCAATGGAGATACTTGCAGGAACATCTTCGAATTTAGGAAAGGACCTGATTAGAAAACTTTGGATGCGAAAATTACCGCCTAGTATTAACATCGCATTGATGTCTTCTGGTAAACAAAACATTCAAGATATTCTAACGTTAGCAGATAAAATTTTCGAATGTTCCAGATTTCAGTATACTTCATCCATCAATGATTGTTCTTCAAATCCTTTTATAAACCAAAAATGTATTAATATAAATAACATTGATTATGCTAAGGAGGTTAATGATTTAGAGAATAAAATTGAAAATTTAACAGATTTAATTAAGAAACTTACATTTAATAGGAATAATGAGTTTCATCATAGGTCAAGGTCTAGAAGTAGAAGCCGTGATAGATCGAAATACAATAATAATAAACCATTTTGTTGGTTTCATTTTAAATTCGGCGACAAGGCTAAAAGATGTATTAAACCTTGCAACTATAATAATCAAAAAAACTAAATATCCCTTCAGCGTGTTTTAAAAATAATACCCCAAAAAAATCTAATAGACTTTTTATTTACGATAAAGAAAATAAACTTAAATTTCTAATTGATACAGGAGCGGAATTATCAGTAATACCGAATTCATATTGTAGAAAATGTAAGAGAAATCCAAATTTAATTCTTACAGCAGCTAACGGATCAATTATCCATACTTACGGAGAAAAACTTCTTAAGATAGACTTTGGATTAAGACGAGATTTAACTTTTCCGTTCATTATAGCAAGCGTCGACAAACCTATTATTGGCGCAGATTTTCTTTCTGAATTCAATTTGCTTGTTGATCTAAAAAATAAGAGAATAATAGATGGTAACACCGAGTTAACAGTTAATGGAATCATGATTAAAACAGATTCTCCTTCACCCAGGCATTGTACCTTTGATAGTGAATATGGTAATGTTTTAGCTAGATTTCCCTCTCTAACTCAACCTCCACGCTATGATTTACCTGTACGACATAATATAGTGCATACTATTACCACTAAAGGTCAACTACCATTTTCAAGACCTAGAAGACTCGACACTAATAAATTTAAAATCGCTAAATTAGAATTCGAGCACATGGTAAAATTAGGCTTATGCAGAACATCTTCGTCATCAGTCTCATCAGCACTACACATGGTTCCAAAGAAAGATTCCACTGATTGGCGACCATGCGGAGATTACCGGAGACTTAACTCAATAACAATTCCAGACAGATACCCGATTCCTCACATTCAAAATTTTACGTTAAATTTGAATGGTTGTACCATATTTTCGAAGATTGATTTAGTGAGAGCTTACCATCACATACCTATGGCAGAGGAAGATATCTATAAGACAGCGATAACTACACCTTTCGGTTTATTCGAATTTACTCGAATGCCCTTTGGACTTAGAAATGCTGCTCAAACTTTCCAACGATTTATGGATAGAGTTTTAACTGGTTTGGAATTCGTTTTTGTCTACATTGACGATATATTGGTTGCAAGCAAAAATAAGGAGGAACACAAGAAACACTTAGAGCAGGTGTTTGGCCGTTTAGAAGAATATGGAATAAATATTAATCCAGGGAAATTTTCTAATAATTTTAAGTACAGTGTTTTTGGTTACGTCACAATTTGGATTCTCACTACTACTATGAAATACACTTGGGGAATTTGGATTGTCATATCACGTATGTATACACTGTACACAGAATCAATTTTAAAAACATAGCCACACAAATATTGTGATATTAAAAATTATTTTGAATATTTGTAAGAGTATTAGTTAGGAGTTTATTCGATAAGGAAGTCTCCTATAATAAGTTGTCTAATTAAAAACCGTTATGTAATTTTCGGTGTGACATAATAAAAAATAGAAAAATCTTAAACTATTAAATTTAAAACTATTAAATATGATAATAGATAAATGTTAAATAAACGTATTAAATAAAAGAATAATATTGATATAAAATATGTGAAGTAAAAGTTTTTATTGGCAATATATATACATATACCACTTATATATTGCAATGAGATGAGGGAAGACGCAAAAATTAGTACGTCCCCCATTTCAGTGGCCAAGCCAAGCCGCGAAAAAAGGCCATCACTGCCCCTAAAAACACTAAAGGGGAAGAGGATTGAAATGAGCGAGTATATAACTGCCCGCTCATATCGTTTATTCGTTCGAGACACCAACAATCGGATGGACTTTCTGATTGATTCGGGCTCGGACGTTTCAATTGTTCCCGCCAAGGCGTTCCCGATCCATAACGGAAGCCCGAACGTCCTTCTGTATGTGGCCAACGGATCACTGATCCGAATTTTCGGCACAAAGTTGCTTGAACTCCATCTCGGCTTACGTCGACGATATGTTCACAACTTTATCATAGCTGCCATTATCAGGGCAGGCTTCGTAAAGAAGTTCAAATTGTCCATCGATTTCAAATATCGACATTTAGTCGACAAACGCACTAATTTTCGAATTAACGTGTGCGCTACAGTCGACTATAATCTTGAAACAATTCCATGCCAAATTACCGGTATATATAAAGAGCTTTTAACGAAGTACGCTTCGTTAATAAAACCGCCCAATTTTAACCTGCCAGTTATCTTTCGTCACCGTTCGGCGATTCCATCCGGAGAAACTGAAGGTAGCAAAGCTAGAGTTTAACCATATGGTCCAATTGGAGATTTGTCGACCTTCGTCGTTCCCCGCAGCATCTCCCTAAACCAGACTCACAGACTACCGTCGCCTTAAAGCTGTCACTGTGCCGGATAGATATCCTTTCCGATATACAGAATTTTTCCGTGAATCTTTACGCTTGCACAATTTTTACGAAAGTTGACTTGGTGCGTGCATATCATCTCATACCAATCGCCCCAGAAGACGTGCATAGCACTGCACTCATGATGCTATTCGACCTATATAAGTTCACCCGTATGCCAATCGGCTTACGGAATGAAGCACAGATCTTTCAAAGGTTCATAAACGAAGTTACGAAAGATTTCGACTTCGTCTATGTATACTTGGACGATATACTCATCGCCAGAAAAACCGAGGATGAGCATATCGTTCACCCCGAAGAACTCTTTAAACACCTCGATAGCTTCGGTTTAACCATTAAGCTAGAGAAATGCGTTTTTGGTGCAAAAGAAATTAAGTTTCTAAGCCACCGCATCACAAAGAATGGAATACTTCCATCCTCCGATCGGGTTCAGGCTATCGCTGATCTCGCACCTCCAACTTCTGTCAAATTGATTCAGAAGTTTTTGGGAATGATGAATTTCTATCACCGATTTATCCCAAAATTGGCTGAACAGTTGGTGCACTGGTCATTATTTTTGTTCTTACTTTTACGCACACTGAAAAGTGATAAGAGTCTATACATATGTATATGTTTGCATTTCTTTAGCTTCTAGCATCCTGTATGCTTGAGCTATGTTTCCTATCATTTTGTATTCTGTTGGTTCTATTAAAATAATGCCAGGTTATGAAATCTCAGCTTTACTCTTATCTCGCATATCCTATCTGAGATTGGTTGTAAATCAATTACGTTATCTTTAATAAGTTTACTTAGATAGAATCTTGTGCCGAATTCTCGTCTGATATTTTTGTAGCCGCTTAAGAAGTATGTATACTCAAACAATAAAGCTTTTCCGGGATCCTATTTTCTTCCCTTCCTATTACATTCTCATTTTTCATACTTAAAGCAAAATTTACCAATCAAAAAAAGCATATTTGGTTTTAAAAATGTTCAAGGTTATTTAGTTTAAAAAGCTAATTAAATTTTTTTTACTTAATAACTTAAAAAGTATTTAAGTCGCGCTTAAGCAACCTTTTCGTTTTAACTTCATTGCTGCCATTTAGAGGAAAAAAAATGTTAAAACTTCTCCAATCGTCTCCACCTCTTATCTACATTGGCGAGTTTTACCACACAAAAGTTCTAAGGAAAATCCAATTCCCATTACGCCCAGGCCCGGACACCCACTAAAGTTGAAAGGCTTAAGAAAAAAGTTTCCATCCACTTCACTTTTTTTCGAAGACACACAAACTTGGACAATTTAACGTTGTCAACATACGGAAACTTTGATTGATTGCTCCCAAAGGACTGAGAAATCTTATTTTTATCCACGTTGGGTTTTTTGTTTCTATGCTTTGCTATACGTATTTATATGTTAAGATGTGTGTGTGTTTACTTAAATAACTCTTTTATTCTTTTTCCAGGACGATAAAATGACAATTTTAGCTCAACTCTTTTGGCTGGCAGTGTCCTTGCTTGAAAGTGATTACGAGCATGAATTTTTACTAGCATTAAGACTCCTGACAAGAGTCCTTCATCGTTTACCTCTAGATCGTCCGGATGCCAGGGATAAAGTGGAAAAGCTTCAGCAACAGTTGAAGTGGGCAAGCTATCCAGGAGTGCATGCCCTACTCTTGAAGGTAGGCGTTTAAATTTATGATGTTCAACTTCACATATATATATGACTTTAATCTCTTTTATTCCAGGGCTGCACCCACTCAAGCACCTATGAGCCCACAATAACGCTCCTATCTCAGCTGGCGCCACTCCTCAGTCTGCCAGTTTGCGATCCAACACAAAGCTGTGCATTCCCAATGAATGTCATATCCCTTCTGCCGTATATGTTGCTACATTATGAAGATGCAAATGAAGTTTGCATTCGTAGTGCAGAAAATATTGCACAAGTTTCTTCCGAATTGGGAGCAAAGCTCGAAAATCTCGGCACAGTCATGACGCTATATAGCCGCAAAACATTCTGTAAGGAATCATTTCAATGGACTAAATGTGTGGTCAAATACTTGTATGACACATACGCTCACATGGGTCTGCACATGCTTGCGTTTCTGGTTGAAGTTCTTGAAAAAGGACCGCAACAAATTCAAGTACCAGTGCTGAATGTCGTTCATTGCATGCTTCATTATGTCGACTTGTCCTCTCCACAAGCGCAGACAATAAACAGTGATTTACTGAGAGTCATCGGAAAGTACTTGGATGTGAGTAAAGGGGCCCATAATTGGTGCCATCATTTAACACTAATGTTCTTATTTTCTACGTTGCAGACGCCTAACTGGAAGGAAGCACTTAAGATCCTTAAGTTGGTCGTAACAAGAAGCTCAAGTCTGCAAGTTGTACCACCATCAGAAGGTGGCCTGTCTTTCAACTTTCATGGCAGCTATTCCGACTCAGAAGTGTTTTGCAAGAAAGAATTGGCGGGAAGAACGATGGAATTCACATTTGATGTCTCCCAGACTCCTCTAATTGGACGTCGTATACTTCTTAAGACTGAGGGAGAAGGCGGCGGACCTTGTGTACAGCAGACAAGGAACGGGCAAGGACCAAGTCACCCACCGCATACTGGAACTCCGAATTCACCACGTCGCAGTGCTAGCCTCTCACCTGCTGATACTGTTCCACTTAGTGGATGGAAGCGACCTTGGATGTCACAAGGCAGAGTGCGAGAATGTTTAGTAAATCTTCTCACAACTTGCGGCCAGCGTGTTGGTCTACCTAAGAGCCCATCGGTAAGCTATACATTTTTCATCATTAATTACAATTCATTTACCTGGGCATGAATTATACTAGACATTTTTTTTTTTAATTAATGTGCCCCCTGTACATTGAAAAATTAAAATTTGCATAAGAAAAAAAGTAATTAAAACAACAGTGCATGCACGCCTCTTACTAAATTAAACTTTTTTTAATTGTCTACTCTAATTTCCTTCTAATTTTAAAGGATGATTTCATAAACTCCATTTGCTCCAAGGTAATGTTCTACTTTAAGGTTTTTTATATTTGAAGTGTGTGAATGCACAGCGAAGTAAATTTTTTTTAGAGAATATACACTAACACCTCGTAGTTATGTGGTCGCCTTAAGTGTTCAAATATTTCTTATTTAGTAGATTTAATCAATTTTAATGCAATTGTAGAACGAGTTGTCACCACAAAAATGCTAATGTTGTTCCTCTTGAGTATGTTTAATCTTTGTGTCTTTCTGTAAGTAAGGGACCAAGTCTGTCTATCAATTCCTTTTCTTTGATTGTATGGTGGTTACCAGAGCCGGCTTTAGGTATTTTGGCGCCCCGCGCGAGATATTTCTATGCGCCCTTAACTTTTTACACATTTCTTTTCAGTAGATTATCTTTTTGATTATGCACAAATTATACAATAACAAGAGTAGAAATAAAAGATGGCTTTACAACGGGCGAACACTGGCCGCTTGGGAGCACATACGGGCTCATGACGGCCAAACTTGACCAAAAATTTAAATGGCTGAAAACTGAACTATTCACCCGCGCATACGATGGCAATTTTGAACCAAAAATAGAAGCTGCACCAAATGTATTGTTGAATGTGCTTTATATGAACTAGATCATTTTCGTTATGTACAATCGTCCTATGGATTATGCACAACGTTGTCGAGGAAAAATTTCTTCTGTACTGATTCCAACCTACTACTGCTTACCTGAAATATAAGGACCCATATCGGGCACGCCTATTCCTGAATTGAGCAGACGAGCGAACTGAAAAGGGTGTTTGGGGCCCGAACGTTAACGAATTCTTGGGCTCTTCTCTCTATAAAACCAAGAAGCTTTTGGCTCTGGAATTTATTGTCTAGAACAGTGGACTCACGGCTCCCGAGCCTTACGAGGCTCTTTGGCCCGCTAAGCGTGATTCTTCTACAAAATATCATGTGGGGATGGTTTGTGCACTGAAGTCGGTGTTCGGCCTGGGTGAGTATAATTTGAAGGAGTGTCGTTAGACAAGACGTTTTGAAGCTGCATTCGTGAAAAACTTTTGCGTGAAAGGAGGAGTAACCTAGATATTTAGATACAAGTTTAGGTACCGGATCAAATCTCCCATTTCAAGTTTCGCAACATCCTCCAAATCATTTAAGAAGAAGTTTCCAAATACACGATCTCTGATATTGGCCAGAAACGGGCATCCGCAGAGAAAATGTTCAGTTGTCTTATTAGCCTGTTCCTCTAAGCAGCTGCGGTAGTGGGTGTTATGCGAAATTCTTAATATGGCTGCATGTTGCCCAATTGGCCAGTGTTCCGTTATTATTGACACGATCCTGTCAATATTCTTGCGTTGCACCACCAAAAGATCTAGCGATCTTTTTTTGACATAGTAAGGCCAAGTCTTCATAGACTTGTCACATGATGAGAGGCTCCTCCCTCAGGAGCTACTGAGAAAAAGTATGGAGATGTTTTTCTTTAGCACGCATAGGTTCTTCTGTACATTCTCCATCGGTATGCCTACGAGAGTTGACCCCAGTCTGGCCAATTCATCTGCCTTCTCGTTGCCCTCGATGTTCCTGTGATCTGGTACCCACTGTAGAGTGACTCTGTGCCTCCCGGTCACTGCCAAAATTTAATTTTCGATCACGTAGTCGGTAGATCCTGATACCATTTTCTGTGCTAGCTAGCGCAGTATATTGTTGTGCCCATAGGTCTTCTCGACCCAGCAACTCTCTTCACACAGCCTCACGGTTTTACAGACCGCCTGCTGCAATGTATATACTGAATTGTCAACCGCTGCATCTTAGTTTATAGATGTTAACTCGCTCTCAACCACAATGACTGTTAGTTTATCCAAGCGCTCACTGAGCTCCTTATCGAAGTCAGGCTCTTCTTTAGAGGAAGCCATTTTGAAAACCTTTATCCATGCCTATCTTAGTCCAACATGGAGTTTATACTCAACCCTTTCGAGACACTCTAGGCACTCGCCATTACTTAACAGTACCAGAGTTCTACTATTTCGCTAGGATTCCTCGGCCTTGAGTATCTTCCAGTTTCTGATGTGAAGCCGAAGCTACTCGAGCAATTTGTCTGGCTCTGCTTCCGTTTTTGGGAGTCAGATCCTCGCCCTTTGTCTTTTGGTAATATCTCTCGCCGAAATAAGGTCCAGGCGGTCCCTTTCACAGACGTCGCTTAGACGAGCAACGCATTTTAACAGGAACTCCTTTGAGAAATAATCCCCACACCTGATTATTCGAAACCCTGTGAGGAATCAAAAGAGGGCAGCGGCCCTTCTGATGGCTCTTGCCTCATCACGAGCTGCATGACCATCTCTGATCTCTTGGCCTCGATGACGGCCCCGAGAAGGTCCGGGAGTGTGCACAGGGATTTGCCTCCTGTGCAAACTCTCTGCCTTATCCTACTGAAGATTATCCAGATTCTTGGAAAATTTCTCAAATTCAACCCATATCGCGAGAAGGTAATTCAAGCAATCCCTCCAACTACCGCCTAATAGTAATTACTTCTATTCTCCTTACAACTATGGAGACGATTTATCAATAAAAGACTTATAAGGCTACCTTGAGTCTCAATCGAAGTATGACCGCTTAAGTGAGTCCGGTTTGATTTCTCTGGAAGGTTTTGGATATTTCCAAGGCTTTAAATGTCTCCAAGAGTTAGACACCCTGCTCTCTTAGCTATCGCACTAGTATTTGCTGTAGTCAAATCTCAAAACCACACCATCTCTGGCGGTATTCCCAAGGGTCAATTTTTTCGCCCGCCCTTTCTAATCGTCGTAAATGACTAGACTGACCACCACACAAAGCGTGATGTAAGATGTTGTCGAAAGCCAAAATAGCTTCTGTTAGCAACATTCATTCTCCTTCTGATCTCCGTTGTCTCGCCACTGTCAGCTTGCAATACTGTCCCAAGATAAGTAAATTCTTTACCAGTTTCTATGTTATATGAATCTATTGTAATGTTTTGCCTTGGCGTTGTGTATCTTTTTGAAGTGCATAGATACTTAGTTTTTGCTTCGTTGATGAGTAATTCCATTCTTTTCGCAGCTGTTTCAAGTTTCATGAAGGTTTCTTTCACAATTGCAAAAGATGGCGTAAGCCATTGTCTGTGTTGACTTGTTAAAGATGGATCCTGTCGTTTCTACACCAGCGTATCTTACTACCTTCTCCAACACTATGTTAAATAGGGGCATGACAGCGTTTCACCTTGTCTTAGGCCTCTCTGTAATGTGAAACTTTCTGAGAGATCTCGTTCAACTCCTACTCTGCATCGGACTACCTCGATTGTAGCTTTTGTTACTTCGATTGGGAATCGGAAGCACTCCATAGCTTTAAATAGCTTGCTTGAAGTCTATAAACAGTACCTGAATATTGATGTTGAATTCCCATGATTTTTCCAAAATTCTTCTCAAAGTGGAAATATGGTTTGTAGTGGACCTACATACCTGATTGAAAGCCTATTATGCCTTCTGCGATGGGTAGAAGTTTTTTGTACAAAATAGTGGATAGTATTTTATACGCTAAGTTGAGGAGGGTTATACTCCACATACGATTTGATCTCCTTTTTTATGCAGGGGGCATATCACACCTTCCGTCCACTTAAGTGGGATCTTTTTCTGATGCCAGATCGTTTCTATAAGCTTGTGTAATCCGTTCCTTAATTCTTGGCCCTTATATTTCCATATCTCAATTGCTTTGCTATCTTTTCCTGGGGCTTCTTGTTTTTAAGGTTCTTCATAGCTTCTTGTACGTCGTCCATTTTTGGCACCTCACCTTCATTAGCAAAGTATACTTTCCTTCATTTTTCTCTACTTTCAACAATTTTCCACCAACTTCGATGTTCGATCATTCAAAGCGTTTAGTGATGTTGCTGCGATCAATGGTTCGTAAAGTATTTATTTTATCGATAAAACGCCATGGAACGCTTTAATAGTTTTAGATATTCTGTTTTGTGAGGTTTGCCAAAATAATCTCACACAAATATTAATTCTAAATGTTTTAAAAACCGTGGGTGTTCTGATTGTAGTATATAATAAAAGCTGACTTGAACATTTTAACAACGAATAAAGGATTCAAAGTCCGGTAAAAAGCGATATAGAACCAAAGTCGTTACGGTTTCAACAGTTACTCCATAACCAAAATGCTATTTATATTAATAATACTAATTGTAAACTATATTTTTAGTAGAGTACCTGCGCATGTTTTGGCGCAGTATTCAAGCTGTAGTATAGGATTATCTCGAGGAAATGTAGCTGACATGGCATCTTTATCTATATCATTTAATATTATTACACTTCCAGCTCCTCATTCTATTAACTTTTTACAGCACCTAATAATGTTATCAGGAGCACAGACTGTATTCTTTATTGTTACGTTTTCATAAGTCATTCAATAATGTTAAGCAATAAAATCGTTCAAACTCTATACACTTAACACACTTATTAAAATGTAGTACTACACTTTAAGAGTTTCGTTCAATAAATTCCATAACACCATTTTTTTTTTTTTTTTTTTTTTTTTTTTTTCAAATGACGTGTACACAATTCGCAAATATTACTTACACATCCTGTTAGCATTAGTTTTTTCACAAACTAACACTGCATGCAATTTTTCTTTAATTTTAGTTTTTTAGCATGTCTTTTTTCTCTGGATCAATGCAATCTAGCCACACTGTAAGATTTTTTTACGTTTCCTTACACATTCTGTTCTATTTAAAATAAGTAACAAAACCACCATTCTCTTTTACAATTAGGTCATATTCAGTCAATCATCAGATTTAATGGAAAGACAATCATCGGCTGCGTCAAGTACAGAAGAAACGTCTGGACCACAAGGCGATTTGAGTGGTGGATCACGCCGGGATGATGGACAGCCAGACTTTGGAGTATTTAAAGATTTCGATTTCTTGGAATATGAAAGTGAAAGTATCGAAGGAGAATCAACGGACAACTTTAACTGGGGTGTTCGACGCCGTCCATTATCTGAAGGTGGTGATAGTGAACCGTTGACAGGATCCAAAGGACACTCTACATTGGATGAAAGTTTAAGTGAGAAAACTCCAATTTTAAGTAAACGTAAACGACATACAGCAGATGATTCGTCAGATGAAGAAGTAGAATCGGAATCTCCAATCGATGAAGATCACAGGCAACCATTTTCAAAATCAGCATTTCTTGTTGGACCACCAACGAGTCTTAGCCTGCGTGAAAGACGCCGTCGTGATTCTGTTTCCAGAAGTGACACCAGTGGATCAAGTGCTGGCGATCTAGGCGACATCACGCCATGCAATGCATCTCCTCATTTACCTGGGCTTATTTCATTCCGTGCACCCATCAGAGATGAAGGGGAAGAGAATTGGAGAAAACAGCTGCAAGCATTACTGATAAATCAACCCTCTGCCCATGCACCCGACCTACTAAATCAACTGCATCGATTGATAAAGGAATTAACTTTAAAGTCAATATCTGTCAGCAAGGACTCTCGAAAATACTTCACTGGTATCGGGGCACAACTAGGAACAAGAATTTCAATAATGTCAGATTTACTTGTGACAAAAGCAGACCCGCCAAGGGTATGGTGCAATCAATCCCAACCAACTACTCCTCGTTTATTTGAATCGTTACGTTTTAATGTCCTTGAAGTGCAAGAACATCTTGAAACATTCTTCGACCGGAAGGACCATGTTATTGAGGTAAGCAGAAACAATTGTTATTTAATTTTGTGAAACTCTGTCAATGTAATTAACCTAATTTAGTGCTTGGATTCCGTTAAAACTTCATGTAAATTAGCACTGTTCGGAGAAGTTGATCCCACCTCTCACGAAGGCACCAGTTCAGGTGGGTTCATAACATTTGATCCGGCAACAGCAGAGATACTTCTGGACTTGGGTAGAGCTTTATATAAGCTTATGTTTCAACTGCTTTTATTGATTGAATCGAATCATAAAATCGCTATGAGTGTTATTAATAATTTAAAGTTAAATGACAAGGTAATTCTCCTTTCCTTTCTATCCTGCAATCGAAATAAATAATAAAAATTCCATTCAGATCCAGGACAAGTCTGATTTATTCCTTATGGTCAGAGGAGCTTTGCTACGTTGTATAGACGATGCAGAGCTAGAATCCTTGGATACATCTACCTCAACAGAGGGTGAACATACACCCACACCGTCTCCGGGCTTACCCATGACAAATCCAGAATTTGAAAACAGTCTCTTTGAGCTCATTGAAAATCAAAAGTGGTCTGCAGCAATTACACATGTTCGTCAATATAAACGAATTTCTCAACTAAGTTCTTCAAACTTGAATCTATCCAACGTTGGTCCAAGTCTCTTGTCCGATTCTAGGGCATCTGATGAAGTTTCTGTTATCCTCAATATTTATTCACAGAGACTTATCAAGGACAGATGTGGTAAGAAAACTTTCGATCTATCGAAATTTATTTTATCGAAGCAAACTAAATAAATTCAATTTAATTTTCTGTTGTCGTTGTCGTCCATAGATGCGTTTATAGTATCAAAGACTGAGCCAGAATTAATGGAGGTGTACACGATACTATCGGAGAATTTATATCATGTTTCGAGTGCATTGACAGCGATGGAAATCAATATGAAGAGCTATTCTGGTATATCGTCAACTGCTAATAAGGAGGGAAGCGATATCATAACAAATTTGTGAAAAGTTGAATATATTAACTTGCAAATTTAAATATCATGCACAAGTGACTGTTGTTTCAGCTACTAAAGCAGGGGACAGGAGTTATTTTTAGAATAAATTTCAATTTTATTGTCATTTGAATATAATAAATGCATTTTGAGTATAGTAATTAAGTATGTTTGATTTTGTAATTTTGGCTTTTCAGTATCAATGTTTACCAAGATGGACTAATTATTATGTTCACACTGTACAATATACGGTGCGACAGCGAGGGAGATCTAACCTCCGCTGGAAGAAGAACTATATACCACTTTACTTTTTAGGTTCAATACTAAAGGCACATTTAGGTTCAATACTAAAGGCACATTTAGTGTGGAATTCGCTTCAATAAGTAAGTATCGTTTTGATTAACGCAAGATCCCGATCGCCACTCAAAGACGTATGTGCAATGCATGAGACCGATTGCGGATCGGACCATTATCTTGTTCGAGCGAAGTTACAGAAGCGATTACAAGAGCAAAGAAAATGGCGCCACTACCACCCAAGGAGAATTGAGCGTATCTACGGGACCCGATCATCGGGCGAGAGTTTCAAATGCCATTATCCAACAAATTCGTGGAGCTCGCAATACCGCAGTAGTAGGATTTGACTTACTCAAAATGTCTCTAACAAACCCTCCAGACCATTATTTTCTTGGCAGATCCTAATGGTGCTTTAACGAAAGATGCAGCGGCTAATAAATTGAAAGCTAGAGATCTAGCAAGCCTCCTAAGCATACTCAACGAATTTTAAGATGAGTCTTTGAGCAGACGCACACTTCATACCGATTTTATGCAGCTTCGCCAACTGAAGGTGTTGATAGAGGGCCGTCAACAGTGTTATGCTGAGCTATTTAAAACACAAACAGGGTCACATCTGTGGTACATAGATGGATGCAAAATAGAACGACCTCCTTAATCTTACTTCACTTCTTCGCCACTGACACTACTTTGCATTCCTAGAACGTTTTCGACCATAAAAAAGCAAGCGCCAGCCCTTGTTTTTTTAGATCATGAGCGCATGACCATTTCCATCAACAGGGACATCGAATTTATTAGATGCGCCGAATGTTCGGTCGAATATTCATATTGATTGCAAGCAATATCAAGTTGGTGGCAGGCAAGCGTAACTGTGTTGCATTCAGCGATTCCATGATATTCGGCGAATTTCCACCAACACCTAATATGCGTCCCGGCTTTTAAACATAACCCAAAAATCTAAGTAACGAGTGTATGATTGTGTGTGCTATGTCGAATGCGACAGAACAACTTGAAAGTAGCCCGACATTTGCGCTGCACGCATTCCATTCACATAATATTCCGTCAAATCGGATTTGAATTCACACACTACTATTGTATGTCGCCGAATGCAACGCATGTACGCTTGGAAATGTTACCAGTTTAAGTTGCGTGGTTGCATTTGTACGTGTCAACAAAATCGTCCTGAGCACAGAATACCGATTGATCAAAAATTAGTTTCGCTTGTCTGTGGACAAAGGTCTCATTTTGGCTGCAAACTGGTTGTGAGCGTCATAATGGTGAAACCTGTTTGAAACTGGCATTGCAAATCAGTCGACTTATGTGCTGTTGTCATTTCCCCACATTCTTGCTTTAGTCCATTATTTTTTGGCGATACTCGATCACGCGGGAAATTTCAATAAAAAAAAATAAATGGTTAAAAAAATTTTTTTAGAAAAAATTCTTTTCATTAACTAAAAAATGTACTGAAAAGTAAAAAATAAAAAATATTTTAAAGAAAGCGTGAAATTTCAATTTTAATGAAAAAGTTAATCAAAAGAATGGCGCATTTTTCATCAAAAAATTTTGTTAGAATTTGAAATTAACAAAGCAAAAAATTGAGGGTTATTGTAAATCTCACGCGATTTACAGTTATATTTTCAATTTTTGATGAAAAATGCGCCATTCTTTTGATTAACTTTTTCATTAAAATTGAAATTTCACGCTTTCTTTAAAATATTTTTTATTTTTTACTTTTCAGTACATTTTTTAGTTAATGAAAAGAATTTTTTTTAAAAAATTTTTTTAACCATTTATTTTATTTTCTACTTTTTAGTTTATTATATGTATTCCGCCATTTTATGATGGCAATTCTATTAGATTTAAAATTACGTCACACAGTTTACTGTATTCATTTGATACCCATGTCGTGGGCTCGGTGGAACATAATTGCAAAAACGGCCGCCATCTCGGAACCGTCTTCTTGATTTTTTTACAAAAAGGTCAGATTGCATTTAGTACTTATACATGATGAGTTGAACTCAAGTTGAACCCAAGTCTAACTACATGTAAACGGGAGTCGAGTTGGGTTAAGGTTGACTGAACTCGACTCAGCTCTGCTACCTGGGTTTAGTTGAAATTATGCATACGGACATGAGTTCAGTATTTGAGTAGTTGAATTTAGTTGACAGCAGCATCTCTGTGTTTGTTTGTGATTTTTTGTAACGTGTATTGCTTCTTTATTATCAACTCACCCTTAACTCAACTATTCATCTCATCATTCATACACATTAACCACCCGAACTACGAGTGTGTGCAAAATTGGAAGTTGATCGGTTATATTTTCTACTTTTTAGTCATTAGGGGTATTCATGATCTGTGTTATTTGTGTTATTTGTGTTATTCATGTTAAACAAATGTCATTTACTATGAGTTTTATTTTCGATTTAACACAAATAACACGAATAACACAAATAACACAGATCATGAATACCCCTATTATAAGCTTTCCGCAATTTAGTGTTGGCCGCCATTTTGAATTTGGAATGACGCCACATAGCTTATTGTGTTCTACCTGTCATATCCTTTCATTTGATACCCATGTCAGAGGGCTGCGGAGCACAATTTCAAAAATCGGGCGCCATTTTGGAACCGCCATCTTGATATTTTTACAAAATGGCCAGATTGCATTGTCATCCAAACTAAACGTGTATGCAAAATTTCAGCTCTATCCGAAACCGGGAAGTGGGTCAAATTTAACTTCCAAGATTTGACGACAAACAGTGTAAGTGTTGGCCGCCATTTTGAATTTGGAATGACGCCACATAGCTTATTGTGTTCTACCTGTCATATCCTTTCATTTGATATCCATGTCAGAGGGCCGCGGAGCACAATTTCAAAAATCGGGCGCCATTTTGGAACCGCCATCTTGATATTTTTACAAAATGGCCAGATTGCATTGTCATCCAAACTAAACGTGTATGCAAAATTTCAGCTCTATCCGAAACCGGGAAGTGGGTCAAATTTAACTTCCAAGATTTGACGACAAACAGTGTAAGTGTTTTGGAACGGGCGCCATTTTGGAACCGCCATGTTGATATTTTTACAAAATGGCCAGATTGCATTGTCATCCAAACTAAACGTGTATGCAAAATTTCAGCTCTATCCGAAACCGGGAAGTGGGTCAAATTTAACTTCCAAGATTTGACGACAAACAGTGTAAGTGTTTTGGAACGGGCGCCATTTTGGAACCGCCATGTTGATATTTTTACAAAATGGCCAGATTGCATTGTCATCCAAACTAAACGTGTATGCAAAATTTCAGCTCTATCCGAAACCGGGAAGTGGGTCAAATTTAACTTCCAAGATTTGACGACAAACAGTGTAAGTTAAATAAAAGAATTTAATAAGAGCGGCTGCGGTCACACATAAAATCCAGAGCTGAGGTTTGCGGCTGCAGATCCAACTGGAAATAACTCGGAAGGTATACGCCATAGAGATCTGCACAAGCCATCATAGGCGTTCGCGAAGCCAGGTAACGAATCGTCCACTATGGGCCGGTTTACACAACCGGACATCGAATAGACGGTGAAGAGACAAAAGGAACGATCGAACCAAAGTCTAGTAATAACAAGTCTTTCATCTTCATACAAAAATTTCCGACCGTTGATTGTGTGCGTGCATATATGAACATCACTGCTGAGCAAAGCCTTCTACATTTACAAGCCATGCTGCAGGTGTGTGTATGTCGTTGTATGAAGTCCCAACGAAATGTCAAAGTGATTTTAAAATGGAAGCAGCAAGAAAGTTAAAAGTGCGCGATTAAAAACGATTTAAGTGATTTGTGGCATAAATGAAATATAAAAAATAATAATTTGTGGCATAAAAAAAATATAAAAAAGTTGGAAATATGCCAGTATAAGTACATTTTCGTGAAATATAAAGTTAAAAAGTTATTGTGGTTATGATTTCAAGTTATTGTGGTTATGGTTCAAAAATAAGTTTAAAAAACGTTTTAAAATAATATAAAGTGAGTGAGCTAAAGGATAGGAAATAGAAAGGATTATCGCATCGTACCTGTAAGTAATTTTGTATTAGTTGCAATCGCCCTTAAATTTACCTAGTTGCAATAAAAGAAATTTATTCTTTTTCTTATTGGAGTGTTTACGAAAAAGTATAAACATTTCTTTTATTGTTTTAATTGGTAATATCAACATATTTTGTGGCGGTTGCAACATTTAAAGAGTAATTGTGCATTTTTTTCTTGAGCCCGTTTGATTAATGGAAAATTACAATACCCGGGTGTTCCGATTTTCACCTGCCCGGATTACCCGGGGAATTATAATAAACAAATATGCATAATAAAAAAACATTGCAATATATATTAGATAGAATTTATTTTTTATATTATATTTTTATTACATAATTCTACACTGTGTATTTTTTTTAATTTCATGTCCCCCGGGAAAAAATGGTAATAGGCCTATTGGGGAAACCAGCCATTAAAAATAATTGGTTAACGCGCCCTACTGCGATACCTCTAGAGGTGGTGTGGAAAGTCGCTTTTTCTATTTTCAGAGTTGATGTTATATTTATACATTTCCGGTTATGGTTGGCGTTTCTCTGGTATCGCCGGTATTCTTTTTAAATGCAAAATCAAATATTGAGATTCTGTTGTCTGATACCGTGTTAAATAGACTTTCAATAATCTGTATTTTGTTAAATATTAAAATACATTATGGATTGATAATTTTTTTAACGTATAAAATAATACCTTTAGATAAAAACGATTTTTCTGATATTCATATTAATTACTTGTTGCCAATATGCAGCTACTTCTGGTAAGTTCCAACCTTCACAAATATAAACCAAATTCAAGATGTCTTTTTGGAAGCAACTGCCACCAAATCCTACAGGCTTGCAAAAATTTGGATCCAATTCGCGAGTCAAGACCTACTGCTCTAGCTACTTCATATACATCAGCCCCAGTTGCGTCGCATACTCTAATCTACTAATTTCGCAAGCTCCGAGCTCCAAATATTAGTTTTCAATATATTTAGTTTTGGAATCCAATGTTGATAAATCCAAGAAAGAGTCAACAGCTATATTCCGTTCTGTAGTTTCTTCCCCGTCAATCAAAACCTGATCGGCATTCAATAAGTCTTCAATGGCAGATCCTTCAGCTAAAATTTCGGATTTGAAAGTATATATATGTACATATATCATAACGTACTCCTAAAAATTAAAAGAGATGAATACACTTTATACATTATCTTCGGTTTAGGCTTTGCACCAAACATATGGCGTAACCGCTGGTGGGCTACCCATGTTTACGTATAGAGGGAAGGAAGATGTGCCTTTTAAGTTTATCCGTAGATGTTTCTTATGTTCGCCAGACCACCAGGATAGACCTTCTTTAGTTGCTTAAAAACTTCTAAAATATTTTCCGCCACTTGTTTAGGAGTGTGCTTGTCAATTCCTACCGGAATTGAGATCATAGGTCCCTTCTCCAGCTGTCTGAAACTGATCTCTGTCGACGCCTTTTTAATTTCTTGAGCAAGATTCTCCTCCTCCATGCGCACGGGATAAAGAGTACACTTTGTCCGTTGGAATTTATAAAGGGGTTAAGAATTTTATTTTGTAAGTTTATTATCTTAACATTTTATAATATTTTCTTACTCTTCCCCAAAAGGCGCCAACATGTTTCGATATTGCACCGTCGACAAGGTAACAGTCGTATAAATTTGAGTTTATCCTTCATTTCATAGCTTCTGTACTCGGTTTTTATCTGATTGAACGGAATAATTGTCTTTATACCCTTCACGCCCTTCTTCTTTAAGAGATCCTCGTAGTGCTGGATTGTAGGCTCATAGTCTACCTTTAAGCCTTTCTGCAAATCTTTTACAATTCGACAAACTTTTCCGTCGGCGGCAACCAATGGATTTTTTAAGGTCCTAGAAGAAATTTGTTTTATGAAAGTAAGATAATATATCAAGATTTACACTTACAGTCTGACGATCCTTTTGGGGCAATTGGGGATCTTGAAGCAGGCGACATTTATAAGATATTTTTGTCAGAAAACACTGGATTCTTCATGTTAGTAATTTGTTTAGAAACTGAAGAAGATGACATTTATAAGATACTTGTAGTCAGAAAACACTTGATTCTTCATGTTAGTAATTAGTTTAGAAACTGAGGAAGATGACATTTATAAGATACTTGTAGTCAGAAAACCACAGAAAACACTTGATTCTTCATGTTAGTAATTTGTTTAGAAACTTGCTTCTTGAGAGCCGTGATTACTGTCTCAGCATTTTCCTGTGTGGATGACCTCGTTGAATTTTTCTTCATTGAATTCCGGGGCTTCTTGAAGAGAAAAAGATGGTTGAGGAGTCTTTTTTGACTTCTGTTTTTTAGTCCCGGCTTCCGGTGTTGCTGGAGCTTCTGCAGTGGCGTTTGCAGTTAAAAACGAATACTCCTAAAAATTAAAACACTTTATACATTATCTTCGGTTTAAAATAAATAATATAATTACCCGGCCTTAGATTTATTTACACATAAAATATGCATAATAAAAAACCACCCGAACCGCACAATAAAATAAACATAACCGCACTTGTCACTTCGAAGTCTGACAGCAAAATTGAAGTCCCATGCACCTTTGAATTCGAGTGTGAAATTTTGTTGTGCATGGCTTGTAAATGTAGAAGGCTTTGCTGCTGAGCAAAACTCAACGCATACTTCGTGAATTCAGCGAGACAAAGCCAGATTCTGTCTTTACGGTAAAGTATGCAGAACAGAAAAGGAAAGATAATTGAATCAGCTGTCAAAATTGAAATCATCAAAACAAACGAGCAAATATGCACAAACACATCAACATTATCCCTATAGAAACTCATAAAATTTTGCGACTTATGGTTGTATTCCAGCGCGTATAAAAATGTTGCATTCTCTCTCTGATAGCCTGACATCGTCATTTGAAAAACTTGTGCATGCAGCTGTTCGCCTTTCACTCATTAACCATATGAAGATGAAAGACTTGTTAATTTCTAGACTTTGGATCGAACTCGGTTTATGGGGAAGAGGGTGAGAGAGAACGATGAGAAGTGCGGACAATTTTAATGGACATTACCAGCGACATCGGAGCGTACATTTTGAGAGTTCCTGCGTTGTTGTTGTTGCTGCGATGAAAAGGAAAAAGAAAATTTGAAAAAGCACCAACAAAAGGCTTTGGGCTTTTACTACCTCGTTAGTTGGAGCTTCGCCCGTGGAAACACCCAAGTCGCATGGACATCGATCCATCCATCCATCCACCCATCGGACTTCAAAAAAGAGTCTACGAGTTGCAGAAACTTCTGCAGCTCAGCAGGTTTAGAGTTCGGAAATCCAGTATAAACGTAACCTTGCAGCAAAGTTGTGCAGATAGTGCAGTGTATAAAGCAAAGATTACCCACAAAGATACGACACTCTCAAAATTTCCCATAAGCTCCCTTGCGAGTGAATATATCAATCGACAAGGTGCAATCGAGACAAAATTCAATTTAAAAACAAAAAAAAAATCGAAGAAAGAAAGGGTAAATAAAGAAATGTTATTTCACGAAGTGCGAAAGAGACGCACTGATTTCTCTTCTCCGCAATTTTTTGTGCCGTCTGGACTTTTATTTTGCTTGTGTGAATTCATGTACCATCTTCGTGTACTTCCTGCTCTGCATGTGTTTGTGTAGTTTGCCGTTGCTCCGCCCTCTCGCCATTCCGGAGCGTGTATATGAATAGACAGAAGATCATAGATTTTTACTTTCCTTTTTCTTCGCACAGAAAGGATTACAGTGTCGTATCTTTCTGAGTTATCTTTGGTATAAAGTGGCAATGCTTTTGTTTATTTTCAAAATGGATCATCACGTGGAATGAGTTTATTTGATTAAATTCTGTTATTATAATTTATGTGGTTCGTTATAGAAACCAAAATAAAAGCTGGAAATAAAATAATTAATGAATACTTGACTAAAACTTGAAGTCGAGTTCAATAGCGGAACCCCGTTCTGTGGGAAGTTGCGTGAAAAGAAAAAAAAATTAAGTCCGATTTTTAAATGACTGCCGCTTTCAGCATACAATCCACTAGTCCAGAAATGTCATATAAAACTTGAAGATGAATTATTCATGGCTCGGACATGTGTCATGTACATCGAAAGGCGGATGTACAAACAAAACAATCGATTCTGATTCGGTCGGCTGACCAAAACTCGTTGCGCGCATGGATTTGATGAAAATCTGGATGTACATCCAAGTTGACCGTGTATGGGGCCTTGAGTTTCAGATTTTACAAGCTCTTTTGCAGCGTTACCACATAGCTACTGCCAGGGGCGGCGCTTTCATAGGTGCTATTGGTGCACTTGCACCGGGCGCAATTGGACGAGGGCGCAATTTTAGAAAATCTTTAAAAAAATTAAAAAAAAAGTGTTCTTGTGTCTTTATTTTCATCTATTTCAAGAATTGTGTGTTTTTCCACTTTCCTTCATTGCGATCAAAAAAATATCGAGGTGATGGGTCGCAACATGGCATACTGCACCGGGCGCAAAAACCCTAAGTGCCAGCCTTGGCTACTGCAGTTTCTGACGCATTCGAACTAACACTTTGTTTGGGAAGGTTTGACGCATCCGCTGTATAGTCAAGACATCTGGAACTAGTCCCTGAAAAGATTTTGAAAAGAATCAGCAGGATCTATCGAAACCACATCACGTCACAGAAGTTTCTATTTATAAAACAGCCGGCCGCAAGATCGATCTGTCAATCGATATGGTGCGATTTTTAAAGATAGGTGAGAATCGAATAGATCAAAGTTGTGGGGTTGTTTGAAGTTGTGGGGTTGTTTACATATATGATGAACCTTGCGTTTAAAATCTGGGATGGTTTTTTTGTTTTTTTATATATAATATATATGATAAAACCAAGGTTAACAGTCACCATTTGTACTACCAGTCTGTCATGACGTTCAAGTCATGGTGCAATTTATAGTAGAAAGCTTGGTTTGAAGAAAAGAGGAGAGTCCGCAGGGGTAGGGGGTCTGGGGGTGCTCAAGAAAGTGTCCATTGAAGTCGAAGGTGTTGTACGAGCTCGTTAATACTGGCTTCTAAACCGAAGTGTGCACGAAAAGAAGGTCTGTAATGTGTGGAGGTGAGCCGAGCCGGTTAGTTTTATATTGTGTGCATATCTTATATTGTCGAATGCCTAGGAGAAACTGTGAAGTGGGTTGAAGGTAATATAGAGCAGATTATTTATGAAAATAAGAAAGAGAGCGGGTGATAAATTAACCCGTGGGGAACACCGGCCTAGATGGTATGGGGATTAGATACTATGATGAACGGCCAGAAAGAAAGCTGTCAATCCAGCTCTTTAGGACTGAGTTCGAGGATCATTGTTTGTTTTTCCCAAAAATAAATCAATATGCAAAATCTCTTTTGTTGAAGAAAACACCTCTCGAACACATGTGTAGTAATCCTTGATAGTGCGCTTATGTGTTCAAGAACTTAATAGCATTTAAGTCCACTGTCTACGCTCCTTTGCTAACAACCCATTCTACATTCGTCTGCAAACTTGAAACAATGTCTAGCCACAGCTGCTTTCGTTGCTTCCAAACAGAAACTTTTCCTTGAGGAAAATCCATCTCTATCGTAAAAATACTAATCTCCTTGTACCTAGTAGTCAAAATCCAATTAATATCGGAGTAATTTCTTACAGCACTGTTGAAACGTAAAAAAAAATGTTTTCTTTCTGTTATAGAAATGAAGGATTACGTCTCATTTTTCCAGGGTCAAGTGTTTGTACACCATATTTTCCTTAACAGGAGGGCGGCTTACTTCCCAGATCTGTTTTCTTTCACTGTTAGCATTTTTGATACCATGGTGTATGGATAAGGAGCACAGATGTTCTGTTTGTAAATAGGAAAGATGAAAAGAAACACTTGTAATTAGGGATTTTTCTTTAATTAGTTTCGGAACACGAATTTTTCTAGGTAAAAAGTGCTTCATTGGATTTTGAGAGAAAGATTTGCTTAACACTTCACTCTGAGAAGATTAATTAATTGTGAAGTGCCGAGCAATGGCATAAATTAAAACTCAAACGAAATTAATTTAAGATTAAGAATGGAATAAAATTGGCTTTTGATAATCTCGAAGAAATTATGTCGTAATTCTGTGAAATATTTTATTTTCGAATAAATCAAAGGAAGTTTAATACCTACACCTTAAATAGGTCAAGAATTCGTCTATAGACAAATTGTTGGTGTTTATAGACCACATTTCGGTTTGATAAGCATTTCGCAATTCAAGTCAACTGCAATAATTGTTGTCCAACGTTTCACGAAATCATCTAAAAGAACGATCTAAAAGAGAAAATCCAGAGTATATATCAAATCAAGGCTCCTTCTCTCGGATACTCTTTAGGGTAAATATTCAGGTTGAAGGTTGTATGTAGTATAGAAACCCGAAAACTATTCACTTGGCGAAATTTGGTTAGCCCTACAAGCGAGACCCCCTAGAGAGCGCCCAGATAAAAGGATAGACCTTATAGAGACAATTGAAGATTTTTTAAGGAGTGATGGGGCAACCCACATGAACAATGCGGCCGGATGAAGGCAAGAGGATCTTTATTTGACGAACACCGGACTTGAGCAGGACTAAAAACTCTCTGATAAAAGTTGTTCTTTAAAGCCAGATTAGAGCAGGACATTCACAAAGAATATGTGTGGAAGTCCCGTCGCCTTCCATGCAAAGTCAGCATTCTGTCTCTTGAGACAATACTAGGTTGTTAAGATGATACCGCAGTCCTACATGGCCAGTCAGATAACCCACCTTAGGTCCGCTCTGTTTAAAGTGATAGCGCCCCCTAAGGCAAAGGGTCTCATAAGATCTTTAGCCTGTCTAAAACCTGGGACTGACTCCCAATAGGCTAGGTTTAGTCCCTTAATCCACTCCTCTACCAGGGACTTGGAGGTGGACCAAGAGATGCCACAGAGAGGTTCTGGGCCCTAGACCAACGTCTCAGATCCCTCCCTCGCAAGGCTGTCTGCCCGAGGCTGTATCCGGCTGTGTCATTTTTTCTGGCCAGGCTCTCGATTACGTCAAAATACTCTGCAACTATTTTGGAAGAAAACTTCCACGTTGAGAGTGCACTGATGGCAGCTTGGCTGGCAGAAAAGATTTTTATGTTTGCGCCTTTCAGACCTTTCTCAAGACTGAGCCAAGCGTAAGTCGCAATGGCATGTATTTGTCTAGAAAACAGAGAGACACTTTACATACCTATTGCAATCGAGACTTTGGAGTTGGATCCTGCGACACCAGCCTCTGTGCCATGTTCCATCTTTGACCCGTCGGTAAGTAAACCATTGGAGATGTTTTGGATCCCCAGGAAGAATAAGTTCCTCCCACTCAGAACGATTCGGGATAATTGCCCAGAATTTCCTTCCACATGGTCGGATACGCGCAAATGGATTTATTTGGGATATATTTGGGATCCATGTGCCCTTTGATCGTATAGGGCCAGTTGGATGAGATCTGAAGTCTCAAGGCACTTATGGCGGCGGATTTCCATATGAAGATATGCAAAGGGGTCAATCCAATGATTGCCTCCATTAGGCAAGGCGCAAATTGAGACGCGTATAACGCGTGTGAGCTGACATGACACGACCAGCATAACACGCACGTGTCACACGCGTAGCGCGGTGATCCGCATATTGAGACGCAGTTTCGATGTGACACAAGCTGCAATGTCTGGCTCGCGGAAGAAAAAATTGTTATTAGAGTTGTTAAGTTCAGAATCAGAATCAGATAATGATGCTGAGGACAAAATGTTTCTAAATTATTTAGCGACAAAAAAATTGAAATCACCCAATAAATATATCCTATTAGAAAGGGAAAAATGTGGACAATTTAGAACCACAAGTAAGATGAGTGATGCTGATTTTTGTAATTATACTTCCGAATGATTCGACGCCAATTTGCCATCCTGTGCAATATCTCCCCAAATCCTAGTTTTTAACTTTGTCTTCATGTAGTTCGGGTTTTTTAGGTCATAAAGCTCTCTGTGCCCCCTCACAGCCTCGATTAACCTTTCTTCAGCCATAGGTAGGTATTTAAAAACACAGTAATCAAAAACGAACTAAAATAGTGGAAGAGAAAGAACAAGAAAATAGTTTCAAGAAGAAATTTAGAAATACACTTGTTACTTGTTGACACGACCGGCACGAGAAACTGTGGTTCGACCACAAAGCCACGCGTGTCGTAGATGACGCGAGTCGTGCCACCTCGCGTTCACTAGTTAATTTGCGCGGCTCTATTAGTTTCCCATGGTTACAGAAAATCGCGCTGTGCTGCGCCACCCCACACGCACTATACGCGTCTCAATTTGCGCCTTGCCTAACAGCTGTGTGACAGGTGACAATCGAAGATAGGGTCAACATTTTTGAAAATCCATTCACACGGCGTATACGGTATCTGGACCAGTAAGCCGTGGTAAAAAACCTTTCCTTGTGGTGAAATGGAGATCTCTTGAAACTCAGGAAGTTAGAGAAAGATCTTTTGTTTAAGTTATATAGGAAAGCCGTTTTTTTTTTTATGTGACACACTAGAGACTTAGGGAAGGCCCCTTTGTACTGTCGACCATGTATTTTTTTTTTTTATTTTTTGAAATGTCGAACAGCAGCTCTAGTCGGAAGATAGAGAGAGAAGTTAAGGAAAGAACTGTCACAACCTAGCTGCGGTATTTTATTTCACCTACTCCCAACCATTTTGCGACTCTGACATCGGGGTATCGAGAACAACTCGCTGGAGTGTTATGCCTCCTGAAACGAGTTGAATCTCATCAACCAACCGATGACATGCGCTTGGTGGAGCGGGGAACAACTAACTAGTGAAGGCTATGACACGAGGAATCAGGAATGCAAAGAGGGAAGAAGAAAGAAGGACAGTTATGTAGGTGGGAAATTGGGAAAGGCTAGGACCGTGGCACCGCCGGGAATCGAACCCGGGACCTCTGGGATAGTAGTCAGGCGCCTTACCCCTAGGCTACCGAGGCCCTACGTTGTATCAGCTACGGGGAATACCTAGCAGGGGTACTGTCAATCTATGGCCATTCATACACGAGGGATCATGGTTCCGGAGCAAAAGCTTTTTTTAGGCAAGGGAGGCGTGCGGAGATGAAATAAGTGGAGAGATTCGCGAGTCAAAATATTTGACATCTCACTAATACAAACAATCATTGAGTAGCAACACAAAAGCTGCTTCCTTTGCTATTGCTCCGTGTATTTTGAGGAAACTAGCAGCAAAGCTTTTGCAGAACCATGACCCCTCGTGTATAAATGGTCTATCGAGAGCTTAAGTATGAGACTTTGCCAGACTATGCAGGATCTTCTACAAAGAACATTCCATACTCTCGATAAAAAAAGAGGAATGATGCTTGGACGGACTTACAGACGGACACACAATTTCCCAGATGCAAAGACACTCCTGCGAGGAGATATTCGCTGGACGCAGATTCTCTGGTGGATTAATTGAATTTCCCCATTTAAAGCAACTGGACCGAACAACATACTACCAATCACCCTGCAGAAATTAGCCTGTTAGTAATACTATGGCTGGAGGTCATGCTTAGGAGCTGCGTCTGGCTCAGTTTCGTCCCCGTCAGTTTTAGGTGGGTGCGGATTGTTTTCATCGATGTCCGAATCCGTGATGGACTTCAGGTTGATTAGTCTAACATCATTCGAGTTCAAGATATTGGAAATGGTCATGAAATCTTTATATGCAAGGCCGACACCTGCCAAAACTATAAGTTAAGTTGGTGCAATTCAAAAAAATATTTTGGGGAAAATATGACTTTCGCTCCCAACAAAGCTCAGATCTTTGCCATTTAAACCTTTTGATCAAGTTTCGAGGTTTATTAGGCCCGTAAGGACTCTCATTAAATATGTTTAAAAATTCTACCGCCAAGCCAAATGGCCGCTGTTCGCCCGTTCTAAGGCCATTTTTTCTGTGGAAGTTTCAAACTCTACTAGTCCGTCTTGTCATTGGTCACGTCATGGTGCACAGTTTAATAGTAAGTTTAGTTCGATGGAAAGGTTTTGGGTTGAAGAAAATGGCGATGAATTTTATATTTAAACTTTTGAATATTGTGGGCGTTCCGAAACACTACCGGAGATTGTTCCAAATGAGACTTCGTTGTCTGCAGCGTGGGCAAAAAAGGTGTATAAGAATGTCTTGCTGGCAGGAAATCATTTATTTCGGTGAAACAATCCCCATGATAGCACTGATGAAGTTTTGTCACAATTTGCCACATTTCTATGGTGGTTCAAGCTCAAAGTGTAAATGATGAAGCAATTATTGTCGTCTCCGATGAGTCTTAGACTGAACGAGGACTTCGCATCTTTTAATAACAAGAGGTGGGATCTCTAATATTTCCTGTTTTACCATTTTTGAGGTCTTTCGTTGGAGGACGATGGGGTACGGTCGTTCCTGAGACCGGTTAGAAGCCTAGGGTTGGTGTTGCTGGTTTTCAGATTGAAATTCCCCCTACAGATCCTGAAGATCTTCCCCTGTACGTATTAGTAGGATCTTTTAGTTTTTTTATGTTTTAATATACTGACCTCGGCGCCTGTTTAGTGGGGCCCTTAGTACCAGCGCTTGAGGCCTCCCTTTAGAATTATTTTTGGAAGTTATTGCTGGACCCATTGTTTGGGAGTAGATTATCGGAATGACGGTTACTGCCCTTATTGGGAGGTTGCTCGATGGTTTAAGGATAGTTACCTACAGGTCTTGGTAACCATTGCCACTTTGGAATTGGGATCTTTGGTTGGAGGCCTCTGGGCCTGGGTATGCCGTTTGCTGAACACAAAGCTGTAACGGCACAGATTAATCACTCACAGCTCGCCGTAAGGTACCCGGGAGTGATGATCAACCGCAGGCTTAATTTTAAAACAAAATTTAAGAGTTTGGCGGATAAAGCTTTCGCTATTTGTGCGGCATACCCGAGAAACTTTAAGTCTAGCCTGACGCAGTGCCAGTATGGGCAGCTGCAAAAGGGCTAACAGGAGAAAATAGAGGATCGCATACAGACTAAAGTTGGAAACAGATTCGTTCATGCGTACCTGTGCTATATGCGGTGAGTTTTCGTTGACAGACAGTTTCGTGTTGCTGTTGTATGTGCTTGTGTTTGGGTATTTCTGATTATGGTGAAAGCGGCAATGAGGAAAATATGGAAGTAGATCGACTTTTGCGTTGCGTGCGTTCCGTTTACGTAGCTATATATCAGTTTGCATTTGAAAGTAAGCTCTTCTATTATACAAATCATCACACGCACCAACGTACGAATGTATGTCTCCAATTTAAGCGTCCTCCACTGGTGCTGCGCATACAGGACCATATCCAACGATGTGTCGTGCGTGATAGCGGGATTGTACCCATAGAGATGTTGATGAAAGAAGGCATGCGTGTCTATGATTCAGAATATAACGTCTGTCACGTAATGACAAGGTAAGTTAAGAGGCGGCCTTACAGAGCACCTCAACCGAAGTTTGCATGGATCTGGTGAGTCTAGTGTGGTTGCTTTAAACTCAAAGCTATTGGAGACGACTTTCTTCTACAGAAGTGGAACGAGAGTTTCCTTTCCCTCTGTTTAATCAAGGTAGTATCGGATGGCGTCAACTCTGAATGTTACCCTGTCTCAGCGGGGTCCCTCAGGGGTCAATTTAATCACCCGCTCTATTTATTATCTTTAAAAATGACCTCCTTTCAATCCCCTCCAACCCAATTTTCAGCTTCGTTGCCGACGGCACCCCGCGTTATTCCCAAGGCTTCGATACAACACGGACACCTGCCAGATCCTGTCTTGATAACCGTGAACATCTAACAGGAACAACTCTATTAATAACGACATTAAGCTCATTCTAGAATGGGGAAGTAAGAATCGTGTCGAACTCAACCCCACCAAAACCAAGTACTATCTTATTTCTAATAAAAAGTGCAACACCTATACATTCGTGACAATGGGTGAAGTTGAACTAATGGCCGATCCAACCCTACACATCTTAGGCGTTACAAGGAATGACCACATATTCCAAATCGCCAAACAAGCATCTACATCAGGAAGATCTCAGACCGCAACCCTACACCCATTTTGATAAGACATTTAAAATTTAATTTTGTGCGGATTTTATTACTGCGGAATTTATTATATAACAGACTCGATTCTTACGACCCCAATCAAGAATGAGTTCAATGTTTCTGTTGATTGAGTCAGAACCAAAACGCAACGAGTACCAATATAGCTCGTCTACGTAAGTTAGAACAAATGATTAATTAATCTGGATCTTAGGAAATAATATGAATAGCATACAACGATCGACTGCAATAGCTCAACCTTCTAAGTAGTAACATTAAGGAATTCGAAAATCAAATCATATTTTTAGCATTCTCATTCTATTAAAGTTGATAAATATAATTCTTCGCGTCTTTTATAACATTCCATCTCGTAAGAAGAAATTGAGAAATTTTCAATAAAACGGATTGAAGGCATGCAATTAATTGAAGCCTTTGTGCTCAAAAGACTCCCAAAGAAAGTCCAACGTAAAAGGGCAAAAGTGCAGCTAGTAGCGTTAAGGATTTTACGTTATTGGCAGTCCATTCACTGAGGTTAAAACTAATTTGTTTAACTTTGACTTGAAAGCTTTCACCTGAAGTCCGACAAATTGCTACTTCAAAGGCATTAAAAAAGAAGTTCTAGGTTGAAACTAATACACTAGGTTCAATCACATCAATCATGCGAACTATCACGGCCAAGGTTTAACGCTGTATCCATAACACAGTGCAGCCTTTCACCAATGCGAGATGCAATTACATTGAAAAACTTCAATCAGTGAATGTTCATGTCGGATTACCTGTGAACATATAAAGGTGTTTATAGTTGGTACTCGAACGTCCTTCTAGCTCACATGTAATATGTTCTTTACATGCAGACAACGAACAGTCAAGACCGGTCGATTGGTTTCTTAATTGAGCTACTGATTCTGATCTAGTACCTTGCAGGATAAACATTATTGGCTCAAAGCTAAAAAAACGTTTTCGAAGTGTTTACAAACGAAACACTCAGGCTATTTTAAGGGAAACGTAATCGGGTTTAGATGTATTAACTGTGCCCCATAAAAAACACTTCACAAACTATAAAAGTCCTTTCTTAGAAAAATCGCTGCCCCTGGTCGATAGTGAACTATTAAATGTTATTTTCCCAAGGGTATGTGGAAAAGGAATAGATTGAATTTGAGATGCTTTTAGAAGATGCCTTAGTGTATCAACTCAATTTCTGAATAGAACATATTAAATTAGGTTTCGCCAGACTCAAAAAGTAGTTTTCATATGCCACAATTGAGTTTTTTATACATCGACAACATTTCATGATAGATTTATACTTCAACTAGTCACGACTGTGGTAGTAATGAAATTGTTGCATTTGTCGTGGACGTTGTTGGTGCATACCAATGTTTTTCGATGCTATCTCAAGTTTATTGAAGCGTTGGTGGAAAGCATGACAGAAAGTGTTTCATCAGCTGTTGGAATGTCATCCTACATAGGTGCAGATAAACTAGACAGAGGAAAGTCAGAAAATTCAATAATAGGATCGAGTTCGAAAGAGTAGTTAACACAATCATAAAATATCGAATTATTGAAGGGTACTCTTGATATGCACTATTTTTGGTGAGAGCAGTTAAAGGATAAAAAAGGCATCGATTTAGGAGCGAATTTTTCGATAAAATGGCGACAGAAAAAGCGAAAAAGCGATGAAGAAGTAAAGAAATCAAAAAAGAGACGAATATGGGTCCGCGAATGAATTTCAAAAAGGCAAATAGAAGGCTGTAGTAACAAACTGTTTAAAGAATTAGGCCCTCATCAAGGCCGGCGCTTGGGTTTTATGCGCCCGGTGCAGTATGCCAGTATGCTCCTAATTTTTTGATCGCAATGCAGGACAATGACAGTCGAATTGCGCCCGGTGCAAGTGCACCATTTGCCAATATGAAAGCGCCGCCCATGATTAAGTGCAATGAGCTTGTTGCATTGGAGCGAGCGGATAATATTTCGCCAAGCGGCGATTACTAGAATGGGAAAACTGTGTCTATAGCAGGACTCAGTCCCTCTTCTGTCACGATCCTATCAACCCAATTTCGGTTCAACCTAGTTTTCATTTGATTTCGAATAATCGCAATGCCTATCCGAGAAGAAACATCCTGGAGAGTGAACTTCCATCATGATTTTATTAGTTTCTTACAGCTTCTCTGCCATCCTTCTCAGGGTTTCATGAACTTTGGGACTTTTCGATATATTCTGTATTCTGCTGCAGAATTTCGTCGTCTACGACACTTCTTCCTCAACGTGCAGTTTTTTTGATTTTTTGTCTAGCCTTGTTGTTCTCTTAAGGGGGTCCGCTCATGGTTTACTTTCAAAAAATCGAAATTTTTTTTTTTGCTTCAATCGTTAGATTCATGTTCTAAGAATGTTGTTTTCAAGTTTCAAAGTCTGAATCTATATAGTTACAAAGGCATCTCCAAGAGAGTCGTTGCCGGTCGAGCGAACGCGACCCATGCCGCGACTCGCACGAGCTATTGTAAGGGCGTCCCGCGGTGACACACCTGCCCCATCAGAATCAACCTATTTATATAGTTCAGTATAGTTCCGATCCTTGACGAAAACAGTAATGTACCGACCGAGGGCTTACTATACGGGCCGGGTATAGCTGATTAACATCTGATCCTCGTAAGTCTATTTTTTCATTATATAAAACTTTAAACCCCATTTTATCATTAATATATTTCTAAAAACGGTGGGCAGGATTAAAAAAAAACTATTGAACATATTTGCAAAACTTTAATTTTATTTTGTAGATAATTAAAAAGCCTACAAAGTAGACCTATAACATTCAGGAAAATATTGTGTAAAATATATTCTAAGGGTAGTAATAGCTAGAAAAAACAAGTCAAAAATTGAACTTTTTTTTAACAATAATTTTAACATTAAATTTTTTACTTTTAAATGGTATTAGAGGTCTACTTTGTGCAGTAAGGTCTTCTGATTAAGAATGTGTTTAAGTTTTTTGTTTCAGATGAAAACTTCGAGCTGCATCATGCCCACCGTTTCATTTTTTTACGGCGAGGCGTTGAGAGAAATCCTTTATAAGTCCACTATTTTGAGATTTTTTTACCCACAAAATTTTTTTATTATTTTTTAAATCTTTAATGAATAACATGATGAAAAAGTTTTACTTGTTTCTGTTTTTATTTCTAAGAAAATTTTTCCTGAAAACAGCCTTTTTTTTCGAGCGATCCATGAGCGGACCCCCTTAAGGCCCTCATACACGGTCAAATTGGATGTACAACCAGATCTTCATCAAACCCATAAGTGAAACGTATTTTCATCGGGCTGCTCACAATCGATAGTTTTGATTGTACATCTGCGCTTCGATGTACATCCAATTTGACCGTGTATGGGGGCCTTTAGGCAGATGAGTTGTCGCCCTTCATTAACTAACAAGACCCTTCTAATATCTCTCTTCCGCACTATGATAATGGTTCTCTACTGGCATAGGAGGGAGGCCGGCTTGGCTTTGAATTCCCAATTTCGGATGATTGCGCGAAATAACAAACTTCTCGGACTCGGATTTAAAAAAAACGATTTTATATTAATACTTTAATTACAATACAATATCTGAACGTCTTTACAATTTAAAGTTCTATACAAGACTGACTTAAAAATCTAAAATCTAAATTAATAGCTTTTCCCAGGTTTTCCATAAGGTTTTCCATAATTCTAAGAATGCTTTATCAACGTCTGGGACACCGGACGTTGCTGCAATATTATCTTGGGAAAAAGGTTGCTGGACATGGGGTCATCGTATGCACATGAGGTCATCGTAGGCACATGGGGTTGTTAGGCGGCGTTGGTAACTCCTCCCCCCAAAGTGTGAAGTGTCGGCCATAGGAATTGAGACACTGGTGGTACAGGTGTGCTGGCTTCCTGGGTATCCGTGATGCGGACTGTTACTGCGAATCTGCGGCATAACCATATAATGATGCAGATCAGTATTGCGGCTAAGGTGATTATGGATCCGGTAGTATATGCTTCTTTTTCCCTTGTTTTCCTTTGCCAGGTTTCTAAGGTTTCCTTGTTTTGGAAGTGGTATTCTTTCAATCTTTGCAGGTTTAAGATCTCTATAGTGGCTTCTGGATGAAGATTGTTGTGGGATAATGGGAATATGTGGACTTCATCACAAAAGACGTTTGCGTCATCTCGGTAGATTACATTGTTGATCTGGATCTCACAGTCTTTGAAGTGGAGCAGGATGGTTCCTTTTAGTGTTGGGTGGCTTCCTCCGCAGGTTGAAGTTACTGATGTTTCTGGGATGTTCACCAGAAGTATATAATTTGGTTCTGGCTGGAAGATTGCTTCTATTTTCCCAACTTCGTTCAACGTACAATTAGCTGCTTCATTGTTGAGTAGTGGTGCTATGCATTTGCTTTGGTCCGATTTCTCTTGGTGCCTGGATTCTTCGCAGTAGAAGATACCTACTATCTTAGGACAGATTTCGTCCAAATACTGAACACTCTCTTTATTAAGAAGGATATAAGGTTTTGTGGGTATTTCTTTTGTTTGGTTAATTGGAAGTGGCAGGACATGGAATAGGTTATATTCTTTGGATAACATGGGGATGCGGACGTTAAAAACAATGTTTGAGTCGTTATGGTAAGCTTGTAGCCCTAGTAGCTCATATATGTGCTCATTTGATCTGATCTCTACTGATTGATTTTTTAGCATACTTTGAATTAATCAAGTTCATTCGGGTTTAAAATTAATTTTGGTATGATGTTAAGTCTTGCCAGTATAATCGCTTCGGCTATGTTGGTAATATGGTTACTAAGTAAATCGATATTGTAATTTATATGATTAAGGTATTGTATATGTGAAAGAGAATTTTCATTAGTACGAATTTTATTTCTAATTTGATCCTGGTAATGATTTAAAAAGTTTTCTATTTTAGCTTGCTCTTTATTAACATGGTTGGTGATATTTTCGAATCTATTGATCATTAGTGTATTTAGTTTTGTTTGGCGATCGAATTCATTATCAAACTCCTTTTGTACCGAGTTTAGTTTTTCAATTTCTTTATTTAAAAATTGCGCATCATTTGCGTCCATATTCCCTGTTATGAATTTTATTGCCGTGCCTAGGCCATTTATTAAACCTCTCTTAGTCCTCTGTTTAGGAGTAAGTGTTTCTAGTTTGTTTTCCAGTTCTTTGAGTTTAAGTTTTGTCACTGTAATCAAGTCTTTAACATCGTCAGTATTGTCAAGAGCCTTAAGTGAGTCCGTAACCTTATTTATACTAATTCTGTACGATTCTAATTTTATGATATGCACTAGGTTGTAATAACTCTGAATTGTGCGAGCTGTTCCTAGCTTTAGGGGTAAAATGCCTTGATTGTCCCTTAAGTAATTTATTTCTAACTTTTGACTTAATACTAGAGATAATCTGAAAAGAAAAGTAAGAATAATATTTATTTTATCTTACGCTATTGTCATTGGTTATTTATTATGTTACTACTTAGTATATTCTATTCTTGCTATTGTTTAATTCTAGGATAACAATTTCCCTTGATATATTTCCAAGATCATTTTGCGGCGGAAATATGGCATATGTTGTTGTGAGAAGGTTATTTCTCGATTTCTAGTAATGTATTCTGCGAACATGCAGCTAAATATTCCGCAATCGCTACTATTCGTTTGCTTGGGGATTTCTTTAACGCTTTCCTTAACAAAGTCGGATGTATCGAATTCCTTGTTTCGTTTATCTAATGATTCCTCCTTAATATAATTTTCAAGGGCTTGTAGTACCTTTGGGTTTGGTGTACCCATTGAGTCATAGTATTTAAAATACTTATCTCTTAGGTTAATGATTGCTATACACCAATGCACACCGCCAACGTGGACAGGTACTAAGATAATGTCGTAAGAGAATAAGTCGATCCTGCGAGTCCAACGACTCACGGAACTATAGCCTGAGTTCATTAGCTTTATGGTAAAGAACGTGTTCATTGCATAGACACGTGGAAGTCCTTCTGAGTGACGTTGTTTCGAACGTTCAACTAATAGATTCATATAGAAGTTGATTATCGTGTCGTTCACCCAGTTCCCGTCGTTAAGAGTAGCAATGTCACTTCGTGCTATTTGCAAATTAAATTTTCTAATTAGTACTACGTCTCCGGGTTCCTCGCAAGTAGCTTTTCTAATCAAAGCGTGTTGCTCTGGAGTAAATTCCGGGTATTCGCTTTCCTCTTCTGGCTCAGGCTTGGTCAAAGCAACTTTAGGTTTACGTTTCCCTTTTATCCTTGCTTTGTGTACTTTTTGGTTACTGTCAGTCAACAGCGTATATTCATTATTTTCCTTAACTTTTTGCTTGCGAAAACGCGCTGTAAGTTTGTTTCTTTTGCATTCTTTCCTAAATACTACTTCGCCTATTTCCCTTTGTTCGGGATCGTTCCTAGATTTGTTTAACCTATCTATTTTATTATTAGTTAAATCTTCTAGTCGACGCTGAATAGAGGGATATAATTCTAACTGGTATGCATTTAACTTTCTTAGGTACTCGTGTTCGTTGTTGAAGCTTATATTTTCGTTAAATTTATAGGTTCGACCATAGAATAACTCGAACGGAGTGAGTTTGGTAGCAGAATGAATTGCGTTATTGTAGGTTGTAATACATTCTGATAGAATTTCGTCATGGTCTTGGTCTACGCTATTCTTTATCTTATTTAATACTATTCTGTAGATTTCCGTTAGTGTAGAGTGAAAACGCTCTACAGGGGAATTGCTGGTGGTCTGTTGGAATGAGGTGAAGTGCAAATTAATGGTATATTGCCTACAGAAGTCTTTGAATAAGTTCGCCGTGAATTCGGAACCTTGATCACAGACTAATTTTTTCGGTATGCCATGGTGGCTCATAAAATGTTTGAGGTTTTTAACTATTGCAACGCTGTTACGAGTAGGAAGAGTGTACGCGGAGGCAAATTTGGAAAATTTGTCGACTATTGTCAAAATTTGTTTATTGTTTATGCTATATATATCGATGTGTACTATGTCTAATGGCTTTGTAGGGATTTCAGGTTTCAAAAACTTTATTTTCTGTGGGTGCCTATCATATTTAAGGGTTTGGCAGTTTTCACAGTTATTAATTGTTTGGATTATTTTGTTTTTCATACGAGGGAAATAATATTCTCTTTTCAAGTGGTTTAACGTTTCTTCTATACCTCTGTGATTATTGTTCTTATGATATTCGTCTATTAATCTATCTTGATCATCATTTTCCTTGATGTCAATTAGAATCTCCTTACATCTTACTATTCGAAAAATTTTATTATTTGAAAAATGTCTAGAATATATTGATTGTATTAGTCTAAACGTCTCATTGTCGGTAGCTATAGCTGTTAGCTTCCGAGGTATCAAACATTTTTTTAATATGTCTAGAATAATTTCTTCCGTGTACTCTGGCTTGATAATTATTCTACGCTGTTTATCCCTAAATGGTACTTCTAAAGATATTTTCGGGTTTTTGTCCGATTTTTCTAATATGAGTTGCAGATTAAACTCGTTTAGTGGTTTCTCCGAAATGGGAATGCCGTCGTTCAGGTTTTCCTGTGCGGAGTGCACTGTGGTTCCTACAGTTCCTTGGACTGAGGTTGAGTCGTCATTGACGTTAACATCGATAGATTTACTGCTATCTTCGATTTTGATTCTACTGAGCGCATCTGCGTTCGTGTTAAGTTTTCCCTTTTTATAGACTATTTCATAGTCATATTCCTCCAATTTCAGCCTCCATCTAACAAGCTTGGAATTCGGCTCTTTAAGACTCATGAGCCAAGTTAGTGGTTTATGGTCAGTTATGATTTTAAATTTACGGCCAAAGAGATACGGCCGAAAATATTTTGTGGCCCAAACTATGGCAAGCAACTCCTTCTCAATGGTAGAGTAATTTATTTCAGAATCTGTGAGGGTTCTGCTTGCATAACAGACGGGCTTGTCGCCACCAATAGGGCCTTGGGAGAGCACGGCGCCTATTGCAAAATTGCTGGCGTCGGTGGTAAGATTGAAGGGTTTTGTGAAGTCCGGATATTGGAGTAGTGGATCGTTCATTAGAATTTCCTTACTAGTGTTGAAACTTTGGATATAATTTGCTGTTAGTTCAACAGTTCTTCCCTTTTTTAAGCACTCGGTTAGAGGTTTAACCAACTTGGCGAAATCTTTGACGAATTTCCTATAGTAACCCAATAATCCTAGAAAGGATTTTATTTGTTTCTGGGTGCGGGGTATAGGAAATTGCTGAATTGCGCGGATTTTGTCTGGATTGGGTCTAATACCCTCGGTAGAAACTATGTGGCCAAGGAAAGCTATTTCCTTGTGGAGAAATTCGCACTTATCCGGTTGGATCTTTAAGTTAGCTTCGCTAATTTTTCCAAACACTTTTCTCAGGTTCTGAACGTGCTCTTGTAGAGAGGTAGAAAATATAATTATGTCGTCCAGATAGACCAGACAAATCTTGCCCTGGAGTTCTTTAAGGACATTGTCCATGACTCTTTGGAAAGTCGAAGGTGCATTTTTAAGTCCGAAGGGCATACGGACGTATTCATAATGTCCTCCTTCTACCGTGAAGGCTGTCTTGGGGACATCTTTTGGGTTCATCTCTATTTGGTGAAACCCGCTGGCCAGATCGAGCGTGGAAAAGTATAAACACTTGCCAAGTTTATCCAGAATTTCATTTATATTAGGGATTGGATAACGATCCGTAATGGTTTTTTCATTCAGTTTTCTGTAATCGACTACCAGACGCCATTTCTGTCTACCACTAGCGTCCTTTTTCTTGGGGACCACCCAAATAGGGGAACTCCATGGGGAGTAACTGGGGCGTATTATGCCCTGTTTAAGCATACAGTCGATTTGTTTCTTTACTTCGTCCTTATGTATATAAGGATATCTATACGATTTAGTAAATATCGGGGTATCATCCGTGGTTGGGATATTATGTTTTACCTGATTAGTAAAACTAAGAGATTCCTTTTCGTTGTAGAAAATATGTTCATACCTACTCTTTACATGTCTTTAGGATTGCTTTTTTCTCTTCGGAATTCAGATGAGATGTACGGATTGACTGAATTGGATCGCTGTTGTCAATTATTTCGTTATATTCAAAGCTAACGTTGTTTATTTCGACAAATTCGGAGGATATATAGCTTTCTGTTTTTAGGGGTTGGTCCAGGTAAAGGATTCTTTCTTGATCGGATTCATTGTTAATCTCAACCGTGCTGTACCAATTGACTGCTTTGTATAATCCTTCGGAAATAAATAACTGCGGACTTAATTCAACGTTTTTAAGGTAGATATCTCCGTTGTTTATATCTACCGGTAGTTTAGCTACAACTTTCGTATGGGGCGGAATAATGTGTTTGCCGGAACTGAAATTAGGTTTGTATTTTAAGGGGATTTTTGCATTTCTGGTTATGAGGGCCTTTTCTACTAGGTCAATTTTACCGCCTAGCTTGGTAAGATCGCCAAGTCCTAACAGACCGTCGAAGTACGCATGAAATTTGAAAATATAAAATCGTATTTCGCCGGAGTCATTGAATTCCGTAAATGTTGGAAGGGTAACTATTTTATCAATTTGATATTTGCCTAATACAGTGATTATTGTTTTGGGTTCGCATTTTTCTACGTCAGTGGGATGAACAAATTCTGGGTTGATGAACGACGATGAAGCCCCTGTATCTATCAAGAACTTCAGCGGCCGTCCGAATGGGCTTGCTATGTTGATGTAAGCAAGTGTTGTACCATGCGTATTGATGTCTAGGTAACCTGTTGGTCCCTCAAGGCATCTATAGGAAAATTTTGGGCATCTCGACTTTCTGTTTCTGGACTAGCAAAATCCGTATTATGATATTCATCTAATCGCTGCCGATAAGAACTACTTTGAAGTGGAATACTACTAGTCTCGGCTTCACATTCATCTAAGTTATGGATTTCTTCAGCAAAATATTTTGGGAATCTTGTATTATGGAAGGGCCTATTAGTATGAGAATTATTTAGAGAATTTCTAAATTGGTTGGATGGAGCTCGATGTTTCATTTGTGTATTGCCAGAACTAGTGTCCATGGGTGCCGGTGGAGGTAGTCTTGGTGCGTTTATTCTTCTGTCGAACACATTTTGATTTGTGTTAGCGTTGTTGAAATTGTTGAAATTTGGTTTAAAGTTCCAGAATTTATTTGGATTAGTTTGGGGTCTAAAGAAGGGTCTTTGGTTTTGATTTGAATTTCCTTGGGTGTGACCATATTGTCTAAAGTTAAAGGGTGGATTCCTAAAGTTAGTAACTTGTAAGTTTTGTCTTTTATTCCCATTTAATTTGTGGTGATTTGACGAGGGATCTGATCTCATATAGGATATGTTTTGTTCCTTTATGCAGTATGATAGAGCTATTGGTAAGGAATCGGGCCTCATAGCTCTAATTATTGAACCAAGTGGTTCCCTAAGACCGCTTAAGAACGCGTTTAAGCACATTTCACTAAACAATTCCTTTTTGGCTTTGATAACACTATTCTCAATTTCGTGAATTAAAATATTATTGTTTAGGGTTGCCTGTATCTCAACTATTTCACTGTGAAATACTTCTATAGTTTTATTATTTTTTGCCTAACTGAATGTAAATCTTTTATTAGAGAAGTTTCCGTCCTTTTGTCGGAGTAATGTAAAGTAAGGTTATTTTTAATTTCTTCCCACACAAGAGGTGTACCGTAGAGGTTTAATACTTCATTTGCTTGCCCTTCGATTTTATTTCGAATTGCACGCAAGAGAATCAGAGAATATGGATGACCGTCAACTACTTTTACATATTTTAAAATTTCCTCCACGTTGTTTAAGAAGTCATGAAGCAATCTAGGATTTCCGTCAAATTTCGGGAGATCCTTGATTACGTCAGGAATTCTCAGCGAATTGAATATATCAGTGGGAGAAACTGGTACATTTGGAGGTGGAACTGAATAAGACGTATTTGTATTACCAGTAGCCATCGCGATTAAACTTTCAGACACACTTTCAAAATTTACGTTAAGATCACTATTATTTATATTAGAACTTAAATCTTCTTCACTGTTTGTAATTTCGGGGATAGAGCTTAAGCTTTTGAATAACCTAGTGACTTTTTGCGGGTAGGGTAATGAGGAAGATTTCTTTGTGGATTTTTTCATATAGGAAATATATATATATATATATATAAAGAGAATAATCCAATACTTGACTTACATCTGTCCCATAATCAACAGGTATTTCATCGTCCTGAGTTCTGAGTTCTTCTTGAATAGGTGATTTTAGAGTTGATACTCTCCAGTCCAGTCCAGTTGCAGCGACTGGTTTTCCGCCAGAATATGATGCTAATTGAGGAAACCGCTCAACTCACTTCAAAAACACTCCCGATTGTCTTTAATTTTCACTAAATAATTACAAGGAAATTTTCGGTAAACCGCCGTATTGTTTCCTTTATAATATTTCCACTTTCCTATCGGTGAACCGCCGTTAGTTAAAAGTTGAAAATTTTTTTTTTGAAAATTAAAGGGATAGGACCGTCACCTATCCTACCGACTGCGCCAAATAACAAACTTCTCGGACTCGGATTTAAAAAAAAAACGATTTTATATTAATACTTTAATTACAATACAATATCTGAACGTCTTTACAATTTAAAGTTCTATACAAGACTGACTTAAAAATCTAAAATCTAAATTAATAGCTTTTCCCAGGTTTTCCATAAGGTTTTCCATAATTCTAAGAATGCTTTATCAACGTCTGGGACACCGGACGTTGCTGCAATATTATCTTGGGAAAAAGGTTGCTGGACATGGGGTCATCGTAGGCACATGGGGTTGTTAGGCGGCGTTGGTAACTCGCGTAAGTGTGTAGATGATATGACTCTCCATGCTTACCCCTGAGAAATCATGTGCATTAAGCCGACAGTTTTCCTTTGGATATCAACAGAAAAAGAATTCGGGATGTCATTTGAAACGTTCATGAGTCTATTCACAGCCTATCGTAAAAAAATATGGACGACATTCGGTGCCTGCAGACAACACAATTTGTAGTTTACTGAAGAATTTTTTTGAGTACAGTTCTGTAGCCACTCGCTAGCTTCCGCGACACTCCAATGAAGTTGTTAAAGCGGTCAGAGTTTTGCCGATAATTCAAATGTGTCGTAACGCGGCCGATCTCAGGAGTTAAACGTGAGTGGAACGACTCTATGGAGGATTAGGAAGCAAGACGTTCATCTCTTCCCATACAAAGTTCAACTCAATGATTGCTGCCAATGGACAGCCCGCGTCGCTTGCAATATGGAAAAGCCGTATGAAAAATACATTATAGAAGAAACACCACTGCACGGCAAGAAAGTCACTGTTTGGTGCAAGTTACACTATCCATCACTCGATACTCACATCAAAATGGTTTGTGTATGATGCGGGTATTACACTAAGCATTCATTTTCCTACCTCTTTTTTGTGTAAAGATTGTGATGCGTTTGTAGTTGTGCAATAAACGCGAATGAGAGGGGGAATTTCTCATAGTTTTCGCAGACCCCCGAGTCAAGACCCTCTCAACTACAGGCCCCGAAGGAGAGTTTTTCATGGTGGTCAACCCGGTCCAAAAATTCACCGGAGAGAGCGGAATAAACATGGCGCGGAATAAGTTCGGGAACGTTTTGGTTATAGTTTTGCAGTAAAAAGTGATAAAATATTGTATTTTAACACTTTTAACTGCACTTGGATTTACCAGTGAATAGTTTATTAGTGATTAATTAAAAAAAAATAAAAATAATTTAGTGATTAAGTGTCTTTTAAGTGTTTTAATTGTTAAGGCGAACAACTGTTTTTACATTCACGGTGTTTTTTCATGTTTATTTACGAAAAAAATGTTGAAAATTTAATGTTTTGTTTAGTTATGGGATTACAAGTGATTTTAAAGTGATTAATACATATATTATGCAATTAGTATTAAAAATATAGGTGTAGAAAAACACTTTTCTTATTCACTTTTCATTTCACACTTTTCTGCACTTATATGTTTAATAATAATTCCATAATAAATTATTTAATGACTTTAAACTCACTTTTAATTAAATAATCAGCATATTTTTCCTTAATAAACTCGAAAAAAAACACCGCGAAAGTAAAATAAATTGATCACCTCAACAATTAACACACTTAAAACTCACTAAATCACTATTTTTTTTTAATTTTTCTTATTAAATCACTAAAGAACTAACCACTGATAATCCATATTTAGTTTAGAGTAATAACTTACAATGATTTTCCACTTTTTACCACAAAAATATAACGAAAATAATCCCGAGCCTATTCCGCGCCATGTTTATTCTAACCAAATGTCAGATTTTGTGGACCGGCTTCAGCTATGGTTGGATTAGTTCAAGAGAGAACTTCATGGCCTCCCGAGTACGATGTTATATTTGTGTTAGTGTAATGGAGGGTGAGTCTGGCAAATTTTCTGGCTCAAAAGTGAGGAGTCATATGACGCATGAATTGTACTTCCCTGCGACCCCTTGCCTAAAAAACCGGTTTTGTGTATGGGGGTAATAAACGAAATGAATGATAGTGTAACTTGCACCTTTGAGTCGAAATGGGCTCAACAACCATCAATCAGACCATTTTTCTTTGAAGTTCGACAAATTCTCGACGACGGACGCTACGTTGGATGTTGGTGTCCTTCAACGCTTGAAAAAATCTGAAAAAATCTATTTAACAGAGGGGCCGCAGTAGCATAAAGTTTGGAAACCACTGCCGTAAGCGTTGGAACACGTTTGGCCTACTTATATCAGTTCTCTATCGGTAAGTGCTGCCTAGAGTTCCTACTGGGGTACAAGAATTTAAACCTTCGAAGTGTATTTTTAAGTTTACCAAAAGCTTGCTCTATTTTAACTCTGGTGCTTCTCAACGTTGTATTAAACAGCTTTTGTTTCGGATTCAAATGCCCATTGTCGGTTCAAAAATCAAAAATTAAGAGCATTTCCACACCCGTCTGGAATATTCAATAATTTAAAGAGATACGTTTGGAGCCGAACTTGATTCAACGAAGAGCCGCATGCGGCTCTAAGAGCCGCATTTGCCCACCGTTGATATGGTTTCATTTGTGGAACTTACTGGTCGGTTCCACATATATAAATATATTTTTATAAAAAGAAACTTATTCACTTCACGTTATAACTTTATTAATTAATATTATTCCTTAAAACTAACGCGGTTTATTATGGCAAGAAAATCGGTCCAGTGGCTGCTGCTGGTGTCGTTGCTAACTACTGACTGCCGGTCATGTTGTTAACTGTTAGCTGATAACAGTCGATTTTTGATGATAACAAATCTGGGTTGCCAGTGGATTGTCATGTTGTTGTGTTGCCGATTGCTGCCACAATACTCCCCTTTTATCGAAAAATTTCTACATCGTTAGAGGTTCAAAAATTCTTATAAGTTCAAAAATTCTTATATAATATAATTATTTGAATATTCGTTATAAATGTATACATATATATATAAATATATGTATATTTCAACGTATCTTAAATTCATATGTCATATACAATTATAATTTCCTATTGAGAGGTTGAGATGTACATACTTTAATACAAACATTGATAATGCAAAGAAATTCAATTAATTTTCAATGATTGGTAATTTATGTTTGATCATTTATAAGCTAGTTGTTTATCTAATTTTGTAACTTGTATCTTTAAATTTGAAACATGGTTTTCTTTTTGAACTCATTTCTAAGATGATAGTTAGAGGTAAATGAGTCGGGTGTTAAAAGGAATGCAGGTTTAAGCCTCTCTATAGAGATGTTACTTTCTTTGTCTTTTAACAATATTTTGAAATATTTGTCGTGTTTCGAAATGACTGGGTATGGGCCAGTGAAAGGAGGGTTTAAGCTAGGTTTTACGGTGTCGTCCCTAACAAATACGTGAGTATATTTGTCCATATTTTGTGGCATAAAAGTGTTAGTTTGTTTACGTGTGCGCGGCTGGGCTGGTTTGATTTTTGCAATGGATTGCTGCAATTCATTTGCTAGGGTTGTTGTTAATTCCTTATTAAAGTTGGTTTCTCCTGCAACTAGTTCTCCTGGCAAGCGCAGTTGTTGGCCAAACAATAGTTGTGCAGGGGTAATTTGTAAATGTTCTATTATAGCGGATCGTAAACCTAAAAGAATTAGAGGCAGGTTATGATACCAATTTTTGGAATCTCCTGTGGCTCTTATGGCCACCTTGAGTTGCCTATGGAACCTTTCAATAGAACCATTTGCTTGTGAGTGATATGTAGTTGTTCGTATGCGGTGTGTGCCCAGTATATTCGAAATTTCTTGAAAAAGTAACGATTCAAATTGAGAACCCTGATCAGTGGTAATGGTTCTAGGTACACCGTATCTTGATATCCATTGATGGAGGAAGGCCATGGAAACCGATTTGGCAGACATATCTTTGAGTGGAATGGCCTCTGGCCAATGCGAAAAACGATCTTTTAGGGTCAAGATGTAATGGTGTCCTTGTGAAGGAACTAAAGGGCCCACGATGTCCATATGCACATGTTCAAATCTTCCTTTGGGTATTTCATATTGTCCATGAGGGGAAAAGGTGTGTCGAGTTATTTTAGATTTCTGGCAGGGGATACAGGTTTTTGCCCATGCATTAATATCGGAGTTCATTTTTGGCCAAAAATATTTTGCTGTTACTAGCTTTCTAGATGATCGTATGCCAGGATGAGATAAGTTGTGTAACTTATCGAAGATGGTACGACGCATTGTTTCGGGAACGTAGGGTCTATTGACTCCTGTGGACATTTCACACCATATTTCGTCCTCTTCAAAGGGGATTGCTATCCTTTTTAGAATAAAGGATCTCGTGTCACCTTTTGCACATTGTGCTAGTATTCGTTTGAGTTCCTCGTCTGAATCTTGTTCCCTTTTAATGGTTTGGAAGTCTACCTTAGTAATGTTCTCTATTGTATTAATATAAGCCCGAGATAAAGTATCTGAAACGATATTGTGTGAACCTTTTACATGCCTAATATCGTTCGTAAATTGTGATATGTAACCAAGTTGATTTGTTTGCCTAGGGGATTTTTCCGTTTTAGATTGTAGCGCTCTTGTGAGGGGTCTATGATCCGTGTAGACGATAAATTTCTTACCTTCTACGAAATATCTGAATCTCTTAATGGCGAGATAGATAGCCAGCAACTCCCTGTCAAAGGTTGAATATTTCTTTTCGGTTGTTTGTAACCTTTTAGAGAAGAAGTTAAGGGGCTGCCATGTATCATGACAACGTTGTTGGAGAACAGCGCCTACAGCATCATTCGATGCGTCTACCCATATTGCAATTTCAGCCGATGTGTCGGGGTGTACTAGTAGGGTGCAGTCTTCTAAGCTTTTCTTAATGCTTTTGAAATGCTTTTCATGTTCGCTGGACCATTGAAAGTCGACCTTGTGGCTTTTTATGGGTTTGGTTGTCTTAAGTAGGTCGTAAAGCGGTGCTGCTTGTTCAGCAATATTGGGTAAAAACCTATGGTAGAAGTTTACCATACCAAGGAAACGTTGTAGGCTCTTTTGCGAAGACGGGGTTGGAAAGGAAGAAATGGCTTGTACTCTATCTTGTGAAGGTGTAATGCCTTTAGAAGTAATCTTGTGACCAAGGAAGTTCATTTCGTTTGCTCCGAAAATGCATTTTGAAGGATTAATTTTCTTGTCGTGTTTCTGTAATCGCATAAATAACTGTCGTAAATGCTCCTTATGTTCTTTTGGCGATTTGCTAAATATGAGGATGTCATCAACGTATATAAATATGAAATCTAAATCGCCTAGCATTTGGCTAATAAAACGTTGGAACGTTTGTGCTCCATTTTTAACGCCGAAGGGCATTCGCAAAAATTCGTATAAACCAAATGGAGTTGTCACTGCCGTTTTATAAATATCCTCGGATGCGACGGGTATTTGGTGGTACGCTCGGACTAAATCAACTTTGGAAAATATTTGACAACCGTGAAGATTAAGGGTAAAATCTTGGATATTTGGGAGCGGGTATTTATCAAAAATTGTAACTGCATTTAATTGTCGATAGTCACCACATGGTCTCCAGTCGGATGATCCCTTCTTTGGCACCATATGCAATGGAGATGCGACGGATGATGATGACGGGCGACATATTCCCATATTGACCATTTCCTCGAAAGATGCCTTAGCTATCCTATATTTTTCTGGATTGAGTCTCCTTGGTCGTGCAGACGGGAGAGGTCCTTGAGTATTTATACGATGGACGACCTCGTGGTTCTCTTTTGTGTTGAAGTCTGGAGGAGTTCTGAGCGACGAAAAATCATTAAGTATTGCACAGTATTCTCCTTCCAAAGGATAAAGTCTGGGAGAGCAAGAGTCGATGTTGCTGTATGGGCAATTTACAGATAATAATGTTGCATTGTCGATCAGTTTCCGGTTTCGGAGATCTACCAGAAGATTAAACTTATAAAGGAAGTCGGCTCCGATGATCGCATGGTCGACTGCTGCGATAATGAATAAGTGTTCAAAACTTCGACGTAGATTTAAGCTCAGCGTCAATTGTTTCGAACCGAATGTCGCTATATTTGAGCCGTTAGCAGATATGAGGTTAAAATCTAAAGTTCGTGGAAACTTGGAAAAATAGCGTTTTGGGACGATTGATATTTCTGCTCCAGTATCGATTAGATATTGGAATTTTGTCAAAGGATCAAAAACGAATAGGCGGCGAGGGATGTTGCTGATCTTCGTTGCCGTAGACGAGATAGCTAATCTTCGTTTTTTGCATTTTGTTGAGGGGCTTCAGAAAAACTGCAGGGTTTAACACACCTCCTGGCTTTGTTGCCATACCTGCTGTGAAACCAGCAAATCTGTTTGCCATTGCTCGTGCGCGATTGTGATCTAGAGAAACCTCTGTTTTTAGGAAAAGTTTTTTTCTTGGGTCGTGATTGTCTAGCTTCCAAGTGTGAAACCCGTTCAGTCAATTTTTGAATTTGTTGGGTCCATGCATTCTCAACATGAGCTTGGCTGTTTGGGTTTTGACGAACGGCTGAGATTCTTAATGAACTTGAGTTATCGAATATTTTGTCTGCAATTGTGAAGATCTCGCTTTCGGTATGCGAATCTTCGACCGCGATTAAGCATGTTTGCATAGGGCCTGGTAACTTGTTAATCCACAGTTTCATTAGTAGTTTTTTATTTATAAGACTATTGGTTCCGGCTGTGGATTCCATTCGGCGGTACAGCTCCGATGGCTTGAAGTCTCCAAGTTCCATTTTATGTAGTAGTTCATCAAGTCGGCGTTCTTCGGACTCTTGATTACGCGAAAGTAGGAGTGTTTTTAAATTATCATATTTGTTTACTTGTGGAGGATTCAAGAGGGCGTCTGATACCATTTCCATAGTCTCAGAGGGTAGAGAAGCTACTAAATAGTCGTATTTCGTTTCTTGCGATGTAATCTTTTTTACGCGAAACTGTGTTTCTACTTGGAGGAACCATAAGTCTGGCCGTTTGTGCCAAAAATTGGGTATTTTTAATGTCGATATATATGGGGCAAGGATATTATCCGTACTATTAGGATCTAAAATATTTGCCTTTGAGGGCGTCGGAGGTGAGTTACCGTCATCGCTGTTGTTGGCCATTGTGGCTGAGTAAAGTCGCACGTTTTGAATTTTAAGTTTTTAAAGGTAGACCAAAGGAGTGTCGTTGCTAACTACTGACTGCCGGTCATGTTGTTAACTGTTAGCTGATAACAGTCGATTTTTGATGATAACAAATCTGGGTTGCCAGTGGATTGTCATGTTGTTGTGTGTTGCCGATTGCTGCCACACATTAGAAACCATTCTAAGGGGTAAGCATTATCTCCCAATAAATGATATTTTTAATCAAATTTTAAAATTTCGAATAATGTGGATAACTTCCACACCCTTGCATCATGCACTCAGCTAGGTCATCCAATGTATACGTCTTTCAAATGGGGGGTATTACGACCCTGTCTTCGGACGGACATACCGAAAACAATTCTTAAATGAAAAAGCCAAATTTATTGATTCAGAATCATCATCATCATCTGTAGCACTACAGCCTATTATTGGCCTTGGCTTCCTCCAACATTTCTCTCCATGCCGTTCGGTTCCTGGCTAATGCCTTCCAGTTGCATACGCCTAACTTTACTAAGTCTTCCTCAACGGAGTCCATGTATCGCTTTTTTGGTCGACCTGAATTTCGCTTTCCATCAGGAATTCGATTCAACGCTATTTTTGCGGGGTCGATATCGTCAAGCCTTTGTACGTGTGCCACCCATCGCAATCTACTTAATTTTATACTTTTGACAATATCGGGTCCCCGGTACAGTTGGTATAATTCGTGATTATATCTCCTTCTCCATTCACCGTTTTCGCAGACACCGCCAAATATTATACGTAGAATTTTTCTTTCAAAAGTGCCTAGAAGAGTTTCATCAGCCACTTTCAAAGTCCATGCCTCTGATCCAAACATCAGAACGGGCTTGATTAGCGTGGTACACTTCATTCCTCTAGACAAAATGCGTGATGTAAGATGTTGTCGAAGTCCAAAATAGCATCTGTTAGCAACGTTTATTCTCCTTCTGATCTCCGTTGTCTCACCACTGTCAGCTTGCAATACGGTTCCAAGATACGTAAATTCTTTAACGGTTTCTATATTATATGCATCTATGGTGATATTTTGTCTTGGAGTTGCGTATCTTTTTGAAGTACAAAGATACTTAGTTTTTGCTTCGTTGATGAGCAATTCCATCTTTTTCGCAGCTGCTTCCAGTTTGATGAAGGTTTCTTTCACACTCGCAAACGACCTACCTATTAGAGCGACATCATCAGCATAAGCCATCGTTTGTGTTGACTTGTTAAAGATGGATCCCGTTGTTTCTACCCCAGCGTCTCTCACCACCTTCTCCAACACTATGTTAAATAGGAGGCATGACAGCGCGTCACCTTGTCTCAGGCCTCTCTGTGATGTGAAACTATCTGAGAGGTCTCGTTCAACTCGTACTCTGCATCGTACTACCTCGATTGTAGCTTTTGTTACTTCGATTAGGTGTTTTGGAAATCGGAAGCACTCCATAGCTTTAAATAACTCCTCACGCTTGACGCTGTCATATGCTTGCTTGAAGTCTATAAACAGTACGTGAATATTGATGTTGAACTCCCATGATTTTTCCAAAATTCTTCTTAGATTGATAGCTACCTATTATGCCTTCTGCGATGGGTAGAAGTTTTTTGTATAAAATAGTGGACAGTACTTTATACGCTGAGTTGAGGAGGGTAATACCCCTATAGTTCTCACAAACGAGTTGATCTCCTTTTTTATGCAGGGGGCATATCACACCTTCCGTCCATTCAAGTGGGATCTTTTTCTGACGCCAGATCGATTCTATAAGTTTATGTAATCCATTCCTTAATTCTTGGCCCCCATATTTCCACATCTCAATTGCTATGCTATCTTTTCCTGGGGCTTTATTGTTTTTGAGATTCGTCATAACTTCTTGTACGTCGTCCATTGTAGGGACATCACTTTCATTAGCAGCACCAGTATCACTATCATTATTGGTTGGTGCGTTTCTATTTGTTTGATTCACATCACTTTCACTCTCATTTTCGTCGCCTCTATTCAGTAGCTCATTAAAATACTCCCCCCATCTTTCTAAAACCTCTTGTTTTTGGCTCAGGATATTACCGTTTTTGTCCTTACACATCGATACTCTGGGTTTAAACTCTTTACGTTGCTTGTTCACTTTCTCATATAACTTTCTCGTTATTATTCCCGAGTTCGTTTATCTCTACAAATTGTTCCTCCAGCCACGTCTTCTTTTTTCTTTTGTGCGTACGTTTTTCTTTTTCTTGATTCAGAATACTTTATTCAAAAGTTAAACTCGAAGACGATGTGCGTCTTAACGACACGATTTCTTTCTGCTCTTCTTCTTTTTCCTTTCACAAACATTCTTCCATTCTAGGGTTGCCATGTTATGACAGCTCTGCCTTTAATCCTGACAATATATTGTCCTCAATTTCGTTCGCGGAATCGGTCTCTTCTAAATCTGGGCATTCCAGGTCTGGGCTGTAATAACAAAACGGCTTCAGCTTTTCTGACGTGGAAAGGGATCAAAATCTTCGTGATTTCCTCTGCGTATCTGGTAAATCTTCTACGAGATATCGGTCATGTCTTAACACCTTGGTGATTACGTAAGAGCCTCTATACAACGGCTCTAGCTTCCTTGATTACAGTAGCTTGTGAGATATTTTCTAGTACGATCAAATCCCCTTCGGTATAAGGATAAAGAAGTTTACGGTGCGCATCGAATCGCTTCTTCCATTTCTTCCGTTCGGTAATTATATTAGCGGCTGCGTTCTGTCCTCTTTATTTTATGTCGACAAGGACTTTTTCGTCGAGATTTTCGGCTTTTACCCTTGTATTAATCGGTTATCGATAAGATCGCGTCACTTAAAATCGAACACAATTTCGTTCGGCGAATATCCAGTGGTACTAATCTTTTGTGAGTTTAATGACCATTAGAGATTACGTATGTTTTGATCCCAGTGTATGATCCCAGATAGTAACCCAAAGTAGGGAGTTAATTCACTGATCGCATTTATCACAGGCTTTGTCTTAGTGTCCTTCACAGCTCTCAATATCACGTACTTACTGCAGGAGTAAGAAATTCCTAAAAAGTAGGAATTTCCCTGTTCAGACCTCGGAAATGGTCCAAGATGATCCAGGTGTATAGTCCTAAATGGTATTGGCGTTGCCTCTCCTAGCTGAAGCGAACCTTCCGATTTCCCGGATTTGGCTTTATTGAAACAACATTCCAAACACGAAGAGATGCTTTAACTAACAAAATTGCATTACTTGATTGTGTTCATACTCTCTACATTCTTAGGTACTCCATTTCCTTCAGTATATTAGTCTTTGCGTACACCATCTTTAAGACAACCAAATTTTATTAAAGTGTTAAAAAATTAAAGTCATTCAAACTTTCCTTGTTTTGGTTAGAGTTGGACCCATACTCGTCCAAAATATACTGTCAAGAAGGTTTGGAAATTCCGAAAAGTAACGAACTGAAAACGAAGCACACTCAAATCTTTTGTCAGCTATCAGCATACTTGTGTGAATTCGATGATGCAAATGACAGCATGCCGTTCTATGGGAAAATCGTGACTCGAGAAACGATACGTGCATATCGTGAAATTGGTCATGTAGAAACATTGCGACAAGTTAAACACGTTAAAAGTGATAAGTTTAGCCTTAAACAATTTTCTAGGGAATCATAAATAATTTTATGATATTTAATTTTGTACTTCATTTATCATTTTAGTCATTTGTTTTGAGATATCAATATTATTTTGTTTCGAATAAAAATTCTTGTTCCCAACTCCATCAATATGAAAAAATATCGGGGTTTCCTTTTAAGTAATTGGAACGCTGGTGTGGTGTCTGCAGCGGATGGCAGCTTCAATTCCCTGTAGCCTCATCATCATCTACCAAAGATCCGCGCTGCTCTTATTAAATCATAATTCGTTATTATTCACCTTTAGGGACTGCTGGTACCTTCAAAGCCAGCCAAGGGAAAGAAACCTAGCAGCTACGCCGACAAATAAAAAACTCTGAGAGAAGAAAAGAAATCCTTAAGTCTCCTGAACATCTTTGGCTGTAAATTAATTTTTTTTATTTATTCAAATTTTTTTTTGTTTATTTCGATTTTCATATTTTAAGGGGTTTCTTTGGATCCAACTTTTATTTATCCCAAACCATCCCAAGCCTGAAGAATTACCAAAGTTTATGTCTTTCAGGATTTCGCGTGTTTAGCAGGGCTTACAAAAACATTCTGCAAGGTCATGTGTTCTTATATGTAGGATTGTTGCAATTAAGCTCACTATACTTTCTAGGTAGGTCCAACACGGAGTTTTATAGACATGGGGGATTCCATGCTCAAAGTTCAGTTGCTATAAATGTAAGGCGTGAAATCTTTTAAGGCAAATCTGATTAAGGCAAAACTCCGCCTTCGTCTGGTCCCAAGTCCAAGGTGTGAAAGGAGGAGGGTGGTCAATCTTCCGAAATGACCAGTAAAACTAGGCAAAAAACAGCATGGATACACGAACTAACTATATACTGGTGACAAGGGATGCTGGTGAGAAGTGGGTTACTGGCCGAACACCCAAACTAGTCACACCGAAAATGGAATTTAAATTCGCCGCGTGGAATGGACGAACAGGACATCACGTCGGTCAAAAGGAAATCATAGCAATGGAATTGTGGAAATGCAAAATATCAGTTGCTCCGCTGTCGGAACTACGACTTACCGGATCCGGGCCATTGACGATCGTGACCGCCAACAATCGACGAAACGATGACGCTTTACGATGACTTTACGTGGGGTTTATGGTCGATCGACGGGCTGCCAGCAGCATTATCGCATTCCAACCGATATCCGAGCGTTTGGCGGTTATAACGATCGGTGGAATGATCAAGACCCATATCGTGCCCGTTTATGCGCCAGTTGAGACTGATCAACAGACGCTGGATATGATACCTTGAACCGAATTAATAATACTCGCGGGGGACTTCAATTCACATTCAGGAGCAGATGTGTAACGGCAGGCTATCAGCGTATGAAAAAATAATCACCCGTTATCCACTGTACACTCAATATTTGACTGAAAAATTTAAAAAAAATAAGTATGTCAAGAGATCGAAAAAAAAGGATTCTGATTTGAATTTTGAGTTGACGAGGCTGAAAAAAATAGAGGAGTGAGAAACGAGAAAATTTTGAAGAAGAAAAAAAGTTTGATTTTAGTTACCGATAGTTACTAATACCGATAGTCCAGTCAAAATAGACGAAAAAACGCCATAATTGGAAGATAATTCCGAAGTTGCTGAAGATTGGAACAGCCGTTAAAAACATTATTATACGTAAGCTGTAGAGACTGCCACGCGATTGGGCGGCTGCAAACTTTTTTATTCAAGGTCAAAGGGTCAAAATATCAGTTTTTTGCAAATATCTGCTAAACCGTACGTCTTATCAGAAAATTGTGTTTACAACGTTTGTAGATTAGGCGATTATCTACAAAAAAGTATATTATACATTTTCTCGTAGGAATTGCCATTTCTGAGATATTGTCGTTTTAATAAGTTAAAATACTCATATTCTATCATTCCCGACTTGTAAAGGTCATCAGAAATTTAATAAATCCTTTGTTGGAGTACGCGGCTAATATTTTCAGGGGTGATTCCTGGATATATTTGGAGAAAAAAATTGTTCTACAGAGGGCGGCTATCTCCACTATCCACTAAGATACAGGGTGATTAGGGAAAAAATTTTGTTTTTTTTTTAAATTTACTGAAATTTGAATAACTCCTAAAGTAATTATGATAGAGTAGCCTAATTAGGCTCATTTTTTAGGTAAATGTGTATTCTTTTATTTGGTATTCTTATTTATTCTTTTCTGGTTAAAACTAATTTGGTTGCAAAGGCTCACCAGGAAGAAAGAGCCTTGCGAAATACATCTGGGTTATTGAAAACTTGGTCTTGCTGGATGGAACGTGCGTTGAGGCAACCCCTGTTTTGGGATTTAAATCCGGAGGACGACGCTGGTTCCGGCGGTCGATTTTAAATCGCTTGTGAGGTCTACCGGGCTACATCAAGTCGATGATTGATCTTATACTAAGAAGAGGCTGCCTAGTAAGAGGCTTTCCGTAATTTGGCTGCCCAAAAAGGATGAGTATGCAATATCTGTTAGAAGGTAAATTGATTATATTTATACTGTGACAAGATTATCTGTTTTATTTCAATTTGTTAAACATATCACAACATATTAATTTATTAGTTAATTTTCTGGATAGTTTGTAGTGACATATTTTTGATGTGTTATCGTGCATGCTGTTTTTATTGATGGTGGTTAGGTTGATTTTATATAAAAATTGGTTTAGAAATAATTAATTTTTTTGGCTTTAATTTTTATTAGTTTTGAATCTAATCTGTGGTTAATTTTTTTATTGATTGGTTGTAATGTGACAGTTCAGTTCATGTTTGGTGTTTAATTGTTTTACTTACATGTTGACATATGTACTAATAGTTTGTCAAAAAACAACGCGTACTGGCCAGGACGGATTTTTTTGGGTATAATTATCTCCATGAGTTACTGTCGAAATTGTTATTAGGCTAAAATCCTTTGCATCGTTTTGTATTTTTTGATTGTTTATGTATGAAGGAAAAAAAACTAAAGAAAATTAAATAAAACCAATTTATTAAATAAATCTATCTATAAAAAAAAACCATCATTTGCTGGATTGTTGAAGTTTATATTGGTGGGCAAGCGGAGTGGTAGCAGTGTGGTGATCGATATGATGGAGGGCTAAGGGCTCTATGATGGCGTAACAGCGGACGAGCCCTCTGTCCACAAAGCTTTTATTTACAGGAACCCTCCTCGCTCTCCTTTACTTTCTCGGACGATGTCGTGAAGGAGACACTCACAATTAGGTAAGTGGTGGTGCCGATCATGTGCGGTATTCTCAGGTTCTCTCCCCCAAACCCACGACCCCCCGGCGAGCCAGCCCTACTTTTGAGGCCTGAGGTACCGCTTTGAGGTTCAGGTTTTGGACATTTTTATTTTGGAGTTTTAGCTAAAATTTTCGGTTTTTGTTGGTGGGTCTGAGGTTGGCTCTTCGGGCTCCCAACCTAGGGTTCACATAACAGATGGAACCGGCTGGGAAGGAACCATGGGTAAATGGGTTACGCCTGCTTCTATTCGCATCGTCAAACAACTTGATCGTTGGCAACAGCATTTTCTGCCATCCACTCAAACACCAACTCACCTGGCGAAATCCATACGGCAACGACTCGTCGATGTTAGTCTACGATTTGATCAACGCAAGATTCCGATGTACAGTGCGTTGGCCTGATTGCGGATTGGACCATTATCTTGTTCGAGCGAAATTACAGATGCGATTACAAAGAGCAAAGAAAACGGCACCTCCACCAGACAAGAAGAATTGGACGTGCCTACGGAATCCGGCTATCGGGCGAGAGTTTCAAATGGCATTATCCAACAAACTCGCAATACCGGACGATATCGATGTAGAAGAAAGGCAATTGTCGGAGTCAATTGTGGAGTGTGCACTGTAGTTGTATCCATATATACGTAAACGGACGAAGCCATGGATCTCGAATAGCTGTCTGGATCTCGTCGATCAGCGGAAACGAGTGAAACACGACTTTGAGCAATACGGACGATTGAACAAAGAAGTTCGACATAAAATGAAATCGCAGCGCGAAGCGTACTGGAATACCGCTGTAGCCGATATGGAAAAAGCAGCGTCGCACCAATACCGGACGCTGTACCAGACAATCCGCCGGTTAGGCGGCAAGACAACATCAACAAACGACAACATCAAAAAATCGGATGGAAAAGTAACCGCTGAGATGATCAAAGCCGGAGGTGATGTCTTATCACAACGACTTCATGTCCTCATAACACACATAGGGCATTCGGATCGTGTCCCTTCGGCGTGGAAGAAAGTGATCGTTGTCCCAATTTTCAATTTGGGAATGCAAGATTAATCACGGTATCAGCCTCCTTTCGATCGTCGGCAAAGTATTTACGAAAATCAGAAAATCGAGGCTGATCAAATATTCACACTCCGTCAGCTAATGGAAGAAATAGTTCGTTGTGACAAACGAACTGTCGTTCTTTTCATCGATTTCAAATCCACTTTCGATTGCATCGATTGGAGCAACTTATGGAGAGTCTTGGAAACCGAACATGTGGCATTGAGAATCATCCAACTTCTCCAAGCGTCGTACGATGGCTCAACCAGCTGCATTCGTATTCGAAGGGATTTATCCGAGGAGTTCCCGATTCAAACGGGTGTCCGACAGGGATACGTCACTTCGCCACTTCTGTTCAATGTTGCGATCGACGCGATTATGCATGAAGCATTCGATGGACGACACGGGGTTCGATACGACGACAACAACTTCGTAACCGACTTAATGTTCGCCGACGATAGCGCTGTCTTCGCCGACACGGATGCCGAAGCAACGAACATCTTATACGACATTTCCCGCATCGCCCAGTAATACGGGTTAGTTTGATTAATGCGGAAAACACCAAAGTGCTCACAACGGACGGATCAAGGGCCAGTGTTCACCTCGATGAAACGCAAATCGAACAGGTTCCGAGGTTCAATTATTTGGGATCATTGGTTGAGTAAACAAATGTAGCATCGACGTCCGACGTTCACAGCCACATCGGCCAGGCAACAGCAACATTCACCTCGCTCAAGTGGTGTATATTACAAATTCCATCAAAACGAAGGTTCGCCTTTACCGAACATTGGTCCTTCCGATTCTTCTTTATGGATCTGAAACGTGGACACTGCTCAAACTGCACGTCAACAAGCTCAAGGTCTTCCAAATGCTATGCTTGAGGCTGATCCTCGGTGTATCACTCCGCCATCGCCTTCGAAACGACAGTCAGACAAAGATGCGATCAGCAGACACTGATCGAAGAAGAAATGCAAAAACTTCGACTACGGTGGTTTAGACATGTTTACCGAATGGATGATGACCGCTTGCCACATAAACTTTTCTGGCGAGACCGTCGAGACCGCAGGCTGGAAAATCGAACGATCGGCACCGAAGAAAACCTGGCTAAAGACTATGGAGGGTGACCTAAGGAATCAACGTTTATCAGTTACCGAGGCTCGAGACATCGCCAAAAACCATCAAGAATGGAGACGAATCGTGAATAGAGTTTGAGACCCAGCGGCACCGACACTAGCGTATCTGTTGCGAGGACGTCCCGCTCGCACCGCCAGCTAACGGATCAAAGAAGAAAGAATAGAATTTTACCAAATTTAAAGGACAGAATTTACAGGTAAATATTTTAAATTAAACCTATTAAATTTTCCATTTAATGCAATTTTAAATGAATACCCCAAAAGTTACTTAAAGGGTCATCTTTTAAGTGTTGGCCATACATAATTAGATAACAGATTTCAGCCTTATGTCCTTTGTGGCTTAATTGTTTTAATTAATTTAAATGTAAGAAGTTGTTTACTTTTGGATAGTCCTAGAAAAACTATAAACGAAAAGAATTTCGTAATCTTTTAATTGTAATTGAAGATTAGAAACTGCTGTTCATAACAAAAGGATCTTATGGTACTAAAAAGGAATTCAATTAGTCGTGCCGAAATCATGGTTGGTTTAGTCCCTCGTAGTTGCGATGACTTGGTTGAGCTTATGCCAGACTTTATGCAGGGACAAAGTGAGAATTCTTCTGCCTCAAGACAGATCAACGAACTCACCACCCCGCTACAGTAGCAAAACTTACAAGTTAAACTATGCTAAAAGGTTGCCTTTTATGTAAATAAGGATCCAAACCTAAATTATGGGACCGTAAAAAGCTTATCGACGAAATTAATTTACTGCCTTTTGGTTTAACCTCTACCACCTCCTTATAACCCTTAACTACCAGAAATACTCTTTTCCGTAGCGAGTCTCTTGCTCCAGGAGGAAGGAATGTTGTGCACCAAATTTGAATAAGAGAAATTTAATAAAACGTTCCCCAAAATTATTATTATAACATTCTGATTTTTTTTTAAATTCGCAAATGTCGGTTAATTTCTATAGGATATTTTTCCAAGCCCGATGCGCGTTTCTACTCACGAGACGAAATCGGAGCCACTCGAAAATAATTTTCGGCTAACCTGTAATGTGGTGAGTGGGAAATGCATCGTAAGCACGTTGTACAGGTCTCTTAGCACGAGGGTGACTCAGGGCGTGATTTGCTGGGTATTGTTTTTACCTTGAAGATTGGCTGTTGTCTTTAAAGTATAGTAGTAGTAACATGATGCACGCTTTCGCTAAAAATTCGCCCACCATAGCAGTATGGACGCTTCTTTACCGATATGAATATCTACAAATGCTTTCGCCATTTAGGGCTGCACGCTCATGAATGCATTGATAGTCAAATATTCCAAACGCCCATGCCATTTTAAAAAGCGGTTTTCTAACTTAGTACTAACCACGTTCAATGCTACTTGACCTACACAATCGAACGAGAACCGGTTAACTGGTCTACTGATATGCTAATACCAGTCTTTATGGTCACCAAGATAATTGCCCTTTTTCTTCGTCCTATGCAGTTTTTTAAAGCTCCAATTGTGCTCCCCTCACGCCCCCTTCAGGGCTTTTTTACAAGTTTAATTCTAATAAGCATCAGTACGAAATTTCCCTAACTCAAAAAATGTAAGAAATGTTTCTCCCGGTCATATTTACAATCTGACCACGGCTCAGTTTAAATTGGATATTTTACTCCCATGCAAAGAGGTAAGAAATGTCTCTCCACTACGACGGATGTAATGACGGCGACCTTCACGCATGGGTGATGAGTTCATCATGCTGATTCACTCTAGGCAATGCGTTCTTGAAGAGTAGTCCTCCCAACCTTAGGTTCCTGTCCCTGCTTTTCAATCCCTGATGCCCATCCCCAATCTCCAATCCTCTGGGTGGGATCAAGGTGTAATGTGAACCGTACCGATGATCAGCTTGGCTGGGGACCCAGATTAAAATATAGTTCAGGCGTGAACGGCGTGCTAGAATACCTCGATATCTCCGGTTCTAGCCAGCCTTATTCAGGTAGTGCGGATCACTGCTCCGGGTGAACGCTCGTTTCTCCAAAAAAGGGGTCTGGTTCCTCTAGACGAAAACCAGAAGGGACCACATATACCGTTAAAATCAGGGCTCTGGCATCCCCGAGCCAAACCAAACCAAACCAAGTAAAGCCACAAACTTCGCCCCAGGAAAAAGGCCTCTAAGCGACCACTAGAAAACCTGCACGTTCATGCAGCAACGTGGCTGCCCAGCGTATACCTGCTGGCACGGCCGCCGCGGGGGATCAGGGGAACGAATGGTCTGCGGAAGGGGCAAAGACCTGACCCGGGAAGAGCAGGTCATCAAGAAGTCCATGTAGCCAGCAGAATCTTTCACCGCTTAGCCACCAACCCGATCAGGGAAGACCAAGTGCCGAAAGAGGAATACATCAATGTCCAGGACGACATTGCTCGGGGAAAGAAAGTTATCCCAAACTTTACGCTAGAGCGGTTTAGAGGTATGTACATCACCCATAAAACTGATAACTGTAAGGTTATCAAAATGCCTGCAAATCGCTGGCAAAAGAAAAATGCACCGTGAGATACGGCTTCCAAAAAATCAAACTATAATACAGAACTGGAAACTGGAGCTTTCAGACGAAGAAGCCGGAAACATGGAAACCGATGGTGAAAGCGAGCTCGGAGCGAAGTTGACGCATCGGCAGACTTCGAACTGGGCAGAGCCATCGGTTACTATGATTACATACATGCCGGGTTGAGGACTTGACTTGAGATCTAACTTACAGTTCAGTCTGCAGCGACAGTTCACTTACTTGAGAGCTTGATTTCAAGCTGGCTTGAAATATACTTCACACTTCACATTAGTTTGCTTCGAAATACGTAATGGAAGAAACGCTTTTTCCTCATTTATGTCCAGTTTATATAAATAAAATAAATTTATTAAGTGAATTGTACCGGAACTGAATTACACAATCCACGGAGAACTAATTTCAAAACTCAAGCGCTGAAGCAAGGCTTACATGGCTTAGTTCAAGTCGACTCGACAAATTTTTCGGATCTACTTGAGTCAAGCTTACTTGAAGTCGATCTGAGGTTACATGACTTCCAAGTCTACTTGAAGCCGTTGTTAACTTCCCAGTTTATAGGGAAGTTGCTGTAATCGGTCCAAAAATCGAAATCGTAATTTTCAACAGGGTCCCAGTAGCATTTTAAGCAAAAAATAGAGAAGAAGTATGTGTGTGTGTGTGCGTACGTATGTGGTCATTTTTTCCTGCACGGTATTGCGCGAACGACAAAAGATAACGACTTCGTTGAGGTGTCGTTCGAAGCGTTTTAACGGAAATATGATCTGAAAAGGTTTTTATAAAATTTGATCGAGCCGTTTTTTGGTTTAAACGACAAAAGTGATTTTTGTACCTGCACGATATTGCGCAAACTAAAAACTAAATCGACTTCATTGAGGTACCGAGCTTAGAATATTAATGAAAAATGCTCTGAGCAAAATTTCATAACATTCGGTCGGGCTGCTGTTTTGTTTAAATGAAAAAACTTATCAGAAAGACCTTAAATTGATAAGTTTTGCTAATATCTAAAAAATTCGTTGGAATGAAACCCGTTTTTTTAAATCGTACCCTATACAAACTTCCGGAATTTTTCGAACCTTAGATGGGGGAATTGTTTACGTCCTACAGTTTCAGGAAATTGTGGTTTATTCCCGGATTTTCGGTAGTAACCGAAAAGTTTGTTCTTTTTGGTCAATTCTGCCAAGCACTTTACATTGATTAGTTTTGCTGATATCTCCAGAAAGCTTTGGAATTTGCAAATGAAATCACTTGCTTCCCAGTTTATGAGCGGCGCTTCAACAAACTCAATACCAATTCGATCACGGACTCTAGTATACCGAACGAAGTACGAAGGAAAAACAAATGCTCTAGAACAATATTGTGGAAATACCACTATTATAGTTATTTGTTCTAGCTTCTCTCAGGATTACTTTGCCACCAGTACTAGTCAATTTCCCACTAGTACTAAACGTATCTACTACTATTTTGTAAGAAGTCAGTTTATTCCATTTACGTTCATCATACTGGGAAGCTGATCATGTGATCAAACCCACATCCCAACTAGTTTACATAATTTTTTGGGTTTTCGGGGTTCGCAGGACTAAAAAGGCTGAGAAACGATGCGTCTTACCACTAAACTCTCATGGAAAATTAATACTAAATTACTAACTTAAATTTACAACTTCTCTAAATCTCGAAAATACCCAAATACCAGTATTTATTTGAGGTTAGTGCCGAAAATACCGGTTTCAAAAAATGCTTCGGTATCGGGGAGTTATATTGTTGGGTGCAGTGGATTTGTTGGGTCTGTTCTAACCCTCGAAACAAACTTATTACGACACGTTGCAAATTTCCTCCGCTCCGATCTAAATTTTCGTGCGTGTCGGTAACAAATTTCCACTCAAAGTAACATACACAGTGGCGGCGCTTTCATATGTGTGAATGGTGCACTTGCACCGGGCGCAATTTGTCGGGGGCGCAATTTCAGAAATTAAGAATTCCAAAAATTTTAAAACTTTGAAAAAAAAAATTGGGTGCAAGAAATAACACAAATTTACCGGTCATGTAAGAAAAAACGGGGAAATTTCACCTTTTCTGGTGCAGGAAGCTTCCAGATGAGGAGTGTTCGAACAAAAGGTTACATTTCCATCGTTGCTTTTTTTTCAGAAATCACTAAAATGTGATTAAAAGAGTTGGCATATTTTTTTAAAATATAATGTTTATGCAGAAATATACATTGAAAAAGTTACCTAACAAACACTATTTGGCCCATTTAAAAACTTTCATATTAATGGAGATAACGGAGTTTGAAATTTGGAAATGTTACCTTTTGTCAGTAAAACTTGGAAATGTCACTTTTTGAAACGGAAACGTTACCTTTTGAAAGAATTAAAATAAAAGCTTGTGAAATATTACATAGGGAAATGTCCCTTTTTGCTAGAACTACAGAAACTTTTTTATAAAGCAGTGGAAATGTTCCTTTTTGTTTGAAAATCGACATTTTAACGTAGATTTTCTAGCGGAATTGTTGCTATTTGATACCCCAAATTCAACTAGAATGTGTAGTCCATAGATTTATGTACACTTCTGCAAAAAAACGCAAAAAACCCAAAAGTGGAAATGTTACCTTTTGTTCGAACACTCCTCAGATATCTTAGTTACGAAATTCGGGAAAAAGTCTCCCAAGTGTGAGAAAACTCTGATTTATTCCGAGAATTTTTTGAAAATTTTGTAGAAAGCACCATATCCACCCACGCAAAGGAAAAATTCTTCCAATGGCTCTGTATTATGTATTGCTATTTACCATGATTGAAGGCGCTGTTGCTGCACTGTTTCAAGAATTGTTAAAAGAGGTAAATGAACGAAATGAGGAGAACAAAACTCCTTTTAGCGAGTACTCCTCTTTAATTGCTCTTTTTTGTTCGTTCCATTATACCCGGGCTTCACCGACCTGATTTCAATAAAGTTCAATTCAATCCGGCTTCACCGGCTGGCATGTTCAGTTCGTGCTTGAAACTGTTGTTGCTATTCCACCAGAAGTTAGAAATACAAAAGCTCACTGGAATGATATTCCATTAATCCAGTTAATTACTCTCTTTTGAGCGAGCTTTTACGTTCAATGTCAATTTCATGTTCTGTTGAGCAAACTCAGGTTTTATTTTTCCTGAGTTCAATATGTGAAAATTTATGGAAACTCAGGCAAAAATGAAGGTTCAGTACACCAATTTGCTTGAACTGAGCCCAGAGCTTCTCCCTTCTGCCATTTCTTTTCTTTTCTTTTCCTAGCAAAAGGAACACAAAAAAACAATGACTACACAGCTGCCAAAAAGTTGATTCAAAAATTCCGTGAAAGAATTCAGAGGTTCAAATAATCTCTCCGCCCCATCGTTCTTGCCTATTCTCTTCTACGCAAACGACGTTTTCAGCAGATTTTTGTTGGTTGGATATTAACCCATGTAATCTTTTTTTTTTCACTGCGTTCATAAATGAACAGCTTATGGGGCGCAATATGGTATAGTGCACCGGACGCAAAAAACCCAAGCGCCAGCCCTGAATATACAAGAAAAACAATTATAACAAATACACAGATGTTTAAAAATACTCATAAAAATGTCCTTAAGGAATAAACTTAATCTCCAGGATTTCCAAATTAAAAAAAATATTCTCAAAAAAAATTCGTTTTCATCCACCACACGAGCAAGGGGTTGTGTTTTAATCGTTCCTTGCGGCACTAAAAGGATGTTGCAAACCGCCTTTCGAAAGTTCCACGTACTTGTTAAGTACCCACTCGAGGATATCAGGAACGAAGGTGAGTATTTTTGTGCATTAAGCAACAAATTAAAAAGAAAAATATTGCTTAAAACGCAAACATTTAGGGATATGGATGTTGGCGTGGTCCTGACGAGAGTTTTGAATACCTCCCCCCACTCCGAAAGTTGTTCCAACACAAATTAGAAAATTAACATAAACCAATAAAATAATTATGAAGGAAAGCAAATGCAGCAGAGTCTAAAAATAACTGGAAGTGCTGAGCCAGCAAGGAGAAGTTCGCCACCAGAAAAGGCAAAGGACTTTATTAAAATACATTCAAGCATGTCCTGGGAACACACCCACTTCGTGGGCCTCCGTTTCCTCTCTAGTCCTTCCTAAGTCTGTAAATGTTTTAAAAACTTGCTTTAATTTTTTTCACTCGTCCTTATGCCGCCACACAGAGAGACAAGAAGCTGGCAGCCGTTGTATGGATTTAAAATTCGAATTATGGAGCGGAAGGCAAAATACGAAATCCGGTGTCCTAAGGCTGTCGCCATCAACAACAAGAAAGGACACCCTGGGTAGTATGTGTGCGTTTTTTTAATGTGTGTGGGCAAGTTTTCGAATTGAGTTTTTCTCCCTTTTTTTAGGCAGAAATTTCATTTTGTTTTGGTGTTTTTTCGATTTTTTTTCTTATAATCCTCGTTCTTTTGGTAATGGTTTTCGTGACATAAATCCAGGATAACTGCGTCCTGTAAGGTAGCTTCGAAGCAGGACTTTTTCACGGATGCTTAATTAGATAAAAAGAGGAAAATTGATTTCCTTTTTTCCAAGAAGCGGGGGTGGTGTGTGTCAGTCAAAGTTTGTTTACGAATTTTTGTCGTTTTATTTAAATGTAATGAAGGTATTGCGGAAGTATGAACTGAATACGAGCAGCAAGGACCTGGAAAACATAATAAACTTCTGCGTAGGATTCAGTTTGGTACACAGTATTTCCTTTTAGGATAAGTAAGAATAGTAAGAAATAGCTGGAGAAATTTCTGCAAGAGTGTCGAAGACAATTGAGACTCAGCAAATATCCACAAAGTTTTATTAAAGGGCTTATCGGGAGATCTTGGATCTATCAGGAGAACCGATGGCTCTTTCACACAGTCTAGGCAAGAAACCTTGATATTATTGCTCCAGGCACACTTCCCAGGCACAACCATGTATTCGAATGGGAGCACCATTTTGACTGGGTAGCCAACAGGCCCACTTTCTAAAGTGACCAAAGCTTCCTGGACAGAAGCAAACACCGTGTTTAACCACGAACCAATGAGGGAGGCGATCAGCTCGTTCAAACCGCACAAGTCCCCTGGAGCAGACGGAATCTATCACATGTATACCTAAGCCGGGCGTTCGGATTACACCTTGGCTAAATCTTTCAGGCCGATAAGTCTCTCGTCGTTTGCCTTGAATACAACGGAGAAAATTGTCGACCGAGCGATAAGGGAAACTTATCTTCAACGCCAACTACTAAGCTCCTATCAGCTGAGTACCAGGCGGGCAAGTCCACTGAGACAACACTGCACAATATGGTACTCAGGCTGGAATGCGCAGCTCTAAACAAAGGAGTTGCGCTGACGGCCTTCCTCGATATCAAGGGGGCCTTCGGCAATACAGCCTTTGATACTATAGCTAGGGCTCTATATAGACGCAGTCTAAGTAGTACTTTCTGCAACTCTATGCTGAGGACTCGCAAACTAATGGTGTCTCATGTTGAAGGGTCTCTTGGGGCACTATAGCAAAAGGCTGCCCGCAGGGAGGAGTTTTATCCCTAATTCTCTGGTGCCTTGTTGTAGATGAACTTCTAGAGCTGCTCAACGGCCGAAACTTTTTCGCCCAAGGTTACGCTGACGATGTCGTCATAGTAGTTACAGGTGAAACTGAAGGAGCCATGTCAAGCCGCCTACAGCTGGCACTAGATCTGGTCTCTAGCTGGTGCGAGAGCGTAGGACTAAAAGCCAACCCCGAGAAAACGATTCTGGTTCCTTTCACCAGGAAACGATCACTACCGGGACTTTTGGAACCTACACTCGCAGGAAGAACTGTAGGCTTCTCACAACAAGCCAAATATTTAGGAGTGACGCTAGATGTCAAGCTCAACTGGAATCAGCACATGGACACTATGATGAGCAGAACGCGCAGAGATCCCTGTAGGCTTGCCGCAGAGCTTGTTCAGGTTCCACATGGGGTTTTGCAACCGAAAACCATGTATTGGATATACATCACCATCATTAGGCCCATGGTAACTTATGGAGCTTTAGTTTGGTGGCATAGAACGACGCTTGAAGATTTCATGACCAATTTAAGCAAAATTCAAAGGATGGCCTGTTTCTCCATCACTGGGGCCATCCGCACTTTCCCGACGGCAGCGCTGGAGACTCTCCTCAATTTAGTACCCCTCCTCCTTAAGGTAGAAAAGGGCATTTTCGAGAATTCACCATGGTAGCTACCAGTCGAACCAAAAGTTAATCTACCATCGATTACTTACCCCCTTATCCTGTTGGTGAGACCCTGGTTAACTTACCGGTGAATAGTAGAACATGTTGAGTGGTGACTTATGGCAAGTAATCAATTTTTGAACGTGGTAGATTAACTTCTGGTTCGACTGGTAGCTACCATGGTGAATTCTCGAAAATGCCCGAAGTCTGCTGGTCTTGGGCGAGGACATTCTTTTATAACCAACATCATAGAAGAGATTCCGGAATCAGGGATGCTCTCGGACTGCATGCCCTTTAGAATCTCAAAATTTGAGCAACCTTCTGTGCACATACAGGATAGGCTAACCTGGACTTTTCCTAAAGTATTACCGAGCGGATTAGTATGGTACACGGATGGCTCTAAAACAGAGACAGGTGTGGTCGCCGGAATCTGGCGTGAAAGTCCCAGATTCAGTAGGGCGTAAGTCTAAGCACTCTATCAACTGTCTTTCAAGCAGAGGTGTACGTTATTCTGGCTTGCACTCATGAGAACTTAAGAAGGACCTATCAAAATTAACGGATTTTTATCTTCTCCCGTAGGACCAAGTTGAAATTAGTTTGGGGCTGCCTGAGTTGGGTGCTCTCAATCAAATTACCCTTGTCTGGGTCCCGGGTCACCGGGGCTTCAAAGGCAACGAAAATGCGGATGCCCTGGCTAAACAGGGCTCTGATATTGCATTCATTGGTCCAGAGCCGGCTACTGGGGCACCAGCTGGTCCAGCTTTCTGCAAAGGGCCCTGGCAGATCGGACTATGATGAAACATACTGAACGCTGGAAGTCCGCGCCTGGACTGGTCAACTCCTTCCTCCTGGTTCCTTCCAATGCCGACCCCTAAGACGGCCAAGGAATTGTTATGGTACAGCAGGAGTGATGTCAGGACACTTGTTGGCTTGATTACGGGAAACTGTGCACTAAATTACCACTTATGGAGAATAGGAAGGGCGGAGGACCCTACATGTTGGCTTTGCCTGGAAGAGGATGAGTCTGCCCTCCACATTCTCCGTGAGTGCCCTGCAATAGCGAGGAGCAGGGTCTCTTTGTTCGAGGAGTCTCTGCTCGAACACTCTAGTCTAATCGACAAACCACTAGGCAGACTGCTGAACTTGTTCAAGCGGTCTGGCCTATGAAGTGTAGGGGCTGTAGTACAATAGGCCAAATTAATGGCCGCAGTACCTTTGGACCTAATACCTCACACAAGAAAAAAAACTGTTCAGCTTTTCGTAGACTTCTGCAGCTCGCAGCAAGTTTTGGTAGGTGGAACTTACTTTGGAACTATAGAACGAAAAATTAGTTAGATCAAGTGGCCGCCAGTCGCAGAAGGAAAGCTATTATGGAGGATGATGGCAGCTGTAAGGGGAGCAGACATTTGGTAGTAGGAACTATTCGCCTTAAAATCCTAGCAATCAGAAACATCCACCGCGATGACATCAACTGTACACGGTTTAACGTAGCCCATCTGCGGGACCGCATTAAAAGGCGAATCTGCAACTAATCTTAAATCAACAAATCGTTTCTGACGGAACAAATATTGAAGAGCTGTGGAGCACAAAAAAATGGCGCCATATTAACAACAGCGGAAGCGAGCATCGGTTATGTCCAAAGAAATCAACAATACTAGATTTTGGACACAACCTGGCAAAAAATATATCGTAGGAGGGTCCTAAAAAATACGCTAACTATACCAGTGGCCAGGAGAAACGTCATGAACGTCATCGTAGAAGCTGCGGTGTAGCAAGGTTCGTCGTCTTTTGAAAATAGGTAGGTTCGTCGGACCTATTTCACGTGTTTTCGGACACACAAAATGCACTAAAATCCAACGATAGCGTGGTTGCTCGAACTTGGTCCGATGATGGTTTTTGAGAACACTTCGGCCCAAACAGTGGCTTTCTCTCGTGCAGTGGTGCTTCGTGAAGGAATGGGTTCTCTGTTCCCCAACTACGACAGTTTTTCTTTATGTTAAAGACTAGAGGCTCAGGAAAAGCCCTATATACTATCGGCAATCTATTTTCTTCGTATAGAGTGCAGAATGCTACCTCAAAGAATGTAGTTATTACATTACTATATCATCCATCTCATGTGCTGGACCTAAATCCGGGTATTCGTTCTTCGACATAGGATGAGCCTTCAAGTACCATCTTAACACCAGCACTAGCGCTTCCTGCAAATTTAGTTTTCTTCCTTATCGCTTCATTTGATCCCGTATCAGAGCTAAGTAAAATCTTGATCCGGTCCAGAAAATCGTTTTCCACCGGCCCAACTGCCCTGATTGTAAGGCTGTGAGAGGAGAGGTCTGTCGGCACTTTTCCCAACCAGACTCTTCCTATGTTTCCTGCAACTCCCGTGGGGTAAGGTCCAGATAGACCAGGTACGGCCAATTCTTCCTTCTAGCGCTCCAGTCTTGCTCCGGGCGTCTTTGGGGGTGGTTCGACAATCAAGGAAGGTAGGCCTGTGCCTTAACTCTTGCACGGTCAGTAGCTGCACTGGAGAGGATTCCTATTCCCGTCCACTCCTTAATGAGTCTCAGTTTCGATTAGCCGTATACTTGTTTACGACAAATAAAATTTTCCCGATTTAAAACAAACTAAACTGTTTTTCCGATTAAAACTAATTTTTTTTTTCAATTCTCCAAAACTGAACAATTTTTTTCGCTTTTCAAAATCCAACTCCCTTTTATTTTTTTTCTTTGCCCCCAGGCCTCCTTTTTTTCGAAAAAAAAAATCCCTGACTTTTTAAAAAATTTAATTCTCTTCATAACTCAGTAGTAAAAAAAATCATTGCCGGTAAAATTGCTATCCGCCAAATTCCTAGCCGGGGATAGGTCCGCCGTTACAATTCTTTGGACGGCAGAGAGAATAAAGAGAGGAAAATCTTGCTTCGTTATCCTCCTTAGAGTCATTTAACTCCTGAGATCGGCGGCGATATGACCCTTTTGGATTATGGATAACACTATCTCTTACCCTCACTGTGAGTCACTACAGATCCGTACTCAAAGAAATTGTTCACCAAACTACGAATTGCGTTGTCCCATATTTTTTATGATAAGCCGCACAATTTTCACATTTGAATGATAGTTTTCAATGTAAAGCGCTACAATTTCAGCGTGTTTTTTCAATGTGAACAGAGTCATGGTACTGTTTTCATTTGTCTAAATCGGCTAAAAAAAGGCAAAGTTATTCAATGTTGATATACCGAAGGTCTAGATGGCGATATATGTATAATAAAAAAGACACTAAAATTTAAGCAGAAATGAAAAGTTAAAAAGTCAAGTTCCGCGCCCCCTTTCAGCCCTAATAAAAGACCCTAATAAAATGCGACAACTGTAAATCGAACGTCCCTACTAACATATGTAGATGAATGAATGAGATTTGGGAGATAACTTTGATTTTGGAAAATGGGGATTTCCATTTGAAATTTTTGATTCACCCCACCCCCTGCGAGGGAGTGGGTGGAGGGGGGGGGGGGGGTGAGTTTCGTGTGTAAACGATTCCACCCTCCAAGCTGAGCAACTTTTGGTCGGAACTTTTTTCACGTAAACCTACTCTTCAAGAAGTATTGAACCGTTGCGGTACTTTTACCGAACCCTGTATAAACAGTGGCGGATACAAGGGGGGGAAATGAGGGATATCCCCCCCCAAGAGCTCTATGATTTACGAATTACTTTAGTTCTAAAAAATCACCAATGGAACTAGGAAATTTACCTCTATATATAATCCTAAAAACTACTGTCTTTCTTTTCAACGACAAAAAAATCGAAAAAATGTCAGCCAAATTTTTAAATTGTAGCTGTTTAAAATGTTATCTAATCAAAATATATATGTATCTGAAATTGTTGCATTTTTAAAACCGCAGGTTAATAGAAAACTCATTTTTAAAGCTACATCTAGTTACAATAACTTGTAACACATTCCTTACGGTTAGAGTTGAGCAGGACTTTTGTGAGGCAGTACATTTGTTCCTTACACGACGGTAAATCGTACCGAGGCCTCAATTAAAATGTTCTACTACTCTTGGTATAAACGTATAAACGTACACCATCATCCGCCCAAACCCACGAATCTCAAGGGATACATTCATTTCGGTTTGGTCTTCACCTTGTTCACCTGCTAGTTTGGTACTGCCTGCGGCACAGCCTTTATTGGTTGGTTAGCGAGATTACTTGTTTTAGGAGGCATAATTGGGCCCACCACATCACCTTGCGTGGCCTGGGGCTGAAATATGTTTGGGCCTCTTCATGATATTGAATTTCCAAAAAATCTCACTAAAAAAATATAGATAATGAACGATCAGAATGAACCTAAAGGTACTTAGTGTAGCCTAGAATGGAGCAGGTCTTATGTTAACAGGCCTTTGTGCTTAGTTCTGGGCGCAGCACTCATCTTTCTTTTGTAGAATCAATCCAGAAGCTATGCCAAGTGAGCAAGTTTGGAGCTTTGTTAATAATCGCCGATTGGAGCTTTAAGCAATTGTATGGGGCGAAGAAAACGGACAAACGTAGGCCGGTTCTCGTTCGATCTGGGGGTCTAGGAGCATATTGGAGGTGTTTGACTCTTTTCTCGGGGACCACTCTGTCCTGGGGTCCAGAGAAAACGTCCCAGTTGCCTTCTTTGTGACGGGCCTGTGCATATCATATCAAATAAACTCATACATCATCCAAGAGCTCAACCGCTAGGCTCCCCTTAACCTATCATATCCTTTTTATATCTTCAAGCTAAGCTTGCTATTAAGCATTGCACCATGACATGAACGACTATGTGTCCTATGACATCTGGGACTATGTGGCTTATATTTTCAGGGGTGATTCCTGGATATATATGAAAAAAAATGTTCCAAAGAATGGCGCTAACCACGGGCGGCGCTTTCATAAGTGCAAATGGTGCACTTGCACCGGGCGCAGTTTCAGTAATTAAAATTAAAAAAAAATTTAAACGTTTGAAAAAAAAAAATAAAAAGGTGTTCGCGTGCCTTCATTGTCATATATTAAAGAACTGCAAAGAGTGTCTGCGCCTTTTTCCATTTCGTTCGCCTGATTGCGTCGTCTATCCTACCTTGACTCGCACGGTGCCACAATTGTTGATTTGTAATTCGTACTAGTCGTACTATTACAGATCCCTAATTTAGCGAGAAACACCTGGATCGCCTCTGTTCTCAAGTTGTGGAAAGCGCCTTCTATGTCCAGGAAGGCTATTAAAGTGGACTGTTTTTTTTCTACGCAAGATTCTAATACCCGCAATGCAGTCGCCAACTATTTTCCCTTGAAATATGAAGGTTTGGTGACCGACATAGAGACCTCTAGTATGGAGATTCGAGTGTATGGTACTATAGATTTTCGGAGGCCAGGTTTGTGCTGAAAATAGTGAGGGAAGTGCAGCTAACACCAAAAATCATCTTGAAGCACAAAATGCACAAAAGCAAGATCGCAAACAAATCCTGATTGAACAAAGGCAAGGGCGGCACATTCATAAGTGCAATTGGTGTCTTTGCACAGGTCGCAATTGGAAGGGGCGCAATTTTAGAAAAAAAGTGAAGAATTATTCACGGATCTTAATTTTCATATGTTCAAGGAACTCCACAGAGAGTTTGTGTCTTTCTCTGTTGTCCTTCACTGCGATCAAAAAATGAATGGGGCGCAATATTGCATACTGCACCGGGCGCAAAAAAGCCAAACGCCTGCCCTGGCGCTAACCCTACTATCCACAATGATACAGGGTATTTACGGAAAAAAGAAACTTGAATGACACCATTTAGAAAATATATAGCTACTAAGAAACAGAAAAATTCCAATATTCTTCATTTTTGTAGCGTTTTGCGTTTTGTTTAGATTCTTAGGGAGTCAAGTTTCTTACTATACGTTTTACTGTACACCGAATACTATTGCAGATAACACCATCTCCAGATTTTGAGTAACATTTGATTCCCCTCCCCCCACCAAGAATAGCTTCTGGATCCGCCCCTGGTATAAATGAAACTATTTTCCTTTGTTCTATATTGCATTAGTTTCTTTACACCATTTCATTAACGATGATAAATTGAAAAAATTAAAATTATTGAACCTTTACTCGAATTTTGTGTTTCTAGTAATCATAGCTTCGCCCAGTGGCGGCGCTTTCATAGGTGCAAATGGTGCAAATGGTTTCTGGGGGGCGCAATCAGGGGCGGCGCTTTCATAGGTGCAAATACATAATACATACCGGTGCACCGGGCGCAATTACATAAATTAAAATTTAAAAATACTGTAAAACTTCAACAAAAAAAAAAAACTAAACAAGTATTTCCGTGCCTTCGTTGTCATATATTAAAGGAACTGCACAGAGTGTCTTCTGCAAAGTGTGACCTATCCAATTTCATTTCGTTCACCTGATTTCGTCGCCTATCCTTTTTGGCTAGCTCAGTGCCATAGCTCTTGATTTGTAATTCCTACTAGTCGTACTATTATAGATCCCTTATTCTGTTCTGAAGTTGTTGAAAGCGCCTTCTATATCCAGGAAGGCTCTTAAGTGGACTGTTTTTATTCTATGCAGGATTCTGCAGTAGAAACTAATACATGCAGTCTAGTAACCACTTATAATCCTTTGAAATATAAAAGCTTGGAGAACGACATAGAGACCTTATTATTTGAGTGTATAGTAATATAGATTTTCGAAACCCAGGATTGTTCTGGAAATAGTTATTGAAGTGGGAGCAAACTCAGAAAAAAGCAAGATCACAAAGCAGATCCTGATTGGAAAAAGCAGGGCAGCGCTTTCATAGGGGCAATTGGTGTAATTGCACCGGGCACAATTTGACGTGGCGCGATTTCAGGAGAAAGCGAAAAGGTGTGCCTTCATTTTCATATATAAAAGGAGCTCGACAGAGTGTTTGTGTCTTTTTCCATTGGCCTTCACTGCGATCAAAAAATGAACAGAAATGATGGGGGCGCAACGCAATATACTGCACCGGGCGCATAAAATCCAAACGCCGGCCCTGGGCGCAATTTCAGAAATTAAGATTTGAATAAAATTTTAAACTTTGAAAAAAAAAGAAGAGGAAAGTAGTTTCACGGTTCTAAATTTACCCAATATATTCTCTCGTACTTTGTCAAACCATTTTACTTCTCCTCGTGCAAGAAGCTTCCAGAGAAGAACAACATTCCTTGTGACGAGAATTCCTCTTCAAATTCTCTTGACTGTGTAACAAATTAATATGGCCAGTTAGACACGGATCAACCAACAATAATAGTTTGTAATCGTCTATTCTCTTTTGAAATTCGATAAAGAAGTCGCATGTGTTTCCACAAAAGCCAACTTTTCCAACGAACGATACGTTAGAATGAATGCTGAAAGTCGAGTCGTCACGACATGACAAGTCGTTTGAGTTGAAGAAAGTGAAGTTTTAAACGAATCACGACTTTCAGTACAGGGGCCTAAACTCAACTTAGCATTTCCACTCTAAGCCCTCTGCTGAAAGTCGTAAATGGACTGAAACCTCACTTTTTTCTACTCAAACGACTTGTCACGAAACACAACTCGACTTTCAGCACCGGGGCTTACTTTAGCTTGTTGTTGTTGATTACAATCTTTAACCTCCTTCTACCATACCTTTTCTTTTCTTTTATTAGCAAAAGGGCGACAAAAAAGAACTGCTGTCAAAAATTTGATTCAAAAATTCAGTGAAACAACTCAGAAGTTCAAAAAATCTGCTCACGTCATCGTCTTCTCCTACACGCAAACGACGTTTTCAGCACATTTTGGTTAGTTGGATGTTGACCCATGTGAAACCCCTTATCTATGTAATCTTTTTTTATGTTTTACGCATTATTATGGTGCAATCTTATATTTTGCGCAAAATATGAAAACTATTTCTTCCACGTTGTACGTTTCCATTGTCCTTTACTGCGTTCAAAAATGAACAGCTCATGAGGCGCAATATGGCATAGTGCACCGGGCGCAAAAAATCCGAGCGTCGGCCCTGGCTTCGCCGGTCACCGTGTTAAATGTAATGAAGGTATTGGGGAAGTACGAACTGAGAACGATCGGCAAGGAGCTGGAAAACATAATAAACTTCTGCGTAGGATTCAGTTTGGTCCACAGCATTTCCTTTCAGGATAAGTAAGTATAGTAGGAGCAACAGGTCTTAAGAAGCTTTTTTAAGGAGTAAAACAGTTCTCTTTAAAGGGGAAAACCCCGATGGACATGCGCTCTCCGAATGCTATTATTTATACAAGGATATAAAGCTCAGTTGATGTGAGGAAGGAGCTAGTAACAAATTCACCTCCTACTGCACATTGAGCGTCCCATATTACATAAGACAACAACAAGTCCTTGCCACCTTGCGAAAACTTCTACCCACATATTAATATGGTGCACGTTTTCCTCTTTTTTTCGTCCTTAATTTGTAATAGCATCTTCCCTGAATTCCGTACACAATGTTATTCTATGTTATCCCGAATGTCCCATGTTAAGCTTGTGGCGGCATTTTCCCGGATACAATGGTGTAGCAGCTACCCCTGAAATTTTCCTTAATTAACCGAAAGAAATGACCGCAGAATTGTCTACCAGCGGGAAGATTCTGGCCCAGGATTAGTTGATCCTACACCAGGATATTGATACCGACTGCGGGTGATTAATGACTATAAATAGAAATGGGATTGAAGTGAAGGGTACGTTCATCCCGCCTACGTACAAAAAAAAGATAAACACTCTCGTGAATAATTCGATGCCTTGACTGAATGGACAAAAGTATGGCTTCTTGAAGATTGCTTTTAATTGGGATAAACTGGAGGAAAGCTGCTAATTGCACGCCCAATTTAAGATGAAGTGACAGTTCAAATGTTGAGAGTGGTTTCTTCCCTCCTCGTGTACTTCGCTCATCCAGGCGAGATTCCCATGGACAATTGGATGATGTCCGAATAATGGCCAGAGATGCTTGCCGCGATTTGAGCACAAATAAAAGGATTTTGATAAATAAAAAATATCCTTCAACGCCTGGGAGTGAAGTGGTCTGGGTGATCATTACAGAGGCGGAGGATTCACGAACGAAGTGAGGAGGCTCATTAGTACGAGGCGATTTGAGGCACGTGCTCCAATCTTATTAAGCAAATTACTTTGAAATACTCTTACATTTTTGATCTGCAAATATATAGTACGTAACTTATTTATGTATGTATTTTGTATTGAGGATTTAACTGGGGATATTTTCCATGGGTCAAAAAGAAGGCTCAATTATTTTGGGAGGGGCTAGGTCAAATTAGGAGTAGGGCTGCCCCCAGTGAGACCGGATGCCTAATTAGGCTTTTGACTCGCCTTTTCGATGCCACAATCTCGTGTACCTAAGGTTTAGTGGCTGCTTAACTGACTGGGGTGGATGTTTAAAGCCACCTTGTGCGCTTTAAAGTCTATTATAGATGCCAGTTGCGGCTTTTTCACAGAAAGTGAACGTCGAACTTTTCCATTAACGCCAGGATTTTTTTTGTAAAGAGGAAAGGCAAGAAAGAAAGAAATTTGAAGAACGGAAAAATGAAAAGAAGAAGAAGGTGTACGTGGATCCAAACCGGCTTTAGACCGAAAAGATCTTCTGCCCGAGTAAAAATAAAAAATGGGCGTATAGCGGTCGAACAGCGGGCGCTGGGCTATTTAAGGGGGATATGACGGTCGTAGAATTTTTAACTATTTTTAATGGGGGCTTACACGGCCTTTCGACGGTCAAACTTGACCAAAAGATTTATATGGCCAAGAACCAAGCTATAAACGCGGGCATTCCACGAGCCAAAAAAGAATCTGCCCCAAATGTATTGTTGAATTTGTTTTATGGAAACTTGAACATTTTCGTTATATACCTACAATGAATGGTCCTTTCGATGATTATAAATGCACAAGAAAATCGAGCTCGAAAAAATTTCTTTTAATCGCATTATATACCGTCGCGGAGTGCATGTGTGTGGTGTACGGCCGAACTGTCCTGCAACGAGCCTTCTGATGCCCTTCCCTTCAAATGGCCGAGGACTGTGTTTCAATCACTTTTGGTATTCGTCCGTTGTAAGGCCTAATTTTATTTTTACTTGGGTGGCGACCTTCTTGTGTGTCTGACTGAGGCTCTCATCCAAAACATTTATCGCTTCGGTGAATATGGTTTGGCTGCTCTAGACATTTCCAAGGCTTTCGATAGAGTATGGTATCCCGCTCTGTTGTCTAAACCTTATGCTATTGGTATCGACTCAGTTCTAAAGGCCCAACCCAAAGCCTTCTACATTTACAAGCCATGCACAACAAAATTTCACACTCACATTCAAAGGTGCATGGGACTTCAATTTTGCTGTCAGACTTTGTGGAGTGCGGTTATGTACGTTTATTGGGAATAAATTATTGGGGATAAAATCTTCTTTAAACCAAATAAAAACAAAAATTATGGACATTAATTGTAACATTTATTAATTACATATTATAAAGTTGTGATAATAATGTAAATAATAAATGTAACGTAAATAATGTAATGTAAATATGTAATAAACGAAAATTTTGCTTTTATCTTTATAAAAAAACTATTATTTTTAACAAAAAATCCCGGCACTTTCATTAATAGAAAACTTTCCGCGGCACGAAATTGTTTTCCTCGTTATCAAAGGGATTTTGATATTTTTTTCTCCATTGCCAACATAAACCTCGTAAATCTTATTAATAACACTGTTTATTTAAATTGCAAATTTATGACAGGTAAATTGGGTACTTTTTGCATTATTGTACGTTTTTTACATTGATGGAATAGCTCTTATTTTCAATAAAATCACACTCGAAACAGCACTTTCCGCGGAACGAAAACTTCTTTCCCTTTGATTTTAATGGGACTTCGATATTTCACGAATTTAAGTTGGGACTTCATACAACCACACACACACACCTACAGCATGGCTTGTAAATATAGAAGGCTTTGGCCCAACCATAATGTGCATAAGTCAACACATGCAAAACTTCATAATACGACGAATGTTTGCTTATGCAAAACTGGCAGTTCTAATCATATGATTCTTGACAGTTCGCAGGTCTCTAGTGGTTTGTATATTTTACAAAACAAGGGCAAAATGGAAATGTTGAGTCAACTGAAAGATTTGTTTGTCCTGTTGAAACATTTAAACGATTTAAATGAGTTCAACAAAAAAATAAATCGAAAAAAGAGACGCTCCTGTTGGGTTCGAAAAATTAATTTAAATCGTGAAACTCATGGGTATTTCCGGGTAACATTTTTGAAGATAAAGGAAGTAGATCCACAGCAATTCTTTATTCATACCAGAATGAATATCGCAGCATTTAGCGCTTTACTGAATTTAACAAGACCATTCCTCACAAAAACTTCAATCCGAAAAGCAATTGATCCTGAATGTCAACTAGCTCTTACCTTATTGTAAGTAATTACAGTAAACAAATTTTAAGAAGTATATGTATGTACTTACATATAGGCACGTACAATTTTCAGATATCTTTCACAAGGTACAACAATTCAAAGTTTAGCATGGAGTTTTAAACTAGGAAAGGAAACAGCCCGCAAACTCATACTCGATTGCTGTGAAGTGTTATGGAAAGTTTTATCTCCTGCTTATGTATCTGAACCCAATCTTAACGATTTTGTTCAGATTCGGAATGATTTTTGGACATTATGGAATTTGCCTAACTGCATTGGCAGCATTGATGGCAAACATATTGCTTTAAAATGTCCACCAAACTCAGGAAGCCAATTTTATAATTATAAACACTTTTTTAGCATTGTTTTGCTGGCAGTTAGTGATGCAAAATATGCATTTACATATGTAGACGTTGGTGCTTACGGCAGCCAAAGTGACGGAGGTAATGATAAATTTGCTAACGGTAATTTCAATAAGGTGGTAACTTAAGTTATTTTGCAGGCGTATTTCAAAATAGTAGCTTTGGAAAAAGATTACTTCGTAAAGAAATCCCATTACTATCACCCGCAGCTTTACCAGGAACCAACGAAGTTATCGGAAACTACTTTGTAGGGGACGCTGCTTTTCCGTTGGGAGAAAATTTGATGAGGCCATACCCTGGCCGACAATTAACAAAAGAAAAGGAAGTCTTTAATAGAAGACTATCAAGAGCACGTCGCGTGATTGAAAATGCATTTGGTATACTTGTAACTCGTTGGAGAATCTTATTTACAACTATTTACATGATACCTACAAATGCCGAAAAGGTTGTGTTAGCATGTATCGCGCTACACAATTTCTTGCAGTTAAATAAAGACAGTGCCAGAACATATTGCTCAGAGTATTATGTTGACTGGGAAGATGAATATGGAGTAGTTCATCCAGGCTTGTGGAGGAATGAAGTAGAGGGCAATATAAATTCTATTCGTCCTTCCCGAACCCAACACAGATACGGAGGTCAAAGGGCTACAGAAATGAGAAACCAAATTTGTAATTTTTTAAATAGTAACCCGTTACCGGATACAAACATTTAATAAACTAACAACAAAAACATACTTCTGTTTTTAAAATACTAAAATAAAGATTAAACTTCACTAAGTAACAAAAAAAGGCACTTATGTATGTAGAAAGGCACTAATAGATTACTCTACTAGTGAATATGTTCCCGTCTGAGCTTCATTATTATATTGAAGATTTGTGTTCTTGCAACGTCTTTGATATCGTTAGGGAGACCTTTCATTAATCCTAGAATGGATTTCATAAAAGTAATGTCGACATCATCTTCGACATCATCTTCGACATCTCTTCTTTTTTGTGTGCTGTCAAAGTTTTCTAAAGTTCTTTGGAATTTGTTGCACACTTCTTCGAATGGGTTTTTTCTTTTTTTCCTTGTTTCTGTAATGTTGAATGTGTGGAAGATTCGCCGTTATCACCTGTTACGTCCACGTCTTCAGTATCTTCACATATTTCACTCCACGGATTATTATTTCTCGTTCTATAAATTTTAAATCACAAATGTTTTACATATTATCTTCTTAACTTTTAGTATATATATACTTACTCTCGTGGGCGGACATGGTCCTTTAAAAATACCAACTGTTGAAAATAGGCCCACTCATCCTCTTCACACGCACCACTACCTGATGGAGTGTCCTTCTTTTTCAATTCCTTCGTGAACCTTTCCCGCAGTAGTTTCCACCTATTTTTGCATTCTCCAACTGCAATTGAAAATAAATTTTTAAAAAAAAATTTGGTATGAACATTTTCAGAACTCACCTGATTTTCCGGTTGCTTTACTTATTTCAACCCAATTTTTTTCTTTTTGCCCTTTATTATGGTATAAGGGATGGCGTTTGTCATACAGGGACTTAAAACTTCTAACCGAATTTATCAGAAGCTCGTAGAAATTACACTCCGACTCAACCTCCATATTAAATGTCAAATTTGCATATGCAGATGCCATCTTGATCGTACAGACAAAAGTTAACGAAACGAATTAAAATTTAACGAAAGTGTCTTTATTCCCATTGTTGGTTGCCACTATGATATGAATTTGTTGGTATTATTGCATAAGCCAACATATGCTAGCTTTTGCACATTATGGTTGGGCCTTAAGGAACTCGATTGAGAGCTTTCTTTCCAGCCGTTCAATTAAGGTAGTGTTGGATGGCGTCGAATCCGACCTTCATTCCATCTCGGCCGGCGTTCCCCAAGGCTCGATTTTCTCACCTGTCCTCTTTCTTATGATCTTGCATCTCAAAACTTAATGATATTCTGTCCCAAGTAAATGAGTGGAGTTCTTCTAATTTCCTCAAATTAAAACCTAATAAGTCCAAATCACTCATCCTTAAACGTCGCTATTGGTCCCTGGAACATATTCCAAATATCGTCCTTGATAATATTCCTCCTCCCTTTGTCGAATGAGTCAGTAATCTTGGCATTTTCATTAATAAGAAACTACCCTGCTGCGATCATGTCTCGCTTAGACTCTCCAAGATCTATGGCAAATTGCGTAAACTTTGGCGCTTTGGTAATCTCTTACCACAATCTATTCATACCAAGCTGGTTAAAACTGTCCTGTTGCCACTTTATATATATGGTGCCCTTGTTAGCATTTAATGATTGTATGGTGGCAACAATCGGTGAGCTGCCGATCCATGGGTAGTCTACAGGATCCATGGAAAGTTAAGTTCAAGTACACAATACAAATAATGAATTTTGCGGACTACACTTTATAAGCCAGTTCACCACAGACATACGCCATATCGCAGGGAAAGAAAACGTTGTCGCCGACGCATTTTCCCCGATTGAAGCGACGTCGACCAACCTGCCACGAGTCGACTACCACCAACTAGCGGATCAACAACTACAGAACCCAGCCCTGCAGTAAGTCAAGTCACCGGAGAAGTGTTGAAGCAGTTGTCCCTCCCAAACGCCGAAACTGCGATATACTGCGACATTTCGCAAGAACAGGTACGGTCGTTCATTCCGGAGATCTTCTTCTTTAATGGCTCTATAGCCGGGATCCGGTCCTGCCCTCCCGCAACTTTTCTCTCCACCAGTCCCGATTTTGAGCCGATGTCATCCAGTTGGACATCCCTAAGCTCTGAGCGTCCTGGTCTACGCCATCCCTCCAGCGAAGGTTGGGTCTCCCTCGCTGTCGTACTCCATAGATAGTAGTCCAGTCAAATTAGGGGTTTGACTGGAAGATAATTCCGAAGTTGCTGAAAATTGGAACAGCCGTTAAAAACATTATTATACGTAAGCTGTAGAGTCTGCCACGCGATTGGGCGGCTGCAAACTTTTTTATTCAAGGTCAAAGGGTCAAAATATCAGTTTTTTGCAAATATCTGCTAAACCGTACGTCTTATCAGAAAATTGTGGTTACAACGTTTGTAGATTAGGCGATTATCTACAAAAAAGTATATTATACATTTTCTCGTAGGAATTGCCATTTCTGAGATATTGTCGTTTTAATAAGTTAAAATACTCATATTCTATCATTCCCGACTTGTAAAGGTCATCAGAAATTTAATAAATCCTTTGTTGGAGTACGCGGCTAATATTTTCAGGGGTGATTCCTGGATATATTTGGAGAAAAAAATTGTTCTACAGAGGGCGGCTATCTCCACTATCCACTAAGATACAGGGTGATTAGGGAAAAAATTTTGTTTTTTTTTTAAATTTACTGAAATTTGAATAACTCCTAAAGTAATTATCATAAAGTAGCCTAATTAGGCTCATCTTTTAGGTAAATGTGTATTCTTTAATTTGGTGTAAAACATAGCAGCCTGAGTGACTCCGTTCAAAAAATATGTAGGCTCAAACCAATGCTATTATGCCGCAGTTGAAAGACGAGTAACTTTTTATTTGTTCACGATAAAACACGATAAAACTACTACTACTACCTACAAAACTACCCAAAATAAACACTTATTGTATATGGAAATATTGTAGGTAATAGTTTGGTGCATCAGAAAAGCATAAAAAAAATGTACTGTTAGTAACGAATTTTCTGAGAAAAACGAAGAAATCTGCCAGGTCTAGATTCTAAGCATTGTTTGAGCCTATATATTTTTTGAACGGAGTCACTCAGGTTGCTGTGCTTTATACCAAATAAAAGAATACACATTTACCTAAAAGATGAGCCTAATTAGGCTACGCTATCATAATTACTTTAGGAGTTATTCAAATTTCAGTAAATTTAAAAAAAAACAAAATTTTTCCCCTAATCACCCTGTATCTTAGTGGAGATAGCCGCCCTCTGTAGAACAATTTTTTTCTCCAAATATATCCAGGAATCACCCCTGAAAATATTAGCCGCGTACTCCAACAAAGGATTTATTAAATTTCTGATGACCTTTACAATTCGGGAATGATAGAATATGAGTATTTTAACTTATTAAAACGACAATATCTCAGAAATGGCAATTCCTACGAGAAAATGTATAATATACTTTTTTGTAGATAATCGCCTGATCTACAAACTTTGTAAACACAATTTTCTGATAAGACGTACGGTTTAGCATATATTTGCAAAAAACTGATATTTTGACCCTTTGACCTTGAATAAAAAAGTTTGCAGCCGCCCAATCGCGTGGCAGTCTCTACAGCTTACGTATAATAATGTTTTTAACGGCTGTTCCAATTTTCAGCAACTTCGGAATTATCTTCCAATTATGGCGTTTTTTCGTCTATTTTGACTGGACTATAGGTCTTACCGTAGAGACCATGAAACACCAGATATTAGCATCCATGCACCACACAGCACATCCCGCCGTAAAGGCCACGACCAAGCTAGTTAACGGCCGATTCGTCTGACCTTTGAAGAGACTGCGTAATATACGTATGTAAGGGTCTGCATTCCTTGCCAGTGTTCAAAAACACAGCGGTATACGAAGACATATCATTGCCCAAATACACACCTCCCACGGAACGTTTTGCGCACTCAAACTTAGACATTATCGGACCATTACCACCATACCACCCGATGCAAGACATTACGGCAGCAACGGTGGGTCGACATTTCCTGGAAGGATGGATAGTGAGATATGGCGTCCCCTTGAGAGTGACCACAGACCAGGGACGGCAATTTGAGTCGTTACTTTTTAAAGAGCTGATCACGACGCTGGGAATCACACACCTCGAACAACGCCGTATCACCCACAGTAAAACAGCCTTTTAGAAAGATGGCACCGAACCCTGAAAGCTACCATTATGAGTCGAACGGAGAACTGATAGACTAATACTCTGCCAACAATTCTTCTAGGATTAAGGTCCACATTGAAGCCTGACCTCAAGGCGACGCCAGCTGAGGCGGTCTTCGGTACCACGCTCCGTCTCCCGAGAGAATTCCTGACGGAACCCTCAAAGAAATATATCGCGTCTGAGTTTGTAAATGATCTTTGCAAAATCATGCCAGCCATAAAACCCACAACCACCCATTCGACAATCTCTCCAGCCACTAAAGAGTGAAAAGACGCAGAATCAGAATCTCGTTAGACCGACTTAAGCCAGCGTTTTTTGATGTCAGAAAACGTGACCTTCCGGTCGGAAGCGAAAACACAAGAGCACAACAAGAAAGAAGAAAAGCAAAAAAACAAACAAAGAGATGATGACACGGTCCGACAGGAAGGTTCGCTTCGTAAGGGAAGTCTCTTTGGTCCTGCCACACCTTGAGAAATCTGCGTCCACCTCTAGTCCCCAAGCTGTACGGCCAAGAAAATTGGTTGAATCACGCCGCTCGAAAAATTATCCTCGCTCCCTCATTTAATTTTGAATTGGAAACAAGGAAGTAGTCCATAGGCTTTATAGTCCAGTCAAATAAGGCAAAAAAGGGGTCAATTTTGGTTGAGTAAAGTTTGTTCATTAGATAAATCTGTAGAACCAATAGTTTTCGAAATATAGGGCTGAGAAGTCTTGGCATCATGCTGCATTCGTTTCCGCACCACCTCAGAAGTAGAGCGCAAGGGGCGTTTTTTACATGGTATCCCCGTAGGCCTAATCGTTTGGTTCCAAGCTATGATAAAATTTTGTCGATTATCCTTCTGTCCTTTCTATTTCCACTTATTCCATACTGTCATCTTCAACTACAATCATCTTAGAAGAAAATAATGAAATGTGGTCGGTATTGTCATCGTTCAACTCAGGTTCAATGGCTGTATAATAGTCCAGTAAATAGGTACTTTTTCTTTGCAAAAAATACCGCACGCGATTTTTTTTTACCAAATGTTTTTACATATTTTTATGAGCTTAAATTCAAAATGGCGTCATCCCCACCCTTATGCTTCACTTACAATGAAGGGAAACGCGTTTAATTCTATATCTCAGAAACTATGCGTTTTACGACAAAAATGTATATAATCTTTTTTGTAGATAAATAAGTGATTTAACTTTTTTGTTCAGAATTTTTTGTTGTAAAGTTAATATCTTCGGAGTTATAGTGCTTCAAACTTTATATATCACTTTCTTCGCGCTATATTTCGTTAACGGTTAGCCCGCCATAAAAAAGTCCTGTATATGACTTATAGAACACACAATTATCTATAATTTTTGATTTTGTCATTTTTACATAGGGCTAATATTTCACGAGTTATAGCGCTTTAAATGTCGCAAAACGTAAATTCATAAAAAAAAAATTCCTAACATCTTTTTCTTTCCCCGTTTTATATCGTGTGTTGAGCTTATCATTGCCAACATTTGTTGCCTTTACTTTTTTCTATAAAGTTGATATTTATGGATTTATTACACCTCAAAAGTTAATTGTTACGACAGCAATACAATTATCTTCTAGGTTTGATTCCGTGGTCTTTGTCAGAGAAGACATACTATAGATCTCCTTGTTTTATGAACGTCCTTGGCAGGGTCTTCTAACAATATTTTCCTTCTAAAACCGGGAAGGGTCGTATTCCGCAGTGCTTAAAATTTCCAAATATTGTTGCAAACAATATTCTCTTTCTTTACGCTTTCAGTGGTTGTGACACAACGTCTTCAATATACGGCATGGGGAAAGCAAAAGTTTTATCCATTTTTCAAAAAAATCCACAACTCATAAATTCAGTAGAATTGTTTAAAGAAAAAAAAAATAGATCCAGATATGGTTGCTGAAGCTGGAGAGCGTTTCTTTATTGAGCTGTATGGAGGTAGCTCGTCAGAAACCAATATTAATTCACTTAGGTTCAAATGTTTTGGAAAATCGGCTACAAAAACCAAAGTGAACTTATCAGCTCTGCTTATAACTAAAGATGCTGCTCGACTTCACTCATTTCGAGTATATCATCAAGTGCAAACTTGGCTTAATAGTTATCAAGACCCAGAGGAAGGGGGCTGGAAGCGAACAAGATTTGGCTTACAACCAGTCCCAATGACAATTGCTCCGGCACCAGAAAATTTATTAAAATTGATATCCTGCAAATGTAGGAAAAATTGTGGCGGTTCCTGTGGATGCAGTGGATGAAGTGGAGGAAATTGCGAAAATGTGACGAAGGATGCAAACCTCCTTGAAGACAGTGAAATAAGTAAATGAGAACATTTGCGAGTTTTCAAGTCTCCCAGATATATCATTCGACGAAGAAAACGTCGTCATTAGATGGCAGCTTCATTGGTCTATCCGATTGTCAACCGACATCTTCGATATGAGGCTAAATAACATGTTATAGCATCATTGTTTCGTTTTCTTGTGGATTAGGCCTACTGGGGCAACCACAATAAAAAAAACGCGCCAAAAACTCGACCTCCACCCTGGTGTGGAAAAGGGTTTGTACCTACGCCAACGAAATTTCTTAATTATTTGTATGAACATTAATGTGTATCTATATGAAACATTTGGCGCTGAATTGCGGCTTAAGTATAAATGCTAGAAAAAAAAGTTTAAAGTAGAATTTCTACGGAATTTTTTAACAAACAAATTTGTTGGTATAACTTGTCATCGTAAATAAATAGTTGACTAGATATTTGCGAAAAAACCATTTTTAATAAACTTTTGAGGTGTAATAAATCCATAAATATGAACTTTATAGAAAAAAGTAAAGGCAGCAAATGTGGGCAATGATGAGCTCAACACACGATATAATCGGTTTTGAAATGAAACGGGGAAAGAAAAAGATATTAGGAATTTTTTTTTATGAATTTACGTTTTGCGACATTTAAAGCGCTATAACTCGTGAAATATTAGCCCTATGTAAAAATGACAAAAGCAAAAATTATAGATAATTGTGTGTTCTATAAGTCTTAGGAACGACTTTTTTATGGCGGGCTAACCGTTAACGAAATATAGCGCGAAGAAAGTGATATATAAAGTTTGAAGCACTATAACTCCGAAGATATTAACTTTACAAAAAAAAATTATGAACAAAAAAGTTAAATCACTTATTTATCTACAAAAAAGATTATATACATTTTTGTCGTAAAACGCATAGTTTCTGAGATATAGAATTAAACGCGTTTCCCTTCATTGTAAGTGAAGCATAAGGGTGGGGATGACGCCATTTTGAATTTAAGCTCATAAAAATTTGTAAAAACATTTGGTAAAAAAAAATCGCGTGCGGTATTTTTTGCATTACGAAGGCCTTTTTTTCGACCTATTTGGACGTCGAATTGAGACACGGCGGCCCTGACAACAGCCATAAGCAGAACCAGATTTTTCTTAAGGTCGTTGTGATTACTAAAATTTCCAAAAACATTTCATCTTCTTACTCGATACGTAACGTGTTTTGCAGCCAGCTCTTTGACTATAGGCCCAGGCCTTGCAGCAAATGCAGCCCTGAGAACAGTTAAAAGATCTGAAACGACACCAGACGCGTGTGTCCTACCAAAGAGTCCATGGTATGACGCAATTTACACCACGCTTCATGTCTATAGTCTCAAAACTGAACTCAACACTTCGTCATAGACCTTAAGACTGCCAGTGATAGCACAGTCAGAGTAGAACACTACAAACGCCATGCTGCGAATTCGGCATCCCCAATAATCACAATAATGTATAAACAAACAAATTTTCGTGCTTGGCTTACCCCAAATAAAAGCTCACTATATACGAATCTTTATTGCAATTAATACAACCACTCTGTGTAATCAGGATCAACAATCCTGAACTACCTTATAAATGTTCGGCATTAAGTGAATGAACAGCTTTCGCCCCCACAGTATTATAATATATTTCCACTGGTGTTTTATTAATGAACCCATTATTGTAAATGACCATAACGAAATTCATCGACGCCCCCATTCAGGACAAACGGCAGGGCTGCAGGATAAATGTAATCCTACGCAAAACTCAATCAGGAAGAAATCCGTCAATTAACTACCAGCCACGAAATAGGATGCTTTGTGTCATATAGTGACCCAGATCTGGAAAACATCTGGGACAATCCTTTTGAATAGGACTATCTCTGCGCAACATTGCTTCATTGAACATTAATCGCCTCGATGTGGGACTCAGCAACAAGTTTACTTTTCTTATAGTTTCGAATGTTTTGAGTACGGGCATTTCGATGTAACGACACCAAATCGATGAAATCGGAGCCTTTATTGATGTTGGACTTGGCTTAAGAAATTCCCTTTGTAGATACTACTGGTCCATCATATCGTTGATTACGTCAAGGTGCAGTGTCTATTAGCAGGCATCGCTCTAGGGATAAAAGAGGTTTGAGGATCATGAGGGTGTTGAAAGGGAGGCCGATGAACTCTGCGTTTGAACTTTGGGATATTTTAGTTGTTTCGAAAAATTATTTTACAGCAAGCGCGAACGCTAGTGCGGATGGTTTTCGCGCCTAGTTCGGGCCTTGCTGAGATGTTGTGAGATTTGGCTCGACCCCCTCCCCACCCTCCTAATCTCACGTGAGATTTTTCAGATTTAAAAAAAAGATAACTGATAAATCGAACTCCTACTTGGCCCTCCTCTATTCCACTCGCTTTTGCACTTATAGTGGACACACGAGTCAGAGTTACTTGGCTCCTACGCCGCAGCATTCGTCGAGTCGCGAGTTTGGCTGGCCTTTGGCGGCAAAACAATTGAGGGACAACTAAGTTTCTGGCGTCCGCATAAAAATTAGCCATATCCCTAGGCCTCTTTCACACACAGGTCGACGGCAGGCCGTGGCCTTGAAGCCAAGTATCACCACACAGCTCCTCGGCCGCCAACTGGATGGGGTCTGCAGTCCAAGAAAATTGACAAAAATCTTTAAGGTACGATTCCGAACAAGGCGGCAGACTGCAAACCCCAGACGACACTACTGAATTGGATGACCAAATCATTTGATTGGATGGGGGCCTCGGTAGCTTAGGGTGTAAGGCGTCTGACTACTATCCCAGAGGCCGGCTCGAATCCCGGCAGAGTCCCACGATCCTTCGCCTTTTCCATTTTCCCACCTAAATAACTTTCCTTCTTTCTTCTTCCTTCTTTACATTCCTGATTTCTCCTGTCATAGCCTTCCTAGGCCTTGCCCGCTCCACCACCGGTTGGTTTATGAGATTCAACTCGTTTCAGGAGGCATAACACTCCAGCGAGCTGTTTCTAGCCCCGATGTCCGAGTCGCGATAATAATGGTTGGGAGTAGGTGGACTACAAAATATCGTGGGTAGGTTGTGGCAGTTCCTTCCTTCACTTTCTCCCTCTCTTCACTATCTTCCGACTAGAGCTGCTGTTCGACATTGCACTCTATACGAAAATAATAGATTGTCAACAGTATAAAGGGCCTTTCCTGAGCCTCTAGTCTTAAACATAAAAAAAAATCGCAAACAACAGGCGCACTTAGTGATTTTATCATACAAATCAGTATTGTCGCCCTTGCGGTTTGTAGGCTGCCGCCTTGTTCGGAATTGTACCTTTATGTGTGTGGATATTTGTCGTTAATTTGTGCCTGAACATCTGAACTTCTATTTAGTCTCAAGCCGTGAATTTATGGCACAATTTCACGTCATATCCAGTCGAACCTGGAATCAAGGCCCGAACTAGCCGCGAAAACCATCCACACTCGCGTTCACGCTTGTTCACGGGGGTTCACGGCGTGAATCTGAAGCCTCCTTATGCTGTAAATATGCTAAGGGCGCCGGCGAAACTATTTTCCTCGGTCGTGGCGATGTCCCGACGAAATTTGTTGTATGCACATATAATGAGCGACGGCGACGAATATTAATCACACACACACATCCACCGGAATAAACCACTTGGACAGCCAAATGCTACACTCGCACACAGGACAACTTAGGAATACAAATCCATGACATAGCACCCAACAAAGGTCGGGTATTCTATTCGTTTTTGATAGTCGCTGTGGAAAGTGATTTGTCGGTCGCATTAAGGCACAAACATATTGGTCTGAAACAATGATGACGGCCGACTGCAAGAGAATTTTCCATGCATTTTATTTCTCCACGGCGTCTTGTGTCAGCAAATATGGCGGTCTGTGTAATTTCGTGTACTGTTGTCTTCGTCTGTGTGTTTCTAGGGATCAGTTTTTCATAATGGCCCTTACGTATTCAAAAAGCTTTTTGAAAAACTTCAAAGAATTCCCCTGGCTTCACCGTCTCAACTGCGAAAGTTAGATAATAAGCAAATTAGGAAACTGAACTTCTAATCTGAGCTCTTCTTCTTTCTTTAAACTCCTTTAATCCCTCATGGGACATAGGGCGGAATCTGAGCTCAGTTCGCATATAATTTCCACATATTCAACTGAGGATAAACAAACTTCAGTTCGCCCACTGGACTCGAGCTGAAGTAGAACGTAAAAGCTAGATCAAAAGAGAGTAATCAACTCAACTGGAATAATGGAATGCCATTCCAGTGGGCGTTTGCATTTCCGACTTCTGGCGAAAAAGCAACAACAATTTGAAGCATGCACTGAACATGAACTGGACTTTAGCCGGTGAAGCCACTTATGTGGGCTGAACAAATTTGAACTGAGGTCGTCCGTATCTGAACCCCCCCCCCCCCCCCCCCCCCAAAATTCCAAAGAATCTAAAACAATATAATACAACTCGACAGACAGACATTGACACATTAACTTTTTATATTTTAACGGATGATTATGGTCCGCCGCTCCTGGTCTAAATACCATTGTAGTAAGAAATACATAACATACACATAACGCTCGGTTAACCTCTCATGGGACATAGGGCGGAAACAGTTGCCCTCCAGTGGACTCTGCTTTGCGAGACAGCTCTGGATGTGGGTCTTTTTTTTTCCTGTGTGAGGTATTAGGTCCAAAGGTACTGCGGCCATTAAGTTGGCCTATTGTACTACAACCCCTACACCTCATATTTGTAGGCCAGACCGTCTGAACAAGTTCAGCAGTCTGCCTAGTGGTTTGTCGCTTAGACTTGAGTGTTCGAGCAGGGACTTCTCGAACAGAGAGACCCTGCTCCTTGCTATTGCAGGGCACTCACAGAGAACATGAAGGGCAGACTCATCCTCTTCTAGGCAAAGCCTACATGTAGGGTCCTCCGCCCTTCCTATCTTCCATAAGTGGTAATTTAGGGCACAGTGTCCGGTAATTAAGCCAACAAGTGTCCTAACATCACTCCTACTGCGCCGTAATAATTCCTTGGCCGTCTTAGGGGACGGCACTGGAAGGAACCGCTTAGAGTTGGCCAGTCCAGGAGCGGACCTCCAGGGTTCAATATGTTTCATCAAAGTCCGATCGGCCAGGGCCCTTTGCAGCAAGCTGGACGGTGCCCCAATAGCCGGCTCTGGACCAATGAATTCTAAATCAGAGCCCTGTTTAGCCAGGGCATCCGCACTTTCATTGCCTTCGAAGCCCCGGTGACCCGGGACCCAGACAAGTGTAATTTGATTGAGAACGCCCAACTCATGAAGAGCACGTTGGCAGTCCTAAACTAATTTCGACTTGGTCCTACGGGACCTTATCGCTCTAATTGCCGCTTGGCTATCAGAGAAGATAAAAATCCGTTTATTTTGGTAGGCCCTTCTTAAGTTCTCATGAGTGCATGCCAGAATAGCGTACACCTCTGCTTGAAAGACAGTTGCCAGAGTGCCTAAACTTATAGCCTTGCTGAATCTGGGACTTTCACTCCAGATTCCGGCGCCTACACCTGTCTCCGTTTTAGAGCCATCCGTGTACCATAGTAGCCCGCCCGGCAAAACTTTAGGAAAAGTCCAGGTAAGCCTTTCCTGTATATGTACAGAAGGTTGCTTAAATTTTGAGATTTTATAGGGCATGCCGTCCGATAGCATCTCTGCTTCCGGAATCTCTTCTATGATGTTGATTATTATAGAATGTCCTCGCCCAAGACCAGCGCCCAAGTAACCATTCGCTTTCAGCCGCAGCGCCGCGTTTATGGTTGACTTCTCTACCTCAAGGTGGAGGGGTACCAAATTGAGGAGAGTCTCCAGCGCTGCCGTTTGGGAAGTGCGGATGGCCCCAGTGATGGAAAGGCAAGCCATTCTTTGAATTTTGCTTAAAATGGTTATGGAACCCTTAAGCTTCGTTCTGTGCCACCAAACTAAAGCTCCATAAGATACCATGGGTCTTATGATGGTGGTGTATATCCAGTACATGGTTTTCGGTTGCAAACCCCAGGTGGAACCACAAGCTCTGCGGCAAGCCCACAGGGATCTGCGCGTTCTACACATCAGAGTGTCCATATGCTGTTTCCAGTTGAGCTTGGCATCTAGCGTCACTCCTAAATATTTGGCTTGTTGTGAAAAGCCTATAGTTCTGCCCGCGAATGTAGGTTCCCAAATTCCCGGTAGTGATCGTTTCCTGGTGAAAGGAACTAGAATCGTTTTGTCGGGATTCACTTTTAGACCTACGCTCTCGCACCAGCTAGAGACCAGATCAAGTGCCTGATCAGATTCACCTGTAATTACTATGACGACATCGTCAGCGTAACCTTGGGCGAAAATGTTTCGACCGTTGAGCAGCTCGAGGAGTTCATCTACAACAAGGCACCAGAGAAGTGGAGATAAAACTCCTCCCTGCGGGCAGCCTCTTGCTATAGTGCCCTCCAGAGACCCGTCAACATGAGAAATAATTAGTTTGCGAGTTATCAGCATAGAGTCAATCAAGATCTGGGTCTTGCTCTGACCTGGATCTCCCAATTGTTGCGGCCTCTGCTAATAGGGCTCTCCCCACGTTGTTCTAGGTCTTTCGATTCGACGGGTTGCGGACTTCAGTCAAGGGCATGTTTGGCAGGATTCTCGTTTTCGAGTCGCAAGTTGTGGCCAATTAAATTCCATTTCCTTCGCCTGATTTGGTCGTTCTTGGCCGGCACGGGGCCATAGTTCTTCATTTGAAATTCTAACTTGTCAGCGGATTTGTTGATGAAAACTTGCAGGCGCCGCTTGATGAATTCGGTGACCTTCCATGTTTCGACACCGTACAAAAGAACTGCCTTAACGATGGAGTTTAACAGCCGCAATTTGGTGTTAGTTGAGATCTCCGTTGATCTCAATATGCGGAACATGAATGCATATGCGCTTCGTGCTTTATTTATTCTGACATTGCGGCCCGTTCAATGGTGTTTGCATTTATCCGCTTTTCTTTGGTTTTCGTCGAATTTAACCTTAAGCCTGCTGGACTACTTTCTTTTGCCAAATTGTTTAACATGTTTTTGATATCCTGGTGTCTATCTGCAAGCGAACAGATATCATTCGCGTAGTCGAGATAGTTAATCATCATCATTGTGCTCCTTTAATCCCTCATGGGACATAGGGCGGAAACAGTTGCCCTCCAGCGGACTCTGTTTTGCGCGACAGCTCTCAGCTCCGACCAGGATCTCCCAGTTGTTGCGGCTTCTGCTAGTAGGGTTCTCCTCCATGTTGTCCTAGGTCTTCCGACTCGACGGGATCCTTGCGGATTCCAGTCGAGGACCTGCTTGGCTAGATTTTCGTTTTCGCGTCGCAAGGTGTGTCCAACCCAATTCCATTTCCTTCGTCTGATTTGGTCGTCTATCCTTTCTTGGCCGGCACGGCGCCATAGTTCTTCGTTTGAAATTTTATCTTGCCAGCGGATTTTTAGGATACGACGCAGGCATCTGTTGACGAAGACTTGTAGGCGCCCTGTGATGAATTGGGTGACTTTCCATGTTTCGCAACCGTACAAAAGTACTGCCTTCACGTTGGAGTTGAACAGCCGCAATTTGGTGTAAGTTGAGATCTCCGTTGATCTCCATATGCGGAACAGGCATGCATATGCGCCTCGTGCTTTATTTATTCTGGAACTGACATCTTCTTCTGCACCGCCATTTTCGGTAATAATACTACCGAGGTAGCAGAATTTATCGACCAGTTCCACGTCACGGTTATTCAGCGCAGTCCGTTCAATGGTGTTTGCATTTATCCGCATTTCTTTAGTTTTAGTTGGATTTAGCCTTAAGCCTGCTGGACTACTTTCTGTTGCCAAATTGTTAATCATGTTTTTGAGGTCCTGGTGTCTGTGGGCCAGCAAACAGATATCATCGGCGTAGTCGAGATCCTTAAGGCGGTCTAACAAACCCCATTGTATGCCGCCTGTTCTATTATCTAGAGCGCCGACAAGGATGTCATTTATTACTATAAGAAATAGTAATGGCGAAAGTAGGCATCCTTGTCGTACTCCTGAGCTCACCTCGAAGCTGTCGGATAATTTTCCATTATGGAGAACTCTGCATTTGGAATTGTTATATAGGGCTTTTATCAATTCTATTATTTTATCAGGCAGTCCACGTTGCCGTAGTGCCTGCCAAATGAAGCTCCTATTAACCGAGTCGAACGCTTTCTCATAGTCTACGAAAGCAAGGTAAAAGGGGGATCGGAATTCAGTAGACTGCTCCACTATTATTCGTAAGGTGTTGATATGATCAATACATGAGCGGCCCTTCCTGAATCCGGCCTGATGCCTCCTAAGCGTTCGGTCTACTGCCTCACTTATCCTAGATAGTAATATATCGGACAAAATTTTGCCCACTGTAGATAGTAAACAGATGCCTCTCCAGTTGTCGCATATTGTTAGGTCCCCCTTTTTTGGTATTTTGACTATGATACCTTCCGTCCAATCCTCCGGAAAGGTACAGGTGTTCCATGCTATTTCCAGGATTGGCTGAAGCGCATCTGCTATGAGGCTTGAATCGGCTTTCAACAATTCTGGCGGGATGCCATCTTTCCCAGCTGCTTTACCATTGGCCATCGCATGAATTGCGGTTACTATTTCCGTCTTGGATGGGGCTCGGGTGGTGATTCTTATAGGCTGTGCATTGTTGCTGGTTTCCTGAGGTTCCTGTGTAAATGAACCATTCAGGGCGGCGAAGAAGTAATCTCTACATCTTTGGAGCTGCTCCTCGTCGCTGCACAGCAGCCTTCCATCCGCACTCTTAACGGCATGCTTTTTAGTAGAGTGCTTTCCCGAGAGCTGTTTAGTAATTTGGTACAGCACCTTACTGTTGCCTGTGTTTGCCGCGTTTTCCGCTTTTTCTGCGAGCTCGTTTATCTGCTGCCTTTTATCACGCCGGACACTTCTCTTTACCTCCCGGTGTAATTGGAAGTACTCCCGTTCCAGTTGGTAACGTCTTTCGGGGTCGCTTGTAGAGTTTACGTTATTTTTTAGGGCCCTTCTGCGTTCTATTTTTTGCCAGGTTGTGTCCGAGATCCAGTGTTGCTGGTTTCTTGGGACATAACCGATGCTCATTTCCGCAGCCGTTAATATTGCGCCCTTTGTCCTACTCCACAGCTCTTCAATATTTGTGTCGTCAGAAACGTTGTGCTGGTTTAATATTTGTTGTAGGTTTCCAGCAAATTCCCGCTTTTTACCGCTCTCCCGCAGAAGGTCGACGTTGAACCGTCTACGGTTTATAGCATCGCGTTGTACGTTTCTGATTGCGGCGATTTTAAGGCGAATAGTTGCTACTACCAAATGGTGGTCGCTTCCAGTGTCTGCTCCCCTGAAACTCCTGACATCCTCAAGGATAGTTCTCCATCTGCGGCTGACGGCCACATGATCTATCTGATTTCTCGTTCTACCATCGGGCGATACCCAGGTCTCTTTGTGTATCTTCTTGTGACAAAAGTAAGTTCCACCTACCATGAGTTGGTGGGAGCTACAGAAGTCAACGAAAAGCTCACCATTGTTATTGGTAACTTGGCTTAGACCTTGATTTCCAATTGTTTGTTCAAGGCCGGTGTTGTCACGGCCGATCTGTGCGTTTAAGTCACCCATTAATACAATGATGTCTCCCCTTGGAATAGAGCGAAAAACCTCATTCAGTCGCATATAGAACTCGTCCTTGATGTCATCTTCTGCGTCTTCAGTTGGAGCATAGCATTGGACTACCGTAGTACTTCTTAGTCTGGTACGCAGGCGCACGGTAATAATCCTCTCAGAAACTGGTGACCAGCTAATGAGGCTGGACCTGGCTTCTTTGGTGAGTATTACACCAACGCCACTCCTACGGCTTTCAGTTTCGTTTCTACCAGAATATAAGAAGGACTCACCGTTTTGATTTTATATCGATTCATCTCGTTGAGGACTTCATCCAGCCGTCCCTCAGCCAGCAGTGTTCTCACATTCCATGATCCGATTCGTGTCCTTGTTCGAAAAGCAAAGGTCGTCGTCGTGTTGTCCATCCGGTTCCGAGGCATTGTTTGCCGATTCGTAGCAATGGTGTTTTTTATGGGAGCGGGTTGCTAACCCTCAGCCCAACCGACTTAAAGCTCTGTTTTGTGGCGCAGAGAGCTCGCCATTCGCCCGTCTCCCGTTAGCTCCTTCCGAAGAAGTTCCCCGGGGGGCACCGCGGGGAGGTGGGATTAGGACTTGCTAACAGGTCTGCTAGGTGTTCGTCTGCAGTGACTTTTCTCGGGTTTTGGCAGAGGTGGCAAATCGGGTACCACCACTTTCCGAGGTCTTTGTTAGCCGTTTGCCCCCCAAATTATTAATACAAGAAATAGTAATGGCGAAAGTAGGCATCCTTGTCGTACTCCTGAACTCACATCAAAGCTGTCGGAAAATTTTCCATTATGGAGAACTCTGCGTTTGGAATTTGTATATAGGGCTTTTATCAATTCTATTATTTTATCGGGCAGTCCATGTTGCCGTAGTGCCTGCCATATAAAGCTCCTGTGAGTTACTCCAATCATATTGCCTTGTACTTACGTAAGAGGTTTTCACGAGTGCGGTACACAACGGCATCCTTACAGCATCAATTGTGCTACTGCCGGTTGCTAGGTACCATTTTACTATGCAATAGGACTCCGTTTTATTTCTCCTGTAAGGAGTAGTGATCGATGTTTGCTCCTGTTCTCGTTCTCACGTCAAGAATTGAGTGCTTCCATTTACAGAGACGAATTATTTATTTGGTATCGTTGCCACGAAAGGAAGCTACGGATGCAGATTCGGCGCGACTTGATTATTAATTATGAACTGTAGAAAATGTTTTGGTAAAACCGAATAAATCAACAGGATTTGGTGACTAAATAAATATTGGCTTGGTTTAATTCTCTACAAATATATAGAGTTTATTTTATCTAAATGTTCCATAATTCAGCCACAATACAACCCAACAGCTCCAGCTCATTAGTATGTGAATAAGAGTAAAACTTTTATAATTAAAAAGCGACATATTTGAAACTTTGTTAATTATCTAAACTATTTCCGTAATTCCCCAAACATCTGTTCCCCTGCCTGCCCTCCGATATATCATGCCCAAGTTGGGAACATGTACACCCTGTAAAACATAAACAGAATTTCACAGGATTCACTTTTCCCTTTGTTGCTGTGTAAAACTAATCTTGAACACGAGAAGTTCAGGATTCTTAGCAATGTTGAGCTGGAGCAAGATAAAATGGATTCCTTGTTTTGTTAACATTCGCCATTTATTATTGTGTTCCAGCGCTACCTGTAATTAAGTTAAATATATGGCATCTCAAATTGAACCTTGTATTGCTGGTATCGAGCTAACTGTGTCACTGTGTGAAAGCTTTATGGAGACACATATTGAAAATTAATTGCACCCAATTGACTTTCCAAATTAGAGGCGTAATGCATGCGAGCTACTGGTGGGAAGTTATTATTTTGTTTTATTAGTTTTAATGAAGTTATAATTAAATTTATGTCTACAGAATGACAGAAATTTTAACGCCACGTAGCGTCAAAAGTATACAATGTCGGATATTAACTTTTAATTAAATCATTTCTAATTCTTATAAATCCAATCCAATAAAACTGCTCTTGAAATGCTTGCTATAAAATTGTCTAATGGAAATACAACAGAAATGTTAAAAGGTTGAACAAGAAACCTGTATGGGTAGACAATCCGGTCTGGTACCACGACGTTTTTGTCGTTTTGTATCTTTCTACATTTATGGAACAAAAAAATTGTTCAACACAACATTGAAACATTGTGAATACATAAGTGTTTGAAAACAACAGTGCAACAAACAAAATAATCTAATAGAAAACAATCTAAATTATCGGTATATGACCTGGGCACTCAGCCCATCATTACCATAACCAAAACGTATTAACAATAAAAATTCGAAATATCTCAATATAACAACAAAAATTAACAAATTAAAGCTACAAATTAAATATTTTTTTAAAAGAACGTGGTTTTGAAGGAAAACTCCTTCTCAGATCACAGATTTATAGAGTTCCAACTGCAAGACCCTAGGCCAGTCATCTATTCCAAAATTAAAAACCTCCAAAGGACAAATTGGGGTTACTATACTAGGCTTATCGCAAAAACCTTGCCAGTAAGCCTCCCTGTGTTCCCAAAAACCGACAACAACTCGACAGCATTGTGGACATTTTCACAGAACAACGACATTTATAAAGCTTGTCCGAACAGACCGCATAAAGAGGCTTCCAAACCGCCATGGTGGTCTCGCGAGCTTGAAACACTCCGAAAAGATTGCAGAAAGGAATTTAATTCAGCTAGACGCAGTAGCAGCGCAACCTCCTGGGGCCGCTATAAGTCGAAGCTGAATAGATACAAAATGGCAAAAGGAAGGCCAAACGTACCTCCTGGGCCACCTTTTGCAGCAATATAGAGTCCACATCGGAAACCTCAAGGCTGCGTAAAATATTAACTAAAGCACCAACAATGTTTAGTTATTTACGCAAAGAAGACGGCGATTGGACTGGCTCAAGCAGAGAATCCCTGAAACTACTTATGGACACCCACTTCCCAAATAGTACTACAGTTGAGACAGAAGCCAAAAGACTTCAGACCAATCAGCCTATCTTCCTTTACATTAAAGACTCTAGAAAGGCTAGAGTAGGATATTCAAAAAAGACAGCTCAAAAGACAGTTGCTTCACAACACCAACCAACAGCATTCCAACTTTTTGCCGCAAACGGAACACTCATAAAAACATACGGAAAAAAGTGCTCCATCTAAATATTGGACTACGTAGGCCATATACATGGACCTTTGTTATAGCCGAAGTGGAAACCCCAATAATAGGTTTAGATTTTTTGAAGGCTCATGACCTTTTAGTGGATCCACGCAGAGATACCTTGATAGATAATCAAACAAAATTGGAAATTAAAGGCATCGCAGCAAATCACATCATACATATGTAGCATTTACAGTTTTAACAGAGAAGATGTTTTCTCAAAAATAATCAGCGAATACAAGGACATAACCATCCTGAGCGATAACAAAGAGGCGAAACACACAAAAGTGCTACATTACATACAAACAAACGGTACTCCAGTTTCTGCTCGTCCAAGAAGATTGAACCCGGAAAAATTTAAAGCCGCAAAAGAGGAAATTAGATTTTTAATGGAAAAAGGAATATGTCAACCGTCAAAAAGTCCCTGGGCAAGCCCATTACATTTAGTAATGAAACCAAACGGACAATGGCGACCATGCGGAGACTATAGAGCACTAAACGCCAAAACAATTCCCGATAGGTATCCGTTACCATTCATCAATGACATGACTTCAATTTTAGTAGGAAAAACATTATTTTCAAAAATAGATCTTCAAAAGGCGTACCACCAAATTCCAATTGCTCCGGAAGGCATTCCAAAAACCGCTATAACAACCCCTTTTGGATTGTATGAATTCCGATTTATGACATTCGGATTACGAAACGCCGCACAGACGTTTCAGAGACACATCCAACAGATATGTATTTCTAGGCATGGATTTCATATTCCCATACGTAGATGATTTACTGATTGCATCATCTAACATAAAGGAACACGAGGAACACCTACATATCGTCTTCAAAAAATTAAGAGAGTATGGTTTAACAATAAATGCTTCAAAATGCGAATTAGGAAAGGAAAAAATCAATTTCTTAGGACATACAGTCACAGCTACTGGTATAAAACCTCCCAAGGAAAAGGTTGAAGCAATCCTTCGTTTTCAAAAGCCAGAGCAAGCGTGTCAACTAAAAAGGTTCCTAGCAATGATAAATTTCTACAGGAAGTTTATCCCTCACGCCGTCGAGAATCAGATGTTACTCCAGAAATTAATATTCGGCAATAAAAAAAATGACAAGTCAGCCATAAAATGGACGACTGAAACCGAACAAGCTTTCATCAAATGCAAGAACCAATTAGCAGACGCTACAATGTTAGCATATCCAATTCCAGGTGCAAGATTATTTTTATTCGTGGATGCATCAAGCCGAGCGGTAGGAGCCACATTACACCAGTTAATTAAAAATGAACTCCAACCATTAGGTTTCTACTCGGAAAAACTGACCAAACCACAGCTTCGGTATAGCACATACGACAGGGAACTGACAGCAGCATACCAAGGAGTTAAGCATTTTCGGCACGACATCGAAGGACGTACAACTAAAATAATAACGGACCACAAACCGCTAATTTTTGCCTTCAAACAAAATCCAGATAAAGCCTCCCCACGACAGGCACGCCAATTGGATTACATAGGACAATACACTACCGACATGGAACATGTAAATGGAGAAGAAAATTGTGTAGCCGACCTGTTATCAAGAATTAACACACTTGACACCAACAGTAACATTATAGAATTCCAGAAACTCGCACAGGATCAAAAAGAGGATGAGGAGTTACAAAAACTGTTAAACAATAGCCAAGCCACTTCACTTCGCCTATAACCTTTCGACGTACCGGGAACAACTGCGAAATTATATTGTGATACCTCTCAACGAAAAATTCGCCCGTGGGTACCAGAAGGACAGAGGAAAGATGTCATCAATAAGCTTCACAATCTGTCACATCCAGGATATAAAGCAACAAAAAGGTTAGTTGCGGAACGCTTCGTATGGAACCAAATGTCGAAAACAATCTGCATCCAATGCCAAAGAGTCAAGACACAACGCCATACAAAAACTATTCCCGCTAAGTATCCGCTCGTTGATAAGAGATTTGAACATGTTAACGTCGACATAGTTGGTCCACTTCCGTCATCCGAGGGATTTCGCTATATACTCACTATAATAGATCGATTTAGCAGATGGCCAGAGGCTATTCCTTTAATGGACATCTCAGCTGAAGCAGTAACAAAGGCATTCATTTCGGGATGGATATCGAGATATGGAGTACCGTTAAAAGTAACTACCGATATGGGACGCCAATTTACTTCCAACATATTCAAAGAGGTGACGAAAGTATTGGGAATCAAGCACATCACAACAACGCCCTATCATCCTCAGGGAAACGGATTGGTAGAAAGATGGCATCGAACATTAAAGGCTGCCTTAAAATCTCACAACAGTACTGACTGGACAAACACACTACCTTACGTAATGTTAGGGTTACGCTCCACTTATAAAGAGGACATATCAGCAACCGCGGCAGAATTGGTTTATGAATGCCCGTTAACATTACCTGGTGAATTCATTAAGGATCCAGACGCAAAAGCAATGGACCAGACAGAGTTTGTCAAAGATTTAAGAAGGAAAATGGCCGATCTTCGCCCTCAACAGACATCACATCATGCTACAGCGAAACCATTCGTTCATCCAGCACTAGAGCACAGCACACATGTGTTTGTAAGAAACGACAAGGTACGTGCACCCCTAGAATTACCATATGATGGACCTTTTAGGATACGCCATGAAAAATGTTTTGAAGTCGATGTTAACGGACGAAATTCACGAGTATCTGTAGATCGCGTGAAACCAGCATTTTTGGAGAGCGAAAACAGGATGCATGCACCAGCAAAACAGGATACGCAGATTGCATCCAAAACGTTGCCTCACCTGAAACCAGCATTAAAAAGCACAGCGACAAAAGCAGGAAGAACTATAAGGCTTCCGGTACGTTTCAGATGAGTTTTCCACAGGGGGGAGTATTGTGGCAGCACCAAAGTATTTTGGCAGCACACAAAAAGTTTCGCCAAGTTAAAAGAAGAAGAAGAGAGGGGTGGTCAACTGCGAACGAAGCCGACAAGACGCGCGTTGATTATATTAAAACGAATTTTATAACCCTTTAGAAATTTTGTAATACATAGTTCATTAAAACGAAATTATTGTTTTGTTAATATCGTAATAATCTTGTTGTCGAAAGGAAATTATTTTCAGTTAATAAAGTTAAACGTGTAAACTTCTTATTCATTTCGGTAATCCTCTCCACGCTTTCGAATAGCCACCAGCACCCACAGGCTAATCGAAATATCTCTGAAGCAGACCTTATTAACCTCGGAACTCTCTGGCGCACAACACACCTATACAAAGGGCAATCTACTGATACTGCCTTTCACTCATTGGTCTCCACCATTGAAAAATCCCACGAGGTCAAGGAGAATACATTAGTAGCATTTCTTGACATAGAAGGAGCATTTAACAAAGTATTGCCGGACGCTATTACCCTGGCCTTGACAGAACATCGGATCGAGACATCGTTGGTGTCTCTTATCCATCAAATGCTTACTGGTAGGATGGATGATGAGCTCGATATTGAGCGACAGCCCGGTCCGAAAGGCCGTAAATAGAAGCCCTCCGCAAAGAGAAGTACTTTCCCCACTGATATGGGTCGTAACTATGAACCAGCTGTTGCGACGCATGCAGGCAGAGGGGCATCACTTCCTGGCGTACTCAGACGAAGTTGTTATCATCAAAAAAGGAAAATTTCCTCAAGTCCTCTGCCATCTCATGGAGGCGGCGTTACAAACCCTCTCAAGCTGAATTACCACCCGCGGACTCAGCGTTAACCCAGTAAAAACGGAGCTGGTCCTCTTCACAAGGCAGTATAAGATCTCTCCGTTAACACCCCCTCGGCTTAACAATGCTAGGCTCAAAATTAGCAACAGTGCCAAGTACCAGGGAGTAAGCAATCGTCCGCCCAATGCTCCTTTACGGGGTTCTAGTATGGTGGCCATCCCTGAGTAAATCCACCGTGCTAAACAAATTACAGACAGTAAAAAGATGTGCGGAGTTAGGCATAACAGTGGCAATTCGCTCCACACCTACAGATGCCCTAAATGTTATGTTATACCCCCTTGCTTTAATTTTGTGGCAAGGGAAAGCGCAACCATCGCACTCCTTAGAATGAAAGAATCCGGTTTATGGACCACACACTGAACGCTGTTACTATCTCCACAAAAACCGACTTCTGCATTCCCAAAATTACCTTTGCGAGGAACTACGAAGTCCACATCCCTTCACGTCGTGAATGGACAAATAGACCACACAGTTTTCAGGGTGCCATAAACTTCTTTACTGATGTCTCTAAGCTCGAGGGTCGAGTGGGAGGAGGAGTATTTTCCCTAGAACTTGGGATTGAAGTCTCCTTCCGGCTACCCGACCACTGCAGTGTATACCAAGCGGAGGTTCTACCTATACAAGAGGCTGTTCTGCAAATGAACCAGCAAGGCTATAGGAACCGGACTCTCTATATCTTCTCAGATAGTCAGGCGACTCTGAAATCCCTGCGCTCCTGCAAAACAGCTCTATAACTACCTCTGAATGTCGCAGATCACTTAACGAGATGGCTCAGCAGTTCAGGACACTCCTCGTATGGGTGCCCGGTCACCGAAATATAGAGGGAAATTGTAAAGCTGACGAACTGGCTAGGAAAGGCACGACCGCTACTCTCCTTCCAGAAAAGGAAAGAGTTGGTATGCCTTGGGCCACCTTTAAACTCCGATGCAAGCAACACACAATGCAACAAGCGAAAAGCACTGGGGAGATCTTAATAAATGCACTTTGCCCAAATTAACCTGGCCATCTTATGATCTCGGGCTGACCCCCTCACTATTGAGCCTGGGGAGACAAGACAAGAAGATTGGGCTCCCGCAACTTAGAAGAATCATTACTTCGAGAAGGTTTTAGTGAAGAAAAGACATTTTAACATCAGGTTTAAAGTGGGATCACTTTGACATTACAATGGGCCTATCATCCTGGCCTAAGCGTATGAGCTTAAACCAACAGCTCAGTCATATCTAACCTAACCTAACGTAACCTAACCTAAAAGAACGTGTTCACAAACCCCATTATATCGATCTTGGCCGTCTGGTTATGTTCGCTTTATGAAAAACTCAATTTCAATTTATTTTGCCACGAGCTGATTTTTTTAGCAACAATGAAATTTCCCTAAACCACCATCCTCGAATAAGATTTTACGAGAACCTGACTACTGCAAAGTGCAGAGGATCCAACGAGGTTTAAACGTAACTCAAAATCATTATCGAAAGTAAAAGGCACGTGCCAGTATTCGTATGAAAATTTATCCTCGTTTGACGAGTATCGAGGAAAAAGAAAATTATGGTTAAGATAACCATTATCCTTATGGTAATACGACCCCCCAAGCAACCGAATACGAAATGAATTTTAAATCTCGAAAAGAACGTTTTCCGGCAGCCAAAATCCTTATCTCAATTAAACCTGAGTAAGGGAAAATCCTCAAAATTTTACACTTTTTCGCTTCCGAGGATGGGGATGAAATCTCGCAAATGTGCTCGGAGGTACCTAGTAAAGTCTGCTGCTTGTGTCAGGAGAAGTGACTTTTTTTCAGTAATCAATCACAATGACTAATGAGTGAGCAAAAGTGAAGGAATATGGGATGTCGACGCCCAGAAGTGACATTGTACGATAAAAAGTTCTGATGTCTCTGGCCGTATTAAAATTTAGTGGCAGCATTAAGAATTTAGTGCAAAGTGAATTAAATTTCTTTTCGTGGTTGGAATATACATACATAATTTTCAAATTGGTGCATAATTTTCATAAAGTTATAAGAAGAATAAACTACAAAGTAAGCTGACACTAAAGCCATACAGGTACTGGTGTTAAGCTCATACACTTAGCCCAAAAGGATAGGCCCATTAAAGTGATCCCAATTTAAACCTGATGTTAAAAGGTCGTTTCTTCGCTACCTTGAGGACGTAATGCAACTTCTTAGTTGGGGGATCCCAATCCTCGAGATTTCCGAAGGTTTGCTTTGAAATCGTTCACCAAATGTAGTTAGTCTCCTTCTGCTTAGGGCTGGGTAGCAGAGGAGATGCTCAGGGCCGGCGTTTGGCTTTTTTGCGCCCGGTGCAGTATGCCATATTACGCCCCCTCTCAGCTGTTAATTTTTTGATCGCGGTGAAGGACAATGAAAAAAACAAGAAATGAAGGCACGGGAAGACTTTTTCACTTTTTCCTTCTGAAATTACGCCCCGTCCAATTACGCCCCGTCCAATTAGGAGTTTGGGCTAGGACAGCGAAGAGAACGGACGTGTGCTGTTCCGGTCCCTAAAAACGTGCCGACACAAAAAAACAAACAAAAACTGTTAAAAAAAAGAGTGCGAGTGAAAAATCAAAACTAATAAAAAAAGTGCACAAAAAAAAACTAATAAAAAACAGTGACAACAAAAAAATAACGAGCGCAGTCTAACGCGAAGGCCCATCACCCTTCAATAGACTAAACGACCGACCGGACCGACGAACGGCACAAGTAAGTACCCTTGCTCCCTACCCTCTCTCGCATCCGGGTCCTGCAGGTTCCGCGGCTAAAATCTGTCGGTCGATGAAATTTGCCCCGTCTCAAAAGGCATAACACTTTGACGCGGACAAATTTTATTGACTCTGTAGTACATGGAAATGGTACTTTAACATTAGTCCAGTAAATAGGTCGAAAAAAGGCCTTCGTAATGCAAAAAATACCGCACGCGATTTTTTTTACCAAATGTTTTTACATATTTTTATGAGCTTAAATTCAAAATGGCGTCATCCCCACCCTTATGCTTCACTTACAATGAAGGGAAACGTGTTTAATTCTATATCTCAGAAACTATACGTTTTACGACAAAAATGTATATAATCTTTTTTGTAGATAAATAAGTGATTTAACTTTTTTGTTTAGAAATTTTTTTGTAAAGTTAATATCTTCGGAGTTATAGTGCTTCAAACTTTATATATCACTTTCTTCGCGATATATTTCGTTAACGGTTAGCCCGCCATAAAAAAGTCCTTCCTAAGACTTATAGAACACACAATTATCTATAATTTTTGCTTTTGTCATTTTTACATAGGGCTAATATTTCACGAGTTATAGCGCTTTAAATGTCGCAAAACGTAAATTCATAAAAAAAAAATTCCTAATATCTTTTTCTTTCCCCGTTTCATTTCAAAACCGATTATATCGTGTGTTGAGCTCATCATTGCCCACATTTGCTGCCTTTACTTTTTTCTATAAAGTTCATATTTATGGATTTATTACACCTCAAAAGTTTATTAAAAATGGTTTTTTGCAAATATCTAGTCAACTATTTATTTACGATGACAAGTTATACCAACAAATTTGTTTGTTAAAAAATTCCGTAGAAATTTTACTTTAAACATTTTTTTCTAGCATTTATACTTAAGCCGCAATTCAGCGCCAAATGTTTCATATAGATACACATTAATGTTCATACAAATAATTAAGAAATTTCGTTGGCGTAGGTACAAACCCTTTTCCACACCAGGGTGGAGGTCGAGTTTTTGGCGCGTTTTTTTATTGTGGTTTCCCCAGTAGGCCTAATCCACAAGAAAACGAAACAATGATGCTATAACATGTTATTTAGCCTCATATCGAAGATGTCGGTTGACAATCGGATAGACCAATGAAGCTGCCATCTAATGACTTGACGTTTTCTTCGTCGAATGATATATCTGGGAGACTTGAAAACTCGCAAATGTTCTCATTTACTTATTTCATTGTCTTCAAGGAGGTTTGCATCCTTCTCACATTTTCGCAATTTCCTCCACTTCATCCACTGCATCCACAGGAACCGCCACAATTTTTCCTACATTTGCAGGATATCAATTTTAATAAATTTTCTGGTGCCGGAGCAATTGTCATTGGGACTGGTTGTAAGCCAAATCTTGTTCGCTTCCAGCCCCATTCCTCTGGGTCTTGATAACTATTAAGCCAAGTTTGCACTTGATGATATACTCGAAATGAGTGAAGTCGAGCAGCATCTTTAGTTATAAGCAGAGCTGATAAGTTCACTTTGGTTTTTGTAGCCGATTTTCCAAAACATTTGAACCTAAGTGAATTAATATTGGTTTCTGACGAGCTACCTTCATACAGCTCAATAAAGAAACGCTCTCCAGCTTCAGCAACCATATCTGGATCTATTTTTTTTTTCTTTAAACAATTCTACTGAATTTATGAGTTGTGGATTTTTTTGAAAAATGGATAAAACTTTTGCTTTCCCCATGCCGTATATTGAAGACGTTGTGTCACAACCACTGAAAGCGTAAAGAAAGAGAATATTGTTTGCAACAATATTTGGAAATTTTAAGCACTGCGGAATACGACCCTTCCCGGTTTTAGAAGGAAAATATTGTTAGAAGACCCTGCCAAGGACGTTCATAAAACAAGGAGATCTATAGTATGTCTTCTCTGACAAAGACCACGGAATCAAACCTAGAAGATAATTGTATTGCTGTCGTTACAATTAACTTTTGAGGTGTAATAAATCCATAAATATCAACTTTATAGAAAAAAGTAAAGGCAACAAATGTGGGCAATGATAAGCTCAACACACGATATAATCAGTTTTGAAATGAAACGGGGAAAGAAAAAGATATTAGGAATTTTTTTTTATGAATTTACGTTTTGCGACATTTAAAGCGCTATAACTTGTGAAATATTAGCCCTATGTAAAAATGACAAAAGCAAAAATTATAGATAATTGTGTGTTCTATAAGTCTTAGGAAGGACTTTTTTTATGGCGGGCTAACCGTTAACGAAATATAGCGCGAAGAAAGTGATATATAAAGTTTGAAGCACTATAACTCCGAAGATATTACCTTTAAAAAAAAATGTCTAAACAAAAAAGTTAATTCACTTATTTATCTACAAAAAAGATTATATACATTTTTGTCGTAAAACGCATAGTTTCTGAGATATAGAATTAAACGCGTTTCCCTTCATTGTAAGTGAAGCATAAGGGTGGGGATGACGCCATTTTGAATTTAAGCTCATAAAAATATGTAAAAACATTTGGTAAAAAAAATCGCGTGCGGTATTTTTTGCAAAGAAAAAGTACCTATTTAGATACTGGACTACATTGCAAAAATGCAGGACAAGGTTTTATTATTGGAATGTGTAGGGGGGGTCAGTGAGAGCTTAAGTCTGAGTTTTCGGGATTCTAACCCCCCCCCCATTTGGCCGCCATCTTGGAAAAGGTGTGCAAATGGTTTTTCCACTATATCTCCGAAACGGTAAATCCTACAGAAAATTTGCAAGGACACTTTTTGTTTAGAATTAAATAATCTACAATTTATTAGTTAGAAATGTTGTGGTAAAATGAATAATAAAGAAGTTATAAGCACAAAAATTAGTCACAATATTTTCTTTTAAAGGCTATAACTTTTTTTCCTTCAACTTTAACAAAAAAAATAATAACAAGTTTTTTGTAGAGGGTTTCATTAGGAATAATTTTCATTCATTACTTTTTTAATTTCATTCACTACGAAGGGTTTTACAGCGCCCCGAAGGTATGAAAGTGACAGATTTTCGGAATATTTTATTACAATTTTACCTCCTAGAAATTAGCAATAACAGCTAGCAAGTAATAATAATGAATGAATGACTATACGTTATAAGAAATGCCGATGTTTGAGTAATGTAATAAAATTGATTCGCATTTTTTTGCGGGTTTTTATTGCTGTTATGCCATGTTTTATAAGGTACGATATGGTTTAAAATGAAATTCTTTGAATAATAACATGCGTTACTCCAATTTTTTTTAAATAATTTGTTTTAGGACTACACAAAAAAGTATTTCATTTATTCTAACTATCTAGCAACATACGGGCGTATTCATTTTATGACAAGCGTTTGCATCACAAACTGAATACGTCCATATTTTGCTAGATAGGTAACATAATTGAATAAAGCCCCAAAATGAAAAGAAAATATTGTGACTAATTTTTGTGTTCTAAGGCTTATAACTTCTTAATTATTCATTTTACCACAAAATTTCCCAGTAATAAATTGTAGATTATTTAATTCTAAACAAAAAGTGTCCTTGCAAATTTTCGGTAAGATGTACCGTTTCGGAGATATAGTGGAAAAACCATTTGCACACGTTTTCCAAGATGGCGGCTAAATGGGGGGGGGTTAGAATCCCGAAAACTCAGATTTAAGCTCACACTGACCCCCCCTACACATCCCAAAAATAAAACCTTGTCCTGCATTTTTGCAATGTTGGAGTAAGTTTTCCATTGACTAACTAGAAAAATCTTAAAAATTGAGGTTGCGATGAACTTTTCAATTTCTATAAAACGCGGATAAAGCAGTATTTTAAAAAAGATACAATCCTGAAGAAGAACATTCAGAAAAAAAAGGTAAAAAAAGCGGCGTTTTCTAAAAAAAGGGAGATCGACAGATTAAATCTATCTACCAAATTTGTGCTACTACGATTTACTTCTGTTCACTTTAGAACATGAACTGCCAACGAGTAGTGTCGATAGAATCGATGAACACAGTCCATTGACAGTTTGATGAAACTGTACCAATACCAAGGAATACCAAGTTGAAGAAGATTCAAATGCAAATAATACTGCAGTATTTAAATTTTTCGTCATTTTAACAGCACAGAATTTTTATGAAATACTCACATAAATTCACTCTCTTTATACTATTGAGTTTTCGTGGTTTATGGCGTGGAACGTTGAAAAACAGCGCATTCCGCACGCCGAATCAATTATATACATTGTTTTTTTTCCCAAAAGCTCTTTTAACTGCCACGCAAACCGACTAATTAGCTTTAAAGTGTATGGACAAGGAGCTTTGTCAAACACGCAACGCAAAGTTACAGTTTTTTAACGCGCCAATCGACAGTTTTTCCGAAAGAAAACTGTTAGCGTATGGCTTACTATTGATTCTTTTTATTTAGTTTAAACTTAAAGTTATATAAACTTTTTTGATGTGGCAGTTCTCAGTTCAGGAATCACCAGGGAACGGGGCGAATTCGTATTCAATGTACAGCTTTAAATTTTCATTGAGACCGATACTTGGCTGGAAGTTGAGATTTTTTAGTTTTCCATAGGTTTCTCCCCAGTAACTGCATGGAGTATTTAGTCCAGTAAATAGGTCGAAAAAAAGGTCTTCGTAATGCGAAAAATACCGCACGCGATTTTTTTTCACCAAATATTTTTATATATTTTTATGAGCTTAAATTCAAAATGGCGTCATCCCCATCCTTATGCTTCACTTACAATGAAGAGAAACGCGTTTAAGTCTATATCTCAGAAACTATGCGTTTTACGACAAAAGTGTATATAATCTTTTTTGTAGATAAATAAGTGATTTAACTTTTTTGTTCAGAAATTTTTTTTGTAAAGTGAATATGTTCGGAGTTATAGTGCTTCAAAGTTTATGTACTACTTTCTTTGCACTATATTTCGTTAACGGTTAGCCCGTCATAAAAAAATCCTTCCTATGACTTATAGAACACACTATTATCTATAATTTTTGCTTTTATCATTTTTACATAGGGCTAATATTTCACGAGTTATAGCGCTTTAAATGTAGCAAAACGTAAATTCAAAAAAAAAAATTCCCAGTATCTTTTTCTGTCCACGTTTCATTTCAAAACTGATTATATCGTGTGTTGAGCTTATCATTGCCCACATTTGTTGCCTTTACTTTTTTCTATAAAGTTGATATTTATGGATTTATTACACCTCAAAAGTTTATTAAAAATGGTTTTTTTCCAATATCTAGTCAACTATTTATTTACGAAGACAAGTTATACCAACCAATTTGTTTATTATAAAATTCCGTATAAAATTTACTTTAAACATTTTTTTCTAGCATTGTGGTTTCCCCAGTAGGCCTAATACACAAGAAAATGAAGCAATGATGCTATAACATGTTATTTAGCCTCATATGTTTCGAAGATGTCGGTTGACAATCGGATAGACAAATGAAGCTGCCATCTAATGACGACGTTGTCTTCGTCGAATGATATATCTGGGAGACTTGAAAACTCGCAAATGTTCTCATTTATTTCATTGTCTTCAAGGAAGTTTGTATCCTTCGTCACATTTTCGCAATTTCCTCCACTGCAGTTGAGCAAATTATGGTACATTTGAAACCGGCCTTGCGGCATCCACAGGAACCGCCACAATTTTTCCTACATTTGCAAGATATTAATTTTAATAAATTTGCTGGTGCCGGAGCAATTGTCATTGGGACTGGTTGTAAGCCAAATCTTGTTCGCTTCCAGCCCCATTCCTCCGGGTCTTGATAACTATCAAACCAAGTTTGCACTTGATGATATACTCGAAATGAGTGAAGTCGAGCAGCATCTTTAGTTGGAGGCAGAGCTGATAAGTTCACTTTGGTTTTTGTAGCCGATTTTCCAAAACATTTGAATCTAAGTGAATGATTATTGGTTTCTGACGAGCTACCTCCATACAGCTCAATAAAGAAACACTCTCCAGCTTCAGCAACCATATCTGGATCTATTTTTTTTTTTCTTTAAACAATTCTACTGAATTTATGAGTTGTGGATTTTTTTGAAAAATGGATAAAACTTTTGCTTTCTCCATGCCGTATATTGAAGTCGTTGTGTCACAACCACTGAAAGCGTGAAGAAAGAGAATATTGTTTGCAACAATATTTGGAAATTTTAAGCACTGCGGAGTATACAGTGCTTCCGGAATACGACCCTTCCCCGGTTTTCTGAACTGAAATGATCGCCGACATATTTTACATATTTTCCGCAAATATTTAAAAAGGAAACATTCTTATCCCATATGACTCGATGCAAAAGAAAACCACCATCTACGACCTCCATCCGATATTTTTTTATTTTGCCGTTATCTGTTAATGGCGTAAAACAACTATATAGTGAAGATTTTGTACCCTTCCGCATTCCTTCTTCATTGAATAATGATAAAGGATAAGGCGCAAGCTCATAAGTAATATTATCTTTTAAATCCTTTTCTGTTTCCTTCGAAATGCACATTCATTGGAACAGAAGAAGTGGATCGATGGGAGTTAGTGTTTCATCAATTTTAATGCTACTACTGGCGGTACTTATTGGAAGAATCATTTCGCCTAAACTTCACCGACTCTGTAGGATGACCAACTATTCGAGTCGAGTGATCATGTTAACGCGTGTTTCAGTATGAAAGATGACAATTAGCGGAAATGAGACGATACCTGTGCTAATAGATAGTAACACTTGATTTTTTTATAAAAGGATCATGCTGAGCAAACCAGTTATCTAATTTTACGACTTCAGCATTATCACGAGTTACTCGAGCAGATCGAGAATCAACGTTTTGCTCTGAAGTTGAGCTGAATATACCGCAGTAACTTTCAACCGATTCGCTAACGTTTTGTAAAAATAACATCCCTAAAGTCCACTTAGCAAGTGCAGGATCAGAAAACCCACGACCTTGGGTAAGACCTCCCGAAGTTTTCATTGATCGCATCATTGTTTGTTCGATGGTCATATCTACATAATTCCTGACCAGAATTTATCAGTTCGTCGAATGGTGAAGTAACCTTTCGTTGTAAACTTTTCAAACTCATATCGTGGCATTTTTTCGTGCAAGACAGCCATATCTTGAAGGTATAATTGAGAAGCTTTTGCGTACAGAAAATGGCCACTTGCGTGGAAATAAGGCAACATTTTTTGAATTACATCTAAGTGCAAATTCCACTTACCAGATCGCACGGCTTCGATAAATTGCTTCACTAACGTAATCACACGGAAATATTGAATCCAAAGTTTTGCCGTGGGACCCCTTTTTTCAATTTCTTTCAATTATTCATCGAATCTCATATAAGCTTGTTGCACATCTATATCTATCTCTGCCTGAAGAACGGCAGACCTATCAAAATTATTAACGGCGAGATCCATTGCGTCACGTTCACAATCAGTGAATTCAGTACAATTCAATTTTTTTTAGCTAGCGCCAAATGAGTAAGGAAGTGAGCTCTTATTGCCCTGGAATATGCATAGCCGACCATTATCTTTTCAACGCTACTGGAAGCGTATACAATTTTAAAGACATCTTCTAGACCACTGCCAGCCATAATGTAGCCGACAGAGCCCAAGAATGACATAAGTAAATGAAAACCTCCTAAACCCATAAATATGAACTTTATAGAAAAAGTAAAGGCAACAAATGTGGGCAATGATGATCCATATAATCAGTTTTGAAATCACACGTGGAAAGAAAGATATTGGGAATTTTTTTTGAATTTACGTTTTGGGACATTTAAAATGCTATAACTCGTGAAATATTAGCCCTATGTAAAAATGATACAAGCAAAAATTATAGATAATCGTATAAGTCTTAAGCAGGATTTTTTTATGGCGGGCTAACCGTTAACGAAATATAGTGCAAAGAAAGTAATACATAAAGTTTGAAGCACTATAACTCCGAACATATTGACTTTACAAAAAAAAAATTCTGAACAAAAAAGTTAAATCACTTATTTATCTACAAAAAAGATTATATACACTTTTGTCGTAAAACGCATAGTTTCTGAGATATAGACTTAAACGCGTTTCTCTTCATTGTAAGTGAAGCATAAGGGTGGGGATGACGCCATTTTGAATTTAAGCTCATAAAAATATATAAAAACATTTGGTAAAAAAAAATCGCGTGCGGTATTTTTCGCCAAAGAAAAAGTACCTATTTACTGGACTAATTTCAGTCTGTGAGAACTGGCAAATGGGAAGGGGGGTAGGTGTATTCTAGGCGCTTTTCCATTTTGCAGCGATTTTTTTGCAGTCTTCACCTCGATAATAATTGTCGGTTCGGTATCGAGAAACTGATTCGTCGGCTGTTCGATAATCGTCGAACCAGGATCTTGTGGCGGATCGTGGTTGTACAGCTGGTGGAAGAATTATCTTCACCGCTGCAAGCGCCCATGGGGAGAAGTCATGAAGGTTCCATCCAATTTTTTTGATGTTGTCAATTGTTGATGTTGTTTTGCCACCTAGCCGCCGGATTGTCTGGTACATCATCCGGTACTCGTGCCTCGACGCCGCTTCGTCAATGTCTCCCGGAACGTTACTCCAGTACGCTTCCCGTTCCGATTTCATTTTCGGTCGCACTTCTTTGTTCAATCGTCGGTATTGCTCAAAGTCGAAGTGTTTCATTCGCTTCCACTGATCGACGGACAGATAGCTGTCCGAGATCCATGGCTGCGTCCGTTTACGGATAAATGGCCACAACTCCATTGCACACCACACAATAGACTCCGACAATTGCTTTTCTTCTACATCGATATCGTCCGGTATTGCGAGCGCCGCGAATTTGTTGGATAATGCCATTTGAAACTGCCGTAGGCACGCCCAATTATTCTTCTTGGCTGGTGGTGGCGCTGTTTTCTTCGCTTTTTGTAATCGCATCTGTAATTTAGCACGAGAAATGGTCCGATCTGCAATCGCATTGCCAACGATCAAGTTGTTTGACGCTACGAATGAACGCAGGCGTAAGCCGTTGTCGTTAATTACTCCGTGTCTGAATGAGCCCATCGTTCCTTCCCAGCCGGTTGGATCTACTCCTGAATGTGCATTGAAGTCCCCCGTGAGAATTATTAATTCGGTTCGAGGTATCATATCCAGCATCTGTTGAAGCTGATCAAAAAATTCGTCCTTGTTCGCGTCTGGGCTGGTCTAAGTTGACACATAAATGGATGCGATATTGGTCTTGATCGTTCCACTGATGGTTATAATCACCAAACGCTTGGATATCGGTTGGAATGCGATAACGCTGATGGCAGCCCTTGATTGATTGACCATAAACCCGAAGCCGGGGCCTCTCAACTCTCACCACCGGAATAGTAAAGAGTCATTTTTTCGCCGATTGTTGGTGGGACGATGGTCAATGGCCCGGATCGAGTATGTCGTAGTTCCGATAGCGCAGCAACTGATATTTTGCATTTCAACAATTCCATTGCTATGATTTCCTTTTGACCGACGTGATGTCCTGTTCGTACATTCCATGTGGTGAATTGATGTTTTCACTTTCGGTGTGACTAATTTGGGCGTTCGGCCAGTATCCTACTTCTCACCAGCATCCCTGGTCCTCAGTGCTGGCGCATCGGCTGCCCCGGATGCCGTAGCGCTATTTCGTGAATAGTTACTTCGTATATCCATGCGGTTTCTTGCCTAGTTTCTTCGGTTTCCCGATTCTGGTCAATTCGGCAGATCGACCACCCTATTCCTTTCAGACCCTAGACTTGGGACCAGACGACGGCGGAGCTGCGTTCCAAATATTTACCTCTATACTTTTTGCCCTCGCTTCGCACTAGCCCGATTCTAAAGAACCAAGAAATCTCAAGGCAATTCAAAATGTTAATATATAAAACTTCAATCCGCCTAGTCCTATGCACCGGTTTGACATCGAACAAACATACAGAATATTAGCTCCAAATATTCGAAAGGAAAATCATAAGAAAAATATTTGATACATTAAAACGAACCTAAAATTGTAAAGACTACGAAAATGGCTCGAACACGTTATATAAGCTACTGCTGAAAAATGCTAGCTAGCATTTTCATTAGTAGGCGATCAGGAAAAAGAAGCTTAGGACGACCAAGGAGGATGGGTAACATGCTAGAAGATATCCGGAAGCTTTGTATAACAAACTGGAGCGAACTAGCAAGACCTAGTGACGACTACTGAAGAAAAGCATTTCAAGAGATCCAAGTCCTACAAGGAAGTAAAAAAAACAACTCCAATGGAAGCCTTTATTAGAAACTGAACCCGGCGCCCTCAGCCATCCACTAGTAACGATATTAGTTCATTAAAAACTAAGAAAACCAATCCCTTGTAATTTTTTTCAGTTGACTAATTAGTTTTTACATCATAAATGCTCAAAATGTCTTGCCCGTAGATGGAAGATTAATCTCCTTTAATTAAAAGCGTCTAATTCAGCGCAGACCATAGAGTCGCAACTATTTTAATTAACGTCATCTTCACTGCCATCAAAGAACTGGTTTCAATGTCTCCTTTTGGAACAGAGCAGACTCTCATCAAGCTCAAAATCTTTGACTCAAAATTCAAGTCATTATTGGTGGCTTTAGCGATTATTAAAGATATGTTCAGGTTCTGTAATGAAGTATGTATTCATATAGATATCAATTTCCTTGGTAGGAGTTGAACCATGTAACAGCAGCTTGGTCCTTTTCGAAAAGCGGAGGAGTTACAATGGGAGGAAACCCAAAAAAAAACACATGGAAATCAATATTTTGTGGATGGAACGAATGAATGGGTGCAGACGTAAATATGAAAGCAAACATACCCAATTTGGAACGGGTAATTATAGATCGACAGCCAGACATAATCTCCGGCATTAAATATATTTAGAGCCTTGATAGCACATAATGGTTAGGGGAATGTGCTAGACCAATTTTTGGTGGTGAGCCTACAGCAAATTCGCATTATGAATTTCAATTGCTTTTAGTGGTGTCAATTCACTTACGTGATGAGTGACATATTGTCTAGGTTCTTGACAAACAACCGAGGATTGTGATTGTTTATTATAACGAAATCACTTGCTCTTGGGTAGAAATAAATAACTTAAAAATAAATTCAGCTCAGAATAAAGTGACGCAATGCTAACAGAATCAATATTATTATTAAGTGCGCAATCCATATGGTGAACACTGGGCCCAAGTTAGGTCTATTGTGTAAATTCCGCACTTAAGGAAAAGACTTTTTAGTTTTTTAGTTTGTATAAAACCAGGGGTTGATTCAAAATAGGCTATGTCCAGTCCCTTAAACCAGTCCTCTATTAGAGACTTGGAGGTGGACAATGAGAATCATCTAAGTTCTCAAATTTTTAGATACTTCTGTTTACTTCATTTATGAGCTTCGACCTTCTCCAATCCTGTCTGCATAAGTTATCAATAACTATTGCGGTAGTTAAAAAGGCATTACAAAAAGGATAGAGAAAACCTTTAAGTAAGCCAATTTCTTCCTCAGGCGCAACCGTCGCAATACCCATTTCTTCTCCAATTTCTTAAATTCGACACAATCTTTCCATCTTTTTTGTGACTTTTTTTCTTCTACGAATGAAACATGTCGATATCGAGCAATACCTAAGATTGAACAAGAAACTTCGACAGAAAATGAGATCGGAACGGGTACCGCAAAGCAAAGCACCATCAACAACCGACAACATCAAAAAATCGTGACTTCTCCCCATGGGCGCCTGCAGCGGTGGAGAGAAGTCTTCCACCAGCTGTACAACCACAATCCTCCACAAGGTCCAGCACCAGAACTGCCTATTATCGACCAGCCGACAAATCAGTATCTCGATGCCGAACCGACAAATATCGAGGTAAAGACGGCAATAAAATCGCTGAAAAATGGAAAAACGCCAGGAATAGACCAAGTAACCGGCGAGATGATCGAAGCCGGTGCTGTTTTATCACAACGACTTCATGTCCTCATAACATACATATGGCATTTGGATCGTGTCCCTTCGGCGTGGAAGTAAACGATCGTTGTCCCAAATTTGAAGAAAGGCGGCAGTCGGGAATACAAAAATTATCGCGGTATTAGTGTTCTTTCGATCGTCGGCATAGTATTTACGAAAATCATACAGTCGAGGTTACAGAAACATCGAAAGCAAACGAGCTGGAAAGAACAAGCTGGATTTAAACCACATCGGGGATGCATTGATCAAATATTCACACTCCGTCAGCTAATGGAAGAAAGAATTCGTTGTGGCAAACGAACTGTCGTTTTCATAGATTTCAAATCCGCTTTCGATTGCATCGATTGGAACAGCTTGTGGAGAGTCTTGGAAACCGAACACGTGCCATTGAGAATCATCCAACTTCTCCAAACGTTGTACGATGGCTCAGCCAGCAGCGTACGTATTCAAAGCGAGGAGTTCCCGATTCAGACGGGTGTCCGACAGAGAGACGTTGCATCGCCATATCTCTTCAATGTTATGATCGACGTGACTATGCGTGAAGCATTCGATGCACGACTTGGCGTTCGATACGACGACAACAACTTCGTACCGGACTTAATGTTCGCCGTCGATAGCGCCGTCTTCGCCGACATGGATGCCGAAGCAACGGACATCTTATCGTCCAATCATATGGCTTAAAAATCAATGCGAAAAAGACCAAAGTGCTCACAACGGACGGACCGAGGCCTAGTGTTCACTTTGATTTAACCCAAATCGAATAGGTTCCGATGTTAAAATATTTGGGATCATTGGTTGAGGAAACGAACGTGTCATCGATCGCCGTCGTTCACAGCCGCATCGGCCAGGTAACAGAAACGTTCGCCTGGATCAAGGGGTGCATAAGGAAACGAACAAATATTACCGTCAAAACGAAAGTACGCCTTTATCGATCGTTGATCCTTCCGATTCTTTTTTTATGGTTCGGAAACGTGGACACTGCTTAAGCCGAACTCAATAAGGTCGAGGTCTTCCAATAGCAATGCTTGAGGCAAATTCTCGGTGTTTCACTCAGCGATCGCTTTCGAAACGAATATCGATAACGACCTAAAGAATCAAAGATTATCGGTTAGCGAGGCTCGAGATGAGGCCAAAAATCGGCAAGAATGGAAATTAATCGTGAATAGAGTTCGAGACCCAGCGGCACTGACAGCAGTGTATCCGTTGCGGGGACGTCCCGCTAGGACCGCCAGCTAATGGATCAAAGAAGAAGAAGAACAGAAATCAAGTATTTAAGCGGGGAAGGGCTAAGGAAGGCTATGACAGGAGGAATCAGGAATGTAAAGAGGGAAGAAGAAAGAAGGAAAGTAAGGCTGGCCGGGATTCCAACCCGGGACCTCTGGAATGGTAGCCAGACGCCTTACTCCCTAGGCTACCGAGGCCCCCAATGAGTTAACACCACATAATAATAATGTTTGATCTGTTTCAAAGAAGTTAATCTTCAATATTTTTTCATGAACGTATTGCGTCCTTATAACTAAATAGTACACACTTCCTCCATAACAAATTTCCTACGATTGTGTCTTATAAAAATATGAAAATTATTACAAGATTACCAAAAAGTATTTTATCTCCACAAGAGGTACGAGGATAATCTTCTAAGAAACCCCTTATAAGCAACAATTCAACGAAATACACGCGCTACAAGCATTCCGTCAAAAAACTTTATCGTTTTCGTTCAGGATTTTAAGCTGTTGTTCGAGCAATCCATGTGGAAGAAAAAGGAAAAGAAAACATGAACGAACACAAAAAAAATAATAATAATATAAAAACGTGAAGAATCCTTAAGGAGGAAAGACTTCCATACGCTTCCTGGCATCCAATTTTATGATACAGCGAGCCTTAAACAAAGAGTTCATGATCCTTTCCAGCGCCCCTTTCGTCCTCTCACTTTATTTCACCATTGTGAATTCAACTGTGAACTTTTTCGCATGAGATTTTTTCGCAGACAGGAAAAAGGAAATATCCTGATAAGTTCGGTCACTTTCCGGTCGAAATTCCTTGCCGTGTGAACACTGGGAAAATTACTTGCTAAATTTACAGCCAAGAATTTGCGGTTCCGGGGGTGGACGTGAAAACCATAAATCAAACATTCCCAGGACGAAGGAAACTGCTTCCAAGGAAATATGCAAGGTGGAGTGATTGCTCAGCACTTTGCATTTCATTGAGAGACGGAAGGACTTTTTTAATACGGGAAAATAATATTATATAATTTTTTTTGGCATACATTCATTTTTTTTGCAACTTTTAAACCGGCGGCGGCATTGTGATATGAGGAATTGCGTACATTAAATAAAGTTATTAATGTTGAATTTGTTCCTTTATATCCTCGAGGAGTTTGTTTGAAATTTTCATTGCCAAAGGATTTTTTCAGGGCTTTTAAATGAATTCCAGAACTCATGGCAGACTTCTTTCATGCTTTTGACACATAACGACTTTTCGGCATAGAGTTACACGCACGTGTTTGCATATCGTTAAAGAAATCCAAAAAAGGACTCCGTCCTGGATGTAGCGATACAGGGGAATTGAGAAGAATTTGGCTTCATTAGCAAGGAACGCGGTGAAAAGTCCTTAGGCTAACAATGAGGAAGCAAAATTTTCAATTAATACTTCATCAAGCCCAACACGCTTAGCTTCATGGTCCTTTAAAATTTGACTGCTTTTGGTATAATGTTTCGAATCAATCTAAATACTCTTAAATTTTCTATATTTTTATATGGAAGACTAGTGCCCAAAATTAAAGCCCCTTTGTACATTCAATGATTCTATCATTAAGTGCAATGTCTGATCTCTAGTCAGACAAAGTAGTTGAGAGAACCAACGCCATCACGCGGTTTCATCCACATCTCGCCTTTGCAAATTTGTTCGCATGGAGTTACATCGTGCCGATATTTTTTTCACTGATGCTCCCGGTACTGGCACTGAAGTCACCGTCACGTCACGGATATATGTGGATCGACCTTTAATCGGATAAAAAACCTTCTCCTTTATGATAATGGCGGAAATCTCCTTCCAGACGTGTCCCTGCCTATCCCCTGAAACTGCAATTTCCTTTCTTCTTTGTATCCGCGGAAGAATGTGCTCATTTAGTAGATCTAGGGACTCCACCAGTGATTCTGTTCTGGCTGCATCCCTCGTTTATTTATTAACTTCCCAGTATAGGAAGTTATTGTAATCGGTCCGAAAATCGAAATCGAAAATTTCAGCGTATTTTCATCTTTCAAGGTCCCAGGAGCATTTTAAGCAAAAAATTGGGGGGAAGTATGTGTGTGTGTGTGTATGTGCGTACGGATGTGGTCATTTTTTCCTGCACGATACCGCGCGAACCAAAAAAGATATCGACTTCGTTGAGGTGTCGTTCGAAGCGTATTAACCGAAATATGATCTGAAAAGGTTTTCATAAAATTCGGTCGAGCCGTTTTTTTGTTTAAGCGGCGTAAGTGATTTTTGTACCTGCACGATATCGCCCGAACCACGAAAGATATTGACTTACTTGAGGCGCCGTTCGAAGCGTATTAGCGACAATATAATCTGAAAAGATTTTTATAATATTTGGTAGAGGGGTTTTTTGGTTTAAATGACATAAGTGATTTATGTACCTGCACGATAGTGCGCGAACTATAAAAGATATCGACTTAGTTGACGTGCCGTTCGAAGAGTATTAACCAAAATATGATCTGAAAAGATTTTCATAAAATTCGGTCGAACCGTTTTTGTTTTTGTTTAAACGACGTTTATGATTTTTGTACCTGCACGATACCGCACGAACTAAAAACTATATCGACTTCATTGAGGTGCCGAAAAAATAGTATTAATGAAGAAATGCTCTGAAAAAAATTTCATAATATTCGGTCGGGCCTTTTTTGTTTAAATAGAAAAACTTCGGCTAATTGTCAGAAAGACAAGTTTTGCTAATACATATCTAATAAACTCGATGGAATGAGACCCGTTCTAAACGAAGTGATCTTTTTGGGTTCTGCACAGAGATAGCCTTCGAACAAAACATCACTTGTCAAAATCCGACAACCTTTCAAAATCGTGCAAAAATTTCGTTACCCTTTACAAACAGCGCGAATTTTCAAACCTTGGATTAGCACTTTTTGACGGGGAATTGTTTTCTACGCGTGATACAGTTTCAGGAAATTGCGGTTCATCCCGGGATTTCCAGTAGTTACCGTAAAATTTGTTCTTTTTGGTCAAGTCTGACAAGCAGGGCCGGCGCGTGGGTTTTTTGCGCCCGGTGCACTATGCCACATTGCGCCCCATAAGCTGTTCATTTTTGAAAGCAGTGAAAGACAATGGAGAAAGACACAAACGGACTATTGGATTGCACTATAATAATGAGAATAACAGAAAGAGATTACATAGATAAAAAGTTTCACACGGGTCAACATCAAACCAACAAAAATGTTCTGAAAACGTCGTTTGCGAAGAAGATAGGATAGATAGCCTCTCATTGCTTCCATGGAATTTTTAAATCAACTTTTTATGCGTGGTTGTTGTTTTTTGTCTTCCTTTTGCTTGGAAAAGAAAAGGTAGAAGAAAGAATTAATATTAAAAGCAACAACAACAACTTAAAGCATTCTAACGTATAGTTTGTTGGAAAAGTTGGCCCATGCGATTCTTCTTTGAATTTCAAAAGGAATTGACCTTTACAGCTAATTTTTGTTTTTTGGCCGGTTGGCCACAGTTATACTCCGACTTCACCGGCCGATCTTAGCAAGTTGAAGCAAATTAGTGTGTTGAACTTCAATTTTTGCTTGAGATTTTCACATATTGAACTCAGAAAAAATAAAGCTTGAGTTCGCCCATCAGAAAATGAAATTGAGATTGAACATAAAAGCTCGCTCAAAAGAGAGTAATCAACTGTAATAATGGAATAGCATTTCAGTGAGCTTTTACATTTCTAACTTCTGACGAAGAAGCAACCACAATTTCAAGAAGCATGAACTGATCATGCCAGCCGATGGAACCACTTATGCGGATTGAATTGAACTTTATTGAACTGAGGCCTGATGAAGTTGAGATATAAAGGAACAGACAAAAAAGAGCAATTAAAGAGGACTGTTCGCCTCAATGAGTTTTGTTCTCCTCATTTCGTTCATTTCGCTCTTTTAACAATTCTTTTAACAGAATTTAAAAGTGCAGCGCCCTTATGTTTAATACAGAGCCATCGGAACAATTTTTCCTTGTTGTGATGTGGATATGGTGCTTTTTACAGAATTTTCAAAAAATGCTCCTACTAAGTGAGAGATTTTTCTTTCACTTGAGAGATTTTTTTCCGAAGTTCTCGAATCTCGAAGAAAAAATCTCTGGAAACTTTCTGGACGAGGAGAAGTGAAATTTCCCCGTTTTTTTGCAAGAGCAAGTATAGATCTTTTCAAACGTCGTGACATTCCGCGCATGTACCCCAGCAAAGCTTTAAAAATGTTTGAAAACTCGGACAAAGCTCCATTTAACTCATCCTATCATCTCACTTGCTGCCATTAAATCAGTCACGACTGCGTATTGCTGCAGGGAGGTGTATTTTTCTGGGACTTCAATGATTATTTAAAAAATTTGACTTAAAAACGCCCCTTTTTATATATTTTTTTATTTTAAGGTTTTTGTATTTTACACATTTGCTACAGAAATAATTTGTAGCAATTTCTACTAAGCAAAGACGAAATTTATGTTTTTATCGCTTTGATTACTAGATTGTGAACGTTTTTCGCCAGTTGCATGAGCGCTTCTGCTTCGGGAGATTGTGCTGCTTGCGACTGCGGAGAACTCTCGCTCATGTTTTTAAAAGAAATTTTTCCAGCATTTTTATTAATTTATTTGAAATTTAGGAATGAAAAATATTTCGCATAATTATAGTAAAATTATGCTTATTATGATGAATAAACTGGCTTGGTTGAGTTGGGGTTTTACATGTACTTAAAAGCTCTGCTCAACACATATAAAGATAAATTAACTTTATTCATTCAGCATGCGCGCATCCCTTCCCAAATTATTTTGTTGAGTTTTTTCTGCGTTTCTTGCCGTTTTAACTAAAAAGAGGGGAAATGATAGAACAATATTTATAAAATTTGGCAACGAAGTGCGCAGAGCTGTTCAAATTTTTTGTGTCATGGAGTTTGAAAATATCTATACATGGACAAAAATTGGGTATTGGTGTCTTGCACCCGTGAGAATATCTTTAATTTTTTTTTTTTCAAAGCTTTAAATTTTTTTTAAATCTTAATTACTGAGATTCCGCCCCCGACAAATTGCGCCCGGTGTAAGTGCACCATTCGCACCTATGAAAGCGCCGCCCCTGCTGACAAGTACTTAACAGTTACAGTTTTGCTAATATCTCCGGAAAGCTTTGGAATTTCCAAATGAAGTCATTCGCTTCTCAGCTTGTCAACGGCGCTTCAGCACGCTCAGTACGAATTTGAACACCCGCTTTAGTGCAGCGAACGAAATACGGAGGAAATGTTTGTTTGCTAACATTCAGGAAAAACAAATTCTCTAGAAAAGGCTTGTGGATTTACTACTATTATAGTTATTTGAACTAGCTTCTCTCGGGATTGCTTTGTTTTGTCATCAGTTCTGATACTAGCCAATTTTTCACTAGTGCTAAACGTATAACTATTTTGTAAGAAGTCAGTTTATTCCATCTTCGTTCATCATACTGGGAAGTTAATCGTGTGGACCGAAGGGGTCAAATCCACATCCCAACTAGTTTTTTTTATGTAACTAGAGTCTCAGAAAAGGCCGACAATACTACAACTACAATACAACTACTACGACAACTACTACTACAACACTGTCGACAATTTTCTTCGTATACAGTGAAATGTCGAACAGCAGCTCCAGTCGGGAAGGAAGGAACTGCCCCAACCTGCCGCAATATTCTTATTCCATCTACTCCCAACCATTGCTCAACAACTCGCTGGGGTGCTTTGCCTCCTGAAACAAGTTGAATCACATCAACCAACCGATGACATGCTTTGTGGAAGGGCTAAGGAAGGCTATAACAGGAATGTAGAGAGGGAAGAAGAAAGAAGGAAAGTTGTGCAGGTGGGAAATGGCGAAGGATCGTGGGGCTACCGATATTCGGACCCAGGACCTCTTTGTTGGTAACCAGGCGCCTTACTTCCTAGGCTACCGGAGCCCCCAGAATAACAAGGAAGGACTGGTGGGATCTTTGCAGCGTATCCTACCGAGTCTGGCAGAGAATCCTAAGCTCCTAACAGATTTGTAATACCGGTAATATCAGACATTTCTCTTGGCCGAGGCAATGGCTTTCTTGTTCAGCTATAGGTTCTTATAAGGCTGCTAAAAGACTTGTTTTTACCACCGATTGAAGATCTCTCTCGTTAACTTTCGAGTTTCGAAATATTTTCATTTCACAACAAGACACACAAGGATTTTGTATAAATGCCTTATACGTCATTTGGTAGAGCTTTCGATTGACTCTGCTTTCGATGGTTTCAATAAGGCCTATCCTGGTGCTGTGGCGTACTCTAGAGTGCCTCACTCTTAGGCCCAACTGAAATTCTTCCAATCAATACTTCTTGGGTTTCTATACGGTCCATTAGCAGCGCCGTGCCTGGGCTAGAGCGAGTGGAGCGGTCGCTCTAGGCCCCAGGTGGTAAGGAGCGCCAAAATGAATACGGGCAAAAAATAAAGTTTGATGGCACTTTTTAAAGGCGTTGTTTGTAGCTAGCCAAGTATCAATTTGACTCGAACACGGCACAAGCAGGGAGCACTGACTCAAAGACCGATCGTACATGACCTTAGGCCACATCCTGCTCGAGGTTGATGGTGCAGTCTGAACACGGTGGATCTAAACTCGATAAAAACAATCCTAATGTGTAAACAATCGCGGTGAAGTTATGAATGGTACTGCATGAATGTGCTACTAACGATGGACTTCGGATACCAGGCCAATGGTGATACGGAGCTCTGCCATGGGCGACCGTCCTTTCTCGCCCAGCTCGTGGTATCAATATAGAAATACCTTAAAAAAACTTTTAACGATGGAGCACTTCTTAACGCTCCAAATATTTCTGGGGTTCCCACAGCTCCCAAAAGGACGACTTTTTTTTTTTTTTTTTTTTTTTTTGTGGCAAGATGAAGCTTAGGAGTCACCCTTTGTACTACTAGTCCGTCATGTCTTACAAGTCATGGTGCAATGTATAGTAGTAAGCTTGATCTGAACTTATTTGACTTACAAAGCCAGTTAGATATTTTTGGATCCATGCATTAGGGTGTCGAATGTAGTCCCTGTGAAGGTGAGTTTTCGGGATTCTTCTCCAGGGAGGGCAGCCTGAGCCCGTAAACCCAGATATGGAGTACGTTGAGATCCCTCCTTCATTGGGAAATCTCTTTAGATCCCCTGCGGAAGTAAGGGCACCTAATCGGAGAGGCGACTCGAAAAAACGACCGCTTTCAGAAGACCGGGTGGCCAGCCCGAAAACGTTTTACGCGATATCTGGAAGCTAGTTGCTCCCGTCTAGAGGTTGGAGGGTCTGCGTGTTCCCAGAGGAAGAATGCGATACCGATTTTCTAAATAAGAAGTGGGTTAGATCCTCAAAAAAAGCGAAGGTTTTGGCCTTCAGAAAAGTCGGACGCACCTATAATGAACTCTAGAACGCCTCCAAAGCCGACCTTCTATCAAATAGCAGAAAGTGTCAAAATGGGCGCAAGCACGCGCAATACTAACAATTCGGAGAATCCTGACCACGAAACAACTAGTTACCGGGCAACGAAGTCTTCTGGAAACGATAGCCGAGCTGGCTCATGGCTCAGAACAGCCCTGGAAGGGGCAAACCTTGTCGCTGTGGACGGGAACAAGCTCCCGCGCAACCTTTTAGTAATCTGGTACTTCCCGGCAGCAACAGAAGACCCCACTGGCATTCTATTGAAAAGGATAGGGGTCCAAAAGAACACCATAAGGGTATAGGAGTGGAGAATAATCCACAAAGTTCACCGCATAAAATTCACAGAGATGACGTTGTCAGGATGTTGGACACTACAATTTTGGTTGAGGATGATGAATAAAGTTGGCTCTATTTGATTTTAGGGCTATATTTATGTGCTTGAGCTCCTCTATGTGCATGTAACCATGTACGGCTCAAGGGCTCAACGTTAAGCAAAGACCCTACCCGCATCCGACTCCCAATCTAAAATGTTGAATTCGTTGAACTGAAACTTAGCTTTACATATTGACTTTACCTTGTCCTGTGCGATAGCAGAATGTTTTTAAATTGCTAGTCAAGGAGTCCCTTCATGTTTCGCCATTGTACGCTCCCTGAGTGCCATCCTTGGCACCCTCGACCAGCTTCAGTTGCTCCACCAAGACCAGTTCGTCTAGATTTTGAAGATCCTGCTCTAGGCTGGGGTTTCTACATGAACCTTACTCGATTTTCATTCCTCTACAATATCCCGAGGAACTCCACAATGGGGAAGAATTAAATCCTATCGAACTGCGGTTCCTCTGCTACCTTACCATACAGCCATTCATCAGAAACGCGAGATTTTAAGCCTTTAGGCATTGGATGAGATTCCTAGTGTCCAGTTTTACTTTTGACAACCAGATGTGTGCCCTGGGTCTGCCCGTTTCCCAAACTCTGGGGTTCATGTGTCCTTCAAAGCTCGCTTCTCCATCAAGATCACTTGCATGTTATATCTAACAACGTACCTCAGGCCCAGGCTTCTTTGCCTGACTGTGATTAATCTATCGCTTCCGTTGGCTTCAGTCGATCTTTCGTCTCCTAAAATCACGGTCTTTTCTTGCGTCTCAGAGATTTGGGCTTGATTTTGTGCCATCCATTTGCCATTTGTATTTCTCAACAATGGCTTGGTCTCTACTTTGTCTTTCTGGTCCACCTAACGCACAGTATCGGCCTTTTCATTCGTAGCGCTCTTGCCCAGGATATATACGGCTCCCTGGTCCTGATTTTTCATGAACGTGCCGAACGACTGCCACGCTCTAGAATTCAGTTTGTCCGGATGATCCAAAACAGGTGTGTTATGACTGGTGCTCGCTGAGTTGGTAGTAGTCACAGGCCTTCTCAAATTGGGCTATATTCGGCCTGGGTACCTCTTCCGATGGTACGCTACTTCTTCATCTTACCACCACCAACATTACCCGAAGCTACCTTGAAAGACATCAACCGCACCGTCGCGACAATGGTGGGTACCCGGTGGAGTTAGACCAGTAAATCGTATCAAGAAACAAGTCGATAGAAATTGGAAAATATTTAGATGACGCCAAGGTTAGTAACACTATAGGAAAGGAAGGAAGTTGAGAAGAGGCTTGGGTGGAAGCTCATTGCCGAAACCATGTGCCTGCATTTATATATTTTATTTTTCTTCTATGTTGTTTTCTTTTGGGGATTTTTGTCATACTTCGTACTCTGTGATATGACAAAAAAGACATCTGCAATTCAAAATTGGATCTCCTCTGATTAGAGTCTCCCACAATAAAATGTGGCTGTGCGTGACTGCAATCTCTGCCTCAACTTATATGCATGAAAAACATTCTAATACCATGTTTCCATCGCACTCGAAATCCGCAGGTTTTGATAAAACGATTTGGCAAAATCCAAATGTGTTCCCATCGCACCAGGCAGTTTTCGCTTGTCATAACAAACTTGCAGATCAAATTTTAAAAACCTAATTATATCAACAAAACTGAGGAATTTGGAAAGAATAGGCTGTAAAATAAGGAACAAATATAAACATTCATTTAAGCTCCATTTTAAACGTTAAAGATAGAAAATTTAAAAAATGACAAATTCGTACTGTCAAAATTTTTTACAGCTGAGAAATTTCCCCAAAATTTCCCACTTGCTGAATAGGCTGAATAGTCATTACCAAGATTTCGATCGAGATTTCATTGAAATCTCCTCCGAAAGGCGATTTCATTTTATATGCTAAAACATGAGATTTCAAACGAGATTTCGTCCGAAATCCTCATTTTTGCCGAAATCGGAAGATTTCGAGTGCGATGGAAAGATGGTATAAACTTCAACTTCAAAACGTGCATTTCAGCCAGTTCGTGTCATTTCATATTCTTTCAAGTCTCCTTAAAGCAAATTTTCTCGGGGTCAGTATTCACACACGAAAAATCAGGCGAGAAGTTGTTTCAGAACTAAATTAGGTTCATAATATGTTTCTGCTAGTTTCGCCGAGTCATTCACTGCATCTCGAATGAGCATCTGAAAAGCACAAAACCAGCTATTGTGAATCTCGTAAATACATTCATGAAATATATGAAAAATCCGCACTCAATCCTTTCCCCAGTGAGGGCATCTTCCACTTTGCAATTTGCTCGCATGGTTTTCGCCCCGATGGAATCTCTCGTGGCAGTAAATCCTCAGGACATGAATTATGGAGGAGATCATCCGCAGTCAGCTGTGCGTTAATCACATCGAAGACTGCCAAAGTGAACTTAAGTAAAAACGTAATGCCACATGAATATAGATCGTTTAGGGCGAGCTCCTGAGTGGTTGTATCTCTGCACTAGGCGCTCATTTTTATTTTAACGCGCCCCCACCACAATGGCATAATCAAGCCGATGGTAACCAGGTCAACAGGACTTCAATGCCAACAGAGCAATTAATTATTGGTAATGAGAGCTGGCACCTACTGCGATGGACCAACCTTAAGCGCTATAAGAGATTGTTATAGCAATTTACTGGGCTGCATTAATTAAGAGACCCTGAACTGGATTGATCTCGTTCCCAATATAAAATCCTATTAACGTCTGGATGCTTAAGCAGCGCAGTTCTGTCTTTAGTGCAGGATTCAGGATTGTGGTGTGTTTGTAAACATCCTCGGACTGTTTTCATCCTCAGCAACTTTTTATACAGATCCTCATCGATAAATCAAGAGCCATTTACCGCCGCGCTGCTCATGGGTCAACAGTTCCCCCTCCCCATAAATGGTATAAATATTTGTAATAAATCCCTCCATAAATTTTCGGTATCATATCAAATTTCCCATCTTTATTGCCTCGTGTTTCAGGTACAAAATAAACATGGCAGGTGAGTGAACAAATTTACTTTTCATGGAACTTGTGTACACTGGATAACCTGGCCGCTTTTAAAGTTATTAAATATGGCATCGAACAAGATGAATTGGGTTCAGTTAAGGGCCAGTTGAACAGAGGCGAACGGATAACTTGGGCAGGTTAGCTGGCCACAGGATACCCCTAAAATATTGCTTTTGTTCGAAATAAACCTCTAATCGAATTAGACAGGCAATCCTATTGATGTGTGTAATTTGGGCGAGGAGGAGTACTGCTTCAAGGTTTACCCAATTTTATTGTGTGTGAATTCGGGATTTGTTAAAGAATAAATTCTTAGCTAGGTCCTTACACAAAGCTACATTGTAAAAATTTATACCAAAAATACAAAATAGTCAGTAGTTGGTCAAGAAAAGTAGCGAGAGTACCAGGTATTACATGGAGGTACAAATAAGCACTCATCTCCCGGGTTATCTAGAACTTGACATACCTAGAAAAGGTCTTAGGAAGGAACCCAGCTTCTTCTTCTTCTTTCTTCTTTAACGGCTCTACAACCGGGATCCGGTCCTGGCCTCGCGCAACTGTTCTCTCCACCGGTCCCGATTCTGAGCCGATGTCATCCAGTTTGGCATCCCTAAACTCTGAGCGTCCTGGTCCACGCCATCCTTCCAGCGAAGGTTGGGCCTCCCTCGCTGTCGCACCCCATAGGTCTTACCGCAGAGAACTTTCCGAGCAGGCTCATCTTCACTCCTACGAGCTAGATGCCCTGCCCACCGGAGCCTACCGAGCTTTATTTTCTTCACAACATCTATGTCGCGATAGCGCTCGTAGATCTCGTCATTGTAGAGTCTCCGGAATCGTCCTTCCTCACATACGGGGCCAACAATCCTCCGAAGTATTTTCCTCTCAAACACGCCCAAAAGGTTTGAGTGCTTTTTGCTAAGCACCCACGTTTCGGATGCATATGTGAGAACAGGTAAGACCATCGTCTTATATAGTAAAAGTTTAGACGTTATGGTTAGATATTTGGATTTGAAGAGCCTTGACAGACTATAGTAGGCTTTGTTGGCTTTTAGCAGTCGTGCGCGTATTTCTGGTTCCATGCTATTGTCGGCTGCTACTATTGACCCAAGGTAGGTAAATGATTTTACCACGTCAAACTCGTGTTCCGCTACCTTGATTGTGGGACCAATGTTAGGTGTTCTTCCAGACGAGGCCACCATGTACGTTTTGCTTTCATTAATGTGCAGTCCCAGATTTCCTGCCGCTTGCTCAATCTGAGTGAAAGCTTCTTGTACAGCTGTTGTTGTTCTTCCAATGATGTCAATGTCTTCTGCGTAAGCCAGTAATTGGGTGGACTTATGGAGGATTGTACCCCTTGATGTCACGCCCGAATCTCGGATCACTTTCTCCAACGCCAGGTTGAAAAGGAGGCAGGCCAGACCGTCCCCTTGTCGGAGTCCATTATAGATGTTGATTGGTCTGGACAGTGTTCCGGATACCTTTACTTGGCTTGACACATTGATCATGGTCAACCTACATAGTCTTGTCAGTTTGTTGAGGATGCCGAATTCTCGCATGGCTTTGTAGAGTTCTATCCTGGCTATGCTATCATAGGCGGCTTTAAAGTCTATGAAGAGGTGTTGAATTGAGTTTTGAAACTCTAGACATTTTTCCATAGCCTGCCTCAAGGTGAAAATCTGATCAGTCGTTGATTTGCCTGGGCTGAAGCCACACTGGTAATGGCCTATGATGTTTCTGGCGTATGGGGCCATCCTGTTTTGTAGGATAGCGGAAAATATCTTATACACGGTACTCAACAACGTTATACCGCGATAATTAGTGCACGCTGTGATATCTCCTTTTTTGTGTACCGGACAGAGGATGCCTTTTCTCCAGTCTTCTGGCATCACTTCCTGCTCCCATACTTGCACAATTAATTCATGTGTTATGTTCCTAAAACGATATGAGTTAATTGTTAATTTTTAATAATAATTTGTGTGTACTTAACTGTCGTATTCATGTACGTGCCGTCTGCCAGAGCATCATACCGCTGATTAATCTTTTTTTTATAGATCCCGGCCGAAGGAAGCGAATTCAGGGAGAGGTTCGGCGCATCGCCTGGAAATAATAGCAGTCCGAATTTCCTGACAGCCAAGATTTGGTGATCCACACAATTCTTCATTAACATCAATTGAATCTCCTAAATATGGATTATTATTATTATTATTATGATTATTACTATTATAGCTCTTGCAATTAATTACCTACGAGTAGTACCGATGCTGTAAACGGCCCGCAATCCTCAGCGTTAGTCATAGCCCTCCATATGTACGCAAATAGTCAGGAGCTCCCATGATTACAGGTCCTGAAGCTCAGCACTCTGATCGCGCAGAAGGGAGATCATCAGGGAGTGCTCTAGATTTCAAAAAAAAAAAGGAAAACCCTAGCTACCCGGAAAATCCGCCAGCATATCTTGAGCTGTCATGCTCAAGCTCCTTCGCCAATTGCGAGAATATGCTTGGTCGCTGAATTTTCCGAGGTGTAGCATTATGTTGCCCAAAAATTAGGGATTATTTCCCGAATATTTTTTTTAATAATAATGACTAGCCCGATTTCAACCGGTCCAACCGAGTCCATCCGGTGGGGTGGGACGGTTGGAAAATGGTCCGAAACGATGGATGGAACTTGTGGAATAGTGGGTTTTTCCCTATAAAAGTTGGGCCCCTGATGGATACTCGCTCTCTGTCAGTAGTGATTTGGTAGCAAGTGGAAAGTGTAGTTGCGAAAGTGTAGTTACGGAGGTGATATACATAGTTTTATTGGAGGAAGGTGACCGTTACAAGGATAGAGGATTGCGGGTCGGACCAAACGGAAAAGTTAAGTCCTGTTTTTTGTATTTTATTTTATTTAATTAGATTTTAATAATTTTTCATTAACTGCGGAATATTGCCTTTTATTATTTAATTATCCAATTTTTTGTAAATTGCATTTGATCTTAAATTATTTTTTTTGTATCACTTTATTGATTTTATTTTTAACGAATTTATTTATAATAAACACCGAATTTTTCGAAGTTTTATATTTTTTTTTGTTGTTGTCTTATATTTTATTTTGAGTGGGTTCAAGCCCCACGCTGGCACCCAGGTTACAGGTTCGTAGTCCTTAAAACTACGTGGCGCCCATAATTTTATTTTCCTATAACCCACGCCCAACGCTGAGTATAGCCGAGCCGTGCGTGCAAATTAGCACGTAACAAATTGGCGCCCAACGTGCAATTTTTACCATATCCATAATATCTAACGGGTTGTATGGAAAATAAAATTACTTTAAATCAAAGACAGTTCGCTATATATGTATGTAACCAAGGAAAATATCTGAGGTGGAAAGAAAAAAAATTTTTTTTTTGGTTACAAGAGTGGAAAAAAATTTATGTTCAGGATAGCGATAAAGTAGTTAGTGGTCATTAATAGTTGCGTTTGGAACTCACTAAGATCCACGGTCAGGAAGGAAAAGTGATTTGTGAAGTAAGAAGTGGCATTTTAATAGTGGAGAAGTGGCATTTTAATAGTGGAGAAGTGGCATAATTGTTTTAGTGGCAGAGTGGCATTTAGTGTGGCAAAAGACATAACAATTTTCTTAGTTTTTTTTAAAGAAAAAAACTGTTGATTCTAGGGGGTTTAGTGACAGCCAGCTGTTCAGCCACTCAAGTGATATACAAATATTAGCTCACCGTGAAATCTATGTGTGAAAGTGACAGTAGTGCGTGTACGAAAAGAGAGTAGAGAGCGCGGCAACAAGTTCTTGGAGAATTAGGGACTCTGAGTAAGTTGCAAAGCTTGGGAACTCTAAAAGTTGCCAAAGTTTAAAGGTTGTGAAGCTTCAAAAGTTGCGGAAGTTTAAAAGCTGCGAAGTTCTAAAAGTTGCGAAGCTTTGAAAGTAGCGGAGCTTTAAAGGTTTCTAAACTTGGGAAGCTCCAGAACTTTGGAATTGCGATCACGCCACTAATTTTTTTTCGGAACCACGCCACTCAATTTTCTTTGCCACAATTATATTTTCACTTAGAATTATCAAATAGTGATAAAGCCAACTTACGGTTTCAGCGACTTGAAGGTTGATGTTTTATGATATCCCTTGGAGTGTGGGCCGTCTCAAGCTGCCAAAAATTAATGGAATTTTCCTTTTCCTTAACACAGAAAATACACACCAATTTTTTAACAGCAAGACACCACTAGGTGGGGAAAATTAAATTACCACAACACAGCGTCACTTCACTATAACTAAATTTTAAAATTACATTAAAATTGTAATTTTTTTTTCTTGTATTTTCACTGCACTAAATCACTTCAAAATTGTTGCATTTACCGGCACTCGAAGTAAAAGTACAACGCGCACAATAAACCGACCGACGCGGCGTTACTCACTAGTTACAACTGGCCCGTTCTGAAGGAGTAGTCAAGGCTCGACTATGAATGACCATAGAGTATAAGAGAATTGTTGTTTTCAATTTCAATATTAGGAGAGAGAATCGGATTTTTTTTTTGAATTAAAAGTTTTTTTTTGGGAATAATAATTCACTACCTCGAGCTGAGGAAGGCTCACAGCACCGGACTCAATTTTTTTGTTAAGCAGTCGGCCATTACTTTGCTAGAAAAAAAAGTTTGAAATCGAATTGTAGGTCAAGTTCATGCTTTTGTTGATTCTATTTGATTGTTGATCGATTTCCTATGGTACTGGCAAGGAAATAAGTAAATTTTGAAGATTTAACCAACAGAGGTTTTACTATTAGGTTATGTACAATATATTATATTCCCCAACAGGTAGTTATTTTTCAAGGTACTCAGGTCCTGGAAGCTGGTAGATAGTAGTGGGCTGACGAAGAATTTTTTTGAGAAACAATTGAATATTTTTTTTTACGCTGAATCGATAAGTGCTTTTGTGACTTCCTCTGTGGTTGGATTTTTACTTTTTTGGTTGCGATAGCATTTTACTATTTTTGGAGTTCTAACCGGTGATACCTTCGCATTCGACTGATATTCTAGTTAAACTTTTTTGGGTATTTTAGGTCTTTTGTGATTACCACATTTGGTACTGAGACTTAGCAACGCGATTGTAAATTTCTTTGTTTTGATCTGGATCAGATTTGAGATGGAGGTTAATAGGCTTAGCCAGGACGAGCTGTCCTACGAGTTGGTAATTAGAGGTTTACCGACAGGTAGGGTGGAGGAAATGAGGGTCGCCCTTCGATCGGCGTTAAAAGTAGAAAAGGAAGGAAAATTAGTAATGGTGGAACCCTACCCTTTCTCCTTCGACGAAGACGCTCAGGCATTGGAGAAGAAGCTGAGCGAGATATCCTCCCTACAAGAAGTCTTCGAAGGTGACTCAGACTCAGGCGAATATAAGAAATTACTAACGAAGATAGAATGGTGTCTGGCCAGAGTCAACCGTATGACGATCACGGAGGATTCTCAAAAGAAAGAAAAAGCTCGCATTAGAGGCGAATTAATTATATTGTTGGGTTCGCTTTATGCAAAGGCGGAAGGGGATGATCCTGACGACGAATCGTCTGAGGCGGCTGCTGAGTTATCTCTCCCTGCAGCGGTGATGACGACCAACCGAGCTCAGGCCCAAATATATAAGTGGGGTATAAAATTCACTGGGGAACAGGGGCAATCGGTGAGTTCCTTCCTTGAAAGGGTCAATGAGATGGCGGAAGCAAGGGGGATAAACCGAGGCCAGTTATACCGCTCAGCCCTAGATTTATTTGGAGGACGCGCGCTAATCTGGTACCGTGCAAACAAGGGGTCGCTGCATAGTTGGAGTGACCTAGTGAAGGAACTGAGGAAAGAGTTCCTGCCGCCGGATTATGATGAGCGACTATTAGAAGAAATACGGAGAAGGACACAGGGGAGGGATGAATCCATGGGAATCTACGTTGCGGTTATGAAGAATATGTTCTCACGGCTGAATGAGCCCCTTTCGGAGAAGGAGCAACTCAGGACCCTTAGGAGGACGATCCACCCTTTTTATCAAACGCAACTAGGGTTGCAAGAAATCGAATCGATAACGGAATTGGTAGAATTAGGTCGGAAGCTCGAGACCATAAGGTCATCTGCCGAGGCTTTCATTCCTCCCCCGTCGCGTCGAAACCATTCCTTGCTTGAACCAGACCTTGCGTATATTGTCCACGAACCTCAAGCGATAGCTGCAGTGGATGACTCAAACCACCCCAGGAGGCCGAATGCAACGGCAGAGAGGAGGTGTTTCCGATGCGGCCAGCCTGGCCATTTTGCTCGGAATTGTCGGGTACTAAGGTGCTTCGGTTGCGGTACACCAGGGACGATCCGCTCACGTTGTGATCGATGCAATCGGAGACCAGCAGAGGGGCAACATCCAGTTCCGGTGGAACAGCGCCAGGTCCAGGGATCGGGAAACGACCAGGGAGCCCGAGCCTAGACGGCGAGCCGGGTAGTCCACAGGGAGCCGTAACCAGCGAAGATCAGGCTAATCATCAACGGCCGGAGCATTCCGCTAACATGGGGGTAAGAGGGGCGGCACAGCAGGAAAGAGTGGACTATGTTTTCTGTGGCCCGGAAGACGATGTGCGACCTCATCTGTCAGTGGAAACTCTTGGGGTAAGATTTTGTGGGTTACTGGACTCAGGAGCAACAGCGACAGTCATCGGTGGCCCTGGTTGGGAGAAGTTGAAGAAGACGAGGTTGGGAATTAGCAGCACAATGAGGAAGGTGGTCAATGTAGCCGATGGAAGGTCAGTCGAGGTGTTGGGAATAGCGGACATACCCATTGAATTAGAAGGGAGAGTGAAGGTTAAGGAGGTGCTGATAGTCCCAGAGTTGCCGCACCCAATTATCCTGGGGATAGACTTCTGCAGGGAAATGAAGCTGATAGTAGACTTCGATGACAACAGCTGGTGGTTTAAGGAAGAGCAGACGGAGGTTCGAACATACGCTTTGGAGAGTAAGTCGAAACTTCTGGAGGGACAGCAGAAGGAATTGGAAGAGGTAATCGACAGCAGCTGGAAGTTTAAGGAAGAGCAGACGGAGGTTCGAATACACGCTTTGGAGAGTAAGTCGAAACTTCTGGAGGGACAGCAGAAGGAATTGGAAGACATTATCGAGGAAGTAAAGCGGAAAATGGGAACGAAGCTGGGGCGCACAAATATTGTGGAACATGCGATCGAAACGGAATCGCCTCCCATCAAGCAACGTTACGACCCTATCTCTCCAGCTATGCAGAAAATCGTGAACGAGCAGTTGGAAGAAATGTTGGAAGCTGGAGTGGTGGAACCTTCCAACAGCGCATGGGCCTCACCGGTGGTGTTGGCTAGGAAGAAGGATGGTAAGTACCGGTTCTGCGTGGACTTTAGGAAACTTAACAAGGTTACCAAGAAGGATGCCTACCCTCTGCCTTTCGTCTCGAATACCTTGGACAAGTTGCGCGACGCCAGATACCTGTCGTCGTTGGACATCAAGTCGGCTTTTTGGCAAGTACCGATGGAAGAAAAATCCAAACAATACACTGCTTTTACCCTCCCTGGTCGAGGTTTATTCCATTTCAATAGGATGCCGTTCGGGCTAACCAACTCACCGGCAACTTGGCAACGATTGATGGATAGAGTACTGTCCGGTACCTTGGAGGATAAGGTCTTCGTTTACCTGGACGATGTTATCATTGTGACTCAGACGTTCGAAGAGCACAAGGAGGCACTAAGGGAAGTTTTAAATAAAATTCGGGAAGCTGGGCTCGTCATCAATTTCGAAAAATGTGAATTCTGCAGAGAAGAATTAAGGTACTTAGGGTACGTAGTAGGAGAAAATGGGTTGCAGGTGGATCCAGAAAAAGTGCAAGGTATTCTGAACATCGCAGCGCCCAAATCTGTCACGGAGGTACGGAAATTTATTGGCACAATATCTTGGTACCGTAGATTCGTCCCTAATTTTGCCACACTATTGGCCCCTATCACCGCCTTATTGAAGAAGAAGACGAAGTTTATGTGGACGCCGCAGTGCGACGAAGCTTTTAAAAGAGCGAAGGATTGTTTAGTGAGTGCACCCATACTCGCCTGCCCAAATTTCGACTATCCTTTCATAATCCATACCGATGCCTCCGGGTATGGTCTAGGCGCAGTCCTTACTCAACATATTGAAAATCAGGATAAAGTGATAGCATACTTAAGTAGGTCGTTGAACCGGGCGGAACGCAACTATTCAACCACAGAGCGAGAGTGCCTCGCCGTGCTATGGGCAATTGAAAAGTTGCGGCCATATATTGAGGGCACTAGCTTCACTGTCGTCACGGACCACGCATCCTTGGTCTGGCTTCATAACCTGAAGGACCCCGCGGGTCGTCTGGCCCGATGGGCCGTACGGCTGCAACAGTACGACTTCAACATTATACACAGGAAAGGGAAAGAGCATTTGTTACCGGATCTGTTGTCGCGATCAGTCCCAGTCGTAGATTGTATTGCGGAAGACCCTCCACCCAATTCACCCAATTCCCACAACGAGCCTTGGTATACGCGAATGGTAGAACAAGTAAAGCGGAACCCCGAACGCTTTCCAGATTGGAAATTCAGTCTTGATAGTCTTTGGAAGCATGTGCGACCAAGGTACCCGGAGTTGGCGCGAGAGGACTTCGACTGGAAAAGGGTATTACGGAAGGCAGAAAGGAGGGAAGCTTTGTTGGAAGCTCACGATGTCCCGACCGCAGGACATGGAGGGGTCAAGAAAACCTATGACCGATTGGCCCAGCGATTCTACTGGCCGAAGATGAAAAGTGACGTCGCGGCATACGTAAGACGATGCTCTACGTGTCAAACGACTAAACCAGAACGTAAGAAACCAGCCGGTTTGATGTCTTCACGCGTGGTCAGCCATCATCCTTGGGAGTGTGTGTGCATAGACTTAATAGGCCCCTTACCCCGTTCAACACGTGGAAATAAATATATTCTAACCGTGGTCGATTATTTCAGTAAATTTCCTCTGCTTTTCCCCTTGCGCTCTGCCACCGCCCCACCTATTTGTCGCCTTTTAGAGGAGTCTGTCTTCCTGATCTTCGGCGTTCCCAAAATTCTAATTTGCGATAATGGGCAGCAATTTAAATCCAAAGAGTTCAAGGAACTACACGCACAATATGGCATAAAGGTTAGTTATACTGCATCGTACCACCCTCAGGCCAACCCAACAGAAAGGATGAACCAAAACGTAAAGGCAATGTTACGCGCTTATGTAGCGGACAACCACCGGACTTGGGATACGTACTTAGCGAAGATTGGCTGCGCTATTCGGACAGGAACGCATGAAGGGACGAAGTTAACGCCATACTTCATAAACTTCGGTAAAGAAATGTCGTTATATGGAGACAGGACGCACCGCGGAAGTCAGGGAGAAGATAATCCAGAAGTGCGTGCTAAGGTGCTGCAGGACGTGTGGAAGGATGTTAGGGCGAGGTTAACCAAATTATCGGAGGCGTCCAAACACACCTACAACCTTAGAAGAAGGGACCAACGGTTTTACGCGAACGATACGGTTCTACGAAAAAATTATGTTTTGTCCGATGCCGCGAAATATTTCAGCGCGAAGTTAGCCCCAAAGTACGTAGGACCATTTACAATAGCGAAAGTACTGTCGCCGTGGACATACCAGTTAAAGGATAAGACCGGTAAAGACGCTGGTGTTTGGCACGCGAAGGATTTGAAGATTGCAGAGAAGGATAGTCTCTCCGCTTTAAGAATTAGTTAAAATAAGTTTGTCAGTAGTAGTAGTCGAATTGTTTTGAGTTGAATTATGGGAAGTGGATTATTTCAGTTGGATTAGGTGAATTGAACTATTTGAGTTGAATTAGGGGAATGGATTATTTAAGTTGTGGATTAGGTGAATTGAACTATCTGAGTGGATTATCTGTGTTGAGCTAATTAAATTATTATTTATTGAGCTAAATAAATATCTTGGAAGTTAAGAATTAGCTAAAATAAGGGAAACTTGTTGGTAGTAGTAGTTGAATTATCTGAGTACAGGACTAGAAATATAAAAACTGAATAACGCTCATATCTTTAGAGATTTCTTTGAAATCTCTTGAAGGAAGGGGAGGTATGTTATGTTCCTAAAACGATATGAGTTAATTGTTAATTTTTAATAATAATTTGTGTGTACTTAACTGTCGTATTCATGTACGTGCCGTCTGCCAGAGCATCATACCGCTGATTAATCTTTTTTTTATAGATCCCGGCCGAAGGAAGCGAATTCAGGGAGAGGTTCGGCGCATCGCCTGGAAATAATAGCAGTCCGAATTTCCTGACAGCCAAGATTTGGTGATCCACACAATTCTTCATTAACATCAATTGAATCTCCTAAATATGGATTATTATTATTATTATTATGATTATTACTATTATAGCTCTTGCAATTAATTACCTACGAGTAGTACCGATGCTGTAAACGGCCCGCAATCCTCAGCGTTAGTCATAGCCCTCCATATGTACGCAAATAGTCAGGAGCTCCCATGATTACAGGTCCTGAAGCTCAGCACTCTGATCGCGCAGAAGGGAGATCATCAGGGAGTGCTCTAGATTTCAAAAAAAAAAGGAAAACCCTAGCTACCCGGAAAATCCGCCAGCATATCTTGAGCTGTCATGCTCAAGCTCCTTCGCCAATTGCGAGAATATGCTTGGTCGCTGAATTTTCCGAGGTGTAGCATTATGTTGCCCAAAAATTAGGGATTATTTCCCGAATATTTTTTTTAATAATAATGACTAGCCCGATTTCAACCGGTCCAACCGAGTCCATCCGGTGGGGTGGGACGGTTGGAAAATGGTCCGAAACGATGGATGGAACTTGTGGAATAGTGGGTTTTTCCCTATAAAAGTTGGGCCCCTGATGGATACTCGCTCTCTGTCAGTAGTGATTTGGTAGCAAGTGGAAAGTGTAGTTGCGAAAGTGTAGTTACGGAGGTGATATACATAGTTTTATTGGAGGAAGGTGACCGTTACAAGGATAGAGGATTGCGGGTCGGACCAAACGGAAAAGTTAAGTCCTGTTTTTTGTATTTTATTTTATTTAATTAGATTTTAATAATTTTTCATTAACTGCGGAATATTGCCTTTTATTATTTAATTATCCAATTTTTTGTAAATTGCATTTGATCTTAAATTATTTTTTTTGTATCACTTTATTGATTTTATTTTTAACGAATTTATTTATAATAAACACCGAATTTTTCGAAGTTTTATATTTTTTTTTGTTGTTGTCTTATATTTTATTTTGAGTGGGTTCAAGCCCCACGCTGGCACCCAGGTTACAGGTTCGTAGTCCTTAAAACTACGTGGCGCCCATAATTTTATTTTTCCATGATCCGCGCCCAACGCTGAGTATAGCCGAGCCGTGCGTGCAAATTAGTACGTAACAAATACGTAACACATGAATCGCTTGGTGTAATGTAGGCCCTCCATATTTAACCAGCTCCGCTCCGATACCGTCTGCACCCGAGGCCTTGTTATTTTTGAGCCGGCTGATGGCTCTGCTAACTTCTTCTATGCTTGGTGGCGGCAGCATAGCATTGTCATCAGATATTGGTGGAGCCTCCGAATCCTCAGTTAGCTCGCCATTTAGCAATTCATGAAAGTGCTCTTCCCATCGCTCCAAGATGCCTTTAGGATCGGTGATCAGATTCCCTTCTTTGTCCTTGCAGTATGTGCAACGTGGTGTGAATTGCGTCATACTGCGGACTCTTTGGTACCCGCGCCTGGTGCGGCCGTCGTTCTCTGTACTGTTCTAGCTCACAGACGAGATTTTTTTCCCAGGCTTCCTTTTTCCGTCTGTGAATTCTCTTTTCTTCTTTTCTGAGCTCTTTATAGTTCTTTATAGTTCTCTTCGTGTGCCCGTGTTCTCTGAGGAACCCAGCTTAGACCATCGAAAAAAACCTTTATTTTTTATTTTTTGGGTTTTTAAACGAACGGAGTGACACTTTTATTTTCGAATGTACCCATGAATGTCCATGGAAAAAGCGATTTTAAGATTCCCAATTGTTTTGGCGCACGCCATACTATTGGCTTATGGATGCAATGTGGCGCACCGGGTCCAACTAGTTTATGAAATTAATTTTTACAATGTTTTTATGGCTAGGTAAGGTGCTGATTTTGTTCCGTATGTCACGGTTGTGAGTTTCAATCCTTGAATGATATCTCTTGTTGAAAATCGCCATACAATTCGTTGGTAGTCGTGATGGTCCTGTGAGACCCTTATTTGCCTGTACATTTTCTCAATGTCGGCGCTGAATTCACATTGATCCTTTCTCTATCTTAGTATGATATCCTGTGAGACATGTAGTATACATTACGTGTATTGCTCTGAAGTTCTTTGGGATCAATGAGTACCATATGTCCCAGCTGTAAGTATTCTTCCATAAATTTGTTGTATTCATCCCGCAGCGTTTTGTTTTTTGAGAACCGATTTTCCATTTGATAGAGTCGCGCTATTGCAACTGGTCTTAATTCTTCTAATCCCTCTGCCTGCTTGAATGGAATTTGCACTTTATACGTGCCATTGGGATTTCTTTTAACTGTTTGATCAAATTGTTCTTCACACGTTCTGTTTTCTTCTGACACAGGTGGTCTCATTACTCTTTAATTTCCCAAAACCTTCGAAGCTGTGAGTCGATATCTACACGTGAAATCATGGATGTAATTTTCCTGGTTACTTCTTTCTGTTCGATTGGTCCAGACAATAACCTGCCAAATTCAGGTTTTTGAGCTAACGTTCCACCTTTGGTTTTTCTAATTCTGTTCATTAGGATGTCTCTAAATACGTCTGCGCCCAATATAATGTCAACTGGTCCCGGGGTATCGTATGTAGGGTTTGCAACAATGAGACTACTCCAATTGGTAAGGTCTTCGCTAACTTTATTTTTTTGTGGTTGGTCGCTCGTCAGCGATGGAAGTATTAGAGCTTCACCCTACAGTTTAAAGTTGGACGAAAATCTTGGAATGAGTTCTACTAGAATTTTGCTGTGAGATGTCCCAGCCTTGCTGTCGTGTATTCCTGAAATCTCTGAATATATTTTCATTCTTGGAATTCCTATATTTTTATTCTTGGAATTTTCCGTTATGAAGGTGGCCTGTGATCCGGGATCTACCAATGCTCTCAGATACTCATAGCTGTTTCTGACGGTTTTGGCTCGTACTCTGCCGGACGAAGTTGAGCTTCTCTGCTAATTTTAGTACTCTGAATTTTTGACATACGTATATACTATGCTGCCCATTACAATATCGACACTTTGTAGTACTAGTGTGATAATTCTTTATTTGGTGGTTACTTCGTGGCTGTCCATGGTTTATGATGCTTTCAGGTTTCTTATTAAGCTCTTCAGTTACTTCTAGTACTTGGAATCTAGTTTCCAAGAACTTTAGTATATCCTCTAGTTGCGGTATCTCTCGAGGTTCGCTCAATGATTGCTCGAACGCTTTATAGGTCTCTATCCATCTTTCTTCGTATAATAAGTGCTATGAAAGGTTCCCAGGGTGGGGTTTTTAGCCTTAAGCCTGCGGCTACGGAAGTTCCACCGAAAATCCATTCGCTCCACTTAGTATTGAAGAAAAAAGGCGCTGGCGACGGCGCTACGGCTACGGGGCTATTCTCCTTTAAGCCCTTGTGGATAATCTATCATTTCTCAAGGAATTACACTTGAAGCCAATTCTTGCATTTTCCGATACCAGTCTTCCAATTTTGAACTTCTACAAGCCGTTTAAAACGATTATCAGTGTTTATTCGAATGTTAACACGGCATGCACCACGGCCTTTGCTTCTACGAGCGGTTCCAAACATAATGAGGTAGGGGTGGTCGTATATGACCCAAGGCTCCTACTGTTTCTCAAGCCAGACTACACCCTTAACCCACCATTTCCTTTTTATTTGCGAGCTAAGCTTACTACTAGACATTGCCTATGACATGAACGACATGACACCCAAGTATGTGCCCAGACTGGTGTTAATAGAGGTCGAAATAGCTCTATCATTGTTTTTTTCTTGGACAGTTAAGCCGCCCTGTGGCTATTAAATCTCACAGGCTGTCTTCAAAGACTGTCCGGGATTGCCGAAATGCCTCAGCAGGAACAATAATGTTCGCCGATGTGGGTCCCAATACACGATGGTATATCGGCAATGAAATAGTCCATGGCCTGGCTAGAGTAGGGATAAACTCATCGCTTATTGGCCACGTAAGATCGGCTAACGAGAATTGGGTCCACCAGATATTTCTTCAACGTTGAACAAAGACCCAGGGGAACAGATTTCCTGATGGGCTACTATTAGGTAAAAAGAATAGGGCTGGCAATTGATTAAATATATCGGTTCTGCGGAGCCTTAGCCTCGAGCTCAATAATAACTGGCTTGGCACAAAAGACCAAATAAGTCGCAATGCCTCCAAAAACGCCCCTTCAAATAATGTAATATGTAATGTAAGGCCGCGTCGAACAACAAGACCCTGCTTCTCGCTCTCGCGTGACAGAAATGGACAACTCGAAGGTATAGACAGGCCGCAGATGGGAACTTCTAGCTTCTACCCTATCGTTCATCCATAAATGGTAATGTAGGATGCAGTGTCTGGCCAACTAGTGTTGTAATATATTCCTTAGAGCGCCTCCACGAACATTACTCACACATTTTGTTGAGGGGTATCATCCCACTTCTCCCATCATCTACAAAGTTTGTGAGGAATGTTCCAGGGAGTGAAGCGTCTGAGCAGGCCCTTACTGAACACCAATAGTTCTCTGGTTGGGTTATGAGGCGGCTTGAGAAGAAACCGTCCTGAGGTCATCAATAGATGTTTGAGCCTTCAATATTGCGTAGATCTTGGGAAAAGTTCGTGGTGTTTAGTAGTATCGCAAAGCCGCTATCTATTTCACAATATTGCGCAACTGAGCTTTGGGTTTTGCGGTTTGAGTCTTGGGTCGGAGGGGTGCGCCACCTGTGTGAAACTAGTTGAACTTGGCTCAATGTGTCTCGGGTTGGCTTTTATGCGGAGGAGTCTTGGGTGGGAATCGGTGGCCTTGATTAGGATCTTGAAGGGGCTTTGAGGTTAGTGTGTCTTGGGTGGGCTTTCAGGCCCACTGACGCCCTTTCATAGGGTAACACTGTCTGGCACACACTTGTGCTATTTGATATGGCACAACCGTCTGGACGAAGTGACCTTATACTAACTTTTTAGAAATTTTTTTCCAACCTAGAAAAGCACAGATGAACATCAGATGAACATAAAAAAATAACATCTGCAAATATTTGTTGGTGGCAACCGCCGCCCCAAATGTGTAAAGTGCAAGGGGAACTATCCGTTACACATTTGCAATGGCTTCATTCTTTGCAGGATTATAACTTCTGCATTACATTAAAAACCTAAAATACTAAAATAACTCTTATAAAGTAACAAAATATCCCCAAAACAAAAACGAATCAGGTTATACAATTAGTACTTGGTCGTCGTTCATTGCGATTCGCTGTAAAGTGAACCATCTAATTCACTTCCCTTATTTCTACGGTGTATAACTTTCCACTCAATTCCTCCATGCACACAAACTTAAGAAATTCCAAACAAACTCAATTGAGGTCCTGGCAACCACTCAAAAAAGTACAAAAAACAAGCTTTTACCCGGAAAAACCACAAAGCAAACCCCCCGGCGACGTCCTCTGGGTTAAAGTCCAACGTCCTTGAGTTCCTGGGAGCACCTAACAGTCGAGGACTTCGGACATTGGCGAACTCATATTTTTAAATAAAGAAAATTATTCCATGACGTTAACGCGTTTTTAATATTGGCTCTATGCTGACTCCCTGGGACGCTTGCTGTGCTCCTTTGGCAGCTAATGTCTTCAGGGGGTATCAGGATGTCAGAGACATTTAAAAAGTAAATTTATAGCGGTTACTTGCAGGGGCTCCAGAAGAATTTAATTAACGCTATCAAGCTCCCACCATCGCTGTTAATCCTGAGCTGCCCTTAATCAATTTCGTCCTTAATAAGACGAAACTGTCAGCAGCAAATAATGAATTCCAACCAGTTCAAACTTGCACGTAGCAATTCCGAAAATTCCGCGAAAATGGGATCCACTTAATTAATAAAATTAGCAGAATGGACTTGATACTAATCTGTCAAAACTCCAACTTTGGCCATTTTAAAGTTTTGATGGTTTGTTAACAAGTGGCAATATTGGTTCGCGACGGAACAGCCACTTTGTCGGAACTTCCTAAATTGGGTCAGACCAGCGCTTCGACAGGATCAACATTATAAAATTAATTCTGGACTAGCGTAAGCGGAATCAAGGAATTTATTTATCGATTTTGATTACCAGAAATACTCAGGAAGCGATTGGGGTTTTTGGGATTCACTCGTCTCGTTTTAGAATTCACCAGAGGAGTGGATTCTATCATTGAATCTCTTAGTGATTGGCTTGTTTTCACCTGGAAAGTTGTTAGATAACATTCTCCTTTTTAGATTGATCGTGACAAATATGCACATTACTGGTACAATTTCTATTAAAAGTACTCTTTAGTCGCCCTAAACACGATTACCAACTAGATGATCGTTGGGAATAAACAGGTTGTCTTAATGGTTGGTTAGTAAAGACACAATACTGATCTGTGTAAGTTAAACACCAAGCTACTGGCTTTGACCAAATTGAACAATACCGGCTTCAGAGTTTCTTTTCTTGTCGTTGAGTCAAGGTAATACTGGATGGCTTCGAAACCGAACTCCAACCGGGATCGCAATTCTGTCACCTGCTCTATTTCTGTTTATGAATGGCCTACTCTAAATCTTGAAGAAATGATGTTGTTGACTACAGCCGATAACGATATTGTAAGAACTAATCATGCACGAAAATTTTTCAACGCCCGTTATGAAGCCACCGTCATCATAATTCCAACTTTGCCCCACCCCCATTTGAACGTACTTTCCATGACCTCATCATCATCATCTGTAGCACTACAGCCTATTATTGGCCTTAGCTTCCTCCAGAATTTCTCTCAATGCCGTTCGATCCTCCATTTACGTACGCCTATAGCTTATCTAAGTCTCCTTCAGCAGAGTCCATGTATCGGTGCTTTAAGACTCTAAGGCTAACATGTTACTTTTTCTGTAAATAAAAAATCTACAAACAAAAAAGAAAATCTGACGCTGCAACCTGATAATCAGCTGATCACTACTTTCCAGTGCTGAATAGCTTAAACGAAAGGCGAAATGAAATGAATTTATACTCTTCGCTCCGTTTCGGTTTCGTTCGTTTGTGTAACTGAGTTCAAACATTTTCGGTTCGGTTCAGGACCGGCGGAGCATAATCAATATAGGTGGGGAGCTCGCGAACAAATAGCCGTTAAAATGTAAAAAGTTAATCGATCAATTGAATTACCAGGTATCTGTTGAGTTTTAAATTCTTGGTTATGGGGTTATGTCCGACTAGCACTTTGGCAGGGGGTGCAGATAGGGCCCTTAGAGGCGTACCGATCGCCTCATGTGGACCCGGTGTGGATTGCCCTAACGCACACTGGGGCAGAAAGCACTTTTTTGGTTCAAAAGTTTCTAGAGACCACAATTTTTAACCAATTTAGATAATTTTTTTTTATTTTGAAGGTAAGATGATTTGTAAGATATCTGTGGAAGCCGAGTTTTGATTTTCCCTTCCAAATATGTTGCACCTAACCTCAAATGTCAAAAATAATTAATTTGTGCTATGCTATGCTATGATCTATGCGATAAAATGAGACAATTTGATGTAATTAGAGCCCCAGGTGAGGTACAATGACTTTTTTTTAATTGACTATTAATTATTACAATCAAATTAACTAGTTTTATAATTTAGACATGGGTGGCGTGCATAGGGTGCATATGAGGGGGGGCAAACTTTCAGGACCCTTTTTGACCCCCTTAGAGGCAAATGCGGATTTTTATATTATATTATTATTGTTGTATGTTAAATTACGAAAATTTTAAGGGGTCTCCGAGCCTCCGACGATTTTTTTTGGGGCCGTGGGAGGTAATATTATAAAGTGCATAAGTGCATTTTACAATTCACAGCCCTTAAGGTTGCGCACTGGCCCCTTTACAGGCAAGGGCGGATTTTTTTGTTATTTTTTAATTATACTAGTGACTGTTACGAACATTTTAAGGGGTCATAATGCCCCCTACGACTTGTTTTGGGGCCGTGGGAGGCAAAAAAATGGCTAAAAACAAAAAAAAAATTGAGGCATATTTGGAAGGGAAAATCAAAATTCGGCTTCCACAGATATCTTACAAATCATCTTACCTTCAAAATCAAAAAAAAATTATCTAAATTGGTTAAAAAATGTGGTCTATAGAAACTTTTGAACCAAAAAAGTGCTTTCTGCCCCAGTGTGTAACGCCTTGGCTCATTGGATTGCCCTTCGTCATAAGGAATGCCACATTTGGCCCTCTTGAAGAAAAATCATCGCTCCTGGACTACGAGTAGAAAAGGCAAGCCGAAAAATTTGAGAATTTCGGTGTGGATATGGGAGTAATAACTGCGCAGTCGTCTATAACTTTATACTGAGTAATAATTCCAATGCTGCTTAACCTTTGCAATCGAACCACAACCGGTGTATTGAGTATGCTAAGTGATACTGTTCACGGTTACCAACATGATTGCCTGAAATATGAAGCAATGCAGCAACAAAAACTAAAATTTTGTATGAGTTAAACTAAAGCTTAATGCCCCGACTCCACCGACATCAGTTCAATAATGTCCAGTTTAATCCACATAAATGGATTCACCGGCTAAATTCTAGTTCATGTTCAGTTCGTGCTTAAAATTATTGGTTTTTCGCCAGAAGTCAGAAATGCAAAAGCCCACAGGAATAGCATTCCGCTATTCCAGTTGATTCAGATCGAGACAAGTTGGGCGAACTGAGGTTTGTTTATCCTCAGTTGAATATGTGGAAATTGTATGCGAACTGAGGTTATTTTAAAGTTCAGTTAGCCAATTTCCTCGAATTTGCCCAGCTCGGCCGGTTAAGCCGGGGTACTAGGGTATCTCTTTAAAGCTTTTCAAAAAGGGTTCCGAATGGGTAAGGCAGATATTGCATCATTTCATTTGAAATAAGGTTTGCCTACTAGGGCCATTATGAAAAACTGATATGGCATGCATTACTTCAGCATAGCTGATTTTTGTTTTGTTGAGCGATGTTCGTGAGGAAACTCACCCTCATTTGCCACATTGGGATTAAACGTGGGAACCCCTCTTTTAGCATGCCTCTAAGGCAATCTCCTATTTAAATGCTAGTTGGTTTAAAAAGCTTAATGCTGTAAACAAGCTAAGGGTGACGGCGAACGCGAATTTCCTCGGCCACGGCGAATGGCCCGACGAAATTTGTTGTGAGCACACACTAATAGGGACGGCGCCACAAATTAAAAAACACACACCGGAATAACCATCTTGCACAGCCGAGTATGCTGCACACGCACACAGGAACACACGAGAATAGCAACACAAACTCATGCCACAGCGCACATGCAACTTTGACAGGCGACGGCTACGAAATAGGATTTGGATTGATTCGTTCGCCGAGCTCGGCGGCGGAGTTATCGCAGTGGTCTGCAGATTGTGCAGCTTCATACAAAAGCGGTGTGTTCTATTCGTTTTTGACAGTCGCTGAGCAAAGCGATTCGTCGGTCGCCCAAAGCATGTTAACAGCATAAATTATACAGTTCTAAGGTCTTAATATCTGTGCGTTGCAATTTCTTTAGCGTGTAAAAAATATTAAACGCTTGCTTGATGTCTTTTTATCCGCATTATTTTAACACGGCTTATTCCTAAACTGCATTATTTTAACACGGTTAACCGAATTTACACGCTTATGAAGTGTGTAGTGTGTTAATTTCACACGCAAAAAATATTCTGGGGTTTGCAGTGTAGCCTACGATAGGTACTACTTCGTACAGTGCGGTGTCAATAGAATTTTACTTGCAATATGCTTGTTGGTGGAAGACATAGGGTCCTCTGTTACAGAATTTAGAGGTATAGATTTAGTATACGCTCTAGCGTCTTCAGGATAAAGGACCGTAATTTACTTACCTTTGGAATGAAGATCACGTATTGAAGATTACATATTGTTGTATAGATTGGCAAGGGCTATGGATCAATAATGCCTTGCATCTTCTGGATCATAATAAGCATTACGTTATTTATGCCTGGTGACTTACAATGCGGAGAAACTATTCACTGTCCAACGCACATATGAACGATTTATCAGGTTTCTTCCCATGATACTGCTAGGGTAAACCTTAGGCCCGTCCCTCCCTGGGTTCTCAAAAGAAGCTCCATAGATTCACCAAAGAACTTTGCCTCACACCGTCTCCCTATTTAGGGTAAGATGGTTGGTAGGGCTACTTGAATAGAATTTGGCTAATTCTAAATGGGGATTTCTTGTGCAATCTTAAACAATACTTGTAGGACTTTCCATATTTGTATTTAGAATAAATATTGAAAATCTCGCTATTTAGCTGCCTAAGGTCGATAACTCTTCCTTTCACCACGGACACGAAACTAAGCCGTACTCTGGGCTCATTCTAGGGTAGCGACCATCAAGTTCTGCACTCCACGCGACACTACCCCTAGGTGAAGAATGTTGTTTGAGGCCCGGAAGAAATCTCTGTACGAACTTCTACAATTCCAAAAAGACACTTCAATTTAAATAAAAACTAATTTTGCCAACCAAAAGAAATCAGGGCTTGGTAAAATTAAGCCAAAATTTACAGTATCCATTTTACTGGGGTAATTTGGGTTTTTAAGCGAACGGAGCGACACTTTTCTTTTCGGATGTATTTTCGTTGTGGGATATGGGTCTTTTTCTGCCAATGGAAAAGCGATTTTGACATTCCCAATTGTTTTGTCGCACGCCATATCATTGGCTAGCAAAATATAATGTAGAAGTACTTAATTTTAAAACGGGTGAATTTGATTTGCAAAAAGGTGAATTTTATAATGTAAAAAGGTGAATTTAATATGCAAAAAGATTAATTTTATTTGCAAATGGGTTAATTTAATGTGAAATAACTGTAATAGTTTAACCATAAGTAAGTAATCTCGACTAGAACAAAAAAAAAAAAAAAAAAGGGGTCTTGGAAAACAAAATGAAAACTAATTTCACTGCTTACTGCCGTGTATAAAAGCACTTTACATCGGCCTCTGCAGTGCCAAGTTTATGTTCTAAGCCGCCAGTAATGTTTCTTTAAGACAACACATGCAGCCAACAACATAAGAAGACTTACACGAACGGGTGATGCCCGCCCTCCTTCCACTGAGGCATTGATGTTCCCGTATACACAACAATCTCCAATTTTCTATGGCTTTGTTACATTATGATAATGCCGAGGGAGCGGGTGATTTGGTACCTGATGATTTTTTACAGCTTCCGAAGACATCATACCCCTAGGCGCCGCATCGATTTACCATTAAGCCTAGGACTATACCGCTAAAAGCGAGCAGGCGGTACCCCTTCGAAGTTTCTCAGGAAACAACACATCCAACGAAGGCCCATATGTAAATATTGGAATACACTTTTCGGAAAGGCTTAAAATGCATTGATATGAAAATAAACAATCCTGCAATTATTTGGGGCTTTTGAAGGTGAAATTTCGACAGCGAAACTCATTTATAGTCATAACATATCTCGCGGATTGCCCCCCGCACCTCTGGGCAGTAAAATATGGCAGCCCGGGGCAAAGTGAACTTTAATGAATACAAATATGCCTGGCCCCGGGCTAGGGAAGTTCGGATATCGCACATCCAGGTAACCAGCCAACAACATTAACCTTACATAAACTCCTTCACCTGGAAAACGATGCGCAAACAGTGGTGGGTGCGGGTTGATTTTCGCAATCGGATGCTGGCTAGCCATTCCCATGCAAATTCTGATACCAGAAACATATTGTGATATAATATGAATTTCTTATGGCGGACGGCGACAGACGTGGGAGTCACCAGCATAATTATTTTCGATCTTGGTCATTTCTGGCTGCGTCACCTCTTGATACTTGCTCCATGGTCCGCCCTCTGTTCAATGACGGTTCAGCCCTTTTCTATGCATCATTAACCATCGTTGTTGATACCTAAAATTGTTGTTGAGGTTTCTGGATGGTTTGGGGAACATACTCTCATTTTCGTGCAAAATTTCATGGTCTTTTATGAATAATTCATTCACTGCTAAAGGAGCAATAAATTAATATAATTTTTGCCAAAGGGTAATGTTTTAATGTCTTTAAATGTTAAGCATTTTTTTTAGAAATTCTCTTATTAAAATGTTATTAAATTTAAGCAAAGTAGAGTCAACAAGTTGCAAAAAAATGGATATGTGAAAAGAAAACTTGGGGAAGAATTTCACCCAAAAATATATGTAAGCCCGAGTAAAAATAATTTAGTTGCTTAATTGTTTTGAAAAGCATATAGGCGCCCGCCATAAAATGCGCCTACCACATGGGTATGCACGCACCCGCTATAGTCATGAAATTTACAAATGCACCCGCCAGAGATATCCACATCTCCGGTGCAGATATGAATGTATTTGTAATCGACCACTCCAAACGCAAGTGTCGTTTAACTAATCGGTCCCCTAACTAACTACTACCCACGGTCAATGCTGCTTGACCTTGATCGAACGAGAACTGGCCTATTAAGTTTGCCTTTTATGGTCACCAAAATAATTTCCCCAATTTTATAGCCCCAATTTTGCTTCCTTTAAGGGCAGTTTACAAAGTGGAAGCGCAAATCTGAGCTCCTTTATCGCATAGAAGATAATATGATTCTGTCTCTGTTTCACCAAAGTGGCAACAACAAACGGCAGCCTCAAAGTAGAGATCTACTCTGCTTAACGAATACGTAGACCAAAAAAAAAGCTTTCATTTTCATTAAATTGCCTTCGTGTAGTATTCGGAAATTTTCGTGAGAGGCTGCAAAAAGCTTACCGCATAGCTGCATATCCTCGTTCATATGGGGGCATCTTTTATATAATATAAAAATTATGCTAACGATTTATGTTGTTGTTAAAATGAGGAATGTTGACATTAAAACAGTTTAAACATCGCTAAAATCGTCAACTTGGAAGTTCCGTGATTTTGCCGCATGAACAAGGGATTTTCCCATCTGCGACCGTTACTGAGTTTCCATGCAGAGTTTAACCTGAGTTTACTCATATCATCATCATCATTGTGCTCCTTTAATCCCTCATGGGACATAGGGCGGAAACAGTTGCCCTCCAGCGGACTCTGTTTTGCGCGACAGCTCTTAGCTCCGACCAGGATCTCCCAGTTGTTGCGGCTTGTTCTAGTAGGGTTCTCCTCCAAGTTGTTCTAGGTCTTCCTACTCGACGGGAACCTTGCGGATTCCAGTCAAGGGCCTGTTTGGCTAGATTTTCGTTTTCGCGACGCAAGGTGTGGCCAACCCAATTCCATTTCCTTCGCCTGATTTGGTCGTCTATCCTTTCTTGGCCGGCACGGCGCCATAGTTCTTCGTTTGAAATTCTATTTTGCCAGCGGATTTTTAGGATACGACGCAAGCATCTGTTGATGAAGACTTGTAGGCGTCCTGTGATGAATTGGGTGACTTTCCATGTTTCGCAACCGTACAAAAGAACTGCCTTAACGTTGGACTTGAACAGCCGCAATTTGGTGTTAGTTGAGATCTCCGTTGATCTCCATATGCGGAACAGGCATGCATATGCGCCTCGTGCTTTATTTATTCTGGAACTGACATCTTCTTCTGCACCGCCATTTTCGGTAATAATACTACCGAGGTAGCAGAATTTATCGACCAGTTCCACGTCACAGTTATTCAGCGCTGTCCGTTCAATGGTGTTTGCATTTATCCGCATTTCTTTAGTTTTAGTTGGATTTAGCCTTAAGCCTGCTGCACTACTTTCTGTTGCCAAATTGTTAATCATGTTTTTGAGGTCCTGGTGTCTGTGGGCCAGCAAACAGATATCATCGGCGTAGTCGAGATCCTTAAGGCGGTCTACCAAACCCCATTGTATGCCGCCTGTTCTATTATCTAGAGCGCCGACAAGGATGTCATTTATTACTATAAGAAATAGTAATGGCGAAAGTAGGCATCCTTGTCGTACTCCTGAGCTCACCTCAAAGCTGTCGGATAATTTTCCATTATGGAGAACTCTGCATTTGGAATTGTTATATAGGGCTTTTATCAATTCTATTATTTTATCAGGCAATCCACGTCGCCGTAGTGCCTGCCATATAAAGCTCCTATTGACCGAGTCGAACGCTTTCTCATAATCTACGAAAGCAAGGTAAAGGGGGGATCGGAATTCAGTAGACTGCTCCACTATTATTCTCAAGATGTTAATATGATCAATACAGGAGCGGCCCTTCCTGAATCCGGCCTGCTGCCTCCTAAGCGTTCGGTCAACTGCCTCACTTATCCTAGATAGTAATATATGGGACAAAATTTTGCCCACTGTAGATAGTAAACAGATGCCTCTCCAGTTGTCGCATATTGTTAGGTCCTCCTTTTTTGGTATTTTGACTATGATACCTTCCGTCCAATCCTCCGGAAAGGTACAGGTGTTCCATGCTATATCTAGGATTGGCTGAAGCGCATCTGCTATGAGGCTTGAGTCGGCTTTCAACAATTCTGGCGGGATGCCATCTTTTCCAGCTGCTTTACCATTGGCCATCGCATGAATTGCGGTTACTATTTCCGTTTTGGATGGGGCCCGGGTGGTGATTCTTATTAGCTGTGCATTGTTGCTGTTTTCCTGAGGTTCCTGTATAAGTGTACCATTCAGGGCGGCGAAGAAGTAATCTCTCCATCTTTGGAGCTGCTCCTCGTCGCTGCACAGCAGCCTTCCATCCGCACTCTTAACGGCATGCTTTTTAGTAGAGTGCTTTCCCGAGAGCTGTTTAGTGATTTGGTACGGCACCTTACTGTTGCCTGTGTTTGCCGCGTTTTCCGCTTTTTCTGCGAGCTCATTTATCTGCTGCCTTTTATCACGCCGGACACTTCTCTTACCCTCCCGATGTAATTGGGAGTATTCCCGTTCTAGTTGGTAACGTCTTTCCGGGTCGTTTGTAGAGTTTACGTTAATTTTTAGGGCCCTTCTGCGTTCTATTTTTTGACAAGTTGTGTCCGAGATCCAGTGTTGCTGGTTTCTTTGGACATAACCGATGCTCGTTTCCGCAGCCGTCAATATCGCGCCCTTTGTCGTACTCCACAATTCTTAAATATTTGTGCCGTCAGAAACGGTTTGCTGGTTTAATAATTCTTGTAGGTTTCCAGCAAATTCCCGCTTTTTAACGCTCTCCCGCAGAAGGTCTACGTTAAACCGTCTACGGGTTCTAGCATCATGTTGCACGTTTCTGATTGCGGCGATTTTAAGGCGAATAGTTGCTACAACCAAATGGTGGTCGCTTCCAGTATCCGCTCCCCTGAAACTCCTGACATCCTCAAGAATAGTTCTCCATCTGCGGCTGACGGCCACGTGATCTATCTGATTTCTCGTCCTACTATCGGGCGATACCCAGGTTTCTTTGTGTATCTTCTTGTGACAAAAGTAAGTTTCACCTACCGTGAGTTGGTGGGAACTACAAAAGTCAACGAAAAGCTCACCATTGTTATTGGTAACTTGGCTTAGGCCTTGGTTTCCAATTGTGTGTTCAAGGCCGGTGTTGTCACGGCCGATCTGAGCGTTTAGGTCACCCATTAAAACAATGATGTCTCCCCTTGGAATAGAGCGAAAAACCTCATTCAGTCGCATATAGAACTCGTCCTTGATGTCATCTTCTGCGTCTTCAGTTGGAGCATAGCATTGGACTACCGTAGTACTTCTTAGTCTGGTACGCAGGCGCACGGTAATAATCCTCTCAGAAACTGGTGACCTGCTAATGAGGCTGGACCTGGCTTCTTTGGTGAGTATTACACCAACGCCACTCCTACGGCTTTCAGTTTCGTTTCTCCCAGAATATAAGAAGGACTCACCGTTTTGATTTTATATCGATTCATCTCGTTGAGGACTTCATCCAGCCGTCCCTCAGCCAGCAGTGTTCTCACATTCCATGATCCGATTCGTGTCCTTGTTCGAAAAGCAAAGGTCGTCGTCGTGTTGTCCATCCGGTTCCGAGGCATTGTTTGCCGATTCGTAGCAATGGTGTTTTTTATGGGAGCGGGTTGCTAACCCTCAGCCCAACCGACTTAAAACTCTGTTTTGTGGCGCAGAGAGCTCGCCATTCGCCCGTCTCCCGTTAGCTCCTTCCGAAGAAGTACCCCAGGGGGCACCGCGGGGAGGTGGGATTAGGACTTGCTAACAGGTCTGCTAGGTGTTCGTCTGCAGTGACTTTTCTCGGGTCTTGACAGAAGTGACAAATCGGGTGCCACCACTTTCCGAGGTCTTTGTTAGCCGTTCGCCCACTTTCGCATTTATAATATTAGTAAGGATGTGGAGAAGCTCTTTTGCGTGGCGTGAAAAGTCGTAATTACTGGCGTTTTGCTCAACACGCGAGACCACAGTATAGCGAAGGGATAACACCTATAACACTTGTAGTTTTTATGCACCTAACACAATCTAATTAGTTAAGAATTATTTAATTGAAAACAATTGAATGTGATTTGCAAACTTGCTGATTATTTTTATTTTTTAAGACGCAAGTCCCTCCGAATCCTCGAAGCAAGTGTTTTTGCATAACATTGATTAAATAACATAGCGGATGTTCGAGTCCTCACATTTTTTTTATAATCATAAAACACTGTCACAGTCACTTTGGCACAATTTGCGCCTCCTTTTTTCGGGGTAATATAACCATAAAAGCCCATAAATCCTCCATAAAGTCCAGAACGACTGCTGCTGCTCCTCCTTAGCAAATCTAAACTTAAGGCTTCCTTGGATTCTTAGAACGAAAGTAGAAAAATTCATCAAATAAAATCCTTTTCAAAATAAAACTTTTTACTGCGATCGAACTGAGCTCCGCATAAACACGTACGCGTTTATTTGGAATAAACGGAATCCATCGCAGAAAAAATCGGTGCTAATTTGTCCTGGAGGATTTCGTTCTCAGAATCACCAGAAATAAAATTATTGCGAAGAATAACATAAACAGGATAATGAGAAGAACGTCGGTTTTAGGGCTTCCTAATTGGGGAGGGCCATTGTATTTCATAAGGAATTATTAATCATTATTTTACCATAAAAAATTGAGTGGGTTACGTATAATTCCGAGCACAGGTCCTTTATAACAAAGCAGTTCACGTGATAGCTTAAGGAAGTGTGTCCTTTTAATAAATACTAAACGAATGTGTTCATCATAAAAGATTGTGGTTCGATGTCTAATGAAAAGGTTAAAATAAGGCATACCATGAGCTGACAGATTTTAGGCTAAGGACGGATTGTCTATAAATACCACAAAACCATTGGAAATTAAATGTAGACTTATAATAGTTGATAGATTATGAAAAATAGGCAACAGATGGTGCATAGGACACTCATTATCGACGATGGATTGGAACCATAGGCTAACTAAATCAAAACCAACAAGGAGTCACCAGCCATGGTGACAATGGCACACCTGAGAAATAGAGATCTCGGGCGTTCATTTGCAAGAGAAGGTACAATCGCGCCCTCTTCGTTCTCGACAAAATTGCAGAGAATAAGGCCGCCGGTACCATCTCGGAGAAGGGCAAAACCAATAGGATAGCAGGAGCGGTAACCTAATGTACTAAAAGTGAGAGATCCTGGGTAGATAGCTCACCCCTACAAATAATGACCAAAAAGAAAAGCTCTCAAAACCAACCATAGTCAGGGAAGCTTCTACTTCAGGAGCCCAACAATCAGGCTCAACGGATACCAGGCTAATGAGCGAAGTAGTGAAAGACCACTTTCTAGTGGCTCTAACCGATGCCAATTCGACTACTTGCAGACTCTCGGACCATCTCAGAGCCGACACAGCCAAAATATCATAGATGGTCATGGAGTTCTTGATGGGGCAAATTGCTCGGGTATCTTCGGCGCCACAACAGGAACAGCCCTATGAGTAAGTAGAAGGTGCTCAAGGCCGAGGAACCTCAGCGAAATAGTAGAACCCTGGTAGAAAGAGTTGACTTTAAACTCCATTTTGGACTAAGGCAGGCATGGATAAAGGTTTTCAAAACGGTTTCATCTAATAAAGAAGCTGATTCCGTTGAAGATCTCAGTAAACTCCTGGATGAACTGACAGACATCGTTATTATTGCTCGCTGCCTATAGGCACAGTAATATACTGCGCTGTCCACTACAGGAAATGGTGTCAGCACTTGCCGACTATTTGGTCGCAAAATTAAATTTCGGAAGTGACTTTAATATCCGGATCCCTACCAGAGAGGAATGGGGAGATTTCCAACAGGATAAGGAACATGACGCAACAACTTGAAGATCCTGGTCAAGGGTAGGGTAGGGTCAAAGTGAGGGTTAAAGGAACATATTTCTTTCTTTCTTTGATTCTTTAGCTGGCGGTCCGAGCGCGGCGTCCCCGCAACGGATACGCTGCTGTCGGTGCCGCTGGGACTCGAATTCTATTCATGATTAGTCTCCATTCTTATTTTTGGCGACGTCTCAAGCCTCGGTAACTGATAATCGTTGATTGTTTAGGTCACCCTCGATATTCTATAGCCAGGGGCCAGTTCGTGTATGTCGAAAACGAAAATTTTTTTTCGTCTCGGGTCAGCGTAGGTCGAAAAATTGAGAATTTTCGTTTGAAGCCGACGAAAGGCCTTGGATTATCGAGTTTTTGCATTAGGACACGAACATTTTTTTTTTCGACTTATGCGAACGCTAAAATTTTCCTCGACAAAATTTTTCGACTTCAATTTTTTTTCGTACGATTATCGTCGTTCGCCATACACGAACCGGCCCAGGTTTCCTTCGGTGTCGATCGCTGGATTCTCCAGCCTACGGGACGGTCTCGCCATAGAAGTTTACGTTGCAAGGGATTATCATCCATTCGGTAAACATGTCCAAACCACCGTAGTCCACGTTTTTGTATTTGTTCTCCGATGAGTGGCTGCTGATCGCATCTTTGTCTAACGGTCTCGTTTCTAAGGCGATCGCGGAGTGAGACACCGAGGATCTGCCTCAAGATTCGCATTTGGAAGACCTCGAGCTTCTTAACGTCCGGTTTGAGCAGCGTCCACGTTTGAGCTAGGCGAATGTTGCTGTTGCCTAGCCGATGCGGCTGTGAACGTCGGAGCGGCTAAACGCTTTAGCTACATCATGAGGTCAAAATTGATTTACATTATAATGTGTAATAACCGAACTTAATCTGCAAATGTTGATTCGCGAATCAACTTTTTTGAATTTGAATTTTTTTTCTTTTGAATTTTTATTTATCCAATATTTTCAATTCAATATTTTTAGGTGTTGACTCACTTTTGACACTCACTGTAAAGGTAAAGGATACTGAAACACACATATGCAAAACCCCGCTTAACCGGACTGGCTTCGTTGAGTTTACTTGGATTTAACGAAACTTTACTCAATCCCTGTTTCCATGGTCGCTTAATATGAGTAAACTGGAGACCTGAGTAGCTGGAAACCTACAACAAATATTAAACCAGCACAACGTTTCTGACGACACAAATATTGAAGAGCTGTGGAGTAGGACAAAGGGCGCAATATTGACGGCTGCGGAAATGAGCATCGGTTATGTCCCAAGGAACCAGCAACACTGGATCTCGGACACAACCTGGCAAAAAATAGAACGCAGGAGAGCCCTAAAAAATAACGTAAACTCTACAAGCGACCCCGAAAGACCTTACCAACTGGAACGGGAGTACTCCCAATTACACCGGGAGGTAAAGAGAAGTGTCCGGCGTGATAAAAGGCAGCAGATAAATGAGCTCGCAGAAAAAGCGGAAAACGCGGCAAACACAGGCAACAGTAAGGTGCTGTACCAAATTACTAAACAGGTCACGGGAAAGCACTCTACTAAAAAGCATGCCGTTAAGAGTGCAGATGGAAGGCTGCTGTGCAGCGACGAGGAGCAGCTCCAAAGATGGAGAGATTACTTCTTCGCCGCCCTGAATGGTTCATTTACACAGGAACCTCAGGAAACCAGCAACAATGCACAGCCTATAAGAATCACCACCCGAGCCCCATCCAAGACGGAAATAGTAACCGCAATTCATGCGATGGCCAATGGTAAAGCAGCTGGGAAAGATGGCATCCCGCCAGAATTGTTGAAAGCCGATTCAAGCCTCATAGCAGATGCGCTTCAGCCAATCCTGGAAATAGCATGGAACACCTGTACCTTTCCGGAGGACGGAAGGTATCATAGTCAAAATACCAAAAAAGGGGGACCTAACAATATGCGACAACTGGAGAGGCATCTGTTTACTATCTACAGTGGGCAAAATTTTGTCCCATATATTACTATCTAGGATAAGTGAGGCAGTAGACCGAACGCTTAGGAGGCAGCAGGCCGGATTCAGGAAGGGCCGCTCATGTATTGATCATATCAACACCTTGAATAATAGTGGAGCAGTCTACTGAATTCCGATCCCCCCTTTACCTTGCTTTCGTAGATTATGAGAAAGCGTTCGACTCGGTCAATAGGAGCTTTATATGGCAGGCACTACGGCGACGTGGATTGCCTGATAAAATAATAGAATTGATAAAAGCCCTATATAACAATTCCAAATGCAGAGTTCTCCATAATGGAAAATTATCCGACAGCTTTGAGGTGAGCTCAGGAGTACGACAAGGATGCCTACTTTCGCCATTACTATTTCTTATAGTAATAAATGACATCCTTGTCGGCGCTCTAGATAATAGAACAGGCGGCATACAATGGGGTTTGGTAGACCGCCTTAAGGATCTCGACTACGCCGATGATATCTGTTTGCTGGCCCACAGACACCAGGACCTCAAAAACATGATTAACAATTTGGCAACAGAAAGTAGTGCAGCAGGCTTAAGGCTAAATCCAACTAAAACTAAAGATATGCGGATAAATGCAAACACCATTGAACGGACTGCGCTGAATAACTGTGACGTGGAACTGGTCGATAAATTCTGCTACCTCGGTAGTATTATTACCGAAAATGGCGGTGCAGAAGAAGATGTCAGTTCCAGAATAAATAAAGCACGAGGCGCATATGCATGCCTGTTCCGCATATGGAGATCAACGGAGATCTCAACTAACACCAAATTGCGGCTGTTCAAGTCCAACGTTAAGGCAGTTCTTTTGTACGGTTGCGAAACATGGAAAGTCACCCAATTCATCACAGGACGCCTACAAGTCTTCATCAACAGATGCTTGCGTCGTATCCTAAAAATCCGCTGGCAAAATAGAATTTCAAACGAAGAACTATGGCGCCGTGCCGGCCAAGAAAGGATAGACGACCAAATCAGGCGAAGGAAATGGAATTGGGTTGGCCACACCTTGCGTCGCGAAAACGAAAATCTAGCCAAACAGGCCCTTGACTGGAATCCGCAAGGTTCCCGTCGAGTAGGAAGACCTAGAACAACTTGGAGGAGAACCCTACTAGAACAAGCCGCATCAACTGGGAGATCCTGGTCGGAGCTAAGAGCTGTCGCGCAAAACAGAGTCCGCTGGAGGGCAACTGTTTCCGCCCTATGTCCCATGAGGGATTAAAGGAGCTTAAAGAAGAAAAGAAGAAGAAGAAAGTAACTCTGTCTGTCTGTCTGCCTGCCTGCCTGTCTGTCTGCCTGCCTGTCTGCCTGCCTGTCTGCCTGTCTGCCTGCCTGCCTGTCTGCCTGTCTGAATGTTATCTTTTACAGACACACACCACTGCAGCATAACATTCATTAAACACCCTCTGCCAGACTATTCACCTGACATGAGTAGCACACACTCTCAAACATTGCAATACAATATTGCAAACAAAATCACAAATATACTTTAACAGTCTATAAATATATCAAATACAGAAGGCCTAAGGTCTAGTCTAGTATGCAATACAAATTATGTAGAAACTCTGTAAATTATCTTAAGTTGCGCTGAATAAAAACCTTGTTTTGAGTTTTGAGTTTGAGTTTGCCCATACTTTGAACCTATACATATCTTCTAAACGGAGTCACTCAGGTTTCTGTTCTTTCTTTCAAATATAAGAATACACATTTACCTAAAAGATGAGCCTAATTACGTTGCTCTACTATAATCGGTCTAGAAGTTATTAAAGTTTAAGTAAATGGCAATTCGGCCATACAAGTTGCAAGTGAGGGGATATGAGTGCTTTAAATCTTTAAAACGGCGATATCTCATGAATGACAATTCGTACGGGAAAATGTATAAGTTCCTTTTTTGTAGGCAATCGCATAATCTACAAACTTTGTAAACACTATTTTATGATAAAAGTTACCGTTTTGCTGAAAATCGCGAAAAACCCGTTTTTGTGACCTTTGACCCCGAGTAAATCCAGGTTCCAGGTGCCGGATCGATGAGGACTTTTTAGATTTCATTTATAACGGTGCTTTGAACAATCCTACCAATTTTCAGCTAGGTGTGAGTTTCTGTACCCTCGGATGTCTAAGGTATGCAAAAACAAGGTAATGTAAAAGAGAAATGTTATTTTAGTGCTGAACGAGACAGGCTGACAGGCTGACAGGCAGGCAGGCAGGCTGACAGGCAGACAGGCAGACAGGCAGGCAGACAGGCAGGCAGGCAGACAGACAGGCAGACAGGCAGGCAGGCAGGCTGCCTGCCTGCCTGTCAGCCTGTCAGCCAGCTAAAAAGTTCACCAACGACCAGTGACCAGAGTAATGGGGATAAAACTGCACCACTTGAGGAGATGAATATGGTTAAAAAACTGCACCATTTCAGCGATAATAAATTTCCCATCCTTGACCCTTGAATAAGGCTGCGACCTTTACCTATCGATAGTAAACCCCAAAAATTAAATAGCCGCGAATTTACGTAACGAAACCTTCAATAAAAAATAGAATCTCATTAGAACAAACCGACACGAGTCAATTGTGAAAACGTACGCACCTGGATTGTCTTACCAAAAATTACTCAGAAAGATACGACAATGTAATCCTTTCTGTGCGAAGAAAAAGGAAAGTAAAAATCTATGATCTTCTGTCTATTCATATACGCGCTCCGGAATGGCGAGAGGGCGGAGCAACGGCAAACTACACAAACACATGCAGAGCAGGAAGTACACGAAGATGGTACATGAATTCACACAAGCAAAATAAAAGTCCAGACGGCACAAAAAATTGCGGAGAAGAGAAATCAGTGCGTCTCTTTCGCACTTCGTGAAATAACATTTCTTTATTTACCCTCTCTTTCTTTGATTTTTGTTTTGTTTTTAAATTGAATTTTGTCTCGCTTGCACCTTGTCGATTGATATATTCACTCGCAAGGGAGCTTATGGGAAATTTTGAGAGCGTCGTATCTTTGTGGGTAATTTTTGGTCTTACCATAAAAAGCCTATGCGAAATTTCCGGATCTAAATATTTCCGATATATTTATACCCACCCATATAAACCCACATTTTGTTTCCAGGAAACTAATAAATTAGGAAAAATGCGAGGCTACGAAAGGAGGCCAACAATTGAGTTGGTTGGTTTTTGCGTGTTGATTGTCCCAAATGTGGGAGAAATCTTAACTAAACTCTGATATAGGAAAGAGATTTCATAACGAAAAAGACTATTGCGAATTAATCCCCCATTAATCTCCTTAAGTAAAGCAAATTACATGATTCTCTCTCAAGGATTAACCATTATCCTGTAATCAAGATCGTTGTTTTTTTTTCGAAGAAGAGAAAAACCGAATTGATTTATCACAAGAGCTGCAAAGCAAACGTCTTTCGTTTTCCAAGTTTTGAGACAAGCAAATGGATTTCCTGAGGGCGCATCATTGCCATTAAATAAATTCGAATCATGGCAGCCCACAGAAAATCAATAGCCCCGAGAAGTAATGGTACGAGTATGTGATTCAAGCAGAACAAGACGTCAGAATTTTGGCCAAAAAATCTAAAACATTTTGCTACATTATAATGTTACGAAGTGATGTCCTTTGGCTCAGATATGAGTACATTTTGGTCCAATTTATTTAACACAGATAAAATCTTCTCACTCACACACAAAAATTCTATCTATATAATAAATATAATTGGAGTATATGTCTGTGATTTCAAAACTAGTTGGGATGTGAGTTTGACCCCTTCGGTCCACACGATTAACTTCCCTGTATGATGAACGAAGATGGAATACACTGACTTCTTACAAAATCTTTTTACGTTTAGCACTAGTGGGAAATTGACTAGTATCAGAACTGGTGACAAAGCAATCTTGAGAGAAGCTAGTTCAAATAACTATAATAGTGGTAAATCCACAAGATTTTTCTAGAGAATTTGTTTTTCTTGAACGTTAGCAAACAAACATTTCCTTCGTACTTCGTTCGCTACACTAAAACGGGTGTTCAAATTCGTCTTGAGCGTGTTGAAGCGCCGCTGATAAACTGCGAAGCGAATCAATGAATTTGGAAATTCTAAAGCTTTCCGGAGATATAAAGGGTAACGTACATGAGATGTAAAGGGCAACGAGATGTAAAGGCTAACGAAATTTATGCACCATTTTTAAAAGTTGTCGGATTTTGACAAGTGATGTTTTGTTGGCGCTGTGCAGAACCCAAAAAAGATCACTTCGTTTAGAACGGGTCTCATTCAATCGAGTTTTTTACACTGGAAGTACATAGGGACGCGACATGACGCTACGCGAAGTTAATAATGTCAAAAAAATATTGAATTATACGATATCCTATGTAGTGAGTACAATGTAACGCGACGCGACGCAACGCCAATCTTTCGACGCGAAAAGTTGACCAACTTTGAACTTTTGCCGCGACGCGACGCGAAAATAAAACGTCAAAAAATAACAGTTGTTTTGAATTTAATTCGTTGAACTTGAAAATTTAAATTAAATTAATTAAATTACAAAAATGAGTTACGGAAAGTTTCGATGACAAACTAATTGAAGAGGTGAGAGCTCTCTCAAACATTTACGCGAAATCCTCCGGAGGATTTAAGAATATAGCAATAAAAGCACGACTTTGGAATGAAATTGCTCAAGCTGTATCTGAAAATGGTTAGTAAATATATTGAAAATATTTTTATGAAATTTTATTTAACTGAATGTTTTAATTAAAGAAACTGCTTGTAAAACTCGATGGAAAAGCTTAAGAGATAAATATGCAAGAGAGTTAAAGACTTTACCATCTGGAAGTGGCCAAGCGCAAAATATAAAATGGGAATATTTTCAATCTCTAAGCTTCCTAAAACCCCATTTAGTAAGAACAAAATTTTATGTTAAATTCAATTTAACTAACCGAATTATTTTTTCAGGGTAAAGGGTAACTTTGAGGATAAGGCGAGCAGAACCAGCACACCGGGTTCTTTGTCAACGACAAGCGACAATGCTTCGTCTCAATTTTACTCATTAGAAGACATTATTATCGAAGATAAAGAAGAAATTATTATAGAAGATCCAGATTTAGAATATCCTCGGCAGAATAATAATGATTATGATGCTTCAAATAGTACTTCTCACTTGAACAATTGTACGAAAGAACCATGGGAGGGGAGGAACCGAAAAAGAGCAGCGAAGAAAGATGTCGAAAACAAGTTTTTGGAAACAATGAATGGCTTCCAAAAATATTTCAAAGGTCCAAAACCGTCCGTACCACTAACAAACGAAGATTCATACTTTATTGGTGCTCTGCAAGTATGCTACGTGGGCTGAACTCTGAAATTCAATTGAGAGCCAAGGCAAAAATTATGATGTATTTATCGGACCCACCAGCGCCTTATATTTCGATTGTATAAATTTTTATATTGTTTATACAATATGAATAGCATTGTTAACAACATTAATTCTTCCATGATTTTTTTTTTGACAAATACGAAATACTTTCAATAATAACAATGTATTAAGCCTACTTTGACCGTTAAAAAATTTTAACGTCAAGACAATCCGGCTTCAATGTGTTTGGTTGAAAAGCTTCGGCGTCGCGTCTCTCAGCGTCTCGTTCACGTCGCGTCCCTATGTACTTCCACTATTAGATATTAGCAAAACTTATCTATTAAAGGCCTTTCTGACACTTATCTGAAGTTTTTCCATTTAAACAAAGAAAGGCCCGACCGAATCTTATGGAATTTTTTCAGGGCATTTTTTCGTTAATATTCTTCTCTCCTCACCTCAAATTAGTCTATATAATTTTTGGTGCCTGCGGGATCGTGCACGTACAAAAATCACGAACGTTGCTTAAACAAAAAAACAGCTCGACCGAATTTTATGAAAATCTTTTCAGATCATATTTCGGTTAATACGCTTCGAACGACACCTCAATGAAGTCGATATCATTTTTGGTTCGCGCAATATCGTACAGGAAAAAATGACCACATCCGTACGCACACACACACATACTTCCTCCCAATTGTTTGCTTAAAATGCTCCTGGGACCTTGAAAGATGAAAATACATTGAAAATTTCGATTTCGATTTTCCGACCGATTACAATAACTTCCTATACTGGGAAGTTAATAATTGTGTTTTTCTATGTTCATATGGTTATTTACATAATATTAAAACACAAAATAATTTTTGTCTGTCTGCATGGCTGTATGTCTATATGTATGTCTGCATGTAAAAGAGACTGACATCTTCGAACACCGTAAAAAATTGTCCCCTAATGACGAAACAATAACAACAGCTTCAATTTTATATAGAAAGGGGTCGCCAAGGGACTTCAGCACTAAAATAACATTTCTCTTTTACATTACCTTGTTTTTGCATACCTTAAGGGCCCCATCCACTATCCCGCATGCATGACATTCATTGCTGATTGTCATGCATGAAAGATAGTGGATGGGCTTGCAGGATGGAATGTCCCGCATGCATGACGAAAATCAAAACTTTTTGATACTTTGTGGGCGGAGCTAAGGGAATGACAGCATGAGGGACAGTGGATTCTGTTGCTCTCAATCATTTCGTCATTCCGAGTGTGAATTTCGTAGTGGCAAGGTGTATTTAAAAACGAAAACAAAATTAAAAACGGAAAATGGCGAGTTCAGTAAATAAAGATTTTTGGATTTTGGATTTTCGTAAACAGTGTCTTCTACATAGCCTTCACCCCTTTTTTTACTCAGGTAGTTATGCAGGTAGCAATATGTTAAAACAATGGTAGTACATTTCTCTGGAGACAAATTAATTGCGCTTTGTAGCACCCGGAATCACGCAGACAATATGCCAAAAAAAATTTCAACAATACGTCGTGCTCTCGAAAATCTGTAATTGCATATTTCTTGCTCAGGTGTAAGATTAGTATGACTAAATGGCTTCATTATTATTTGTTCTCAGAGGAAAGGCATCATCCGCTATTGGAACAAATGGCATTTTTTCTGGGAAATTGGGTAATTCTTCTGGAGCCGGAATATTTAATTCATTATCTTCCATTTTTCTGTTAAATTTACAGGTGCTAAATATTCCACCATCCATTTAATTATTTATTTAATTTTCTTATAACTTTATGTCTCACTGTAAAGTGTGTAACTTTTCACTGCCACTTCTCCCTTAAAAGTGATGATTGACAGTACGCATGATAATGGATGGGAAAATGAATTTCTTGCATGACATTCATGCACGACACGCAAAACTGATAGTGGATGGGGGCCTTTAGACATCCGAGGGTACAAAAATTCACACCAAGCTGAAAATTGGTAGGATTGTTCAAAGCACCGTTATAAATGAAATCTAAAAAGTCCTCATCGATCCGGCACCTGGAACCTGAATTTACTCGGGGTCAAAGGTCACAAAAACGGGTTTTTCGCGATTTTCAGCAAAACGGTTACTTTTATCATAAAATAGTGTTTACAAAGTTTGTAGATTATGCGATTACCTACAAAAAAGGAACTTATACATTTTCCCGTACGAATTGTCATTCATGAGATATCGCCGTTTTAAAGATTTAAGGCCTGCACAGACCAACGCGAAACCGCGGGAGCGGCAGCGGTAGCGAAAATCTCGCGGGACTGTGCGGGAGCGGGAATCGCTGATCCGTTCACACCAAAGCGGGAGCGAATTCTCCGGCGGTTCTTATAATCAACCAGTGGAAGTATATTGGAGTCAGTTTTTGCAAACGCCAAATAAGGCTTAAAATGCTCCATCAATGGCGCCCATTGCCAGTTAGTATAATTTTTTTTCGCTTGTCCAGTTTTCGTTTTTGTACCTCTTAAATATTTAGCATAAGTGTCACGAAGATTTTTCCATTTCCTTTTTACTTCGGGACCTAAAAACAAATTTTTTACAGATTTCTTGCGACTGGGGACTCCTATTCTACAATAGGTCATAGCTATCGAGTTGGCTTTTCGACTGTTGGGTACATTGTCACAGAAGTTTCCAAGGCTATTTGCAAAAGAATGCAACCACTGTACAGGCCAGAGCCGACAAAGGAAATTTGGGAGAAATCTGCTGAGGGATTTCAAAACTTCTGGCAATTTCCAAATTGTATAGGAGCTATAGATGGCAAACATGTGACAATTAAAAGCCCCAAAAATACTGGATCCAATCACTTTTGCTACCTCAATAAGTTTTCAATTGTTTTAATGGCTATCGTCGGGGCTGAATATCAATTTATTTGCGTTGATATTGGTGGATATGGCAAAAACAGTGATGGCGGCATTTTTGAAGCTTCCAATATGGGAAGAAGATTTGAAAATGGCACAATTAATGTACCGAAAGAAAGGAGTCTTCCCGGAAAAAGTGAACCATGTCCTTACGTCTTAGTAGGAGATGAAGCTTTTGCTTTAAAATCTTTTCTGATGAGACCATTTCCTTATAGACAGTCGAGAGCCCATCACCAGAAAGAAAAATATAACACGAGCCTGTGTAAAGCTAGACGCGTCGTGGAAAACGCATTTGGTATGTTATCCCAAAAATGGAGAATATATCACAGGCCAATTGAAGTGAATGTAGATACTACGATTTCAATCGTGAAGACAACATGCCTATTGCATAATTTCATAAGGACAAAAAAGTGCGATTCCTTATATATAAATGAATTAGAAGAACCCGAGCCAGCAGTTGGTACATTTACCAATTTTGAAGTCGACCCTAGACGAGCTTCAAATATGGCATTCAAAGTGCGTGAACAATTCCTAGAATATTTCAGTAACTAATTTTGTATGCCTTTTAATATGTAATATATAAATATATAACGAAACGTATCAAAAATAGAAAATAAAGAATTTTTATATACTAACCATTTATCTTCATTTTACTTGCAATTTCCTCCCACACTTTATCTTTCTTTCTAATGTTTTTATAATCAGAATGCGAAAGATCGTATAAAATAACATGCCTCTTTACTAAGTCAATTAACTTCTCAGTGAATTCCATGTTCAAAAAAAGCTATGCGGGAACAACGCGAACCGCGGGATAACTCTGCATGCAGCGAACTGAAAACGAAACGCTGCAGTCCCGCGTTCGCTTCCTAACAGTCCCGCGTCGGTGTGAAGGGTTCCGTATCCCGCCACAGTATCTCGTCCCGCAAAAGTTTCGCTCCCGCTCCCGCGGTTTCGCGTTGGTCTGTGCAGGCCTTTAAAGCACTCATATCCCCTCACTTGCAACTTGTATGGCCGAATTGCCATTTACTTAAACTTTAATAACTTCTAGAAGACCGATTATACATAGTAGAGCAACGTAGTTAGGCTCATCTTTTAGGAAAATGTGTATTCTTTTATTTGAAAGAAAGAACAGAAACCTGAGTGACTCCGTTTAGAAGATATGTATAGGTTCAAAGTATGGGCAAACTGCTGAAAAATGACCGATTTAATTTAATGACAATTTCACATTTTCGGAATTAATAACAAACGATAGGTAAGGTAAAGGTACTAGTAATTGACCGTGTGCCAGTAATTGACAATTTTGCTCATAAAGACCAAAAATAGAGATTTAGTTGGCCATTTTTAATAAAAGAACAAATATCTCAACAGGCGCTACTCTCCACCACCCAAATCGCAAAGCTTCCTCAATACAGCACATTATGCGTTAGTAATAACCGAAGCGCTGTGTGAGGAGGTTCTGTGGCGTAATATTTACATATGTTTTGGTAATATTTTTCTTAAGAAGTGGTATTTCATTCAAAGGGCGTTATTAAATTAACTTTACTAAAAATTTTGAGTAAGTTTCACGTATTATTAAATTAGTGTGTGATTAGTGATAAAACAGGTGTTTCTAAGTCAAAATATTACTTAATGACGCTTTATGGGGGTTGGTCAACTAGCGAATGCTATTATTGCTATTGACCTAAAGATTGACCGGGGTGGCCAATTTCTGAATAAGTTAATGTCATATAAATTAAATCGGATTCCCAATTATAATGGTCGCCGGTACTAGAAAAAAGCACAGCGCTTACATGTAAAAGGACTGTACGCTTTATTCTAGTAATTGCCCCCTAGGTCAATTACTGATTTATCTTATGGTCAACTTTTGGAACACACCTGACCGACACTTTGAACTGACTCTTGATGCTTCTAATATTTTAAATTCGTTTCAAAAAAAGTTTGAATGAAGCGATTATTAATTGCAAGTGCATTGTTACATGTTAATATTTCCTTTCCAGATCCGCGTATAAGCTAGAAGAGCAATATGCCTGGAAGAGAGGGATCATTTAGAAATTATTCAGAAGATGCTATGACTTCTGCCGTCGAAGACGTTCGAGTCCATCAAATGCCAATTCGGACAGCTGCCAAAAAATTTCAAGTCCCGAGAACAACGCTCAAGTACAAAGTTGAAGGCAAATCACCGATTGGAAGGAAAATGGGACCTAATTCCATTCTCACCAAGGAAGAGGAGGCTGAAATATGTAGATGGATTATTAAGATGGGTCAGACTGGTTTCCCCGTGACGGTTGATCAGCTAACTGTTAGTGTGGAGAAGTTCCTCAAGGAAATGAAACGATCCAACCCTTTTAAAGATGGTAGGCCGGGCAGAACCTGGGTGAAGGCATTTTTACGTAGAAATCCGTCTGTTTCCAAAAGAATTTCGCAAACCTCACCATATCCCGAGCGTCGGTCACACAGCAGCAAATACTGAATTGGTTTTCAGAGGTTTTAACCTATCTAAAACAATATGATTATGAAAACATATTAGATGACCCATCTCGAATATTCAATTGTGACGAAACAGCTTTTTTTTAAATCCAAAAGGGGCGAAAGTCTTAGCAAAGAAAGGTGGAAAAAATGTTTACCAGCAAATAAACGCCAACGAAAAGGAATGTGTCACGGTTTTAATTACCGGCAGTGCAAGTGGTGTCCTAGGTCCGACCGCAGTGTTATTTAAATATAAGCGTGTGCCACAGGACATTGCAGAAAATTTTCCTGAAGAGTGGGGTCTAGGAAAAACTGATTCTGGGTGGATGAATTGTGAGGCTTTTTTTGAATTTATTTCGAATATTTTTTCACCGTGGCTGGTGAAAACGAACGTAACTTTACCAGTCATTCTTTTTGTCGATGGACATGTTTCCCACTTATCCTTACAAACAAGTCAATTTTGTGAAAGAAACGGTATAATCTTAGTGGCGCTATACCCAAACGCCACCCGTCTGCTACAGCCGATGGACGTCGCCGTTTTTAAAACTCTTAAGGAAGGTTGGAAGAGAAGAGTGCAGCAATGGAGAATAGAAAACCTAAAGAAAGGAGAGTCTCCTGTTCTGAAAAAGAGGGATTTTGCCAAGGTATTACGAGAACTGTTGGATGAAAAAGTTACAAAATCCGTTTTGTCGAACGGACTCAGAAAATGTGATTTGTGCCCGTGGAATCCACAAGAAGTGAAAGTACCATTACAGGAAATTGAAAATGAGCAAGAGCGCGCAAGTAAGGAACTCCGGGTGAAATATTTAAAAGAGGGCTTGCGCTTTTTAAATAAAAACATGGACAGGTCGACTCCTTTCAGTCATCATTTAACACGGGCGAGACGTGGTCTGGCGATGTACGTGACACGTCTTTATTTATGTTGTGGAAGAAGACCAAAATGGAGCTGGATCAACTCGCTTTGTTTGATGAGTCATGTGGAAATGCGTACATTTAGACGGAAACTGCATGAACTTAATGAAGTTGAAGAGCCATCTTTCAATGACATCGCTAGTACAAAAGTCGGCCTACTTTCAGCTAAACCGATTGAGAAGGAAGGACCTGCAGAAATCGCCGACCTACCAACAAATTTAGAGAGTAATGTTTCAAATGAAGAGCTGCGGCCGTCAGCAATAAATATCTGTAGTAGACGCACTAGTCGTGAAGTATCGCTTTCTTTTCTCGGCACCGAATTTCTTCAACCGCTTTCTAGTGGAAGCAATGTTCAACAAAGAAGTCCTGTTCCTCGACCGTCTCACGCCCCTGATGTTCTCCAGCCACTCTTCATAGAAAATAGAACTCCACAAAAAAGCTCAGTTGCTCGTGACGGAATACCAAGCCCTTTTAAGAGGCATTTCTATTACTCATCTATTATTAAAACCGAAAGAAGGAGAGCGCCAAAAGATAAAATGCCAGCAATCGTCTCAGGCAAGCTTTGCCAAGAATATTTTGCAAAAAAAAATAAAAAATAAAGAAGAGCTTGTACGGCTAAAAACTGAAAGGGCACATGAGAGGAAACGTAAACGAGAGGAGAAAGAAAATGCGAAACAAAAGAAAAGGAAAAACCCGAAAAGGAAGCGGATTGAAACACAGTTGAACTTTTCAGAAAGTTCTGACTCCAGTGCAGAGGTTTCCTCCGGAGAAACTGTGTTGGTGCAATCTTCAGAAAACGAAGAGGAACATGAAGGCCACTGTTGGAAGCCAATACGGAAGTGCATTGACGAGTTCGTGGTTATCAAGTACAATGACAAATATTTCCCAGGCAATATACTTAACGTCACTGAAACTGAAGCTACGGTGTCATCTATGGAGAAAACTGGTCGTTTGTGGAAGTGGCCAAAGAAGCCGCATATTCTAAATTACCAGTGGGACTCAGTTATCTCTCACATTGAGGAATCTAAGAAAGTTAGCAAAACCCGAAATGTGTTTTCAGTTCCAGAGTTGGAGTACGCTTGGAAGTAAGCGTGTCACCTTGTTCAATTACTGAAGTTTTCATTGTAATGATTTTATTTTTGAATATTCAATAAAAAAAAAGTTCCTAATTACTCTTAACTTTTTCTACCAAGGGTCCTATCCTCGTTATATTATTATTTTCCTACGTGGTCAATTACTGGTACAGCACATGGTCATCTACTAATTTTCTCGTTGCTACCGATGGTCAATTATTGGGACAAATACTTACTTTTCGTAATGTTTTTCTCTAATTCTAATAGTCAAGTAATTTAAAATAGAAATTGCTATTCCTTAATTTAGAAATACAAGTTAATTTGTTGAGCCTCTTAAGTCCTTGCTCTCATTGGTGCAAGTTACACTATCCATCACTCGATACTCACATCAAAACGGCTTGTGTATGATGCGGTTATTACACTAAGCATTTATTTTTCTACCTCTTTTTTGTGTAAAGATTGTGATGCGTTTGTAGTTGTGCAATAAACGCGAATGAGAGGGGGAATTTCTCATAGTTTTCGCAGACCCCCGAGTACGATGTTATATTTGTGTTAGTGTAATAGAGGGTGAGTCTGGCAAATTTTCTGGCTCAAAAGTGAGGAGTCATATGACGCATGATTTGTACTTCCCTGCGACCCCTTGCCTAAAAAAAACGGTTTTCTGTATGGGGGTAATAAACGAAATGAATGATAGCGTAACTTGCACCATTAAGTTGAAAGGTGAAAACGCCATATTTGCATTAAAACGCTGGTGGTCAACTACTGATGCCTTTACCTTAGGCCATGAAGCTATTGAGAGAAATCTGAAGTGGCAAGTGGCAATTCCCAAAATTACCAATTTTCAGCTGTTCCTTTAGTCGGTAGTGAAAACACGTGTTTATTCGTGCTGTTAAGTTTTATAACAAAAATGTCAGAATATTGTTTTATTTGTGCTGAACTTTTAACTGAAAGGGAAGTTGTTACTGTTGAACGTGGTATGAAGACATTAATTAATGCAAGTATCGGAAGAGCAGATGAATTTTCGGAATATCTTAAAAATCAGTTACATCTAAATTGTCGTAAAAATTATACTCGAAAGTGTTCTATTGCTGCAGCTAATAAAAGAAAACGTGAAGAACAAGAAGCCAGTACATCCACAGTAAGTCCTCCTCGTACTAGATTACGAGGACCAACTGCAAAACTTTGGATTCAGTATTTTCATATGGTTTCTATTGCTAAAGAGTTTCTAAGAGCTGAGCGGGATTGGAAAGCTCATTTAAACTGCGTCAAAGAAATGCTTCCTTATTTTCACGCGTCATTTTCCATATGCTAAGTCTGCACACCTTTACTTGCAGGATATGCAACAATTACAAAATTCTATAGATCCTGAAGTTTACGAAAGATTTTCAGAAGGATTTTTCACAGTTAGACGTTCAGACAAATTAAGTTGTGGAACTTCAACGGACATGGTAATCGAGCAGTCTATGATGAAAGCTATGAAGACAGATGGAGGTATCAAAGTCTAGAAATTAACAAGTCTTTCATCTTCATATGTTTAATGAGTGAAAGGCGAACAGCTACATATATGCACAAGTTCTTCAAATGACCATGTCAGGCTATCAGAGAGAGAATGCAACATTTTTATACGCGTTTGCACACAACTAAACAGCGGAAACTTTTATGAGTTTTTATGGGGATAAACTTAATGTATTGGTGCATATTTGCTCGTTTGTTTTGATTAATGAAAGAAAACAGCTGATTCAATTTTCTTTCCTTTTCTATTCTTCATTCTTTATCATAAAGAGAGAATCTGGCTTTGTCTCGTCAAGTTCATGAATATGCGTGAGTTTTGCTTAGCAGTGATGTTCATATATGCACGCACACAACCAACGGGGGGAAAATTTTGTATGAAGATGAAAGACTTCCCAGTGGGAAAAATTGGGAGCGATGCACAGGGGAGTGTACTTGGAGCACTCTCAAGGGAGCTTTCTTGGAGTTTTCATAAATTTTATATAAAAAAAGAAAACGGGCAATTATCTTCATGCCCATAAAATGTGACATTAGCAAACTCAATAGCCCGGCTCTCGTTCGATGCTGAGGACAAGCAGCTTTGGAAGTTGATAGAGTTTAGTTGGGGGACTGCTTTGGTAAAGCCACTCTCGGGCTTGGAAAGAAAAAGGCCCATTGCAAAAGATAAAGAAAATAAAAGCTTTTCGATATCGGATCACATACCCACAGGCGCCCATGAATATTTCTTTTTTAAAAAGCTTTTTTATAATGCTCCAACAACGCCTTTTTGGGAGCATAAAAACGTATGCTCCCTCGCAATGACATGCAATGTTAAAAAGAATATAGAACGGGTATGGCAACGGGAGCACTCTATGCTCCTTTTGGAGCGCTCCAAGATGGCTCTTGGAGCACTCCTTTTTCCCACTGGGTTGTTATTACTAGACTTTGGTATTACTCGAGGGAGGAGTACAAAAGATAGTGATGGGTTTATAGTATGCATGCTATGAATACAGTTTGTGAAAAATTAGAAGATCTTGCTAATGTTAGGATGGATACGACCGAGCAGCATGTTGATGCAGGTGATTCACGAATGAAAAAAGATGCTAAAGATACTCGAAAACTTTTAGAGTGGTTCTCAACACATGATCCTTTTCCAGAGGTTAGCAAAATTGTTTCTATTGCGAATGGTGTCGTTGGTGATGATAAAATTAATTGTTATAAAGCTCGTGAAGTTGGGCTTGCTTCTATGGCAAAAATGACAGGACTGACATTCAATAATATTAAATTAAAACGCACTGACAAAGTTGTTCCTCTTTTAGCTATGACTAGTACCATAAAAGTTCACGAAGAAAAAGTACCTGTTGACCCTGTATTGTTGTTCCAACGCATGAGTATTACTGCAGCATTTCAAGATGAAATAGAAAACTATTTTGAATATGAATTATCTCCCTACCCTTTATCGTTGTTTGATGACGTCGCGTCGGGATGCGCAAAACACAGAAGTCTGCCATTTACGATTGTTTCGAAAAGGTATGTTTTGATTTTCGGTCAACTCTATTTCAACCCAAAGTGAACTCAACTCGATATCATATTCGGTGGTGGAAATTTCAACTCAACCTCTACTAAACTTTCCAACCTAATCATAAATGGGGTAATTCTAGATATCTTTGCCCTAAGTTTCCCGAGTTTTTGTAATGTCCGAGGTTGTGTCGTAGGTTTCATAGCAACAACTTAATGCCAGAAAGGGTTGCTAGCCCTTCGCTGGTAGCCGAATATATAGTTGGTTATCGATTCGATATGACGATTGGATTTTAACTCGCCAAAAAACGTATTTGTTAAATTCTTAAAAAAAAAATTTAAAAACGAACATCAGAAAAAAACTAATCCCGGGATGCACAAAAAAGGATGAAATAATTGTTTGTAATTCTTAACAACATTAATCCAGTCAGAATGGATCTAGAAATAAGAATCACTTTTGAAGACGGTGCTAACACCTGTGGGTGATGTATTAAGGGCATAAGCCTAACAAAGAAATGAAAACATTTCCCGAAGCAAGAGTTAGTGCAATGCAAAAAACCACTTTTGAATTCACGTTTTTCGACACTTAAGGGGGTCTTCTGCTTACGCGGATTGGAAAAATCGATTGTTTTTGCATTTTTGAATATAGAGGATATAAGGAATACGTCTTATAAACGGTTTCGTGAAAAACACATTCCTTCTTGGGTTTTCGAAGCCGGAAACATAGCCGCCTCCAGCCGTTTCGAGCATTTCCGCGTAGCGACTTTATCTTTAAACGCATTTTCCCGAAAATCACCTTTTTTATACTTTGTGGTATGACTTCTACAAGTAATTTTCATCGGATTTGACTAATTTTTTTTTTACTTCTTCATAAAACACTTCTCTATGCTTCTCCGAGTACGATTTTTGAAATTTTGTTTTGTTCAATTTTTATGACCCTCAACAGGTCATAAAACGTGGTTGAAAATACAACTTTTCACAAAAAACCGTATAATTTGAAAAATTTTCAAAATAAAAAAAATCGTACTCGGAGAAGCATAGAGAAGTGTTTTATGAAGAAGTAAAAAAAAAAATAGTCAAATCCGATGAAAATTACTTGTAGAAGTCATACCACAAAGTTTACTCGGACACTTTCGTCAGTACTAGTTTGACCACTTCTCAAAGGCGCAGGATTCACCACACACATAAGGCATTTGTCATTTTTCAAGTTTAAACATGTACAAAAATAATAAAAAAAAAATTTCAATTATCTTGTATAGTTTCCTTACAATTAATTTCCAAAAATAGACTAAAATTCCGGGCGCGGAGGCAGAAGACCCCCTTAAAGCACCATAACTCGTGTAATATTTGTTTGAAAATGTAATTGTGATAGGTAGACAATTATCACCATACCACCGTAGGGCATCTTAAACATTCTTTCTTTACAGCATTATGATAGCAGGAACAGAAGAAGCCACCCAACATGGAGGAATATTAGGAGCATCCACAAAACTGCAACAACAACAACAACAACAACAACAAAATAACATTAACCTCTTCCTGCATGGCAATCAGCGTGAAAATTAGTTGAATTAAATTTATATTAGTCATCACACCAACATGTTACATTTTTTAAGTTAATTTAGAACAAATTCGAAATTCACTCGAAAAAATTAAATTTTACTCAAATAAAAAATTGAATATGGTCACACTAACTAACCAAAATAAATCACGTACACACACAGATAACTGCCCCCCACTTTGGTGGTTATCAACCAAACCGGTTTACACCGTTATTCAAGTCTGCAAGTGAACAAAAATGTTGCTTGACGGATTTTTCGCTCTCTTGGGTTCCAACCACCGACCGAGCAGGTAATTTTATCCTTTTATCCCCATAAGTTACTATTCTTGTGTTTTGAGAATTCAAAGCATTGACAGTTTAGTAACTAACCTTCATTTCCCAACTTAATTACCTTTAACTAAACTGTGTAGCGTGTCTTGTAGCGTTTTTGATACAAGACATAACTTCATACTAACCCATATGTTACTAGGTATGTCTTATAACGTTTTTGATATAAGACATAGCTATATACTAGTAATATTTTGGAAATTGTGTCTTATAGCGTTTTTGATATAAAACACAATTTTTCTACTAACAATTTAAATACCTTGAAATGTTTGACTCAAGGTATTTATTGAATAGTTATACCTTATAGCGAATTGATATAGGGTTATAACTTTATTACTAACCTTAACAATTACACCTTATGGCGGTTGATATACTGCGTAATTGTTTTATATTAATGTAACATTGCCAGAGTATTATCATATTATCCTCTACCTATTTTCCTCTCATATTAACCTGTGGTTGTCTAAAACCAGGTAAGTGTATAAATATTGAGCTCTTTCTTTTACATACATATATTGATTGCATTTTATTCAAGTGGTATGGTGATTTACAATTATATTTTATATCTTGCCTAATTACAATTTTAATTGAAAATTTTCGAGTGAATCTTGAAAATAAAAGTTTGGTTTTTATTTGAATTTATATTGAATTTTATATAATCTTCGATTTACTCTTGCTTTTTTCTGAATTCTAACGTATGTATTATTGAAATTATTTAAATGAATTAAACTTTATATTTCAAAGTGTTAATAAATTTAGAATTGTATTTATTTATGCAGTTTTTATTTTTATTGACCACTGAGTGCTGGGATTGTGGGGCTGTGTGCCGGAAAAATTGACAAAAACAATTAAATCAAGTGTTCTACGGAACTTTAAACATATTAGCCCTACGTAAAAAATAATTATAACAAAAATTATAGGTAGTTATGTGTTCTATAAGTCTTAGGAAGGATTTTTTTGTGGCGGGCTAACCGTAAACGAAATATAGCGCAAAGAAAGTGATATATAAAGTTTGAAGCACTAGAACTCCGAACATATTTGCTTTACAAAAAAAAATTCTAAACAAAAAAGTTAAATCACTTATTTATCTACCAAAAAGGTTATATACATTTTTGTCGAAAAATGCATAGTTTCTGAGATATAGAACTAAACGCGTTTCCCTTCACTGTAAGTTAAGCATAAGGGTGGGGATGACGCCATTTTGAATTTAAGCTCATAAAAATATGTATATAAAATCATTTGTTAAAAAAAAATCGCGTGCGGTATTTTCCGCAAAGAAAAAGTTCCTATTTACTGGACAACATCCTCTTCAGTATAAGTATATCGCTTGTCACACGCCCTGCGGTGCACGTGGTAGAAAAGAGGCACCCCCGATCTATCTTGGACCAATCTTTTTGAATCCAGGTACACAAATATCTCTGGAGAAATAAAGCCGCGTTCACAAGATATTTTGTGCAATCTCGCGTTCGGGTAGAACGCTCCCCGAATGAGAGGATTATCGCTTTTCGTCGCTCTAGCAATATGACCTCGAATCAACTTGATTATGAAGTTGTCGATCCTATTAACAACTGCCTTATCGTAAAAAACATTGTTGGCGTGAAACTTCGTGAAGCCAGATCCGGGTGTCCGATACAACCTTAAGCACGCCCGTAAGCATGGTCTTTCGAAAACCCGAAGTTTTTCCATATAAAAGGGAGATATGTTGAACCACACTGGGCCACGGCTAAGTTAAAATCGGTCTGACCAAGGCTTGGTAGCAGATCACCTTTACCCTTTTAGTCATGTGAAACGCCTCGTTTGCCTTGTCAAGAGCAGCACTTACATTTCTATTGAAATACAAGTACTGATCCAGCCAAAGCCCAAGGTATTTCACTTCCGATTTCCTTTCTAATGCTTGTCCAGCATTGTTCGAAATTTTAAAAGTTTTCCAGCTCCTCTGTTCATCGTAGGAAGCTCTTTTTAGAACAGTACGAAAGAGGATCGATTCGCATTTGCTAACATTGATCTTCAACTTCCAATCATCACTATAGCGTTCGATTGTTTCGAAATCACGTTGTAGGAGCGTCTGGATCATTCCAATCTTCGGCCCGTCCTGTACACAATCAGGTCATCCGCTATACGCTAAAGCGAAGCGGAGTGAACTGATTAGGTCACTCGTAAAGATATTAAATAAGAGCCGCGAGTTTACCGCACCCTGTTGCAGACCATTTTTGATGTCGAAGATCCTACTTGATGTGAAAATGCCACTTTTAGCGACGAGCTTCTTCTTGAAAATCATATTATAAATCGTGTATAGCTGGGGTCCTGACATGCGGAGTCTGACCAGTTTGTAGAGAAGACCTTCGATCCATACTGTATCGAGGATCGAACGCGCTACGCACTCTCCCACCGGCCTTCTACCAGCTTTATAACAATAAAGTAATTTGTTCGGTGCCTATGAAATGTTTAGGTTGAACTAATTTTAACAGTTTTTTATGCCTAACTTCGAACTCCTTTATCCGAATTTCGAAAAAATTTAACGGGATCAAATGAACAAAATGAACAAAAAAAAATGCAAAAAAGTTATTGGGTTACAAAGTTATGCGTGAACAGGAAGACAAAATACCTACAAGGCGAATTGAGTAACCTCCTCTTTTTTTGAAGTCAGTTAAAAATGGTGTCCGGGGAAAAAACTCAATTTCACCCAAATGTCCTGGTTTTTTTTGTAGTTTTTGTCCGGCCTCGGCAATTTAGGCGATGGCAGCCCTACCTTTTGTGAGTACATTTTGGTCCAATTTATTTAACACAGATAAAATCGTCTCACTCACATACAAAAAATTTCATAATAGAATGAAATGTGAAAATGCTGAGAATTTAAATGTCAAATAAGCATAAGGGGCCATCCATAAATTACGTTACACGTTAAGGGAGAGGGAGGGGGTCGACGAAGTGTGACATTGTGTGGCAAGCGGTGGGTGGGGTCCTAAATTTCGTTACGTCACATTTAATAATCTAATATATCTAAGTACAGAAATACCCCGCTTTACGCGAGGGATACTTTCTGCGAAAACTCGAGTTAATTTAAATTCGCGTATTATAAGGGGTTGCGTTTACAGCAAAAAGTCAGCACATTAGAGTCAGGATAGAGTCTTTCTTCTTATAGTGCACTACAGTTGGTGAAACAAAATCATTAGCTTGGATTAGTGGACCTGGTTAGTCGTCTGAGTATCGTAACCTTTCACCAGCATTTCTATAATAGGCCCGTTTCATTTTCATTCGGGTACGTACGCCGGCGTAGTTGAGCGCACACCGGCGTAGATGGAGCTATACCAGCCTGTACTGTGGTGTAGCAGCATCTACACCGATGTGCGCCCAACTACGCTGGCGTTCGTACTCCAATGAAAATGAAACGCGCCTATCAAAGCCATCCGACAACACCGTAGAAGCAATAATAAGACTACGGTTGCCAAAATCCAAAAAAAGCTTATTAAAGTCTGTTCTTCGACTCCTAGCGTCTATCCAGAACATCCAAATCGCTTCTGTATAGGACAATATGGTTTTTCCAGTACTCACAGATAGATTCGATACTTGGACAAAAAGCCCTTTAACGTCTGAGCCATATTGAAAAAGTAAGTAGCCGGAATATGTGCTGGCCCTTTATGTAATGTACCCGATTTCGGATATAGTTATTTATTGGGGAATGTTTGAACGCAATTAAATCAAAGAAGCTGCCTTCACATCGTACGGACGTACCCCGACTGGCTCACTTTGCCATGAATATGATAAATCGAGAAACTTCTGTAATTCCATCATCAACAATGTACTAAGAGCGATGAACCCCGGATACCAGGCGGCCTCCGGCTTAATTTACCCTTCCCATGGCAATTAGAAGCTCTGCCGTGGATGGCCGTCCTTTCTCGCGCCACTTCATCCATCCAATGGCTCTACAGCCCAAATCGAACCTTGGCTTCCTCTTCAAGTTTGACGGTCCCCTGAATCTTGTCTCCAGTTCCGGATGTTGCAAATCAATACTATGTACAGATTTCAAATAAAACAATTTAACTTAAAAGACTTCTTTCATATTTTTTTTATTTTCTAATTTTTATGCAAACCTTCTCGCCCTTTCCAACTCTTTCACTGCATCTTTATTGCACGGTTTCTTACCTATTCATTTCTGACAATCAAGCTCCTCAATACATAGCCCTTTACTCACCGCCCCCGACTCAATGCTACATACGCTTGACCTTCCTCAAACAGTTTGGAGCCCAAATACACTACAGCATAGTCAACAATACTATCCTGCATTTTATGGACAGTGGAGGCCCACGACAACATCCTTTCCTCGAAATTGTATATGGCGTACACCTTGCCCGTCCTTTCAAAATCAATTTGAACAGATAATCCGTTTCATACATTTGCGTTCGACGAAACTGAGGCCATACAATCTCTGTGATGTAGCCGATAGCGCCGTTCAACAACCCTTTCGAGACGTCAACGTTAACACGTAACATATAACTTTGGCTCCTAAGAATATTCTCAATCTTTCGCCACCACCAGATATCTGAGTTTGAATTGAGTGAGCTACCATCGTAAATATGTCTATTTGAGCATTCATATCTCGTTGAGCCAATTGGAACTGGTTTTCTTTCATGGACAAGTGTGGTGCTTCTTCTTCTTTTTCTAACTCAATAGGCTCAACTTGTGCTAATATGTGTAACGCAGGGCCGGTGTTTGTTTTTTTGCGCCCGGTGCAGTATGCCATATTGCGCCCCTATCAACTGTCCTAGTTTAAATTTATTTTTTAAGTCTTAATTTCTGAAATTGCGCCCGGTGCAAGTGCACCATCTCCAAATATGAAAACGCTGCCCCTGCCTGTGGCCAATCTGAATTTACTTGGAGATCTTGCTTTTGGGCTTGGTTTGCTTGCGCTTTAGCTTCACAAATCTCTCCCGTTTATGCTGTTTCTTTAATCTTCATACTGCTTAAGCTTCTGGTAAATGGCCTTCAATGCAACTGCCACCATTCTTCACACATCTATCAACCTCATCATCTATTCCATGGTGTTTTTCAGAGTACTTTACTAGAGCTCTTTCCAGCACAATCTTGGGCTCCGCAAATCTATAAACCTACATATATACACTGTAATCTCAATAATAAAGGTCCTTATGTCATTCTTCAAGCCTTCATATTTCAAGGAAACATCGGTGGTCACTGAACTGCATGTACATATATGTTTCGACTGTAGAATCCTACATAGAATAGAAGCAGTCCAAATAAAACATAGAAGACACTTTCAACAACTTCAGAACAGAGGCGATAAAGGAGTCTCTCGCCGAATTTGGGTTCTATAATAGTACAACTAGTACATTACAAATGAAGAACTATGGAAAAGACAGACGACGAAATCAGCTGAACGAAATGGAATTGGATTGATAACATCTTGCGAAGGACAATAGAAAAAGACACAAACAAACTATACAGTTCCTTTTATACATCAAAATGGCACGGGAAGTTTTAAAGTTTTTGTTTTAATCTTAATTTCTGAAATTGCGCCCGGTGCAAGTGCACCATTTGCACCTATGAAAGCGCCGCCCCTGGTCACACTAGGATGGGGGGAGTGTCATAAATGTGACCAACTGGGACAAGGACGGGGGAGACGTATTACATGAAATGAAACTCGTATGACGTCATTTATGGATGGCCCCTAACCGAAAGGCATTTGAGAGAACACATGCTTTCAGGCCGCTTATTTATAAATGGCAAAAGGATCCATATCCACCCATAAAAAACCGGTTTCAGGTCCTTTATTACTTCGAAATATTTGGATATATTCCACAACAACAAAAAAAAACTCCTATTCGACAATAACAAAGAAGAAAAATCACATACAGAAAGATTATATCAAAACTCCTGCAAAGAACCTGACAGGATACCCTTTCTGGAGACGAATGATTGTGATACGTGAAGGCATATTGCGTATGCAAATAATATCCGTATCAAAAAAGGGTCAACGCCAGCTCAAGAAAGTAAGGACCTCGTCATATACTCTCTCGTATCAATTCACCCCTTGAACCTGAAATCTAGAATGCTGCACACGAATAGCCCTCTCCACTCCGGGAGTCCGGGTAGTGCTATGACATCTCAGATACTTCAGAATTTTCTGCTAATTTTATCAAACGAAATGACGGATGCCAACGGAGCTGTAAAATGAATGTGGAATATTAAATTTTATTCGCAGGAATAAATCCTCACAGAAGTTTATTGAATAATATTGAAATTTCCTCCTCAGTTGTTTCCCAGTACCATATACGAGCGAATGTGCAGAGGAGCGGTATGAATTCTGATCACCACTCATGACGACCTTTTTTGTTTCCATGGACCGGGGGGACTCCATTTGATCAATGGCAAATCATCGATGGCACATTAATAACAATTAGCGGATGACATCTGGGGCGGTATTAATTCCATGCATTAAATTAACGACCCACTCTCATTATACCGGAGATTTTTCCCGCTTCTCTTGTTCGGGGGTGATTTGGTTTCATTACGTCAGTATCGGCATTTAAACAGAGCTGTTCGGCCCCAAATGAAGGACGAAAATAGACCAAAAACCGTGGAAATTATAAGCGTGGCGTGGGCTAAAAGGTTTAATGGTTTTAAACAATTCCCGCTAAAAGGTTTCTAAGATATCCTTTTTTTGTTGGTAAATATTTCATTGAGCGTTTTATTAACAAAAGGTTTAATTGTGTGTAAAATTGTTCGGTATGGATACAATGTAGGGTAGGTGGGCAGTGGGAAATAAAGTTTCTCCTGTCAATGTTACCAGGAATGATTGAGTATTAGTCCAGGAAAGATAGCAAAAAAGTAGTTAAAAGTTGAAATAAATCTACCCTGCGATTTCTTGACGCTATAATTAAGAGAAAAATCGTAGGAATTCAATGAATGTGTTTTGGATAAAATTGGTCCAGGGCAACAGGTGGTAAAAAGCTAATAAAAGGAGCGAAAACACGTTTTTTCACGTTTTGGGTACGAAAAATATGTTGTTTTGGAAAACAAAAAATACTACATAATAGTGCTTAAAAAGACGAAAATTATGAGTTTTGGACCATTGAAATCGGTCAACAGGTTTTTGCAGAAAAATTCAAAAACCGTTAAAAATGGTCATTTTTTAACATTTAATTATAGGGAATTTAATTATCGTAGAATCTTGCGGCAGGGCTTAAATTGTGGTTTCTGATGGTGCCTACCTACAATAAAAATTTCATGACAAAATAATGGTAACTTTTCGAGTAAATCTCAAAAATGTAAAAACACCTGTTTTACGAAAAAAGGTTGAACAAGGCCCACAGTCGTCCTAGAAGTTTTTTGATTGACCATTTGGCTCGCAAAGGGTTGCTCTACAACCCCATTTTCATGAAATGTATGTAAGGTTTGATATAACACCTTCAAAACGCGTTTGAAAACAGGCTCTTTTCTCGATTTTCAAAAAAAACACCCGCCGGCGAAGGGGAATAATTGTAATATGGTGTGGGAAAGCTTTCTGCCGGCCGAGCTTCTTAGATCTAAATATTTTCGCGCGTTTTTACATATATGACAGGAAAACTTTTGATATCTCGAAAACTACTGAAGGGAAATTGATGATTTTTTAAGTAGTAAAAATATAAACCCAGAAATACAAAGCCATATTATTGATGCATTGAAAACGAAGGTTTAAATTTGCTAATTATTTGTATGGGCATGTCATAATTTCCTATTTGTTTTTTAAATACAATGTGATGTGCCTTCCGCGTTTAAGGGATATGAGTATAATAAAACAGATTTGTTGCAATTTTAATTTTTAATGTTAATGTTAGTAGTGTTTTTTTTGTTTTTTTTTTTTCGAGGGAGTTGTGAGAATCTTACATCGGCCCTATGAGACCGCCTGTCTAAAGCTGCCATGCCTAGACAGGAGACGGGGATCCGCACCCAGACGGTAGTGTCAGATTCCTACTGACTAAACTCACCAACCCTGTCGGCTGTCGCATGACATTTGAGTCTAGGCCGGTACTAGCCGTAAAGGCATGCATTACTTCGGCCTGGGGTCATAATCATTTTTAGAAGAGTCTCTCGAAACCTCTGGCATTTAAAGAGTACATGCTCGCGACTTCTTTATCGGCCAGGCAGAAAAGTGATCGTCCAAGCTGATGCGGAAAGCATATGCCCTTATAAGAATCATTCCTTCATGCTAGAGTGTTCGTCCTTTGAATGGGAGCTTATACGATTGGATCATACCTGAATAATATCAATCATAACAAACATGTGATTTGGGTTAATAAACATTTTGTATATTGTTAAAAATCAGTGGCGTAGTGTGCCTTAGACGGGCTCTGTATCGAAGTTTGGTGGAGGGCCCAAATGAAGGATAAAGATTTTACACAAAAGAAACAAAAACGCTCGCATTTGACTAAAATAATTATATATATATTGTGGTTTACGATTTTTTCAAAAAGAGTTGATTTTTAATCACGAACTACGGAAGTTCGATTTTGAGTTCGGTTTTAATATCAACCGGGCGCCGGGTATTCCGTACTTTTCGCGTTTTCATATATTGAGAAATATTGTGGATTTATGTATTTTAACGACGTATTGTGAATATAATTATGATTAAACGATAGAATATTGAGAAATTGCTTAAGTAAAGTATTGTGGATATAAGCCGAAGAAGGTTAATTGAATAACGGTTTACTTAAAGTATTGAGGATATAATTTAACGAAAGGATATTGAAAAATTGTTTAAATTAAATATTAAGAATATAAGCTAAAGCGAGATAATAGAGGAATGGTTTAATTAAAGTATACTCAGAAATTGGTTAAGAAAAGGATTGAGAATATAACAAAATAACAGAGCTTAATTTATTCTCGTCAGCAGAGCCAGCATAGCAAGCTATAATTTCGCAAGCTTTTTGGTACAAAGGCTGGTCGAAGGTAACAAATGTGTGCATCTGATTATTGCCTTTACATTTTTTGTCAGCTTCCAATAACACAGTCACACACAGTGGTGTCGTAGTTGCTTGGCGGGGAATTAATAAATGGTAGGGGAATAATCTTTGTTCGGTCGCAGTCGCGATATTTCGTAAATTTTTCATGAAATCCGTTCCATCCCGGTGTTTCATCTGGGCATGCTTGGGTGGCATGAAACCACAGGAAATCCTTGGAACTTACTTGCACATTTTCCGAAAAGAAGCTATTTGAAGCCAGGTCAGATGCAATTACATTCTTTAAGCCACCACAATTTTTTTTTTGAAAAGTTTGCAGAGGGATAAAGCCAAACTTACCAATTTCCGCTACGTTAGGCAATATTTTTAATCTTTTTATTTTATTAGCAGACGACACTGATGACGCAGGAGTAACGCACTGTATGCCGCCCATCGCATGAAATGTTTTCAGGCCGCCCAACGTGCTAGAGTTATGATCCGCATTGTCGAAAACAAATTGCATGTAGGACGAATCAAACTCGTAGGTTTGCGGCTCATGTAATATAGAGGCCTCGAATCGAACCGTTTTCTCATACGGCGCGCAGACGCCAATGTGCGACAACGTAGCTATCAGATTTTTAGAGCCGAATTTTTTATGAAGCATGCTTGATAAGCCAAGCATCAGCGGTGACAAGAATGAACGAGGCTGAACAAGACAACAATCAAATACAACGGCACTAGCATCACCCGAGAGAAATCATTCCGAGTATCCCGCTTATCATCTTCGCCAACTTTTCTGCATCTGGGGATTCGTCGTGCAGCCGCCGTCGCGTTCAGATCGATTTAGAACTCTACATCTCTTGATAAATCAATTTTGTTAACAGTTATTGCTTTTCCCTTGCCTTTTATTAACGTTTAAACTTATAAAAGGAATAAAGTGAAATTATAAATGAGTTTTGCGTTTTTTTTGTATGTACAATTCTAAACATTTTGGTCCTTCGAGCCGGATCTAAGGTTCGTAACCTTAGCCGGCTAATGACTCAACAAAAGACTCGTCATTAAAACAATTGACTCGTGTGAACGGTTATGTGCCCCAGTAGATAACGCGAATTTTACTCAGTGAGTGCTAACTAATGAATTCAAGTCAGTGAGTTTAAAATTCAGATATTAATAAAAAATCAGGTCATACTGTGAAGTGTTTACATTGTTAAAATTGATTAAAATGAAGTAAAGTGAAGTACATGGATAACAACACACTGTGAATGCTAACCGTTACCTGACGTCACTCTAATACAAGTTGCTCTGGGAAGAAGAAGCCTTTTGTGTTACCCAATACTCATGGAATTTACTGTAAGTCCGTTCCTTTTCTATTTATAAACGCATCAAAATTTAAGCATGTGTTAATTTAACAATGGATATCTCTAAATACGTGAATTAAGACAACATTGTTCTACATAAATCAACTCAGTGGGTGAAAAACGTTATTTATTCTACTCCAATTATCAAGTAATTCATTCTTCGCAATTACAAACTAACACACCTCTTGATAAAATGGAGAAATTAGATGGGAAGCTTAATTTAGCTTCAGACCGCATTGATAGATTCAAAACAAATGTTCTAAAGACGGGCCGAGAAAAGCGCTCCGAGGAATTTTTGAAAGCACGCATTGAGTTATTACATACATATTGGAAACAATTTCAAGATATACATGACGGCTTCTTCGAGTCGGCCACTGCAGAACAATTAACACTCTTCGATACCGAAGTATACTACAACATAGAAAGCACTTATATGGAAACCATGGGCTGGCTGCAAGAGCAAATCAGTGCACTAAAGCCCCAAACAAGTAACCATACTGGAACACATTCAACCTCCTCATTCGATGTAATTCAATCAACTCACCCGAGACAATTTATTGACCATTTGCCAAAATTAAACATCGCTACCTTCAAGGGAACATATCTTGAATGGCCATCTTTCCGCGGCACGTATCAATCTCTCATTCACGAAAATGAATCGCTTACAAATATTCAAAAAATGCATTATCTAAAGTCGGTTGTCTCTGGTGAAGCTGCAACTCTTATTAATCATTTATCAGTTACCCCTACGAATTACCTTGCCGCTTGGGAAATATTACAATCCCGCTATGAGAATAAGCGTGTCTTAGTCAATTCTAATTTGAAAATGCTTTTCTCATTGCAAAAAATGTCTACTGAATCCTATAATGAGCTTCGTCGTGTCTTGGATGGATTCAACCAACCTATAACACAACTTAAAAACTTAGGCAGACCTGTCGAACTCTGGGACGATTGGCTTGTATTTATATTAGCCGATAAGCTTGATCATAATACTCGCAAGGACTGGGAAACCTCAATCAAGCGTTCAACCGAAATACCGTCATTTAATGCCCTTCATGAGTTTCTTGAAACAAGGCTGCACACTCTTTACGCTTTAACTGACAACCTTCACATGGATTCAAAACCCGTTAACGTCAAAACGAGAGCTGAAAAATCAAGTAAAACATATCCGCGTAACTATCACGTCTCCACGGGAAAAGCGTGTGCATGCTGCCAGGGAAATCATCCACTGCTGTTCTGTCACCGATTTAAAGCAAAATCAATTAAAGAACGCCTTGAATTTCTTAGCCAAAATAAATTATGCACTAATTGCCTACGAAGTAATCACACACCCCCAGAGTGCCTCTCACTCAACAGATGTAAACAATGCAACCAAAAGCACCACACAATGGTGCACGAAGATAATCACAAGATGGGCTCCCAAATTAACATAAAACCAATCCCTACATCGTTACTTAATTCAGAATCTCCAACTAGATCGCACTTGGCTAGCAGCTCCTATATACCCAGACGAGGCTTATTAACGACTGTCAAGGTACTGGTACAATCCCCTGATGGTAGGACTGTTCGAGCCCGCGCATTACTTGATCAAGGCTCGGAATCGAGTTTTATAACTTCAGCATTGGCAGACACTTTACGTCTACGTAAATCGCGAACTCAAATTCCGATATTTGGAATTGCAGAATGCCCCGCTGGAACTGCAGAAGCCGTCGCTATTCATAACATAATCTCAACGGTGGACCCAAATTGTGTGGTGACAGTGCACTCACTCATAATGCCCACTCTCGCACATCTCATGCCAGCTCGCAAGATAAAACTCTCAAACTGGCCACACATCACGGGCTTACAGCTCGCCGACCCAGAGTTCCACATACCTTCTCGCATAGATTTGATCCTCGGAGTTGAGGTCTACGCTCAAGTTATATTAAAGGGTGTACGAAAAGGACCCAAAGGAACTCCCATCGCGCAGTCCACCACTCTCGGCTGGATTATATCTGGACCAGTAACGGAAGCACCAGTCAACAGCAACATTACGCTAAGATCACACTGTGCATTAATAGATGTCGAAACCACTTTGCGCAGATTTTGGGAAATCGAAGATGCTCCAAAAGCTGTGCCACTAACATCTGAAGAAGAAGAGTGCGAAGACTTCTTTCTACACTCCCACGCTAGAGACATTGACGGACGTTACATTGTGAAGCTACCGATCAAATCTGCTGCACCATCTCTCGGTGAATCACGAACCGTGGCAAAATCCACTTTCTTGCGACTAGAGAGACGATTTCAACACGACTCAAAATTACACTCCTCCTATGTAGACTTTATGGATGAATACCTGAACCTCGGTCATATGGAGCTGGTGTCAGACGAATCGGAGAACCAACACCGTCAATATTACTTTCCTCATCACGCTGTGCTGAAACCCACTAGCACAACCACAAAATTGCGCGTCGTTTTTAATGGTTCACAAGCAACAGCTACAGGCGTTTCTCTGAATGATCAAGTACATATTAGCCCTAAATTACAAAATGAAATTTGTAGCGTAATTTTGAAGTGGCGTCTTTATCCCTTCGTGCTCACTGCGGACATTGAGAAAATGTATCGCCAAATATTGGTTGCTAAAGCTGATGCCGACTTGCAAAGAATTCTATGGCGTCGCTCACCATCGGAACCGTTAAACTGCTATCGACTTCTAACTGTAACCTACGGCACGGCTTGCGCGCCATACCTTGCTTGCAGAACTCTTCATCAACTTGCAGAAGATTACCAACATACATTCCCAACAGCAGCAACTATCATCAGAGAAAATTTCTATGTCGATGATGCACTCTTTGGTAGTTTTGATAAGCAGTCGGCGTTGCATGCCAAAGCAGAATTGCGCACCCTACTCTCTAAAGGAGGATTCAAACTGCGGAAATGGCTAACAAACTCGTCTGACCTTATCACTGACATCCCGGAAGAAGATCGTGAAATATCAACCCCAATAAAATTAGTGACCGATTCACAAATTAAAACGTTAGGACTCGGTTGGAATCCTGGCAAAGATCAATTCACATTCCACATTCAACTCCCAAACAACGATAGCTTCACCAAGAGAACCATTCTCTCCGACATCAGCCGTCTCTATGACCCCTTAGGATGGCTCTCTCCCTTAACGATCACAGCAAAAATCTTTCTACAAAAGTTGTGGATGGCCAAGTTAGATTGGGATGAAGAAATACCGATGGAACTCGTAACAACATGGAAGCGTTACCGAAAGGAATTAGCTCATCTCGACTACATCCACATCGATCGTTGGCTGGGCACAACGAATACGCATTTAGGTCTCGAGCTGCATGGCTTCTGTGACGCCTCCTTAACTGCATACGCAGCAGCAGTATACCTCCGCGTCATATATGGTCCGGATAACGTTCGAGTGTCCTTAGTAGCTGCAAAAACACGCGTTAGCCCATTGAAGACAATTTCATTACCACGTCTTGAATTATGTGGCGCAACATTATTAGCCGAGCTTTTGACTTGGGTTCAGCGTGATGATTACTTAAAATCGATTCCAACCTATGCATGGTCTGACTCAACCATTGTACTTTCGTGGCTTCGAGAACATCCTTCACGGTGGAAGGTTTTTGTCGCCAACCGCGTGTCCACAATACACACCAATATTCCTCAAACAACGTGGCATCATGTGCAGTCTGAAGATAACCCTGCTGACTGCTCAACAAGAGGATTAACACTCGCGGAACTACAATCTCACGATCTATGGTGGTCTGGACCTCCATGGCTCAAGATGGAGCGAGAATGCTGGCCATCCCGAAAACTGGATGCATCTTCTGAACTTGTGCTCGACGAAAAAAGAGACTTAGCTATCTTTGTCGTTCAACCGCAAATCCCTTTGGCCAGTCTATTAGACCGATACTCGAACTTAGGAAGACTTCTACGAGTGACCGCCTACTGCTGCCGATTTGTTTGGAATGCCTCTCATCCTCCGGAGCAACGACTATTGGGCCATCTCACAACTTATGAAAGGAACAAGGCGTTAGAAAAATGGATTTCCAACGTACAGCATTCCTCATTCGCCAAAGAACTCTCCGATCTCACTTCACACAAGGCAGTCTCACCCAAGAGCAAATTGCACAACCTTACTCCATTCGTCGACAAACAAGGAATAATACGAGTAGGGGGTCGACTGAAAAACGCTAATCTCTCACATGATGAAAAATTTCCTATCATTTTGCCGAAGGATAGTCACCTCACATGGCTGCTGATTGACCACGCACATAGCGTCACTTTACATGGAGGTACGCAGCTTACTCTACACTACCTGCGCACTAAATATTGGATTCCTCATGGAAGAAGCCGAGTCAAATATTTCATTCGAAGATGCCTCATTTGCTATCGCTACCGAGCAAAGACGAATAATCAACTCATGAGCGACTTGCCTAGTGACCGAGTACGGCCTTCGAAACCTTTCACAACGAGTGGAATCGACTACGCCGGCCCCTTCAATGTAAAACCTATAAAAGGACGCGGACGAACGATTCTCAAATCATATGTAGCGGTGTTCGTATGTTTCTCAACTCGGGCAGTTCACTTGGAGCTCGTAATGGACTTAACAACCGAAGCCTTCCTTGCAGCATTTAAGCGCTTCGTTGCTCGCAGAGGACATTGTGCAAAACTTTATAGCGACAATGCTACAAACTTCGTTGGTGCTTCCAACCTTTTGGCTCAACACATCCATCAACTGAACAAGGACTCCAGCATGATGCAAGTACTAACCGATGGTGGAACAGAATGGACCTTCATTCCCCCTGCATCACCTCACTTCGGCGGACTTTGGGAGGCTGGAGTCAAGTCCTTTAAGCATCATTTCCGAAGAGTTGTGGGTGACCACCTATTGTCTATTGAAGAATTCTTGACACTTTTGGCTCAAATCGAGGCGTGTTTAAACTCACGACCCCTACACCCTATCAGTGATGATCCCAACGACCTGCAAGCACTGACGCCAGGACATTTTCTTGTCGGAGATAGTCTACTTACTGTCCCAGAACCAAGCGTCATTGATACTCCAGTACATCGCCTGACGCGTTGGCAACTCGTCCATCACCTGTACGAAAGGTTGTGGCAAAGGTGGCATAAGGAATACCTGCATGAAATCCAGCTACGCAGTAAATGGTCCCAGAGACAAGACCCAGTGCGACTTAATGATCTTGTCCTGATCAAGGAAGACAAGCTACCACCATCTAAATGGCTACTAGGGAGGGTCATTGAGGTTCACCCTGGCGCCGACGGCAATATCCGAGTCGTCACTCTTAAGCATAAAAATGGCTACTGCAAACGTCCAATAGTCAAAATCTGCGTTCTTCCAGTCGATGTGACGGACCATGCAAGTACATCCCAGACTACCCACGGTGGGCGGAACTCCGAGCCACCACAGGATTCGTATGTACACGAAGGCGGGCGGAATGAACAAGACAACAATCAAATACAACGGCACTAGCATCACCCGAGAGAAATCATTCCGAGTATCCCGCTTATCATCTTCGCCAACTTTTCTGCATCTGGGGATTCGTCGTGCAGCCGCCGTCGCGTTCAGATCGATTTAGAACTCTACATCTCTTGATAAATCAATTTTGTTAACAGTTATTGCTTTTCCCTTGCCTTTTATTAACGTTTAAACTTATAAAAAGAATAAAGTGAAATTATAAATGAGTTTTGCGTTTTTTTGTATGTACAATTCTAAACAGAGGCCTTACTGAGGCTATCAAGCAGTGCGCAAACATGAACATTCGATTGGTCCATGTAGAAGAGTCAGCGCGTTTTTTGTTGTTGTTTATTAGAGTATTTAAAAAAATCTTTAACGTTTCTGGTATATATGATTCAACGTCTTTCAAAAAAGTATCGGGAGATTCATAATACTCAGTATCGTACACACGTGAGCGGATATCTCTCAAAACAATATTTGCCGCGGCCTGTACTATTCGAGCATTTTCTTCCTGTTCGTTATTGGAACGTTGCTCGTACCATTCTTGACTTAAAATTGTTTCGGAAACATCGCGGAAACACATTATATAATCTTTGCTAACTTTATAGATTATAATGTCATTGCCAAGTATTTCATTTATTTTCCTTTTTATGTAATATATATCAATAGCTTCTTCTCCTCTGTATTGCCCTAAAATATTTTTCAAAGAAAATTGGCAATCTTCGGAGTCATTATAAATAGTATTAATCACGAAACGGACGGCCTCCGAAATATGTTCTAAGTCAGGACGGCCTCTCTGTTGGGTAGTACTTGCACGAAATGTGTTGTAGCACGTCCAATGATATCTTGCATGCAATTTCAATTCTTGGCGAAAGTCTCCCCTCGGCGAAATTGTATTTATTGTATTTATTGTATTTATTTAACAGGTGTAACAAAATATACAAAAATATTGCAAAGTAAAATCTTACATTTCTATTCACTTAAAATATTCCTTAAAAACTAGGTGGTCGCAATTATTCTACTATATACAATATTTTTCGCAGAGGCCGAAGCCTGTGAGCGAACCTGTTAAGTTTTTTTTAAATATATATGATTTTAATTTTATATGATTATTTAACTAAAGGAAACATGGATGCATATCAGTATATAAATTAATAATTTTAAGAATATTGAAAACTTATGATTTTATACTATTGTATCGGGTGAAACATTTCTCTTATGGTACTTGAATTCTCGCCAGTTAACCATCTTCTTATTAATTTACCTTCTTTTAGTGCATTTAGATTTTTTTGTTTATATTCTTGAGGAAGTAAGTTAAAGCACTTATATGCTATATATGTATTGGTTCTTCTATCCAGTTCTTTATTTACTTTAGGTAAATTGAGAGTTGCATTTCGAACCTGTTTTCCTATTTTTTCTCTATACAAGGTTTGTAAATTCTCAAAATGTTTAAATAAGGATTTTTCAACATAATATTTTCGTATACTAATCATTTCTGTTTCTTTGAAAAGTTGTTCAGTGGGGTATAAAATTGGTTTTTCGAAGATTATTTTTAACATTTTCTTTTGTATGGACTCTAATTGCTTAATACTCTTTTCATGAGTTCCACCCCATGTAACAATACCGTATGTTGCCATGGACCAAAATAATGCATAGTAAATTGTGGCAATGTGTTTTTTGTGTAGGATATTTCTGATCTTATAAAAAAGGTATATCAAGTATCTTGTTTTCTTGCAAATTATTTGGACTTGGTCATTCCAATTTAAATTTGAATCTATGTATACACCGAGATATTTAGTTTTGTCGACTCTTGTGATTATCTCACAATTACAATTCAGGTAATTGCAATTTGTAACGTGTACTTTAAGCGTGGCGTTTACAGGAATGCTAATTTTGTAACTACCAAAAGTCAAAAATACTGTTTTTTTGCTGTTTAGTGTAAGGTGATTTTTGTAGAGCCATTTCGCAACTGTATCTAATTTTAGATTGGCACTTGATACGGCTTGGTCCCACGTTTCCTCGCGTACCAGCACTACCGTATCGTCTGCAAAAGACACTGTATCCCCTAAGGGGAGTGTTTCAAACATGTCATTTATATATAGGATAAATAAGATGGGGCCTAAAATGGTACCTTGTGGGACGCCACACTCAACGCGCATTTCCGAGCTACAGGTGTCATTAATCTTAACAACTTGTTTTCTATCACTTAAGTAACTTTTTATCAGATCGTATACTTTACCTCTGAAACCGTATTTATTTAATTTTTCTAATAATATCCCATGATTGACAGTGTCGAACGCTTTGGCTAGATCTAAAAATATAGCAATACATGGTTTTTTATTGCTTACCGCGGACTGAACGTAATCTGTTACAGTTGCTAACGCATCATCTGTATTTTTGCCTTTTTGGAAACCGAATTGAAATTTATTTATGAGATCAAAAGTCTCTATAAATTTAGTGATTTTAGCTTTCATGGCTTTTTCAAAAATTTTTGCAAAATTAGATATTAATGAAATCGGTCTGTAATTCGTGGTTAATTCTTTGTTTCCCGTTTTAAAAATCGGCAAAATTTCTGCTTTTTTAAAGTGGTCTGGAAAAGTCGCATTTTCAATACAATTGTTTAGTATATGCGTCAGCGGTTTCGCAATTAAATGTCCCATCATTTTAACGATTTTGATTGGTATCCTATCTATACCCGATGCTTTGCCATTTTTCATTTTCGAAATGATGTCTAAAATTTCCTGTTCAGTAATCGGTTCAAAAAACATAGAATTTGGGTTTTCTTTGACGTTTATGCATGGATCATCAATTGAATTTCTTTCGAATTTTTCTGCCATATTTATGCCTACTCTAGCAAAAAATGTATTGAATTCATTCGCGATTTCTTTTTCATTTCGAAAAACTCGGTTATCTAGATTGCTCTGTATTTTTGGTATTGATGTGTCATTTCGCGATTTTACATTTATCTTCTTATTTATAAAATCCCATAGCTTTCTACTATCATTTCCAATTTTTTCAATCAATTTATCATTATGAATTTTTTTCGCTTCACTTATACTTTGTTTTAGTTTATTTTTATATTGCAAGTATCGATTTTTCAAATTGACATTTTCCGGATTTCGCTTGAGTTGATTGTACATTTTTTCTTTGATTTTACAAGAACGAATAAGCTCACGTGTTATCCAATCTTTTCTAGCTTTGCATTGATTTTTTCGTTTTTTGATACTCGTCGCAGAGTTTATGTAAAAATTAATAGTCTCAATAAATTTTTGTACCGAATTATTTATATCCGTTTCTGAATATACACTCAACCATGTTTCGTTACTCATTTCATTCAATATTTTTTGTAAGTTAACTTTTTTATACAGTAAATTATCAGTTTCCATTGTTGTGTTATCATGCTCAATGAGTAAAAGAGTCGAGAGATGATCTGTTATATTCATATCAAATACAATTGGTATGACGCGAGACGTTAGGTTATGTTTACCTAGTATATGATCTATACATGAACTTCGGTTATCTGCAAATCTGGTCGGTATATTAATGTATGATTGAAATCCATACTCATACAAGCTACTCAGGTACTCATTCGATTTTGTGTTTTCTCTCAAAATATCTATATTTATATCTCCTATAATAAAATGGTTTTTTTCTGCTTTATATTTTTGTAGATGATTTGACAATTCGCTTATAAAATCTTTTATTGCAACGCAATGAGATCTATAAAGTGAAGTTATTATAATTTTTTCATTTCCGAATTTTATTTCCGTCAACAAAGCTTTAATCCTACCTATGTCAACAACCGAATTAGTCAACATCATTCCTCTTTTGATATAAATGCAAGTTCCATCACTTTTATTGATTTGACTGTCGGCATAAAATAATTCGTAATTTTCAATCTCATATAGCGCAGGTAATCTGATTTTATAAGTTTCAGTACAGATAATAACGTCAGGGAATTTTTTCATTGTTTTAATTGCTAATTTTAAATTATCAAAATTTTTATTCAAACTTCTTATATTAATATGTAATATTAAAAGCCCTTTCTTACCAAGCAATAAGGTGTCTAGGTCTGAATATGTGTCACATTTATGAGTTATAATATCTGTCTTTAATTCATCTGAAAAAATATCAAACATCGATCAGATAAAAATAAGAGTTTTGGGAAATTGACTTATGATTAGTAATAACGCGTGTTTGAAACAGCGCGCCTTTTAAAGAACTCATAGCTATCACATTTGTCAATCTCATAAGCGCAGTGATTTTCGTCTTTGTTAGATTTGTACCTCGCATTTGCTCTGGCGCAATTTGCGCATTTTTTCGCATTTTTCTGTTGACATGTTTTGCTGTCGTGTTTGCCTGCACAGAATTGACAGGCAATCTCAGTTTGGCATCGTTTCGAACTGTGGCCATAGCCGTTGCAGTTATAGCAGCGGCTAAGATTAAAATCCTCAAAACACCGACACCGTTGCCATCCAATGTAAACAACCTTTTCTCGCATCACTTTGCTGAATAAAACTGGAGGTAATTCGAGAAAAATAGTTCTTGTTTTGTTTCTTTTGTTATCGCGTGCGTATACAATTTTTATGTCGTCAACGGAGTATTCATTGAAGTTTTGTTTCGCAATCATATCAGCGATGTTCTTTATGTCAGAATCATCGATGACATTTACAATTTTGATCCGCGGATTTTTCATTTGAAAGGTGCCAATGTCGCAGTTCAAGTTTTCAATTTTCGCAATTTCATTTTTCATCGTTTCGTTGTCTTTCTCATTATTACATCTAATTATAAGTGATCCATCTCTTTTCTCTTTTACCGCGTCGACAGAAATTTTCAGTTTGTTTGGGTTTACAGCAGATTTAATTTTATTCATTATCGCGCCTTTATCAGTTAGAGTTTTCGGTTTGATCACAATTGGAGCGACTTTGCTCTTTCCAGCCGCTACGCTGGCGTAGGATGTGTTTTCAGAAGGTGTTCTAAAAGTACGGTTTTTGTCTTCGAGTGACTCGATTTTTTCTTCCAACAATTTGTTACGCTTTCTCATTTCATCTAGCAATTCTTTCATTAGTTCGTATTCTTTACGGAGACTTTTATCGGCTACACTCGCGACGTCAGAATCTGAGGAGCAGCAATTTACTCGCGTTTCATCGATTTTTTTGATGGAATCATATTTGTCGCTACAAGAAGCATGATAGACCGCGCCGCAGAGTACGCAAACATAATGTTTAACCTCGCGATGTTTACAGCACGCGTAAGTCGGTGCCATCGCGCTCCGCGGTTGCCTCTGGATGACTTAGAGAACGGTCATTGATGGTCATGAACGAAATACTCCAGGCGATGTAGTCGTCTACCATGCACAGTCGGCGGCTCAACAAACGCCACAGGCATAAAAGAACCAAACAGCGGTATTTTTTGCGTGCGTGTAGAATTCGTGCACACACACTATCAAAAAACAAAAAACTTCTTTTGAACTTTGCGATTTTTTTATAAAATTTTCACTATAAACTTATGTATTTTTATAAAACTTAAATGATTCCTAATTATTCAATATTGGCTTTTCACTTGTGGACACTATTTTATTATTTTTAACTTTATTGTATTGAGAGTTTCCTTTAGGTGGTTTAAGCAAATCTTCACGACACGAAATTCGGTTACTGTTACATATGTACTTGAATATATAAGGTATATTTTCCCTTTCGTTATAGAAGTTTTTTAGACTAAAAAAGAAATGTATTGAAATTTTGAGATGGAATCCACAGTGTTTTGTTTCTTTCAATTCTATGTTTTTAAAAATACTTTCACTATGATTCATTGAAGTACAAGATAGGAAACCCAGTTAAAGTAATTGCCTTCAAAAGCAAGAATTTTATCCCGTATATCAGCATCCAACCTTGTTCGCTTTTGCAACAACACTCTGATTGTGTCAAGTCTGTGTCGACTTTCAATCGTTCTAAAACATCAGCAGAACCGTCGTCCTTATTATTTTTTAAATACTCAATTACGTTAGTTTTAAATTCTGCAGTTGTTACTTTACAAACTCTTGAATATCTTTCCGGATATTTTGCAGATAGTTTTATATAATGATCAGACGCATCAAGAGCGCAGAACAAACATAACGCAGAATAATCGAAATTTCGGCTTACTTTTTTTCCCCTTTCTTCGCTTGATTGTCGCTTTTCTGCGACTATTCCTTTTTTTTAATATCGGAACTTTTTTTAATACTTGCCAATGCGGTGTACATACGTTGGCAGCTGCAGTGAACCGTTGTCGAAGAAAGAATTTGCATTCTGCGATGCTTTCCATCTCTTCTCTGTAAGCTGCACTGCACAAGCTTGTTTATGGTTTTTTTTTTGCGCGACCGTTGAAGACTCAGCTTGTAAAATATCCTTGTCGCACAGTATACACTTATTTGGTACACTATCCATTACGACAATTATTATTGAAACCCTAATAAAAGTGAAATTCAAAATTTTATAAATATAATTATGTATAAAGTTACAAATTTCGTTGCGATATTTCAATGTTGAAAGCAAAATACAAACCTTCGAAATTAGAAATATGTACAAACAAACGTCTTGCTTCAAAAATGTTACAGCGTTTTGCAGCTGAGCGAGATTTACCTTCGCTGTACGTATAACCAAAAAGTATAATTACACACAAAATCACACAAGAAATCGTTCAAGTTTCGTATGCAACACATTTACTGGTGATATTAAATCACAATAATTATAATTTTATAATTATAACAAATGGTAATAAACAGTACTAACATTAACATTAAAAATTAAAATTGCAACAAATCTGTTTTATTATACTCATATCCCTTAAACGCGGAAGGCACATCACATTGTATTTAAAAAACAAATAGGAAATTATGACATGCCCATACAAATAATTAGCAAATTTAAACCTTCGTTTTCAATGCATCAATAATATGGCTTTGTATTTCTGGGTTTATATTTTTACTACTTAAAAAATCATCAATTTCCCTTCAGTAGTTTTCGAGATATCAAAAGTTTTCCTGTCATATATGTAAAAACGCGCGAAAATATTTAGATCTAAGAAGCTCGGCCGGCAGAAAGCTTTCCCACACCATATTACAATTCCCCTTCGCCGGCGGGTGTTTTTTTTTGAAAATCGAGAAAAGAGCCTGTTTTCAAACGCGTTTTGAAGGTGTTAAATCAAACCTTACATACATTTCATGAAAATGGGGTTGTAGAGCAACCCTTTGCGAGCCAAATGGTCAATCAAAAAACTTCTAGGACGACTGTGGGCCTTGTTCAACCTTTTTTCGTAAAACAGGTGTTTTTACATTTTTGAGATTTACTCGAAAAGTTACCATTATTTTGTCATGAAATTTTTATTGTAGGTAGGCACCATCAGAAACCACAATTTAAGCCCTGCCGCAAGATTCTACGATAATTAAATTCCCTATAATTAAATGTTAAAAAATGACCATTTTTAACGGTTTTTGAATTTTTCTGCAAAAACCTGTTGACCGATTTCAATGGTCCAAAACTCATAATTTTCGTCTTTTTAAGCACTATTATGTAGTATTTTTTGTTTTCCAAAACAACATATTTTTCGTACCCAAAACGTGAAAAAACGTGTTTTCGCTCTGTGCGCAGCACATATAAAACATCACATAATATTAAGATTTAGGCCAATTCCTAATTTCTGTTATTATATGAAAAACAATTAATAAATTAAAATGCTGAATCAAAAGCTCATTCACCTGAACGGAATCGACCCGCAATCGAATTGCAATGTCAGCAATAACAAACGAAAATTAAAAATTGGTGAATGAACTCTTGACTCACGCATTCAGGTGCAATAACTTTATTATTGCTAATTAAGCAATAAAGAATTGTATAAATATGTAAAAGATACGAGCATTAGCGCTCAGTTACAATAAACACGTCAGTAACCATACATTCAGTTTATTTTATTTTTATCTAGTCAAACCGCTCCAAATTGTTGAAGTTGTGCGGTCTTCAACAGATCTAATCAATCGTTTACTCTGAGCTATCAACACGCTCCTTTTATTAGCTTTTTATCACCTGTTGCCCTGGACCAATTTTATCCAAAACACATTCATTGAATTCCTACGATTTTTCTCTTAATTATAGCGTCAAGAAATCGCAGGGTAGATTTATTTCAACTTTTAACTACTTTTTTGCTATCTTTCCTGGACTATCATCTTGTCCCAGGATAATGATAATGAGAAGGCTCATTTTAGAGTATGAATGTTCCATGGAATACAGAAGTAAAATTAATAGAACCATGGGAATCCTGGGAGAGCTCTGTTCCCAGACTAGCACTTCAGTGTTCTGAATTAATTTGTAGATGCAGTTAAATCTTGGAACGTGATGGGGAATCAACTAGACCAACTGAACCATGACGAGAGGTCAATGAAGTAGCTGAAAGAACAGGGCATGAATCTTTTTTACAGCTTCGATTCGAGGTAAAGAAATGGGTTTTTGTATCTTGCATAACAGTCATATTTTAGTAACCATACTGCGAATGACTGCCTGCAGCACTGTTCATAGTTCTGTGGATGGAAATCCTTAAATTTGCTCCGTTTTCAATAAAAACACTGAAGGATTCCAACTCTTAAATAAAACCTGTAATGATCTGGGCAGGGGAGAACAGTAACGAAAAGTAGTAAAAACTACTTCATTCAACCTGATAGTGATAGATCGATCTCGGTTGATAGAATTGGACATCAGTAGACCTTCATGCAGACAAGGTCTGGCACGTACTGCTTGCCGAAGTCGTAAGAGTAACATAGAGTGCCGATATCAGCGAAGCTATAAAGCCAGTTAGAGGAGAATGATAGGAGATCATTAAAAAAGATTACGAAAAGTACGGGTGCTAGACTTGAGCCCTGAGGAACACCTGCCGAAATGGTGTAGAGTTTGGATTCGACGCCAATACGCCAGTGAATGGTCCAAATGAAAAATCTCAATCCCGTTAGCTCTAGTTTATACAAATAGCTTGGAGTTTAGTCAGAGCAAGGTGCGAGGATCTATCCCAAGTAACCAATACCCTCGAGAAGATAGGGAAGAAACGGAGATGTTTTGAGGAAGTCTGGTCTAAGATTCAAGACTAGGCTTTGGGGCAGGGGCTTATCTAGACACAGGAGTGCACAGTCCTGGCCCATCCATGTAGGTGCAAGCAGAAGTTCGACAATTCTGAGGGCCTGCTAGCAGGGGCGGCGCACAGTGGCGATATTTTTGATATTTCACCCAAATTACTCTAGAGGTCGTAATTTTTAAGTTATTGAAAAAAATTTTTTTTTAAATGTTCATCTTGAATTTACCTATCGATCCCTCTAGCCGGATTTTGAAATTTCATTTTCATTTTTTTTAAATTTTTAACAAAGTCTCATTCTTTCAAAAAAATACAATTTTTTCTATTCAATTTACTCTAACGGGCCGAAAATTCGAGTTTCCGTACTCATGTTTTTTTTAAAATGTTCGTCTTTTAGTTAGCTATTAATCTGTCTAAATGAATTTTTGATATAGTTTTAGAAAACCGTTAAAATTACTGTCAAATATCAAATCAATCAGTTCGAAATTTTTTGGTAGAGGTTTACATATCACCCTGTATTTTTGTAACCCTGTGAGAGATTTTCTTGAATAAGACCCCAATCTACGCAGAATACCCCCGCCTATGTGAAACGGTAAAAGTTAAGGCTTAAACCCACCAACTTCCAGAGTTATGTGTCGTCAAAGTCAAAATTTTGTTTTTTCCTTCATTAAAATTTCAACTTCAACCACCTTTTTCTCCAAAAAAAAGTAGCTAATTGATATTTTTTTATTACAAAATTGGAAAGCTTGGACAATTTCCTATGAATAATGTTCAACAACTTTTATGCTACGGCCTATAGTTTTGAAGCTATAAGCAATTTTAATGCTAAAAATGGCCTTATTTGGTACTTTTAGACATAACTTCAGGTTATTGGGAACTGAATGCGGCAATGCGGCAATGCGGGAATGCGGCAATGCGGGAATGCGGCAATGCGGGAATGCGGCAATGCGGGAATGCGGGAATGCCGCAATGCGGGAATGCGGCAATGCGGGAATGCGGGAATGCGGCAATGCGGGAATGCGGCAATGCGGGAATGCGGCAATGCGGGAATGCGGCAATGCGGGAATGCGGCAATGCGGGAATGCGGCAATGCGGGAATGCGGCAATGCGGGAATGCGGGAATGCCGCAATGCGGGAATGCGGCAATGCGGGAATGCGGCAATGCGGGAATGCGGCAATGCGGCAATGCGGCAATGCGGGAATGCGGCAATGCGGGAATGCGGCAATGCGGGAATGCGGCAATGCGGCAATGCGGCAATGCGGCAATGCGGGAATGCGGCAATGCGGGAATGCGGCAATGCGGGAATGCGGCCATGCGGGAATGCGGCAATGCGGGAATGCGGCAATGCGGCAATGCGGGAATGCGGCAATGCGGGAATGCGGCAATGCGGGAATGCGGCAATGCGGCAATGCGGGAATGCGGCAATGCGGGAATGCGGCAATGCGGGAATGCGGCAATGCGGGAATGCGGCAATGCGGGAATGCGGCAATGCGGGAATGCGGCAATGCGGCAATGCGGGAATGCGGGAATGCGGGAATGCGGCAATGCGGGAATGCGGCAATGCGGGAATGCGGCAATGCGGGAATGCGGGAATGCGGCAATGCGGGAATGCGGCAACGCGGCAATGCGGGAATGCGGCAATGCGGGAATGCGGCAATGCGGGAATGCGGGAATGCGGGAATGCGGGAATGCGGCAATGCGGGAATGCGGGAATGCGGCAATGCGGGAATGCGGCAATGCGGGAATGCGGCAATGCGGGAATGCGGCCATGCGGGAATGCGGCCATGCGGGAATGCGGGAATGCGGCAATGCGGCAATGCGGGAATGCCGGAATGCGGCAATGCGGCAATGCGGGAATGCGGGAATGCGGCAATGCGGGAATGCGGGAATGCGGCAATGCGGGAATGCGGGAATGCGACAATGCGGGAATGCGGCAATGCGGCAATGCGGGAATGCGGGAATGCGGGAATGCGGCAATGCGTCAATGCGGGAATGCGGCAATGCGGGAATGCGGGAATGCGGCAATGCGGGAATGCGGGAATGCGGGAATGCGGCAATGCGGCAATGCGGCAATGCGGCAATGCGGCAATGCGGGAATGCGGGAATGCGGGAATGCGGCAATGCGGGAATGCGGCAATTCGGGAATGCGGCAATGCGGGAATGTGGCAATGCGGGAATGTGGCAATGCGGGAATGCGGCAATGCGGGAATGCGGCAATGCGGGAATGCGGGAATGCGGCAATGCGGGAATGCGGCAATGCAGGAATGCGGCATTCCCGCATTCCCGCATTGCCGCATTGCTGCATTCCCGCATTCCCGCATTGCCGCATTCCCGCATTCCCGCATTGCCGCATTGCCGCATTCCCGCATTCCCGCATTCCCGCATTCCCGCATTCCCGCATTGCCGCATTCCCGCATTCCCGCATTGCCGCATTCCCGCATTCCCGCATTGCCGCATTCCCGCATTCCCGCATTCCCGCATTGCCGCATTCCCGCATTGCCGCGTTGCCGCATTCCCGCATTCCCGCATTCCCGCATTGCCGCATTCCCGCATTGCCGCATTCCCGCATTGCCGCATTCCCGCATTGCCGCATTCCCGCATTGCCGCATTCCCGCATTCCCACATTGCCGCATTCCCGCATTCCCGCATTGCCGCATTCCCGCATTGCCGCATTGCTGCATTCCCGCATTCCCGCATTGCCGCATTCCCGCATTCCCGCATTCCCGCATTGCCGCATTCCCGCATTGCCGCATTCCCGCATTGCCGCATTCCCGCATTGCCGCATTGCCGCATTCCCGCATTCCCGCATGGCCGCATTACCGCATTCCCGCATTGGCGCATTCCCGCATTGCCGCATTCCCGCATTCCCGCTTTTCCGCATTGCCGCATTCCCGCATTGCCGCATTCCCGCATTGCCGCATTCCCGCATTCCCGCATTGCCGCATTCCCGCATTGCCGCATTCCCGCATGGCCGCATTCCCGCATTGCTGCATTCCCGCATTCCCGCATTGCCGCATTGCTGCATTCCCGCATTCCCGCATTGCCGCATTCCCGCATTCCCGCATTGCCGCATTGCCGCATTGCTGCATTGCTGCATTCCCGCATTGCCGCATTCCCGCATTGCCGCATTCCCGCATTCCCGCATTCCCGCATTCCCGCATTGCCGCATTCCCGCATTGCCGCATTCCCGCATTCCCGCATTGCCGCATTCCCGCATTCCCGCATTCCCGCATTCCCGCATTGCCGCATTCCCGCATTGCCGCATTCCCGCATGGCCGCATTCCCGCATTGCCGCGTTGCCGCATTCCCGCATTGCCGCATTCCCGCATTACCGCATTCCCGCATTGCCGCATTCCCGCATTCCCGCATTCCCGCATTCCCGCATTGCCGCATTCCCGCATTCCCGCATTCCCGCATTCCCGCATTGCCGCATTCCCGCATTGCGGCATTCCCGCATTGCCGCATTCCCGCATTCCCGCATTGCCGCATTCCCGCATTGCCGCATTCCCACATTGCCGCATTCCCGCATTCCCGCATTGCCGCATTGCTGCATTCCCGCATTCCCGCATTCCCGCATTGCCGCATTCCCGCATGGCCGCATTCCCGCATTCCCGCATTCCCGCATTGCCGCATTCCCGCATTGCCGCATTCCCGCATGGCCGCATTCCCGCATTCCCGCATTGCCGCATTCCCGCATTGCCGCATTCCCGCATTGCCGCATTCCCGCATTCCCGCATTGCCGCATTGCCGCATTCCCGCATTCCCGCATTCCCGCATTGCCGCATTCCCGCATTGCGGCATTCCCGCATTCCCGCATTGCCGCATTCCCGCATTGCCGCATTGCCGCATTCCCGCATTGCCGCATTCAGTTCCCAATAACCTGAGGTTATGTCTAAAAGTACCAAATAAGGCCATTTTTAGCATTAAAATTGCTTATAGCTTCAAAACTATAGGCCGTAGCATAAAAGTTGTTGAACATTATTCATAGGAAATTGTCCAAGCTTTCCAATTTTGTAATAAAAAAATATCAATTAGCTACTTTTTTTTGGAGAAAAAGGTGGTTGAAGTTGAAATTTTAATGAAGGAAAAAACAAAATTTTGACTTTGACGACACATAACTCTGGAAGTTGGTGGGTTTAAGCCTTAACTTTTACCGTTTCACATAGGCGGGGGTATTCTGCGTAGATTGGGGTCTTATTCAAGAAAATCTCTCACAGGGTTACAAAAATACAGGGTGATATGTAAACCTCTACCAAAAAATTTCGAACTGATTGATTTGATATTTGACAGTAATTTTAACGGTTTTCTAAAACTATATCAAAAATTCATTTAGACAGATTAATAGCTAACTAAAAGACGAACATTTTAAAAAAAACATGAGTACGGAAACTCGAATTTTCGGCCCGTTAGAGTAAATTGAATAGAAAAAATTGTATTTTTTTGAAAGAATGAGACTTTGTTAAAAATTTAAAAAAAATGAAAATGAAATTTCAAAATCCGGCTAGAGGGATCGATAGGTAAATTCAAGATGAACATTTAAAAAAAAATTTTTGTCAATAACTTAAAAATTACGACCTCTAGAGTAATTTGGGTGAAATATCAAAAATATCGCCACTGTGCGCCGCCCCTGCTAGCAGGCCCTCAGAATTGTCGAACTTCTGCTTGCACCTACATGGATGGGCCAGGACTGTGCACTCCTGTGTCTAGATAAGCCCCTGCCCCAAAGCCTAGTCTTGAATCTTAGACCAGACTTCCTCAAAACATCTCCGTTTCTTCCCTATCTTCTCGAGGGTATTGGTTACTTGGGATAGATCCTCGCACCTTGCTCTGACTAAACTCCAAGCTATTTGTATAAACTAGAGCTAACGGGATTGAGATTTTTCATTTGGACCATTCACTGGCGTATTGGCGTCGAATCCAAACTCTACACCATTTCGGCAGGTGTTCCTCAGGGCTCAAGTCTAGCACCCGTACTTTTCGTAATCTTTTTTAATGATCTCCTATCATTCTCCTCTAACTGGCTTTATAGCTTCGCTGATATCGGCACTCTATGTTACTCTTACGACTTCGGCAAGCAGTACGTGCCAGACCTTGTCTGCATGAAGGTGAACTGATGTCCAATTCTATCAACCGAGATCGATCTATCACTATCAGGTTGAATGAAGTAGTTTTTACTACTTTTCGTTACTGTTCTCCCCTGCCCAGATCATTACAGGTTTTATTTAAGAGTTGGAATCCTTCAGTGTTTTTATTGAAAACGGAGCAAATTTAAGGATTTCCATCCACAGAACTATGAACAGTGCTGCAGGCAGTCATTCGCAGTATGGTTACTAAAATATGACTGTTATGCAAGATACAAAAACCTATTTCTTTACCTCGAATCGAAGCTGTAAAAAAGATTCATGCCCTGTTCTTTCAGCTACTTCATTGACCTCTCGTCATGGTTCAGTTGGTCTAGTTGATTCCCCATCACGTTCCAAGATTTAACTGCATCTACAAATTAATTCAGAACACTGAAGTGCTAGTCTGGGAACAGAGCTCTCCCAGGATTCCCATGGTTCTATTAATTTTACTTCTGTATTCCATGGAACATTCATACTCTAAAATGAGCCTTCTCATTATCATTATCCTGGTATATGAAACTTTCGCTGATCAACAAATGGTACCTATTGGAAAACATAAACAAACAATCTCAAGGGTGGGCGTTCAGTATGGATACCAGAATAGTGAAGAAAATTCGGTTTTTGTAATCGTTCAAAACATTGGGTTTATAAACATTAATTTGTAAACATTCATCGTATAGTCTTGACCACACTATCGGATGTGGTGGTATGGCCTAAAGAGTACATGGTCAAAAAATTAAATTTCGGCAGGGACCTCAATAACAACAGGCCTACCAGAGAGAAGTGGGCAGATTTCCAACACGACAGAGACTATGACTTTGCCCTATAAGTAGGTATTGGGTTACTTGAACCTGGGAAATTTGGAAAAGCCATGACTTCGAAAGTAGGCCACGACCTTGAAACTAGATCAAAATCACCTGTCACCTCATCAATCAATGTGTCACCCTTGTCATTATGGGCCTGATAATTTTTTTTCAAGGCCGCGATCTGGAAACTAAATCGAAATCTTCTGTCACTAATCATAATTCAATAAAGAGTGAATTAAGAAATTCAACACTGCCACAACACTCCAGACGACCGAACGCTTAGGAGGCAGCAGGCCGGATTCAGGATGGGCCGCTCATGTTTAGAACATATTAACACCTTGAGAAAAATAGTGCAGCAATCTACTGAGCTCCGATCCCCCCTTTACCTTGCTTTCGTAGACTATGAGAAAGCGTTCGACTCGGTTAATAGGAGCTTTATATGTATGGCAGGCACCACGGTGGCGTGGACTACCTGATAAAATATAAGAATTGATAAAAGCCCTAATACAATAATTCCAAATGCAAAGTTATCCATAGTGGAAAATTATCCGAGAGCTTTGAGGTGAGTTCGGGAGTACGACAGGGATGCCTACTTTCGCCATACTTTCTTATAGTAATAAATGACGTCCTTGTCAGAGCTCTAGATAGTAGAACAGGCGGCACACAATGGGGTGGATAGACCGCCTTAAGGATCTGGATGATATATTTGCTGGCACAAAGACATCAAGACATCAAAAACATGTTAAGCAATTTGGCAACAGAAAGTAGTCTAGCATGCTTAAGGCTAAATCCGACCAAAACTAAAGAAATGCGGATAAATGCAAACAAACTTGAACAAACTGCGCTGAATAACCGTGACGTGGAATTGGTAGAGAAATTCTGCTACCTCGGTAGTATTATTACCGAAAATGGCGGTGCAGAAGAAGATGTCCGTTCCAGAATAAATAAAGCACGAGGCGCATTTGCATGCCTGTTCCGTATATGGAGATCAACAAGGAGATAAACTAACACCAAATTGCGGCTGTTCAACTCCAACGTTAAGGAAGTTCTTTTGTACGGTTGCGAAGTATGGAAAGTCATCCAATTAATGATAGGGCATTTACAAGTTTTCATCAACAGATGCCCACGTCATATCCTAAAAATCCGCCGGCAAGATAGAATTTCAAATGAAGAACTTTGGCGCCGTGCCGGCCAAGAAAGGATAGACCACCAATTCAGACGAAGGAAATGGAATTGGGTTGGCCACACCTTGCGAAGCGAAAACGAAAATCTAACCATATATGCCCTTGACTGGAGTCCGCAAGGATCCCGTCGAGTCGGAAGACCTAGAACAACGTGAAGGAGGACCTTCCTAGCAGAGGCCGCAACAACTGGGAGATCCTGGTCAGAGCTGATAGCTGTCGCCCAAAATAGATTCCGCTGGAGAACAACTTTTTCCCCCTATGCTATACTAAAAGCCTTAACCTAGATAGTTTTTAAAAACGGGGATGGCATAATAGACCAAATAAAATAGGTCGATAAAATAGAATATCCCATGAGGGATTAAAGGAGCTTTATGTGTATATAATTACACGGGTTTCATGTTAATTGATGAACTGGCAGGTAGCTTGAATCTAGTTTCAAGGTCGTGACAAGTTCGAAGTCATGGCCTTAAAAAAATTTCCCAGGTTCAAGTAACTTAATACCTACCCCTGGAGTTGTTTCTCCAAGCTTTATTTCCAAAAATGCTACCGCCTGCCTAAATTCACTAGTGCTTTCCAGCCAGAGCTTCTGGCGATCTTTCAAGCCTGCCTATCGATACAGTCATTCCCTCGGCCGGGAGCCAGGGAAATTCTGGTAGACCGCGCTAAAACAAAAGAAAAAAATTGGCGCAGATGGAGGAATGACAATTCCATACTCATTAACATTGCGTGTACAAGCGCACGTTCATTATAATTTCCCCTTCGAAACGGGTAACAACACTCCCCAACAGCATCTGACCACGACATGCGTAGCAGTGAGACTGATTGAGTTGTTATTGAAAATATAAATGAGCGGGTTATTTGGGTTTTTAAACGAACAGAGTGACGTTGGGAGCTTTTCTTTTCGAATTTACTTCGCGGTGGGAACTTTAATAGCCTCGATTCCCAGATCCGACGGGAGGGAAGTGAGTGCAGATTTGACACTTTGCGATTCTCAAATCCGCAGTCCCGGATTGGTTTAAATCGAAAATTCTGAATGAAAACTCACGCGATAATGACATATACGATGTCGGATTATCTTAGGCGCATTTGTCGTTCAAATCCGCAGAAAATTTGTTGCGGATCACACTTTTACAGCGCGGAAAATGTCAAAAAGAAATTCGGGGTTGCGGATTTGAGAATCGCAAAGTGTCAAATCCGCAACTCACTTCCCTCCCGTCGGATCTGGGAATCGAGGCCAATATCTTGCTGCGCCGCTAGAAACTCTCAATGCGTATGAAAATAGCGATTTTGAGTTTTACTTTTGTTTAGGCGCGCGGTCTATCAGGCATTAAAGCACAAACAGATTGGCGTGGCGGCGGTGACGGTAGCGTCATACGGGAGAATTCCTCATACATTTAATTTCTCCGCGCCGCCTGTGTTTGTGTAAGCACATATGGTGGTCAGTGTATTTTAAACCTGGATCAACTTTCCCAACAAGATCCCAACCAAGAATCACCCAGCATGAAAGCCAACCGAGACAACTAACCCACCCTAAAGAATTTCAACTAGTTTCAAACAGGTGGCGCAGCAGTTTACCACAAAAACTAGGTTCTTGCTCCGGATAGAGCTCACAACTAAGCCTGATGACGTCACTGAGTTGATACCACTATAGCCTTACTAATATACTTGCCGTTGTTACCCGAGTAAAAATTAAAGTGGGGTTACAGTAGGCGAACACCGGCAGCTTTGCTTTTTAAGGGGGATATGATGGCCGTAGAATTTTTAACGATTTTCAGTGGGAGCATATACGACCTCAAACTGGACCAAAACATTTGAGGAAAACATTTGCCTTTGAGGAAAACAAGGCTCGATTTGGGCTGAAGCGCCATTGGATGGATAGATGACACCATTTGGAAGATTTGTCTAGCTCTGACGTTTACTCTCAAGGACTTAATATTCCCTCGTTAATGAGGAGTTCTAACGCGTAGTCGACGGTTTTGCTGATGGTTTCATTGCGTAGGGCATTTGTGCTAATTCGAGCCTGATTCCGCGGTGCAAAGCATTCCTGCAAAGTAATATACTCTAGAAGCACTATACCAATAAGATAGTGATCCAAGTCGAAGTTGCCACCTTGGTACATTCTTAATGCCATCAAGACCGAAAAGTAGTGGCGGTCTATCGACACATGGTACATTGTTCGCTAGTTTCTCCATGAAAACACAATTAGATGACTTTGTAGATATCCTTAAGCGCAAGCAACGGCCGCATTCTTTCTGTCTACCTTCTCTATCGTTCGTTCTTCATCATTTCGAACTTAAATTGCACGAATACCTTTTTTGTAGAATTGTAAAGAATATTGAGCTACGTTCATTGCTGAAAATTATTCATTATAATAACAAAAAATTACATATCATCCTACATACGTCACTTACACTATTCTGTACTCTCTAAAACGAATAGCGCTTTCAATAACACCAAGCGGCAAACACATACACGCCGCAAATATCCAAATATGAGCAAAAATTTCATGATTTCACAAACGCCTCAATTTTGTGAAGTAATTTCAAACTTTTCTGTCTGTTAATGGGGAGTTACGAAGATGAAAAAAACGGCGTCGGCGGCGAAAATCCATTCTGGTCTTCTGGATATAATTAAAACTTCAATCAAAGTTCGGATAAAGTTTCACTTGAAACGCCGCAGTCCCTGGAGTTAATAACCTTTTTAGTTCAGAATTGAAGTCATGCCATATTAACTCGCAATTATTATTATGAAGGATTCATTTTTTTTCCTAATTTACTTTCGAAGATATCAAGGAATTTTGGAGGAAAAAATCTGTTACTAAGCCACATTTTGTGGTCTGCTTTGATGTGATAAGAAATATTGGTTGGTGATTGCTCAGGAAAGACGATTGGTGTGGGTAAGAAAGATTAGGTTATAATTGTGATAAATATTAGAAGAGGAATGTTTACCCGGGGTCTATACAAGCTAAGCAAGACCATCAGTGATTTTTTAGACCAAAAAATTAACATACTCGTACATAGGCTTTGTTATTCTGTGTTTAAACAACTAAATGGAAAGATATTAGTTCAACTTATCAAATTGGGTTACGTTTAACTCAAGAGCTAATAGTGAAAATGTGTATGTCATCTGATCTCCCTTCAGAGGTTTCTATAATTACTCTCAATCTCTCCTAATAAGACCGGATATGTCTCTCCTCCGATCCAGGATCTTCTCTGGCTTCCAGTGGAATGCGATTTCCGCAAACCTGCCAGACTGATGCACATGTAGACTTCTGCTTAAAGGACGTATCTTCAGCAAAATACCCTCTAGAGAGCCAAGATGACAGGCTGACTGGTATAAAAACTTTCCTTTAGAATAGCCTTTTGTACTTGGAGTCTTGGTTCTCTGCACACAGCCGGAATGTGAACAGTTGTTATCAATTTAGCGAGTACTCATCGAAATCGAATTGCAATAACTTCTTTGTTTCATTAGAGCCAAATCGGAAATATCCCATTATCCCCTGTCTTCAAGAGAGAAATTGTGGCTCTTGCCCGCTTTGCTCCTTCTTTTATCAAAATATATCAGCCTTATCTTAGATCAGCCTAGTTGCCATTCAACTGCTTGAGAATCAGCTTCCATTAGGATGTTATTAGTTTTCCACAGCCGCATCACGAACTAGTCCAGGTTTAGAGACTACACCCCTTCTCCTTTTTGTAGTCGTAGAGTTTTCTTTTTCTTTTTTATTGGCCTGATAAACAAGTCTGTTTTTCGAGGTGACTCTCATGGTTTTAATGCTACTCTTTTATGGGGGTCCGGGTTGGTTCAATTTTTCAGTCTACAATAGCAATTTTCCAAACCACAAGTTCGAACAAAATATCTACTCTATGGCTGTAGTTTGTAACGAAAAAGGGCGCTGTAAGCAAACACAACAGCGCAACCGCTGTTAACAAAAAGACAAAACCGCTGTACAAGCTGTTGAAATTACGAAACAGAACGACGACTCGCAGCTAGCCACCAATATAAGAGGCCGATGCATGCCTGCGAGAGTCAGTCGTGATCAGACAGTGGAAGAGGTGATTCCTCTGCCTGATAACTGGACAGGGCCATAGGAGATTTGCTCGTATGGTTTACAGACAGACAAAACAGACAAGCCATGGAGAGTTGATCCAATGGTACCGAAAGACCGATACATTTACCGGCCACGGAGAGTTGCTCCAGTGGCGCCGACCCACTAACATATTTATAAGCCACGGAGAGTTGATCCAGTGGCACCGACCGGCTAATACCCTTTATTACTATCTTTTTTACTCCCCTCGATAGTTTTGTAATACAATCGCAACCAACTATCAGTACTGTACCTCTCTCATTACACTCACCTTCCCACCAGTATATTTAGTTCCCTAGCTTTCAGAGGATCTTATAAATCATGCAATAGGTATGCTAAAGTTATTAACAAACCCCACATTTCTTGTACCAACGTGTAGGACGTGAGCTTTTATGTACACAGGTGCACCACTAAGACCGCCTGAACCTCATGCACACAGATTATCATTCTACGATCCGCATGTGGAAAGTACAGAAGAGTGCTTAAACTACTAAGAAAGCCTCTGACACAGTTTTAAATGAAAGCAATATTCCGTTTCATCTAAGGTATAAAGTGCCATCCGTATTGCGTGTCATCATTGCGAACGCCCTTCTGCTAAGGTGCTAATTTAGTTGGAAAATTTTGTCTGCTGTAATAAATCCGCTTTCCAAACCAGCTTCAGGAAAATCCAATACTGTGACCATCTTCAGTTAGCTACCCTTCAGACATACGTCACCAACGTCTACGGCTTGCCCTTTTAGAGTCATAGTTTCGCAATGTTCAGCAGTCAGTTGATCCTTCTTCCGCAAGCCTGATCCATACCACCACCCCCTTCGGAGGCCAAAAGGTGCCATTTTCAATTTGTATTATAGGTCGGTTATCTTCCTGGCAGCTTTACACAAAGGCCTAGCAATTTTGGTTTATGCACTTTAACAGTCACAGCAACCCAAGTTGTCGCTCAGAATTGTTTGGTCATGCAAACATGATCCGTTTAGACACTAGACGAAAAGATACCGCTTGACGTTAACCAGACCACGTGTGAACCCCCTCCAATTATCGATGTATTTCAACTGGATTCGATCGTCTAAAGTTTTGGAACGATCAATGCCAGAGTTTGCTTGTCTGACTACAGCGTTCACCGTTTCATTACCCAAGAAGCCCTAAAAACACGGCATCCAAACAAGAGTACCTCGATTACCAATATCCATCTGGCAACCTCAAAATAATTTTCAATGTAAACTTGGGACTGGGGATTTCCTCTAAAGTTCAACTAAAGTTTAGCAACTTTCCCCCATTCAGACTGAAATTTTACAAGGTGATGGCGGTGACATCTAGCGTTAAGTGTTGCCGCTGTTAAGACTCCTAAAGCTTCCAGGAGCGCGTTCAAAAACCTTATTATAGTAAACCACGAGGTAAGCTGTGGTTATGCTACATCACTTCACTTAACCACGAAAGTTTATGTTTAACCATGGAGGTTTTTGAACACACCGTGGTTAACTACATGGTAAAGAAAATTTAAAAAATTTTTCCATAAAATAGTGTCGGCTATTTGCCTCAATTATTTCCAATAATTATTTATTTAAAATAATCTCACAAATCCCACTTCGATTTGTTCATTATTAACATTAAAACAAATGTCAAAAAATTGTTTTTATTCTTCTTCTTCTTAACTATCGCTAACCATGCTCCCGAGCATGGTTAAAATTTAACTACACCATGGTTAACCACGGGAGTTTTTGAACGCCAAAAAGTTATGCTCGTGGTTATGTTGTAGTTAACCACGGAGTTTTTGAACGACAAAAGTTTACCATAGTTAACCATGGTTAACCATAGTAAGGTTTTTGAACGCGCTCCAGATTCCCAACTTCCCACAGAGCTTTGATTAATTCTTAGAAGTGTCGGTCCAACAGGTCAATTTCCCATAGAACCCATTAATTTCGACCTATTCCTACAGGTCCAATTCTTAGAACCGGGACAAGTTATCCACGAGCTCTCTCCCAGAACAGCCGTACTAGTAAAGGACAAAATATGGCACAAACCAAGATATAACCTAGATGTTTTGGCGCTCTGGTTAAGATGGTGAACAATTCAGTTTTGTGCGAATATCTCGGAAACAGTAGGATTTTCGAGACAAGTGGATGAAAATTAAAGCTACTGATAATCTCTCTTTTTTTCTTCTAGTTTTGGAAATCAATTTAAAAATCGACCTCCCTAAAACTATGCTACCATCAAAACTAATATGCACACTCCATCAACCCCGTCGGATCCCACATAAATGAAATCTAGTTGTTACAATTATTGTTTTCTTATTTCGAATCTTCCAATTCCCCACAAGATCCCACCCAAGATGCCCATCGCGAAACCCCATCCAAGGCACAAACCTACCACCGCAAAGTTCAACTAATTTCATACAGATGACGCTGCTTACACCCAAAACTTCTAAGTGCACCACCAAAAATTTTATCGCAAACGTGGCTGTAGCCAACACAAAAACCGATCTGGGACCCGTATAGCCATACTTCTTACTGCTTTGACTACTTGTATATCGGTTCAGCCATGGTTCAGATGATTTCAATTTTTTGTTGATAATTATATTATGAGGAAGTAAATTATTACCTTCGTCGTCAAGGATGAACCCCCACCATGAACTAATATTAATATATCTCCAGGAACAAATATTTCGTTCTTTTCGTGGTAATAATATGAATGTACTGATAAGAATATGCTTTACCCTGATTGTAATGATAACGACCCGGGTTTGATAAGAATGGCATATTGACGTTCATTCCTCCACACAGATATGGTCTAACCAAGTTCGAAGTTGTTACAGAATTTGTTATGCAAGCACCAACTCGAAAATCAACCATTTCTACGAAACGCCACCCTCGACAGCATTAAAAAAACAATCAAAGCTCTTCATTTTCTCCCTTAAGTAATTTGCAAAACTTTAATTAACGCAAAAGAAACACTTTCAATTATTCCCTATAATATTGCCACTTTCCTGAAGAAGGTAAACAGGTGACAAAAATCTAGCACCAATTTCTGGTAATTGAACGAAACTCAACCTAGACCACATGTTTAGACTCCATTAGCAGCCGAACAGTTTCCCATGAAAGCGATTCGACAAGCGACTTGCTCGAGCACCTGGAATACATTATTCAGAGAAGCCGAGATGCCGATGTCATAAACAAACCCAAATCCGACCTTTCGCCCTTAAGGTTCGTCGCAGTACTTCCATCGGGGAAGACATTCACCGCTGCTTGATGACGAAAGGATGTTCTCCAAGGACGAGCAGTTCACCTGTCGGAATCCGCCCCCCTTATTATAGTAGCGTAAATAGTTGTGAAAGTACGTCATTAGCTACATCAGCATCGAGGACTGCTTTCCCCAAGGTGGAAATAAATAATTGTTAAATAATTAATGCACGGTGATGGTGGCTTTGGGCGAAAGGGGGTGGTTAATTAGCAACGGAGTGAGCGGTGCGGCCGTAGTAATCAGCTTGAGCGTGATAAAGAGTGCTTCGGGTTTTGGGCTGGAGCCCCCTTCATAGTTAATTTGGCCCGAGCTTTACGTAATTGAGTAATGGATGTATGCGGAGTCTGCGATGGACTTGTGAAAATAATCTCACGAATTATTAATGGTGTTGTGGATTCCTAAGCAGCGATTAGACCCGGGGATTTAAGTTATCACATGTAAAATCAATTATGGTAACACGTTATAAGCGGTGTCGTTGCTCTAATGAGTTGACAGGAGTTGTTTGTATAGAGCGTGTGTATACCCCCACCGTAACTATGATTACTGCAGGTTGAGGCTTAGTGGGTTTAATTGTCTTTTAATACGCTTTTATTAGCTTTATCTGTAGCTGCCAGCTTTGTACACAAATCCTGCAAGTTGATTTTAACCAACTTCCACATCTAGTTCAACTTTGGGACTTATTACTTTTGACCAGCTAATGAGGCTGATCTGGCTTCTTTAGTGAGTATTACGCAAACGAAACGGCTAATCTCGGCCGGTTAATTTTTATTAAAGTTGAGAGTTCTGGATCGTCAAGAATTTCATACAGCTCGTTGTTGTATCTTCTTCGTCATATTCCATCCTCTCTGGTTGGGCATATTATGCATCTGAGAATTTTCCTCTCGACCCTGTTGACTCGTTCTTCTATGTCCTGGGTTATAGTCCAAGTCTCGCTACCATAACTCAGTACTGGTCGTATTACTGTTTTGTAGAGTGAGAGTTTCGTTTTCCTGTGTACAAATCTTGAGTGCAGGATTTGTTTTTGGGCATAAAAGGCTCTATTAGCCAGTAGTATTCGTCTGGTTATTTTTTTCTTTTTCTTCGTTTCTTTTTGGGATTGTAAACCCAAGGTACACTGTTTTATCGACTATTTCTAGGTTATGTTCGTCAATGGTTATATTTCTTCACATCACCTTCGTTTTTTCTTCGTTTATCTTCAGGCCTTTGCCGCTTCTTTAATTCGACATAAGCTACTTTTGCTGCCAAAAAGGACCTTCCCACGATATTCACGTCATCCGCATATCCAAGTAATTGTATCGACTGTGTAGCTCAGTGATTCTCAACCAATGTGCCGCGGCACTTTTGTGTGCCGCCAAATTCCTAAAGTGTGCCGCCAAATTCAGGAAACAAAAGTCCACAAAGGATCACATATTCGCATTAAGACAGGTAATTGAAAAGACGAAAGAGTTTAATATAGAGACCCACCTCTTTTTCATTGAGTTTAAGACAGAATATGATCGTGCCCTACATTCAAAAATCTACGATACGCAATGATGGGACTGAACTTTCCAGACCAATTAACTCAAATCACTAAAACCTCATCGAATGATAAACGGAGTGAGAATACGGAGCAATTTTTCGGTGCGAACAGAGGCCTCAGGAAAGGAGGCTCTCTATCCTGCTTACTTCTTAACATCTTATTAGCAAAAACGGTCCGGTAGGAACGTATTGAAACTAGAGGGACAGTTCTAAACAAGTCGATTCAGCTGATGGTACATGCAGATGATACAGTCGTCATAGGCACGTCAATGACTGCAGCGAAGGAAGCAGATGTAGCGTTAGAAAAAGCGGCATCAAAGAGAAGCAAAGACCACAACATTACGGCGAAAATTAAAAGAAACATACTACTAGCGAACAGGGGCGGCGGAACATAATCATTGTAGGTGGGGAGCACGCGAATAGGTAACCGTTAAAATATGATTCGGTCAATTTCGAGTTGGCTTTAAATTCTTTGGTTATCGGGTTACGTCCGATTAGCATTTTGGGAGGGGCTCTTATGAGCCTAGCCCGACCGCCCCATGTGGACCCCGAGTAGATTGCCCTATAAAGCCCACACCGAGTATCTTATCCCTTGCCTCCTTCGCGCCTCGTGCTACGGAAATGCCTCATTTGGCCCCGGAAAAAATCATTGCTCCTCGATTCCGAGTGGAAAAGGGATTCCGAAAAGTTTGAGAAGTTCGGCGTGGATATGTCCGATGTTAGAGTTCAGTTCGCCAATTTCGAATTAGAGTGATGTTCAGTTCGCCAATTTGCTTGTTCAGTCGGTGAAGCCGGGGTATTTTTTAGAAGGTTTTCAAAACGTTTTCTGAATATTTAAGGCAGATTTCGCCCCACTTAATTTAAAATAAGGTTTGCCTAGTAGGATCATTATAAAAAACTGATAATGCATACCTCACTTCAGTATCGCTGGTTTTTTTTTTTGAGTGGTATTTTTGAGAAAACTCTTTCAGAATGGCCCTCATTTGCGCTACATAGAGTTCTCATCAAGGTGCCGCTCCTGGGGATAACGTAACGTAACGTATTTTTCGTAACAGAAATAAGAGGCGTAGGTATTCTGCCCATATTTTCACACTAATGAAGTTTACACATGATTTTTAAATGGAAACTGGCTCCCGAAAAGTGAAGGCTTGAGCGTAATTGATGGCTAAGGGATGGAAACAAGGGCGTCATAATAAATCGAGAATTTAGTCGATTTTCTAACACAAGCCCATCGAAAGTGTGAAAAGATTCATCGTTATTATTCCTATAAAGTTATTGGCCTGAAAATATGGATGGGAGAGATATGCCTCTTATTTCTGTTACGAAAAATACGTGGCTTTTTCCAACTCAACATAGATCTACCTTTCAACCCTCTTCGAGGCTAGTATGAGGAATGGGACACATAAATCTGTCACTTATTGTATTTATTGTATTGTTAGTGTGCCGCCAAAATTTTGAAATTGTTGAAAGTGTGCCGCAACAAGAAAAAGGTTGAGAATCACTGGTGTAGCTATTGATGCACTTCTCTGGACTGACGTTTTCCTTATCACCCATTCTAGAACCAGGTTGAAAAGCATGGGGGCAGGTCAAAGCCTTCTACATTTACAAGCCATGCTGTAGGTGTTAGTATGTCGTTGTATGAAGTCCCATCTTCAATTCGTGAAATGTCAAAATCCCATTAAAAACAAGGGAAATAAGTTTTCGTGCCGCGGTTGCGATTACGATTTTATTAAAAATAGGAAATATAAGAGTTATTTTAACAAAATAAAAAACCTGCAAAAGTGCAAAAAGTGCCCAAAATAAGTGTCATAAGTGAGCAATTTAAATATATGTTACTAATAGGACACATTTGCGGGAATTATGTTGAAAATACAAGTTTGCTTTTACACTACATGCGCAAGGATGGAAAAGGGACTAAAAATTGTTAAAGGAAAAGGATAAAATGAAGATAAGTTGAAATTGATAGTTTGCTAAACATTCCCAAATATTTGTTTAAATTTCAGGTGCAGCATTTGCTGAACGAAAAAGAAAAGGTGAACGAGGAATAACGAACTAGATGCCTAAATGTCCATAATTTACTCCAAGTGCAATTATACTTATTATTTACATTATTAACATAATTTTTGTAAAATGTATCAAATAAATGTAACAATTAATGTCCACAACGCTTGCTTTTATTTGTTAAAAGACCAATAATTTATTCCAAATAAAAGCACATAACCGCACTCCACACTGTTTGACAGCTAAATTGAAGTCCTATTATGCTTTCAATGTGAGTGTGAGATTTCTTTGTGCATGGCTTGTAAATATAGAAGGCTTTGGGGCAGGTCCATCTCCTTGTCTAAGTCTTTGTCGTACTTCGAACTCCTCTGTTATATTTAATATATAGTGCCTGTTTGTTGATATTTATGGTTCCGTTCACAACTGCTCCATATCACTCGGAAGCCATTCTTCGTAATGTACCGAAATGCTCATTAATTTATCATGTGTCATTTTCGCTTGGTGGTGGCTCTGATGGCCAATTTAGATAATAAAGCTAACTACAATCTTTATAGAAATGAATTCTATTAGCAATTAACTGGTTACATTTAACCTAAGCCACGGATGAGCTCTTATCTCTCTCACAGGGTATAATTTATTCCACAATAGAAATTTTAAGTGGTTCTGGCACAACAATCACCCAAAGACAATAATACAGTAGAGTCCCGATAATCCGAAACGATCGGGACCGGACCCATTTCGGATTACCGAATTTTTCGGATTAAGCGGAATGCTTATTTATTATTTTGTAGAGGGGGTTTCGTGTAACAGTTGTCAACAGACACTTAACTTCCGTTTAATTTTGAAATTTTTAAGCATCGAAGTAGGCGCTTCATTAAATTTCCCTTTGCGTTTTTTAAATGAACCCGATGAAAGAACTGTATAGTTCATTAAAAAACACGGCTAGTGTTTACACTGAAAGTTCGTTTGTCAGTTAATGAAGTGTGCCTGTGTGTTTAATAAATATTTTACCATCTTTTTAATATCTGAAAAGAGTGATGGCTTCGAAACGAAAACATACGTCATGCACGTTGAAAGAAAAACTTGAGGTGTTAAAATTGGCTTTTGAGTTTGGTGTAGGGAATTCCACGATCGCTGACTGGAAGAAAAACCGTGTTAAAATAGAACAATTTTGCATTGCATCTTCAAGTACTTGCAGCGAATCGCGTCAGACAGCAAAAACCACGCCACTAGAAAAACTCGACAATGCCCTGTTCATTTGGTTTTCTCAAGAGAGAGAAAAGGGTATCCCAATCAATGGGCCCTTACTCAAAGAAAAGGCTTTACAACTAAATAAATTGATGAATGGAGATGCGTCTTTTTCTGCCAGCACAGGCTGGCTTGATCGTTTCAAGAAACGTCACGGCATTCGTCAATTATCCATTACTGGGGAACGGCTGTCGTCTGATGAGTCTGCTGCATCTGATTTTTTGAATAAGTTTGCATATCTGATTGCTGCAGGAAATTATTCGCCGCAGCAAATATATAATGCTGATGAGACTGGTCTCAATTTCAAGGCATTACCCAAAAAGAGTCTGGCCGCTAAAGAAGAAAGAAATGCTCCCGGTTTTAAAATAAGTAAAGAGCGATTGACTGTTTTAGCTTGTAGTAATGCTGCGGGAAATCATAAACTCCCCCTGATGGTTATCGGAAAAGCAGCAAAACCAAGAGCATTTAAAAACATAAATGTAAATGCCTTGCCTGTCTGCTACAAAAACTCGAAAAATGCTTGGATGACGGCGAAACTTTTTAAAGAATGGTTTGATGGTCAATTTGTTCCCGAAGTAACCCGATTTTGCAAAGAAAATGAGTTACCGATTCGTTCTCTACTTTTCATCGACAATGCCACATCGCATCCCTCAGACCATGATTTGGTTTGTGGAGAGATAAAGGCTGTTTTCCTCCCACCCAACGTGACACCTTTGCTTCAGCCCATGGATCAACATGTACTGCAGCACCTCAAACTCTCATACCGAAAAAAGCTACTGAGACGAGTACTCGAAAATGAAGACGAAACACTATCGCTAATTCAAAAGATGAAGTTGATAAATGTCAAGGATGTAATTTACTGGGTAGCCGATTCATGGGAGACCACAAGTGAACAACTGTTGAGAAAATCATGGAGTAAACTTTGGCCCAGTCTTGGTTTCATGGAACCCCAAAATCAAGACGCAAGCAGAATCAATGTTGCCCAAGTGCGGGAGTTGTTACAAAATATTCCTGGCTGTGAGGGCGCAGGCGCAAATGATGTGGATGAGTGGATGCAAGCTGACGAACACGACCACGCAATTTTGAACTCATCAACAGATTATTGAAAGGGTCAATAATGAACCGGGCGAAGACGTCTCAGATAACAGTGAAGATGAAGAAGACGACGGCAGCAACGAACAGAAAGTATCCCATGCAGAGGCTGCAGCTGCCTTTGACGTAGCGCTGCGTTACGTAGAACAACACTCGGCGGCGACATCGGCGGAAATCTTGTTTCTGAGACGCTGGCGGAACTTAGCCTCTAAAGAGAGACACTCTTCTCTTCGACAAAAAACTGTTACAGACTTTTTCAAGCGAGTGTAGTTTTGTTTTAAACATATGATATGATACATACTAATGACAACTACACTGTTAATAACTTTTAAACGTATTCTGTAACTTTTTAAATACATAAGACCATTTGATCATATTTTTTCTTTGTTTTTATTATTTTGAAAAATATCCTTATTTCGGTTTCGGATTACGCGGACTTTCGGATTACCGAAGTTCGGATTATCGGGACTCTACTGTAATTCCAAAATCCATCAGCACCCTCGTCAAATAAATTTTAATCATTTGTCAATAGCTGAATGGAATGCGATCAAAGGCGAGAGCGATTATCCTGTCGCTTCTGAAATGGGGTAAATCCGGCGCCTCTCCGTCAAAATCAGTGGGAGCGAAAAAAGTCTATTCTAAGACGAGAGAGATAAGGCTCAACATTTCACAGCCTCGAGAGCCCCACGATGGTATTCTGGTCGCAATCGATCACGAGCCTAGGAATAAGCGAAGCAACTAAAAAAATTCCTTTTTTTGCGAATCCCAAATCCACTCCGATTGACAAAGCAGCATAATTCATCTTGACACTTTTTCTTTCGAATATTTTTTTTGGAAAAAAAAACGACGCCTTGCTAATATCACAACAACGGAGCCCAGCTGCGTCGGACTACCCACAAATTTCAGCCATTCATTCAGCCAGGATAATAGGGATTGCTCAATAGACAACACTAGCATAAGGACGAAGCTAAATGTAGAGGCACTGATGTCATTCTGGTCGGTAGATGCCTGTAATTTGTCGACTTTGGATTTTGCTCCGTTCGTCCTCGTCTTTCACATCTAACAAATGCCAGATTAATTTTGATATAAAAAAAACGGGGCACGTAGTCCTTGCAAGGTGTCCTTCTGGTCTATATAAATTTTGGGCTAGTCGCAAGACGTGTGTGGGTGGGCATCGTCTATTCAATGGGAATACATCTACTTTAATGGAGTGAAACCTTTGGAAATGTCGTCATAACTTTGAACAGCGTCAGATTTCTGATACGAAATCACTTAATAGAGTTCACACCACACAAGGCCCTACTATCTCGGCACTTATCTGGGGCTTATCTCTCGTCCAGTCCATATATTTTTATCTAAGTACCTTAAGTTGTCCGCAAATAAATAAAACTGCCTAGGATAGAGAAATAAACACCACGAATGGTTGGGGAGGTTTGAAAAAACAAGATTTGCTCTCTACCTTTTTGCGGACTGGAAAAATCCCCCGAAAATTGATTTATCGCCGCCCTTTTACGAGTCGGAATTCACCTACATACAAACAATGCCAGAAGGACTTGTTTAATATCCCCGGCGAAAAATAAATTGAATAAAAACGCCATAATTCAGCTTAATGAACGCTTCTCATTTTTCAGGACACTTTACGTCATTACCCATATTATTTTATGTTTTTGGTGGTAATTAAGTGTCGATTGTTTGCCACGGTCCTGCAGGGGAATTAGCGAAGTTGTTAATGGCAAAGGAATTAAAATGATGAATTATTTTTCATTTATTAATTTTCGTTTTTTTGATTAATTGCTTGGTATGATTTAATTGTTATCAATTTTATTCGCGGGCATTTTTACTGTCACAGTGGACAGTAGCCTTGTGTGAAATCAACTGGGTCAGGGGAGCAGTATTTACAGGAGAATAAACTCGGAGTAGGGATATATGCCCAGGGACGGCGCTTTCATAGGTGGGTATGGTGCACATGCACCGGGCGCAATTGTACTGGGCGCAAATTAACATTTTGAAAAAATTCAAATTCATTCTCGGACTTGTTGGAAGTGCGATCATAACCTCCTCGTGGTGGTAACTGAAAGCTATCCTGAAAAGCATGCATCTCCCTTGGGGACCGGGCGCACCCAGTTGTTTAATGCTATATACTGATATGAAGGCTCTGTAAGGATGGATGTTTTCGTGAACTTCTTCTCGGAACTCGGGTACCAAAAAGCAGACCTTCTTCACCTGCAGGAAAATTGGCAGCACCAGCTCCCATATAATATATGGGGAACATTCCCATTAAACTGAGAAGCAGGGACCCCAGAACAAAAAAAAACTAGTTGGGATGTGGGTTTGACCCCTTCGGTCCACACGATTAAGTATGATGAACGAAGATGGAATAAACTGACTTCTTACAAAATAGTTATACCTTTAGCACTAGTGGAAAATTGGCTAGTATCAGAACTGATGACAAAGCAATCCCGAGAGAAGCTAGTTCAAATAACTATAACACCGTTCTACAAATCTTGACTTTAAAAAAATCCATTCTTATTCGTTTGCACTTTTTTGAGCTCCGATTTTTTCTGATTTTAATGGTTTTTTTCGTTTTGTCGTGGCACCCTCAGTTTTTTTGTTATTAACAAAAAATGGTTTTTACTTTTATTTGATACATTCAAATATTTTTCGAATATTCGATTATATCAAATAAAAGTAAAAACCATTTTTTGTTAATAACAAAAAAACTGAGGGTGCCACGAAAAAACGAAAAAAACCATTAAAATCAGAAAAAATCGGAGCTCAAAAAAGTGCAAACGAATAAAGGGCCAATTACAATGATTCCGTTCCGCGCCGTTCCGTTAAAGCTCAATCGGAACGAACGGAGTACCTGAACACAATGATTTCGTTTGTTTACGTTATTTGACACTTCAGCTATGGAAAACCAAGAGTTATTTATTGGGTTAAATCAAATTATTTTAACTTATTTATTACAAAAAAGAAGAAAAAATAAGCGACGTTGGTGGGTTCGGCCCATTAATATGGATAGAAATGTAAATGGATTTTTTGGAGTATCCTTTTTAAAAATGAAAATCATGGATGCTGAAGAATTTTTCAATCATACAAGGATGAAAAGGAAAACGTCTATGGTAAATTTCTCCGACAAGTTTAACCAAATATTTTCTTTCCTCTTTGTGTCCATATAATATTTATTTCTTTTATTATATAGTTCTTCATGACCGCGCACACTTTCAATAAATTGTTCTTCTTGCATTTTAAATAAATATCTGGAATGCACAAATATATCGCCTTGTATGCACTACGATTGTTGATTTGTTTTATATTTTGTTAACGTCAGAATGATATTGAGGTTAGGTTTTTAAAAGTTGGCCAACATCGTCCTTTCCGTTCCGCCCCAATGCGTTCATTGTAAGCACTTCTCCGTTGAATAACGAAAAACAAATGGATGTGTCAAATGCCAACTTTGAAAGTTTTACGGATCGGCGCGGAACGGAATCATTGTAATTGGCCCTTAAGAATGGATTTTTTCACTGTAGTACGGTGTAACAGTAGTAAATCCACAAGATTTTTCTAGAGAATTTGTTTTAGCTGAACGTTGGCAAACCAACATGTCCTCCGCATTTCGTTCGCTGCACTAAAGCGGGTGTTCAAATTCGTATTGAGCGTGCTGAAGCGCCGTTGACAAACTGAGAAGCGAATGACTTCATTTGGAAATTCCAAAGCTTTCCGGAGATATTAGCAAAACTGTAACTGTTAAGTACTTGTCAGACTTGACCAAAAAGAACAAATTTTGCGGTAACTACTGGAAATCCCAGGATAAACCGCAATTTCCTGAAACTGTATCACGCTTAGAAAACAATTCCCCGTCAAAAAGTGCTAATCCAAGGTTTGAAAAATTCGCGCTGTTTGTAAAGGGTAACAAAATTTTTGCACGATTTTGAAAGGTTGTTGGATTTTGACAAGTGATGTTTTGTTCGAAGGCTATCGCTGTGCAGAACCCAAAAAAGATCACTTCGTTTAGAACGGGTCTCATTCCATCGAGTTTATTAGATATTAGCAAAACTTGTCAATTTAGGCCGCTATTACATTAGGATGCCATGGCAGCGTAGCCAGCAACGTAGCCATCTGGAATATGTACATTTGCATTATGAGTATTAGACCTGGGGTGGTAGCACGTAAGTTGATACAATCGACCTCTTCATACAAAAATCTTGAATTTTTATATGAAGAGGTCGATTGAAACAACTTCCGTGCTACCACCCCTGGCGACGGCCTGGCCACGTATCCAGAATGGAAGCGTGGCCATAGCGTTCACACATCCCAGATCTATTTGGTTACGTCGCCGGTGAATTTTTTACTCCGATTAGCTGTCACTTTCCGTATTTTATTTGTTTTTATTGTTTTGTTGGAATGGAACTTTTCGATACGGAAAGATTTATTTTAAAAGCAGACCGGCGATTTTCCTCAGAGGAATATTCAGATAGGGTAAAAAAGAAATAGGGTGTACCCAATAGCGCCTTTTATTCCTTTTCAAACCTCTGATGCCTTTTTGCGACAAAAATACAACAACATTTTTTCTTCGATTTCCATTTTAAAAATAACATCTGACATTGGCATCTCACATTGGCCGCTGCATTTGGCAACTTGTAAAATTTGATGTAGCCATAGTTACGTTGCTGGCTACGCTGCCATGGCATCCTAATGTAATAGCGGCCTTAAGGTCTTTCTGACAATTACCCGAAGTTTTTCTATTTAAACAAAAAAGGCCCGACCAAATATTATGAAATGTTTTTCAGAGCATTTCTTCGTTAATATTCTTTTTTCGGCACCTCAATGAAGTCGATATAGTTTTTAGTTCGCGGTTCGCGCGGTATCGTGCAGGTACAAAAATCATAAACGTCGTTTAAACAAAAAAAAAAATGAGTGTGCTTAAGACCACACCTTAGAAGTAAAACTTTTGTGCCCAACGGCTAGTAATATGCAATAGATATAGTGGAAAGTCTGTCGGATCTATAGTACGCTTGAGAAAATTCAGGCCAACGACAGTTGCAGGAAGAATAGTGACGAATCTACTGACGGACTTGATACAAATACTATTTGAAAATATCAATATTTATGAATTCCTATTTACATTAAAACCTAAAAGTAACCGAGTAAAAATAATTTTTATTGGCTAATTTTCTTAAAAGCATACACGCGGTGCACCTAGTACGTATAGCATATAAGTGCGCATCCCACACGGGTATGCACGCTTCCGCCAGGCATGGATACTACCGCCACAGGCACGAAAATCTAAACATTCGCCTCATGGAAGTAAGCTGGTGACTGCAAGCGTACATGCATTGCATTCAGAGGTTCATAAAATTGCATGGTTTTTTTCCGTCCCGGCTTTCACACATAGCCCGAAAATCTAAGTAACGAGTGCATACAAGGTGCATGTGTTTGTTGTGCATACTTGTGGGTGCTATTTCGAATGCGGCATTACAGAAAAAGTTAAAAGTAGTCCGACCTTTGCGTGGCATGCATTCCATTCGTTCCATGAATCGTCAGGTCGCATTTGAATACACACACTTCTATATTATTTATCAACGAATTGAACGCTCCCGCTAGTCTACTTGAGTATGGTATTGGCACCCTTTATGGCCACCTAGCCAATTACCTGATTTCTTCGTCCCATACAATCTTTTAGGGAGCCAATTAATTTTAATGGGAGCAAAAAGAAATGCAAAAAACAATCAACCTGTAAAAGATGCTTTTATCTTTTTGATAGTTGTTGAAGCTAAGCAAGTTGCTTCCTTAGCTTAGATGTGGTGTAGAAAATGCAAAATTCCAAATTATACTGACTTTATTTCTAAATTAATTTTTCTTTATATATTATGAAAAACTCAAAGCAAAACATGTGTGGGAACAAATTTTAATTTTATAATCCACAATTCTGCACATTCAGCTGATAACAAAAACGCTTTCAAACAAAGGTGTCAACTTTCCGTGAGAGTGGCTGGCTGACTTGGTGGCGAATGTGATCTAATTTTTGTTTATCATTTTTAGTTTTGTTATCAGATGAATTTGCAGACTTGTGGGAAATTTATTTCTAATTATGAACACAACCTTTTTTCAAATTCTTCTTTCTAGGCGTAGTTGAAAATAGTTTATTTTAGCTGAATAAACCGAATTTGAAGCATAAAGTTGAAAAAACATTTTTTTCAAACCTTTATATTTTCAGACGATGTAGGGATAGCCCTTTACTATTATCCCTTGTCATAAAATTTGCTTTGTTATAAATCAACCACTTTTGAATATAAATATTGCAAAAAATGTATTTTATTGGATTGTTTTTGATTATAATTAAAATTATCGCGAAAATCCTTAAAAAGGGAGTTTTTAAGCATATTTAAAGGTGACATGCATATTTTAAGACTGTGGGACCCCGATTTTCGTAATCAGCGACCCAAAAACATATCAGGAACGATTTTTACAACAGTGTAATGTTTTGACATAAACGATTCGTCGAATTGTGCAAGTTAAAAAAATTTTAATTTAAAAAGGGAAAGGTCCAGCACATCTCACCAAAGCGGAAGTGGGTGCCAATTTAAAACAAGAGCACCTCACACATTTAATTCACCACTCCCTTTTGGTATTCTAAGCACGCAAACCACTGGCTGGACATACGGTTTTAAAGGCTTCGGTTTTTCGATTGAAGCGTGCAAAAAGTATTTTATATTGGAGACAATCTATATAAATAAAGCAGAGCCCGCTGTCATTCCGTCTGTTTGTCCGGGATAAACGCAAAAAGTCCTGCACTGATTATATTAATTTTCTCCAAATATATAAAAAATAACCTAACTTAGATTATAGGCTATTTAAATTTCTAATATTTAGTCCCTAAAAGAAATTATTAATAACTTTTACTTCGTAGGCGAGGGGGTTGGTGGAGGAATATTTTTGTTTACATATGAAAAGTCGGTTGTGAGATTAGGTTTCATATTTTACACAAGTCTCTATAGTACCAAAAAGTTGCTCATTATTTTAACTAATAACCAAAAATTGCTCAAATTTCTCTAAAGAAGAACAAGAATATGTTATTATTCATGAAAACTTAAATAATAATAGAATAGTGAAAAAGGCATAAATTAAAATAAATTATTATTCACTTTAGAATTTGGATGCGACAAAAGCCGTGTTTTTTAATGAACTGGGTTTTGAGAGCTTTTGAGTTCATTAAAAAAACGACAAGGGAAATTTCATGTAGCGCCTACTTCGATGCTTAAAACTTTCAAAATTAAACGGAAGTAAGAGTTATTTTTCACACTGTTACACGAAATCCTCGCTAGAAAATAATAAATATGTTTCTAAAAAATCAATTATTTGTTATAAATTTGCTCTCATCACTTTCCTGTTGTTTTTATTTTTAAATTACGTCTTTCCGACCCCCGAAAGTATGCAACATGCCAACCCCCGAAACAACATGCCAACCCCCGAAAGTATGCCATACGCAAATTAAGAAATTTCCCAAAACCTCGATAAAAAACCCCGATAAAACCTGGGTTTTCAGATTTGTATGGGGAAGAGCTTATAGTTCATTAAAAAAACACGGCTAAATTCGAAATAGAAGTCTGATCGCTAATTTTACCTCAAATAGAGGGCCATCTTTCGATCGGTAGATTATTAAAAAACCTTCAATAACATTTCCAATGGGATTTTCTCTAGACTATGTGAAGTGAAGAAGAAGATAAAGCGGAAAAACGAAAACTTAAATGTTTAAAATAATAGTGAAGTTTTACAAAAATTGATAGTTTTGTTGTTTTAAAGAAAAAAGAAAAAAGTGAAAAGATTTAAATTGATCAAAAGGAAGTTTTGATGGTTAAGAGTGAAAAGTGGAAAAAAGATAAGTGAAGTGGATTTAAAAAAACTTACGAAAAGGGCGAAAACGCAAGTTTTGTTCCTTTTTTGCATAATTTTCAGTACGTAATTTACCTACATATACGGTTAAAAGTGAAAAGTGGAAAAAAGGAGCAGAAACAAGTGAAGCGGGTTTATAAAAACCTATGAAAAGGGCAAAATCGCAAGTTTTGTTTTTTTTTGCATAATTTTCAGTACATAATTAGTACACATATACATATATATTTTCTTTTCGGTGCATATTCATATTTCTTAGTATTAGTTTCTGTTTTTCCCCTCCCTATCTATGAAGATGTAGAACACATTAATTCAAAAGAAGATTCGTGGTTCTGCGAATGGGCAATTCTGGCTCCTAAAAATGAAGAAGTAGCCCTCTTTAACAAAATAATTTTAGACAAAATTCCTGGTGCTCTAACTACATATAGCTCAATAGACTCGGTCTGTGTACTGGATGATGCAGTACATTATCCTGTGGAGTTTTTAAATAGTATAACAGTCCCTGGTCTTCCTGCACATGAAATACATCTTAAAGTGAATGTACCCGTTCTTTTACTCCGTAATTTAAATCCACCAAAATTGTGCAATGGTACTAGATTGAGAATTGTCGCATTACACAAGAATTTAATTGAAGCTGCAATTTTAAGGGGTTGAGGGAAAGGCGAAAATGTGCTTATACCTAGGATACCTATAATTCCGAGTAATTATCCATTTAAATTCAAACGCTTACAATCCCCTGTTACCTTATGTTTCGCGATGACGATTAATAAGTCTCAGGGCCAAACATTAGGAAAAGCGAGAATTGATTTAAGTAAAATTGCTTTACTCATGGACAACTATACGTTGCATGCTCTCGAGTCAGCAACTCAAAAAACTTAATAATTTATGCCCCAAACAATAAAACGCAAAACATTGTCTATAGAGAGGCATTAAAATAAAAGTGTTGTTATCAGAGCAATTTTGAAACATTATTAAAAAATAATTTCGGTTAAGTCCGGTCCACGCCGGCTAATTTCAGTTTGATATGCTTGCCCAGTTGTCTATTGTACGTCTTTCGATAGGAGTCGCTTAACATCAAATTTAAAAAAAAGTATTTTAATAGGTACCTATTCAAAATAAATTTTTAAAGATTTGTTCTTTTACCTCTTTATACTTTTTTCCTACCGTGGACTGTGCACACATAGTCTTTTTTTATTTAAAGGCGTTGCAACGCACGCGGGTTTTTTGCTAGTAACAAAATAAACGTAAGAAAGATGTATTGTTCATTTCTTCTTTCATTTTTTCATATTTGTTTACATCGTTTGGCATTTTAAGAAAGTCTCAAGTGTTTATACCGTAACTTCCCGGCAGTACTACATGTTTGGCCACGCAAAAAAGCAGATCCACTTGCTCAGGCTGCGCCGAAAATTCTTGTCGTATATGCCGCTTCCAACATGTCAGTCAACTCCAAAGTGTTTTACTTCAAAAAAACGGTTCGACCGAATTTTATGAAAATCTTTTCAGATCATATTTTGGTTAATACTCTTCGAACGGCACGTCAACTAAGTCGATATCTTTTATAGTTCGCCCGATATCGTGCAGGTACAAAAATCACTTATGTCATTTAAACCAAAAAACCGCTCGACCAAATATTATAAAAATCTTTTCAGATTATATTGTCGCTAATACGCTTCGAACGGCACCTCTAGTAAGGCAATATCGTACAGGTACAAAAATCACTTAAACAAAAAAAACCCTCACCGATGTATCTACACCTTGACGTGGTGGTGAGGCTTGCGTGGTCCCGTTAGGACGCCCTGACTAAGATAGATACTTAAAAGCAATGGATATAACAAAGGAAATTTGTACCCCAGGTGGTAAACCTGCAAGCCAGGGAAATCCACCCTCTACGGAGGTCGGCCTCATGGATTCTGGGGGAGGCCATCTATTGCTTACGAGGAACAGGGAAGTGGACGACTCGCATGTCAACGCAGTCACGCAGGAAAGCGTAGAAGCGGCGGCGAGCGAGCTAGTGAAGCTGAACCTGGAGGTATGCTCAGAGAAGGTGGACAATGCGATGCAGCAATGTGTCAAGAGGTCAGCCGGCTCTGGGCCTACGTTAGCGCAGGAATCCGACTCGGAAGTGAGGCTGCGAAAGCAGCTGAAGCAGAAGAGGAAGAGGGAGCGCAAAAGACAGAAGAAGGCAACTTCCTCTGTTGGGGGATCGGCCGAGTCCACTCCGGAGGAGGTGGGACCCACGAAGAGGTTTAGAGGTGAAAGTCTCTGCACCTCAGCCGTGGGTTCTACTGTCGAAGGGGAGGATAAGGCCAGGGAAAGGAAGGGTGGACAACCTCAACCTGTAAAACAGGGAGGAGTCAACCCTTCTGTCTCGGGGGTCGTGCGTGCAGAGCCTGTGGCGGAGAATACCTACGCAGGCATAGCAGGCTGTGACCTCCGTTTGGGTGTGACCGACGATGGAAGGGAGGAGGGTCTGGGCACGAAGCAGGTAACTGTTTTTAAAGCGGCCCTGCTCAAGGCACTAGACTCTCTGCCTGACAACGCTGGCGACATCGGTATTACCGAGGTAGACTTGGAGGACGGGGTCATTGCACTCAGGTGCGTGAACCAAAAATCCAAGGCCTGGCTGTACGAAGCTGTCGGAAAGATGACTGACCTATGGGAAGGAGTCAATCTGAGAGTGGAGCGCCTTCACATCCTTAAGGATGTGAGGAGGATGATCATCCGAGTTCCCGGTTCGCCGGAGAGCAAGGAAACCATCCTAGCCAGATTACGTCGTCAAAATGCCTGTGTGACGGACACTTCTAAGTGGAGGGTCAGTCGCATAGGCAGATATGGTGACGCGAAAAACGGCGGTACCATTCTCACCGTATGGTGTCCGAAGGAGGAGGCGGAGGCGGTCAGGCATGCAGGGGGGAAACTCAACTGCGGGCTGGACCTTGCCTACGTGCGATTCCAGAAGGACAAGCCGGAGGAAATGGTAGAGCCGGTCGGAAAGGCAGCTGAACAAGGGGACCAGTGAAATGGAATCCTCGTCAGCTGGGCGGGAGGTGGGCCAGTTCCGGCAATTAAAGGTTTGCCAGTTGAATCTACACCATAGCAGAGCAGCATCAGCAATGATGACGCGAGGCTTCGGTGAGATGAAGCTGGATATTGCTCTCATACAGGAACCCTGGATCTACAAGGGTAGGATTAGGGGACTATCTGGGAGCTTTGACACTCTGTACGTTCCCAATGCGAATGAAAGAGTGAGGACGTGTGTGCTGGTGAAACACGGAGTGCAGGCGGTTTTACTGCCGCACTTGTGCACACCAGATCTCACAGCAGTACGCGTAGGTACTGGAAGTGGGGCTTTCATTCTAGCCTCAGCCTACCTTCCGTACGATTCGCCAGATCCTCCGCCCACCAGGGAGTTGGAAATTCTGGTTATTACCTGTGGCGAAAAAGGCACAGGGTTAATAGTTGGTTGCGACGCAAATGCACACAACACGGTGTGGGGAAGCACCAACGACAACCATAGAGGAGAGGCTTTGCTCGAATTTGTGGAATGCAACAATCTAGTTATTGCAAATAGAGGGGTAGAACCAACCTTCGTCGATGCTAGACGAAGGGAAGTCATAGATATAACTCTATGCAGCAACCGGATGTTGACAAGATTGACCAACTGGGAGGTGATGGATCGGACGACTATGTCAGATCACAGAGCCATTTCATTTGAGATAGAGTACGGAACCCCGGGCAGGGGAGACGGAATTAGAACAACGAGAATTCCCCGCAACACGGACACGTCTAGATATACTGAAATGTTGCGCAGGAATCTCGGGGAGCGCGTGCCAAGGGCACCGAAAACCACAAGAGAAGCAGAGTCTCAGTTGCATGTCCTGCAGACAGCGATAGAGAACGCTTTTCGAGTGGCGTGTCCTCTTACGTCAGTGGATGACCATGATCCCACACCCTGGTGGTGTAGGGAGCTGGAGAAACTGAAGAAAAGGTCAGAAGGGCTTTCAACCAAGCGATGAGGTGCAATGACCCGGTTGCCTGGGAGAATTACAAAGCCAAGAAAAGAGAAATGAAACAAACTCTGCGACGACGGAAAAGGGAGTCGTGGAGGGATTTCTGCTCGAGCATGGAGAGCATATCTGAGGCCAGCAGACTTCAGAAAATGATCTCCAGGGACCCGGTCTCCAAAGTCGGACTCGTTCGTGACCCGTCGGGGAGGATGACGGAGACGCTGGAGGAAACCAACAAGATCCTGATGGAAGTTCACTTTCCTGGCAGCTATATCTCGGGTAAATCTTGGACTATTCGTAACAGAATGGCTACAAGGATGAACCGAGAGGAGGCTAACGGGGTGGTGACGGAGGAAGGGGTGAGACGTGCAATAGACACATTCTCTCCCTTCAAGACATCGGGGCGTGACGGAATATTCCCTGCGCTGCTTCAATGGGGCAAAGATATCATTGCACCCAGGCTTAGGGGAATACTAGCAAAAAACCCGCGTGCGTTGCAACGCCTTTAAATAAAAAAAGACTATGTGTGCACAGTCCACGGTAGGAAAAAAGTATAAAGAGGTAAAAGAACAAATCTTTAAAAATTTATTTTGAATAGGTACCTATTAAAATACTTTTTTTTAAATTTGATGTTAAGCGACTCCTATCGAAAGACGTACAATAGACAACTGGGCAAGCATATCAAACTGAAATTAGCCGGCGTGGACCGGACTTAACCGAAATTATTTTTTAATAATGTTTCAAAATTGCTCTGATAACAACACTTTTATTTTAATGCCTCTCTATAGACAATGTTTTGCGTTTTATTGTTTGGGGCATAAATTATTAAGTTTTTTGAGTTGCTGACTCGAGAGCATGCAACGTATAGTTGTCCATGAGTAAAGCAATTTTACTTAAATCAATTCTCGCTTTTCCTAATGTTTGGCCCTGAGACTTATTAATCGTCATCGCGAAACATAAGGTAACAGGGGATTGTAAGCGTTTGAATTTAAATGGATAATTACTCGGAATTATAGGTATCCTAGGTATAAGCACACTTTCGCCTTTCCCTCAACCCCTTAAAATTGCAGCTTCAATTAAATTCTTGTGTAATGCGACAATTCTCAATCTAGTACCATTGCACAATTTTGGTGGATTTAAATTACGGAGTAAAAGAACGGGTACATTCACTTTAAGATGTATTTCATGTGCAGGAAGACCAGGGACTGTTATACTATTTAAAAACTCCACAGGATAATGTACTGCATCATCCAGTACACAGACCGAGTCTATTGAGCTATATGTAGTTAGAGCACCAGGAATTTTGTCTAAAATTATTTTGTTAAAGAGGGCTACTTCTTCATTTTTAGGAGCCAGAATTGCCCATTCGCAGAACCACGAATCTTCTTTTGAATTAATGTGTTCTACATCTTCATAGATAGGGAGGGGAAAAACAGAAACTAATACTAAGAAATATGAATATGCACCGAAAAGAAAATATATATGTATATGTGTACTAATTATGTACTGAAAATTATGCAAAAAAAACAAAACTTGCGATTTTGCCCTTTTCATAGGTTTTTATAAACCCGCTTCACTTGTTTCTGCTCCTTTTTTCCACTTTTCACTTTTAACCGTATATGTAGGTAAATTACGTACTGAAAATTATGCAAAAAAGGAACAAAACTTGCGTTTTCGCCCTTTTCGTAAGTTTTTTTAAATCCACTTCACTTATCTTTTTTCCACTTTTCACTCTTAACCATCAAAACTTCCTTTTGATCAATTTAAATCTTTTCACTTTTTTCTTTTTTCTTTAAAACAACAAAACTATCAATTTTTGTAAAACTTCACTATTATTTTAAACATTTAAGTTTTCGTTTTTCCGCTTTATCTTCTTCTTCACTTCACATAGTCTAGAGAAAATCCCATTGGAAATGTTATTGAAGGTTTTTTAATAATCTACCGATCGAAAGATGGCCCTCTATTTGAGGTAAAATTAGCGATCAGACTTCTATTTCGAATTTAGCCGTGTTTTTTTAATGAACTATAAGCTCTTCCCCATACAAATCTGAAAACCCAGGTTTTATCGGGGTTTTTTATCGAGGTTTTGGGAAATTTCTTAATTTGCGTATGGCATACTTTCGGGGGTTGGCATGTTGTTTCGGGGGTTGGCATGTTGCATACTTTCGGGGGTCGGAAAGACGTAATTTAAAAATAAAAACAACAGGAAAGTGATGAGAGCAAATTTATAACAAATAATTGATTTTTTAGAAACATATTTATTATTTTCTAGCGAGGATTTCGTGTAACAGTGTGAAAAATAACTCTTACTTCCGTTTAATTTTGAAAGTTTTAAGCATCGAAGTAGGCGCTACATGAAATTTCCCTTGTCGTTTTTTTAATGAACTCAAAAGCTCTCAAAACCCAGTTCATTAAAAAACACGGCTTTTGTCGCATCCAAATTCTAAAGTGAATAATAATTTATTTTAATTTATGCCTTTTTCACTATTCTATTATTATTTAAGTTTTCATGAATAATAACATATTCTTGTTCTTCTTTAGAGAAATTTGAGCAATTTTTGGTTATTAGTTAAAATAATGAGCAACTTTTTGGTACTATAGAGACTTGTGTAAAATATGAAACCTAATCTCACAACCGACTTTTCATATGTAAACAAAAATATTCCTCCACCAACCCCCTCGCCTACGAAGTAAAAGTTATTAATAATTTCTTTTAGGGACTAAATATTAGAAATTTAAATAGCCTATAATCTAAGTTAGGTTATTTTTTATATATTTGGAGAAAATTAATATAATCAGTGCAGGACTTTTTGCGTTTATCCCGGACAAACAGACGGAATGACAGCGGGCTCTGCTTTATTTATATAGATTCGTTACCTGTCTAGCAACAGGATACATTCCGGCGGTGTGGAGGGAAACCAAAGTGGTATTTCTCCCTAAGCCAGGCAAGAAGGACTACACCGAGGCGAAGTCCTCCAGGCCAGTCAGCCTAACATCCTTTCTGTTGAAAACAATGGAAAGAGTGGTGGCAGACCACCTGGAGAGTACTATGCTAAGGAGGCACCCTTTAAGTAGAAGCCAGCACGCTTACCAGGCTGGCAGATCTACAGAAACGGCACTTCACCAACTGGTGCGAGTAGCCGAGGGGGAACTGTATACCGGAGGCATAGCGATGGCCGTTATTATGGACATCGAAGGCGCCTTCGACCAGATACAGTTCAACAAACTCAAAGACGCTCTGGTGAGGCGCGAGGTCAGCCCCATGATTGTAAGGTGGGTGGACAGCATGCTGAAAAACAGAGCGGTAAGGATTCAGACAGGAGACTCGCGGCTTCGAGGGAGGGTCAGCAAGGGATGCCCACAGGGCGGGGTTCTATCGCCCCTCCTGTGGAACATCACTGTGGACACTCTGCTCAGGCGGCTAGAGGTAATGGGCGTGCATACCGTTGGGTATGCAGATGATGTAGCGATTGTGGCACGTGGCAAGTTTATGAGCACTACGGCAGATATCATGAGGAATGCACTCCAAGTGGTTGAGCAGTGGTGTACGGAACAGGGCCTCACCATAAATGCCAATAAGACAGACGCGATAATCTTCACTAGGAAGATTAAAGATCTGGATTTTCAGCCCCTCATGCTTTTTGGATCGAGGATCAAGGTGTCTGGGATGGTCAAGTATCTGGGTGTATACTTGGACTCGCGACTAACCTGGAAATACCACGTTGAAGAGAAGATTAAGAAGGCGACAAGGGTGCTTCACCAGTGCAGAAGAGTATGTGGACTAAGGTGGGGTATCTCACCAAGGTTAGCATACTGGACATATACCATGATGGTGAGACCCATCATAACTTATGCCTCGGTGGTCTGGTGGACTAAAGCCACACAGAAAACCGTCAAGAGGCATTTGGACAAGGTGCAAAGAATGGCATTGGAGGCGCTGTTAGGTCTGCTGCCGTTAGATCTCCAGGTGATGAAGACTGCGGCAGCCTCAGCGATTCGGATGAGACGGGATGCCGCATGGCAGGCGTCAGGAACCTTATATGGGCACATGAAGATCCTGGATCGCATTAAAGGGATTAGGGAGCTCATGATGCCCATGGAAGGGATCACAAAAATGAGGGTGACCGAAAGGTATCATAAAACCCTCATAGGGAACGGAACGCTCCCGGAAGGGAGACCGGAAGACATATATATCTTCACGGACGGATCCATGATTGACGGCAGAGCAGGTGCGGGAGTCTTCTCAGAGGACTTAAATCTGACCTGCTCTCTGGCTTTGGGGAATTACACCTCAGTCTACCAGGCGGAAATGCTTGCTCTGCTGCACGCGCTGGATCACATAAATGAGGGTCAGGTGCAGGGAAGAAGTATCCTTATAGCACTGGACAATCAGGCTGTGATTAAGCGCATGAATCAGACAGAGATTAATGCGTCTCTGGCGTTGGAATGTGTCCAAAAACTGAACAGGTGTGCGCAACAAAACAACGTGACGCTAGCTTGGGTTAGAGGACATACAGGCATCGATGGGAACGAAAAGGCTGACAACCTGGCAAAACAGGGGTCAACCTCGGAATTCTGGGGACCGGAGCCATACTCTGCCATTGGCAGAGGGTTGGTAAGGAACTACATCGAGAAATGGGTCGCTGAGGAACACCGGAGACGGTGGGACGCTATGACCACGTGTAGGCAGGCTAAGATGGTGCTTACGTTGCCGATTACCGCAGCCAGAAGAAGGATCCTGCATATGCAAAGGAGAACCCTCAGATGGTTGGTGGCACTGATTACAGGACACGGATGTTTCAGGTATCACCTAAAAAGAATGGGAATTCTGGAGGATGACACCTGTCGGATGTGCCTGGAGGAACCTGAGACGGCCACACACATAGTGTGTCACTGTCCGGCGGTGGCGAGGAAAAGGGCTGCCATAACTGGACTCCATTGGATGGAGGACATGAGGCAGACTCCCTTCAATCAGCTGCTTGCGATAACTAGGGGAGTCGAAGTAAGGGAGCAATGGGACAACCCACTGCAACCCCAATAAGATGACTCTAGGCAGAGGGACGAAAAGGGACCCGCAAATAGTGGTCTGATTCGATATCCCTCGAAAATCTATATATATACTAGCATAAAACCCGCGTGCCTTGCAACGCCTTTAAATAAAAATAAATATGGTAAACAAATTGCTGCGTATATCACCTCTGCTCAACAAATCTGCAAGTTTTGAAGCAGAGATTGGCATGTTTATGTCCCCCATTTCACTGCGTTAGGGGATGAATTTCGAAAAATTGCTTCTTAGTGAATGTCCACGTCATTATAGAGATGCACTGTCAAAATTAAAGCCAGCTCCAGCGGTTTGGGTTAACCCCATTTAACCCCCTTAGGGGATAAATTTCAAAAAATCGCTCCTAAGTGGATGTCCACGCCATTATAGGGATGCACTGTCAAAATTACCACCCTATAGCTTCAGCGGTTTGGGTAAACCCTATTTCACCCCCTTAGGGGATGAATTTCGAAAAGTCGCTCTATAGTGGATGTACACGCCATTATAGGGATGCACTGTCAAAATTTCAGCCCTATATCTATAGCGGTTTGGAAAAACCCCATTTCACCCCCTTAGGGGATGAATTTCGAAAAATCGCTTCTTAGTGGATGTCCACGCTATTATAGGGATGCACTGTTAAATTTCAGCCCTATAAATTTAGCGGTTTGGAAAAACCCCATTTCACCCCTATAGCTTTAGCGGTTTGGGTAAACCCTATTTCACCCCCTTAGGGGATGAATTTCGAAAAGTCGCTCTATAGTGGATGTCCACGCCATTATAGGGATGCACTGTCAAAATTTCAGCCCTATATCTATAGCGGTTTGGGAAAACCCCATTTCACCCCCTTAGGAGATGAATTTCGAAAAATCGCTTTATACTGGATGTCCACGCCATTATAGGGATGCACTGTCAAAATTTCAGCCCTATAGCTATAGCGGTTTGGAAAAACCCCATTTCACCCCTTTAGGGGATGAATTCCGAAAAATCGCTTCTTAGTGGATGTCCACATCATTATAGGGATGTACTGTCAAAATTTCAGCCTTATAGGTAGCTTTAGCGGTTTGGAAAAAACCCATTTCACTGAATTTCGAAAAATCGCTAGGGATGCACTGTCAAAAATTTCAGCCCTTTAGCTCTAGCGGTTTAAGTTGTGCGTTGTCTTTCAGTCAGTTACTTTTTATACAATAGAAAAAAAGTAAAGAAAATAAATCCCCTTACAACTTATTGAACCCCATTTCACCCCCTTCAACCCTTTTTTCTCCAAAAAAAAATAGCCTATGTCCGTCTCCAAGGTCTAAACTATGTCTGTTGCAAATTTCATCAAAATCGGTCCAGCGGTTTAGGCGTGAAAGCGTAACATACAGACAGACAGACAGACAGACAGACAGACAGACAGACAGAGTTACTTTCGCATTTATAATATTAGTAAGGATATAAACAAAAAAACGGCTCAACCGAATTTTATGAAAATCTTTTCAGATCATATTTCGGTTAATAACGACACCTCAACGAAGTCGATATCTTTTTAGGTTCGCGCGATATCGTGCAGGAAAAAATGACAACATACGTACGCACACACACACATACACACATACTTCCTCCCAATTTTTTGCTTAAAATGCTCCTGGGACCTTGAAAGATGAAAATACGTCGAAATTTTCGATTTCGATTTTCGGACCGATTACAATAACTTCCTATACTGGGAAGTTAATAAATAAAAGGGTGGAATCACAATTACCTTCCAACAGGGACAGCAAGGAGACCCAGACCGCCGCGGCTCTGCCCTAACCTCACTAAAAGAAAAGGAGGGTCGCAGTGGAATTGGAGAGAGCACGGAGCATATCCGAGAACGCTTTCGACCGAAGGTAGGATTGCGGTCGCAAGCTCGGGAAGCTTGACCCGTCAAGTGTAAGCGATAAGCCACTAGGCAGGCTGCTGCACTTGTTCCAGTGGCGTGGCCCACAAACATGAGGTATATGCGAGCAGTACAATAGGCCAAGCGAATGGCCCCGGTACTTTTGGACCCATAAAGTGACCTTCATCTTCAAGAATCAGAAGTAAAAATTAACTAGAAAAATCCGCTAAGGAAAGTCTTTTTTTATGTGGGAAAACCAAGCTTAGGAATCACCCTTTGTACAGCCAGTCTGTCATGTCGTTCAGCTCATGGTTCAGTGTCTAGCAGCGTTTGAAAGATAGAAAAGAAAATGATAGGATTAGGGGGGTCTGGGTGGTGTTGGAGCAGGTGGCGATGAGCCCTACGTTTGAACTCTTGGGTGTTGTACGAGTTCGGGAAAACTGACTGTGGAAGATTATTCCACAGTCGAGTTGTTCTATTCATAAACGAACTTCTAGAACATGTTGTGCGCGAAGCGGGGGGCTGTGGGGTATGGAGGTGAGCCGAGCGGGCTAGTCTTGTGTTGCGGGAAAAATATTGCCGTGCAGGCAGAAGGTCATGAATTTCAGTTGAACAGTCGCTGTGGTAATAGCGGTAAAGCATGGAGAGCGCTGCTACATTCCTACGGTGGCTTAAGGTGTCTATTAGACCAGTCATTAAAGATTTTTTCGTGTTATAAAATTGTACAGCAAACTGCTTACACTACTACGTCAGGGGTATCTCATAGATTACTAAATCCAAAACACCAGCCAAAATTTACTCATGTGGAATTGTTTAAACAATAATTAGCAACAAAAATGGGTACTTTTTCCGTTTTTGACGTATACAATACAAATTAACAGAGGTATGAGTTTTTGAGGGGTTTTCTAGCTTTTCCCGGCGAAAAATTATCCGATCGTGGTCTAGAAAACCCCATCCTGTTGGGAGCAACGTGATTCATCCAGTACTTTTTATTGTATACGCCAAAAACGGAAAAAGTACCCATTTTTGTTGCTAATTATTGTTTAAACAATTCCACATGAGTAAATTTTGGTTGGTTTTTGGGTGCAAGCAGTTTGCTGTACAATTTCATAACAAAATCTGCCGTTTTTTCGCTCTAATGACTGGGCTATAGGTTATAGTTATAGATAAGTAATGATCCAGGTCTCATAATGGAGCAGGAACGAAAAATGAGATGCGACGCGGCTATTTTAAATTTAATCTTGTTAAATGCAGTAAAATACAACAAACGAAATAAAATAGTTTATAAAATAGTAGTTTTTCTTCTTTAACGGCTCTACAACCGGGATCCGGTCCTGGCCTCGCGCAACTGTTCTCTCCACCGGTCCCGATTCTGAGCCGATGTCATCCAGTTTGGCATCCCTAAACTCTGAGCATCCTGGTCCACGCCATCCTTCCAGCGAAGGTTGGGCCTCCCTCGCTGTCGCACCCCATAGGTCTTACCGCAGAGAAGTGCAATAAGTTTAAATATCAACTCTTCTAACTTTTTTAGATACAAAATCGTTTGAAACATCTTGGAAGTTGATCTTTTTCAATACATCATTTTCAATCGGCATTATCGACAATGAATTTAAACGGTTCTGTGATATTGTTGAACGAAGCCAGTTTTTTATTAATTTTAGTTTTGAAAAATTTCGTTCAACTGTGGCGTTTGATATCATCAGACTTCTATATATTATATTTGCAATGCTATCATTACATTCGGAAAGTTGATTGTACCATATTATCAAAAATCAATTTAAACGATTTTTCGGCAGGCACAATGCTATCTGTCCCCGCATCCTTTAATTGTAAGATGAAGTACTTAAAATACACGATCTCGTTTATATTCTCGGGCTCAATTCCTCGGAATAATGTTCACAAAATTTTGTACAAGCCTCTTTAATTTCATCGTTGAACTTTGCCAAGAAATCTGTTAGAGATCCAAATAGAGAATTAATTTCCCGATAAGCTTGTAGTCGCCGCGACAATTCTACATGCATTTGTCTCATCATCATCATTGCGCTCCTTTAATCCCTCACGGGACATAGGGCGGAAACAGTTGGCCTCCAGCGGACTCTGTTTTGCGCGACAGGACAGGACAACTCCGAACAGGATCTCCCAGTTGTTGCGGCCTCCGCTAGTAGGGTTCTCCTCCACGTTGTTCTAGGTCTTCCGACTCGACGGGATCCTTGCGGATTCCAGCCAAGGGCCTGTTTGGCTAGATTTTCTCAGTATGTCTAGTACAGGAAAATATGTTTCAATTTTTAACTTCTCTCTTCCCTGGGACCCAACTTCTTCTGCAGATCCGTCATCGTAATGCCTTTTCCTTCTTCGCACACGCTGATTTTCATCACTATTTTCGGCATCAGTTTTCTCATTTGCCTTCATCTCGTAATCGTCAAATAATTTTCGCTGTGAAAGCAAAAAATCTTCGATTTTAAAAGATCAATTGACGTTCGAAGTTCAATATATTTGGTTTTTGTAAAGTTATACTGAATCGATTGATTCGATCCAGTATGGCAGCCCAGAATATTACCATTACGGCATTTTTTTTCGGAATCCTTTAAAAGACATCTAGCCTCGTGAGTCTCTTGCGACGTCTGAATTTTATCGTCAGCAATAGACTGCAAAGCTTTCTGTAAACTTTTATAACCTTTTGACAAAGCCTCTTAATCGCATCGGCTCTTGCACACCACCGCGTGTCGGAAACTTTTTTCAGAACTAAAGATGAGGATTGTTTACATTCATCGTCTTTTCCGATATTTTTGAGCATAATTGCCCAGCAATGAGTTGACGCTGAAAAAAGTTGTACAGTTCAGGTACAAATCCGAAGTATGAGATTGCTCCAACGCAGCTCTCCGCAGCACGTACTCCAACCAAATTCAGGAAGGAAATGAATGTTGAGAGTGGCGTTTGCAGCATTGAAGCGCAATCCCTCCCACTCCTTGTAGCTATTTTGCTTCGGACAACGTAGAATTTTACTCTGCTGTCCGTTGCTGGAGCTCGACAAAAGTTGTCATGCTCTAGCCAGCTACATTTAAGCTGGCTAGCGAAAATGTTGATTTGGGACACCATTTTATACAGCAACAGCAACTGGGCATCAGTCTTTTATTTATCGGTGCTAGTAGTCATCAGCCGACCGCGCGCCGGCTGCGTTCCGAATTAACGCTTACCTTATCTATATCGTCAAATACATTTTTAGTTCTACTATGTATGAAGTATGTCATTAACTGACGATATGCGTCGAAAAAAAGGAATAATATTGTTATTTAAGAAATATACAAAATTTCAAAATTTCGTTCAACGAAACGTTTTTAATTCTTGGTGCCTGCCGGGGCCCCTAGTCGATGCGGGACCCTAGGCAGTTATCTAATCTGCCTTATGGATAATCCGGCCCTGCCGCCACGATCTTCCGAGTCAGTGTACCGATCCTTGCGAAAGATTTGGTAGGAGGAAACGGAGAGTTCAGCATTAAGAATGCCGACATCAAGCCAGGTTTCGGTAAATGCTATGACATCAGACTCCGCCGTTGCCTGAAGGATGTCATTAGTTTTTGATCTTGTACCCCTTAGGTTCTTAGCTTTACTAGTTGACCCGGCAGACCTAGCTCTGCCTGAAATTAATTAACTAACTGGAAAACACAACGAAACAATGAAATATATATCAATATGGATCAAAATTATTAATTTCAATTGAATTAAATTTTTTAAATTTTTTGATGTTAATTGCTATGCCTTACGATAAACAATGTTTTTTGTTTTGCCATCTTCTGCATAGGTCAATGATTTCAAAACTTTATGATACTGCGGCCCCTTTGCCACAAAACCAGACCCTTGCCCCCCACGGTTTACAGAAACAGAAGATAATGTAAAGGAGACGACAGCTTTGAATACCGTAAAAAATGGGCGCCTGGCGACGTCAGCCTTATATATAGATTTTCGAGGGATACCGAATCAGACCACTATTTGCGGGTCCCTTTTCGTCCCTCTGCCTAGAGTCATCTTATTGGGGTTGCAGTGGGTTGTCCCATTGCTCCCTTACTTCGACTCCCCTAGTTATCGCAAGCAGCTGATTGAAGGGAGTCTGCCTCATGTCCTCCATCCGATGGAGTCCAGTTATGGCAGCCCTTTTCCTCGCCACCGCCGGACAGTGACACACTATGTGTGTGGCCGTCTCAGGTTCCTCCAGGCACATCCGACAGGTGTCATCCTCCAGAATTCCCATTCTTTTTAGGTGATACCTGAAACATCCGTGTCCTGTAATCAGTGCCACCAACCATCTGAGGGTTCTCCTTTGCATATGCAGGATCCTTCTTCTGGCTGCGGTAATCGGCAACGTAAGCACCATCTTAGCCTGCCTACACGATTTCTCCCCATTTCTCGATGCAGTTCCTCACCAACCCTCTGCCAATGGCAGAGTATGGCTCCGGTCCCCAGAATTCCGAGGTTGACCCCTGTTTTGCCAGGTTGTCAGCCTTTTCGTTCCCATCGATGCCTGTATGTCCTCTAACCCAAGCTAGCGTCACGTTGTTTTGTTTCGCACACCTGTTCAGTTTTTGGACACATTCCAACGCCAGAGACGCATTAATCTCTGTCTGATTCATGCGCTTAATCACAGCCTGATTGTCCAGTGCTATAAGGATACTTCTTCCCTGCACCTGACCCTCACTTATGTGATCCAGCGCGTGCAGCAGAGCAAGCATTTCCGCCTGGTAGACTGAGGTGTAATTCCCAAAAGCCAGAGAGCAGGTCAGATTTAAGTCCTCCGAGAAGACTCCCGCACCTGCTCTGCCGTCAATCTTGGATCCGTCCGTGAAGATATATATGTCTTCCGGTCTCCCTTCCGGGAGCGTTCGGTTCCCTATGAGGGTTTTATGATACCTTTCGGTCACCCTCATTTTTGTGATCCCTTCCATGGGCATCATGAGCTCCCTAATCCCTTTAATGCGATCCAGGATCTTCATGTGCCCATATAAGGTTCCTGACGCCTGCCATGCGGCATCACGTCTCATCCGAATCGCTGAGGCTGCCGCAGTCTTCATCACCTGGAGATCTAACGGCAGCAGACCTAACAGCGCCTCCAGTGCCGCGGCGGGTGTGGTGCGGAAAGCACCGCTCACACCTACGCAGGCCATTCTTTGCACCTTGTCCAAATGCCTCTTGACGGTTTTCTGTGTGGCTTTAGTCCACCAGACCACCGAGGCATAAGTTATGATGGGTCTCACCATCATGGTATATGTCCAGTATGCTAACCTTGGTGAGATACCCCACCTTAGTCCACATACTCTTCTGCACTGGTGAAGCACCCTTGTCGCCTTCTTAATCTTCTCTTCAACGTGGTATTTCCAGGTTAGTCGCGAGTCCAAGTATACACCCAGATACTTGACCATCCCAGACACCTTGATCCTCGATCCAAAAAGCATGAGGGGCTGAAAATCCAGATCTTTAATCTTCCTAGTGAAGATTATCGCGTCTGTCTTATTGGCATTTATGGTGAGGCCCTGTTCCGTACACCACTGCTCAACCACTTGGAGTGCATTCCTCATGATATCTGCCGTAGTGCTCATAAACTTGCCACGTGCCACAATCGCTACATCATCTGCATACCCAACGGTATGCACGCCCATTACCTCTAGCCGCCTGAGCAGAGTGTCCACAGTGATGTTCCACAGGAGGGGCGATAGAACCCCGCCCTGTGGGCATCCCTTGCTGACCCTCCCTCGAAGCCGCGAGTCTCCTGTCTGAATCCTTACCGCTCTGTTTTTCAGCATGCTGTCCACCCACCTTACAATCATGGGGCTGACCTCGCGCCTCACCAGAGCGTCTTTGAGTTTGTTGAACTGTATCTTGTCGAAGGCGCCTTCGATGTCCATAATAACGGCCATCGCTATGCCTCCGGTATACAGTTCCCCCTCGGCTACTCGCACCAGTTGGTGAAGTGCCGTTTCTGTAGATCTGCCAGCCTGGTAAGCGTGCTGGCTTCTACTTAAAGGGTGCCTCCTTAGCATAGTACTCTCCAGGTGGTCTGCCACCACTCTTTCCATTGTTTTCAACAGAAAGGATGTTAGGCTGACTGGCCTGGAGGACTTCGCCTCGGTGTAGTCCTTCTTGCCTGGCTTAGGGAGAAATACCACTTTGGTTTCCCTCCACACCGCCGGAATGTATCCTGTTGCTAGACAGGTAACGAATATTCCCCTAAGCCTGGGTGCAATGATATCTTTGCCCCATTGAAGCAGCGCAGGGAATATTCCGTCACGCCCCGATGTCTTGAAGGGAGAGAATGTGTCTATTGCACGTCTCACCCCTTCCTCCGTCACCACCCCGTTAGCCTCCTCTCGGTTCATCCTTGTAGCCATTCTGTTACGAATAGTCCAAGATTTACCCGAGATATAGCTGCCAGGAAAGTGAACTTCCATCAGGATCTTGTTGGTTTCCTCCAGCGTCTCCGTCATCCTCCCCGACGGGTCACGAACGAGTCCGACTTTGGAGACCGGGTCCCTGGAGATCATTTTCTGAAGTCTGCTGGCCTCAGATATGCTCTCCATGCTCGAGCAGAAATCCCTCCACGACTCCCTTTTCCGTCGTCGCAGAGTTTGTTTCATTTCTCTTTTCTTGGCTTTGTAATTCTCCCAGGCAACCGGGTCATTGCACCTCATCGCTTGGTTGAAAGCCCTTCTGACCTCTTTCTTCAGTTTCTCCAGCTCCCTACACCACCAGGGTGTGGGATCATGGTCATCCACTGACGTAAGAGGACACGCCACTCGAAAAGCGTTCTCTATCGCTGTCTGCAGGACATGCAACTGAGACTCTGCTTCTCTTGTGGTTTTCGGTGCCCTTGGCACGCGCTCCCCGAGATTCCTGCGCAACATTTCAGTATATCTAGACGTGTCCGTGTTGCGGGGAATTCTCGTTGTTCTAATTCCGTCTCCCCTGCCCGGGGTTCCGTACTCTATCTCAAATGAAATGGCTCTGTGATCTGACATAGTCGTCCGATCCATCACCTCCCAGTTGGTCAATCTTGTCAACATCCGGTTGCTGCATAGAGTTATATCTATGACTTCCCTTCGTCTAGCATCGACGAAGGTTGGTTCTACCCCTCTATTTGCAATAACTAGATTGTTGCATTCCACAAATTCGAGCAAAGCCTCTCCTCTATGGTTGTCGTTGGTGCTTCCCCACACCGTGTTGTGTGCATTTGCGTCGCAACCAACTATTAACCCTGTGCCTTTTTCGCCACAGGTAATAACCAGAATTTCCAACTCCCTGGTGGGCGGAGGATCTGGCGAATCGTACGGAAGGTAGGCTGAGGCTAGAATGAAAGCCCCACTTCCAGTACCTACGCGTACTGCTGTGAGATCTGGTGTGCACAAGTGCGGCAGTAAAACCGCCTGCACTCCGTGTTTCACCAGCACACACGTCCTCACTCTTTCATTCGCATTGGGAACGTACAGAGTGTCAAAGCTCCCAGATAGTCCCCTAATCCTACCCTTGTAGATCCAGGGTTCCTGTATGAGAGCAATATCCAGCTTCATCTCACCGAAGCCTCGCGTCATCATTGCTGATGCTGCTCTGCTATGGTGTAGATTCAACTGGCAAACCTTTAATTGCCGGAACTGGCCCACCTCCCGCCCAGCTGACGAGGATTCCATTTCACTGGTCCCCTTGTTCAGCTGCCTTTCCGGCCGGCTCTACCATTTCCTCCGGCTTGTCCTTCTGGAATCGCACGTAGGCAAGGTCCAGCCCGCAGTTGAGTTTCCCCCCTGCACGCCTGACCGCCTCCGCCTCCTCCTTCGGACACCATACGGTGAGAATGGTACCGCCGTTTTTCGCGTCACCATATCTGCCTATGCGACTGACCCTCCACTTAGAAGTGTCCGTCACACAGGCATTTTGACGACGTAATCTGGCTAGGATGGTTTCCTTGCTCTCCGGCGAACCGGGAACTCGGATGATCATCCTCCTCACATCCTTAAGGATGTGAAGGCGCTCCACTCTCAGATTGACTCCTTCCCATAGGTCAGTCATCTTTCCGACAGCTTCGTACAGCCAGGCCTTGGATTTTTGGTTCACGCACCTGAGTGCAATGACCCCGTCCTCCAAGTCTACCTCGGTAATACCGATGTCGCCAGCGTTGTCAGGCAGAGAGTCTAGTGCCTTGAGCAGGGCCGCTTTAAAAACGGTTACCTGCTTCGTGCCCAGACCCTCCTCCCTTCCATCGTCGGTCACACCCAGACGGAGGTCACAGCCTGCTATGCCTGCGTAGGTATTCTCCGCCACAGGCTCCGCACGCACGACCCCCGAGACAGAAGGGTTGACTCCTCCCTGTTTTACAGGTTGAGGTTGTCCACCCTTCCTTTCCCTGGCCTTATCCTCCCCTTCGACAGTAGAACCCACGGCTGAGGTGCAGAGACTTTCACCTCTAAACCTCTTCGTGGGTCCCACCTCCTCCGGAGTGGACTCGGCCGATCCCCCAACAGAGGAAGTTGCCTTCTTCTGTCTTCTGCGCTCCCTCTTCCTCTTCTGCTTCAGCTGCTTTCGCAGCCTCACTTCCGAGTCGGATTCCTGCGCTAACGTAGGCCCAGAGCCGGCTGACCTCTTGACACATTGCTGCATCGCATTGTCCACCTTCTCTGAGCATACCTCCAGGTTCAGCTTCACTAGCTCGCTCGCCGCCGCTTCTACGCTTTCCTGCGTGACTGCGTTGACATGCGAGTCGTCCACTTCCCTGTTCCTCGTAAGCAATAGATGGCCTCCCCCAGAATCCATGAGGCCGGCCTCCGTAGAGGGTGGATTTCCCTGGCTTGCAGGTTTACCACCTGGGGTACAAATTTCCATTGTTGTATCCATTGCTTTTAAGTATCTATCTTAGTCAGGGCGTCCTAACGGGACCACACAAGCCTCACCACCACGTCAAGGTGTAGATACATCGGTGAGGGACGTCAGCCTTAATGCAGAAACAACAACAACAGCTTCGATTTGATATGGAAAGCGGGCCCACGTGACGTCAGCATTAAAATACCGTATACGGTATACAGTCTTTTACCTTGTTTCTGTATATCGTGGCCCCCCCCCCCCAATAAATTATGTAAGTTTGCACCGTCTTATTGAAAATAGATTCGTCAGACCCTTTTCACACGTTTTCGGACGCACAAAGTGCACCAACATCTCACTATAGCGTGCGCAAGGGTTTCTCGAACTTTGAAGGAAAATGGTCCGATGGTGCTTTTTGACCACACTCCGGCCCAGCCAGTTATTTCCTTATCGAGCAGTGGTTATTCGTGAATGTCGTGTTTCTCTGTTTCCCAAATTCGACACTTTCATTGATTGACTCCGCCAGGGAGTGTACAGTGAGGTAAATTCGTCATCCAAATTTCGGCTCGATATCGACGCGACGGCATGTCCATATTCTAACAATCTTTGAATAAGTCACACTTTCAGATGAAGATCATGCTTCTCCTTAGAGTTGTTCCACTCATGTTTAACTCCTGAGTAAAACTGGAGCATTGGAGCACCGCGGACGCGGTCAAGTAGGACGCTGGTGAGTCACTGTACACCTGTACTGGTACTTGTCTGAAGGCGCCGAATTTCTCCCAAATTTTTACGATAAGCCCTGCTATTTCAGCGCGTTTTGTTGATGTGAATAGGGAGTCGCCCCCCCCCCTAGTTTGGAAACCACTGGCGTAGGTATATAAACAAAAGTGATGGTTTGCCAATGCGTGAACAGGCGACGTATAGTTGGCCGTGTGAGAAGCACTGATACTCTAAATTGATTCCTCTTTCCAATGAATTGTCATTGCGATGACAAGTCGAATCGGAAATTGATGACGTTTAAATTCAAAATGCAAATCTTTCGTAATCATTGAAATTCTCAGAATCAAAAATCGCCTTAGTACTTCCCCTAGATAATGGTAGCTTCGATCACATTGCTCATAAGCTTTTTCGCAGACAATCTGGTGCCATTGCAAAGTCTTGGTTCATTGATGTTTCGCAGAATGATAAATACCGAACCAACTTTCAACTGGAGATAATGCCATTTATATGGAGAGGTTGTACAGAAAAACGTAATGCGCCATTTCATGGGGCCAACATATTGGACGTAAAATGACGCCACATAGTTTACTGTATTCTACTCGTCATACTCTTTCATTTGAAACCCTGGGGATTGTAAAGAAAAAGGAAATCCGCCATTTTATGGTGGCCACCATATTGAATGTACCATAAATTCTTCTTCTTTAAACTCCTTTAATCCCTCATGGGACATAGGGCGGAAACAGTTGCCCTCCAGCGGACTCTGTTTTGTGCGACAGCTCTTAGCTCCGACCAGGATCTCCCAGTTGTTGCGGCTTCTTCTAGTAGGGTTCTCCTCCACGTTGTTCTAGGTCTTCCTACTCGACGGGAACCTTGCGGATTCCAGTCAAGGGCCTGTTTGGCTAGATTTTCGTTTTCGCGTCGCAAGGTGTGGTCAACCCAATTCCATTTCCTTCGCCTGATTTGGTCGTCTATCCTTTCTTGGCCGGCACGGCGCCATAGTTCTTCGTTTGAAATTCTATCTTGCCAGCGGATTTTTAGGATACGATGAAGGCATCTGTTGATGAAGACTTGTAGGCGCCCTGTTATGAATTGGGTGACTTTCCATGTTTCGCAACCATACAGAAGAACTGCCTTAACGTTGGAGTTGAACAGCCGCAATTGAATATAGTTTATTTGCTTCGATTCCGAGATCCGGCGGAGCGGAAGTGAGTGCGGATTTGACACTTTGCGATTCTCAAATCCGCAACCGTAAATTTCTTTTTGACATTTTCCGCGCTGTAAAAGTTTGATCCGCAACAAATTTTCTGCGGATTTGAACGACAGATGCGCCTAAGATAATCCGACATCGCTTCATAATCGCGTGAGTCTTCACTCCAGATTTTTTGATTAAATAAATCCGCGACTGCGGGTTTGAGAATCGCAAAATGTCAAATCCGCACTCACTTCCGCTCCGCCGGATCTGGGAATCGAGGCAATAGTATTGCATTCAGAACCAAAGGTGTGTGCCAAATTTGAGCATCAGCGGATATCGCGAGGCGGTCGAAAAATAAATCGCAAGATCGCTCACAGGGACGAAGTTAATAAGCTTGTAAAAATCAGTCCAGTCGTTTATCGCTTCAAATTGTGAATCTAAACCATTCTCGAATCAACTTAACCATGACAAAATTTCATTAAAATCAGTTTAGCCGTTTAGGAGGAGTTTGGTTTCATACACACGGACAGAAGAAATATACATATAGGTATATAAGACAGGAAGTTTTGGCATTGGAGTTTGGGCTAGGACAGCAAAGTGTACGGACGTGTGCTGTTCCGGTCCTTGAAAAACGCGCCGAAAATAATAAACTGTGCTGTGAACTGTGATAAACAAAAAATTGTGAAAAATCAAAACTTAAAAACGTGCACAAAAAAAACACACACAACCAAAAAACAGTGACAAAAAACGAGCGCAGTCTAACGCGAAGGCCCATCACCCCTCACTAAGACTCAACGACCGACCGGACCGACGAACGGCACAAGTAAGTACCCTCGCTTCCTACCCTCTCTCGCATCTCGGTCCTGCAGGTGCCGCGGCTAAAATCTGTCGGTCGATGAAGTTTGCCCCGTCTCAAAAGGCATAACACTTTGACGAGGACAAATTTTATTGACTCTGATGGTTTCGGCAAATGTAATGCCGGGAAATATCCCCGAGAACGTGGCGATTGAGCCTGCGCAACCGAAGTCCCGTTACAAGTCAAGTTTTTGTATTGACTTTTGTAACATTCGTGGACTTCATGCGAATTTCTCTTTTGTTGAGTGCCACTTATCTAATTATAAACCCCCAATCTTCGCACTTAGTGAAACCCAAATATCACCCGATAATGACATAGGTCATTACCAGGTGTCGGGATACACTTTAGTGCACAATCTCTCCCCCCATAGGGGTATTGCCATTTATGTTAGGGACGACGTGGCTTATTATAAAATTTATTCAAGCGCGACTTCAGATTTTAATTATCTTTGGATTAAAATCATTTTCCAAAGCCACGTCATATTCTTCTGCTTCCTATACAGAAGTCCTAACATAAGTAACGAAGCCTCCACTTCATCATTTGATACTATTTCCGAACAGATCTCGGGTTTTTTGTCGTCCAATCCTGAGTGTGAAATCATTGTTGCGGGTGATTTCAATGTTCACAACGTTAAATGGCTGACTTACTCAAATGGCACCAGTATTTCTGGCAAGGACGTCGAGCTCTTTGCAGACATCAATAACTTACATCAAATTGTGGATCATCCCACAAGAGTCCCTGATGTTGCTGATCAAGGAACCTATCTCCTTGATCTCTTTCTAACTTCTCATCCAGCGCGTTACTCCGTCGAAGTTGATTCACCTATCGGCAATTCAGACCACTGCCTAATCAGCGCTAATTTCCCATTCGAATTTCCCACCCCTCCCAAACCAGTTCGAAGAACTGTATGGCATTATGGGAAGGCCAATTGGCTGGGGCTTATTAATTTCTTCCAGTCTACAGACTGGAACCTGTGTTTCCGGAATAGAAACGCCAACTCTGCCGCTATCCGTATCACCAGGATCATACAGGCAGGAATGCATTTGTTCATTCCCCATTCTACCAAATCTGTGAAGCCTAGGCCCAACAGATGGTTTAATCGGGAGTGTATGAATGCAATCAAAACTAAAGAAACAGCCTTCCGGGCGTACAAGAGCTTCCCGAGTGAATCGCTTCGTTTAGAATACATACAACAAAGAAATTCTTGTAAAACCGCAATCAAAAAAGTCAAAACCTTATTTGACAACAAATTGAGAAGTAAACTCCTAAATGCAACCTCCGGTAGCAAAAACTTCTGGACCTTGGTAAGTTCCATCAAGAAGAATTTCACTACAACTTCAACCCCTTCCTTTATTCACAATGAGAAGGTAATAGCAGACAGCAAATCAAAGGCCAATTTATTAGCATCTATGTTCGCTTCGAATTCCTCTTTACTCGAAACTGATGTGTTACCCCCTGTTTCCGAGCGTAACGCCCATTCAATGGACAGGGTTTTTTTCAGGACTCGAGAGGTGTACAGGTGCCTCAAAGAGCTCGATGCCAACAAATCCACTGGACCCGATAATATACCCCCTATCGTCTTAAAACAATGCGCATCACCTTTGGCTAAACCTCTGCGCAAATTATTTTCCCTGTCATATTTCTCCGGAGTTTATCCCGACTCTTGGAAACTTGCTCATGTTCAGCCCATACCGAAAAAAGGTGATTCCAGCAATCCTTCCAATTACCGCCCAATAGCAATAACTTCTATTCTCTCCAAAACCATGGAGACGATAATCAACAAAAAGCTTATGGGATATCTAGAATCCAACCTACTCATAAACGACAGACAGTATGGCTTCCGACAAAAAAGATCCACTGGCGATCTTTTAGTCTGTCTTACAGAGCACCTAAGCCGTAGTCTGCATGGATCCGGTGAGTCTAGTCTGGTAGCTCTGGATATCTCCAAGGCTTTCGACAGAGTTTGGCACCCAGCCCTGTTAACTAAACTCAAAGCTATTGGAGTTGACTCACTTCTACAGAAGTGGATTGAGAGTTTCCTTTCTGACCGTTCAATCAAAGTAGTATTGGATGGCGTCAAATCCACATCCCACCCGATCTCTGCGGGGGTCCCCCAGGGGTCAATTTTATCACCGGCCCTATTTCTCATATTTATAAATGACCTTCTTTCAATCTCCTCCAACCCACTTCTCAGCTTCGCTGACGACGGTACTCTACGTTACTCGTACAGCGTCGATACAAGACAGACTCATGCCAGATCCTGTCTTGATGATCGCGAACTAATGTCCAAGTCGATTAATAACGACATTAAACTGACTCTAAAGTGGGGAGAGAAGAATCGTGTTGAATTCAACTCCGACAAAACCAAGTACTGTCTTATCTCCAAAAAGAAGTTCAACACCTCTCCACCTTTGAAAGTGGGTGAAGTTCAACTAATGGCCGACCCATCCCTACACATCTTAGGCGTGACATTAGCCAAAGACTTGCGATGGAATGACCACATATTCCAAATCGCCAAACAAGCATCTCAGTGCTTGGGATTTCTTAAGAGGTGCAAGTTCCTCCTCCAGCCATCGGCCCGTGCTGTTATTTATAAATCCTACATTCGGCCTCTTCTCGAATATAACTCCCTCGTTTGGGGCGGCGCCCCAATAACCACCTTGGCATGGTTAGATAAGGTGCAAAAAAGGGCACTAAAGTTAATTGATGACGACACCGCCTGCTCCACCATCGACCCCCTGAGCCACCGTAGGAATGTAGCAGCACTGACAAAATTTTATCGCTACTACCATAGTGACTGTTCCTCCGAGTTAAACGCTCTCCTGCCTCCACGGCAATCTTATACCCGCAACACCAGATTAGCCCACTCGTCTCATTCCCTTCACCTACAACTACCCTTTTCACGCACTCAACAAGATATAAATTCGTTTGTCAATAGAACAACTCGACTGTGGAATAATCTCTCGCAGTCAGTATTTCCGAGCTCCTACAACATCCAAGAGTTCAAACGCAGGATTCATCACCACCTTCTTCAATACCCCCCCGTACCTTTTAACCCTTAACCTATACCCCCACCCCTCCCCCGTACTAAGCTTACTGCTAGACATTGCACCATGACGTGACAAATGACATGACGGACTAGTAGTACAAAGGGTGACTCCTGAGCTTAGCACTGCCACATAAAAAAAAAAAATATTTGGTTTGAATTCATAAATTTAAAATATACTAAAAATTTACATTTAACGAAAATTCCTTGGAAAATGATAAATAAAAATTACCCTAAAGAAGAATTCATAGAAACAAAAGACTTAGGTAACTGGCAAGTAGGCACGTGGGCTGGCTTCAGCCTAAAACTATTCTCTTAGCTCTGAAATATAAAGTCGACCCACATCATTTTTTGTGACATTAAAAGTAAAAAAAATTGAAGTTGTTTGTACTTTTTAACCTACGAATTATTTATTCTTAGTAAAAGGTAGGAAAACAGAAAAATGAAAAATAAAATGTCACTAAAATGCCGAAAATTCCGTCTTAGCAACGTTTACAACATGCTGCATACGAAAACAAGTCCTTTTTCGTATCCTTAAAGTACAATATCCTTCAAAAGAAATAATACAAATTATACAAATTGACAATAATATAAAATGTGCTATGCCTACTCACTAGTCCTCTTTATCTAAAAATAATTCTTGGGATCTATTCAATTGTTTTTCACCTGATCAAACTTTATCAGTTTGTGGTGTTCTAAAATAAATCATCAATGGACCAAATGTTGACTAATTTACTTGACACCAGGAGCGCGTTCAAAAACCTTACTATAGTAAACCACGAGGTAAGCTGTGGTTATGCTACATCACTTCACTTAACCACGAAAGTTTATGTTTAACCATGGAGGTTTTTGAACGTACCGTGGTTAACTACGTGGTAAAGAAAATTTAAAATTTTTTTTCATAAAATAGTGTCGGCTATTTGCCTCAATTATTTCCAATAATTATTTATTTAAAATAATCTCACAAATCCCACTTTGATTTGTTCATTATTAACATTAAAACAAGTGTCAAAAAATTGTTTTTATTCTTCTTCTTCTTAACTATCGCTAACCATGCTCCCGAGCATGGTTAAAATCTAACTACACCATGGTTAACCACGGGAGTTTTTGAACGCCAAAAAGTTATGCTCGTGGTTATGTTGTAGTTAACCACGAAGTTTTTGAACGACAAAAGTTTACCATAGTTAACCATGGTTAACCATAGTAAGGTTTTTGAACGCGCTCCAGGTAAATTCTACGTACCTTCATAAACAGTGGTGTAGCTAGAAATATTTTCAGGGGGGGAGGGGGGTTTAATTGTTATAAGTCGAGTCCTGAACTTTAAACATTAGGGGTATTCATGATCTGTGTTATTTGTGTTATTCATGTTAAACAAATGTCATTTACTATGAGTTTTATTTTCGATTTAGCATAAATAACACGAATAACACAAATAACACAGATCATGAATACCCCTATTATCTTTCAAAATTGATACAACTTTTAGTTATGTTTTAATAGGAATAAGAGCAGAAGTGTTTCAGAGGAATTCAGCTTATTAACTATTGACATACATGATCAATGATTCCAGAGCAATGCTTGTGGAAAAGTCACAGTTATATGTTTCTACATTTTTGCACTACTTTGCCAATCCTTTAAAACACCGTAGAGTTGAAAAACTTCTTTCATTGCTATCAATAATGGTCGCAAATACGGGATCCCAAACCATTTTTGCGGGATCACTAATGCGGGCCAAGACATTCGGGATCCGCGGGATTTGCGGGATTTGAGGAGTAGAATCACCTGTCATAAGAACCGAGAATTAATAGAGAAATACTAACAATATTGCAAAGTATGTATTAAAAAAAATAGATTTAAGCTCTCCGAACACGAGTTGACTGCTTGCCCCTGTACGGAAGTGAAAATCCATACACGGGACGACAGAAACGAGACTGACTTGAAACTAGCTTGGACTGGCCCCATGTGACTGTTCTTGCGTCACAGCCTTTGTCGGCTGGTTAGCGGGATTCTCTTGTTTCAGGAGACATAACACTCCGACGAGACAGTCTCCTGCTAACTCCGACTGTTGTGGCTCAGCTTACCCTTAACCTCTAATATCCCTTTTCTATCTTCGAGCTACCACCAGACTTTGTACCACGAAGTAAACGACAAGGCGGACTGGTAATATGAAGGGTGATACCTAAGCTAAGACTCTTCCACATAAAAAAATCGTTAAGATATCTGCCTACTAATCAATACAGCTATAACACAAAACCGTCTAAGCAAGACCCTCTCAACTACAGGCCTTGCTGAAAATTTTTGCATATGTGTGACTTAGTCTGAAAGAACTGTCAGATTTGTATGAAAAGTGCGCGTATTGGAGCGGTTTTTATATCTCATGAAAGATATTTTGCGATAATTGCGTTTAATTAAAATAATTTAAAAGTGTAATAATTGTGATAAATAGTGGTAAGTTTTTATAGCAAAGTTAAACAGAGAAAGTGTAGAGAAAATTCTTGGTGTTAAGTTGAAAATTATATTGTTGTGCAGTGTAGTTAAAATAATTTGTGATGCATTATTTATATTAATTTCTAATAATAAAACAATTATTATTAGAAAAAGAAATTAAATAGGGAAGTGATTGATTAAATTGTGCGTTTGCGGTAAAACGCCTTTACCATAAGCCAAAATTAATTTTTACAGATTGTAATCAAAAATTTTGAGGTTATGGTGAAGGCACCAAATTGATTATAATGGAATTTCGTCGGTTTCCATATGAAAATTTTTGAAGTTTAGATAAATATAGGTAGGTAATAATGAATAAATTTAATAATAGGTGGAAATAATTAAAAAAAAAATATTGATCTAGTGAAAAAACTAAATATAGAAATAAAAATAAGTGTCGTTCGTGAAATATTAAAAAAAATTGCAAAAAGACCAGCGATCAAAGAAGAAGTACATCAACTGAACGATATTGGAATACATATAGTAGGTAAGTAAAACTAATAAACTTTTATATACCCTAAGTAGTTCGAGCAATTTTATAGTTTTTGTTTGCTAGCAATAATGTGGCTCCTAAAATCCAACCCCTCGTCCTCGTCGTCATCGCAAATAAGCGGCAAACGGGGCGCTGGTGAAAGAAAAATACTTAAAATGTATTTACACCTTTTTTTTTTGAATAATTTACATATTTTTATGTATTTCTAAATTATTTAATAAATAAATCCATCAGTGATTTTTTTTTTAAATAAATTTAGCATAATTCATTCAACTGAAAGCGAAAAAACTTCAAATAAATATGTTGTTATGGTAATTATTCCATCCATAATGTCAAAATCCCACCACACTTGCCTACTTTGCTCAACAAAATTTCAGACTAAGTTTGCGCTTAGTTGTGTTAGTGCCAAGATTTACAGCAAGGCCTGTAGTTGAGAGGGTCTTGGTCTAAGTATATTTATGCAAGTGTATCCGAACCTGATCAATTACTGAGTTTCCATGCTGAGTTTACCCTCGGTTAACTCAGAGTAATCGCCCGTGTAAACGGGGGTGAGTAAAGTTTCGTTAAATCCAAGAAAACTCCACGAAACACGTAGGATTAAGCCGGGTTTTGCATATATGTTTGTTTAAGTGCGTTTACCGCACATAGAGTTCGAACGTAAAGTTCATCCCCCCAGATCCCATAGCTTTTCCTATTCTTATCTATTCTTCAAACCAAGCTTGCTACAAGACATTGTACCTTGACCTTAACAACATGACAGACTAGTAGTACAAAGGGTGACTCCTAAGCTTGGTTTTATCATATCAAAACATGAAGCAACGGAGACACGATGCAAAATTATTTATCTGTCAATCCAGAACCGTCATGGAAACAAGCATCGAGTTAACTTGCGGGAAAAACATTTTTGTAAACTCAACGAATGCTCTACCCCAGTTCCTGGGAACACAGTAAATGTCAAGTAATCCTACGCCTACGGCAGGGGATTCCCACATGCGTTTGACCGTATGGGGATTAACCTCGTCGCTAATTGTAATGTATGTGAAACCAACTACCCAGTAGGACCGGTAAGCTTACAGAAGTACTGAAATCAGCACTTACTGGTAAGGGGTAGGCCTTACCACTCCCTTTTACAGAAGTGCTTACTTTTACACCCGATGTCATAGGGGGTAAGGCCTTACTATAGTACTTACCTTAGAGTACTTATAGAACTGCTCATCTGTAAGGGGTATAGTAAGGCAGCAAATGGAACATTGCGAAAAGAGATATTCATGGGCGCCTGTGGATATGTGATCCGGTGTCGAAATGCTTTTATTTTTTTCATCTTTTACAAATGCCTTTTTTTTCAAGCCCGAGAGTGGCTTTACCTAAGCAGTCCCCCAACTAAATTCTCCACTTCTCCAAAGCTGCTTGTCCTCCGTATCGAATGAGAGCCGCGCTATTGAGTATGCTAACGTCGCATTTTATGTCGACGAATATAATTGCCCGTTTTCTTTTTTTTTATAAAATTTATGAAAACTCCAGGAAAGCTCCCTTGAGTCATCGGGCAGATTCTCATTTGTTTGGGTATAATTCTGGACTACACCTTACCATCTGCCTTCTCTTGTAATGGGGTTTGTAAGGGCTCATCTAGCACCAAGAAAATAAGGGATACCCCTTACCAGATGAGTACTTATTTCAGTGCTCCATCGGTAAGGCCTTCCTAGAATTCCTACTGGGTACTGAATCAGTCAAACAAAGTACTCAGGCCAATTCTGAACTACGCTGGAATTGATTGATTCCACTGAAATTTTCTTACATTGGTAGCATAAACTCGGCTTTAACGGAGAGTAATTTCAAAATTACAATTTATATGGTACCTACTATGTAAGAAAATTCGAGTGGTCTGTTATGCTCTTATTTCATATATAAATTCATGAACTTAGAACAAAATCGATCAGTTCTTTGTAGTCCCGCAAATCCCGCGAATCCGCGGGATTGTTGACCTCGATCCCGCAGGCTTGCAGGATTGAGATTTTGATGCGGGATTGGATTCCCTAGGTGTGATTAAAGATCGAAATCATCGATGAATATGTGTGTACGTTGGACGATGGACTGATATACATACATATATTGACGAAAAAAAGACTGATAATATATTCGGCGCCCGCGGGCTACTAATAAAACTGCGCCCCTCTTCATAAGAAAGGACAAGCGATGTCTAGTGAGAGCAAAAATAGTAATTGAGCTTCATCTTTAATATACCAAATGATAGGAAAACTTTACAAAGGTTACTGGGACTAACGCCCTACTTCAGAAGATTTATAGCAGGCTACGCAGTTGCAGTAAAGTCGTTCCGCGTATTTCTGACAAAGGAGGTCATATTTCAAATAGAAACTGAACAGCAAAACCGATTTGAAGCATTAAAAGTAGAGTTGCGCCGAATATGGGTTCGACCAAATACGAATATTCGGTCAAAAATGAACCGAACCGAACATTCGGCCGAATTATTCGGTTCAGTTTAAGCAGTAAATATAGCAGTAATAAAGGTTCATATAGGTCACCGAAGCGTTCTGCAATTTCTCTCGTGATAGAGTAGTTATCGCCAAAAAATAAGGGACTAAAGCAAGAATGTGGGGATATGACAATTCCATAAAAATTCAGTTTCAAACTGGTTTCACCATTATCACAATCAGTTTGCAACCAAAATGAAACCTTTGTCCACACACAAGCGAAATTAATTTTTGATCAATCGGTGTTCTGTGCTCACGAAGATTTTGTTGAATAAACTTTGACATGTACAAATGCAGCCATGCAACTGAAACTGGTGGCACTAAGCGTACAAACGTTGCATTCGGTGATGGACAATATAGAAGTGTGTGTATTCGAATGCATGCAACGCAAATGTCGGTCTACTTTGCACTTTTCTGTATTGCCGCATTCGACATAGCACCCACAGAATCATACACTCGTTACTTAGATTTTTGGGTTATGTTTAAAAGTCGAGACTAAGCAATTACTCACTTCGCATCTCACTTCGCATCCTACTCGATATTCCGTCGAGGTGAGCTCACCCCTTGGCAACTCGGACCACAAACTAGTCAGTGCCAATTTCCCATATCCATCCTCCACTCCAACCGGCACAGTTCCCAAAAGAACTGTCTGGCACTATGGGAAAGCCAACTGGTTGGGTCTCACTCGTTTCTTTCAAGCCACTGACTGGAATTTGTGTTTCCGCGGTGCCAGTGCGAACTATGCTGCGCTCTGTATTACCAAAATAATACGGGCAGGAATGTGTTTGTTCATTCCTCATTCTACTAAGTCTATAAAGCCTAGGCCAAATAGATGGTTTAATGGGGAGTGCAAGAACGTAATTAATGCTAAGGAAGCCGCCTATAGAGCGTACAAATGTTCCCCAAATGAGTCACTTCGACGTGAATATATGATATCGAGAAACTCCTGTAATTCCATCATCAGGAAGGTCAAAACGTCATTTGACGACAAGATGCGAAGTAAGATCCTAAATACACGCGTAGGCAGCAAAAACTTCTGGTCCTTGGTAACTTCCATCAAGAAGAATTTCACGTCTTCCGCAATTCCTCCACTTATCAATGGGGAGGAGGTGATAACAGAAAGCAAATCCAAGGCCGATTTATTGGCATCTCTGTTCGCCTCAAATTCTTTTCTACCCGAAGCTGATACGTCACCACCGGTCCTCGAGCGCAACGCCCATTCAATGGGCGGGATCTTCTTCAGAACGCGCGAGGTGTATAAATGTCTCAAAGATCTCAACGTCAATAAATCCACTGGCCCAGACAATATTCCCCCTATGGTACTTAACAAATGTGCCTCACCTTTGGCTAAACCTCTGCGCAAACTTTTCGCCCTGTCATACTTCTCCGGAGTTTATCCCAATTCTTGGAAACTAGCTCATGTTCAGCCCATTCCCAAAAAAAGGTGAAGCCAGCGACCCTTTAAACTACCGCCCAATAGCAATTACTTCTGTTCTCTCCAAAATCATGGAGATAATAATCAATCGAAGGCTGATGAAATATCTGGAATCCAACCAAATTTTACACGACAGGCAGTACGGCTTTAGACCGAAAAGATCCACTGGCGACCTTCTTGTGTGTCTGACTGAGGCTCTCAACCAAAACATCCATCGCTACGGTGAATCTGGTTTGGTTGCTCTAGATATATCCAAGGCTTTCGACAGAGTATGGCATCCCGCTCTGCTGCTTAAACTCCAAGCTATTGGTATCGACTCAGTTCTAAGGAACTGGATTGAGAGCTTTCTTTCCAGCCGTTCAATCAGGGTAGTGTTGGATGGCGTTGAATCCAACCCTCATTCCATCTCGGCCGGCGTTCCCCAAGGCTCGATTCTCTCACCTGACCTCTTTCTTATATTCATTAATGATCTGCTCTCAATCCCCTCCAACCCACTTCACAGTTTCGCCGATGACGGTACTTTGCGTTACTCCCACACCTTCGATAATATAGGGCAAGCACGTGCCAGACCTTGTCCCGTAGACCGTGAACTAATGTCCAATTCTATTAACGGGGACATTGAACTTATTCTTGCTTGGGGCCGCAAGAATCGTGTCGAATTCAACGCAACCAAAACTAAGTACTGTCTCATCTCTACAAAAACCTGCACCACCCGTCCCTCTATCTCAGTGGACAATAAGAATGTAATGGCTGACCCATCTCTTAACATCCTAGGCGTAACCTTATCTTCTGATCTGCGATGGAATAATCATATATTCCAAATCGCCAAACAAGCTTCCCAATGCCTGGGTTTCCTCAAGAGATGCAAATTCCTTCTTCGGCCAACTGCTCTGGCTACAATCTACAAGTCCTTCATTCGGCCCCGCCTTGAATACAACTCGTATATCTGGGCGGGTGCCCCAAAAACCACCTTGGCTTGGCTGGACAAGGTGCATAACCGCGCCATCAAACTCATTGGCGATAGCACCCTTTGCTCCTCCATCGACCCTTTAAGCCATCGCAGGAATGTAGCAGCCCTTAGCAAATTTTACCGCTATTACCATAGCGACTGTTCCACTGAAATCAGAAACCTCATGCCTACACGGCAAATTTTTTCCCGCAACACAAGACTAGCCAACTCGGCTCACCCGCATACGCTACAGCCCTCCTCTTCGCGCACATTACGTTTTAGTAGTTCGTTTATAAATAGAACAACTCGATTGTGGAACTCCCTTCCGCAGTCGGTGTTTCCGAACTCATATAATATCTTAGAGTTTAAACGCAAGGCTCATCGACATCTACTCACGCACCCTCCAGACCCCTAACCTATCCTTTCTCCTCTATCCTTCAAATCAAGCTTACTACTAGACACTGACCATGACTTGAACGACATGACAGACATGTAGTACAAAGGGTGATTCCTAAGCTTGTATTTACCACATAAAAAAAAAAAAAAAAAAAATTAGATGTTGGTGTAAGCTCGCCGCATATTATGGAACCGTTGAATGCAACGCAGGTACGCTTGTCTGTCACCAGTTTTGCAATTGCTTCCGACCGGCAAGAACAGTCGCACGAAAGCAGTTGCAAACTAGTTTCAAATCGGTCTCATTTCTGACGACTCGTGGGTGGATTCTCAATTTTTTTTTGGTGTAATTTTTGATTTGTGAATAAATATGGTTACACAAGAAGTGTTTGTTTCATTTTCAAATACTACCTACTTACGGTTCCAGAATAAAGTCTCTTTAACATATGTAACTCTTAGAATAATACTATTAAAATATTCGGTAAGTATTCGGCAAACTAACCGAATATTCGGCCGAATACGTACATTAAAAAATACGCCGAATATACCGAATACGAATATTCGGCCGAACATTCGGCGCATCTCTAATTAAAATAAATATTGGCAAAAGCACCAGTGTTTAAGTTATTTGGGCGTACAGAGGTTCATGTCGATGCTAGTAAGGATGAATTTGGAGCTATTGTTTTGCAACGGAATAATGACGATTAACTGTTGCATCCATTGCAATACGTGAGTCGTAATCCCAGCGGAACAAAGCTCTCACGATTACGAGCTAGAAGTACTCGCCATAGCACACTCCCTAAAGAAGTGGAGTGTTTACGTTCTGGGAAGGAAGATTGTCATCGACTACAATGCTTTCGCCACGACAATGCAAAAGGAGATGCTCCATTGAGAGTGGCTAGATGGGCTATGTTTCTAAAAGAATTTAATTACCAGACTGACCATCGTTCAGAGGCACGTAAATGCGTTGAGCAGCATTGTAATACCAATTGTCGATATGTTAACTTACCTAATTAAACACCGAAAAGATCTACTGGCGACGTTCTTGTGTGTTTGACCGAGCATCTACACCGAAGCATCCATAGTTCCGGTGAGTCTGGTCTGGTTGCTCTAGATATTGCCAAGGCTTTTGACAGAGTATGGCATCATCGCTCTGCTGTCTAAACTCCAAGCTATTGGTATCAACTCAGTTCTTATGAGCTGGATTGAGAGCTTTGTTTCTGGCCGTTCAATCAAGGTAGTATTGGAAGGCGTCGAATCCAACCCACACTCCATCTCGGCCGGCGTTCCCCAAGGATCGATCCTCTCACCTACTCTCTTTCTAATATTTATTAACGATCTGCTCTCAATCCCCTCCAACCCACTCCACAGTTTCGCCGGCGACAGTACTCTGCGTTATTCTTACGCCAACGTTAGACAAGCAAGTGCCAGACCTTGTCTCTTAGACCGCGAACTCATGTCCAGCTCTCTTAACGCGGACATCGAGCTCATTCTTGACTGGGGCCGCAAGAATCGGGTCGAATTTAACGCATCAAAAACAAAGTACTGCCTTATCTTTACCAAAACCTGTACCGACTTTCCCTCGATTTTAGTGGACAAAGATAACCTAACACCTGACCCATCTCTTAACATCCTGGGAATGACTCTATCCAATGATATGCAATGGAATGGTCACATATTCCAAATCGCCAAACAAGCGTATCAATGCGTCGGATTCCTTAAGAGATGCAAGTTTCTCCTTCAGCCAGCTGCTCTAGCCACAATCTACAAGTCCTACATTCGACCCCACCTTGAATACAACTCGTATATCTGGGCGGGCGCTCCTAAAACCACCTTGGCTTGGCTGGACAAGGTGCAAAATCGCGCCATCAATCTCATTGCACTCTTTGCTCCTCCATCGACCTTTTAAGCCACCGTAGGAATGTAGCTGCACTCAGCAAGTTTTATCCCTATTATTACAGCGAATGCTCCACTGAAATAAAGAGCCTCCTGCCTACACGGCAACGTTTTTCCCGCAACACAAGACTAGCCAACTCGGCTCACCCTTTCACCCTGCAGCTCTTCCCTTCACGCACATTACGGTTTAGCACTTCGTTTATAAATAGAACAACTCGATTGTGGAACTCTCTTCCGCAGTCGGTGTTTCCGAGCTCATATAACATCTCTGAGTTCAAACGCAAGGTTCATCGACACCTACTCATGCACCCTCCAGACCCCAAACCTATCCTTTCTATTCTATCCTTCAGATCAAGCTTACTACTATACATTGCACCATGACTCGAACGACATGACGGACTAGTAGTACAAAGGGTGACTCCTAAGCTTCATCGTATCACAAAAAAAACTAGCACAGAAGGAAGACCAATATTTAGTAGCTATAAGAAATATATTAAAGACCTCCGCTCATGAAGATTTTTGCCTTAGACATGGCTTTTTATTTAATAATCCAGGGAGCATTCTCATATCAATGGAAGAGGAGATCATCAAATCTACTCACAGGTAGGACATTTTTCAGCTGCTAAAGTCTTCATCAGGAAAACCTACTTTATTCCTAAAGACTCCATCCATTTAATGGCGCTGCAGCCCATAAGCCCTAACTATAATGGTCTTAAGATACCTTAAGATTTTTTACGCTCCTATGAAATGTCATAATACCAACTATAATGGCCTTAAGCAATCTTTCGTTAACTTTTCCAATCTCTCGTCAAGTCTTTAATGTACGGTAACGAGCGTACAAATCTTAAGCAATCATAAGAAAAGTGTAACTTTCTTTAGTGTTTCTAGTTGCAGAAAACGTTTTTTTGCAAAATGAATAATTTGGAGTTATTAAATAATTTGGCGTTATTAGTGAAATTGGTAGAAGATGTGAAAAAAAACCTAGAACGTGTTGTGTAACAAAAATAAATAGAGACAATAAAAAAACAGTTTTGAACTAATTCAATCAGTTCTTCATTAAAACTATTGTTAATTTCCATTTTTTTAATTTACTGGACGCTTTCCCAGACTCGATTTGTTTACCTTTTACAAATGTCAAAACGTCTTAAGGCTATTATAGCTGAGCTTAAGATTTGACAGATAATTAACCAGTCTTAAGAGAATTTGACGAAGAATCTTATGATGTCTTAAGATCATTATAGTTAGGGCTATAGCTAGTCTTGGCTTTGTCTACGACATTCTGCATCTTTGATAGTCCGCTGCAGCTGTCTCCAGTTTCGAATGTTAAGCCTTTGTTGTCCTCTTGAGTGTGCCTGCTGCTATATTCCTCGACTTCGTAATGCGAACAGTAGATTCGTATTCTAAATTTGTTTGATTGTACCCCACGTCAAGCGTGGAGGTAGTCGGGTGATTGATTAACTGACATAAATTTTTGGTAACCCAAGTAGTCCAGTAAATAGGTCGAAAAAAGGCCTTCGTAATGCGAAAAATACCGCACGCGATTTTTTTTTACCAAATGTTACAATGAAATAAATGAGAACATTTGCGAGTTTTCAAGTCTCCCAGATATATCATTCGGCGAAGACAACGTCAAGTCATTAGATGGCAGCTTCATTGGTCTATCCGATTGTCAACCGACATCTTCGATATGAGGCTAAATAACATGTTATAGCATCATTGTTTCGTTTTCTTGTGGATTAGGCCTACTGGGGCAACCACAATAAAAAAACGCGCCTGTAAAAACGCGTTGTACCTACGTCAACGAAACTTAATTATTTGTATGAACATTAATGTGTATCTACATATATGAAACAATCGGCGCTGAATTGCGGCTAAAGTATAAATGCTAGAAAAAAATGTTTAAAGTAAAATTTTTACGGAATTTTATAACAAACAAATTTGTTGGTATAACTTGTCATCGTAAATAAATAGTTGACTAGATATTTGCAAAAAAAATTTTTTAATAAACTTTTGAGGTGTAATAAATCCATAAATATCAACTTTATAGAAAAAAGTAAAGGCAACAAATGTGGGCAATGATGAGCTCAACACACGATATAATCAGTTTTGAAATGAAACGGGGAAAGAAAAAGATATTAGGAATTTTTTTTATGAATTTAAGTTTTGCAACATTTAAAGCGCTATAACTCGTGAAATATTAGCCCTATGTAAAAATGATAAAAGCAAAAATTATAGATAATCGTGTGTTCTATAAGTCTTAGGGAGGACTTTTTTATGGTGGGCTAACTGTTAACGAAATATAGTGCAAAGAAAATGATATTAAAAGTTTGAAGCACTATAACTCCGAACATATTGACTTTACAAAAAAAAATTCTGAACAAAAAAGTTAAATCATTTATTTATCTACAAAAAAGATTATGTACATTTTTGTCGTAAAACGCATAGTTTCTGAGATATAGAATTAAACGCGTTTCCCTTCATTGTAAGTGAAGCATAAGGGTGGGGATGACGCCATTTTGAATTTAAGCTCCTAAAAATATGTAAAAATATTTGGTAAAAAAAATCGCGTGCGGTATTTTTCGCAAAGAAAAAGTACCTATTTACTGGACTAAAGGAGGGTAATACCGGACCGATGCACATGAGGGCATACCCCATTCGTTAATCACTACTGAGATAAATCGTATCCTAACACCGATTCTAACCAAATTATCAATCGCGGAGCCAAACGCATGGTACAAGGACATTGATCGAGTTCAACCAATGATAAATAATACCCAAACAATATACCCCAACTGGAATGGAAATGAAGTTAGCAGCATTACCAGACTTTCAAGCCTTTTACGATAACGCGACGACAGAACATGCAGGAAATGGTACGACGAGAAGCTACAAACCTTCAGGAGAGTAGGAGACAAAGCAATAAGAAGCGTAAAGCTGCAAGTGTTTATAAGGAGGGCGCCTTGGTTGCAGTCAAGGGAAAACCCAGCCCAGTTATGAATTGGAAAATACAGGTGACCACGTGGGACCTAGGATAGCTCCAGCCGCAGCGGATGGCCGATGGGGTTAATCATTCGGGGTATGATACGTCAGAATGACCGAATGTGAGATCTGAGCTCGATTTACATTCAAACAGCGAGCTTTCCGAATACTCTCCATTCTATTGAAGTAGACTAAACTGTGAGTCCTAGAAAGAGACACAGTGATTAGAAAGACACATTTTGTATTAAATAAAATTTTCATACAAAAGGCATTTCGGGGGGGGGGTTTCTTCCCCAACCCCCCCCCCGTTCCTACGCCACTGTTCATAACACAACAACTACTTATGGCTTCCATTCATAAATAAAATACTCAGGGGTGATATATTTCTGGGTTTACCTTTGAATGAAACTCCCCTCTATTAAGGAAGCACAAAAAATACGTTGAAAATCCATAGGAGAAAATTGTGACCACGTGCCCATGTTCCAGGTGAGATTTGCTCCTAGTTTTATTTTTATACCGACTGAATGCATTTGGAGATATGTAGAAGAATGTAAAACCTTAAGAAGTTTCAATTTAATTTCAAGTAGGAAATAGAACTGTGCCAGTGCTAAGCGACGGCAACAACATACACACAAAACGAAAATCTAACATTTTTTTGGGTTCTATACGAATGTCAAGGTCAAGGTGGAAGGTCCTTGTTGCTCCTGGAATGTGATCCACATTACACTCGCCTGTGCGCTTGTATTCCCAATGGAAAATCCTAAGAGGACTAATAAAAATGTCCGCAAATGTGTGCCAAATGCCTATTAAAGCACACTGAAAACTTCATCGTAAAACTATGTATGTAGAAAACAACTGGTTAATTAGTTGGGTCATCAAGCGTGCTTTTATCTAGTTAAAGGGGTAGTTTATGCATTGTGAATGGTAAAAGGATTCTGGTCACTGGGGTGAACTGAATTAGGACATATTTCATCACAATACGGCTTCAGCCTTTATTTTAATATCTCTAAACTCATAAATTCTGTGAAAACATACGAAATTGCAACATTCCGAAATGGTGTTCTGTTCGAGCATAAAAAGTGCGGAGTGAAATTTAATTGGTCTACTGGTCTAGAAATTAGGACCTTGGTTGTCATTTAATATTACCCTAAACATTAGAAATAGGAATAAAGGATGCCTTCTAAAAATAGATTTATTTAATAGCAGACGATGCATGCCTGCTAACTTTTTTACTAATGTACATTTAAAAATTTAGGAAAAGTGTAGTTTTAGATTTTTCTTCTTACGCCATGTAACGTGAGGGTGCGTTGGCCATTTGTGATGAAACCCTACCCAGTAGGGAATTTACGAATTCATGAAATCGGAATGCAGTATATATGTATCTTTGTAGATATTTACCGAGGTTACATGACACACTCAACACGAACTGAGTTCAAATTTAGGTTCGGTTTGTGTCATCTAACCAGCGACCGACCGCTAAAATTGTGCCGAACGTGTTCTGAGTGGGTTCACAAGTTTTTGCTTGGTTGAGTACAATTTTCGGTCGGAGTATCATGTAACTAACGACTGTAAAATGAACCCAAAATTTAGATTGAAGTAAAGTGTTTTTTTAGGACATTATGAAAGAAAAGAACGTGTTAAAACTGTTAGATGGCAAAAAATATACAAATAAACACATTTATAAAATGTTTAAGAGTGAAATACGACGAACTGACATTTAACCAAACCGAAATGACAACTAAAAATCCATGTTCAGTATGTCATATAACACTCGACCAAATATACAAACTCAGATCGAGTTAAGTTCAGTTTGCTTTCGGTTTGTCATGTAACTCCGGTAATTGGAAGCAATGTGAGTCAATCAATGGCTATTGGAAGTAATGGTATTGCAAAGTGTCATGCATAAGGAACATGCACACTTTTCCCTTTGTTCACTATCGAGGAAAAATGATAAGCCGCTCGTAAAATAGGATGATGTAATAATTATCTGCCTTCGGTCGTCTCTCTCCCACTCTCTTCTTTTTAAAACCAGTTTTTGGAAGGTATGGTAATGCAATATGCCTTCATAGTGGAAGGTATGGTAATGCAAAATATTGGAATGAATTTTATTGTAAAAGGTGGCCGTTATTCATTCAAGATGGCGGACATGGCAATATTTAAAGAAGGGATGATTCGATCTAGAAAGTAGACATTACGCATTCGAAGGAAAGTGTACAGAATCGGCTCTGGAAGGCTTCCATTCCCTACTGGGTAGGCTTGGGGGCCCGAAGAGACCACCCTCCGATTCTCTCACAAATGCTAATTTTAATTATTTATATATAGAGTTACCCTTCTAGGACAGAAGGAGTACTTCTCAGCTGGGCTGAGAAATATTTACCACTGCTCAGTGGCTCAGCTAAGACTTGCATACGTAAAAATATTAAAAACATATATAAAGAGCATAAAACATCACACAGAGAAGCGTGCAAAAACAAAAAGGGAGTGTGGCAGGGAGTCACGCCAAGTGCTGCCACTTTACTCCATTTGTAGTAGATCTATTCCACATTATTTGTGTTGCAAATTAAGTGGCCACTTTTAAAATTCTACTCCACTTTTTTCAAGTTGTTGTTCGGCATGGGCTAGAGCAACAATCGGCAACCCAAATGCATTGGCGTCCCATAAAACAGATAATCAAAACTATTGCACATTAAGCGTGCCACCAAAAAAAACCATTGTAAACATAATTTTATTTGTGAAGTAAAAACTTTTCACAAAGCAACTTTAAGACCCCTATTCACATACAGGCCGCCGGCAGGCTGTGACCTTTCACACCAGGTCGGCATGTACAGCCCGAACAAGGCCACACATTACTGACTGAAGGATAGGTGACCCCATGATTGCCTAGATAAACACAGGCGGCAGCTTGTTAATTCAAGTGAGAACATCTTCATAGCCTCAACGGAAACTTCCGGCGTAATAGAAGTTCAGATCTTCAGGCCCGGACTGGCGATAAATACCCACATACAGACCGATATTATCACTTTTTCTGGACTAAAGGAGCCAGGTGAGTGTGTGATGATACTCGGCCGCAAGGAGAGAAACTTTCACGCCACGGCCTGTATGTGAATGACTGCATGGGGAATCTTTATATCAAGGATTGAGAGAACCGTGTCCGCGGTGGGCGGTAGGGTATATTCCTTCTGTAGTGTGTACGTCTGTGAACTCTGATACATATGTATCAAAGTAGCAAGTTCACATGCCGCGCCATAAATATGAAAGGGCATGTCCATACGATGGTCGTGTGTGGCGTGTCATCACCGATCTTCTCGCGTATCACCAAGTGGCACGTATGTCATAGGTTGCCGACCGCTGGGCTAGAGCGTTGCAAAGTTCGGTGTTCAGTCAAAGTTGAACTTAAGGGCCATATAAATAATGAAGAACTACTTCCAAAGCGTTGCAAAGAACAAGCAAAGAGAAATTTTTGCTATTACATGTAATGTAATGATATCGATACCTACTCTCTAAAAGTTCAATCTACTCCCTCCCCCTTTTCGCTCAAAATACTCCATAGTTAACCCTGAAAAGTGACAGCGCTGGCCACGCTACATTAAGAAGCGTCTTTTTAAGGACAACTTCACTACTTAGCAAGCTAAACAAACTCCTATTTTTTTATTTTGCATTTATAAGCATGCGATTAACTGCTTTGAACATGCCATAATTGGTATTAGAGGAATAGGGCCGTTCCACACTATCGTGCCGTTCTCGGTCTCATGCCACTCTCGGTCCAGTCAAATATTTTTACAAGAAAGCAATCGGCATGTTCAAACTTTTGCTCCAGTGTGTAAATCAGAGTGCCCAATTTGGATGCGACCAGTAAAACTCAGCATACAACTACATGTAAACGCCCTGTGCGTGAGCCCCCTTCGATGCTCCCAGTTTCTTAGAATTTTTACGAATTTTTATGGTTTTGTAATTTTCAGTTTTTTCTTGGGTTCCTCAGAATTTCTAATAGTCTTTTAGTCGCTGGGATTTTCTGAAGTTTGAAGAAGACGACTTTTTTCAATAGTTTTTTAGGGTGTCGCAAAATATTGCTTAGTTAGCTTGGCGTTGGTCGCGTATATTCAGTTTCAGCTCACAGAAAGTTTTTCGTTTTCCTTTTAACTTTGAAAATAATATTTTATTTTATTTATTTATTTATTAAACTTAAGACACAATTGAAAAAGAAATCCTGTTGGAATTTTCGAAAAATCGCAAATTTGTTTTCCTAGCATAGAAGTGGGCCTTTTGTGTTAGAAGGGTAACACTATTATTATTATTATTAATAAGATTAGATATAAGTTTTATGTAAATAATCAGAGTAATAATTCGTTGTGACTAATAATTAATGTAATAAATGTAATGTGCAATTCATGTAAATGTAAATTTTATCACAAATGGTAGAAAACTCCCCAAACCTGAAAATATTCGGGAAACCCTCAAGTGAAATATTTTGCGACATGCTAAAAAACTATTGAAAAGTCGTCCTCTTTAAATTTCAGAAAATCCCGACGACTACAAAACTATCAGAAATTCTAAGAAACCCTGGAAAAAATTGAAAATTTCAAGGCCATAAAAAGTAGACAAAATTCTGAGAAACTGGGATGAGCTCGAGCATTTCAAAGGGGGCTCACCACTGACATATAGAATGGACTGCTCATGACGAATTTTTCATGGCACCAATTTGTTCCATAGGCTACAAACCTTTTTTCACTCCATGTAAACACCGGAATCACTTTTGAAATTTACATTTTTTTAAATACGTACTTAAAACATTAAAACAACACAAATATTTTGTTTAAAAAAATTAATAAACACTATTTTCACTTTTTCACCCTTTAAAATGCCTTTTTTTTTCATTAATTTGCAAATTTTATGTGTATCTGATTTAAGTTCTTAACGCCTGTTTTAGCAACTGACATTCTGTATGTCAAAATCCGGGGGTCTATGGGGAAAAGAGCAAAAGATATAAACATCACTATACCCGTCTATTTTTTTCTAATTGATTTAACCTGATTTTATTTCTGTCAGTCTTTTTTTTTTTTATGTGAAAGACTAGAGTCTCAGGAAAAGCCCTTTATACTGTGTCGACAATCTATTTTCTTCATATAGAGTGCAATGTCGAACAGCAGCTCCAGTCGGGGAAGGAAGGAGCTGTCACAACCTACCAGAGATATTTTTCAGTCCACCTACTCCCAAACCATTACTGTCGCGACTTTGACATCGGGGCATCGAGAAACAACTCGCTGGAGTGTTATGCCACCTGAAACGAGTTGAATCTCATCAACCAACCGATGACATGCGCTTTTGGTGGAGCGGGGAAGGGCTAAGGAAGGCTATGATAGAAGGAATCAGGAATGTAAAGAGGGAAGAAAGAAGGAAAGTTATATAGGCGAGAAAGTGGAAAAGGCGAAGGACCGTGGGGCTGGCCGGGATTTGAACCCGGGACCTCTGGGATAGTAGTCATGCGCCTTTTTTTTTTTTAAATAAGCATTTTATTTACCTTAACATCTATCTAATATAAATTTAACTAATGCTTAAGTTAATTATTCTAGCCTATTCTAATCTATCTAACTTACTGGCCCTCAGCAGGCACTCTAAATTAATCTATGTCTTAAATTAGCTTATGAGTAGTAAGGCTATGGGGATTCTGGCACACTTTCTTATGGGATTTAACATAGGGGTCAAAAATTACTTTTCCGCCATTTTGAAAGCTTTATTTGTACGTGGACGAACAGGGAAAGCTCTTTATGTACGTGGACGAACAGGGAAAGCTCTTTATGTACGTGGACGAACAGGGAAAGCTCTTTATGTACGTGTATGAGGTGTTTTAGGTTTGTGTCTTGGATAAGGTGGCTGGGAGTTGGTGGGTGGAGATGGGTGAAAGCTTTATTTGTGTGTAGATAAGCAGAGAAAGCTCATTTTGAAAGTTTTATTTGTACGTGGACGAACAGGGAAAGCTCTGGGTGGGAGCTTTGATGGTGTGAATTGCACCTGGAGTGTTTTGAAAGCTTTATTTGTACGTAGACGAGCAGGGAAAGCTCTGGGTGGGAGCTTGGGGGAGATCTCGGGTTAAACTTCGATGTGTGTGTGTGTGTGTGTGTGTGTGTGAGGTCCGTGCTGGGAGGGGCTGTTAGTGGAATTAAACTAAGCTGTGTGGGGGTTTGAACTTTGGTTTCGAGATGATTTTTCTAGTATTAATTCTAGTAGCAACTTGTGCTTTGGGATGAGCTTGGATTCTGGGGCAAAATATACATATAATTCGGTGAAGAACTGGACTTTCAAGTACCACTAAGAATTAAATTAAGCTTTAGCTGAGATCCCGCATTGGGTATATCACCTCAAATCGCAGATATTACAACAACCGCAACTTGAAATTACTAAGTGACAAAAAAAGCCATACCTGAAAAAGATATTACATAGTTTTAGGAGCAAACAAATTCAGCATATTTTTCAAGTATTAATTCTGGTAGCAACTTAGGCTAAGGAATGAGCTTGGATTCTAGAGCAAAATATACATATAATTCAGTGAATAACTGGGCTTTCAAGTAACACTAAGCTTTAGCTGAGATCCAGCATGGGTATATTATTCTGGTCAACAACCCGGTGCGATCTGTAAGCTAAGATCTGGATTGCAACCATATGTCATTATTACCTTCCAAAGAATTCTTAATGAAAATACTCACCTCAAGTAGCAGATATTACAGCAATCGCAACTTACTAAGTGCCAAGAAAATCATATCTGAAAAAGATATTTCCATAACAACAACAACAACAATACAGCTAAGACTCCCATTCACACTTATGATTTAATTATTATTATCCTGAACATACTGGATATACATATATTATATTTTTAAAGAATAAAATTGAACACTTTAAGGTAAAATACCCTTCACAAACAACAAATATTACAAACACTAGGAAGTAGCAAAAAGCCACCACAAAAAATACTTCACATAAACTCGGTCACATACTAAAAACAATGAAGATTCCCTTATACCATAATTATTCGATCCTGAACGTATTGGATAAATTCTATTATTTAAACTGATCACCTTAAGTGCTAATTAGACCCAAGCCAACTGCTGAAATAATTAACTAAGTTAGGGTATTAAAAAGAATTGTTGTAGTTGTAATAGCTACAAATAAAAAACTATTAATTAGAACACATATTATTTTGCTTTTTATTCTGATAAATCGTACAATTATTTATTTCAGACACAGCACAGTATTATTATTATTCACCTGGAAATTTCCTTTTCTTGTTGTTAAGATTGTAAAAATTAGGGATTTCGCTTGAATTATCAGCATAAAAACTATAATTAACTGGGGCGGCATCAATTTGTGCAAACTTTAATATATATGTCCTCCCCTGCGGTCCAGAATTGATTACGTGGAAATTTCCTTTCTTGTTGATGTCTTGTAAGGCTGCATCAGAAAGTGAACTGTACCTGGCTGGCAGCAAAAGCTGATGCTCCTCTAACTCGAGATGAATCCGAACACCATACACCGTTTCAAGCCTGCTTGCAGATTTTATTTTATATGGGGTTCCAAATTCCATGTCGGACATCCTTAAGTATGGCGAGTATTCCGAGCTTTTGAGTTCTGTTGCTGTATCCATGTTGCTGCGGCTGATGCTGTTGATCTCCAGGTGGTTGGGGGTTGAACTGCTAGCGTTCTCCTTCGCAGTTCTCATTATATACCCTAAATCTAGAAACATGATTGAACTTGTCCATGAGTCCGCAGCACATAGATGCACCTGTCTAAACAACTTTGGGGCGGAAGTTTTCATGAATTCCAAGTACAGGGATGCACCTGTGTAAACAACTTTTGGGGGGTTAAGGAATTTGCCACGTCAGCAGTTTTGCACCTGCGTAAGAAAGCTGGAGACCGGAAGTTGGTAAATTGAATTCCATGCACCTGTGTAAACAACTTTTGGGGTTCTAGGAATTTGTCACATCATCATCATCATCAATTCTACATCTCATCATCTGATGAAATTCCATCTAAGACAGCCGGATACCGGAAGTTGGTAAATTTTGTACTTGTCCGTGACTTCCATGCACCTGTGTAAACAACACTTAGGGTTAGGAATTTGCTACATAGGCAGATTCGCCGCTGCGCAAAGTGTTATTATTACAAAGGTGTGTGGTTTATTTATTAAAAAAATAAAAGCAGCATGCAGGGCTGAAAAGCAAAATGGGACCAAACAACACTATCAAAATTGTATTGCGCAACTAAGATGCTTACAAGTATTGTTGAAAGCTGGCAGCAGCCACCATGGAGCAGGTGTGCAGGAAGGAGGAAGAACTGAAAAAAGAAGTGCTCGTGTACGCTGGGAAGAGCTGCATAATGCGTTTGCATTACGAATCAGGACAGGTGTCATCATCAATATAAAGCACGTCGAAGTGAAACAATTTTTAAAGGATGGTTATGCTTTGTTTGAGCGGCGTGTTAAGAACATCTTAAAGAAGCATAATTTCATCAAGGCGTCAACGACTTTAAGCTGCGAGTATGTTAAGCATGGTGTTAATGATGGTGATGTGATAAGTGAAAATACTTTCACACCAAAACTACACCCATTGGGAGCACCGATGATATGGAACAGTGGTTTTTGAAAAACGTGCAGGATGATCTATTGACCCAGGTTGAGGAGTTCCAAGAGAAAGATAGCGGCTGGGCCTTACATACCATAGTGAACTTAATGGTGCACATAAACAAATACGAGCCATTAAGAGGATCGTCATTTATAAAATTGACACAAAGCATCGCAGCAAAGCATGCATGTGTAAATGTGAGAAATAATGATAATGCATGTTTTGCGTGGGCAGTGGTCTCTGCTTTGTATCCAGTAGAGTATAGGGATCACGCATATAGAACATCAAAGTACCCGCACTACAACAATGTGCTAAACTTGAGCGGGATTACTTTTCCAGTTACACTAAACCAAATAAAAACATTCGAAGAAAACAACGGATTATCAATTAATTCATACTGGAAAAGGAAAAGATGAGCGAATACACGACTGTTCCAGCTTACTTAACGAAGAATAAATTGGATAAACATATCAATCTGCTAATGATAAAGTCAAATTATGACTGCAGTGAGGACGATGATGATGATAGTGATATTGTTTATCATTTCTGCTGGATTAAAGACTTATCACGTTTGGTGAGCAGGCAGACATCTAAAAAGGAACACAAAAAATATATCTGTGATAGATGTTTATTTTATTTTAATACTGAAGAAAAGCTCGCAGCGCACGTGCCTGAGTGTGAAAAGGTGAATGACAGTAAAGTTGCTTTTCATAAGGAGAAATTTATCACTTTTAAAAATTATAATTACAAGAATCCGATACCATTTACAGTATATGCAGATTTGGAGTCCATATTGATACCTGTTACCGATGCTGGTAGTAATGGTGATAAGACAAGGAAAATTCAAGAACATGAAGTTCATAGTATTGGATTATATTTTCACTGCTATTACGATGAATCTCTATCATTTTACCGATCGAATCGTGAAAAAACGTGTCTTCAGTGGTTTACATTGCAGCTGCAGGAGATCGCAAATATAGCCGAAGAGCAAATAAAGGATATAAAACCATTAGCACCGTTATCAGCGGCAGGAAAAGTGCATTCAATTAAACCAACCATGCTGCCATATATGCGAGAAACCCTTTGCGCTTGGTGAAACCAGAGTGAGGGATCATTGGCACCTCACAGGCAAATATCGTGGACCAGCACACAACAGCTGCAACATCAATTATAATGATTGTCGCAACATCCCAGTCATTTTCCACAATTTATCAGGATATGATGCGCATTTCATAATCAACATTAACCATACCAGGAAAAGTGGATCTTTTACCGTTGAACAAAGAGCGGTACATTTCATTTACCAAACACATTGAAAGTAGCTCTGCCGTGCAAAGGAGAAAAGACCTAAGTGCAAAAAGCTCGATTCGAGTAAAACGCGTTTCAAGTGTTTTTTTGTTACTTTCTGTAAAATAAGAAAATGAAAATGAAGTTTATTCAAATTATCTAAACTTAGATAATTTGAATAAACTTCATTTGCATTTTCTTATTTTACGGAAAGTAACAAAAAAACAACTTGAAACGCGTTTTACTCGAATCGAGCTTTTTGCACTTAGGTCTTTTCTCCTTTGCACGGCAGAGCTCCATCAAGCTGAGATTCATCGACTCTTATAGATTTATGGATGAATCTTTGGATAAACTAGCCGGACTGCTGCCTAAGGAAAAATTAAAAATAACAAAAGCTCAATGGCAAGACCTGGATGATGAAAGCTTCAACCTTCTCACGCGCAAAGGAGTTTTTCCATATGACTTCATCGATGGTTGGGATAAATTGGAGTGTAATAGTTTACCTAGCGTGGAGCATTTTTATAATAAAATGATTGATGAGCCGATAACTGTAAAAGATTATGAACATGCGCAAAAAGTGTGGGAAAAATTTAACATTAAAAGCCTGGGAGAGTATTCAGATTTGTATTTAAAAACAGATGTTCTTCTGCTGGCGGATATTTTTACAAATTTTAGAGCTATGGGACTGGAGACTTACAAACTTGACCCTGCACACGTCTTCACTCTGCCTGGATATACATGGGCAGCGATGCTGTATTACACGGGAGTGCGCTTAGAAAGGATAATGGATGTTGACATGCTTTTATTTATTGAAAAATCTTGCCGAGGTGGAATTAGCCAATGCTGCTGCAGATATAGTGAAGCCAACAATAAATATATGAAAAACTTTAAACCGGATGAAGAAACTAAATATCTGATGTACTATGACGTGAATAATTTATATGAATGGGCCATGTCGCAATCACTTCCAATCGGAAACTTTAAATGGATTGATAATGTTGATGTTATGAGTGTTGATGATAATTCACCGATCGGCTATATGTTGGAGGTAGATCTTGAATACCCGCAGGAGCTGCATAATTTGCATAAAGATTTTCCATTTTGCCCCACTCATTCAGCACCACCAGGATCAAAACAAGGCAAACTTTTAACCACTTTACACACCAAAGAAAAATATGTTATACATTACCGCAACCTAAAACAATGTTTATCACATGGACTAATACTCAAGAAAATTCATCGCATTCTGCAGTTCGATCAATCACCATGGCTTAAACCATAATGTGGACTTAAATACAGATAAAAGGAAACAAGCCAAAAATGCCTACGAGAAGAACCAATATAAGAAAATAATTAATGCTGTTTTCGGAAAAACTATGGAAAATGTGCGAAAATATTCAAACATAAAACTATGTACAAAGTGGGAGGGGCGGTATGGCGCTAGAAACCTCATTGCAGCACCGAATTTCCATAGTCGCGCAATTTTCAATGAAAATTTAGTAGCAGTTGAATTACGAAAGCTGGTAGTTAAATTCGATAAACCATTATACATTGGTATGGCGATTCTCGACATTTCTAAAATAGCACTGTACGAATTCCATTATGACTTTATGCTAAAAGAGTTGGATGCTGATAAATGCAAAATAATGTACATGGATACTGATTCATTAGTATATGAAATAAAAAATGTTGACATATACAATATTATGAAGAAAAACATAGATAAATTTGATACTAGTGATTATCCTATGACCAACCAGTTTAATATGCCGCAAGCAAATAAAAAAGTTCCTGGATTGATGAAAGATGAATTAAATGGCCGAATAATGACATTGTTTGTAGGCTTAAGGTCTAAAATGTACTCCCTTGAAATAGATGGTGTTGATGAAGTGAAGAAAGCAAAAGGGGTAAAGAAGAACGTTGTGGCGAAAACTTTGCAGATTAGCGACTATATTGAATGTTTGCAAAATTCAAAAAGCAAGATAGCTGAGCAAAAAAGCATTCGTTCATATAGTCATAAAGTGTACACTTTAAACCAAGCAAAGATCGCTTTAAACCCACAGGATGATAAACGCTGCATTATGGACAACGGGATCGACACTCTACCATGGGGACATTTTTCAGTGCAGCAGCAGCAGCAGCAAGAAGGCATGGATGTAGAATAAAACTCACACAAGTGCAATATGTAAATAGTATGAATAAAAGAATAATTATAACTTTTTATAAAAAATTTGTTTTATTTAAAAATTCCCTTATTACAAAAACATTTTTCAGAGCACATCGGCCTTCGTGTATTATGCAGGATAAGAAGCCATTTGTTGTTGTTGTTGTTGTTGATAGTTTGGGGCATCCCTCTTCTTCTACATCATGGTTAGCTCCTCTCCAAATAATTCCTGAATCCATTGTTTCTTTCCAGCTCCTTTAACATAGATTATTTTATCATGCAACAGATCTCCAACTGAATATAGTGTGCGGTAGGGAATGTATCCATCACCCCATCTGAATCCATGGTGATTGTGTCTCAGCCACTCAACTTGTTTCTTTTCAGACCGAGTTAGATGTTTATGTGGGAATGGTGGTTGGAATATGTAGTGCTGCATTTGATTTTCACAATTTAAAAGGGCCAATTCTTTGAAAATAAATTGATTGTTTTGTAATTTGAATCCTTGAATGTCGATGATAATGGTATCCATTTCAAGCAATTTTCCTGACTTCGTTGGTTAGAGGTGTATATTCCACTATTCGATCATGTAGCAATAAACAGTATGCTGTTGTGTTAGTGGGAACGTTTTCCGATGTTTTGAATTCCAACCTTATATCCACAGGACCTGTTTTAATGGTTTCGTTTTGCCGAGAGCAATCAATGACTACGATCGGAGCATCACGCATAAACTCTTCCCTTGAGAGTAGTGGCTGCAACTGGCGTCCATAGTATGAAGTTGGAAATTTTATATACATATCATATAGGAGAGCGTATTTATGAGCATCAAATTTCAAGTTCAGATCATCATATGGGTATGATTCCGAATTCAAGTGCACTTTAACATCTGTCAGCTTGCAGTGGTCAAACTTACTGACATCCTTTGTTTTATCATTTTTACGATTTGTTTGGAGAGCTAGTATGACATATCGGGGCTTTTCCATCTGCGATGACGTTTTGACAGACCACGTGTGATGAGTCGTTGCTGGTAGCGTGGGGTACTCGTATATGTCCCAGCTCCTAAATGGCATTTGTATTTCACGACCGCTTTCAATGATTTTATATAAAGCAATTTTCTCATGATCGGCCACATTAACATGGGGAATGCGCCACTGAAGTTTCAAGATTGAGATGTTTACATCATCTGTCGGTGATATGACCGCATCTTCATCCATCCTGCTTCGTATTAATATGAGTTCATGTTTAGCGTTGGCAATAATTTTATTGTAATCTTCAGCAAAGCCCAGCAATGTTTTTAGAGGGATGCAGAAATTGAAGAATCCATGGGGGGATGTAATTGATTTATCTGGCGACCAACTAGCGTTGTATAACATGCGACTCTCATTTGGGTTTAATGATATGTAATTTTTTAGTGTTGTTGCTATTCCAAGATTTCGAGTTCTATCAATTTCTACACCATTGATTTCATAGCGAATTTCCTCAAAGAGAAACGCTATAGCATTATTTACTAGCCCTGCAGTGCTGGATATTGTTCCGTCAGGTTTAGTTACTGTTCCCTCAATGTATATGAAACTTTCAGCTGGGAGGATATACAGGTCTTGGTTTTGCACTGGAATGCGGGTTTCATCACTATTTTTAAATGAAGAGGCGAACGATGAGTAAGTGTGGTAGTCAATTTTTGTTATGCTATTATCATGGCTTGTGCCTTCAGTAATATCCAAGATGTTATTCATTGCTTCAAATTAAGTCCTATTGATTTTAGAAATTGTATATTATCAGCTCTCAGTTGACGTCTTGCTCGCTTCAAGGTTGTCGGTTGACTAATGTTTTCCGTGAAGTTCATCCTGTTTATATGCTTATTGCTGTTGTTGCTGCCGTAGACTATCATTCTGTGGCTTTAAATGTAGTCTGATAGTTATCGTTTCACCTCGAAAATTTATTAAATCTCCGTCCTGATCAACTAGCTTTAGTGTGAGCGAACTAACACGTTTGACGTTCACCGGTAAATAGATCACATTCGCTGGAACCTCTACTATTTTATAGCCTGGCCCCACGGTTGGGGCAAATTCATGCAGCATATGCACCTGTTTATTGTTGATGTATGAGCCTGATATGATGTTACATTCAACCCTCATAGTATTAACTTTTATAATATTGACGGGTAGATCTGATGTATGTAATATATTTGCTTCCAGTACACGTTTGCCAAATCCCAACAGCGGCGCGATAGATCGCTCTTTATCAAAATGTATAACTTCAGTTGCTTTTATTTCACTCTTCAAGGTATTATTGTTTGCCCTTATTATGACTGTTGCCTTGCTGCTGCTCTTATTTAAGCTTTGCTGCACTGAAGCCGCTATGTCATCAATCTCGTATGATCCAACAGGTATTTCGATACATGCATCACCCACATGCATTAAGTTATTGCTGTCATCAATATTCGGTATAGAATTGTATGTTTGAAAATCAATTAATCCGCAAACGTAGTCTCCAGCTAATTCCAATGGGGGAAAGTATTCAGCGGTGAGAACCGATGCATTGCCAGTAAGAGAGAGTGTTATCGACATGGCTACTTGTTATGAAATGTCTATGTTTGCACTTGAAGGCCTTTATTTATACATTATGTAAGAATTCTAAGCATAAGTGTCCGCAAATCACTGAGTTGAAATTTTGATGAGCTGTATAGTTGTATGTGACTGCATCTCCCAAATAATTTACAACTTCCCGCGGTGGCTGCAGATTTCCAAAACTATCAAAGTAATTTATGATATCTCCATTCTTCTTATACGCTACCCAATGCGTTCCAGGTCCAGATGAAACATCTAGATTTATAATTCCGCTCTCATTTCTCCATGGTTTTTTAGGTAATTGATCGCGCATAAATACTCCTCTAAAGTGGGCTATATTCTGTGCATATTTACGCAGATCATTTTCATTGAGTGCTCTTTTGGGCAGCGACTTTATTAGTTTTTTGGTCGGGGGTTGAGAAAAAGTCCCAGTCCTTTCCTATATGGCTTTAGAAATAATCCTTGTCCATGTTTTCCTAGCGCTATAGCTTCCATTGTCTCATTATGACGTTTCGCTTCCTGAAGCTCCCGACGTGCGCCGCTTGCAGCGTTTACAGCTTTAGCTATGCCTGCTGCACCTCCAGATAGCGCTCCAACGGCTGAAAGACCTGCAAAAAGTGGAATGAGGAACGGTAAAACTCCACCTACTTTAGGCACTGGTATCACTCTAGGTGTAGTGTATGATTTTTTCTTCCCCTTAATAACATTCTTTGCAGCACTTAGAGCAATTTTAGTAGCTTCCAACAGATCTTTCGGCTTCTTCAGCTTTAACACTTTTCTAGCATTACGTACAGCTTCGCGGAATGATGGACGTAACGTATTCTTCTTCTTCTTCGAGCAGGTAATTTTTGCTTTGACACCCATTCCAACTTTTATTTTAGCTTTCATGGCGTTTGTTACTAATAGCGCGTTAGCACGTTCTGCAAAGCTAGCGTCTTTAGATGTTACTCGTTGCCAGGCTTTTTCTTCTAAAATACGGTCAGCTATATGTCGGTCGCTTAAGTCCTTATGATCTCGATATGCAATATCATGCTGTTTGCAGGCTGCGTCTAGTGGGTTGATACCAGGATCACCGCGAGCTAGTCTTTTAGCTAACTTTGTTCCTGGACCACAGTATTAATATCCCGGTAGATGAAGCTCAAGCGGTAACTTATTTATAACAGTGTTTAACAGTCCTCCCCCCTTGGCAGCTTTTCGATGAATGATGCGTTTCTCGCTATGGTCAATCATTTTATAGCTGATAAAAATCTATAAAAGTACGGGTATTTATAGGGATTGTGTTAGTGTACAACATGAAGTTTATCAAGCAACAAGCGTGTCTTCCAGTTAGAAATACTGATGTGGAAATTACAAGTACATCAAAGAAGCATGGGGTGCTGCTACCAAACAGTATAAGAGGTATTATTGTTGGACCGTCGAATTGTGGCAAGACAAATGTTATGCTAAGTCTACTGACTGGAGCATCCTAACGGTCTGAGATTCGAGAATATATACATTTACTCAAAGTCGCTAAGTCAGCCGAAATACGAGTATTTAGGAGAAGTTGTAGCTCACATATCAGGTTTGGGCTATTATACGTTTTCTAACAACCACGATGTTATACCACCGGAGGAAGCAAAGCCAAACTCAATTTTCATCTTTGATGATGTAGCCTGCGATAAACAAAATAATATTAGAGCCTACTTTTGTATGGGGAGGCATAACGACATTGACAGCTTTTACCTCTGTCAAACTTATACTCATATACCAAAGCATCTAATCCGAGATAATGCAAACTTTCTGATCATATTCAAACAAGATGATTTGAACCTGAAGCATGTATACAATGATCATGTGAATAGTGATATGGAATTCGCAAAGTTCAGAAAAGCGTGTGCAAACTGTTGGAAAGACAAATATGGATTCTTAGTAATTGATAAGGACAGCCCCATGGGCAAAGGTCGATATCGAAAAGGCTTTGATGCATTCATGAGCCTATGAAGGAGCCCACCTAATCAGCTGACCAGGTCTTTCAGCTCTGCCTGGCTGGTCTGTCTGGCTGGTCTGTCTGGCTGGTTGGCTGGTCTGTCTGGCTGGTTGGCTGGTCTGTCTGGTTGGTCTGTCTGGCAGGTTGGCTGGTCTGTCTGGCTGGTCTGTCTGTCTGGCTGGTCTGTCTGGCTGGTCTGTCTAGCTGGTCTGTCTGTCTGGCTGGTCTGTCTGGCTGGTCTGTCTGGCTGATCTGTCTGGCTGGCTGGCTGGCTGGTCTGTCTGGTTGACTGACCTGTCAGGATCTATATAAATGCTTATTAGCATAGCTGTATATCATTGTAGCTGTAACCACCTGTGTAGCAACATGAATGAAAAATTGATGAAGGATATTATAAAGACTCGTGAGGCTATACGAAGAAAATATAAAGCTCTCAAGACTGGTAAAATTGAATCTGAAGCTCAATTAGAGGAAACATTTAAACCTATAACCAACACGCTGAAAAAGCTCACAACAACAGCAGCATCAGTGAAACTTGAACTAAAAGAAGAAGAAGATGAAATTAAGCAAGAGGGCAATGAAGAAGCATACACACCACCACCACGTAAATACTTAAAGCTAGAGCCACCGAGCATGAGTTATTCTGAGGATGATGATGATGACGATGATCAGTTTGTCACACCTACAAAAGAACCAAAATTAGAGTCTGCATACCAGATACTAAATAAACAACTACTGGAAAATGATAGCACGAGAATTGATAAAACGTATGGAGCGTACTATAAGAACGACATGTGGAATATTGGTAATTCGAGATTAAAAGTTGATAAAGAATACTTTCTTATAGATGGCAAGCGGTACAAGATAACTGAAGGTCTAGCTGAATTAATTTTTATGAAAAAGCCTCGAGGCTACTCAAAAGAAGACTTGTCCAATTATCAAAAAATTGTAAATGATACATGCACCCACAGACGTGATTTTAAGGAAAACCAGCAAATAAAAGGAACAAATAGCTTCAAATATAGAAACATAATAAAAAAGTTGATTCACACTCCTCATACTGGAACGGGAATAATGCAAATTCCAAAGAAAAATATCGATTACATATATTGGGATGACCCCAATGAGCCAGTTGATAGGCTCCGAATATTGATAGCATCGCAGCAAGCTGGAAATAATAGCCATAGTAATGAAATAGTGTCAATCATTGAGGAGTTGCGGGAAGCTGACATTATAGTATAAATATTCCCACCCACATAGAACTATTAACATTTCGGAAATGAGCGTTGACAAGTTTGGTCGATCTTTTAAACGGCAAAAATTTAGAGCAGTGGGTGATCGCGGTCCACCTGGAATTCCTGGAAAAGACGGTCCTGCTGGACCAAAAGGAAACGGTTTCAATTTAACATCAGATGGTGACTATGATCTTACCTTGAAAAGAATCAAAAACCTAGGTGATCCAAAAGAAAATGCTGACGCTGCAACCAAAAACTATGTCGACGAAGAAATACGGGAAAACATTGACAAAGCAGTAGAGAATCTAACGATGTTCATTTATCGCGAAATTGCGAAGATCGAAAATTATATATTCTCACACATAATTAATAAGAAGGCTGAAAATGGCATCTCTGAGTAAGAGGCAAGTAGTAAATGAGCTTCACAAACCTGCTCGTCGAAATTTTTCTAGGCGGAGAGTTATCATTAAAGGTCTGGATGATTTGTGGCAGGCTGACTTGGTGGAAATGGATGCATATAAACATGTAAACAAAGGATTCCGCTACTTACTGACTGTAATTGATGCATTTTCTAAATATGCCTGGGCTATGCTAATTAAAAGAAAAACCGGTCCAGAAGTCACAGAAGCGATGCAATCAATATTTAAAGATGGGCGCACACCTAACAATTTGCAAACGGATGATGGTAAGGAATTCTACAACTCTCACTTTCAAAAGCTAATGAGCAAATATAAAATCAACCACTACTCAACATATACATCGCTTAAGGCAGGGGTTCCCAACCTTGTGCCCGCGGGCGCATATGTGCCCACGAAGATATTTAATTGTGCCCGCGACAAAGGGCTAAAATACGGAAAAAAAACAAATCTTAAAAATACAAAAAATTTAAAAGTTACTTTAATTTTAAAAATCTTGCTAGATGTAGTGAGAAATTCGCTAAATTGGCTACACTAATATCTGTCTAATCCACCACGCGAATTAGACCCTTAGACCCTAACTTTGTCGGTTAGTTCCCACGATTTGGTCGCATTTTTATTGTTTTTCTCGCTAAGTAGCTTTGAGTAAAACTGATTTGCTTAGTACGAAAAGCAATAAAATCGCGGCCAAACCGCCATCCAATATGAAAGGAGTTGTCGCAGCGTGCGGTCGTTGTAAACTCTTACTGTTATCATCAGGTGCTACCGATGTGTTGTGTTTTTTTTAAATTCGACTTGTGCCCGCCAGTTTGTTTTGCAATCTCGAATGCGCCCGCACCACAGAAAGGTTGGGAACCCCTGGCTTAAGGCATCAATAGTGGAAAGATTCAACCGAACTTTAAAGAGCATGATGTGGAAGGAATTTAGCATGAATGGATCCTACAAATGGATTTCTATGATGAAAAAACTGCTATCACAATACAATGCAAAAAAACATCGAACAATTAAAATGCGTCCCTGTGATGTTAATAGGACAAATCAGAGTGCCCAATTTGGATGCGGCCAGTAAAACTCAGCATACAACTACATGTAAACGCCCTGTGCGTGAGCCCCCTTTGAAATGCTCGAGCTCATCCCAGTTTCTCAGAATTTTGTCTACTTTTTATGGCCTTAAAATTTTCAATTTGTTTGCCAGGGTTTCTTAGAATTTCTGATAGTTTTTCTAATCGTCGGGATTTTCTGAAATTTAAAGAGGACGACTTTTCAATAGTTTTTTAGCATGTCGCAAAATATTTCACTTGAGGGTTTCCCGAATATTTTCAGGTTTGGGGAGTTTTCTACCATTTGTGATAAAATTTACATTTACATGAATTGCACATTACATTTATTACATTAATTATTAGTCAAAACGAATTATTACTCTGATTATTTACGTAAAACTTATATCTAATCTTAATAATAATAATAATAGGGTTACCCTTCTAACACAAAAGGCGCACTTCTATGCTAGGGAAACAAATTTGCGATTTTTCGAAAATTCCAACAGGATTTCTTTTTCAATTGTGTCTTAAGTTTTCTAAATGAGTTCCCCAATTATAAACCGATCTTACAAGAAATGGCAGCAATGTTAAAAACAAAAGAACATAGTTTATTACTCCAAAAGTAATGAATCGATCTTGTTGTAATTTTTTGTACTTTGTCGGGGCTACATAGACACCATCTTAAAAAATTGTCAGCCCTCTATGTGCAGTTTTATTCAAGTAAACAAAGAGTGAAAATAACATGATTTGAAAACTTTGGGAGGTTTTTACAAGATCACACTTGCACCTAGGGACTAGGGACCTAGTAGGGTTTATTTTTTAGATAATTTTATAGGGAAGAGCTTCCTCAATGCGCATGGTATACTAAAAGTTAGCAGGAACGGAGATATTGAAAGAAATGTAAAAATTGCATATTTTATTCACAATAAGTTATTCGGCCAACCAAATTGTGGGCAAACTTAGGGTGTTAAACTACATCCTAAAACGCAACGACTCCAATAATAATCTCGCCAATGGGCCAAAATAGCCATAAAAATGCCTCGCCGACTAGTCTACTAGTAAAGGCTCAAACAGAACCAATCCGTTGCTTCCGTTTTTAAAAGTTGGAAATTTGACATTTCCATAAACTTTTCATGAGACGAACGGAGCGGTAGCGACAATCAACCGGACGCAATGTTAAGAAGAACAAAGGAAAGCCGTGTGGAGCGGATGGAACGGATGGGTCCTGTTTGAGTCTTAAGACTTAAAAATTGATATTTAAATAGTCCAGGAGCGCGTTCAAAAACCTTACTATAGTTGAGGAGTGGGCGAACAAAACGGCACATGTCCAGTTTTGCAAATTGTTCAGAAATCGCAAAAAACTGTTTCTGCCTCTGAACTGATCACATTAACTATTTATGAGTATGGTAGGTTGTGCTACTATTTGAACTCATTCAGACGGAAAAATTTTTTTTTAAATATGTTTAATACTTTAAGAGAAAAAATTAAAACAAAAATGGACATGTGCCCTTTTGCGGGGACAGAACTGGACATGTACCGTTTTGTCAAACCCTTGAATGGACATGTGCCTTTTTGCAGGAACCCAACTGGACATGTTTTTTTGTTTTTAGCCTTTTAGGGAGCTCCCTGGCCCCCTTAGAGGCAAGGGGAGATTTTTCTGGTATTTTTTCCTTATAGTAGGGTCTGTTACGCAAATTTTAAGGGGTCATAGTGCCCCACGGCTTGTTTTGGGGCCGTGGGAGGCAAAAGTGAGGTAAATTTTAGTGCAGTTTATGATGCACATACAAATCGATGTAATTAGAGCCTCAGGTGAGGTGCAATGAACTTCCATTGTTGATTAAAAACTTTTTTGTATGAAATACGTGCCCTTTTGAAAATCCACATTAACGAATGGTTAAAAAATATGAATATTCGTAGGACATGTGTCTTTCTGCAGGGAAACCGTTACTTTGCTAACAAAAAAATATTACATGAAAGTGATTTTTGAAGTGTCTGAAATTGAAATTAGTTGCAGTTTAGTGTAATGAACACGATTCCGTCAAAAAACTTAAAACAGCCAACCATGGACATGTGCCGTTTTGTTCGCCCACTCCTCAGTTAAACACGAGGTAAGCTGTGGTTATGCTACATCACTTCACTTAACCACGAAAGTTTATGTTTAACCATGGAGGTTTTGAACGCACCGTGGTTAACTACGTGGTAAGGAAAATTTAAAATTTTTTCCCATAAAATAGTGTCGACTATTTGCCGCAATTATTTCCAATAATTATTTATTTAAAATAATCTCACAAATCCCACTTTGATTTGTTCATTATTAACATTAAAACAAATGTCAAAAAATTGTTTTTATTCTTCTTCTTCTTAACTATCGCTAACCATGCTCCCGAGCATGGTTAAAATTTAACTACACCATGGTTAACCACGGGAGTTGTTGAACGCCAAAAAGTTATGCTCGTGGTTATGTTGTAGTTAACCACGGAGTTTTTGAACGACAAAAGTTTACCATAGTTAACCATGGTTAACCATAGTAAGGTTTTTCAACGCGCTCCAGGAGGGATAGCGAAAAAGTTAAAATAAATGATTTTTTGACGTTATAATTAAGAGAAATATCGTAGCAATTCAATGAATGTGTTTTGGATAAAATTGGTTCAAGGGAACAGGTGGAAACAAGTTTTTTCACGTTTTAGGTACGAATAAATTTTGTTTTGGAAAACAAAAAATAGGACATAATTATGCTAAAGACGAGAAATATGAGTTTTAGAGAATTGAAATCGATCAACAGATTTTATTATTATTATTAATAAGATTAGATATAAGTTTTATGTAAATAATCAGAGTAATAATTCGTTGTGACTAATAATTAATGTAATAAATGTAATGTGCAATTCATGTAAATGTAAATTTTATCACAAATGGTAGAAAACTCCCCAAACTTGAAAATATTCGGGAAACCCTCAAGTGAAATATTTTGCGACATGCTAAAAAACTATTGAAAAGTCGTCCTCTTTAAATTTCAGAAAATCCCGACGATTAGAAAAACTATCAGAAATTCTAAGAAACCCTGGCAAACAAATTGAAAATTTTAAGGCCATAAAAAGTAGACAAAATTCTGAGAAACTGGGATGAGCTCGAGCAAGACCCTCTCAACTACAGGCCTCGTAGATGTATTTTTCGTGGTGGTGGTAATGGTCCCAAAAGTCACCACACACCGGAGTAACATGGCGCGGAAGCCGTACGCGCAGAATTTTTGTGTTTATTTTTGCAGTAAAAAGTGAATAAAACACTGTATTTTATAACTTTTTACTGCAAAAATTTAAAAGGATTACCAGTGATTTGTGATTTAGTGGTATAGTGTTTTAATTATCAAATATCAGTGAATAAGTGATTTTAGGTTAGGTTTTTTTGTTTATAGGGAAAATTGAAAAGAATTTAGGTGTTACAAGTGAAAGAAATTACATAAATTTAGGTGTTACAAGTGCAAGAAATTACACAAATTATTATTGGTGAAACATAAATTATAGGTGAATTTACAAACATCCGTCTGGGATTATATATTTACATATATTTCGGAAGGAAAGAATTTTTGGGTAAGTGCTGGATCCATTATGCCGGGCAGTTTTAAAAAACTGTTTTGTTTTTAAAATTTTTGTTTGTTTTGATTTACCCACTCGAAATGGGACAGTGTTTTGTTTATAAAAACACTATTCTCCGACAAAAATGTTTTCATAATTGTTCGAATTTTACAAAACTTTGACATTTTTGTTGGCAAAAACAGTTTTTGTTTCTGTTTCCTGTTTTGTCTGCTTGGTGGAAACCCGGCATTATCAATCTTTTTTGAAAAACTTTTATTAGGTATTTTAATTTCATTTTAATGCCTTTCTTGAAATTAGTAGGGGTATTCATGATCTGTGTTATTTGTGTTATTCATGTTAAACAAATGTCATTTACTATGAGTTTTATTTTCGATTTAGTATAAATAACACGAATAACACAAATAACACAGATCATGAATACCCCTATTGTAATTTCTTGAAATAACAATAAAACAGCGTAAATTAAATAAGGCCTGATATCAGGCATTTCTTTGATGAAAACTCATCCCAATTTTCAGGATCTGCCTAATATGTCTTTTTAAGAATGGGCAGAACCTACTACCTAGAACTGTCCTCCCCAAAGGAGGACGATTGGGTACTTTATAATTGTGCAAATAAAGAAGTCATTTTTGCGGATTTCTTTAGATATTATATATTTATATTTTAAGTATTTGTTTGGGCGTTGGGTGAAAATAGTAGTCATTTTCTGGAAGCTCCTACTATCTTCCTTACGTTTTTTTTCTATCCTCTAGAATTTCCAATATAGACAGTGGAAAGCTAAATTGTTATAGGCGCCAATGAAGAGAAAATAGTCTCGAAAACTGGCGCTTGTGACAATGAACTTTCCAGTATCAATATTATCTGTAATCTTTTTGTCTATCTATCCAGTCTTTTTTTCTAATTTCGTCCTCACTTTTCTTTTAATTTCAGATTTCTAAGCGGGGATACGGCTATATTCTTATATATGTAGTATTTGCTTGCTTCTTGTGCATGTTTATTTTTTTCATTTATTTAATTGAGTAGTTAGTATTTGATCAGTTTACGTAGTTAGTATTTTTTTTATTAAATAAATATAAAATGCCTCGACGTTGTTGCGTACCGGGTTGTCGTTCTAATTACGACAAAACCAGAAAAGATGAAGCCGTTGAAAACGTATCCACATTCGCTTTCCCAAATAACGAAAATTTGAGAAAGTTATGGTTGCACGCCATACCCCGGAAGGATTTTCAACCAACAAAATGTTCAGTGGTTTGCATTCGGCACTTTCGCGAAGCCGACCTTGTGAAGAGGCCATATGAAGTGAAAGTGCCTAAATTACTTCCGCACGCGATTCCCTCGGTTTTCCCCAATTTACCGAATTATCTAACAAAACCTGAGCCGGTAACTTTACGGAAAGAGCCTTCGCGCCAAGAAAAAGTTGCGGCTAGGCATGAAGAACTTTGTGAAAAATTTTTACAAAGTGATAAAATCCGCGGATTCGAAGATTTTCTTCGAAACTTAGAGACCAAGGTCAATCTGAGCGGTTTTTATACCCTTAAAAGTGAAAACGAGATCATTATTTTCAGAGTTACGCCTCAAGAAAATTTTGGTTGCGAGTTTTCAGCTCGGATTTGCATTAGCAAAGACCTATTAGTTACAGTTATCGTCAAAGATACTGAAATTCCATCTGCAGACTTAAGTTTCGTTTTGCCTAAGACCCTGCAATTATCCCTATGGTCTCAATTAATAAATTTAATTGCGCGATACAAATTTGTTGAAGCTCCAGAATCTGCTAACAGTGACTTTTACATCGATAAAGCAGTATTTTACTTGCATAAAGCTGCTGAGGTGGAGCAGGATTCTGAGAGAAACGGAAAATTTAAATTGATTAAGAATCAATTGAAATTATCGTTATGTAAGCGCCCGCAATATGATACCGATACCTTAATTATGTCGTTTTTAATTTTTACCCAATCTGCGGCTGCTTACAAATTGCTGAAGAATTTTTTGTCCTTACCGTCCACGCGTCATCTTCAGCAAATTTCCGCTTCGCTAAATGTAACTCCCACTAGAAATAGTTTCTCAAATGGTGAGAGCTATTTAAAAGAAAGGGCGTCGAAGCTTTCGAGCCGGGAAAAATATGTCGCGTTGTTAATAGATGAAATTTATATTGAGCAAGGGTTGCAGTACAAATCCGGGAAAGTAGTTGGATTTGCAGAGAACATGCCGACTGAAAAGGCTAGGACGGTACAGTCGTTTATGATTAAATCGTGTTTTGGTCCTTTCAAAGATATTGTACGGCTTGCTCCAGTTTTAAAGAGCACTGGTCAGCAGCTTGTTTCATTGACCACAGAAGTCGTAGAAAATGTCCAGAAAGTATTAGGGTTACGCGTTATTGTTATAATCACTGATAACAATAGGACAAACCAGGCCATGTATAGATCACTACAACAGTCGACGGCGAATTACTATCCAAACCCTCAATACGAAAATGAAGTTATTTACTTAATGTTCGATCCTGTTCATCTGTTTAAGAATTTCAGAAATAATTGGCTTAACGTTAATAATTCTACGCGTTCGTTCATATATCCAGATTTTGAAACGGGAGAAATAAAAAATGCCAAATTTTCTGATTTAGTGGATTTGTATCACAGTGAATCCACTTTAGAGATTCGGAGAGCATATAAATTGAACAGGAAATCAATAAATCCCGACACTATGGAAAGACAAAATGTTGCTTACGTCGACAACATTTTTCATGACTCCACCATAGCAACTTTAAAAGCTTGCCCGGAAACAGTAGAAACGGGTGAGTTTTGCGAAATAATTCGCAAGTGGTGGAACGTCGTTAATGTAAAGAGTTCTTTTAAAGGTAGTCGTACGCGAAACGAATGGTGCAACCCTATTTCGGATAGTAACGAAGCTTCGGTGCATTTTTTACACAATTTTATTGAATGGCTCCATATATGGAACACTTCCGAAAATAATAACGGTGTGTTAACTTCTGACACATATAAAGCAGCCGTTTTAACTACGACAACATTAATTAGTTTAGTTGAAGATTCTTTTAATAAGCTAAGTGTTTCGTATGTTTTACTCGGAAAATTTCAGACGGATGATCTAGAAGGGCGATTTCGCTTATATCGTTCTTTATCAGGGTCTAGTTACAGAATTTCATATTCGGAACTTCTGGAATCTGAGAAGAAAATAAGAATCCACAACATTTTTGCTCATGACGTAGATCATAAAGAGCTAAAAAATTCTCAAGATAGCGAAGTGATCGATATTTCTGATTTTGAATCAATATTCGACACAAACGACTACTTAGCCGCGGCTATTCTAGATGATTCCCCCATTATCTATGCGGCTGGGTACGCATCGTTCGCGGAATCTAAACGACTGTCGTGCGTTTATTGCAGAGCGCTAATCCTTGAATCAAAGGGTGGCACTGCAAATGATGTTTATTTCGATTCCATCCAAAGAGGTGGTTTAAGTATTCCCACTATGCAGGTAAAGATACTTTTGAATCATGCTATCGCGGTTTTCCAGGAAATTATCCGCCAGGAAAAATTAACTATAGCATTTTTTGGGAGGGTTAAGCAAAAAGAATTGCTTTCGTTATTAGCGATCAAAAGTATTTTAGTGGGCGGGTGTGAAGACGCGATCGATTTCGACTACGAATGTTCCTGCGGGTCCACGAGCATGCAACTCTACGCTCAAATTTGCAATCGGTTCGCGAATATTATTTTAAATAACCATGTCAAGTTTAGAAATGACATGGACCGTCTCCCAGGGGCGAGTTATCGTCAACTCGGCAAATTCGCGCATACGTGAGGCTTTTATTTTCTGTAATATATTGGATTGTTATAGTTGCTTTAATCGTTATGTTTGAAATATATATTTTGTTTACTTATTTATTGCAATATTTAATTGTATCTTTTTTGTTATATTTTTATTTATATATTTTATTTGTTGAGTTTTATTTTTTGTAGCTTGTGATATTCATCAATGTGCCTTACATGTCGAGATTTTTTATTTTTATTTGAATTTTAATCTTTCCGCTGTATGTGCTTCGGATTAGTGAGCACAACATGCTTAAAGCACATTGATGAAAAGATGGTGCATAGGCCTACAGGGGAAACCGGCCATCTGAATGAATTAAACGGTTTAACGCATCTTCTGGCGAAACCTCAGGGGTGATGTGGAATATCGCCTGTTTCTATATTACCTAAGGTGGACCAGTTTGTTCACATTCGCGATGGTTGTTGTGGTAAACAAAGTAAAAGTAATTTCCGCATAGTTAAAAGAGTTCCTCCATAGATTTTAAGATATGTTTATTAATAAAATAACAAATTTCAAGATTTACCAAACCCTCCCATTAAATTACTTTAACCACCCGCAGTGCCCTGCTGTAATTGTCTCATCATATTTTGTAATCCAGACATGCCACCCATCTAAAATATCAATAAAATAACAGAAAGTCATATTTTAACAGAAACATATCAAACCTGTTGTAACATCCATGGATCAATCATTTTAGCCATTTGTTGATTTAGTTTAGCCATTTGTGTGGGATTAACATTCTTTGCCATATCGCCAGCTTTAAACAATCCTTTAATACATCCCATTTTCTTAACCACAGCCGCAAATTTTGTATAGTGTGAAATTAGTTCTTTGACTTCTTTTTCTGTGATTCCTGATCCTTGAGCAACCCTTACTATTCTTCCAGGTTGTTTACTAAACAATTTTGCACCATCTCGACTGTCCAATTCGCCATCTCACATACTATCCATCATAGTCATCATCCGCTTTATTGTAGCCATCGACTCTTGTTCTCCTCCTTTTGTAATGAAGTCTTGATAAAATCCAGGAATCATGCCCTGAGCTTACCATTATTTGAGAGAATTGGCCCATTTTCATAATATTTTGGAACTGTTCATACATATCACGAATTGTAAATTGACCATGTTTAATTTTTTCAAGCAGTTCGTCGTCGTCTAGTTTTAATTTATTTACTTTGTCTATGAGGCCCTTGATATCGCCCATACCAAGTAATTTATTAACAAACGGTTTAATTTTAAATGGTTCCAAGTCATCTATATGTGAATGAATATTATAGCAGATTTTGTAGCTGCCACGCTGAAAGAGGAGTGTAAAACCAATGTTTTGTTTATAATTTTCATTCATTGTCATCTATATGTTCTCCAGTGCCAATGAGTATTATAGATTTTGTAGCTGCCACGCTGAAAAAAAGAGTGTAAAACCAATGTTTTGTGTTTATAATTTTATGAACTTACGCAGACAAGGCGCCACCTCCCTTGGCATGATCATCGAGTTTCGTAATTATAACAGAGCCAATATCTACTTTATCTTTAAATGCTCTAGCTTGAGCCTCGCAAGCTTGACCGATAGTTGATTCCATCACGAATATAATATTATCGGGTTTCTAAAACTAGATGTTAATTTGAGAAATTTAAAAAATGTTTTTAAGCTTACGATGGCTGTTGCAACTACCAACATCTCTTCGAATAGTGATTCCTCTTCTTTATGTCTGCGCTAATATCGATTATCATTTCGAAACCTTCCATCTTGAACATTTCAACACCATATTGAGCTATTACTTTTGGATCAACTTCTGTGTAACTATGTACCATAAAATGGAATCCTGGCCTTTGTTGCAGTTTGCTTGATTTGGTCGTAGCCGTAGTCAGTGATTTAATTAAGAAAAATGAAAAAAAAAGTGATTAAGTGTCTTTTAGGAGTGTTAATTGTATCGTGATAATTTTTTTATTATATTCGTGGTGTGTTTTCGTGTTCATTGTGCGGTTTCATGTTTTGTGCGGTGATAGAATTAAAACTGAATTTAAAGTGATTAATACGTATATTATGGAATTATTCCCAAAAATATAAGTGCAGAAAACCCTTTTCTTGTTCACTTTTCCTTTCACACTTTTCTGTACTTAAAGTTAAATAATAATTCCATAATATATATTCCTCACCTTAAAATCACTTTTAATTCTATCACCGCACAAAACATGAAACCGCACAATGAACACGAAAACACACCACGAATATAATAAAAAAATTATCACGATACAATTAACATGCTTAAAAGACACTTAATCACTAATTTTTATTTTCATTTTTCTTAATTAAATCACTAACGAACTAATCACAACGTACTCTGCGCCATTAAATTCTCAGCAACTGTCAAATTTTGGGAAACACTTTTTACTTGGATTTATCAGTGAATAGTTTTTTAGTGATTTCATTAAAATAAATAAAACAAATTTGGTGATTAAGTGTGTTTAAGTGTTCAAATTGTTAAGGCGATCCCTTTTCCCTTAATATACACGAAAAAAAACACCGCGAATGTAAAATAAATTGATCACCTCAACAATTAAGACACCAAAAATACACTAAATCACTATTTTTTTATATATTTTTTTATTATCACTAAAGAAATAATCACTGATAATCCTTGTATGGTTTAAAGCGATAAATTTCAATAATTTACCACTTTTTACCACAAAACTATGACGAAAACACTCGCGAACGTACTCTGCGCCATTAAATTCTCAGCAACTGTCAAATTTTGGGACCATTCTCAGCAATTGTTGTATTAGTGCCCAATAAAACTGCATGGCCTGTAGTTGAGAGGGTCTTGGCTCGAGCATTTCAAAGGGGGCTCACGCACAGGGCGTTTACATGTAGTTGTATGCTGAGTTTTACTGGCCGCATCCAAATTGGGCACTCTGGGACAAATGAAAAGCTACTTCTTGCTACAGCCTATAATCACATCAAAATTGCCCCTTCACCCGCATATAAAATAGGAGACCGCGTCCGCATAAGCAAATATAAACATCTATTTGAAAAAGGCTACACACCAAACTGGACAACTGAAATCTTTAAAATCTCCAAGGTTCAACTGACTAATCCACCGACATATCAACTTGAGGACTACCAGGGCAACCCCATTAAAGGTGGATTCTATGAAAAGGAATTGCAGAAAGTTAAACATTCAGATCTCTACCTAGTTGAAAAAATATTGAAAAAGAGCGGTGATAAAGTTTATGTTAAATGGTTGGGGTTCTCACGAGAACATAATTCTTGGATAAATGCTAATGATGTATTATAAATTAAATAAAAAGACATTTTTTTTTTTATAACAAATTTGTTTTATTTTCAAATCTTATGCTATATATTTTTTCACGATGATGTTGGTTTAATATGGGCTCTAGGATTTTGCCTGTATTGATGACTCTCTGTTGAAATCTGCATCTATCAAGGGCACTTATATGCCATTGCCCCATACGGCTAGCTCTATAAGCGAAATCCCATACATGCATAATGTGTAATTCAGGCGCTAGTGTAAATCGAACCCTTTTCTGCATTCTCTACAGCTGCTTTTGGTGATCCGGACATAAAAATTTACTAGACGTTGAACTTCCCGTTTGTACCGCTCCACAAAACAGCATCCACATGTATCTGGTCCACAAGTTGTTTTATCGTTCGACCATGGGCAGTTCTTGTAATGTGCTCCATGTATAGAATTAACTTTTCCAGCATTTTCATATTCTTGGACATATCTATAGAGTTGTTCTATTTTACCCTTATGCTCCTCCAACAGAATACTAGAGTATTCTTCGAGAAATTTTGGGATGCTCATATTTACCTATCATCTGCTGATATCTTATGGATGAAGAAGTATCTTTACTCTCAGATGATGATGATGATGATGATTGCTTCGATTTAATTGATAGAGAATTCAGCTGATATTTTAATTCTTTTACTTTGCTTCCTTTATCACACTTTTCCTCAAGCAATCTGGTAGAATCCTTATAACTGTTCATCACCGCAACCGGAAGAAAACTAACCTAACATTCACCCTTCAAGGATTTATATACATAATAATTGAATCAAAGATCATTACAAAAGATCCCTCAAGAGCTTCTTTAATTCTTAGTTCAACTAGCTTCTCACAGCTGGCGCTCACATCTCGCACCAGCCCAGTTATTCACTGAATTATATGTATATTTTGCTCTAGAATCCAAGCTCATTAATTAGCCTAAGTTGCTACCAGAATTAATACTTGAAAAATATGCTGAATTTGTTTGCTCCTAAAACTATGTAATATCTTTTTCAGGTATGGCTTTTTTTGTCACTTAGTAATTTCAAGTTGCGGTTGTTGTAATATCTGCGATTTGAGGTGATATACCCAATGCGGGATCTCAGCTAAAGCTTAATTTAATTCTTAGTGGTACTTGAAAGTCCAGTTCTTCACCGAATTATATGTATATTTTGCCCCAGAATCCAAGCTCATCCCAAAGCACAAGTTGCTACTAGAATTAATACTAGAAAAATCATCTCGAAACCAAAGTTCAAATCCCCACACAGCTTAGTTTAATTCCACTAACAGCCCCTCCCAGCACGGACCTCACACACACACACACATCGAAGTTTAACCCGAGATCCCCCCCAAGCTCCCACCCAGAGCTTTCCCCGCTCGTCTACGTACAAATAAAGCTTTCAAAACACTCCAGGTGCAATTCACACCATCAAAGCTCCCACCCAGAGCTTTCCCTGTTCGTCCACGTACAAATAAAACTTTCAAAATGAGCTTTCTCTGCTTATCTACACACAAATAAAGCTTTCACCCATCTCCACCCACCAACTCCCAGCCACCTTATCCAAGACACAAACCTAAAACACCTCATACACGTACATAAAGAGCTTTCCCTGTTCGTCCACGTACATAAAGAGCTTTCCCTGTTCGTCCACGTACATAAAGAGCTTTCCCTGTTCGTCCACGTACAAATAAAGCTTTCCCTGTTCGTCCACGTACAAATAAAGCTTTCAAAATGGCGGAAAAGTAATTTTTGACCCCTATGTTAAATCCCATAAGAAAGTGTGCCAGAATCCCCATAGCCTTACTACTCTTATGCCTTTCGGCTAAAACTTATCTATTTTATAATTATATTTTATCTCTAAAAGGAAAACATTATCAATATCAACTTAATTCTAAGAAAAATTGGAAAAAAAACTTAGACACTATATGTATTTTATATAAAACCTTACAACTACTTAATTCTATGACTTAGATCTAGCACTATCTGGGCGGGGGGCAGCGGAGACGATAAAATCGTCTCAGGTGACCCCCGTCCAGGCGACGGGCTTCCACAGACTCGAGTGATGCTAGAACTCAAGTTCGTGAAAGCTCGCACCACTTACTTACAAGCTAATTAACCTAAACACAAAACTATCCGGACGGGGTACAGCGGAGGACCTGCCTCGGATGTACTCCGTCCAGGCGACGAGCTTCCACGGGCTCGTGTTAGCAAAACTAACAAAACAAACAAAGAACAAGTCATGCGCCTTACCTCTAGACTACCGAGGCCCCCTACCGAGTCTGATTTTACTTCTGAGTGCTTCTGTCAGTTTGGGGGCTTATGGATGAGCGAGTCGACTATACCTTTTTGGTGCCATCGGTTTGTATGGGAATAATTGCTGATGAGCAGTCCATTATTATATGTCAGTGGGGCTCACGCACAGGGCGTTTACATGTAGTTGTATGCTGAGTTTTACTGGCCGCATCCAAATTGGGCACTCTGGTGTAAATACGCCGATTGGCCGATTGCTTTTCTTGTAAAAATATTTGACCGGGACGAGAGTGGAGTAGGACTGGACCGAGAACGGCATGATAGTGTGAAGCGACCTTCAACTCTCAGGTTGTAGTTATTTCACTCTAAATGGCGTGCGACTTCTTAAGAAACCTGAGTCCACTTTGCCATTCATCTGCCCGATGAACGAATATAACGTCAGCGTCGTCAAGGGTGACGTAATTATAACAAGTGATGTTTTGTTGGAAAGCTATCCCTGGACAGAATCCAAAAAAAAAACACTTCGTTTAGAAAGGGTCTCAATCCATCGAGTTTATTAGATACTTATGTTATCAATTTAAGGATACTTAACTTATCAATTTAAGGTCTTTCTGACACTTAGCCGAAGTTTTTTCACTTAAACAAAAAAGGCGCAACCGAAAGTTATGAATTTTTTGTTCAGATAATTTTTGCGTTAATTCTTGTTTCGGCACCTCAAAGAAGTCGATATAGTTTTTGGTTTGCGCGATATCGTGCAGATATAAAAATCACTTATGTCTTTTAAAACAAAAAACAGCTCGACCGAATATTATAAAAATCTTTTCAGATCACACGCACACACTTACACACACGTACTTCTTCTCAAATTTTTGCTTGAAATGCTCTTGAGACCTTGAAAAATGGAAATACGTTGAAAACTCCGATTTCGCTTTTCGGACCGATTACAGTAACTTCCCTATAAACTGGGAAGGTAAAAATCGATAAATATATTCATCTTTCTGATTCCTTACCAGTCGATACGATTTTAGATAATCGATTACAACAATGGTAAGTTATTACAAAATCGTGATTATAGCCGTGTTTTTTAATGAACTATCTTATATATTAATAGGCAAACAAAAAGTTTGTACACGCTAAGGCTTTTTTGTTCGTGGACCGATTTCGTTTAAATTTTCAGAAAATGTTCTTTTTATGGCATAGTTTTGTAATAAGGAATTTCAACGAAATCGATTCACGAATAAAAAAGTTATAGCGATTTTAATTTTTCGGATTTTAAAAAGCCGTTGGAAAATTTGAATTTTTTGTGAGCATCAACGTAGAGCTGAGTAGCCTACGATTGACACAAATGCCGTTTCAGTGAAGCGAATGAGAAACAGAGAAAAACAAGCGTTTGTGTGGATTTTTGGCGGCATAACTGACATAAAAAAAACTCGGTCACTTTGTGCGTGCATTTTTTTATACTCTTTTGCGTATAGTATTTGAGTTGTATGGTGTAAGGGGCGGCCGTTCGTTTTTTGGCGAATGCCTTTAGAAATTTTAATTAATTCATTTAAGTGTGTTTTGAATGTTATTCTGCGTAATTTTTATTCGTTTTCGTATGGTTCTCGGAATCTGAGTTGTATTTTTGTCATTCCAAACAGTTAACTGCGAATTTTGAGTGCAATTTATCGGTGAGTACTTACGTTTTTTCCGCGTTTTCTTTTCAAAATGCCAAGACAACGACGGGGACACTCGAATGTCGATTTTAGATCGCTTCGCGAAAATACTAGAAGTCGCGTTAGAAATTTACGTTGTGTTAATGAAATGAATGTTGCAAATAATGAATTGAATAGTGGTGTGAATGAAATGAATGTTGATGCATTTCATAATGAAATGTTTGTTGATGGTGTTGCACCTTTAGAAATTTTGACTGATTCTTTTAAATGTGCTTTGAATGTTATTCCGGTTAATTTTGATTCGTTTTCGTGTGGTTCTTTTATTATGAGTTGTCATTTTTGTCGTGCCAAACATTTTCTGACTGAAGTAGCTTTACGTAATACTGAGGCATTTTCTTTGTGTTGTCATAAAGGCAAAGTTAATCTACCTCCACTTTCTCAAAATTACTTTTTCAATAATTTTTTTGAAGGATTAACTTCGAATGAAAGTGGTATTAAAAATCGTTCTAAATTTTTTTTTGCAAATATTCGTTCGTATAATGCTGCCTTTGCAATGATTAGCTCTGAGTGTAATTTGTCAAATGACACTGTAAATGTCATTTATCATTTTACCACATAGCCAAGCAAGACGTCATGGATGCGATTAAAAAAATCCTGGGAAATTTTAGATGCTCTGGAGCGACAATGGAAATGTTGCGAATAATTTTTTTTTTAAATAAAAATATTTAAATTGAATTTAAAATCGAACAAATCGTGAATTTTATATATTTATTGTTTTTGTGACCGAATTTCGGTAACGGGCATCCCAACTAGTATACATAGTTCTTTCATCGAGTTTATTAAAAAAAACGACAAGGGAAATTTCATGTAGCGCCTACTTCGATGCTTAAAAATTTCAAAATTAAACGGAAGTTAAGTGTTATTTTTTGCACTGTTACACGAAATCCTCGCTAGAAAATAATAAATATGTTTCTAAAAATCAATTATTTGTTATAAATTTGCTCTCATCACTTTCCTCTTGTTTTTATTTTTAAATTACGTCTTTCCGACCCCCGAAAGTATGCAACATGCCAATCCCCGAAAGTATGCAATAGGCAAATTAAGAAATTTTCCAAAACCTCGATAGAAACCCCGATAAAACCTGGGTTTTGAGATTTATATGAGGAAGGTGAACATTAGCGCTGCAATAGTCGCATTTTCCCTTGCAACAAGATTCAACGGAGGGAGGTATAACATAACGTTTAGGGCATCTGTAGGTGTGGAGCGAAGTGCGCCTGTTATGCATAACTCCGCACATCTCTGCACTTTCTGTAGTTTGTTTAGCACAGTGGACTTATTCAAGGTTGGCCACCATACTAAGACCCCGTAAAGAAGAATTGGGCGGACAATCGCTGTATAGATCCATCGTACTATGTTAGGGGAGAAGCCCCATTTCTTCCCTATGGATTTTTTGCAAGCGAAAAGTGCTATGTTCGCTTTCCTACTGCGCGAGGAGTTTCTTCCAGAGGAGTTTCTTGTCCAGGGTTACTCACAGATATTTGGCACTGTTAGTAAATTTGAGCTTGACATTGTTTAGCCGGGGAGGAATTAGGGGTGGGGTTTTATACCTCCTCGTGAAGAGGACTAATTCTGTTTTTTCAAGGTTAACGCTGAGTTCGTGGGTGGCAGCCCAGTTTGAAAGAGTTAGTAACGCTGCCTCCATGAGATCAAAGAGGACTTGTGGATATTTTCCTTTTATGATAATAACAATGTCATCCGCGAACGCCAGTACATGGTGTCCCACTGCCCCCATGCGTCGCAGCAGCTGATTCACAGTCACGACCTATAGAAGTGGAGAAAGTACTTCTCCTTGCGGGGTACCTCTGTTGACGGCCCTTCGGACCGAGCAGTCGCCAAGGCTTGGGCTCACGATCCTGCCGGTAAGCATTTGATGTATAAGAGACACCAACGGGGCGCCTCGATCCTCAGCTTGGCCAAGGCCAGAGTAGTCCGGGAGCACGTTGTTAAACGCTCCCTCTATGTCAAGGAAAGCTACTAATGTGTATTCTTTGACTGACTGTGATTTTTCTATGGTTGAAACCAATGAGTGAAGGACAGTATCCGTGGATCTACCCTTTGTATAGGCGTGCTGCGCGCCACAGATTTCCGAGGTTGACATGGCCTGCCTCAGATATATTTCAATTAGCCTTTCTAGAGTCTTCAATAAAAAGGATGATATGCTGATTGGCCTGCAGTCTTTGGGTGTTGTTTGGGAGGCTTTCCCTGCCTTGGGTATAAAGAGACCACTTTTACCTCTTTCCAGCTAGAAGGAATACAGTCTTACACCCTAGGTATAAGAAATTGGAGATTTCAAGCCAGGGACCGACAGTTCTGGAGGAGGATGTTGCAGGAAGCCCCAAGGCCAATAACAGGCTGTGAAGCTATTTATAATGATATCATTAAAACAAAGAAATTACTGGAATAAGATAAATTCTGAGAAATAAAAAATGATAGGAAGTAAATATTAATTTCAATATATTATAAACAAATATTGAGAACTAGAAATACAATTACTAAATTCAAAGTCCATACTGTTCTATGTTTTAACAAGACCGGCGTATTTAACAAAAACTTTAATAAGGGTGGATTCAATAAATATATTATAATATACTCTTACAAAGTATTTCGTACTAAGTTCTATGAAAATTAAAATACGAAAACAAACCTTGACATTTTATTAAAACATAAAACAAAGTCAGATTAAGCTTGCAAGTCCTATGGCACTATGTGCAAATTCCAGCTTCTATTCATTTTTGTTCTTATTACCTTCAAATTTCTTATTATTGTTAAATCCTGTATTATGTGCATTTTTATTGAATCCCCTTATTAAAGTTTTTGTTAAATCCGCCAGTCTTGTTAAAATTTTTATTGAATCCTGGCCTGCTTATTATTTTTATTATTTCCTGGTCTGTTTGGATTAAATCCTGGCTTATTTTTATTAAATCCTGGATTATTTTTATTAAATCCTGGCTTATTTTTATTAAATCCTGGCCTATTTGCATTATCTCCCCCAGGGTTATTGATACTTTTGTTATATCCTGGCTTGGTCCACTTCTTGTTGGGTCCTTCAGGCTTATTTGTTTTTTTATTATTATGTACCTGTTTATTAAAATTTTTCTTGGGTCCTTTTGTTTTCAGAATGCTGTTGACCACCGCTTCGTCTTCATTAAGCTCAGATTCGTCTAATTCATTCTCGTTAGTTTTACCGGCTTCTGTGTCTAATTCTTTCACGCTAGGCTTAATATTTGATTTCTTACTTTTCTTGGGAGAAGATATATCCTGACCTTGCGGGTGGTCCATCTTCCTTTTCTTTCCCTTAACCTGTTTACCAACCCCATTATCAATCTTCTTCCCTTTGTTTACATTAGCATAGCTCATTTTTAGCTCGTTCTCACCAATTTTCAGCTTCCTCTTAGTAGCATATGTGGCATCCTTAGGTGTCGGCAATGTTATTGTAGCTGTTGCAGTTGCCTGTTCATCTTTCGGTACCTGAAGTCTCAGATCGACAGAATCAGGAAACAGCTTCTTGATATCAGTCGCGGTCGTGTCCTTAGGTATATTGCGAACAATAATCGTAGGAGTAAATACTTTTACAGTATCTTTCCGTTCTGCTTGTTGTTTCTCTTTCTTTGCGGCCTTTTTCAGCTTTAGTTTCGTTTTCTTTTCAGCTATTTTCTGTTCCTTCATCTGGATAAGTTTCTCGACATAACCTTCCTTCTCAGTTTTAGGTATTTCCACATGCAATTTCTTGCCATTTATTTCGACTTTTCGCAGCTCCTTCAAGCCCAGCTTACGGTCTTCTGGAGTCTCAAAGTCAACCAAGATAGTCCTAGAGGCTTTTTGTCGCTGACGTCGTGCATCTTTAATGCGTTCACACATCAACTTCAAGCTCTTTTTAAACTCTTCAAATTCTTGCCCCTGCGGCATGTTAATCGGAAAGCGAACCATCAGGGACTTGCCCTTTAGTTTTTCATACTTAGCACGCAAATCATTTTTTGGTATATTAAATGGGACTGGAGTTTCCTCGGTTGTCACTTCATGGCCGCTTTCTGATCCAGATTCAGATGACATTGTGATTTTTTTAAGGAATTTACCTGCAGAACACCCTAAAAATAAATTAAAGCATAGCTCTATATTGTATAAGAATATATTTAAATGATTTTTACCTCAATATAAAATAAAAAATGCACTATTTCACAGCTTTTTGCAATGATTTAAAACCTACGGCAACGAGCACAAATTAAAAGTACATGTTCAACACGTGCTAGTGAGATTTTGTTGATTATAGCTCTTTGACAGATGACTTCGCCATGCCATGCCATAACCAACAAAAAGCGTAATAGATGTAAAGAAACAAATTATAGGAAAAAAGTATTTTATTTTTATTTTCGGGCGGTTTTTTTCAGTTACAAAAAGGAAAAATTAAATTTTCGTTGCGTTATGGTATTGGAACGGTTAACAGTTAAGTATGCAAGTGACACAATTAAGCAGCGACCGGACGTGTATGTCGAAAATAAAATGTTTTTTTAATCTCGGGTTCGCGTAGTTTGAAAAATTTTAAAATTTTCGTCTGAGGCCGACGAAAGTTCTTGGGTTATCGAGTTTTTACATTATTATGATTAATAATTTTCAAATATTAAATTGTTGTATTAAATTGTTGTATATTTTTCGTGTTTCAATATTATCGAGTAACCGAACATTTTTTTCCGCTCTCGGCTAATTCGAGACGTTAACCATGTTTATTACATGTTTTTTGAATGGAAATTGGCTACCGAAAAGTGAAGGTTTGAGCGTAATAATTGATGGCTAAGGGCGCAATCTTATCATAATAAATCGAGAATTTGACCGATTTTCTAACACAAGCCAACATTCATCCTCACTATTCCTATAAAAATATTGGCGTGAAAATATGGGCGAGTTACGCCTCTTATTTCTGTTACGAAAAATACGTTACGTTACGTTATCCCCAGGAGCGGCACCTTAATTTAACTCTTTCCAACTAAACATCGAAAAGAAAATGGGGCACCTAAATCTGTCAACAGCTGACGGTCTATTTGGACGCTTTAATCAGGGAGATTATACAAGGAGATATAACTCTTATGGGGAAAATAACCGGAAATGGATGGGTAGCAGAAACTAAACTTCTAGTTCATTTTTAGCCACAGATGTCGCCTAAAGCTGACGTGCCCCACAAGAAGTTAGCTGAATTTTACCCGAAAATGAAGCAATGCAAAAAAAATTTATTGGAAATTAATAAAAATTCATAAATTGGTTAAATACGAAAAATCGCATCGATATAAATCCAATTTAGAAGCTGATTTTTTACTCCTTGTATCTGGCTTTAATTATCAACAGAATCTGAAAAAAGGCGTACGAACCCGCTAGCAACGAAACTATTTCGAAAAAATTAACGAAAAAATGCAGAAATGGCGGTAAGTCTCCTTATGATTAGGGCAGAAATCGAAATTTCGATTTTCGAATCGATTTTTTTTTTCTTTCACTTTTTTGATGTTTAAAAATTTTTCTTGTTCACCATCATAAAGTGCATAAAAAGCTACATTTAAAAAAAAGAAAGCGATGCACAAAAATTAAAGGGCAATTAATTTTCAAATTTTTGGGACTTGTATAAGATGTTTTGACCTGAAATTTTAAACAGTTAATGTTCATATTATAAAGTTCACTGAAAAAATCCGAAGTTATAACCAAAAAATAAAATTTAGCAGTTTTTTAAATATTTGTTATGAGTACAGATACAAATTTTATATTAGGGGTATTCATGATCTGTGTTATTTGTGTTATTCGTGTTATTCATGTTAAATCGAAAATAAAACTCATAGTAAATGACATTTGTTTAACATGAATAACACAAATAACACAGATCATGAATACCCCTATTGTAACCGCTGATAGCCAATATCAAAACAAGCAGCCTCTATTTTTTGCTTTTTTCGGACCTACACATACTGAGATATACGCATTTATATTTAGAAAGAACGATCAAAATGATAAAGTTTTCACAAAATGGCCCATAACTTATGTAGAGTCGGTTGCTAGAGGTAGAAAATGTCCATTTCGTATAGTATTCGATGTAACTAACATGTTCCAATAATTTTTTTCTTAAACTGGAAACACTTCCTTATGTTTTGCTTATCTGACTCCACTATATGTTATTTTTCAGTTTTTTTAGTTAAAGGCTTCGATACTTTTAATTTTCTCGTTCACCTTGCGCATTGCTTCCCTTATCCTGAACCGCCACTGCTGCACAGCGCCATGGAGCAAAAGAATGTCTCAGATACTAGTCTTTGCAAATAATATAGTCATAATTGGACGCAAAGCGCAAGACGTATCAGAAACATTCTCAAGAATTGTAGAAAGCTCTGCGAAATTCAATCTAAAAGTAAATTACGCGAAAACAAGGCGAAGGATCAGGCTTGACCATCTTACTGCTGGTCCTTTAATCCCTCGTGGGACATAGGGAGAAACAGTTGCCCTCTAGCGGACTCTGCTCTTAGCTGTGTCCAGAATCTCCCTGCTATCGCTGCCTCTGCTAATATAGTTCTCCTCCACGATTTTCAACGTCTTCCAAATCGCCAGGTTCCTTGCGGATTCCAGTCAAAGACCAGATTCTCTTATTCGCGTGGCATTGCCCCATAGTTATTCATTTCTAACTAATTGACCCTTGGAAACTCGCAAACAGGAAGATTATTTTCAATTTGGTGAAATATTTCTCACTTCTGGCGATGGAAACTGCAAGGTTCAAAAATATTTGAAGACAAATTCGTTTTGGTAAGACGTTCTCAGCGTGCACTAATTATCGCGATATAACGTTGTTGAGTACCGTATATAAGATATTCTCCGCTTCTCTTATACTGTATATAAGATATTCTACAAAACAGGATGGCCCCATACGCCAGAAACATCATACGCCTATACCAGTGTGGCTTCAGCCCAGGCAAATCAACGACTGATCAGATGTTCACCTTGAGGCAGGCTATGGAAAAATGTCTAGAGAGTTTCAAAACTCAATTCAACACCTCTTCATAGCCTTTAAAGCCGCCTATAGCCGTGTTTTTTGAATGAACTATATAGTTCTAGTTCTAGTTCGAGTTCATTAAAAAACGACAAGGGAAATTTCATGAAGCGCCTACTTTGATGCTTAAAAATTTCAAAATTAAACGGAAGTTAAGTGTTATTTTTCACACTGTAACACGAAATTGCCTCTAGAGAATAATAAATAATGTTTCTAAAAAATCAATTATTTGTTATAAAGCTCTCCTCACTTTGATGTTGTTTTTATTTTTAAATTACGTCGTAGACCCCGATAAAACCGGGGTTTTGAGATTTGTATGGAGAAGAACTATATAGTTCATTAAAAAAACACGGCTATGGACTGTTTAAGCCAGTTTCGAAATCTGCCCATCCCGCCATCCTGCGTCACCCTCTTCTCCACAAACGAGCGTGTTCTTCAGATTTTTGCTAGTTGGGAAACTGACCTTAACAGGCTATCGAGAGGGATTTTGCAACACTGTGACCGTGCTTTAGATGTCTTTTTATACGCTTATGAAGCTAATATATAACCTGTATGTTGTATGTTGTATGTAGTATTTAAGCAAATCCTGCAACTTTATTTTGCACATATGTAAAGCTCGCATGACAATGCAATCTGACCGTTTTGTAAAAAAACCAAGATGGCGGTTCCAATGTGGCGGCCGAATTTCGCAATTGTGATCCCCGACTCCCGACATGGGTATCAAATGAAAGGGTATGACAAGTAGAATATAATTTGGTATGTGGCGTCATTCAAATTTAAAATGGCGAACTACCCTTTCTTTTCAACCCACTCGTCATAGGTATCAAACGAAAGGATATGCAAGTAGGATACTATTAGGTGTGTGGCATCATTCCAAATTTAAAATGGAGGCCAACACAAAATGACGGCTTATACAAAATGCGAATTACCTTTTTCTTTACAAGGCGCACAGGCGTTTCTTCGATCAGTGTCTGTCAATGGCATCTCTGATTAACTGTCTGGTTTCGAAGGCGATCGTGAGACGCCGAAATTCTGCCTTAAGTATCGCATTTGAAAGACCTCTAGCTTGTTGACGTCCGGCTTGAGCATAGCGTTCACGTTTCCGATCTATAAAAAAGAATCGTAAGGATCAACGTTCGGTAGATGTATACTTTCGTTTTGATGGTAATATTTGTTCGTTTCCATATACACCATTTCAGCGAGGCAAATGTTTCTGTTGCCTAGCCGATGCGGCTTTGAACGTCGGCCGTCGATGCCACTTTCTTTTCCTCAACCAATGATCTCAAATATTTATTTAACATCGGAACCTGTTCGATTTGGGTTCGATCAAGGTGACACTGGCCCTCGATCCATCCGTTGTGAGCACTTTGGTGTTTTCGGCATTGATTTTAAACCCGTGAGACCGGACTTTGACTTTAATTGCTTTTAAAATTAAACTCACTCGCTTTTACATATCTAAGCTCCTCCCTTATCCAAGTTCCCGAACTTTCGACCATTCAGTCTAGACCAGTATTACTGACTTAATACTTTTTCCAGAAACTTCGAAAAGCTTTTAGGCTCAAGCAGAACCAATCCGTTCCGTCCGTTTTTAAAAGTTGGAAATTTGACATTTCCATAAACTTTCCATGAGACGAACGGAACGGTAGCCACAATCAAGCGGACGGAATGTCAAAAAGAACAAAGGAAAAACGTGCGAAGCGGACGGAACGGATTGGTTCTGCTTCAGTCTTTTGTCTTCAATTACCATTCGTTCTAACTCTAACTTATAGATGGCGCCATGTTAGCTGAGTGCATAAATCGTTACAAATCGTTAATTCGAATTCGTCGTTACAAATAACAGTTGTTTCAGACTTCTAATAGATAACGCATACGTTAGTTTTTCCGACTAATGGTCTTCTAATAATGCTTAACAGTTCTCTTGGATGTTTTGGTTGGGACTTGGATAAGTTTGGGCTGACAATACAGTGGTTTGAGCTATAGATAGGTGATGAAACTTCAACGGATTATCGCGTTGGAAGAGAGGTAAGTATTAGTAAAAGAAGTCCTGCAAGCTACAGCCGCGACTCTTATGGAAGTAATGTTTCTCCAATAACCAGGTTGTATCTTCTGTTGCTAGAATGTGAATGTTATAGAATGTGATCCTATAGAAAAAGGAATTTTATCCTGCACTCCCCAAGTACCAAGTTCATCATTTCTTCACTCTATTTTTTTCAAATGGTTTTTATTAAAGCTCATAAAACGAATTAACACAAATATTTATTTTAGCAGCAACCGCGTGTTCTCGTAAATTTCCTCTGCATTCAGCCCTTTTAATGTAAAATTGAATTCCCACCCACATTATCCTTGTAAAAAAATTTGTTGCCATTACCCCAGGGCAGAATTAAACTGGCAGAGGCAGCACCACCCCCGCACACTCATGCATTATTAGTCGAAACGAGAGGATTCATTTGTATTTCACTAAAACATATCTACGCACATGTATTACTGCGTGCCTGTTAGGATTTGATGTCATCATTGGAAATTTATACCCTTATCCCAGCATCCTGAATTTTTTTGCTCCTAAGGGAAAGATTATTTTTTTGGTGTTTTATTCTGTGAAAGGACGTAGAGAGGACATACGCTGGTTACCTATACTGATTCTATTTACATTTTCATGTGGCATAGAACTTCGCATGGAAATCGGAGGCAATAAAGTATGCTGCTAGGACATGAAACGTATGTCGATCTGTAGAAATTGCAGGGAAGGACTCCTCTCTTGGGGCATGAATCATTTTTTTGCAGGAAAAAACTTCTCTATTCGAAAAGGTTTATGAGTTGGATCCTTAGCATTTTTGGTAAGATGTGTTCTGTGCCATTGGAATTTTTTTTTGCGGTTGTAGGAGCGATGTTTTATACTTAATGGAGCAATGCATCATCTGTGGTCCTTTTTGGCATTGAATAAATGCAGATTGACATCATTTTGCTGTATATCATTGCAGGTTAAATTGAGATATTTTTAGATCGAGATCATTATTTCTAATGATTCTAAAGCCCCCGTATGTTAATTTTGATATTTATTTTATTAAAGGAAATTTCCAATTCGTCCTTTAATTTTTTTACTTAGAAAATTGTCTCAAGTGTTTACTTTTATATCATAAGCACGGGATTTTACAATCGTGGAGAATTAAACCTCTTGAGCTCGTAAACTGAAAGAAATGCTTAATCCCATAATTTGTTCCTTGTGCGATTTGCTAAACTTCCCATTTCGTACACGTCGCTATCTCCTTCAAACTGCCATCCACTCCATTTTAAAATTGCTAATTTTGAACAGTCTCGTGAAGGTGACTTAAAACGAGAGGTGGAGGTGATGAAGGTGCTTTAAAATATGTTAAAGAACTCATTAATAGCCCTGGGTTTGATAAAGCGTCGTCCTAGAAACTAGAACAAACCACGTTCAACTTCATAATGACGAGTTCATAGTAAGTTTTTATTGGAGTTAGTAAATTAGTGTGACTTTCTTCTTAGTCAACTCTTTCAACTTTAGTGTACTTGCCCCCAAGTTTGTCTAATTATTTTATGCTTGTCTTTAAGAGGCACTTCGGAAATCTGCTGTTTAAAAACCTCCCCCTTTTCTAACCTGACACTTTTTTAAAGGTTTTAAGTCTAAGTTTCAATAAGTTGTTGCCTCACCAAACGAATTGAGTGCATTGATTTTCAACAATTTTACTTTTTTTTTTTTTATGTGACAGACTAGAGGCTTAGGGAAAGTCCCTTTGTACTGTCGACAATCTATTTTTTCGCATAGAGTGAATGTCGAACTTTGCTATCAAATTATGAAATTCAGACAATTACTTTCAGAAATATAAATAGAACGACTGCAAAATTACCCAGGTGCATCCACCAGAAGTATACCTAGCCATAGCAGCACGTATGACAAACACAAGCACTTATTTATTTTTATATTTTTTTGGTTTAAATCGCTCTTAATATTGTGCAATAGCCTTTCATTATTACCCCCAGACCGTCAATAATATTACGCCCAATTATTGCACCCAATTCGTTTGGTTAGGAAACACCTCATTGAAACTTACCTATGTAATGGTATTTCGTCTGGTGGTTCTCTAAACCTCGAGATGTGGTTCACGGTATAAGAAACGCTGCCAGGAGCATTGTCGGATCATACACCTCGACAAGGCCTGGGCAACATCCCATAGGTATTCGGTATACGTTCTGACCGTGCCGGATCATACACCTCATCATACATATCTACATACGGTATAGGACCGGAGAAAGTGACCTCTCCGGAACTCCGGAACGAGCCTGGTGAAAGACTGATTTCGGCCTGGTGAAGCGCAAGCGATTGCCTTTAACGCTAGAAAAGCTCGTCAGGGTAGGAAGCTTTAAAGCTTTGAAGTGAAGCTTTCACAGGAGAACCTAAATTTGAACCGGACTTACAAGAGGCTCGAAAGAGCCGGGCCGGAGGATGAGTTTTCAGGATTTTTTTTTAGTCCATTCAAAACGCGGGGGTGCTCCAAAATAACACCGTTAAGAAAATCGAACCGTAAAGGGTTTTGGGGTCGCTGATCACGAAAATCGGGGTCCCGCGGTCCTAAAACATGTCCGTCACCCCTAAAAATGCAAAAACACCCCTTTTTAGGGGGTTTTCGCGATTATTTCAATAATAATGAAAACTAATGCGATGAAATGCACTTTTTTAATATTTATTTGCGAAGGTGCTTGATTTATACTAAATTAAGGCGAACTTTATGATAAGGGGTAGTCCTAAAGGGTTGAAACTACCCCTAAATCGGCCAAAAATGGCAAACATTTTTTTGTTTTTTGTTTGAAATTTGGTTCTATAGGTATTATCAGCAAAAAAAATATTTTGTTCAACCCTTAAGGGGGTAAAATTACCCCTACATTAAAATTGTATTGAAACAAATTAAAATTTATTGTTTTGCATTTAAATTTTATTTTCCATTCTTAATCATTAAAACATTTGGAAAATTTCACTATAAACCCCTTTGTATAGAGGTTAAACCACCATATTGAGAAACATTTCATTACAATTTTAATGTAGGTTTACCCCCTTAAGGGTTAAAAAATTAATTTTTTGGCTGATAATACCTTTTGAACCAAATTTCAAACAAAAAGCAAAAAAAAATGTTTTGGCAATTTTTTTATATAAAGTTGTTTTTATTATAGTAGGGGTAGTTTTAACCCCTTAAGGGTTGAAAATAATTTATTTTTGCCTGACAGCACGCCCACAATCGAATTTAAAGCATAAACTTGAAAAATAATTTTTTTTACAATTTTTGCCATTTTTGGCCGATTTCACTGAGTAGAGAGTATGATTGCCGTGTAGACGTGTGCGCTATTGCTCCAATTATCTAACATTTTCCCGTGCTTTTCCATCCGCAAAACCGACTTCCGATATTATAAACATATACCAAGTGCGGCGTTTCGTCAAAATTTCTGGAGTGCTTTTGTTTTCGGAGTGATTTATTCTTGTTTAAATAAATTAATATGCCTAGGTCGCAAACAAGAACTGCTGCCAGGAAAATTATTCAACCTGCCGGCGCAGTTCCCGCCAAAATTAACACTCCTGATCATGCGCCCAGCAAATGGGTCTACAGCAGTAGCGGAACACCACGCTCGACGTCGATAGCAGCGCCTGATGACAGCTTTGAGCTCTTAGAAAAAAGGCTGCTGGTGCACTTCAACCGCATGATGCAGGAACAATTTGCTGCCTTTGCTGCCTTTGAGGATCGACTGAAGCAGCTTGAGACTCGCTTGTCTTCTCAAATTGAAGAAGTATGCAACTCTCTCAACAGCCAAGCCTGCAAACTATCGGACGACTTAGCGACTGTGCCACATGACCTTGCCGTTGTGTCTAGTGATCTGGAGGATTTTCGGCGACAGTCTAGGCTTCATGATGTGGTTATCCGAGGGATTCCCGCTAGCGAAACCGACAATTCAAGGCAAATTCTGAACTCCATTGCATCTACCATAGGACATGAGCTAACACCGTATGTGAATGTTTTCCGTCCACTGCAGCGGCGAAGCACTGTGTCGACGAATGGAAACACCAAGTTGAGCAGTTCCTTGATTATAGCTAAATTTCCATCAGCCAACGAGCAATTGGAGTTTTTAAAAAAAAGCCGTCGGCATGGGGCTATTACTTTAAAAAGTCTGAATTTGGGTTTTGCTGCGGACAGCCCAGTCTATATTAATGAGAGTCTTACTTCGAAAAACAATGATATCTTTCAAACAGCTCGTAAACTGCTGAGAAGGAATCTAGTTACTTCAGTCTTCACACGCCGGGGTTTTGTGTTTGTTCAACTGGAAAGGGATAAACAGCCAGTAAAATTTACTTCAGCCCTTGACCTGGAAGAAGCCATTAACTCCTCTCCTGTTTCATAGCTGGTACATTTTTGGGCGCAGTACATTTTTATTGTGGAGCAAGCCGCTATATGGATTTTAAAAGTATGTTTATATTCTTAGTTAATTTTATTGTTATGATTTTTGTTTCAATTTTAATCTTAGTTTTGATTTTAAGTTTAAGTTTTTATAGAATTTGTTTGTATGTTATTGCCTTTCTTCATGGCTATTCTTCTTCTTCTTTTTTAGTTCTTTCTTATCCTGTCTATTATTTCTTCTTCTACTTAACAAATCTAGCTTGTTTCGTACTGGTTTCTGAAGTCGTGATTGTGCTCTTTTCTTGCATTTATGTTTCACTCTGCTGATGGAGTGCACAAACAGGGAAGACTACTAAACATCCTTTGCTCCGCTACCTCTGGACTTAATATTTGTGTTTAAAATGCAAGAAGTCTGAAAAACAAAATGGATGAATTGAGATGGATGTTTGACCAAACGAAGTTACAAGTTCTCCTTGTGAGTGAGACTTGGTTAAAACCGGTAATTCCCTCCTCTTTTGTTTCCCTTCATAATTTCGTGTTACATCGTGTTGACCGTATTGGCCGCACTGGTGGTGGTGTTGCTGTATATGTGGCCTCTTCGATCTCCTCAAGAGTGGTCGGCAAGTCTAGTGGCTCACAATTCGAATTTATTGCTGTTGAGGTAAAATCTGCATGTGACAAATGTGTTGTTATAAGCGTGTATTGTCCTCCCAATGCTTTCAACTCTGATATCGCTGCTGAGTTCTCCAGTCTTGTGTCTACCCTTTCTCACCACTATGAGAACATAATTGTTGCAGGTGACTTTAATGCTGATCTGCTCAAAGTCAATGCTCGTGCGAATGCCCTTAGATATTTATTTGAGTCATTGGACTTGCATATTCTAAATCATCTGCCAACATTTCTAAATTGTCAAAACCCATCCTTGCTTGATATCCTAGCTGCTACCTGCACTGATGCAGTGCTAAAGCATCATCAAATTTCCCCTCCTAGTTTTCTGGATCATGACCTATTATTCCTTTCCGTTCGGTTCTCTCTGCTCGCGCCCTCTGCGTCTATTTCGTATACTTTTCGTGACTTTAGTAACATCAATCCTGATCAACTGTCCGTAGCTGTTTCCACCATGCCTTGGGATGCTATCTATGATACTACTTGCGTTGACACTAAAGTAAGTTTGCTGACTTTATTTACTCAATCCTTGTTTGATCAATGTGTGCCGCTAGTCACAAGAAACCGCAGGCCATATTCGGCTTGTCCTTGGTTTTCTGGCGAAATCCGTGACTTGATAAGTCAGCGAGAGTGCATGTACAGGCGTTATCGCAAGACTAGGATTCTTAGATATCTCAATGCTTATAAACAGCTTCGCAACCTCGTCACTAGCAAGGTCAAATCACGAAAACGTAGTTTTTATGCGCGTAAGCTTGATCCCTCTTTAAACTCCAAGCAACTCTGGTCCAATCTTCGCTCGCTGGGCATAAATGCTACTGCACCTTCCCCTGTTGATATCGATGTAGACCTCCTAAATGCCTCATTCATTCAATCCCCTCCTGCTTCCTCTATCTCCCGATCTTTCTCAGTTCTTCCACATAGTACTGATGGCTTTTACTTTCGCTGTGTGGACCCCTCAGAAGTTATTAAAATACTCCTCTCTATTTCCTCCAACTGCGTCGGTTTTGATGAAATATCTCCACGCTTTTTTAAGCTCCTCGCCCCTTTAATTTTGGATGTCATCACGCATGTTTTTAATTACTGCCTGACTACTTCCCAAGTTCCCTTGTTGTGGAAAAAGGCCATAGTGATCCCTTTACCGAAAAAATCTTCTCCTGCAGATATCTCAGATTTCCGTCCCATTAGCATTCTTCCTTTCCTTGCAAAAGCCTTTGAGAAAATTCTTTACATCCAAGTCCTGTGCTACCTTGAATCTAATAGCTTTATTTCGAAATATCAATCTGGTTTCCGTAAAAATCATAGTTGTGAAACCGCTATACTAAAGGTAACAACTGACATTCGTTCTGCGCTTGATAAAGGCGACGTTGCAATATTAGTGCTTCTTGATTTCTCGAAAGCCTTTGACTCGGTGGTGCATGCGATATTACTTTCCAAACTAAGTGAGCGCTATCATTTCTCTTCGTCTGCTACACGGCTTTTCTCCTCTTTGCTATCTAACCGTTTTCAGTGTGTTCGTCATAATAATGTTATCTCCTCTTTTCTACAAGTGCCTTCTGGTGTTCCTCAAGGTTCAATTCTTGGTCCCCTACTATTTTCATTGTATATCAATGACCTACCTTTTACTATCGGCCACTGTTCCTTTCATCTATATGCTGATGATCTCCAACTGTATACCTCTTGCCCTTCTTGCCAAATTGATTCTTGTATTTCTGACCTGAATAGCACTCTCTCACGAATAAATGAGTGGAGTGCTCTCAATTTCCTTAAATTAAACCCTAAAAAATCACAAGTACTTGTGCTTAGTCGTCTTTCTACACTGCCCGACAGAATGCCACTCATTTGTCTGGGTAACATTCCTCTTCCCATTGTTGATCGGGTCCATAATCTTGGCATTGGTATTAATGCTAAACTGACCTGCTGTGATCAAGTCTCACTAATGCTCTCCAAGATTTATGGGACTTTACGCAAGCTCCGGCTTCATGGCAGTCTCCTATCACCCACTATACGTTCAAAGCTTGTAAAATCTCTCATTCTTCCGCATTTCCTCTATGGCTCTCTAGTTTACATACATTGTGTATGATTCGTCCTGCCGTGAAAGACTTAATGTTGCATTCAATGATTGCTTACGCTTTATCTTCCACCTGAGAAGGTCAGATCATATATCATCTGTTCGGAATTCACTAATAGCACAGAGTACTTAACATACAGAGGGAACAACAGGAACAATGGGTTACGACGTCCAAAATGGGTCACAAGTCGTAACCCATCCGAGCTTTTTGTTTTCTTTGAGAGCGAAGCTCATCATGACTCTCTCTTCAAGTTTTTCACTGCTAAGCAGGATGTGTGTGCGCAATAACTTTTTGGTGCGGTAGTATAGTAGTGAACTGAAATTGAATCTTTGGAAAGGAAAAGAATATTTTTCTACCTGCGATTGTGATAATAAAATGAAATGGGTCTTATATTGTTTTTAACTAACTTTTTTTCGTAAACGAACGATTAGGCTGGCGCACTAAAAATATATAAAAAAAAAAAAATAATAAAATTGCTAATAAGATTTTTTGGGAGTTTAGATGATATAATAAATTAAGAATTGTAAAATGATTGGAAAATTTTTAATTTTTATAGATTAATGTGTATTTAAATTATCAACTTTACGAAAAAAAGTTATATTACATTTCTAGTTCTAAATCCGTCAAAAAATATGACAAAATTGTTACAATTTTAATTTTCGTTTTGTTATAAAATAACTGTTTATAATAATATATCCCTTAAGGTACCAGGATATACCTTGGCAACTCAACGTTTCCTAACACAATTATAAAAATACTATCCTAATATAGAAAATTTATCCTGTGACGCGATGACGCGGTCGAAAGTTCCTTTGCTGCCGGCTCTAATAGTGGAACCAGGTGGTTTATTTATTAAATTTACACGTTATATCAAAAACAAATATGTTTCCACTTTGTTTGAAACTCCTAATTTTTCAATTTTTTTGGGAGTTACTTGGAATATTTGACATTTTTGTTAGTTGCATCGTATTCATGCATTTTAAACACACTTTTCTTTGAACTGGCCTGATGTTTTGAACACAACTTGGGAGCCGTGACACCACTTGCTGTCAAAATTTGGGGGACTCGTTCCCAAAGTGCTTACTGGAACAAAAATACATCTAGTCCATTCTATCGAACTTACTTTACAAAATTTTCCAAGATCCAACATTCAAAAACAAATATCTCTTAAATGGTAGGTTTTATCGCAAAAATAATTACAATAACAATTGTAGATCATGAATTTTTTCACAAACGATAGTATATACTCCTTCGAATTTATATTTTGCGAGTTTATATTTTGCATAGTATATAACACCACCGTAGGCGCATTTTAAAACGTAGGCACAACCCATGATTTGTTGTGATCAAACAAGCACAACTATATTTGCATATACGGCAAGAACAAAGAGGATAAGAGGGAAATGTGGAGGGCATTTATTAATCGTTATTAGCAATGTTTCTGTCTTTTCTGGTATAGCACTTTTGCATAGGTTTTGATTTAATGGAATTTCTTGCGACCGTTCACTAAACCCCTTCCCAAAAATTTTGATATGAGCTTTACCCAAATCAAAAAGAAGTTATCAAGGCGAATGTAAGACCCCGGATTAGTACTGTTTATGTAATTTTTACTATTTAAAAGAGACTCATTTTTAAGTCCAAGCCATTCTCCTTGTTCTAATAAATATTCTTGCAATTATTACAATGTTCAATCTTTGTTTTGAATATATATTATTTTATAGAAGCCTCATCTGAGAAATTATTTTTTAACACTATTTCTACCACGATTTTGTGTGTACCTATTTTGACCAAACGGTGTCTTAAATCTTTGTAACAAGAAAAAACAGCACTGTAATAAAACTTTTTCCTTATTTAATATCACAGTTTTTACAAATCAATGGTTTCTCTACTAAGCATTTTCCACACGCATACTTTGAAAAGTGTCTTTCGACACCTCTTGGTAGAAATAGTGCTTAAACAACGGTATCAAGTGCCTCTTCTAAATACCAGTACTTTCATTAGAATTTTCATTATCGACTTACAAAGAAAGTAAGTCCTTGACAAGAACACCCGCTACGTTTGTAAAATCTTCATCTTCATTGCAATTAGAAATGTCATTCGGCTGGAAAATTTTAAATGACATTATCTGCGATAAGGATTAAAACGTCCGGACCACTGTCCTTATAGGTCTGGTCTATAATGGACTCCGACCGGCTTGTCCTTTTCAACTTAGTGTTGGAGAAAATAATCCAGGGGTGACATTAAAGGGCAGAATCCTCCACAAATAATGATGGCTTATGACACTGATATCATCGGAAGACCATCAAGAACAGTACAAGTAGCCTTCACGCAGATTTAACTGCGGCGGCACGAAATCTGGGACTGCAAATCAACGAAAGCTAAACAAAGTACATATATGGTGGCCTCGTCTGCAAGAACACCTAACATTGGTCCCACAATCAAGGTAGAGGAATACGATTTTGAAGTGGTAAAAGTATTTACCTACCTTGAGTCAATAGTAGCAGCCCACTATAGCATGGTACTAGAAATACGCGCACGGCTTCTAAAAGCCAACAAAACCTACTGCAGTGTGTCAAGACACTTCAAATCCAAGCACTCTAACCCCTTAACCTTGTTCGACAGTAACTTCCTTCGGAAAATTGTTGTGAAGAAGATACAACCCCAAATTGTACTAAATATATAAAGAACCTGCCACAACCATAGATATATCACGCCTACATTAGATAGGACATGTAATGGGAATGCCTGCAGAAGTGCCCCAAACTTCATGTTCCTCCAAAGGCCAGAGCGATTAGGGTTACAAGACCTAGGAAGAGATATAAAGGTGACATAAAAATGAACTTACAATTGGGTTACCAACCAGAACACAGAGATACAGGACCAAGATCATTGAACGAAAGTTCTTGAGGAGGCCTAGGCTCACAGACGGCTGTAGTGCCAATGATGATGGAGATAAAGGACAATTCCGAAAATTTTACAACGACGAGATCTACGAGCGTTATAGCGACATAGATGTTGTGGAGAAATCAAAGCGCGGTAGTCCCGGTGGACAGGGTATCTAGCTCTTATGAGTGAAGATGGACAGGATCGGAAAGTTCTCTACGGTAACATCTATGAGGGCGATAGCGAGGGAAACCCAACGTTCGCTGGAAGGATGGCTGGATAGAATCGGCATTGGTGGCGAGAATAGTTGCGAGAGGGTGGGACGGTAAAGCGATTGTAGAGCCGTTAAATAAGAAGAAGTCATTAATGGATGGATGCATACATCGCATAAACCGTATTCACGTAACGACCTCGTATTAACCACATATGAACGACCATCTACCAGAGAAAGTCATAAGCTTCAACCAATTCAATTTACAGGACCATATCAAATCAAAAATGTTTTGGTAACGACCTGCTGCTGATGAGCTTGCAGACAGGGAAACGAGGTGGAAAGCACACCCCACTTAACCCGGATGGGAATGCCCTTGCCTCCTACAAACAAGCTGTGAGGAAAATCAGCTTGGCTCGAGCTGGTTTGAGTTGGATCACAGCAACGGTGTGCCGCACTCTTCATGCAATGTGGCCAACTTTGGACGCAAAGGGTTCAACATCTCTTGTTCAGTTGAACCAAAAAGGAGATAAGCCATATAGTAAAGGTGCTGACCGGTCACTGTACCTTTGCCCCGCACGCCGAAAGATTAGAACTTCCCCACAACGACTTATGAAGAAGGTGTGGTAATGAATAAGAAGAAGAAACTGTCTCCCATATTCTCTGTACATGTCCCGCCCTCGGAAGAAAAAGAGGACCTTCCTTGGCCACCCTTCCTTGATGGATTAAGCGAGCTGCAAAATATTGGTGCTCCTAACCTCTGTCGCTTTATCAAAAGCTCAAAATGGCTTAAAATGGCCTGAACTTTGTTCCAACACTACATAGGATGGCATCACAATGTGCCCAATGTCGGGCTTAAGTGGGCAGCCATTTTAACCTGACCTAACGACCACTTCAGTGCCGGGATGGCGAGCGCTGCCTCCAAACAAGAAGACAACTTACTTTGTATGAATCATCGTTGCTGGTTGGTCAGCTGATGGGATTCATCAAATAATAAAACTGGTATCGCAATTTTTGCAATTAGGTTTGATAGTGAGTTAGTTAGTCATCTTTAGCCCTGGTTTTAAAAATCCGCACCATATAATTGTAGGTCTTTGTCGGTTAAAAATGTATGCTACAATAGTTTCCTTCCATTTCTTGTAAACATTTAATGAAGTTTAATTTTTATAAAAATTATATATCTCAAAAATCAATAGTTTTCGAGCTAATCATGAAAAACTAAATTTTATCCCTTTTAACCCCCCTAAAAAACCACACCAAGTGAAATTTACATTACATAGCCTGTCGTACATCATAACAAAGATGCCCACAACAATTCTTCTTTATCCGTTATAAATAAAACAAACTAAGTACTCTCACATTTTACAATAATAACAATAAAACTTGGTTAAACTAGAAAGGTAGATTTCTTATGCTATCCACCAAAATTTAATTTTGTTCATGGGCAGAAAACTTTGTTTTTTTCTTCGTACGTGCATAAATGAAAAAAAAAACACTCATAGCAGATGTTTGGGACTAGAAAAAACCTCCCCCCCCCCCCCCTTTGGAATTTCCCCTACCGCACCGTAATGCTTCTATCAACTTTCTCCATAATAATATGCTGGCACATTATTTATATGTATGTGTGTAAGGTAAGACCCTCTGCCCGGCGCTTGTTTGCTGCGCCAACGAAGTCGTGAGAAAAAGTTAAATTGGACAGAATTTTCTCTCTTCAAATTTAATATTGTCTCTCACAAAAAGCTTGCCATAAGCTTTACTTCAAAATAATTTGATAACACATTTTGTTCTTCGTTGTTCCCTCTGTATATTAAGTACTCTGTGCTAATAGGCTGTGACCTCTTTTATTTTATCGATATTATGGCGCTAGCTCTTCTACATAAAGTATTTTATGCTAAAAGCCCTTCTTACCTTTCCGACTTCCTTACACCCTTGCAAACCTTGAGATCACTCAAATTCCTTATTCCATCTCATCTGTCTCGAATTGGTAGTCGTTCCTTTTTTGTGCACGCGATTAGACTCTGGAATGATCTTCCCCCTTCTTTACAAAGAATTAGCACGGTCACCATTTTCAGGAAACAAGTTTCTCTTCTTCTATCCACCTCTTCTCTCTAGCTCTCTCTTCCCTTTACTACTTAGCTTTCTCTTTCCTCTTCTTCTTTCTAATAGCCATAACTCTAGTATGCTTAGTTTGTAAGCTTAGGTTAGTTATTTTTGCTTTTGCCTTGTTTCATTTAAAATTATTACTGTACTCTAAAAGATGTAAGTCTTGTGTACCTCCGTTTTCTTATGTACAAATAAAATAAAAATAAATAAATAGTTTCAACCCTTTAGGACTACCCCTTATCATAAAGTTCGCCTTAATTTAGTACAAATCAACCACCTTCGCAAATAAATATTAAAAAAAGTGCATTTCATCGCATTAGTTTTCATTATTATTGAAATAATCGCTAAAAACCCCCTAAAAAGGGGTGTTTTTTGCATTTTTAGGGGTGACGCCCATGTTTTAGGACCGCGGGACCTCGATTTTCGTGATCAGTGACCCCAAAAACGTTTAGGGTTCGATTTTCTTAACGGTGTTATTTTGGAACACCATAACGCGCGTTTTGAATGGACTATTTGTGAAGAAAAGTAAAGTTTCGTCATAATTCTGACTACGCTCACGAAGACCGGCTCGAAGTTGGCCTTTTCTCTTCCTCGCCTCTCTTCCCGCCTTGAGCACTCCTTCGGCCGACCGCCCTCGCCGCCTGAGAGAAGTATTTCTCAGACCTGGCCTCTCAGACCGTGATATAGACGCACGGCGGGCGCAGTTCGATTGTTGCACGGACTGTGCAATATTTGCTCAAAAATTTATATTTCCTATGAACACTGGACCGGCCCGTGCAATAGGCGCCGTGGGCACACTGTGCTAATTTCTCCTCTACCTTTTTATATATAAACTTTGGGCCGGTCACTACCGAAATACTCGGGCGGCCAAAGGGAGGCCAATCCGTCCCTGCCCGTATACGATAGTAAATTGTACTGAAGCCTCAACTTTTTTAAATGTCCCGGTTCAAAAATAATTTACTACTACTGGGATTTGAGCGCGTATCTTGCGATAGTAAAATATCCAATTTGAACGCGCCGAGGTGAGATTGTAAACACGAACTGGAACAACATTTTCTTATTACTTTTACGACAGTAAAATATCCAATCCGAATTGCCGCGAGGTGAGATTGTAAACACGAACTGGAGAGAAATCTCTTACATTTTTCGAGGGAGGTAAATTTTTGTATTTTGTAAAAGATAATTCTTACATTTTTCGAGGGAGTGAAGTTTTGTACTCGAGAGCCATTTCTTACTTCTTGTTAGGCGAGGTGCGACTGTAAAATAGAAATATACTTTCTGGAGGCATAACTTTCATACATACTCTGGGTCAGTTTAATGCATAAGAGTTGATTCCCGTGATTCTGAAGCCATGCGAGTATCTATAACTACAACATTGTCTCCGCTTTCGGAGCTGGAGTCTAGTGTTTTTGATGACTTTGATAAGCAGGTGTGTGACTTAATAAAAACAACAAATCAAACAACTGAAGCCATAGATAAATACCTTGTAGAACCATTGTTGCTAGGATACAAAGACCCAGCAAAGTGGTGGTTTTCGAGAAAAGGTCAATATCTTAGTCACTCAACTTTTTAAACTAAGACTGAGCAGCGTTGCAACTTCGGTGCCTTCTGAACGCCTCTTTTCTAAAGCTGGTCAAATTCTGGGAAAAAGAAGAAATAGGTTAAGGCTACTCGCACACTGCATCAGAATTTGTACGATTTTGTGCGAATTCTGATGAAATTGTATGCTATTTCATCGGAATTCGCACAAATTCGTACAAATTCTGATCCAGTGTGCGAGCAGCCTTAAGTGGCAACAAAGTGTCACAGATACTATTTTTAAATCTCTATCTATAACAAATAAAATATTTTCGTGTTATTTTCAATTTTAGGGATTTTCATTTTAAATCTGTAAATATGTTTTTCCTTATACAGTTTACAAAAATTTTAAAGAATATTTTTGTAATTAACATTCATAGGCTCGATAATTAATATTCCCATTCATTCATTCATCATTTATCGTATCCCCTCTTTCGCAAACGCAATAGATCTTCCCGCATCGCAGCACTTGAGCCATTCACGTACAATGACGTACAATGGCACCTCGCCTAATTTGCAGTGAGACATTGTACTGGTTCAAAAGGAAAAAGAGGCTCCTCTTACAAACTCATTTTATAATCGTGTCCTACCCAACACTACGAGAACCACCTAGTCTACTGGATGAGTATCTATTTTCCTAAAGCTTTGTTGGGAGAGGGTTTATTAGTAACGGTTCGTGGTTCGTTACACCAAAAAGCATAAATAAATGAATACTAGGAAGAATAACATGTAGCATAACATTCATGTGCCGAAACTATATCGGACTGGATGAAAGTGCGATCATAACCCACTAGCGGTGGCTACTGGTAACTATCCTATAAAAGAGGATAGGCTTAAAGTATAAAGCTGACATTACCGCCATTCAGATGGTGAGGTGGACAGGGAATGGTGATTTGCAAAAACCTGAGTATATGACGTACAACAGCTGTAATACAAAACACCATGTGTTCTAGGCGTTAATCCAGCCAAGACTGAAGTAATGCTCTTTACAAAGACGCATAAACTTCCTAATTTTCCTTCTTTAAGACTCTGCAATGAAACACTGCATCTAAAGGAGGATGCGAAATTTCTAGGTGTCGTACTCGATAGAAACTAACGTGAAGGTCGAATCTTTTAGAAAGAGCCAATAAGGCCAAAACAGCTCTCTTCTTATACCAGAAAACGATAGGAGTCAATTGGGGCCTTAAACCCCGCATCGTCCACTGGCTGTATACAGCCGTAATCAGACTTAATGCATGGCATATCGGTATGGTGGACTGCATTGCAGAAGATTACGTATCGTAAGATACTGGAAAGGTTCCAAAGAACAGCTGAGCTGTGTATTAGTGGTGCAATGAGAAGCACCCCATCAGCTACGCTGGATGTCTTATTGCATCTTACTCCTTTGGACATACACACCGAGCAAATGACAGCCTGGACGATCGCCAGGACAAAGGCTTCTCTTGGATGGACTCCATATCTTTATGGTCACTCATCCATCCTTAAGAGGTTCGCCACCGCTGCGGACAACCTAGCCTACACTGCACCTACGTGGACCTTGGAGAAAGGTGTCCATACCAACATTCCGGTCAGAGATGACTGGACAGATGGTGTTATCCCAACTGGGTCATTATGTATGTACACAGAAGGCTCAAAAATTGGGAACAGCGTAGGCTCTGGTATTTTCTCCGAGGCCTTAAATATAAACACTTCTCTTCGTCTACCAAGCGGAAGTCACTGCGATCTGGGAGGCTCTCGAATGGCTGAAGATAAATAATATATCTCAAAAGAATTCAGAATAGCTAGGCGGCCCTCAAGGCTCTTCTGAACGGCCTCTGTGTGAGACTGCAACTCAGTTTGATATAACACTGTGTTGGGTTCCTGGACACAGTGGCGTTAGGGTAAACTGTAGGGCATATGAGCTTGCTAGACAGGGCACCGAAGTGGAAAGGACACCCCAATTAACCAGGATGGGAATGCCCTTAGCCACCTACAAACCAGCTGTGAAGAAAATCGGCTTAGCTCGAGCTGGGTTGAGATGGACCACAGCAACGGTGTGTCGCACTTTTCATTCAATATGGCCAACTTTGGACCCAACGCGTTTATAATCTCTTGTTCAGTTGAACAAAAAGGAGGTAAGCCATGTAGTAAAGGTGCTGACAGGTCACTGTCCCTTTGGCCGGCACGGCGAAAGATTAAGACTTCCCCACAACGACTTATGCAGAAGTTGTAATAATACCCGCCCTCGCAAGGAAAAGCGGGACCTTCCTGGGCTCACCCTTCCTTGATGGATTGAGCGAGCTGCAACATGTTGGTGTTCGTAACCTCTGTCGCTTTATCAAATGGTTAAAATGGCTTGAAATGACCTGAACTTTGTCCCAACACTACAATGGCATCACAATGGGCCCAATGGTATGTCTAAGTGGGCTCCCTAGTGGGCTAGCAGCCATTTCAACCTAATCTAGGTGTTAGTCAAAGGATTGGAGCAGCAGTGCTATCCAAATCGGAGGCGATGAAAGTTCTATATAGGATATTTTGGCACTTATTGAAAGAAATATCTAGTTCTACTCTTCTGCATCTTTGCTTTCGTTTAGAACAATTTAAAAATTGCAATGACGTAGTCAACGCTATGAATGTACAAAGCAATCTGAAATTCACATCGATTTGCCTTTTGACACAAGAAGGATAATAAAAGTCATCAAACTGTCCAGAACACTAGACATCACTCAATCGAGCTCAGACATGTTGAATTCAAAAATCAAACTATTGTACTTAAACAGACTCTCGCTCTCAACGAGTCAAAAACAATTCCATAAACAGCTCAACACATGCCATTCTCCATACGGCTGACTCCCTCGTGACGTGCTACAAACCCGCAAAGGATAAAGTGATTTTATTTTATCTTCAATTTCACAATATTTATTAAGTTAGGCCATGCTGTTAGCATTATTCCCAAAATCCACCCCAAAACAAAAAAGGACCTAGAGTTTTTATGTTTGTGTGTGTTTTACTTCAAAGAAAACCTCATGCATACCTTTAAACTGGAAAAAGGTAAAAGACTTGGGGCTCTTTGGGTTCACAGAAATGACCCATGAATGGGAAAAGGTTGGGCATCGATTGTCAAAGAAAATAAATAAGGTCAAGTGGGTTATGTATGTTAAGCATGTCCTTGTTTACTCTTGTTTTGTTGAGAGGATTTAGTTATACATAAAAATATTTGACTTCCTTAGAAACACGAACAGGTGACAGGTATGGAAAGCAAGACAAGAGTGACATATCCTTTTTTCAACCTTCAAGGTATTTTACCACGATGGAAATCGAATTGTTCAGGTACGCGATATTTAAGGACATTTTCTTTGGGGAGGATTTGTTGAATAAATTATGTTGCAGAAGTGAATTTAAGTTTGAATCGTTTATGGAAGCTTTAATGGTGATAATCTCGAATTTTCGCACTTTCATATAGCTATCAGTGATGTAAGGCGTTTAACATAATGTATGTACATAATATGAAAATATGCAGAGTCGTTATGAAGTATAAAAATATACCGTATTCGCAATACTTCGATGGAGTTTGACTTCTGGATGTTCTACAGAAATACTCTGAACCGATAAATGAAATTTCCATCGAAATCTTGATGATCTGGTATCAACCATTTTAATAGAAGATGCAAGAATGTTTAAAAGTCTGTGATGACCGCGTAAACTTAATTACAAAGTTTTACGCAGTGTCACACAACAACTTCCGGCACGATCAAAACGATCAATCCGAACACTCCTTCGATCACTGAACTCCAAAGTTTTGTGATCTGACCAATTTCCGGCATCTCAGCCAAAAACCATTCCATACGGTTCTCTGATCAAATCGCACTTTCGCGATCCGAAAAAAAAGAATTACCTATTAAAGTGTATTAAATTATTAATATATGGCAATATTCTAAGCTCCAGTGTATCTAATAAAGTAAAATAAACAAACGTCCAATTTCCTTGGAGTGAATTTTAATGGGTTACGATAGTAACCTATAATGGTGACCCCGCCTTCGTCTGGCCCCAAGGCCAGGGTGTGAAAGGAGGAGGGTGGTCAATCTGCCGAATTGACCAGATAAACTAGGCAAGAAACCACATGGATACACGAAATAACTACTCACGAAATAATGCTACTGCCCCGGATAGCGGGTGCGCCAGCACTGGGGACCAGGGATGCTGGTAAGAAGTGGGTTTCTGGCCGAAAGCTCAAATGAGTCATACCGAAAATAGAATTTAAATTCGCCGCGTGGAATGTACGAACATCATATCGGTCAAAAGAAAATCATAGCAATTATTGGAATTTTTGAACATTGACGATCGTCCTGCCAACAATCGACGAAACGGCTTTACTATTCCGGTGGTGAGAGACGAGAGGCTGGCGTCGGCTTTATGGTCGATCGACGGGCTGCCAGCACCGTTATCGCATTCCAACCGATATCCGAGCGTTTGGCGGTGATAACCATCAGTGGAACGATCAAGACCCACGTCCGTTTATGCGCCAACCTAGACCAGCACGGACGCGAAATAGATCGAATTTTACGATCAGCTTCAACAGACGGTGGATATGATACCTCGAACCGAATTAATAATACTCGCAGGGACTTCAATGCACCTTCAGGAGCAGATCGAACCGGTTGGGAAGGAACCATGGGAAAATTCGGACACGGAGTAATTAACACTCAACGGCTTATGCCTGCTTTCATTCGCATCGTCAAACAACTTGATCGTTGGCAACAGAATTTTCCGTCATCCACTCAAACACCAACTCACCTGGCGAAATCCATTCGGCAACGACTCGGCGATGTAAGACTACGTTTTGATCAACGCAAGTTTCCGATCGACGCTTAAAGATGCGTGGGCCCGACTGCGGTCGGACCATTATTTTGTTTGAGCGAAATTGCAGATGCGATTCTTCTTCTTCTTCGATGGCTCTACAGCCCAATTCTAGCCTTGGCCTCCATCAGCTTCTTCCTCCAGACGTCTCTCTGCTCCGCAGCTTGTCTCCAGTTTCTTGTGTTGAGCAGTTTTGCTACATCGGCCTTAACATTATCTTCCCACCTTAACCGTGCCTTGCCAACTGGTAGTCTTTTGCCATCTGATAGTAGATACAGGGCTTTTTTTGGCATCCTTGAGTCATCCATTCTTTGGACATGGCCGGCCCAACGTAAACTTAGTAGTTTGGCATGGGTCGAAAGTTTACATTCTTTGTATAAGTCGTACAATTCGTGATTGTAGCGTATTCTCCATGCATTGTCTTCATTGATTGGGCCGTCCGTATATCCTTCGGAGAACCTTCCTCTCAAATATATCCAGCTTGTCTGCGGATTTCTGGGAGATACTCCATGCTTCACATCCATACGTAGCTACTGCACGTATGATGGTTTTGCAAATTCTTATTTTGTTTTTTCTGTGGATGTCTCTGGATTTCGTTACTGTCAATAGGGAGAAGTATGTTCTGTTTGCGGCGTTTATTCTTCTTTGTACGTCTGTTGTTTTATTGTTGTCTTCGCTGACTGTGCACCCCAGGTAGTGAAATTGGTTTATCCGTTCAAAGTTATATTCCCCCCAGGTGGTGTTGTGGGTTCTTCTTCTTCTTTCCACCCTTCACAGAATTAGAAATCTTACGCTTATCTGCATTTATTTGCAGTCCCAGTGATCTGGCAAGGCAGTTTATATCGGCATATCCTGCCAATTGTTTTGATTTGTTAAGTAGGGTTGCGCTCGCATCAATTTTTACTTAACGGATTACTCCTTCTAGGCAGAATTAACATGGGTGCCAGCCCATCGCCCTGTTTTAAGCCTTGCTTGACTCGGAAGGACTCCGTCAATTCTCCTTGTATTCTGACTCCATTGTTATTTTTGTTAATTTAACTATCTTTAGGGAGATTTTTAGGTCCAACATTGTCGCATACATTTGCTCCTTGTCGATGCTGTCGTATGCTTGTTTAAAGTCGATGAAAACCTGATACACGTCGATGTTGTATTCCCAGTATTTTCGGAGGATTTGACTTATTGAAAAAAGTTGATAGATTGTTGATCTATTTCTTCTGAATCCAGTTTGGTATTCACTTAATGCGGCTTCGGCATAAGGAATATTTATTAGAATTTATAGCATATCAAGAAAGGAAATAAATATCCTGAACCAATAGCTGAAGTTTTGAATACGTCTTCCACAAAACTATAAATTTTTTTATTTATCTCATTTTAAAGAACATTCAGGTAAATAAATTTTCTCGCTTTCTCTCTCTCTTCCTTTCCTTCCTTAAAAAATAAAACTTATCTCTCGTAACAGTTAGTGAGCCAAGGGCTCTGAGAAAATGTCTAACAGAAACACGATCCGTTCTAAGGTATGCAAATATTGCAAAGAATTTTTACAAATCTGAATTTAAACAAAATGAACACAAATCATTCACGAATACGCATTTTCTGAAAATCCGTAAGATTTGTTGTATCAATGGCCCCTATTGCGAATGTCGATAGCTAATCGACAAGCGACATTTATCGATTGTCGACTGCCGATTATTTAGTTTGATATTGCGAATGTCGATCTGACAGTCGACTTTTATCGATTGCTTTTTTGCTCACGACAAAATTTTCCAGGAATTTTAACAACAAAAAACTGCTCAACATAATTTTCTAAATCAAGTAGTCCAAATATTTGTCGATTGGGTTACACAATGCCAAAAAGAAAATTAATCGACACAATCGACTATAGTCGAGTCGATCGTTAATCGACACTCGCAATAGGGGCCAATAGTTCTAATCAAATCTCACTCGACTTAATACTAAAGAAAAAGTCTCCATTGTTGCTCCTTTCACTCTAAGGATCTCCGCCGCTTTAGGTACGTCGACCGGTCAAGGATTTCGTTTGAGATGCGGGCTAACATCGGCAGCTCCCGCATTGATACGTTTAGTGATGGAGGCGGATCGATTTTTGCTAGGGTTTTGATCATTAACGATGGCTTATCGGGCGTTGCTGGCATGCTGGCTACAACATCTGGGGCTGGTGAAGTGGGAAGGGCTGGTGGTGGTGGATGTGGCGGCTGTGGTGCTTGTGGCGGAGCGGCTATAATATGTCCGTGTATTTTTTGACTATTGGCCGCGTACTCCTTGATCATCATCAAGTGATCTAGCTTATCTACGGTCGCATTCAGATTTATACACAACATGCTGGTAAAGACGAAAGGAACGAGATTCAAATCAGGGCCAATTCAAACTGGCGAACTCTCATCAGCTGAAAACAGACTTTATTATTTGGCTCAACAGCGTAGAGTTCTTTACCCCGAAGAATCGAATATCTTAAAATATAATAAAGGGAAAGCAATAAAGGAATTGAAAAAATTACCTAAATGCAGCCTTATCTATAAATTGACTCCATACATGGACGAAAACAACATAATTCGAGCACATTTACGCATAGATTCTGCAGTCGAAACGAAGGAGACTACAAGAAGACCCATTATATTGGGGAGAAATCATTATATCACCTACCTAATCATGTGTCACTATCATCAAAGATACCATCACCGTCATCACGAAACTGTACTTAATGAACTTAAGCAAATTTACTGTATATCTCGACTTCGAGTGGCGCTGAAATCAATTCGAAGAAAATGTCAGGTGTGTAAAATAAAAGATGCGTCGCCATTGATGCCGAGAATGGCAGATTTGCCTCCAGCACGTTTGGCAACCTTTACTAGGCCATTTTCATATGTTGGAATAGACTATTTTGGGCCACTATATGTTTCCTTCGGACGACGCACGCCAAGAGAAAAGATGGGGAGTAGTCATCACATGTTTAACGACAAGAGCTGTGCATATTGAAATTGCCCACTCTCTTTCAACTGATTCGATACATATGATAGTATCAGAAAGTTCATGGCTAGAAGAGGTGTTCCTATTGAAATCTACTCGGATAACGGTACGAATTTTCGCGGCGCAGAAACTGAATTAGCTAAGGCGAGAAAATACATTGACGAAAATCAAATGGCTGCAGAGCTGAATTCACCACATACCGAATGGAAGTTTAATCCTCCATGCGCACCTCACATGGGTGGCATTTGGGAACGGTTAGTGCGGTCCATTAAAAATGTATTAGCAGGTATCAAAATGCACACCAATCCAAATGACGAAACACTACAAGGTATGATGGCAGAAGTAGAGAATATTCTCAACTCCAGACCGTTGACATACCTGAGCTTAGATCATCATGCGGAAGAAGCACTTACACCCAATCATTTTTTGCTTGGTTCTTCAAACGGATTAAAGCCACTAGGACCTCTAAATGATGAGAGAAAAGTTGTAAGAAAGTGTTGGGAAAAATCCGAGCAATTCGCTAATAAATTTTGGAGCAGATGGATAAATGAATACCTCCCAGAAATTACCAGAAGGTCGAAATGGTATAACTTCAGTCGACTTATAAAAGAAGGCGACATAGTTATTATTGCTAATGAAGATCAGCCACGAAACCACTGGCCAAAGGGAAGGGTACTTCAAGTAACAACGAGCAAAGACGGGCAGGTTAGAAGAGCGGTAGTAAAAACCATATCAGGAATATATGAAAGGCCTGCAGTAAAGCTAGCTGTTTTAGATGTCGCTGCCGATATAAACGAGTAAGCTGAATTAGTATAATTCAACATACTGAGGGGGAGTGTAAGCGACACTTAGAAAATAAATAGAATTAAAATTTGTAATACTTTAACGGAGACATCCAAGTATGCACAAAACTTGACTAAAACAAACAAAGTACACTTGACAAGGACTTTGGAAAACGACGTGGAACAGGACGGACTAAAAAGTAAGGATTTAATTTTGTATTGTTAGTTGTTTGGAATTATTTTAATTTAAAGGAATATTTATTAGAATTTATAGCATATCAAGAAAGGAAATAAATATCCTGAACCAATAGCTGAAGTTTTGAATACGTCTTCCACACTGGCCTTAATTATATTGGTCATTATTTTATATATTGTTCTTAAAACAGATATGCCTCTATAGTTTCCACAGTTGAATCTGTCCCCTTTCTTGTGTATTGGGCAGATAATGCTTTGCTCCCATTCTTCAGGCATTTTTTCGTTCCTCTATATGCAGCATAGTAATTCATGTACAGCTGGTGAAAGCGATTCGCCTCCTCGTTTGATCAACTCTGCTGGGATGTTATCAATTCCTGGAGATTTCTTGTTTTTTAAGGATTGTATGGCACTCTGTAATTCTTCCAGGGTTGGTACTTTTGTTTCTCTGGTGTCATCGTTATGCTGTGGACGGGAATCTTCAGTTCAGCAGCTCGCGAAAGATTCGAAATTCCTTCCACCGTTTGTTTAAATCTTCGCTGCCTGTGACTAAGTGGCTTCTAAGCCCTGAAACAGTGTTCTACGATAATTATACTTCTTATAATTATCTAAATGTCAAAAAATGGCCTTATTTCTCGGTTTTTATTTTTTTCGCAAAAACCTGTTGATCGATTTGAAATTTCGCCTTTCTAAGCGCTATTACGTACTATTAGACCGTCAGCTAGTGGCAGATGTAGGTGCCCTATTTTCTCATGCTAGCCTCGAAAAGGGTTGAAAGGTTCATAGGTCGATGTTCAGTTGGAAAAAAATTTAAAAATTAAAGTTCCGCTCCTGGGGATAACGTAACGCAACGTAACGTATTTTTCGTAACAGAAATAAGAGACGTATCTCGCACCTGTTCCCATGGACCGATTTTGGCCAAAAACATATTCATTGAATTCCTACGATTTTTCTCTTAATTATGGCGTCAAAAAATCGGACGGTACACCGATTTATTTCAACTTTTTCGCTATCCCTCCTGGACTATACAGGCAATAAGCAAATAAGCGACCATATCGAAACTGTAGAAAATTTTTGCGCCCAGAGTCCACTTAAGCACCCCTAAATAAACAAAATCAACTTAGTCCAAAAACTCCACCCACTTACCAAGGCCCCGCCAAAAATACCTTACTCCACAAAACGCCTATACCTACATAAACGCAGAACCTTTTAAATTTTACTGTCGCCAGCTTGCCTAAAACACAATAAATTGCAGACAATTCTGGCTCAACACTTCCCCAATTTTATATTTCTTAATCGAATATAAGCCGGGACGTGCATGTCCTTTTTATAGCTAGAGCGATAAATAACTGATTATTATTGATACTAACGTCGTAAAATTTAAAACGAGACGAGAACAAAATCTTTCCCTTCGTGTGCGCACCGTGGAGGATAGAGATTACTTTAACCTAGACATAAACTGTAAAAGTTGATCATATTTTCCCCCATTTAATATTCTCGGTGCGAGAACAAGGGAACGTGATGTCCTTCACAACAACATTGCAGCTCCTGCGAAGGATATGGACTCCTCAGCGAGAGTCGTAAGTTTCTCATGTAAATATAAAACGTGCCTTGAAAATATTTTTCCTTAATTTTCACTAAGGCACGCATGTTAAATGTTACAAAATGGAATTTTTTCGATCTAGTTGAGAATTCAGCTGGAGACCAAATTTCTTAAGCTTGTTACTGAAGTCAGCCGGTGTTAATGAACTATAGAGTAAGATTTTGGGCTGTCGTGAATGGCCGCCATGGCCGGTATTTGGGTTGAAGTCATTCGACCACAGACTCTTTCTTTCTTTCTTGAGATAGCATGGCGGTTTAATGGCAAATGAAATAGCGGGGGTCGAGCATCTGGCAGTGGCGTGGCATCACTTGATTACCACTAGTCTCCGACAAGTTTAATTGTTGACTGGTAAGTGGCAGTCGATGCTACTTCTCGTTAGTAATAAGATGATGGTGAATCACTTACGCGATACGCTGCTTACCAATTCAAAATACCACTCCGCCACCATTCAACTACTACTTTGTTTCGACATGGCAGGACAAAACCACGCCACTACCACACCATTTTAGTGGGCGCCCGGCCTAAGGTTGCCGTGGATGCAAGAGAGCATTTCTTTCGGTGTACCAATTGCTAAACTTGTTGCGATCGAATTTTGTCAGGCCTGTACATTCCTACGGCGGGCTCCAAAGGTTGATCGTGGAGCAAACATTATGATCTCCTTGAGGGACCTTTTGTGCCGGAGCCGCACCCGAGAAATAAGGAAAGGAAGCTGTATTCGAGCATCTTTTTAAAAATCCCTGGCATTGAGCTTTTTGGCAATTTGGAATACGTGACCATTCCATTGCAGTTTAGTTAAGGAATAGGCCAGCCATTGATTCTACACCATCCACTAGCACGGATGGAGAGATGCTGCAGGTTTTATTTGAGATATCTAAAGTAACGAAACCGGATTCCAACTGGAAAACCAACTGACCTAACCGCAAGCCGCTTCTATCAGCTTATTATGTGAACTGGAGATGGCAGCCACACAGCTCACCGAGGTGCTGATCTCCTCGACCATGACACCAGTACTGCCCCTTCTAATTTTCTCCCAGTTTGGAAGTAGTAGGTAGAATGACGAATTTTCTGCAATGCGTGGTAAGTTGGGAGACGTTCCATAGGGCAAAACATGCTGCTGGGCAGTGGTAATAATACAATTTTACCCCTACAGCTTACAAAAAAGCTGCGACACCCCAAAAATGTTGCCTTGAGGAAGCACTAGGAGAGCCTGCAGACTCTATTAGAGGCGAGGTGGGCTTTCTTAAAGAGAAGGATGGCTCATACACCATCAACCAAGAAGAACCACTAATGGGGCCCATCCACAGGCCAACTGGTTGCCCAAACTGAGTTGTGCAAAGAGTTGGTGTTTTGCCACAAACGCTTCAACTGAGTTGATACTTCAACTGTCAATTCAGTATTTTATAGGCAATTTGAACGTTAAATAAAATTGTAGAAAACCTGCGATTAAGTTTTATGATTATAAAAAATGGGTAGTAATGATTTTTTATATTAATTATAAATTTTTTAATTATTAATATAAATATTTGTATGTTTTTAAAATATAAATTAAATCCTAAACATATAAATTATGAAAATAATTTAATATTATGTGAACTTTCATAATTTAAATTAAAAATTATGCCATACAATGAAAATATAAACTTGCAAAAAAATATAATTTTTGAATTCAGGCTTAATTAATGCAAGTAGTTTGCCAAACTGCAACATACACAGCGCGACTAGTTGCCCAAACTCTAGGCCCCGCCCCCATAAAATTAAAAGATTTTGATTTATCCCAACTGCAACCCCAACTGTCAAATCAGTTTGCCAACTGCCCCATACACGCTGCGATTCAGTGCCAACACAACTCAGTTTGGGCAACCAGTTGGCCTGTGGATGGGCCCCATAAGGCGCCAAAATTGGAAAGTTACTTTTAAAGTTTAAAGGCCCATTTACAATAGAGCGATGAAGCGAAACGAGAGCGAGGCGAGGGTCGTTGAAGTTGTTAAATCATTTTTCGTAGCATATATGTATGTTTGTGTACGTAGTTATATACAATGCAGCGAGAAAGCGATAAGGTGCTTTTATTTTTATTGAGTTCACCATACCCAAATTAGTAAGGTGTCATTATCAGCGCGGTGTAACACCTTTCCTGCAATTACCATTTTTTATATATTATATTAAGTACCTAGAAAATACAGCATAGAGGCCTTGAGAATAAATATTATTAGAGTTCAAGCCAAATCAGTCGAAGTTGTTCGCGCATGTGGGGAAATTAAAATTACAAACAATAAATTTTGCTCACATCGGGATAAGGCATGCGCTTATGTATTTTCAATTTTTCTCTTCGAAATCTATTGTTATTCTCACTGCGCATGAAAAATGCGGCTTTTGATAGCCTCATCTCTTTTGGTTCAGCCAAATCCTTTGTTCTCATCGTGTATACCCACACACACATGAGAACTCATGAAAATATTAACGATATTTGCTGCCGCGAGAACAAAACAGCCATGAGAATATTCTCATCAGAATTCCAAAATTGCATTGAGAATATTCTCATCGTCTATTAGAACCTTTACAGGGCTAAAGAAAAAAAAATATAAAGCCCAAAACAGAATGAATGCAGAAACTTCGACTTTGACTTCACCGTTGCAGTAAAGTCGACTTTGCCGCACAGCGCTAACACATTCATTTCAATAACTTCAAAGTCGATAATTTGACAGATAGTATTTACAATTGCAATCACCATTTAATAACATGCTAGAAATTATTAATTTTGAACAAATGGACCAATTTATTTTTACTGTATGTGGACTTTACGTATATTACCTGCGAAAATTATATTTTTCATACAATAAACTTAGTCAATTTAAATTTTCTAATTTGGCGACAATGACAAATTTGAAATGTTGTGTTGGTAATTCTGAAACTTTTGCAGCAGCTTTAGAGTGCGTTCCGTAATATACTGGGAGCACTGCGCCAGTACTACCAGTGGTAGTTTTGTCGTTCCGTTTTCACCAAACAGTGCCCTGTCGCAGTGCTCTGGGAACATTCATGACGTCATGAATATTCCCCTTTTTACTACTGGGACTACTGCTTTGAAAGAGGTAATGTGCTCCCAGTAGTTTCAACAGGTTTTGACAGATGTGCATTGTGGCTGTAAAAAAATTTAATCGTGAGCAGTAAAATATGGAGGCGGAGCCAGTATACTGTGCGCTCGTTCCGTATACAAAAATGTACTGCTTAGTTCAGTATAACTTTTTTAAACGGAACGTGCTTCGCAGTTCACTGGCATGACGTCTAAAATCACAGTGCTCCCAGCATATAGGCCCAACTATAATGCACGTAAGAAACGCACGTCATCTCGGCGCTCTCATGGAAATTAATGTATTCGGCCATATTGGACGTACGTCAGTCATATTTTATTTCGTTAAGTTTCGTTAAACGTAAAAATGGGAAAAGAACCGCGCTCTACGTAAGTTTTGTGAGATGATTTGTAGTTACATCGATGAAAGCTAATTTTTTGTTGTTGTTTTGTGGTTTTTAAAGAAAAAAGAGTATGGAAAATGTTGTGGTTCAAATACATGATAGCGATTTTGATGAGAAATTTATTATAAATTGAAAATAAACACGATTATTAATAATATGCAAATATTAATAGCCTAGTTTTAATAGTCAATGAATAATATTCAAGCATTTTAATAATTTTAAACTTTGAAGTCTCTCCCAATACGCAAACCAATTAGTCGGTTTTGCGTTTGACGAAATTTACGCACGTCGATTGACGTGCGTTTCTTACGTGCATTATAGTTGGGCCTTATTACGGAACACACTCTTAAAAATTCTCAAAGTCGAAGTCGGCGCAAAGTTTACTGCAACGCTTACTGCATTGATTATGTTAACTGAACGTGGCTCCTTTGGAAACTATGTATATGAAACTGTCAAAATGCAAAGTTGAAGCCGAAGTTTCTGCATTCATTCTGTTTTGGGCTTAAGTGACCAAGTCGTTTATAGTGAGTGTTACAATAATAAACAAAATATATATACCAGCAATTGAGTCGTTGACTTCAAATGCGCGAAAACGAAAGCCCATATGTGGACAGTGCTTTCTTTCTTTTCTGTTCTTTTAACGAAAGAACGGAAGGATAGGGATGCGGAATCGGTGGAGAGTACTCGATTAAATATAAATGAGTAGAATCGAAAGAAAATTACTCAATGAATACTTTTCCCTCGTTCAAAAGTACTCGATTCCTTGAGAATCGATGAATACTATTTTGGCATTTCTGCGCACTGCCTTTGCGTATGCATTACTCGGCTGCGACAGATTTCAAATACTCATGTAGCGTACATCTCGAGTAAATTAAACCTAATGAACAAATTAGCCTGCACCGGTATGCACTCTCCCGTCTCAGGCAAGAAATTCTTATGCCCGATTTCTGCACAGCCAATAAGAATTACCACCCGGGCCCCATCCAAGACGGAAATAGTAACCGCAATTCATGCGATGGCCAATGGTAAAGCAGCTGGAAAAGATGGCATCCCGCCAGAATTGTTGATAGCCGATTCAAGCCTCATAGCAGATGCGCTTCAGCCAATCCTGGAAAAAATAATGGAACACCTGTACCTTTCCGGAGGATTGGACGGAAGGTATCATAGTCAAAATACCAAAAAAGAAGGACCTAACAATATGTGATAACTGAAGGGGCATCTGTTTACTATCTACAGTGGGCAAAATTTTGTCCCATATATTACTATCTAGGATAAGTGAGGCAGTAGACCGAACGCTTAGGAGGCAGCAGGCCGGATTCAGGAAGAGCCGCTCATGTATTGATCATATCAACACCTTACGAATAATAGTGGAGCAGTCTACTGAATTCCGATCCCCCCTTTACCTTGCTTTCGTAGATTATGAGAAAGCGTTCGACTCGGTCAATAGGAGTTTTAATGGCAGGCACTACGGCGACGTGGTCTGCCTGATAAAATAATAGAATTGATAAAAGCCCTATATAACAATTCCAAATGCAGAGTTCTCCATAATGGAAAATTATCCGACAGCTTCGAGGTGAGCTCAGGAGTACGACAAGGATGCCTACTCTCGCCTTTACTATTTCTTATAGTAATAAATGACATCCTTGTCGGCGCTCTAGATAGTAGAACAGGCGGCATACAATGGGGTTTGTTAGACCGCCTTAAGGATCTCGACTACGCGGATGATATCTGTTTGCTGGCCCACAGACACCAGGACCTGAAAAACATGTTAAACAATTTGGCAACAGAAAGTAGTCCAGCAGGCTTAAGGCTAAATCCAAATAAAACTAAAGAAATGCGGATAAATGCAAACACCATTGAACGGACTGCGCTGAATAACCGTGACGTGGAACTGGTCGATAAATTCTGCTACCTCGGTAGTATTATTACCGAAAATGGCGGTGCAGAAGAAGATGTCAGTTCCAGAATAAATAAAGCACGAGGCGCATATGCATGCCTGTTCCGCATATGGAGATCAACGGAGATCTCAACTAACACCAAATTGCGGCTGTTCAACTCCAACGTTAAGACAGTACTTTTGTATGGTTGCGAAACATGGAAAGTCACCCAATTCATCACAGGGCGCCTACAAGTCTTCATCAATGGATGCCTGCGTCGTATCCTAAAAATCCGCTGGCAGGATAGAATTTCAAACGAAGAACTATGTCGCCGTGCCGGCCAAGAAAGGATAGACTACCAAATCAGACGAAGGAAATGGAATTGGGTTGGCCACACCTTGCGACGCGAAAACGAAAATGTAGCCAAACAGGCCCTCGACTGGAATCCGCAAGGATCCCGTCGAGTCGGAAGACCTAGAACAACGTGGAGGAGAACCCTACTAGCAGAAGCCGCAACAACTGGGAGATCCTGGTCGGAGCTGAGAGCTGTCGCGCAAAACAGAGTCCGCTGGAGGGCAACTGTTTCCGCCCTATGTCCCATGAGGGATTAAAGGAGCGCAATGAATGATGATTTCTTCACTTTACATTTATCCACGGGTTTTCTAACTTTAGAATAAAGATAAACTTCGATTAAATGTTGGACAGTTTTCTTCATGCCAATCCGAAGTTACGTATTCCACAGATAGTTAACCTATCATTCATATGGCAGCTCTGCCAATTGCTGACAAATGTTTAGGCCCAACTATAATGCACGTAAGAAACGCACGTCAATCGACGTGCGTAAATTTCGTCAAACGCAAAACCGACTAATTGGTTTGCGTATTGGGAGAGACTTCAAAGTTTAAAATTATTAAAATGCTTGAATATTATTCATTGACTATTAAAACTAGGCTATTAATATTTGCATATTATTAATAATCGTGTTTATTTTCAATTATAATAAATTTCTCATCAAAATCGCTATCATGTATTTGAACCACAACATTTTCCATACTATTTTTTCTTTAAAAACCACAAAACAACAACAAAAAATTAGCTTTCATCGATGTAACTACAAATCATCTCACAAAACGTACGTAGAGCGCGGTTCTTTTCCCATTTTTACGTTTAACGAAACTTAACGAAATAAAATATGACTGACGTACGTCCAATATGGCCGAACACATTAATTTCCATGAGAGCGCCGAGATGACGTGCGTTTCTTACGTGCATTATAGTTGGGCCTTTTGGCTTTTGCCTCAAATTATAACGTCAAACGTTGAAATAATTTAAAAAAAAACTTTTGAATTGTCATGGTGATAGGGAGTATTTATATTAATGCTCTCATATGAATGAAGAATATATGTATGTTTATGTTATTTTTGCAGTTAAAATAGAAAAGGAAAAGTAATGTAGTGCTAATTTTACCCAAAGTGCAACATGTCGAAAATTTATTAAAGAATATGTTCGCCAAATTCAATATCGTAGATTGTTTCTCCAAAATAATGTAGATACAAACTTAAGAGCCCAATACGTCTATAAGCATACAATATGGCAATGATACAATCCAATATCAACAATTACATATTTTTACATATTGGGTTCTGCCTTAGCACCACAGACCTAATTTTAATATTTTCTATTAAATTATCTTCGCTCTCATCGGCCGAAAAAGCATTAACACTCCTAAAGTGGCATTTTTAATATATAGTCAAAAATTACTCAGAAAGATACGACACTGTAATCCTTTCTGTGCGAAGAAAAAGGAAAGTAAAAATCTATTCATTCTAATCTATTCATATACGCACTCCGGAATGGCGAGAGGGCGGAGCAACGGCAAACTACACAAACACATGCAGAGCAGGAAGTACACGAAAATGGTACATGAATTCACACAAGCAAAATAAAAGTCCATACGGCACAAAAAATTGCGGAGAAGAGAAATCAGTGCGTCTCTTTCGCACTTCGTGAAATAACATTTCTTTATTTACCCTTTCTTTCTTCGATTTTTGTTTTGTTTTTAAATTGAATTTTATCTCGCTTGCACCTTGTCGATTGATATATTCACTCGCAAGGGAGCTTATGGGAAATTTTGAGAGTGTCGTATCTTTGTGGGTAATTTTTGATATAGTAATGAAATATTTATAGAAATGTCAACCACAAATATTTTGACATTTCAATAGAACTAACCAAGGGATAAACCCTCAAAATTGGCCAGATAACTTTAACCCTCCGATAAGTCTTAACCCAAGTATTGCAAACGTGAAGAAACCCAATTTCTCCAGTTATACTATGGACAACGTTAGCAGAGGTATAACCCATTGCGAAGAAATGCGCCCGCCAGAGGTATGCACGCCTCTGTGACAGATATAAATGTATTCGTAATAGACATTTTAAACGAGAGTGTCACTTTATCAAGCGGTCCCCCAACTTAGTGCTGCTTGACCTAGCCAATCGAATGAGAACCGGTCTACTAAATATACTTAATGGCACCCTTTATTTTTTAAAGCCCCAATTTTGCTCCATTGACTAAGAAAAGTATGAGCGTACCGTGCTTCGTTTGGACTCATCCGTTCATGTCTGTAGAGAATTAGAGTTTTTACTCAGGCGTTTCTGGCTTCATGCAGGCATTTTTATTAGGCGAGAAACACAATTGGTGCTTTTCTGCTGGCTTGTAATGTTCGCGCTACCTAGAAAGTCGGCAAAGGCACAATTAGGGCTTGACAATTAACAGCCTGGTTTCCTTCGGAATTGTCAAACAAAGTATTAAAGTTTATACATAGTATTAGCAATTTCCTTAGGCGTAAGGACCTCTCTTTCACTAGTTCTATTAGCTTTTTTTCCATTTTAAATGACAACACAATCCTAAAAAATTAGATCAAGAAGAAGATAATGACAGTAGCCAGCTCAAAATTTTAAATTTCGTAAAGCTCGCGCTGGCATTTCGGCTGACCGAAAATCTGAAGCTGTTATTGTGAGCAGATACCTGGTGCTCCATATGCGAAAAGCTCAAGCTGCCAGAAAAGCTCCAATTGTGTTGCCTTACGTTGGGCGTGTCTGTTTCAGGCTAAGAACGGGGAGTCTGGTTTTTACTCGGGATGGGACATTCAAATCTATAAGAGCTCATTTACCGCCTAAACGTAAATTGGAGCTCTTTTTTCGCACAGAAATTTGTAGGTATGTATTTTTCTCTGTCCGGCTTCACGTTCGTGCTAGAAAAGCATAGAAAAGTCTGTACTATAAAAGACTCCAATTTGCGTTTGGGATGTGTTTTTCTGCTTCAATTAAGAAAAGTTTAGGGATGTTTAAGGTATTTAATTGAGGCAGAAAAATACATACATATAATGTGTAACGCCTTTATATAGAAAATATTCACACACGAGATAAATTTGCAATTAGCTTGAATTCTGATGAATATGCAAATTATGTTCTTTACTCGATTCTACCCTCCCTATAAGTACTGATATGAGTAAAAGAACTCGGTCAAAGAAACTGATATGACTAGAATCGAAAGCAATAACTCATATGAGTAAAGAATCGAGTACCGATTCCGTATCGCTATGGAAAGCTGGAAGTACATAATTGCGTGGCGTTGCATGAATGCGTTGACAGATCAAGTTTACCTTTTATATTTCAATGGTGGCAGATCTATTAATGCGGCACTACCTTCAATGCAACGCAATGCAATGCAACAGTTGTTCAACTTTTAACTTTTACGCATACAACGCATTCAATACTCTGTCAAATTGATTTTGTTTTTTTCTGCAAAAATATTATTAGCTCGGATTAACTCAGTAATATATTAAAAATGGATTTTGATGAGGGATTCAACACAAATTCAACATGAATTCAAATTTCAAAACGCATTTAAGTGCCGACACGCAACGCATTAATGTGTCAAATCCATATAATGTAACGCATTGCAGTTAAATCTATTCAAGTATTGCAATGCAATGCAACGCAATTATGTATTTCCAGCTGAAGGAACGAACGAACGGAGCAGGACGGAGCTATCTGTTTCAGCCCTTAGATATAATGGCTTATTCTCATTGTCGAATCACCCATGGCTATGGCCATTTCCATATGGCATGGGCAGTGTAGACTCTAAAAAATTTTAATGACAGAATTTATGGCAAACTTGATGGATAGCGTTTATGGCCGACCATCAAATCTGCCATGAATTTGGCCATAATTTGATGTTTGTTCAAACAATTACGGCGGATTGCTTAAAATTTAGTTGTATTGGGTAGTTTTAGTAGTTCACGTTTTTATAATTCTGAAAAAATGTTTGATTTGGAAACATTTCTGAAGATGTGCCATGAACTCCGCCATGAATTGCCCACCACCATATCATTTGACAGTTCAAGCCATAATATATGGCGATGGTGATGGCAAAAAATATGAAATGTGTAGACGCAGTGTTAGGCGGTGTCACGTCACTTTGAATGTGGTATTCTCGTTGTCGAGTGACGGGCTACGAGGAATGTTGAGAAACGAAGCACATTTTCATTTGACAATTGAGTTTGACATATTTAACAGTGCGACATTTTTGTGAAAAAGGCATAAGAATTAGTGAAAGTAAATTAATAAAATGAGTTTATTTGTGTTGTGGTTTTCGGATGTTAATTTTCCATAATTTTTTAAGAGTATACAACCAAAAGAATTTTTGTTTACCTTTTTTTTGCTTTCATTTTGCTAAAGATAGAACTGTCGATAGCTACAAACGTATCGACACAATTGTCACTTGACACTGCCACCTAATGACAATTAAAATTCGACGTTTGTCGATCGAGTCGCAAGGTGTCACTTAGATTGGCAATTAGAATGCCAATTGAGGATCGAAGTGACATCTGTCACGGGACTCGACAACGAGAATAAGGCTACTGATTTTCTCTAAACGAAAGGTCTTCTTTGGTACCTTATTGTCATTTCGTCCTTTAGTTTGATCAAAAAGCATTGTTCTTTGACTGAGTATTCGGTCACAATTTTAACTACATTCATTGATCTCATTTATCCATACTTAATACATTCGACGGCGTCAAGTAGTTGCGAAATGGGAATTCACTGAACGAGTTTCTGTTGATTATTTTCAACTATTGTGGGACAACTATAATTTTCTAAGTTGATTCAATTAAATCAAGAATATATGTAAAAATTGGATTCCCCTAGAAATTCCCCTGACGGGTTTTCTTCCCTGAAACTCCCCCGGTTAGCTTAAATTCCCTTAAATTTAAGGGAGATTCCCCACTGCATCAAGGCACTCTCAGGTAGGCAAACTAAAGAATTAATAGACCCTTTGCCAAATGGCCCGTCCACACAACCCAAGCAGATTCGTGCAAATCTTGTTCCCATATGAATTTTTTGTAATTTTCATGAGCACATAATGACGTCACCAAAAGCAGTCGTCAAATTGATATTTTTTCATAAAAACATGATTTACGCAAAGGAGCGTTATCACTCTAAATAGGACGGATCTTAGGTTGTTGATGGGATATCTGAGTGCCATATACACCTGCGGTATCATATGAAGTAGCTTAGAAGAATAACCTTTATCAGAGTTTCCGACCGCCGGCCGCTCAGGTCTAGTCTCAACCAAAGCCTAAATATTTTCTTACCTTCGCCCGAAGACCCGACGTCTTTTCCATTAGTGGGGCGTGCTCATAAACGAAATATCGAATAAATTCATCGAATTAATCGATAATTATCCAGAATAAATGTATAAATAATTTCACTGAAAAAAGCAGTATAAATTCTCTTATGGATTCTAAACGGGTTCTGTTGAAGCTCCATAAAAATCCTTACTCGATACTTTGCTGTTTTCTTCTTTATAGAACAAAAGCTCCACGATTTCCCTTAGATCTTAATAAAAGTTTAATAAAATTTGCATAACTGCGACCTAGTAACATTCCAAATGCGCCCATACATTCGCACCGTCAGTTGTGTATCTACAATACAACCGTAGGAAATTGTGCCTGAAATATTCCCCAGACGTCGGCCATGGGCGCCGGGAGGGGGGTGCAAGGGGGTGCACTTGCACCCCCCTGGCTTTTAAGCTAAAGGCCTAAATAGACTACAAACTTAAGATTATATGAGAGAGGCCAAATCATTAGTAAATAAATCAAAGAATTAATACAGCTAATGTAACTTTATAATGTAACTAGCTAGATCCCGGTGCGCCTCGATGCACCTATCAATGTGGTGGATGGTGGTCGTTCAGCCCTTCCGGCAGCATTAGGGCCAGGACACACATATCCATACTGCGTCCACACCTCATCCGCACCGTGTCCGCGCAAAAACTAAACTCAAGTAATTTGACTCGGTGCGGATACGCACAGGTGGGGACTGACTGGTAAAATTGTATTTGTTTACTCTCTCTCCGTGCGTTGCCCGACACACGGCCGTCGTGCGGTACGGGCGCAGTGCTAAATGAGCGTTCGATACTGCATGTTGTTGCTGGAAGAGTAAGGCCAATCTTGATTGCCTCAGCTGGATGAAATGGTGTTGCTTTAGAGTTCAAATCTGCATATTCCAAGGATTCGTTTGGGAACAGACCATATTTTTTGCCAAGTAATAGTCTCGGCCTTAAAATTTGGTAAATTATGGCCGTAAAGGCTACTTGTACTTATCTTTTCTGCGATGACGATTAGTGCTGGTTTCTCCAACATTTTCATAGCTTCTGGATGAAGTTGAAGGGAAATGCTTTTTCGTAGATAGAAGAGAATCGGTCCCGCATAAAAGAAATAAGAGAGATCAAATTAGGAATAAATATAGAACGTCTGAAGAAGTCTTCTACTTCTACACTTTCAGACGGATGATTTGATCTATGCTTCTGTGTTGTAGTAACTTGAGGAAGTTTTATTTCAACATATCTAATTCGTCGCAAAGTTGTTCAGCTTTTGCGAAGATGGCCGAGAACTCTGTCAAGGCGTCGTTAAGGCGAGGAAGGAACCCGATTTAGCCGAGTAACTAGCAATCACTAGGAGAGTTATGATATACGTTGGAGTTGAATGTAGAGTTGATGTGCTTTTACTTTTGTTTTCGAATTGGGTGCGTTTTCCGAAAGATCTTTCAAAGGTTCTGTGATAGTTGCAAAGTTTTCCGAAAATGATGCTTTTGTAATTTGCTGACCACCACATTTCACAAAACAGCGGGTTATTAGGAATCTTGTGACGTCGTAATGTACTCTCTCTGAAAAAATGTATGATTTCCTTTGTTATAGGAGTTAGGTATTTCTTACTTCGCAAACATAATTCAGGTCAAGGCAAGATTCAAAATATGGTTGGCAAGGTGGAAGAATAAAGCCATTGGATATTTGTCATTAATTTGCTTTTGAACACCGCTAATAGGACCCGCCATTGCAGCAGAATTTTTCACAAATTGTGGGTTTTCCGTTTTTTTTTTTTTTTTTGATCGCAGCGAAGATAACGAACACCGATTAATAATTGTCCAATCAACTAATATCAGAAGTCTCGTCAGCTAAGATAGCTCCTCCGCAAGGAGAGGAGGAGACCTCTAAACAGAAGCGCTTTTTACTTCGAGCGTAATCTTGGCTTGAAGAACTTCAGAACACTTTTGAATCAACTCGTCCTGAATCTGATGCGAGATGTGTAAGAAATTCTTCGTTTTCGATTCCTAATGTTCCTTTAAAATGTTATCTCCAGATTGAAAATAGGGATTTGTTATGGTCTCAGAAATTAAATTGAGGATTTTTTAAACCCTAATCCCCAAGATGACCTCTGTTAACAGATTTTTTGGAAGAAAAATTTGGGGTTTGTAGCCAACATACGAAATTTTTGTGCATATAATGTTACGAAACTGAATTTTAAAAATTTGAAACCAACAATTTTTGCACCCCCCTGACAAACATTCTGCCGGCGCCCTTGACGTCGGCCTAACTACGACCATTATCCCCTTGTGGGGCGCAATATTGAACGAATCTTCGAATAACACGGTTTACAACACTTCTAGGCCACAATTATTATATTGTATCTATGCCCATCGATAAAATTTGCATTTCAACACCATCGACAGGGAAAAACGCAAATTTATGAGCCCAAGAAACCACCTCCATTGAACCGTTATAAATCGATTTGATTTTGAATGGAAATCGAGTTTCTCAGTGTATCCTTGGGCTCGTCGACGATTTTCCTGATCTATGAATCCCTGGATCCCCTGGAAGATGCTAAAGAGTTGAAATAGCAAATTCCCTCAGAGCTGCTCGAGTCTTATTACGACAGTAAATAAAGTCAATTTGCGGAAAAGGCCCAGATTTGTGTCAACTTGGCTCTAGTGAAGAATCGGAAACTCACTCATATGACTCCCGGCTGACAACTTCCGATTTAAGCAGTTGCTCTGTCCCGGAGGAAGACAATGTCCTTCGGGGGCTGTCCTTGAAGGAGCACAGTTTATATTCCTCCGATTTAACAAAACATTCATTTAGGTAGGTTTAACATTTCTACAAAGGGAAAAGTTAGTGAACCGGAGTTAAACAAAAGCGTTTTCGTTTAAAGAAGGAGCAAACGAAATACAGGACGAGAGGAAAGGGAATAGAAAAAGGATTTAAGACGATTGCCATATGTATTGGGCAGAATAGTTCAAGGTAGGGACTAAATGGACCTTTGGGAATTTCCGTTTTCCTGTGGAGTTGATCGGTGCTGTTAAAGGCTTGTGGGATATAATACCATTGTGTGAGTAAGTTTTTAAATAATTTACGATTACGCAATGTTGGCACTCACACATTTTATTTGCAAACCATCATTCTCAATAAAGATATAGCTGGGAGTTTATCCCTTTTTAATGACATTTTTAAATGCAAATCGTTATAAATTTACCACAAAAAGGAGAATTGATGATGAGTATAATGACCTCTTTATCGAACATGTAATGAACTCTCAACCAATATTTATTGGATCGTTACAGAAACCCCTGGGGTCAAATTTATCGCCGAATTTATATGCGAATTTAAAACATTATAAAACCATAAACTACTCAACTCTATTTTTGATATCTATCGAAATTTATGGGCCATGGACAAATAGAGCAAGTGGTCATCGAAAATGTAAAAAAATTTATAAGAAAAACTCCAGCACTGGCATTCCGTCATGATTTAGAGTTAGATTTTAGAGTCAAAATTCTAAATTTAGAGCAGTTTGGTAAGTCTAAAAATTCTAAAATGTTTAATAATAATGGAGTAAACCCTTCTAAGGGGGCGTTCAAGTAAAATAGATTTTTTATTGTTTCAATCGCGTTTGCGGTAATCAGGCGCGGACTCAAGGGGGGTCACGGGGGTCATGACCCCCCCAAAAGCTCGCCGTCTAAAAAACGAAATTGGCCCAACTAAAACTAGTTGGGATGTGGGTTCGACCCTTTCGGTCCACACGATCAACTTCCCAGTATGATGGATGTTGAATATTATGATTGGATATTTTAATAATAAATGAACAATAGGCAATATAGAATATATGCATAATACCGAGAATTTGTCACAATTGTTTATCAATATTTTCGCTAAAATGTCAAACTAAATGTGCGCACTTACAAGATTAGGATGACGAAAATGTATATAAAATTGATGTATTAATGTTTTTCGGCACCTCAATGAAGTCGATATAGTTTTTAGTTCGCGCGGTATCGTGCAGGTACAAAAATCACTTAAGTCATTTAAACCAAAAACCCGCTGGACCGAATATTATAAAAATTTTTTCAGATTATATTGTCGCTAATACGCTTCGAACGGCACCTCAAGTAAGTCAATATCTTTCGTGGTTCGGGCGATATCGTGCAGGTACAAAAATCACTTACGTCGCTTAAACAAAAAAACGGCTGGACCGAATTTTATGAAAATCTTTTCAGATCATATTTTGGTTAATACTCTTCGAACGGCACGTCAACTAAGTCGATATCAGTTTTGGTTCGCGCGATATCGTGCAGGAAAAAATGACCACATCCGTACGCACATACATACACACACACATACTTCCTCCCAATTTTTTGCTTAAAATGCTCCTGGGACCTTGAAAGATGAAAATATACGTTGAAATTTTCGATTTCGATTTTCGGACCGATTACAATAACTTCCTATACTGGGAAGTTAAAAAGAAAAACAAAAATAACCAAACGAACAAAACCGACCCAACTTTTTGCAGAATAGATAACAATTTTGTCTATTTTTTCTATAATTAGAATATAGTTTTATTTATCAGGTTAGTACATACTGTGGGTATGTTCTGAGAATGCTTTTCGGAATGACGTGGTCCATGTAACCGTTGACTGGGCTAAAAAGCATTCCGTAAGTATTCTGATTTCGGAAGCAAAATTTTCTTTGGTTGAGAATGGTTTTCAGAAAGAATGCCATGTAACAGGTAATGGGAAAGTGAGGTTATTATCATTAAAATTGAAGTACATTGGTAAAACCCTTAATTTAGAGTTCTTGTTACTGTTAAAATGTTATTATCAAGTTCTTTCAATAGAATTAACAAAAAATTTTGTAAATTGATTGTTTCATTAGAAAAGTTATCCATTTTATCTGAAAATACAGCAGACTCATTCTGAGAACCACCATATAACTTCAACCGAAAAAACATTTTCAGAATGATTTCAGTCGGAATACTTTTCGAAATGTCATGTGACCACGGTGTTGTTAAAATTATACAACAAAATATTTATATAAGAAAAACCAATGGTCTAGTTTGTTTAGCAAATTTGGAGATTATCGCATCGATATCTAAACTGATGTCGCGGTGAATGTGCAACAATGCACAGCGAGCCTCTTTTCTGTCATTGTTGATCTTATCCAAGTTTTGAGGCGGCATAGACTTAAAAAACTTCGTTCGGCAGTGGCTACGCTTACAGGAAGTATGATAAGGATACGTAGCAGTTTATTAATACATGATAAATGCACTTGGTCACACTCATCACAAAAGAGAAGAATCGAATTGTCGAGTTCACCGCCGTTATCAACAATTCGATTCCACTTAACTACGCACAGTTTGAACTATTTTTTTTTATGTGATAGACTAGAGGCTTAGGGAAAAGCCCCTTTGTACTGTTCGACAATCTATTTTTTCGTATAGAATGTCGAACAGCAATGCAATAATAATTGAGATGGCAGAATCCAAAAGCTGCCGATACGCTTCTGCTACTTGACGAACATCTTGATTGTCTCAACTGATCAATGTCTCGGTCCAACATGTCTGGAGTAAGTATTTTATTAAATTCGGTAGTAATATAGTCCAATAAAGGAATGAAGATTCCTCTTCTGTAATATTCTTTTGGAGTTTGATTTTTTTTAATGACTGTCACGGTGTTTTTTACGATAAACAACCCATGACATACACCTTTAAAATCAGATGCCATCACCGAGCAACTATCTGTTCTAATTCCAACCAAATATTTTAGGTCCAAGTCGAATTTCTCACACAGATCAATGACGATATGTGCCACTGCCACTTCAGTTAAACGACGCTCCTTTAGTACTTCTTCGGTACGAATTGCTTGGTATGCATCGCAAAATGTGAGGGAATATTCTCTGATTACTCTGTTACAGTAGTAGCATTAGGATAATCTAAGGTGTTTTGTATGAGAATTGTCAGTCGTCTCATCAAATACAACTGCGTAAAACTTTGCCGCTCTAACTCTATCCAGAATATCTTTCTAAATTTCTTCATTGTAGGCTTCTATAAGTTGATTTTGTGTGGTTTTACTAATGTATAGTATGTCGCGATTGAACTCGCGGTTTCCAAATGATGCTGAAGAGTGAAGTCACCAAATTCAACTCTATAGCGAACAGTGTGCTGAAGTTCCTACCATTTGCCACCAAACTATCTACTTTTCCGTCAATGTCACGATTATAGAAAAGTTCATCACATCATCCCTACATAATGTCCACGTAAAGAAATATTCTGCTGACATCGATCTCGACTTTCTTTTACTTGTGCGTCCCGTTGTACACACACTTGGTTGACCACTTCAGATCTGGGTTATGGAAAGTCTGAAGGAAACCCTTTTCAGCTTCTACCACCCTATAATGATATTGGTTCCGTTGGTGAAATGAAAGCGTTCCATTTTGTCCAAGTAAATCGTCGAATTCTTTCAGTGTTTCGCTTTCTTGGTTTACTTTTAATTCCGTGACCCCCCCCCCCCCCCCCCAAAACAAAATTCTAGATCCGCGCCTGGCGGTAATAATAAGTAAAACAAGAGATTTCCAACTCGCAAAAAGGGATGTTACGAATGTTCGCATTCCCCTTCGCTTATGCGAATTCATTTTTAACATTCGTATCGACATTCGCATTGGCATTTAGCAATCTGCAAATGTGAATATGTGAAGGTCATTTCGTGTCTTGTGGAAAACAAAATTAAAATACGACAAATTGACAGATCTAGCTCGCATATATCTGAGCCCTCCACCGCCCAGAGTTCCGAATGAGCAATTATTAAGTGCATCCGGCCTTATATACAGTGAGCATCAATATAAAGTTAACACAAAAGGCTCAACAACAAAAATACACTAAAAAATCCACGTTTTTACCTCCTCAAAAAAAATCGGAGGAGGCTACACGACCCCTTAAAATCTTCGTAACAGTCTCTACTACAATTAAAAAATAATTTAAGAATTCGCATTTGCCTCTAAGGGGGTCCTGGAGGCTCCCTAAAAGGCTCAAAATAAAATAAAGGGGAATTTGTGTTAACTTTATATTGATGCTCACTGTATATACCTATATTAGCCCCTTAATGGCCCGTTTTAACCCAATTTTAGGACTGCTTTTTTGGTGACGTCATTATGCTTGCGTGTCACATACAGCCCGACGGCAGGCCGTCACCTATTAGGCCATGTCCGCAAAAACCGCTCCATATTATTACATTTTAGCAGTAAACTTACCTGTGTTAAGTAAGTAAGCATTGTTGCTTTCTTCTTGGTTGGTGGCCTTCACCTTGAACTCACGGATAACTTGATTTATACGTTCTAAAAACTTTTCTTTATTCTTTATCTTTTCTCTAGCCGCTTTCCAAATCTCGTTTGCATTTTTCTGGCACAATTGCGCTGGCAAGTCAGCATGGGATCCTTTATAGGCCAAGAAGAGTTATACAAATCTCCCTCTTTTGGAGACATTGCTGTTCACTTTAACAACACTGACTTCACTTCACTCTAACTCCACTTTAATAATACTTTAACAACACTGCTTTTGCGTAAACACTACCGTATACTGACAACGAAAACAAAATAAAAAAGACGCACATAATACAATCGAGGGATTCCTCGTAAAACATAAACGAAAAGGGTTGCTAAGTTAGGAGATTTGAATTCCCTATTTTTTTATTTAAATAAAAAAACAATGTTACGTAATGCGTTGTTCGATCGGTGGATTCTCCAGCCTGCGGGATGGTCTCGCCAAAGAAGTTTACGTGGCAAGCGGTCATCATCCAATCGGCAAATATGTCCAAACCACCGTAGTCGACGTTTGTGCATTTCTTCTTCGGTCAGTGTCTGCCGATCGCATCTCTGTCTGACTGTCTCGTTTCGAAGGCGATCGCGTAGTGAGACACCGAGGATCTGCCTCAAGCATCGCATTTGAAAGACCTCGAGCTTCTTAACGTCCAGTTTGAGAAGTGTCCACGTTTCAGATCCATAAAGAAGAATCGGAAGGACGAATGTTCGGTAAAGGCTAACCTTCGTTTTGATGGTAATATTTCTTCATTACCATATGCAGCACGATGCGGCTGTGAACGTCGGACGTCGATGTTACTTTCGTTTCCTCAACCAATGTTTCCAAATATTTGAACCTCGGAAACTGTTCGATTTGGGTTCCAACGAGGTGAACACTGGCCCTCGATTCATCTGTTGTGAGCACTTTGGTCTTTTCCGCATTTCCCGTATGACTGGTCGATGCGGGAAATGTCGTATAAGATGTCTGTTGCTTCGGCATCCGTGTGTTGGCATCTATCGTCGGCGAACATTAAGTCGGTTACAAAGTTGTTGTTGTCGTGTCGAACTCCGAGACGTCCATCGAATGCTTCACGCATAATCGCGTCGATCACAACATTGAAGAGAAGTGGCGAAGCGACGTCTCCCTGTCGGACATCCGTTTGAATCGGGAACTCCTCGGATAAGTCGTTTCGAATACGAACGCTGCTGGTTGAGCCATCGTGCGACGCTCGGAGAAGTTGGATTACTCTCAATGGCACGTGTTCGGTTTCCAAGACTCTCCTAAAATTTTCCTTTACCAGCTTTTTGCCCAAAGGGAGTGACATTAATTCGAATTTGTAGTCTATCTGGTTGGTTTCTCTGTCTTCCATTGACTCCTTGAGAAATTACCCTAAAAATATTGTGTACAGAAAAGTACTTTATTCTTAAATTAAGAAAATTATAAAACTTAGACATCGCCACCTAGTAGCAAAATTTTTACATATCTAATTCTAATACTACTTTGCTAGAGAAACTTTGACAAGAACTTTAAGCTTTGCAGGATTATTACCCAATGAACGAACCTTAAAAAGCCACCACAAACTTTCACCAGAGAAAGTTACATAAAATCGGGATGAAAGTTTTATTATGGTTTTATATTACCTTACGTTTTAATTATGGTTTTATATTACCTTACATAACTAAAAGAAATCAATAAATCGACACTTGTTGAAAAAGTCTCCCGAAAAAGCTAGAAGAATGTTGTAGCCTACTCTTTCAGAGGATTAGATCCAAATGTTTTGATTGCGTAAAATATGGACAGATTTCTCCAGACCGGGACTTCTTTTTCGATGGCTCTACAGCCCAATTCGAGCCTTGGCCTCCATCAGCTTCTTCCTCCAGACGTCTCTCTGCTCAGCAGCTTGTCTCCAGTTTCTTGTGTTGAGCAATATTGCTGCGTCGGCCCTAACATTCTCTTCCCACCTTGACTGTGGTTTACGTTTACCAACTGGTATTTTGCCATCTGGTAGTAGATACAAGGATTTTTTTGGTATCCATTCTTTTTATATTACCGGCCCCACGTAAGCGCAGTAGCTTGGCATGGGCCGAAAGTTTACACTCTTTGTATAAGTCGTACAATTCGTGATTGTAGCGTATTTTCCATGCATTGTCTTCATTCCTTCATATCCTTCGGAGAACCTTCCTCTCAAATATATCCAATTTATCGGCGGATTTCTGGGATACTCCATGCTTCACACCCATACGTAACTACTGTACGTATGATGGTTTTGTAGATTCTTATTTGCTTTTCTGTGGATGTCTCCGGATTTCATTACTGGCAGTAGTGAGACGTAGGTTCTGTTTGCGGCGTTTATTTTCGATGTACGTCTATCATTTCATCATTGTCTTCGCTGACGGTGGACCGCAGGTAGTTAAATTCGTTTACCCGTTCGAAATTATATTCCCCCCAGGTGGTGTGATTTCTTTTTCTTCTTTCCACCCTTGACTGAATTAGAATCCTACTCTTGTCGACATTTGTTTGCAGCCCTATATCTTTGGCTCCCTCTTCTAATTAAGTGAATATTTCTCTTAGGTGACAATGTTCTGGGAAGGCAGTTTATATCTTCGGCATATCCTGCCGATTGTTTTGATTTGTTAAGCAGGGTTGCGTTTGCAGCAATGTTTACTTTGCGAATAACTCCTTCTAGGCAGAGATTAAATATCATGGGTGCCAGCCCATCGCCCTGCTTTAACTTGACTGGGAAGGATTGCCTCAATTCTAATTGTATTCTGCCAGACCGGGACTAGAAATGTTTAAATTATAACAGGCCTAAATATATGTACGTCAATTAAATGTAACCGAACCAACAACAAGTCGAAATTAGCGACTTTAAAGTCTATAAAGAGGTGTTGAATTGAGTTTTGAAACTCTAGACATATTTCCATAGTCTGCCTCAAGGTGAAAATCTGATCAGTTGTTGATTTACCTGGGCTGAAGCTAAACTGGTAATGGCCTTTGATGTTTCTGGCGTATGGGGCCATCCTGTTTTGTAAGATAGCGGTGAATATCTTATAAGCGGTACTCAACAACGTTCCATACATCCAATGGCGCTGCAGCCCAAATGAAGCCTTGGCCTCCTCTAGGGCATTTCTCCAAGTTTGACGGTCCCTTGCAGCATACCTCCAGTTCCGGATGTTGAGCATTGCCTCTGCGTCAGCCGTCACAGAGTCTGGCCTACTTCCCGAAATTTCTGAGGCTATAAGCCGATTGTCCTCTATCCTGATTTCATGGCCGGCTAATCTCAGTCTGTTAATTTTTATTAAAGTTTACAGTTGTGGGTCGTCAAAAAATTCATACAACTCGTTGTTGTATCTCCTTCGCCATATCCCATCCTCTCTGGTTGGGCCTATTATGCATCCGAGAATTTTTGTCTCTCTCACTCAACAACGTTATACCGCCATAATTAGTGCACGCTGTGATATCTCCTTTCTTACGTACCGGGCAGAGGATGCATTTTCTCCAGTCTTCTGGCATCAATCACTTCCTGCTCCCATTCTTGAACAATTAATTCATGAATCGCTTGGTGTAATGTACGCCCTCTATATTTAACCAGCTCCGCTGGGATGCCCTCTGCACCCGAGGCGTTTTTGTTTATGAGCCGGGTTATAGCTCTGCTAACTTCTTCTAAGCTTGGTGGCGGCAGCATAGCATTATCACCAGATATTGGTGGAACCTCCGAATCTTCATTTAGCTCCTCATTTAGCAGTTCATGAAAGTGCTCTTCCCATCTCTCCAAGATGCCTTTAGGATCGGTGATCAGATTCCTTTCTTTGTCCTTGCAGTATCAAGAAATTTTTTCCTAGGCTGGCTGTGAATTCTCTTTTCTTCTTTTCTGCTCTTCGCGTACTCATGTTCTCTGACACTGCTGCATTGCTCGGCACGCAGCGTTTTTACGTTCAGTTGCCAGCTTGCATTCATTATCGAACCAGTCGTTCCGATCTCTACGACTTCTGCCTAAGATGGAGTCAGCAGTACCTATGACAATATTTTTAAGGCGGGTCCAGCTCTCGTTGGCGCCCGGCATCTCATCCCTAGGACTTAGGGCGAGTTCTAATGCATGACCGCATTTCATTGCGTAGTGAAGCTGAGTTGATTCGAGCCTGATCAGTGGATACAAAGCTTTTCAGCCATGTAATGCACTCCGGAGCACCATACCAACAAGATAGTGATCCGAATTGAACTTCGCACCTCGACACGCTCGTACCGTCTTCAGACCCAAAAGGTGGCGGCAGTCTATCAACATTTGGTCTATTTGGTTGGGAGTGGCTCCATCAGGAGATACCCAGATGGCTTTATGCATATCTTTGCGCGCAAATCTAGTACTTGCAACGACCAAGTTCTTACTTGCAGCCATCTCTACAACTCGCTATCCATTGTCATTAATGTTTTCATGCAAGCTGTGGATGCCGACATATTGCCTGTATACGGTATGCTCCCGGCCTACTTTGGCGTTCAGATCTCGCGGTATGATTTTGACATCATACCTGGGGTAGGCATTAATTTCCCGTTCAACGAATTCTTCTTTATCATCATCCGAAGACTCTTCTGTAGGTGCGTAAACGTTTATGAGGCTGATGTTTTCAAATTTACCTCGCACACGAAGGGTGCATAGCCTTTCGTTTATTGCTTTAAAGCCGAAAATGGTAGGCTTCATTCTTTTGCTGACCATAAAACCTACTCCGAGCACATGGTGTTTTGTATGACAGTTGTAATATACGTCATACTCGGGTGTTTACAAAACAAGATTCCTTGTCCATCTCATCTCCTGGGGTCTGTTCAAGATTTCTGCTAGAGCAGCTTTTAGCAGCTATTGTCATGCTTTTCGTGTCTTGAAAAAAACTGCTAATGTAGCTGCTTTTTGTTGCTCGCACTTTCGACTGCAAGCAAGAAAGCAGCTACGTAAATCATACATTTGTGTGTAAATGTCATTGGTCGTTTTGCCAAAATGACGGACTCGAGTGAGGTTTGGTTGACATTAATATGTATTAAATAATAAATTTAGGGATTGCAACTGCACGGCCAGGCTTTTTTCTAATTGTAGGGAGAAGAATATTTGACTGCATGAAATACTCATACACATACATTTACAAAAGCTATGCTAGCAGCTTTTTTGCGTCCAAGACCCAGCGGGAAATGGAATCATACCAAGAGGCATGATGGTGGTCTTTTTTGGAAGGCGGAAAGGCCTTCCTTTTGGCATTCCGCTCCATATCTTTTTTGTGAAGCCATGTCATTAGGAGGAATGAGTTGAAAAGCTCTAAAAGCTCATTATCCTTCCCCACGCATTCCCGGTAAGGCGTTTGTGATACATCTTTTTTGTTGTTTCCAAGGCAAACGCAAAAACCATACTTATCCATGTTTGACCCTTCCATATTTTACTTTTTAGGAACTACGAATACGAACTCCTTCCTAAAAGCTTCTTGAGGAAGGCCTTCACACTTTTCCCGCTGGGGATATCATAGCAGCTTTTTCTTGCTTTGCTGTAATTTGACAGTTTAAAAATTCTGCTACTAACCTAGCGTCTGCACTTGCCATATTTTATTGAATTGCTTATGGCATGGCTGTCAAATGTCTGGTGCGGACAGGGTGAACTTGGCCATATTTTATTGAAAGCAATATATGGAAAGAAATATGTTTTTCCATATATGTTTCAATAAAGTTGGCAATAAATGTGATATCTAGCGTTGCAAAATGGTGGAGTTAAAGTTAATATCGAACTTTTGCCTTCTTGTTAAAAATGGGTACACCCAAAACGATGGTTTCTTTGTTAAATTACGCATTTCTTCGAATTCCATCTGCTCTAGTAATTCTAATTTGTTTTACTCAAGCAAAATGTGTACAACTCTTTGTTGCTTTCTCCTTAACGCCATTTTTTCAACTGAAATGTCTGACATAATTTGCCCACTATTCAAAATAAGCAATAAATCGTCGGCAATAACTAACAGCTACTTTTCAATAACATATGGCAAGTGCAGACACGGGGTAAAGCAGCTTTAGCAGAAATCTTGAACAGACCCCTGGATGGCGGTGTCAGCTTTATACTTTGACAGGGTATCTGCTAGATGTTGTGTAGCTCAATTTCTGTCACTGTTGCCAGATTGGGGTTTTTTTCCCCCAAACTGGGGAAAAAATACGCCCGTGCGAAAAATTGGGGAAACAAATTTAATGGGGAAAACTTTGGGGAAAAATTGAGTCAAAGATGTGAGATGCATTCAATTCACACCCACTAAAAACATGCTAGATAAATTCAATTCTGAAACCGTATATTCAACTGTGTCACCCGAAATTGATTCTGAAGCTTGGAATGTTTTGGATTTGTAAGTTATTTTATATTTTTAATTGAAGCAATGTTTGTAAATGCAAATTGATGAACAGATAATTATTTTAAATAAGATTAATAGTGTTATAAACTGACAAAGATTGCCGTAATTATATAAATTATAATATTACGAGCTTTTCCCTCAATTATTTAATATAGTTATGAATTCAAGTGTTAAATTTAATTTCGTTCAATGATAAATATTTTTAACGAGAGTTATTTGCAGCTTGTTATCTTTTTGTGTATATTTATAAATACCTAAACTATTTTTTGATATAAAATATGAATTATGTATTTCATTTGTAGTAAGTACCTATATAATTAAATAAAACAATGTTTAAGCTAAAATTGATTTAAACGAATTTATAATAATATTTATTTTAATTTATAATTGGAGTCTTATTTAAAAATGGGGAAAATTTCTTGGAAAGGTATTATTTTGGGGAATTTTCGTACAAAGTTTGGGGAAATCACTTTCAGTGGGTCCGGCAACACTGATTTCTGTACAGAGTTCGAACATTCCACGAGAAAATGCGTAAATCGTTTTGTAATAACTATTTTTTCCGGGTGAGATTATTAGCCTCACGCTAACCTTACTTGGAAGGGACTAGCCCGATCATATTCGCCTATCTTCTGTCATAGAATAGTTACCAGTGGCCACCGCTAGGAGGTTATGATCGCACTTCCATCAGTCCGAAATAGTTGCGGTATGTGCATGCTATGCAACATGTTATTCCTACTATTCCGCTGATGACTAACCAAATTTCGTATAGCATACAAAAATCTGTAAAAAAAAATTCTCTAACACATTAATTACTTGAATTTAAAACCAAATTTTCCAATAACTTTAAAAAAATGCATATTATACATAAAATAGCCGTTAAAATCTTAAATATAAATTAAATGTTTTTTAACATAAACCTTCCTATTGTGATCTAATTTAGTTACATTTCTAATAGTTACGAGAATCCATCTATAATTTGACATTCCTACTTTGAAGATTCATCTTTTGTTTTTATTCCTCATGGTTTTTTATTAATAAAAGATTTGGCTAATTTGCCGGTTTAATATTTGTTAATATCGAAAATTTAGTGAGTTATCTCTTTGTGGTCAAAATTCTTAGTTAAATTTCTAATGTTTTAATAGTTTAGTAACTAAAGAAAACAGTCTTAAAATTATTATTCAAAACATAATGTTAAATTATCTGTTAAAAAATCAGTTGTATGTATCAGGTATGATTTATCGCCGCTTTAATTATAAGCAGATAAAACTATTAAAACCATTTAGAAATTGTTTTGTTTATAAATATAAACAATTTACATTTGCAAAAATCGCCGCAAATTATGTCATTTTCATACTTTTCACAACCCTGAAAAATAACTGTCAGATAAAAAGTCATGTTTGAGCTCCATCCACTGTCCCCCGTCCTGACTGTTGATAACAGAAAAATTTACCGATAAAAACACAAAAAAAATAAATTCTTTTCAGGTATAAATAAGATCGCGAAAAATACAACCATTGGAAGGAGAAAATATCGCGCTCTTTTTCATTTGCACAACGATAATTCCAACAAAGGTGACACCAGAAAGGTGTGCGTTGTTCCATATTATCCCAGTGCCAGCGGCGGTGAACATTGTCGGTATCAGTGTGCGACTGGAATTAGTTCTGGCAGCAGCAGCAACAACAGCAGGGGTTTGCGCGTAAGCAGTATAGATATAGGGAGAAAAAAGTTTTCGCGCAACATTTCCAGTTGCATACACCCCGTTATCAAGTGTGCTCCGAAATCAAGAAGTGTCAAGAGCAGAATCGTTCAGGATAGTTCTTCAACTGATTGCAGTATCGCGGATCAGACTAGGAATATTCAATCAAACTTTGTTGCAGTCGAAAACTCAAAAGAAATGACGAGAGAATTTAAGCGCTTGCCAACAAATGTCGCCCCGAAACACTACGATCTGGAGCTGCGCCCCGATTTAGAATCATTCACGTTTCAAGGGAACACAGCTGTGAAAATTCAGGTTAGATAAATCAATTTTTTTTTGTCCATCAATTATTTCCGGTGATTTGATTTTAATTTGATATTTTCATGTTTATGTATAATTATTGTTACCAACAAGAAGTGTGTGTACAGCTTGTCTTTTTACCGCCTTCACATACATTATTAGCCACGTACTAAGTGCGCGCCCGACCTCTGCAGCCTCCCAGACAAATAACTGCAAAAAACTTTCGCTTTCGCTGGATTCCGTTATGTTCCCGTTGTTTTGTATGCTGCTGCTGCTATATTGAGCTTGTGTTCATGGTACATATTTTCTTTTCTTTAGTGCCACCAGCAGCTGCCAGGTGTGACTGAAATTCTAAAGGGCCTTGGATAATATAGTTGCGCGAGACTTACGGTCCATAAGTTGCCAGTTGTGTCAGTTTTTTAGGTCAGTAGAACCGCAAATAAAGTAATTTCTTGATGGCGGTTAAGAATGCTTTTCAGCGCTCCCACTACGTCGACTATGTACATCGCATTCATGCCTCTGACTTTTGTGGGGCTCATTTTTCTCGCACATGGTGTATATTATTATGCTTAAATCCAGTTTCTTTGGGTTGACAAAGCACTTGAGTGCGAGACAACAAATAAATTGCTGCTCAACTTGTATAACCTCTCTTATGGTTTTATAACCTCTTGCGGGATGACTTGTTTATTTGATATATCTATATATACATATTATTTGCGATGTGTTTTTTTTAATTGAACACATTTGCTTCTATTCATTGTGTGAGATAAACCTTCCGTGGTAATGTAATTTCTAACAGATAAGTTGCACGATAACCAGCAATCTACATGTCACTAGCACGTGATATAATTTTCTGTTTCTTTAAATAAATTCACTTTTAGATAAAGAAAAATATTTTATTTTTTTTTTACTATTTTAACTACAAAGTAATTTACATATTGTAGTCAATGTTCTCATAAAATCGGAAACGATATAAGTTCTTTTCACAATATTTATAAATAACAACTGTGTGAGTTGTTTTAATAATATATTTTAAATAATATTTGTCAGAAATATAAACAATGACAATATTCTTTTGTTGGTCGAAACAATATAAGCTTTGGGTCAATGTTTATATATGGCATTTAATCGGAATATACAATTATCATTACCTGGAAGAATGAATTAAATCTCCTGTTATAATAAATAAAAATGTTTTTTTTTTTAACATACATCAATTTAGACCGGCTTTCTTAAGTCGTCTCCTCTATACCATGGAGTGATATCTATCGACCTCGATATCCTGACCTCATTCATTCAATCAGCTTATGACCAATGCAGGGCTTGCGGTTGCAGTTCGGCCCAAGTGGGTAGTTGACTGAAAGCGGAATATCTTTGCGTCTTCTTACATACCGGGAACAGGGATGAATAATCGTGCCCGATTCTGTGAAGGTATTTCCTATACCAGGTATTTCCATGTCCACTTAGGAACTGCGTGAGATCGTAGCACACTTCCCCACGCTTCCTCCCTATAAACAGGGTGTATTTACTAAGTTAACAAAACGGCCGGGTGCAGATAGGTTTTCGATAGACGAACAAAAAATCGTATGGAAGGGGTGGGGGAAATTGTAACAATTTAGCCGCTATGGCGTTTGGTAGGGTTTTACAATCACCCTATACGATATTTTTTCCGTTTACTGTAAAGTTCGAATGGGTATTTTACCCACTCGGAATTGAACCTGCATCAACCGTCGGCCCTGGACCAATGTGCACCCTTTGTCACAAGAAGACGCTACCCCTCCTTACCTTGCCCTTGGTTTTCGCGTGAAGTCCGCGACTTAATAATTCAGCGTGGGTTCATGTACAGACGTTATTGTAGGACTAAGATAAATCCATAAATTACGTGAGGCGATCTTTGCGAATTTTCGACCCTCCCCCCTTGGTGAGATGTTATGAGATTTGGCTCGACTCGACTCGGCTCGATTTGGCCCTTCTCCCAATCTCACGTTCAGTTATTCAAATTTTAAAAAATCTCCAGTATGTAACACTAAAAATACGTATTTACGGACATAACCACAACATTTATTTAAAGATAACTGATAGTTCGAACTCCTACTTGTCCCTCCTCTATTCCAACCGCTTTTCCGCTTTTAATGGACACTCAACTACCAAAACGTAAGCATTCATATTCAACAAGAATGTAATTACGCTACAATTCGGCTAGTGCCATTCCTCTAGTTCTATCAGCGAGCAATAATAACTCGCTCGCTGGTTCTATATTCTAATGGTCTTTCGCGTGTCAGTAGCTGCGTTCCTTTTCTGCTAATTTTTACTATTTTTTACACTTGCGTACTAGCAACTACACTTGCTCTTATAAACGAGTAGATAGCACTTGCAATTACACAATTGAAATCCGCTAGTCCGCTAGGGTGAAAGCGGCCATTTCGAGTCTATTGTGAATTATTTTCACTTACGCCATTACCCGCTAGATGGCTTTTATTTGTGTCGAGCTGATTTACTCATATAAAAACGTCCATAAATAAAACTTCCGTCGTATAATTATCAAAAATTATTATCTTTCGTTTTACTTTAGAAATTGTCGCATTAATTTCTCCATTGTGTCAGAAATTCTTCTTTTAAGAATTTTTTATTTGTAAAGTTTAAAGTAACGTCAAAAATTTCAAGTGAGATTTTACTCAAATCAGATAATTTTGCGTTCCTTTTCTGCTCTGCTCACAAGTACTAAATAGTAGAAAAGGAACGCAGCTAGTGTTATTTGGCTCGTACGCCGCAGCATACGTCGAATCGCGCGTTTGGCTGGGGACAGTGGCGGCTAAACAATCGAGGGGCTACTGCGATACTTTCTGCAGTCCACATAAAATTTTTGGTGTAGGATTTAGCCATATCTTAAGGTCCCTTTCACACACAAGTCGACGGCAGGCCGTAGCCTGAAAGTGTTTGCCTTGAAGCCAAGATTCACCACACACATCCCCAGCTGGGTACTTCCATGAAAATGTGGACATGATATAAGAAAAATTTTATATTACTTTTATACTTTTAACTATGTCTAAAATAATGTATAAGGTTGACAACACTACCATCAAACGTCAAATTCAAGATTTCACATCATCAGAAGTAGAAACCATCGGTATCAAAGAAAGACGCTCTTATTACCAAGAAATATGTGGATCAGATACTAGTTCTAGTAGTAACAATAATTTACATTTATCTATTTAAAACCACAATAACTGGCAAGCGAATTTTGTTAGGAGGATATAAATAATTATTACTTTGTGAATTCATTTTAATTTTTTGTAAAAACCCTAAAGGGCTCCTAATTTAAGTATGAAAATCGATAGTAACGCGAGTTACCTTTTCTTTGTAACGCGAGTTACCATATAATTTATCGATTATTTTAATAAGTATAATGTAACAGCTTTTGTTTCTATTAAAACACCTTACTGGTATATTTCTGCTTTTATTTTTACCTCATGTAAAGTAATCTACCCACAAATTTCATAGAAATTTCCGAGCTGCTGTTCGACGGTGTATATGGAAAAAAATAGATTGTCGACAGTACAAAGGGACTTTCCCTAAGCTGCCACATAAAAAAAAAAAAAAAAAAAAAACCCTCTGAACTGGCTGTCCAAAAACGGTAACGCGAGTTACTGAGACAATTTATTATTAAATTAAATAAATATTATATTTCTACTAATTTTTTTAATTTATTTCATGTTCTAGACATTACTCTACGTCCATAAAAAATAAAATTAGATTAATTAATGTAAACACTGCAAATTAAAAGATTCATGAAAGTATATAAAATTTTCTGCATGTAACGCGAGTTACCATGGAATTACCCAGCTGCTAACTAGATGGGGTCCGCAGTCCAAGAAAACTGACAAAAAAACTTTATGTGTGTGAGTATTTATGATCAGTTTGTGCCTGAAAATCTGAACTTCTATTCAGTCTCGAGCCGTGAATTTACGGCACAAATTCACACCGTATGCAGTCGGACCTGAGGGCAAGGCGCGAACTAAGCGTGAAAACCATCCACACTCGCATTTGCGCTGGTTTGCGGTTGTTCACTCCGTGAGTCCGGAGCCGCCTTAAGGCAAAAACAGGTGAGGCGGTGAAGGCGGCCGCCTGCGAGAGAATTCCCCATATACTATATTTAATTTCTTTCCGCCGCCTGCGCATTGTGTCAGCAAATATGGTGGCCCGTATATTTTAAAGGTTTCATCAATCTGTTTGTGACTTTAAAGTTTTCATTGAGGCCATGAATATTTTTGCACTTGAATTAAGAAACTGCTATTCTATGCTATGTGTCTGTTGGGAATAATGACGTCACCTACTTGTCAGGCGGATACCTGAAGTCCTCATCCCTCAGTTAGACTGAGTTTTGTGTGGCCTTCATTGGGACGTATCTGCCGACCTGTAAAAGGGGTTCTTTAGTGGAAAAACATTTTTTACTTAATTTAACCCAGTTTTCTAGCAATTTTACACTGTTTCTAGAGGAAAAAAATGACGTGATAGGGGGCGTTCAAGTATTACGTAACGCAATTTTTGAAAATTTTTGACCCTAAGGTCCCACGTAATTTATGGACGGCCCCTTATATGAGTGCAAGGAAGCTTTAGTTTTAGTTTTTAAAATGCATTTTTATTTATTACCTTACCATTAAAGAGTCACGTTTCTCGGATTATTGTCGTTCCCGGAAAACGGGAAAAATAAATTCATTTTTCCCGGGATTCCCGGAAACCCGGGAAAAATGAATCTTATTAGGAATTAGGAGTGAAATGGTAATTCAGAAGAACAATTAGTGTTGAAAAATAAATGAAGAATTCATTTAAGACAAGATACAAGTAAATTTAATTCAAAAACAATAATGAAATAGTAATAAGTCACAAGCTGTGGTATGCGGTATCTTGCGTTCGGTTAGAACGCTCCCAGAATGAGAGGGTTTTTGCTCTCCATCGCTCTAGCAATATATCTTCGAATCAACTTGATTATAAAGTTGTCAATCCTGTTAACAAATGCTTTATCGTAGAGAACGTTGTTGGCGTGAAACTTGGTAAAGCCTAAATCTGGTGTTCGATACAACCTTAAGCACGCCCTTAAGCATTGTCTTTCGAAAACCCGAAGCTTTTCCATAAAAAATGGGGATATGTTGAACCATACTACCATATGATAGCAGATAACTTTGAACCGTGGGCTTAGGTGTCTGCTACAAAAAAGCCTTTTAATCGTATGTAACGCCTTGTTTGCCTCGACAAGAGCAGCACTTATGTTTCTATTAAAATATATATATTGATCCAGCCAAAGTCCAAGATACTTCATTTCCAATTTCTTTTCTAATGATTGTCGAGTATTATTCGAAATTTTGAAGGTTTTCCAGTTCCTTCGCACATCGTGAGAATCTCTGTTTAAAGGAGTCCGGAAAAAGATCTTTCGCATTTGCTAAAATTGATTTTCAACTTCCAATCATCACTATAGCGTTCGATTGTCTCGAAGTCACGTTGCAGGAACTTCTGGATCGCCCCAATCTTCGGTCCCGTCCTGAACACAATCAGGTCATCCGCGTATGCTAATGCCGAGCGGAGTGAACTTGGCAGGTCACTTGTAAAGATATTAAATAAGAGCGGCAAGTTCACCGTTGTTGCAGACCATTTTTAATGTCGAAAATTCTACTTGATGTGAAGTTGCCACTTTTAACGACGAACTTCTTGTTGGAAATCATATTGTAAATCGTGTATAGCTGAGGTCCATACTGTATCGAATGCCTTCTCAAAATCGATCAGGCATGCTCCGGTACACTGGCCTTTCATGAAGTTCCAGTGTATGTCTGATACCAATTTCGACACGGCATGAATAGTGTCGTGCCCTGACCTGAATCCAAATTGGTTGTCGGGAATTACCTTTTTTCAGCCCATTTGGATAATGAATTATTAATCACTATTTCAAACACCTTACTGATATTCGGAAGAAGACTATTGACCGGAGATTAGCAGGGTTACTTTTATCTTTACACTTCTTGGGTATAGGATACACCACTGCCATCTTCCTGTGTCCTGGGAAATGGGCATTGTTTCACGCATTGTTAAACAATGTGGTGTATATGTCTATAGCCACCAGGGGCAAATGCTTTAAGACAATGTTCGGAACACCATCCACCCCGGACGACTTCTTATTGTTTAGATGGCGAAATATTAACAGGAGATCGATTTTCCTAATGAAAGTAGAATTTAGTTGGGCCGCGGGAATGTCGTTCGCTGGGCAGTCTTCACTGAATTCGATTTATTGATCGATTCTCAGATTTCCAAGTTTCAATCTCATTAGCTAATCTTTCATGGTTCAGTAAGGCGCTATTCTCAAGGTCAAAATTCGCGCGAGCATTGATCTTCGCCGAATAGATTCCCTGATAGTAGGCCCCCACAAAATCCACTTTCTCCTGCTCGTCCTCTATACAATAATTTTCATCGATGCGACTGATTTCTTCCGGATCCATGCCAGCAGATCTCAGTAGCTCCTCATTTGTCCGAGTGAGAGGAATGCGTAACTTGTCTAATCGGTTATGTGTTTTACTCCTAAAGATTTTATTTATCTGTGGGAACATGCTCGCGCTAGTTGTTTGTATAGCACGAATCTTGTTGTTCCAGTACAGATTCACAGACTATGAATATTGTTGTTTTAAAAGATGTTGAAGTTTTTTCTTAACCGATTTAAGAGTAACGATCTCCGGACTCGTTCTGTGTCGGAGCTGGCGGTGAAGGGCTTTCAGTCTCGTCAACATTCGACTTTTGTATGTTTGTAGTGCGTCGATCGTTGTATTCCTGTAGCAGTCCGTGCTGTCCTTTTTCTTTGTTCTTGGTATAGTCTTGTCCATTGTCTGTATGATGAGATTGTCCATATCTTTGAGATGAATCAATCTCATCGCTAGTTAAATTCCTGGTCGGTGGAGATAGGAGTCTGTTATTCCGTATTGCCCTTTCCATAACCTTCCCGAATCTTAGCCAATGCATCTTTTGGTATGCAAAAGGGTGCACTTCGCAGTATTCTAGAAGTTCTATGGAATCGCCAGGGACTTTCTTGTACGGTTATTTCAAGTCCGTAGTGGTCACTGTCGTATGACACTGTCGTTAAACAGTTTGTCCCGTTCGTGTTTATCCCTGGTAGCCCCATCCGTGAGTCTAGCAAACATATATCAAGATAACACCCGCCGCCTGGGTAGGATGGTATGTCTGTGCCGAGAAGGTTAACTTACCGCTGGATTCTATTTCGGGCTAACCAGTCATTCAATTGGTTGCCTCTGGTGTTAGCTGTTTGGTCTCCATATGCCGCATGGCGTGCGTTTAAATCACCGGCCAAGTAAGTAAAGGTTTTGTTCCGACTCCAGTTGAAGTGTTTGCAAGAGCAAGTTCAATTCCTCTATAAATAGCCTGGATTGAACAACAACCTTTTGCCACAGAGGGATGTATATAACGCACGCTTCTAGCACCTGAAACCTCTCTATATATGTAGTTGCTATACACGGTTTTATACCCAGTAGGGAATGGAAGTACTTCAAAACGTACTTCTAGAAGTACTTCTGCAGAAGCAGTTCAGTACTTCCACCCAGTACAAAAAAGGCATTACATTAACACGGCGATGGCCTAGGCCGGGAAGTACTTCTTTTTTCCCTTCCTTAGAATGTGTTGAAGAAGTACTTACTCGACATTTCATTTAGAAGTACTTCCACCCAGTACAAAAAAGACATTACATTAACACGGCGATGACCTAGGCGGGAAGTACTTCCTTTTCTCCTTCCATAGAATGGGTTTTGGAAGTACTTATTCAACATTTACTATAAATAAGGTGATTTTATTGTATATTTTTGTAATGAGTTCCTTTCGACCTCATGGTTTCCACGCCTATTTGTTGGCCCTCAATAAAACTTTTGTATACCTATGCTGATGCTGCCAATTTTGCTAATCACTTCTTGTGATTTACATATTCCAATAATTTTTGTTATTCACTAGTCGGATGGGGTTTTCCCTTATAGTCCAGTCAAAATAGACGGAAAGAGTTCAAATTGTTGATAACTCTGAATTTGCTGAAAAATGGCAGAGCCCTTAAAAAATATCATTATAAAAACTGATATGTTTACCTTTTGATCTTGAATAAAAATATTTCAAACTGGACATTTTATTTATAATGATGTTTTTAAGGGCTCATCCAATTTTCAGCAACTTCCGAATAAACTGGCAGTAAAATATCTATTTTGACTGGACTATGAATTTATACATTGATTAACAACACGCTCCGCTTTTTAGACGTAAAACGACGTGACTGAGATGATTTAATAAAGAAAACGACCAGCTACGAAGTTTTTGAAGGTGCTTTTTGCGTGAAATCAAACCCATGGTCACCAAACCCATTCTTCTCTGCATTACTAAGAAGTACTTACAGAAGTACTTCTTTGGTAGTTAAGAAAACACTAAATAAAGAAGTACTTCCAAATCTACTTCCCAGGGTAAGTACTTGCGATTTTCCCTACTGGGTATTTCAGGGAGATCTTTATTAGTATTTGTAGGGAGATCTTTATTAGTATGGTCTATCCCGCCTAATTACCACATGATCTTTGTAATCCATTTTGTGCTTCTCGCTTAGTTTTCGCACTTTTTTATATGGAAGAAATCGTCACATGCCGCAGGGTTACCCAACTATACCTCCAGGCATCAGGTACTTCCGTCGTCGATTAGTTATCCAGGAGGCACCAGCGAGGAGGTGACGGTATGATTTTAACTCCCGCTGGTAATAATCCGGGTTCTAAATTTCACCTTGACTAGATAGTGGCCCTAGCCACAGAACGCTCCTCTCATTATTCTTTTTTCCTTAGTAAGCGTGTTGCCCCTCTTCTCTTAATTAGGAGGCGGTCGATTTAAATAGTTGTTCCCCATCTGGTAACTGCCACGTCATCTTATTTGCGTAAAATTATTAAGCTTAAAACTTACGCCTTCAATATAAAATAACAAAGCATTTTACTCCATTTTACAGAAATAATAACAATTCCACACTTATTTCTCTTTCAGATTCTAGAACCCACCGATACCATTGTATTAAATGCTTTGGATATCAGCGTTAGCAAGGCATTATACGAAAGTGATAACAATGAAAAGATTAAAGTCAAAGATATTAAATTTACACAAGAGGCTGAAACTGTCACCCTTGTCTTTGATACCAAATTAAAGCCTGGCACTGGCACTCTTCATATGGACTTCAAGGGTGAATTAAATGATAAAATGAAAGGTTTCTACAGAAGCAAATATTTTACACCAGATGGCAAAGAGCGTTACGCTGGCGTAACCCAATTTGAAGCAACAGATGCCAGACGGTGCTTCCCATGCTGGGATGAGCCGGCACTTAAGGCTACATTCGATATTACTTTAGTTGTACCTAGCAATAGAATTGCATTGTCTAACATGCCTGTTAAAGCTGAGAAGTCTCTAGAAAATGGTTATCGGTCTATACAGTTTGAAACAACGCCGATAATGTCTACATATTTAGTGGCGGCTGTTGTTGGTGAATATGACTATGTCGAGGGAAAATCCAGTGATGGTATTCTTGTGCGCGTATATACTCCAGTTGGTAAGAAGGATCAAGGAAAGTTTGCTTTACATGTTGCAACAAAAGTTCTACCATACTACAAAGAATATTTCAACATTGCTTATCCTCTTCCAAAAATGGATCTAATAGCAATATCAGACTTTTCCGCTGGTGCTATGGAGAATTGGGGTTTAGTTACTTACAGAGAGACATTTGTGCTTGTTGACCCGGAAAATACATCTCTAATTCGTAAGCAATCTATTGCACTTACAGTAGGACATGAGATTGCGCATCAATGGTTTGGAAATTTAGTAACAATGGAATGGTGGACTCATCTTTGGCTAAATGAAGGTTACGCATCTTTTGTGGAATTCCTCTGTGTTGGGCATCTATTCCCAGAGTATGATATTTGGACACAATTTGTTACAGACATGTATACACGTGCCTTAGAGCTTGATTGCTTAAAGAACTCGCATCCAATCGAAGTTCCTGTTGGTCATCCATCGGAAATTGATGAGATCTTCGATGAGATCAGTTATAATAAAGGTGCAAGTGTTATAAGAATGCTTCATCACTACATTGGTGATGAAGATTTCAGAAAGGGTATGAACATCTACCTGAAAAAACATCAGTACAAAAATACGCAGACTGAAGATTTATGGTCGGCTTTAGAGGAGGCAAGTAGCAAACCAGTTGGGGAAGTTATGTCAACATGGATCAAGCAGCAAGGATTTCCTGTTGTTAAAGTAAGCTCTACACAGGAAGAAAATACAAGAGTTTTAGAAATAGTACAAGAAAAATTCACTGCTGACGGATCCAAGGCTGATGAGAAATATTTTTGGATGATACCGATCACAGTTTCAACTGCTAAAACACCAAATGACATTTCAAAATCGTTTGTTCTTAATAAGAAATCAATGAAGATTGTTATTGATAATGTAGATGAAAGTGATTGGGTTAAAATTAATCCAGGAACTGTAGGATATTACCGAACTAAATATTCCCCAAAAATGCTGGAACAATTAATCCCAGCTGTTAAGAACATGACTCTACCTCCACTAGATCGACTTGGATTGCTTGATGATTTATTTGCTATGGTACAATCGGCTCAAGCAAGCACTGTTGAAGTTCTAAAGTTAATTGATGCGTATCGAACCGAAACTAACTACACGGTATGGTCAGCTATAACGAATTCCCTTTCCAAATTGCAGCTTTTGCTTTCGCATACAGAACTAGTTGATAAGTTCAATAATTACGGTGTGCGGCTTTATGAGCCTGTTGGTGAAAAACTAGGATGGGATTCTAAAGAGGGCGAAAGTCATTTAGACACGCTTCTACGAAGCTTGGTGCTGAATAAGCTGGTATCATTTAGATCTGAAAAAACAATGGCCGAAGCCAAGAAAAGGTAATTTCAGTAAATATTTTTAATCATTTTTCTTTCTTCTTCTTTGATCCGTTAGCTGGCGGTACGAGCGGGACGTCCCCGCAACGGATACGCTGCTGTCGGTGCCGCTGGGTCTCGAACTCTATTCACGATTCGTTTCAATTCTTGCCGGTTTTGGCTGTTTCTCGAGCCTCGGTAACTGATAATCGTTGATTGTTTAGGTCAGCATCCGTGTTGGCGAAAACGGCACTATCTTGGCGAACATTAAGTCAATTACGAAGTTGTTGTCGTCGAATGGAACTCCGAGTCGTCCATCGAATGCTTCACCCATAATCGCGTCGATCACAACGTTGAAGAGAAGTGGCGAAGCGACGTTTCCCTGTCGGACACCCGTTTAAATCGGGAACTCCTCGGATAAGTCGCTTCGAAGGCGATCGCTGCTGGTTGAGCCATCGTACGACGCTTGAAGAAGCTGGATGATTCTCAATGGCACGTGTTCGGTTTCCCAGAGTCTCCACAAGCTGTTCTAATCGATTCAATCGAAAGCGGATTTGAAATCGATGAAAACGACCACAGTTCGTTTGCCGCAACGAATTCGTTCTTCCATTAGCTGACGGAGTGCGAATATTTGATGAATGCATCCTCGATGTGGTCTAAATCCTGCTTGTTCTTTCCGGATCGTTTATTCTCGATGTTTCTGTTGCCTCGATTGTAAGATTTTCGTAAATACTTTGCCGACGATCGAAAGAAGGCGATAATTCTTGCATTCCCGACTGTCACCTTTCTTCAAAATTGGGACAACGATCGCTTTCTTCCTTCCACGCCGAAGGGACACGATCCGAATGCCATATGTGTGTTATGAGGACATGAAGTCGTTGTGATAAGACTTCACCTTGATTATATCGGCGGTTACTTGGTCTATTCCCGGCTCTTTTCCATTTTTCAAGGATTTTATTGCTGACTTCACCTCGATAATTGTCAGTTCGGTATCGAGAAACTGATTCGTCGGCTGATCGATAATCGTCGGTTCGGGTGCTGGACTTTGCGGGGGATCGTGGTTGTACAGCTGGTGGAAGAATTCTCTCCACAGCTGCAGGCGTTCATGGCGAAAAGTCATAAAAGTTCCATCCGATTTTTTGATGTTGTCGTTTGTTGATGTTGTTTTGCGGCCTGACCGGCGGATTGTCTGGTACAGCATCCGTTACTCGTGCCCCGACGCCACTTTTTCCATGTCGGCCGCAACGTTATTCCAGTACGTTTCTCGTTCCAATTTCATTTTCTGTCGAACTTCTTTGTTCAATCTTCGGTATTGCTGAAAGTCGAAGTGTTTCATTCGCTTCCGCTGATCGACGAGATCCAGACAGCTGTCCGAGATCCATGGCTGCGGACACAACTTCATTGCACACTCCACAATAGACTCCGACAATTGCCTTTCTTCTACATCGATATCGTCTGGTATTGCGAGCGCCGCGAATTTGTTGGATAATGCCAGTTCAAACTCTCGCCCGATGGCCAGATCCTGAAGGCACGCCCAATTCTTCTTGGCTTGTGGTGGCTCCGTTCTCTTCGCTCGAACAAGACAATGGTCCGATCCGTAATCGGGCCCACGCATTGTACGTACGTCTTTAAGCGTCGATCGGAATCTTGGGTTAATCAAAACGTAGTCTAACATTGCCGAGTCGTTGCCGGATGGATTTCGCCAGGTGAGTTGGTGTTTCAGTGGATAGCGGAAAATGATGTTGCCAACGATCAAGTTGTTTGACGATGCGAATGAAAGCAGGCGTAAGCCGTTGTCGTTCATTACTCCGTGTCCGAATTTACCCACGGTTCCTTCCCAGTCAGTTCGATCTGCTCCTGAATGTGCATTAAAGTCCCCAGCGAGTATTATTAATTCGGTTGGAGGTATCATATCCATCGTTTGTTGAAACTGATCATAAAACTCGTCCTTGTTCGCGTCCGTGCTGGTCTCGGTTGCCGCATAAACGAATACGATATGGGTCTTGATCATTCCACCGATGGTTATAGACGCCAAACCCTCGGATATCGGTTGGAATGCGATAACGCTGCCCGTCGAAGGACCATAGAGCCGACGCCGGCCTCTCGTCTCTCACCACCAGAATAGTAAAGCGTCATCGCTTCGGCGATTGTTGGCGGGACGATCGTCAATGTCCCGGATCCGGTAAGCCGTACTTCCGATTCAATTCCATTGCCATGATTTCGTTTCGATGTCATGTCCGCACATTCCACGCGGCGAATTTAAATTCTGTTTTCGGTGTGACTAATTTGGGTGTTCGGCCTACTTCACACCAGCATCCCTGGTCCCCAGCGCACGCGCATCGATTAACCACCCTCCCCCTTTCACACTCTGGGCTTGGGACCAGACGAAGGTGGAGTTAATCATACTGAACTAATAAAATGAAACATTACAGATTTAAGGCACACATCGCAGGAACAGCACTACTACCCGCTGACTTGAGAACAGCCTGCTATAAAGCAATACTACAGGATGGTAATAATGAAACATTTGAGGAAATGCTAAAGTTATACAGAGCAACGGATTTACACGAAGAGAAAGATCGTATATCAAGGGCTCTTGGGTCTATAAGAAATGTAGATGTTCTGAGGAAAGTTATCGACTTTGCCATGTCTGTAAGATGAATTGAAACAACTTTTGGTTAATATTATATTTAAATTTAAACTATTTCAATAATTTAGGAAGAAGTACGCGCACAAGATTCAGTATTTGTCATAGTAGCTGTAGCAATGAACCCGAAAGGTAGGGATATGACATGGGAATTTTTCAAGGAGAACTCTGCTAAACTTTTGGAGCAATATCAGGTAAATCACTAAAATATATTATAGAAACCAAAAAACCTTTAATAACACTTCATCTCTCTTTATCAGGGTGGATTTTTACTTGCACGACTGATTAAATATTTAACTGAGAATTTCGCATCTGAAGAAAAGGCACAAGAAATTGAGAAATTCTTTAAGGAACACGAATTTCCCGGTACTGAACGGACTGTACAGCAATCAATTGAAACCATCAGACTGAATGCTGCTTGGCTTAAGCGTGATTTAGGAGAAACAACAGAATATTTAAATTCTGAAAAGAAATAAGTAAAAAAAAAGAGAAATATTATTAATATTAAAAAGGAAAAAAAGAAACAATTGCTCCAATATACCACCACTAATTTAAACGTTGAATATAAAATATTTTTAACAAAGAGAAAACTGTTACAACAAACCAAAGGGCAACATCGCTAACTTAAAAAAATTGAAAACTTCACCAAAAATGCATTTTCCACCAAGTCATTCAACACAGGCCATACCACTGATCAGCATAGGAAAATTTTTTTTAGGTGCAATTTAATTGCATTTCATTATTTTATCATTATTTTTGTTTTGATGCAAATGTGTTAAATTTTATTGGTTTACATAAACAATAAAGAAAATATTTTTTTTTTGCTAATGCAAGAGAGATTTTGTTTGAATCAAGATGGGATCACTTTTTGCTTTGCCAATAATTCTACCTAAAACTCCTCGATCGACACGGCAACAGCTGAGAACGCTGACGATATTCTTTGCCAAATTTTAACTTTTATCTGTCGGCAGAAATCAAATACGATGATTAGCACAATTGAAAAGTTTACCTACGGTAACTGAAAGATATGCGCGGCAGTCCCATCCAAGCCGAACTTGTGAAAAAGGTTTGCTTGAAAAGAGGCAGTGAACTATGAAAGAGTTTAGATCCAGCCTATCAAATTTTAGGTACCGTATCAAATCTCCTATCATCCTCCAAATACTTTAAAAAGAGGTTTCCAAATACACTTTGTCTGATAATGATCTCCCCCCCCCCCCCCCCCCCCCGAATTGAAGATGCCCTAGAAGAAGTCAAAGATGCATTCTATGAAACCTTGGATAGAACGCTAACAAGCTGTCCTAGACATGATGGCCTCTGTGCTGAAGGTCGAGTCATATGACAGTCGCATGAAGATGTCGATGTCGTCTCATTTTTTAGTTAGTAGCGGCATTCGAAAATTCAGCCGGCTGCGCAGAATTGGCAGCAACGGCTGCAAGATATACACATATGCCTGGCTGCAGCCGTTTTGATTTTTTGAATGATGTGCTGCCATTTCTGCGCAGTTGGCTGAATTTTCGAATGCCGCCAGTGTGCTGAGAGTCGGGTGGCGTGACAAGTCGTTTGAGTTGAAGAAATTGTCGTTTCAGTAAAATTACGACTGTCAGCACAGGGGTCAGAGAGTATATGTGCTAAGCTTTTGTGTTTCGTGAGGAATCAACATTTTTAGTTTGAACAATAAACATTAATAAATTAAATTAATTTGAGATTAAAGATGTTAAATTCTGTTGAGTTGTGGTTTAGTAGTTTGGGAGATGAAGATAGCAAATGCAAAGAATTAAAAATTTTATGTTATTATTTGTTCCCAATTTGTGTAATTTGTCAGCATATCTCTGCCCTTTAGCAACATTCCAAAATAACAAATATGTATTTTCTTTCAAATTTTCCTACTTTGTCACTAGCCCCTGTGCTGAAAGTCGTATTTTCGGTCATATGAAATTAAGCTGATGCAGCTTAAGCAGTGGTGTGCTGATAGTCGATTCTTGTCGTGTCTGTGTCGTTTAAAATCAGCTGGTGTAAATAACAGCTTCTTTGGTGTGCTGACAGTGGTTTTTATTTTAGCTTTTAGTCGGCGTGTTGTGTTTTAGTAAGACAGATGCTGTACTAAAAGTCGTAATTTTACTGAAACGTCAGTTTCTTCAACTCAAACGACTTGCCAAGCCACACGACTTTCAGCACACCAACTAAAAAACGAGATGACATCTACATGCGACTGTCATATGACTCGACTTTCAGCACAGGGGCCACTAACGCAAACAGCCCGACCAAAAGTGACAAGAAAACTACAATAAAAACGACTGTCAGTACACCAAATAAGCTGTCGTTTATGTCAGCAGATTTTACACGACAAGAATCGACCAGCAGTACACCGCTGTATTAGCGTCACTTCTTATGACAGCAAATACGACTTTCAGCACAGGGGCCGATGTAAACATTGTTATAAGAGGTGCAAATGCAAAAATCAGCCATGAAAGGACATACAGACCAACAATAGGAGCATTCAGTCTACATGACGAAACAAATGAAAACGGTATGAGACTGACCAGTTTTGCAATGATGAATAATATTGTGATCGTAGACACAAGATGCCAACGGAAAGATATTACATAAAGTAACCAGGAAATCTCCAGTTGGAAGAACGCAAAATTCAATTGATCATATACTTATAGATGCGTCACTGTTCAGAAGTATTAGATGTCAGATCATATCGTGGTGCAAACATCTCTCTAATGATTGGGACGAAAATCAGAAGCAGAATATCAACAGTAAACGAAGGAAGAAACCACAGGGAAAGAAAATTTAACGTGAACCTGTTAAAAGAAGAAGAATATACAGAAGAAGAAGATTGACCAATTCAAATAACGACGAGATCCGGCCCTATCGGGCGAGAATTTCAAATGGCACTATCCAACAATTTTGCGGCGCTCGAAATACCGGACGATATCGATGTAGAAGAAAGGCAATTTTCGGAGTCCATTGTGGGGTGTGCAATGTAGTTGGGTCCACCTATTCGCAAAAGGACGCAGCCAAGGATCTCGGATAGCTGTCTGGATCTCGTCGATCAGCGGAAACGAATGAACCACTTCGACCGAGCAGCCTCGATAGCCTAGGGAGTAAGGGGTCTGACTACCATCCCAGAGGTCTCGGGTTCGAATCCAAGCCAGCCCCACGGCCTTAGGCTTTTCCACTTTCCCACCTACATAACTTTCGTTCTTTCCTCTTTACATTCCTGATTCCTTATGTCGTAGCCTTCCTTAGCCCTTCCCCATTCCACCAAAGCGCATGTCATCGGTTGATTGATGAGATTCAATTCGTTTGAGGAGGCATAACACTCCAGCGAGTTGTTTCTCTATGCCCCGATGTCAAAGTCGCGGTAGTAATGGTTGGGAGTAGGTGAACTAAAAATATCGCGGCTAGGTTGTGATAGTTCCTTCCTCCCTGACTAGAGCTGCTGTTCGACATTGCACTCTATGAGAAGAAAATAGATTGTCAACAGTATAAAGGGCCTTTCCTGAGACTCTAGACTTTCACAAAAAGAAAAAAAATACCGACGGTTGAACAAAGTTCGGCAGAAAATGAAATCGGAACGAATAACGTTGTGGCCGACATGGAAAAAGTGGCATCGTGGCACGAATACCGGGCGTTGTACCAGACAATCCGGCGGTTAGACGGCAAAACAACATCAACAAACGACAACATCGAAAAATCGGATGGAACTTTCGTAACTTCTCCTGCAGCGGTGGAGAGAATTCTTCCACCAGCTGTACAACCACGATCCGCCACAAAGTCCAGCACCCGAACCGTCGATTATCGAACAGCCGACGAATAAGTTTCTCGATACCGAACAGACAATTATCGAAGTGAAGACGGCAACAAAAGCGCTAATAATGGAAAAGCGCCGGGAATAGATCAAATAACCGCCGAAATAATCAAAGCCGGAGGTGATGTCTTATCACAACAACTCCACGTCCTCATAACACACATATAGCATTCGGATCGTGTCCCTTCGGCATGGAAGAAAGCGATCGTTGTGCCAATTTTGACGAAGGCAACAGTTGAGAATGCAAGAATTATCGCGGTATTAGCCTCGATCGTCGGCAAAGTATTTACGAAAATCATACAATCGAGACTACAGAAATATCGAGAGCAAACGAGCCGGAAAAAACAAGCGGGATTTAGACCACATCGAGGATGTATTGATCAAATATTCGCTCTCCGTCAGCTAAAGGAAAAAAGAATTCGTTGCGGCAAACGAACTGTCGTCGTTTTCACCAACTTCAAATCCGCTTTCGATCGCATCCATTGTAAACCGTGCCAATGAAAATCATCCAACTGCTCCAAGCGTTGGCTCAACCAGCAGCGTTCGTATTCGAAGCGACTTATCCGAGGAGTTCCCGATTAGAACGGGTGTCCGATAAGGAGACGTCGCTTCGCCAGTTCTTTTCAACATTGTGATCGATGCCTCTATGCGTGAAGCACTCGATGGACGATGCGGAGTTCATGTGACGACGACTTCGTAACCGACTTGGTATTCGCCGACACGGATGCCGAAGCAACGGACATCTTATATGACATTTCCCGCATCGCAAATACGGAAAAGGCCAAAGGGCTCACAACGGAAGGATCGGAAGCCAGTGTGAGCCTCGTCAAACCCAAATCGAACAGGTTCCGAAGTTCAAATATTTAGGATCATTGGTTGAAGAACAGAAAGCGGCACCAACGGTCGACGTCTACAGTCGCATCGGCCAGGCAAACAGCAACATTTGCCTCGCTCAAGTGATGCATATGAAAACGAACAAATATTACCATCAAAGAGAAAGTACCCCTTTACCGCACGTTGATCCTTCCGATTCTATTCCGTTTGTTTCTCAACTCCAATTCAATGCTTTGCGATCGCCTTCGAGACAATTAGACAAAGATGCGATCAGCAGACACTGATCGAAGAATAAATACAAAAACGTCAATATAGTGGTTTGGACATGTTTGACGAATGGATAATAACCGCTGCCACGTAAACTTCTCTGTCGAGACCGTCCAACAGACTGCAAAATCCAGCGATCGGCACCGAAGAAAACCTGGCTAAAGAATATCGAAGGCGACTTAAAGAATCAACGATTATCAGTTATTGAGTCTTGAGACGTCGCCAAAAAATCGTCAAGAATGGAAACGAATCGTGAGTGGAGTTCGAGATCCAGCGGCACCAGCAGCAGCGTATCCGTTGCGGGGACGTCCCACTTGGACCGCCAGCTAACGGATAAAAAAAAAGACCAACTCCTTATAACCCCAATTATATTCTATCCTCCGTTCTGAGTTTACTCAACTTAATCTATCTTCCGTACTAAGCTTACTATTAGACATGGACCTTTAGGAGACCAACGAAATGATAAGTTGGTAGATCAAAGGGTGATTCTTGGAGGTGAGACCTGCCAGTAAATAATTAGTAAATTGGCATGATATCAAGAGCTGTACAGCAAACAGAGCAGAGCCTATTACAACTTATCAAGATTCTCAAAGACAAAAGGTAGGTAGAACATGCAGCTTTTATGTGTGTTAAGGAAATTGCTCGAAAGTCTTCTACGATTATGGGATGCAACAGCGAGGTAGGTTTAACCAGGGCTGGAAGAATGGCGTAGACAAGTACAATCAGAGCTTAGGAATGCCAAACTGGGGGACATAAGGTGCGAACCGGGATTGGGAGAACAATTACAAAAGACCAGAAATGGCCAGGATGAATTGGAGGCTTACTTACTTCTTTTTGCTGAGATATTTAAAAAATCACTTTGATAGATACTATATACCGATATCGGTATATGCAGATGATCTTGCTATCATTGTCTTTGGGAAGTTTGACTTGACCATTACAGAGGTCATGAGTACAGCACTGCGAGAAGTTCAGAGATGGTGTACCAAAGAGGGTCTGTCAATCAACCCAATAAGGCTGTCCAGGTACCTTTTCCCCAACGCTATAAGTGGGCCTAGGTCCTATCTGTATCCAGGGTACCACAATTGAGTACTCAGACTTAGTCAAATATTTGGGAGTAAATTTAGACAAGAGACTGAACTGGAACGCTCAACTTGACTACGTCATCAGCAAAGCCACGAGATGTACTGGATGTACAATACGATCGTTAAACCTGTTGTCACTTATGCTGCTATAGTTTGGTGGTCCAAGACTAAACAGGTTACGTCGATCCTCAAGTGCAGCAAGCTTCAACGGCTTGCTTGCTCTCCATTACCGGAGCTATGCGGACCTGTCCTACAGCTGCAATGGAAGCAATTATTGGATTGACCCCTTTGCATCTCTTCATATGGAAATTCGCCGTCCTAAGTGCCTTCAGACTCCAGATCTCATCCAACTGGCCCCATACGGTCAAAGGACACATGGATATCCTTAAAATACCCCAAACATTTCCATTTGGCGCGTATCCGACCATATGGTTAGTCAACTGCGGTTCCAAAGAAAATTCAGAGCGATTATCCCGGATCGTGCTGAGTGGGAGGAGCTTATTCTTCCTGGGGATCCAAAACATCTCCACTGGTTTACTGACGGGTCAAAGATGGAACATGGCACAGGGGCTGGTGTCGCAGGACCCAACTGTAAGGTCTCAATTGCAATGGGTAAGTGGCCCTCTGTTTTCCAGACTGACATACACGCCATTGCGACCTGCGCTAGGCTTAACCTTGAGAAAGGTCTGAAAGGCGCCAACATTAAAATCTTTTCTGACAGCCAAGCTCCCATCAAGGCACTCTCAACGTGAAAGTTTTCTTCCAAAACAGTAGCAGAGTGTTTTGACGTACTCCAGAGTCTGACCAGAAGAAATGAGGTCTCGCTCTTCTGGGTCCCCAGACACTGGGGTATCGAGGGAAATGAGGCAGCAGACAGCCTCGCGAGGGAGGGGGCCGAGACGTTGTTCCAGAGCCCAGAACCCTTCTGTGGCATCTCTTGGTCCACCTCCAAGTCCTTGATAGAAGAGTAGATTAAGGGAATAAACCTAGCCTATTGGGAGTCAGTCCCAGGTCTTAGACAAGCTAAAGATCTTATAAGACCCTTAAGGGGCACTATCACTCTAAACAGAGCGGACCTAAGGCTGCTGGTGGGTTATCTCACTGACCATGTAGGACTGCGGTACCACCTCCACAACCTAGGACTGTCTCAAGAGACACAATGCCGACTCTGCTTGGAAGGCGACGAGACTTCCACATATATTCTTTGTGAATGTCCTGCTCTGATCTGGCTTAGAAGAAGAACGTTTATCAGAGAGTTCCTGAGCCCTGCCCAAGTCCGGTCTTCATCAATTAAAGACCTTCTTGCCTTCATCCGGAAGGCTGATTGGGTGTTCCGCTAGTGGGGTACGTACACAATAGGCCTAGATTGGCCGCAGTGTTCACCAGATGGGTTGCCCCCTCATTCCATATAATAATAATAATATACCGATATCAACTCCTTATTACAGGTTTTATTTACTAAACAAATAACCACAAAATATTTTTATTTTGGACCAATATTCGTAAACGACAATTCAGAACATTAGCTTTGTTCCCGTACTTTTCCTGCAAAAATTTGTTGGGCAAAAACTTGGTGGGGATAATTTTGTCAAAAATCCAGAAAGTAAAGAAACGACTCTTGGGCAATTTCTTGCAAATCAAGAAGAAGATAACATAAATGTCGATTGTCTATGTGTATGCCGCTTTTCAAAGATACCCACACACATACAAAAAATTGTCAATTGACAACTTGCAAGAAATCGCCGGACCGAAAACCTCCGGCTAATTCCTGCACGAGGGGAAGTGAAAATTTCCCCGCAAACACAAATTGGGAAAATTTTTGTCCCGCGGAATCCCACATTCGAGTTCTGGAACAAAGCTATTAAAACGCATATTCACAATTGGTATAAGCACCAATAACAATTCAATTGTGAATAACAATGTTGCAATTTTCATGCTTCAATTCCATGGTAAACATATGTTCGCTGTCACATTTTTTTTTGCAAAGTGTTTGGACTCTTCGTAAAATAAACACTTTATTAAAGAGATAACAAATTCCGTAGGCAAATAATTTTACCATTAATATTATTGATGCTTTTATCAGCACTAAAATAGATTTAGATCGAGTGCGCTTCTTAACGGCAGTGATATGACTTAAGTGGCAAAATGAAGCTCTACAAACTATACGCGCACCAAAAGAGTTTCAACAGTAAGTGCCTTATTTTTACCTAATTTTGTGCTAATAATAATTAATTTACGTAATATTTATATATTTTAGCTGCTGATTTAGTGTTAAATCCAAAAGAACATCCAGATGCAAAGCTCGGGGATGTTGTTGAAATTTATCATCCCGAAGATGAGGGCTGCAGGCTGCTCCTGCAGATAACATGCCTGAATGAAGACTTAAAGGGACGCGAATCAATTAGCGTTGAATTTAGCATAGCTGCAGCGTTTAACTTAAAAACATTTTCCGATGTTATAATGCAAGTTGTGAATCCTTGTGCTGTGGCATTGGATTCGGTGGAAATTACTTTTAAGGACCAGTACATGGGGAGATCGGAAATGTGGAGACTGAAGACTTATTTGGTATGAAATGCACTATCGAAACATTGATTTTTAATACTATATATCTTTATCAGACAAATACCTGCGTTTATATAAACAAAAAAATAGAATATTGTGATGGATCCATACGATGTCAAGTATATGAAATGTGGTCACAGGGAGATCGAGTCTCATGTGGGGTAATCACTGAGGATACTAAAGTTGTATTCCGCAGCAGCACATCCCTTGTCTATCTCTTCATACAAATGTCTTCCGAAATGTGGGACTTTGATATTCATGGTGACCTGTATTTTGAAAAGGCTGTTAACGGATTTTTAACCGATCTCTTCATGAAATGGAAGAAACTTGGCTGCAATCATGAAGTCACAATTGTCCTATTTTCAAGAACATTTTATACAGCGAAAAGTTTAGATGAATTTCCAATACATATGAGAGACTGCTTACAAATGGACTACAAGGGAAGATTCTATGAAGATTTTTATCGTGTTGCAATACAAAATGAACGGAACGATGATTGGAGTACGGTGCTAGTTCAGCTACGTAAACTATTTACCGCGTATCAAGGTATCGTGCTGCGATATCATGAAAGAGAAAATGTTCATATTCCAGCAGCTACAAATTCAACAGCAGCACAAGGAAATTTCTTAGAAACATTGAATATATCTTTAAATGCCTTTGAAAAACATTATTTAGATAGAAGCTTTGATCGAACTGGTCAATTATCGGTTGTAATAACGCCTGGAGTTGGTGTATTCGAAGTCGATAGGGAACTAACGAATATAACAAAACAAAGGGTATTGAACTTCCTATTTCAGAAACTCATTTAACTTTATTAATAAATATAACTTTTTAGATAATAGACAATGGCGTTGGTAGCGATTTAGTTTGTGTCGGGGAACAACCTTTGCATGCAGTCCCATTATTAAAATTTCATAACAAAGATACATCACTAACATCAGCCGATGATTATTCAATGCCACATTGGATTAATCTTAGTTTTTATTCAACCAATAAGAAAGTTGCTTATTCGACTTTTATTCCGCGTATAAAACTTCCCCCACTTATATCTACGGAACAAAATGAAGAAGATAAAGTAGGAAATATTGCAATACTTATTTTAAAATATATTTTATTATTTTAATTTCAGGAAAATAATAAAATTCAATTTCTGAGCTGTAATCAGTCAGAATATATACATAATTCCCTATTTGATTATGACGCTTACGATGCACAAATTTTTCAATTGCCTCCAGCACAAGGAACTTGGTAAATAAAATTATATATAATATTTAATTCATTTATCCAATGGTGCTACAGACCAAATCGAAAGTTGGATTCCTGTAGGATATTTAGGCCCAAGCCACACTATCGTTCCATTCCCTGTCCACTATCACGCCAGTCTTGGTTCAGTCAAATATTTTTATAGGCCACACTCGAAAGTGTGAATTTGCTATAAAAATATGTGACTGGACCGAGACTGGTTCGAAAATGGCATGATAGTATGGAGAGGGCCTTAGTTTGACGGTCCTTTGAAGCATGTCTCCAGCCCGAATATTGATAATTATCTCTGCGTCATCCATCACAGAGTCGACTCATCTCCTCCTCAGTTTACCTACTGGAGCCTGTTCATGATTTCCGCTATAGCAGCTATTGTTATGCTTTTCGTGTCCAAAACAGAATAAAAGCTGCTAAAGAAGCTGCTTTTTCTGTGCCCAAGATTTTTAAAATGCCTAAACCGCAAGTGAGATCCGCTATCAGAAAACTTGCTGACTCAAACACCCCCAATTCCAGCCAAAATTAATACAAACCAGAAATACGCGCACGACTGCTAAAAGCCAACAAAGCCTACTATAGTCTGTCAAGGCTCTTCAAATCCAAATATCTAACCGTAACGTCTAAACTTTTACTATATAAGACGATGGTCTTACCGGTTCTCACATATGCATCCGAAACCTGGGTGCTTAGCAAAAAGCACTCAAACCTCTTGGGCGTATTTGAGAGGAAAATACTTCGGAGGATTGTTGGCCCCGTATGTGAGGAAGGACGATTCCGGAGACTCTACAATGACGAGATCTACGAGCGCTATCGCGACATAGATGTGAAAAAAATAAAGCTCGGTAGGCTCCGGCGGGCAGGGCATCTAGCTCGTATGAGTGAAGATGAGCCTGCTCGGAAAGTTCTCTGCGGTAAGACCTATGGGGTGCGACAGCGAGGGAGGCCCAACCTTCGCTGGAAGGATGGGGTGGACCAGGACGCTCAGAGTTTAGGGATGCCAAACTGTATGACATCGGCTCAGAATCGGGACCGGTGGAGAGAACAGTTGCGCGAGGCCAGGACCGGATCCCGGTTGTAGAGCCGTTAAAGAAGAAAGAAGAAGAAGAAGAAGTTTCCAATTCCTTCAATAGGTAAGTAAGTGGATTGAAAGATGATGTTGAGTCCGTACAGCATGATGTGGCGATATTATCCAACGAGTTAGAGGACCTACTTCGGCAGTCGAGGCTCTAAAATGTGGTCGTTCGAGGTATTCCTATCACTGACAACGACAATCCGAGGCAGATTTTAGATCAGCTCGCCTCCATCATTAGGCATGAACTGACGCCATACATTAACATAAGTATTTCGACCACTACAGCGCCGACGGCTTGAGTCTCAGGCTGGCAATGTGAGAAAGGCAAGCTCATTGCTGATTATTAAATTCCCGTCAGTCAACGAGCAGCTCGAGTTCTTACGAAAAAGTCGCCAGCACGGACCTGTTGTCTTGAAAAATTTGAACTTGGGCTTTGCCTCTGACAACGTGATTCACATAAACGAAAGCTTGACTACTAAAAACAACGGCATCCTCCAGACTGCACGAAAGATCCAGCTAAATAATCTTGTTTCCACTGCCTTCACTCGTCGAGGCCAAGTGATGTGCAGTTACGGAAAAATGAGCCACCTAAATTATTTACGTCAGCACTCGGCCTGAACGACGTCGTCGGCCCAGCCTCCACTTCAGGAGTATAATAGGAAATTTGGAACAACCAGCTGGCGCCGAGGAGCTTTGTATGCGTCTCATTATAAATTTTTCCTTTTTTTGAAGTGAATACTTCTTTAGGAATATTTTGCTTAAATTAATCGCTTTCGGCCATGCTCTAGCTAGCTACATGGCTAATTTGGTCTTTCCTTATCTTGATGCTGCATTCCGCTTAATGTGGCCTTCAACGACTGCTTAAGGTTTGTCTACAGTCTTCGAGAATCCGATCACATCAGTTCATATCGTTTTTACCTTCTGGGATGCACAATTGATGATTACCTACTCCTCAAGGCATTGACATTTGTTTATAAGCTTCTACATACCGACCTCGAGCCACACCAGTCCTACATTGCACGAGACAAATGCTGCTCGTTCGAAATAATTATTTTTTCCGGGTGAGGTTAAAAGCCTCACGCCAACCTTACTTGGAAGGGACTAGCATATTAGCCCATCCTCTCTCAAAGGATAGTTACCAGTGGCCACAGCTAGGAGGTTATGATCGCACTTCCATCAGTCCGAAATAGTTACTGCACGTGCATGTTATGCTAATGTTATTCCCCCTACTCTGGTGAAGACTGACTACCTTCATAGCACAATACTGGTCGTATTATTGTTTTGGAGAGTGAAATTTTTATTTTTCTGGGCACAAATCTTGAGGGCAGTATTTGATAAAAAGCTCTATTAGCCATTAGTAGGTCATACACTGAGAGGAAAGTTAACCGTGGGTTTTCCAGCCGGATTGCGCGTCTTCCTGCAAAATGCTTTTCGCGCACACAATACGTATTCTTTCCTGCGGGAAAGCGCGCAAGATTTTGAGTTTTTCAAAGAGATGAAAAAGTGAATAGGAATTGTTGTTGCTTCGACACTTGAAGTGCGGTGATTGGAATTTGTAAATTATGAATGATCTAAGTGCAATTCCGAATTCTTTTGCAGTTATGATTTCTGATGGTGGTTGATTTATACCAATTTAAGCCAAATTTTATGATAAGGGATAATCCTAAAAGATTAAAACTACCCCAACATCAATTAAAATTGAAAAAAAGTTTTATTACGATTAGAAAGTTGAAGCTACTCCAACTGACAGGATTGCGCAATTTCTAGTGTGTGGCCGAAGCCAAAGGAAAACTGTCGGTTTAATGTATAGATTTCTCAGGGGTCCGGCGCGATTTCCTCTCAGTGTATGAGGGCCTATTAGTATACGTATAGTTATCTCTTCCTCTTCGTTTCTTTTAGTAAGTGCAGCCACAAGGTAGACTGTTTTATCAACTATTTCCAGGTTGTGGTCGTCAATAGTGGACTTTTGCATCATTTTTATTTCTTTTATCCTCACGCTGATCTGGGCGTGTTTTTTATACGATTGTCTGATTCTTTCTTCATCGAAGTCTTCCTGTATCTGTAGGATCCTCTGCTGGTGTTGGGCGATTCTCCTACTCCTTCTCTTAAGTTTTGTATGGCAGCATTCTGGTACGCATATTTTTTCTTTCTTCAAGTTTCAGCTTCTCTATATCGTATTTTAGTTGTCGTTATGTTGGTTCTAAAATTTAATTTGACTAGATACGGTGATCCGAGCCCCAGCAAGCATCTCTCATTATGCCCTTGGCCCCTCTTCTCTCAATTAGGACTTAATCAATCTGATTATTTCTTACCCCATCTGGTAACTGCAGGTCGTCATATGAATATTTCTGTAGAAGAACATTGTGGAATTTACTAACATTGTGTTCCAGCTAGCGAGATCGACCAATCTACTACCATCCTCATTTGTAGCCTTCTGTGGACAATGCTTTCCTGCAACTCCTAGGAAGTCTTCTTCTTCCTATTTGCGCGCTCATTTCAATATCATTTGACTGGATTAACTTCATGGCGTTTGTTAAATTTTAGGTAGGTAGGTAAGTCCTCTTTATCCTCATCCGTCTTGTCTTCTGTGAGAGCATAGACATTTATGAGACTAGTGTGTTTTGATGCGAAGTAGCTTATTCTGTTAGTTCTGTTTGAAGTCGAGAAACAGTGATTTCATTTTCATTTCCACAATAAATACTACTCCAAACTCTCTTCTTCCATTCGATGATCCACTGGAGAGTATCGTGTGGGCTCTGAGATCCATTATGCCAATGTGCGACCATTTGGCTCACGAACTCGTAAAGAGTAATCATAAAAGCGAAGTCCCTGTTGAGCGTTCAGACGTTCCAAGTTGAAATTCAATATTCCGTTGTCTGGGTCGTTGCCGTCGGATCTGCCCTGTCCGAGGCATGCCTTGGGGATTAGAGACAGTTCTGTTTTTTCGATGGTAGGTTGTCCTGCCACCCGATCCCCAAACCAGTCCGGGGTGTGCCTCGTTTTGAGGCTTTGAGACTCACCCTCGCGGTTAGCGTAACTTATCTCTTTTGTGAATCAGGACAGCCAACGGTCCCTGTAACCATTACTATTATTTGACCGCATAATTACTTATTAATACCAAAAATATTTCAGTTCACTTCAAAGAGTTGTAAGAGCGAAAAAGACTTCAGTACCAAGCCTAGAAACATATGCAAATCAAAATAATGATTGGGATAATGCAACACCGCCAAAAATGCCAGTAGTAAGAAGGAAAATGTCTGATCCCGATATTCATTATGGTATTTCTGGTGTTTTATCTACATTGGTAAAAGATTGAGATTTGTGTGTTGGAATTTAATCTATTTTATGAAATTTTTAGGCTGGTTCGCCGAATTTTGCGGAAACTTTGGCTATTGACAAAAAAGCCAGAAGATCAATTGTTGCCATTACACCGATTGTTCGTCCAGGGCGGGCTTTAATAAACCCTTTTGATCCGTCTCATGTAACGATTAAGCTAACATCAAATAGAAGGCGATGGACACACATATTTCCTAAGGTAATTTTTGTTTTTACAATATATATCTTAATAATAATAGCTTATAAAAACAACTCTTACTAACCACTTCCATTTGTTCCCTCGTAACTTCTTTAAATCGAAATTGTTCCATTTTCCTTTTTGTTATTTGTACCGCGTTACTTTTTTAATGCTACAAAACTTCTGGCCGCCCCTTTTTTCCAATACAATGAAGCTTAGGAGTCACCTTTTGTACTACTAGTCCTTCATGTCGTTCGAGTCATGGTGTAATGCGTAGTAGTAAGTTTGATCCGAAGGATAGAATAGAAAGGATAGAAAGGCCTGGTGGGTGCATGAGCCGATGAACCTTGCGTTTGAACTCTAAGAAGTTATATGAGCTCGGAAACACCGACTGCGACAGTTCCACAATAGATTTGTTCTATTTATAAACGAAATCTACACCGTAATGTGCGCGAAGAGGAGGGCTGTAGCGTGTGGCGGTGAGCCGAGTTGGCTAGCGTTGTGTTAGGGAAAAAGTTGCTGTGTAGGCAGTAGGTTCTTTATTTCAGTGGACCAGTCACTGCGGTAATAGCGGTAAAACTTGCTGAGCGCAGCTATTTCCTTCGGTGGCTTAAAGGGTCGATGAAGGAGCAAAATGTGCCATCGCCAATGAGTTTGATGGCGCGGTTTCGCACCTTGTCCAGCTAAGCCAAGGTGGTTTTAGCTAGAGCAGCTGGAATATGTGACTATTCCATTGCATAGATAGATAGATCATTGGATAGAGTCACGCCCAGGATGTTAAGAGATGGGTCAGCTGGTAGATTATTCTCGCACACTGAAATAGAGGGAAGGTCGGTCCAGGTGTTGGTGTAGATAAGGCAGTACTTTGTTTTTGCTGCATTGAATTCGACCCGATTCTTGCGGCCTAGTCAAGAATGAGTTTGATGTCCGCGTTAAGAGAGCTGGACATGAGCTCACGGGCTTAGCTGAAGGTCTGGCACTTGCTAGTCTAACGTTGGTGTAAGAGTAACGCAGAGTAACGCACTGTCATCGGCGAAACTGTGAAGTGTGTTGGAGGGGAATCACAGTAGATCATTAATGAATATTAGAAAGAGAACAAGTGAGAGAAGCGACCCTTGGGGATCGCCGGCCGAGATGAAATGTGGGTTGGGTTCGAACCCATCCAATACTACCTTGATTGAATGGCCAGAAAGAAAGCTCTCAATTAAGTTCGTAAGAACTGAGTCGATACCAATAGATAGTCGATACCAATGGACAGTATAGCGGAATGCCATACTCTGTCAAAAGTCTTGGAAATATCTAGATAACCAGACCAGACTCACCAGAGCTATTGATTCTTCAGTGTAGATGCTCGGTCAAACACACAAGAAGCTCACCAGTGGATCTTTTTGGTCTAAAGCCGTACTGCTTGTCGTGTACAATTTGGTTATATTCTAGATATTTCATCAACTTTTAAAAACCCGATCCAAATTATTTTCATTAGCATATGTTGAAGTGAGGTTCCCAGGTTAGGTTAGGTTATTTTGTTGCCGCAACCTCGTTTGTCTAAAGTTAGGCTTATGTTTGGTCAACTGTGGGGGATGTTTAAAGCCATCCTGTGCAGTTTAGGGAGCTTATCAGTGTTCTGGCCTCTAGTCTTTGAAATCTCTTGTAAGCCTTCCAATGTTCCATGATGATCGTAATTCTGAAAATATATTTGCCTTTTGCTATCCAGCAGCAGGTGGTAGTCTAAAATAGCGTTTTAACTTCGCCTATTGGGCTGCCGATCTCCGAGCGGAGAAACTCCCGCAGTCGGTTTTCTCGTTCGCATTTACGATTATCAGTCACCGAGGTTCGAGAAGTCGCCAAAAACCGGCACGAATGGAGACGAATCGTGAGTAGAGTTCGAGGCCCAGCGGCACCGACAGCAGCGTATCCGTTGCGGGGACGTTCCGCTCGGACCGCCAGCTAACGGATCAAAGAAGAGAAGAAGAAGACGAGGGTGATCTGAAAAGTTTCCGACCTCACCGTAAAGATGTCAGCACTCGTCAATAAAAACTAGTGAATGTAGTTGTGCATCTTTTGACAGTTACTCACCTTTTCAACTTATTTTCATCTTTCAAGGTCCCAATAGCATTTTAAGCAAAAATTTGAGAGGAAGTATGTGTGTGTGTGCGTACGTATGTGGTCATTTTACCTGCATAATATCGCGCGAAGCAAAACAGATAACGACTTCATTGAGGTGTCGTTCGAAGCGTATTAACGGAATTATGATCTGAAAAGATTTTTATAAAATTTGGTTGAGCCGTTTTTTGGTTTAAACGACATAAGTGATTTTTGTACCTGAACGATATCGCCCAAACAAACCACAAGAGATATCGACTTACTTGAGGTGCCGTTCGAAGCGTATTAACGACAACATAATCTGAAAAGATTTTTATAATATTTGGTCCAGCCGTTTTTGGTTTAAGCGACATAAGTGATTTTTGTACCTGGACGATATCGCGCGAACCAAAAAAGATATCGACTTAGTTAAGAAGTGCCGTTCGAAGAATATTAACCAAAATATGATCTGAAAAGATTTTCATAAAATTCGGTTGAACCGTTTTTTTTTGTTTAAGGGTACCTTACCCATTCTCGATTTCTGATTTTTGTGATTTTCATTGGGCCGGTAAATGATTAAAAATCGACTTATGAGGTACGGATATATTTATACATGTAATTGAAAACCTTAAGAACAAGAAAAAAAAATGTAACATAGTTGTGTATGAACATTTTATAGCCTCTTTTTGCGATCAACTAAAAGTCCTCTTTTTGGATGGCGGGCATGATTGTAATTGACTGGAACGTCTGAAACCAAAAAATCTAACGGAATTTTAAAGAGTTCATGTTTGGTTAGGGAATAGACTATTATTATTTGTTTAGTGCAAAAATTTACAAAATGGTGGACTTATGAATTTTTTTTTTTCAAAATCCGAGTTTTTTTGTAAACTATTAGGCTGTAATAATAGAAGATCATCATCAATCTTTTTAAAAATAGTCTAAGTTATAGCTTTTTGTGTTTAGAAAAACATATCAAAATTTCAGAACGATCGCTTTTATAGTTTTTGACTTACAATGCCCGCCAATCGTAAAAACATAGTTTCGAGAAAAATGCGTTTAAAGTTTTTGAAGTAATTTTCCGCGCCACGGCGAAACTAAGCATTTGCGATTTGACGCGCCCACCATCAATCTGCTGGAACTCCAGGAGTATTCCGAATTTCGACTTGAAACTTTCAGGAAATATTTTTGAAGAGTTATAGATTCGAATAAGACAATAAAAAAAAATCGATTTTTTGAAACCGAGAATGGGTAGGGTACCCTTAAACGACGATCGTGATTTTTGTATCTGCACGATACCGCGCGAACCGAAAACTATATCGACATCTTTCAGGTGCCGAAAGAAGAATATTAACGAAAAAATGTCCTGAAAAAAAAATTCATAAAATTCGGTCGGGCCTTTTTTTGTTTAAATGGAAAAACTTGGGATAAGTGTCTGAAAGACCTTAAGTTGATGTTTTGCTAATATCTAATAAACTCGATGAAATTAGACCTGTTCTAAACGAAATGATCTTTTTTGGATTCTGCACAGTGATAGCTTTCCAAAAAAAAATCACTTGTCAAAATTCGAAACTCTTTAATAATTTATTTATTAATTATAATTTATTTTTCAAAACTTGGATCAGCACTTTTTTAGGGGGAATTGTTTTCTACTTTGCTTTGGAGTTTCCAAATGAAGTCATTCTTTTTCCAGTTTATGAGCGGCGCACAGTGGGAGATTTTGTTTTTTTTTACTCAAAATCTAATATCTCAAGAAAGAAAAAAGATAGAGCACTCTTTTTTTTTTATTTTCTTTGTAATTGAATAGGGAATTAAGGAAAAGTATTGAGAACGTGAGAGAATGAAAACCTAACCTGCAAATTGTTGTTAAACCTGAATTTTCTAAATAGCCAAAACTGTTAAAGGATAAAAAATTAATTTTTTTTACATTTCGTTTCTTATTCAATAGGCAATAAATAATGGCCCAGAACGAAAACCTAACCTACAAATTTCGAAGATTTTGCTTTTTTCTACTTTAAATCTAATATCTCAAGAAAGATAAAAGATAGAGCACTTATTTTTCTATTTTCTATGTAATTGGATAGGGAATTAAGGAAAAATACTGAGAACGTAAAAAAATGAAAACCTAACCTGCAAATTGTTGTTAATCCTCAATTTTCAACATATCCCAAACTGTTAAAGGATAAAAAATTAATTTTTTTTACCTACTGTTTCTTATGTAGTAGACAATAAATGTGGAGTACTTAAATAGCCCAAAACGAAAACTCAGGTTTAACAACAATTTGCAGGTTAGGTTTTCATTCTCACGTTCTCAATACTTTTCCTTAATTCCCTATTCAATTACAAAGAAAATAAAAAAAAATGAGTGCTCTATCTTTTTTCTTTCTTGAGATATTAGATTTTGAGTAAGAAAAAACAAAATCTCCCACTGTGCGGCGCTTCAATACTCTTAATTCAAATTCGAACACCCGTTTTAGTGTAGCGAACGAAGTACGAAGGAAATGTTTGTTTCCTAACGTTCGGGAAAAATAAATTCTCTAGAAAAATCTTTTAGATTAACCACTATTATAATTATTTGAACTAGCTTCTCTCAGGATTACTTTGTCACCACTAGTGCTAAACGTATTACTATTTTGTAAGAAGACAGTTTATTCCCTCCACGTTCATCATACTGGGAAGCTGATCGTGTGGACCGAAGGGGGTAAAATCCACACCCCAACTAGTTTTAATTTGTGATTTGTATTGTTTTTTTGTTGTTCTCGTGTTCCTCTGTGATTGATTTTAACAAAGATCGATCTACTTTTGGTGTGTCAGAAAGCGGTAGCTCCAAATACGTGATTTCCACAAAAAATATTATAGTAATTAGAAGCATAGGAATTATAGCACAAGGGGAGAGCTGCAGCTTTGCTATCTTAAAACACCGGCAACCTTTAGTAAAACATATTTCAGATTATTTCTATAGCCAGTTCTAATTTAAATCCAAAAAAATAAATTATTTACCTTAGTTCTTCATTCTTACGATTTGACTATAATATTCTAACATTGTAAATATTTTACACAGGGTCCAACAGGTGTGCTCATCCAGCAGCATCACTATCAAGCTGTCCCCACAATTAGTAACTTAAGTAATAATAATTCTCATCACTATTCAACTGGCTTCAATTCATATGAATATGAGCATACATCAACATGTGCCTCTCTAGGAAAATCATTCAGCTCCAATCATAGCGAAGATCTTACCCCTGAAGGTATTAATTGTTCAATTATTTAATATATTAATGTTTTAATTTATTTTCTAGCTTCACAAAAAAGGCGAACATCATTATTTCATTCTCCAGCGGGACCATTAGTAACTTCAGCCCCAGCAAAAAGCTTAACGTACTTGTGGGGAGCAACAGGAGAGCAAGAATGGACGCCAGCTCTAACAACAGGTGAGTAATTATAAGATTTGTTTTTCATAAACATTTTCAATCAGTATATTTTAATCAAGCTAAGTTTTTAATAAGATGTTCGAAAAGTTATTTGATTTTCGAAAGAAACACAGAAATAATGAAATTTAATAATCAGACAATGGTACAAAATTTTAGATCATAGCCCTGAATGTGCCCTGTATGAAAATTTCTTAGGATTTTTCGGCAGAATAAAAAACACACTCGCATAAACAAAACATATTTGAAAATAACAAAAACAATAATAAATATTAAAAACTTGAAAGAAACCTTGTAGTTGTTAAATAAATACAATTGATTTTTTTTCGCTGAAGTTTATTATATTATCCATACCTGGAGAAGATTAAGTTTTTTTCTCTTAAGTTTTTTTAGACAAATTTTTCGAGTCCGATAGCCATTTTATTCCTAACGTTTTTTGGTTGTGACTGAAACTAGAAAAGCTATAGTAAGCATACTTTTATAACCTCTGGGATTTTTTAGACACTGCTATTGAAATATCTTCAACGAGATTTCCTGTAGTATTGATTTCAATAGTCTTTTAAAACAAATGACAATTTTTTTTAGCTAGGTTGAACCTAGCGCAGGTCGCAATCGCATGTATTTCAGTCCTGAAAACAGAGGGCCACTTACCCATTGCAATCGATACCTTGGACTTAGGTTCTGCGACACCAGCCCCTGTACCATGTTCCAACTTTCACCCGTCGATAAACCAGTGGAGATGTTTTGGATCCCCAGGGAGAATAAGTTCCTTCCACTCAGAACGATCCGGAATAATCGCCCTGAATTTCCTTTGACCGCAGTTCACTAACCATATGGTCGGATACGCGGCAATGTTTGGGATATTGTTGAATATATCCATGTATCCTTTGACTGTATAGGGCCAGTTGGATGAGATCTGCAATCTCAAGGCAGTTATGGCGGCGGATTTCCATATGAAGATATGCAAAGGGGTCAATCCAATGATTGCCTCCATTGCAGCTGTGGGACAGGTCCGCATAGCTCCGGTAATGGAGACGCAAGCAAGCCGTTACAGTTTGTTGCACTTGAGGATCGGCTCTTGGGCCGTCAAACTATAGCGGCCTAAGTTTAACGATCGTATTGTACATCCAGTTTAACGGTTAAGCGATCATATTGTACATCCAGTACATTGTTTGTGGTGTAAGACCCCATGGCTTACCCAGAATCCTTTTGAAGCTCCATATGGCCCTTTTGGATTTGCTGATAACGTGGTCAAGTTGAGCGTTTCAGTCCAGTCTCTTGTCTAATTTTACTCCCAAATATTTAACTGACTTTAGTACCTTGGATACAGATAGGACCTAGGTCCACTTTGTAGCGTTTGGAGAAAGGTACCAAGACAGCCTTATTTGGGCTGATTGACAGGCCCTCCGTGGTACACCATCTTTGAACTTCTCGGAGTGCTGTTCTCATGATATTTGTAATGGGCAAGTCAAACTTCTCAGAGACAATGATGGCATTTGCATAACCGATGACATCAAAACCAGATTCAGATATTTTGGTCAAAATTTCATCCGCAACTAATGACCAGAGTAGCGAGCATAAGACTCCACCTTGAGGGCCCTTAATAGCCTTAACACTATGGTGGAGACACCTCGAGTAGAAGAAAGGTCACGATCTACAAGCATGGCATTTATCCACTCAATCGTGTGAGGATCCAGGTTTCTCAGAGCCAGTGCTCTAGAGATAGAATAGCCAGTCTTATTGAAAGCGCCTTCGATGTCCAGGAACGCACATAAAGCAGTTTCTTTAGCGTGGAAGGCTTTTTAGATTTTACTGACTAGATGGTGTGAAGCAACCTCTGTTGACCCACATCAAAATATAAAAAATTATTTATTTATGCTAATAATGATTAAGAAAACATGAATTTTAAATTAAATCTATATAAATATAATTGGAGTGTCTGTCTGTGATTTCAAAATAATTGTGTATTTCTATGATACATGATATTAAAAAAAATCACGCATTTTTAAAATTTTTGTCTGTCTTTTTGTCTGTCTGTCTGTTTGTTCGGGCTAATCTCGGAAACGGCTAATCCGATTGGGTTGGGACTTTCACTTGAAGATTCAGAATTTTTGCGGGCATGTTTTAGGCTATTTATATACACTATATATTAGCTCCACCTATTTGTATGTATGGATGTATGTATGTAGACAAATCTTGAAACTTTATTTTGACCCACTTCCATATAACCGATCAACTTCAAATTTGGCACACATATACAGTTCACGTGACAATGCAATCTGACCATTTTATAAAAACTAGTGGGATGTTGTGCCTAGAGACTAGCCACTAATTACTCTTTTTCATGGTATCCTTTCTCTTGAATAACACTTCAGACTGGGTGACAATATATTAAGTGGAGATTGTGAAGAATCACGAAAACATTCCAACAAATAACTTGAAAAACTAACGTATCTTTCATGTAGATGCTGCTGAAAGAATTATACAATAATTACCCGCCAAGAATTTGAAAGAATTGATATATTTTAATTGCACCCCATCTATGACAAAGAATAGTGAACACCATCTATGGGAATATTACATTACTCTTCGTTTTACCTGTGATTATCAATTTCCATAAAATATACAAAATACATTTCATAAATAATAGAAAATCTGTTGTCATAAATCAGTTGTTTACTTCCTTCGAAAGTTTATACATATCTAGCATTGGAATGTACCTTTTTACGAAAGAATGAATAAATATGTTTATTGCCACATTTATACAAGTTAGTGTTTGGAGTAATGGGAAGGCGCTAGATCGGTTAGATAGATTAGAATAGGCTAGAATAATTAACTTTAAGCGTTTAGTTAAATTTATATTAAGATAGATGTTAAGGTAAATAAACTGCTTTTTAAAACTGAAGGCGCTAGATCGGCGTTTGAAAGGACCAGGGTTTGATCCTTGGTGATGAAGGCTAGTTTATTATAATTTTTTTTGTTATTCTGAAGAGATACATAAAAATTTAGTTAATAAAAACTTAAAAATATGCTTTTAGACAAAGGGCTGCAAAAATTTTTAGATATGGGGCAAATCGTTTGTAAAATGATGTGATGGACTATAAGGACGGTCCTAAATACACCGCTCGTGCAATTAAATTAATAAATTTTCATTAATTTCAGTAAGCGTTTATATTCCCTGGTAAAAATTAGACATCTACTTTTCGTTTTATATCTTTTAATAACTGTAATTATCCATTTTTCATAAACCTACCAAATGTTTCGTTTAAATCATAGATATTTTTTTGTGACAAATCCACAGCGAAGTTCGATAAAATTGAGATTTGTTTGGTCTACAGCACGACCTACATGACTATAAACTAATAAAATGAGCAGCATATAAAATATGCATATAAACAAATAAATACTTTATATTATTTCCGCGAAATTTTTTAATGATTTATAAAGCCGCCGAAGAGCCATAAAAATCAAGAAAATGATATTTTTTCACTTTTAATTAAGTAAATGTTTATGTATTTCTGAGTATCATTATTAAATAATATAATTTAGTGATAGAATCAAAACATGTTACACCGAAGTAAAAAAAAATTGTATTTCACCATTGTGCGGCCGAGGATTGAACTTGGTTCCCCGGGATAGGATTCCAGCGCCTTACCCTAGGCTACCGATATATGGACTTTATTAGAAATCTCTTTTTTGTTGTTAAATATACTTCCGGTTGAAATTTCCAGACCATTTTCTCAGTTTTAGGTCTTTTGACCAAGAGCTACAATTTGAGATATGACCCAAGTCTGTAGCGGCAGTACTTTTTTTGAAAAAGCTAAAATCAAGATGGCGGTTCCAAAATTGCGGCCGAATTTCGCAATTGTGCTCCTCGGCCCTCGATATGGGTATCAAATGAAAGGGTATGACAAGTAGAATACAATATGTGGCGTTATTCAAATTCAAAATGGCGGTCAATACAAAATGGCGGACTATCTTTCTCTTGACAACCCACTCAATATGAGTATCAAATAAGGCGCTAGCAATAAGTTCCCGTGTTAATAAAATAAGAATACAAACATTCTAAAACATTCTCCCGATAAGATCGAAAACTTGAACCCATAGTCGCAAGAAATCGAGTGAAGACTTTTGTTATCATTCCAATTCTAGGCTTCAAAGTTGACGTGCCTTTTTCTCTTTTTGTTAGAATTTGCGTGGTTAGGGTTGCCTATGGTCCGATATGTACTTAGGCGCCAATGAATAGCCCTTTGAGGTCTACAATTGGAATGAAATTATAAGATGCCGACCGACGACCCGCAACAGAGTTCAAAGATCGCTATAATGAACCGACTACAAACGAAATCTCTGTGCTATTGCTAAATCCACCATGTGATAACCGGGACATATTACTTATTAGACAGGTTTTACATAATTGCATGGTTTCTGGCTTCCATTATAATTCAAATATGACATTTCTCCGCCTGCTTGAAGTTGGCGGCGTTCTGGAAAGCAGGGAAATTTTAAAATTTCCCAGTAACCTCGATAGAGACCCAGATAGACCTCGATAGAACCTGGGTTTTCGATTTTGTATGGCGAAGAACCAGCCAGTTCATTAAAAAAACAAACGCAGAGACTCAAATAATACGAAACACTATAATATCCCTTAATATTTATTTATTGGCAAAAATGATATAATTTTACAGTCTAATCGAATGAAATGCTATCACTGCGAGATATTGTTCTTTCAATTGGTGGAAATACTAGGGATTATTATGGTTTGCCATTTCCACAAATATTCGATGGGTCTGAAGATAATTAAAACAGAGTATATATAGAACACATTGAATCAAAGTTAAAGAATGAACAAACGCTTCATCAACAGTGTCAATAAGGGTGCATATTTACGGCCCACCAGGAGGCACTGGCATGACTTTCTTAACTTATCTCATATAGGGCAAAATACGTGCAGATAAAAGGGCTACCGCAGCAGGATCATTAGCAGAGATTGCGGAAACTTTACTCACATAAGCAGAAACAGCTCATTCTATGTTTATGATACCGAGCGAAGAAGATCATATGGAAAATCGTGCTTGGAACAAATTTAAAACCCGCCACAAAGCTTAAGTTTTGCAAGACTTCATGATGGTTGGCTGCGGATGGGATGTTGCACTTTGGTAAATATAGTATCTTTTGAAGCCGTTAACACAACAATGCAAGATTTAAGAAGAAGAAAAAATTACATACTAGGAACTGCTTTATTGGCATAGATTTCGGACAAACGTTGCCAGTTGTCCCGACAGATACGCGGGCCGATGAAATAAGTAAATGCATGTTAAAATGATCACTCATTTAGGGGCAGATTGAAAAAGTAATTTAAAACATAAAATGAGAGTGCAATCGGAAAACTCAGATTTCAGTACTATTCTTCAACATAGGATATAGAAAATTTTCTGAGATTAATGATAATCATGACATTAATCTGCTGGTTGCTCTTTGAAAGTTCGTAATAGACACGGGAATTTTGATGAGCGATATTTATGACTATTTGCAAAGTAGCAACTCAACTAGGTCGACTCACTTAATGTCGTAAACGTTGCAATACTTAAAAGTGAAACATCGAGCATCGTTTATAACCAAGCGTTACGGTGAATTGCTATCCTTGCATTAATATGCACATTTTTCTATCGTCAGTGCCGTGCGGTATGAACAGCTGCTAAAACAACGACGAAACACGAAAACGGGAAACAGCAACGGCCTTTTCAGGATCAAATCAGTAGAGCCGTCTTAAAATGTTGCCAATGTTCGTCTCATGCCGAAATGTATTTACTTGATTTTTTAGGGGCGCCAAATTGTGAATTTTTGGGATGCACAATGAGCGGCAATTTTGAAAAATTGATGACCTTTTTAGAGCTTTTTTTGGAAAAAAATGTTGAGGTCGCCAAGGTGCTGTACAAGGTCCCAATTACCTGGGAAAGTTCTTTTCTATAGGTAACTAAAATTTTGTATGTACCCAAAATCATGTTTTCAAGATTTGTTTTTTGTTTCATTATACCCTTATCTTATTCCGGACTATGCACACACGATTATTTTTATTACAAGGCGTTGCAACGCCCGCGGGTTTTTGCTATTTTAACCTAATTTTATTCTTTAATTATCGCATATTGGTACATTATATGATTTTTTACTTACATATTTTGGTGCCCCTCTAGCTCAAGGACCCTGTATTATTGCTGCACCTGCAACTTTTGTTATATTATATATTATTGAATAAATAAAATACACAACATAATTATTGGCTACTCATAGAAATGAGATCTCAAAATTACAATTGCCATTTTTTTTATTGATTATATATACGTTTACAATTTTTTGTTTACAATTTTCATTAAAAAAATTTATAAAGATAATTCATTACCAAATTGTACACACTTTGGATTTTCAAAAAACGCTGTATATATTTGATTATCATCATATTCATAGTTATAAAACTTTGAATATGGCATTTTTGTTGTAAATTTCTCTGCACATTTATCAATTTTCTTACAAACAATCAGGGTCTGTTCATTTGCACTTAAGACATCCTTAAGTTCCTGTCCACCACAATTAACATGAAACGGTATACCATATAGCCCAAAAATATTAATTATTTCCAATTTAAGCTCTTCCATTGTTAAATAATGCCGATTTGGTTTCTGTAGTAAAACACTTGCAAATCGACCACCTTTTGAATATCGTAACGGTAAGGTTTTGTCAAGTATTAAATTTGTCCAATTTACGGCTGGTACAATTGTTGGCTGTAAGTTGCAGATTTTTATTTCCATATGGGCATCCTTTATCATGAAGCTATCTTTAATATCAGATTTAACATGAGTTTTAATTGGATTCTTCTTAAATGGTGACTTAATCATTTTTTCAATTAGTTTTTGATATTTTTTACAAATATTTAATATTTTATTTGTATTCTCAGTTACAGTAAAGTAAACACATACCTTATCAGTTGGTATAAGATTAGCCCGTTTTTTTAATTTTTGTATTTTCGATATAATTTCCTTAGCGATGCCTTCTTGCTCAAATTCTGTACTGGGTGTTGTATCTACTAGTACCAGCACATCATTATTACCTCGTGCAATATATTTTTTTGCTAAATCCTCTGGTACTGAATAAATAATCTTAAATTCAGATAATTTCAATGTATGTCCACGTATTTCAATTGTTTCTTCATTTAAAAATTTATGCATTTCAAATTCGGGTAAAAGTTTCATGTCATTAACAACCGCCTTTAAGTTCTTCTTCAGTTTCTGTCCAAGAATTTTATAATCAGGCTCTAGTCGTATTTTAATTCTATATTGATGTCTATTGCTGGTCATTGTAAGTTTTTTCGTATTTAATTCATCCTTAATATATACATAAACATCTTTTAATTTTTCAATATCTTTTTGAATAACAATCACTTCATATACTGGATATTTCTTTGGTAAACCAATTTTATCTCTTAATAATCGACCAATTTCAATAATATTCTGCATACGTAAAATGATTCGTTCAATATCGATTTTAATTAAAGATTTTGTTACGGTTGGCAACATTTCACTATGCACCGATAATATTTTCGCATTTTTATTAAAAAAACATAATCTTTGATAAATATATTCGGATAAAAATGGTATAAACGGTGATATTATAATTGTTATTGTAAAAAGGACATAATACAAAGTATCTAATGATTGCATACATTCATTATAACCATATTCACCTTTTATACGTTTTCTATTAAGACGAATATACCAATTAGTTAATTGTTCAATGAATTTAATAATATTGGGTACAACTGTATACAATCGATATTCATTCATTTCATCCGTAACAAATTTCAATAGTGACTCTTTGTACGATAATATCCAGCTGTCCATAATTGTTAATTTATTAACTTCATTCATATATTTGTCATATTCAAACATATATTCAGAGCCAACAGCCTCTCTTAATCGATAAATATTTTGTATTAGAAAACGATATGAGCTATTAAGTGGCGATAGAACATTTCTAATAATATTTCGTATATTATCTTCTTGAAATTTTAATACTTCCGCCCGTACAGCTGGTGAATTGATAAGATATAAACGTAAAGCATCAGCACCATATTTCTTAATAACATCCATTGGATTTGGATAATTCTTTTTACGTTTTGACATTTTTTGACCATCAGCGGCTAAAATCAATCCATTAGCAATTAAGTTCTTAAATGGTGGCTTATTGAAAAGTGCTGTTGATATAACTAGTAATGTATAGAACCAGCCACGTGTCTGATCGATACCTTCAGCAATAAAATCAGCTGGAAATAGTTTATCAAATTGCTTTTGATGTTCAAATGGAAAATGATGTTGAGCATATGGCATTGATCCAGATTCAAACCAACAATCGAAAACTTCACTAACTCGTTTAAGCGGTGGTCTACCCTCAATTGCTGATGGTAATTCAATTTTATCAACAAATTCACGATGTAAATCTGTAACTTTAGTGCCAGATAGTTTTTCTAACTCAGAAATACTTCCAATACAAACAATTTCATTGCCATCTGATGACATCCAAATAGGCACTGGTGTGCCCCAGTAGCGATTTCTGCTAACAGCCCAGTCTCGTGCATCCTTAAGCCAATTACTGAATCTCTTTGTTTTAATATAACTCGGTACCCAATATGTTTGTTCATTGCAATCTATTAATTGAGAAGTTATCTTTTCAACACATATAAACCATGATGGTACAGCTTTGTATATTAGCGGAGTATCTGAACGCCAACAAAATGGATAGCTATGCTTTATGGTGCTAGCCTGAAAGATACAATCATCATTCTTTAGTTTTTCTATAATAGCTTTATCACAATCCTTCACGTATTTCCCACAAAAATCTGGTATTTTATCTGTAAAACGTCCACATTCATCTACCGGACAAATAATTTCGCTAGATTTTGTAATAACTCCAGCTGCTAAGCAAACTCTATAATCATCATCACCGAAATACGGTGCCTGATGGACGATACCTGTTCCAGAATCATCCGTCACATATTGATCAATTAAGACACGAAAAGCTTTACTTTTATCAATTTCTTCCTCGAAGTAATTAAATGGTGGCTTATACTTTAATCCCTTTAAATACATCCCCTGGAAACTTTCGAGCACTTTGTATTGAATTTCATTTTTAAATAAAATTTTTAAACGTGTCTTTGCAAAAATATAATATTTGTTCTTTTGTAGGCTCTTAACCCGGACATAATTTAAATCTGGATTTACACAAATTGCTAAATTGGAAACTAAAGTCCATGGTGTTGTTGTCCAAATAAGAAAATATGTATCTTCAAAACTGTCAATAATCTTAAGCTCAACTATAATACAAGGATCAACAACTTCCTTGTAATTTTGTCCAGATTCAAAATTCGATAGTGGAGTTGAACATGCTGTAGAAAATGGCATTACCTTAACACCTTGATACACAAGTCCTTTTTCGTATAGCTGCTTAAATACCCACCAAACAGTCTCCATATACCATGGATATAATGTCTTGTAATCATTATCAAAATCAATCCAACGTCCTAATCTTCCGACAATTTCCTTCCATTCATTCAAATATCGCATAACTATTTCCCGGCACTTGTTATTATAGACATCAATACCCATTTTCATAACATCTTCAGGATTACGAATATTTAATTCCTTATCGATTTCATATTCAACTGGCAGACCATGACAATCCCAGCCAAATCTTCGTTCCACACGATATCCACGCTGATAGAAATGTCTTGTTATAATATCCTTAATTGTTCCGGCCAGAAGATGCCCATAGTGTGGTAATCCAGTTGCAAAAGGTGGTCCATCGAAAAATGTATAACGAGGTTTTTTCAATGATAATTTTTGACATTTCTTGAATACTTCCTTGTCCTCCCAATATTTTAAAATTTTCTCTTCTTCGTGGGAAAAAACTAGGAATTCTGGAGGACGATAAATGTCCTCCTTATCTGCGATTTCCATTTTATTTGATTTTTCCTTAATTATACGTTCACCGTGCACTGTGAGCGTCTAGAAGTAAACTGAGGTTACTTTACAATTTCAACTGGGATGATGCAATTTCATTGATATGTTTGCAAAGTTTTTTTTTTTTAACTATTTCATCCAAAGTTTTCTCGGTTTTACTTTTTTTTTTAATTTTTATCTATGCGTAAAAACCATTTTAAATTTTTAATTTTTTTTAAAAAAGAAAATGTTTTGCACTTGTTATACTTAAAATATTGATTGTATTTTGGATTATTATTGTTTTTAGACGAAAGTAGCCTTTTCTAAAATAAATATTGGAGACAGTATTTTAATTTCTTAAATAATATAATGCATATAGAAAATCGATTTATGAAGTCAGCTTCAAGTTGATGCACTTCTATAAACTTATATCTTGATCCATTTGATTGAGAATTAAGATTCTTAATGCTATTTATGGTAATAAGAACTGCAGGTCGAATTCTAAATAGCTAGACCTAATTTTTACCAATTCACACGACTAGGTGAATATTCTACTCGTTTCCGATGAGGATAGCCTATTTACTAATTCTATTCACCACTCCGCATGGATTCTAGGGCTTAATTCCTCAATCTACAACAATTATTTATGATTTTGAGAATGCAGACTTGGATAGTATTGGATTCGAGTTATCCATTGCCAAACAAGGCATTCTTAAATTTATTTATTACAAAAAGTACAGTATGTAATTATAATATTATTTGTACTTATAAGAAGAAGGAAAAGGTCAGTTACTTCAGGAGGATTGTGATGTCAGAAGCGATGTAACTTTCATTTTAAAGGATATTTTATTTATATCATAAAAACAGGCACTGTTTGTGTTAAAGAACAACACCTGTTGACGGGTTCATTCCTTGCATATTCAGTGCAATCGAGCTTCGTCATTAAATTTGATTCTATCTGAGAGGAACTGCACCTTGATTTCATTTGATTCTTGATCATTTAAGACGTCCAGGGTGAAGCATGAGATTAACAATTTCCTACTATCTGCTAGCGTCATGAGATCTAGCACCATTAATCTTTCCATATAAGGAGATAGATTTTGAAAATCACGCGGATCGTATAAACTACTCCAGAGCAAAGAGAAGGAATTTCTTCTGCACTAACTCAAGTCTCTTGTTCCTAACCTGGAATATGGGATTCCAGATGGGGCATGCTAATTCCAAGATTAGACGGACTAGCGTACAGAAAAGTATTTTAGTGACACAAGTGTTGTTAAATTCTTTGGCCCTTCTCTTTATAAAGTCTAGAAGTTTGTTGGCAGTAATATTATCATAGTGCAAATTGAAATTTAGTTTATTGTCTAAGACAACACCTAGATATACAATTTTATCGACAGGGTCGAGTGCCGTGTCGTTGAGATAATAGTACTGCAGCTGTATGTTTCTTTTGCGAGAGAAGGTAATTACATGGCATTTGCTGAAGATTAGGTATAAATTATTGGTGGTGTACCAATCTTTTAACGCGTTCAATTTCGCCTGAAAATAAGTTACGTCGTCTCTATATATTTTGAGGTCGTCAGCATAGAATAGATGTGGTATGTTCTTTAGTTTTTCAGAAAGATCTGCAATGAATATATTAAATAAAAGTGGGACTAGAAGACTGCCCTGAGGGACTTCGAAAGTTACTTGGATTTCTTTTGACAGGAAACCTTGGAATTTGACAACTTGTGCTCTTCCGTTTAGGTATGAACTAATCAATTCAAGGGCAGGACTCGATAATCCAAATTTGAAAAGTTTAGTAATTAAAATATCATGGTCAACACGATCGAAGGCTTTGATGAAGCTTTGCTGAAGTCCGTATAAATGGTATCGATTTGATGACTATTCTCCATACCATAAAGTAATTCGGAGATTAGCGTCATAAGGTTAGTGGTAGTTGAACGTTCCTTCCTGAATACGTGTTGTTGCTCGTTAAGACATGGGCCAATAAGAAGAGCAATTTTGTCATACACGAGTTTTTCAAAGAGTTTAGGTAATGCTGATAAAATAGATGTCAATGCCCCTATAGTTGTCCATCGATAAGCCCTGAAGAATAAGCAAACGTATTAATTGGCTCAGTGCGCAAAGATTTAGGGCCAAAAGCTTCCGCGAATTTGTCCGCAAACATGTTAGAAATTTTGTCGGGGTTTGAGGAATGTTTTCTACCGTTGGTCATTGTTGCCGGGTAGCCTAAAATCTTACGTTTTAAATCAACGAAGTCAAAATATTTTTTGGGTTTGCTTATTATGCGATATGCCATAGACTTGAGGTAAATAGTATAGGCCTCCCGTGACCTAAGACTAAATTCAGAGGCTAGTGTACATAGTGTAGAATAATTGCGCCTCCAAAACATCTTTAGTCATTGCGCAGATGTTTCATAGTTCGATTGAATGCTTCGAATGCGCATTTATGCGCCATTGGGCATTCATCCCAGATGTTGATTTTACTTGCTACTAAATCTTTGGCCAATGCTGAGTCTTTCGCAATGTTACGTGTCGGTTTTTCAGTCGTAACTTAACGGCAATTTCAACATCGGCACCCTTCTAGCAACGTGGCCGTTATCCCAGAAGAAGCAACTGCTGCATCAATTTCGAATCTCGCACGAACATTGGTCCAAACTAGTGACATGACGAATGTCTTCCCAATTCCACCGGGCGCATCGAGGAATAATGGGCCACCATTTTCATAATTAATTGCCTTCATCTACGTATCGTGCACTTCCTTCTGTTGAGTGTTCAACAGTGGTACATTCGCTCGAACCGATTGGTTCAATGCATCTCGATCGTGTTCACGTTCACGTTCCAATTATCGATTGAAAGCGTCGTTCCTTCAGCGATAAGGCGTTGATATTCCTAACATGACTAGAAAATTACCTCACATGAGCAAACACATGTCTTCCATCAAAAGCAAAGCCTGGTTATATATCTCGTTAGAAACGCAGAAACAATTTCTTCAGCGATTTGAAATTTTTTCGATGAAGCGTTCTAAGTGTAATAACGTGGCATCTCAGAGTAGATCAACGTTTGTGCAAACGGATCGCTTTGTCAAATCGAAAAGAAACTGGTCAAAGCTGTCGCTAGAGGTGTTTTAACTAGTTGCAACATTCTATGCGTTGAAATAAACTCATTAACAAGTGTTCCTCTATCGTTGGTCTCCCAATAGCTTGAGCAGCTAAATTTGAATGGGATGTCCAACTTGGCAGCGTGGTCTGGCCATATTTCTTCAGGGTCTGCTTAAGCGGCTTATTTTTTTCTGTGTTATGATTCGGTCAAGTTGGCCTAGAGATAGTGTAGATCTCTAGCGCCCTCCACTAGAGGGGTCTTGCGGGGGGCGGTATTTAAGCCAATGCATAAGGAGCTCGCTCTCATTTTTTCTTCACTTATTTCCTTTATTTCATGAATTGTACATCAAGATTACATAATATTTTGACGCTGAAAAACGCATGTACATTATAATTACAACACGTTAATTAATAAAAAGCGGAGCGATTTTGTGAACTAATAAAAAGTGAGAAAAGGTAGATAAAAACTAAAAAGAATGTAGTTGAAGGAATATTACTATTTATTAAAAAAATTGAAGACGCGTTTGCTGAACGACTTCGCATTTTGTTCGTAATTAGGCAGACTGTTCCAAACTTTAAGCGAATGAACAAAAAAGATCTTTGCCTAACTAAGAAAGAGATTCTTGGCAGTATTTGTATTCGGAGATATTCATGTAGATAAGATGGTGGTCGGAATGTAGAAGCTTATAAACAAATGTCAATGCCATGAGGAGTAGGTATTTATCCCAGAAGGGAATAACGATATGGACTAATGTGATCGGATCGGCGAAGACAAACCTTACGCGACAAAACTTAGACGGTTGGATACAAACCATTGATAAATTCGCTTGAGCTCTGCATTTATGTACGTAATACAGTTCCCAGCCAGTCCAAAGCGGCTGTTTAAATAGATCTGAACATTATCTGCATGCATGTGGAGCTTGCAGCTTGTCACGACACTGCTAAGATCATTTATGTACATAGAAAAGAGTAATGGTCCTAGTATGAAGCCCTGGGGAACGCCGCACTTTATCGGTAAGGGATCCGAAATCAAATTATGAAGCCATACTTTTTGGGAACAATTCTGCAGGTAACTACGAATTAAGGAGGTAGCAGAGCATGTAAATCTCATGTGGGTTACCAATTTTGTAAATAGGCGCATGTGGTCAACTCTTTCAAATGCCTTTCTGAAATCAAGAAGAACGAGGAAAGCAACACAACCGGAGTCAAGAGCTATTCGGGGGTCAGTAGTAACCTTCAGAAGTGCAATGCAGCTGTCCAGGGACCCCGTCTCACAGTGACTGTCAATTGCCATGCCATTAGTACTTTACATTTATAGTACTTTACCTAAAAACATATACATACTTATAGGACGATAGTCGGTTTGCGGATTTACATTTAGGTAGTGCAATTACTTTTACGTTTTTCCATTGATAGCCCAGCCACTTTATACAAAAAAAGGCGAAACCTCTAAAAAAATGCAATTGGAGATTCAACGGGATTCTCTTTATTTTGGGCTCACAAATAATTTCTCAAAAGTCCATAAAGTCAAGTTATGGCGGGTGAAAGGTCAGAAAAATCAGTTTTTCTCAAATATCTCGTAAATTAATACGACTTGAAAAACAAAGAAAGTCTCCTGGCGAATTCTAGAATATCTCAACCCCGTTATGCGAATCTGGCGTAGATAGGTAGTTTAATTGCCAAGAGATTTTAATATTACAACTGGCTCTTGAGCGAACTTTACCAGTTTGACAATTTTTCTTCTAGCAACTCCAATTAATTAAAATATTACCAGAGATTTAGTATTCAATCTTAATTGCTATTTTAATCATCAAATTTATGGTAACCAGAAAAATATTTAACCTACGGGATACACACTTGGGGTGGAATAAATAAAATTTTTAATATTAAGCCTAATTACTATTTATTAAATTATTTACAAATTTATATTTCTCCTCTACAAATATATGCTTATATTGTAATAAGCTTAATGGTTTGTAATTATTATTTTAATAATTGTTATTTTATTTTTATTTTAGCTTGATTTTGTACTCATCCTTGCATTATTACCCTGTATATAAATACAGTTTAGTTGTTTGTTTGATTGATTGTTTAAATGTAATAAATATTCATTGTTTTGTTTTTTCATATAAATTTCCATGTTTTTGATTCGGCCTGTTACTGTGGATATCAACTAACGGATAAATTAACCCGGATTACAGCTGGAAGAATTATCATAGGTCGGGAAACTATTACAATTTTTTTTTGACGTATAAATAGATAATCAAAGACTCCTTATCTGCACACACCTTTTTATCGCTTCTACCTTTGTGTTTTTTTTTTATTGTAGAAATTTTTTTTAGATTTTGTTTTTCTAAAGTTTCCTTTTTTCACCTTTTTATAAAGTCATATTTTTCTTGCGTATACACACTACAAAACTATAGCCCGGTGAATAAGCTGGAATAACTGGAGAAGTGGTAGAACAGCACCGAATTCAAAAATTATTTTTTTCCCGTATTCTGTAGACCTTCAGGAGCATTCATCCCCCCCAACCCTTACATTACCTGGAAAAAGGAAAAAATTAGGGTGGTTTTACTCCTCCAAAGCACTCTCATGAATTGCAGTACTGAAAATGTTTGTAAAATTTATATATTCCGGCTCGGAAACCGCCTATAGGGGGTCGCTGGTCGGGCACAAAGCCCCATCAACCCTTCTTCACCCCGAAAACCCACGCCCAAGTAATGATGAGCAAGACTTGTCTTGCACATTTAGCAAGAAAAGCAAGACCAAGACAATACAGGACAAAGGCAAGACAAGACTGCAAAATGAATATAGCAAGACTTTTTGCTCATCACTAAGTGTCAAATGTCTTACAGTGATGAGCGAAAAGTCTTGCCTTGCACATTTAGCAAGACCAAGACAAGACTGCAAGATTTTCTGCAAGACTTTTTGCAAGACTTCTTGCAAGACTTTTTGTAGGACCTTTTGCTCATCACTGCAAGTCTTTTGGCACTTAGTGATGGGCCAAAAGTCTTGCTATCTTGATCTTTCACTCTTCTGTAGTCCTGTCTTATCTTGGTCTAGCTTTGGTTTTGCTAAATGTGCAAGCAAAGGCAAAACTGCAAGACCAGTCTTGCTCATCACTACTCCCAAGGGGCTATGGGGATATAACTGGTTTCTGAATGTAAAACAATTTATTCTTGTAGTTCAGTCAATGGCCAGCCTAAATAACATCCCCTTTGACCCTTCAACCACCGACCAACCAACCAACCCTGCCCTCTCTCACCACGACCCATTAAATGGATTTTTCGATTACTGAATTACCATGACATTTCATCCTCTGACAATCTACTCCTCATGTGTATCAAAAGTCTCTACTCTCGGCCCCCAACACCCCCGACCTTCAAACTCCATCCCCCAAAACTGCTCCGAAGAAGATTGGGGATGAATTTAACTGATCATTAGTATTGACGAACATCAACATCGCAGAAAACCATTACCTCAGACCTCTGACCCTCCGAGCCTGAATGGTCAGGTGAAGGGGGTTGTCTGAGAGTAAAAAGATGCTGGTTCGCCAATACTCAGGATCAGTTAAATTCATCCCCAATCTTCTTCGAACCCGTATTGATGGATGGGGTTTGAAGGTCGAGGGTAGTGGGGGTGGCGGGGTGGTCGGACAAGAGGGCAGAGAGAGGGGTTTTGATCTAATTGTGGGTAAGATGGTCAGAGGTTGAAGTGTCATTGGCTGCCTACGTCGTAAGCCGGTAATCAGAAAAATCCATCGGATGGATCATGGTGCGGTGGGCGGGCGTTGAGCGGAAGGGTTGGATGGTGGATGTGTGAAGGGTCAAAAGAGGGGGTTGTGTGGGGTAGCGGTTGGCTGGACTACAAAAATAAATTGTATTGGGGAGGGTTTTGGAGGTGAAGGAGGGGTGGTGGGGCTTTGTGCCCATTGAGACTTTTGATCTAGATGTTGAGAACTACAAACCTGCAAAATTTCAAGAAAATTAGCCGAAAGCAATTTTCCATGTCCAATTTATATGTCCAATATACAAGTAAGGAGATAGCGGAAGGCCTTATAGGAGAATATCAAGCTGGTTTTAGGACAAACAGGTCAAGATCGGGCCAATTGCTGACCTTAAGGCAAATTCTCGAGAAAACCTGGGAAAGGAATGTAGATGTATACCAGATATTTGTCGACTTTCAACAGGCATATGACTCAATAAACAGAGAGGCTATACGAGATCTTATCGGTAATAGGAGTCCCCTCAAAGTTGGTACAACTGATCAAATGCGCAACAAATAGCTCACTGGCGAAAGTAAGGATCCAAAATGTTATAACAGAGGAGTTCGAAGTACGTCAAGAGCTTAGACAAGGAGATGGACTGGCCCCATGCTTTTCAACCTGGCCCTAGAATGGGTGATAAGGAAAACGTCAGTCCAGAGAAGTGCATCAATAAATAAACAGTCGGTACAATTACTTGGATATGCGGATGACGTAAACATCGTGGGAAGGTCCTTTTTGGCAGGAAAAGACGTCTATGTCGAATTAAAAGAGGCGGCAAAGGACATAGGCCTGAAGATAAACGAAGAAAAAACGAAGGTGATGCAACAATCCAGAGCAGGAACATTTAGAATGGGAAGAAATATAACCATCGACGAACATAACCTAGAAGTAGTCGATAAAACAGTCTACCTTGGGTCCACAATCACAAAAAGAAACGAAGAAAAAGAAGAAATAACCAGACAATTACTACTGGCTAATAGAGCTTTTTATGCCCAAAAACCAATCCTGCACTCAAGATTTGTACACAGGAAAACGAAACTCTCGCTCTACAAAACAGTAATACGACCAGTACTGTGTTATGGTAGCGAGACTTGGACTATGACCCAGGACATAGAGGAACGAGTCAACACGTTTGAGAGGAAAATTCTCAGATGCATAATAGGCCCAACCAGAGAGGATGGAATATGGCGAAGACGACTTTGACGACCCACAACTCTCCACTTTAATAAAAATCAACAGACTGCGACTAGCCGGCGACGTAATCAGGATGGAGGGCAATCGTATCCCAAAACGGCTTATGGCATCAGAAATTTCGGGTAGTAGGCCAGTAGGTACACCCAGGAGGAGATGGATAGACTCTGTGACGGCTGACGCAGAGGCAATGCTCAACATCCGGAACTGGAGAGATGCTGCAAGGGACCGTCAAACTTGGACAAATGCCGTAGAGGAGGCCAAGACTCGATTTGGGCTGTAGCGCCATTGGATGGATGGAAGTTTCCATAGAAAAATTGCGGGGTCCTTTTTCAATATTTTCTGTCACTGAGGGGATTTTTAGGATTTGAAACCACCCCTATATGTATATGAACCTCAGATTCGTAATCAGCAACCCCGAAAACCCCCAAGAAACGATTTCCAAGGCAAAATAATGCATTTTCCTCACACAAAGGGACCTTTTAGGGGTTGAAACCAGCCCTACATGCAAATGGACCTTGGATTCATGCTCAGAGCGTCCCCGAAAACCCCAATTTTACATATATTTTCGCTACTCCGATTCAAAGCACTTTGGAGGGTAAAACCATCCTAATTTATTCATTTTTCGAGGGTTAGTGGTGATGAATGTTCCTGAAGGTCTACAGAGTACGGGAAAAATGGAATTTTTAAAATCGGTGCTGTTCCACTACTTCTCCACATTTTATAGTTTTTTTCCGGCTTTTTCACTGGGCTAAAAACTATCATTTTATCTAAACAAATTTTTCAGCTTTACACAAAATTTTTGGGTTACTTTGTATTTAAAACATATTTTTTTAGGTGGTGGTGGTAGACTTTCATCGATATTTTATTTCTTATTAATAAAAAGTTTTAAGTATTTTTTAAGACTGCATGTATTTTTTTTTACAATAATTAGAAACGAATTAAGTAGTTTTTGCACAGAACTCACATGGCGTTAACATATTTTTAAAAACAAAAAAACAAAAATTTTATTTCCACTCGCACAGAGATATTTTAATATTTACATATTTTTTTTATATCCAACAATAAAGCAAAAATTTTCGATAATTGTAGGAGTTGATTGGAAATCGCTTACTATACCAGCATGCTTACCAATAACAACAGATTATTTTCCTGATAAAAGATCACTTCATAATGATTATGTTATTTCGGATTATACACTACTTCCGGATGATGTTAATTCAGATTTTGCAAATAGTCGTGCAGTATATCGAAGACCGTTAACAACTGAAGAAGTCTTCAAGGAGATTGTTTCACAACGTTTGGCACAAGGATTTCAGTTAATAGTACTGGAAGAGAAATCAAGTAGTCCATCACATGCACCATGTTGTGGCGGGCTAAAACAAAAGCCATCAACATTATTAAAGATTAAGCCACCAACAGAGCCAACGAAGGAGTACTTATTGTCAATTGGACGAATTTTCCATAGGATATCGTTGAGTGGATCTATAATAACTGTAACAGGCTATAGACCGAGGTAAATTAATAGTATATCTACCTAATTAATAATATATCAATGCTTTTATATTCAAGACATCCTTATCCGCCAATTAATGTCGATTATCGATATCGATTCCATGCTCCACAGCATGACACATATGAAATATCTGGAGTCAATTTTACAACCGAGAAGTTAGAAAATTTCAATTGGAATCATATGGACCACTATATTTGCACTCGAGGTGATACTGATTACCCGCTCTTTGAGGTATGTTTTTGTTTTGCTTATTCTCACTAGTAAATTATTTATTATTTTCAAAATCAACTAAATATTTAAACATGTTCCGAATTGTGTCATACAATTTTATAGAAAAGTATTAAACAATTATTCTATGGTGTCAGGATAAATGAAACTAAAACATTTTTGTGAGTATACCACCGTGAAGTGTATAGGTTAAAGAGCTTCATGTCAATAGATCCAATTTCTGTGAAAACTCTTTGCTATCTTATCCTCAGTTTACCCAGACTCTTGGGAAATTATGTTCAGCCCATACCTCTTAAAAAGGATTCCTGGAAACTTTCAAACTAGTGTCCAGTAGTGCCAATTTATTATTTAGGGCTTCTTTTGCCCATGATTACATTCTATTTGTCTGGAAGAATTACACCTTGGCCAAAAATATCGAAATCAAGGGAACCTTCCACAATTAATCCATTGACACTATGTTAGGGCTCTAAGTAGAAAGGTCTAAGTAGTACTATCTGCTACTGGATCGACTCTATGCTCATAACTTGTCTCGAGAGGGCACTATAACAAAAGGATGTCTACAGGGAGAATTCTTTTCTCCACTTCTGTGGTGCCTATGTAGTTCTATGTAGTACCATCACAAGATGTCTGCAGCAGATACTTGATTTGGTCTCCAGGGGGTGCGCCAGGATAGGACTAAATGTCGATAAAACGATTTGTAACCATCACAAAGCCCATGGTAACTTACGGAACTTTAGTGTAGTGGCACAGAACGGCGCTTAAAAGTCTCACAACTAAATTAATCAAAATTTAATTTCCATCAGCGGGGTCAAACGCCCTTCGCCGACAGTAGTATTGGAGACTCCTTAATTTGGTACCACTCCAGCTTGTGGGAGAAATCCGCCATTAACGCTACACTGAAGCTGAAAACGAATGACTACCTGGGCAATCGGTCGTATGCGGAGACATTCTAGAAGAGAATTTTACGAGGTAGTATGAGAATCTTACATCGATCTATTAGCATTGAATGTGTGTGACGGCAGACGGTAGTGTTAGATTCCTACTTATATATTTTACGTGGCTTTTTTAGCGGGTCTTCAATTAAATAATCCAACTTCTACGGCTCTTCGTCGGATTGTTCTATAGCTGAAGATTTAGTGGGAGTTAACAATGCTCCTTTTTACCAAAGAGTCCTCCCTATTAGATGTTTTTTTGGACTTCCGCCAGAAGACCACCGACTCTGATACTCAGCGTTTGGGTAGAACGCTCTCCGTCGCTCTCGCAGTATGTCTTCTAATCAACTTGATTATGAAGTTGTCGATCCTATTAACAAATGCGTTATCGTAAAGGACACTGTTGGCGTGAAATTTCGGGAAGCCAGATTCGGGTTCGATACAACCTTAAGCACGCCCTTAAGCATTGTCTTTCGAAAACCCAAAGTTTTTTCATATAAAAAGGAGATGCTATGTTGAACCATTTAAAATCGGTCTGACCAAGGCTAGGTAACAAGTCACCAATCAGTACACTGGCCTTTCATTAGAGTTTCTTTGCTGACCGTTAAATCAAGGGGGTAGGCGGCGTCAAATCTAATCCCCTCATCATATCTGCAGGCGTTCCCCAGGGTTCAATTCTATCACCAGTTCTCTTCCTAGTTTTTATAAATCTGCTCTCAATCCCATCCAACTCACTTCACAGCTTTGCTGACGACAGCACCCCGCGTTACTCGTATAGCTTCGAAAAAGCAAGACAAGCACGCGCCAGACCTTGTCTGCTTGATCGTGAACTTACAGTCCATAGCAATCAACAGGGATATAAATCTGATTTTAGATTGGGCCACAAGAATCGTGTCGAATTCAACGCACGGAAAACAAAATACTGTCTCTTCTCTAAGAAAACGCACTCCTGAATTCCTCCCATTACAGTGGACAGTCTAAAACTGATGGCAGAACCATCTCACAATATCCTAGGCATAACATTAACAGAAGATCTGCGTTGGAGTAATCACATATTCCACATCGCTAAACAAGTATAATAATGCTTGGGAATCCTTAAAAGATGCATTTTTTTCTTTCAGCCGTCGGCCAGGGCTATTATCTACAAATCCTACATTCGACCCCGCCTCGAATTCAATTCGTTTCTCTGGGCAGGGGCACCGAATACCAACTTAGCGTGGCTGGACAAGGTGCAAAACCGCGCCCTCCAACTTATTGGCGACGGCGCCATTTGCTCCGCAATTGATTCATAAAGTCACTGCAGGAATGTAGCGGCTCTGGTGAAATTTTACCGCATCTATCATAACGACTGTTCCACCGAAATATATAACCTCCTGCCTTCACGACAATGTTTTTCCCGCAACACAAGACTAGCCCTTTCGGTCATCCTCAGTATCTATAGCCTTTATTTTCACGCACACATCAGTTTAGAAATTCGTTCTTTTCGAAAACAACTCAACTGTGGAATAACCTCCCACAGTCAGTATTATCGAACTCATACAACATCCAAGAGTTCAAACGCAAGGTTCATCTCCATCTCCTCATGCACCCCCAGACTCCCTTAAATCTCTTTAATCCTTTCTCTAACATTCGATCTAAGCTTGCTACCAGACATCTGATCCTTACGTGTACGACATGACGGACTGGTAGTACAAAGGGTGACACCTGAGCTTAGACTTACATATAAAAAAAAGTTCCAGTGTATGTCTGATACGTATTTCGACGTGGCATGAATAGTGTCATGGTTCGCCCCGAACCCAAATTGGTTATCGGGAATTACATACGAGTATATTCTTTTCCTCAACCCTTTTGGATAATGATCTATTGATTACTGATTCATATCCTTACTGATATTCGGAAACAGACTTATTGACCGTTACTTTAATCTTTACCCTTCTTGGATATTGGGTATACCATTGCCATCTTCCAGTGTCCTGGAAAATGGACTTAGCATTATTAAACAGAGTGGTGTATGTGTCTATAGCCACCAGGGGCAAATGTTTAAAGACAATGTTTGGAACACCATCCACCCCAGATAACTTCTTATTGGTTAGACGGCGAAATGTTAGCAGCAGATCAGTTTTTGTAATGAAAAGAGGGGTTGCTTGCGCCTCAGGAATATTGTTCGATGTGCAGTCTTCATTGAACTCGATGATTCTTCGGTTCTCGGATTTCCAGACCTCGATCTCTGTAGTTAGTCTGAACTGGCTCAGAAGGGCCTATTTTCAAGGTCAAAATTCGGTCGAACAGTTCTTTCCTTCACTTCTCTCTCTATCTTCCGACTAGAGCTGCTGTTCGACATTTTCAAAAATAAATACATGGTCGACAGTACAAAGGGGCCTTCCCTAAGTCTCTAGTGTGTCACATAAAAAAAAGTGTTCACCGAGTAAATTCGTAGCCAGGCGCCTTATTCCCTAGACTACTGAAGCCTTAATTTGTCGCTGGGTTTCGACCTCGCGATAAAACTTATCGTAGATAGCGCAATTTGGTCTACTTTATTCCTTTATGAATAGAATTCTACTACAAAACAACCTTCCATAGTCAGTACTTTCAATCTCATAAAACAACAAAGAGTTCAAATGCATCACTAAACACAGCATCTTTAATATTTCTTTGGTAACTTAACTAATATAATTATTTCAATTTTAATTTTTAGAGCTTAAAGTATTGGAGATATCGAATGTATCTTCTACCAAAAGAACATCCAGCAACTAAAAAGATTCTCGAAGGTGCTTCACCAAAATGTGATATATTTGCAGATATGCCAGGCGATAATCCCAAACAGCAGATAGAAGAATTCCTGCGCTACGTTGAATCCCATCTGAATAAAATAAAGCGTTTACAACCGAAGAAGGCAAAGGTAAGATCTTGTTGAGATAAATGAAAATCAAATAAAAAGAATATTTATGATTTTTATTAAATTTGTTTACACAACAAAAAAATGTTTTCACAAAAATAACGTTTTTCTATAACATTTCAGCTTTTTTATTGCATGAAACTGTTTTTGCTTTGTATTGATATTTGATTATCCTTTTTATACTAGTATTAATTTTTTGTTTACTCAAGACAGAAAAACAAGTATGTACTTAACAATTTTCTTGTGATCAGGCTTTAAACGGAGAAAAATATCGACTCAAAGAAATATGCGTTAAATTAAAACTGGCGCGTATTGTGTGAAAAAAATAATGCTTAGATTATTTGAAAGTTTTTAAACAACACAAGACAGTTTTTTTTTCATTCTTTTGTTTGACTTGTTAGAGTATGCGTTTTTTAGCTATATAAATTTAATATCACTGGGAACGTGATTTTGTAGCTGGTTACTTCTATTAGACGAGTTCTATTGTCATAAGGTAATTTTTAGTTATTCATTTCACTCAGCGGAATTTTATATTTTCCGATCATTCTGGAACATTTCTCAAATTTTTTTATAGTTCTATTTATTCGACAGCATCAAAAGTGAATCAGATCTTAACCACATTCTTTTACCTACCTATAATTAAAAAATTGATAAATTACCTTCAACTGGACAATTCCGTAAAGAATTATTTATTCGATATACAGTTTTAACATTATATAATATTTTTAATTTTTATTTTTATATTGGTTTGAGATTGCATTTTGATTACCACAGACTATTGTTGGCCTTGGCTTCCTCCAGCATTCATCTCCATGATTCTCGATCCCTGGCTCGACTTTTCCAGTTTCTTATTCCCAACTGTTTCAACTTATCCTCGACGTCATTTATATATCTTTTCTTAGGGCGACCTAGTCTCCGTTTTCCTGGCAGTACTTTCCCCAGCACTATCTTTGTCGGGTTCCGTTCCATACCTCGTTGGACATGACCAATCCATCGTAGTCTGTTTAATTTGATCACTTTAACAATGTTTGGAATCTTACGTTGTTATTTCAAACAACTCTGAGTTGTATCTTCTCCTCCAAACGCCATGAAGCTGTATTCATTCCTTTGTAGATCGAACAAAAGATTTTCCTTTCGAATCTTCCGAACCATTTAGTAGGACAGGCTTTATTAGCGTTGTGTGAAGTGCTAATTTAGTCTTCCCTGGAATGTTTCTGGACGTCAAATGCTTGCGTAGACCAAAGTAGCATTTATTAGCCAGTGCTATTCGTCTTCTGATTTCGGCCGATGTGTCATTTCCTTTTGTTATAATCGTGCCTAGATATACGAATCCACTGGTTCAATATTGTAGATGTCGATCGTTATATTTTGTCTGCTACTTCTGGCGTTTTTTGTGCACATATACTTTGTTTTGGGGTCGTTTATTTCTAACCCGATTTTTTTTTCGGCTTCCTCAAGTGCTACAAAGGTCTCCTTCATGCTCTCAAATGATCTTCTAAGGATAGCAATATCGTCGGCAAAGGCTAATAGTTGCAATGACCTATCAAAGATACACCCTGATGTTGAAATTTTCGTCAGTTCACTAGGTGTTTACGTATTCCGAGCTGCTCCATAGCATCAAATAACTCATTACGGCTCACATTATCGTAAGCATATTTGTAGTCGATGAATAACATGTGGATGTTTATGTTAACGGTTTTCCTAGGGTTTCTCTGAGTACTAATAGGTGGTCTGTTGTGGATCTTCCTGCGCGAAAACCGGAATGATAACCTCCTAATATGCTTTCCACATATGGTTGTAGCCTATTGTGAAAATAAATTGTATGTTGTGTTCAATAGCGTTATTCCTCTTTAATTGCTGCAAGATAGAGGGTCTCCTTGTTTGTGTAAGGGACACACTATGCCCTCGTTCCACTCAGCAGGCATTTCTTTCCGTTTCCAGATTTCCACTGTTACTTCATGTAGTTTTTGGATAGTTGCCTTGCTAATGAGTTCAGCAGATATGTTGTCAGACCCTGATGCCTTATTATATTTTTAATGTTCGCAATGCTTGGGGTACTTCTTTTCTAGTAGGGGTTGCTGTGCTGTCATTTTCATCGTCCGCTATCATGTTCTGTACATTTCGGATACCACTGTACCCTTGCTCCGGGTTAATTAGTAGTTTCTCGAAATGCTCTGCCCATCTAGCCAATATTTCGTCCTTTTTATTAATTTTTATTTTTATATTGGTTTGAGATTGTATTTTGATCAGAGATGCAAATCCTTTAAAACATTTTGGTGGGATGTAAAATATACGTGCAGTTATTTCCCATGACTTTTAGTGTCGCCTCTCATATTGTGCCATTCCGGGTCTAATTGCCAGATTTATTTGCATCGTCTTCATATATTTTTAATGAATCGCATCCAGGTGGTCGGTGATCTACCAAACTCTTACTTTCTTTTACAGGGTGTTCGCCGGCAGATTTTTCACTCAGTTTAAAAAGATATTTATTTATTTATTTATTCGTCTAGAGAAAAAATTCTTACAGACTACTAGCAAACAAATGTTATATTTTAAATATTAACTAAAATGTGTCAATTACAACCAATTTTTTATTTTTACTATATACATACATACGTAATTATGCGAAATTTAAGTACATAAACTTATAATGATATTATTATTGCACGATGCTAGAGAACGTTTTTATACTGGTGCTACGTAGCTCTCCTTGCTACATTTCCAGCAGAATGGGTAACGGTACATACCGCTACGGTACCAACAGAGGAACTAAAGCGCATTTGTGCGGGAAAGTCGAAATAAGTCCCTTTGGTGACGTAGACTGGCCCTTTATATCACGACGACTTACACCCATGCGATTTCTCCTAGAATCCGACCTCAAATCTCGCGTAAAGAACAATTCGCCATCAACAAGAAGGACCAAAAATCGGACGCGAAATTGCAGATATCAGTCCAGATTTCTGTAAGTGAGTCTTCGCCGATATGAGGACAAGATTGCAACAATGAACGCCATGTAATTTTTAAAACATAAAATCCGCATGATCCACATCCGGCTGTTTATTTAATTTATATTTGAGTTTTTATTATTATCTGAATGTAAAGTCTACCGGCGGGCACCCTCTATACTTTATGGTCCTCGCTTTTGATAATTTTTGTAATAGTCCAGTCAAATTAGTGTTTCACCTCGGAATGAGAGGTAATATGTTGAAAATTCGTATGAACCTTTGCTTTGGCATTCTATATGATGTGTCAAAGAAATGCCAGAGAACGATCGGAGTCAATTGGGGCCTTAAACCGCACATTGTCAACTGGCTGTATACAGCCGTAATCAGACCTATACTTATGCATAGCACTTTGGTATGGTAGGGTGCATTACAGAAGATGACGTATCGTAATATACTGGAAAGGGTCCAAAGAACGGCTGAGCTATGTATCAGTGGTGCAATGAGAAGCACCCCAACAGCTGCGCTGAATGTCTTATTGCATCTTACTCCTCTGGACATACCCCCCGAGCAAATGGCAGCCTGGACGGTCGCCAGGACAAAGGAAGATAAATAATATATTTCATAAGAATGTATGTATTCTATCGGACAGCCTGGCGGCCCTCAAGGATCTTAATTCTATCGTCACAACATCCACGATTGTTCTGAACTTCCGCAGGTTTCTGTGTGAGACTGCCACTCAGTTAGTGGGATTAGGGGAAACTGTAGGGCAGATGAGCTTGCTAGACAGGAAACCGAAGTGGAAAGAACACCCCACTTAACCCGGAGGGGTACGCCCTTAGCCACCTACAAACCAGCTGTGAGGAAAATCAGCTTAGCTCGAGTTTGGTTGAGATGGACCACAGCAACGGTGTGTCGCACTCTTCATGCAATGTGGCCAACTTTGGACGCAAAGCGTTCAAAATCTCTTGTTCAGTTGAAGAAAAAGGAGATAAGCCATGTAGTAAAGGTGCTGACCGGTCACTGTCTCTTTGGGCCCGCACACCGAAAGATTAGGACCTTCCTTGGCTCACCCTTCCTTGCTGGATTGAGCGAGCTGCAAAATACTGGTGTTCCTAACCTCTGTCGCTTTATCAAAAGCTCAAAATGGCTTAAAATGGCCTGAAATTTGTCCTAACACTAGAATGGCATCACAATAGGCCCAATGGCGTGCCTAAGTGGGCTCCCTAGTGGGAGAGCAGCCATTTCAACCTAACTTAACCTACCCTAGTAAAATTTTTGAACGCGCTCCGGATAGCCTTTAGTTGTCTTTTTTTGTCAGTTTGTCTTTTTTTTAATGTGATAGACTAGAGGCTTAGGGAAAGCCCCTTTGTATTGTTCGACAATCTATTTTTTTTTCGTATAGAATGTCGAATAGCAGCTCTAGCCGGAAGATAGAGAGTAGAAAGAGAGAGAGAAGTAGGAAGGAGCTGCCACAACCTAGCCGCGATATTTTATTCCACCTACTTCCAACCATTTCGCGACTCTGACATCGTGGCATCGAGAAACAACTCGCTGGAAAGTTATGCCTCCTGAAACGAGTCGGATCTCATCAGCCAATCGATTACATGCGCTTGTTGGAGCGGAGAAGGACTAGCGAAGCGGAGAAGGACTAGGAATCAGGAATGTAAAGAGGGGAGAAGAAAGAAGGAAAGTTATGTGGGTGGGAAAGTGGAAAAGGCGAAGGACTGTGGAGCTGGCCGGGATTCGAACCCGGGACCTCTGGGATAGTAGTCAGGCGCCTTAACCCTAGACTACCGAAGCCCCCTAATATAATAAAATGTCTGCATATAATAGTGGGCATGAAGTTAGGTTTTGAAGGACTTGATGTATACAAACACTTATCTGTTTCAAAATAATATAGATGAATTTTACACACTTGATGACCCGACCGTGAAAAATCGTTTTGGAACAATCAATTTGTGGATGCTTTGAGCTCTCTTTTATGACAACCATGGGTTCGATTACCTCTTGGACCAAAAGTACTTTGTTTCACCATTCCTCCATCCTCGGTAATTATCATTCCATTAAAATTTATTTCACCCCTCATAGAAGTATTTTTGTAACTCTTTTCGCCTATTGCATCGCCAGAACACTCCCAACGATTCGAAGTTAAGTGTTATTTCGTGCAACAGGGGTTCAGAGGTGTCTCAAATTGCTCTAAGAATTTATACGTTTATGAAGTTCGCAATTAATAAACAAAAATGTTATTTAAAACAAGAATATGTAGGCCGTAGCTTTATAATTATTACAAAAAAAAATGCGTTTCAAAATGGACAAAACGCTAAAATTAATGTTATTGTTATCATAATTACATTTAATTCTCATGACGTTTTTTTTTCGCAAATATGTTGTTAAATATTTACTAAAAAAAATAAAATAAAGTTAAAAACAAAATTTTAACAATACATTCTGTCTTGATGTAATTTAATCTTATGTTCAGCTTGTTTTATACTTTTTGAATTTAGTTTGTTCTTTTCCTGATTTTATATTTATTTTGTATTCACAGTTTGTCATCATTTGATTTTATTTTATGTTTGCACAAGCCGGAACTACTAATTTAATTATTTTCAGTTGAAACCTTCCTTTTCTTTTGCTTTTTTGCGTATGTTTGAAGTAATTTATTCCAGGGTAGTCCAACGACGCACACACACCTTACTGGAAGACGTCACAGTACGAGTATAATATCCAAACCATCATCTTATCAGGTGCTAATAATAATAATATATCAGTAATAAACAAAAAAAAGATGATAATTTAATTAATTTTTTTGATTTAAATAATTTGTTATTTTGTATGTAATTGTTTTTTTTTATATATATAAAAAGCTTTTATAATGAATGTTTTCTCATCTTCCTTAACATTCAATTTAATTTAATTTTGATTTTAGTATTCCTCTATCTTATTTTGTTTTTTCAATTCTTCAATGTTTATCATTTGAATGTAATATTTCTCCAAAAATAGTTTGTTTTTCATACTTCTACGAGTATTAACAAAACATATAAGTAATTTTTTTTAAAAAATAATATTAAATTTTGATAAATTTTTTGGTTTGTATAAAACTTACTATTTTTTCTTAGGGATTAGCGAATTCACCATTCCGTGAAAGAGTTGGAAGTAATCGACTACCGGACAAGAGACCAAGGTTTTTTTATATAGTTATATTGTTTTTTCTTTAATTTTTCTTTTAGTTGTGAATTACTCATGACACTAAATATTATGCATTTTATTGTGGTTTTTGGTAGCATTTTTTATTATAGCTAGAAGAAAACGTATTTTCTAACTATTTTTCATTATATTGCAACTAAGGCTATGTGGTGGTGCAATAGCATATAAATCCTTCATTTAGCAAAAACTGTTTACGCTTTTTCAAAATGTTTTGCATAATCATTAACTATTTCTCTTATAATTATTTTCAGATTTTTTACTATTTTATATCCTAACTTTTATTCCTTAGTTATTTAGCACAGTTCAATTTCTTTTTAAGTATTTCTTAGTTCAAAATTATTTTAGTGTTGAATGTTATCTATTTACTAGAGTTTTGTTGTTCTTCTATTCTTCACCCAATAGTAATTATTTGTAACCTCTATAGAGTCTACAATAATAAATAAAAATATTTTGTAATATCCAGAATCCTGCCAAATATTAGACTATAAGTAGTACAACTGTCGAGAAAAATAATTATACCCGGTCTTCTTCAATCAAAGTATTATTGGATGGCCAATAACATAAACTCCACACAACCTTTGCGGTTGTCCACTAGGATTCAATTCTATCAGCCCGTTCCCTATCTTCATAAACGACCTGCTCCTTTTCAACATATTTCAAAGCTTCGTCAAGGATAATACTCGAAACTTTTCCTTAAGGGACGCCTAAAGACGCACAACATGTCTGTCAACATGTCGACAACTAATCACGTACAGACGTAACAATATGTTGATCACCTTACCTATTGACATCATTTAAAAAAGGATTTCGTCGTGAAAGGTTATGTGTGATCCTATCCGCGCAAGTGTAGGGCTCGGTAGTCTAGGGGTTAAGCGCTTGGCTACCGTCCAAGAGGTCCCGGGTTCGAATCCCTGCAGCACCACGGTCCTTCCCACACCTACATTACTTTCCTTATTTCTTCTTCCCTCTTTACATTCCAGCTTCTTCCAGTCATAGCCTTCCCTAGCTCCACCAAGCGCATGCCATCGGTTGGTTGTTGAGATCCAACTCGATTCAGGAGGCATAATACTCCAGCGAGTTGTTTCTCGATGCCCCGATGTCAGAGTCGCGATAGTAATGGTTGGAAGTAGATGGAATAAAATATCGCGGCTTGTTTGTGGGCAGTTCCTTCCTTCACTTTTCTCTTTCTTCACTATCTTCCATTTCAACATTGCACGTCACTGTTTCTAATTCTTGTATTGCGTTGTCAATTTACTTTAAAAAAGAAATAATTTCTTATGAGCTTTCCTCGTTCATGGAACATTATGGTTGATTACTCTTACTCCTCAGTCATACTTCTCCGTCAACGCCAACACTTTCAGTAGGGTCTTATCTTTTCTTATTTTGTCATACATGTGTGTGCAAGAAAGGTTACAATTCAACATGGCTTTCACACATTCTTTTGACATTGTCAATTTTTCTGAGCTGGTACTAGTTTTTGAGCCCCATGATTCGAACCACCCTACCATCATTGTAAAGCAAGACGTTTCACTTAGCTGCTGCATCAGCTGGTTTTGAGAGTCAGGAGCTAACACATTTTTTAGCATGGCTTCGGTCGAATGGCTTTTTATCGAATAAAGTTGAAATCAGCTTAGACAGTGGCGGAATTTTAGCTGTTTGAAATTTTATCTAATCATAATAGGTCTGTATCTGAAATTGTTGAATTTTTAAAATCGCGGCTCAATAGAAAACTCATTTTAGAAGCTACATCTAGACACAATAATTCTGTAAGCTACTTGGTTAACGCATCTCCTACGGTTAGAATAGAGCAAGTCCCTTACAAGACGGTAAATCGTACTGAGGTCCTACTATTCTTGGTATGAGCGAATAAATGTGCACCATCACCCACCCGCCCAAACCCACGAATCTCAAGGAACACATTCATTTAAACCCTTTCAGTGCATTAGTTGCATTGATGAAACAATTCTCGTATAAATTGATACCGATAGGGTTAAATAGATCACATCATGTTATAGCCAGACCTGACGTGTACACAGTTTTTTTATACCCAGTCAAAATAGACAGCTAAAAATTGGAACAGGACTTAAAAACATCTTTATAAATGAAATGTCGAATGTCTCCAAAGATAGCGAGCAAAAAAATGTATTCAAAAGATCAAAAAATCAATTTGCAAATATGTATCTCTTAAACGGTCATAAAATAGTTTTTACAAATTTTGTAGGCTATGGGATAATTCCCGTACGAATTGCCGTTCATGAGATATCGCCGTTTTGAAGACTGTCCTCAGAGGCAGCCCTAATAAGGCATCCAGCCAGCTTAACTGGTTAATAATAGGGTGCCAAAGTTCCGCTTAGGTCTGGTCTTCATCTTGTTCACCTGCTAGTTTGGTACTGCCTGCATCACAGCCATTGTTGGCAGGATTACTTGTTTTAGGAGTTTTGTGTGGCCTGGGGCTGAAATATTAATATAATAAGGCATCCCGCCACTTAATCGGTTAATAATAGGGTGCCAAAGCTCCGCTTAGCTCTCGTCTTCACCTTGTTCACCTGCTAGTTTGGTACTGCCTGCGTCGCAGCCTTTGGTGGCTGGTTAGCGGGATTACTTGTTTTAGGAGGTCTTGGTCTGAAATATGTTTAGGGGCTCCTTCAGAATATTGAAATTCCAAAAATCTTTGACAAAAAAACTTGTGGAAAAAATAAGTGCATTCAGAACATTTAATATAGATACTGAACGATCGGTTCTTTATTCGCGAATATACCTAAAGTTACTTAGTGTGTAGCTTAGAATGGAACAGGTTTTATGTAGGCAGGCCCTTGTGTTTGGTTGTGGGATCAGCACTCATCTTTCTTTTGGCAGAATCAATCCAGAAGCTATTCTAGCGGGAAAAATCGAAGCGCTACTAAGAGGAACAAATTTGGAGCGCTGTTAATAATCTCCGATTGGATCTTTAAGGAATTGTATGGGACGAAGAAAACGGACAAACGTAGACCGGTTCTCGTTCGATGCGGTGCAGCAAGCAGCATATTGGATGTGGTTAGTTGGGGGACCGCTCGGTAAAAATGTTGTCGACACTCGCGTTTAGAATGTCAAAAAGGCATTTGCAAAAATTAAAACTGATAAAAAATTATCTAAGATCATGTATGAGTCACGAAGAATCCATACCTATACACAAACATAAAATATATTTTAGCGTGCTACGTGCTTGTGTTTCAGGCTCTAGATTATTGTTGCTTGATAACTATAACGCAGGATGTGGCGCTTTTGACTTTTTGCGTTTCAAGCTAGTTACGGGGCCCCTAGACGATTAGTATGTAGGGATTTGGGTTTTCAACTTGTTGAATTTTACTCTATTTTCGGGGACCCCTCTGGCCTGGCGCCCAGAAATCGTCCCATTAAATCGCCTGGGAATATCACTCCGTGACGGTTGCGGTTATAAAAATAAACTCATACAATATCCAAGAGTTCAACCGCTTGGCCTTCTCCAGGCTACACTAAACCTAACATATTTTTTTTATATATTCAAGCTAAGCTTGCTATTAGACATTGCACCATGACATGAACAACTATGTGGCCTATGACAAGTAGGACTATGTGGCTTATACCCTTGATACTCGGGCTTCATCGGATGATCATTCTTTCAAGAATGTTCATTCGCGGCCCGCTTATCACCTTAAATTAAGCTTGAATGAGCATTCATAGCTTCGATAGAACGAAGTGGAATCTGCTCCATTTAATGAGAAATGAAGCTAGAAGTGAGGAAATTCCCATCAAATTTCGATGAAATTTCCATTCTCTCATAAAATTAAAAAAAAAGAACTGTCAAAAAAATTTGTTAATGTATTATATAAAATTAGTTTCAGTATTGATAGTAGATATTTTAGTTGTAATATTGCCATGTTTTGCTAACTAAGCAATGAGCACACATTAAGAAGACAGATAATGCACCATAAAGTACATTAGGGAACATTTACCATGTATCCACCAGGTCATATCAATATTATGACAATTCAAAGAATGCAGCTCTTCATAACTCCCAAGAATTGTAAATAAATACATATTTAATTGTTTCATACATTTTTTTTGTTTTGATTTATAGCATCAAATCAATTATTTTTTTCCACAGGCACGTACATATACACCTTGTTTTTTTTTCATTTTCATATGTTTATTTATTAATATATTTCATATATTAATACATTTTTTAAATTCATTATTCCTGTTAGACATTGCTTTTTTTAATTGCATAGATTCACTTTTGTTTTGGCTTTCAGCATGTTTCACATAAAATAAGTGGTGACCGTCATTGTAGTGCCCTCAGGTTAGTTGCCATCTTTTTTTTCTTTTGTACAACAAAAAAATACTTTTGTAGATAAAATTTCTCTTTTCAATTCTATTTCTAACAAACTATTAACACAGGTGCAAGGGAAAATTTTAATCAATAACCAAACCTTTATTTATACACAGCTTCATTTCTAGATCTAGCTCAAAGACATTTGAACGTGGTCGTATTTCGCCAGCAGCTGAAGCTACTGGTATTTCCTTACATCCAATTGAGCTGAATCCACATGATGATTTAGATGAAGCGTAATATATAATATTGATTTATCCAAAATGTTATTGTGAAAGATACATTGTTTAAATTATAGATTCTTGGGCGAAATTAAATTTAAGCCAAATGCTACATTAGCTGAGATATTTGAGGCAATGAAACATCCCGGAACAGGAGTTGGATTTTTGGGACCCACACAAAGTCTTCCATCTTGTACATTTTTATCCTATGACGCATTAAATTGGTTAAGAGTTCGCCTAGACAGTTCAAGTAGACCGCCACTTGAAATTCTTGAAGCAATGAAAGAGTATGGAAATAATACCAAATGATAAGAAGAATTTTTTAACAATATTATTAAATTTTAAGAGAAAAAATGATATGTCACGCTTCTGGTGATTGGGACAAGCCAGTTATACCTGGATTTTATCTCTACTACATCGTACTACAAGATAAGACTTCTAAAGGTTTGGCAGAATTATTTAAAGTATCAGCGTGTAATGTTTTTTACTTGTAGATTATATCCCACCATTAGGTGATTTAAGCGCTTTTGAAAATGAGTGGATGGAAGTTGAAATACAAGGTGGATTCTTTACGCCTACACCTGAATCAAATGAAAGTAATGTGCCTAATTTCTTACGAGAAAGTCCGACTATTAGAAATTGGAAAGGTAAAACCAACGTAATCAACGATCGATCGATCAATGACCAATGTGTCAATGATCGTATCAGTATTTGAATAGAATATCGAACAAGGTCCAAGTTTTCTACGAATTTCTAAAAAAATGTACATAAATTCCTCATTTATTTAGCGGTCTCGATTGTTGTGACTATTCCAACGGAATGGAGTGCCGGAATAGCCCGTTCCGCTCATTCCCACCATCTTCAGCTAGTTTTCGCGCTCACTGCAATCTAAGATTGCGCAACCGAAGCGCCGTTACAAGTCAAGCTTTGTTATTGACTTCTGTAACATTCGTGGACTTCATGCTCTCTTTTGTTGAGTGCACTTTCGGGGATAAAGAGAAGTGTCCGGCGTGATAAAAGGCAGCAGATAAATGAGCTCGCAGAAAAAGCGGAATACGCGGAAAACACAGGCAACAGTAAAGTGCTGTACCAAATTACTAAACAGCTCTCGGGAAAGCACTCTACTAAAAAGCATGCCGTTAAGAGTGCGGATGGAAGGCTGCTGTGCAGCGACGAGGAGCAACTCCAAAGAAGGAGAGACTGCTTCTTCGCCGCCCTGAAAGGTTCACTTACGCAGGAACCTCAAGGAAACAACAATAATGCACAGCCAATAAGAATCACCACCCAGGCCCCATCCAATACGAAAATTGTAACCGCAATTCATGCAATGGCCAATGGTAAAGCAGCTGGAAAATATGGCATCCCGCCAGAATTGTTGAAAGCCGATTCAAGCCTCATAGCAGATGCGCTACAGCCAAGCCTGAAAATATTATGGAACACCTGTACCTTTCCAGAGGATTGAACTGAAGGTATCATAGTCAAAATACCCAAAAAGGGGAACTAACAATATGTGATAACTGGAGGGGCATCTGTTTATTATCTACTGTGGGCAAAATTTTGCCCCATATATTACTATCTAGGATAAGAGAGGCAGTAAACCGAACGCTTAGAAGGCAGCAGGCCGGATTCAGGAAGGGCCGCTCATGTATTGATCATATTAACACCTTGAGAATAATAGTGGAGCAGCAATGAAGTGTGAAGAAGACGTTAGTTCCAAAATAAATAAAGCACGAAGCGCATATGCATGTCTCTTCCGCATATGGAGATCAAAGAAGATCTCAACTAACACCCAATTGCGGCTGTTCAACTCCAACGTTATGGCACTTTTGTACGGTTGCAAAACATGGAAAGTCATCCAAATCATCACAGGGTCTTCATCAACAGATGCCTGCGTCGTATCCTAAAAATCCGTTGGCAAGATAGAATTTCAAACGAAGAACTATGGCGCCGTGCCGGCCAAGAAAGAATAGACGACCAAATTAGGCGAAGGAAATGGGATTGGGTTGGCCACACCTTGCGACGCGAAAACGAAAATCTAGCCAAACAGGCACTTGACTGGAATCCGCAAGGATCCTGTCGAGTCGGAGGCCTAGAACAAAGTGGAGGAGAACCCTACTAGCAGAAACCGCAACAACTGGGAGATCCTTGTCGGAGCTGAGAGCTGTCGTGCAAAACAGAGTCCGCTGGAGGGCAACTGATTCCGCCCTATGTTCCATGAGGGATTAAAGGAGCATAAAGAAAGAAAAGAAAGAATCTTCGCACTTTGTGAAACACAAATATCACCCGATACTGGTCATCATGGTCCGTCATTTCCAGGTGTCGAGGTACACTTTAGTGCAGTATTTCTCCCCTCATAGGGATACTGCCATCTGAGTTAGGGATGACGTGGTATATTATAAAATATTTTCAATCACGTCTTCAGATTTTAACTATCTTTGGATTAAAATCATCTTTCGAAGCCACGTCATATTCTTTTGCTTCCTATACAGAAGTCCTAACATAAGTAACGAAGCCTCCACTTCATCATTTGATACTACATATTTCCGAACAAATCTCAGGATTTTTGTCGTTCAATTCTGAGTGTGAAATCATCGTTGCGGGTGATTTCAATATTCACAACGTAAACTGGCTGACTTACTCAATAGCACCAGTGTTTCTGGCAAGGAAGTGGAGTTCTTTGCTAACACTAATAATTTACATTTGTGGATCAACTCACGAGAGTACCTGTGTTGCTGATCAAAGAACCTATCTCCTTGATCTTTTTCTTACATCTCATCCAGCGCGTTACTCCATCGAAATTGATTCACCTCTCGGCAATTCGGACCACTGATTAGTCAGCGCTAACTTTCCAATCAAATTTCCCACCTCTCCTAAACCAGTTAAAAGAATTGTATGACATTTTGGAAAGGCCCATTGGCTTGGGCTTATTAATTCCGAAATAAAAACGTCAACTCTGCCGCTATCCGTATCACCAGGATCATGCAGACAGGAATGCATTTGTTCATTCCCCATTCTACCAAATCTGTGAAGCCTAGGCCCAACAGATAGGTTAATCAGGAGTGTATGAACGAAATTAAAACTAAAGAAGCCGCCTTCCGGGCGTACAAAAGTTACCCGCGTGAATCGCTCCGTTTAGAGTACATACAACTAAGAAATTCCTATAAAGCCACCATCAGGAAAGTCAAACCCTTATTTAATAACAAATTGAGAAGTAAACTCCCTAATGCAACCTCTGGTAGCAAAAACTTGTGGTCCTTGGTTAATTCCATTAAGAAGAATTTCATTACACCTTCAACCCCTTCCCTCCTATGAAAAGGTGATAACAGACAGCAATTCCAAGGCCAATTGATTAGCATCTCTGTTCGCCTCAAATTCTTCATTACCCGAAACTGATATGCAACCCCCGGCCCTCGAATACCCAATGGACACGGTATTCTTCAAGGCTCGCGAGGTGTACAGGTGCCTCAAGGAGCTCGATGTCAACAAATCCACTGGACCTAATATACCCCCTATCGTCTTAAAACAATCCGCCTCATCTTTGGCTAAACCTCTGCGCAAACTATTTGCCCTATCATACTTCTCCGGAGTCTATCCAGACTGTTGGAAAGTTGCCCATGTTCAGCCAATATCGAAAAAAGGTGACTCCAGCCTTCCCTCCAACTACCGCCCAATAGCAATTACTTCTATTTTCTCCAAAATCATGGAGACGATAATCAACAAAAAGCTTATGGGATATCTAGAATTCAACTTACTCATAAACGACAGACAGCATGGCTTCCGACAAAAAAGATCCACTGGCGATCCTTTAGTTTGTCTTACAGAACACCTCAGCCGAAGTCTGCATGGATCTGGTGAGTATGGTCTGGTTGCTCTGGATATCTCCAAGGCTTTCGATAGAGTTTGGCACTCAGCCCTGTTAAGCTTAACTTAAAGCTATTGGAGTCGACTCACTTCTACAGAAGTGGATCGAGAGTCAATGTGGCCGTTCAATCAAAGTAGTATTGGATGGCGTCAAATCCGTATCCCAGCCGACCTCTGCGGGAGTCCCGCAGTGGTAAATTTTATCTAATATCTTATTTTTATAAATGACCTATTTTCAAGCCCCTCCAACCCACCTCTCAGCTTCGCTGACGACGATACCCTGCGTTACTCTTAGGGCCTCGATATTACACGTACCAGACTCTGTATTGATGGCCGTGAACTAATGACATTGAACTCATTCTAGAGTGGGGAAGCAAGAATCGTGTCGAATTCACCCCGGATTTACTTCTAGCGATGGCCTTGTTCAGCCTTTTTCTCGCTTTCTTATATCTTTTAAGTAGTTCATCGAAATCCGGACGATTCCGGTTTCTCTAACTCTCGCTTTCAGGCAGGCCCTTCGGTATTCATCGATCTCTGCGTTTCACCAGAAATTTGGTGAAAGTCGACGGTTGCCGGCGCCCCGCGACATGGATGCGTCACATGCCTGTTTCACTGAATCTTCGATGCGCTCTGCCCCTTCCCTGGCACCTCCTGGCGACATCGCATCATGCAGGAATACTTCCTCGAACATCGAGATTCCTCTAGCCGTTTCGTACCTAGGATTTCTGGAATCCTAACCCATCCATCTAGCCGTTCCGTACCTAGGATTTCTCTTTTCTACACCCTGACCAACCTCGAAGTTGATGGCTTGGTGGTCGCTGTGCGCGTACCCATCGCTCACCCGCCACTGTAGGTCCTTGGCCACTGAATCGCTCACGTAAGTGATGTCGATTACGGATGCTCTCCCATCCCTTTGGAAGGTGCTTTCGCCTCCGGTGATGACTAACACCACGTTTAGTCGCGAGAATACTTCTAGGAGTATGCGCCCTCTTGCATTCGTTTTTCGACTGCCCCATTCGATAGACCAAGCATTGAAATCACTGCTAATAATACCGGGTAATGGCGACTCGCGTCGGTGGCTAACTTTTCCAACATTGACTCGTACTCGTCTAGTGTCAGACTTAGCGCCGCATAGCAGCTGTAGACGTGTATTCCGCCTACTTTTGCCCGCGTGAAGCCATTCTCTAGGCTTCTCATGGTATCTTCCATGGCTCGGCTTCCCTGTACCAAAAAAGGGCCCTTAAATTAATTGATAATGATACCGCTTGCTCCACCATCGACCCCCTGAGCCACCGTAGGAATAGAGTAGCACTGACAAAATTTTATCGCTACTATCATAGTGACTGTTCCTCCGAGATAAACACTCTCCTGCCCCCACGGCAATCTTATACCCGCAACACAAGATTAGCCCACTCGTCTCATCTGACACCACGTCTATTCGCGCACTCAACAAAATGGCAATTCTAAATAGAACCAATGTGAAACGATCTTTCGCAGTCGGTTTTTCCGAGCTCCTACAATATCCAAGAGTTTAAATGCAAGGTTCTTCGCCACCTTATTCAATACCCCTTTGAATCCTCCTAACCCTTAACCTATTCCCCTCGTATAAGTTTGCTGCTAGACATTGCACCATCACGTGTCAAACGACATAACGGACTGGTAGTACAAAGGGTGATTCCTGAGCTTAGCACCCAGCCGCCCTCATAGGTGTGAATGGTAAACTTTCACCGGGCGCAATTTGTCGATGGCACAACTTCAGACATTAAGATTTCAAAAAATTTAAAAATTTGGAGATAAGAAATTGAAAAGTATTCTCACAGGTCCAAGAAATTACACAAATTTACTCAATTTCGGTCCCTGTACTTTCTCATGCAAGAAAAACGGGGAAACTTAACTTCTCCTCGTGCAGGAAGTTTCCAGAGATTTTAGCTTCAAGTTTTGAGAAATTTGGGAAAAAAATCTCCCATTTATTTGGAGCACTTTTTGAAAATTCTGTAAAAAGCACCATATCCACTCACACAAATGAAATATTGTTCCGATGCCTCTGTATTTTGTATTGCTGTTTACCATGATTGATATAAACTTGAGTGTGCTGTTACCGCACTTTTAAATTATATTTCAAGAATTGAAACCAGGTAATTGAACGAAATGAGGAGAGCAAAACTCCTTGCAGCAAGAACTCCCCTTTAATTGCTCTTTTTTGTCTGTTCCTTTATACCCCGGCTTCACCGGGCTCAATTCAATATAGTTCAATTCAATCCGTATAAGTGGCTTCACCGGCCGACATTTTCAGTTTATGCTTGAATTTTCGCTAGAAATTAGAAATGCAAAAGCTCACTGGAATGATATTCCATTATTCCAGTTTATTATTCTCTTTTGAGCGAGCTTTTACGTTCAACCTCAATTTCATCTTCTGTTGTGCGAACCCAGGCTTTATTTTTCCTGGGTTCAATATGTGAAAATGTATGGGAAAATTGAAGTTCAGTACACCAATTTGCTCGAACTTGCTCTGTTCGGCCGTGAAAGCCGTTGTATTACTGTCTAACAAATTAATATGGCCAGTTTCACAAGGGCCAACAAACAAAAATTGGCTGTATTCGGCAATTCCCTTTTGAAATTCGAGGAAGAATCGCATGGGTTTTCGCAAGAGCCAACTTTTCCAACAAACTATACGTTAGAATGCTTTAGCTTAATGTTGCTTTTAATATTAATGCTCCCTTCCGCCATTCCTTTTCTTTTCTTTTCCTAGTAAAAGCTAAAGGAAGACAAAACCCAACAACAACCACACAGCTGTCAAAAAGTTGATTCAGCAATTCCGTGTAAGAATTCAGAGGTTCAAAAAATCTGCCCGCCCCATCGTTCTCGCTTACTCTCTTGATGTTGACCCATGTAAAACTTCCTATCTATGTAATCTTTTTTCTTATGTTATACGCAGTATGTTTCAATCTTAAATTTTGAGCAAACTGTGAAACTTATAGTATTTCTCCCATTCAGCGGGTGTATGTGTCTTTTCCATTGTCCTTCACTTCGTTAAAAAATAAACAGCTTATGGGGCGCAATATAGCATAGTGCACCGGGCGCAAAAAACCCAAGCGCCGGCCCTGTAGCACTGCCACATTAAAATAAAGGTTCTTCGCCATCGCGTCTTTTATTCCTTTAACTAACCCTGATTTATCTTGTCTATAAAAATGTTCACTATAAACCGAAAGATATATTTCAGCAAAATTATAACCCGTGAGCTTGCTTTAAGTATTGTATTGATCCACCAGAAATATTGGTTTTACTCTAATAAAGAATGCTACGTTATATGGTAACCACCAAAAAATTTGTATTCATGCAGAAAAATTTCTCTTCTTCTAGGAAATTCTTACAAATATTCTCATCTAGAAATAGATGTTGGCCAAAAAAGCGATAGAATCGAATGGGGACATGCGAAATATCATAGTACAATGACACCAGGAAATGCCTTCGAAATTGTTATTGAATGGGTAACAGCATCCGGTCCGATAGTTTACGACTTGGTTTGTGAATTAATTTAAAATAATATAAAGCATAAATATTAAAATTATATCACCAGGCATATGGATGGAGTAGAAAGGCACAACATTGTGGATTTCAGCTAGTTCCGATTCCTGCAGATCCTCTTGCAGAACCCTTTACTGAAAAATCCGATCCTTTGAGAGGACCCATATTTATTCCGTTGAATACCGAAAGCTTAACAAGTAGCGAAATTTTATTTGAAGGTAATCTTAAGGATTTCTTATAATATCTCCAATTGTAAGGATGTCAATATTATTTTCTAGAATTTAATGAAGCAACTAGAGGCGATAGAATGCTTTTATTTCAAGAAGCTATTTTACAACAATTCGGATTTATGCCATGCTATGTACAAAATAAGTTTAGCTTGAAAGATGTAACTAATATACAAAATGGATTATTTTTAATATTTAAATTTAATAAATAAAATTTTAGGCTCCAAAGGATTATCAATATGTGCATTGCTCTGGGAATATGTTTGTGTTAATACGCTGCCCTCAAAGTAATGTACAAAAAGAATCTCCTAATCCTCAAGAATCTTACATAACAAGATTAGTGTATGGGCATATACATGGCACAAATATACCACGAAAGGTACAAGCAATATTTTTTCTACAATAAAACGATAAATTATAATTCTACAACTAAAAAATAACAAAATAATTGCAGGTTGGATTCTTATGGTCATGGAATCATATGATTGCTAACAAAAAATGGAAGTCTTTGGTAATAAATTGCTCACCAGAAGCTGAACTTTTCCAATTGAAAATGCTGAAAGACTTTAAGGAATTCTGTTCTAACCAAGACCAAAGATTATCGAAATTTTGGGAACATTGTTGGGAGTTGAAAAAGAAAAATAACAATCTAGAAAATCATGCTGAAAAGTGAATAAATAGGGGTAGATTATTTTTTATATAATAAAAGACAAAACAGTTAAATAAATGTCTAATACTTTTATTGTTTAATATTTTAAGATAAAAACTAGTTGGGATGTGGGTTTGACCCCTTCGGTCCACACGTAGATCTTAGATCGTATTAGTACATGGCGTTTTTCAGGACTTATCTCTTTACTGTAAGGCCGTTAATACATCATTTGACTCCCTTTATCCTATTCTCATCTATCCTCAATCAAGCTTACTTATAACTTAGATCAGCGGTCAGCAACCTATAGCACGTGCGTCACTAGGCACACCATGAAAGTGACACTATATAGTAAAATCTATGTTAACAAAAATCTTGATGTCTGTCTATCGTGAGTTTGGGTCTGAAGATCTGGAGCCGGTTCGTGTATGGCGAACGACGATAATCGTACGAAAAAAAATTGAAGTCGAAAAATTTTGTCGACAAAAATTTTGGCGTTCGCATAGGTCGATAGAAAATCTTTCGTGTTCTCGATAGAAACAACAACATTCAAATACGAAAAATGTTACAACTGCTGTAAAAATATACAACAATTTAATATTTGAAAATTATGAATCAACATAATGCAAACCGTCGATAACCCAAGACCTTTCGATTGTCTTTCCTCGGCTTTAGACGAAAATTTTCAATTTTTCGACCTACGCGAACCCGAGACGAAATTTTTTTTTCGTCTTCGACATGCACGAACCGGCCCCTGAACTTCTATTCAGTCTGAATTTTCGTTGACGCCATGTAAATTTTGCATTTGAATTAACAGCCTGCTATGCTAAACTGTCGTCTTCCCCTGTGTGTAGGTAGCGAATCGTGAGGTCTCCTGCACTCCACGGCCTGTCATGCGGATCCCGGAAGGCCAATCGCTCAGTGAGACTGAATAAAGGCTGGAGTACAATAATTCCGTTTTGAACCGCGCCGTATCCGTACCGTTCCGTGGAGTTGGATAACTGGCTACTGAATAGGCAGTATTATTCATTCCGGTTTTGACCACTATCAAGTTTAAAAGAAGTGATGCATTAATAATAAAATGTACAGTCAATTATTAGAAATTTCCGGACATATTTTTAATTCAATAAATTTTTCGTCCTCCATGTTTATGTTTTAAATTCTTCTTCTCCGTTAGCTGGCATCCGAGCGGGACGTCCCCGCAACGGATACGCTGCTGTCGGTGCCGCTGTATCTCGAACTCTATTCACGATTCGTTTCCGTTTTTGCGGGCTTTTGGCTACGTCTAGAGCCTCGGTAACTGATAATCGTTGAGACACCGAGGATCTGCATCAAGCATCGACCTCGAGCTTCTTAAGGTCCGGTTTGAGCAGTGTCCACGTTTCAGATCCATAAAGTAGAATCGGAAGGATCAACGTTCGGTAAGGCGTATTTTTGTTTAGATGGAAATATTTGTTCGTTTCCATATGCATCACTTGAGCGAGGCGAATGTTGCTGTTGCCTGGCCGATGCGGCTGTGAACGCGGGCGTCGATGCCACTTTCGTTTCCTCAACCAATGATCCCAAATATTTGAACACAGGAACCTGTTCGATTTGGGTTCCATCGAGGTGAACCCTGGCCCTCGATCCGCCCGTTGTGAGAACTTTGGTCTTTTCCGCATTGATTTTAAACCCGTCTGACTGGCCGATGCGGGAAACGTATAAGACGTCCGTTGCTTCGGAATCCGTGTCGGCAAAGACGGCGCTATCGTCGGCGAACATTAAGTCGGTTACGAAGTTGTTGTCGTATCGAACTTCAAGTCGTCCATCGAATGCTTCACTCATAATCGCGTCGATCACAACGTTGTAGAGAAGTGGCGAAGCGACGCTCCCTGTTGGACACCCGTGTGAATCGGGAACTCCTCGGATAAGTCGCTTCGAATATGAACGCTGAACGACAGTTTGTCTGCCGCAACGAATTTTTTCCTCCATTAGCTGACGGAGTGCGAGTATTTGATCAATACATCCTCGATGTGGTCTAAATCCCACTTGTTCCTTCCGGCTCGTTTGCTCGCTGTTTCTGGAGCCTCGATTGTATGATTTTCGTAAATACTTTGCCGACGATAGAAAGGAGGCTATTTCCGCGATAAGTTTTGCATTTCCGACTGACGCCTTTCTTCAAAATTGGGACAAAGATCGCTTTCTCCACGCCGAAGGGACACGATCCGAATGCCATTTGTGTGTTATGAGGACATTAAGTCGTTGTGTTAAGACATCACCTCCAGCTTTGACCATCTCGACGGTTACTTGGTCTATTCCCGGCGCTTTTCCATTTTTCAGCGATTTCGTTGCCTTGTCTACCTCAATAATTGTCGGTTTGGTATCGAGAAACTGATTCGTCGGCTGTTCGATAATAGGCGGCTCGGGTGCTGGACCTTACGGCGGATCGTGGTTGTACAGCTGGTGGAAGAATTCTGTCCACCGCTGCAGGCGTTCATGGGGAGAAGTCACGAAAGTTCCATCCGATTTTTTGATGTTGTTTTGCCGCCCAAACGACGGATTCTCTAGTACATTGTCCGGTACTCGTGCCTCGCAACCGCTTTTTCCATGTCGGCCACAACATTATTCCATTACGCTTCTCATTCCAATTTCAGTTTCTGTCGAACTTCTTTGTTCAATCGTCGGTATTGCTCAAAGTCGAAGTGTTTCATTCGCTTCCACTGATCGACAAGGTCCAGACAGCTGTCCGAGATCCATGGCTGCGTCCGTTTACGGATAGGTGGACACAACTCCATTGCACACTTCGCAATCGAATCCGACAATTACCTTTCTTCTACATGGATATCGTCCGGTATTGCGAACACCGCGAATTTGTCGGATAGTGCCAGTTGAAACTCTCGCCCGATGGCCGGGTCCCGTATGCCCAATTCTTCTTGGCTGGCGGTGGCACCATTTTCGGTGGCACCGTTCGAACCGTCCATTGTAGTCACCTAAACGCTCAATCAGAACCACTCCGTTCCGTCCGCTCTGCATGTTTTTTCTTTGTTCTTTTTGACATTCCGTCCGCTTCATTGTAGCTACCGCTCCGTTCGTCTCATGGAAAGTTCATGGAAATGTCAAATTTCCGACTTTTAAAAACGGACGGAACGGATTGGCGAGCCTTAACAATCCGACTTTTGACATTTGTGCGAAACGGCACGGTATGAATCATTGTACTCCAGCCTTAGGGCTCAAGCAGAACCAATCCGTTCCGTCCGTTTTTAAAAGTTGGAAATTTGACATTTCCATTAACTTTCCATGAGACGAACGGAACGGTAGCCACAATCAAGCGGACGGAATGTCAAAAAGAACAAAGGAAAAACGTGCGGAGCGGACGGAACGGATTGGTTCTGTTTCAGCCTTTAATGTGTGGCCTTCATCGGGCCACACCTGTCGACCGGGTCTTAAAGGCCACGGCATGTATGTGAATGGGGCCTTAAAGTTGTTTTGTCAAAGGTTTTTACTACACAAATAAAATTATCTTCTGACTTTTACTTTTTTGGTGGCTCGCTTAATGTGCAGTAGTCTAAATTATTTGTTTTGTGGCATTTGCATTAAGTACTTAGATAACATGGCTTTCATCCCACTTATTGGCCCCTATTGCGAGTGTCGATTAACGATCGACTCGACTATAGTCGATGGTGTCGATCAATTCTCTTTTTGCCATTGTATAACCCAATCGACAAATATTTGGGCTACTCTGATTAGAAAATTATTTTTGTTGTTAAAATTCATTTCAAATTTTGTCGTGAGCAAAAAAGCAATCGATAAAAGTCGACTGTCAAATCGCCAATTTTCGATTACAATCGACATTCGCAGTATCAAACTAAATAGTCGACACTCTATAATCGATAATTGTCGCTTGTCGATTAGGTATCGACACTCGCAATAGGGGCCATTATTATTATAACTACTACCATTTCTTCTTTATTAATAAATCTAGCAAAATACAAGTAAGTTTTCCGCAAAATTTCGCAGCCGTCATGTTGCTTTAACGATATCCGCACATCAACGTACTATAAACTATACCATTAATAATTTAACATCAGGCAACACAAGTATATTAGACCAAAAACCAGAAAGGCGACAACATAAAAATAAAAAAAATGAAAATTGTCAATTTGTACTGTCAAAAGTTCTGTTATCCAATTTAAGTAGTTAATGAAATGTGTGATTCAATTAAATTATAGTCTCAGAACGATTGCTAATTCGCAGGCGATGCCGGGAAATTATTGTTCTTTAGCTGAAGTATTATCGATATAGTATCCAAAAAAAATCAATTTTCGAATATGTGAATTCAGTGGGACGACAAAATTATTTTTTTTGTAAACTTTCCCATGGCGCAGTTTACTTGGTTAGTTTCGTACATCAATCGCCTCTTAACCCATTTTTTGACTGTTTTGTTAATATAATTGAACAAAGCTTAATTAAATTGAACTCGAGATGTCAACCCAATCTTGTGTATTGTAAGCAAAACTCGCAACAAGTTATATTTGGTATTTGGTTTCAGTTCTGTGGGGGGCTGATTTTTTGTAAACATAAACCCCACCTACCTCAATTTGGTTAAAAAGTTTCCTTTATGCACATACCGGATCTAATTTCACATATTAATCGCACAATAAAATAATTAAATAATGCTAGAATGCTATCGCTTTCTGTATTTTCCAGATAAGCATAGTGTAAATATTTAAATAATTTATTTCGTTTTAGGTATCAAAAGCAAAAATCACTACATGAAAAACAACCAAGTGAGCATGTGCCTTTATGCTCTGTTACTGACGTGCAGCTACGGTTTTTATGTCCCGACGACTTAGAAGAAGTATATTATTTATAAATTCTATTGTTCACCATAAATAATACTGTATATGTCTCTTAAGGTCCGAACATTATGTCAGGACTGGTTTCCAATAGACTATCCTCTATCTTGGTATGCGGATATAACATCAAGTTCACGATTTTTTGCTCTGGCAGCAGTTTATAATTTGGTTATCATTGGTCTCATAGTAGCTGAGATAAAACCATATAGTAAATTAAACAAAGAGGTGATGAGGATTAAGATTCCCTCAAAAAACAAAATTACATATATTTATTCTACATATATATAGGATAAGGGAATTTTACCAGAATCAATGGGAAAAAATGCCGATGTAGGCTATATTTTATCTTTAGGTGTTCATAGAAAACATAGACGTAATGGAATTGGGTCATTATTATTAGAGTCTTTAGTAAATCATTTGACAACAGCAGAAAGACATTCTGTTAAAGCCATTTTTCTTCATGTATTAACAACCAATCAGCCAGCCATTTTATTCTATGAGAAACGAAGGTATTTATTTGTTTTTTATATTAAAAATATTGATATGTATTTATGTTAATTATTGCAGATTTCATCTTCACTCTTTTCTGCCTTATTACTACAATATTCGAGGTAAAGACAAAGATGGGTTTACATATGTCACGTACATAAATGGCGGCCACCCACCTTGGACATTATATCCTTTTCAAAACGCTTTTATATTATAATTTAATCAAGTAATTAAGGTAATATAGTTTTCAATAAGTTTGCAATGCCTCAGAAAAGTTAATGTAAGGTAACATATCACAGCCTTTTAGCTGTCCTTTTAATTGACAATCGTGTCGCCTCATCTCTCCATTACCAACTTTATTTCTAGAGATCTAGTGGCGGTCTCGGTTCCCACCGCTAACGGATTGCAAGAAATCGTCCATGCGTCCGCATGCTCCCCGGGGATGTAGCAATGGTGCCACCCCAGGAGTTTCAAGAACTCATAGAGTTCTGTCGCAAGACAGACCGGCAATTCGCCATTGACTGTGTTGCAAATGCTCACAATTCCATCTGGGTAGTACCGTTGTAAACCAAAGGGGTGAGTGTCTTCTAGAATTTCTTGTTATGAATAACATAGATATTGCAAATAGGGGATACAAACCCACTTTTATCACTGCTAGTACAAAAGGAGGTGCTGGATCCCATCTTCACAAGCAGGCTTCTCTCCAACAGGATTGAAAACTGGCGTGTTTTGGACGAGACCTCACTGTCGGATCATTTGCATATTAGATTTGGCATTGCGGGCCTCCCACGTATCCGCGCCGCTTCTTTGGTTTCTAAGAAAATCAACTAGTCTAAGTTTCAGGGGCTTGTGGCCTCGAAATCAGACCTGCTTGCTGCTTCTAACAGCTCAGTGTGTTAACTGGACAATGCGGCCACTTTCAGTCGTCACGTAAAGTTCTCTGGTCGAACGACAGTTTAGCTGCAATGCGTAGCGATGTTAGGAGATTGTTCAATAGAGCAAAACTTACCGGGCATAGGAATGAATATAGGTTCACCCTATCAGCCCTACAAGTAGTTGAGACGTTCCAAAAGGATTGCTCGGGGGAAACACTGTGAGAGCCTTCAGACTCTAGCAGAGGCTACTAAACGCCAAAAGCTACTTTCCAAAGACTCCTTCAACGGAGTGGGCCTTCTCAAAAAGGAGGATGGCTCCTACACCTCTAACCATGAAGAAACTTTGAGGTACCTGCTCAAAGAGCACTTTCCAATCCTCCAGACCGCTTGCCCATTGGATGCTGGGTATAGTATAGTATAGGACCATCCCAGACCGTTATTCCCGGAGTCTTTCTGGGAACATCTTCGACCGTGACAAGTTTAAATGGACAGTGGCCTCTTTTCAATCCTATATGTCCCCGGGAGGAGATGGAATTTTTCCGGAACTTCAAAACCTTGATTTAATTATGGACAACCTGGTTCCAACCATCTGGAGGAAAGTCGTGGTGGTTTTTATCCCGAAACAAGGCAACAGACTCCTGGAGCTTCCTAAATCGTTCAGACTTATCAGCTTAACCTCTTTTCTTTTGAAAATGATGGAAAGGCTGCTAGACCTTCATATTAGGTGCAAGCTGGAGCTCTCCCTTCCTCTACATAGCTCCCAGTTCGTTTACTCGAAGGGTAAATCAACACAGGTTGCTTTACACCTTTGCCCAGAAACTGATTTATTTATGTGCGTTCCTTGACATCGAAGGTGCTGTCGACAACACAGGCTATGATTCTATCCCTACGGCACTGGCTCCCAGAAACTTAGCTCCTCACACGATTGAGTGGATAAATGCCATGCTTGTAGATCGTGACATATCTTCTTTAGGTGTCTCCACCATTAGTGTTAAGGCTATTAAGGGCTGCCCTCAAAGTAGAGTCTTATCCCCGCTACTCTGGTCACTAGTTGTGGATGAACTTCAAACTATCTGAATCTGGTTTCGATGTCATCGGTTATGCAAATGATTTCGCCATAATTGTCTTTGAGAAGTTTAACTTGACCATTACAGAGGTCATGAGAACAGCACTCCGAGAAGTTCAAAGATAGTGTACCACGCAGGGCCTGTCAATCAACCCAAATTAGGCTGTCTTGGTTCCAAACGCTAAAAAGTGGATCTAGGTAGTATTTGGGAGTAAAGTTAGACAAGAGACTGAACTGGAACGCTCAACTTGACTACGTCATCAGCAAATCCACAAGGGCCATATGGGCCTGCAAAAGGCTTCTGGGTAAGACAAGGGGTCTTACACCACAAATGATGTACTAGATGTAAAATACGATCGTTAAACCTGCGGTTACTTATGCCGCTTTAATTTGGTGGCCTAAGACTAAACAGTTTACGTCGATCCTCAAGCGCAGCAAACTGCAACAGCTTCCTTGCCTCTCCATTACCGGAGCTATGCGGACCTGTCCCACAGTTGCAATGGAGGCAATCATTGGATTTTCCCTTTGCATATCTTCAATCCAATTGGCCATTACATGAATTGCGGTTACTATTTATTTTTTTGATGGTGCACGGGTGTTGCTGTGCATTGCTGCTGCTTTCTTGACGTTCCTGTCCAAAAGTTGATTCTCGTCGCTGCACAGCAGCCTTCCATCCGCACTCTTAACGGCATGCTTTTTAGTAAAGTGCTATCCCGAGAGCTGTTTAGTACCTTACTGTTGCCTGTGTTTGCCGCGTTTTTTGCTTTTTCTGCGAGCTCGTTTATCTACGACCTTGCATGCCTGGAGACTTTTTTTTACCTCCCGGTGTAATGGTGAGTATTCCCGATCAAGTCGGTGACGTATGTCCGCGTCGCTTGTAGAGTTGACTTTATTTTTGAGAGCCTTTCTGCGTTCTTTTTTTTTGCCAGGTTGTGTCCGAGATCTAGTCTTGCTGGTTTCTTTGGACATAACCGATGCTTGTTTCAGCTGCTGTTATAATAGCGCTCTTTGTAGTATTCCACAGTTCTTCAATGTTATTTTCGTCAGAAACTCTGTTGGCTTAAAAGGTTTGTTGTTGTCTTCCAGCGAATTCTCGCCTTTTAATGCTGTACCACAGAAGGTCTTCGTTGAACCGTCTACGGTTTATGGCAATATCGTTGGACGTTTCTGATTGCGCCGATTTTGAGGAGTTGTTACTATCAAATGGTGGTCACTTCCAGTGTCTGCTCCCCTAAAGCTCCTGACATCCTCTAGAATAGTTCTCCATCTGCGGCTGATGGCCACGTGATCTATCTGATTTCTCGTTATACCATTGGGCGATACCAAGGTATCCTTGTGAATCTTCTTGTGACAAAAGTAGGTTCCATCTACCATGAGTTAACGATAATCTCACCATTGCTGTTAGTGACCTGGCCGATGCCTTGATATGCCATTGTGCGTTCAAGGCCTGTGTTGTTGGGGCTGATCTGTGCGTTTAGGTCTTCTTCTTTTTTAACGGCGCTACAACTGGGATCTGGTCCTGGCCTCTCGCAACTGTTCTCTCCACCGGTCCCGGTGCGTTTAGGTCACCCATTAAAATAATGATGTTTACCCTCGCCGCAAAATCAGCGCAATCAGAAACGTGCAACAATATTCCCATAAACCGTAGATGGTTCAACGTAGACCTTGGAGCGAAAAATCTCATTCAGTCGCATATAGAACTTTTCCTTAATGTCGTCTTCTGCGTTGTTGGAGCGTAGAATTGGACTAGCGTAGTACTTCATAGTCTGGTACGCAGGCGCATGGTAATAATCCTCTCAGAAACTGGTGATCAGCTAATGAGGCTGGACCTGGCTTCTTTGGTGATTATTACGCCAACGCTATCCCTACGGCTTTCAGTTTCGTTTCTCCCAAAATATAAGAAGGACTCTCTGTTTAGGCAGATATGTTCCCCCGCATCGGGCCATCTGATCTCGCTAAATCCCATAATCTTGATATCATATCGATTCATCTCGTTGAGGACTTCATCCAGCCGTCCTCCAGCAAGCATTGTTCTCACATACCATGATCCGATTCGTGTCCTTGTTCGAAAAGCTTGTCGTGTTGTCCATCTGGTTCCGAGGCATTGTTTGCCGATTCGTATCAATGGTGATTTTTATGGGAGCGGGTTGCTAACCTCCGAATTAAAACTCTGTTTTATGTCGCCTAGAACTAGAGTTGAGCCGGAGTTACAAGAGATTGTAAACACGAACTGCAGAGACATTTTCTTACTGCTTTCGCCGCAGTAAAATATCCAATTTAAACCGAGCCGTAGTGCGATTGTAAATACGAACTGGAGAGAAATCTCTTACATTTCTGAGGGAGTGAAATTTTATACTAAAGACACAATTCTTACATTTTTTGAGGGAGTTAAATTTTGTACTGAAGAGATAATTCTTACATTTTTCGAGGAAGGTAAATTTTGTACTAAAGAAACAATTCATACATTTTTCGTGGGACGTAAATTTTGTATTGAAGAGACAATTCTTTTTAAACTAAGACTGTGCAGCGTTGCAACTTTTGTGCCATTTGAACGTCTCTTTTCTAAAGCGGGTTAAGTTCTGGGAAAAAGAAGAAATAGGTTAAGTGGCAAAAGTGTCACAGATACTATTTTTAAATCTCTATCTATAACAAATAAAATATTTTCATGTTATTTTCAATTTTAGGGAGTTGCATTTTAAATCTGTAAATATGTTTTTCCTTATACAGTTAACAAAAATTGTAAAGAATATTTGTATAATTAACATTCATAGACACAATAATTATTATCCCCTCTTTCGCAAACGCAATAGATCTACCCGCATCGCAACATTTGAGCCATTCACTACGTGACGTGCTAGCAATACAATGGCACCTCGCCTCATTTGAATTGAGGCATTGTACTGGTTCAAAAGGAAAAAGAAGCTCCTCTTACAAACTCATTTTATAATCGTGTCCTAATCAACACTACCTAGAACTTACCATTCGCCCGTCTCCCTTTAACTCCTTTGGAAGAAGTAGTCCAGGGGGCACCGCGGGGAGGTGGGATTAGGACTTGCTAACAGAGTTCCTAGATTTCCGTCTGCAGTGATTGGCACTTTTCGAAAATGTCAACGATTTGCAATCACATCAAAAATTTAAAAGTCCTGTGACGATCAAAAGGTTGCCATGGCAATTTATTTGCCGAAATCATTTGCAGTTGCTTTGAAGCGAGTGCTTTGTTGCACAGATTATAATCAAATTGTTGACTTTGTTTTCGAACACTTGACGCAATCGTCAAAATTTTGCTAGAACACTTGATTCAAATCAAAAGTCAGTCATTGACATTTTCGAAAAGTGCCATTCTTCACAGGTTTTGACAAAAGTGGGAAATCGCGTGTCACCACTTTCCGAAGTCTTTGTTAGCCATTCACCCCCTCATGATGATTATGTAGGTACTATCTAAATGATAGTATTTTTCTATATCTATGTATATCTTAAAAAACATTTTAAAACAACATTAATATTAAAAAAAATAAACCTTAACCACATAGCACAGATCATTTAAAACATTGGGGCTCGAAAATTGCCGAAGCAGGCGGGATTTTCTCATGGATTGGCAAACGTATTGGACAAGTATTTCGTTGGTTATGGCATAGAACTGCATCATTTTTTAACATAGAAACACAATTTCGAAGGCGTCAGCTACCTTCACCACCGACGGCTCGTGAAATAAGATCAGTAATTAGAGACGGAGGACATAATAGCTCATGTGGTGACGGTATTTCCCAATTATCGTCACGGATAAATTAGGCTCATTTTGGAATAATTTTCTATCGATTTATAAAATCACCATCATCATATAATAGTGTTTTTTTTTTGTTTTTTTAAATCATTACAGCATGCAAAATTGTAAGTTATTATTAATTTATTCAAATCGTCAATGTTTATTATATATATATAAATTTGGGTCTTGAAATGTTGATAGCTAATTTTTAACAGAGCATATATAAGTATCACTGGTTGGTTAAACATTGAGTTTTATCATAATTCAAGTATTTGATATAAATTGTTTCAATTTTATTTCTTACATAATTACATATATATATATATAACATTTATTATTGAGTCATCGTTGGCGATTTGAGTTACAAATTGTACTAACTTCAAATCTTTTTAATTATTATTTGGCATTGTTGTGATTTAAATTAGACTTTTGTAACAGCTATAGTTACATAATCTACAATGCGGATATATGTATGATATATGATTGTATATTGTATACATCCTACACACAGCTTCTTTCGCTGTAACACTTACACACTAAGCTATAATTAATAAATTTAAAAAAAAAATACAATTTTTACTTTTTATTGAAGTAAATATTGTAAATTTTAACATAATTATTTTTTTTCGTCGGTTTAGGATCAACACAAAGGATATTATTATTAAAAGAAGCATGGGTGGGGGTGGGTATATTGTAATAATGCAGACAGAGATGGTGGAAAATTTTAAGACATGAGAGAAATTATGATGTAAGTTAAAAAAAAAACAAAATTGATGTTAAAATAAAGAAAGAGAAAAGAAAAATTGTTTTTGTAAATAAATATATATAAATATACATATATATAAAAATATATTTTGCCACAATAAAATTTTGATTTCATCTGTTCAAATAATATTTAAAAAAAAAATATATATATATATATATATATATATATATATATATATAAAACAAAAAAAATAAACTGAATGTGAAACAATGTAAAAATTACAACAATAAGCAAAGAAAAATGAATAAATATAAAGATAGTACAATTAAACAAAAAAAATAAAATAAACAACCACCTTAATAAAAAAAAGCATATTAATAAAACTAAAAAGAAATCATCAACAATAGTACAGTTAAAATAGTAAAAATAGCGGAAATGATTGGGTACAGGCTGAAAATTTGCACAGAGCTTCCTTTTAGGGTTCTTAATAAGGGGTTATAAAGTCTACCGATTTTTGGAAGCTCACTTTTTAGGGGGTTTTAGGGTCGAAATATCAGTTTTTTGCAAATACATTTTAAACCGTAAGTTCTATCATAAAATAATGTTCACAAAGTTTGTAGATCATATAATTCTCTATAAGTTATTATACATTTTCCTGTACGAATTGCCATTCATGAGATATCACCGTTTTAAAGATTTAAAATATTCATATGCACTCATTCGCGAGTTTGACTACGTTGTTAATTTTTTTAGGGGTGATTTCTGAATGTTTTTGTAGGAAAAATTTGTTCTAAGCATGGGGCTATCCACTAAGATACAGGGGGTTTACGAAAAACAATGTATTTTTTTTTTTAGTTTTCTTGGAGTTGAATAACTCCTAGACTAGTTATCGTAAATCACTATTCTTAAACTAATCTTTTAGGTAAATGTGTATTCTTTTAGTTAGTCTAAAAAGCAAAAACTTGGATGACCCCATTTAGAAGAAATGTAGGTTGAAGCATGAGCAAAATGATAAAAATCGAAGAAAATTGTGATTTTGCTCATCCTTTGAACCTATATATCTTCTAAACGAAGTCAGCCAAGTTTTTGCATTTTTTACTAATTAAAAGAACACACATTTACCTAAAAGATGAGTTTAAGACTAGTGCTTTACGATAACTAGTCTAGGAGTTATTCAACTCCAAGAAAACTAAAATAAAATACATTGTTTTTTCGTAAGCACCCTGTATATTAATGGTATCCCCTTCACCCCTAAAAAAATTAGCAACGTAATCCAACTGGAACGTCTGATAACCTATACAAGTCTCGAATGAGTGCATATGTATGAGTGTTTTAAATCGTTAAAACCGTATATCTCATGAATGGCAATTCGTACAGGAAACTATTTTATAACACTTTTTATAGAGAATTGTATGATCTACAAACTTTGTGAACATTACTTTATGATAGGACTTACGGCTTAAGATATATTTACAAAAAACTGATTTTTGACCCCAAAACCCCCTAAAAAGTGAGCTTCCCGGGGTAGAAAATCGGTGGACTTTATAACCCCTTCTTAAGAACCCTAAAAGGAAGCTCTGTGCCAATTTTCAGCGTGTACCCAATCATTTTCGCTATTTCGCCTTTTCGGCTTAATTTAACTATGTATACTACAATAAAATGTTATTAATGTAATTTTTGCACAAAAAGGACAAACAATTTTTATTTTAAATTGCTCTAAAGAAGGATAAAAATTGTTTCATCATATTTTTTTGTTATTATTATTATTATGTTGCACAAAAAAAAAGAAAACAAACACATACTATGCCATAAGAAAGAAAAAATATTAACACAAATGTTATTGATTTATATAAAATGGTACAGACATATTTTTTTTCGTTTTTTGTTTTTTAAGAATTTAAATAGAAAAATATTTATTTAATTATCTTTTATTTTTCTTTCATTTTAAAATTTAAGTAAAAAAAACACAGTTTTATGGTACCAAAGTATTCATATTAACAATAAAGTAAATATTATGTAGATAAAATTAAAAATGTTAAACAAAACGCTGTAATATATTCTTTTTTTTTTGTTCTCTGTGTTAATATTAATCATAAATGTGAGAAATTTTATCGCTTCTATGTTTTTATGAATAATTTTTACACATACATACATATGTCAGTTTTCTCTTTCGATTTTCGTTAATAGCCCAAAAATTTTAGCAGAATGTGCTAGGAATGGGTCCGTTTGTCTCTTAACATCCTAGGGGTGATATTAAGCGGAGGGTCTACGAAGGAATGATTGAATTGGCAAAATAACCATCCAAATGACAATTCTTTGCATTCCCAATCTTTCTATGATCCGTTCGCTGGCGGTACAAGCGGGACGTCCTCACAGCGGATACGCTGCTGTCGGTGCCGCTGGATCTCGAAATCCATTCACGATTCGTTTTCATTCTTGAGTAACTGATGATCGTTGATTCTTTAAGTCACCTTCAATTTTTTTTTTATTTAGGTTTTCTTCGGTGCCGATCGCTGAATTCTCCAGTCTGCCTGACTATCAGAGAAGTTTACGTGGCAAGCGGTTATCATCCTTTCGGCAAACATGTCCAAGCCACCGTAGTCGACGTTTTTGTATTTCTTCTTCGATCAGTGTCTGTTGATCGTATCTTTGTCTAGCTGTCGCGTTTCGAAGACGATCGGGGATTGAGGTACCGAAAATCTGTCTCAAGCATCGCATTTGGAAGACCTCGAGCTTGTTGACGTCTGGCTTGAGCCCGATCCATGAAGAATAATAGGAAAGATGATCGTTCGGTAAAGGTGTACTTTCATTTTAAATGGTAGTAATATTTGTTCGCGTCCATATGCACCACTTGAGCGACGCGAATGGTGCTGTAGCCTGGCCGATGCGGCTGTGAACGTCGGCCGACAAAGCCACGTTCTCTTCAACCGAACATCAAATCGGTTACGAAGTTGTTGTTGTAATATCAGCCCCTGCGCTGAATGTCGAGTCGTGATTTGTGACAAGTTTTTTGAGTTGAAGAAAGTGACGTTTTAATCGAATACGATTTTCAACATAGTGGCCTAGAGTGGAAGTGCTAAGTGCGAGTTTAGCCCGCTATGCTGAAAGTTGCAATTCGTCTGAAACGCCACTTTCTTCAACTCAAAAAACTTGTCACAAATCACGCCTCGACATTCAGCACAGGGGCCATCGAATTCCGCGTCGTCCATCAAATGCTTCATGCATAATCGTTGAAGAGAAGTGGCGAAGCAACGTCGAAATGATGGGCGACCTCAGATATTGTTCCAAAGAATTTCTATTTGAATGTATTCAACTTTCCAGCAAGAACCGCCGCTACTGCCAACAAATTATCTTCGTCCATCGTACTATGCGACTTAAAATACGAGCAATGTTTATAGAATAGAAGTGTACGTCGTTCGTCGTACGGACAACACTGTTCGACGTACGCGGAGTAAAACGAAGATAGTGTGTAGCGGGCTTAACCGTAGGGAATGTGCTAACCAAGTAGCTTACAGAGTTATTGTATCTTAATGTAGCTTCTAAATTGAGTTTTCTATTAAGCCGCGATTTTAAAAAGTCAACAATTTCAGATACAGACCGATTTTGATTAGATAACATTTATAGCTACAATTTAAAAATTTGGTTACCATTTTTACGATTGTTTTTTCGTTGAAAAGAAAGACAGTAATTTTTAGGATTATATATTGAAGTAAATTTCCTAGTTCTATTGGCGATGAACTAAATTAATCCATAAATCATAGAGCTCTTGGGGGGGATGTCCTTCATTTCTCCCCTTGTATCCGCCACTGTTCTACACTCCTTCCTTTCATATTTGTTCCGTAGTTTTCTTTTATTTATTTATTTATTTGCCAAACAAGGCATACTTAAATTTACTACAGATATATACAATGCATATTTATGACTAAGGTACAAAGACAGCTTAAGTCTATGCTTATTGATGGTAATAGTTGTGATATTAGGAGGGGTATAGGATTTTTTTAATGTGGGGTGAGAAGCAAGCACTGAGACTGTTAAAAGTCATACAAAATCTGTTGACGGGTCCGTTCTTTGCATATTCTGTCCGATGAGGGTATTCTTTAAGCATTTTTGTATGCCTATTGTGACGCACTTCGGTTCTGAACTTGTCGGACTTCTATCGGACAGGAACTGTACCTTAACGTTATCGTTTAGGATGTCCAAAGTTAAGCAATAGATAAGCACTTTCCTCCTATGTGACAGTGGCATGAGTTCTAACTTCTTGAGTCTGTCCATGTAGGGCGGTAAGTTGAAAAACTGGCGCGGGTCATGTAGGTTTCTCAGAGCGAAGAGGAGAAATTTATTCTGGATTGATTCCAACCTCCTGCTGCTTACCTGGAATATAGGGTCCCAGATCGAGCACGCATATTCCAAGATTGAACGGACGAGCGAACAGAAAAGAGTTTTTGTGACCCGAACGCTATTGAATTCTTGGGCTCTTCTCTTTATAAAGCCCAGAAGCTTGTTGGCTCTTGCAGCAATATTATCGTAGTGCAAGTACACGGTCTAACAACTTGATCGAGCTGTGTGTTTCTTTTGCGAGAGAGGACTAGGGTTTGTCGGTTTTTTAAAACCGGGTTTGAAACCTTGGTTTTAAAAGAAAATTATGCAATTCGAAAACCGGGTTTTTTCATTAACAAAAACCGGTTTAAATTTAAACATAAAACTTCAACCTATACCCCGCTTCACCGGGCGAACTGCGCAACTTCAAGTAAATTTGTGTACTGAATGAAATTTAATTTAAACCTCAGTTCCCATACTTTTTCACATATTGAACTCAGGAAAAATCAAGCCTGAGTTCGCCGGAACAACATGAAATTGAGGTAGATCGTAAAATAATGGAATGCCATTCCAGTAAGCTTATGCATTTCTCACTTTTGACGAAAAAGCAACAACAATTTCAAGCACGAACAGAACATGCCACCCAGTGAAGCCACCAATGCGAATTGAACTGAACTTTATTGAAACTGAAGCTTGAGAAGCCGAGGTAACGGTATTCATGAATTATATCTTTTAAAAAGATGCAATTTTATCGGGTAATTTTCACCATTATACAAAAGAAGCATTCTCTACATTACACATTACCATTGGCACAACTGCGGCTTCCATTCTCAAGTTCCAATTTTCGATGGCGCGTTCGAGCAGTTCTCAATCGTAGCCGTACTCTTTGGATTTTACGTAGCCCAAGAGGAAAAAGTCTATAGGTGTGCTATCACATGATCTAGCCGGGCAAGTCATTGGTCCGTAAGGTGAAATGAACAGCTCAGAAAAAAGTACCTCTAAATGTATCATTCGTTATGTCTTGTTCTTCGTATTTAAAAACTCGAAACCGGTTAAAACCGGTTTCTTGAAAAAGTTAAAACTAGAAAACCGGTTTTCAAAAAAGTCGGGTTTTGTATAAACTCGACCCGGGACCTTTATAAATTTATACATTATAAATTTTGAGGTCGTCGGCATATAGAAGAGATGCGGAATATTTTCTAGTGTATCCGATATTGAATAACAGAGGGCCTAGATGGCTACCCTGAGGGACCCCGGAAGTTATTGCGATTTCTTTTGACAGAAATCCTTGAAATCTGACAACCTGAGTTCTGTTATCGAGATAGGATTTAATCCATTCCAGGGCAGGACCAGATATTCCAAATTTTAGTAGTTTTTTACTTAATATATTATGATCGATACGATCAAAGGCTTTGCTGAAGTCAGTATAGACCGTATCTATATGATGACCATTCTCCAGAGCACATAGCAGATCGGAAGTTAGAATGATAAGGATTGTAATAGTCGATCGTCCCTTTCTGAAACCATGTTGCTGTTCATTAAGACATGGGTCGATTAGAGCGGTAATCTTATCGTAAACAAGTTTCTCTTTTGTTGTGTGAAAAATAAAATTACTATCTCGACACGCTGTTCAAGCTAGTTTTATATGTACTTCATTTAGTAATGCATTTTGATGGGGTTTTGAATGTAGCAACTTTCATTTATACATATCTTAATACTGCATGCACTGTAGTTCACTTCAAGAGGAAATACTATTTATTAAAGAGACACATTTAACAACAACGAATTAACATGCACTTCACTAATGTAAATATGTTTTCATCATATCGATATATTGGTTTTTCATGCCATTATTTTTAGGCCCATTGGACGATGAACAAGTCAATTTAGTTTTACATTTACAGAAAAAAAAATAGGGAAAACAAATTATTAAAAAAATGCTGGTGCCATTTCTGAAAATGTATACATATAGAAAATATTTTTATTCTCGTTTCGTTTTTAAATAAATTAGCTTAACCAGTAAACTGCACGGCATTAAACCTACACAGTAAAATAATCAAGATTATTTCACTAAAAAAAGTACTTCACTAATTATTTCTACTATTACTAAAACTTTTGGACTATAATTAATAATTAGTTAAAAAAAACATTTTAATATTTTTCTTTTAAAAGTTTTGTAATTAAAATTTTTGTTGTAAAGTGAAGGTATTTTTCAACAAAAAAAGCAAAAATTAGAGAAATAATAAAACTAGTAACATTCCACCTAGAATATTAATTTCTTTTAAAAAATGTGATTTTACCATTAAAATCTGAAAAAATAAATACAAACGCATAAAAAATAAACTAAAAATAAACGTTACTAGAGAACCACCCACAAATAAAGAAAATAATTAATAAAAAAAACAAAACATTAATAAAAAAAATTCTGAAAATACTTTTGTCGAAATTGTATTTTCTTTTAAAGAGATAAATAAAAAACAAAAACAAATGATATAACATAAAAAATTAAAAATAGTATGCAATGGCAGTTTTATCTTTAAAATAAAATGTAATTCTTAGAAGAAGAAAAAACACGCAAAACAATTCAATTATCTTGTAAGGAAATTGCTTTATTTTTTTTCCTTTTATTACTTTTGTTCATTAGTACAACCCTAAGTTATCCTGAATGCCAAATATATATTTTGATTTTTGTAAATTGTTCATAATATTACGAGTATTAATGATTGTAGATTATTGTTGCTTACTTTCTTAGTTTGAATTTTTATTTGATATGTTTAACTGGTTTTTGTGTTGATATTTTGTTTTTTTTTTTAAATTTTAATCATCATTAGTTTTATTTTCATTTTTAAATATATTTTGGTATTTATTTTTTAGATTATATATTGGTCTGATAAATAAAAATCATGATTTCAGTTCATAGTAATAGATTTTATCAATTTATAATAAAGGACGTAGTTGTGGCCAGTCATCGGTGGATTAGGTGAAATAACATGTAGTATATAAAAATATGCATATGCCGCAACTATTTTCGACTATGGAAGTGCGATCATAACCTCCTAGTGGTGACCACTGGTACCTGTTCTATGAGAGAGGATTAGTTAATATGATTGGAACTCCGCCGTCGTCTGGTTCTAAGTCCACGGTGTGAAAAGAGGAGGGTGGTCGACCTGCCAAATTGACCAGAATCGGGAAACCGAAGAAACTAGGCAAGAAAACGCAGGGATACACGAACTTACTATTCACGAAATAATAAAACTGCATCAGAGGCGGGGGGATCAGGGATGCTGGTGAGAAGTGGGCTACTGGCCGAACACCCAAATTAGTCACACCGAAAATGGAAATTCAATTCGCCGCGTGGAATGTACGAACAGAACATCACGTCGGTCAAAAGGAAATCATAGCAATGGAACTGTTGAAATGCAATATATCAGTTGCTGCGCTATCTGAACTACGACCGGATCGGGGACATTGACATCGTCCCACCAACAATCGACGAAATGATGACGCTTTACTACTCCGGTGGTGAGAGAAGAGAGGCCGGCGTCGGGTTTATGATCGATCGACGGGCTGCCAGCAGCGTTATCGCATTCCAACCGATATAACCATCAGTGGAACGATCAAGACCCATATGGTATTCGTTTATACCCCAACCGAGACCAGCACGGACACGAACAAGGACGAATTTTATGATCAGCTTCAACAAACGCTGGATATGATACCTCGAACCGAACTAATAATACTCGCCGGGGACTTCAATGCACGTTCAGGAGCATATTGAACCGTCTGGGAAGGAACGATGGCCAAATTCGAACACGAGTAATTAACGACAACGGCTTACGCCCGCTTTCATTCGCAGCGTCAAACAACTTGATCGTTGGCAACAGCATTTTCCGCCATCCACTCAAACACCAACTTACCTGGCGAAATCCATCCGGCAAAGACTAGGCGATGTTAGACTACATTTTGATCAATGCAAGATTCCGATCGATGCTCGCCATACCGGATCGATGTCTGGACCTCGCCGATCAGCGGAAGCGAATGAAACAAGTCAACTTTGAGCAATACCGAAGATTGAACAAAGAAGTTCGACAGAAAATGAAATCGGAACGAGAAGCGTACTGGAATAACGTCGGCCGACTTGGAAGAAGTGGCGTCAAGGCACGAGTACCGGACGCTGTACCAGACAACCCGGCGGTTAGGCGGCAAAACAACATCAACTAACAACAACATCAAAAAATCGGATGGCACTTTGGTGACTTCTGCCGATGGGCGCCTGCAGCGGTGGGGAGAATTCAACCACGATTCGCCACACCATCACCCGAACCGCCGATTATCGAACAGCGGACGAATCAGTTTCTCGATACCGAACCGACAATTATCGAGGTGAAGACAGCAATTAAATCGCTGAAAAATGGAAAACTGCCGAGAATAGACTAAGTAACCGACGAAACGATCAAAGCCGGAGGCGATGTCTTATCACGATTCCATGTCCTCATAACCCACATATGGTATTTGTATCGTGTCCCGTCGGCCTCTTTCCGATCGTTGGCAAAGTATTTGCGAAAATCATACCATCGAGGCTACAGAAACATAGAGAGCAAACGAGCCGGAAAGAACGCCGGGGTTTAGACCATATCGACGATGAATTGATCAAATATTCGCACTCCGTCAGCTAACAAAAGAAAGAATTCGTTGCCCCAAACGAATTGTCGTCGTTTTCATTAATTTCAAATCCGCTTTCGATTGCATCGGTTGGAGCAGCTGTGGAGAGCCTTGGAAACCGAACACGTGGCATTGAGAATCATCCAACTTCTCCAAGCGTCGTACGATGGCTCAATCAGGAGCGTTCGTATTCGAAGCGACTTCTCCGAGGAATTCCCAATTCAAACAGGTGTCCGACAAGGAGACGTCGCTTCGTCACTTCTCTTCAACGTTGTGATCGACGCGATTATGCGTGGAGCATTCGATGAACGGCGCGGAGTTCGATACGATGACATCAACTTCGTAACCGACTTCATGTTCGCCGACAAAGATGCCGAAACATCGGACATCTCATACGACATTTCCCGCATCGCCTGGTCATAAAGGTTAAAAATCAATGCGGAAAGGACCAAAGTGCTCACAACGGACGGATCGAAAGCCAGTGTTCAGCTCGATCGAATCCAAATCGAACAGTTTTCGATGTTCAAATATTTAGTATCATTGGTTGAAGAGAACGTGGCTTCGACGGCCGACGTTCACAGTCGCATCGGCCAGGCAACAGCAAAATTCGCCTCGCTCAAGTGGTGCATATGGAAACGAACAAACATTACCATCAAAACGAAAGTACGCCTTTACCGAACGTTGATCCTTCCGATTCTTCTTTATGGATCTGAAACATGGACACTGCTCAAACCGGACGTTAAGAAGCTCGAGACCGTCCAAATGCAATGCTTGCGACAGATTGTCGATGTCTCACTCCACGATCGCCTTCGAAACGAGAGTTAGACAAAGATGCGATCAGTAGACACTGATGGAAGAAGAAATACAAACACGCCAACTACTGTGGTTTGGAAATGTTTGCCGAATGGATAATAACCGCTTGCCACGTAGATTTCTCTGGCGAGACCGTCCCGCAGGCTGTAAAATCCAGCGATCGGCACCGAAGAAAACCAGGCCAAAGAATATCGAGAGGCACCTAAAGATTCAAAGATTATCAGTTATCGAGTCTCGAGACGTCGCCAAAAACCGGCAAGTATGGGAACGAATTGTGAATAGAGATCGAGTCCCTGCGTCACCGACAGCAGCGTATCCGTTGCGGGGACGTCCCGCTCAGACCGCCAGTTAACAAATCAAAGAAGAAGAAGAAGATGTGCCTCTGGACCCTCGGATATGAGTTGGCGGACCCTCGGATAGTAATCTACCTAGTGACTTGTTGCTTGTACTTGGCTCAATCAACAGGGACATTGCATTCGTTCCTTTCATAAATAAAATGATTCGACTATGACAGAATCTTCCGCAATCAGTATTTCCTACCAGGTCCCCCACTTAACCTTTCGGGGCCTAGGTCTAAAATATTATTGGGGTCTTTTAGGGTTTCAATCTATTTTCGAGTAACCTTCTGACCTGGAGCCTGAAGCAATCCGCCCCACCCCCACTTGTAGTGGACCCGTTCCACACAACACCCAAGAAGGCAAAAGAAGGGTTCCTCGCCCTCTCCTTCAACACCTTTATAAGCATTTAAAACCTCAAACCTAAGGTGCCGTCAATAATGCACTGACTTCTTCAGCTGCAGACTTCCATTTGCTGAATATAGCAGAGTGACGCGCAATCATGCGTTTTTGACTGAGCCTTCGAGCTGCGGTTGACTATCCGGTTCAGTGCAGTGACGTCAATTGTCAACTGATAGGTCAGAGGAAGTTACTCAGCCCCATATACTTCACTCTGATGCCTTATCAAACAACAATTTATTAACAGTTCGAGTTGATCAGTGCATTGACTCGTGTATCACGGAGCTATGCTTGCTACAGCTACACTAGACATTGCACCATCACGCGGGCCAACGCAATTACGCTACAGTAGTACAAAGGGTGTTTTCTGAGCTTAGAACTACGACTTAAAAAAGGTAATTTTCGGTAGATCAAAAATATCAAATGCATAATTACGCACCTTTTTGATAACGAAACAAAAAAAAAGATTGATAAGACGCTATTTGAAGTGATAAAAACAGCCTACGATTAAACTCTAGTAATCAATTTATCATTAAATCAGACGTTATAGCACGGCCTCTTTATCAAGTTATTTAATCTTTTTATGTAATTGTTTTTAGTATAATTGATAATGTTGCTTTTATTGCAAATTAAAGTAATTTCATGATTCCCGCGAAAATGTATTCTCGAGCCGCCTGCGAAACTAAAATGCTTTAAACTATTAATAGTTTTTAGAGGAAAATCAAGTTTTTAGATGTATTAAAGTTGTTTCATGTTCCTTAAAGAAAAATCCTTACTAATCCTTATGCCGATGAAGAGTTTTCGTTAAGTAAACAGAAAGCCTTTTCCTCCAAGACCACTCGATGCCGTTTCCAGTTCTGGGTTGAATTGACAGATAAATAATTTTCCACTATATCGCCGTAGTATAGGTGCGGTAAAAGCCCAGTAGGAATTCTAGAAAGGCCTTACCGATGGAGCATTGAAATAAGTACTCATCTGGTAAGGGGTACCCCTTATTTTCTTGGTGCTAGATGAGCCCTTATATAACCCATTACAAGAGAAGGCAGATGGTAAGGTGTAGTCCAGAATTAGACCCAAACAAGTGAGAATCTGCCCGATGACTCAAGGGGGCTTTCCTGGAGTTTTCATAAATTGTATAGAAAAAAAGAAAACGGGCAATTATATTCGTCGACATAAAATGCGACATTAGCATACTCAATAGCCTGGCTCATTCGATACGGAGGACAAGCAGCTTTGGAGAAGTGGTTAGAATTTAGTTGGGGGACTGCTTAGGTAAAGCCACTCTCGGGCTTGGAAAGAAAAAGGCATTTGTAAAAGATGAACAAAATAAAAGCTTTTCGATACCGAATCACAATGTTCCATTTCCCGCTGGGACCCCAGTAGGACTTGTAAGCTTACAGAAGTACTGAAAAGAGCACTTACTAGTAAGGGGTAGGCCTTACTATACCCCTTACAGATGAGCAGTTATGTAAGTACTCTAAGGTAAGTACTTATGTAACTGCTCTAAGATAAGTAGAAAAGTAAGGCCTTACCTCCTATGACATCGTGTGTAAAAATAAGCACTTCTATAACGGGTAAAGTAAGACCTACCCCTTACTGGTAGGTATGGATTATGAAAGTAACAAGAAGGCGTGGATGACAAGTGAACTTTATGTCAGAAAAGGAACATTTTACTCTTTGTTGATAACTGTCCTGCACACCCAACTAATGTACAAGAAAAGCTAAAAAATATCAAACTATCAAACTTGCATATTTTCCACCTAACATGACCTCATTATTACAGCTAATGGACCAAGGCGTTATTAAAAATATAAAACAACATTATAGAAAACGGATTGTCATGAAAGTTCTCCTCAGTAAAACATGGGATGTGAATGTTAAAGAACAAAAAAATGCCAGTTGTTTCCGGAAAGCAGGGCTTATTAATTGAATATTGGGATGCAGAAGACTTTCTTCCGCTACTACCGAAAAATTAGCGAATACTTTGAAATAAAAAATTACTCTTTTGTGTATTTCTGTAAGTCGAAATCTCCGTAACTCGATTTTTTTGTAGTACCTTGAGATTCGAGTTAGGGAAGTTCCACTGTATATCGATTGTGAGACGGTCGGCCGATCAAAACTCACTGCGCGCAAGGGTTTGATGAAAATCTGGAAGTACATCCAATTTGACCCGGGGGTGGGGGCGGGGGGCCTTTATGTGTATGCTTCGATAATGCAGGACAAGCGCGTTCCAGACCTCGCCTCTATGAACAAAGACTTATGGCCAACACAATCAACAGAGGCATTGGATAGTCAGGTAGATGGTGTTGAGCTACTAGCTGACCCAGCGTTCTTCACCCTGGGTGTGACAATAAGGAAAGACCTGCGATGGAATGACCACATATTTCATTTGGGCCTAGAACTGCCACATAAAAAAGCTGCAAATTCCACTTATAGCCATCACCCCGCGGTATAATATACACATCATACATTCGACCTCAACTCGAATGCAATCCCCTATTTGAGTGGGCTTCGAAAATTACTTTGGCCTTCTTAGATAAAGCGGAAAAAAGGTCCCTCAAACTTATCGGTGAACCATCATCGACCCTCTAAGCCAACATAGCACATTTACTGTAATGTTTCTAATTGACTTACACTAATTTAATAATTTTATTGCAGAGAGCTTCCTCATATATACATAATTCTACTATTTACCAACAAATTTATCAATCACTACAAATATTTAATACCCCGTATATGACTAGGTTCAACCAAGGTTCAACCCAGTCATAAACGGATGTTCAGTTGAAACTGGGTCCACTCAACCAAACTCAGCTCTCCTACCGAGTTGATATATCGCTTCATATACGCGGGTTGAGTTGAAATTGGGTTGACGTGACATTTACCCCGTTTATGACTAGGTCGAAAAGTTGAGTCGAGATTGAGTTGAAATTTCGACCACCGTATATGAAGTTGAGTTGAGTTCACTTTGGGTTGAAATAGAGTTGAATTGATTCAAAACATAACCTCAAATTTTTGTGGAAAATTCTCATTTATAGATACGTAAAAATTTAGAATGAAATAATTTATTTTTCCTGTACCAGAAAAAACATCAAACACAAAACTAAAGCCGACTGCGGACTTCACGAATAGTAAACACACAAGATAAATGTCACTTCAACCCAATTTCAATTCAACTTGCGTATATGAGGTAAAATTCAACTCAATCCAGGTAGGAGAGCTGAGTTGGGTTGAGTGGACCCAGCTTCAACTCGACATCCGTTTATGACTGGGTTGAACCTGGGTTGAACCTAGTCATAAACGGGGTAATTTGTTTTGTTTGTTTACCATCCGTGAAGTCCGCTTTCGACGTTAGTTTTGTGTTCGATGTTTTTTCTGGCACAGGAACAAAAATTTATTTCGTTCTGAAATTTTTCGTATCTATAAATGAGAATTTCTCACAAAAATTTGAGGTTATGTTTTGTCTATCTTTTGTCTATGTCTATTTCAACCCAAAGAGAATTCAGCTCGACATCATATACGACACGGTCGTATAGACAGGTCTGCGAACTCGTTGCTCAAACCTGTGACTGATACGCGTATCGCTACTGGAGCTTCTTGATTTAGACTACAGATGGCGTATTTGTCGAAGTTCACGAAGAGCACGCGGTCGAAATTTGGTACTTCGACTACTGCGCCGCCAGTGATCCATTCAAGAACTACTTCGAAGTCGAACGATATCAATCACACTTCACTCTATGGGATGGTATATGAAGTTCACAGACCTGTCTATACGACCGTGATATACGATGGTCGAAATTTCAACTCAACCTGGACTTAACTTTTCAACCTAGTCATAAACGGGGTTAACAAATTGCAACTAACACTTACCTAGATGTTTCCCAAATGCTCGAGATTTGAGCTTTTTACTAGTCCGCTGCATATAGAATTTAATTGTTCGTAATACGTATTTCCTTCCTCAGTACCATTAACACAGCATTCTACATTCTAAAAGAAATTTGTTTTAAATTTTAAAAACAATTTTCCATTAAATACCGGTTTTTCCTCTCCACTAATGCCTCATGTAGTTGAACTTTTGCTAGTTTAAAAATAAAAACAACAAATTTAAATATTTTATTATTGCCATCTTTTTGTGAAAAGTTTAACTTTTAGTCTAAATCAAGTCAAAATTTAGTCGAAAAAAGCCCCAACTGATTTCTTTGTATTTTAAAACAAAATATATCGGGTATGGATGTAGATTTGGACTTAAATTAATATAATGAAAATTAAAATAGTATAGGTAATATTGCATTTGCCTTGAAACATCCCCATATAGATAAAACCAACATATCAGCAGGTGTGTTGATTAATCCCACTTGCTCTTCAGGTAACAAAAAGCGCTTAGACCATTTTCTGTTATCAGCCGTCTAAAAAAATATTGAAGTAGGGGAACCAACAAAATCACATGTAGTTGCCGAGACTTCATCAGTGAAGTGACAATTTGCCAACCCAATCGAACGGACGTCAGCTTTTGCTGGTTCAGTTGAACGCGAGTTATATTTATTAAAGGAATACAAAAAGAGTTTTCTCAATGTTTTAAATTATATCACATCCGATTTCCTACAAATATATTTATTTCCTAAGTGATTCGCAAATAAAGCAACATGAAAATTTTACACGGGGTGTTTTATATTTTACTTTTTGGACTTCAATTGGTTTACAGCCAATGGGGTAAGTGGAATAAGTGTAGTTAAAGTGCATGCCTATAAAATGTGAATTGCGAAAAAAATTAATTCGATTCGTCCGATATTAGATAATCGGGAAGAAGAGATACATATGTGAACATTCCTAATAGTGATGAACCTTGTGTGTTATGTAATCTATATAACCCCTAAAATAAACATGGATTAATTTTAGATTATATTTCCTAAATAGGATACATGGTTTAATACAAAAAAGTGCAAAATTTCACAAAAATATTAAGTAGGTTTCCTACCTCAATTTCGCGCATTAGCGCCATTCATGGTGTCGTTTTGGTCACGTAGACCAAATAGAATTTGATTATCAATGCAAAAATTTTTTTTACTTGGATTTTTGCACACAAAAAGAAAATTATTTTTATAAATCCATGTGGGGCCGGCAGCGGCTAACACGTGCCAGAGAGAAATATAAAAGAACACGTTTTAGGTAGAGAGAAATTTTTATCAATGTCGTTACTTTCTTAGGAATCATACACAAAAAAAAATTACACACCCAGATACTAACCAACGCAATTGCGGGCGCCTTCGACCGGCTTTTTGAGATTTATACGTCGCTAATAAATAAACACGATTCAGTCTTATCAAAAAAAGGTCATTAATTTGACTTTAAAATATTTACGGTTACTGTAAAACTATTACACAATAGTGCATGGGAAAATACAGAGATTATAAATATTGCAATCAAAGTTTTAAATTGATTTTTATTGAATCGAAGACGGGAATTTTGAAAGATCTTGTCCGTTCGTCGGATTTAGAAAAGAGATTTTTTTCTTATTGATGAACTGAAAAGGGTGGAATCTCTTCAAACTAGTTTTGTATCCAATGACGTTGATTGTGGACAGGCGATGATGCATTCAAACATTTATTTATTTTGTTAAGAAAAAAACCTGTTGAAAAGGAAATTTTTATATTGAATAAAACTTGAAATCTTGAAATTCCCAATTAGTATTATTACTTACACAAATAATACAATTTTGGAATTTTGAATTGCGTCTTTTAAAATTTCCAATTATTTTGTTTAATCCTTTTGTGTTCCACATAAAACTTACCTTACAAAAGGCTAAAGTGTCGGCACTTGCGGATCGAAAATATAATAGACACAATAGGCAATGGGTGGGGCGGAAACGGCGTCGCGCCTCGGACCTCTAGTTTCTGGGGGCCTGCAAATGTCTACAAGTTCCCTTGATCAAATCCTAAACAAGGCTTTTAAAATATTTTCAGTGCCTAAGTACGGCATGTACCGGCGGTTTACCAATTTTTAAATTAAAATCTAATCTGCTAATCTTTCAATGTCTATTTAGTTTTCGTGTAGTTCCAGCTTCACTAATATATCCCGCTTCGTACTTTTTTACGTTTTTTATGTGAGGAAGACTAGGGGCCTCTGGGATGGTAGCCAGGCGCCTTAACCCTAGACTAAGTAGACTACTTTCATCTAGATCAAAATTTTACAGTCGTCTAAACTTTTTAGACTAAACACTAACTACTAATTACCCCGTTTATGACTAGGTTCAACCGGCGTTCAACCCAGTCATAAACTGATGTTGAGTTGAAACTGGGTCCACTCAACCCAACTCAGCTCTCCTACCTGGATCGAGTTGATATTTTACCTCATATACGCAGGTTGATGAGTTGAAATTGGGTTGAAGTGACATTTCTCTTGTTTGTTTACTATCCGTGAAGTCCGCATTCGGCGTTAGTTTTATGTTCGATGTTCTTTCTGGTACAAGAAAAATAAATTATTTCGTTATCAATTTTTACATATCTGTAAATGAAAATTTTACACAAAAAGTTGAGGTTATGTTTTGATATCAATTCAACTCGATTTCAACCCAAAGTGAACTCAACTAAACATAATACACGGGGGTCGAAATTTCAACTCAATCTCGACTCAACTTTTCGACCTAGTCATAAACGGGGTAAATGTTCTGTTATGCTGAACGCGTTCAATACTCGGGGAATACCCGTCTTGTAAGCGGGGAATCCCTAGATGAATGAATGAGGCCCTTGTCATTTACTCTCGTTCGCCTACAATATACGTTGAATAAGGAAGGCCCTTCTTCCACGGGTCGACTCGCATGCGATTTGAGTATGATACCAGTATCATACGAGTCGCTCGAAAGTTTCCTTCATACATTTTTAGTTAAGTTCGTACACGAGTCGACGAGACTTGTGTGCTATTTAGGTCGTCTCAGAGTCGGCTCGTGTACGATAATTGGTCGCAAACAAGTAGAAGACCAGTTGTTGACGCGAAGTCGAGTCGTAGTCGCGTATGATAAAAGTAGACCCCTGGAAGAAGGGCCTAAGTTAATTGAATAACTGGATTGAACGATCCATTACCTATAAGGGCTCTATTACCGAGTTTCCATGGGAGTCGAGTTGAGTTGAAGTTGAGTTGAAATGACACTTCAACTCAACGACTCAACTCTATGCGTTTCCATGGCTGACTTTTCTGCCTGTGTACAGACAGCTGAATGTGTACTTGTATTAAGCAAGCAGCTGTTTTTAAATTTGACGTAATATTTTTGTTATTATAAAATAGTGATCATGGACCATAAAATTAATTTATTGTGTTCGTTGTATAACAGAAATGTTGTAAACAGGCGCGACATTTTGACTAGGTTCAACCCGCGTTCAACCCAGTCATAAACGGATGTTGAGTTGAAACTGGGTCCACTCAACCCAACTCAGCTCTCCTACCTGGATCGAGTTGATATTTTACCTCATATACGCAGGTTGAGTTGAAATTGGGTTGAAGTGACATTTCTCTTGTTTGTTTACTATCCGTGAAGTCCGCATTCGGCGTTAGTTTTATGTTCGATGTTCTTTCTGGTACAAGAAAAATAAATTATTCCGTTATCAATTTTTACATATCTATAAATGAAAATTTTACACAAAAAGTTGAGGTTATGTTTTGATATCAATTCAACTCGATTTCAACCCAAAGTGAACTCAACTAAACATAATATACGGGGGTCGAAATTTCAACTCAATCTCGACTCAACTTTTCGACCTAGTCATAAACGGGGTAAATGTTCTGTTATGCTGAACGCGTTCAATACTCGGGGAATACCCGTCTTTGAAGCGGGGAATCCCTAGATGAATGAATGAGGCCCTTGTCATTTACTCTCGTTCGCCTACAATATACGTTGAATAAGGAAGGCCCTTCTTCCACGGGTCGACTCGCATGCGATTTGAGTATGATACCAGTATCATACGAGTCGCTCGAAAGTTTCCTCCATACATTTTTAGTTAAGTTCGTACACGAGTCGACGAGACTTGTGTGCTATTTAGGTCGTCTCAGAGTCGGCTCGTGTACGATAATTGGTCGCAAACAAGTAGAAGACCAGTTGTTGACGCGAAGTCGAGTCGTAGTCGCGTATGATAAAAGTAGACCCCTGGAAGAAGGGCCTAAGTTAATTGAATAACTGGATTGAACGATCCATTACCTATAAGGGCTCTATTACCGAGTTTCCATGGGAGTCGAGTTGAGTTGAAGTTGAGTTGAACTGACACTTCAACTCAACGACTCAACTCTATGCGTTTCCATGGCTGACTTTTCTGCCTGTGTACAGACAGCTGAATGTGTACTTGTATTAAGCAAGCAGCTGTTTCTAAATTTGACGTAATATTTTTGTTATTATAAAATAGTGATCATGGACCATAAAATTAATTTATTGTGTTCGTTGTATAACAGAAATGTTATAAACAGGCGCGACATTTTGACTTTTTTATCATTTGACAATCCCGTTTGTAGTTGTGTGCGTGAACTCTGTTCAATCTACCTATTTTCGTTGAGTTGAGCAGAGTTGAAAATCTTTAACGAAAACTCTTTACTGCGACTGTTTCCATGAAGTTCAACTCGGGTTCAACTCTGGTTGAACTCTCATGGAAACTCAGTATATGATACCTCTTAATCATACTCATTTTCAGAATCACTTTTAGAACCATCCTGTGCTTCCTGATCGCTGTTGACGTTATCCTGGATATTAAACTGACTATATTGGGCTCTCGTCGGAAGCGATACAGCAACCCTTTTCATTCGAAATTCAGAGGGTGCCGTAACCTTAACTATTTCAAGACGCAAAAGCAAATTTAGTACCACTTTATTAGCTCCGGTACGCGTGTTTCACCACTAATACCCATCAAGCGTGCCACTAGGTCACGGTCCAAGTGCCTTTCCTTTTTTCTTTGATCCGTTAGCTGGCGGTACGAACGGGACGTCCCCGCAACGGACACGTTGCTGTCGGTACCGCTGGGTCTCGAACTCTATTCACTATTCATTTCCATTCTTGCCGGTTTTGGCGACGTCTGGAGCCTCGGTAACTGATAATCGTTGATTCTTTAGGTCACCCTCAATATTCTTTAGCCAGGTTTTATTCGGTGCCGATTGCTGAGATCTCCAGTCTGCGAGACGGTCTCGCCAAGAAGTTTACGTGGCAAGCGGCTGGTTTTGATGGAAATATTTGTTCGTTTCCATATGCATCACTTGAGCGAGGGGGCGATGCGAGAAATGTCATATAAGATGTCCGTTGCTTCGGCATCCGTATCGGCGAAGACGGCGCTATCGTCGGCGACCATTAAGCCGGTTGCGAAGTTGTTGTCGTCGTATCGAACTCCAAGTCATCCATCGAATGCTTCGCCCATAATCGCGTCGCTCACAACGTTGAAAAGAAGTGGCGAGGCGACGTCTCCCTGTCGGACACCCGTTGGCGCATCGGCTGGACTCGGATGCAGCAGCCTTATTTCGTGACAAGTTAGTTCGTGTATCCATACGGTTTCTTGTCTAGTTTCTTCGGTTTCCCGATTCTGGTCAATTCGGCAGGTCAACCACCCTCCTCCTTTCACACCCTGGGCCTGGGATCAGACGACGGCAGAGTTGAGTTTGCTGATACGGAAAACCTACCCTATAATGTGATGATTGATGTAATTATTTGAATATTTTGATTTCTATCAATCACGACTGACGGAATTGATTGTATGAATGTGTAATGGACGCCTTAAAGTTACCCCTAGGATGTTTAGAGTTGCGTCAGCCGTTAAGCCAGCCCGTGAACGCAAGTGTGGATGGTTTTCACGTCTAGTTCGCTCCTTGGTTTCCGTTTTGAGTGGATAAGTGTGGAGCCGCCTTTACATTCTCTTTTCCCACGGAGGTAGGAGTTATAGCGGTGTTATCGAGTAAACTTAAAAATCACCTTTCGAAAAATCGTAAAAATATTATCGTTATTAATGGACGACCACAGGGGGTCACGTCATTTATGGACGACCCCTAAGATTAGGTTACTGTTTCAAGTAGCTTGTGGGTCTATCTCTGTTGGGCATTGGAAGCTAAGGCTGTATAGGTTTGGTGATTTGATTTCAAAAAACATTGACAGTATCTGCAATATTACCTTCCCTTTTGATTTTGCCATTGTCTTCCTTGCTTACTTCGGCCCATCTAGTGCTATTAAAGCATCAGGCTTGGCCTACGATTTCGTTAAATCTCAATCATCTCAAAAAGTCGTACGAAATCCTAGCCTAAAAAAACTTCAATTTTTGTGTATTTTGTTCAGTATAATATACACTGCTTATCCTCTAAAACAATCAATTCATTATATTTAGCTTCGGAAGATAAATATGAAAATTTATTGATCAATTCAAACCGCAATACAAAGTTGCAATCTTATTTTTGATAAAGAGTTTAATAATAATCTTGAATATGCTTCATTTAGAGTGTCGCTGTATATTAATTGCATTTCGACTTGAGATTATTATTTAGGCTGACGTTATTATCAAAACAAAAATCGTCTTGTCTGCAGTATTTTTAGTTTGAATATTTAAAAATCCGGATAAAACAGGACAAAATTATAGCTTAAGATGTTAACTATGAAAACAATCGGTAAATTTGTGCAAGTACTTTATTGTATCATAGATGTTAAACAAAAATCTAGTAAAAAAAATTAAATAAAAAAAACTTATTTTATGCAAAATATTCTTTAAAAATCGTGACCTTACAAATCGTGGCCTTTTGTATTCTCGAAATATTAAGAAAAATAATATTTGTTTTGGAGATAACTGTTCTAAAAATATAGTTACAACAAACTACACATTTAAAAAAAATAATAACTCAATTCTATGTGTGGTTCTAACTTGTAGAATGACCTTTAAAACTAAAATTTTCAGTATAAACTCTAGTTCAATACTCTTAAAAATCATTGAACTTTCAATTCTAAACAAGATTTTTACTGGTAAAACCATAGAACAAATATCTTTATAGGATAGGAAACCAACTTGAATAGCAAACTTTGGAGCAATGACATGAAATAACCGAAGATGACCATTATAATTTAGACAACCATTTGATTCAAAAGAATATATTTATTCAAGAATATATAAGATTATTACTACGCTTAACTATAATAAACCAAATATGTGATGTTTCGAGGGATACCTTTAACCATTTTTCTCTAGAGAGAAATTAGTCGCTGTAGTACTTGAGATTTTAGTTGCCGAACTTATTATCAAAATTCACCTTTTTAAGCTAATGTCTAAAGGTAAACCAAAATTTCGTAGTCTATCGCTATCTCAATTTTTTTAGCTTAATCTACCTTTTTGATGGAATTCATTATCTTTTCATCTTATAGATGAACTCCGACCGCATTTTACGATCGCATTATTTGTGGATAAAATTAATCGTTTTGCCAAGCGATAGCATCTCATCCCGAAAACAGTCTTCCCAATCATCCAGCATTACATATGCGTATTTTTACGTTTTCGGATCTTCCGGAATTTCGCACCATGACCTTTTTCACTGAATAGTGTCTCGTACGCGATCCACTTTTCATAATCTGTTATCAAATCTATTCGAAAATTTGCTCAAACGGAACGAACCGTCGTATATGTGAATTCGACCCATTAAAAATTTTCATGTCTGATTAATGTTGCACCGTGTTATTTTCTGTCCAGTTGCTTAGTGTAAATTGTTAGGTAATTGTGATGACTTCTTACATGTCGATTTAGCTCAATTTTTCCAAGTTTTTCAGAATTGATCAGCTAGACCGAGGTGCATCTTTCACAATTTTCTGAATTAGACGTGGTTGTCTGGTCGACTGCGGCGGTTGACTGAAACAGTCTTGTGGAGTTTTGGAAGCTATCAGTGATCTGACCTTCAGTCTGGAGATCTCTTTTAAGTCCTCCAGAACACAACTGCTTAGTGTCGAAGTTCGCTGCTTGGCGAAGTTAACAAATGTTTCCATCTCATTCGTCTCTTTACAGCTTTACAGGGTATCCCCTTATAGGCTAATGTCTTAATGGTCGTAAGTCTGGCAATAACTTCGGGGTCTGTTTAAGAGGACGATTCTTCTTCTTTTTTTTGTAAGTGGGTCAAGTCCTCTTTTGACAGACCAGCAGCAGGTGATAGTCAAAAATGGCGTGCCGACCATCTCAATGTCACCCATTGGGTAGTCGACTTTCTCGTTTCCATCTATGTTTCTATGTTCGGGAACCCAGACGAGTCATGTTGTGCTTTTTACCGAGCCTATCCTGCTCAGGCATCGATCCTCTAGTTTGACCGCATTAGTACTGAATCCAAGGCTTTTAAAGAGGCTTGGCTATCTATGAAAATTCGAATGCTGCATCCTCGTGTAAAGTCGAGAATGCTTGTCTGCCAGGCCTTCAGGATCGCCAGCACTTCCGGTTGAAAGGCATTATCGTGCACAGGCAGGTGTCAGGAGAGTTGTTAGCGGTCTCTAGATAAACCCCGCCGCCGATGCACTCTGAGGTCTTGGAGCTGTCGGTGAATGTTCGGTACTTGTGTTGTCAATTTTCATTTGATTAATGAGGGCGCCACATTCACATGTATCCCAAAAAAACATGGCCGATAATATTCTTCCGGTAGATGAAAAAGTGAATAGGAATTGCTGTTGTTTCGGCACTTGAAATGTGGCGTGTGGAATTTTTAAATGATGAACGATCCAAGTGCCATTCCGAATTCTTTTGCGAATTTCGATGGTGGTTTATTTATGACAATTTAAGCCAAATTTTATAATAAGCGATAATCCAAAAGGGTTAAGACCACCCCTAAATCTAGTAAAAATGAAAAAAATAATTGCGATCAGAAAGTTGAAGCCACTCCAATCGACAGTGTCTGGGCTTATGCCGCGGACACTTTGGAATTTATGAAACGGAGCTGCCAACTTGGTTATCGTTTTAACCGAAACCTTTAACATTTATTATCGAGACATTTGACATTTCTCATCGGTAATAAACCATGTTAAATAATTGGAAAAATATTAAAAAAATTTTAGCTGAAACGTGTAAAAAGTATTTTATATTGGAAATAGTTACAAAATACATGTAAAAAATATGTAATGCTACACTTTTTCATTTTTGTTGACGTCGTTTGACATTTTCAGAAAGTCTAAAGTGTTTATACCGTAACTTTCCGGCATTGCCACATGTTTGGTCACACCAAAAGGTACATCCACTTTGTCAGGCTGCGCCGAAAATTCTTGTCGTATATGCCGCTTACCACGGTATACAGAAACTGTATACCGTGCCGCTTACAACATGTCAATGAACTCCAAAGTATCCGCGACATAAACCCGGCCAGTGTTTGGCGGAGGCCAAAAGGAAAACTGTCAGTTTAATGCCCATGATTTCTCAGGTGTAATCGTGGCGGGTAATATCATCCACACACTCGCAATCAGCTGGAAATTGGAAATGCAAAGGCATGGTGGCGCGCTATCCCCTCAATGTATGGCGGCCTATTAGCTCGGTTTTGTTCAGATTGACTGGCAGACCGCTGCCTACTGCCCATTTGCCAACTTTGGGTGCTTTCAGTAATGCATACTTGTATTCGCAAAATGCGCACGTTGGACCCACATCCACTTGAGGAAAAATCATTTGCGCATGCATGCAAGTATGCACTAGTGAACTTGTTTCGCCATAGTTCAATATGGCGCTGATTAATTGTCATTTTTTGAAATTCTTTTAATATATGTATTTACCGCACGCTATCAATATCCTCCTCATCCATTTTATGCATACTTTGACATTTGACATCGCAGTATAACTTGTTCGCCGCAGGGCTATCGAAAAGCTTGCAAAGCTTGCGCACATTTGATTCGCATATTTGCATTTATGTCCTCTGTGCCAACGCATGCTTGCTTTAATGAAACTAATGCTAAAGCAAATATTCGCAAACTGCAAAACACTCTTTATTGAGATATCCTTGCGTAATTTCATCAACCTAGCCTATAGTCCTTATCGGATTCGTCACCTCTTCTCCCTTTCTTTGAGAGGAAGACGACTCTCGCTTGTCCCCAATTAACGAAGACCACACCTGTTGAAGGTAGTATTCCTTTTAAAAAGAAGAAGTTATTAATCGCCTAGAAAACTATTCCGTTTGCAATAATAGCGGAAATCTCCTCCTAAGAAGGTATCCGCGCATTCTGTGATGATTCGACTGCATTCAATATACCAAATTTTTAAATGGAATGACATTTGGTAGATTTATTCGATATCATTATTCTTTGTTTTACAATCTAAGCTACCCTTGCCCAATACCATTAACAATTCCCTAGTTATGCGATTTTAAAGTGAAGTAAGTACCCTACGTGTACACGAGCGTTTTTTAATCGCATAAGATATTTCATATGCATGCGTTTTTTTTCTGGTTGCTGGGAAAAGTAAACGCATAAGTTTTCATTTGTAAAATGGCTTTGAGCAGAAAACAATGTGTGGCGGTTCTGGCTATCAATGCCATACGTGAAATCGAAAAAAAAAAGGAAATGCAAGAGGTGAAAAAAAGAAGTCGCGCATATTGGGTAAATCCTTTTCTTATGAAGCGATTCAAATATGATGTGGAGGCAAATCTTCTTAAAGATTTGTTATGGGAAGGAAGCAATAATTTCAATAATTTTTGCCGTTTATCACACTCTCAGTTTGAAAGTCTTTTGTCCATGGTAAGATATTTCTTTTCTTGAAGCAACAAAAATTGTAATTCATTTTGCTCGCATAAATATATAGATTGAACCGCAAATATCTAAGGACAATACAGCAACTTCGAAGGTGCGACTGGCTATAACACTTCGATATATTGCTTCTGGTGATTCATTTCGTTCATTAGAATTCTTAAGTAGAGTTTCGAGAAAAACTATCAGCTGCTTTGTCCCTGAAGTTTTAAAAGCAGTTTACGAAGCGCTTCAACCACTTTATTTAAAAGTAGATTTTAAAAGTAATTTTTTTTTATTTCAACCAGATATGGAGTTTCCCGCATGGTTGTGTGGACGGAAAACATATTCGGATAAAGGCTCCTGCAAATTCTGGATCATTATTTTATAATTACAAGGGTTTCTTTAGTCTCATTCTTCTAGCAGTGGCCAATGCGCATGGACGCTTTATTTTTATTGACGTAGGTGCCAACGGGAAGTCAAATGACAGTGCAGTATTTAAAAAATGTTATTTGTACATGGCTCTAAAGTCCAATGAGCTGAAAATTCCGGCACCTACTCCCCTTTTAGGACAAGAATTTAATACTCCATATTTCTTTATAGGAGACTAGCTGGAACCCGGTGCGCCTCGCTGCACAAATAAGCCAATAGTATGGCGTGCGCCAAAACAATTGGGAATCTCAAAATCGATAGGCACTGAGAGTCTCAAATCCCGGGATGCAAGTACATTCGTAAAGAAAAGTGTAACTCCGTTCGTTTAAAAACCCAAATCACTTGCTCATTTATATCCCTAATCACAATTCAGCGGTCTCACTGCCACTCTTGTCGTGGTCAGATGCTATGAGGGAGTGTTTTTGCCCGTAAATGAATTTCGAAGAAGAAATTACAATGCACGTCCGCTTGAACTTTATCCATACACGAAATTTTAATGGGTGTGAAATTGTCAGTTCGCCGCCTGTGTTTATATTTCCAATTCTTTTGGTACGCGCTATAGCTTCCGTTTATTTTGCAGTTGAGGTGATAAGAATTTTAATATACAGTAGGAGCCATTTTCGTATTTTTGATTCCGAATAATATCGATGCTATCGATTGAAATTTCGCTATTTGAAACGACCAAAAGTTGGTTTTTTCAATACTGTTCCATAGATGTGATGCTTTCAAGCATGCTCATTTGCAGGCTTTGATCGAAGTATACCAGGCAAAGTTGAGCAAGTAGTGTCAGAGCGCCTACCATGGATTAGGTTTTCCTCGGAAATCTTGAAAAGCCCTGTCATGCGCTTCGACCTATTTTTTATGGGCCATAGTGCATTCGCTCCAAAATAATAATTTTGCACGGATGTGGCAATACGGGAGTTTTTACTGATGTTACATGTAGGTGTTTCTCTCTGGTTCAAATTCAATAGGAACTTGGGTGCTCAATACACTAAACATCCACCATCAAGTAGCGTTGATGCAATTCCCGATGATGTCACACTTCACACTATGAATGGAGACAGTTAATACGTTCAATAAGCAACGTTTGGCAACATTGGGCGAACTTTTCAAACATTTAACGGCATGATAAAGAGTAATTTTTCCGTAAGAAATATGAAAAAAAATATGTCCCATGCAAAATTATTGTATGTTGAAAAATCAAGCACCTTGAAATCTATGCAAATTTCCAGGTACCATAGCTCAAAAAGAAAAAGCGACGAACATCTGATTATTGAATTTGTCGTCTTTTTGGTTTCGAGACCTTTCATTTAAGCCATACATTGCTAAAATCAGGCACATGCAGCCGAAGTCACTTCAATCCAAGTTCAGAGAACCGCGTCCTTCGCGATAAATCTGATTTTTTCAACAAAATTGTACGGCAACTATCCGTAAATAAACTCCGATCGATCTGAAACTTTGGAAATCGTATTTTTTTCGGGAAAAAACCAAAACAAAATGAATCTGACTTCTTTAGCAGAAATTTGAAGAGTACCTCCCATACAAAAGTTTCGGATTTTTCTATATCAGTACACTACAGCTACCCGAAGGTTTCGAGATAGCCTATATGTTATTCTGAAGTATTGTAAAGTTTCATTTAAATCTATTCAGTAGTTTTTGCTTGAAAGAGTAACAAACATCCATACAAACATTCGCGTTTATAATATTAGTAAGATAGCCTATAGCAAAAAACCTGTGTGCGTTGCAAGGCTTTTAAATAAAAAAAAAATTATGTGTGCGTTGTACGCGGTAGGAAAAAAAACAATAAATCTGGAAAAAAATTCCCTCTTCCCAATCTTATCGGTGATTCAATTAGAACAGCGTTATGTATTCAAGTAGATGCATCTAAACATGTAACTTCTCGGTGAATTGGAATTTTAACTTTCTCTTTTCGGTTAGCCGTTACACTGCTCCCTTCTTACTTAGTATTCGTCCCGAACACAGCTTCCTCCAGGTCCCGTTTTTTCCGATCGAACTTTTTGGAAGCGATAGATGACATCGTTTAACCTCGTGATGACAATGTAGGGGCGCACAAATTTGCAAACTTCGACTCTTTCTACCGTTTTTACTGTTTCTATACTGGTTAGAGGGAATTTTAGAAATTTACTACATTTCAGAATGTGGCTTGGGAAAACTCGTGCGTCATATTGGACCCGCAATTTTGAATTTATAAGCTTTGATCATAAATTCGTTGTTTGCCCTAAAAGCCCCCAGATACCGATTTTCATTGCAATCGGAATACAATTGGAAAAATTCGTCGGCCATATTGGCGCGGCCATTTTGAATTTATAAGTTTTGATCATAAATTCGTTATTTGCAACCTTAGAAACCCCTAGATATTCACTTTCATTGGAATCGGAATACAATTGGAAAAATTCGTCCGCCATTTTGAATTTATAAGTTTTGATCATAAATTCGTTATTTGCAACCTTAAAATCCGCCAGATTTCGATTTTCATTGGAATCGGAACACAATTGGCAAATTCGTCGGCCATATTGGCACGGCCATTTTGAATTTATAAGTTTTGACCACAAATTCGTTATTAGCGACCTTAAAAACCTCTATATACCAACTTTCATTGAAATCGGAACACAATTTGCGTGGCCATTTTGAGTTTTCGGCGGCCATGTTGAATTTTTTTATAAATTATAGCCTATATGTTATTCTGATATATGAGCTTTATTATTGTAAAGTTTCATTAAAATCCATTCAGTAGTTTTTGCGTGAAAGAGTAACAAACATACATACAAACATTCACGTTTATAATATTAGTAAGATGATGCTTTCACATTAGAAAGTAATATAATGAAACCTTATAATAGAAATTCGAATTTATCTACAACGGAACAGATTTTGAATTATCGAATAAGTCGTACAAGAATGACGGTTGAAATGGCTTTTGGTCGTTTAGCAAGCCGTTTTAGGATATTTCAAAATCAAATTGAAGTTCTCCCAGACACTTGCGACTGGATAATTAAATGCTCCTGTGTTCTTCATAATTGGTTAACCCAAAACATACCTAGCAAACCAGATGCTGACAAAGAATTGCCTCAAACTTTCAACAAATGCAACACAAAAAAGGAACACAAGGGCAATAAATATTAGAAAAGCATTAGCAACATATTACGTGAACGAAGGAGATGTACCGTTTCAGTGGATAAAAATAAATAAAACAATTTTGTAATAATTAATAATTTTGTGTTTTATGTCTTATAAATAATTGAAGTCTTCTTCTTCACTATACACAATTGAATTCAGCATTCCTTTTTTCAAAAGATCGCTTGATGATGTTAATGACGAAGAGTTCATAGCAGACTTTAATGGTGCAGGGACTAAAATTTCATTAGCAATAACTTGAACGCTCTCTTTTTCGAGTTCTTTTAAGATGGCTTTTTTTGTATGGTTAAGCATTATTGTTTGCATTTCTTGCATTGCTTCTACTGCATTAACATAGGGTAAATTTTCTAATTGTAATGCAATGCCTTTTGCAAACACAGAGAATAAATTTTCTTTTTCAGGCTGAGTTGCCGCAGTGATTACTTCTTGTAAAGCATTTTCATATTTGTCTTGTGCTGGAGGGAGACTGATTGTTTTGGATCACCTTTCTTTTTGCTTTTGGGTTGTTTAGAAGTTTGGCCAATAGGTTTTCTTGATACTTCGGTTAAATTAACATTCCGAGAAATTATCATCCGAAGATATATTGTTTAAATTAGTGTCTATGTTAATAGGCATTTCTTGTAAGATTTCTTCGCCATCAGATATATTTTCTTCCTGAATATTTATAAAAATTTAGACCAGCAATTTTGATTTTACAAAGTAAAATATAAAGTAAAATATCACCTTACGACCATATCCATTATTCTTTTAGACTTACCACAATTGCATTACTCGTACTTCTGCGAGAGACTATAGTGCAATCTAAAAACTTCAATTCATCAAAATAAAACAAGTTGGAATGATAAGTTTCATCACTCCCAGCTCCAGATTTCTTGCTTCCATCAATTTTTCTTTTTTCCGCCACATACGAATTCCGTAAATTTCTAATTTTTTTTTAATGACATCTATGTTTGCATTAAATTCTTTAGAAATATTTATCCACGCATTATTTTTTATATGCGTGTGTTTAAATATTTTATTTCCAGCATTCCAGAGGCATTCGTTTTGCCTATATAAATTAATTAGTTTTATTACACTTTTTTGGTTCCATTTTAAATCAGCCATTTCTAAGAGCAATAGACAGAAAATGTGTTTCTTTATTCATTCCCAAGTTTCGAATTGACAGATGAAGCGTTTCTTTATTCATTCGGAATATTCGGAATGTATTCTTTTTAAACTACCTCTTGAGGTGGAACACTTTTAGAATAAAGGGAATTAACCTTACTAATATAACATAATATAAATATATTACTGTCATAATTGTGTCATTTGGCAAGAAAGCGGCAGCCATGGCCCTTATTTATTTGTTATCATTTTTAAAAGTATTTCTAATAATAATAATAATTTCAGATATGGATAATAATAATTTCAAATGGACCCCAGGAGACATCAAAAGTCTAATCTTATTATAGTTTACATATAGGTCCCACAATATTTTTAAAATACACAACTCTTTTGAATAAATCACAATTTTTCTTCAGTTTGTTTACTGTCATTCCCGGTGCGTTTCTTTATTCATTCTATTCCGAATATTCCATCAAGTATTCTTTTTATTCTATTCCTTCTATGGAATGAGAAACACACACCTTATGAGTTCTCGTATGAGTTTGCTCTTATGCGTTTTTTAATCGCAGCAATCGGATGTTTTGATTGGCTACATTCAAAACTTATGCCAAAAAAAACGCACGTGTAGACCCCGGGTAAGGGCCGCCATCAAACATATTCCATAATTTAGTTGTTATTACATTATCTCATGAAATTTTATACAGCTAAATTTAAAAGAAAAATGCTAATAGTTTTGAGAACAGCAAATATCTTCATAACAACGGCACTCGATGTTCTTCTTGCAAAGCCACTAGAAATGCTAAGATTCTTTCAATAAAAATTCAAGATCATTTTCTTAATTATAGTAGTTAACAGGTGTCGTTTTAATGGAAATGCAATTTGTAATCTGCTTTCCTCTAGGAAATATTATTTATGAGAAATACCAAATCAAGGTCAAACATTTAAATCATATTTATCTCACTTTTTTCATGGATCAAATACTTTAAATTCAAATCACCCAGAAATATCACAGTCTATAGTAATTAGTCATCATTGTTAAATGGTTTTTCTTCACTTGAAAAGTAAAACCTACTTCGAGCTTGAAAAATTATTAAAAAATATTCTTTTAACTAAACAAACGAATTCACAAGCCGCCGGCCCCACTATGACCCTGATTCTGCAGTTTAGAAATTGCACTTCATATCAGTTTTTTGTGCAAATTTTGCACAACATTCAAAATCATAGAAAATTAAGAGTAACAGGTAAAAAAACAATGTTTAAAGTTAAAGGTGAAAATCGCTCATGCATTGCCGCCGCGCGCTTGCGTATTATTTCTCAATAATGTTCAACAGGTGAAGAAAAAACTCAAACTCGTTTCCAATTTTCGTTTTAAGAGTTATTGTGGGAAAAAAACATATTTATTGTATTTTCTTTTATTTTCCTTTTATGTATGTATTTCTCACTTTGTAATTACTGTACTATAGTCAAGGCCTCGTATAATAATTTAGTAGTTACCTTTAGCATGCTGACAGCACAGGTAGAGTTGTTGCATGTAGATGTTAATATGGGAGTATCTTTTTAAGTTCCGTAGTGCGACCACCGGAAATGTTGCAAAGTAAAATGCGAAATGAAAGTGAATTTCAATATCAAACAAACATCTGGATCTGGTTTTATCTAGATCATCGGTGCCAAGCGTGGGTATGTGATGCTAGAGCTTCCAGGTAGAAATAAAAACAAGTATGTCAGGAGAGACATGAAATAGTAAAAAAAAGATTAATTTCTGAGTTTTATTTAATTAATACAAATAATTAATAACCGCATGTAATCTCTCTCGATGGATGTCAATTATTAATCGATTTTTCATTTTTCCCAATTTTCCAATTTATACCTTCTTCCTCTCAGCCTTGCTGTTCATTCTCGATGCCTGAGTATTAGATTCTAAGTCAGCAACGGCTTTAGGGGTGGGCGACCGCCTGAGGGCGCCACGTCCAAGAGGGCGCCGCCGCGATCCAGTAATGTAATCATTCATTTAGTTATTAAATGATAATACCTTCACAATACAAAACCCAACGCCGGATATGCACAGGAAGTAAACAAAACTTGTGTTGAAAAAACGTAACAGACAGCTGGTAAGGGCGCTTTATTGTACGTTCTTTTGGAACTATTGTCTTTAGTTTCTACCAATAATCCAATTCTGTGCAATGGCAGCTCAAATTTTCCATATTATCTGCAACAAACCGTTATCAACAGGAAAGTTCCCTAAGATATGTAAAAAGTCCTATCCCACTCCAATCCAAACTTCTAATAAGCACTTGGTGGAAAACTACATGGGTATTGTCATCTTATCAACAACTACTAAACTTCTCAAGAAACTTGTTTACGATAAGATTGCGACCCATGCCTTAATGAGCAGCAACATGGATTCAGAAAGGGTCTATCGACTATACTACAAACCTTTTGATTCTAACCTCCGATCTCTACTGTGTAGTATGGAGAACACTAATCGAATAGATACGATTTATACTGGCTTCGCTGGCTTTGGCCTTTGATCGTTCTGATCATTTGCTGCTGCTATTTTAAGTAAAAAACTACTAAAACTTGGAATATAAGGTCCTGCCCTGGAATAGATTAAATCATATCTCGACAACAGAACTCAAGTTGTCAGATTTCAGGATTTCTGTCAAAAGAAATCGAAGTAACTTCCGGGGTCCCTGAAGGTAGTCATCTAGGCCCGGTGTTATTCAATATATTTATCTCAGATCCCATCGGAAAAACTAGAGAGTATTCCGCATATCTTCTAAGTCGATGACCTCAAAATTTATAATGTCATAAGGTTCAAGAACGGCGTAACTTTCTTTCAAACAAAGCTAAACGCGTTGCAAGACTGGTGTACAACCAGCAAATTAGAACTCAACATCAGCAAATACTTTCTCCCGGAAACACAGAAATGGGCCTACAAAATGTCTAAAAAGTTAAGGGCGCATAAAAAAATCTCGCCCGGGGCGCCAAAATATCTAAAGCCGGCTCTGCTCTTAGTATCTTTAAGAGGATTATTTTAAAATTAAGAATTACTTTCATGCATTTTAACATAAAAGCATTTCCTTAATATCCAATGAAATTTAGACCGAAGCATGATTTGTGTCACATAAACAAATTGAAAATAAAAGCGGATTTTAATTAATCAACAGTAAATCAAGTCTTTTTTTTTCTTTTTAATGACTAAATAATATCTCTTCTATATCAATAACTTATCGTGACATAAAATACTCATAATAATAACTAGGAAGTCCACGTTTCCTATGTTCCAATTCTAGATCTAGTTCCTCTTATGCTAAATAATTGAATAAATCGTGAATGATTTAAAAAAAATTGGCGGGAAATTTATCTCGTTTCTTTCTACCCAATCTCCTATATTATTAATTACCATTTTTATCATATCAACAGAAATTTATCGAGATTTTTTTATTTTTTTCTATTTTTTAAAGTATTGTGGTTACGGTCACGTATTGTGAATAAAATTACGTGAATAGCAAAAATTGAGTGAATTGAAATAAAGATAAAATTTTACAACTTTTTGTGTTTTAGAGTATTTCGATACTACATATGCATACTATTGTATTTAGACATTGATTTATAATATCACGAAGATAATGAGTGTTTTATTGCAGATAATTGTTTTTGTGGTTTGGAATATTTCTAATGTATAAATCCGGAATGCATATAAAAATGTAAATGTAATGATAGATCCCGATTGATTTATTAATTTCCTTCTAATTGCGATAATTGTACTATTAGATTCTAATTGATCAGCAATTCATACTAATTGTAAACTAGTAGATAAATTATAAGTGGCATTTTATGTGTTATGTGTGAAAATAGAATGTTGCTTGGATAAGAAGACCAAGTAATTATTTCTTCTACTTCAACGGGTCAACAGCCGGGATCCGGTACTGGCCTCTCGTAACTGTTGGAATTTAATTGGACGAAATGGCCTAACGCCGGAAAACATTCTAGGCAAATGTAATCCATGCGATTAAGCCCGCGCCACTGGAGTTCCATGAGCCGGGCTAGAGTATTCGTTGAGTTTACAGAAGGCTTTTATTCTCAAGTTAACTCGATGCTATTTCCAAGACGATTCTGGGTCGAAGCGACAGATAAGTAATTTTTTTTTTACGTCAGGACTCCGCTGATATATATGCAGTAAACGCACTTAAACAAACAAATATGCAAACCCGATTTAACCCGACGTGTTTCGTAGAGTTTTCTTGGATTTACCGAAACTTAACCCGGTTTTCCATGTACCGAGTTTCCATTTTTGAAAGTGGTTGAGTTGAAATGAATATAAGCCGTATTTTTTTAATGAACTACATACATATATAGTTCTTTCATCGAGTTCATTAAAAAAACGACAAGGGAAATTTCATGAAGCGCCTACTTCGATGCTTAAAAATTTCAAAATTAAACGGAAGTTAAGAGTTATTTTTTACACTGTTACACGAAATCCTCGCTAGAAAATAATAAATATGTTTCTAAAAAATCAATTATTTGTTATAAATTTGCTCTCATCACTTTCCTGTTGTTTTTATTTTTAAATTACGTCTTTCTGACCCCCGAAAGTATGCAACATGCCAACCCCCGAAACAACATGCCAATCCCCGAAAGTATGCAATATGCAAATTAAGAAATTTCCCAAAACCTCGATAGAAACCCCGATAAAACCTGGGTTTTCAGATTTGTATGAGGAAGAACTATATAGTTCATTAAAAAGACACGGCTATAAAGTCTCTTCTGACGGCCAAGCAAGGCGCGACATTTGCTCTTTATGTACCTTTGCCAGTGTACCGTTTTTAGTTGTGTGTGTGAACTCTGTTCAACCTACCCATTTTCGTTGAGTTGAGCAGAGATAAAAAAATTTAAAGAAAACTCGGGTATAACTCGAGATATAAATCTCATGGAAACTTGGTAATGGGCGCTTGCTTTGGGTTAACTTAGGGTAAACTCTGCATGGAAACTCAGTAATTGATGACGTTCGCAACATGCCCTTAAATATACTTAGACGATTTTGTGTTATTACTCTATTGCTTAGTAGGCAGATATCTTCAACTAACGAATTTAAATATTTTGTTGAGTCGACTAATTTGCCGTCCCAAATAATCAAGTGCACAGCCAGTTTGCAAACAAAATGAAACCTTTGTCCACACACGAGCACGTCTGATTTTGGATCAATGGGTGTTCTGTGCCCAGATAGTTTTTAGTCACAGTTTAGTCGCAAGCAGTTCAAACTAGTTTCAAATCGGTCTCGACTCTGTCGACCAGTGTATGGATTCCCATTTCCAATGCTAAAAATGCTGCCTTGGCTAGGCTGAAAATGACGAAATCTGTTATTCTGTATGATAGAGTTAGTATGAGAGAGTAAGAATGATTGTCTGATTATTATAACAGATAGTTGTGAGTGGATCGAGCAGAAATCCGTTGGTAAATAATTGAAATATTTAAATTTATTAGGATTAAAATTTAATTAATTTAAATTTATTGTATTTAAAAATAAACATCGTCTGCATCAGGTAAATGAATTAAATAAAAATACTGTTTCTGACCTGAGCCCTTGTTTGCCACCGTTGGGTTTCTCCACTATTAAAGCCTTTCATACATCGAGATTTTTTATAGCTCTATTTACTTATTACTTTTAATACAAAAACTCGCAGGGATCTCAGGCCACTTTTTTAATTGCTGGTCATGCATAATTTAAAGACATTAGAAATTCAGTCTTGTGGCACCTGTGAACAGGTCATAAAAATTTCTGTCGTGAGTTATAAATTGTGAGTTGTTGCGGTTTTGTCCGTACGAATAATGGAAAAAATAAAAAAATTATTTGACATTTAGACTCGCCCCCCAATTCACAACACGTGCCCGCCCGTTGTAATAAGAAAAATATGTCTTCTTCACCTTAAAACTACTATTGGGGCACTTAAATTCACACTAAACACCTCAAAAATTGTTTTGAGCCATTTTACTCCGGAGTCCCCATTCTAAAAATTTACCCTTCAATTACAAACATCACTTCAATTATATTTATTGTGACTTCAATTTATTATTATTCACTCACTGTTATAAAAAGTCCAAAGATGTAGCAAACTGAAGAATGTTTTGATTTTGCTCACATTTTGTACCTACATATCTTCTAAACGGGGTCACCCAAGTTTCTGTTCGTAATATCAAATAAAAGAACACACATTTACCTAAACGAAAGGAGTTATTCAAGTTTTAGTAAATTTAAAAAAAAAAATACAGTTTTTTCGTAAACACCCGGTATCTTAGAGGATAGTGGAACAATTTATTTCTCCAAATACATCCAGGAATCACTCCTGAAAATATTAGCCACTTAGTCCAACAAAGGATTTGAACGTCTGATAACCTATACAAGTCGCGAATGAGTGCATCTTTAAAATCATCAAATTTAAGGTAGTTGAGAGCACTCTACTCATTTATTCGAGAAAGAGTGCTATTTAGGTCAGAAATACAAGAACAATTTGGCAAGGAGGGCAAGAGGTATACAGTTTGAGATCATCAGCATACAGATTGTTTAAGGTAAGGCTCTTTGCCTTAACTGTATCGGTAATCTAGGTGTTACACCGTGACTACAGAATTGTTGGTTGAATCAGCACATAAACTAATTCAACAGGAGTAAAGGTTTGTTAATGGTTTTAACGAAGTAAAACGCTCAAGCTTCTTGACTAGAATAAATTTAATTTATGAATTCCGATATTTATATCAAAAATTCTTAAGCTACTTACATTATCGATATATTAAACTACATAAAATCAAAAGTAGGCAAAATTGGTTTACTCATCAAAATACATGAAAAATTATTGACCCGATCATATTACATCGAGCTCGTGCAGGTAAAAAATTGGCAATTGCAAAAATGTGCAGAATGTGCAAATTGAAAATATGTGCAATAAAATTATTTTTATGTGCGAATATTTATTTCTACATATGGCTAAGCTTAAATATTTAACATTCTCCCCGCGTTGAACATTGTTCAACAAATACTGGGGTCTACATCGAAGACCAAACTTTGTCTGCGTCTTGGTGCCGGTATAGGTTTAGGTTGCGGTCTGTTTTGGAATTTGTAAATCATGATGCCCGCGATGATGATGATTATTCCAATCAGGAGAAGTCCGGAATATCCTACGGCCATATGATGAACCTTGTTCTCTTCAATTCTAGATGAAAATTCCGTGAATAACTGGGAATTAAGGTTGTCTTGTAGCCTTTCCAGTACCTCTAACTGTGTTTGATATTCTGTGTTATTTCGCAGAGTCCATTGGGGATTATTTGGGATTGAGAGGTTAACCTGGTTGTTTATAAAACTGGTGTACGATGTTCTAACGTTGCTAGTATACAGCTGATGGCCTCGTAAGGTAACTAGATCGTGTTTGAGAGTGCATGGTGACTCCATCTTTAAGGTTCCGGATCCTTGTAGAATGGTGGAATACGTCTCTTCTTCACAGACTATGTTCACGGGGGATAGTTTCCTTACCGCGAAGATCCACTCGTTGCCTTGAGCTAGTTGTACCCATACTTGCTTATCGTTGATGACTTGGAGCCTACAGGTTTCCAAACTTTGGACATTATTTAGGAAGTCTATTTCACACGACTGACTGTTCATTGACTTATGATAGATTGGGTGTAATTGCTTGCACACATAATCTCCGACCTTAATAGTCGTACATGATGACAATTCCTGTTCGGTTATAGGATAATAATTGTCACGATGCCGACTGATAGCTAGATGTGTAGAATTTGGTTGGATTGCTAAGAATGTGTTGTTGATCAGTGCCGGGATTGCGATGACCTTGTATAGCTCAAATTGGTCTATGTTTACGAGCGGCAGATTTAGTTGAAAGATCATATAATTTTTTATTACTTGAGCCTTAACCTTCATCAACTTGTACAATAGCCGTAAATCTTCTGGGTTGGCTGGTAGACTCAGTGTGGATGGGAGATTATTTCTGATGTTTGCGATCTCATTCTTCAGTTGGGCTGGAGACAGTAAGAGTGGGTTAATACTGCCTTGGTGTGCAGCTGCAGTAACGTCTAGGATTGCAGCTTGTATGCGTTGTAAATTCGCAGAAATTAATGTTAGCTGTATTGCTACTGTGTTGGAGATTTGGCTCACCCTTGTTCTATACGTTTCCTCTTCTGTGACGTGGATCTGATTGACTATCTTGGAGAATTGGTCATCCAGCATTTGGAACTTATTTTTTAGTGCGATTTCGTCCTTCTTTATGATGTTTATTGTTGAATCTATAATAGACGTCTGATTCTTCAATAATGCTATTAGGTGTTGTTCATTTCCCTTGACAGTTTGTATTGTAGAGGCCATCTTTTCTGCGTACTCCGAGTCGAGTACACCGAACAGGGAGTTTGCTATATTCCCTACTATATTGAGTGCTCCTCGCTTAGATCTTACGAGCCACCGTTCTTCTAGAAGCACATTATCATTGTTTATCTCATCTGCTACATGTTGGAAGTGGCTAATGACCGCTTGGCAGGTCTCGTCTGGTTCCATTAATTTACAAAAGTGCTGCAATGTTTTGATGCCCTGTTGCAAAGTTCTAAATTCATTCCAATATGGTTGCATGTCATAGTACACAATAATTTTCCATTCTGTTGAAATCAGGTTCACTACTCCTAGACTATCGAAGTGCAATCCTGGCTGCGGATTGAAGGAAGTGATGTTGACCGGCTGCCCTCGTATAAGAGGTAAAACTAAACACATCATGAGGACAGACATTAAAGATGAGCCAGTCGGTTGTCGTGATCTTTTCTTGGGGATTTCCGGTTCTCTAGTCGTGGAGAGTGCGTGGGTGGGATCTTCTCCTGGTCTCTTGGTTCCTTGAGTTTCAGTTTCACCTTCCATAGACTGCTTTACGTTGTCTTCGTTACATGGTAATGGTGCTAGCTTGTGGATTGGTCGCCGATATACTCCTGATGCTGTCTTCACGTCTACTACTCTAATGTTTCCATCATTGCCTGGGAAGGTTTTGAGAATCCGACCCAATGGCCATTTCATGGTTGGTAAATTGTCCTCCCGAATGACGACGATTGTACCTTCTTTAATGTTATCTTGGCACTGTTTCCATTTCGAACGCTGTTGCAGTTGATTCAAGTACTCTTTCACCCATCTTTGCCAAAACTCTTCTTTGATACGGGACACTAATTTCCATCTAGTTAGAAGGCTGGCTTTCATTGGACTTGCGTGTGGGTCCACGGTTGCTGTCATTGGTTCTCCTATTAGAAAGTGCCCAGGTGTAAGAGCACTGAAATCATTTGGATCCGCTGAGAGTTGAGTTAAGGGTCTGGAATTCAAGATTGCCTCAACCTCGACAACTAGTGTTTGTAGTTCTTCATAGGTTAAGGATGCTGATGCGATGCCTTTCTGCATTAGATGTTTGGCCGATTTTACTGCAGCCTCCCAAAGACCTCCGAAGTGTGGTGATCGTGGTGGTATAAAATTGAATTGTATACCCTTCTTGAGGCAGGTTGAAATGGTCTGATCGCTTCCAGTTTTGGAGTAGATGCCTTGTTTTAGCTCCTGCAGTTTACCCTGGGCCCCCACGAAGTTGGTTGCGTTGTCACAATAAATCTTCTGGCAGTTTCCTCTTCTCCCAATGAATCGCTTTAATGCACCAATGAAGGCATCGGTTGAGAGGTCACTGACCACCTCCAGATGGATGGCTTTGGTGGCAAAGCAGCAAAATACTGCGATGTAGCTTTTCTGGGGCTGTTTTCCGCGGAGTCGGTAGTGAATCCAGATAGGTCCACAAAAATCAACGCCGGTGTTAATGAAAGGACGAGCTGGCTGAATTCTGTCTTGGGGCAAGTTGCCCATTCTTTGACCCAACAACCTTGGTTTAACCTTATTGCAGTATACACAGTGCTGGATCACGGAACGAGCGATTGATTTTCCCTTTACTGGCCAAAAGCGTTGTCTAGTAATTGCCAGTAGGGATTGTGGCCCAGTGTGCAAATTTTCTTGATGGAGTTCGGTCATCAGAAGTTTCGTCCATGGGTGTGAGTAAGGTAATAGCATCTGATGTTTGGCATCGTATGGTATGGTGGCTGCTTCCAACCTTCCCCCTACTCGAAGAATACCCTTTTGATCTAGAAATGGTGTTAATCCAACAGTAGGGCTGTTTTTCGCAATTTCCTTTTGTTGTCTTAATTGATGAATTTCATCCTTAAATTCTTCTACTTGCATGGAGCGTATGATAATTTGGAGAGATTCTTCTAGCTCCATGGTGGTTAATGTGAGATTTTTCTGATGTTCCGTCGGATTGTGTATATAGCTAATAAATTTTACTACGTAAGCGCCTATGCGTCGTAGTCGCCGGAAGGAATTTCGGTGATCAATGTTGTCAAATAAATTAGCAACACTTGACTTTGGTTCGGTTGCTGTTAATGTCACAACGTTTTTCCTTTTCTCTACCTCTGTTTGACCCCGTGGCGTGAATGCGGATGGCCATATTTCTTCCTTACCATGTAGGAAAAATGGTCCGTAGAACCACAGGTTGCAGGATGACAACCGTTCAGGAGCTATACCTCTGGACAGAACGTCCGCAGGGTTTTCCTTGGAACCTACGTGACGCCACTGCTGCGGGATAGTATACTGTTGTATGACTGCTATACGATTGGCCACGAAGGTATGGTAATTTGATGATTTAGCGTTAATCCAGGCCAATACTATCTCTGAATCCGTCCAACAATAGGTTATTAGATCCTTATGTTGTAATTTGGTTTTAACTCTGTTGACTAATTCTGCTGCGAGTTTTGCAGCGCATAGTTCTAATCGAGGTAGCGTGACCTGTTTTACTGGTGCCACCCTGGACTTCGCACAGAGTAGGCGTACAATAATCTGTCCATCCTTGATAACTGAGCGAACATAGATGGCTGCTCCATATGCCTTCTCTGAAGCATCGGCAAAGGCATGAAGTTGGATATTCTTTGGCGTTCCATGGGCAAAAACATGCCGTGGAAAGTGTATATCCTTCAAACACTTTAAATTCTCCCGAAAGATGCTCCACTTCGTATTAATTTCCAGCGGTACGGCAGCATCCCAATCTAGTTTCAGCTGCCAAAGTTGTTGGAGGAAGATTTTGGAAGTCACAATTACTGGTCCCAATATTCCGAGAGGATCAAACAAGCGAGCTATGTCTGAGGCAATTGTTCTTTTGGTAACTCGGCCTTGCTCCGTCCAATTGGTTTTAATGGAAAATTCATCTGATTTGGGTAGCCAGGTAAGTCCAAGAGTTTTTATGTTGTCCTTTGTTTCATCAGTGAAATTTATTTGTATTTCACGATCTGGAGGTGGAATATTTTGCAATAACTGGGAATGATTTGCGCACCATTTTCTGAGTTTGAAGCCTGCTGATAGGAGCAAGTTTGTTAATTGTTCTTGAGTTGCCAACGCGGTGGCCAAACTGTCCGAACCGGTCATAACGTCGTCCATATAAAATTCGTTCTGGAGTACCGCTGACCCTAGGGGGTATTGTGAACTTCCTTCTTGTGCTAGCCTTTGTAAGCACTTCGTCGCCAAGTACGGAGCCGTTGTTGTGCCGTAAGTAACTGTGCAGAGTTGATAGTACTTTAGAGTTTCTTTCGGGTCGTCACGCCACAGAATAAGTTGATAATTTCGGTCCTTCTCGTCGATCAATATCTGGCGATACATTTTTTGTATATCGGCAGTGAAAACATACCGAGGCATTCTGAAGCGGAGTAGAAGAGAGAACAAATCATCCTGTATGGTGGGTCCTGTTTGTAGAATATCATTAAGTGATATATTGGAGGACGTTTTTGCGGAAGCGTCAAAAACCACCCTCAGTTTAGTGCTGGTACTTTCTGGCTTTAGTACACAATGGTGCGGTATGAAATAACTTGGAATTTGAACGTTATTTAGTTGGACTTCCGTCATGTGCCCAAGTGTACGGTACTCTTGCATAAACTCAACATAGAGTTTCCTCAATTCTGGGTTCTTAGATAGTCTTCTTTCTAGTGCCAAGAAACGTCTAAAAGCAATGTCCCGAGATTCGCCTAACCTTCCTGGGTCCTCTGCAAATGGTAAGCTGACGATAAATCGGCCATCGTGGTTTCGACGTACTGTTTGATTGAAGAACATTTCGCATTTTGCTTGCTCAGCCGTCAATTGTGGCATAGTTTCCTCCGCTTCTTCCAGTTTCCAGAACTTCTCAATAGCTTGATTGACCTGCTCTTCTTCGCTGCAGATGCCACATGCCGCTGTAGTGAGATCAATATTTCTTATTTTTCCCGCTAATATCCAACCGAAGACTGTGTTTTGGAGTAGGGGTAGATCCTCGGACATCTTTATTTGTCCATCTGATAATAAATGATGGGAAAATTCGGCACCCAATAACAAGTCAATTCTATTGGGCTGGTTGAACTTGGGATCAGCCAGCTGTATATTCTGTGGAATTGGCCAGTTGGAGGTATCGATAAACTGGGATGGTTGAGGTGTTATGATCTGAGGGGTGACAAAGGCCTCCAGTCTGGTAGAGAAATCATTCAAGGTTGACTGTAGTTGCAGACTGACTCTTTGGTGAGCTTCTTGCTTTACGTTGAATATACCGTGTATTATCATCGAGTCTATGACTGGTTTCACTCCGAGTTTCTTCATTAATCTTTCGGAGAGAAAATTCATCTGGGATCCCGAGTCTAATATGGCGCGGCATTCAACGCTTTTACCGTTTCCGGCTTCTAATCGAACTACAGCTGTGCTTAATAGAACATAACTCCTTTTTTCACTGGAATCTTTAAATGTTGTGAGCGTTGTGGCATCCGTCTGCTTGTTTATTGTGGTTGATGATTCTCGCGGTGGAGATTGGTGGTTCGGGTTGGTAGTTGCTGTTGCGGTGGATTTGGTGGAGCCGCTGGTATGTAACAGTGTATTATGTTTTTGGTCACACTTGGAGCAGCCTCTGAGAGTACATGCAGAAGAGTCGTGACCAGGACGAAGACAGTTGATGCATAACTTATGCCGTTGAATTTGATTTAGTCGTTGATGCGTCGCCAATCGTAAGAAGCTTGCGCAGAAGTAGAGGGGATGGGCTCCTTTCTTACAACATACGCAGTTCGCCTTGGATGACACAATGGATGTCGTTGATCTAGCAGTATTGAGTTTCCTTTGATTATCATCGCCGCTTCTAGCTTTAGTTCCTAGTGCTTCTAATGATTGAAACCGGGTTTCTAGGAATCTTAAAAACTCTTTAACACCTTGCAGCTCCCGAGGATTCGCTAATCCTTGTTCGTATAAGGTGTGGCTAGCTCTATCTAACTTTCTTATTAATATGTGCAGCAATAAGGGGTCCCAATTGGTAGTGGGAACACCCAGATTCTCCAATCCCTGAAGGCATTCTTTGGTCGTGTCGTGCAAAGCCTTAATGGAGATCGAAGAGCTGTGATCTGCTGGGCAAGTTGGTTGTGACAGCAGTCTATTTATAAGTGCCGCTGTTAAAAGTCTGGTATTCTGGTAACGATCCTTCAGGGTCTGCCAGGCTGACTCGTAATTCTCGTCTGATATTGTGAAATGCCTGATGAGCTTCTCGGCCTCGCCACTCACATTGGTTTTTAAGTACCACATCTTCTGACATGGTGCCATTTCTTCCTTGTCGACCATTTGGCTGAAGAGGTCGTAAAACTGTCTCCAGGTAAGGTAGTTTCCATCAAACTTCGGGATAGTAATTTTGGGTAGCTTCAATTTGTTGTAATTTGTCGATGCTTCTGGATTGGACGATTCCTTTTTCCCCTTGGTGGTAAGCTGAACCATAGCATCCTGGACCTGTTCTTCTAGTTGAATATAGGCTTCGATATCATATCCTTGGCTGGTTGGATCGGAAGATGATTCCCAGAGTTGATGGTGAAGTTCCTCGATTTGTGACCAATAGCGATTTATGGTTTGCATCGCGACGTCGTAGTATGGTCGGTTGGTTATAGCATAATCAATCTTGCGCAGATGACGGCACAAGGACTCGATTATGCTGGATTGTTTCCGCATCAGCTTGCTTAGCTCGGAACTGGTGGCAATTTCTGGTAATTTATGCTCCACAAACTTGGAACTGTGACCCTCGGTGGTCTGAACCTTTGGCGGTATTGGATTAATTTCTTTGGTTGGCGGCATTCGTTTGGTTTGGGCCCCCTGGGCAATGGAAACACCGTCGTCGTTCTCTGAGTTGTGGTCATCTTCTTCTTCGAAATTGTCTGTTTCATTAGCAGAGGCAATTTTCTGGCGGAAATATTCCTGGTATTTCAGAAAAACATCTTTTATGGTTCCATAATAATTGGTCGCGAAATATGTATGCGACATAGGCAGATCTGGTTGCTGCCTAATGGTGGTATCGGTGTCTTGGAAGCGGCTCCATTCCTCCTCCAGCTGGGTTAATCGTCTCTGGTAATATGAATGGTCCTTCCGCTTCGAGCCATCCTTCTTGTAGTTTCGGATGATGGTTTGGAGAGCTTGTACACTGGTTTCCTGCCTCATAAACAACTCGTCTAGAGAGAGTGCCATTATGTCCGGTTAATAAACACAATGTGGGCAAGATTATATTGGTTGTTAAATGACGGGCTTCAAGTGTTTCACTTGAATCTCGCCGGGGCCTCCAAATGTTTAAGGTAAGGCTCTTTGCCTTAACTGTATCGGTAATCTAGGTGTTACACCGTGACTACAGAATTGTTGGTTGAATCAGCACATAAACTAATTCAACAGGAGTAAAGGTTTGTTAATGGTTTTAACGAAGTAAAACGCTCAAGCTTCTTGACTAGAATAAATTTAATTTATGAATTCCGATATTTATATCAAAAATTCTTAAGCTACTTACATTATCGATATATTAAACTACATAAAATCAAAAGTAGGCAAAATTGGTTTACTCATCAAAATACATGAAAAATTATTGACCCGATCATATTACATCGAGCTCGTGCAGGTAAAAAATTGGCAATTGCAAAAATGTGCAGAATGTGCAAATTGAAAATATGTGCAATAAAATTATTTTTATGTGCGAATATTTATTTCTACATATGGCTAAGCTTAAATATTTAACACAGATGAAAGGAACAGTGGCCGATAGTAAAGGGTAGATCATTGATATATAATGAAAATAGTAGGGGACTAAGAATTAAACCTTGTGGAACACCAGAAGGCACCTGTAGAAGAGAGGAGATAACATTGTTATGGCAAACACATTGAAGACGGTTAGATAGAAAAGAGGAGAAAAGCCGTGTGGCAGAAGAAGAGAAATGATAGCGCTGACTTAGTTTGGAAAGTAGGATCGCGTGCACCACCGAGTCGAAGACTTTCGAGAAATCAAGAAGCATTAATATTGCAACGTCGCCTTTATCAAGCGCAGAACGAATGTCAGTTGTTACCTTTAGTAAAGCAGTTTAGCACAACTATGATCTAGTTAAGCACAACTATGATTTTTACGGAAACCAGGTTGATATTTCGAAATAAAGCTATTCGATTCAAGGTAGCGCAGGACTTGGATGTAAATAATTTTCTCAAATGCTTTAGCAAGGAAAGGAAGAATGCTAATGGGACGGAAATCTAAGATATCTGCAGAAGAAGATTTTTTCGGTAAAGGGATCACTACAGCCTTTTTCCACAACAAGGGAACTTGCGGTAATTAAAAACATGCGTGATGACATCCAAAATTAAGGGGGCGAGGAGCTTAAAAAAACGCGTTCACCTAGCGGACGACACACCTTCTTGTTCCGCCTGGTAGTCCGCCTGAAGCCTTGTCAGCTGGATAGCGAGATTAATTATTTTCAGGAAGCGTACGACTCAAGCTCCATATACAACATCAAGAGTTCAAACTCGAGGTTCACCGCCACCTAATCCTAGATACCTAGACTTCCTTTAACCTATCCTATCCTTTTTCTATTCTTCGAACTAAGCTTCCTACATGACATGAATGACGTTTATAGGGTGACACCTGAGGTTAGACTTTCACCTATTCTTTACAATGTTCATGCTGCTAAAGCCTTTCAACATCGATGTTCGAATTTGGTAAAATTAGTCAAAAGTGGCCGGACCATTATTCAAATCGAGTTTCTCCCAATGCTGCAGAACTTGATACCATAATTTGTTGATAATTTTGGTTTTGTTCCACTACAGAAGATGGATTTGACGCTAACTTTGACAATAAACTCATGATATCATGGAATCATTAGGTCAGTAGTATTTTTTGTCTTATTATGGTTTAGAGCATGGCCAAAACTAATTTTGTATAGTTGTATACTTTACTCTTACCACCAAAAATCCCATTAGCCACTAAGTACGATTTTTTCCCTAATAAAGGCAAGTCTAAACCACCAGTTTTAGTAGTAAAACCACCAAGTTGGCAACGCTGTATGCAGTGAACTGTTCAAGTTTTTCCCCTCTTGCCCCCCGTCCTTCCCATTTCCCGGGATTATACGAAAAATCTGACGATTTTTCAATGTGTGAGAGCGTGATGCGAATGATATCGATTCACTCTCATGTAAATTTTGTATGCACGCGCGCCTAGAGAAGTTTTACTTCAAAAATGTCGGTCCAAAAAAGCCACCAAAAAAAGCAAGTAACATGGTATTTGAGTTGAGACTCCCAAAGATTTTGGACAATATTGTGTCAATTGAGTTGAAAATAAATTTTACTATTGGTAATTGCTACGTGAATGAAACACAATTATTCAACTTCATTAAACTGTCAGTAATTTTGACGTAAAAGTTGTGTATCACAAACAGAATCTTAAACAGCTTGGGCATGAATGAATGTTAGATTATATCCAAGTCATTTCATTAATAAAAAAAATCATTAAAAACTCTTTAGAGAACAATAGCTTCATTACATCATATTTTAGCGGCTATTAATACTATACTATTACTTTAGCAGCAATGATTTAATTAATTACTTTTTTTTTATAAAAGACGCAATTAAAATGATTTTTTAAAAGTAAGAATCAATAACTTTTGAACTAGATTAATAAAGTAGGAAACGCGACTGTGGAGAACGGGTTTCAGGCCGGCGCTAGGACCCTGTTCCGAAGAGTGATTGTTATAATTTCTCACTTATCATATCCTATAACATTCAAATATCACTTCTTTTCAAAAATTACAAATTATGACAATAGATTAGTTACAAACCCCGAAAAAATCTTGGCCTATTTTTTACCAAACAAACTGGGTCACTAGAATTTTTACATTAACAAACCGGAAATAAAATGATAATCGATACCTTTGCGTGTGTACCATATAAAGACTACATAACATGGAATTATTAAATTTTTCTATATAAATATAATTGGAGTGTCTGTCGGTGATTTTATAGTAATTGTGTTTTTCTATGGTTTTTTACATGATATTAAAACGAAATCAAGTATTTTTTAAATTGTCTGTCTGTCTGTTTGTCTGGGCTAATCTCGGAAACAGCTAATCCGATTGCGTTGGAACTTTCACTGACAAATCTTGCAGCTTGATTTTGATCCACTTCCATATAACCGAACAACTTCAAATTTTGCACATATTATGTATAGTTCACGTGACAATGCAATTTGACCATTTTGTAAATATATCAATATGGCGGCCGAATTTCGCAATTGTGCTTTCCGACCCCCGACATGAGTATCAAATGAAAGGGTTATGACAAGTATAATACAATTAGCTATTTGGTGTCATTCCAAATTCAAAATGGCTGCCAACATAAAATAGCGATTTACTTTTTTCTTTACAACGCTCTCGGTAATGCCCTGTTGACAGTTCTGCTGGTTGCCAGCGGCTGATGCACCAGTAGCGGTCTCCCAACTGAGTACTAATTACGTCCAATGCTGCTTAACTTTTGTAATCGAACCAGAACCGCTCTATTGAGTATGCTTACCCTTGACGGATGTCTGAAGTATGAAGCAATCCAACAACAAAAACTAAAGCTTTGTATGAGTTAAACTAAAGCTTAATGTTCAGTTACGTTAATCTTCCTTTAAGTTACTTTTTACGTTAAACTTCAGTTCGATACCAGTTCCATCCGCACGCGCTCCGCCGCCCCTGTTTATAGATGAAATGTTTTCATATTTAAAAAGTATAAAAAAAAATCGTAGCCTATTGTTGAAATCTGATGGCTGATCACCAGTCAAAAATCAGAACATTCTGATTTTACTAGCCGCTGGCGTCAGTTGCGTTGATACCAGCAGCTGGTGCATCTGCCGCTGGTAACCACATATGTATAGGGACAGATTTAAAAACGTAATTTAAAACAAAATTTGAGAGCGCAATCTGAAAACTGTACTATTCTCCTCCACATAGGATATAGAAAATGTTCTGAAATTAATGATAATCATGACATTGAGCTGCTGGATGCTCTTTGAATGGTCGTAATGACACGGAAATTTTGTTGAGCGACATTTATGACGATTTGTAAAATATCAATTCAACTAAGTCGACTCAACTCAGTAATGCCACAAACTTTGTAATACTTACAAGTGAAAGTAAAACGCCGAGCATCGATTATAAAGAAGCGTTACAGTGAATTAACCTTACATTAATATAATTTGTAAATTTTTGCATTACCAGTGCCGTGTGGGCGGTATGACCAGCTGCTAAAATAAAAAAAAACGAAACGCGAAAACGGGAAGTAGCCATTTTCAGGATCAAATCAGTAGTGTCGTCTTATAATGTTCCTAATGTTCGTCTAATTCCCGCTAAACACCTTCAGGTTTAACTGTGCGATTAAACTGCATAGTCGAATTGTACAGGTACATTGTTAGACGTGTAGAACAAACAGTTGAACTGTTCAGTTAAACAAATCTAATCAAAATATCAATAGATAATACTGTACAGATAAACCTGTACAGTTAAAACTGAGAGTGGGTAGCATAAAACTGCACAGTTTTGTCTCGTATATGTCTCTTATTTCTAATTAATAAATTTCGAAGACTCGTCGACCATGGCTTAACGCGAATACCTGGAAGAGTTTATACAACTAAAACTTTTCGTTGTGGAAAATCAAAATCAGCGAATACCGTAATCGAGTAAAAAAATATTCAGTTAAAAAGCCCATTTTAAAATTACGCGGAATTTGTTTTTAACACGCGTACGTACTAGCCCTACGATCGGGAAACCGTCGTTTATTGATGAAAACTGAAAAATCGCGCCGTTTTACTTGAACGTGTATGTAGGTCGTATGGACGTACGATTTATCTGCACAGTCCGACTGTAAAGTTAAATCGCACAGTTAAAACTGAAGGTGTGTAGCAGGCATAAAGCCGAAATGTATTTATTGGATTTTCTTTCTTCTTAATTGTAAATTTTTGGGCTACACAGTAGGCGACAATTTTAGAAAATTGTTGACTTTTTTAGAGCTTTTTTTGGGGGGGAGCTGAAGTCGCCATGCAAGTTCTGCACAGTGTGCCAATTATCTGGGAAGGTCAAAAACTACGCGCACGAGACGTATTCTGAGTATGATTGGCAATGTGTCTGTTGTACACGAAGTACAAATTTTAAAAAAAGTTGTTGGTAACACGCGGGTTTTTGTTAGTACCTAGTTAATATAATTGATGGCCTTAAATATGTATGCTGCAATTTCTTAGAAATTTGGAGCATCCTATCTTAAAACTTTTATTTAAGCAGTTGCCATCATCCGTGAAACGAATCATGTTTCTGACATATGCAACTCTGCAAATGCTTACGGAACACATGCTTCGGTTTGTGTGCCAACTTCAAAGTTTACTATTCTTTCGCAGGAATCCGATAAGAGAAACATTATGACAACATAAAAAAATTTGCTAATCTGCTTTAAGATAAAAAAAAAGTAATTTGTCTTGGCACTTTTTGTTGCTGATATACACATTATGTATGTATGTATTTACAAAGCAAAGTGTGAAATATGATACCACAGTATCAAACCTTAAAACCTGAATCTTGTGCTATGTATGTACATTATTCAAACTTTTGCGCTATGGCCTACGTGACTGATGACAACTACAGCTTTAAATTTATCATTACGCCGACATTATTTTTCGAGTAGTAAAAAAAGGTTTAGCCAAAAAAAAACATTTCGTTTAATGGATATTGAACAATTTAGAACCACTTTCACAATCTCTGATTTATTTAAAAAAAAATCTGATTACTAATTATATCTTTTATAAATTCAACAAACCAACGCAGTAGCGCCACACTTAAATAGTGAAATTTTTTTCAAGTTATCTATCCTACTGTGTCAAGTTTCTAATATGCCTTGACCAAATGCAAATCATATTTACGTCTTTAGATAAAGTTAAGCTTTTTGTAGATTTGCTAGTTTTTCGTTTTTTTTTTGTTTGGAAAAAACAGGTAAAAAGTGTGAACTTGCGATAATTAATTCTATCAAGTGTTTTGCGAGTTCAATAAACGAAAAATGGTTGATTTAAATAAAATGCTTTAATTCACCTTCATTAAATGACGCAGCATTATTTTACCAAAATTGAGTGGAGTGAAAATTGTTTATAAATTTTTACTTTTCTTTTTAGTTTAAGTATTATTAATTACTTGATTAAGAGAGTTGTTAGTGAATTTAAGAATTACTGGGACATTTTATGAATATGTCTTTGTCTACGTCTTTTTTCAGTGGAGGCTGGGTCTTTCTAAATGCCCATAGATCTTACCGCAAAAATTTTTTCAAGCAGATTGCTCTATCTAGTATCGTATGAGCAGATGGGCTGACCACCGAAATCTACCTAACTTTATTTTCCTTACAAAATGTATGTCGCGATAGCGCTTGTAGATCTCGTCGTTATAGAGTCTCTGGAATCAGCCGTCCTCAAATAAGGGCGTCTCCATCCGGCCTAAGATTCTCCGATTTACTTGCCTTGGCTGAGCTTGTGATGCCATAATGATCCCACTTTAACCCGATGTTAAAGTGTCCTTTCTTCGCTAAACCACTTCGAGGACGTAATGAAGCTTCTTAGTTGCGGGATCCCAAACTTCGGGAAAAGTGGTAAGTCTCTTTCTGCTTAGGGCTGGACAGTGACAGAGAAGGTGTTTTACACTTTCCTCCTCGTCTTGATTCTTACAGCTTCTGCAGAAATCGTAGGTATCGTACAGTATCAGACAGTCTGCGGTCAGCACTCCCATTGTAACTGAGAAGTCTCGCCTACCGAGGCTCGGCAGTGAAGTGGTCCGCCTGAGATCGTTTTGGTCATTTTGGCCAAGGTGCATTTGTTAAGATCTCTCCAATGCTTCTCTGTTAGTTGCATTGTGTGCTGTGTGCATCCATCGGAGTTTAAAGGTGGCCCAAGGCATACCAACCCATTCGTTTCTAGGAAGGAGAGTAGCGGTCTTGCCTTTCCCTTTCCAGTTCGTTAGCTTTACAGTTTCCCTTTATATTTTTATATATTTTTCCCTTTCCTAACTGTTGATCCATCTCGTTAATAGATCTGCGCCATTCAGCGATAGTTCTGGAGTTGTAAGTGCAAGAGCGCAGGGCCTTCAGAACCGTCGGACTATCTGAGAAGATGTAGATAGTTCGGGTCCTGTCGTCTTGCTGGTTGATTTGCAGAGTAGCCTAAAACCATACTGCTTGGTATACACTGCAGTGATCGGGTAGTTGGATGGAGACTTTAATCCCAAGTTCCAGTGAGAAGACTCCTCCTTCGAGCCATCAGTGAAGAACTTTGTGACATCCTGAATACTATGTGGTTTATTAAACCATTCACGACGTGAAGGGATGCGGTCTTCGTAGTTCTTCGTACAGATGATCTTGGATTTACGAAAATAGATTTCTGTGGGAATGTTGACAAAGTCCAGCACCTTAAAGGGCCTTCCCCTGATACCGGTCCAAACCCAGATTCTTTTATTCTTAGGGCTGCGATAGTCGCGTTTTCCTTTGCCACAAGGTTCAAAGGAAGGGGGTATAACATAACGTTTAGGGCATCCGTAGGTGTGGCGCCTATTATGAATAAGTCCGCAAATCTTCGCACTTTCTGTAGTTCGGTTAGCACAAGAGACTTACTCCAGATTGACCACCGTATTAAGACCCCGTATAGGAGTTAGGGATGGGGTTTTATACCTCCTCGTGAAGAGGACTAATTCTGTTTTTCTGGGTTAACGCTGAGCTCGCGGTTGGCAGCCCAGTTTGAAAAGGTTAGTAACCCTGCCTCCATGCGATCATAGAGGACTTGAGGAAAGTTTCCTTTTATGATGATATAAATGTTATCCACTTACGCCAGGACGTAGTGTCCCCCTGCCTCCATGCGTCGCAGCAGTTGATTTACAGTCACACCCATAGATAGGGGAAAGTACTCCTTGCGGGTATCTCTGTTGAACAGTCGCCAAGGCTTGAACTCACCATCCTGCCGGTAAGCATGATGGGTGAGAAGCACCAGCGACGCCTCGATCCTCACCTTCGCGAAGGCCAGGGTAATAGCGTCCGGGAGCACGTTGTTAAATGCTTTCTCTATGTCAAGGAAAGCTACTAATATATATGCTTTGACTTCTTGCGGCTTTTCTATGGTTGAAACCAATGAGTGAAGGGCAGTATCCGTGGATCTGCTGTTTGTATAGGCGTGCTGTGCGTCAGAGAGTTCCGCGGTATGTATGGCCTGCCTCAGATATATTTCAATTAGGCTTTCTAGAATCTTCAATAAAAAGGATGATAGGTTGATTGGCCTGTAGTCTTTGGGTGTTACATGGAAGGCTTTTCTGCCTTAAAGACCACTTTTACCTCTTTCCAACTAGAGGGAATACACTTAATTTGAAGGCACCGGTAAAGATGGCCAACAACCAGTGCATGATATGACTAAAGGTGGATTTACATATCTGACTTTTTTCCCTCACGCCGTATCACAGCTGATCATTTCTGTCGCAAATTTTTAATAAGCGTTTTACATTTGTAACGAATTCTGTCGTAGACAAAAACAATCGTGACTTTTGACAACTGACGTAAAGAGAGTAAAAATAAAAGTAACTAAAAAATATCAATTAATAAACAAACAATTTCTAATAAAACATCTCTTTACGTCCACGCAAAACCAAATAAACGAACATTTCAGTTATACATAACCTCAAATTTTATTCACAATCAGCTATTTCTATCACCCTGCCACAGAAAAAGTTGAAGTTTGTTCAGCTTTCCGATATGACGGTTAAATGTCGCAGAGATTGTTTCCTATTAGTCGAAAAAGAGCGGCGCGAAGAAAAACGTCAGATATGTAAATCTACCTTAAGGGTGGCGTTGCAGTTGTGCCGACACTATGCCGACAGGGCCTGGTGATTTATAGGGCTGGAAGGTGCTTACAGCTCATTCAATTCTCGCTCTGTTTACGATGGAATTGACCAGCTGTGGTGAGGCTGGAGGGTTTAAGCGATGGTTGTCTCAGTCGTGATACTACTCGGGAAGGGGGTGTCCATGAATAGTGCGGAGATTCTCCGTTTGAGTTTGTCCGATCGCCGTTTTCTTTTCGTAAGTAACTAAGCATTATTGGCGCTTTAGTTAGTATTTTACATAGCCTTGAGGCTTCAGATGTGGACTCTATATTGCTGCAAAAGGTAGCCCAGAAGGTACGTTTGACCTTCCTTATTGCCATTTTGTATTTATTCAGCTTCGACTTATAGCAGCAGACCACCATGGGAGTTTGGAAGCCCCCTTTATGCGGTCTGTTTGGACAAGCTTTATTTATGGCGTAGGAGCATTGTTCTGTGAAAATGTCCACAATTCCGGTTTTTGGGAATACAGGGTGGCTTAGGGGCAAGGTAGCTTAGGGAGTAAGGTGTCTGGCTACCATCCCAGAGGTCCCGGGTTCGAATCCTGGCAGCCCCAAGGTCCTTCGCCTTTTTCACTTTCCATTCTAACTTTCCTTCTTTACATTCCTGATTGCTCCTGTCATAGCCTTCCCTGGCTATAGCCCGCTCCACCAAAGCATGACCTCCCTAGATCTACCGTATTAAGTTTGTTCCATGGCCAGGCAGGGGCAGATTCAAGCCTCTTCACTTGTCCACGCAACAGTGCCGAGGCACCTCGAGCAGGATGTGGCTTGATGACAACGTACGGTTGGTCTTGGAGTAAGGGTTACCTGATTGTGCCGTATTCGGGTCATGTTCGGACAAAGCACAACCAAACCCCCAAACCCATACATCTTTTTAATGTGCATTCGAAATTCTACTATGCTGAGACCCGATCCTTTGAAATGATCGCATAAACTTATCGAGTTACGTTTCTTGGAGGTGTTCGATGTTTGCTGCATTTTCATACTTTCAAATATTTTCTATTAAGTAAGAAGAAATTTTTTTTTAGTTTCATTGTCAATGAACTTGTTTCGAGGTTGGAATTCATGAACTTGTAACGCTTTAACCATTAAAAAACACCTTGATTGAACTTAATTTTTGTGCAAGGCTTCATTAAAAATAACTTGATCTGGCTTGCATCGTTCTAGCACTTTCTAAGGATTAATTGAAAACAAATACGGGATCAAACAATGATCTATTGTTACTCATTTGCATTCTTTATTTAATCAATATCTTTGCAACTCTCATATCTCGATCAACGCTAACTTCTAGCCTACATCAGTAGAACTAGATGGGATTTTAAGAGCTGCTATTTTATATTTTACGATCGATAAAATCCAACACGATATTGCTGAGATAATATTCAAAAGGGCGTTATTTAATCATTCTTTCTGCTTTAATTTAAACAAAACTATATTTGTTGATTCAAAAGTGTGGTTGTAAAATTTCCTTTCCTTTTCACTCTTGCTGTACTCTTGCATATACTGTCGCATGAGCATGATTCGTTTTAATAATATTCGCCACTTAGAGGTGTTTAAAAGTTTGTTTATTTGTTATTATGCAAGTTAAAAGCTGTGAATTTAAATATAGAACAAATATTTCATACAAAATTGCTCACATGATTAGCACGGCTAATAACAATAACACACACCCGAGGCGGATCATGTTATAACAAATGGAGAATTACATAAAAAGTCACCACATGTGTACTGTCGTAAAATCTAATTTTACTTTCATCCGACGCTAAACGATAAAAATTCATTTAAATTTAGATTGTACCAAAGTTCGAAGAGAAATTATGCTGTGTGCTGAAGCATCTGTTACACAATGTTCAATGATAAAATGTTTTACACACAGACTCGAGATCTAGATGGCGTGCTCCATTGATTGATTTGTTCGTTATCACTTGACCCTTAAAAACGGTCACAGTACTAACAAAAGACTCGGTTCTCTTTAGAAGCAATTTAAGCGAATAAGTGATAATATGTGGATTGTGACGATGTTAAATGGTGATTGGATTTGTTTAATAGCAATTGAGATCGAATGTTATGAGATTAATTATTGGCTTAATTTTTTGAAGATGTGTTTTCTGCGATTGAGGGTTTCTGATTATGTTGGTTAGTTGAGTTGTTAGTTAGTTTTTACTGTTATTATTGGCTAAAAATTTGACTACCATCCCTCCCACTGGTGTGTGTATCAAGTCCACTCCTCGGCATGGTCCTTAGTTTTCTCAAGTTTCCGCTTTCATGTCTTCCCTCTTGGCAAAAATTCCCTGTTATATCTCCCGCCATCGCCTCTAAGCAGGATAAGCGAAGAAACCATCTCCTGTTCGATCAACAAAGTTAGCGTTCGGTCACAATAGTGTTGGATGGGGAGCTGGCGAAATGAAACCGCGTGTTGTCTTGACTCTTGATTTCAGTCATCTTATCTCTGCCATTTTCCGACTAGAGCAACATTGTACTGAATGATAGAACTGCCGAGAATACAAAGGGGTATTACCCGAGAACGCCTGGCTTTCTTTCACACAAAAAGTTGTAACTCTATGGTTACGAAAATTTAAAAAGAAGAGGATGTATTGTTCAACTTAGTCAATCTATTTTTAATAAATATGTTCGCTTGAATGAACTTCACTCATGCTGAATTTTGTCCAATCTTTTTCAAGGTCATTGTGGATTTTCTTATATGAAAATAAACAATAAATATGAATATGAAAATAAACTCTGATTTAAATTTTCAATTTTTCTTTCTATTCTGAAACGGCTTTATTTACAGCAAGCGAATGTATTTGCGGTGGTCAGTGATCAGTGGAATAGGGTGAAAAACATGTAGCACAATCATGTTGCATGTTGATGTAAATCTTCTCAATGCTTCCTTCATTCAATCTCCTCCTGATCCTGCACTCATCACTCAGTCGTGCTCTCAATTATCTAGTTCATTCAAGACTGATGGTTTTAACTTCCGTTGTGTGGACTCCTGCGACGTTCTTGAAACATTGTTGTCCATCTCATCTAACTGTATTGGTTGCGATGGAATTTATCCACGGTTTCTCAAGCTGCTAATCTACCCTAATTGAAGGAACTGTCACGCATATATATCTTCAAATACGGCCTGACAACTTCTCGAGTACCCCTGCTTTGGAAAAAGTCTGTTGTGATTCCGTTACCAAAGAAAACCTCACCCGTGGATTTAAAAGGTTATCGCCCTATCAGTATTCTTCCCTTCCTTGCCAAAGTTTTTGAGAAAACTCTTCGCTCAGATCACGCGCTATCTCGAATCGAATAACTTCCTATCAGGCTTCCACAGTTGCGAAACTGCTATATTGAAAGTAATTTCAGATCTTTGTTCAGATCTTTGTAGATTAGGGTGACATAGCAATACTAGTTCTTTTTGATTTCTCCAAAGCGTTTCACTCAGTAGTTCACTCACTTTTGCTCTACAAACTTAGTACATTCTAACTAAAATAAAACTATAGTTTCTCTTCTTCTGCTATTCCACCTTTCTCATCTCTTCTATCTAATCGACTTCACTGTGTGCGCCATAATGGCGCTGTATCTTCTTTTCTACCAGTACCTTTGGGGGTTCCACAAGGTTCAATTTTTGGCCCCTTCTTTTCTGATTATATGTTAATGATGTCATATCTGTTATCCAACGTTGTTCCTTCCATTTGTATGCTGATGATCTCCAGTTGTATACCTCTTGTCCTCCTAGTCAGATTAGATCTTGCATCTCTGATTTTAATAATATCCTGTTCCAAATAAATGGCGCGGCGTTCAGAGAGCAAGCATTTATTTTTCTTTCTTCCTCTTAGTTTTCTCTTCTTTAGTCTATTTAATCTTTCTTTCTTCTATCCTTTTATGATCACAGGAATAGTTTTAATTAGTTCGTGGAATTACTTAGTTAAGGTTATTTATTAAGATTCCAATGTTTATATATGTATATTTTTTCTTGTTACTCTAAAAAATAAAAGTCTTGTGCTCGTACCTTGTTTTGAATTAATAATAATAAATAATAATAACATGCACGTGCCGAAACTTTTTCGGACTGATGGAAGTGCGATCATAACTTCCTAGCGGTGGCATAACCGACGTTAATGTTCGAACTCTTTACAGAACTCGAGCTACACAACATCTAGCCGATACTCTGTTAAAGTATAAAGCTGGCATTACCGTTACCGCCATCCAATAGGAGAGATGGACAGGGATTGGGTTTTGAAAATACCTGTCATACAAAACACCATGTGCTCGGAGTAGGTTTTATGGTCAGCAAAAGAATGAAACCTACCTTCGTGTGCGAGGTAAATTTAAGAACATTAGCCTCATAAACGTCACGCACACGGGCATGTCAAGAGAAGTATAAAGAGCTCAGAAAAGAAGAATAGAGAATTCACAGACGAAAAAAGGAAGCCGGGAAAAAAATCTCGTCTGTGAACTAAAACAGTACAGAGAGCGACGGCCAGAGTAGAACTCTACAAAGCCATGAAAGAAATCGGCATCCCCAACAAACTGACAAGACTATGTAGGTTGACCATGACCAATGTGACAAGCCAAGTAAAGATACCCGGAACACTGTCCAGACCAATCAACATCTATAATGGACTCCAACAAGGGGACGGTCTGGCCTGCCTCCTTTTCAACCTGGCGTTGGAGAAAGTGATCCGAGATTCGGGGGTGACATCAAGGGGCACAATCCTCCACAAGTCCCCACAATTACTGGCTTACGCAGACGACATTGACATCATTGGAAGAACAAAAGAAGATTGAGATTGAGCAGGCGGCAGAAAATCTGGGACTGCACAGTAACGAAAACAAAACAAAGTACATGGTGGCCTCGTCTACAGGAACACCTAACATTGGCCCCACAATCAAGGTAAAGGAACACGAGTTTTAAGTGGTAAAATCGTTTACATATCTTGGGTTAATAGTAGCAGCCGACAATAGCAGCCTGGAAGCAGAAATACGCGCACAACTGCTAAACCCCAACAAAGTCTACTATAGTCTCTGTCAAGGCTCTTTAAATTCAAGCATCTAACCATATGTAACATCTAAATTTTTACTAAAGACGATGGTCTTACCAGTTCTTACATATGCATCTGAAACGTGGATGCTTAGCAAAAAGCACTCAAACCTCTTGGGCGTGTTTGAGAGGAAAATACTTCGGAGGATTGTTGGCCCCGTATATGACGAAGGCTCCGGTGGGCAGGGCATCTAGCTCGTATGAGTGAAGATGAGCCTGCTCGGAAAGTTCTCTGCGGTAAGACCTATGAGGTGCGACAGCGAGGGGAGACCCAACCTTCGCTGGAAGGATGGTGTAGACCAGGACGCTCAGAGCTCTGGGATGCCAAACTGGATGACATCGGCTCAGAATCGGGACCGGTGGAGAGAACAGTTCCCAAAAATTAATTATTTCATAGAAATTTAGGAAACTGAAAGAAGTACTCGATAAATCTCGTAATATCTAACATCAGATCTGATATAAATATAGAAAAAAAATAATTTTCCTTAATTTTTAATTAAGTTTCCATAGAACAATAATTTTCGATTTTATTAAAATTTTAGTGTATGTATTAAATAATTAATTTTGTTCTCTTTCTTTTTTAGAATTTGCCGTAACAACGCAAAACAAAATTATATTTTACAATGAAGATTGGTCCATAATAACTACAGCTGCCCATCAGTTCGAGCAGCTATCAGCAATAACGTTCGATGAAAGTGAGGAACGAATTTACTTTAACGATTTGTCCCACAATAATGGCAGTATATTCTCACTCAAGCTTTCCTCAGACAGCGATGGCAATCATATAACAGAAAAGGTTCTAGCAAAAACACAAGATGAAGCTATCGCTGGCCTAGCATTTGATCCACTAGAACAGAACATCTATTGGACAGACGCAAAAAATAAAAAAATATACCGCCTATCTACACAGGAACCTAATCAAACACCAACAGTATTGTTCGATTTTACGAAAGAAGATGCAATTCCCGATGGAATAGCTATTGATGTTTGTCGTCGAAAGCTATATTGGACCAATTCAAATCACAAACATCCATCAATAGAAAGATCATCGTTGAATGGCTCAAAGAGAGAAGTACTTATCAATACTGATCTATTTTCACCCCATGGAATATTTATTGATCAATTCTCGAATCGAATGTTTTGGCTGGTCGATCAACCAGGCAGTCATTATTCAGTGGAAAGCGCAAATCTCGATGGTACTGATCGGCAAGCTGTAGTAGAAGGTCTGAACAACGTTCCTTTTAGCCTGGCAGTAACTAAAAGTTCAATTTATTGGACTGATCTAACACATAGTGCAATTTGGAATGTTTCAAAAACGAACAACAAAACTGAGAAACCATCGAAAGTTCTAAATTTCCCTGCACATCCAAAGGGCGTTGTTGCCAGGGTACATTTTCTATCGAGAATGGAGAATGATGCAGACTGCAAGGAAGCAGTGAAAAAGATTAAAACAAGAATATTAAAACCGGCAACATCAAAGAGTATGATTGAAATTAAACAAAAAAATATGAAGATAGACAACTTTTGTCTAAATAAGGGAGAATATAATGAGCATAGCGGTACATGCATTTGTAAGGTTGGATTTACTGGAAATAGATGTGAAGTTGACTCTTGTCAAAATTTTTGTGTTCACGGTACATGCCACTTGTCTTCAATGGGCTTCCCCGAATGTACATGTCAGGAAGGATTTTCTGGCGACAGATGTGAAATATTTAAATGTCACGATTATTGCTTAAACGAAGGTCGATGTGAAATTTTAAACGATGTACCTGTATGTCATTGTCCAGAATCGCATACAGGAAGTCGATGTGAAAAAAATACAACTGAAGTTTGTTCGCTGCATTGTAAATTGAGAACGTATGAGCCAGAAAATTTCGTTCCATTTAATTGCTGGGAAATGTAAGTATATATGAATTTTAGTTTTGTGCTGTTGTTTTGTATTATATGTAGTTATAGTGTTGGGTCTTCTTTCTTTGGTCCGTTAGCTGGCGGTCCGAGCGGGACGTCCCCGCAACGGATACGCTGCTGTCGGTGCTGCTGGGTCTCGAACTCTATTCACGATTCGTTTCCATTCTTGCCGGTTTTTGGCGACGTTCGAACCTCGGTAACTAATAACCGTTGATTCTTTAGGTCACCTTCGATATTCCTTAGCCAGGTTTTCTTCGGTGCCGATCGCTGGATTCTCTAGCCTGCGGGACGGTCTCGCCAGAGATGTTTACGTGGCAAGCGGTTATCATCCATTCGGCAATCATGTCCAAACCACCGTAGTCGACGTTTTTGCATTTCTTCTTCAATTAGTGTCTGCTGATCGCATCTTTGTCTGGCTATCTCGCTTCGAAGGCGATCGCGTAGTGAGACACCGAGGATCTGCCTCAAGCGTAGCATTTGGAAGACCTCGAGCTTCTTAACGTCCAGTTTGAGCAGTGTCCACATTTCAGATCCATAAAGAAGAATCGGAAGGATCAACGTTCGGCATAGGCGTACTTTCGTTTTGATGGTAGTATTTGTTGTTCTTTTCCATATGCATCACTTGAACGAGGCGAATGTTGCTGTTGCCTGGCTGATGCGGCTGTGAACGTCGCCCGTCGATGCTACTTTCGTTTCCTCAACCAATGATCCCAAATATTTGAACATCGAAACCTGTTTGATCTGGTGTTGTGAGCACTTTGGTCTTTTCCGGCGAACATTAAGTCGGTTACGGAGTTGTTGTCGTATCGAACTCCGAGTCGTCCATCGAATGCTTAATGCATAATCGTGTCGGACACCCGTAATCGGGAACTCCACAGATAAGTCCCTTCGAATACGAACGCTGCTGGTTGACCCATAGTACGACGCTTGGAGAAGTTGGATGATTTTCAATGGCACGGGTTCGGTTTCCAAGGCTCTCCACAAGCTGTTCCAATCGATGCAATCGAAAGCGGATTTGAAATTGATGAAAACGACGACAGTTCGTTTGCCGCAACGAATTCTTTCTTCCATTAGCTGACGGAGAGCGAATATTTGATCAATGCATGCTCGATGTGGCCTAAATGCAGCTTGTTCTTTCCGGCTCGTTTGCTCTCGATGTTTCTGTAGCATCGATTGTATGATTTTCATAAATAGTACCAACATTCGTAAATAGGCTAATACTGCGATAATTCTTGCATTCCCGACTGTCGCCTTTTTTTTCAAAATTGGCACAACGATCGCTCTCTTCTACACCGAAGGGACACGATCCGAATGCCATATGTGTGTTATGAAGACATGGAGTCGTTGTGATAAGGCATCACCTCCGACTCTCATTATCTCGGCGGTTACTTGGTCTATTCCCGCCGTTTTCCCTATTTTTACGATTTTATTTCCATCTTCACCTTACTAATTGTCGGCTGCATCCGTTTAGCGATAGGTGGATACAACTCCATTGCACACCCCACAATAGGCTCCGAAAATTGCATTTATTTTACATAGATATCGTCCGGTATTGCGATCGCCGTGAATTTGTTGGATAATGCCATTTGAAACTCTCGCCCGATGGCCGGAGCCCATAGGCACGCTCAATTCTTCTTGGCTGTGTTGGTGGCGCCGTTTTCTTCGCTCTTTGTCATCGCATCTGTAATTTCGCTCGAATAATATAATACGCAATACCGATCCGCAAGCTGTCCCACGCATTGCACGTATGTCTTTGAGCGTCGATCAGAATCTTACGTCGTTCGCACTGAGCCGAAATTAGGTGATTTTGGAAAGTGATTTCGAAATTATATAGAACCCTTCACACTGAATTGAGATGATTTCGTTTGATAGTTTTTTCTATCACTACGCATGTCTTCGATTTTTTCTGTCCAAATTTCGCTTGTAGCAAAGTCCATAGATTCGTGCCTTTATATTTCTTGAGTTTTTGCATTTTGAAGAATGTCAAGTTCAAATTCGAAGTCAAATCTATTATTAATTATTAGCATTAAAATTTTGCCAGAGCTGCTGCAGTCCTATCATGGCTTTATGAGACAATTGAAGAACAAATAGCTGCGATAAGTTTAAGAGCGTGGCTTTGCACCTTATCCAGCCAAGCAAAGGCGGTTCTCGGAGCCGCAGCCGCTCGGCCGTTAGTCCTAAATCATCCACCGAAACGGGACGAATGGTAGAGAACGCTTTATTAGAAATGAGGCAGTACTTCGTTTTTAATGCTTTAAATTCAAGGCGATTCTTGCGGCCCCAATCAAGAATTAGTTTGTTATCCTTGTTGCAGGACAAGATCTGGCGCATGCTTGTCTATCATTATCGAAGCCATAGGAGTAACGCAGAGTACCGTAGTCAGTAAAGCTGTGCAGGGAGTTGGAGGGGATTAAGAACTGGTCATTTATAAAAACAAGGAAAAGAACTGTTGATAGAATTGAACCCTGGGGAAGACCTGCAGAGATGATGTGAGGGTAGATTCGGCTCCATTTAATACTACAAATTCATAATCCCGTTCTTCAAAACACTCGATACCAGTAGGTTGGAGTTTGGTCAACACAACAGGGTGTAATATTCTATTAGAAGCCTTGAAGATATCTGGAGCAACCAGGCTATATTCACCAAATCGATATATACTCTGATTGTGATGATCCGTTTAGGTTGTCATTAGCCATTAGGTCGTCCAACATTTGGTTGCATTCAAGATATTCCGAAATCGGCTTAACATTTTTTGTACATAACTCCTTACGTAGTCGAGTTATCTGGTTTAAGAGCCTGCGCCAATTGGAGCTTAAAAGATTCATATCCATGTTTAAAATTGGGCGCAATAAGGTTCTCTTAGGTATGGGCTGACCCAGATTTTCTAAAACCCTGATTTCAACTCGTTACTTGTTTTCTTCGCTTCTTGATGCTTGTCTGGGTCATGGCCGTAGGTTGTTTACGGTTGAACCTGTTGCACCGTACTTCTGCACCCACTTTATAATTAAATTTTCACTAGCGTCATGTGTACAAAATCGTCTGCAGACTATGGTGAACTGTTGGGTTTAAAATACAGTTCTACTGCGAGCATGCGATGCTCACTGGACCAATGTGACATCATAATTCAACAATCTGCACGCTTGACGTGCCGAACTATACCCTTCTCTCCTTCCTATGCGCAGCAGTTTTACAAAAAAGAGTCGAGATTCAAATTGTACATCTGTCACGGAACCTCCTGTAGAAGAGAATAATAATTAAAGTCAAATTAACCCCATTAACTGTTTAAAACACTAAATATACAAAATTAAGTAGAACTTTATCACGTTGTTATAGTATTTTGCGCTCGAAGCAAACAAAACTGAGCTAAATTGAATATTTTAGCCTTCTGAACTTAAGCATTGTTTGATTTGCAAATCTTCATACAACTGTAGAAACTGTGCAATTATAACAATAATATTTTTAACAAACATTTTATTCTGTAATCTATTATAGATGCGATGAAGAATCATCAGGGGATCAGTCTAGATATAAACAAAGTCATCAACAAACTGGAAGCTGTAGTAGCACATATAATAAGACTGTGATTTTTGTGGTCATTGGTGTCTTAACATCCTTAATATTAGTATATTTAATAATACAAGCCTTACGACGAATTTACAAACCGGCCAGACCTAGAATAAAGAAAACATTCGTTGTACAAAAGAAAATTTCACAAACACCATTAACTAGCAGGCCAATGGCGACAGAACAATGCGAAATTACAATAGAAAATTGCTGTAACATGAATATTTGTGATACGGTAAGATAATTTCACTTTATTATTTATAATTTAATTTTAATATATCAATTTTATATTTTTACAGCCATGCTTTGACCCAAAATTACTTCAGCAAAATATGACTTTTGATACAAACACTAAAGAAGATAAGAAAATTTTGATTAATAACATGGAAGAAGATTTATATTAAATTTTCTATATTAGGTGAATTAGGGCTTTAAAAATTAGTTTTTAAAACACACCACGGTTTGTACTTTTTTTTCTATAATTTATATTTAATTTATATTTTGAAAAAAGAAAAAAATTCGCAATAAGCACAATCATAAGAGGCTATCTTTATTTACAAAAGAAGGTAGCATAGTCGCATTTGTTTGGTGATTTTAGTTTCTATTTTGTTTTTCCTTTTTTTTTTGTGAATTTGTACTAAAGATTTTTATTTTTAAATTTAGTCCAACCAAGATGTGATTTGCAATGAAATATTTGTTAACAAAAAGATTTATAATAGTTTATATATTTTATTAGGTAGTCCTTATTAGTATTGTTTTTTTTATTAAGATTTATTTGATTTACAAAAAAAAAATTGCAGCTGCACGTAGTCTTTAATAGTTACCATTATTTTCAAAAATTCAACTTGAAACGGATCCTTCTGTTATAGAGTATATTCTACAAATTATTTTAATCGTTACCTCATAAGAACCAAGCATCTTTTAGTAAAGGGAGATAGTTTTTTGCGTGGTGAATTTAGTAAGACCATTAAAAAAACAACAGTGATTTAAATTGAGATTCGTGATTCTGCTAAGAATTTTGTCAAGATACATATTTTATCCATATGGAAGGGAACAAGTAACACTAAAAGGTTATTGGCCTCATTGATGATAGAATGTTTTGCCCTGTCTGCCCGATACTTCGGACATTTTAATATGGTATGTTCCGCATCATTTAATATACTGCAAGTGTTGCAGTTACCGTGAGGTATTATATTCCAAGAAGCAAGACGTGCATCGTCATACGCACTGGCGTAAGAACGGGGGGGTTTTGGGTTTCACTTTGTATGAAGAAAATTCAACTTGAACATTTATATCATTTTGTAATTTTGGTGGTGCATTCAGCGCGAAACAAATACACTAGAAATATCACCTGATAGTTGTTAAAGCTTGATTTATTTCAATTATCAGCAGAAATATAGAGCTTGTGCCTCGAAGGCGGATCGCAAATGGCTCATAAATAGTGGTTAAAGTCAAGGAGGAATTCAGATAATACAGATCTTTGATTTCACACTAACTTTCCCGATCCTATAATTGAAAGGTGCACTTTCTGATTCGTTCAAATTTTCTTGTTTAATTTCATTTCAAGACTCATAAATTATTTGAAATCTTTTCAAAGCTACCTGGAGCCCTCGTGAGTAATTAAGGATCATTATTCAGCGCTTTTCCAGGTATTCCGCGGATAGTTCTAAAGTTCGATGAAATTTTCACGTAGGCGCGTTTCAACAGGAAGTGTCTACTGCCTATATTCCTTATAATAGTAAGAATCTGCGGCTTCATAAATATTCGTATATTTTATTCGACTGTGCATATCAAATCATTAAGCCACAGTCAGTCTATCATCAAGCAAGTAGTGTAAAACTGGATAATCTTAAATGGAAATCGAACTTGGTAGCGCCCATCGTTGCATCTTGTGCTATTGTTGACGAAGTGGGCTTCGCACTGTGTCTCTTCTTTGGTGCATTTTGGTGTAGATGAAAGTTCCTCCAGTTCTCAAAACCTCCTCAAATCGCTGTCGGGGATTATTTGTGTAAAGAATGTTTCTAGTGTTGGTTCAAGAAATGATCCATTCAAACACTCTATTTTGTCTTACTAAAGTTCCGTTTAAAGGATTGGCAAAGTATTGGAGAACAGCGGCTGCTCTTTTGAGTATTCACAGGGAAATCGACGTAGCTTAAAGAAGTAATCAACAAATTTGCTGAAAAACGTAGAAACATAGAACTGTGACTTACACAAGCATTGCTTTGGAACCATTGATCATGTATGTCAATAGCTAGTAAACTGAATTCCTTTAAAACACTTCTGGCCTTTTTCCTATTAAAACATAACTTAAAGTTATATCTATTTTGAAGGATAATGTTTAAATTTCAGGGTTCGTCTTATAACTGTTAGGATATTTTATCCGCCTGGTCACGCTATTGTTTCCGTCTACGTCGTATCTTTTTTTATCATAATTAATATTTCATTAGAACATCCCATGGATTTATGTCACATTATTTCAGGCAGCATTTTGAATAATTTGTTATAAAATTTGTCGCAAAACGTTTTCATGCATGCTCGCTACTCTAACCGCTACACATAATTTTTGTTTGTGTTCTGCATAAGTGAAGAAACAGTTTTTTTTAATTACGTTTAAAAATATAATTTCTTCTCTTTTGCAGTGTAATATCTCAAAATGTGTACAAAATTGTACACAACGACTCAAAACCAATGTTGTCGCTACTCGCTATTAATATTGCTCGTCACGCATGACTACGTTTCGTTGCACTGTCATTGAGGGCGCAGCTATAATAAATAAGTGAATATTATTATCTAATAGTGGCACTGAGATTATGTTATGTTAGCCGTCCAAAGAAGAAAAAGGGGGTGTGTAACACAAAAAAGTTTAAACAAGCAATGCGGGTTTAATATAATTATATTGCACGGACATGTAACTTCAAATGGTTGGCCTACTACGAGCAAACCACAGATAGCCAATTTGCAAATACTCTTAGAACAACTTCATCATCATCATATGTGGACGGGCTATACTAAAAAATATTGTAGAACAAGATGTAAGCATTTCTCGTCATCTCAATATGCATTACTAAAGTAAATTTCATGTTTAATAAAACTACAGAATTTATGAAAAAAAAAAGTGAAATGAATTAGTTGGGTAGAGAATCCCTGTATAGGAATTGACTCATATAAATCACTCAAAATGTCGTTATAGCTCTTTCTTCGCCCTCCTATTTCCTAAAAATCAATAGGTGCCTGTAAACGAGCAACAGTTTTCAGCAATGTATGGCCGGCAATTCTGGCTGAACGACATTGCTCAAAACTTAGCCGGCATGTTGCTTTTGATATCGGTCGTAGAGCGAAAATATTTGAACGCATAAAACCCGCGTGACTTGCAAAGCCTTTAAATAAAAAAAGTTTATGTGTGCATTGTCCTTGGAACAAAAAGATATAATTGAAAAAGGGCAAATCTGCAAAAATTTAGAATTTGCCGAAAATTCGTTAAGTTCGTTCGTTCATGTGGGTGGAAGAAATTATGAAGCAACCACAAACGAAAGTCAATTTCGAGTTTCACAAATTTTTTCATTATTTAGGTTAGGTTAGATATGGCTGAGCTTTTGGTTCAAGCCCACACACTTAGGCCAGAAGGATAGGCCCATTGTGATGCCATAGTGATCCCACTTTAAACTTGATGTTAAAATGTCGTTTCTTCGTTAAAACCATCTCGAGGAAGTAATGAATTTTCTAAGCTGCGGGATCCCAAACTTCGAGATTTCCCCAAGGTTGCTTAGAAAGGGTTCACCAAATGTGGTTAACCTTATCCTGCTTAGGGCCGGGCAGTGACAGCCATTATCATACGTGTACGCGTGAAATTCTCGGGCAACACTGTAGACAAAACATTGCGAAAACATGTCTGACTACAAGTTACCCAGCAATAGCATCGGCCACACATTTTCAAAAATCAGCCAGGCCTCTTTTTCAGATATATTACCGTCAATGTGCATTTTTTGTTGCTCGTTTTCAGGCACCTTAAGAGCAATCATTCGTCTTTTTAGAAAATTGTTTAGTTAAAATGTTCTTATTTTAAGGCAATGAAGAATTTTTGTATACTTTAAACAATTCCGTCAATGAATCTATGTACCTTATTTGAAGGTTCCATATTCATGTTGATAATACATCTTACTACAGCTACCACTGCTAATTTTTTTAACCAAATAAATAAATCCCAAAAATTTAATTGTTATGAGAAAGAATGTATAATTTAAATTTAGTCCCTCGATAGTTAAAAATAAAAGAAAATATAAAATCACCAACTTTTAACATAAAGATTATTTAAAAAAAAATAAATGCTGAAGTTCCTCGGTTCGTTAGTACAAAATCGTAAGTTTCTTTTTTTTTTTTAAATAAAAAAAAACTCAGTTTAAAGAGTTTTAATTCATTTTTAATTGAAGGAAAAAAAAAGATATTAAATTATTTTTCATCTTCAACCTTCTTCACTTGTATGTTAACCATTTATATTTTTAGTACTTACCATAAAAAATATGTGAATAAATTTTGTTTTTTTTTTATTTTAATTAAATGTTTATTTTATAATTGTAAATCCTTTACAAATAAGTGTACTTACTAGATCCAAAAAAATATTGATTCCTTAATTAATTATTTTTTTGTTATTTTTCTTTCTCCTTAAAAAGCTGCGCGCGCAACTAGAGCAGCTAATTTATTATTTTGTTGTTAGTTATTTCATGACATATAATATTGGTGCAACAATTTGTTGTTGTTTTTTTTTATTTACAGAACAAGAAATATTTGAAATATATATATATAATTTTTATGAAAGCAAAAAAGAGAAAAATAATACGAAAATATTATAAATGTACATAAATATAGATATACGTGGAGTATCCACATAAGAAATGTGATATAACACTATTTTTATATAAATTAAAAAATAAATAAATTGAGATACAGAAAACATTTTTTTTTATTGGTTTTATGTTTATTATTTCTTTTTATTTATAATCTAGTAACCCAAAGAATGCTGCATCCGACCATAAAAGATTTGCGAGTATAGTTGTTCAACTGGCGAAGGTCAAATAATTTTAGATACCACAGTTATTACTGAAATAACCATCGTAAAACAGTATTTGCCCTTTACGATGATTGATCTGGTGAGTCCCGTCTGGTTGATCCAGATATTTCTAAGCTATTGGAGTCAACTCACTTCTACAGAAATGGATTGAGAGTTTCCTTTCCGGCCGTTCAATCAAGGTAGTTTGGATGGCGTCAACTCCGAATCCAAATCGACCTCTGCGGGGTCCCCAGGGGTCAATTTGATCACCTGCTCTATTTCTTATTTTTATAAATGACCTGCTTTCAATCCCCTCTAACCCACTTCTCAGCTTCGCTTCGGCGGTACCCTGCGTTACTCTTACGGCTTCGATACAAGACAGACTCATGCCAGATCCTGTCTTGATGACTAATGCCCCCAACTCTATTAATAAGGACATTAAACTCATTCTAGAGTGGGGAAGCAAGAATGGCGTCGAATGCCGAAACCGAAGACTTGCGATGGAACGACTACATATTTCAAATCGCCAAACAAGCATCCCAGTCGGAAGTGTGGAATGAAATCGAATCGGAATTCAATTTCACTCGAATTAAATCTATGTCACATAAATGGAAATTGTCGAAATGTGGAACATCTAATTTCGATTTCGAGTATATAGGCTGCATTCGAAAATTCAGCCAGCTGCGTAGGCTGCATTCGGTATCGTCAAATGACGGTCAATCAACTGCGTCGCCCAGAATTGACTGATACAGTTTGCAAAAGTGACTAGTTTTACAAAAGCAAGCGCTGCAAATGATGATTCCGAACACCTTACTGCAATACCGAACGAATGAGTTGCGTCTACTGCGCTGCAAATGACGTTACCGAACGCAGCCATATTCGACAAAAATCGAATTGTGGAACACCCTCGAATCTTGTCAATTTTTTACTCGAAAGCTGCTTCGTTTTCGGGTGGGAATTAACAATATTGTCATAGAGAAAATAGGACCCCAAGGCACGTGAGTTATATAGATGCCTTAATGTGAACAAATCCAGTGACTCTGACAATGTACTCTCAACTCGTCCTACAGGCACTTGCCTCGCCTTTAGATGAAATCCTTAGGTTCTTGGAAACTTTCTCATGTTCAACGTAGTCCGAAAAGATCCATCGCGGATCTGTTCGTGTGTCTCTCATAACATCTTACCTGAAGTATAGCTCGATTGCTCAGGAAATATCCTTGGCTTGGATAGAATTTGGCACCCTGCTCTGTTTGCTCAATTTCAAACTGTAACGGCAGGCATATTCCCTGCGCTGTATTGCCGCCACAGCCAGTGGCGTAAAAATAAAAAATGGGCTTATGGCGGGCGAATCATGGCCGCTTGGCTTTTTAAGGGGGATATGATGGCCGTAGAATATTTACTCATTTTTAATGGGAGCACATACGGCCAAACTAGACCAAAAGATTTAAATGGCCAAGAACTAAGCTGCACACACGGGCATTTCACGGCAAATTTGAGCCAAAAAAGAATCCCCGCAAATGTTTTGTATTTGTTTTATGGGGACTTAAACATTTTCGTTATGTACAATCCAGCCTTCGGTTTACTGTACGTGAAATATATGGTGCGTGTTGATTTATATTTTAGAGGGAAATTTTGTTATTTAACCACAAAGGATTTGTGGTTTGTGAAGTGTTTGGCCTGATAGTTGGCACTAGGGTAGCCCTATAAAACGTCCAACAAAAAATTGTCTGCGTCCACCCTGATGGTGAGCCTACTGTTCCCAAGTAGGTAAGTGGTGAGCCACAGCAGTATCATCCACCCACAAACCCCCGTCGAGCCAGCCTCTATTTCCACATTCCGTTTTTTTTCCAGAAGTATGTGTATGGTTTGTCTAGTTTTTTGTATTTTGTATGTGGATCTGAGGTTGGCTTCTTTGGGCAACCAGCCCCAAGGTACACGTAACAAAACTATTTGTATTGACTCAGTTCCGAAGAACTTGGATGTAGTGTTCTTTTGGACCGTTTGATCAAAGTAGTATTAGATGGCGTAATACTCAGCACCACACCATCTCTTCCGGTATCTCCATGGGGCCAATTTTATCACCCGCCCTTTTTCTAATCTTTGTAAATGACCTACTCGCTGGCCCTTCCAACATACTTCACAGATGTCGGTTATCTGCGTTACCCATACGCCTTCGATAATACAAAATGTGCCAAAGTCTGCCTTGATGGCGGCCTCAATCAACTCTCTCAAAAGGGACAGCTCAATCAACAGGGACACTGAACTCATCCTCGATTGGGGCCGCACGTCATCTATCTACCTATTTGCAGTCGTCCTATTCTCCTACTTCCTGATGGTGTATTATTAAAAATCCTGGCTAGCACTCTATCTTATGAAGCTCAGTATGTTCAATTCATCAATCATCGCAGTATGTTCAATTTTATTTATATAGCTATCTTTAGTTTCATCATACATCTTAGGCGTAACATTAGCCAAGAACCCGTGATGGAAATACCTACATATTCCAAGTCACCAAGCAAGTATTCTAGGGTCTGACAATTCTAAGAGATGCAAGTTCCTCCGTCAGTCTTCGCCTCGAAAACCAGCGCTGGTAACATAAAGTGCAAAACAAGGCCCTCAAACTTATCGGAGGCGATGCTGTTTGTTCTACGATTTACCTTTGGAGCCACTGCAGGGATGTAGCACCAAAATTCTACCGTAACTACCATAACGATTGCTTCACTGAACTAAAACCGATAATCTTATACCCGCAATGCCAAACTAGCCCACTAGGCTACTCTCTCTGCTTTCAGCCCCTTTTTGGCATTGGCTAGGACAAAAAATTCGTTTATAAATAAAACAACCCGATTGTGGATTGCCTTACACGCGATCTGTACTTTCAAACTCCTACAACATCCAAAAGTTCAAACCCAAAGTTCATCGTCGTCAGTGCCAGCCTAGCACAAGCTCAGGGTAGAGCAAGATTGTCTTCGACGCTTTCACGTCACATAAATTATGTTTCTTTTTTTCGAGTAGTGCCGAGGCAGCCTTGGCGATGGAGGTTTATCTGGACAAGCTTTATATAATCGGATTATGCTGCCCTCCTTTTGCAAGCCTCTTTGCGCTAGGGATTGCCCTAATGATTTAGATGCTGGTTTTAGGTTCAAGGTTAGTGATGTTGTGGTTAGAGGAGGCTCCCCCTACTATCAGACCGCCAAATGCAATGGTCCCCATCCTGACACTCGAACAACTTACGTCTCTCCTAAAGCAGACTGTTGCGAGGCTTCAGTTGGTAACCTTGGAGGAGTTCCTGCTTCCTTGGTGATCGGAGCGGAAATGATCGTGGTTTCTAGGAGGTGCTGAGGGGACAGGCAAAGCTGGGCTGAGTATGGGCTTTTATGCTGCTCTGATCCTAAGCTGTGCCCTACCAAACTTGTAGCCAGTTTGGCTCCCGTCTGTTTCACCTCGTCAATAGACCTTTTAGTCATCTTTGTGAGTGGTGGGCGGTGGACTTTATAGAGTACTCTTCACTCCTGCACCCTAAGGTCCTGTTTAAAACCCCTATCCTTTTATTTAATTTCAATGGGGTTTTCTGTTATACGACCATTCTGACCCGGCTCGCTATTTGGCAGAAGGTCATCTTTTGAGCCGTTCTAGGCTTTTTTGTGGGTCGTCGGACCCCGTTTCTGAAGGCTTTTCAAACCGTATGACTGGAGCCTTCATCCTTTCGCCGAGTTATTGTGGCCTGGAAAAGGTCCAGATGATCTAACCCTCTTCTTATTAAGAACATTAGCATTGGAAGAGTCAGCTTCCAAAAAACGTCTAAAATGTTTTCAGGCTGCGCCATCCGTCTTCTCAAAGCGGCCTCTAAGGAAATCTTCTTCTAATTAAGAAGTGATCTTAGCGCGCTCAACTGCGGCTTGCTGACTTAGACTGCCCTCATTGAAGAGTGATCCCGAAAAATTCCCTTCACTAAGGCTACATTCGGCACCTTGCTGCATGGATTCAGAAATATCCAACTCTCCACGTAGGTCGTCCTGTTGGGACTATGAGAGCCCCAGAAGGGTTGAGAGGTGCTCCATACTCAAGTTTTTTTTAGAGGTATCTATATTGATCCTTGAACACTATTGTTCATGTCTTGAGATTGTAAGTTTTATCAAGTTTGTTGTCTCTAGATCCGCCGTATTAAGGTTGCTTCATGAACATACAGGGGCATCTTCGGTAGGATGTGGCGTAAGGCCATAAACAGACGGTCTTGGAGTCAGCACTTCCTGTTTGTAGCTTGTTCGAGTCATATTGATGAGCTGGCTGGGTATAAATAATGCAAGTGTGATACGTCGCCTACCCGCCCTACCGCACCCTTATAAAGGCTATGAAAATTTTATTTTTCACTGGAATGGGTTCTTCGAATTCATTTTGGCGCCCCTTGCCACCTGCTCTACCACAGGGCCGGCACTGATCGGCATCTCCTTAAAGGCCTTCCTGACACCTCGTCCTAAAACCTTCTGTATCCTTCGAACTAAGCTTACTACTGGACATTGCACCATAAAGTGACCAACGACATGACGGACCGATAGTACAAAGGTGATTCCTGAGCTTAAAACGGTCACATAAGAAAGCAAGAAAAATGAAATCACATTTTAACGTTTAGGACTTTTGAAAAATATTTTCCCATTTATTGAAATTTTTAAGGCACATGATGGCCCTAAAAAAACATTAATATGTAGAATAGATTAAAATAAACAAATTTTTAAAATGTTAAATGCAAAGCAAATAAATAAATGTGAGTTTCCGGTCCTGAAATTTATAGTTCCTCATTCGAGACTACGTAAAGCGAAGCAATCTAAAATAAAGAAATCAAAGCAAAATAAAATAATATCAAAAATAGCTCTAAGATCTACGTGAAAGGCTACGCCTGCCTCCGATCATAGACGAGTTTGTTGACGGCGGATTTCCATTATACCTATCAAGTTGCCTGGCAAAATTACTCAGAAAGGGACTTGCCGTTGATGCCGCCTCTTCCCGTACTGGGGGTGGTGGATCACGATTTATATTATCCATCTTTCTCATATATTCCGCAATTCTGTTGCCAGGATTCTTATTACCTTTTATGGTGCACCGGAAGTAATCCGATGTTTCATTATAGATCGTTGACCTTGGTGTATGCGTTACCGTCTTTGAATGTTCATCGCGACTCTCTTCATGGATTATGGGATCGGCAGAATTATTATTTATTTTGTAAGTAAAAGATTCTCTGTGGCTATCGTTGTTCTTAGTGGGACTGTTTTTGGGCCATATAACATACTCCTTATGTTGTACATTACCATCTTGCTCATCCTCATCTTCATCTTCGATAATTGAGTCCAGGTTTGGATCATGTGAAAAAGATGTAGTAACTACTGGACTTTTTGATAAGGAAGGCGACCGTGAATTGCGACGTTTAGCACTCGGCGATGAATAAGTCTCAACAACAATTATATCATCTTCCGATTCCTCGTGCTTTTCATATCGGACAGCCTTTCGCTTCAAGGATTCTGGCGATTTTTCTGGCGTTGATATTGGGGTGTTTCTGCTTGAACGCCTTCTTTGTGTGGGAGTCTGTGCTTTTGCTGGTGAATTTCGACTCGCCACTTTAGTTTCCTTTTCTTTCTTTTCCATAGCAATGCGCAGTTTTTTAATTAAAAGTTTCCGACTTGTATTAGTTACTGGAACATCTGGTAGCCCATAATCAAGACATTTTGCCCGAAGCGCTTTGTTATCTAGATTCTCCAAGTTATCAACTGATGTCATTTTGATCGTTTCTGGTTAAGTTTGCTTAGAATCTATAAAAAGTAAACAACTTAATTCACAGAACCGTTAAACAATAATCAAGGTGTGGCTTACCTCTCAATAATACTCTTATTATTTTCACGGCACTTTTATGTATTACCCTGACTGAATATTATACCTGCAATCTTTCAAACAACAAGGTTGTGAATAAATAACTATATTTATAACCTTACACTCGGAATTTTTGGCAGTTCCAGTACCTGCAGAACTGTGCTTACGTAGAGATGATGGGTATAGCGATGACATAATCGTGGATTGTGGAACTTTTCTGCTTCGCCTCTTTCGCCACTTGTCTTTTACCTATTTTAAAAGCAGCACAGTCTCTGGCATTAGATATTTTTACAGAGATGATAAAATGTTGCAAGGTTATGGAAATTAGGAATGTGTACTGATTATCATACATGAAATAGTTTTATCAACTTTAAATAAATATTAAATATACATATGTATATTAAAAGAAATTACCATTTTTTCAAATATTTTGCTGGTTAAGGTAAGTTAATAATAAAAACCACCGTATTTCCCAAGTTGTTTATTCCATCAGGTATATTAAATGAGGCAAATTGGTTTAAAGTAATTATTACTTCTACCCTTTGCTTGAATTTTGCTCTTATTTTATTCAACCCATTATTTACAAGCTTTATCTTCTGATATGGTTTTAGACTAAGCTCTCAAGCAGGTATTATTTTATTTCAATTACGATAAGTATTTTATTTTAATTCATAATGTTTGTTTGTTTTCTAATTTGTCAATTGTCAAATAATGAAAACAAATTTTCCCGCCTTTTCGCCTTTCGGACAAAAAAATTGAAACAACTTAACGAAATTCGAAAAGTAATCAGAGATAACGAAAGTCATGTGCTAATTCACTATTTCGAATATTTGACATCCCAATTCAAAATTAAAATTTTTTTTAAATAATTCGTTTACCTAAAGTTTTAATTTTTAACTAGCAATTTAAAATGTAAATTTGTATAAAAACTTACAGTATGTGCCAAGTTACAAATTCGAACGCTAATTTGTATAAAAAACGTATTTAGAATTTAGCAATTCAATTTTGAATATGAATGGTAAGGAAATAGTTTGAAATTGTATGAAATCAAAAATACCAACTTTTTGTATAAATACCTGGAGCTCAAAAAAAGCTCATTTATACTGTCGACTTTGTAACTAGAGTGCAATTAAAACAAGCAAGATCTAGCCGAAAAGATAGAGGAATGCCCACACGCCATTTTTACTCCATCGCTGACTTCGGCGAACTAATTGGAGATGGATTTCTCACTTATTAGGCGCATTTCTTCTGGTGTACCTACACCAGTATACTTTGGAGTAGCGCACCCCCTAAATATTGTTGAGGATATCATTTCTGACCGATTCCACCAAAAAAGTCCGTTACATCACGCCAAAACCACCGGAAATGCTCCAGCGCCCGGACTATAGATGGAAAATGAAATATAGTGCAGTGTAGTTTATAACCTCAAAATAAAATTAATTGCATAAAAATAGGAGTTTCAATATTTTTTGAACCTTCAATTTCAGTCACTTCATTAGATAGACATATTTAATTTCTTCTTTTCATTTAAAATAATTTCGGTTTTATCAATGGTATCAATAAATGGCAACTTAAAAAAATGCGTTTAATGATTGATATAACCGAAAAGGTGACCAAACATTTTTTAAGACGCCGTTAGTTGTAACTTCTCCAAAGTACACCGGTGTAGTTACTCCAGGAAAAATAAACGCGGCTATTGTGCTTATAGAAGAATGCGGAATGCGAGTAAGGGAAATGCTAGGAGACGTTGAAAGATAAAAGACGAGGGCGCCACGTGGAATCAACCACGGGCCTCTGGGATGGTAGTCGAGGGCTTCAATCCCTAGGCTACCAACGCCCTAAACCGGAGGAGATTATTCCATTCCATTTATAAAAGAATTTGGGACGCAATGTGTGCATAACGAAAAGTGCAGGGTATGAAAATGAGCCTACCAGGGGTGGGAGCACGTAAGTTGTTTCAATCGACCTCTTCATACAAGAATTCAAGTGTTACAAATTTTTTTTGTATTTAGAGGTCGATTGAAACAATTTACGTGCTACCACCCCAGGATCGACAGCAAATTTGCCGCGCAGGCAAGGCGTCAATTTTAGTTAAACAGTCACTACATTAATAGTTCAAATCGTGGCTACCAATACGGACGAGTTCAAAGCCATATTCGGCAATCAGCTCAACTGGAGTCGATCAAAAAGATTTATCTGATCAACTCGAGTGCTTGTCATGTGCTTCTTTCATTCTTTGTGCTCCTTTAATCCCTCATGGGACATGAGGTAGAAACAGTTGACCTCCAGCGGACTCTGTTTTACGCGGCTGCTCTCAGTTCTGACTAGGATCTTCAAGTTGTTGCGACCTCTGTTGTAGGGTTTTTCTCAACGCTATTCTACGTCTTCCGACTCGACAGGATCCTTGAGGTTTCCAGTCAAGAGCCTGTTTGGCTAGATTTTCGTTCTCACGTCGCAAGGTGTGGCCAACCCAATTCCATTTCCTTTGCCTGATGTGGTCGTCTATCTTTTCTTGGAAGGCACGGCGCCATAGCTCTTCATTTGAAATTCTATCTTGCCATATGACGAAGGATAGGATACGACGAAGACATCTGTTGATGAAGACTTGTATGCGTCCTGTGATGAATTGGGTGAGTTTCCATGTTTCGTAACCGTACAAAAGAACTGTCTTAAAATTTGAGTTGACTGCACCGCCATTTTCGGTAATAATACTACCGAGGTAGCAGAATTTTTCTACCAGTTCCACGTCACGGTGTTTGCATTTATCAGCATTTCTTCAGTTTTAGTCGGATTTAGCCTTAAGCCTGCTGGACTACTTTCTGTTACCAAATTGCTTATGGTTTTGAGGTCTTGATGTCTGTGGGCCAGCAAACAGATATCATCCGTGTAGTCGAGATCCTTGTGGGGTTTATCCCATAATCACAAAATAACTATTGATGATGAATAGAAAACACAGTCGTTCAATAGTAACAAGTTTATAGTTATTTTATTCTTTAAATGCTTTTGAGGAAAGCGTGGCGACCGGACCGATCTTATCGCTGTTCGATTGTAGTACCTTCTGTGTACCACACGATCTTCTGCCTTGCCGGAACTTCTGTTCTCCTGTGTTTTGTGTGGTGCCATAGTGATCTTCGAATTTTAGTTTAGTATTTCGCCGTTTCCGGTTGGGTCGCCAAAATCCTTAAGGCGGTTTAGCAATCCCCATTGTATGCCACTTGTTCTACTATCCAGAGCGCTGACAAGGATGTCGTGTATTACTCTCCTCCATAAGAGATGGGTTTATACAATTTATCTATATGATAAAATAACTTTTGTGCAACAAAATAAAAAACTAAAATTTATTATTATTTATTAAATAAAACTATAAAAAAATTATTTTAAATATGTGAAGTTGCAAGGCTGACAACAAGTATAAATAACACATTCAATACAAATAACTGGTAAGCTAGGTTCTTCATATAAGTAATAATTGAAAAATATAATTAAATGTATTCTTTTAGCTGATGATGAAATAATTATATAATGTCGAAACGTCCGTTAATATATGTGTTTTTTAACGTGTTAATTTTAATGAATAAATTATGTAAATTGGATTTCCAAGACTCTAAAAAAGAAATTTTCAACATATATAAAGGATCCACTATAACTTAAAAAAAGAAAAATACTGTAAGAAATAGTAATGGCAAAAGTAGGCATCCTTGTTGTACTCCTGAACTCACTTCAAAGCTGTCGGATAATTTTCCTTTGTGCAAAACTCTGCATTTGCAATTGTTGTATAGGGCTTTTATTAATTCTATTATTTTATCAGGCAATCCCCGTTTTCGTAGTACCTCCCATGTAAAGTTCCTTTTAGCCTAGTCGAGCGCTTTCTCCTAGTCTATGAAAGCAAGGTAAAGGGGAATCGTAATTCAGTAGACTGCTCCACTATGATTCTCAAGGTGTTGACAGCCGTGCTTTTTAATGAACTATAAAGTTCTTCCCCATACTAATCTCAAGACTCAGGTTTTATCAGGGTCTATCGAGGTTTTGGGAAATTTACCATTTCCCTTTCTTTTCGAAATGTTGCATACTTTTAGGCACGCAGTAGGGAGAAGTATCGTTTCGTTATCTTCCCTGACTGGGGGGACTCCAGGTAGTTAAATTGGCCCCTGTGCTGAAAGTCGAGTCATATGACAGTCGTATGGATATGTCGTTGTCGTCTCGTTTTTTAGTTGGTGAGCTGAGAGTCGGGTGGCGTGACAAGTCGTTGAAGAAATTGTCGTTTCAGTAAAATTACGACTGTCAGTGTCAGCACATGTGTATGTGCTAAGTTTTTGTGTTTCGCAAGGAATAAACATTTTTGAGTTTGTTTCGCGAAAATTTTAATAAATTATAAACATTTTGAGATTAAAGATGTTAAATTCTGCTGAGTTGTGGTTAGTAAAAATATTATGTTACTATGTCTTCCCAAACATTTTTGTAATTTGTCAGCATATCTCTGCCCTTTAGCAACACTCTAAAATAACAAATATGTATTTTCTTTCAAATTTTCCTACTTTGTCACTAACGCAAACAGCGCGACCAAAAGTGACAACAAAACTACAATAAAAACGACTGGCAGCACACCAAATAAGCTGTCGTTTATGTCAGCAGATTTTACACGATAAGAATCGACTATCAGCACACCGCTGTATTAGCGTCACTTCTTATGACAGCAAATACGACTTTCAGCACAGGGGCCATTGGTTCACCCGTTCGAAGTTATATTATTGAATACGATGACAGACGGACAAATTTAATTCGAATTTGCATTGGGGGATACCATTTTCTATTTAAGAATTTCATGACTTTCGAATCGCATTCCCCCAGGCTGGATCTCCTTGTTTGAACAGAGAAGTCTGAACGACAAATTCTTAGTCATATACCGAGTTTCCATGGGAGTCGAGTTGAGTTGAGTTGAAATGACACTTCAACTCAACGACTCAACTCTATGCGTTTCCATGACTGACTTTTCTGCCTGTGTACAGACAGCTGAATGTGTACTTGTATTAAGCAAGCAGCTGTTTTTAAATTTGACGTAATATTTTTGTTATTATAAAATAGTGATCATGGACCATAAAATTAATTTATTGTGTTCGTTGTACAACAGAAATGTTATAAACAGGCGCGACATTTTGACTTTTTTAACATTTGACAATCCCGTTTGTAGTTGTGTGCGTGAACTCTGTTCAATCTACCTATTTTCGTTGAGTTGAGCAGAGTTGAAAATCTTTAACGAAAACTCTTGACTGCGACTGTTTCCATGGAGTTCAACTCGGGTTCAACTCTGGTTGAACTCTCATGGAAACTCAGTAATATTGCTGTAGTAAACCTGCCATCAAGAGTACTCCGTTGAGAATAATAAGAATGAATGGCATCATTTCAATAGTCGTATGGGTACCAACAAGTACGACCTTCTGTTATTTGTTCATTTACTATCGAAAAACTTTGAAACGAAAAACTGGAGTTTAATTTACCATTCAATAACAATGATTATATTTAACTACTTCAATCAGAAACTGAGAGAGTAATCTAATCTTGAGATTCTCAATATGGCCTGCGCCAAAACTATTGGGAATCTCAAAATCGCTTTTTCCATGCGCAGTGAGAGTCTCTAGTGGCGCAATAAGAGTCTCAAGTCCTCACCACAAAAATAGGTTCGAAAAGAAAAGTGCACAACGTCACTCTGTTCCTTTATGCTGTGAACATGCTAAGGGCGACCGACGAATCACTTTGCTCAGTGACTGTCAAAAACGAATAGAACACACGGAAAATAATAATTAAAACGTTTTTGAGGGTAAATTTGAAATAAAACACCAATTAATACATACTTTTAGTATATTTATTTAATATACTTCCACCAAATACAATACCGTGATTAATGTAATCAGCATTATAATTATTTAATTAATTTACATGTGCAACATGTTTCTTAGACATTAGAATCTTCTAATTATATATATAATAAATATCTATTACACATTCCTCTTAGAGAAGTTTTGTTTTGTTTTTTTTTGCTTGTTGTTTTTAACACAATATTAAGTTAACTGTCAATTTTATTCTTTTTTTCATCAAGCGAAAGCCTCATTTTGTATTTTTTTAGTAAAATAACAGCTAGTTAGACATCGACCATAAAAAATTATTTTTTTTATTAATTTTTTTGTTTTCTTTGTTCCGTTTAGTTTTTGTTTTATTTTCTGTGTAACATAATATAATATTTTACAATAATTATATGGTTGAAATTACTATAAATTAAAATGAAAAATGGAAATGAAAGTGTAATTATTTGTGAAAATATTTTTATTTACAAAAGGTTACATGTAAATATTTAATATGCATGAAAATGTATTGTATGTACACTTGCCTTCAACAGGATGTATCAAAGTTATGCCGTTCGTGTTTAATGCGTTCATAAAATGTCTTTTAAACGCGACCAATTTAGTAAGTGCTGTATCTGAACATCTATAACGGTGGATGATTAACTGCCTTTCTTAGTAAGAAAATAATAAGAAAATGTTATTAACTTCCCAGTATAGAGAAGGTATTGTAATCGGTCCGAAAATCGAAATCGAAATTTTAAAAGTATTTTCATTTTTCAAGGTCCCAATAGCATTTTAACCAAAAATTTGAGAAGAAGTATGTGTGTGTGTGCGTACGTATGTGGGCATTTTTTCCTGCACGATATCGCGCAAATCAAAAAATATAACGATTTCGTTGAGCTGTCGTTCGAAGCGTATTAACGAAAATATGATCTGAGAAGATTTTCATAAAATTCGGTTGAACCCTTTTTTTGTTTAAACGTTCGTGATTTTTGTACTTGCACGATACCACGCGAACCAAAAACTATATCCAGATTTTATTTCTTATCAGCTGATTCTTCCGGCAATTTTTGAGCCCGCATACCAAGATATTTTCAAAGTTAACATCAAAACGAGTAAAATAAAAAAAAACCAACTTGCTACATGTAACGGTAAATTTTTACCCCTTATCACAACTTTCAAAGAGGTACACTCACTCAAAAATGTGTTGCAATGTTTTGGAAATTAAATTGTTTATCCTTAACTTATCACACAAAGATTGGGCGCAGGATGACTGGGATACAGTAGTTTTTAGTAAAAACTGCATTATCCCAGTCATACATCTTCCGATCTTTGTGTGATAAGTTTAGGACAAATAATTTAATTTCCAAAACATTGCAACATATTTTTGAGTCAGTGTATGTCCGACCTTTCCGGCTTACTAAATCCGTGCTTACCAAGCTTTTCTTGTTCGTCTAACTTCGAATTTTCGATTACCAAAAAAATTTCCAATTCCGTATGACGGGATTTTTAGTGTTACGCTCCCGGACTAACAGGAGTTATGATTTTTTGAAGCAAAATGTCGACTCTGTCTATGTTTTCTTTTTTTTTTCTTTTTCACAAAACTCACAGTTAATAAATAAAGGATTGTTAAAAAAAAATCTTTTTCGGGAATCATATAAAAATGACGTACATTGATCAATACAAAATCGTAAAGAAAAGTGAGACTTTTCTCGCAACACTTATTCACGATTTTAGAAAAAGATCCAATCCGTTCCGTCCGTTTTTTAAAGTTGGAAATTTGACATTTCCATAAACTTTCCATGAGATGAACGGAGCGGTAGCTACAATCAAGCGGACGGAATGTCAAAAAGAACAAAGGAGAAACGTGCGGAGGGGACGGAACGAGTTGGTTCTGTTTGAGCCCTAAGGCTTAGGAAAAGCCAGAAATATAAACAAGTGGTTAAAAACTGATCCAACCCGTGATGCCTTGCTGGAAAAGCCTTCTCGGGGTAGATGGAAAGACTAGTAGGTGGTCCTACATAGGGTTAGAGTCCGTGATACTTTTCACCTGGCAACGCATGAATATAATAAAAAATATAATAAATTATCGTCAAAGAAATATAACGTACGCCTACATTTTACATACAGACATAATATATTTTGGTGGAATGGTCGAAATTTAGTATGGCGGAAGCTCTACATTCCAAGAACCTCATTCCCACGGTCAAACATGGAGATGTTATGGTTTGGGGCTGTATGTCCTCGAACGGAGTCGCAAAATTAATTTTTATCTTTGGCACAATGGACGCCAAAGCCTATGTGAGGATCCGGCAGGATAATGGGGCTTATTCTGCAATGCGTTTCACGTGCAAGACACACTTCACCTGCATTTCACTTCATGTTATTGAGTCGATTCTGTGATTCACATGAATCGAAAAAAAAGTTTCACCTGGAACAAGTGGAACTGAAACTGTCAATCACTATAAAAATGAAAATTTCAATCGTTATAAAAATAAAAGAATTGTTTTTTTGGAGTAATTTGTTAAAAGATCAATAGTTTTAACATGACATGTGCAGAATTGTGGTTTAGCAGTAGTAATAGGAATAGTGATAGCAGGGATGACTTGGAAATAATATCCTTACGACGTCGCCAAATAAGAGAAAAAGCGTTTACAGTTCATATACACTGACTCAAAAATGTGTTGCAATGTTTTGGAAATTAAATTGTTTGTCTTAAACTTATCACACAAAGATCGGAAGACGTATGACTGGGATAATGTAGTTTTTACTAAAAACAACATTATGCCAGTCATCCTGCGCCCAATCTTTCTTATTACACAAAGAAAGGACAAGGACAAATAATTTAATTTCCAAAATATTGCAACACATTTTTGAGTGAGTGTAACTTATACGAATAGCAGTTTACCTTCTGCCATTCGGTATCTTTCCTAGTTGGGGGCCCAAGACTTTTTAAGCGCACTGTAGTCTCTTTCCATATTTCCGCGTATCGTTCTTTGGCCATAAAATTTTCGGAATACTACTGCCCTTTTGCTACATGTTTGTGCTTTTCCATTTCACCCAAAAGCACATCAAACTGTTTCCTCTTCGTAACTTTTCAGTATACAAAACCAATAATTATCGGAAAATTTAAAATTTGAGTAAATAATTTTATAAATATGAAATACTCACTTCTTTGCTGCCATTTCGTACATAACTGCCGAAATACAACTTCGTAATAGAGTATTCCCCTTTGAAAAATTAGGTGAAACCTTTAATCACTTCACAACGAATGTATTCACCTCAGGCGATTGCCAGAATAGCACTTTTGGAATGTGAACAATTTTTCACGTGAAACGAATTGGAGAATAAGCCCCAATCTCATATCTAGTACTGAAAGGACGGAACTAGAGGGTTGTTTTAATTTCCAACAGAATAACGATCCGAAACATAAGGCCCACTTTGTGGTGGAATGGATCTCCGCTCCCTACGATGCCCGCATATTCATGGAACGCCGCCACAATCACCTGATCTCAATCCCATTGAGCATCTTTGGAAAGAATTGGAACGACGAATCAGGACGATCAAAATAACTAATAAGGACCAGCTCAAAGCTAAAATTCAAAAAGAGGGGCAGAATATATTATCGGAAGTCACTAGGAAAGTCACTAGGTCACTCACTAGTTAAAAAAGATGCTAAAGGAGGCCCTACAAGATATTAAAATTAGCTTCCTTAAATTTTACAGTGTACTATTCTTTAAATTTTACAGTGTACTATTCCTTAAATTTTACAGTGTACGATGACTTTTGCGACCATGAATTTAGGTGTATTTTTTAATTTTGCTATTTTTTGAGTACCGTTAAGTACATTGATTTTTTTTTAATTTAGATGGTAGACATATGAAATAAAAAACTGTATCATTGGATTTATTTTGTTTTTATAAAAACAAAAATTATTCACACATACAATTCGAAGTCGCTACTGTACGATGACTTTTGCGACTCTCTGTACTACTCTGGTTCTTTTTATAAACTATCTTCAAGGAAATAAATCTCGTTACTGATGGACCGAGTGCATTTATAACAGAAAACATTACTTCAACAACACTTTACTCCTTTGGCCAAAAAGGCATTCAAACTGGGACAAAAATTGGCATAGATGTACTACATCTGACACAAATTACTTTCAAGTGATAATATTAACAAATACATTTTATAATTACATATTTATAAATATATATAACAAATAAAAATTGCACAATAATTTTGATCAATATTCACATATACATGTACAGCAGTAGCTTTGTAAAATACTACAGGAACGAAAAACAATTAAGAAAAAATCTAAACTTGTTTTATACAATTAATATTTTTTGTTTTTTTGCATATTTTTATGCTTTTCTAATCAGAATTTATTAATATTATTATTAATAATAATATGTAGATATCAAAATACATTTTTTAAACTTATCAATAAATGGTGAGAATATAGTTTTTTTTTATTTGTTGTTGTTGTTTGTTCTTCAATAATTTTTTCAGGTTTTTTTGTTTTTTGTTTTTTCTTGGGTTTTACAACTAATATTGCAATTCATCTAACATTTACTTGTTTTGTTTTTATTAAAGAATAATTTGTTTTTGTTTTTTATTCAGTTTATATATGATATTATAATTTATATTTGTTTTCTTCGTTTTTTTTTCTTACTGTTTTTTTTCGTTTTTTTCGAGGCAAGAGCTCACATAATGAATCAATTTAAAAACTATAGTTTTAAAAAAATATTTTTCATTTCATTTTTTTTTTTTTGAAAAGCGGAGGTTCATTTTATATATAACATTTTAATGTAATTCTATATATATTGTTGTTAGAGATAATTTTTGTTTTTTAAAATAAAATTATAATAATGTTGCGAACATTTTAGTCTAAGCTCCCATGACAAAAATGGTGCCCCATCGAACACCTCAAAACAATAAAGTGGGATTGGCTGAAAAGCATGTAAAAAACATGTAACGCCCGCCAGACTAGCAAAAATTTGTTAATTGCTATTTTTTATGAATTTTGTTAAAAAACAATGATTTTATTTTCCAAAACACCTGTCTGAAACACCTTATACAATTTGTAGTAAATAATGAACCATTTTTGAAAAATTTTGTCTGTTTGACAATTTTTGTTAATTGGCTTCTGACAGACCTTGTTTTTTTTTTATAAAAATGCACTACATAACACCTCCTTGATTTTTGTTTTAAATGAAGTTTAAGATCTTTTCAGTCTATTAAAACTTGTCTGGCTGATAATATTTGTTAATAAATTTGTCAGAATGAATCTTGAATGCGCAGCATCAATGCATCAAGATAAATCACTGGCATTTCAGAACACCTTGTTGAAAAAGAAAACAACTGAAGTTTAAGATGTCCTCTATGCATGAAAATAAGCCTGTCATTGAAAAAATACTTTTTACCATGTCAGATATAGTTTTTAAGCGCCGTGTCAAGAGAGGTTTTCTTTAAAAAAGAGCTTTTACAAGGGCCTAGAAAAAACACCGCCTTAATTTTTTTCTGGAAGAAGACTTGTCATCTATTTTATGAACAAAACTTAGTCTGTCAGCAAAAAAAAGGTTTTTTACTATGACAGACCTCATTTTTTAAGTGCTGAGACCATATTTTTTAATGATCGTTGCTAACTAAAAAAAAATTTACAATTCTAAATTAATATTGTAGATCCCGTTTGTATACTCAAATACGTTCTTCATCAAAAAATTATGGCCCCTGTGCTGAATATCGAGTCATATGACAGTCGCGCGTAGTTGTCGATGTCGTCTCGCTTTTTAGTTGGTGTGCTGAGAGTCGGGTGGCGTGACAAGTCGTTTTTGTTGAAGAAATTGTCGTTTCAGTCAAATTACGACTCTCAGCACGGGGGTCAGAGAATGTAGGTGCTAAGTTTTTGTGTTTCGTGAGGAATAAACAATTTTAATTTGAAGAATAAACATTTATAGTTTGAAGAATAAACATTTTTGAGTTTATGTTTCGCGAAAACAATTTGAGATTAAAGATGTTAAATTCTGCTGAGTAAGCAGTTCGGAAGATGAAGATAGTAAACGCGAAGAATTGAAAATTTTATGTTATTATTTCATCCCAAACACTTGTAAAATTTGTCACCATGCAATTCTCAGCATATCTCTGGCCTTTAGCTACATCTGGATCGTTTTCTAAAATTCGAATTGAATTATTTTCTATTTGTAATTTTTATTCTGAAATTAATAAAAACTTAAAATTAAACACAATAACAAATATGTATTTTCTAGTTTAAATGTCAAAATTTTATTGCCACTTTTAAATTTTCCATCTTTGTCACTAACGCAAACAGCCCGACCAAAAGAGACATCAAAATTACAATAAAAACGACTTTCAACACACCAAATAAGCTGTTGTTTATGACAGTTGATTTTACATGACAATAATCGACTATCAGCACACCGTTGTATTAGCTTCACTTCATATGACAGCAAATACGACATTCAGCACAGGGGCCATTATGTATTATAAAGTGGACTTTCATAAAAAAAATAATTTATAACAAATGGTCTGTCAGACATTAATAAACAAAAATTGTCAGCCAGACAAGTTTTAATAGACAGAAGAGATCTTCAACTTCATTTAAAACAAAAATCAAGGAGGTGTTATAAAGTGCATTTTTATAAAAAAAAAAAAAGAATTTATAACATAAGGTCTGTCAGAAGCTAATTAACAAAAATTGTCAGACAGACAAAATTTTTCAAAAATAGTTCGTTATTTACTGCAAATTGTATAAATTTGAGACAGGTGTTTTGGAAAATAAAATCATTGTTTTTTAACAAAATTCATAAAAAATAGCAATTAACAAATTTTTACTAGTCTGGCGGGCGTTACATGTTTTTTTACATGTTTTTCAGCCAATCTCACTTTATTGTTTTGAGGTGTTCGATGGGGCACCATTTTTGTCATGGGAGCTTAGACTATTTGTTATTGTACGAAAAAAAAAAATTTTTTAAAAGAAAAACTGTGCTCAACCAATGGTAGGGTTTCTTCTTTATTCAATATGTTCAACAGAAATACTATATAATGAGTTGTTTAATTTGAAAATAAAAATATTTTTTATAGACTTGTATTCTCTCAAAGAGTGGTGATGATTGTCTTTATCATTTTATTTTTATTTTTTTTTGTAAAACATTATTTTTTATTTTTCTGTGGTTGAGAAGTAAATCTCCACTACACACACTTTTATTTAGAACATACACGTTAAATACATTATATATATTTTTATTTTTTTCCTTTGCACTTTTTTTTAATATTTATTTGAATTTAAGCAAGGAACTTGTTTTTATTTTGCTCATATTTTAAACGGCGTCTATTTATGTTTTTTTTTAATGCCTAGAAAAGAAAATGAATTTATCGCATTTATACATTTATTTTTTTTTATTTTTTTACAAGCAATTCAATTTTTTTGTTTGTCATAATCACATTTTTTTTTTCTTTTATATTTATTATTTTATATTTTATTTGAGTTTTATTTATGATATTATCATTATTTGATTTTCGTTTTAATTTTACCATTAGTTGAACGAACTTAAGGATTGATGGGTAAAAGTGTCGTAGATGTTGATTGGATTGATTAAAGAAAGAATTGAAAAATTTGTAATAAATCAAGCTTGAAATTAATTTTTGAATTTCAATTTTTGGTTGAGTTTTTGGAAAAATTTTACCTCTATACATAAAACATACGTTTATAGATACATAAAACATATGGATTAGAAGCAATGACGATGACAAAAGCAGAAGAAAATGCATGCATTAAAAATGTGTGGAAGGTGGGCTTTACAGTAGAAGCTCCCTATAGCGAACTCATTCTTGCCACAAATATATTTTCATTATAAGAAAAGTATGCTATAGAGAAATATGATTTTTCATAAAATTCAACTGTACGCAAGCACTAAATAATTTTCATTATCTAACTAATGAATTACAGAAATTTTTTTTTAAGCATTGTTGGATAGAAATTTGTCTAAGTGCGCTTGCTCCTTTTAATAAGAATTTTTACAAAATCTCATAGGCTTTAAAACATGTTTTATACGTGCAAATGGTGCACTTGCACCGGGCGCAATGTGACGAGGTGGCATTTTCCAGAAATTAAAATTTAAAAAAATTAAAAGTGGTTCCGTGACTACATTTTTATATAAGGAATTCTCTATCATTACCACAATTAATTTTTCCAGTTTATTTTCTCGATAAAGTAATTCAAAACATCTGTCGCCGACTCGCATGATTTCACAAAATATAACCAATTTCTTTTCCTGAACTTTGTCATACAAGAAAAAGCGGGAAGGATTTACCTCCGCTAGTGCAAGAGATTTTAGCTTCAAGATTTTCATAAAATATCTGCTTATTAGTCTTTAACCGAAAAGAAAGTAAAGGTACAGATCTTCGTCTTCAAGAATCAGAAGTAAAATATCGGAAGAAAAATCCCCCAGAATTTTTATTAAAAGAGTGCCCAACTCCCACAAAGGAAAAAAAAATTTCAATGCCTCTGTACTGCTGTGATTGATATAAACTTCAGGGCGCTATTGGAGCGCTTTTAAATATTGTCCCACAATCGTGTTTATTTTCAATTATAATAAATTTCTCATCAAAATCGTTCCCATAAATATGAAGCACATCATTTTCATTACTTGTTAGAGGAGATAAATGAACGAAATGAGGAAAGTTTCCATTGTCTTTCACTAAAACCGAAAAATGACCAGCTGATGGGGCGCAATATCGGCGCATACTGCACCGGGCGCAAAAGAACCAAACGCCGACCCTGGCCACCAGTTTGTGGAGAAGTTCCTGATGCTCTTCGTAAAATATCGAGAGCTCCTTGGACATCCTCGGCAGTAGGTTTACATATTTGTGGATAGTCAACAGTTTCTGCTTCGCCGCTGTCGCTCACCTTTTTGATATCAGTTATTCTTTTAATAATTTCGCTATCGATAGAATGTTGGCAGGTAGCTATTCCATCATGACTACATGAATAAAATCATAGCAATGTATACTACTAAATGTGGCATTCAATTTGCATAAGCTTGAAATTGATATCGATATCGACAAAATTGGTAGAATGTAGTCTTAATTGAAGTTCGGATAATGGTATGTGGTTTCCGTTTGTACATTCCGAAATTAAGGAAAACCCGACCTTTCTAAAGCAGTTTCTTATATTCACTTTTAACACCCACCGACAAACCAGCAGAAATTTCCTTAAGGGGGTCAACACGTGTAAATTTTCAAAATTTTCCAAAAAATTTTTTTTTGTGAAATAGACTCTAGGGGGTCTCAAGAATAATCCCCTTAAGTGGTTTTCGATTCTCCTTCTCAATCAGGAAGGAAAGATGTATGGCCCTGGAATAGCTGATTAGTGTATGTTATCGGTAACGCAAAGTTTAAACCGAATTATTTCGAAACACTGATTTTTGATTATGGAAGTAGAATATCTCGGCAAGTTTTAGTCCCACTGATCTAAAATTTGGACAGCAACTTGTTGAAACACAGAACTTCTAATCTAACTAAAAATTTCATTGTTTTTGGCGAAATCCGTGGCGCCATTTTCGCGCAATTAAGAAAAAAAAAGGTCATTTTTTTCGGTTCGGGTGTATTTTTGTATTTTTGCGAAAATATTTTTTTTTGTTAGTTACTTTAAAAGGTACATATCGATGGGTCTTACGAAAAAGATATTGTTTCAAAATATTGCTGAAAAAGATATTATTTCAATTTATTGCTGAAAAACATATTGTTTCGGTTTCTCGCTGAAAAAGATATTGTTTCGGTTTCTCGGTGAAGAACATATTGTTTCGTTTTCTGGCTGCAAAACATATCAGCAAAAAAAACGAAACAATATGTTCTTCACCGAGAAACCGAAACAATATCTTTTTCAGCGAGAAACCAAAACAATATCTTTTTCAGCAATAAATTGAAACAATATCTTTTTCAGCAACATTTTGAAACAATATCTTTTTCGTAAGACCCATCGATATATTTTCTGATAATAACTAATAGCAATTTTTGTTCAGATGATTTTTGCGGCGCCGGCAAAACTTCTACTAGAATTTGGGCCTAATATTCGACCCCCACGACAGCCGCCATTTTCAGCACGCAAAAAAAAAATTTTTTTTTCTTACACTGTTACCTTTTAATAAAAGAATAAAAAAAAAATTTCACATTGCATTAATTTTTCCGGCGTACGCGCGGTTCCAAAGATACACGGTTTACACGTATTAACCCCCTTAACATAATCTAACAAAGTTATTGCATGAACTTGCTGCTTTTCAACTAAAATTTTAATAGCTTTTGTTAGTATCGGGCGTTTGCAATAATTTACCTTAACAAGATTTCTAACGCCCATGTCCACAGGTTGTGATTTGGATGTTGCATTGGCAAGAAGACAATTCAACAGAAAAATTTAAGGTTTTGTAAAAATCTAGCTTCAACACCTATGCTCTAAAAATATCTGCTATCATCCATGCATTTGTATTGGATTTATAATGAACACCACAAAGACAGCGTGGATTTGCGTTTTTACCAATCAACACATTTTTTATTTTTTCGTCACCACTGCCATATTCGATCCAAATAAACACGAAACAGGTGGTCAGTCATCAGCGGAATAGGAGGAATAACATGTATTATAACATGCACGTGCCGCAACTATTTCGGACTGATGGAAGTGCGATCTTAACCTCCTAGCGGTGGCCACTGGTAACTATTCTATGAGAGAGGATAGGCTAATATGATCGGGCTAATCTCTTTCAAGTAAGGTTGGCGTTCTCTGCGGTAAGACCTATGGGGTGCGTTAGCGAGGCAGACCCAACCTTCGCTGGAAGGATGGCGTAGACCAGGACGTTCAGAGCTTAGGGATGACAAACTGGATGACATCGGCTCAGAATCGGGACCGGTGGAGAGAACAGTTTCGAGAGGTCAGGATCCCGGTTGTAGAGCTGTTAAAGAAGAAGAAGAAACACGAAACAAGTTCTTTGCTACTTTTTTATGTAAAAAAACAAGCTTAGGGATCACCCTTTGTACTACCAGTCCGTCATGACGTTCAGTTCATGGTGCAATGTCTAGTAGTAAGCTTAGATTGAAGGATAGAAGAGGGTAAGAAAGATTAGACCGGGTCTGAAGGTGCGGGTGCTCTAGAAGATGACGATGAACCTTACGTTCGAAATGAAGGCTCTTGTACGAAATCTGACTGCGGGAGATTGCTCCACAGTCGAGTTGTTATATTCATAAACGAACTTTTAGACCGTATTGTGCGCGAAAGAGGAGGCCTTAATGTATAATGGAGGGCCGAGAGGGAAAATCTCGTGTTGCGGCAAAAATATTGCTGTGCAGGCAGGTTCTTTATTTCAGTGGAACTGTCCTATGGTAATAGCGATCGAGTTTGGAAAGGGCGCCTGCGTTCCTGAGGTCGCTTAGAGTCCATGGAGGCGAAAAATATTCTCCAACCAAAGAATTTGATAGCGGTTTTTCACATTGTCCAGACATGCCAAGGTGGTTTTTGTGTCGCCTACCCAGATATGCGAGTTGTACTCGAGGCGGGGCCGACTGTAAGACTTATAGATTGTAACCAGGGGAGTTGGCTGGAAAAGAAATCTAAGGCACTGGGACGCTTGTTTGGCGATTTGGAATGTGATGATTCCATCGCGAATCCACAGTTAAAATTACCCCTGGATGATAAGAGTTGGGTCAGCCATTAGATTCTCGTTGCCCACTGAGATAGAAGGAAGGATTACTTCCAAAACAAATGCAAATGTTTTATTTGGTAGGCATTTGAAAAATAAGAATTTTTTGAACTTAGATGCCATCTAGGGAGTTCTAATTAAAGTAAATTTTCTCGAAATCCTAAGATCAAACGAATTGTTCTTTGTTCGTTATACAGAGGATCTGCTGTAACAATATATGTTGTAATGAAAGAATGGAAGGCAGAGTGCTAAAGACAGTATATACAAATAAACTGGAAGTAAAGGGCCAACTATAATGCATGTAAGAAACGCACGACAGCTGGTGTGAGTCAATTTCATCAAACGCAAACCCGACTTAATACGGTGTATACGGAGACTTCAAAGTTCGAAATTATTAAAATGCATAAATATTATTAATACTTGGGTATTATTAATATTTGCATATTAGTACATGCAAAATAGTGAAAATAGCGGAAATGATTGGGTACAGGCTGAAAATTGGCACCGAGCTTCCTTTTAGAGTTCTTAATAAGGTTATAACCCCTACCGTCTACCGATTTTCTACCCCGGGAAGTTTTTAGGGGGTTTTAGGGTCAAAATATCAGTTTTTGTAAATACATCTTAAACCTTAAGTCTTATCATAAAATAATGTTCACAAAGTTTGTAGATCATGCGATTCTCTACAAAAAAGGTTATAACACATTTTCACCTACGAATTGCCATTCATGAGATATCACTATTTTAAAGATTTAAAATACTCATATGCACTCATTCACGAATTGTATAGGTCATCGAACGTTCAAGTTGGACTACGTTTCAAATTTTTTCAGGGGTGATTCCTGGATATATTTGGAGGAAAAAGTTGTTCTGGAGAGGGGGCTATCCACTAAGTTACAAGGAGTTTACGAAAAAAATATGTTTTTTTTTTATTTTCTTAGATTTGAATAACTCCTGGACCAATTATCGTAAAGCAACATACTTAGGCTCATCTTTTAGGTAAATGTGTATTCTTTTAGTTGGTATAAAGAGCAAAACCTTGAGTGACTCCGTTTAGAAGATAAGTAGGTTCCAAGCATGAGAAAAATGCTAAAAAATGAAGAAAATTGTGTTTTTGCGCGAACCATAAAAGATATCGAATATTAAAGAAAAAAAAACCTGAAAAAAATTTCATAACATTCGGTCGGGCCTTTTTTTGTTTAAATGGAAAAACTTCAGATAAGTGTCAGAAAGACCTTAAATGTTTTGCTAATATCTAATAAACTTGATTGAATGAGACCCGTTCTAAACGAAGTGATCTTTTTTGGGCTTTGCACAACGATAGCCTTCCAACAAAACATCACTTGTCAAAATCCGACAACCTTTAAAAATCGTGCAAAAATTTCGCTATCCTTTACAAACATCGCGAATTTTTCAAGCCTTGGATCAGCACTTTTTGACGGGGAATTTTTTTCTACGCGTGATACACTTTCAGGGAATTGCGGTTCATCCCGGGATTTCCAGTAGCTACCGCAAAATTCGTTCTTTTTGGTCAAGTCTGACAAGTACTTTACATTGATTATTGCTAATATCTCCAGAAAGCTTTGAAATTTTCAAATGAAGTCATTCGCTTCCCAGTTTATCAACACGCTCAATACGAATTCGAACACCCGCTTTAGTGTAGCGAACGAAGTACGAAGGAAATGTTCGCTAACCGTTCAGGAAAAACAAATTCTCTAGAAAAATCTTGTTGATTTACCTCTATTATAGTTATTTGAACTAGCTTCACTCAGGATTGCTTTGTCATCAGTTCTGGGGCCTTATCATGAAATGCGATTCGAAAATGAAATTATCCGAAAATCGAAAAAAGCGATCATGCCATGCGAATTCGAATCGGTTTGATGCGATTACAAACGGAATTTTTTCCGATAGCTGTGCAGCTGTCGCATTTCGATTTCGTGAGTGATTGGTGCACACTTTAGGAATAAAAAATTTAAATTTATCTTTCATATTTTCTTATAACTACATATTTAATTGATTATATAAATAAACAATTTTTTAGGGGAAAAGATACAACACAAAAACAATACGAAATTTTAGTAACTTGGATGAAGACAAATCCCAGTTTAGCTAAAGGGTATTTGAGCAAGCATTCTTTTCTTCTGCATTTATAGTTTATCCATTTTGGACAGATTTTCATTGCCAGTATTGTAAGGACTTCCTTCAGATTTGTTGAAATGGTTGGTTGCGCCATGCCCACAAAACTATCCTGCCTCGTGCCTCTTTGGTATCCTCCTTCCGCGAAAAAACGTAAAACAGACGCAAGCTTTACATAGCTTGGAATGGAAACCGAATTAGCCGCTGGGTTAAATTCATTGTTAATCTCTTCTAAAAGATACGAAAACACCGGCTTTGATACTCGAAAGAATTGTATAAAGCTGTAACAGAAAATAATTGTAATGAAGAAACTAATAAAGTTTGTGTACTCATATTGCATCAGGGAGCCCCATAGGATTCGAATTATCACGGAGTTTTCTTTCAACCAATCGCAAATTTTGAAGATTTTCTTCTTCACTGTCAGATGATGAGAAAAACGCTTCGACACTAATCATTTTTATATAATAATGTATATAATTTATATTTTATATATTTTACTTCGATTAAATTATTTAATTATTGTAAAGAAAACTCACAAACTTTATTACTTTATTGGCATGAAGTTGCCTGCTTTCCCAGTATTGGAAAGAATTTTTAAGTTGCGTAGGGCAGTACTCCCTTTGCAATGCGAATTCGTAGTAAACGGATCCTATGATCGGTAGATTCATTCGTACCGCAAATTAATTTCGGTTCGTATTTACTTTCGTTTCGCATTTCATGATAAGGCCCCTGATACTAGTCAATTTTCCACTAGTGCTAAACGTATTACTACAATATTTTGTAAGAAGTCAGTTTATTCCATCTTCGTTCATCATACTGGGAAGTTAATCGTGTGGACCAAAGGGGTCAAACCCACATCCCAACTAGTTTTTGAATTGTAAATATGTACCTTCTTTAATCGATGAAAAAGTAAACTGAATTTATTACCTAATGACATCCATGATCAATGAGAAATTAAATCAATCAAAAATTGTTTGAAAATTGAAGTTCATACATTCAAGCTAAACGCTGCACCTAACTTTGCTGGTGATCCTATACTAATCGGCTATCCAGTATACACTTTCTTACAAATTCTCAATCAAAAAATATAATTCTTCTCACTTAGCACGATCAGTAATTAACTTTCTTCTAATATCTTTCTAAAATCTCACCAATCATTCATCACAAATCTATTTTGGTTTTGTATATTAAGAAACCTAAATAAAAAAACAAAATTTTTAAATAAATATTTTAGAGCTAAAGAATGTAAAAATTGTTTTGTAAATATGTTTTTTTTTGTAAAATGTGTTTATAGCAGCTTAAATATCCTTAAATTTTATGTATATATATATATAGTTTGATTTAATTAAATATATGTATACAAACAGCCAGAGAAACTCTAAAAATGTTAACTGATCCTTTCTTATACTTACTATAATAATATTTATATAATATTTATTAGTACTTCTTTCTTTTTAAATATTGTGTTTTTTTTTGCTTTTTTTATATTTATTTATATTGGTAATCATATAATATAAATATACAGTATATATATATATTCATATTTATATGTAATTCCCCATGGAACTGGAGATATGTTAACTCTAAATTTCACATCACAAGTTGAAAGTTATGGATTTTTTTTTGAATGTATTTTTTATTTTTGTTCTTTTTTTTTTAATTGTGTGCTGCTGTTTTGGTTTTACATTTCGGTCTTATTTAGCACTTGCAAAATGCAATTGTTTTTATTTTTGTTTTTTTTTGTTGTTTTATTTGTTTTTAAATTTAACATTCAGTGTTCTAATTTTATTTTATTTTTACATTTTTAAGCAGTTGCTTTACGTCTTTTCTTATATTTTCATTTTATTTTATTTTTTTTCGAAATCAATATGAAATTCTTGAATGAGGACGAAATTTTGTTTTTTTTTCATTTTCATTTTAAACGCCATTAATTTACTTGGATAATATGCAAAACTCGCACATTTTTAATATCTTCTTTATTTTTTTTTTATAAATTGTAAAGTTTATTATGTATATCTATATTTTCAGTCGAGAAATAGGTACACATGAATACTCTGCAAAATATTCAAGAACGTTTTATTTTTTTTTTTTTTTTAACAGTTAGTAAAAATCCTTTTTTTTCTGTCGGTATTTATCGCATTAATTTTTATCAACCTTTCATTTAAAGATAAAATATCCAAATCAATTCCGAAGCGCTGAATTATAAAAGGCTGGTCGTCCGCTGGAAGCGGGTACGCGCTTCGGTTACATGAGGATGCGCGGCTATGAGATACGAGGCTACACGCTACAGGGGTCGCCCACTGCAAATTTTTCATGCTGTTCAGTTTGCAGTGAACTTTGAAGATTTGTAAATATAGAAATTAGAAAAAAAAAGTTTTTGAGTGACGTTTTGGTCAAAAAGTGAATTTTGCAGATATTTTCGAAATTTTTTTTCGATCAGTTAATACGAAACGCTGTTGCCTACAAAACATCGTTTTGTTATTTTTTCGAAAATATAACCCTTTCGAAGTCTGCAAAAATCACTTTTTGACCAAAAAGACACTCAAAAACTGTTTTGAAAATTGTATTTTGTAGGTAACACCATGTTCGCACTTTGCCGAAATTAGGTGACTTTGGAAAGTGATTTTGAAATTATGTAGAATCGTTCGCAGTGGATTGAAATGATTTTGTTTGACAGTTTTTTCTAGCACTATTCGTTTTCGTTTTTTTCTGCGCAAATTTCACTAGCAATTCCTCTTTTAGCAAAGCCAATAGCTTCTTTCTTTTATATACCTTGGGTTTTTCCATTTTGAAGAATGTTAAAATATGAAATCAAAACTGTATTATTAAAATGTGTCAAACTGACAATTTCATCATCAACAAAGACGCGCTGAATTGAGCTGAGGCTCTGTTCCAAAATAGCAATTCAAATGCCAATTTGTATGGGAAACTCATTTCAATTAGTAAATTTGCTTTTCGACGGTTTGCGTCTATGGAAATGAGTAAATTATTTTACACATTTCAGGTGTTTCTGATTGAATCGAGTAGCCGTCAAATAAATTTAAAAAAGCAAGTTATTTGACAATCAATTATGGAAGAAGGGGAATGCGGAAAAATACAATAACTTAAAATAATCAGTTAATTGCTTAGCTAAAAGAAGATGGGCCTAACAAGTGTGAGGACAGCAGCTGCTATGAATTATTTTATTCACTCTGTTGATGATCAAATCCAGATGTGCTTGTCGAATCATCGGAAAAGATATACAGTTTATTGATTTACAAAGTAAATAAAATAAGCGTGTGAAAACATAATGTAACCGCAAACCAATTATTAAAATTCTTTGGTCTTAAGTGGCGCCTAGACTATCCATAATATTGACGGTTTCCTTCTTTGCCCAAGACAATCTTTCAATATCACCCACAGACCTACAATAATATTGCTCAAATCAAAATATTGCACTATATTATTGATTGTCTAGCCCATTGAACGCTTGCAGGCAGCCATTATTTTATTATAGTTTTTCTTAGTTTTGCAGGAAAAAACTAAAAAAACAATGAAATCAAATATAAAGCTAACTCATTTATTTATAAAAAAATGAATAAACAATCAAACATAGTACAAATGTTTGTTTCTTCGTCCATTTTTACTTAAAAGTTTTTAATTGTCATTGAAATGTATGAATTGATATTTTAAAATATCGAAGTGCCCTGGGAAATGAAAAAAATTCGAAATGGTATTTTGGCAAAGGGCCCCAATTAGTAAATTTGCTTTTCGACCGACAGTTTGCGTCTATGGAAATGAGTAAATTAATTTGGCTAATATAGAAAGCTTTGGAGAAAAATATTTTTTCATTCCGCTCTAAATTAAATTAGATTCGCGCGGCACGCATGAATACGCTTATAGCCGCCCGCTCAAAGTCGCTTGCAGTGGACGATGTTTATATGAAATTCTTTATGTTGGATCTGTCGCGCATAGCCGCTCATGTAGTCGAAGCGCGTAGCCACACTTCCACTGGACGACCAGCCCAAGGAGACTATACAAGGAGATATAACTCCGTGTTGTCACTTTTCGTTTGATTAATGAGGCCGCCACAGTCACATGTACCCCAAAAAAACATGGCGGATTATATTCATCCGGTTCATGGCTAAGTTCGTTAACTATTAAAATATTTTATGTTTACACCTAACTTCAAAAATCAGCTTCTGTTTTTTCGTATTTAACCATTTTATGGATTTTCCAATAAATTTTTATTAATTCCCAATGATTTTTTTTGCATTTCGGCTGACAATTTTGAAGAAATCGTCGAAATGGGTAAAATTCAGGGCCTCTACTCCCGAAGACGAAACGAGACGAAAACGAAACCGTTTTGTCAAAATGCTACCTGCGAAGACGATATCGTCTCGTTTTCGTCTAAACAAACGATGACACATTTGCAATCGTCTGCGTTTAGACGTTAGTGCTTGTTGTGTGTCAGCGGTTTTGAGATTAAAATGTAAATTGGGATTATTAATTATTTTGATAGTTTACATTTATTTTGCATAATAGGTCAAAATTTGCAAAAACAAGGAAGTTCGAGATTATCGTCTTCAGGAGTAGGAAATATATTTTCGTCTCGTCTTGCTATTTCGTTTCGTTTCTATCTATCGTATCGTCTCGTCTTCGGGAGTACAGGCCCAGCTGACTTCATGTGGGCCACGTCAGCTTTAGGCGACATCTGTGGCCAAAAATGAACTAGAAGTTTAGTTTCTGCTACGCATCAATTTCCGGTTATTTTCCCCATAAGAGTTATATCTCCTTGTATAGTCTCCCTGGACCAGCCTTAAGAAATCAATTTTCAAGATTTAATTCAAAACTACACGTGAAGTGATTTGAATACTTTACCTAAAAATGAGGGAATTGTTTTTTAATTTATATTTTTATATTTATTTACTTATATTTTTGAAAAGAAACAAAAATAAAAGTTGTTAAACAGTTTTTTTTAAAGAATTCTCATTAAGGACTCACAAAAAATTGTATGTAGTCATAGAGTCATTTTGTAACAAGATTTTATCTTAAGCATTTAACGATGTTTTTTGCCCTAATTTTTAAGTTTTTATCTATTTAGAATTTTTTCACACATTTATTTCTATCATTTTTTTTTTGTTTATTCTTTTTTATTTTATTTTGCTTCAAAAGAAAAATTTAAATAAATCGAGAAACAACATCAATAGTTTTTTTATATAAGCTAATTTTTTTTTCTGTTTATAATTTTGTTTTTAATTTTTCTTACCTTTATTAATTTTATTTTTGTTTTTTTTTAATGTATTTTTAATTAATGTATATATTTACAATTTACTTTTTTTTTTCTTTATACTTTAATTTCTAATTCTGTATGTTGTTTGCGTGGGGTTTTGTTTTGTTTTAAGAAGTTTCTCTTTATTTTTACTTATTTTTTTTTTTAATTTTGTTTTATATAATTCTTTTGTTTTGTATATTTTCAAATTACTTTTTTCATGTTTCTTTCATTTTTTGTTTGTTATGTTGGAAATATATATTTTTTGTATTTTGGATGTGTAATACTATTGTTTACTTTCCTTCCAACTTGGTGACACAAGCAGTTTTCATTGCAACGACATTATATAATAAAGGCAATTATTTAAATATTTTTTTTACGTGATATTTGTTTTTTGTATGTTTGTTTGTTTTTTTTGTTCATCTTGGTAACTTTCTACACGTTTCGTTATTCGAAAAAAACGACTCATTTCTACAATTTGCAATCCCATTTTCAATCTGAAAACTCTACTTAAAAACATTCACTTTAATAAAAGCAAACACTTATTGGCAATAAGATAATAAATCGGTTTTTGATGTTGTGGCACAAAAATCTAGAAATTTTTCAAATGTATTTATTAAATTTCTCCCAAAATGTAAATAAAAAAAAAATAATTAAATTAATGTTATTTAAATTAAAATATAATTAAAAGTTTACTTACCTTTTATTCAAAAATAATAAGTTCACAATTGTATGTTTCTTTTACGGCAAATCAGGTTTACTCTAGATAATATTTAAAACGTAATTTCATGCATTAACGTGTACTTTAGTCTAGCACGTGTATTGAAAAAAATATTGGACCAATCCACATAAACCGAAGGGGGCAAAATCGCACCGCCCTGGCTTCACTGGCTAAAGTGCGCCAGTTCGAGTAAATTGGCGAACGGAACTTCTAACCTCAATTCAGTTTCATTTCCACATATTTAACTGAGGATAAACAAACCTGGTCTCGAACTGAAGTTTAACGTAAAAGCTCGCTCAAAAAATAGTAATCAACTGGAATAGTGAACTTTTGCATTTCTGACTTATGCCAAAAAAGCAAAAACAATTTCAAGCATGAACTGAACATAAACTGGACCTTAAGCTGGAAGTACATAATTGCATTGCGTTGCATGAATGCGTTGACAGATCAAGTTTACACTGTATATTTCAATGACGGCAGATCTATTAATGCGGCTCTACCTTCAATGCAACGCAATGCAATGCAACAGTTGTTCAACTTTTAACTTTTACGCATACCACGCATTCAATACTCTGTCAAATTGGTCTTGTTTTTTTCTGCAAAATATTATTAGCTCGGATTAACTCAGTAATATATTAAAAATTGACATTCTTGAGGGATTCAACACAAATGCAACATAAATTCAAATTTCAAAACGCATTTAAATGCCAACACGCAACGCATTAATGTGTCAAATACATATAATGTAACGCATTGCAGTGAAATCCAATCAAGTATTGCAATGCAATGCAACGCAATTATGTATTTCCAGCTTTAAGCCTGAACTACATTGAAAAGCAGTGCAGTGCAGCACTGCGCAGTATGTTGCAGTAGTTTATTAGAGAACGTGTGGTAAGACACATTGAATAAGCAGTATTTTGACATTGACTACTCCTATAAAGCCTTTTGTAATTTTTTTTGTAGTCCCTGTGACTTTTTCTGTCTAGAAAATCCTTATTTCTATCAATTTTTAGTCATCCATTTTGACAACAATGGCAATGACAACTTCATATGATGTTTTTTAGAAATTGGCATGCAGTGCGAAGCAGTTTTTTAGAAATTAGCCTAAGACAAGGCAGCGCAGTGCAGTGCAGTGCAAGGCAGTGAAGTTAATGTGAGTTGCCACGTTCAGTTACAAGAAGTCTAAATTTCACTTCGCAGTGCTGCACTGCACTGCTTTTCAATGTAGTTCAGGCTTTAGCCTGTGAAGCCATTAAACTGATTAAACTGAACATTTATTGAACGAGTGTTAAACTTTAGTTTAATTCATACAAAACTTTAGTTTTTGTTGTTGCATTGCATAATATTTCAGGCAATTATGTTAGTGACCGTGAAGGGTATCATTTAGCATATTCAATAGACCGGTTCTGGTTCGATTACAGAGCTTAAGCAGCATTGGACGTAATTAGTACTCAGTTGGGAGACGGGGTCGTAGATTTTTAGCCATAACTGGGAAGAAAGCCGAAAAACATGTTTTTTGCTAATATCTCGAAAACGCTTCTTTGGAAAAATAAATGAGTGTCATTTTCGTTTTCAGCGACCTCAAATTAAACTAAAAAACACTTTTGCTACTAGGTACATTTTTGGTGTAAACTAGTGTAATAGATTAAGACTGATAAACTTCGCCACGGCTATATCCAGCACCAAATTCCAGCATAAGGATATTATAAAGGCAACCTGGAAGTCGCCAGATGGAGTAACCAACATCGGATTTACAAAGATTTTAGTCGAGCGTCAATGTAAATTTTATGATATCCCGAGTTTTTCGCGCGGAAATCTGGATATATCAATTATAGCTCATTATCTCCCAAACAAAGCAATTTTCGAGAAAAAGAAACATGTAAAGAAGTTTTTTGTGAAGAATTTTACACTTATACATTATATCGGAATTTTCAACCCCTTTCACGTTATTGATGGAATATCAATTTTCCGAGCTTTCCCGAGAATTTTCTCCTCTTTCCCTATCTGTTCGCGTGCAGAACAATTTTTATTCTTCAAGTACTATTCAAAAACGGCTCATGTGCCAAAAATCATTTTTAAATTAATTAATTAGTATGATAATACAATTTTTAACAATTTTTTTAGGTTCTACGCCTCTGTAACATGATTTTGACTCATCTACCAAGCAACCCCAAATTTTGCCCATATGCATAGTTCGCGTGACAATGCAATATGACATATTTGTAAAAAACACAAGATGGCGGCCGAATTTTGCAATTGTGTTTTCCGAACACCGACTTGGGTATCAAATGAAAGGGTATTATGAGTAGAATACAATTAGCTGTGTGTGGCATCACTCCAAATTTAAAATGGCGACAAACGCAAAATGGCCCAAATAGTTATATTGGCTCCAAGTTGCGCATCTGCGCCCGGAAAATATTCATATTTAGGTGTAAAAAATTTGAAATATTTGTAATGTAAGATAAACTTAAATCAATTATCTAGCTATTCATGGTGGGAAATTTTTGAATTTTAGTTTTCTTTCATAAGTAAATAAGGTTTTAAAAACTGTGCACAAAATATGAAAATTGCTTAAAATTCTTCAATTTTAATTCATGAAATTTTCGCTCCAAGTAAATCTCTGCGCTAGTTGTATTCTGTATAAAGCATTTGCGAAATTTTACACGAGATTGCCTTGTATAAGTGAGATCTTCTGCTTCGACTTTTGCAGTTTGTACGTTTTTTGTAACAGGCATGGATGGTGATCGTATTTTCGGAAAAAATCAAATCTGAGGAATAATCCGTTTGAGTTAAAAAGGCAAGAATTGAAATATCTTGCTTGATAGTGATTTCCTGGATTTGAGAATTTTGGGGTTCTTGCCTTTACCCAGTAGTCAGGTAGCGGTCAACCGGATCCATTTATTATGATTTTTTATAATTTATTTGCCGCCCTGGGTTAAATTTCAAAAAGTCGAGTGACACGGAAAAAATTTGTGAGATAAAATGTCACAAAACTAGGTGTGTTTGTAGCAAATGAAACTGAAAATTGTAATTTTTTATCGCTTGGAAATTGTAGGTGACGCTACGATTTGTTTTAAATAGATAGTGACAAAGGGTAAGAAATATATGAAAATTGGTTTGTAACATTTTGCAATGGGTGACGTGACTATCGGAATAGGGGCCTATCTCGGCTCGATGCATCCATAACGCAAAGCACAGCCAGAACACCCGAATGCAACCGAGCACCTTTATTGTGCAAATACTTTCCTCTTCGGCGATCGCGTTGTGCACTGCGATTAGTGCAATTTTGGTAATTTTGACTGTGATAGCTGGTTTTTGAGATTGGGATAATTTAATTTTGTGACTGAAATTTTTAAGCTTCCCTTAATATTTTGTTGTTGGAACTGAATTTGATGTTGGACTTCGTCGCTGAGTGAATTAGCGCCTAAATATTATTGGATAGGTGTCTGTGGTGCACGTAGTACACAATTTTTCATCATCGAATCGAAAAGAATTTTTTTTAATTATCCAAAATCAATTTTTGCAGATTTGTCCTTTTTTCACTGCGAACTGTGCGTAAAAAATCCCTTTTTATTGAAAGGCGTTGCAACACACGCGGGTTTTGCTAGTTATAAAATAAAACAAAAGATAAAAATGATAAGAAAAAAAGAAACTTCATGCTGATTTAACAAAAAAAATCAAGAGTTTGTTTTTTTTAAATACGGGAGGGCAACAATTCGTTGTATATGTTATTCAGGCATACAAAATCCAAGAATTTTCGGACCACAACATCATACACTGATAAAAAATAATAATATATTTGTTGTGTTTTTTTTTGTTTTTTTTTATAATAAAACCTAGTAAACATTTATTTTCACTTTTTTTTCACATATAAATTTGTTCATAAATATAAATACAAGATTATATTATATAATATATATATTTTGTTAACTTTTTCAGTTTTCTTCTCATTATATATATAAATGTATTTGTTTCAAATATAATTTATTTACTTTTTTTTACTTTTTGTTTAATATTATTTAAATTACACCATTTTTTAAATGTTTCATCTCTCTTTATATAGAAATTTTCATATAATAATGATTTTTAAATATTTTTTTTTGTTTTAAAATATTTAAAAATATTTTGCATGAACCCATTGGGTTTAAAATAAAACTGCACCACTCATACCCCTCGACAGGATAAAAATAATAAAAAAAAAATACAATATATATAAAAAAATTAATTAGTTATAACTTGACTAAAAAAATTAACAATTTCATTTTTGTGTTTTTTTTTGCATCTATACATTTTTACTTTTCTTTTATATATTTATATATATTGATTTGTTTTGATTTAAATTATTTTTTATTGATTTAATTTTTGTTCCATCAATTTTAGTTTCTTTAAATTGAGGAAAAATATTTACTAAAAAAAAGGAATTAAGCATAAAATGGTAGCTGAAGAATTTTGTTGTTGTTTTTATACTATTTTTTGATATGTTAAGAAAATTTATTTTTATTCATTTATGTATTTTTCACTTTTGTTTTTAAAAAGTTCTGAATTGAATTTAAATATAAAATGTATGTGTAAAAAATGAATTTAAATATAAATTGTAAAATCTTTGTTGTTTTTTTAGTAGGGATTATTCCGGTATTATTTTCCCAAATATATATTTGTATTTTGCACATTTTTTTTTAATATTAAAAATAATGTATTTTCTTTTTCTAAATGAATACTAATAATAATAGTCTAAGCTCCCATGACAAAAAAGGTGCCCCATCGAACACCTCAAAACAATAAAGTGAGATTGGCTGAAAAACATGTAAAAAACATGTACCGCCCGCCAGACTAGTAAAAATTTGTTAATTGCTATTTTTTTACGAATTTTTCAATTTTGTTAAAAAACAATGATTTTATTTTCCAAAACACCTGTCTGAAATTTATACAAAACCATTTTGGAAAAAATTTGTCTGTCTAACTACTTTGCTAATTGCCCTCTGAAAGACTTTATGTTAAAATTTTTTTTTTTATAAAAATGCACTTCATAACACCTCTTTGAGTTTTGTTTTAAATGAAGTTTAAGATCTTTTCAGTCTATTAAAACTTGTCTGGCTGACAATTTTTGTTAATAAATTTGTCAGACTGAATTTTGAATGCGCAGCATCAATGCATCAAGATCACTCACTGGCATTTCAGAACACCTTGTTCAAAAAGAAAACAACTGAAGTTTAAGATGTCCTTTATGCATAAAAATAAGCCTGTCATTGAAAAAATATATATTTTACCATGTCAGATATAATTTTTAGGCGCCGTGACAGGCGGCTTTCTTTAAAAAAGAACTTTTACAAGGGCCTTGCTAAAACACTGCTTTAATTTTTTTCTGGAAGAAGACTTGTCATCTATTTTATGAATAAAACTTGGTCTGTCAGCAAAAAAAAAGATTTTTACTATGACAGACTTCATTTTGTGCTGAGACCACATTTTTTAATGTATAAATGTGGTATGATCGTTGCTAACTAAAAATTTTTTTTTCAATTCTAAATTAATAATGTTGATCCCGTTTGTATACTCAAATACGTTCTTCATCAAAAAATTATGTGATATAAAGTGGACTTTCATAAAAAAAATAATTTATAACAAATGGTCTGTTAGACATTAATAAACAAAAATTGTCAGCCAGACAAGTTTTAATAGGCTGAAAAGATCTTAAACTTCATTTAAAACAAAAATCAAGAAGGTGTTATGTAGTGCATTTTTATAAAAAAAAAACAAGGTCTGTCAGAAGCCAATTAACAAAAATTGTCAGACAGACAAATTTTTTCCAAAATGGTTCATTATTTACTACAAATTGTATAAATTTCGGACAGGTGTTTTGGAAAATAAAATCATTGTTTTTTAACAAAATTCAAAAATTCATAAAAAATAGCAATTAACAAATTTTTACTAGTCTGGCGGGCGGGCGGTACATGTTTTTTACAAATTTTTTTCAGCCAATCTCACTTTATTGTTTTGAGGTGTTCGATGGGGCACTTTTTTTATCATGGGAGCTTAGACTATAAATTCTCCAATTACCATAATATACAGAATTATTCCAAAAATATTTTAAAAATAAAATAAAAAGAATAATAATATGAACACAAACGAAATAAAAAAAATACATTTTACTAATTAGGAATAAAATTGTTATTTATAAAATTATTATTATCATTATTTTTTTATTTTTTTGTTATTTTAAAAATGAAAAAGTTTTTTTTTAACCATTATTAAATTTTCTTTAGAGGGGCACACTGTGATTCAACAGCCCGATTCTTGTCATCTTTTCTTAAACATTTTATTCATCTATATTTTTATCGTAATAATATATTAAAATATATACTTTTTTTGTTTTTGCTTATATGTGTGTGTGTTTTTTTTTTCATTTTTTTTTGTATATAAATCTCATAAAAGATTTTGTTTTTTTTTATTTCTCTGCTCTTTTTTTGTTTTTAATGATCTATTACTATTTAACACATTTTTTCTACTGATTTTTTTTTCTTTTTAATATTTTATAAATAAGTTATTTTTTTCCGAAACAAGAAGCGAACATATATTACAGTTATAATTTTTTTTTTATTAAATAAATAATTTTTTTTTTGTTTTTATGTTTATTACTTTTAATTAAAACTTAAAAGAAAAAAACCAATGTGCACATAATAATAATATATAATAATAATAATAAAAAAAACATTAAAAAACTGAGTAAATTTCAGTTAATTCCATTTTTTTGTTTTCTTCTTTTTTTTTTGATATTTTGTTTAATATAAAAAATTTAAAAATTGGCTAACTTTAAAAGCGAATTATAATGTGCATTTTTATATTTATTTTATTTATTTATTTATTTTTTTTGTTAATATTATTTTTTAAACTGTTTTATTTATTTTTTTCTTTTTCTTGTAAAAACATCACATTATATAATTTACCTAATAGTAGTTGTATGCACGTATTCTGATTGCAATATTAATAATATATATTTATATATAGAAATGATATTAATGTAATGCCATTATTTATATAATGGAAGTGTAAAATTTTATTAACGTCTTGACTATGTTTTTTTTCCCCCAATTTTTTGTTGTTGCTATAAAGATATACTCTAAAATAAAGTATTACAACATACTAAAAAATATTGTTTAGTGATTGATCTATTGCAGCTTAGTTTCAAGTACATATACACAAAGCATGAGATAAAATAATAATAATAATGTTTAACATTAAACCTCATTTAAAAATATATATATATATGTATATTGCGAAAGGCCATGCTTGAATGTATCGGCTCTTTTTTCATAATTGCATGGTTGCGCAAAACGTTCATTTGCATGGTATTCAAAAGTATTCAAAAAAAGCAAATGTGCAACCATAATTTGTTCAAAACTGCAAACTGCTTGGCAAGTCTGCGCAAATCTTGCAAGTACTTTGGCATGCATGCTTATCTGATTAAAGAAGAAGAAAAATGTCTCAAGTGAAATGTCGTTGGCAGTTGATTTTCAATTTTTTCGATATTATTAGGTATTTTTTATTTTAATTTAAATTCAATAAATTTAATTTTAGTTTTATTTTTCAGCGATACTCAGAAAATCAGAAAATGAAAGAAAAAACTCTTTATGCTTGAAACGGTAAATTTCGGACATACATATATTTTTGACAGCTGATTGCTTTCACTCAAAAATTTCTAGAATGCGCAACTGGATTACCTGCAGGCAAGCAACCATGCAATTATGAAAAAGGCCATCATGTTTAAATGTTTGTAGCTATTCTTAAAAATATAATAATGTTGAAAACGGCAGCAAAAAACTATAAAAAAAATACTTGATAACGTTTTCTTAAAACAGAAACGTCGCCTCTAAGTATAAGGCGGGGTTTACGTCTACAATTTATTACTGAAAGAAATCATTTATAGTTCAAAAGCGTTTACATCTCAAATGAAAATTACGTAAGAGCTCAAAAATATTCGTAAATAAATTCGGTGAATATAATAGTGTCACATTATAAATAAAACTCTATGTAACAATTGCAAAATTGCAACCTTTTTCTCGTTGTCGAGTGACATGACAGATATGTATGTCACTTCTACCTTAAATTGATATTCTCATCGCCAATCTTCTGGCAAACAAATCTATTAAATTCGTATTTAATTGCCGCAAGGTAGCATGTGAAGTGACATTTTCCTCGATACGTGTGAGAACATCAAAAGTTTCATTCCACCGCATCCCTCGCAGTCACGTTACTCGCCAATGAAAATACCACATTTAACATAGCTTTAACGTTCTTGTGAATTTTTTCAAGGAATAAAATTCAAAGTGAATTTATTGATACTCCTGTACAATTAGTTTTAACTACTGTTCGGATGTATTCAACTTACGAATGTGTACTTACAAATGTTTCATTTATCATATTCAAACAAAAACATTACATCACAAAAAATATAATTTATAACAAGTCGATCCAAAAAAAAATTGCGGCCGCTTTAGTATTATTAGTCCAGTTAAATTAGGGTTTCACCTCGGAATGAGAGGTAATAAGCTGAAAATTGGTATGAACCTTTGTTTTGGCATTGTATATGATGTCTCAAAAGTCTCATATAATCTCGTGGCAGCCAGCGTCTTGCGATATTAAGGGTCAAAGATCACAAAAATCAGTTTTTCGCCGAATATCTCGTAAATTATCGGATTTACGTAAATTTTTGGGTAAGTAAAGTTTGTTCATTAGATTAATCTGCATAAAAATGTCCTATACAGAATTTACGTAGAACCACCGCCGAGCTCTCGACTTGAAATTTACTTGATCGACTTCGATTCATTGATTGAAAATTATTTCAAGTCCATGATGAGTAAGAGAGGCAGCACGTAAGTTGTTTCAACCGACCTCTTCATAGAAAAAGTCAAGATTTTTCTATGAAGAGGGCGATTGAAACACCAGTTATAGTTATAGCTACCATCCCAGATGTATCTATCGAGCAAGTAGTACAAATTAGCATTGGCCTTTGTTTTAAAGAGTTTGGATTGTAAAAAAATAAAGCAGAATAAATAAAATTTTAATTAAAAGAATATGTTTTTTTTTTGCAATCCTATTAAAACAGTGACAGAGGGCTGCGGACTTTTAAGCAAAGTAGGATGCGGCAAATGCTTTGCTTTCGTCCCGGGTGGCAACCAGGAAAATTGAACCAAGAATTAAAAAGCTTCATATAGTACGATCAAGATTTACTTAAGCGAACCTAAATATATAGATAGAGTAATAAAAAAATGATGTTTTCATTAGCTTTCCTTCGAATATCGGTTCTAGTTTTTGGCCTAATCCGGTAGTCGGATACGATAGTCGGACCGATAATCGGATTTGATAGCCGGGGCCCGAGTAAAAAAATACCCTAAAACAGGCCAAAGAAAAAACTGAGCTTTTACACGTTCAAAAAATATAGGAGTCATGCTTTTTTGAAGCAAAATGTCGATTTTTCATCTTTTCTCGCACCTAATTCTTTTCTCTCGCAGTAATAAAAACTTTTTTCTACTATTAGAACATAAAAAAGGGTTGTCAAAGAACCCCACTGATTTTTTTAAACGGTCAATCTTGCATTTTTTCCATGGAAATAGTTTTTTCGCGAGAGGTGCGTGGACATCCCATAGGCTAGCAATGTTACAAAATCGCGGTGGGCCAGGTAAGGGTTAAGATACTTTACAAGAATCGGAGCTTGATTTTTTGCAGTAGCGGACGTTAGTGTGTATCGGGCTTTACAGTTACTGTTTTTGTAAAATTTAGATCTACGCAGTTGTAACAGACAGTATTCACGGCACGGCATATTCTGCAGAGGTTTGTTGAAGGATACTTCATCGCTCGACATAGTGATCAATAAGTTATGGAACTTGGTCTGACGTAAACATTGAAAAAACTCTAGTGAAACCAATGAAAACATACATATGTAGAGATTAGATTAACTCCGCCCTCGTCTGGGGTGGTAGCACGTAAGTTGTTTCAATCGATCTCTTCATACAACAATTTTTGTAACAAGAGGTCGATTGAAGCAACTTACGTGCTACCATCGCTGGTCCCAAGTCTAGGGTGTGAAAAGAAGAGGGTGGTTGACCTGCCGAATTGACCAGAATCCGGAAACCGAAGAAACTAGGCAAGAAACCGCATTTTTTGAAGCGGCACCGACAGCAGCGTCCCGATCAGACCGCTAGCTAACGGATCAAAGAAGAAGAGGGATTAGATTGCACGAGGGAGGACCAAAGAGAATGTCTGCAGCAAATGAGTTTATGGCAAGTATGCAATGAATAATGTGTTTAGAGGTTTAGAAGAACTTAGTAATGTGTAGATGGATAAAACAGATCAGTGTATCAGCGATTCACATGGAAAAAGAGACCACAAAGACTCTGGTTCCACCCGCTCCAGCTTCACTACTGAATACATTTTTTTTTGCAATTGCAAAAAGGACTGTAGCTTAAGCTACAACTGCAGAGAAGTTGGTTCATATTGTTCACCAATTTGTAGTAATTGCCGATGTTAATATAACATCGATAATTGCGACTCTACTGATAATTCCGACTACATATAGACCCAGTGTTTTTTGATGACCATATCAAAAAGAAACCATTTTCTTGATTCTTGAGACCTACGATTTTTGCAGAAGCTGTAAGAATCTGGAGACGTGGAAAGTGTACTACATCGCCTCTGCCACTAACCACATTGCATCTGCACATGAAAAATAAAAGACTATAAAGTTTTCTTTCATAGGATTCCATATAAAAAACAACGAGTTATAAGATTATTTCCAACACATTTGTTTTTTGTCGATTCAACGGAAACAGAGATCTTTCTGGTACCAGCCAGTTTTTCCGTAATATTCCTGCTATACCAAATAAACTTACTATACAATAGTAATATAGTTTAATTTCCAATTCCTTGGCTCCCTCCTCCAATTTCAATTTGATTCAAATTGCTTTAAATAAAAAAATATCACTTTTACGATAACTGATACCAGAAAAACCCCCGGTTTATAGCATAGAGGTAACCAATTCTTTATTTTAATAATTTAACATTATTTTAAAATAGAAATAAAATTCTTCAGTATGGTTTAAAAAAAAAGTTGAATTCTACTATCAAAAGAACAAAATTTTCATAGCGAAGAATATTTTTGCGTAAATATCACAAGAAACATCACTTTATAATTTAAACGTTTAATGCCAGCGCGATATTGCATCTTTCATAGTTTGTGTTGAATAGTACATGTTAAGAAGTTTGTTCGAGAGCCTTATTATATGTGCTCTCAGATTCATCCATAGATTGTTGTCTGATAGAGCCCGCGCGCATGAAAAGGGGAAATGAACGTGCATGTGGAAATGTGATTGAGAATATAAATGATAGGTTATTTACGTTTTTAAAGAAACAGAGTGAGACGATGCTCGCTTGTGTTGACAAGAATCTCACTGCGCATGGAAACAGCTATTTTAAGATTCCCTTCTTTTATGGTGCGGGCTCTATGATAGAACTTTCTTGTTTAATTACAATTACACAGTGCTGCGTAAAAAATTAAGACCACGTACACTTTGTCATGAAACTTTTACTTTCGATAGCTGCAACTTTTAAACGACTTGTTGGATTACAGAAATGAAACACTCAAGATTTAACTAAAAATATTCTCTGTTTTTCTGCATTAATTTCATTAAAACAAAACAAAACGGTATTTCAATATAAATAAAAATATATACTGCCTTTGAAAATATATCGCCTCGCATGGATGCAGTCTCGTAGGGTTGCCCAGAAAACATCGATGTTAGGAAAACATCGATGAAATTTAAATGAAAAGCGATGTTTTGCCATCGATGACATGTTAATGATGTTATCGATGTTTCATCGATGTTATGGCTTCGATGGTGGTGTGAAATTTCATATTTTCTAATCAAAATAGTAAGTATAAATTGAAATATCAGTAAAAAATAGCTTGGTGTGGTCGCCAATTTATCTATTTTTGTATTTGTGAGATGTCAGTCTGCTTCGCCTTTTTATTTAGAAAGAAGAAGATTACGAATGGAATAGAGTAGAGTGTGCTGAACTAAAATACTTTTGATTTGATCGTTTGCTCTTTGTATCTTTGTTGGTATTGTTCCTTTCATAAATTTTTTTTTAAATAAAATGGCTGGCAAAAAAAGCCAATATTGGAAATTTTTTGAAAAGCAAAATAGCAATAATATTGCAAAGTGTAGAATTTGTGGAAAAATGTTAAAGACTTGTGGAAATACAAGCAATTTGAGGTGTCACTTAAAAATTCACCCTAAAATTCTTCAAGAAATAAATAATGTTTCTTCAACGGAAGAAATGAATACAGGTATAAATTATTTTTGATTATAACAAGTTTTGTGTATCATAATTATTTTTTATTTTTATATATGAAGGAAAAAACATAACGCATGAAACTAATGCAACACCTTCATGTTCCTCTTCCTGTTCGTCTTCATCTTTAGCACCAGCACGTACTTCTGAAGGATATTCATCTTCATCAAAATCAAGACATGAAATAGAGAATATTCCTTATTCAAAACGTCAGAAGACATTGAACGAGTCTTTTAAGGAAATTATAGCTTTTGGGGAAGGAGGAACCAAGTTTCACAAAATTACAGATGCAGTTTTGTATATGATATGCAAAGACTGCTTGCCATTTTCTTTTGTTGATGGAGATGGTTTTAGGCATCTTTTAAAGACTATCGCACCACATTATAAAATGCCATCGAGACAAACCATACAGCGTAGATTCGAAGAAAAATATGATTTAATGGCTAATATCTTCAAGAAAAAATTATCAGAAATAGAATATTATTCAATTACAACAGACATATGGACAGATACAATGCAAACAAGGAGCTTTCTGGGTACTACAGTACATTTTATTACAGACAAGAATTTGAGTTCCACAACAATTGGAGTATTGGAGTTGGAGGAAAGGCACACTGCAGAATATATATCAGAAAAAATGAAAGAAGAATATGAAAAATGGAATCTAGAAATATCGAAAGTAGTTGCTATAGTTTCAGACAGTGGATCTAACATCTTAAAAGCTTCTGAAATGGTGTTTGGAAAGAAAAAGCATATACCGTGTTTCGCTCATTCTTTAAATTTGGTGGGTCAAAAAGCTATGGAAAGTAAGCCCTTGGCAGACCTTATTAGCAAGGTAAAAGCTATTGTAACTTGGTTTAAACAGAGTGTGAATGCAAGTGATGAATTGAGAAAATGTACTAAAAAAACAAATAAAGCTAATACAGTCTGTTCCTACACGCTGGAACTCGACATTTTACATGATAGATCGTTTCCTCCAACTTCGTTCTGAAATAAATAATATTGTTAATAGATATACATCGGCACCTCCTATGCCAACTGCTTTGGAAATGGAAATGCTTACAGAGATTTGTGACATGCTTCGTCCTCTTGAAGCTGCGACTAAGGAAATTTGTGGAGATTCTTACATTACGTGCAGCCTTGTTATTCCAATGGCTAATTGCCTCTATAAAAAGCTTGAACGACTATCTCCTAAGTACCAGCTTTCAATTGATCTTAAAATCGCTTTATTGCGAGAATGTAAAAAGCGATTTGAATTTTTAGAACAAGTAAAAGTTCTAGCAGTATCAACTTTATTAGATCCTCGGTTTAAATGTATTTTTTCAAAATCCAGTAGCTGCAGTTAAGGCAATTCAAATGTTAAAGGAAGAATTAAAAGATATGCTTTCAGCAGAAGCGGATGGGTCAGAATCTGAACAATCTAGTATTTCTACTTCAGGAAGTAAGTACTGAAATTGCAAAATTTAATTATTTTAATATAACTCAAAATTGTTTTGCAGGCAGTGATAAATTCAACCTGTGGTCAGATCATCATAAACTAGTTCGAGAAATTTCTGACGTACATCGCCAGGGTGAAGGTGTAGGAAGAGAAGAAATACCAACTGAAATACAGCTTTATCTACGTGCTCCACCCGTAGGCCGAATAGGTGATAAGCCGTTGGAGATATGGGAGGAATTTGCCAGTACTACATACCCAAATTTATACAAGCTTGTTCCGAGGTACTTTTCTGCCATCGCAACTTCTGTCCCTTCTGAGAGGCTGTTTTCCAAAGCTGGTCTAGTTTTAAGTCAGCAGCGAAATCGAATCAAAGGGAAAAATTTATCAAAAATTTTATTTATGCAAAATCAATCACAAGAACTTTGGTTTTAATTTCTTTATAACTTCTATATAAACTAAAATAGAAATTTGAAATACGTGCATTTTAGTATTCTCTTTAGTTTGGGACTCGAATGCTGGGGGTAAAATAGATCGTAAAGCAAGACTAGAAAACATCGATACATATAAAACATCGATGTTACTAACGGCAATATTTTTTTACATCGATAGTATCCGCCCGATGTTATCATCGATGTTAAATATCGATATATACATTTGGATGGGCATCCCTAGTCTCGTTGCATTTGTACCACCAGATTATCAATTTCAAAACATTGACAAAACCATAGTTTACTGTGCTAGGATCTCGAAGACCGGTTCTACTTTGCATTCCACTTTTTGACGTTCAACTTTTTTTTTTCACTCCAATGCAGTTTGAAACAGACTAGAGTTGAAAGGAAAATGGAAAGCAGCTCAAAATGGAATGGAAATTTGCGTTCAACTCAATTTGCGAGATTTTGTTTTCGTTCAAAAATTTTTATGAGACTGCGAATATGTATGAATATGAGTGTACACGGATAGCAGTGACAACCGACCCTTTCGATCTTCTTCTTATTCCAATTAATTCATTTTTTATTACAGTTTTTGAGTAAAGAGTGCTTTTTATGAAATATTTAAAAATGGTCGGAAAAATGAAGTGGACGAAAATAAAGTGGAAGTGTTAATTGATATGTTGGGGGAACGAGTTTTCCTTTATGATGTTAAACATAAAGACTATTTCAATAGAGTAAAGCGCGAAGACGCTTTGCGTGAAATGTGCAATATTTTAAAGAACTATGATATGCCCATTGACATAGAAGAAATGAAAAAGAAAATTGTAGGGTTAAAAACCCAATTTAGTAGGGAGAAGACTCTTCTTGAGAAGTCAAAAAAACGGATGCGGCGCGGCGTTGAAGATAGTTACGAGCCCAAGTTATGTAGCCAAAAATCTTAAAATGGCTGCCACTTTTTCTCGCACCGAGATACACTTCCTCATCCTGTAATTGAGATTGATATTTTTTAATTTATTTCAAACTGGAAGTGAAATGACGCACCATGTATCTTGTTTCAAAAGACAACTCTCAATCCTGCTGATTAAAATTTCGAACGTGTCGAATATTGCTTGAAAAGTGTTCAAAATGGGCAGAAAGACAGTTAGCGACATAACTTTGTGGCAGATAAATAAATAAGTTTGATTGTTTACAGAGTATCGAGTAATTTAAGTAATGTTTTCTGTTATTGTAAAGCTATTGGACTTCACAATATTGGCTTATCTGAAGAGGGCAAGTAAAACTTATGTGCATCAAACCATCAAAAGACACAATGAATGCGGGACCGTGCAGAACAGGGGAAATTCAGGAGGAAAGCGCAAATTGTTACAAAACGTATTGAAAGTTCTTGACTGAAATTAGTAAGGGAAAATCGAAAAAAAATCGAGCGCTGATCTTTCGATTGATCTGCATCAAAAACTGCAAGTGTCGACTGGTCACATTCGAATAATCCTTTCCGCAAAAGGATTGTTTGCTCAGAGTGCGGTTAAAAACGTTTTCTTACGTCCAGACATGTTCGAGCAAGACTTTTGCTGTGTTGGTAGAACCCACATGAATTGCATGGAAACGAGTTTTTTTACCGATGAAAGTTCCTTTCAACTTTTTCCTAACCGTCGTGTCATCGTACCGCGGCTCCCTAAAGAAGAATATTTTTGATCCCGTGTTCAAGCACAGCGTCATAGTGGAGGAGGTAAGGTCCATGGTGTGGGGTGGTATTCCTGGATACGCATTTGCTAATTTAGAGATTGTCACAAGAACAGGAAACCAGGAAAGCTACAGGGAAATATTCAGGGGCGGCGCTTTCATAGGTGAAGTGCAAATGGTGCACTTGCACCGGGCGCAATTGCACAGAGCGCAATTTCACAAATTAAATTTGAAAGAAAAATTGAAACTTTGGAAAAATTCCTTCAGAATAAATTTTTATTACCACGATTTATTTTTCCAATTTATTATCTCGACCAAATATTCTGTAAGTCTGTCCCCGAACTCATGTGAATCGGGGTGGAAGAAGTTACACGATATAACAAGCAAGGCGGCCCTGCCTCCTATGCCAGTAGAAAATCACGATCATACACTCTGGTAGTGCGGAAGAGGGATATTATAACAGTCTTAAATTAGGTAATGAAGGGCGACAACTCATCTGCCTAGAAAACTACAAGGCCAGAATAAAAAAAAGGAAATGAAAAGAAAACTATACGTCGAGAAAGAATAGTGTTGTGGTCGGCGGATTTCTGCAGAATACAGAATATATCGAAAAGTCTCAAAGTTTATGAAACAATGAAAAGGATGGCAAAGAGAAAACTAGTAAAATCATGATGGAAATTCACTCTCCAGCAAACTTCTTCTCGGGTAGGCATTGCGATTATTCGAAATCAAATGAAAACGAGCTTGAACCGAGATTGGGTTGATAGGACTGTGACGGAAGAGGAATTGAGACCTACATTCCCATTCAAGAAATCGCGACTTGGCGAAATATTCTGTGCTTTCTCGTCGAGAAAGAATAGTGTTGTGGTCGGCGGATTTCTGCAGAATACAGAATATATCGAAAAGTCTCAAAGTTTATGAAACAATGAAAAGGATGGCAAAGAGAAAACTAGTAAAATCATGATGGAAATTCACTCTCCAGCAAACTTCTTCTCGGGTAGGCATTGCGATTATTCGAAATCAAATGAAAACGAGCTTGAACCGAGATTGGGTTGATAGGACTGTGACGGAAGAGGAATTGAGACCTACATTCCCATTCAAGAAATCGCGACTTGGCGAAATATTCTGTGCTTTCTCCAAAGCGATAAGAAGGTCATTGTACTTAAACAGGGGCGACGCTTTCATATTGCAAATGGTGCACTTCCACTGGGCGCAATTCGATTGAGATGTAATGTTTCCATTGTCCTTCATTGCGATCAAAAAATGAAGAACATACTAGCATACTGCACCGGGCGCATAAAACCCAAGCGCCGGCCCTGGAAATATTGAGAAAGAATATGATTCCTTTTATGTATGCTCTTAAGAGGATCAGTTTTCCAGCAGGATAATGCCCGTCCACATGTGGCCCGAGATACCCTGACATTCTTTAAGAAAACCACATCAACGTTCTCCGGCGGCCCGCCGTTAGCCCGGTTTAAAACGTATGCAAAATGTTAGGTGATCGCGTGTGTAAAACATGTCCAAAGGATCTCAAAGGATTAAAAAGAGCGTTGAAAGAGGTGTAGGCAAGTATTCCAATGGAAGCAATCAAAAATTTAGTTGAATCAATGCCACTTTGGATAAGGCACTGCATCAATTCGAAGCAATACAATTTCAAAGGTTGAAGTGGTCTTAATATTTTACGCAGGGATTAGTTTATAATTTTTATTTAGAAATACCGTTTGGTTTTGTTTTAATAAAATTAATGCAGACAAATAGAGAATATTTTTAGTTAAATTTTGAGTGTTTCATTTCTATAATCCAACAAGTCGTTCAAAAGTTGCAGCTATCGAAAATAAAAGTTTCATGACAAAGTATACGTGGTCTTAATTTGTTACGCAACCACTGTACCTGAACTATTTATTACTTTATCTATACCGCGATTGCATCAAAAAATATTTATAACTATTCAATGCTGTATTAGAAACGAGATCGGGTGTTCTTAATACTCTATAGTCATCTCGTTAGTAAATATTTTGCAACACGCAAGCAAAAATATATTATCTACAGTTTTGGAAATTAATTCGGGTATTTGTAATACCAGCCAATAATGCTTGTTTGTTCCGCAACAGCAAATAGTATTAACGCATAAACACAACAAGAAAACGAAGCTTGAACTACATTGGGGCTTATTCTGAGAGTCGAATCATTCACACGACATTTGCATGACTGTTGCATCACGACTAAAAACGCAGTTTACTTACTTCATTCCACTGTGTGGGATTGCCCCTTGAAACTGACGGTTGGCAATTTTAAATGAGAGATGTCTCTTGAATACCATTCCTTGACGACTGTCACGTCACTTGCAAAGTCACATGACTCTCAGAATAAGGCCCATTGAATTGTAGCAGTCAGTCAGTCACAGTACTATTAATGATATCGATATTACAGAAGTGGCTTAACTAAGAATATCACAGGCACAATTAACCGCCCACATACACTTTTTGTCACCCTGTTTGTTTACGTTAAGTATGGCATATCGCAGGCTTTGTTTTTTTATTGAGTGGATATTTAGGGAAAAAAATAAACGGTTGGCCTTGCGTGGGGTCTCAAATTTATTTCGCAGAAGCCTTTGCCAAAATTATTCAATGTTTGACCTAATTACCATCACGTTACCGCGATTGCATTTTTCTGCTTCTCTTTTCATCTAGTGTTTAAAAGTTTTTTAATTTTTGTCTTTAATATTCCTTTTGGTGATTCAAAACATAAAAATGCCGATAGATGCAACTAGTGCAGCTAGGGCTGTCGCCTTCGCTGATGCTGGGTACAGTCAACGTCGCATCGCTCGAATACTCGATGTACCTCGAACAACGGTACGGGATGCCATTAGACGTTATCGGGAGACTGGCTTATACACCCGGAGACCAGGGCAAGGCAGAAATCGTTGAACTACCACCCGAGACGACCGCTTTATTGTCAGTAACGTGTTGAGAGACCGCTTTTCCACTGCTACTGAAGCTCGTACACGCCTGTTTGAAGTCAGGAATGTTAGTGTAAGTGAACGCACAATTAGAAGAAGACTGGCAGAAAGAAATTTAAGGGCTTTTCGTCCAGCTCGCGCTCCACAACTTCTCCCACAGCACCGTAGAGCTAGACTTGTTTTTGCGCAACAATATTGTGATTAAACTATGGAGCAGTGGAAGGACGTACTGTTTTCAGAAGAGAGCAGAATAGCCTTAAAAGGTCCAGATGGGCGTCAGCGCGTCTACAGACGTAAAAATGAGAGGTTTGCTCCCTGCACTATAACCGAAACAGTGGGCTATCAAGGTGGATCAGTAATGATTTGGGGAGGTATCTCTTATGAGGCTCGTACCGATCTTGTGATTTTTGATAGGGGCAGTGTGAATGCTCATAGGTACGTGGAAGAAATTCTCCAAGATCACGTCGTACCGTTTGCTCCATTTATTAGAGAAAATTTTAGGCTAATGCATGATAAAGCACGTTGCCACATCACTCGATCTGTCACACAATACCTTAATGAGGTCGATATTTAAACTTTGCCATGCGCGTAGTCCTGATATCAATCCAATCGAACACGTTTGGGACAACCTTAAAAGACATGTTCGGGCAAGAGTACCAGTACTTGCTACCTTAGGGGAGCTCAAGACCGCTGTGGCAGAGGAGTGGCACAATATCCCTCAGACGGATATTCAGGACGTCAGGGATGGTCTTCCAAACAGGCTTCAGGAAGTCATTAGAGCCCGATGTGGCAACACCCATTATTAAATTTGAAATAAATAAAAAATTTCCTTTTTTTTAAATACAGACTCGAAAATGTCGATTTCGTTGAATTAAATGTTAATAAATAATTTTTTTGCTACATTTTCATTTGTTTTTATTTATCAAGGATTGCTTTCACATACCATCCATCAAATTTACGTAAAATTTGACGGTTTACAGACAGACTACAAGAATTACAGGGTGGGCGGTTAATTGTGCCTGTGAGTGTATTTTGATGCATATAAAAAAATATAGGTATCTCATAATAAATTTTATAACAAATTTCGATGAATGATTATTACTTCAAACAAATTCGGCAATATCTCAATACTTAATAGTCATAACGTTAATAAAATTGATATAATAAAAAATATTTAAAAAAAAAGATTAAATATAACACTATTCCCTTTATTTAATTAGTCAGAAAAAAAATTACTATTATAACCACTCCTAATTAAAAAAAAAAAAATAAACGAATAACGTTAAAAAAAAATTAATAAAATTAAAACATCACAAAATTTGTTATAAAAAAATAACACGTACTTTAACAACAGAAATTAATAAATTAGTTTTAATAACATGATCAATAATATTTACAATTAATATTTATCCCTCACAGGGAATGCGCTCTCAAAAAAAACCCTAAAATATATAGAGTTTGGTAATAAATCAAGAAATACAAAAAGTTTATATTTTTTTTATATGTGTGCACATAATAATTCGCTTTAAAATCATCAATATAAAATCACTACTATAACACATTCGTGTAAGACTCTATTCATTATTTTTTTACTTTAAAATCAATACATGACCACACTTTTTTGTTTTGTATTCGATGAAAAACATTCCGGATTGCATTTTTAGTTTTAAGTTTCTTCTTTTTTATGAGTAAGCTTTTTAATATAATTTTTTTTAAAAATCATTCTACTTAGTTTCATCATTTTGCTTTAAATAGTTCATAATTAATTAATTAATTAATTGAAAAAAAAAAAGATAATCTTTAAAGCGAACGTGTACATAGTGTCTTACACCGAACATTTTCGTCTAGCAAAAATTAAAAATTATCAACAGGAAAAAAATTTAACTAAAGCTGGAAAAATAAAGAATTTTCTTTAAATTTTATTTTAAAATAAAAATTAAAAAAAAAATAGTAAGAGAAAATAACTATTATATATACAAATCTAGTAACAACACCGAAACTAACCTTGAAATACCTTCTCCATCAAAATTTTTTTTTGTTTGTTTTAAAATTTCAAATTATATCAAGAGTGGCTGATTCCATTATCCTCTTGATGTGACCATAACCTTTCGTGCTCTTCCAATTCCGATTCTAGACGCATTTCAAGCTCACGCATATGATTTGCTATTCCAGCTTCATGAGTATCTTCTGGAACTTCATTCTGTGCTTGTGCTGTTTCTTTAGTATTATCCCAAAAACTAGATGGATTCATTATTTTCGTTGCGTTATTATTCCACAAAGTTTGCGATATTGAAGACATCTGAAAAAAAAATAAATAAATTATGGAAATTAAAGAATGTTAAAAAATAATTTATGACGATAGAAATATTTAACGTAATAACTGTTAGAGATAAAATTGATTTAAACCCGTCATCAAGAAATAGTAAGACTCCGAGGTAAAGCTCTTTTGTACTTTCGTTGTGTTTATGATTTTTTTAGAGCATTGACGGACAGTAAACTCTATTCGGAAAGATAATAGGTTAAGTTAGGTTGAAATGGTTGCCCCCACTAGGGAGCCCACTTAGGCACGCTATTGGGCCCATTGTGATGCCATTTTAGTGTTGGGACAAGGTTCAGGCCATTTGAAGCCATTTTGAGCTTTTGCTAAAGCTACAAAGGTTAGGAACATCAATATTTTGCAGCTCGCTTAATCCATCAACAGAGGGTGAGCCAAAGAAGGTCCCGCTTTTCCTTGCGAGGGCGGGAAATGTACAGAGAAGATGAGAGACAGTTTCTTCCTCTTCTTCATTACCACAACTTCTGCATAAGTCGTTGTGGGGAAGTCCTAATCTTTCGGCGTGCGGGCCAAAGGGACAGTGACCGTTAAGCACCTTTACTACATGGCTTATCTCCTTTTTGTTCAACTCAACTGGGATGTCCTTTCCACTTCGGTTCCCTGTCTAGCAAGCTCATCTGGCCTACAGTTTCCCCTAATTCCACTGTCTAGCTTGTCCGCAGCGGTGGCGAACCTCCTAAGGATGGATGAGTGACCATATGAATATGGAGTCCATCCAAAAGAAGCCTTTGTCCTGGCGGTAGTCCAGGCTGCCATTTGCTCGGCGTGTATGTCCAAAGGAGTGAGATGCAATAAGACATCCAGCGTAGCTGTTGGGGTGCTTCTCATTGCACCACTGATACACAGCACAGCTGTTCTTTGGACCCTTTCCAGTATCTTACGATACGTAATCTTCTGTAATGCAGTCCACCATACCGAAATTCCATGCATAAGTATAGGTCTGATTACGGCTGTATACAGCCAGCGGGCTGGATGCGGGGTTTAAGGCCCCAATTGACTCCGATCGTTCTCTAGCATAAGAAGAGAGCTGTTTTGGCCTTATTGGTTAGTTTCCTATCGAGTACGAGACCCAGAAATTTCGCATCCTGGTTTAGATGCAGTGTTTCATTGCAGAGTCTTAAAAAAGGAAAATTAGGAGGTCAACGCTTCTTTGTAAAGAGCACTCCTTCAGTCTTGGCTGGATGAACGCCTAGACCCTTTGTAGTAACCCAATGAGCAAGAGTACAATGTCATCAGCATAGGCCGTGCACCCTGACTCCCTTAGAGTTATCAGCACTTCGTTGACTGTTATATTCCAAAGGAGCGGCGATAAGACCCCACCTTGTGCTGTGCCTCTTCCAACCCGTCTGACTTCTTCCGAAAGCCCCAGGCTGGACTTTATGACCCTGCACCTTAGAAGCTGATTAATAAAGGACCCGGAGCACCCATCAACATTCAGACGCTTGAGTGCTCCCGTGACCGCAGAAAGTTCAACATGGTTGAAAGCGCCTTCAATATCTAAGAAAGTAGCCAACGCGAGTTCCTTGAATTCAAGGGATCTTCCGATGACCAATACCAGGGAGTGGAGAGCAGTGTCTACTGATTTACCTTTCGTGTAGGCATGCTGCGAGGGACAAAGCAGTTTTCTATCAATGCTTTGCTTAATATGAATTTTCGCAAGTCTTTCTAGTATCTTGAGGAGAAAGGATGTGAGACATTTTTTTTTATATGATAGTCTATGCTTAGGTGTCATCCTTCGTACTACTAGTCCGTCATGTCGCACACGTCATGGTGCAATGTCTAGTAATAAGCTTAGCTCGAAGGATAGAGAGAAAGATAGGATAGATTAGGGGGAGTCGGGTGGGTGCTGGTGGAGATGGAGATGAACCTTTCGCTTGAACTCTTGGGTGTTGTATGAGTTCGGGAATATTGACTGAGGTAAGTTGTTCCACAGTCGCGTTGTTCTTGTTATAAACGAATTTCTAAATCGGAGTGTGCGCGAAGATAAGGGCTGTAGACTATAAGGGTGGGCCGAGCGGGCAAGTCTAGTGTTGCGGGAGAAAAGTTGCCGTGGAGGCATGAGGTTATTATTTCAGTAGAGCAATCGTTGTGGTAAAATCGGTAAAATTTTGCAAGGGCTGCTACATTCCTACAGCCAATCCTGGAAAAAGCATGCAACACCTGTACCTTTCCGGAGGATTGGACGGAAGGTATCATAGTCAAAATACCAAAAAAAGGGGGGGGGCATGGAGAGGCGGCATCTGTCTATTATCTATTTTGGGTAAAATCTCGTCCCACATTATATTATCAAGGATAAGAGTGGCTGGATTCAGAAAGGGCCGCTCCTGCATAGACCATATTAACACCTTGCGAATCATAGTGGAACAGTCTACTGGATTACGTTCCCCCTTACACCTTGCTTTCGTAGACTATGAGAAAGCGTTCGACTCGGTCAATAGGAGCTTTATATGGCAGGCACTACGGCAACGTGGACTGCCCGATAAAATAATATGTAGAATTGATAAAAGCTCTATACAACAATTTCAAATGCAAATTTCTTCACAATGGAAAATTATCCGACAGCTTTGAGGTGAGTTTAGGAGTACGACAAGGATGCCTATTTTCGCCTTTACATTTCTTATAGTAATAAACAACATCCTTGTCAGTGTTCTAGATAATAGAACATGCGGCATACAATGGGGATTGCTAGACCGTCTAAAGGCTCTCGACTACGCGGATGATATCTGTTTGCTGGTCCACAAACACCAGGACTTCAAAAGCCTAAATCTGACGAAAACCAAACAGGATAGCGTTGAATAACCGTGACGTGAAACTGGTAGATGAATTCTGCTACCTCGATAGTATTATGTATTACCAAAAATGGCGGTGCAGAAGAAGAGGTCAGTTCCAGAATAAATAAAGCACGAGGCGCATATGCATGCCTGTTCCGCATATGGAGATCAACCCAGATCTCAAGTAACACCAAATTTCGGCTGTTCAACTCCAATGTTAAGGCAGTTCTTTTGTACGGTTGCCAATCATGGAAAGTCACCCAATGCATCATAAGGCGCCTACAAGTTTTCATCAATAGATGTCTTCGTCGTATCCTAAAAATCCGCTGGCAAGATAGAATTCCTAATGAAGAGCTATGGCGCCGTGCAGCCCAAGAAGGGATAGACGACCAAATCAGGCGCAGCAAATGGAATTGGATTGGCCACACCTTACGACGCGAAAACGGAAGATCCTGGTCAGAGCAGAGCGCTGTCGTGCAAAACAGAGTGGTTCTAATCGGACCTTTACATAAAGTGGGCAAGCCTGGGGGGGTTATCCTGGAATGCGATTCGAAAGTGAGAAGCAAACGGAAGCCAGTTGGGATGCGATTTAGTTTTTGAATCTCTGAATGCGATCGTATCGTATTGAAATGATTGCCTAATAATAATGCGAAAAGAAGCTTTTTTCAGCCAACAAACTTCGTTTATCAACTTAATTTGGCATTTTGATGCGAACAATTGTTTGAAAAATGTTTAAAAAGTTTTTAGAATTTTTGAAAACAAATAAATAATTTCAACGCATCCGTCAATGGCTTTACTCACGGACTGAAATCCGATGACAAACGGACAAATTTGATTCGAATTCGCATTGAGCGATACCATTTTCTTATTTCCGGATTTCATGACTTTCGAATCGCATTCCAGGATAACCCCCCTGATCTAATCACTCCTACTACTTAAGGCTGACTAAGTAGTTATTCGATTTACTGAGAAATACATCAACTTGTATCTCGTGGAAATAAGGTACAGACAAAGAAATAGAGAGCTGTGGAACAACATGAGAGAAATGGGTTTTCCGAAATGTTAATAGAACTGTTAAAATGACATTATAACGTAATTTAAATATAATATCGTGAATAACAACTTACCTTTGAGGGCGTATCTTTTTCCTTACTTTCCATAAGTGTTAAGCCAAGTCCAAAATCGTACTTGCTGGAATTATCAATAGAATGAGGATTCTGTGATGTGTACTTAAGTTCCTTAAAGTTCTGCTCCAGCTCATCTTGCAATTGTGCATTTTCAGACATATCTGTTGTTTTTGGAAAGAAGAAATTCTCATGTGATCCCAATGTTGGTGCACTAAAATCAGTTGATATAATTTTTGTCTGTAGTTCATTGAATATTTGCCCATCAGATTTATGTGGTGATGAATTGTTTGAATAAGCCCATGATGGTGTGCCACGAATGTCTTGATAACCAGATGTATTTTGCATTCCACAATTCGATTGATTTCCTAATGTTTTTGACATACGTGAAATAGGTCCAAACTTACTATTCGACGGTGGTGTATCAAATGGAACGTAATCATCATCTTGAAGGATAGAATCGGAACGCACAAATACATCTCTTGGTGTTGTAACTGAATCGATTGAATAATTTTGCCCAGTATTCGATATACCTGGTAGTTGCCAGTAATTAAGGACAAAATCTTCTTTAGCAATATTATTATTTCCTATATATTGTGGTGAGTTCTTGTATGCTGTGCCATTTATGTTTGGATTTTTATTAAGTTGATTTAGTTCCATTTCTTTCATCAGTTCAAGACGTCGTTTATCATAGATCTGCCTTAATATTGGACTTTGTGGAATTTCGTTATTGTTGTTGTTGTTGCTGCTGCTGTTACTATTCGGCGAATTTAAATATGGAGAATTCATGGGCGGAGTTTTCATATTGATATTCATTGTTTGTTGCTGTTGTCTGTGCTGTTCCCAAATTGCTGACTGTCTTATCATATCTACTTTAGAGAAATCATTAGGTAAATTTCCTGAGGGGAAATATGCATTTGTCGGTGGTAATATTGGCGCTATAGATCCTTGGGCGTTCGGCGGTTGTTGTGGTAGTTGTGGCGGCATAACTGATGTTCCTGGATTCATTGTATTATACATTTCTGATGGACCGAAATTTCCTAGATTACCCAGTGGTGGATGGAACATTTGCTGGTTATTAGGAGGCTGTTGTGGTGATGGCGATGGACCTACAAAATTTGAATGCATCGGGCGTGGAGACCGTAAGGGCATATTGGTTCTAGTGGGATAACTCATACCATATGGACTATCATATGCATGCATACCCACATTTGGCACGATTCCTGGAGGATTCATTCCACTTGATGGTATTGGACTTGGCTCATGCATCGGAGGAATCATATCTACATATGGTGGTTGTAACAATGATTGCCCAGGATGTGGAATAGAAACCTTATTACCAGGAAACCGCATCGGTGATGTTTCTTCAGATGGTAGACACGAATGCGAAGTATCCAAATAATCAACAGTCTCTTTTGTGTTAACAATTGGTGTCTTTGTACTGTTTTTTCGACTTTTTGCCCTATACTTTTCCAATTCCTCTTCAGAATGAGCGAATGTACAGCTTGTGCCACGGGGACATATTCTTCTTAATCTTAAATCACGGCACAAACTCACTTTGTACTTGGCATTCGGATTCGATTGACTTGATTCCTGCAGCTTACGATTTCCATATAATTGAACGAAATCAACAAGACCAATTACAACTTGTTTCACAGCTTCTAGCGCTTTAGATACTTCTTGCCATGTAGGAACATTACCTTCCGAGCTTGGATCAATACTGGCTAAGTGCTTTAAATGTACTCGCAAACCAGACAAATTGGCTGGATCTCCAGTTCTTTGAAGAGCAATCACTAATTCCTGAACAGATTGAGCGAACGACTGCGGCGTTTGTAATTTGTCTATAATACTCTGCATATGCGATTTATGCACTGTATCGCCGTAAAGCAGTGCTGACCATTGATCCGGCGCAATTCTTAATCCGGCTTCAGTTGCAATTTGTACAATTTGCGCATCATGTTCTCTTCTTAGTGCCTCATACGTTCTGAACTCTTCTTTCAGTTGCATCAACGAGGAGTCTCCTTCTCTTTTAGATACTTTAAAGCAACTGGCACGGTATAAGAGCTGAACGACATGACCGATGCTTGTTTTTGATGCTTGCGGAAATTGAGGTTCTAATCGCTGTACAACAAACATAACCAGTACTTTCCGAGATAATGCAGATCCATCTTCTAGAGCCAGTAAAACTAGTTTAAGTACTTCTTCTTGCATTGCAGGTCCTAAAAACTGGCATCCTCTTGCTCTTACAGCTGCCCATAAATTAGAACTCAACTGTTGAGGATTTTGATGTTGCAATATTAATTCAGTAACAGTCCGTTCACCTAAAGATCTTGCTGCACGCAATGCTCGCGATCTGCCCTCATCTTCAACCAATTGGCAATTTACTAAAGTAACTAACTTTCGTTGCATTGGCCGGGATAATAAGCTTCCAGCATTCCCATTGGAAAATGGCTTCAAATATAAAGCCAAATCCTCTATACATTTCTTGGCAATCTTGTAGCATTGTAAATCGTCTTGTGATAAGCTTTGGATACTTGGAGAGCTCACGACATCTGAATCAGCACATGTTGCTGAACTGTTTTGTGATCCACCACTACTGCTTACTAGTTGCAAAAGTGCATAATTTATTGGTAAATTATCTAAATCTGTGGTAATCGATGTCTGAAATTGATTAGAGATCGTAAATATTATTAATTATGTTATTGTTTATATATTTACTTGATCGAATGGACATTGTTTGTTGTGTAATGTTGCCAGGCATGTGCGGCATATTGTATGGCCGCAACCTAAACTAATTGGAGGACGTTGATTTGCCGCAAATTCGTGACAGCAAACGGGACAGGACAAAAATTCTGTCCATTGGGGCGCCTGTATCGGCATTCTGAAATAGAAACACAAAGTAATAAATATTATGTTATCACATTATTATGAATTTGCGATGGATTGCCAAAGAAATCTATAAACAAGTTCTAATTGAAATAGACGTAAATAGTTGGAATCGATTCATTTTTATAAAAAAGGGGGATTTCACGACGGTCAATATATCTGGGCAAATAAAAACGATTGTTCTAGAATTTGTCGTTATGAATAGCATAGATCTTACAAATAGGGGATGAAAACCCACCTGTGTCACTGCTAGTAGAGAGGAGGTGCTGGACCTCAATATCACTAGCAGGCTATTCTCGAACAGGACCCAAAACTGGCATGTTCTGAACGAGGCCTTACTATCGACTATTTGCACATCGGATTCGACATTGGAAATCTCCCACATATTCGCGCCTCTTCGCTGCTTCCGATGGAAACTGATTGGTTCAAGCTTGCGAGGCTTGTGGCAGACCTGCTTGCCAGCATCTTCAGTGTGTGGACTGGAGACGGCTATCACGCAGCTAGTGACGTTTCACACCATGATAGCCATAGCCGGGGGATAATGTGGGTATGGGGGGTAGCAGAACCCACCCGAAATTTGAGAGTAACTGAGCGTCCGACTTGGTCCATTTATTTTCCAAATTATAGCTATTGAATCAACTTTTATCTTTTTCGGGGTCTTTCTATCGGCCTTCAGCGTCGCTTTCCCTTTTCTGCATCCATCCTTATTATTCATCATATGACCTAGCATGTTTCCTCTAGTTCCGCCCGATATTCCCCGAATCTAACATACGTGAGTATGCCGAGTACAGCTATAAGCCATCGTACTTGAAACGTAGGAGGTATTTCCTATATCGTCCATTTGCATTAGGTCATAACTCAATTCCATCGACCGTCAACAGACTCGTCCTACTACCTCCGCCATTCCATTACGGACTCGCAGTGTGTCATTTGTTGGCTTAATGTGTTTGGATTCATATTCATAACATATTCTGGATTATAGTGACGTGTATGCCTTCTCTCGCCAGAATGTCTACCGAGATCATCCTCGATAGTGCCACAGGTTGAGCGCGGTCCTGTATGCGCTGAAAGAGCTTAGTCTGAATGCACCCTCTACTTTTTGCTGTTAGGCCGCATTCCCACTAAGACGGTCTGTTTAAATGGACTATCTGGCCCATGCTGCTAACTTTTTGTCCTTATGGTGCTCCGAAATTTCGTCCCACAAGACATCTTTATTTTCAACCACCGACTTGGTGTGGAAGGCACACATGTTCTATGTGAATTGACTGCTCTGATCTGGCTTGGAAGAGGAATGTTTATCAGAGATGTTCTGAGCCCCGCTCAGGTCTGGTGTTCTCTCATCTACAGACTTTCTAAAAAAAAGATTTGTCTGCTACTAAATTCTAGAGATGAAAGGTGACCATCTTTTCACTGTCAACAATTCTACCATAGCGTGCAATCTTGAAATATGGAAAATGGAAGAATAACTTCTTCTTCTTCGATGGCTCTACAGCCTAATTCGAACCTTGGCCTCCATCAGCTTCTTCCTGCAGACGTCTCTCTGCTCCGCAGCTTATCTCCAGTTTCTTGTGTTGAGCAGCTTTTCTGCATCGGCCTTAACATTGTCTTCCCACCTTGATCGTAGTTTTCCAACAGGTATTTTGACATCTGGTAGATACAGGGCTAACTCCGCCGTCGTCTGGTCCCAAATGCAGGGTGTAGAAGGAGGAGGGTGGCGACCTGCCGAATTGACCAGAATCGGGAAACCGAAGAAACTGTATTTTTTAAAGCGGCACCGACAGCAGCGTGTCCGTTGCGGGGTCGTCCTGCTCGGACTACCAGGTAACGGGTCAAAGAGAGAGAAGATAAGATACAGGGCTTCTTTTGGTATCCTTGAGTCAGCGGGGAGAATTTCAGACTTCTCTCCTTTCTTCTTTGTGGGAGCTGAACTATTTCTTGTTAAACGAGGGTTTTTAATCATTGACTCATTAACTTTGGTTCGTGATTCTATCCTTTTTCCAAGCCCATCCTCTGCTCTTGACGTAGGTGTGGTCTTTTTACCCATGAGTCGGGCGGAAGCTCTCGTCATGTTCTTCAATGAGGCAAATTACACGGCATAACACTTTCTGCCTTAACAAACCGGTTTGTGCGTGTTATACGAATTACACGGTAAACTGGATTTTTTCCTGTAACAATTCTATTGTCTATGTAGCTGTGTACAAACTGTCAAGTTAAGCTAAATCATTTTCGTAGACCCCAAATGAAATTATGATTGTGTTAGTGTGTTGCTCTGTGCAGTCGAGAATTTTTTGGGATGCACAAGTAACAAACTTCACCGCGACCTCTTGGCCAATAAAACCGGTTTATTGGAATATTGGAAGTAATAATAATAATAATAATAAATTTATTGGCAAGGTACACAAGATCATACATCTTTTAGAGTACATTTTAAAACAGGTAATCTAACTTAAATATAAATAAATGTAGTGAGTGGGATAAAGAGAACGGGATAATTAATAGTTACAGAAGAAGATATGAAAAGAGGTGGATAGAAAATCTAAGAAAAAGAAGAGGAGGAAGAAAGAAAAAGAGATGCTTGCCTCCTGAAAGCCGTGGCTGAGCTAATTCTTTGAATCACACAGGGAAGATTGTTCCAAAGTCGAAACGAATGCACAAAGAAGGAGCGACTACCAATTAACGAGCAATGAGCTGGAATGAGAAATTTGGTTGAACGCAAGGATCGAAGAGGACAGAGGAAGTCGAAAAGGTAGGAAGGGATTTTAGAGGATAGAACCTTATTTAAAAGAACTAAAGCCATGACATCAATAAAACGAAAGAGGTCACAACCTAGCAAGGAATTTTGTATACTCGACACATGATCTGACCTTCGCATATGAAAAATGTATCTTAAGCAATCATTGAAAGCTACTTTAAGGCGCTGTCGGCAGGCTGAATCTAAGGAAATATATACAAGGGAACCAAAGAGGAAATGTGGTACGATGAGGGATTTAACAAGCTTGAGCCGAACAGCGGTCGACAGAAGACTACCATAAAGCCAAAGCTTTCGCAGTGTCCCATAAATCTTGGAAAGCATAAGTGAGACTTGATTACAGCAAGATAATTTGGAATTAATGACAATGCCAAGATTATTAACACGCTCAAGAATAGGGAGGGGAATACCATTAAGTAGAACAGGTGGAATACTGTCAGGGGACTGAAAACGACGGCTAAGCAGAAGTACTTGAGATTTTTTAGGATTTAGTTTAAGGAAGTTGATAGAACTCCATTCACTTATTTGGGATAAGGAACTATTAAGTTGAAAAATACAGGATTCAATCTGATTCGGAGGACATGAGGTGTATAGTTGGAGATCATCAGCATACAGGTGGAAGGAGCAGTGACGGATTATAGAGGGAAGGTCATTAATATACAAAGAGAAAAGGAGAGGGCCAAGAATTGAGCCTTGCGGTACTCCCAAGGGCACGGGAAGGAAAGAGGATAAAGAGCTATTATGGCGAACACATTGAAGCCTATTGATAAGAAGGGAAGAGAAGGGAAGATGAAAAGTGGTAGCGCTGACTAAGTTTGGAAAGTAAAACTGAGTGCACCACAGAATCGAAAGCCTTAGAAAAATCAAGAAGGACCAATATCGCAAAGTCACCCAGGTCGAGCGCAGAACGAAGATCAGTAGTCACCTTTAAAACAGCAGTCTCACAGCTATGGGATTTACGGAAACCAGATTGGAATTTACAAAGGAAGTTATTGGTTTCAAGATAAGGGAGGACTTGCATAAAGAGAGTTTTCTCAAAGGCCTTAGCAAGAAATAGGAAGGCAGCAGATAAATGAGCTCGCAGAAAAAGCGGAAAACGCGGCAAACACAGGCAACAGTAAAGTGCTGTACCAAATTACTAAACAGCTCTCGGGAAAGCACTCTACTAAAAAGCATGCCGTTAAGAGTGCGGATGGAAGGCTGCTGTGCAGCGACGAGGAGCAGCTCCAAAGATGGAGAGATTATTTCTTCGCCGCCCTGAATGGCTCACTCACACAGGAACCTCAGGAAAACAGCAACAATGCACAGGCGATAAGAATCAACACCCGGGCCCCATCCAAGACGGAAATAGTAACCGCAATTCATGCGATGGCCAATGGTAAAGCAGCTGGGAAAGATGGCATCCCGCCAGAATTGTTGAAAGCCGACTCAAGCCTCATAGCAGATGCGCTTCAGCCAATCCTCGAATTAGCATGGAACACCTGTACCTTTCCGGAGGATTGGACGGAAGGTATCATAGTCAAAATACCCAAAAAGGGGGATCTAACAATATGCGACAACTGGAGAGGCATCTGTCTATTATCTACTGTGGGTAAAATCTTGTCCCACACTATACTATCAAGAATAAGAGAGGCAGTAGATCAAACGCTTAGAAGGCAGCAGGCCGGATTCAGGAAGGGCCGTTCATGTATAGATCACATCAACACCTTAAGAATAATAGTGGAACAGTCTACTGAATTCCGATCCCCCCTTTACCTTGCTTTCGTAGATTATGAGAAAGCGTTCGACTCGGTTAATAGGAGCTTTATATGGCAGGCATTACGGCGACGTGGACTGCCGGATAAGATAATAGAATTGATAAAAGCCCTATACAACAATTCCAAATGCAGAGTTCTCCATAACGGAAAATTATCCGACAGCTTTGAGGTGAGTTCAGGAGTACGACAAGGATGCTTACTATCCCCATTACTATTTCTTATAGTAATAAATGACATCCTTGTTGGCGCTCTAGATAGTAGAACAGGCGGCATACAGTGGGGTTTGCTAGATCGCCTTAAGGACCTCGACTACGCAGATGATATCTGTTTGCTGGCCCACAGACATCAGGAGCTAAAAAACATGTTAAACAATTTGGCAACAGAAAGTAGTCTAGCAGGCTTAAGGCTGAATCCGAATAAAACCAAAGAAATGCGGATAAATGCAAACACACTTGAACGAACTGCGCTGAATAACCGTGACGTGGAACTGGTAGATAAATTCTGCTACCTCGGTAGTATTATTACCGAAAATGGCGGTGCAGAAGAAGATGTCAGTTCCAGAATAAATAAAGCACGAAGCGCATATGCATGCTTGTTCCGCATATGGAGATCAACGGAGATCTCAACCAACACCAAATTGCGGCTGTTCAACTCCAACGTTAAGGCAGTTCTTTTATACGGTTGCGAAACATGGAAAGTCACCCAATTCATCACAGGGCGCCTACAAGTCTTCATAAACAGATGCCTACGTCGTATCCTAAAAATCCGCTGGCAAGATAGAATTTCAAATGAAGAGCTATGGCGCCGTGCCGGCCAAGAAAGGATAGACGACCAAATCAGGCGAAGGAAATGGAATTGGGTTGGCCACACCTTGCGACGCGATAACGAAAATCTAGCCAAACAGGCCCTTGACTGGAACCCGCAAGGATCCCGTCGAGTTGGAAGACCTAGAACAACGTGGAGGAGAACCCTACTAGCAGAGGCCGCAACTACTGGGAGATCCTGGTCAGAGCTAAGAGCTGTCGCGCAAAACAGAGTCCGCTGGAGGGCAACTGTTTCCGCCCTATGTCCCACGAGGGATTAAGGGGCACATAGACATAGATTAGCAAGAAATGGAAGAATGCTGATAGGACGAAAATCGGCAGTATTGATGGAAGAAATGTTACGCCGTGTAATTTGCATCATTCTGATTCAGTGTAAAAGTAACAGGGGAAGGAACGAAAACTCGGATGCTATTAACAGAAGAAACTTTGTTTTTTTCCCGACCGAAAATGGACAAAAAAAACAAAGTGCCCACCAACCTGGCTTAGCCAGAATACAAATTTGAAACTAGAGCTAAAATAAAACATCTGGAAATAAAAAATTTACACGAAAATATTGCGAATATTTTTGAAAAACTAGCTTTAAATCCAGCCATGGTCCCATTTCAGCCCTAAATTTCGAATTCGAAGATTAATTTTGTGGCATAGCTGTTACGGCCTTCGCGGCGATTGAATAAAATTTAAAAATGTTCATCTTGGGATCGTATTTAATTACACGATGTGATAAATCGAATCGACAACAAAAGCCTTACCTGACCTTGTACAACGACAACAGAAAACAACTGTCATTCAAAACCATGAAATTTTAACTAAAAACAATTGATTAATGCTGAAATATGTTTATACCATATTCCAATCAACCTTTTCAACAAACGTCAACGAATCGTTCTTCTTCGATATGTAAACATATGAAAATCGTAACCTCATCGATATCCTGTTACAAATGTAAATTTTAATCTACGGACAAAAAATCGACACCGAATTGAGAAATCCAAATATCCCTGTCGTCTTTGGCATTGAAGATCTTGGGTGCGTCGAAGTGGATTTGTCCGTGTCGGGACATATTCTATAAGGGAAGGTGGAACTAGAATTGCATTTTCATACTCTTCCCTAGTGCCCAATGTTAAATCAACTTTCTTCAACGTAACGTTTTTCATAGTCTTGTAAGATGCTCATTTCATTCCGGAGCCAGCTGGTCTGTAGAGTAGCATTGACGTAATAGCGATAAAATATTACCCTGGAAGCCACTTTGCTACGGTGGATCAATGCTTCAATGGAAGAGCAAATGAGATTATCTCCGATTCTCTACCGTGTCGAGCATCTCTTAAGCCGTTTTCGAGGCTTCAACTCTATAAACAAACTGTATTCAACTAGAGGTCGAATTTGTAAATTATTACAGCCTGGGTCTCGTCGCAACCTGTAATTCTGCGAAAACTTGTCATTTGTCCTTAATTACTTCCTAGAAATCGTTCGGATATAAGCAGGTGCATGCAAATGCAAAGTAGGTACAACAAACTCTCAATATCCCTTTGGTCCTCAGTCGATTTCGAATGTTATATGTGAAAAGTGGGCAGCTATAGCAACATCTAAAAAAGAAGTGTTGAAAAGGACGAGAATTGTGGCGATAAGTGAAATAAAAAAGTGACAAATAGAGATATTGCGCGAGTGATAGTTTAAACGAATCAGCAGTGAGTCAATTTTCACAGAAATATAAAGAAAGGGGGATCAACGGAACCAGCGTTATTTGAGTCTGTCTAATTAAAATTAGCCTCAGGATAAGAGAGGAATTTTCCGATGAAGGTTCGTTTATATCTATAGACATCGACACGTGTGACCTGCCCGACAGATGCCGCGGCTCTAGACTCACGCCGTGAACACCCGCGAACAAGCGTGAATTCGAGTGTTAATGGCTTTCGCGCCTTGCTTTCAGGTCCGACTAGATACAGCGTGAATTCGTGCGGTAAATTCGCGGCTTGAGACTGAATTGAAGTTCTGGGGTGGTAGTACGTAAGCTGTTTCAGTCGACCCCTTCATACAAGTGCTTCAAAATTTTTTGTATGAAGTGATCGATTGAAGCAACTTTCGTGCTACCATCCCAGATCTTCAGGCACAAACTGATGACAACTGTCCAACCATATAAAGATTTCACTTTTCTTGGACTGCAGGCCTCATCCAGTTGGCGGAAGGTAGAAGGAGGTGTGGCGAAAACTATCAGGCCACGACCTGCTGTCGACCTGTGTGTGAAAGTTTGCCTTAAAATATGGCTAAATCCTACACAAAATTTTTTATGCGAACGCCAGAAAGTAGCATACTAGCCTCTCGATTGTATAGCAGCCACCGGCCAACCAAACGCACGACTCGACGATGCTGACCAGCGAAAAGGCCATTAAAATATATAATCCGCTTCAATAAAGACTCAATGAAATAGATCTTAAGTCGAGTAAGCCGACCAACAAACCTCAGCTTACGAGAAAAATAAAGAAGAAAAGCTTGGAATGAGCACTAGAACCACAAAATCGGGCAGTTGCCAAATAGGAAAAAGTAGTATTTTCCCATGAATCTAAATTCAATCTTATGGAGCAGATGGAACGGCCAGCGTTTGACGGAAAAGAGGCACGACACGACACATCATTCCGACATTCCATTCCAGATATTCAAAATGAATTAATGGAAATAATAGCATATGCATAACTAGAGGGGGAATTGTAAAAGAAGCGAAAATATGTGGATTTTTGAAGAGAACCCTTTTTTGTTGCGGAATTTTCTGTGGGTCCGTCACGATATTCCGTCAGTGATATTCCGATTCTGTCATAATCTTAGGACGGCGCCAGTGTCATGTCTGGTGAAAATAGAGGCCTGCAGACGGTGTGTACTCCTACAACATTTACGACAGCAGGTCCATTGCCTTCTTCCTCAGCACTCTTCATACTCCTATTAAAGTATCTTATCCTTTATTCCTTTTTTCGAACCAGGCTAACTAAAAAATGGAGAAGCGCCTGGAATAGACCAAGTAACCGCCGAGATGATGTCTTATCATAACGACTTCATGTTCTCATAAACTCATATGGCATTCGGATTGTGTCTCGTCGGTGGGGAAAAAAGCCATCGTCGTCGGGAATGCAAGAATTAACGCGGTATAGCCTCCTTTCGATCGTTGGCGCAAAGTATTTACGAAAATTATACAATCGAGGCTACAGAAACATCGAGAGCAAACAAGCCGGAAATAACAAGCGGGATTTAGACCACATCGAGGATGTATTGATCAAATATTCGCACTTCGTCAGCTAATGGAAGAAAGACTTCGTTGTGGCAGACGAACTGTCGTCGTTTTCATCGATTTCAAATCCACTTTCGATTGCATGGATTGGAACAGCCAGTGGAGAGCTTTGGAAACCGAACACGTGTGATTGAAAATCATCGAACTTCTCCAAGCGTCGTACGATGGCGACATAAGGTAGGGACACACTGAGCCCACGTACGCAACGTATGCAACGCGTTATTAAATCTAAACGGTTGAATTTGTATGCCTAGAAACACACTTATCATACGCACTGTCACACGCGTCCCACGCAACGTTATATCTGTCGATCCAGATCGGCGTGGGATACGTTGCGTACGTGGGCTCGGTGTGTCCCTACCTTTATCCGAGGAGTTCCCGATTCAAACGGGTGTCCAACAGGGAGACTTCGCTTCGCCACTTCTCTTCGACGTTGTGATCGACGCGATTATGCGTGAAGCATTCGATGGACGACTCGGAGTGCGAAACGACGCCAAAAACTTCGTAACCGACACGGATGCTGAAGCAACGGGCATCTTATATGACATTTCTCGCATCGCCCAGTCATACGGACGGATCGAGGACCAGCGTACACCTCCATGAAACCCAAATCGAACAGGTTCCGAGGTTCAAATATTTGGGATCATTGGTTGAGGAAACGAAAGTAGCATCGACCGCCGACGTTCACAGCCGCATCGGCTAGGCAATAGCAATATTCGAGCGAGCCGAAGTGTGGAGCATTTGTTCAAGAATCAACGATTATCAGTTCCCGAGGCTCGAAACGTCGCCAAAAACCGACAAGAATGGAAACGAACCGGGAATAGAGTTCGATACCCAGCAGCACCGATAGCAACGTATCCGTTTGGGGATGTCCCGCTCGGACTACCAGCTAACGGATTAAAGAAAGAAGAATAAAAGCTCCATCTGTAAGTGCTGCCTAGAATTCCTACTTACTTACTCTCTCTCTCTCTCTGCACTAAGATATGGCTAAATCCTGGGCAAAAACCTTGATCGCGATTATACGAACGCCCCAAAATAACAAAGTAGCCCCTCGATTATTTAGCCGCCATAAACTACCTACAAACTACCGCCTTCGACTAGAGAATCGCAAATGCGGGATCAATAATACGGGGCTAGACGTGCGGGATCCTCGGGATTCGCGGGATTTGGGCAGTAGAAGCACCTCTTATAAAAACCGGGAAGTATTTCAAAGTAGGAGAGATTTAGGCCCTCCAAAGACGAATCGACTGATTTGCAATTCCAGTTACACATGCATCTATTTCGTCATCTTGCCCGTATATGGAAGTGGGAATCTATACACGGGTCATAGAAACGATACCAATTTTAAACTAGTTTGAACTGCTCGCGAGCGACTGTTCTTGCCGCGATATCCATTACGTGGTTGCACTTGATTTGAACTACTTGAAATTTTGCCAAAACCTGTAAGAACAATGTGGGAACAGAACACCGATTGATCCAAAGTCAGTTGTGCTCGTGTGTGGACAAAGGTTTCATTTTGGTTGCTAATTGGTTGTGCGCTTGTGATCATTGTGAAACTAGTTTGAAATTAGGATTTCTAATCCGTCGAATCGTGTGCGAAGAGCCTTAAGCGAAGCCTCAATTATACTGGACGCAACAGACCGGATTGAAATGTCAAAATGAGTTTCAATACAGAGAAATTATATTGAGGTGGTTTTACTGGACCAACGCAACGTAACAGACCGGATGAAAGTTTCAAAAATTACTAAACTAATTTTAAGCATAAGTCCAAAATTTGGTAAAACCTTGCCGAAAAATTAGGAAGTACAAATGATATTTGCATAATGTTCGATTCCGTCAGTATAACCAGCAAAAGCCAATCTCCGTTCACTCTCCGCTTCTTTGCTTTCTGTTGCGTCCAGTATAATTACCTAAGTCTTTACACTCCACAAAATATTTAAATTCGTTAGTTGAAGATATCTGCCTACTGAGCAATACAGCTTTACCTCAAAATTGTCTAAGTTTTTTTATGTGTGTATCCGAACGTGACCAATTACTGAGTTTCCATGCAGGATTTATCCTGGGTTAACTCAGAGTAAGCGCCAATGGAAACGGGGGCTGGGTAAAGTTTCGTTAAATCCAAAAAAACTCTACAAAGCACGTGTATATGGGTTTGTTTAAGTGCGTTTATTGCCCATACATCAACGAAGACACGATGTAAAATTAGGCTGCGTTCCCATGGACTGCATGCCACACACTGACATATAGAATGGACAGCTCATGAGGAATTTTTCATGGCATCAATTTGTTCCATAGGCTACAAACCTTTTTTCACTCCATGTAAACACCGGAATCACTTTTGAAATTTACATTTTTTTAAATACGTACTTAAAACATTAAAACAACACAAATATTTTGTTTAAAAAAATTAATAAACACTATTTTCACTTTTTCACCTTTTAAAATGCCTTTTTTTTCATTAATTTGCAAATTTTATGTGTATCTGGTTTAAGTTTTTAACGCCTGTTTTAGCAACTGACATTCTGTATGTCAAAATCCGGGGGTCTATGGGGAAAAGAGCAAAAGATATAAACATCACTAGTGCAAAAGGGAAAATATAAAATCAGGTCTGTTTTTACTTGTCAGTTTGGGGGTCTATGGATGAGTGCGACAACTATACTTTTGGGTGCCATCGATTTGTATGGAATAATTTCAGATGAGCAGTCCATTATTATATGTCAGTGATGCCACATAACAAAAGCTTTTAATGCTCTATGATTGGCCAGGAAAATATATCTGTTTGCATACATGTTTTCTCTCTCGCACAGCATTGCTGCAAAAATCGACCATTTCACTTTTCAATTACCAAGTTTATAGCAGAAAAATTAAATCGATTTAACTCAAAGTTACGTCGAAATTTCGAATTAGCGTATAAACGGGTATTTCTTACAAATCGGGTTCTTACAAATACATTCTTATAACTATGGCTTAAGCAAGCCATAATTCGAATTACCTCGTTTATAGGGTAAAAAATTTTGGATGATCCATAATTCGAATTATTTTGGGAGTAGCTATAAACTAGGTATAAATCATAAAACAGCTAATATTTGACAACCAGCAGATGCGCCCATATGAACGAGGAGATGCATCTATAACGGCAAGCTTTTTGCAGCCTGTCACGAAAATTTCCGAATACTACCGGAAGATAAGCCGAAATGAAGCTTTTGCCGTGCGGCATGCAGCCCATCGGAACGCGGCCTTATTTATCTGTCACATCAACCCAGAAAGGTCATCGAGTAAACTTGAGGGGAAAAGCTTCCTGTAAACTCAGCGAATACTCTACTCCAGTTCATGGAAACACAGTAAATGTCAAGTTACTCTACAAAATCTATTTTTTTTTGCTTGTCCTTGAGATTTTGATGCGGGATTGGATTCCCTACTTGAGATCTCTACAAGGGTGACGGGTGGGTCGAGGAATCGCCAAAATCACCTTACGTAATTAATGGACGATCCCTAAATGAACCGAAAACGTAATTTAAATTTTAAGCAAATTTCAAGGCAAGAATTTAAGACAATCCAAGATAATTGTTAAAGAATTCTTCCATACTCTTGCCTTTTTTCTTCATTTCTTTATTGTTTATGCGCCACTTTTAAGTCTCGTCGATAGTTTTTTCTTCCCAGCAACTAGCAAGGCATCGTAGTCCACATTTGCTTCTCGATGAACTCCTCTAATACATCCATTATGCAAAATGAATTTTGTACAAACCATCAGAAATTTATTTGATTTTTCAAATTACATATCATGACACATTTTGATTATGCGAGATTTGATAGTAATCAGAAAATACATATATGTATACAAAAAGAAGAATACTTTAATAAAACTACTTTAAAATATGATGACTAATTGAATGGAAATACTATCACAGAGCAATGACGACATCTAGTATCTCACTTACAGTTTTCAATATACATATTTCTTGTCTCAAAAAAACGCCATCTTTATATTCTTTTTTTTAGTTTCACAAAGGATTGCCACAATAACCGTAAGTGTACATAAATATTTATCAGATTTTTGTTAACAAAAAGCAAATAACGAAAAAAAAACAATATCAAATAATGCATATTTAATTTTATAGAATTATCACGAAACAATAAAATTTTGAATATCAATGTTTATTTATTTCGCGATTGCATCATTCAACATATTTTAAATTAAATTTGATAGTTTTGCCATAAAAGCATGTTTTTTTTATTTAATTTTAACTAGTTGAATTCGAGGTGAGGTTTGAAACATAATAATCATAATAATAATTAATAAATTAACGGAGGAGGGTAAAAAATGATGTTATACTTTTAATTATGACCAAAAATTAATGTAAAGCTTTCGATAGTATAATGGATAATGGAAAATGGCGACTGAAAGTGATCTGTGCTAGAGAAGTGCAAAAATTTTGTTGATTCTGATGATAAAGTCTACACTGCTGGAAGCTCGACTACACACTCCCCGTGGGGCGACTGGAATCAGACTCCTGGTATGGTCATGTCTCTACCAGGAGTGCTAATGGTAGTCGGGCGGAGAGAAGAACACTCTGAAGAAAAATCACCTCAATCTAAGGTGAAACAGGATATGCCGATATACTCGTGGCCAAGGGGGTGCTTGGTCTTTAATATCCGAACTCTAGATACCTGGCGCCCTCAGTGTCAATTAGCCTTCCCACAGTATACGGGCTGGCTGTGGGTGACTTACTTTCCCGAATACTCGTGGGACCATTCATGGAATCAAAAAACAAAAAAAAAATAAAGAGCTCGATGCAGCTCCGACAGCATCATCCTCGTCAATTGTGACGATGACCACATCTCAAGGGACCTTAGGAAAACAAGAGATAGCAATTGCCTCAACTAGCGGAGCCATTGGACATGCAAGCTGTGAATCAGTTGCTTTAACGAGCGGAGCCATTGGGCACGCAAGTTCAAAACCGACTACCTCGACCAGTGGAGCCATTGGGCACACTGGTTCTATCAGTCGCTGAAGATGAGTCTTTAGACGCAGTATCCGTCTGCAGTACAGACTCGGTCAGTGTGTGTTCGTTCATTTCCGGAGCTACCACCATTGCCCGAGACTTGGACAAGATGGAGCTTGGCTTGACAAACCCAGGTTTGTCAAACTCTCCAACCGCCAGAGGAAATGCTTCCAAGAAGCACTGCCAAAAGGCCTCTGCAGGGATATGACCCTGGAAAAAGCTCTAATAAAGCCCTCCAAAAAAAGTGAGCTGAAGAGAGTTCGTTCAGAGGAGGAAACTCCGGAACAGAAGAGGACCAAGACGGCCAAGGGGCCCACTCGCCCCACCTTTAGCCAGGTGGTAAGCAGTGTTAAGCTTAGCCTCATCTCGACAGACATGGTCAACTGCCCCCTGACACCTGAGCAAATGGCACAGTTGCAGGAGGCGATCATTGATGTCGTCATTGAAAAGCGGGCGGTGAAGTCAAGCCGTCTTTCGAAGGGAGTTTCCCAAGAAGAGGCTGGCTACTGTTAGTCTGCTCAAGCCCTGACACAGCAGAATGAGTGAGGAGTAGCGTCTCCTTCGTTAAGAGCAAGAGTGATCCACCAGAGTAAGGAAGAGGGCAATTTCCCTCAGACTCACGTCATTCGTGGCTATTTCAGGGTGGCGATTCCATTGATGATTTTAAATTCCCTGACTTTCCCCTGACTTTTCCCTGACTAATCTAAAAAATTCCCTGACCTAACAAAACAATTGTGATAGAACATAATACTATAATATTATATGTATATGTTCGATCAATTTATAATGGGTATTTGTATCGTTCTTTGAAAGCGAGGTATTTAGAAATTTAAATTGAAGGGGTTAGTGAAAAAAGGGTCAACTGACAATTTTTGCGATTATACTTTTTTTGACAAAATTGGATTCATCGCCGCCCGATTAAAAATGAAATTCGCCCGCAGCTAGCACGCAGCTGGCATGCACTAGCCCGCACGGCGCCCGCAGCTAGCATGTACGCCTGAAGACTAGCCCACAGCTAGCATGCAGCTGGCACGCACGAATATTATAAATCACGAGTAAAAATGAAATTCGCCCGCAGCTAGCACGCAGCTGGCATGCACTAGCCCGCACGGCGCCCGCAGCTAGCATGCACGCCTGAGTGAAAATAACACTAGCCCGCAGCTAGCATGCAGCTGGTACGCATGAAACTCAAATTTAAAATAAAAGAAAAAAAATTTTTTCATAGAATAAAAATTCTACGCCTCATAAAAAAGATGGAGAAGAATATTATATACATATGTATGTAAAGTCGTCATCAGGCACATTTTGAGATTTTCGTGCGTGTGGCGGGAGAGTGGATACCTGTGGCGGGAGAGTGCATCCCTCTAGCGAACAAATTTTTAGATTTTCGTGCCAGTGGCGGGAGCGTGTATCCCTGTGGCGGGAGCGTGCGTACCTGTGGCGGGAGAGTACGTACTTTTGTGGCGTGCCTGTTTGTTCGCTATGCGTGCTAGCTGCGGGCGCGTGCGTGCTAGTAAGGAAATTTACCATGAAATTATTTTTAATCGGGCGAATACTCTGTCCTTCACTCTTGTTGTTTTAATATAAGAACGACTCAAATACACCCAAATGCATCTCTGCTTTTTTCAGAGCGACAGTAGTAACTATTCCCAGATTAATACTAGCTGCTGTTAATAAATTACTTGCGTTCTTCATGTCTACATCTTGAACCGAAAATTCAAATTTAAATCTGTAGTTGAATTCTGCAGTGATGAGTTTTTTAATTAACCTTAGATTCGTAGAACAAATGACCTATTGCTCAATTAACTTTCATAGATGGCAGCATTAATATATACAACGTCGGCCCTTAGGTAGAGCGAATGGAGCGGTCGCTCGAGGCGCCAGGTGTCAAGGGGCGCCAAAATGAATGCGAAAAACAATTTCGAGCAAAAATACAATTTTGATGGTGCCTTTTTATAAAAAACCGTAGCACCTCTCAAAGTTCCAAACACTTCTTAGGCTTTCATATCCCCTAAGAGGACGACCTGCAAGGCCAGTTGGATATTTCTGAACCCATGGAGTAGGGTGCCGAATGTGGCTCCAATGAAGGGAAATTTTCGGGATACCTCTTCAAGGAGGGCAGACTGAGCACACGAACCACGGTGCGGAGTTCTAGAAGCTACGTATTCCCGTGTAGAAGCTGCTGGGCTCTGCATCGCCCTCGAGGAAGAGAAGAATGCCGTTTTACTTAATAAGAAGATAATAAGACCCTCTGGATTTCCTCCAAACCACAATAACTCGACGAAAAGGTGAAGGCTCCGGGCATACGGTTTGCGAATCCGACTGAAAACCCTTCAGAAAAGAAGTCCGATCAAATGGCAGAAAGTGTGGCCATATTGGCGGCAAGTTTGGGCAGGCATTGCTTGGGATCAGGAAATACCCATGTCCCAAAGTGCCCAAAGCCAAACTTGAAATATCCCCAGCTACAAAACCAAAGTGACTCCAGATATTGCACTTTTGGAGCCGCTAAACCCTCACAGCGACAGCAGCAACATATGGCAAAATGCGACTCCAAAGCAAATCAACCTCCAGCTCCAATACCCTAAAATACCGAGCCACACAACCCCTACATTAAACGACACAAATGTTTCCGATCATATTATCCTATCCTCTCTCATATGATATTTACCAGTGGCCACCGCTAGGAGGTTATAGTAGCACTTCCATCAGTTCGAAATAGTTGCGGCACGTGCACGTTATGCTACATGTTATTCCCCCTATTCCGCTGATGAGTGACCACCACTGACCGTAGAAACCACCGCTTCAATCCTTAGGGGGACAGCCCAGACTTGGGGAGGGCACAATCCCTTAAGGGGGTAGAGCACAGTAACGGGCATTGTTTATGGGTCATTTTCATTAATTTATTGCTAACTAACTAATAATTTTACACTAATAATTTTTGTTTTATTATCTTCCGTACATATTAAAAAACGTTTAAAAATTTTTTTGTTATGATATATGTATGTTGCTATATTTCGATATATGTTGCTTCGCACATCCCTATGATTTTCACGCATTGTTGGATGGTGTACATGATTCTGCGAAAACCAGTCGTCTGAGGCAAAAAAACCAAATATTCTCATCATCTATATGGTATTGGCTATCGCGTCACGTAGCCTTTTTTTTAGCATTTTTTGGCAACGAGAAAGAAAATCCTGAATTATACATACGTTTTTTCGGCACAAATTTCATGTTATGATTGTTAATAATTATTGAACAAAGCAAGATATTGACAAAATCCTACGTGACGCCAGAGGCACTCATCCATAAAAGAAGTGTGTCAAATTTCAAGTCAATTCGTTAATTAGATCTTGAGATATCATGTACACCGTTTTGAAAAACATCGTTTCGAGAAAAACGCGTTTGAACATTGCACTGTGGGACAGAGTCCCAAATTTCTGGCCAAAACGTGAAATCTTGATTATTTTGTGATGAAATTTCTAACTCGGTGGTTTTCGAGGTGGCTGATTTCAAATTTAAAGCAAAAAAAAAAGAAATGAATTTTTTGAAAATTTTACTGTAGTCTACCCCCTTAAGGAAATGAAAACTGCTTCCAATATAAAGCTTGTCCAGTAAAACTTAACGTCATGGCAGGTCTCGAAAAAAGGTTTATCTAGGACAACCCGAAATACAATTTATGTGAAAGCGTCCACAAAAGGCGCCGAAAGACAGTCCCGCTCCACCCTGAGCAAAGGCTAGATCCGGCGCTAAATACATATATACATACATATATTGCCATATTGTATTATTATCGCGTAAAACTTGAATTTTTATCCCGAGAACATTAATGATTTTTAAATTAATTTTACAATAAACAAAATTCCCTGACTTTCACATTTTTTCCCTGATTTTTCCCTGACTTTTCCAGAAATTTAAAATTCCCTGACATTTCCCTGACTTCCAGAATTTCCAGAAGAATCGCCACCCTGCTATTTCCTCCAGAGTGCTACCTTAAGCAACGAGAAAGTGCTGGCTACTATCGCTGCACAAAACTCGGTTCCCGCTGACAAGTGGAAAGTGGCCCAGAGGCGGGTAAATGACAACACCTTTCACTTGGTCATGGTAGTGGACACCGCTTCCATGGCTAAGTAAATTAGTCTGAAGGGGAAAATCGCCTATCGATTCTCTCACACCAGGCTAATTCTCAAAGATAAAGATCCTCCAAAAAAGCAGTCACAAGAGCATAAAGTCTTACAATGTGAAGTATTTTGCGGGAGATGGTTCCATATTAAATGTGGGAATGTGAGTAGTAAGGATTATAGCAAAATTAAAGATGTAAAAATTGCGATGTGGATGTGTACAGAATGCAAGGACTTCATTAGGTTGTTAACTAATACTAAGTTGCTTGATTTATTAAATATACAAAAACATTGATAAAGTGTAAAAGCACTTCTTCAGATTTTAACTCGCTTTGGATTAAAATCATCTTCCGAAGCCACGTCATATTCTTTTGCTTCCTAGACAGAAGCCCTAACATAAGTAACGAAGCCTCCACTTCATCATTTGATACTATTTCCGAACAAATCTCGGGATTTTTGTCGTCCAATCCTGAGTGTGAAATCATCGTTGCGGGTGATTTCAATGTGCACAATGTAAACTGGCTGACTTACTCAAATGGCACCAGTGCTTCTGGCAAAGACATCGAGCTCTTTGCAGACACCAATAATTTACATCAAATTGTGGATCATCCTACGAGAGCCGACGATGTTGCTGATCAAGGAACCTATTTCCTTGATCTTTTCCTTACTTCTCATCCAGCGCGGTACTCTGTCACAGTTGATTCAATTCGCACCACTCCTTTGTTAGCGCTTGCTTCTCATTCAAGATACACAAGACCTTGGTATCGCCCGATGGTAGAACGAGAAACCAGATAGATCACGCGGTCATTAGCCGCAAATGGAGAACTATTCTAGAGGATGTCAGAAGCTTTAGGGGAGCAGACACTGGAAGTGACCACCATTTGATAGTAGCAACTATTCGCCTCAAAATCGCCGCAATCAGAAACGTCCAACGCAATGCCATAAACGGTAGACGGTTTAACCTAGACCTTCTGCGGGACAGCAATAAAACGCGAGATTTGCTGGGAAACTACAACAAACCTTAAGCCAGCAAAGAGTTTCTGACGAAAATAACATTGAAGAGCTGCGGAGTACTACAAAGGGCGCTACAGAAACAAGCATTGGTTATGTCCAAAGAAGCCAGCAACACTGGATCTCAGACACAACCCTCAGAAGGGCCCTCAAAAATAACGTGAACTCGACCCAGAAAAATGTTAACAACTTCAACGGAAATGCTCCCAATTACACGGAGAGGTAAAAAGAAGCGTCCGGCGTGATAAAAGGCAGCAGATAAACGAAGTCAACAAAAAGATGCTGTACCAAATTACTAAACAGCTCTCTGTAAAGCACTCTACTAAAAAGCATGCCTGAAGATTGCGGATGGAAGGCTGCTGTGCAGCGACGAGGAGCAATTCCAAAGATGGTGAGATTATTCTTCGCCGCCTTGAATAGTTTATTTCCACAGGAACCTCAAGAAAGCAGCAATAATGCACAGCCAATAAGAATCACCACCCGTGCACCATCAAAAACAGAAATAGTAACCGCAATTCATGCAATGGACAATGGTAAAGCAGCTAGAAAAGATGGCATCCCGCCGGAATTGTTGAAAGCCGATTAGAGCCTCATAGCAGATGCGCTACAGCCAATCGTGGAAAAAACATGGAACACCTGTAGCTTTCCGGAGTATTGGACGGAAGATATCATAGTCAAACCATAAAAGGGGGACCTAATAGTATGTGACAATTGGAGCGGCATCTGTCTATTTACTGTGGGTAAAATCTTGTCCCACGTTATATTATCAAGGACAAGAGAGGCTGAATCCGAATAAAACTAAAGAAATGCGAATAAATGCTAAAACTAAATGCGAATTTTACTAAATTAACGTCTATTTTGAAAAAATTTGCCTTAAGTCAGCATAGTCGGTAGTACAGATAATTAGAATAGAATGAGAAACATTCCCCCGACAATACACACACTAACACATCATCTGCTTTGCGTATGATATGCTTAACGGTCCACACTACCCAATGGCCCAATCTACACTAGGATTTCTTCAGCAGCAGTAGAACCGGTTTTTTTACGAGAGGGGTATAGAAACGACAAGAGGTAGTGTAGTAACAGGTTCACCAGAACATTTTGGCGTGAAAATTTAACACATTCACAATGTGCTTCTGCTTACTATCTTAGTCTTACATCCAGCATCTAATTATCGGCATACATACTGATATCTGCGTGTAAAGACAAGGTGAAGGAATACCCGTGTACACCTGGATTACAGGGATGTCAACTTGGGGAGAAATGCTGAATGGGGCTTTTAGGGGCTTTTATTTTCGATTGTCGTTTAATTTTGTTCCTTCTTTTTCTATATGAGAAAAACGTGTGCGGCAATGCAAAGGCGTGGGGGAGGGGTGATGTCAAAGCGTTGGCCCTGATACCGACGAGTCGAAAGACCTAGAACAACGTGAAGGAGAACCCTATTAGAAGAGGCCGCAACAACTGGGAGATCCTGGTCGGAGCTTAGAGGTGTCACACAAAACAAAGTCCGCTGGGGGGCAACTGTTTCCGCCCTATGTCCCATGAGGGATTAAAGGGAAATAAGCTAAGCTAAACTGGGAAGTTAATAAATATCGAAAACCTTTGGATGCCAGTGCCGAGCACTCAGCCAAGGATTCGGCAGCTGGTAAAGAGTATGCCGTCACAAAAATCGCATTAAAATAATATATATTAATTAATATAAATTTTTCGCAAATAATATAATTCTTTTGCTTTCGAATAATTTTAACCTCAACAACCTCATAATAAATTATAATACCGCCAAATAGTAGGTGTTCCATCGGAAGACAAAAATTTAGGCAAATGGTCTCTCATCACTAAAAGGTTAAGAGCCTCTATACCAGTGGTTCCCAAACTTTATTTCGTACGGAACCTTTCTACAATGTATAAAATTTGGCGGAACCCAATGATGAAAAAATAAAATAATATATGTTATATGTATAAATTTATCCTTTAATATATTTTAAAACGTTCTTATTAGCCCACTTTCTTGTCTGTTTGTCCGCTACATATCTTGCAATCGATTTTTTGAATACTTCCGGTTACCCGATCACCCTGAAATTTTGCACACATCTTCAGCTCCGATGACAATGCAATATGGTGTACTTATTATACCGTTAGATCCATGGCGGCCGTCTCAAGAGGACGGATTACTGGACGGATTCAAGGAACAAATTTTGCAATCAATTTTTCAAATACTTCCGAATATCCTATCATGCTGAAATTTTGCATACAGTTTTAGCTCCGATGAGAATGCAAGAATTAGTATACTCAATATGCCTTTAGATCCATGGCGGAAGTCTCAGGAGGACGGATTGAAATATTCTTCACAACCCCTTCGACATGGGTATCAAACGAAAGGGTATGATAAGTAGAACAACATAAGCAATATAGTATACTCAATATATCGTTTGGCCCATGGCGGCCATCTCAAGAGGGCGGATTATCATTTTCTTCTCAACCCCCTCGACATGGAAATATGGAATGGCGGCCAAAATATTACACGGCGTGACGTAGACCAATTTTCAAGGAAGAAGGGCCACTCGCACTTTCTGATTAGCAAGAACGCGTTAAATGGGTGGCGCAGCTCCAGTAAGTCTACGAATGTATTTGCGCTTTGGCGCTGGTGACACGGAACCATAAATTTTTTCGTGGAACCGTAAGGTTCCGCGGAACCCACTTTGGGAATCACTGCTCTATACTAAACTGATGAATAAGGGCTCCCAAAAGACCCCAACTTTCATACCAGCTACGCTGACCGAGAGCACGTTCAAAAACCTTACTATAGTAAACCACGAGGTAAGCTGTGGTTATGCTACATCACTTCACTTAACCCCGAAAGTTTATGTTTAACCATGAAATTTTAATTTTTTTTCCATAATAGTGTCGGCTATTTGCCTCAATTATTTCCAATAATTATTTATTTAAAATAATCTCACAAATCCCACTTTGATTTCTTCATTATTAACATTAAAATAAATGCCAAAAAATTGTTTTTATTCTTCTTTTTCTTAACTGTCGCTAACCCGAGCATGGTTAAAATTTAACTACACCATGGTTAACCACGGGAGTTTTTGAACGCCAAAAAGTTATGCTCGTAGTTATGTTGTAGTTAACCACGGAGTTTTTGAACGACAAAAGTTTACCATAGTTAACCATGGTTAACCATAGTAAGGTTTTTGAACGTGCTCCGAGTGAGGATGTTGGAAATAGTAACAATAATGATGTAATAATGTATTTGTAATAATATCTTAATAATAATAAATAAATAAAAAGACAGCATATTGCCAAGAAATAAAGCGCTTATCAGTATCTGAACAAATAAATATCTTACCTCGGTAAATTACCATTAAAAAAACTTGACTTTTGTTATCAATTATTAAAACACTGCTAAACGGGTGTTATTTTGTAAACATTAGAAATAAATATTTATGTATTTATATAAAAAAAGGTCATTTTAATTTTCATAATGCAACGAACTTTGCAACATAATAACAAAATTACAAATATTTTGTGCCATGCAATCAAAAGTTCAGTCACAACCATTTTCTTCGTCTGAAGTCAAACCTGAACTTGTCACGACATGTCGTACTTTCATTATATCGGACGTTGGAGGTAGATATATATATGTAAAAAAAAATCGTCTTTTATACAGAGATTTCACGTATTTACGCAATAACAGAGCGCCTCACCACAAAGATTCAGTAATGGTGAAGAGTTACCTCATAATCGAATATGGTATTTAAAAAAACTGCAGTAAGCAGCAGCGACAACTTTAATCAACATGTTTGATGATAAAATAGAAGAGAGAATTCAACAGACCCAAAACTCGATATAGATATATATTTAAAAAAAAACTTTTCAAGTAAACAAAACTCGGGCGATTCATTCGAACGATGACTAATAACAGCTGACTATGACCTCTACCTCCGTGACTACAATCTCGTTAGCTTTCTTTGGGTACATTCGTATCTGTCTTAAGGGCCCCATACACGAGCGCTCCATTCGACTTACGCCACGCCAAAGCAACAACAATTTCTATGCACTTGTCATTTGTATACAAAGAAATTGTTGTTGTATTGGCGTGGCGTAAGTCGGATGGAGCGCTCGTGTATGGGGCCCTTTACGCGCTGCAAATGCGCGTATTTTTCTCAGTGGTGCAATGTACAAATTTGCTAAACTAAGATCTAAAAAGCCTTTCTTTTTTGTGACTAGTACACTGAATGCGTCACCCCCTTGGTATCATTAAAATTCAGTACGCATAAAAAATTGAAAATCAATTCCTAGGATCTAGAGAGAATCCTTGGGTACGAGAGCCCACCATAAAAACTTAACCGGGGCACGTAAGCAATATATCCACAAGCTTTGTTAATTTGATTTCTTTCGGGGGTTTTTGATCTTTGCAAACGATTATTATTATTATTTTCCTTAAAAATTTTTTTTCTTTCTTTTTGTTGGGTTCATAAACACATCCACCGCTCCCCCGTTCATCAAGTGTCACTTTGTCAATTTCCCAAAGTGACTTTTGTGTGTGCACCCGTTTTGGCATATGTACCTCCAGAAGGAAATATGGGCGAATGCGATTTAAAGAAATTTTCACCTCTGAACAAAGGTCGCGCGTGTATTTTTATTATAATCTAAATATCGGAAAACTTTCAATAATATTTTTTAAAAAATATGGCAAAAATGACTTTGCAATTTGCCCATAATGTCATCGACAGCCAGAAAAGTGCCAACTAGACAACATTTTTTCTCTCTCATTCTCTGCTGGGTATCGTCGTCAAATTGGGTTTTGTCGTGTAGCAAATTTCCCTTTTTCTACCACTTCTTTGCATCGTAAAAATTTTTTAAAGATTAAAATCACAAATATACCGTTATTAATGCACTTAAAACACTTCACTTCATATAACACATATTACAGAATTAATTTTATATTAATTTTTACGGCCATACCTTGGTCATTAAGCGAAATATTCATCACATTTTAGAGTTAAAATATCATCGGCCATGTAGGAGTGCTTTCCTCCGACCTCTTTCGTTTTGACTTGGGAAAAAAAATTTTCGTTCTCAACTTTGACATTTCCAGTGTCAAAAATGACAGCTTGATTAATGCCTAAACTTAACGATTTTTAGGGGGCGTTAATAAAAATAATACGTTTTTTTTATATATTTTTCTTCGTTAAATGATTAAAAATAATAAATATTTACTCTGATTATAATCAGGCAGCATTAGGAACTCAATAAATAATATTCTATAAGCAATATAGTAATTTTTACAAAAGGAAAGTATCTATTAACTTAATTTCCGGGTATTTTTTTATTTGTGTAATTATTTTACGAACCAATATTTTCATGTCCAACCGTTGTACTATTCCAATTGGAAAGGAATTTGTTTAGTTTAATTTCATAATAGAGATCGAACTTTTTTAAGTATCGAAAATAATAATACCTTTTGACAATAGCCAATAGTACAAGCAGTAAATGTATACGAATTAAAATATGTAAAAAAAACTATCAAGACACGATTTATTATTAATTTATAGATATTTAATGAATAATTGCGAAATCTTCTTGTTTTCTACAGGTTCAAAGACACGATGAAAGGTGGAACACCTATGCACCTGTCATGATAATTTGTGACGTGAAAATTGGCGGTTTATTTTAAAGTGATGAGCTTCTTCTTTTTGTATTTTATAACTCGTTTACAGTTAATTATTTTTAAATACAATTCTAAGCAATTTTTAAATCTATAAAATTGAAGTTTTGCGTTAAAAAAAATTATTAGCGTTGAGTCCATAAATAATACGGTTTTTACAGGTACAAAGTCTGAAATGTGTGGTGCAGTAATGGCGTATGATGAGGAAATAGAGGTAATTTTCCCTCCCTAGACTATCAATAATAATTGTGTTATATTTTGATTTACGCAATATTATTGGCGGTCTGTGAGGGATATTGAAAGATGGTAGAATACATTCAGTGGATCAAAATGGAATTGATATTTCTTGTGCAATATGCAGGGTGTATTGCTGAAACTGTTGAAACGCCAGGCTGTGGATAGACGAGCAAAAAATGGTATAGACGGGGGAGGGAAAACAATGGAGACCAGGAGCGCGTTCAAAAACCTTACTATGGTTAACCATGGTTAACTATGGTAAACTTTTGTCGTTCAAAAACTCCGTGGTTAACTACAACATAACCACGAGCATAACTTTTTGGCGTTCAAAAACTCCCGTGGTTAACCATGGTGTAGTTAAATTTTAACTCCGCCTTCGTCTGGTCCCAAGCCCAGAGTGTGAAAGGAGGAGGGTTGTCGACCTGCCGAGTCGATCGTAAAAACTAGGCAAGAAACCGCATGGATACACGAACTAACCATTCACGAAATAATGCTACTGCATCCGGGGCAGCCGATGCGCCAGCGCTGGGGACCAGGGATGCTGGTGAGAAGTGGGTTACTGGCCGAAATAATGCTACTGCATCCGGGGCAGCCGATGCGCCAGCACTGGGGACCAGGGATGCTGGTGAGAAGTGGGTTACTGGCCGAACACCCAAATTAGTCACACCGAAAAGGGAATTAAAATTCGCTGCGTGGAATGTACGAACAGGACATCACGTTGGTCAAAAGGAAATCATAGCAATGGAATTGTTGAAATGCAAAATATCAATTGCTGCGCTATCGGAACTACGGCTTACCGGATCCGGGATATTGACAATCGTCCCGCCAACAATCGACGAAACGATGATGCTTTACTATTCCGGTGGTGAGAAAAGAGAGGCCGGCGTCGGCTTTATGGTCGACCGACGGGCTGCCAGCAGCGTTATCGCATTCCAACCGATATCCGAGCGTTTGGCGGTTATAACCATCAGTGGAACGATCAAGACCCATATCATATCCGTTTATGCGCCAACCGAGACCAGCACGGACACGAACAAGGACGAATTTTACGATCAGCTTCAACAGACGCTGGATATGATACCTCAAGCCGAATTAATAATTCTCGCGGGGGATTTCAATGCACATTCAGGAGTAGATCGAACCGGCTGGGAAGAAACCATGGGCAAATTCGGACACGGAGTAATTAATGACAACGGCTTACGCCTGCTTTCATTCGCATCGTCAAACAACTTGATCGTTGGCAACAGCATTTTCCGCCATCCACTCAAACACCAACTCACCTGGCGAAATCCATCCGGCAAAGACTCGGCGATGTTAGACTACGTTTTGATCAACACAAGATTCCGATCGACGCTTAAAGACGTACGTGCAATGCGTGGACCCGATTGCGGATCGGACCATTATCTTGTTCGAGCGAAATTGCAGATGCGATTGCAAAGAGCGAAGAAAACGGAGTCACCACCAGCCAAGAAAAATTGGGCGTGCCTACGGGACCCGGCCATCGGGCAGGAGTTTCAAATCGCATTATCCAACAAATTCGCGGCGCTCGCAATACCGGACGATATCGATGTAGAAGAAAGGCAATTGTCGGAGGCTATTGTGGAGTGTGCAATGGAGTTGTGTCCAACTATCCGTAAACGGACGCAGCCATGGATCTCGGACAGCTGTCTGGACCTCGTCGATCAGCGGAAGCGCATGAAACACGTCGACTTTGAGGAATACCGAAGATTGAACAAAGAAGTTCGGCAGAAAATGAAATTGGAACGAGAAGCGTACTGGAATAACGTTGCGGCCGACATGGAAAAAGCGGCGTCGAGGCACGAGTACCGGACGCTGTACCAGACAATCCGCCGGTTAGGCGGCAAAACAACATCAACAAACGACAACATCAAAAAATCGGATGGAACTTTTGTGACTTCTGCCCATGAACGCCTGGAGCGGTGGAGAGCATTCTTCCACCAGCTGTATAACCACGATCCGCCGCAAGGTCCAGCACCCGAACCACCGATTATCGAACAGCCGATGAATCAGTTTCTCGATACCGAACCAACAATTATCGAGGTGAAGACAGCAATAAAATCGCTGAAAAATGGAAAAGCACCGGGAATAGACCAAGTAACCGCCGAGATGATCAAAGCTGGAGGTGATGTCTTATCACAACGACTTCATGTCCTCATAACACACATATGGCATTCGGATCGTGTCCCTTCGGTATGGAAGAAAGCGATCGTTGTCCCAATTTTGAAGAAAGGCGACAGTCGGGAATGCAAGAATTATCGCGGTATTAGCCTTCTTTCGATCGTCGGTAAAGTATTTACGAAAATAATACAATCGAGGCTACAGAAACATCGAGAGCAAACGAGCCGGGAGGAACAAGCGGGATTTAGACCACATCGAGGATGCATTGATCAAATATTCGCCCTCCGTCAGTTAATGGAAGAAAGAATTCGTTGCGGCAAACGAATTGTCGTCGTTTTCATCGATTTCAAATCCGCTTTCGATTGCATCGATTGGAACAGCTTGTGGAGAGTCTTGGTAACCGAACACGTGCCATTGAGAATCATCCAACTTCTCCAAGCGTCGTACGATGGCTCAACCAGCAGCGTTCGTATTCGAAACGACTTATCCGAGGAGTTCCCGATTCAGACGGGTGTCCGACAGGGAGACGTCGCTTCGCCACTTCTCTTCAACGTTGTGATCGACGCGATTATGCGTGAAGCATTCGATGGACGACTCGGAGTTCAATACGACGACAACAACTTCGTAACAGACTTAATGTTCGCCGACGATAGCGCTGTTTTCGCCGACACGGATGCCGAAGCAACGGACATCTTATACGATATTTCCCGCATCGCCCAATCATACGGGTTAAAAATCAATGCGGAAAAGACCAAAGTGCTCACAACGGATGGATCAAGAGCCAGTGTTCACCTCGATGGAACCCAAATCGAACAGGTTCCAAGGTTCAAATATTTGGGATCATTGGTTGAGGAAACGAAAGTAGCATCGACGGCCGACGTTCACAGCCGTATCGGCCAGGCAACAGCAACATTCGCCTCGCTCAAGTGGTGCATATGGAAACGAGCAAATATCTCCATCAAAACAAAACTACGTCTTTACCGAACGTTGATTCTTCCGATTCTTCTTTATGGATCTGAAACGTGGACACTGCTCAAACCGGACGTTAAGAAGCTCGAGGTCTTCCAAATGCGATGTTTGAGGCAGATCCTCCGTGTCTCACTCCGTGATCGCCTTCGAAACGAGGTTGTCAGACAAAGATGCGACCAGCAAACACTGATCGAAGAAGAAATGCAAAAACGTCGACTACGGTGGTTTGGACATGTTTGCCGAATGGATGATAACCGCTTGCCACGTAAACTTCTCTGGGGAGACCGTCCTGCAGACTGGAGAATACAGCGATCGGCACCGAAGAAAACCTGGTTGAAGAATATCGAGGGTGACTTAAAGAATCAACGATTATCAGTTACCGAGGCTCGAGACACTGCCAAAAACCGAGAAGAATGGAAGCGAATCATGAATAGAGTTCGGGACCCAGCGGCACCGACAGCAGCGTATCCGTTGCGGGGACGTCCCGCTCGGACCGCCAGCTAACGGATCAAAGAAGAAGAAGAAGAAGAAGTTAAATTTTAACCATGCTCGGGAGCATGGTTAGCGATAGTTAAGAAGAAGAAGAATAAAAACAAGTTTTTGACATTTGTTTTAATGATAAAAATGAACAAATCAAATTGGGATTCGTGAAATTATTGAAAATAAATAATTAATGGACTCATACAGAATAATTCGAGCAAATAGCGGAGATTTTTTTTTGTAAACAAAAATATCATTTTTTTTTAATTCGTAGTTAACCACGGTGCGTTCAAAAACCTCCATGGTTAAACATAAACTTTCGTGGTTAAGTGAAGTGATGTAGCATAACCACAGCTTACCTCGTGGTTTACTATAGTAAGGTTTTTGAACGCGCTCCAGGTTCATTGTATCTTACTGCAGGAACAGAATGTGTCGCTTGTCGCTGCCCTGACGCTGCCGCCGTCGCTGTCGCCATTGCTGTCGCTTTGATGAACAGAATGATGTAGCAAGGTGCAGCATTCAAGCCGTAATTTTTGTTCGGAGTGCTTGTTTTGGTATTTTGTTTTGTGTGATTTTTTCCGAACCCCATATAGAATACATACATAGTTCGGAATTTCTGAATTCATATGAAATCACTTTCAGATCAGAATACATAGTAGGCCTCCAGAATTCTTACGAGCTGTCATTTGTCGCCCGTAAATTTTCAAATTTCCGAAAACCTGGCTACCGCGACTGCGGCACGGTTAGCGACAGCGACAAATTCTGTTCATGTAATAGGGCTGGAATGATTTTAATATTTCATGGCGACGGCGACAGCGACCGCGCCAGAGACAAGCGACACATTCTGTTTCTGCAGTTAACTGACTTTGTCAAAGCTTTCCGCCTGCGCGGTTTTTAATACCAAATTTTCGGACTGCGCGGAAAAAAATCGTATTTGTGCGTTTTTTTTTAAATTCTTTTATTTAACTTACACTGTTTGTCGTCAAATCTTGGAAGTTAAATTTGACCCACTTCCCGGTTTCGGATAGAGCTGAAATTTTGCATACACGTTTAGTTTGGATGACAATGCAATCTGGCCATTTTGTAAAAATATCAAGATGGCGGTTCCAAAATGGCGCCCGATTTTTGAAATTGTGTTTGTCGTCAAATCTTAGAAGTTAAATTTGACCCACTTCCCGGTTTCGGATAGAGCTGAAATTTTGCATACACGTTTAGTTTGGATGACAATGCAATCTGGCCATTTTGTAAAAATATCAAGATGGCGGTTCCAAAATGGCGCCCGATTTTTGAAATTGTGCTCCGCGGCCCTCTGACATGGGTATCAAATGAAAGGATATGACAGGTAGAACACAATAAGCTATGTGGCGTCATTCCAAATTCAAAATGGCGGCCAACACTAAATTGCGGAATGCTTATAATAGACTAAAAAGTAGAAAATATAACCGATCAACTTCCAATTTTGCACACACTCGTAGTTCGGGTGGTTAATGTGTATGAATGATGAGATGAATAGTTGAGTTAAGGGTGAGTTGATAATAAAGAAGCAAAAGCGTTACAAAAAATCACAAACAAACACAGAGATGCTGCTGTCAACTAAATTCAACTACTCAAATACTGAACTCATGTCCGTATGAATAATTTCAACTAAACCCAGGTAGCAGAGCTGAGTCGAGTTCAGTCAACCTTAACCCAACTCGACTCCCGTTTACATGTAGTTAGACTTGGGTTCAACTTGAGTTCAACTCATCATGTATAAGTACTAAATGCAATCTGACCTTTTTGTAAAAAAATCAAGAAGACGGTTCCAAGATGGCGGCCGTTTTTGCAATTATGTTCCACCGAGCCCACGACATGGGTATCAAATGAATACAGTAAACTGTGTGACGTAATTTTAAATCTAATAGAATTGCCATCATAAAATGGCGGAATACTTATAATAAACTAAAAAGTAGAAAATAAAATAAATGGTTAAAAAGAATTTTTTAAAAAAATTCTTTTAATTAACTAAAAAATGTACTGAAAACTAAAAAAAAAATATTTGAAAGAAAGCGTGAAATTTCAATTTTAATGAAAAAGTTAATTAAAAGAATGGCGCATTTTTCATCAAAAAATTTTGTTAGAATTTTCTTCAAAGTGAATTGAGCAAAACAACAAGTTGAAATTAATTTTTTTTTACTACGCCTTATAAATTAATACATAAAATCTTAAATATATTGAAAAATAAAATAAAATTAAAAAAGATGATTTTATAAAAAAATGTGAATTTGAAATTAACAAAGCAAAAAATTGAGGGTTATTGTAAATCTTACGCGATTTACAGTTATATTTTCAATTTTTGATGAAAAATTCGCCATTCTTTTAATTAACTTTTTCATTAAAATTGAAATTTCACGCTTTCTTTCAAATATTTTTTTTTTAGTTTTCAGTACATTTTTTAGTTAATTAAAAGAATTTTTTTAAAAAATTTTTTTTAACCATTTATTTTATTTTGTAATTTTTGTTGTTAAGAAAAATATGTTTTGATATGATATTTTGTAAATCCCCTAAAATTAGGATGAAGTAACCGAGGATTTACCATATTTCGTTACAATACGTAGTTAGTAGGTTTTATGACCCAAGTGACCAAAAGTGTATGGGTAGCAAGTATACCGGGTGTTTGTTTTAAAACTTTCCACGGAATTCTTGAACAAAGGAGGGGTGACAGAGGGAAACCTCTGATACAAAAGATGTGTGATATGGAGGGGGACATCGATTGGGTATAGTGCGCGCCCCGGGTCAGGGGGTGGGGGTAGCTTTTTTTCTCAAATGGCAACCCCTTTTTTTATGCAAAATTCAGATTCCTGGAATGAAAATAAACATCTTTTGGATATTAAACAACTTTTATTTATTAATTTTCTAAGATAGAAGGTGCTCAAAAGTGTTCGCCATTGACGCTCAAACAATGAAATAATCGATCTTCGAATTCTTGCCGCACTACCGCGAATGACTGAAAGAGACGGCTTAATGACGATTTTAATCAAAGTTTCCGGAGTAAAAACAAATGATAGAAAAAAATGCTTGGGATAAAAGATGTTTATTTTCATCCCAGGAATCTGAAGTATTTGTAACAGCATAATGGCGCGATAAAATAGTGGGCGCCACTTATGCGAGGTATTACCCCCTTAGCCATAAGCCCGGAAAAGCATGACCAAGGAGCCAATACCATACATAAGAAAGGAAATACAATTCCGGAACTCCTACGCCGGCCACACGGAGTTATCTAGCTCGCCGGAGGGGTCGTGGGGTGTGTGGCCGGGGCTTACCGCGGTTGGTTCACCACTTACCTGTGCCAGTGCAATCTTGAATTCCACCTTCATCCTTCGCCGGACATCACCTGAGCCTCGTCAAACCCTGAAAGGAAATGATCCCCCCCTCAACCATTCCACCAAAGAAAGTTAATACATGGCCATAATAGTTATAATCATTTTAATACATTGCAATAACTTGTATCTTACAGGCGCAATCAAAATGCCAAACACCATAGAGAACAAGGAACAATTTCACTAAAGATTATAGGTCTCCTTGGCAGATATTAAAAATATTATTTTATCCTATTAAATGATCAATTTCAAGGAACTTACAATGAAATTTTCTTAGATATACATTAGTCCGAGGATCAAGAAGGAAAAAAACGCGCAGTACTGGCACCAACACTCCTCGTTTTGTACATTCGTTAACACAAACGTTTGGGTCAATCTACGGATGAACAAATTCCCGAAAAAAACAACACAGAAGTTAAGAAAGTAAGCAACACAAGATTAAAGCAAATAATTCTGACAAGGAGTCACCAGAAACACGACTTCATAAAAACTTAATAAATTGCTTCACAAGTTGTCACCTAAGGCTAGCACAATGATTATTAACTCAATATATGTATGTACTCAATATATGTACTAACTTAACCTGAAAAGTGTATGTTATTACATAAAAAAACAAACCAAAATGTGTATATGTAAATGAAATCAAGATAAGAAGAATTATAAAAATTAACTATAAAAGGTATGTGTCCAGAAGCAAAAACCATCCAAGCTGGAGGACTAGCCGCTAATCTTCCTGGTCTGGTAGCCGCAATTCTAATTGAGGGGTAACTTCTGGGAGGACCGGGCGGTGAGCAAAATTCTTCCTCTACAAAGCGAGGGGGCAGCGTCGGGCAGCGCTCTTATAAATACGCCGCCGACCGTCACGATCAAGGCTTGCTACCACTCCTCCTGGTTCTGGCCCTCACGTTTTGCCTAGCAGCCTTCCGTCGGGAATCCTACTTACAAATTATACCCAAGAACTTACGCGCAATCCGACCGGTTGGAATCCGGGGCTTCCGACACTGAAGTCAACAGATCCTGCAGGTTGGGATCTTCTAGTTCTTGTGGCCTGAGATTGGATTCGAAATCTGCATAACTGAGGAATTCTTCTTGCTCGTAATAGTCTTCATCGCTGTCTACATCCAGTATTTTTTTAATTAAAACTCGTAATTAATATTTGAAATTAAATCGGACATCGAATGGGGGCTATGGAATCCAGATCCAATGTTTTCTTTTTTATTTAATTTTAAATTTTTTCAAACCAAAAACTTTTTCAGTCAATTTTCACATCCCTCAAAATTCGAACTCAATTTCTTCTTTTTCCTTTTCTCCCCGCCTACCTTTTTGTTCCCAACCAACTACTCGATTTTCTTCTACACAGTAAGTTTTTAGTCAAGTAGATATTTAGGCAAAACTAACCGTTACATATTTGAGAATCGCAAAGTCTCAAATCCGCACTCACTTCCGCGCCGCCGGATCTGGGAAAATTCTTTTACATTCAGAAATCAGTTATATACCCCTAGCCCCTTGGGGGTGCGATTTGGTCGGGACGGGGGTTGGAGTATGTTTCTATTGAGACTTGATCTACATGTTGAAAAAACGTGCAAAATTTCAAGAAAATTAACCGAATTAACATTTTTCCATACAAACGGTACGGAGTACTTTTCCGATAGAAAACTTGAGAAAAAGAAAGTAAAAAATGGGAGTACATACAAAGTTTTTACTTCTAGAGAGCTGCCGTAACATACGAGGTGTGACAATAAAGTAGTGGGACTGATTATATTGCCGCGATTGTGTAACCCTGCGACCTTGAAATTCCCTTTCCCTTCTCTCGGCATCCTTCCCCTCTCCTTTGATATATCTGCCATCGCTCTAGCTTGTTTAGTTCGCCTGCTCTGTCGTGTTGAGTAAACGTGTGTTCGTGGTGCGCGTCACGAAAATGGAAAAACGAAATCAAGAACAACGCGTCGCGATAAAATTTTGCGTCAAATTGGGCGAAACCTAAGTATTATGTTAAGTAGTGATAAAATATTTTGCAAAAAAACACTATTTTAAGATGAAAAAACATTATTTTGAGATATTACCGAATGAAAGTCTTCGTAATGCCGGGAACTAACTAATGCTGTACATCAATTTAAAGCCTCTGATTTCTACCAACCCATTCAACGGCCAATATTCAGTGGCAAAATATACTTCCTCCCATTTTCGAGGGCTCCTAACAACAGCTTGTAATTGTATGATTCCACTATCTAATGAGTATCCTTCATTGATTTATCTACAATAGGGTGTATCCATTAAGTTTAAAAGCGGTCACTGTGGATAGGTTTAATATAGACGTACACAAATTGGTATGGGAAGAGTGGGGAGGGGGATCGTAACAGTTTACCCGCTAGGGCGTTTCGAAGTTTTTTTGGTAGAGGTTTACATATCACCATGTATTTTAAGAACCGCGAAAACTTTGAGGTACCAGATGGCATACTTATAATGATAAATCTTTTGTTGCTGCCTGGGTAAACAATCAATTCATCCCTTTATATACTCCATTCAAAACGCCGGTGGGGGGGGGGGGGGGTGTTCCAAAATAACACCGTTAAAAGAAAATAGAACCCTAAAGGTTTTTGCGGTCGCTGATCACAAATATTTTATTTTTGCCTGACTGTACGCCCACAATCGAATTTAAGGCATAAACTTGAAAAAAAAAATATTTAGTACAAATCAACCACCTTCGCAAATCAATATTAAAAAAAGGTTATTTCTTGAATTAGTTTTTATTATTATTGAAATAATCGCGACAAACCCCTAAAAAAGGGTGTTTTTTGCATTTTTAAGATTGACGCCCATGTTTTAGGACCGCGGGGCAACGATTTCCGTGCTCAGCGGCCCCAAAAACCGGGTTCGATTTTCTTAACGGTGTTATTTTGGAACACCCAAACGCGCCGTTTTGAAGGTACTAATAGTGTCGTTATCCCTTCTGAAAACACTAAAAATAAAATTCGAATTTTGTTCGGAATAATTCAATTATACAATCATTTTTAAAAATAATGCAAATCTAAAATCTCAGACAATAAATCTGCAAAAGATCTAAAACTGGACGAGGGGTTTCCTTTCTGATGTTATCGTCAGTTGTTGAAGTGGATCGTATCTACAAATTGGATTGAACACTTATTTGAAAAACTACATTCTTATCAAAATTCCAGTCTCCTAAGCCTTAACTTGAATATATCTTGGCATAGAGGTTACATATCATGACGCGATTAATCTACTGCTTGATGGTTGGCGTTGGATGAGCTGGTATATATAGTTCAACCAACCCTAGGCAATCACTATTGTGACTTCGAATTCTACAGAAAGACTTCCTATAGAAAATCATCATGTTTAGTTTTGCCGTTTTCGCAGCTTTAATTAGTTTGTCTGTGGCAACCACCGTTGACCATTGTAAGTATCTAGTTTTATTGTTTTTGCATGAATGTGAAAGTATCTGCAAATTTTTTAAGGTTTGGGAGGACCACTTCCGAACGCTGTCCGCATTCAGGGTTGCGAGATTTCTCCGTGCAAAGTTGCTCAAGGAGAAGAGCTTCATATGCAAGTGGACTTCGCTTTAAGTATAAACTAATGCAATACTTTCAAGTTGATACTTATTTTAATTAAACGTCTTTAACTTTTAGAGAAACCCGCAGAAAAAATAACGGCTAGGGTGCTAGCATCTGCACTGGGATCGATGTGGGATTATGCATTGTCTGATGCTAAAAGGAATGTTTGCAACAATCTTGTTGGAGGAGCTTCCTGCCCATTATCCGTTAACGAAGCAGCAACTTACGAACTTGATCTCCCAGTGGACCTGCCCGTAACCTATAACCTACTTCGAGTTTATCTTGAAGACGAAACCGGCGCTTTGATTAATTGTTTCGCTTTTCAAGGAAACGTTGTTGATGCTTAAACATTTATTTTTCCTGCATGTAAATTTATTGTCATTGATTAAAATTTCATAGAATTGGTGCTATAAGAACTGCGTTATGTCATTTTAAGTGCTGTTTGGAAAAATACTATAGCTTCTTTTGTGACTATTACAAATAGTCCGGGCGCTGGAGCATTTCCAGTGGTTTTGGCGTGATGTAACGGACTTTTTTGGTGGAATCGGTCAGAAATGATATCCTCAACAATATTTAGGGGGTACGCAAGCATGAAACTCCCAGGAAAACTTTTGGTAGCCCAAAAACTGAAAAGTTCACTAAAAAGTCCCTGTTTTTTGGCCTTTCTTGTTAAATATCTCTTAACGAAGGCTTCTAGGCGAAAAATTTGTTGAGCACGTTTTGTTCGTTATTAGATTTGCTAAAACTTACCCTAAGGTGGATTTTTGAAATTTGAATTTTTGCATTGCAAAATAGCCGAGTAGGAGTAGGAGTAGGTTTTATGGTTGGCAAAAGAATGAAGCCTACCGTTACCGGCTTTAAAGCAATAAACGAAAGGCTATGCTCCCTTCGTGTGCGAGGTAAATTTAAGAACATCAGCCTCATAAACGTTCACGCACCTACAGAAGAGTCCCCCGATGATGATAAAGAAGAATTCTTCGAATTAGTTGAACGGGAACTTAATGCCTGCCCCAGGTATGATGTAAAAATCATACTGGGAGATCTGAACGCCAAAGTAGGCCGGGAGCCCATGTACATGTCGCAACCACAGCTTGCATGAAAACACTAATGACAATGGACAGCGATTTGTAGAGATGGCAGCAAGTAAGAACTTGGTCGTTGCAAGTACTAGATTTGCGCGTAAAGATATCCATAAAGCCACCTGGGTATCTCCTGATGGAGCCACTCGCAACCAAATAGATCATGTGTTGATAGACCGCCGCCACCTTTCGGGTCTGATGACGGTACGAACGTACCGAGGTGCCAACTTCGACTCGGATCACTATCTTGTTGGTATGGTGCTCTCAGAACGCTGAAAAGCTTTGTATCCGCTGATAAGGCTCGAATCAACACAGCTGCACTACGCAATGAAATAGCCAGAAACAGCTACGGTCATGCATTAGAACTCGCCCTAAGTCCTGGGGATGAGATGCCGGGCGTCGACGAGAACTGGACCCGCCTTAAAAATACTGTCATTACTACTGCTGATTCCATCTTAGGCAGAAGTCGTAAAGATCGGAACGACTGGTTCGATAATGAATGCAAGCTGGCAACTGAACGTAAGAATGCTGCGTACCGAGCCATGCAGCAGTCTCAGAGAACACGGGCACGCGAAGAGAACTATAAAGAGATCAGAAAAGAAGAAAAGAGAATTCACAGACGAAAAAAGGAAGCCTGGGGAAAAAATCTCGTCTGTGAGCTAGAACAGTACAGAGAACGACGGCCGCACCAGGCGCGGGAGTTCTACCAAAGAGTCCGCAGTATGACGCAATTCACACCACGTTGCACATACAGCAAGGACAAAGAAGGGAATCTGATCACCGATCCTAAAGGCATCTTGGAGCGATGGGAAGAGCACTTTCATGAATTGCTAAATGGCGAGCTAACTGAGGATTCGGAGGCTCCACCAATATCTGATGACAATGCTATGCTGCCGCCACCAAGCATAGAAGAAGTTAGCAGAGCCATCTGCCGGCTCAAAAACAACAAGGCCTCGGGTGCAGACGGCATCGCAGCGGAGCTGGTTAAATATGCAAGTATGGGAGCAGGAAGTGATGCCAGAAGATTGGAGAAAAGGCATCCTCTGTCCGGTACACAAAAAAGGAGATATCACAGCGTGCACAAATTATCGCGGTATAACGTTGTTGAGTACCATGTATAAGATATTCTCCGCTATCCTACAAAACAGGATGGCCCCATACGCCAGAAACATCATAGGCCATTACCAGTGTGGCTTCAGCCCAGGCAAATCAACGACTGATCAGATTTTCACCTTGAGGCAGGCTATGGAAAAATGTCTAGAGTTTCAAAACTCAATTCAACACCTCTTCATAGACTTTAAAGCCGCCTATGATAGCATAGCCAAGGTAGAACTCTACAAAGCCATGAGAGAATTCGGCATCCCCAACAAACTAACAAGACTATGTAGGCTGACCAGGATCAATGTGTCAAGCCAAGTAAAGGTATCCGGAACACTGTCCAGACCAATCAACATCTATAATGGATTCCGACAAGGGGACGGTCTAGCCTGCCTCCTTTTCAACCTGGCGTTGGAGAAAGTGATCCGAGATTCGGGCGTGACATCAAGGGGTACAATCCTCCACAAGTCCACCCAATTACTGGCTTACGCAGACGACATTGACATCATTGGAAGAACAACAACAGCTGTACAAGAAGCTTTCACTCAGATTGAGCAAGCGGCAGGAAATCTGGGACTGCACAGTAACGAAAGCAAAACAAAGTACATGGTGGCCTCGCCCACCTAACATTGGTCCCACAATCAAGGAGCGGAACAGGAGTTTGACGTGGTAAAATCATTTACCTACCTTGGGTCAATTGGGACCCACAGGATAGCATGCGATCGCAGCGGATTTTTTTGGAACTAAAAACATGGCGGCCAGTAATACACATCAGCTGTCATAACTATTGTAAAAAAGTGTTGACATTTTTGTTTGTTTCACTTTTTATTAGATTAAAACATTTTTCAATAAGTGAATATTTTAAATCGACCTGGGACAATGTCCGGAGAAGAAAAATCAGTGAAAAAAAGTAATCGCAAGGTCTGTTTTGTGACTGATTGCACGAGTTCATTGTCAAAAAACTCTGAGCTATTTCCCAAAGAAAAAGAGCAGTTACGTTGAGATTGAAAATCTTTTCGGTGAAAAAGAAAAGGTCGATCGTTACGTTGTGTGGTGCAAAAAACTTGGTGTAAATAGTGACAGCAACCTGGATGGGTACGTTGTTTGTTCCAGGCACTTCAAAAAAGAGAGTTTTACACACCCGTCAGGTTTGTTTTTCAAACGAGTCATTTCTAAACAAAAATTATTTCACTAGCATTTATCCTAAACTTTTTTTATTAAATGGAAAATGTTTTTTGTTGTTTATATAGTCAATTATGAAGGAATGAAAAAAATCCTGCGAAAAGATGCAATTCCTACTGAAAATCTTGGAAACCTTCAAACTAACGTTGCAGAAAAATCGGAGCAATGCAAAAGCAAAAGACAATTCAGATTGGTTTGTATTTTTTATTCCAAAAACTTTTAATTATGAATGATACGTCAAATATTAAGATTTTCATATTTTTATTTATAGAAAAACCGACGAGCTAAGAAAGATGACAAAATGGTAAAAGTTTCAAATGATGAGGTACGGCTTTAAGATTCGATTCGGAGCAACCGGGATGATCTTGACGCTATAGAATAAATGTGACACGTCAAATAACTTTATTAATTAACACTTTAAATTGGTTGTTAATTGATATTATGACTCTTCGACAGTTAATTAACTGGTACAGATGAAAACTTCGAGGACTTACTCGAGGAAGAACATCCAGTTTCTGTCGAGCAGGGCATAGATGAAGTGAACCAAAAAATTGCCGAATTGCCGAATGGCTTATGGTGGACGAGCATCCGACAAAGCCATTTTTGAACAGAGCAATGTAATTAATCAGTTGCGCAGCAACAAAGATGCTGTAATGGTTGATAAGGGGTTTCACATCTCAGACATTTGTACAGAACATCGCGTGGAACTTATAAGACCGCCTTTTTTACATGATAAGTTTTCCGAAGAAGAAGCGTTCCGAAATAGAAAAATCGCAGCAGCGAGAGCACATGTAGAAAGAATGAATCAACGCATTCGACTATTTTCCGTTTTAAACAATACATTAGACTGGAATTTGATACCCCATATCAACGATATTTTTATTATTTGTTGCGGTTTTGCCAATCTTGGGACACCAATCCTGGAAGATGACAAGTTCATGTAAACAAACCATTTAAATATTAAAAACTGAACTTTGAAATACATTTGCAATAAAAGTTAAAGACTTTTTTATTTTTTACTAATACACCTTTTTTATTTAACGTACATTTTATAAACTAATTATAATTGCACCGCTAACTTAGTTTTTATGAGGTTCTACTTCTCGATCTACTTTTTATATTTACATACAATATGAATCATTCGTTCGAAGTAATTAGTTTTTACTTTTGCCAACAACTTGCGAGTATATTCCTTGTCAAATATCACAATTATAACATGAAAAGTGTTTGATTTACTTGAGTACAAAACATTTTTTTGCATTGAAAAACAAAAAAACCGACTTGTTTACGATCTGTCACATCAAAGATGTGTATTACTGGCCGCCATGACAGTCGCGCCGACAACGCCACCAACGGATCCTGTGGGTCCCAATAGTAGCGGCCGACAATAGCATGGATCCAGAAATAGCGCACGACTGCTAAAAGCCAACAAAACCTACTATAGTCTGTCAAGGCTCTTCAAATCCAAATATCTAACCATAACGTCTAAACTTTTACTATATAAGTAGGCTCCGGTGGGCAGGGCATCTAGCTCGTATGAGTGAAGATGAGCCTGCTCGGAAAGTTCTCTGCGGTAAGACCTATGGGGTGCGACAGCGAGGGAGGCCCAACCTTCGCTGGAAGTATGGCGTGGACCAGGACGCTCAGAGTTTAGGGATGCCAAACTGGATGACATCGGCTCAGAATCGGGACCGGTGGGGAGAACAGATGCGCGAGGCCAGGACCGGATCCCGGTTGTAGAGCCGTTAAAGAAGAAGAAGAAGAAAATAGCCGAAAACCGCAAAAAAAACTACCTCACTTTAATGTTAGCACAAGGAAAGGAGTGAAACTGAGTCCTTTTTCGAGCGAATTTGAAACGCACCTAGCATTCCTGGCGTCGCCGAGTTAGCAATTTTTCTGGAAAAAACGCCTTAGTTGCAGTTTTTTGCCAAAAATCTTAAAAAAATTAAAAACCATAAAAAAAATTTAAAAACCAGAATTTTAATGATTGGATATTGTAAAGAGAGACTTAGAGCATACGTAAAAAAATTCATTATGCAAAACCGATTTGACCGACCGTGATCGGGTTTTGAATATAAGTTAATCATGCTTTTAACTATCTAATTCCAAAATTAAATTGGAAGATAATGGTCTCTCCTTTCCTTGTGCTAACATTAAAGTGAGGTACTTTTTTTTTTTTATTTTGCAATGCAAAAATTCAAATTTTAAAAATCCACCTCAGGGTAAGTTTTAGCAAATCCAATAACGAACTAAACATACTCAACAAATTTTCCCCTAGAAGCCTTCGTTAAGAGATATTTAACAAGAAAGGCCAAAAAACAGGGAATTTTTAGCGAATTTTTCAGTTTTTGGGCTACCAAAAGTTTTCCTGGGAGTTTGATGCTTGCGCGCACCCTCTAAATATTGTTGAGGATATCATTTCTGACCGATTCCACCAAAAAAGTCCGTTACATCACGCCAAAACCACTGGAAATGCTCCAGCGCCCGGACTATTTGTAATAGTCACAAAAGAAGCTATAGTATTTTTCCAAACAGCACTTAAAATGACATAACGCAGTTCTTATAGCACCAATTCTATGAAATTTTAATCAATGACAATAAATTTACATGCAGGAAAAATAAATGTTTAAGCATCAACAACGTTTGCTTGAAAAGCGAAACAATTAATCAAAGCGCCGGTTTCGTCTTCCAAATAAACTCGAAGTAGGTTATAGGTCACGGGCAGGTCCACTGGGAGATCAAGTTCGTAAGTTGCTGCTTCGTTAATGGGTAATGGGCAGGAAGCTCCTCCAACAAGATTGTTGCAAACATTCCTTTTAGCATCAGACAATGCATAATCCCACATCGATCCCAGTGCAGATACTAGCACCAAAGATTACCCACAAAGATACGACACTCTCAAAATTTCCCATAAGCTCCCTTGCGAGTGAATATATCAATCGACAAGGTGCAAGCGAGACAAAATTCAATTTAAAAACAAAAAAAAAATCGAAGAAAGAAAGGGTAAATAAAGAAATGTTATTTAACGAAGTGCGAAAGAGACGCACTGATTTCTCTTCTCCGCAATTTTTTGTGCCGTCTGGACTTTTATTTTGCTTGTGTGAATTCATGTACCATCTTCTTGTACTTCCAGCTCTGCATGTGTTTGTGTAGTTTGCCGTTGCTCCGCCATCTCGCCATTCCGGAGCGTGTATATGAATAGACAGAAGATCATAGATTTTTACTTTCCTTTTTCTTCGCACAGAAAGGATTACAGTGTCGTATCTTTCTGAGTTATCTTTGCTAGCACCCTAGCCGTTATTTTTTCTGCGGGTTTCTCTAAAAGTTAAAGACGTTTAATTAAAATAAATATCAACTTGAAAGCATTGCATTAGTTTATACTTAAAGCGAAGTCCACTTGCATATGAAGCTCTTCTCCTTGAGCAACTTTGCACGGAGAAATCTCGCAACCCTCAATGCGGACAGCGTTCGGAAGTGGTCCTCCTAAACCTTAAAAAATTTGCAAATACTTTCACATTCATGCAAAAACAATAAAACTAGATACTTACAATGGTCAACGGTTGTTGCCACAGACAAACTGATTAAAGTTGCGAAAACGGCAAAACTAAACATGATGATTTTCTATAGGAAGTCTTTCTGTAGAACTCGAAGTCACAATAGCGATTGCCTAAGGTTGGTTGAACTATATATATACCAGCCCATCCAACGCCAACCATCAAGCAGTAGATTAATCGCGTCATGATATGTAACCTCTATGCCAAGATATATTCAAGTTAAGGCTTAGGAGACTGGAATTTTGATAAGAACTTAGTTTTTCAAATAAGTGTTCAATCCAATTTGTAGATACGATCCACTTCAACAACTGACGATAACATCAGAAAGGAAACCCCTCGTCCAGTTTTAGATCTTTTGCAGTTTTATTGTCTGAGATTTTAGATTTGCATTATTTTTAAAAATGATTGTATAATTGAATTATTCCGAACAAAATTCAAATTGTATTTTTGATTTTTATTTTTAGTGTTTTCAGAAGGGAGAACGACACTATAGTCCAATCAGTCTACGGAAATTCTCCAGACAATTGAAGGCAGGAAAAAAATGGGCGTGTAGAACACTTAGTGTGAAGAAAGATAGCATGTTTTTGTTACGGAACTGCATTGGCGAACTTAACCTAAAAAATTCGCAAAAGTCAAAAAACCGGGTTTTCGCCAATAAAACAAAAAGCTGAGCTCAGATCCGAAAAAGGTAAATGAGAAAGTTATAGGTATTAAAATTATCTTTCAATTGATGTGGTACAAAATATTGGTTAGTGTCTTATACATGGAGAAAAATGCTAAAAACCGTTAAAAATCGCGTCTTTTTCATTTATTTTTTGCTTTTTATTGACACGACCTAGAAACTATTTAGTTGGTAAAAATGTTGCTTTTGGCAATCTGAAAACTCGAATTTTTTTGGCTTGAAATTTCGATTTTTGTAAAAAAAAGGCGTTTTCGTAAAATCCTTCGTCTACAGCTCCTCGACCTCGTAGGGTATTTTTTCGAAGCTCCTTTTCCTCGTTAAGAGTTGTACTATTATGCACTATTATTTAAAATTTGAGTTTTTCAATTTTATATACAAAAAACTCCACCGCAAAAAGACAAGTTTTTTATTTCATTATTTTTCGACTCTAAACTACTATTTAATAAAAGTTTATATTCTTTTTAGAGAATAAATAGGTAATTTGGTCATACATTATATAAATGATAATAAAAGTGGTTTTTTGGCATGGCTTTTTCCAACTATAAAAAATTTCTTTCATTTTTCAATTTACTTTTATTGTTCTCGAAAAAGCTCGTTTCTTTTGTGCATCGATTATTATCTTTGAGTAGGATAAATCGAAAGGACCATTGTACATTATGAAAATGATCAAGCTCCCATAAAGCATATTCAACAATACATGCAGATTCTTTTTAGCTCGAATTCACCGTCGAATGTCCGCCCGTATGTACAGCTCAGTTCTTGGCCATTTAAATTGGTCAAGTTTCGGGGTTTGTGAGGCTGTATGTTCTCCCTTTAAAAAGGTTAAAACCCCTACGGCCATCATATGCCCCTTAAAAGCCAAACGGCCGGTGTTCGCCCGTTACATCTAATTATCGGCACACATACAGATATCTCCGTGTAAAGAAAAGAAACCTACTTGTGATGAAGGAGTACCCGTGCAGCAGTGGCGGTTCCTCTTTGGAAGCAAAGGAAGCACTGCTTCCCTTGACCAAATAGGCAACTTCCTAAAAAAATAAATTTAAATATATCAAGATTAATCACAAGAAAAATCTTAATATATTTCCTCCTCTGGAAACACTAAGGCCACGGTCATGATATAAGCGGCGAGCGGCAGAATGACAATACTAAAGTGCCGCTCTCCGCTTAATCGAGACGTTAAGTTTTTCTGGTGCCGCTCTTATCGTGGCGAGGCCTTACACAACATGGGGAAGCTGTAATATCTCCAGCCAATCCAGCTTATTTGGCCAGAAAATCAATGTGAAAACTCCAACACATTCAATTTAATTGCACTCACACTCACGCAAAGGTTTTCGTTAATACAGAACCCTCAGAAGCTGAGCTAAACGCAGTTTCTTCGGAACCAAACAGCGGGATGTGACAACAGAAATTTTCTGTATCCACTATATTCTCTTCATTTTCTAGGTTTCGTTTTCTGGTAATCTGTTCTGGGACTGCTAAATGAGCAAAATCCCATACAAAAAAATGGCACCAAAAACTATTCCTGCCTCGCTCCCACGTTAAATCCCAATGAACTGTAATCGTAAGCGCATGTCAGCAATATAAACATAATTAGAAAAAAATAGACAGGTATAGTTTTCGTTCTTCTGTCTCACTCTTGAGCTCTTTTGAAAAGTTCGTTAAACAGGGGAAATAACCGTCACAGTTTTGGAATAAATACATTTATTTAATGAAAAAACTGCTAATAAATAAAAATGAGTGATGGAAATTTATTTCTATTAATTATAACACACATTTTATCACTTATTTTCTCCTAAATTCGAAGAAAATTTTTTTGTTTACGTAAAAAGGTTTTCTATTTCTGGAGAAAAATGGTGCCATTCAGCATCGTCAATCAGCAGTCCATTACTATATGTCAGTGCTTCGACCAATATTAAATTTTCTCTTAAAATTTGGCTTCGAAATTTTGTTTTTAGCTCTTCTTAAAATATGAGTTTTCGTTTATGTATATTGAGAAAAATTTCTATTTTGTTTGTTTTCTTCGGACTTACACATGCAGAGTTAGGTATACGCATCTATAATAACTTCGATAACTTACTTGGTTGGCTGGTTGCTAGAGCTATAAAATGGTCATTTCGTATAATATTCCATGTAACTAACATGTTCCAAATGATATTTTGTAGACTGCAAACAATTCCTTATGTTTTACTCATCTGACTCCACTATATGTTATTTTTTAGACTTTTTAGTTAAAGGTTTCGATACTTTTACTTTTATTGTTTTATTTACCTTGCGCATTGCTTCCCTTATCCTGAACCTTACGAACCGCCACTGCCGTGCAGACCTAGATTACAGGGATGCCAATTTGGGGAGAAAATGCTGAATGGGTTTTTTAGAGGCTTTTATTTTCGATTGTCGTTAAATTTTGTTCCTTCTTTTTCTAGTGTTTCGATTTCATATATAAGAAAAACGTGTGGAGCCCCCTGGTTGCTACGGCCCTGATACACAGGCAATTTTGGTCTTGGTTCAAATAAATGTATTTTGAATCTAATGACTCCAACTTTTATAGGAATAGTTGGTTTTTCATTATTGGTTGATAAACGTTGAATTTAGAAGCTTTGAATTGATTTTAAATGTTTAAACGTCAGCTGCAGCTATCCAAAATACAGAAAATAAGCAGTTCATTGCGACACTGCATCTGTGTATGAAAATTCATATCTCGAAAAAAGATATGTCAATGGATGGTTTTTATTGCCGCGATCAACATGTCAGATCCCTAATAGTTTCACATTTTGTTATTTGGAATCAAAAATACCAAAAAATTGCCTTTTTCAAACTCCGTTACGGTATATTAAAATGCTTCACCTGATTACTACTATTGGCTTATGGGTGCAGCATAGGCGCCCCGGGTCCCAGCTAGGGTTTCCAAATATCCGGATTTTCTGTAACCGAGGTTATCGGATAGTAATTTTAGAATTATCCGGCGGATACCGGTAGTCTAGAGGTAAGGCGCCTGACTGCTATCCCCAGAGGTCCCGGGTTCGAATCCCGGCGGTGCCACGGTCCTTCGCCTTTCCCACCTAACTTTCCTTCTTTCTTCTTCCCTCTTTACATTCCTGATTCCCCTGTCATAGCCTTCGCTAGTCCTTCCCCGCTCCACCAAGCGCATGCCATTGGTTGGTTGATGAGATTCAACTCGTTTCAGGAGGCATAACACTCCAGCGAGTTGTTCTCGACGCCCCGATGTCAGAGTCGCGAAATGGTTGTGAGTAGGTGGAATAAAATATCGCGGCTAGGTTGTGACAGTTACTTCCTTCTCTTCTATCTATCTTCCGGCTAGAGCTGCTGTTCGACATTCACTCTATACGAAAAATAGATTGTCGACAGTACAAAGGGACTTTCCCTAAGCCTCTAGTCTGTCACATAAAAAAAAAAAAACCGTCTAAAAATAAACAAATAATATTGAATCTCGTTATGAAAACTATTTATTTTTTATATATTACATTTTTTGATTTTTTTCATTTAAATAATAGTATTTCAGGAACACTAATGCATTAAGTGATGCACAAGAAAGACGAGATCTAATTTTGGTACAGAAATTTCCTGAAACCGCAAAAGTTCTCTCTGATTCTGTTGAAGTCGGCTTCGCTGTTTTCAGTGCCATATAAAGCAATTCAAGATTTTGTGTTCTCTTAAGAGTTTTTTTTGAAAATGTTAAATTCTTGCTTTAAAGTACTATTATTTGATATTCCTATCTGTTTAACGTTTGACGCATTTGAAATGTATGAATTTAGTTCTTTAAGTAATTTTATTTCTGATTCAACTACGGTTGTTTCTTCTTCACATATAACTTCTTCTTCACCGTCCGATTGCTGCATAGTCTTAGTCTCATTAGGAAAAAGCCTCTTCATAAGAGCTGTAGCAAAACAAAGAATAGATTTTGTGGGAGTATTGTTTAAAGTTGGATCAACAAGACATTTTATTAAAGCCGTAATATTGTCATTTGTCCGCGATTCAATGCGATTTTGAATTGACTGGAACAAATCTCTAGCTATTTCTGATTTGATTGCTTCCATTTTGTTTCTTAAAAAAGATAAAATACCTTCAGCACTAAAAAGATTTGCGTCTTTTCGACTTAATGCTTCGACTGCTAGTTTTATAGGCTGTAGGGAAAGATTGACATATTTCAATAACTCCAAATCAACTTTTTCCATCAAATAATAAGAATTTAAATCTTTTAAAGCTTGTGAAATATGCGTTTTCAACTTCAAAAACCTTTCTATCATGGGCGCAATTGAGTTCTATCGAATTTTTATGTCTAGCAGTGGTTCATACTCACATTGGAATTCATTTTTAACATGATTTTGCAGAATACTATTACGTACCGGAGAATATCTAAAAAAGCACACAATTTTCCTAACTAGTTTCAGTTAGTTCAAAAATAGTGATATTTTCCTCTTCAAAATTTTCAATCTCGGGCTCATCATTAAAAGAATCTTCAAAATCATCTGTATCGTCGTCAAAATCTTCTTCATGCGATGTTTGATCAGATTCATGATTTTTATAAAAATAATCACAAACTCCTAAATGTATACTGTGGCCGCTCACCAAGTAAACATTCTACGTAAAAGATGAAATTGCACATGATCCGTGCTGTTGAGACGTCAATAACAACTTTTATGTATGTAGTACAGTTATGATTTAAATTCACAGGTATTTAACGAAGGAAAAAGGCTCCGTAATTTAAAAAAAATGTCTTCGCTGTTGACGGTCGTACGGTTAATTTTTTTTATTTTTAAATTAGTAAAAAGAATATAAACTTATCAAATAGTAGTTTAGAGTCGAAAAATATTGAAATAAAAAACTTGTCTTTTTTGCGGCAAAAAAACTTGTCTTTTTTGCGGTGGAGTTTTATGTATATAAAATTGAAAAATTCAAATTTTAAATAATAGTGCATAATAGTACAACTCTTAACGAAGAAAAGAATGTCGTTCGAAAAAATGCCCTACGAGGCCGAGGAGCTGTAGACGAAGGATTTTACGAAAACGCCTCTTTTTTACAAAAATCGAAATTTCACCCATATTTTACTAAATTTCAAGCCAAAAAAAAATTCGAGTTTTCAGATTGCCAAAAGCAACATTTTTACCAAGTAAAAAGTTTCTAGGTCGTGGCAATAAAAAGCAAAAAATAAATGAAAAAGAGGCGATTTTTAACGGGTTTTAGCATTTTTCTCCATGTATAAGACACTAACCAATATTTTGTACCACATCAATTGAAAGATAATTTAAATATGTACCTATATTTTTCTCATTTAACTTTTTCGGATCTGAGCTCAACTTTTTGTTTTATTGGCGAAAACCCGTTTTTTTGAAGTGAAAACTTCTTTAGCCGCGTTGGGCACTTTTTGACAGGGGAAAATGTTATGTTAACTTTTTGATCTTGAATAAAAAAATAAATCTGACCGCCTACTATTATTCAATTAAGTATCGAAAATGAAAATATAAAACCAGTCATTTTGACTGATGTGTTAAATAATCTGTTTTCCAAATTTGTTTGGATCCTTGATCCTGAAGATGTCTTCAGATGCAGCTGATCTAAAAAATGATGCTATCGTAAAAAAGTCAAATGTTCTGCTTTTGTCAGAAACTCGTATGAAAAACGAAGAACCACTTGATGTTCCGAATTTCAACTTTGTTGTAAGTTATAAAAGACCCGAAGTTCCAGCAGCAGGAGTAGCTATTTATCACAATACTCAAGATACGCCACACTTCATTACTTCATATATGGACATACATACTAAATTCACTAGAAGCATTGGTGTTAGGCGAAATATGCGTTGCTCGTTGCAGTTCCGAGAATGGGCAATACATATTAGGTCTGTTCCCGTACCTGCAGAAAGTGCAGAATCTGCAAGTTGCTTCGAATTACTTAACAGAATTCTGTTCCCGTACTTATACTGCAGCCGCCATACTCATTTCCCCACCCTGCAGTAAGAAGCAGAAACTTGCAGAAGCTACAAGCTGCTGTAACCTGCTGCAGCAAATTTTTGAAATATGGAAATGTCAAAACTGGGATTGCCGTGTTCGTTGTAAACGTTAGATGTTTGTAAAGTGCTCTAAAACAGATTAAAAACAAAAGAATAATCGTTCTTCTTTTCGATTTCAGAAAAACTGCAGAATCTGCAGAAACATGTTCCTGTACTTTCTTTATTTCATCCCTACCTCTCAATAAGCAACTTGCAGTAAGTGACAGAATGCAGAAAGTATGGGAACAGACCTATTAATGGTTGCCGTTTATATTTCGCCTGGAAAATCTATGAGACAGATACAACAATTTTTATTCGAAAATTTGATTATTTATACAAAAGAAGGTTGTGAAATTCTCGAAAAAAGATTCGGCGTAAAATATGATAATGTACCGATGATTTTAAGTGGAGACTTCAATATTAACTTTGCAGATGATAAAAATCTACCATTAATTGAATTTTTAAATGCAACACTTAATTTAAATATGTCCAATGATCGGAAACTTAGTACTACCAAATATAAAACGACGATCGATGCGGTTTTTACGCGATACTTAGATAAATTTGAATCAAACATTTTCATTTCTTACTTTAGTTACCATAACCCGATTGTATCTTTTTCACAATAAGTGCTAATGAAATAGGATGGTCAAAATTGCTACAATTATTACATAATTTAAAAAATAATTCTGAGATATCGGTTGAAGATGCAGCAGCATTAAATTTTATAGAAAACAGTACATTTATTAATGAAGACGCAGTTACTTGTGCTACATATTTTAATAAGTTGGTTAATGTCCTAATGAAAATACTGCAATCAAAAAGATTTAGTCCTTTGAAGAAATATAGAATTTTGTATTACTTTAAAAGAATCGAATTTCAACATCTAAGTTCTAAGTTTTCACTTCTATCGGCAGTCCCTATAACTGCCAATTTTTTTGAAGTAAAACTTCTTTAGGGACGTTTGCTTAAAAAAATTTACATGAGAGTGAATCAATTTCATTCGTGTAACACTCACACATGAAAAGTCGTCAGAACTTTTGTATAACGATGGGAAAAGGGGCGGACGGGGTACAAGAGACGATTACACTCGGGGCTGTGTGTGCAACAGTTAAAACACTCTGCCTTACTGCATAGATTTTCTGGCATGTTGTCGCCCGGACTTTGCTTTAGTATCTCATTAGGAATACAAATTCACCATTCTGTAGAGGTGAATTATTTCAGATTTTTCTTGTGGTTTGGTCACTGGCCGGGCTTATGCCGCGGACACTTTGGAGTTGACTGACATGTTGGAAGCGGCATATACGAGAAGAATTTTCGGCGGTGGTTTGGGTGCATAGAATACCAAAAGGGAGTGGTGAATTAAATGTGTGAGGTGCTGTTGTTTAAAATTGATACCCACTTCCCCTTTGGTGAGATGTGCTGGACCTTTCCCCTTTTTAAATTACAATTTTTTTAACTTGCACAAATCACTGACATATAATAATGGACTGCTCATCAGCAATTATTCCCTTACAAACCGATGGCACCAAAAAGGTATAGTCGCTCGCTCATCCATAAGCCCCCAAACTGACAGAAGCACTCAGAAATAAAATCAATTAGAAAAAAATAGACGGGTATAGTGATGTTTATATCTTTTGCGTTAAATCAATTAGAAAAAAATAGACGGGTATAGTGATGTTTATATCTTTTGCTCTTTTCCCCATAAGCCCCCGGTGAGAATGTCAGTTGCTAAGACAGGCGTTGAGAACTTAAATCAGATACACATAAAATTTGCAAATTAATGAAAAAAAGGCATTTTAAAAGGTGAAAAAGTGAAAATAGTGTTTATTAATTTTTTTAAACAAAACATTTGTGTTGTTTCAATGTTTTAAGTACGTATTTAAAAAAATGTAAATTTCAAAAGTGATTCCGGTGTTTACATGGAGTGAAAAAAGGTTTGTAGCCTATGGAACAAATTGGTGCCATGAAAAATTTCTCATAAGCAGTCCATTCTATATGTCAGTGGCACAAATCGACGAATCGTTTATGTCAAAACATTACACTGTTGTGAAAACCGTTCCTGATATGTTTTTTGGGTCGCTGATTACGAAAATCAGGGTCCCACAGTCTTAAAATATGGATATCACCTTTAAATATGCTTAAAAATTTCCCTTTTTAAGTGTTTTCGCGATAATTTTAATTATAATCAAAAACAATCTAATAAAATACATTTTTTGCAATATTTATATTCAAAGTGGTTGATTTATAACAAAGCATATTTTATGATAAGGGATAATAGTAAAGGGATGAAACTATCCCTACATCGACTGAAAATATAAAGGTTTGCAAAAAATGTTTTTTCAACTTTATGCTTCGAATTCGGTTTAATCAGCCAAAATAAATTATTTTCAACTACGCATAGAAAGAAGAATTTGAAAAAAGGTTGATTGCATATCTTTTTGCTCCCTCTAAAATTAATTGGCTCCCTAATAGATTGTATGGGACGAAGTAATCAGGCAATTGACTAGGTGGCCATAAAGGGTGCCAATACCATACTCAAGTAGACTGACTCCCGTTCGCGTAGGTAAAGTTTCATTGTATGTGGTTGGCGGACTGCTTGGTAAAACAACACCTGGGTTTGGAATAGTCTATGCTGATGCGGATGCAATTATTAATGATCATGAATGTAGCGGGAGCGGAGCATGCATACAGCTGGTGACATACCCAAGCGTACATGCGTTCAATTCGTTGATAAATAATATAGAAATGTGTGTATTCAAATGCGGCCTGACGGAATGTTCCATTAATGGAATGCATGCCACGCAAAGGTCGGACTATTTTTAACTTTTTCTGTAATGCCGCATTCGAAATAGCACACACAAGTATGCACAACAAACACATGCACCTTGCATGCACTCGTTACTTAGATTTTCGGGCTATGTGTGAAAGCCGGGACGGAAAAAGCCATGCAATTTTATGAACCTCTGAATGCAATGCATGTACGCTTGCATATGTCACCAGCTTACTTCCATGAGGCGAATGTTTAGATTTTCGTGCCTGTGGCGGTAGTATCCATGCCTGTGGCGGAAGCGTGCATACCCGTGTGGGATGCGCACTTGTATGCTATACGTACTAGGTGCACCGCGTGTATGCTTTTAAGAAAATTAGCCAATCAAAATTATTTTTACTCCGTTACTTTTAGGTTTTAATGTAAATAGGAATTCATAAATATTTTCAAATAGTATTTGTATCAAGTCCGTCAGTAAATTCGTCACTATTCTTCCTGCATCTGTCGTTGGCCTGAATTTTCTCAAGCGTACTATAGATCCGACAGACTTTCCACTATATCTATTGCATATTACTAGCCGTTGGGCACAAAAGTTGTACTTCTAAAGTGTGGTCTTAAGCACACTCATATTTTTTTTTTACTTTTGCGAATTTTTTAGGTTAAGTTCGCCAATGCAGTTCCGTAAAAAAAAACATGCTATCTTTCTTCAAATTAAGTTCTACACGCCCATATTTTTTTCCTGCCTACAATTGTCTGGAAATTAACATTGTGAATCCGTAGATTGATTGGACTATAAAGGTTTTTGGGGTCGCTGATCACAAATAATTTATTTTTGCCTGACAGTACGCTCACAATCGAATTTAAGGCATAAACTTGAAAAAAAAATTTAGTACAAATCAACCACCTTCGCAAATCAATATTAAAAAAAGGTTATTTCATGCATTAGTTTTCATTATTATTGAAATAATCGCGACAAACCCCTAAAAAAGGGTGTTTTTTGCATTTTTAAGAGTGACGCCCATGCCCCAAAAACCGGGTTCGATTTTCTTAATGGTGTTATTTTGGAACACCCAAACGCGCCGTTTTGAATGTACTAATAGTGTCGTTATCCCTTCTGAAAACACTAAAAACAAAAATCAAAAATAAAATTTGAATTTTGTTCGGAATAATTCAATTATACAATCATTTTTAAAAATAATGCAAATCTAAAATCTCAGACAATAAAACTGCAAAAGATCTAAAACTGGACGAGGGGTTTCCTTTCTGATTTTATCGCCAGTTGTTGAAGTGGATCGTATCTACAAATGAGATTGAACACTTATTTGAAAAACTAAGTTCTTATCAAAATTCCAGTCTCCTAAGCCTTAACTTGAATATATCTTGGCATAGAAGTTACATATCATGATGCGATTAATCTACTGCTTGATGGTTGGCGTTGGATGAGCTGGTATATATAGTTCAACCAACCCTAGGCAATCACTATTGTGACTTCGAATTCTACAGAAAGACTTCCTATAGAAAATCATCATGTTTAGTTTTGCCGTTTTCGCAGCTTTAATTAGTTTGTCTGTGGCAACCACCGTTGACCAGTGTAAGTATCTAGGTTTATTGTTTTTGCATGAATGTGAAAGTATCTGCAAATTTTTTAAGGTTTGGGAGGACCACTTCCGAACGCTGTCCGCATTGAGGGTTGCGAGATTTCTCCGTGCAAAGTTGCTCAAGGAGAAGAGCTTCATATGCAAGTGGACTTCGCTTTAAGTATAAACTAATGCAATACTTTCAAGTTGATATTTATTTTAATTAAACGTCTTTAACTTTTAGAGAAACCCGCAGAAAAAATAACGGCTAGGGTGCTAGTATCTGCACTGGGATCGATGTGGGATTATGCATTGTCTGACGCTAAAAGGAATGTTTGCAACAATCTTGTTGGAGGAGCTTCCTGCCCATTATCCGTTAACGAAGCAGCAACTTATGAACTTGATCTCCCAGTGGACCTGCCCGTAACCTATAACCTACTTCGAGTTTATCTTGAAGACGAAACCGGTGCTTTGATTAATTGTTTCGCTTTTCAAGCAAACGTTGTTGATGCTTAAACATACATATGTATATTTTTCCTGCATGTAAATTTATTGTCATTGATTAAAATTTCATAGAATTGGTGCTATAAGAACTGTGTTATGTCATTTTAAGTGCTGTTTGGAAAAACACTATAGCTTCTTTTGTGACTATTACAAATGCTTTTCAGCAACAGGGGTGGTAGCACGTACGAGGTGTGACAATTAAGTAATGAGACTGACGATATTGCCGCGATTGTGTAACCCTGCGACCTTGAAATTCCCTTTCCCTTCTCTCGGCATCCTTCCCCTCTCCATTGATATATTTGCCATCGCTCTAGCTTGTTTAGTTCGCCTGCTCTGTCGTGTTGAGTATGTTGAAGATAATTGAAGACGAATAAATTACACGTAATGGAAACAAACAATATACTTTTATTAATCAAGAATTCAGATACATAAACTTCACGATGTCTACAAGTCGAATATAAAAAAAGACTTAACTAAGAACTAAGATGATCAAGCAAGACGGAAATGACATCTCGAAACCATTTTGATGTTACTTGTGTTGAGGCCAACTCACAATACCCTAGATGACATGTCGTTGGATACTCAACAATCACCGCCTATCCAAGGCACATGTCGACTAAGCGTTCCGACGAGTCCAAAGGTTTCGTAAGTGGATCCGCAGGATTATCTCTCGTACTGATGTACGATAACTTAACTTCTCCAAATCTCATCATTTCCTGGATGAATTTGCATTTGACGGACAAATATTTTGTACGTAGTTTGGTCTTTTGGTTTTCAAGAAGTTGAATGGCTGGCGAATTGTCTGTGTACATGTTGATTGGTGTGACGATTTTATGTCCTATTTCGGTGCATAGCCGTTCAATCCAATACGACTCAGTCAATCCCATTGCCACGGCCGATAGTTCTGCTTCGCAGGTGCTAAGTGCGACGGTTCGTTGCTTCTGACTGAGCCATGAGATGATTGCGTCGCCAATTTTAATTACAACACCACTATGTGATCGGCGGTTCTCAACGTCGTTGGCGAAGTCAGCATCACAATAACAATTTAGATTGTTGCCCGCTGCTGTGATGCGAAGTTTCTTCGATTTTGTGTTGAGCAAGTATTTCAGCACATGGCACGCAGCATGCCACAGTTCAGCGGTGGGATGATGAAGAAAGCGAGTCAATTGAAATACACTTGAAGCGACGTCAGGTCGTGTGTTGGTGACATACATCAGTGATCCCAATAATTCTGCCAGTGGATATCTTGTGTCGATTGGTTGATTGAGCGTCTCATATAGATGTGTGATTCCGGATGACAGGGGTTTGGACAGTCTCGCAGGCTTTATGTTGAACCTACTAGCGATGGCTTCTATATATTCCGCTTGGTCGATGTGATATCCCTCAGAGGATTCTTTTATGTTTATACCTAGGAATTTAGAGATTTTCCCTAAGTCCTTAATTTCGACGGATCGACGAAGCTGGGCGATTAATGCATCGATGTCTGTTTTACATCTGCCGCAGATGAGCAAGTCATCCACGTAAACAAGGACGATCAGATTGCTCGAAAAATAAATGGATGAATCCACTTCCGCCTGCTGCAACCCGGCAGCAACCAGCAACACGTTTAATTTGTCGTTCCAGCACTTTGATGCTTGACGTAATCCGTACAGGGACTTGTTAAGTTTCCACACTGTGTTAGGCGCATGGTAGCCCGGTGGAGGTTCGATGTATATTGACTCTTTCAGGTCTGCATATAAGAACGCGGTTTTTACGTCGCAATGGTGGATTGACCATTTTCGTTTGTATGCCACGGATAAAACGAGACGTACCAACGAGTGACTCGCAACTGGTGAGTAAGTGTCACAAAAATCAACTCCTGGGTCTTGGCTGAAGCCTTTCACTACAAATCTGGCTTTGAACCTATCAATCGAACCATTTGTCTTGGTTTTGATTTTGTATAGCCAACGAGATTTTAATATCTTACCGTGAACATCTGTTTCTCCCACCGTATTGAACACATTTAGTTTGCTTAACTGATAAAATTCATCGTTCATCGCCTGTATCCAATCTTCTGAGTGTTCGCTCTCTATTGCCTGATTGTATGTATTTGGAACAGCAACAGTCGTAAAACACATATAATCTTGTAAATGATGAGGCAATCGAACGTTCCTCTTAGGCCGGTTATCATTAATGTCGACGTCTGGTTCAGTGTCATGCGGGGCGACAATTGTCGTTTGACTTGAATTTGACACATCGTTGACTTCTTCAAGAAGCGATTGATTGTCGATGTCATCTATGGTGGCTACTATTTTTGTAATTGATTCGTTAAGTGGCTTGGTGTTTTCTTCCTTTGTCGTATCATATAGTGTATGGTTGAACACTCGTACATTTCTTGAATATATCACGTTGCCAGTTTTCGGATCAAGCAGTTTCAACTTATTGGGATGTTGAAATCCGACCACCATCATTTTAACTCCACGAGTTTCAAATTTATTTTGGAATTGGTTTTTCTTGACGTAGGCAACGGCGCCAAATCGATGCAGTTTTCTGTAATTAGACTCTCTGTTTAGCATTAATTTATAAGGGGTTTTACCTTGAATAACGTCTAGAGGCAAAGAATTCTGTAAAATCGTTGCATGTGTCACCGCCAAGTGCCAAAATTTAGATGGCAGGCGAGCTTCATTAATTAAACAGCGAGACATTGTTACCAGTGAACGAATCTTCCTCTCAGCTACTCCATTCGACTGCGGTGTGTGTGGTGTTGTCGTCAAGTGCTCAATGCCATGTTCATCAGTGAACATTTTTATTCTTTCATTAAGGAATTCTCCCCCGTTGTCTGTGAAGAGTGTTTTTAACTTGTGACCCGTTTGACGTTCCGCCCAGCAGACGTAGTACAAGAAAACATTATAAAAATCCGATTTTTGCTTGATGCAGAATGTAGCACAATGACGGCTATAGTCATCTATAATCACCGCCATATATTTATCTTCGTCGACGCTAGATGGAAATGGTCCACACAAATCGGCATACACTACTTCAAGAGGTCTTGTCGTTATTGTGGGTTTTTTTTTGAATTGTGGTTTAGTAATTTTATTCTCGGCACAAATGTCACAATCCTTTATCAACTTGATCTTGAGTTCAGGCAACATCTTTTTTAACACTGCGAGTTTGTTGTTGCCTACATGACCCAGTCTCGAATGCCAGTCGTTGCCACTGTCTTCAATCTTGGTTGTGTTAAGATATGCGATAAAAAGACCGCTTGCCACTTCTACTGTTGGAACTTTCAGTATCAATTTGTTATCTTTGAAGATGGACCATCCATCTCTATCAATTACTTGGTTATATCCTTCTTTGTGTAGCTGGGGGATAGATATCAGGTTATCTCCGTGGGGTACGTAAAATCCATTGAGTGACAGCTTTCCGCACGTGGTGTCTGCCTCGAAAGTCCCACTGTAATGTGCCACGACTGTATTATTTCCAAATACATGGATGACAATTGGTGTTTCAAGCCTAATCAGATTCGTAAATAAGGATTTTTCTTTACAATAATGATGGGATGCAGCGCTATCTAGTATCCATCCTTCTGTCATATTATGTTGTGCCATTAGGGCATTTGCTTCAATTTTGTGCGATGTTTTGTGTCCATGATCACTTTTGTTCCTGTTGGCTGATGTAGACCTATTTTGTTGGTTCTTTAGGCGATAGCATTCGCTTCTATTGTGATTCCTTCTTTTGCAGAATGTGCAATATTTTGTTGTAGTTTTTAACGCCATTTTGTTTGTGGAACTTGTGTTGATTGAAGAGTTTGTTTTTATGGATGCTTCGCGGGAAATCGACGGAAAAACCTTTTCAATTGACAAACATTTATCTGTGGTGGATATTTGTAGTCTCTCGGGGAGATCAAGTTTTGTTTGTGATGACAATTGGTGAAGGACAATTAGGACGAAGCAATGTTCGGGCATTTTTAATTTTTCATCCGCCACATTGTTAATTTTATAGTAGTGGTTTTTTAATGTATTTAAATTTTCGTCGATTTTGCTCAAGTCATTTAATTTTATGTTGAGAATTTGATTGATGACTGTCATTTGGTTGGACACCCCCGATGTTTCGTATCTAGTTAACAATTCATGCCACACATCGTAGGCGTTGGTGTATTCTGAAATGGTGCTGGCTATTTGGTTGCTTATTGATTCTATTATCAACCCGTATGCATTTTCTTGCATTTCATCGCCGTCGGCTAATTTTTGAACAATTGCCTTCTTACACTTATTTTTAATGAGTACGGCGAGCATTTGTACTTTCCAACCAGGGAAGTTATCGTTTCCAGTCAATTGCTCTAAACTTGATTTTCTTCCCGCCATTTTGTTTGGTTCTTGCTTGTTCAATTTTTAATTTTCCTAACTATGTAATTTTTCGATCAGCAGAGCTTCGTGCTGATAACGTGTTGAAGATAATTGAAGACGAATAAATTACACGTAATGGAAACAAACAATATACTTTTATTAATCAAGAATTCAGATACATAAACTTCACGATGTCTACAAGTCGAATATAAAAAAAGACTTAACTAAGAACTAAGATGATCAAGCAAGACGGAAATGACATCTCGAAACCATTTTGATGTTACTTGTGTTGAGGCCAACTCACAATACCCTAGATGACATGTCGTTGGATACTCAACAGAGTAAACGTGTGTTCGTGGTGTAGATGCATTTCCGAATGCACATCAAATTCTCCGCATTATGGCTATTTTTCCTGTCACTATCGCGACAAATGAACGCTCCTTCTCTACCCTACGTCGTCTTAAAATGTATCTCAGATCAACCATTTCTGAAGATCGGCTAAACGGTTTAGCCTCCCTCAATATACATACATCGTGAGGTCGAAATTGATGTGCGAAAAGTTCTTTTCGGTTCGTCGAAGAGTTAATATGATAAGTAACAATTTTTGATTTTTAATTAAATATATTTGATGATAAAAAAAACTGTTTTGTTTACTTTTTGTCCTAAAATATCTACTTCTACCAACGCTTTAGACTGTCATAAAAATATATAAGGTCAGACCCCCCTCCCCTGGAAGATTCCTGCGCACGGGCGTGATTCAAGTGCATAAATGTTCATGGCCTCAACGAAAACTTCAGACTTCAAATGAAGCCAGTTGCGATGCGATTGAGTTTTTGGCCCCTGTGCTGAATGTCGAGTCGTGATTTGTGACAAGTTTTTTGAGTTGAAGAAAGTGGCGTTTCAGACGAATTGCGACTTTCAGCATAGATGGCTAAACTCGCACTTAGCACTTCCACTCTAGGCCACTATGCTGAAAATCGTAATTCGATTAAAACGTCACTTTCTTCAAATCAAAAAACTTGTCACAAATCACGACTCGACATTCAGCACAGGGGCCTTTATATTGCTGGCACCTGTACACCTCACGAGTCCTGAAGAAAACCCTGTCCATTAAATGAGCGCTGTGCTCGAGGACCGGGGGTAGCGTATCATTTTGGGATAGAGAAGAATTTGAAGCAAACAGAGATGCTAATAAATCGGCCTTGGATTTTCTGTCTGTTATCACCTTTTCATCGTGGATGAATGAAGGAGTTGTGGAGGTGGTGAAATTCTTCTTGATGGAACTTACCAAGGACCAGAAGTTTTTGCTACCAGAGGTTGCATTAAGGAGTTTACTTCTCAACTTGCTGTCAAATAAATTTTTGACATTCCTGATGGTGACTTTACAGGAATTTCTTAGTTTTATATACTCTGCACGGAGCGATTCACTCGGGAAGCTCTTGTAAGCTCGAAAGGCGGCTTCTTTATTTCTGATTGCATTCATACACTCCTGATTAAACCATCTGTTGGGCCTAGCCTTCACAGATTTAGTAGAATGAGGAATGAACAAATGCATTCCTGCCTGTATGATTCTAGTGAAACGGATAGCGGCAGAGTTGACGTTTTTATTACGGAAACACTGGTTCCAGTCAGTAGATTGGAAAAAATTAGTAAGCCCCAGCCAATTGGCCTTCCCATAATGCCATACAGTTCTTCTGACTGGTTTGGGAGGGGTGGGAAATTTGAATGGGAAGCTAGCGCTAACTAAGCAGTGGTCCGAATTGCCAAGAGGTGAATCAACTGTGACGGTATATCGTGCTGGATGAGAAGTAAGGAAAAGATCAAGGAGATATCTTCCTTGATCAGCAACATCAGGGACTCTTGTGGGATGATCCACAATTTGATGCAAGTTATTGATGTCTGCAAAGAGCTCTACGTCCTTGCCAGAAGCACTGGTGCCATTTGAGTAAGTCAGCCAGTTTACATTGTGAACATTGAAATGCAACGATGATTTCACACTCAGGATTGGACGATAAAAATCCCGAGATTTGTTCGGAAATAGTGTCAAATGATGAAGTGGAGGCTTCGTTACTTATTTTAGGGCTTCTGTATAGGAAGCAAAAGAATATGACGTGGTTTCGGATGATGATTTTAATCCAAAGTGAGTTAAAATCTGAAGAAGTGCTTTTGCATATTTTATAATGAGCCACGTCATCCCTAACGTAGATGGCAATGCCCCTATGGGGAGAGAGATTATGCACTAAAGTGTACCCCGATATCTGATATTGACTTAAGTCATTATCGGGTGATATTTGGGTTTCACTAAGTGCGAGGATTGGGGGTTTAAAGTTTAATAAGCGGCACTCAACAAAAGAGAAGTTCGCATGAAGTCCACGAATGTTACAGAGGTCAATAACAAAGCTTGACTTGTAACGGGACCTCGGTTGCGCGGGCTCAATCGCCACATTCTTAGAGATATTTCCCGGAATTACATCTGCCGCAACCATCAGAGTCAACGAAATTTGACTGCGAAAGTAAACGATCAGCGTAGTCTCTACCATCACGGCTGCCGACTCATCAGCAGCCGATAACATCGAGGAAGAACGTGTTGACGATGTTCTACCTTTACGAACCTGCTGAGTAATGTGTAGAAGAAACAAACAAAGGAACTGAGGCAGGAAGTTCCTGTACAATTGGAAAACAGAAAATCACCCCTCCTCCCCCCCAGAAAAAGACAGTCAAGCCAGTGAATGCTGATGCAGTGGTATTGGATTACATAAATTCAAAAAAGAAAGTCGTTAGTGATAATCCTAGGAAACAGTTTTTATTGAGTTTACTTCCAGAAGTGGAAGACATGACTGTACCACAATTCAAGAAATTTCGGAGGGGTGTTCTTCATTTGATAGATCAGATTGATGAACCAGAATGGACATATCAGCAACCACCGATAAGTCCAAGAATCTCAACACCGTCATGGTCGGGGGATTCTTCACAATCTCCATCCAATCAGCTTCTACATCCTCAAAACTACATTGAGGAAGGAAATGAGCGACTGTATACTGAACTGGCACCTTTTCTTAATAAACCCTTACAATAACTTACTTTTTTTTGTCTTATATTTAGTAATGGGATACATTTGGCTATGATTAAACGGTTTTGACTTACCTCAGTGTTATTGTTATTTTTTCCTCGGCACTCAGAGCTAACCTCCAGTTGGTGTCCTTCTTTGTTATTAGTGGGCTAACTAATTCCACCAAACGTTCAAAAACAGGCTTCGACATTAAAATCCTTAAATTTGACAGGATCACTGCACAATTGACGAGCTACAACGTATGATATCAATGAATTTAGTAAAAATTGCCATCCGAATACTTTGTTTTCAGTTAAAGGACGATGCAGAGACTTTTTGAGGGAAATTTCTTGAAGAAGTAGATGCTGTTTTGTTTTCGTTGGTTGCCATTTTCAAATAACTCAATTGAGGGGACATTTTTCATTGCGGACTTTGTTAAAGTGCGTAATGGAATGTCAATAATGACTAGATGCAAACATGCGAATGCGGTTTGTTTTACCGCGAAAAAGGTCTAACTTTGAACCATCGACAATGATGAATCTGTTTTCTTGCAAAAATGCTTTCAAAGGTGTTTTTGTTGTCGAAATCCTAGACGAACTTTATCAAATTGTTGCTTGTAAAAGCTGTACATGTGTAGCGTATACATATCTCTTGAAACGGGTCAATAGATTTAACGTTTGAATGGGGCCGACCTTTTTCAATATCATTGTGTATTCCATTTCAACCTGGAGCAGAAAAAATCAGATATTTGCATTCATTGAGATAGCTTTTTCTGCTTTCAATTACCTTCTAGCTCTGTGTTCTTTCAGATTCAAATTGAAAAAGAAACCAAATTAACCTCTGAAATTTATTTCGAAATCATATTATAATATGGATCATGACCCAACACAACTCATATGATTTAGTAAGTATACGTTTCAAGAAACTTAGGGGAGAAATAACGAGTTTTAAGGCCACCACACACGGTCAAATTGGATGTACATCGAAGGCCGAATGTACAACCAAAACTATCGATTGTGGGCCGGTCGGCCGACCAAAAATCATTGCGCTTATGGGTTTGATGAAAATCTGGATGTAAATCCAATTTGACCGTGTATGGGGGCCTTTAGGGGAATATAGAGCTATCTCTAGGGTATTCAGGGGAGAAACCCACTAATGGTCTGGTAGCACTGGTCGAACCCATATAAAAGCTCACCTCTACTTTCTACAATTCTTGAGAATGTTCTTATACGTCTTGTGCTTTGCGTCCAATCACAGATACCCCGTTTATGACTAGGTTCAACCTGGGTTCAACCCAGTCATAAACGGATGTCGAGAAACTGGGTCCATTCAACCCAACTCAGCTTTCCTACCTGGATCGAGTTGATATTTCACCTCATATTCGCGGGTTGAGTTGAAATTGGTTTGAAGTGACATTCGTTTTGTTTGTTTGCGGTCCGTGAAGCTCGCTTTCAGCGTTAGTTTTGTGTTCGATGTTTTTTTGGGCACAGGAATAAAGAATTATTTCGTTCTGAATATTTTCGTATCTCTAAATGCGAATTTCACATAAAAATTTGAGGTTATGTTTTGATATCAGTTCAACTTCATTTTAACCTAAAGTGAACTCAACTCGACATCATATACGGTGGTCGAAATTTCAACTTAACCTCGACTCAACTTTTCAACCTAGTCATAAACAAGGTAAAAGATATAGTCATATCATCTGCAAAGACTAGTATCTGAGACATTCTTTTGCTCCATGGCGCTGCTGTGCAGGCACTTTTATCTATCTTCTTCTTGCGTTGCATTTCAAAAGGCTACAAAAACTTCAACTGTATCAAGACAAGCTTTAATAAAAACATAACTATATTTAAATATTTATCATAAATTATATAATATCATGTGTTTATCCCTTTTTATCCTATTACATCATCTAGAATAAGAAAATAATTTTTTTCTAAAACAATCGGAAGATTTATTTTTGTAAAATTATCCTAAAACTTAAGTAGATGCAGGTGCCTCACTTATTGTCGTCATTTTCATTGATTTTTGGAATAGTAAATAAACTGGAAGGTAAGCAAATACAAGTAAATTAATTAACATAATTAAAAGTAAATTAAAAATTTGGCCATGTTCATAAATGCAAGGTTTGTTTCACAATGCAGGCAACCTTGCAATCGCTTGCTTGTCAGATTAGTCATTTGCGAATTGTTTATGGTTGCTTAGGGGTAGGGGATGATACACGGGTAAACATAATGATCATCGCGAATTTTTCCTGCGCAGTTCGTGGGTCAAAGGAAGGGAAAAGTTGAAGTTTGCGGTGTTAACTGCAACTAGAAACGATTTCTAGTTTTCCTCCAGTTACATGAAAAATGTTTATGTATGGGTAACTGTCTTCTTCTTCTTCTTTCATTTATTCGACTTCAAATACAATTACAAAAGAAACAATTCAACTTAAGATAACTTGTTTTACAATTATTGATGGACTATAATGTTCGGTCCATTTGACTTAATTTATTTTAATCCTGCCAAGCTTTGTGCAATAATTATCATTTATTCAGCGCATTTGCGACTGATGCGCCCTAGTATTCATAACATTCCCTCAGTGGGGTAAAAAAACTTACATCTAACTTAACCTAAAGAACACGTCATCTAAAAATAACGAGTGTATTAGAGTGAAGCTCCATACACAAGAGATGACGTGTTCTATCACAGTATACACTGTATATGATGGCAGGTTTTCTTATGTATTAGATTATAGAGTATTATGCCCTATACATGACATTTTTTGTTTTTAATTCAAAAGACATATTTAATAATACATGTAAGCATAGTCCTCAGGTATAATGGAGGGTATGTTTACAGTATAACAGAGTTCGTAACAAGAAAATGTAGTAGAATTCATTTTTATAATATTCTTAAAGTAAACAAAATTATTAAATTGGAAAAATTAGTATACATAATTATTCTGAAAATACAAGTAAATTACTAATTTTAAGATAAATAGTAAAGTTTGTAGTACATATGTAACATGTTCAATAATGATATCAGGGAGGTCCAGATAATAATTTTGTGAAGCTATGGAAATAAAATAATGTAATAAAAATTTATCTTCTATTTTGCGGGGGGGCAAAACTTCCTTCATAGAATCTCGGAATTACATTAATTTCATCCACCGGTTCAAATAAGTGACTTGAACTAGGGTTGCATAAGCTTAAGGGTGTGATATAGAATCTTTCCGATAGGGGGACAACCGTGTCTCTTCTGTATATTTCATTCAAAAGAATGTTCTCATGGTTTTCAAGATTATTTAATATTTTTAAGGTCAGTTTAATAGCATAAGTTAGTAAAGGGGTTATTTTAGCTTTATCATAAATATTTTTATTCGAAAATCTTTTATTTTCGGATTTAAAGTATAGATTGGTGCAGGCTCTAAGAATCTTTCTTTCAAATCGTTCAATCTCTTTCCCTACTGATGGGGAGATTGAAAACCATATAGGAAAGCCGTAGATTAAAATAGGTCTAATCAATTGTTTATAAATTAAAAGTTTAGATTTCGCATGTAAAGACACATTACTTAAAAGTGGCATCAGGGCCTTAGAGACTTTAGCTGCTTTAGTGAGAGCCTTTCTGCCTTGTAAGTTAGGTTTGAGTAGATTATTAAACGATATTCCTAGGTATTTCAATTCATTGGTGACTTTAATTGGGGTGTTATCTAAAAAGAGTTTAATATTTTTACATTTGTTGACGATATTACTAATTCCCCTACCAGAGGCATTTCTAAAACAAATCATTTCTGATTTACTGGAGTTTATTTTAATTCCCCAGTCAGTGTAAAATCTATTTATGATTATGATGTGCTCTTGGACCACCTTGCGAGCCATTTCAGGAGTCCTCGCACTTCCATATACTAAGGTGTCATCTGCGTAGAGAATTGAGGTGGAGTACAGATTATTAGAGCTATAATGAAGGTGTGGGAAATCAGCTAGAAACAGATTATACAGTTTTGGGCCCATCAGGGAGCCTTGAGGTACGATGGGTAACTGTCAAGCCCCAGTGGGAAAAAGGAGTGCTCAAGAGCCATCTTGGAGCGCTCCAAAAGGAGCATAGAGTACTCCCGTTGCCATACCCGTTCTATATTCTTTTTAACATTGGATGTCATTGCGAGGGAGCATACTGTGATGATAGTCGATGGTGATCCCGGGAGCTACCGATTTTACCTTATAGAACCAGAAAAAACGGAACAAATAAAAAATATAGCAATTGGAAAATGTCTGGTGAGCATCGACGACAAAAAGGAGGTATACGTGAGAGTGCTAAATACTAACGAAAGAGAACAACGATTGAAGAAGGATACGGTTTTGGGGAAAGGAGAACCGGCAGAACAGATTACATTAGTGGAGTGCGCTAACATCGAAACGGTTCCAAAACCAAAGCCAAAAGCTACGAAACTAGTAAACGCAGTGCTCTCAACTAGTTGTCTTGAACAAAAACAGTATCTCCAGGCAAGGAAATTAGTAGAGGATTTCAGTGATATCTTCGCCATGAGAGATGATGACTTTGGGAAAACGGACATCGTTCAACACAGGATCGACACCAAAGATGCCCAGCCAATTAAACAACCGCCGAGAAGACTACCACTAGCCAAGCGGGAAGAGGCAGCCGGTATGATTGAAGATATGAGAAGACAAGGCCTTATAGAGGAGTCGAAAAGCCCTTGGATGTCTCCCGTGGTTCTAGTCAGAAAGAAAGATGGCAGTACAAGATTTTGCGTGGATTATCGGCGGTTAAACGACATCACTAAAAAGGACAGCTACCCATTACCTCGTATCGATGACACACTGGATACTCTCTCTGGAGCTAAATGGTTTTCTACCTTGGATCTTAAGAGCGGCTACTGGCAAGTCGAAATTCACCCGGAGGACCGAGAAAAGACAGCCTTCTCTGTAGGAAACGGCCTGTGGCAGTTTACAGTCATGCCGTTTGGACTGTGTAATGCTCCAGCTACATTCGAACGACTGATGGAATGCGTCTTGCGAGGACTGACATGGAAGACTTGTCTGGTTTATCTGGACGATATCATCGTCGTTGGAAAAAGTTTCGAGGAACATCTGGGCAATCTGCGAGAGGTTTTCCAAAAGTTGAGAACAGCCCAACTGAAACTCAGCCCTAAAAAGTGCGTACTGTTCAAAGACCAGGTCAACTATCTCGGACATGTGGTTTCATCCAATGGAGTTCCAACAGATCCTGAGAAAATAACAGCAGTTAAGAATTGGCCCACACCGAAGGATAAACATGAACTTCGAAGCTTTTTGGGACTTGCTACCTATTATAGGCGTTTTGTCAGAAATTTTGCCGACATAGCTAGGGAATTACATAAACTGACAGAAAAAGGAAAACCATTTATCTGGACAGAAAAGTGCGAGGAAAGTTTCAACACACTAAAACGAGGACTTTGCCAAGCACCAATACTCACATACCCGAAGCCAGGCGAAGGATTCATATTGGACACAGACGCGAGTAATGTCGAGATTGGTGCAGTGCTATCACAAAACTTCGACGGACAGGAAAAGGTCATAGCTTATTACAGTAGAGCGCTGTCAAAATCGGAGCGGAATTACTGTGTCACAAGACGGGAACCATTGGCAATCGTGGACTCAACTAAACACTTCCACAAGTATCTCTATGGGCAAAACTTCATCCTTCGAACGGATCATGCAGCATTAAAATGGCTGATGCAATTCAAAAACCCTGAAGGACAAGTGGCAAGATGGATAGAGAGACTTCAGTCCTACGACTTCAATATAGACCACAGAAAGGGAAGAAACCATGGAAATGCAGATGCACTCTCCCGGCGACCATGCGTACCAGACTGCAAACATTGTGGACGTATCGAGGAAAAGTGTCAAAGGACGACAGTCGAGCCAACGACAGGATGGGATGACCAGGGACTCCGAGACGCCCAACGCGACGACCCGGATATTTCTTCAATTCTGACATGGAAGGAATACGAAGGAATACCCTTACGCAGTAAGGGCTCTCGGGTAAGAACAAAAGGAGAAATGCAGCAATACAACGTGGGAGACCCATTTGAAAGAATCGCAATCGATGTGGCGGGACCTTTTCCGGTGTCAGACCGAGGAAATCGATACATTTTGGTGGTCATGGACTACTTCAGTAAGTGGCCCGAAGCATATGCCATTCCAAATCAGGAAGCAATCACTGTTGCAGAGGAATTAGTGAACAATTGGATCTGCAGATTTGGTGTTCCTCATGAGCTTCACTCTGACCAAGGGAGAAACTTTGAATCTCAAGTTTTTCAAGAAGTATGTAAGATACTTGGAGTGAAGAAGACCAGGACGACGCCCCTTCATCCCCAGTCCGATGGAATGGTAGAGCGATTCAACAGGACAATGCTAGAACACCTAAGGAAAGTTGTTAGCGAGCACCAGCGTGACTGGGACAGTTACATCCCTATATTTCTAATGGCATATCGGACAGCGGTTCATAATTCCACAGGACAAACCCCTTGTAGTGTGATTTTTGGAAGACAAATCCGGCTGCCAAGCGACTTGAAATTTGGGACACCTGTTGAAAGCAACGAGTCTACTGGCGGTTATACAGGTGAACTTCGTGATCGACTCGCAGATATCCATCAGCTTGCAAGGAAGAATCTTAAGATAGCCAGTGACAGGATGAAAACTAGGTACGACCTCCGAGCAAACTGTAGCGGATACCAGGAAGGTGACCTCGTTTGGCTGTTCAATCCTCGACGACGAAAGGGCGTCTCCGAAACTTCAGCGCCAGTGGGAGGGGCCCTATAAAATCCTAACACGGATCAACGACGTTGTCTACAGGATTCAACAAGGGCCCAAAGCCAAGAAGAAGATTGTGCACATAGACAGGCTGTGCCCATATCATCAGCCGGATCCAGGATGGACAACTGTTCGGGACGAACAGTCCTAAGAAGGGGGCAATGTGATGATTTATGCGCCATCTGTTTGTCAAAAAGCATAACCAACGATTATCGGTAACAACTCTGGTTGATGTCTGAACTAATGACTTATGTACTAAACTAAAATTGGAACGCGCGATAAGTGAAGACAACTTCAAGCTTCTGGACGAAAAGAAAAGAACATACCACTAGGCTCGAGAAAAAGGACTCGAGAAGGTTCCAGAAGTTAGACAAAGGTGGAGCTGCCTATATAAAAGCGCCTGGCAGCCGCTATCGAGTCAGTTTTGATTATAAAGGCGATACAAGTGTTCCAAAGTGAAAAGTGGTGATTTATAGTGAAATAAAAAGCGATAATTAGAATTGAATAGTGCGAAATATTAAATTTGCTAGTGATTATAGTGAACTATAAGAATTGTGTTTATTTTTAAATTGTGTTTGGTTTGTAATAAATAAATTATTGTGTGGATTATTAAAAAGTGTATTCCTTAATTAATCCTACGAATCCGTTAAGCCGTAAAAACGTAACAATACGTTTTTGTGCTCCCAAAATCGCGTTGTTGGAGTATTATAAAAAAGCTTTTTAAAAAAGAAATATTCATGGGCGCCTGTGGATATGTGATCCGGTATCGAAAAGCTTTTATTTTGTTTATCTTTTGCAATTGCCTTTTTCTTTCCACGCCCGAGAGTGGCTTTGCCAAAGCAGTCTCCCAACTAAATTCTATCCACTTCTAAAGCTGCTTGTCTTCTGTATCGAACGAGAGCCGGGCTATTGAGTTTGCTAATGTCACATTTTATGGGCATGAAGATAATTGCCCGTTTTCTTTTTTTATATAAAATTCAAGAAAACTCCAAGAAAGCTCCCTTGAGAGTGCTCCAAGTACACTCCCCTGTGAATCGCTCCCAATTTTTCCCACTGGGCCTGTTGTGCTTTAGAAATAATTTGGAATACACACCCACACATTTAAAATCGCATTGTATTATACAAATCGTTGAGTGTAGCGTGTTGAGTCGTGTATCACCTTCACTCAACAAACTGACAGCGTGTTTCATCAACACGTTGACTCGTGTATCATCCACCATACCACTTAAATGAACGTATTTCACCATTTTTAAAGAGCTACTGTTATGACTGACAAATCAAAAAATCTGCATACTCCAACTCTCTCATAATGTCCTATTTTAATTTATTTGACATTTCGTTCTTCTTCTTCTCGAATCCAAACTAGCAAGTACTTCGAAATACATGCATGGGATGCGATCATATGCAAATGTACTTCAGAACGCTTTGCTTTTTTTCAGTTGCAATACTGAACGATATGGTACATGCAAAATTTGCGCAACTTGCATTTATGAGAACACAGCCAAAAACTTACCTATTGTTAAAATTCCAACTGCCAGCGATAAGTGAATTAGATTTCCACCCAAAAGCAATTTAGTTAAATAAAACGAAATTAGAGATAGGTTTATCACTGCCCAGCCAACTAAGTTAAGCAGTGGATAGATTTTTCTCTTGAGATGAAAGCATTTAGTTTCCTTAAAGCCAGATGATGCAAAATAATTTCCGTGCTTATGGAAACTATCTTGTATTTTGTCTTTTTCTCTAAATAAATTTTGCAGCCATTCGGCGGCCTCCTCTTCCTTTTCCGGAATGTCATCAACTGGTAAACGCCTGATAAACATATAAGCATTTACACTCTTCCCGGAAACCAGATTTGATATAGTTGGTGCATTCTGTGTATAGTAATATTATTGGTTAACGCATTTTCATAACAATGAATAGTGTGATATACTGGATCGGTTTTTTTAAAGGATGTATTAATATCTATAATCACAGGGCATCTTCCTCTTAACCCGGGCAAGCTTGTAGTAAATCCTTTTGTTCTAGGGATGAGATGATATTTTAGCTCTGGCATACCACGTTCACGGGCAAATTGAACTGATGCTGCATGTTTCTTGGGTGTAAAGCGGGTACCCTCGGCATTTAAAAGTATCTGAAATAAAAACATATTACAATTTTTTTTTGTGTGTGTATTGGTTTCTTCAAATGCCAATCCTACCCAAACTGGATCTGGACAATCAAACACTTCTATTACTTGTTTAGTAATAATCTCTTTATCCTTCTCATATGATCGCTCCAAGAAAATAAATCCAGCAAATTTCCATGACCACCCAATAACCGGGAAATATTGAATAATTTTCTTGGCAAAAGCCTTAGTATGACCAAGTACACCACAGTAATCACAAACAGTTAATCCCATTAACCAATCGATTTCGTATGCGTGATTCATCATAAGTATAACGTTTTCCTTGCACATCTGTTTCATATCGTCCTCATCCATGTAAACATAGACATTGCTGTTCGACCACCATGTAATAATAAAGACCAGTTCTTTTGAATGAGAAAATACATTACTATTGATTATCGAATTGAATCAATTAATACTTACGAGAATTGAACGAATAGCACAAATAATAATTGATTTTTTTAAATAATCTCTTATTAAATGGCTTCAGGCATAAAAACAGAAACAGCTGCGCACAATTTATTAAGAGGCCAGACGTGAAGAAGGACATCCCTATCAAGAATTGTATCAGTCTTATCTTCTTAAGCTGGGAAATGGATGGCATTTTTGTTGTGTGTTAAGTACCTGTTGTTAAAATTAAATGTGAACACATGTATTAGTAAAGAGTATCATTATAATAAGACAGAAATTAATGCAAAGCTTTTACACAAGATTAGGTATAGATCTTTTCAAACGTCGTGACATTCCGCGCATCTACCCCAGCAAAGCTCTTAAAAATGTTTAAAAGCTCGGCTAAAGCTTTATTTAACTCCTCCTATCAAATCACTTGCTTCCATTTAATCAGTCACGACATCGTATTGCTAGAGGGAGATGTATTTTTCTGGGATTTCAATGATTACTTAAAAAAATTACATTAAACTGGCTTAAACTGGATTAAACTGTCTTGGTTGAGCAGGGGTTTTACATGTATTTAAAAGCGCTGCCCAACACATATAAAGATAAATTAACTTTATTCATTCGGCATGCGCGCATCCCTTCCCAAATTATTTTGCTGAGTTTTTTCTGCGTTTGTTGCCGTTTTAACCCAAAAGAGGGGAAATGATAGAACAATATTTATAAAATTTGGCAACGAGGTGCGCAGAACTGCTAAAATTTTTTGTGTCACGGAGTTTGAAAAAATCTATACACTAGAAATAGCACAAATATTTACACATTTCATTTTATCAGAATTCATTGGAAAATGTCTTTAATTATATTTATAAGTTTGGGAGTAACCCATCGCCAAGTTAGGCCTATAGTGTACATGCCCCACTAACTAAAAAGTTTCGACCGTCCGAAGTATCAACGTCTTCTATGCAGAGTCGTTATTATGTCTCCTGAGATAGTTCTACGTTGTGGAGGTGTTATCCCACGTGGCCAGTCAGATATTCGACAAATAGCCGACGGTCCACCTGCTTAGAGTGATAACCCAAAAAGGCAAAGGGTCTTATTAGTTGTCTAGCCTGTCTAAGACCTGGGACTGATTACCAATAAGCTAGGTTCAGTCCTTTAACTCGCTCCTCTATCAGGGACTTGAAAGTGGACTATCAGATGCCGCAAAAGGGTTCTAAGTGCTGAACTAGCCCATTGACCTAGATACCCTAGTGGGTACCCACTAGAGCGAGGCCCCACTTAACATGGTCTGAATCTGCAGTAAGTCAAAGTACTCTTCAACTATTTTGGAATAAAACGTCCACGATGAGAATGCTTTGATTGTAACTTGACTTTCCGAAAAAATCCTAATGTTGGCATCTTTCAAACTTTTCTCATAGTTGAGGCTAGCGCAGGTCTCAATGGTATGCAATTCAGTGAAAGAGTCACCTCGGAGTTGTGTCCTGCGGTACCAGCTCCTGCACGATGATCCATATTTCACCCATCGGTAAACCAGTAGAGGTTTCTTGGATCTGAAGGAAGGATGAGCTGCTCTCGCTCGGAGCAATTAGGAATAATCGACTTGGATTTCGTTTATAACGGCACTCAGATACACGGCAAATTGAAATGTTTTCTGATACTGTTGAGGATATCCATCTGTCTAGGAACAGTTCTATGAAGATCTAAAGTCTCAAAGCACTTGTGGCGACGGACTTCCATATGGAGATGTGCAGTGCTCTTAATCCCCAATGTTTGCTTCCATAGCAGTTGTGGGACACGTTCGCATGGCTCCAGTAATGGATAGGCAAGTCAGACCTAGGTCCAATTTGTAAGGTTTAGAAAAAGGGACCAGGACGACTTTATAGTGCCTCTGTGGTGCACCATCTTTGTATTCCTCGTAGTGATGCTCTCAGGACCTCTGTAATGGTCCCGTCAAACTTTGCCCAGACAATTTTAATAGTTTTTATTTATTTACTAGCAAAAACCCGCGTACGTCGCAACGCCTTTCAATAAAACAAGATTATGTGTCCACAGTCTGTGGTAAGCAAAAGATATAATGAAAAAAGGACAAAATTGATTGTGAGTACTAGCCCTGGACCAACGTCTCAGACCTCATTGCCCTCGATACCCCAGTGTCCGCGGACCCAGCAGAACCAGATCTCATTTCTTCTGGTCAGACTCTGGAGTATGTCAAAACACCCTGCAACTATTTTGGGAAAAAACTTCCACGTTGAGAGTGCGCTGATGGCAGCTCTGTCAGAAAAGATTCCATTACGTCTAATATGAAAGTGAGACTGTTAATGCGTGACCACCACTGACATATAGGAATGGACTGCTGATTGACAATGCTGAATGGCACCATTTGTCTCCAGAAATAGAAAACATTTTTTAAGTGAACAAACAATTTACTTTTGTTTACATAAAAAAGTTTTTTTTTTCTGGAGAATAATTTTGCCATTCAGCATTGTCAATCAGCAGTCCATTCCTATATGTCAGTGATAGGAATTTAACTTCGATTCGTTCTGGATTTCGCTTATTTAGCAGTCCATTACTAATCCGGGCGCTAGAGCATTTCCAGTGGTTTTGGCGTGATGTAACGGACTTTTTTGGTGGAATCGGTCAGAAATGACATCCCCAACAATATCTACATAGGGGTGCGCAAGCATGAAACTCCCAAGAAAATTTGTGGTAGCCCAAAAACTGAAATATTCCTGTTTTTGACCTTTCTTGTTAAATATCTCTTAACGAAGGCTTCTAGGCGAAAAATTTGTTGAGCATGTTTTGTTCGTTATTGGATTTGCTAAAAGGGGAGTTTTGAAATTTGATTTTTGCATTGCAAAATAGCCGAAAACCGCGAAAAAAGTACCTCACTTTTAAGTTATCACAAGGAAAGAAGAGACCATTATTTTCCAATTTAATTTTGCAATTAGATAGTTAAAGGCATGTGTAACTTATATCCAAAACCCGATCACCGTCGGTCAAATAGTTTTTGCATAATGCATTTTGCAATTAAGTGAATTTAAAAAGTTAAATTTGTTACTGCGCCAAAAGAAAATCTCCCATGCTGGTCCTGATTTTTTTACGTATGCTCTAAGACTCTCTATACAATATCCCAATCATTAAAATTCTGGTTTTTAAATTTTTTTATGGTTTTTAATTTTTTAAAGATTTTTGGCAAAAAACTGCAACTAAGGCGTTTTTTCCAGAAAAATTACTAACTCGGCGACGCCAGGAATGCTAGGCGCGTTTAAAATGCGCTCGAAAAAGGACTTAGTTTCTATTGGAGAAACCGAGATGTCCTGCGAAAATTCGATGTACGAATATTTACCGATGGCTCCAAAACGTCAGAGGCAGAGGGCGTCGGAGCAAGGGAGTTTCTTAGAGACCACTAATAGTTCACTGACCGGGCACCTATCAGTTTACGCTAGTGCCTTCCAAGCTGAAGTGCTGGCAATCCTGGGGTAGTAGCACGTAAGTTGTTTCAATCCACCTCTTCATACAAAAATTCAAGTGTTACAAAAATTTTTGTATGAAGAGGTCGATTGTAACAACTTACGTGCTACCACCCCTGAAGGACTGCCAGGCAATGAACTTAAAACCTACACACGTATGTGGTATTGAAATTTTCATAGATAGCTAAGCCCCTATAAAAGCTCTGGATTCAGTAATGATGCGCTCGAAGTTAGTGGGGAGATGTAGAGTTGAGCTAGACAGGCTTGGTAGAAAGTTCAACGTGACTCTTGTTTGGGTTCCCGGTCATAGGAACATAGAGAGGAACGAGAAAGCCGACTACCTAGCCAAGTCTCTCTCCGGAGCTCGGAGATCGAGATGGTTAGCAACTCAATTGGCGGAGTCAAAAATGCTATATTGACTACCACCTGCTGCTAGCCAGCCAAAAGTGGAGAGCATTGGACACCTGCTCTAGGTCGCCCTATAACAACAAAGAAAAAACAATGACACTGTTAATAGTACGGTGCAATTAGACCCAAACCTCAACATCCAAAGTAAAAGTTTCCCTCCAACTCCAAATTGTTCTATACAGTCCACATATTGTTTGGTAAAAAGTTACACCGGGCCTTTTCAATAATGCAGGTTGCGTGCGCAATTGACTTATTCAGCAATTGAGAGTGTGTAGCTGAATAAGTCAATTGCGCACGCAACCTGCATTATTGAAAACGCCCACCTTGAGCGTCGGGTTTGGCGGGGGAGGGGGGAGAAGTTGGTAAATTAGTAGTTTTTATCAGTTTTTCTTAAATATTTCGAAAACTATGCGGTTTATCACAAAAAGTGCCATATACAAAAATAATCTACATTAAATTGCGAACAAAAATGGTCTTTGCATAATCTTATATAATATCTTGCTAAAGTGAACGGTTGCAGAGTTACGGAGGGTGTAAAAGTAGAAATTTTTCGTATTTTTTAGATTTTTTGGAAAAATGAAGAGTGACTTCAATGGGCTATCATCAGGTGCTGCCGCTACTATTTCACGAGCTTTAGCGTACAAAGGCTGATCGAAAATCACCATTGTTATGCTTTGTCCATTGCTGGTCCCTTTTGTGGCAGCTTGAAGAAGAGCCGTATAAATTGTTGACGGATTTGAAGGAGCCAAGTTGATGAATGGAAGAGGGACTACAGCGGAAGTTTGGAACTCTCTCGTCGCGTACAGCATTGCCATGCAGCCACTCCAACCAGGTTTACATTCTTCTGGGCCTTCCAACCAGGTTCCACTCAACCAAAACAAATTAAGTGTTCGGCCATGTCCATATGACAGTGGTTTTATTTCCAGCGAAGCCATGTTTGTAGCAACTATTTTGGAATAACCAGATGTACTTGGGGCTCTGTAAGTTTGCAAATCAAACAGGCCTTGTTTTTCAACAGCATGAGCAGTAACATTCTTTCGAGGTACATTGTCCTCTACTTGAAGAGCGGTTTTAGGTGTTATGCAAGCAATTCCACCCATGACATGAAACGTGTTATGGCCATCTAGAGTTTGGACATTGTAGTCTGCATTATCGAAAACAAATTGCACGTATCCGTTCTCAATTCTTGTGCTCTCTTGGGAAGTGACTGACCTCTCATAATTTAAAACTTCCTTGTAAGGTACACAAACACCCAAATTGCACAGAATATCGATCAATATCTTTGAACCAAATTTTCTGAGAAATGAAACACCCGTTCCAAGTTGGACAGGGGACAAAAATGATCTTGGACGTACAGCGCTTATTACACTGTGACATATTGTAGTTATTTTCCTTTCAGTAATTTGTTTCGTTCTTTGAATTTTCTCGGGTGTTTGTCTTTTAGAAGTAGGCTGTATGATTTCAGTATCAAGACATTGAGCATTTCAGGTACCAGTTCAGCTCCTCCTTTAGAAATTTCTTCAATTGTTGGAAACTGAGAATAGTCGTAGCTTTTGTACTTGATCTCACGTCGAATAATAGCTGCTGCAGTTTTGATCACTCTCAGTTCCTCCTGAGTTTCGCTATCACAGTTTCGATTTCTATACCAGTTGTCTGATAAAATATTAGTAGTTGCTCCAGAAAAACAAATCACACTTCTTTTCCCTGGTAAAACTGCAAAATTCAAGCTATTACCATAGCGCTGGATAACTTTTCTTTTCAAATGTATGTCAGTATACGGCTCAACTTCGGGACTCAGTTGAAGGAACATATTTTGTAATTCTTTAAAAGCGTACTGACATTCATCATTTTCCTCCAAATAATCACACAGCTTTTCAAAAGCGTCTTCTCTTTTGGCATCAGCGCTTGACCCACCTTTCGTTGTTGCTCCTCCTTTTTCGAGCCGTGATGATCCTGGCTTTTGAAATGTCTGGTAACAATGCCAGTGGTATCTCCCATCAGAACTCACGAGGTCTATAACCTGCGAGAGCCTCACACTTACCTCATCTCCCCACTTGTCGTGCCTGTTATTTGCTTCCGTTCGGATGCTTTCAATCAGTTCAAATTTCTGTACTAAACTCCACTTTTCTTGAGCTGGGTTCCTGCATTTAGATACATCTACACATTTGCGACCACAAAGAAAACATAAGGTTTTAAAATCAAATGGTTCACGGGGAATCTTTGCTGCAGGTTCCTTTTCTTCTTGAGGTGGCTTTGGACGTAATATATAAGTTTGTCGACACTTACTATGTACTTGAAGCGAGTCATTCTGCAGGAACTTTTCTTTAACACCATCTTTACGAATTTCACTGCACTAAATTATTTTGTCCACCGCCTTTTGAGTCAGAGTAATTAGTTTACCACCCTTGTCCTTACAAGGTTTCAATACACACTCCGCCATAATTAATACACTTTCAAGTGATTATCACGTAGTTCGCACAGTATTTTAAAGACGAACAATAAAATGACAGTAGAACTTCACTAGAAATAACAGTCGCAAACGCATTCAAATTGCAAACGCTTGCTTAGATTTGTGGAGCATCCACACTCGACCGAATCCGCCACAAGGGTTGCCAAGCTTACACAAGCCAAGCCAAACGCCTTATCCACACGTTTGAATTTGCGAACGGTTGCCAAGCCTTGGCAAGCGTGTGGATCCGGTATTAGCCTCTAGTACAATATGACTTTTTAATAAAATTCTTTAGTTTTTTCTGTTTACATAGCAGTTAAATTTCATTTTTCCAAAAAATCTAAAAAATACGAAAAATTTCTACTTTTACACCCTCCGTAACTCTGGAACCGTTCACTTTAGCAAGATTATGCAAAGACCATTTTTGTTCGCATTTAATGTAGATTATTTTTGTATATGGCACTTTTTGTGATAAACCGCATAGTTTTCGAAATATTCAAGAAAAACTGATAAAAACTACTAATTTACCAACTTCTCCCCCCTCCCCCGCCCAAACCCGACGCTCAAAATGGTGTAACTTTTTACCAAACAATATGTGGACTGTATAGAACAATTTGGAGTTGGAGGGAAACTTTTACTTTGGATGTTGAGGTTAGGCCCTTTTTTGGACTAATTGCACCGTACTATAAGCAAACTCCTTAAGCCAGAATCTCGGCAATCATCATGGGACATTGGGATATAGGAGACCATGCTGCGAAGTTGGGCATTCAGTTCAACCTCTGTTGTAGCTGTGGGGAGACAAACCAGGGTGAAACATTTTATCACTTGCTGTGTAAGTGCCCGGCTTTAGCTAAATACAGGCAGCGCACTCTAGGCAGTTACGTTTAGGAAGACTTAAAAGAGATCTCTAGGCTGGTGATCAGATCACTGTTAAGCTTCGTAAATTCCACAGGATTGCTAGGCATTCGTCACAACCAACTAAACAATCACTCTACAATCAAGTTTCACGAGTTGTTGGAAACAAAATGGTGCACCAAGCTCTAATTGGGTCTCTGGTAGCACTAGACGCAGTCCTACCTACCTACTTATCTATCCTACAGTGGCGGATACAGGGGGGGGAAATGAGGGACATTTCCCCCCCCAAGAGCTCTATAATTTATGGATTACTTTAAAAGACATACTATCTTGATTTTTAACATTAACAAAAAATATCTTGAAAAAATGCTACCCTGAAAAAATATCCCTGAATACTGTTCAACTACTGGACAGGAAAATAATTGTCACAGTCAGGCCTAAAGCAAAAACGCAAAAAAATCATGCCTGTGTTATATACAAATTTCCGAAATAGAGAAGCCAGCATAACGGCCAGTGGCGATGGTGTCTTAAATCTCACGCAATTGGTATGGATAAAATAAAGAATGGGGCGTGATTTAAGACGTCATTAACACTGGCCGGTATGGGTGATTCCACACGAGAGTACACACGACACGACAGTCGGATGCAAAAGTGGTTTATGGAGAAAAAGGTGAAAGAGGACGATGGAATGGACACAATTTGCATAGTCCTCTCATACCCTCTTCTCCATAAACCACTTTTGCAACCGACTCTTATCGTGTCGTGTGTGCGCTCGTGTGGAATCAGGCTATGCTGGATATTTGGGACCACAGCCCAGGTTTTTTATTGATTTTCGATTTTTAACATTCATAAAGAAATGAGGCGATTTGAGAATGGTCATAAGTAGAAGAGAGACAGGGTTTTTTTTTTCTTATTTATTTTTGGGCAGTAACATTCAAGACGAAACTGGCTTAAGAGCTTGACAAAAATGGCGGAAGAGCTTGACGTGAATGAAGAAAAACCCAGAACATGTGGCCGACAAACAAAACGCGAAAATTACAGCGTGGGAACTTGTATAGATTATTATATTGTCTCGGTGTACATTCCTCTGTTGGATACTATCAGTGAAGATCTGAAAAATCGTTTTTCTAAAGAAGTTTTAGATGGTTTCCAACTAAGTTTGCTGCTTCCAGCGAAATGTACACTCAAAACAAATGAAATGGAAATTCTTATGGATTGTTTGATAAACAGATTTGGGGGACTTCGAATAATGACAAGATCGCGCAACGTTTGAGGCTAAAAGGAGAATTGAATTCCTGGCGATGTCATTGGGAACAGCAGTGAAAATTTGGAATCAATGTATTACCAACCACCGCATTAGACTTATTAAAGCACTGCGATGTTGACATTTACCCGATAATTCACACTTATCTTCGCATATTCTGCACACTTCCCGTAACAAACGCGAGCTCTGAACGCTCTTTTTCTACTCTTCGCCGCTTAAAAACATGGCTCCGGACGACTATGCTACAAGAAAGATTGATTGGTTTGGCATTGTTACACACATTGACGTCACTGCTGAAGAGGTCATCGAAAGATTTGCGAAACTTGGGAGGCACCGTTTTGTTCTATGAAATCTTTCCCAACATGTAAATGAACTATGTATGTACTGTATAAAAACACAATCAACATACTTAACATGTAAATATACAAGTGTATTTTCCAGTGCAATAAAATATGAGCCGTTTATTTTTAAAGTGGCATAAGTCACTTTTTCAAAAAAATCGAGTTAATGGCAAAACTATATACAATTGAACGGTATCTTTTCATTTTTACACAAAATTTTTTTTTAAAAAAAAGTGACTTATGCCACTTTCAAAATAAACGGCTCATATGTCACTTGACTCTGTATGATATACACAATTTTTTTTGCGAGTTATTTTATTCTTAGGGATGCATTTTTTTAATAAAATTTTTAACTTTCATCTCCAGATTTTGAGTAAAGTGGGACCTAGACTATCAATAACATTGTGCAATAATATTGAGCAAAATATTGACGGTTTCTTTCTTTGCCGCAGGCAAACTTTCAATATCACCCACAGACCGTCAATTATATTGAACAAAACAAAATATTTCACTAGGTCTAGGGGCCTCATAAAATTTAATTTCCCCCCCCAAGAATGGTTTCTGGATCCGCCCCTGTATCCTATCCTCTTCAAACAGTGGTGTTGTGCTATTTTTTTTTTTACCGGAACGCGAACGGGAATCTATTTGAATAAGAACACAGCTGTTTGATTTTTGTTTAAATGACAAAAATCAGTTACACATTTGGAGGTAGTTACAATTTTGTTTTTTCAGGTTAGACTTTTCGGTTTTTACTACTTTGCAGAAATAAGTAAAACCATTTGTTTTGTGCGAATTTTGATTTTGTTTTGATTTACAAAAAACATTTCCGCAATATGTTTATTTTTCAGATTGGGAAATGTTTAATTTTCGTAAAGATTCAGATGAAAATTATTGTGTTTTGCAAGAATTCAAGATGTAAAATAGTAACAAATTTAAAAATATGAAGTGGAAATTACACTTTATGGTTATTAGATATTCTCAATTAATAGTGCAGCTCTCTCAGCAATAGCAAAGCTCTTGCATCAGGAAAGTGTACACTTTTCTTATTTCTTTTCTTTTATTTGTCTATGATAATACATATAAAAATTCGTCAAAAATTAAAAAAAAATCATCAATTGTTTTTAATTTTTTTTCAATACGTCAGCCAATTCTCGTTATCAGAAATCATCTTTAGTTCCGGAACGCGTTCCTGTCCAAAAAGGAAGTACCGGAACGACGTTCCGGAGCGTTCCGGCTCGACAACACCACTGTCTTCAAAATAATCTGAAAAGTAGACTTCATACCTTAACCTGAAAAACATCATGGACTGGTTAGTACAAACGAGATCTTCTAAGCTTCTTTTTTCACGGAAAAAAATTTTACCTTATCTCAATTGAATTACTACTACTGCTACATTTTTTTTTGTTTTTACTAAAAACCGATTTACAAAATACATAAATTCGTCATGCTAAAAAATATTTCAGATTTAAGATACCACCGCCGCGCGGTTATTCGATTTTTTTCCAACTGGTCGATAGCTATCACGTGAGGTACATCACGGTGTTGGCGGGAAACCTTACTAGTGAAATAACACATAGGGTAAAATATTACCAATGCGGCAGATAGAATATCAACAAAGTTACACATTCTATAGAGGCCATGTGCATCATCTGTTGAAACCATAGATGTCACTGGAAGGAGGGCCACATATAACCAAATCTCTCTGTCTAAATTTCAGATAATAATTCCAAATGTAACTGACCTTGTGGTAAATGTAGTTTGGTGAAATTATGTAAAGTGGTAACACAAAACAGCGGAAAAAATCAATGCGCAAATTTTACAATTAAAATTTTTTTAAGGCTTCAATAAAAATTATTTCATGTATTTTTGTTTCTATTTTTAGGTAAAAACAACAACAATCACTGTATATGTATGTGGAAACAATTAACATTTTGCGAAGAATGTAATTAAAGAATATCGTTGTGGTGTTTGGGTAAAATCAGATTAAAAAGTCCGCAAAATTACGCTATTGGAATCGTGTTCAGAACCCTTGAATAATAATGCCGAAACCATTTATTTTTATATGTCCGGATTTAAATGTGTTAAAGATTGTACAAATATTTTCTTTGCATTTTTATATTTATATTTAAGGGTACCCTACCCATTCTCGGTTTCAAAAAATCGATTTTTTTTTTATTGTCTTATTCGAATCTATAACTCTTCAAAAATATTTCCTGAAAGTTTCAAGTCGAAATTCGGAATACTCTTGGAGTTCCAGCAGATTGATGGTGGGCGCGTCAAATCGCAAATGCTTAGTTTCGCCGTGGCGCGGAAAATTACTTCAAAAACTTTAAACGCATTTTTCTCGAAACTATGTTTTTACGATTGGCGGGCATTGTAAGTCAAAAACTATGAAAGCGATCGTTCTGAAATTTGGATATGTTTTTCTAAACACCAAAAGCTATAACTTAGACTATTTGTAAAAAGATTGATGATGATCTTCTATTATTACTGCCTAATAGTTTACAAAAAAAACTCGGATTTTGAAAAAAAAAAAATTCATAAGTCCACCATTTTGTAAATTTTTGCCCTAAACAAATAATAATAGTCTATTCCCTAGCCAAACATGAACTCTTTAAAATTCCGTTCGATTTTTTGGTTTCAGACGTTCCAGTCAATTACAATCATGCCCGCCATCCAAAAAGAGGACTTTTAGTTGACCGCAAAAAGAGGCTATAAAATGTTCATACACAACTATGTTACATTTTTTTCTTGTTCTTAAGGTTTTCAATTACATGTATAAATATATCCGTACCTCATAAGTCGATTTTTCATCATTTACCGGCCCAATGAAAATCGCAAAAATCAGAAATCGAGAATGGGTAAGGTACCCTTAAATATAAAAAAGATTGACGATGTAATCCGGAGTATTGGAAGAATGATAGGAACTCCTAGAAGATAGATAGTAAATCAAGACACGTGTCTTGATTTTAATATACTCCTATTCAGCGTTGCCAACTCCTTTCTCGAAAGACCACTAGATTCGACCACTAAAATAATTTCCTCTTCGCCAAAAGTAACTAGATATTCCACTAAATCTAAAGTTCCCAAAACATATTGTTTGAAAGGCGCTGTTTAAGCGGAAATAATCACACTAATTGAAATAAAAAACTAGTTGGGATGTGAGTTTGACCCCTTCGATCCACACGATGAACTTCCCAGTATGATGAACGTAGATGGAATAAACTGACTTCTTGCGTTAAGCACTAGTGGGAAATTGACTAGTATCAGAATTGGTGACAAAGTAATCCTGAGAGAAGCTAGTTCAAATAACTATAATAGTGGTAAATCCACAAGGTTTTTCTATAGAATCTGTTTTTCCTGAACGTTAGCAAAAAAAACATTTCCTTCGTACTTCGTTCGCTACACTAAAGCGGATGTTCGAATTAGTATTGAGCGTGTTGAAGCGCCGCTTATACGCTGGGAAATTTCTTATCTTCCCAGAGGTATTAGCAAAACTAATCAATGTAAAGTCCTTTCCTGAAACTGTAGGACGTAGAAAACAATTCCCCGTAAAAAGTTGCTAATCCAAGGTTGTAAAGGGTAACGATATTTTTGCAGAGTGATGTTTTGTTGCAAGGTTATCGCTGTGCAGAATCCAAAAAAATCACTTCGTTTAGAACGGGTCTCATTCCATCGAGTTTATTAGATATTAGCAAAACTTATCTATTTAAGGTCTTTCTGACACTGAGCTGAAGTTTTTCCATTTAAACAAAAAAAGGCCCGGCCGAATGTAATGAAATTTTTTTCAGGTTTTTTTTTCGTTAATATTCTTCTCTCCTCACCTCAAAGAAGTCTATATAGTTTTTGGTTCGCGCGATATCGTGCAGGTACAAAATTCACGAACGTCATTTAAACAAAAAAAAAAAAACGGTTCGGCCGAATTTTATGAAAATCTTTTCAGATCATATTTCCGTTAATACTCTTCGAACGGCACTTCAATTACATAAGTCGATATCTTATTACAGTTCGCGCGATATCGTGCAGGTACAAAAATCACTTATGTCATTTAAAGCAAAAAACGGCTCGACCGAATATTATAAAAATCTTTATCATTATATTATCGCTAATACGCTTCGAACGGCACCTCAAGTCGATATCTTTTGTGGTTCGGGCGATATCGCGAAGGTACAAAAATCACTTATGTATGTCGCTTAAACCAAAAAATGAAAAAAAAAAAAAAAGACTAGCATTAGCAATTAAACAAAAAATTGAAACTATGGAAAGAAAAAAAGGCGAGAACTACCTTGAGCGAATATATTCTTACAATAAAACCAAGTTCTTTGAAATCTGAAAGAGCACTAAAACACGGTCCCATCTTAATGATAAAAGTATTGACAATTTGTGGATTTTGAAAACCGGTATTTAATGTAAAATATCGAGAATTTTGGATTCCCTAGGTTGAACTCAAGTCCAACTACATGTAGACCCAAATCAAGTTGAATTAGGATCGACTGAACTCGACTCAACTCTGCTACCTGGCTTGAGTCTAAGTTGAATTTAATCAACAGCAGCATTTCTGTGTTTTATTTGTGATTTGTGCGCGAGTGGAACATTCAACTCAACCTAAACTCAACTATTCAACTCTCTAGAACAATTTTTTTCAAATATATCGAGAAATCACCCCTGAAAATATTAGCCGCGTAGTCGAACAAAGGATTTTATTGAATGTCTGATGACGTATATAAGTAGCGAAAAGGGGGGATAAAAGTATTTTAAATCTTTAAAACGGCGAAAATATATAATATTTTTTGTAGACAATGCCATTACCTACAAACTTTGTAAAAACTTTTGTGATAAGGCTTAGAGTTTAAGAAAAAAAACTGAACAAACTTTTTTACTCCCCCGATTGTTGGAGCAATGTGGCATTTCATTTATACTGATGTTTTTAAAGTCTGTTCCAATTTTCAGTTATTCCCCGATTTTTGTGGCAGTTGAATGTCTACTTTGACTGGACTGTGCCTGTCTGTCAAGGGTATAAAAAATCCTGTGTACATCTGCAACAAATGGACTGAAAGGGTTAAAGTAAATGTGTTCCTGTGTGATAGGTATAAGAAATTGGAGACTTGGAGACACAAGGTTGCATGAAGCCAAGATCAATAACAGGCAGTGGAGCTATTTATGATCTTTGGGTGCAGGTATATACCCTCATACCAATAGTCCATGGAAATGGTACTTTAACATTGCAAAAATGCAGGACAAGGTTTTGTTTTTGGGATGTGTAAGGGGGTCAGTGTAAGCTTAAATTTGAGTTTTCGGGATTGTAACCCCCCATTTGGCCGCCATCTTGAAAAAGGTGTGCAAATGGTTTTTCCACTATATCTCCGTAACAGTAAATCTTACAGAAAATTTTCAAGGAGACCTTTTGATTAGAATTAAATTATCTACAATTAATTATTAAGCTATTTATTTGGCCCTAAATTGAATATTTAAGAAGTTACAAGCCTTAGAACACAAAAGTTAGTCACAATATTTTCTTTTAAAGGCTATTTTTTTCCTTCAATTTTAACAAAAAAAAATAAAAACAAGTTTTTTTAGAGGTTTTCATAAGGAATAATTTTCATTCAGACTTTTTTTAATTTCATTCACTACGAAAGGTTTTACAGCGCCCTGAAGGTATCAAAGTGACAGATTTTCTGAATAATAATTTTACGTTTTTCCTTGTACTCTCCCTATAAATTCTAAACAACAGGTAATAAGTAATAGTAACTTAAGAAGGGCCTACTAAAATAAACGCATTTTTATCTTCTCTGATAGCCAAGCGGCAATTAGAGCGATAAGGTTCCGTAGGACCAAGTCGAAATTAGTTTGGGACTGCCAACTTGCTCTTGATGAGTTGGCCGTTCTTAATCAAGTTACTCTTGTCTGCGTCCCGGGTCACCGGGGCTTCAAAGGCAACGAAAATGCGGATGTCGTGGCTAAACAGGGCTCTGATATTGCATTCATAGGTTCCGTAAGACGGCCAAGGATTTGTTAGGGCGCAGTAGGGGGGGGGGAGTTACAATCCAGAAAACTCAAATTAAGCTTACACTGACACCCCTACACATCCTAAAAACAAAACCTTGTCTTGCATTTTTGCAATGTTAAAGTACCACTTCCATGGACTACAAGAGTAGTAGGACATTTTTGAAGTGGGACATTTAAAAAAAATTAAGCATTCAGTACAATTTACCGTCGTGTATGGGACAAATGTACTGCCTAGTATAAGTCCTGCTTTAGTCTTACCTTATGGTAATCAAAAAGCTCACCGAGCTATTATAACTCTGTATGTTCTAAAATGAGTTTTCTATTAAGCCAAATTTCAAAATTCAACAATTGCTGATTCAGAGCTATTTTGATTAAATAGCATAAACTAAGCTCACAGCTACAATATAAAAATTTTGTGGCATTTGTCAAGATTTTTTTTCCGTTAAAAATCAAGACAGTAATATTTATGATTATCTATAGAAGGAAATTTCCTAGTTCAATTTTACTCGATATTTTTTTTTTCAGAGCTAAAGTAATCCAAACTCATAGAGCTCTTGGGGGGGGGGGGGGGTGCCCCTCATTTCTCCCTTGAATCTGCCACTGACTATAGACAAAGATCTACGATGTAATCCGGAGTATTTTCATATATTCAAACTTTTACTCATTGCTCGAGATTTATTTAGTAATGTTACAGAGGATATCGATGCTGAATGGCCATGGTGCATTAGCACTTTTATTTTTTTTTGTCCACAACTTCAATTAAACCTTGTGAGTAATCCGAACTTATAATCGTATACCACTCGAAGATATTTTAGCAGCATCTAATTTGTTGTGCACTTGAAATATATAGAAAACCACAAATAGGTTCGATAATAAACAAGTAAAAAGATATTACATCTGACAAAACGAATTACCACTATCAAATATACGTTGCGTTCGCAGTATGTAGTAAACAAGAAGAATTCACTAGATCACACGAGTTTATCACAGATGCAAGATGCTCAACAATGCAATGGACATTTTTAAATCTTTATAATTAGAACGAATATCACAGTCCTTATAAAAATAATCCAAGATTCTACGCGAGCGCCAGACTAAAGTAAGAAAACCGAAATCAACGAAACGCGAAACGTCCAACCGTTTCGAGGGGATGAACTGTACTGGATCGGTGCTTCGGTGCTTACCTATGTAGCTATGCATCTCACCTAGAACTTTGAGCTTAATTGTTTAGTGCTGAAGACGCGCCAGAGCGTTAACAAAAATTGTATATAAACAATTACACTTTGTCGCATTGTACGTCATGCATTTTGAATATTAAATATCATTATGGTATTATTTTTTTTAAAAAAAGCTCCAAAAAATGACACCTTAGTCATTTATTGTAAATCAAATTTGCATAAATTGTAAGCCTGAAGAAATTGTGAAAAATTGCTTTCCAGTAAATATTCAATTTGTTCGCACTATGGAAGCGCTTCTATTTCGGTGGTGGAATATTGCCTGGTCATGACGCATGTGCCCAAAGGCCGCTCGATAACGGTTTTCAATATATAAATTAAGTACATTTTAATTGACCATGGCCGTGATGACTTTATTTTATGTACATATGTACATATAATTCATGATATCACAATAATTAGTAAGTGGCGAACAATCATCAACGATTTTATGCTTTAGTGCTGCAGACTGGGTCAGTTACCGTCTGCTATCTTAATTCAGATGGTAATTTCCTTTGGGTTAACAATTTCAGGTGTTAAAGTCTTCTCTTGATGACATTCACGTCGAGGTATGAAAAGCGTTTGACTGGGCAATCGGGACTCCACTTTTGTTTGGTTTCCATTACGTGATTAGTATTTTAGGTGGGAATTTTAAGCTCAGGAATCAACCTTTGTACTAGTAGTTCGTCATATCGTTGGTCACGTCAAGGTACAATGTCTAGGGGTAAGCTTAGTTCGGGCGATTTGTTTTAGGAGGGAGTGGAGAGAATCTTTCACTCGAGCAGAAAGAGTCTATCAGTCGAGCAGCAGGGGGATGCGTACTCATGCGTATTGAGCCCACAAGTACCGCGGCCACTTCGCTTGGCCTATTGTACTACACCCCTCCCTATACCTCGGAGTGCGCGACGACAACCTCCAAGTATATGCTGTAAACATACTAAGGGCGAAAATAGTTTCCACAGCGACTGGAAAAAACGAATAGAACACACAGCTTTTCTATGAGTATGAAGGGTGCAGCACAATACGCAGACCACTCGACGACGAGGTCGCCGAGAGTGGCGACTCAATCAATCCAAGTTCTATTTCGTAGCCGTCGCCCCTCAAAATTGCCTGGGCAGTGTGACATGGGATTGTGTTGCTATTCTCGTAAGTTCCTGTGCGCGTGTGTAGCATTCGGATGTCGAAGATGATTATTCTTGTGTGTGCTTTTTAATTTGTGTGCACCGTCGCCGTCGCCCTTAGTATGTTTACAGCAATACGTGACCAGTCCATCACGCGGGTTTACACTGGGCAATGCGTTATTAAACATTTCAGACAGTGTCATCCCAACCTTGCTACCCACTCCTTAATATTGTCCCTGCTGCCGATCCCCATTCCTACTTCCCAGTCCTAGTCCTCCGCCGTCGTCTGGTCCCAAGTCCAGGGCGTGAAAGGAGAAGAGTGGTTGACTTACCGAATTGACCAGAATCGGGAAACCGAAGAAACTAGGCAAGAAACCGCATGGATATACGAACTTACTATTCACGAGATAATGTTCCTGCTTCCCGGATGCACCAGCACCAGGGCCAGGAATACTGGTGAGAAGTGGGTTACTGGCCGTACACTCCAATTAGTCACACCGAAAATGAAAATTCAATTCGCCGCATGGAACTTACGAACAGGACATCACGACGGTCAAAAGGAAATCATAGCAATGGAATTTTTGAAATGCAAAATATCAGTTGCTGCGCTATCGGAGCCACGACTTATCCGGGACATTGGCGATCGCTCCGCCAACAATCGACGAAACGATGACGCTTTACTATTCCGGTGGTTTATGGTCGATCGACGGGCTGCCAGCAGCGTTATCGCGTTCCAACCGATATCCGAGCTTTTGGCGGTTTTAACCATCAGTGGAACGATCAAGACCCAAATCGTGTCCGTTTATGCGTCAACCGAGACCAGCACGGACGCGAACAAGGACGAATTTTACGATCAGCTTCAACAGACATTGGATATGATACCTCGAACCGAAATAATAATACTCGCGGGGGACTTTAATGCACATTCAGGAGCAGATGGAACCGGCTAGGAAGGAACAATTGGCAAATTCGGACACCGAGTAATTAACGACAACAGCTTTCAGGGGCGGATCCAGAAACCATTCTTGGGGGGGGGGGGGGGGGGGGGTGGAAATTAAATTTTATGAGGCCCCTAGACCTAGTGAAATATTTTGATTTGTTCAATATAATTGACGGTCTGTGGGTGATATTGAAAGTTTGCCTGCGGCAAAGAAAGAAACCGTCAATATTTTGCTCAATATTATTGCACAATGTTATTGATAGTCTAGGTCCCACTTTACTCAAAATATGGAGATGAAAGTTAAAAATTTTATTAAAAAAATGCATCCCTAAGAATAAAATAACTCGCAAAAAAAATTGTGTATATCATACAGAGTCAAGTGACATATTTTATTGCACTGGAAAATACACTTGTATATTTACATGTTAAGTATGTTGTATGTTGATTGTGTTTTTATACAGTACATACATACATAGTTCATTTACATGTTGGGAAAGATTTCATAGAACAAAACGGTGCCTCCCAAGTTTCGCAAATCTTTCGATGACCTCTTCAGCAGTGACGTCAATGTCATGATGTGTGTGTAACAATGAAAAACCAATCAATCTTTCTTGTAGCATAGTCGTCCGGAGCCATGTTTTTAAGCGGCGAAGAGTAGAAAAAGAGCGTTCAGAGCTCGCGTTTGTTACAGAAAGTGTGCAGAATATGCGAAGATAAGTGTGAATTATCGGGTAAATGTCAACATCGCAGTGCTTTAATACGTCTAATGCGGTGGTTGGTAATACATTGATTCCAAATTTTCGCTGCTGTTCCCAATGACATCGCCAGGAATTCAATTCTCCTTTTATGGGCCATCCACACTACGCGGACTTAGATCCCACGCGCTTTTTGCCGTACGGCCTCAGTAAAAAGCGCGCATGAGCTTTAAATCGTGAGCAAATTGAGAAAACAAATCAATTTCCATATGAAAGGCCGTACGGGCTTCTGAAAAGCCCGTATTGTGTGGACGTAAAATGTACCTTTTTAAGCACAGCCTTTTGTCCGTGCAGTTTGGTCGTGCTGCCTTTGCCATTAAAAATATCACAAAAAAGGCCATTAAACTCTATATGAAAAAAATTGGCAAAAACGCGTGTGACCTAAGTCCGCGTAGTGTGGACGCACCATTAGCCTCAAACGTTGCACGATCTTGTCATTATTCTGAAGGCCCCCAAATCTGTTTATCAAACAAGCCATAAGAATTTCCATTTCATTTGTTTTGAGTGTACATATGTACTTTCGCTGGAAGCAGCAAACTTAGTTGGAAACCATCTAAAACTTCTTTGGAAAAACGATTTTTCAGATCTTCACTGATAGTATCCAACAGAGGAATGTACACCGAGACCCTATAATAATCTATACAAGTTCCCACGCTGTAATTTTTGCGTTTTGTTTGTCGGCCACATGTTCTGGGTTTTTCTTCATTCACGTCAAGCTCTTCCGCCATTTTTGTGGCATTCGAATAAATAAGACGAAAGTTTTCATCAGCGTTCTGTCTTTTATCTTGGAAAGTTACAAGCAGCGCATCTATCATTGTAAATGCCTTCGCCAAATCGATTGTCTCCTTTTGAAGAATCACGCTCAGTGAATGAGTGAGGGATAAAATATCACACAAGCAGAACAGCCCGACAACGAATTGGAAATTGCACAGAGCTGCAATGAGAACCGTTGCTCTTCCTGCTGTTTCCTTGTTCTTCCACTCACTTATTTTTGTTAGAGCTTCGACGATCAACGGCAATTTCGCAGCAAATTGAATGACCGCATCATGCCGTTGCACCCATCTTGTTTCACATAATTGAACAAGATGCTCACCAAGTACCTTGGCCAATGCAGTCGTACGCTTGGAATATGAATTCTTGAAAAACTTGTCTACCTCTCGTATGGTACTGCAAACCATCTCGATTGTTCTTATTTTTACGCATTTCGAAATACTGCTGTTCAGTTTGTGCGAAAAACAGGGAGTCGAGTTAATGACGTCTTAAATCACGCCCCATTCTTTATTTTATCCATACCAATTGCGTGAGATTTAAGACACCATCGCCACTGGCCGTTATGCTGGCTTCTCTATTTCGGAAATTTGTATATAACACAGGCATGATTTTTTTGCGTTTTTGCTTTAGGCCTGACTGTGACAATTATTTTCCTGTCTAGTAGTTGAACAGTATTCAGGGATATTTTTTCAGGGTAGCATTTTTTCAAGATATTTTTTATTAATGTTAAAAATCAAGATAGTAATTTTTATGATTATGTTTGTTAAAGTAATCCATAAATTATAGAGCTCTTGGGGGGGAGATGTCCCTCATTTCCCCCCCTGTATCCGCCACTGAACTTATGCCTGCTTTCATTCGCAGCGTCAAACAACTTGATCGTTGGTAACAGCATTTTCCGCGATCCACTCAAACACCAACTCACCTGGCGAAATCCATCCGGCAAAGACTTGGCAATGTTAGAATACGTTTTCATCAACGACCATTGTCTTGTTCAAGCGAAATTACAGATGCGATTACAAAGACAGAAGAAAACGGAGCCACCAGCCAAGAAGAATTGGACGTGCCTACGGAACCCGGCCATCGGGCGAGATTTTCAAATGGCATTATCCAACAAAGCGGCGCTCGCCATACCAGACGATATCGACAATTGTCGGAGTCTATTGTGGGGTGTGCAATGGAGTTGTGTTCACCTATCCGTATACGGACGCAGCCAAAGATCTCGGAAAGCTGCCTGGACCTCGTCGATCAACGGAATCGAATGAAACACGTCGACTTTGAGCAATACCGACGATTGAACAAAGAAGTTCGACAGAAAATTAAATCGGTACGGGAAGCGTACTGGAATAACGTTGCGGTCAACATGGAAGAAGCGGCGTCGAGGCACGAGTACCGGAAGCTTTATCAGACAATCCGGCGGTTAGGCGGCAAAACAACATCAACAAACGACACAATCAAAAAATCGGATGGAACTTTCGTGACTTCTCCTGATGAGCGCCTGCGGCGGTGGAGAGAAGTCTTAAACCAGCTGTACAACCACGATCCGTCACAGGGTCCAGCACCCGAACCGCCAATTATCGAACAGCCGTCGATTCAGTTTCTCGATACCGAACCGATAATTATCGAGGTGAAGACGGCAACAATATCGCTGAAAAATGGAAAAGCGCTGAAAATAGACCGTAACAGCCGATATGATCAAAGCCGGAGGTGATGTCTTATCACAACGACTTCATGTTCTAATAACACACATATGGCATTCGGATCGTATCCCGCCGGTGTGGAAGAAAGCGATCGTTGTCCCAATTCTGAAAAAAACCGACAATCGGGAATCGTGGTATTTACCTCCTTTCGATTGTCGGAAAAGTATTTACGAAAATCATACAATCGAGGCTACAGAACATCGAGAGTAAACGAGTCGGAAAGAACAAGCTGGATTTAGACCACACCGAGGATGTATTGATCAAATATTCGCACTCCGTCAGCTAATGGAAGAAAGAATTCGTTGCGCAAACGAACTGTCGTCGTTTTCATCCATTTCAAATCCGCTTTCGATTGCATCTATTGGAACAGCCTGTCTCATCCAACTCTCCAAGCGTCGTACGATGGCTCAACAGCAGCGTTCGTCTAGCGATTTATCCGAGGATTCCCCGATTCAAACGAGTGTCCGACAGGGAGACGTCACTTCGCTACTTCTCTTCAATGTTGTGATCGACGCGATTATGCGTGAAGCATTCGATGGACGACGCGGAGTTCGATACCACGCCAACAACTTCGTAACGGACTTAATGTTCGCCGACGATAGCCCCGAATTCGCCGACACGGATGCCGAAGCAACGGACATCTTATACGACATTTCCCGCATCGCCCAGTCATACGGGTTAAAAATCAATGCAGAAAAGACCAAAGTGCTCACAACGGACGGATCGAGGGCCAGTGTTCCCTTCGATGGATCCCAAATGGAACAGGTTCCGATGTTCAAATATTTGGGAACATTGGTTGAGGAAACATCGTGCGCCGCATCGGCGCGGCGAGGCAACAGCAACATTCGCCTCACTCAAGTTGTGCGTATGGAAACGAACAAATATTGCCATCAAAACAAAAGTACGCCTTTATCGAACGTTGATCCTTCCGGTTCTTTTTTATGTGTCTGAAACGTAGACACTGCTCAAACCGGATGTTAAGAAGCTCGAGGTTTTCCAAATGGGATGCTTGAGCAGATCCTCGGTGTCGCACTACGCGATCGCCTTCGAAACCAGACAGTCAGACAAAGATGCGATCAGCAGACACTGATGGAAGAAGAAATGCAAAACGTCGACTACGGTGGTTTAAACATGTTTGCCGAATGGATAATAACCGCTTGCCACGTAAACTTCTATGGAGAGAACGTCCCGCAGACTGGAGAATTCAGCGGTCGGCACCGAAGAAAACCGAATATCGAGGGCGACCTAAAGAATCAAAAATTATCAGTTCCCGAGGTTCGAGACGTCACCAAAAGTCGGCAAGAATGGAAACTAATCGTGAATAGAGCTCGAGATCTAGCGGCACCGACAGCAGCGTATCCGTTGCGGGGACGTCCCGCTCGGACCGCCAGCCAACGGATCAAAGAAAGAAAAAGAAGAAGTGGCTTATCGCTATACTTGATTGTTCAAGCTAGGTTGCCAAAAATTTCACCAAACTGGTGGGTGCCCCAGTGTCCGGTTCCTTAAAATTCCCTTGGGAGGAAAAAGAAGTTCCATCCTGAGCCTCCGTATCAGAGTTACCCCGTTTATGACTAGGTTCAACCCAGGTTCAACCTGGGTTCAACCCAGTCATAAACGGATGTCGAGTTGAAACTGGGTCCACTCGGCCCAACTCAGCTCTTCTACCTGGATCGAGTTGATATTTCGCCTCATATACGTGGGTTGAGTTGAAATTGGGTTGAAGTGACACTTGTTTTGTTTGTTTATCAACCGTGAAGTCCGCTTTAGGCGTTAATTGAATGTTCGGTGTTTTTTCTGACACAAGAACAAAAATTTATTTCGTTCTGAATTTTTACGTATCTATAAATGAGAGTTTCACAAAAAACTTGAGGTTATGTTGAGATTTCAGTTCAACTCTATTTCAACCCAAAGTGAGCTCAACTCGACATCATATACGGTGGTTGAAATTTCAACTCAACCTCGACTCAACTTTTCAACCTAGTCATAAACGGGGTAAGTAATACATTACACAGGTGGGGCGCCCAATGCGCAGAGGAGCTCGTTAAACTTCAGTACTACCCACCGCCATGCAGTCCTCGACACGATAACTTTACATCTTGGCTCGGTGTTGGTAGGCTTTGAAGGGTGTGCTCCCTCTCACCAAACGACATACATTCTCGTCTTTTCCATTTTTCTTTCGGAGTTGCCCAGTATCCATTCAAAGCTAACAGCTAACAGTACTTGAAGTACTTATATATTAGAATATTGGGAGTGAAAGGTGGGAGACGTCATATCCTAGGATCTGCCACCAGGTTGCACATTACTCCCCAATAAGACGTCCACATTCCTTCTAACTAAACCCACCAATTTCTTTTCGTGACGTTGGAGTCCAATCCAGCACAAGTCGTAAAGGCATTAATTCGACCTGGTCTCATCAACATGACCGTTAAAAGGGTTGGTCGAAAGGGTGCTCACCAGAGCCGGAATTGTAGGGCATTCGGATCAGCGGCCTACCGTCTTTTTTGTTCGTGAAAGTTGTGTTCGACGAAAGTCGCTACCCAATTCACTGGCAACATAAGCCACCCTAGGTGCGCCAATTGGAGTAGGGTAAGTAGGTATTCTTAAGGTCACTAGAAGTAGGGTGCAGTGGTTTTTTTTGGATAAACTTCTTTGAGGCATCTATATACCTCGTGAGTTTTGGAGAATATCGTGTCCGAGGCCGACTTCTCAATCCGTTAACAAGAATTGTTTTCAGCACGTGTTCCCTCAAGCCCTCTTTCACCTCTTCCTTTCAAACTGAGCAGGCTTTCAGGAAACTTTTTACCTTTCCGATGAAAGTTTTGCAACTGGTACTCGTTCTGTATAAACAGGACTTCTACATTTTTTATACAGAATTTTTTATAGTAGAAAACATTTTTCTTTAAAATTCTATTTATTATTGCACATTATTTTCAAATATCTTCGTAATAACAAAAGTGTTCTTAATTTGCATGTTAATTTTATAGTATCTTACTTAAATAATATTTTTACGCATTAATTATAAAACTTTGGCTTTCTGTAGTGCACAAATTAATAATTCAATTTTGTACACTTCTAACGATTATTATTATAATTCTAAAAAAAGTGTTTGCCAAAATACAAAATATATACTGCCTTTGGAAAATTCTTAATCAGCAGAACACACGTTGTGGCTAATTTCTATTACTGGACGTATTTAGTTACTAAACCTAAAAATTCTTAAAGTAAATACAATTTTTTTTGTTATTAACAAAACTTCTTAATATTTCAATAAATCCCTTTAAATGTTTTGCTTATTTCTTCTAATATTAAGCAAACTTTAATTTTTAACTCATTTCGCTGCAAGGTTTGCGCCATAGGTAGACGCTGTACTGATTGTTGACATTCCAATCGTTTTTTGCATCAACAGATAAACTGAAAGAAACAAAAGCAATTATTAAATAGCTGTCAGAGTATTTACGTGTATAGTAAATAACATTAAGGGGGCAAAATCGAACCGTCGTATCCACCTCGTGGTGTCCCCTAGATAACGTACTAACGACGACGGTAGTAGGGAGCAAACTCTTAAAATCCTACCAATCCAATATGTAAATTACTTTGTTTCCATGAGCCGAGGTAGAGTTTTCGTCGAGTAAACAGAAAGCTTTTCCCCTTAAGTTACCTCGATGCTGTTTCCATGAGAGTTCTGGGTTTAAGTGACAGATAAAAGCCTGAACTACATTGAAAAGCAGTGCAGTGCAGCACTGCGAAGTGAAATTTAAACTTCTTGTAACTGAACGTGGCAACTCACATTAACTTCACTGCCTTGCACTGCACTGCACTGCGCTGCCTTGTCTTAGGCTAATTTCTAAAAAACTGCTTCGCACTGCATGCCAATTTCTAAAAAACATATGAAGTTGTCATTGCCATTGTTGTCAAAATGGATGAGTATCTAAAAATTGATGGAATTAGTGAGAAATAAGGACTTTCTAGACAAAAAAGGTCACAGGAACTATAAAAAAAATTACAAAAGACTATATAGGAATAGCCAATGTCAAAATACTGCTTATACAAATTGTCTTACCACGCGTTCTCTAATAAACTACTGCAACATACTGCGCAGTGCTGCACTGCTTTTCAATGTATAGTTCAGGCTAAACAATTTTAGATTGTGTCGCCGTTGGTATATGTATGTTCAGTAAAAACACACATGCAAAACCCAGCTTAACCGGGATTTTTCTCAATCCCCGTTTCCATGGGCGCTCACTCAGAGAACTCAGATGCATGGAAACTCAGTAAATGTCATCGTGTCGAGGGATGCGTGCCAGTTGGTAGGTAGTGTTGCACTGTCCCAAACGACCTCTTCTGGGCACCGGGCGTCCCCAGTTGTATATAGCCTTATCCTGATATTGAGGCTCTGTTAGAATGGACCTTCCCTTTCCTGCTATACTCGTGGGACTTTCATGGACCAAAATTTTTAAAAATCAGGCGAAGAAGGAGGTTGTGGGTCTGATGCAATAAGCATCAGCTCAGAGCTGGAGAGGGATCTCCTTGGAGGTACCTCGTCCAGCACAGAAGCTTCGGTTTCTCAATCAACAACAGTGCCCCAGGCCCCCAATGTTGTTGAAGAAATAATAACCAAGGTTGTCGGTATGACCGTGCAACCTAGCAAGATAAAATCTGGTGCTGCCAAGAGGAGGAGCGCCAAGGCAAGGTAGGCCGAATTAGGGGGCATCACGGAGCTCGGAAAATTGGTAGCACCAACTCCTAAATTTTCTAACGGGCTATGTCGCATGCCAGACCCAACTGACGCACTGCCAAAACGGCAGCGGTCAGAGGATTCTCCGGCTGGGCAGGGACCCCAGAAGAAAAAAAGGGAGGGAGTCGCAAGAATCCTCATGCCGGGACAAGTTGGCTTGGATAACCATGGCAGTGGTCCTGGACAACTATCCCGAATGCAAATTGACGGGGAGCAATTCTCCTCTCTTTGCGATTCCATCCTGACTGAGGTGGACAAAAGTCTTAAAGGCGATTGCCCGCCTCAGTTTTTAAGTGTAAGGGCGGGAGGGGGTCTCATTAAGATCACCTGCGCCAACGAACTTACCAGCCAATGGCTGACAAATGCCGTCGCCAGGCTGCAGGTTTGGGAAGGGTCAAATCTCAAAGTAATCGAAAGGACCTTCCCAAATTCATGTGGATTGCATTATGGGTTCCTAATGATGTTTTTATGCGGTAAGACCTATGGAGTGCGACCAGAAAGGGAGACCCAACCTTCGCTGGAAGGATGGCGTAGACCAGGACGCTCAGAGTTTAGGGATGCTAAACTGGATAACATCGGCTCACAATCGGGACCCGTGGAGAAAACAGTTACGAGAAGCCAGAATCGGATCCCGGTTGTAGAGTCGTTAAAGAAGAAGAAAAATGATGTTAGGAAACCGGAACAGGTGCTCCGCAGGCTGGAAATTCAGAACCAGCCAATTGAGGTGACCTGACGGGTAGGAAGGTGGGCCATAACGGTCAAACTCTTGCTCTTAGAATTGACGAGAGGTCGCTCATGCAGCTTAAAGAGCAGGGCATGTCTCTATTCTACGGCCTCGGCCTCCTAGTCAAAGAGATTGGCTCAAAAAAGGAGACTTCTGCTGGCTCACAGAAAGAAACAACCCCATGAGACGGGTGGTACAGGGTACAGTGCAAGCTGTAACACAGTAGGGCTGCCTCGGCGGTCCTTTGCAGGGTGTTGGTCATCCAAGCTATTAACGTGGCTTTTGCACAGGAGCCATGGGTAAGTAACGGTGCTATACAGAGCTTGCGGGCAGCCGACTACAGCATTGCATGCAGTGATGTGGACGACGACCCACGGACCTGTGTAGTTTACAATAAAAACACCAACTGCTTTCACACATAAATCGTCGAGAGACCAGGCAGGGGTGAAGATACAGATCGGCATACCTCCTCTACGACTCCAGGGACCCACCACCATCCAAAAAACTGAAGGATATCGCTCTAACAGGAGCGGTCTGCAGATCATCGTAGGATGTGATGCAAATTCCCATCATGATGTCTGGGGCTGTAGTGGAGTGAACGAGAGGGGTGAATACCTTTTTGATTATCTCTTAACTACTAACCTGGACATATTAAATCGCGACACGGATCCTACTTTCGACAACGGTAAGAACCGTGAGGTTATAGACAACATTCTAGCCACTCAACAAGTTGCCACTTACGTTAGTGACTGGCGGGTCTCAGATGAGCCATCGTGCTCAGACCATAGACACATTTACTTTATGATGGGTGAGTCTTTGGAAAGAGTAAGTACATATAGGAATTCTAGATATACGAACTGGACAGACTTTCGGGGCGAACTCAGTAGCCTATTGAAGGGTTCCACGCATTCAATCAAATCTTCGATGGATGTAGAACTATCCGCGGATTTCCTTATGGAGGCGGTTACTACTGCTTACAACAATAACTGCCCCGTTCTGATGAGGACGCGTATCAGCAAAACTCCATGGTGGAATAACGATCTCTCCAAGTTGGGATCGGCTACGAGGAAACTATTCAACGGAGCCAAGAAGAGCGGCAACTAGGAGAGTTGTAAAAGCTCGTTAACCACCTATAACGGGGCGATCAGATGAGAAAAAAGAAATAGCTGGTGGAATTTTCGCAAGAGTGTCAAAGACATTCGAGACTCAGCAAAAATCCACAAAGCTTTGTTAAGGGCTTTTCGGTAGAACTTGTATCTATCAGGAGGGAGAATCGATGGCTCTTCCACGCAGTCTAGGGAAGAAACCTTGATAATATTGCTCCAGGCACAACCATTTATTGAAATGGGAACACAATTTCTGCTGGGCAGCCAACAGGCTAAAGTGACCAAAGCTGCCTGGACAAAAGCAAACACCGTGTTTAACCACGAAGCTATAAGGGAGGCGGGAAAAGCACGCGAGACCTCCGGCGGCCATGTTTGTTTTTGTAATTCTGAAATTGTTTTCCTAAAATGTCTCGTTTTGTCTCCTTTCGTGCGTTTTTTGCTAATTTCCCCTGACTAATGGGGGGTCGTCCATTAATTACGAAAGGCGTTAAGGGGTGGGGGGTTGAGCCGAATCTCACGTGGCGGAGAGGGGGCTTTCGTCAAATATAACGTAATTTTTTTGTTTTCAAAACCAGCTCGGCCGGCAGGACCCGATAAAGGCCACCGATTATTTAGTCTGACTAAGAGATGATACTTCAGGTATTCGCCTGACAGGCGGTGGCATGCAGGTGAAGTCATGATTCCCTACAGACACTCAGGCGAAAACGATAGCTTAGCCTCATGTTCATGGCCTCGAAGAAAACTCCAAGGCGGCTCCAGACTGACGCCGTGAACACCCGCGAACACGCGTAATGCGGATGGTTTTCGTGCCTTGCTTTCTGTTCCAAGTGTATACGGCGTGAATTCTTGCCGTAAATTCACAGAATGAGAGTGAGTAGAAGTTCAGAGCTTCAGGCACGAGCTGACGATAAATGCACAAAGACAAAGATTTCCGGCAGTTTTCTTGGATTGCAGGCCCCATACGGTTGCCGGTGGCCGGTGAGCGGATGGTGATACTTGACCTCAAGGCGAAAGCTATCAGGCCAAGGCTGGCCGGCGACCTGTGTGTAAAGGGGGGCCTTATGATATGGCTAAATCCTACACAAAATTTTTTACGCGGTTATGCGAACTCCAGAAAGTAGTATAGTCAGTGGCGTAGCGTGGATTTGTGCCACCCGGGGCGAACCATAAATTTGATGCCCCCTACTTTCGAATTGCTTCTTTTAATCAATGAATCAAAACCCAACTTGAATTTCAAGTAATTTTCAATCCAAGAATTCAAGGCATCATGTAAACGCAATGAATCATATGTAACTAATGAATGTTCGGTATAGTGCGCGCCAAAATAAATGGGAATTTTACGCGCAGGCGAATCAATGACAACTCCCACATACATTAACATTCCGTGTATGGATAAAACTCAAGCGCATATGCATTTTAATTTCCCTTTTGAAACTCGTTTACCGGGAACAACACTCCACCATAGCATCTGACCAGGACAAGAGTCGTAGTGAGACGGATTGAATTTTTGATTGAAAATATAAATTAGCGGGTGATTTGGGGTTTTAAACGAACGGAATGACGAGGTGCAGTTTTCTTTTCGAAGCTACTTTCGTGGAGAAGATTTGAGGCTTTCACTGCGCATCAAAAAAATCGATTTTGAGATTTCCAATTGTTTTGGCGCAGGCTATATCCGTGCTTCAAGGTTGGGCTGAATTATAAACTTTAACAAACCCAGAGAGCTTATGTGTGTGTGTTTATTTATTCAGCAAATGTACACAAGATACAAATCTTTTAGAGTACAATATACATATAGGATACAAATCGTTTACGGTACAATATAAAGTATTAAAACTAAAAAGAGAGAAAAAGAACCAAAGAATACAAAACAAAAGAAAAAAATGAAAACTACTGAAAAGCTTGCTCAACTAAATATGACTTTGACCATTCACACAAAGACGTATATGGAAATCAAAACAATTAAAATTAACTCCCGGACAAGTGCTTAATAAGTTCCCTCCTGAAGACCGCCGCTGTAGTGGCTCCCCTCACAGAAGGAGGCAAATTATTCCATAGTCTAATTGTGTACAAGAAGTAGGATTGACCACCAATTCTGCTCTTGTAAGAAGGTATACGAAAGCTTAACAGGCGGCGTGACTGTAACGGTACTATAAAACTAGCCAAATACTTGGGGTTACTGGTAAAATGTACCTTATAAAGTAGACATATTGCGTGCATGTCAAGGTAGGACAAGAACTCGCAGGGGATGAGAAATTTGCGATAGATGGAAACATGGGCATTTCTTCGTAAGCCAAAACAGAATCTAATGCAGTCATTAAAAGCTACATTCAGACGACGCCTGCAAACGGCATCCAAGGCAATATAGCTCGAGATACCATATAGAAAATATGGCATGATGAGACTCTTAACCAGTTTTAGACGGGTCTGTTGAGGTAGGAGTTTACCAAATAACCATAACCTACGAAGGCAACTATAAATTTTACTAAGAATCAGCGAGACGTGGTCGCAACAAGTCAATCTCGAGTTCACCACAATACCCAAGTTCGTAGCCTTATTTACAATACACAGGGGAGTATTATCAATCATGATAGGACTTAAATCATGGGTGTTAACTGAGCGACGGCTAATAAATAAGGCCACTGATTTATTAGGATTGAGTCGAAGATAATTTTTAGACGCCCAGCTTGAATCAGTAATTTCTCTTTGTAATTTATTTCAGTCTGTCTTTAGATAGAAAGCCTCGTAGACGACCGAGCTTAAGCTTAAACAATTCTCTGTCCAATATCTGGAGGTTTTATTTCCCATCATCGTAGCCCAATACTATTAAAGGGGATTTTAAGGACAAATGTGGCAGCTGTTGGAGCCCTTCTCAAACTTCAGCATTTACAGCCCGCGTTATAAAAGAAGGGAATCTTAAAATCGCTGTTTCCATGCGCATTGAGAGTCTCATACAATATGCTCATTTATATTTACAGTTAGCTGACTCGACCGTCATTGTCCTGTCCAAATTTCAATAGATTTGTTTGTCTGCATTCTGTATTTCCAATTAATAAGACGTTTCATTCTCAACTCTAATATGGACAACTAGAGAAATTATGCCCTGCAAATAATCGAAAGAATTACGCTAAATAATTTACTAATAGAAAAGGGGTTGTCTTCCATCACAGGCGTACGCTTTTTTGATAATCCGTCAAATAGGAGAGTTTGGTTGGATAATTTTGATGCATCAACTTTATAGTCCAGAAATAAGACCAAACTTAAATGAAAAGTAACGCAGAAGTAAAGTAGACGTAACTTCCACTGAAGTAGATGTAACATCCACTTACTACCATCCATATTGGTCACTCTCATAATAAAGGCCGTGACACAATGGTGGCTTCGGCTTCGGCTTCGATTTCGAAGCCGATGCCTGTCAAAATCAAATGTAAGCGTGGCAGTACTTATTAACACAATGGCAGCTTCGGCTTCGGATTCCATTTCGAAGCCGAAGCCTCAATCAAATGATATTTGATATTGGAAGCGGCGTCGGTTGAAATTTATTTGGAAAATCGAAGTGGGCTGTCCGGTAATTTAAATTTAACACGTGTTTAACATGGATTTTGAGGAAAAATTAATCGAGTTAGTAAAGGAAAATCCATGTATATATAAAAAAGGGTGCAAAGATTATAAAAATAATCAGAAAAAAGACCACGCATGGAAAAAAATAATTGGAATCGCCTATTTTTTTGTTTTTGTCTTTTTTTTTAATTTTAAATAAACATATGTTGCTACTCCCATTAATTTTATAACTTCCTCCCGTTTATTTTCCATTATAATTTAACAAAGTTTATTTAATGTAACAAATTTTCCGCGATTTGCAAGACGAAGACGAATGCCGTTATTGTGTTATACTTGGCTTCGGCTTCGGCGTCGATTCTTAATTCAGCGCTTCAGCGCTTCAACGTCGCTTTCGAAGCCGAAGCCGAAGTCGCCATTGTGTCACGGCCTTAAGCCGGCGTATATGCGCCCATATACATATTGCGCCCCCTTCATTTTTGTTCATTTTTTGATGGCAGTAAAGGAAAATGAAAGAAGACACAAACACTCATTTTAAATGAAGGCACGGAATTATTCTTTCACTTTTTAGAAATTGCGCCCTGTCCAATTGCGCCCAGTACAAATACACCAGTTGCACCTATGAAAGCGCGCCCTTGCCTTTGTCCAATCAGGATTTCCTTCGCGATCTTGCTTTTGTGCTGAGTTTACTTACGCTTTAAATTCACAAAACTCTCCCGCTAATGCTGATTAATGCTCTCCGATGATTTTCATTGTAAGCTGCACTTCCTTAACTATTTCCAGCACTAATAGTGCTACAAACTGGAATCTCCATAACGAAGTCGTTCTCCAATCCTTTATATTTCGAAGGATAATAGATGGTCACTGCACTGCATATATTGGTTTCTACGGTAGAGTCTTGCATAACAAAGCAGTCCACTTAACAGCCTTACTGGACATAGAAGCCGCTTTCAAAAACTTCAGAACAGAGGCGATCTAGGTGTTTCTCGCCGAAGTAGTGATATATAATAGTACGACTTATTTGAATTACAAATCATGACCTATGGCACCGTGTCAGCCAAGAAAGGAAAGACGACAAAATCAGGCGAACTAAATGAAATTGCATTGGCCACACCTTGCAGAAGGCAATGGTAAAACGCACAGAAGGTGCATTTCGTGTAATATATGACAATTGGATCACTTTTTCAATTTTTTTTAAATCTTAATTTCTGAAATTGCGCCCGGTGCAAGTGCACCATTTTCACTTATGAAAGCGCCGTCCTTGCTCTCATACATTTATATGGAATTGTACCTAACTTCACATGACTTCACTTCCCTTCCCATTTAGGTTTGGCCTATAGACACCATCAGCCACGACATCGTGCTGGATGTGGCAATGGTTAGGGCCTGATGTTACCAGCAGCATCTCTAGCTCGATCCAGTTTGGCCGCCGCCCCCAACATCTACGCCGCCCGGGGCAATGGCCCCCTCGGCACCCCCCACGCTACGCCACTGAGTATAGTGCACCGCGATTGTTTAGCCGCCACCGGCCAGCCAAACGCGCGACTCGGCGAATGCTGCAGCGTATGAGTCAAGAACAACTGACCCGCGAAAAGGCCCTTACAATATAGAACTACAGGAAAGCACACGTCAAATTTTAGCGAAATGAAATTCTTATTGAGTGAGTGCTCACATTTTGGTAGTTGTGTGTCCTCTACAAAAGGGGAAAAACGAGTAGAATAGAGGAGTGGCGGAGGGAGTCCAAATTATCAGTTCAAATAAAGCTTGCACACGACCGGACCGACTTGATGTGATTACGCCCGCTAATACGTATTTTTAGCGTAAATACTAGAAATTTTTTAAGATTTGAAAAATGTCACATGACATCTCACTAAAAGGGAGATGAGGTCGAAAAATCACAAGAATCGCCTCACGTAATTTGTGGACGACCCCTAATAAATTCACTGCAAATCGCAGCTTTTGGAAGTGCGTTATTTCAAAACGCTTAAAGTGTGTTATTGTGACGTCACCAATTGATATATGTACTTTTAAAATACTGGCATTTTGAAATAACACACATCCAAAAGCGAGAATTGCAGTATTGTTATCTTATAGAGATTTTAATATAAAAAAATATATGTATGTATACTTACATGTTGTTATAATTGCAATTGGTATCGAAAAGTAGACGACATCACCATTCAAAAATAACTTAATTAAATAATACACCATTGGTATAAGTGTTACCATTGCCCAGCCAACTAAGTTAAGTAACGGATACATTCGTTTCTTCTGAAGAAAACATTTCGTTTCCTTAAAACCAGATGATGTAAAATAATTTCCATGCGTGTGAAAACTTTCTTGAATTCTGTCTTTTTCTCTAAATAAATTTTGCAGCCATTCAGCAGCTTCCTCTTCTTTTTCAGGTATTTGATCAACTAACAGACGCCTTATGTACATATATGCAGTAACACTACGGCCAAATACTAAATTGGATATTGTTGGTGCAACCTGAAAAATAATGACAGTTTTATTGAAATATACTAAAAGAGATAGATGTATGTAGTTGAATAGGTAAAAAGTTTTACTTACTGGCTCGTCTTTTTTAAAGGAAATATTAATATCTAAAATTACTGGACATCTTTCTCTTAAGCTCGGTAAGATAGCCGTAAATCCTTTAGTTCTTGGTATAAGATGATGTTTTAATTCAGTCATGCCACGTTCACGTGCAAATTTAATTGATGCTTCATGTTTTTCAGGTGTAAATCGTGTACCTTCTGCATTTAATAATAACTGAAATTAAAATTTGGTTTATAGTTTTTTTTTCAGCGGTTTAGCGGAAAGAAATAATGAAACTCAGATGAAATATGGGGAAATATCAAAGAAAGAATCATCAGGATCAGATCAGAATAAGGACAAAATTATTGAATATCAGGCAAGAGGAAGTGGAACACGCTAAGATCGAAAAGAGACAGCTGGTATTAGAACGAACTCGACACGATCGAGGAAATTGGAAGCAGCGATTCGACCAAAGGCATAAGACGCCGAGGATTTATAGCGAGGACGATCTTGCATTAATAGAACACGTTCCATCAGACCGGGGACGTGCGAAAATTAGAACCTATTTACAAGGGCTCGTACAGGATTAACCACGTTCACGGTAATGATCGATACCTAATCGAAGATATTGAACAACAGAGCAATCAACGACGACTCTGGTCAGAACTCGCATCCTACAGGAAAAAACGATTGTTTGATAGAGAGGGTTTTTACCTGACACTGTCTCCATCATCTTAGATCTATAGGTTTTACTTCAGAGAATCCTCGAACAGTCCTTGTCCTCTTTATAAACGAACTACTAAACCATAATGTGCGCGAAGTGTTGGCTAGACTCTTGTTGCGGGAAAAAACTTGCCATGTAGGCTGGAGGTTACTAATTTCAGGGAAACAGTCGCAATGGTAATAGCGGTGGCACTTGCTAAGGGCTGCTACGTTCCTGTTTGAATGAATGTAAAATTTGTAAGTTGTAGCCAGTGCAGCTGCATCTCTTAAGGGATCCGACGCATTGAAACGCTTGTTTGGCGACTTGGTATATGTGATTATTCCATCACAGATCTGAAGATGAAGTCACGCCCAGGATTTCAAGAGATGGGTCAGCTGTTAGTTTATCCTTGCCCACTGAAATATCAGGTTTTGGTGGAGATAATACAGTACTTTGTTTTCAATGGGTTGAATTCAACACGATTCTTGCGGCCCCAATCAAGAATGAGTTCAATGTCCATGTTAAGATAGTTGGACATGAGCTCACGGTCTAAAAGACAAGGCCTGGCGCTTGCTTGTCTTATACTGTCCAAGAGTAGGAGTAACGTAGAGTACCCTCATCGGCCAAACTATGAAGTGGGTTGATGGGATTGAGAGCAAATCATTAATGAATATAAGAAAGAGAGCAGGGGCGACCCTTGGGAACACCGGCGGATATAGAGTGAGGGTTGGATTCAACGCCATCCAATAACCTTGAACGTCCAGAAAGAAAGCTTTCAATCCAGTTCCTTAGAACTGACTGGATACCAATGGAGTGATGCCATTCTCTCGGTTAGACAGACAAGAAAGTCGCCCTTAGACCTTTTGGGCTAATACGGCTTTAACAACAAACAACAACAACATCAAAAAATCTGATGGAACTTTAGCGACTTCTCCCGATGAGTGCCTGCAGCGATGGAGAGAATTCTTCCACGATCTGCCACTAAGTCCAGCACCCGAAGATTATCGAACAGCCGACGAATCCGTTTCTCGATACCAAAACGGCAATTATTGAGGTGAAGGTGGCAATAAAATCGCTGAAAAATGGAAAAGCGCCGGGAATAAACCAACTAACCGCCGAGATGATCAAAGCCGGAGATGATGTCTTATCACAACCACTCTATGTCCTCAATACACATAAGGCATTCCGATCGTGTCTCGTCTTTTTTGAAAAAAAGCGACAGTCAGGAATGGAAGAATTATCGCGCTATTAGCCTTTTTTCAATCGTCGGCAAAGTATTTACGAAAATTATACAATCGAGGCTACAGAAACATCGAGAGCAAACGAGCCGGAAAGAGCAAGCTATATTTAAACCACATAGAGAATGTACTGATCAAATATTCGCACTCCGTCAGCTAATGGAAGAAAGAATTCGTTGCGGCAAACGAACTGTGGTTGTTTTCATCGATTTCAAATCCGCTTTCGATTGCATCTATTGGAACAGCTTGTGGAGATTCTTGGAAACCGAACACGTGCTATTGAAACTCATCCAACTTCTTCCAGCGTCGTACGATGGCTCAACCAGCAACGTTCGCATTCGAATCGATTTATCCGAGGAATTCCCGATTCAAACGGGTGTCGGACGGGAAGACGTCGCTTCGCCACTTCTCTTCAACGTGGTGATCGACCCGATTATGCATGAAGCATTCGATGGACGACACGGAATTTGATACGACGACAACAACTTTCCAACAGACTTAACGTTCATCATCATCATCATCATCTTATCGATATTTCCCGTATCGTATCGCCAATGTCCACCTCGATGGAGCCCAAATTGAACAGCTTCCGATGTTCAAATATTTGTGATCATTGGTTGAGGAAAAGAAAGTGGTATCGACCACCGATCAAAACGAAAGTACGCCTTTGCCGAACGTTGATCCTTCCGGTTCTTCTTTATGAATCGGAAACGTGAACACTGCTCAAACCGGACATCAGGAAGCTCGAGGTGTTCCAAATGCGATGCTTGAGGCAGATCCTCGGCGTTTCACTACTCGATCGCCTTCGAAACGAGACAGCTAGACAAAGATGCGATCAACAGACACTGATCGAAGAAGAACTGCAAAAACGTCGACTACGGTCGTTTGGACATGTTAGCCAAAGAAATGGATGAAAAAACCGGCAAGAATGGAAACGAATCGGGAATAGAGTTAGAGACCCAGCGGGGAGTTTCTCGACTAGATATACTCACACCGAAGTGGCTCGTTTGGGGTTTGGCTTTAATTGCGTTCCTACATTCCTCACCATCTGTTTGGCCTAAGCTTCATAGATTTGGTAAGTGCATAATTTTAATACAAGGTCCGAGAGACTGATGTTATTTAACGAGAACATGTTGTCCGCAGATTGGTTAGCCAAAAGCGGTCGATAGAGAGTATGAAAGAGCAGTATATGCTCTTCTTCTTACTTATTTCGGTGAGGTATTGTGTCCAAAAGTATCACGGCCCCTCGCTTGGCCTTTTGTACTACAGCCTATACCTCATATTTGTAGGTCAGACAGTTTGAAGAGGTTCACCAGATCTAGATGAAGTATGTGGCGACCGAAACGATGACGACGAACTCAAAGGCAGATCGACATATCAGGAAGGGCCAAATTGTCACCAATACCCTACATCAGGTAACCCCCGCGTTGGAAATTTAGTAACGACAAAAGATAGGATTATGAGTGTGGTGTAAGCATTCGCTGAAAAACGAAAAATTTTACAATAGAAGCCGAGCTGCGTTGTTGTGCGTCTATACTAATTAACTGAGCGAAACTATTGCCGCGGAATATCCAGTAATTGTTATTGAAATTGATTGAACGTTTTATTTCGAAATAGCTGATTGCATTGTACAAGTTCGTGACAGAAATAAAGAAGAACATCTCCTAAGGTCCTTCGAAAGAAAAATTCTTTGCATTATATTTGACGGAGAATGAGCTGTGTTAGTTGTAGAAAGACCGGAACATAATAAAACTAGTTGGGATGTGGGTTTGACCCCTTCGGTCCACACGATTAACTTCCCAGTATGATGAACGAAGATGGAATAAACTGAATTCTTACAAAATAGTTATACGTTTAGCACTAGTGGAAAATTGGCTAGTATCAGAACTGATGACAAAGCAATCCCGAGAGAAGATAGTTCAAATAATTATAATAGTAGTAAATACACAAGATTTTTCTAGAGAATTTGTTTTTCCTGAACGTTAGCAAACACACATTTCCTCCGCATTTCGTTCGCTGCACTAAAGCGGGTGTTCAAATTCGTATTGAGCGTGCTGAAGCGCCGTTGGCAAACTGAGAAACGAATGACTTCATTTGGGAATTCCAAAGCTTTCCGGAGATATTAGCAAAACTGTTACTGTTAAGTACTTGTCAGACTTGACTCCTAATTTCCTGAAACTGTATTACGCGTAGAAAACAATTCCCCGTCAAAAAGTGCTAATCCAAGGTTTGAAAAATTCGCGCTGTTTGTAAAGGGTAACCAAATTTTTGCACGATTTTGAAAGGTTGTTGGATTTTGACAAGTGATGTCATGTTCGAAGGCTATCGCTGTGCAGAACCCAAAAAGATCACTTCGTTTAGAACGGGTGTCATTCCATCGAGTTTATTAGATATTAGCAAAACTTGTCAATTTAAGGTCTTTCTGACAATTAGCCGAAGTTTTTCTATTTAAACAAAAAATGCCCGACCGAATATTATGAAATTTTTTTCGGAGCATTTCTTTGTTAATATTCTTTTTTCGGCACCTCAATGAAGTCGATATAGTTTTTAGTTCGCGCGGTATCGTGCAGGTACAAAACTCATAAACGTCGTTTAAACAAAAAAAACGGTTCGACCGAATTTTATGAAAATCTTTTCAGATCATATTTTAGTTAATACTCTTCGAACAGTTCGCGCCATATCGTGCAGGTAAAAAAATCACTTATGCCATTTAAACCAAAAAACCGCTCGACCGAATATTATAAAAATCTTTTCAGATTATACTGTCGCTAATACGCTTCGAACGGCACCTCAAGTAAGTCAATATCCTTCGTGGTTCGGGCTATATCGTACAGGTACAAAAATCACTTACGTCGCTTAAACAAAAAAACGGCTCGACCGAATTTTATGAAAATCTTTTCAGATCATATTTCGGTTAATACGCTTCGAACGACACCTCAACGAAGTCGATATTTTTTTTGGTTCGCGCGATATCGTGCAGGAAAAAATGACCACATCCGTACGCACACAGACACACACACACATACTTCCTTCCAATTTTTTGCTTAAAATGCTCCTGGGACCTTGAAACATGAAAATACGTCGAAATTTTCGATTTCGATTTTCGGACCGATTACAATAACTTCCTATACTGGGAAGTTAACAATCACAAAATGCAATGGGCAGAACAAGACTAGTCTCCGGAAAGGCCCTTTATACCGTCGACAATCTATTTTCTTCGTATAGAGTGCAATGTAGAACAGCAGCTTTAGTCGGGAAGGAACTGCGTGATATTTTTAGTCCACCTACTCCTTACCATTACTATCGCGACTTTGACATCGGGGCATCGAGAAACAACTCGCTGGAGTGTTATGCCTCCTGAAACGAGTTGAATCTCATCAACCGATGACAAGCGCTTTGGTGTAGCGGGGAAGGGCTAAGGAAGGCTATGACAAGAGGATCAGGAATGTAAAGAAGGTAGAAGAAAGAAGGGAAGTTATGTAGGTGGGAAAGTGGAAAAGGCGATGGACCGTGGGGTTGGCCGGGATTCGAACCCGGAACCTCTGGGATGGTAGGCTATCGAGGCCCCATGTTCAACTTAGCAGTGATGACAGCATAACAAAAAGTATTATGAACAAAAGACCAGGCGGACAAAGAGACACGGGATATTCAAAAAAAAGATTGACAGGTAGCATAAAAGAAGATCGACGAATACGACTATGTATGTAAAAGAAATATGAGATTTTAAGACAAGGACATACAAAGCCCCAAGGCCAATAACAGGCTGTCGAGCTATTGATTATGATGATAATAGTAACAATAAATAAATAATAGAAATAATAATTCTTACCCATACAGGATCTGGGCAATCAAATAATTCTTTGATTTGCCTATCTAATATTTCTTTATCTTTTTCAAATGATCGCTCCAAGAATACAAATCCAGATAATTTCCAAGACCACCCAATCACTGGTATATATTGAATAACTTTCTTAACGCAAGCCTTACTTTCACCAAGTATACGTGATTTTTCACATAACGACCATCCCATCAGCCAATCAATTTCATATGAATGATTCATCATAAGAATAACATTTTCATTGCACATCTGCCTGATATCGTCCTCATCCATGTATACGTAAAGTTTACAATTCGCCCACCAGTCAGCAATCCAGACCATTTCTTAAAAAGATAAAAACAAAAAACAAAAACAATCAAGGCATTGTTAGTTTAGAATGCAAATCTTCTTGAAATGCTAGTTTCAATACTCACGGGAATGCAGCGAATAGCCCAGATAGTACATAAATTTTCTAAACAATCTTTTGTTGAATGGCTTTACGCATAGGAACAGGGTTAATTGCATAAGATTTATGATTAACCCTGATGTGAAGAATGATATTGCCACACATAACTGGATCAGGCGTGATTCCTTTAGCTGCGATAGTGATACCATTTCAAGCAATATAGTCTCAAGCACTTCCTATATAGTTTTAGCAAAATTGAATATAAACAAAATTAATAATTGACAATATTCGATATAGTAAATAAGAAGAACGCGCAAATAATTTCACGCACAATAAGCACCAGATCAAATCACAATAAACTTTGTATGATCTTCATCTACTATGTAAATCAGCACTCAAAGAGTCAATCAGACAGTGGTCTAAAGGTCATTGTTGAAGGCTGCAGCGCGGCGGTATCTTGTGTCCAGTATCTTTCTATGGATTAGAACCGGTTGTGTTTTTTTGTTTGTTATCTTATCAAAAAATTTATTTTTAGGTGTTTAAAAGATTTCGTTAAGACTTCTTTATATTAAACCAGTGCCAATTGCGAAATCGTTAAGACGCGAAAGCTTTCAAGTTCGGCTTAATTAAAAAAATGTGTTCAAACACAAAAGTCACTTCAAAACCGTTGATTTTAAAATTGAAATCCACTAGTATCTTTAAATCAATCAATTTAAGTCGGTATTGACACTCTACACACCTTCCACTTTCATTTTCACTGCAGATTAAGCAAAACAATCAGATTCACCAGACGGAGGATGCTATCTCTCCTATCTCTGATTTATTTCCTAAGCATGCGCAATCTACTAAACTCTTGAACCGTGAAATCTTGCACACGTGAGTCGTCTATACTCACTTTGATCTATGACTACTATCTCGTACTTTTATTTTTTTGTATTTTTAATTAATGTCTAACGGATTCGTGTGTGGTTCGCAGCACTACTCCACCAGTCCAGTCGCCTTTGGTCTAACTATCTTACTAGACTGGAGCTCGGACTTTTATGGGCAGATACGCTCTTCTTCGCATAAAAAACAATAACACAGAATCACCGTTGGTCAAGCGCGCTTGCGTAAGGCGCCTTATTAATTCAAAAGCTTAAAGCGAATGAATTTTACGCGAAAATGTCTTAAGAATGGATTTTATTTTTTATTTGAATAATTTATAAATTATTAATTCGCAAAGATTTCTAGGTTTTTTTGTTAAAGAAGTTATTTCCATGACATTTTTTGTTTTCATTGAATCTAGATTAGATAAATTTTTATACCCGAATAGCCTCGGCTAATTTGTTTTTTTTTGTTATAATTGACACACTATTCAAATTGGCAGAATTATAGGTGGGGCCAGTTTTAGAAATAAATTTTTTTTGGAGGTAGATTTATTTTGAAATTTTTTAATATAGTAGAATTTTTGGTGAAATGCGCTCTAGAAATTGGTCCTTTCTGCGTTTTAAGCTGGAAAGTGTTTGTGATAAAAAATGTGTTAGGTGATCCTCGTGGTATCTTAACGGCTCGGGTAAGAAAACGTACACATTGCTATCAAAATACATGTTTTTCTTTCTTTTCTCTTCTTCTACTCATCTGTACTTCTTGGTAGTTCTCCTCCACTCTTTTATACAAAGTTATCATAGATCTTCTAGTTATTCATCCACATAACATCATCCATCGATCCAACGGCGCTACAGCGCAAATCGAGCCTTGGCCTCCTCTAGGGCATTTCCGGAAGTTTGACGCTACCTTCCAGCATTACTAAAGTTCGGGATGTTGAGTATTGCCTACACGTTAGTCGTCGCTAGTGTTGTGCCTTGGCGATTTTAAGAATGTATTAAATATGTAAAAAAATGGTAGTAGAATTGAAAAAAAAATGTAGTAACAACAAAAAAAACTTTAATTTCCCTATATCCAACAAAACTATATACATTTGTACTTTTTATAATATATATAAAATTATTATTTTGTTTTTTCTGCAAGTACACACTAGTGCTCAGGCAAACTGCACAAACTACAAAGTTTATTGCTTCCTTCAATTGCCCCAAGTAACTTGCAAGTGGGGTATTTGTTCCACCTGAATAGTATAAAATAAGCTCCAGGATGTTACATTTTAAAGAATTTAAATAAAGAAACCAAGTTTGGCACAATGGTACATATAAAAAAATACACCTTGACCACGCAGTAAATCTTTCCGAGGAGCCAGCACAAGCACAGTTTTATACAAAAGTTGAAATGGCCGATCTAAAGAATAACAAGTTACAGCTTACAGCCGACCGGCAGTGACAGGCTTACATAACTTATAGGTTTTGAGAGGGCCGGCGTTTGGCTTTTTTGCGCCCGGTGCAGTATGCCATATTGCGCCCCATCAACTGTTCATTTTTTTATAGAAGTGAAGCACAATTGGAAAAGATTCAAACACTCTAATGCAAGGGAACACTTTTTTTTTCTAAAATTGCGCCCGTCCAACTGCGCCCGATGCGAATTCACTAATTTCACCTAAGAAAGTGCCACCCTTGCCTTTGTCCAATCAGAATTTGCTTCGCGATCTTGCTTTTGTGCTGAGTTTGCTTGCGCTTTAACTTCATAAACCCCTCCCGCTAATGCCTATTATAGCTCCAGGATTTTTTTTCGGTTTTAGCTGCACTTTCCTATCCTAACTATTTCCAGCACAATCCTGCTATAGAAAGTGCTTCCAACAACTTCAAAAGCAGAGGCGATCCAGGTTTTTCTCGCCGAATTAGAGATCTACGGCTAGTACGAACTACAAATCAAGAACTATGGTATCGACACGACGAAATCAGGCGAACGAAATGGAATTGGATCGGCCACCACCTTGCAAAAGACAATGGAAAAAGGCAACAATACTCTGGGCAGTTCCTTTAATACATGAAAATGAAGGCACCGGAACACTTTCCATTTTTTTTTTTCGAAGTATTAATTTCTTTCAACATCTTAATTTCTGAAATTGCGCCCGGTGCAAGTGCACCATTTGCACCTATGAAAGCGCCGCCCCTGGGTTTTGAGGTATATCTTCTTCTTCATTTACAGACGGAAAGAGTTTAATCCGAATCTCTATGACACATATAGCACAGGGTGTATTCGACGACATGACAACCGATAAGTGAAAAATTGTATTCGAATTTAAATGTAAATACTGTTTCTGATGACGTGAAATATGTAGCAAATAAGAAACCGAAAGTATTAGAATTTTGAAAATGCAAAATGTAGTAGATCTGCTACTATTGTAGTAGAAGGCTCAACACTGGTCGTCGCAGAGTCTATCCATCTTGCCTACTGGTCTCTTGTCTGAAATTTCTGCTACCATAAGCCGTTTTGGGATACGTTTGGATAAACGGAAGATTCCCATCTTGATTATGTGGCCGGCTACTCTTAGCCGGGCCGTATACCAAAGGTGTATAGGCGTGATATGCATGTGACGATTTGTTCCATATATAAATGACGAAAAGCTGCATATGCATATGATTTTTATAAAAACTAAGAGTTCTGGATAGCAAAAAATTTCATACAACTCGCTGTTGTATCTCCTTCGCTATATTCCATCCTCTGTCGTTCCTCTTATTATGTACCTGAGAACTTTTTTCTCAACTTGTCGACCTCAACCTGCTGGCTGGTTCCTCAATATCCTGGGTCATAGTCAAGCCTCGCTACAAATGGTCATATTAGTGTTTTGTAGAGTGAGTTTCTTTTTTCTGTGCATAAATCCTGTGTGCGTTATTTGTTTTTGGTTATAAAAGGCTCGATAAGCTAGACTAGTAGCATTCGTCTAGTTATGTCTTCTTTTTCTTCATTTCTCTTGGTGTTTATAGATCCAATGTAGACTGTCCCTGCAAACAGTTTATTGACTTGTCGCTTTAACGACTCGTTTACAAGTCAATAATTGCTCAGCAAAACCAAGGCAAGACAGAACAAGACAAGACTGCAAAGATAGCAAGACTTTTTGCTCATCACTAAGTGCCAACAGTCGTGCAGTGAAGAGTAAATACTCGCAAAAAGTCTTGCAGTATTGTCTTGGTCTTGCTAAATGTGCAAGACCAGTCTTCCCAGAGGGAAATGTAATGGGTAAAGGCCCCTTTACAGTATCTGATAAGTCATATGCTAAGTCATACACATTTTTATCTGACTTATCAAAAGTTGAATCATAGCAAGTTGAAATCATAGCATTTTTGTGTTTGTTGTTTATTCCTATTTGACAATCGGTACGATTTTCAATGTAGAAATGGACAAAGAGCAAAAGATTTTAACGTTTTCATTACTGTAAAGACATGGATTTTGCTCCCACACGTCTATCAATCCAAAAACATTCTCTCTGGTCCACTCTATCTGTAAAAGTACAAATATTGCAATTATTTAATTAATTAAAATAATAATTATTATATCTTCCATTTTTTCGGTAAATTCTCTCTCAATTTCACGACGAGCATCAAAAGTCATATGACAATTAGAATCAATCCTAATCCTAAAAAAATCATATGACTTATCATATGTCAGATCATAGGAGAGATATGGATGCGTTTACACCATATGATTTACCATTTTTGATAAGTCATATGTAAAAGCATATGACTTATCAGGAGCGCGTTCAAAAACCTTACTATGGTTAACCATAGTTAACTATGGTAAACTTTTGTCGTTCAAAAACTCCGTGGTTAACTACAACATAACCACGAGCATAACTTTTTGGCGTTCAAAAACTCCCGTGGTTAACCATGGTGCAGTTAAATTTTAACCATGCTCCGGAGCATGGTTAGCGATAGTTAAGAAGAAGTGCACTTCCGCACATTCCGCACTTCCGCACATCCGCACTTCCGCACATCCGCACTTCCGCACATCCGCACTTCCGCACTCCCGCACTTCAGCACTTCCGCACATCCGCACTTCCGCACTTCCGCTCTTCCGCACATTCCGCACTTCCGCACATCCGCACTTCCGCACATCCGCACTTCCGCACATCCGCACTTCCGCATAAATGTGTCATTTGTCATCGTTATAAAGCACAAATGTCACAACAAATGATGGGCATGCTACCAAAGGCCAGGGTCATTACCAGTCCACCATTCACACATTCTGGAGTTGATTATGCTGGACCCTTTGATTTATTATTGGACAGGGCAAGAGGTCAGAAAACACGCAAGGGCTACATCGCAATCTTCATCTGTCTCGCTACAAAGGCGATACACATAGGGATAGTCACTGAACTAACTTCTGCTGCATTCATTGCCGCCTTCAGACGTTTCACAGGCAGAAGAGGACCAGTAGCTCACCTTTACAGTGATAACGCCACAAACTTCGTTGGGGCGAGTAAGGTAATCACTGACCTTCATAAACAACAGTCCTACAAATCCGATGTCAACCAAGCCTTACAAGAAACCGGAACTCAATGGCACTTCATTCCACCATCATCTTCACATGGAGGCTTATGGGAGGCTGGCGTTAAATCAATCAAGCATCATATGCGAAAGAGTAGTAGGGGAAGCGAGACTGACATATGAGGAAATGTGTACGTTGATGACGCAAATTGAAGCATGCTTAAACTCACGTCCGCTATGCCCACTAACTGAAGATCCAGAAAGCTTAGATGCCCTCACGCCAGGTCACTTTCTCACTGGCTCACCATTACTCACTGTTCCGGATCGAAATCAATTGGATGACAGGCCAAGCTTGCTGACAAGGTGGGATCGTGTCCAACGAATGCACCAAGAATTTTGGAGGAAATGGTCCATTGAATACATTGGACGTCTTCAGTTCCGACCCAAATGGACCAAGGAAAATCCCTCTATAATAGAAGGGAATCTCGTTCTCATTAAAGACGAACAGCTCCCACCATCCCGCTGGGCGTTGGGTCGAGTGATAGAGCTACATCAAGGTGCAGATGGATTAACGCGAGTCGTGACGTTACAGACTAAAAATGGCAAAATACGCAGGCCGATAACCAAGCTCTCATTGCTTCCAGTAAGCGATAACAAGAAGGAAGCAGATGTTGATGTGGAAGTCGCAACATTGCCTATCGAGCAAGATGACAATGAGACCAACGTACCACATAACAATGATATGATAACTAAACGAACAGCGAAGCAAGATACACGAAAACGATCAAGCCAAGAACCCTTAACACAAGACTACAAAAACCAGCCCAAACGCAACGAAAGAACGTCTACATCAGCTCCCGCAAGAACTTTCAACACAAACAGCATCGCTTACTTGATGATTTTGGCGTTATTATTCCTCATAGTCGGTGGGGAGGATGCACGGTCGCCGTACAACATAACAAGATTCAAGAACCAAGAAGGGATCTACTTCGATGACGTAGGACAGCTCAATTTATATACAAGCGAATGAAACCTACTAGTATATTACGACCTCTCCACTTATTGGAAGGAATTCAGCGGCCTTAAAAAATCCGTAAGAAGACTCTCAGAACTATGCAATGGGACGATAAAGGAAGATACAACTCAACAGTTATGTAGTGCCACAATTAGACAACCACATTCTGGAATCAGAACATATAAACGAAGTTCTCTATCAGCAAAATGAGAAGACAACGACTCGAAGTAAGAGAGCTCCATTAGAAATAGTTGGAACTATAGCAAATAAATTATTCGGAATTCTTGACCAGGAATACGCTAGAAACCTTGAAGAACAAATCAATGGTATAAATGAAAACGAAACACTTCTTCGCGAACTCCTGAGAAATCAAACTACAATTATAGAGTTCTCTAAATGTCTTCAAGAAGAATCACGACACCATACAGAATCAGTTCCACACAGTCGAACGTCATTTCGAAGCAATTACCAACGCTATGAATGATTCCCAACAAACGCTCATGATATCTCAAACATTCACTTCTGCTGCCATTCTGATTACACTAAACATAATGAGCTTCCAGCAGATACAAAGAAACATCCTATCGATTGTAACAGATACCAAACACGGACGTCTCAACACATTACTGTTAACACCATCGCAGCTCACCGAACAGATCATCCGAGAGCACCTACCGCAGGACGTAAGACTGCCTGGAGAAGGCGGATCATCCTCGTTGTATAAACCCAGGTCATCGCCTTGGACAACCTAATTAACATCAACCAACTCATCCGGGATGACGAAACTTGTGGTGATTGAGCAAACCAATATCTTGCTCTAATTTAAGTTCAATTGGAGTTGCGAAAGATCTACAAGTGAAAAACCTCACCCAGCACTGGCATCAGCATTTTCACCACTGCCTCAAGCACCAACAAGCTGCAAGAAAGAACGAAAGTTCACCAGTCGCAAAAGAGATATTCATTAAAGGTGACGACGGGACGCGAAGTTATTCCACCAGTTTATTCCATAAATTATTCCACCAGTTTATTCCATAAATAAAAACAATTTAAGTGAACCATTGTTTAATCATAAATAAAAATAATTTTGTTACTCCATTAATTAGTGACTTTGTATTTTTTTAAATTCCAATTAACTTATTACTAAACACTCGTTATTACAAATATACAACATAATGCATGTGAGAATGAGAATAACGGAAACAAGGGTTTTGTTTAACATTCGAATTCCATTGTTAAAATCGGAATCGTATCGTTTATATAAATTAATACCGATTCCTGTACATCGCTCGGACAAATTTATCTCTATCCAGTTGTCAAATACTTATTTAGCTGTAAATCATCACAGAGACCGCTTCAGTCCAATGAATGAGCAGGAGCTAAGTGCATGTCAACTAAATGCGATCCATCAGTTAACCTGCCATCTGAAACAGCCGATTTTCACCACAAGCTCGAATCAAAGCCGCTGTGAGATCAGTCTACTTAGTAACCAGAAACAACTGTCACCTTACTGCCGTCTCAGAAGTACGAATCCGAAGAAGATGTTCATCAAACTAAGTGCACCAAGTACATGGATATTCATCATGGATGAAGAAACTCACTTCGATATAATTTGTCATGAAGCTGTGCACTTCAACCAACTTGCATGATCAATCACCCGACGCTGTCTATACAAGCCGACAACAAGGTCACGGGAAGGCTCAAAACATCATTCATACCTGAAACACAAGTAATTTCTGCTCATCTTAATCTAACCTACAAGATCTCTGCGGGGGTCCCCCAGGGGTCAATCTTATCACCGGCCCTATTTCTCATCTTTATAAATGACCTTCTTTCAATCCCCTCCAACCCACTTCTCAGCTTCGCTGACGACGGTACTCTACGTTACTCGTACAGCTTCGATACAAGACAGACTCATGCCAGATCCTGTCTTGATGATCGCGAACTAATGTCCAAGTCGATTAATAACGACATTAAACTCATTCTAGAGTGGGGAAAGAAGAATCGTGTTGAATTCAACCCCGACAAAACCAAGTACTGTCTTATCTCCAAAAAGAAGTTCAACACCCCTCCACCCTTGAAAGTGAATGAAGTTCAACTAATGGCCGAACCATCCTTACACATCTTAGGCGTGACATTAGCCAAAGACTTGCGATGGAATGACCACATATTCCAAATCGCCAAACAAGCATCCCAGTGCCTGGGATTTCTTAAGAGGTGTAAGTTCCTCCTCCAGCCATCGGCCCGTGCTGTTATTTATAAATCCTACATTCGGCCTCTTCTCGAATATAACTCCCTAGTTTGGGGCGGCGCCCCAATAACCACCTTAGCATGGTTAGATAAGGTGCAAAAAAGGGCACTCAAGTTAATTGATGACGACACCGCCTGCTCCACCATCGACCCCTTGAGCCACCGTAGGAATGTAGCAGCACTGACAAAGTTTTATCGCAACTATCATAGCGACTGTTCCTCCGAGTTAAACGCTCTCCTGCCTCCACGGCAATCTTATACCCGCAACACCAGATTAGCCCACTCGTCTCATTCCCTCCACCTGCAACTCCCCCTTTCACGCACTCAACAGGATATGAATTCGTTTGTTAATAGAACAACTCGACTGTGGAATAATCTCTCGCAGTCAGTATTTCCGAGCTCCTACAACATCCAAGAGTTCAAACGCAGGGTTCATCACCACCTTCTTCAATACCCCCCCGTACCTTTTAACCCTTAACCTATACCCCTCCCCATCCCCCCCGTACTAAGCTTACTGCTAGACATTGCACCATGACGTGACAAATGACATGACGGACTAGTAGTACAAAGGGGACTCCTGAGCTTAGCACTGCCACAAAAAAAAAAAAAAAAAAAAGATGAGGGAAGGAAATGTATCCTTCTAGACGAGTTACGCGGTGCAACAATATCAACGATCTGCCAAACTTAAACCACCACCACCTATATCATTACTTCAGCATGTATACGCTGGTTACCATTGTCATCCTCATACTGGTATACTGCAAGTATAAGAAGCAGGGGGTTCTAAGGATTCAGAGGAAAACACCGAGGGACAGGCGTCCGCAGCCAGCTCCTAGAAGGTCGCAGAAAATCAAGGACGACGACTTCTCTTGCGATATATCGTCTCTCAATTTCGACGGAGGAGAATGTGCGCAGCACATATAAAACATCACATAATATTAAGATTTAGGCCAATTCCTAATTTCTGTTAATCAGCGGTGTTCCACATTTCGATTTTTGTGAAATTGATACTCGAAATCGAAATTAGGTGTTCTACATTTCGATTAATTTCATATATGTGAAATAGAAATTACAAATCGAAATTAGGTGTTCCACATTTCGATTAAATCGAAATTTACTCGAAATAAAACCGTTTCAGTTGTTGTTAGTGATTTGAAAGTGGAATAACAGGAGAATCGCTGTGATTTCTTTTAAAATATGTGAATTTGCGAGAAATAATCCCGCAATAGCAAGAAGATATCCAAAAAAGACAAATTAATTGTTGAGGACCTTTGGAAAGAGTTAGCCCAAAAAGTTAATGCAGAGGGTTTTTTATGTTTTTTATTTAATAGTTTCTTTTGATATAATGAATTTGTTATTTTTTAAAAGACTGAATAAAGAATTATTTTTTAGTTTAAGATGCCTGCAGATATTATGAAGTGCAACACAAATGTGTACTATTTTTAAACCTTATACTGTGCAAATATAAATAACTTAAAAGGAATCAGGAAAAAGGATTTGATTTATCCCTTAATAATCTTTTTTAATTTTTTCCCTCATTTGAAGCTCTCTTTCTTCAATTACTGCGGCTATTAACACAAAATTCGTTGTTTGGGGCACAAATTTTTTTAATTTTTTTAACTCGGACACAAACTATGCTCAAAATAAATAAAAATTTTAAGTGTCAACCAAATTATATATTTTCGAAAGTGATTTCGAACAAACGAAATTCACTCGGAATTCAGAACATCAATTTTGAATTCGAGTGAAATTGAATTCCGATTTCGATTGCATTTCACTCGATTTGTGGAACACCGCTGTGTATGTATTGTTGAGATTTTAGAACGCAATGTAAAAAAAAGCAAGTTTTTCGATAGCCCTGCGAATAATTTTCTCAGCAGAAAAGTAGGCACTTCGATGTCAAATATCAAAGTATTGGTTGACAACAAAAAGTGGATGGAGCGAATATTGATAGCGTGCGGTAAATATATTGAAAGAATTTCAAAAATGACAATTAATCAGCGCCACATTTAACTATGGCGAAAAACAAGTTCACTAATGCATATATGCATGCATGCGCAAATGTTTTTCCGCAAGTGGATGCGGGTCCTACTTGCCCATTTTGCGCATGCAAGTATACATTACTGAAAGCACCCAAAGCCTGCAACATCAACCCGTTCTATCTAATTTTAACTAAAAAAAAGTTAATTTAAGATTTATAATGAAATATCAAAAATTTGGAGAATACAAATAAATCATTTATTTGAACATCAATTTTTTCATTCAATATTATTTAATAAATTCTCAACAATAAAGAAAAAAACTACACATCAAAAAAATTTTGCACATCCTTGAGTGTGTGTGTGTACGTTCTGTTTTGTTAAGTGAATTTTGTTCCTAATGTATATTAATTAATTACTTTTTTGAAATGGAAGCGAAACTGAGCTATAATACGAAATTTGTTCACGATTTATAATAATTACAACAGTCCAAAAATATTTTGACAATCCAACCTTATAAAGAACACATAATGTTTTTGTTTTTTTTATTTTGTTATAAAAAATATCGTTTTATTTTTTTTTTTTAATATTAATTTTAAGAATAAGAAGCATATACATTAGAACAGTTGTACGTGTTTTATTTTTTGTTATAAAGTTTTAAACATTTAAAAGGCTTTTATTCATTATTGCGCGGTGTGCTCTTTTATGTGAGATAAGACTTTTATCCTTTGGAATAATGTATATATTTTTTTTTAGTAATGAAAAAAAAAAACATTTTTTCCTACTCGGAAGACAAATAATAGTTTAAAATACTTATATTTTGTTTTTTTATTAAGAAAATACTTATATTTCATAATAACAGAGTCTCTTATATTAAATGTAATTTTTAATTTTTTGATTAGGAATAATAAAAAATAAAATTTTTAGGAAGAAATATGTTAAACTGAATTCTTTTGTTTTTCTTTTTCTTTCTTCTTTATATAAAAATAGAAAATTCTGATGAACTATAGTAGAGTTTATAAACAACATTTATGTGAAAGAAAATAATTTCGAAAAAAAATTAATAATAATAATAATTATGTTAAAGTTTTATAAACTTAAATCCAGTAAGCAAACTATTAACACAATTTGGCCAAATATTTCAATTTAATATTATTATACTCAAAAAGCCCAAAAGGGCAATAAAAAAATATGGTATATTTACCATAAAAAAAAATTCTTAAAATATTGTTTGTTTAATTTGTTATTAATTATTATTTGTTTTTTGTGTTTTTTTTTCTAATGAGTTCCTAACCCTCAAAAATATTAAATAATACATTTATTTATTTATTTATTATTTTTGTTTTTTTTTATCTCCTTAGTTCTTATTATCATTTAAAATTAGAAAAAATAATATATATAAATTGTAACAAATATTTCTGTGAAAATTTATTTATATGATTGTGCTTAAAGCCTATTTTGCTGTTTTGTCAGATCCATATTCAGATGCTTTACTGATTTTAGACATTCCAATCGATTTTTGCATAAGTAGATAGACTGAAAATGATAACAAAATTAGTTGTTAACAAGCTTTCACTTGGGCTAAGCATCTATTTATTTCAGTTTTAAATTGTACAAATACAATTCGGGTTCATTACGGCCAGTTAAGTTTTTTTTGAGCATTGTTTTATTAGTTCTTTTTAGAAAAGAAATATAAAGTAAAAAATCGTTATTTCTAACTTTCCTATTAGGGGTCGTCCATTAATTACGTGAGGCGTTTAGGGTGTCGACTCGAATCTCATCCAATTTACCGTGGGGAGAGAGGGTCTCGGCAAATATTACTTTTTTCCGCGAGAAACAGTGTAAATTTTTTTTATGTGAAAGCCCAAGCTTTGGAGTTACTCTTTGTACAACCAGTTTGTTTTGTCGTTATAAGGTCATAGTCAAAAGGAAATCATAGCAATGGAATTATTAAAATATCAGTTACGCTATCGGAACTATGACTTCCCGCCAACAATCGACGAAACGATGACGCTTTACTATTCCGGTGGTGAGAGACGAAAGGCCGGCGTCGGCTTTATGGTGATCGACGGGCTGCCAACAGCGTTATTGCATTCCAACCGATATCCGAGCGTTTGGCGGTCATAACCATCGATAGAAAGATCAAGACCCATATCGTAACGTTTATGCGCCAACCGAGACTCGAACCGAATTAATAATACTTGCACATTCAGGAGCAGATAGAACCGGCTAGGAAGGAGCGATAAGCAAATTCGGCCAGGGAATAATTAATGACATTACGCCTGCTTTCATTCGCAGCGTCAAACAACTTGATCGTTGGCAACAGAATTTTCCTCCATCTACTCAAACATCAACTCACCTGGCGAAATCCATCCGGCAAAGACTCGGCGATTTTGACTACGTTTTGATCAACGCAAGATTCCGATCGACGCTCAAAAACGTACATGCAATGCGTGAGCCCGATTGCGGATCGGACCATTATCCTGTACGAGCGAAATTACAGATGCGATTACAAAAAGCGAAGAAAACGGCGCCACCACCAGCCAAGAAGAATTGGGCGTGCCTACCGGATCCGGCCATCGGACAAGAGTTTCAAATGACATTATCCAACAAATTAGCGACGCTCGCAATACCGGACGATATCGATATACAGGGTGTTCCAAACCACCCGTACCACCCAAATATCTCTGAAATTTGGGATTGAAATAGGAAAACAAAAAACACGTGTTCAATATTTTTTGAAACTCTATCCGACCATACAAAAATGGACCCCCCAAACAACCCCCTCTTTGGGGGGTGGGGGGGGGGCAACTTTGGAAATTTAAATGGGCCCCCCATTTTTTTTGGCAGATTCGGAATCTTCATAAAAAATATGAAGATTTTGTCCCAAGCATTTTTTACGATTCGCCATAGATGGCGCTGTAATCGGAGGAAAACGTTTTTTATGACTTATTTATTTCCGCCGATTACAGCGCCATCTAAGGCAAATCACAAAAAATGATAAGAATAAAATCTTCATATTTTTTCATGAAGAATCTAAATCTGTAATAAAAAATAGGGGCCACCACCTGTCAGCCTAGGTTGTTTGAGTCGTGTGGGTGCGGCCCCCAGAAAGGTCCAATTGCAGTATTTATCAGGAGTTTTACGGGAGCAGACATTGGAAGTGGCTGCAAGCAGAAAGGTGCAACGCGATGCCATAAACCGTACACGGTGTAGCGTAGACCTTCTGCGGGACAGCATTAGAAGACGAGAATTTTCTGGCAAACTATAACAAACCTTAAGACAAAGAGTTTCTGACGAAAATAATATTGAAGAGCTGTGGAGTACTGCAGAGGGTGCTATAACAACAGCAGGGGAAACAAGCATCAGTTATATCCGAAGAAACCAGCAACACTGGATCTCGGATTCAACTTGACAACAAATAGAACGCAGGAGAAGCGACCCGAACAAAAGTCATCAGCTTGAACAGGAGTACTCTCAATTACATCGTGAGGTAAAGAGAAGCGTCCGGCGTGATAAAAGGCGGCAGATAATCGGAAAAGCGCAAACACAGGTAACAGTAAAGGGCCAACTATGGTAATGCACGTAAGAAAAGCAAGTTATCAGGGCGCACTCATGGAAATTAATGTCTTCGGCCGTATTGGAAGTACGTCGGTCATATTTTGTTTCGTTAAAAGTAAAAATGGGAAAAGAACCGCGCTGAACGTACGTTTTTTTTTTTTATGTGACAGACTAGAGGCTTAGGGAAAGTCCCTTTGTACTGTCGACAATCTATTTTTTTGGTATAGAGTGAATGCCGAACAGCAGCTCTAGCCGGAAGATAGAGAGAAGAGAAGGAAGTAACTGTCACAAACTAGCCGCGATATTTTATTCCACCTAGTCACAACCATTTCGCGACTCTGACATCGGGGCGTCGAGAACAACTCGCTGGAGTGTTATGCCTCCTGAAACGAGTTGAATCTCATCAACCAACCGATGGCATGCGCTTGGTGGAGCGGGGAAGGACTAAGGAAGGCTATGACAGGGGAATCAGGAATATAAAGAGGGAGGAAGAAAGAAGGAAAGTTAGGTGGGAAAGGCGAAGGACCGTGGCACCACCGGGATTCGAACCCGGGACCTCTGGGGATAGCAGTCAGGCGCCTTACCTCTAGACTAGGTTTTGCGAGTTTGACGAAATTTACGCACTTTAGCTGACGGTGGTTGAGGTATATTTTTCTTATTACAATCGGCCTGGGCCCGCATTGCGAATAAAGCAACGCGTTGAAATATTATCTTGAGGTATTACAAATGCCTCTGCCTGTCTGTCTGGTCGTTTACTGCTCAATTGAATAAATTTTGAAAATATACTCTCCACCTTTCTTTTATCCTATATTCGTTCTTCGCTGAAACTTATTGCTGATCTGGTGAGTTCCTTTGTACGCTTATCTAGTTTTCCCTTCGTTGAAGTCGTCCTGTATCTGTAAGATCTTCCAGTATAAATATTTGGCTCTGTTGGCTCTGTTACAATTACAGCTCTACAGTCCTGAACCAGTCAATCAGCCTGTCTTTGGGCTCAAGCTAGTGCCTCTGCTGCTGCCCTCTTTACGCTGCCTTTAATTTGGCGCTCTTCTTCTTCTTCTCTGAAGTTTTTAAGACAGCATGCTGGGAGACATCTCGTCTTTCTTCAAGCTTTAGCTTATCTATGTATGTCGTACATTGGTTGTGTTTGCCCTCTGGCGGTTTTGGTCGCTATCCGGGATATAAATTCTACTTTGACGAGATAGTGATACACGGTATGTTCCTCTCATTGTTGTCACATCCAGTACACCCATGGTCCCTCTTCTCTCAATTAGGCCGTGGTCAATTTGATTATTTGTTACCCCATATTTCACTGGCACGTCCTTATATAAAATTTTTTGTGCAGTAACATTGTTGAACCTTCTACCATTGAGTTTGAGCTAGCGAGAATCAAGCTACTGCCATTGTCATTGATAGCGTCGTGCGAAGGATGTGCTTTCCTATGATACGTTCTTATCTCCAAGCACCATTTTAATATCGTTTGACGGTATTTACCTGATGGCGTTAGTTAACTCTTGGTCGAATTCCTCTTTCCCCTAATCCAACTTGTCTTCTTTTGGACGTTGGTCGTTTATGAGTCTAACGTTATGTAGTCTTGTTTTGATGCGAAGCATGCATAATCGGAATGAGTATGAATTTAAGAGGTATATTCTCTATGGGTTCAAGGTCGGAGGAATTACTCGATCTGGATTTTCTTTGGCCATTTTGGAAAATTATTCCTCCTTCTCGATGTTTCAAATTAGACAATAATCGCATATTTTTGTCAGAAAAAAAGTCTACATATTTACTTACATATTCCCCTTTAATCCCTGATGGAACATAAAGCGGAAACAATTGCCCACCATGGACTTTGTTTTGTGTGACATCTCTCAGCTCCGCCTAGGATCTCCCAATCTTGAAGCCTCTGCTAATAGAGTACCCCTCCACGTTGTTCTTGGTCTTTCAGCTCGGCGAGTTCCTTCCGGGTTCCAGTAAAGGCTACATATTTCCATCTAGCTAGCGCTAACTAAGCAGTGGTCCGAATTTCCGAGAGGTGAATCAACCTCGACGGAGTACCGAGCTGGATGAGAAATAAGGAAAAGATCAAGGAGGTAGGTTCCTTGATCATCAGCATCAGCGACTCTCGTGGGAACGCAACGATGATTTCACACTCAGGATTGGACGACAAAAATCCCGAGATTTGTTCGGAAATAGTATCAAATAATGAAGTCGAGGCTTCGTTACTTATGTTAGGACTTCTGTATAGGAAACAAAAGAATATGACGTGGCTTCGAAAGATGATTTTAATCCAAAGCGAGTAACACAACATAGATGGCAATGCGCCTATGTGGAGAGAGAGAGAGATTATGCACTAAAGTGTACCACGATATCTGGTATTGACCTAAGTCAGTATCGGGTGATGCTTGTGTTTTACTAGGTGCGAAGTTTGGGGGTGGCATTCAACAAAAGAGAAATTCGCATGAGGTCTACGAATGTTACAATGTTATATGTCAATAACAAAGCATGACTTGTAACGGGACTTCCGCTGCGCGGGTTAAAATCGCTACATTCCCGAAATTACATTTGCCGCAACCATCAGTGAGAGTCAATAAAATTTATCCGCGTCAAAGTGTTATGCCTTATGAGACGGGGCAAATTTCATCGACCGACAAATTTTGGTACTTACTTCTGATGTTGGTCGGTTGTATGTTGTCTACTAAAGGTGGTTGAAGCCTTCGCGTTACACTGGGGCGCGTTAATTTCTATTGTATTTTTTTTGACATGAATATGTCTTATCCCTGGGGTCTATTTGAAAGAATGTGCGGAGACGAAAATCGTTACCATGACTCATTACTGTTTGGCATACTTTTAGGATAAATTTTTGCTTTTTTGCTGTTTTTGTTGTTTTTGGTGTTTTTGTTGTTTTTGTTGTTTTTGCTGTTTTTGTTGTTTTTGCTGTTTTTGTTGGTTTTGTTGTTTTTGCTGTTTTTGTTGGTTTTGTTGTTTTTGTTGTTTTTTTCTGTTTTTGTTGGTTTTGTTGTTCTTGCTGTTTTTGTTGTTTTTGCTGTTTTTGTTGGTCTTGTTGTTTTTGCTGTTTTTGTTGTTTTTGTTGTTTTTGTTGTTTTTGCTGTTTTTGTTGGTTTTGTTGTTTTTGCTGGTTTTGTTGGTTTTGTTGTTTTTGTTGTTTTTGCTGTTTTTGTTGGTGTTGTTGTTTTTGTTGTTTTTGCTGTTTTTTGTTGGTTTTGTTATTTTTGCTGTTTTTGTTGTTTTTGTTGTTTTTGCTGTTTTTGTTGTTTTTGTTGTTTTTGCTGTTTTTGTTGTTTTTGCTGGTTTTGTTGTTTTTTGGTTTTTTGTTGTTTTTGTTGTTTTTTGTTGTTTTTGTTGTTTTTGCTGTTTTTGTTGGTTTTGTTGTTTTTGCTGTTTTTGTTGGTTTTGTTGTTTTTGCTGTTTTTGTTGTTTTTGTTGTTTTTGCTGTTTTTGCTTTTTTTGCTGTTTTTGTTGTTTTTGCTGTTTTTGTTGTTTTTGCTGTTTTTGCTGTTTTTGTTGTTTTTGTTGCTTTTGTTGCTTTTGCTGTTTTTGTTGTTTTTGTTGTTTTTGTTGTTTTTCCGTTTTTGCTGTTTTTGCTGTTTTTGTTGTTTTTGTTGTTTTTGCTGTTTTTGTTGTTTTTGTTGTTTTTGTTGTTTTGCCTTTTTTGTTGTTTTTGCTGTTTTTATTGTTTTTGTTGTTTTTGCTGTTTTTGTTGGTTTTGTTGTTTTTGGTGTTTTTGGTGTTTTTGTTGTTTTTGCTGTTTTTGTTGTTTTTGTTGTTTTGCTGTTTTTGTTGTTTTTGTTGTTTTTGCTGTTTTTGTTGTTTTTGTTGTTTTTGCTGTTTTTGTGGTTTTTGCTGTTTTTGTTGTTTTTGCTGTTTTTGTTGTTTTTGCTGTTTTTGCTGTTTTTGTTGTTTTTATTGTTTTTGTTTTTGACATGAATATGTCTTATCCTTGGGGTCTATTCATGTCTACTGTGCCATCGAGAAGCCATGGCACTTTTTTTTTTTGTGGTTTCTTTTTATTCACTGGTTTTATTGCTTTTTTTTGTGGATGAGAATTTTATTTTTTTAACTTTTTCACTTTTGGAATTTGTTATTTATGATTTTTAACGCCGCGTATTTTAGGGACTGGAACAGCAAACGTCCAAACACTTCGCTGTTCCAGACGAAACTCGACTAGGAAGTCAATTTTACAACCAACGGTGCACTGTTGTGATCGGATCTCCCACGGATCCTAAACACATCTGTGTAGGCACTAGTGTTATTAACAATTTTATTAAAGATTGCGTGCACATCATTTTTTTCCTTTTTTTCTCTGGAGATGCCAGTTATAATTAGGTCCGTCGAGCGCATTTTCCTCTCGATGTTAAGTTGGTTCACTGAGAGTTTATCGATATCAGTTTGGATCTTTCTAAGCTTCTCTGCGTATGTTTTGTCGATCCTGGTCAGCTGAAGATAAATCGCATCCAGAGCTTCAGTGTCATACTTTTGGTTGCACTCCAATGATTTAAGTGACTTCTTGACTGAGTCAATAGTGCTGGAAAAGATTTTCTGAAATTCTACGAACTGCGTCGACATGGATGCCGATGTGTTCTCACCTCTGGGTGTACGACGAAATGTCCGTGCCTCCACTGAAGACATGTCAGAGAATAAAAGCAATTGGATGCAATTTTTGTAATCGTGAACTCGCGAAATTTAGAAAAATTAAGATAAAATATTACTAAAAACGCCTGCTATTGTAGGAAAACTCACGATAGACAGACTAAAAAGCTCGGAAATATAATTCGCACGTCTACTCTGTTGTAGGCATCACACTCAACTATCTCACATCAATTTTTGCAATTTTTATATCTTTTTGACTTTGTTAAATATGTATAAATACCATAAAAACACTTACATGTTGTTAAGATTCCAATTGCAATCGAAAAGTAGATTATATTACCACTCAAGAACAAAATTGTTAGATAATATAACATTGGTGTAACCGTTACTATTGCCCAGCCAACTACATTAAGCAATGGATAGATCCGTCTCTTTTGTAGAAAACATTTCGTTTCTTTAAAACCAGATGATGTAAAATAATTTCCATGCGTATGGAAGCTATCTTGTATTCTATCTTTTTCTCTAAATACATTTTGTAGCCATTCAGCTGCATCTTCCTCTTTTTCTGGTATTTGATCTACTGGTAAACGCCTTACAAACATATATCCAGTAACACTATGACCAAATAGTAAGCTTGAAATGGTTGGCTCGATCTGAAATTAATGATGTTATTGTTGTTTATATGGAATTAGAAATAAGTAAATGATACTTACAGGATCATCTTTTTTAAATGAAATATTAATATCTAAAATTACTGGACATCTACCCCTTAAGCTCGGTAAGCTAGCAGTGAATCCTTTGGTCCTTGGAATAAGATGATGTTTAAGTTCAGTCATACCGCGATCTCTTGCGAATTTAATTGATGCTTCATGTTTTTTTGGCGTAAAACGTGTACCTTCTGCATTTAAAAGTAGCTGTAACAAAAAAAAAATAATAATATTGTTTTATATTTTACGTTTGTTGATATTTTAATAATAAGAATAACCTGGAAGTCGAATCGTGCGTCGTGACAAGTCGTTTGAGCTGAAGAAAGTGGCTTTTCAGTCGAATTACGATTTTCAGCACACAGGCCTATAGCAGAAGTTCTAAGTTTAGTTTAGGGCTATGTGTTGAAAGTCGTAATTCAGTCACTTTCTTCAGCTGAAACGACTTGTCACGGCACATGACTCGACTTTCAGCACAGGGGTCATAATCTCTTACCCAAACAGGATCTGGATAATCAAATACTTCTTTTATTTGTTCATTTATAATTTCCTTGTCTTTTTCATATGATCGTTCTAAGAATACAAATTCAGCAAATTTCCATGACCAACCGATTACAGGAATGTATTGTATAACTTTCTTGGCATATGCCTTACAGTTACCAAGGACACCAGCCTTTTCACAAAATATCCATCCCATTAGCCAATCAATTTCATATGTATGATTCATCATTAGTATAACATGCTCTTTACCAACATATTTTTTCAGATCATCTTCATCCATATAAACGTATAGTTTGCTATTCGACCACCAGTCCGCAATAAAGACCAATTCTTTGAGAAATATAAAAAATTCGTTAACTAGATTAAACTATATAGACATTATTAATACTTACGAGAATTAAGTGAATAGCATAGATAGTACATTAATTTCCTAAATAATCTCTTGTTAAACGGCTTAAGGAATAGATGCAGAATTAATTGCATAAAATTAATTATAAGCCCTGATGTAAAGAATGAAATCGCTATGCATAAGTGTATCAGTCTTATCTTCTTAAGCTGCGAAAGTGATGCCATTTTTTTTTGGATGAATTTAAAAAAAAAATCCCGACAACTACCTGTTAATAAAATAGTTATATTAATAAATCTTACAATGAACCTTTTATATGTAATGTTAAACAAGATCACAAAAGTACTTTTCGCACATTAAACGCACATCAACTGGCACAAAACGTAAAACCTCAAAGTGCCAATCAAGTGTAGTCTAAAGGTCATTCCTGGTAGCGACAATATACAATGTCTTTGTGTGCAGTGTACGCGCTGCGCTAATTTCTGCGAGAATTAGAAACGATCGCTGAATATTTATGTGTTATGTGGTATCAATTAAAATTGTGTGATAACCTAATCAAAAATTTTAAAATCCTTTTGTGGTTTTTACCAATTTCGGTGCTCTTGCACTATCAATCTCAACCTACTACAGATACCGCGCGCTCGTTGGAGCTTTAGACCGTCGGATGATGATAAAAATAATCAATTTACAATTTGTTACATAATTTTGCTTTGCTACATAGAGCACAACGTTCATATAACACAATATTTTGTAAAATGATCATGTTTGGCTCTATGGCAATTAGCTCTATTCAGGAAAGTCCAAAACTCATCAATAACATAACATGAAAATTAGGGCAAATTTAGCTACATCATTGAAAAGTATTTTTCAACTATATTCTTGGGCTTCGAATGACTTGTAAATATACAAATTACAAATTATAATCGCTCTTGTCTGCCACCGCAGTGCTCTGGAAAAAGAAAACTGTTTAAAATAAGCAAAATACACGGAAATGTTATGTCGTGCCGCTTGTAACAAAAGTTTCACTTTTTTTTGCAGCAGCAGACCACTAAGCTTGCATTCATATGTATATATCAGCTTTATTCTGCATTTCATTTCAAAACGCAAGACTTTTACCTGAAGATACCTATATATTTACTGAAACCGTCCTTTTGTAATATAATTAATTTTTCACGCCTCAATTATTTTGTAATCACATCGATATAACCTCAACTTTTCTTTTGTCATACCTTATAAACAAGTATTTCTTCATGTATAGTAACTTTGCAACTTCTCTTGATGACTTTTATTTAGTATATATATTTATTTCAATTAATAATATAATAATAAAAAAATATTTTTGCTTTCACGGAAATTAAATTTTACAGAAATAATTCTACACCACTAAAATGTCAGTAACGTCAAAGTATTCATTTTCATTCGTTCCATTTCGATTCTCATCATTTTTTTTTACTTTCGATCCGAAAATTTCGAAAATATGATTACAAAAAACCGTTACAAAGGCAACTTCGTTTATTTGATTTAATTTTTCCGAGGAAAACATTTTTTGCACCTATTTTAAAGGAATAATGGCCACACAATAGCTTTGTTCCAGAACGCGAATGTGGGATCCGGCGGGAGCAAGAATTCACCCAATTTGTGTTTCTTTACTTTCTCATGACAGAAAAAGCGCGGAAATTTTCACTTCCCCTCGTGCAGGAATTAGCCGGATGTTTTCGGTCCTGCGATTTCTTGCAAATTATCAATTGACAATTTTTTGTATGTGTGTGGGTATCTTGAAAAGCGGTAAACACATAGACAATCGACATTTATGTTATCTTCTTCTTGATTTGCAAGAAATTGCCCAAAAGTCGTTTCTTTACTTTCTGGATTTTTGACAAAATTATCCCCACCATTCAAGTAAGTTTTTGCCCAACAAATTTTTGCAGGAAAAGTACTGGAACAGACCTAATACTTTACAATTGTGACACGGAGACGCCCTGCGATAGTTCGATGTAAGAATAGCTTTGTTCCCGTACTTTTCCTGCAAAAATTTGTTGGGCAAAAAGTGTTCACAACGGACGGATCAAGCGCCAGTGTTTACCTCGATGGAACACAAATCGAACAGGCTCCGTTCAAATATTTAGGATCATTGGTTGAGGAAACGAAAGTAGCATCGACGGCTGACGTTCCCAGCGGCATCGGACAGGCAACAGCAGCGTTCGCCTCGCTCAAGGGGTACATATGGAAACGAACGAATATTTCCATCAAAACAAAAGCACTTCTTTACCGAGCATTGATCTTTCCGATTATTCTTTATGGATCTGAAACGTGGATACTGCTCAAACCGGACGTTAAGAAGTTCGAGGTGTTCCAAATGCGATGCTTGAGGCTGGTCCTCGGTGTCTCACTCCGCGATCGCCTTCGAAATGAGACAGTTCGACAAAGATGCGATCAAACCGTTGATTTGCAAAGCAGCCTCAGGTATGGCTAAAACCTCCGCTTAGTATACACTGCAGTGATCGGGTAATCGGAAGGAGAGTTCAATCCCAAGTTCCGGCGAGAAGACTTCGCCTCCCACTCGACCTTAGAGGCATCAGTGAAGAAGTTTATGGCATCTTGAATACTATGTGGTCTATTACTCCATTCACGACGTGACAGGACGTACGCGATATCTGGAAGCTGGCTACTCCCGTGTAGAGGCTGGTAGGGCCTACGTGGCCCCCGAGGAAGAAAGGGATACCGATTTTCTTAATAAAAAGAGGGTTAGATCCTCTGGATGTTCTCCAGGGTATAATAACCCGGCGAAAAGAGCGAAGGCTTTGGCCATATGGTTTGAAAAGCCTTCTGAAAAGTCGGACGCACCCCTAATGAAGTCTAGAACAACTCCAAAGCCGACATTCTGTCAAATAGCAGATAGTGTCAGAATCGGCGTGCTTGCGACTAACAATCCGGAGACTCTTCTGACTACGAAATAGCTAGTTACCCCGCAAGGAAGTCTTCTGGAGGCAATAGCCGAATTGGCCCAGGGCTCAAAATAGCTCGGGTCCCTCTATGATGGGCCGCCTTAAGTTCTGGAAAGATGCGACCTTGTTGCTGTAGACGGGAACAACCCGCCGCGCACCCTTATTGTAATCGAGTACTTCCCGGCCGTAACAGAAGACCCCACTGAGATTATATGAAGTGGAGAATACTCCACAAAGCAGATACCGTCCGTTTTCCTCCTATCGTTCTTATGAACACCCGCCTACCTTATCAAACGCGTGTCATTAATCTAGGCGTTTATCTGAATTCTCAACTTACCTGCTGCGATCATATTTCTCATACATTATCTAAAATTTATGGTAATTTACGGCGTCTCTGGCTGTACGCCTCCATCCTACCCTTGGGCTCGCACTCAAAGATAATTAAATCTCTAGTGTTACCATATCTCTAGACGTTACCAACTGAAACGGGAATACTCCCAATTACATCGGGAGGTAAAGAGAAGTGTCCGGCGTGATAAAAGGAAGCAGATAAACGAGCTCGCAGAAAAAGCGGAAAACGCGGCAAACACAGGCAACAGTAAGGTGCTGTACCAAATTACGAAGCAGCTCTCGGGAAAGCACTCTTCTAAAAAGCATGCCGTTAAGAGTGCGGATGGAAGGCTGCTGTGCAGCGACGAGGAGCAGCTCCAAAGATGGAGAGATTACTTCTTCGCCGCCCTGAATGGTTCATTTACACAGGAACCTCAGGAAACCAGCAACAATGCACAGCCAATAAGAATTACCACCCGGGCCCCATCCAAGACGGAAATAGTAACCGCAATTCATGCGATGGCCAATGGTAAAGCAGCTGGAAAAGATGGCACCCGCCAGAATTGTTGAAAGCCTATTCAAGCCTCATAGCAGATGCGCTTCAGCCAATCCTGGAAATAGCATGGAACACCTGTACCTTTCCGGAGGATTGGACGGAAGGTATCATAGTCAAAATACCAAAAAAGGGGGACCTAACAATATGCGACAACTGGAGAGGCATCTGTTTACTATCTACAGTGGGCAAAATTTTGTCCCATATATTACTATCTAGGATAAGTGAGGCAGTAGACCGAACGCTTAGGAGGCAGCAGGCCGGATTCAGGAAGGGCCGCTCATGTATTGATCATATCAACACCTTGAATAATAGTGGAGCAGTCTACTGAATTCCGATCCCCCCTTTACCTTGCTTTCGTAGATTATGAGAAAGCGTTCGACTCGGTCAATAGGAGCTTTATATGGCAGGCACTACGGCGACGTGGATTGCCTGATAAAATAATAGAATTGATAAAAGCCCTATATAACAATTCCAAATGCAGAGTTCTCCATATCCGACAGCTTCGAGGTGAGCTCAGGAGTACGACAAGGATGCCTACTCTCGCCTTTACTATTTCTTATAGTAATAAATGACATCCTTGTCGGCGCTCTAGATAGTAGAACAGGCGGCATACAATGGGGTTTGTTAGACCGCCTTAAGGATCTCGACTACGCCGATGATATTTGTTTGTCTTCATCAACAGATGCCTGCGTCGTATCCTAAAAATCCGCTGGCAGGATAGAATTTCAAACGAACAACTATGGCGCCGTGCCGGCCAAGAAAGGATAGACGACCAAAGCAGACGAAGGAAATGGAATTGGGTTGGCCACACCTTGCGACGCGAAAACGAAAATCTAGCCAAACAGGCCCTCGACTGGAATCCGCAAGGATCCCGTCGAGTCGAAAGGCCTAGAACAACGTGGAGGAGAACCATACTAGCAGAAGCCGCAACAACTGGGAGATCCTGGCCGGAGCTGAGAGCTGTCGCGCAAAACAGAGTCCGCTGGAGGGCAACGGTTTCCGCCCTATGTCCCATGAGGGATTAAAGGAGCACAATGATGAAAAAATGATGATGTTACCATAGTTTAATTATGCTAGTTTGGTCTTTCCTGTCCCCTGGATACTCTTGTCTACACAAGAGTAACAGACTGAGGAGGGTGAAAGGCGAGTGCTTCGCGCCTCAAAACGAAGCAAATACCGGACTGGTCCTCCAGGTTGGGGGTTGGGCGGCAGGCTGACAACCTTCCACCGTAAAAACCTACCCGTCACGAATCCTCAAGGCAGGCCTCGGACAGGACGGACTCAACGGCAACGACTCAGGCAACGGAATATGGAATTCGATTGTGGAACATGAAACGTCAGGACGCTCAACAGAACGGGCGCTCTGCGTTCGCTTTTATTACTTCTAAAAAAATATAAGATAAAGATCACAGCCCTTCAAGAAACAAAATGGACCCACAGTGGTATAATGGATCTAAAAACCCACACGGTACTCTCCAGCGGATCATCAAATGGAAGAAGAGAGTTCGGAGTAGCATTCATCATAGAGAAGGAAATGAAATCTCTGATTCTGGACTTCAAACCAGTCAGCAATAGAATATGCACACTTCGCATTAAAACAAGGCTACATAACATTAGTCTTATAAACGTCCACGCGCCCACAGAAGAGAAAACGGATGAGGAGAAAGAGGAATTCTACCAATAGCTAACAAACACCATCAGGTTAATACCGTCAAACGATATTAAAATGGTGCTGGAGATATGAATGCCAAAGTAGGAAAAGAAGAGGAGTTCCTAGGAGTCATAGGAAAGCATAGCCTACACAACGTTACCAATGACAATGGTAGCCGATTGATCGATTTCGCAAGCTCAAACGCAATGGTAGTAAGTTCAACAGTGTTCCCGCACAAAGATATACATAAGATGACGTGGCAATCACCAGACGGAGTAACTAATAATCAAATTGACCACGTCCTAATTGAAAGAAGAGGGGCCACGAGTGTACTGGACGTAAGAACAATGAGAGGAGCGTGCTGTGGCTCGGACCACTATCTAGTCAAAGTGAAATTGAGAACCCGGATAGCAACTAAAACGCATAGAGTGCAAACTCAACCAAAATACGATATAGATAAGCTAAAACGGGAAGAAATAAGAGATGCCTACCAACATGCTGTCGTACAAAACTTGAGAGAGGTAGATGACCAGCCCAACATCAACGAAAATGGGAACAGGTCAAAAGCAGCATAAAGGGGGCAGCAGAAGAGGCACTAGGCTGGGCCCCCAGACAGACTAGAATTGATTGGTTTGACCAAGACTGTAGAACCGCAATTGAAGAAAGAAACCAGAGCCACCGAGAGTACATCGCAAGGCCAACAAGAGCAAGGATGGAAGTCTTCAAGGAAAAAAGAAAAATCGCAGACAAGCTGTGCAGAAAGAAGAAGAGGGAATATCTAAATAGGAAAATCTTACAGATACAGGAAGACTTCAATGAAGGGAGAATTAGACAAGCGTACAAAGGAACTCGCCAGATCACCAATAAGTTCCAGCCAAGAACGGACATCTGCAAGGACATAGATGGGAACTTGTTGGCAGATTCTGATAGGATAAAGGAAAGGTGGAGAGAGTATTTTCAGAACCTATTGAATCCTATCTCCATATCAAACGAGAATGCAGAGACAGAGTCATTTGTAATTCCCCAAGATAACATCTCAATAGAACCACCAACACTGGATGAGGTGCGGGAAGCTGTAAAAAGGCAGAATAGCAACAAATCGCCTGGCGCCGATGGAATAGCAGCTGAGCTGCTAAAGGAAGGAGGACCCCAACTATTACGAACATTACACGAACTCATATGCACCATCTGGGAGGAAGAAGTTATACCAGAGGACTGGAAGAAAGCCATTATATGTCCAATATACAAGAAAGGAGATAAACTAAACTGCAAAAACTCCAGAGGCATCTCACTCCTCAGCACCAGCTACAAAATCTTCACAATCCTTGTGAAACAAAAAGTGGAACCTATAGCGGAAAGCCTTATAGGAGAATATCAAGCTGGTTTTAGGACAAACAGGTCAACATCGGACCAACTGCTGACCTTAAGGCAAATTCTGGAGAAAACCTGGGAAAGGAATGTAGATGTATACCAGATATTTGTCGACTTTCAACAGGCATATGACTCAATAGGCCCCCATCCACGGTCAAACAAATCGTCAAACCAATTTTCGACAAACAGCGCACACATTTATGCTTTGACATTTTTGGCCATCAACGAGGAAAACTTTCTTCAAACATCCCGAGCGACATTTCATATAATCTACTGTAAACAAAGCGAACTTTACATGGCACACAGGCAAAACTCACACACACATTTAAGTTGTTTGAAGGAAATATTAAACCAGACGAATATTTTCTTCAAACAGCGGCCAACTTCGAAAACTTGTATTTTATGCACGCACACTTGCAATTTTTTCGATGTTGGCCAGGAATTTGACGATTTGTTTGACCGTGGATGGGGGCCTAATAAACAGAGAGAGGCTATACGAGATCTTATCGGAAATAGGAGTCCCCTCAAAGTTGGTACAACTGATCAAATGCGCCACAAACAGCTCACTGGCGAAAGTAAGGATCCAAAATGTTGTAACAGAGGAGTTCGAAGTACGTCAAGGGCTTAGACAAGGAGATGGGCTGGCCCCCATGCTTTTCAACCTGGCCTTAGAATGGGTGATAAGGAAAACGACAGTCCAGCGAAGTGCATCAATAGCTACCCAGTCGGTACAACTACTTGGATATGCGGATGACGTAAACATCGTGGGAAGGTCCTTTTTGGCAGCAAAAGAAGTCTATGTTGAATTAAAAGAGGCGGCAAAGGACATAGGCCTGAAGATTAACGAAGAAAAAACGAAGGTGATGCAACAATCCAGAGCAGGACCATTTAGAATGGGAAGAAATATAACCATCGACGAACATAACCTAGAAGTAGTCGATAAAACAGTCTACCTTGGGTCTACTATCACAAAAAGAAACGAAGAAAAAGAAGAAATGACCAGACGAATACTACTGGCTAATAGAGCCTTTTATGCCCAAAAACAAATCCTGCACTCAAGATTTGTACACAGGAAAACGAAGCTCTCACTCTACAAAACAGTAATACGACCAGTACTGTGTTATGGTAGCGAGACTTGGACTATGACCCAGGACATAGAGGAACGAGTCAACAGGTTCGAGAGGAAAATTCTCAGATGCATAATAGGCCCAATTAGAGAGGATGGAATATGGCGAAGAAGATACAACAACGAGTTGTATGAAATTTTTGACGACCCACAACTCTCAACTTTAATAAAAATCAACAGATTGAGACTAGCCGGCCACGTGATCAGGATGGAGGACAATCGCATCCCAAAACGGCTTATGGCATCAGAAATTTCGGGAAGTAGGTCAGTAGGTAGACCCAGGAGGAGATGGATAGACTCTGTGAGGCTGAGGTAGAGGCAATGTTCAACATTCGGAACTGGAGACATGCTGCAAGGGACCGTCAAACTTGGAGAAATGCCCTAGAGGAGGCCAAGGCTCGATTTGGGCTGTAGCGCCATTGGATGGGATGGGTCTTTCCTGTCCTTGATGCTGCATGCCGTGGTAAGCTTAATGTGGCCTTCAACAACTGCGTAAGGTTTGTCTACAGTCTTCGCCGATTTGATCACATTAGCCCATATCGTTGTTCCCTTCTGGGATGCACAATTGATAATTACCTGCTCCTCAAGGCATTGACATTTGTTTATAAGCTTCTACATTCCGACCGTCCATCTTACCTACATGAATATTTCTGTATTGGACGTACGTCTAGAAGAACGTTATTTATACTGCCAAAAGTCTCTTTCTTGGTTGGGCAAAGATCTTTTTTTGTTCATTCGCTTCAAGTTGGGAATAGTCTGCCTAACTACGTACAAAATGCGGGGTCGTTAAATGTGTCAGGAAACGCGTCTTCAATTTTTTGAATAACCAGTAATATTTCTTCAACTACATTCTTTTTAATTTTTAATTTCACTTGTTTACTTTTGTTTCTTTTCTCACATTTTATTAGTTACTCACTCGTTCCGCTTTTTATTAATTATTGTGTTGTCATTATAATGTACATGCGTTTTTCAGCGTCAAAAGATTATGTAATCTTGATGTACAATTCATGAATAAACGAAATAAATAAATAAATAAAGCATAAAATACAAAGAGATGACTTTGTCAAGATGGTGAACCCTGCGAATTTGGACTGATGGTAGGAGAAGCCTCTTTTAACGAGAAGGTGAGTCTCTCCACCATCTCAACCTTACTGGCCAATGCCCAACTATGCAATACAAACAACCATGGTACAATAATACAAGGTAGGCTCGCAAGGAAAAGCTCTGTTTCCATTTTGAAAAGCTTCTACCATTTTTATATGAGAAAAGATCTGAGTGACGTCACGAGAGAGCTTTTTTCCTTTGTGAACTAAGATCTGAGTGACGTCACTGGGCTCTTATTAGCTTACCTTGTAATTATTGTACCATGCAAACAACCAAATAGCCTAGATGGTGCTGTTGGCGAAACGTCGGGGAAGCAACTTTGAGAAGACATGCTTCCTCTATTGCCGCTACACGCGGAGCTGTGACCCTAAAACCACCATCGAAATCCTTATGGGGCCCCCAGCCCGTAAAGGCCTGCAGAAGGGGAGATATAATCCCGTAAGGAAATGGTAGGCAGGCAGTGCTCGAAAAAAGTTTTGTCTAGCGCAACTGGAAATACAATTTATGTGAAGTGAAAGCGTCGACAAAAGGGCGCCGAAAGGCAATCTCGCAAGGATCAGCGTTGTGTAGTGCCTGCTGCAGGCGCCTTGACATGGCTGCTTCAGTTTCACCTGTAACTACTATAACCAGCGAGCAATAATAATAAGAGTGATGAGCTAGAACAAATTTTCAAAAATGTTTCAATGCCCTTGAGATCAGCTGATAAAAATTTCAGTAGGAGTGAAAAAGTCAAAATATCAAAGATGTAATATCTATGATAAAAGGAGGCAGAATTGCTTTCACACTACACGCAACGTGTGTGAAAGAAAGATAAAAAATGAAGGGGAAGTGCCAATTTTCCAATTTAGCCAATATTTAGCTCAACACTGGAAGAATTACAAAACTCCCGCGTTTTTAATGTACAATACAAAGCCAAGTTTTAGAGTCGCAATGTGTACCAACAAGAATTTGCCCACGCATACATATAAACATATTAGAGTCGGCTACATGTGCTCTGTTCCAATTCGACTTCCATTTGAATGTAAACATTCCAATAGGGGAAGCAAGCAACATGTTCTGTTTCATTTATACTCTTGTGTTTTTTGTATTAAATGTATATTTATCGCGCATTTGTTAATATTTTTTTGGACTTTTTGAATAATGGTAGTTCTAATCTCTTCTTTCATATGTTTAACTCTTTTACTTGTCCTTGAGCTCCACCTAATCACTCTTGTTATTATTGCTCGCTGCTATAACGACATCGTGAGCGTAAGCTTGGGTGAAGAAGTTTCGCCGGTGAGCAGCTTCTCTGAGACTGTGTTTCAGTGCCCTATATGCAGCTGTTCCGATCACTACGATTTCCACCTGACAAAGTACTACAGTATTTTTAAGACGTTTCCAGCTCTCATCGACCCTCGGCATCTCGTCTGCAGAATTTACTATTCGCTCAGTGAGCGCGAGTTCTACCGCATGGCCGTAGGTAAGACCCTCTCAACTACAGGCCAAGCAGTTCTATCTGGCACTAATACAACCATAGCTGAGAACGGTCCCAAAATTTGACATTTGCTTAGAATTTAATGGCGCAGAATACGTTCGGGACTGTTTTCGTTATAGTTTTGCAGTAAAAAGTGGTAAATTATTGATTTTTATTACTTTTAACTGCACGTAGATAAGATGTGATTAGTTCGTTAGTGATTTAATTAAGAAAAATGAAAAAAAATTAGTGATTAAGTGTCTTTTAAGAGTGTTAATTGTATCGTGATAATTTTTTTATTAAATTCGTGGTGTGTTTTCGTGTTCATTTAGGAAAAAATGTTGAATATAATAATGTTTTGTGCGGTGATAGAATTAAAAGTGATTTTAAGGTGAGGAATATATATTATGGAATTATTATTTAACTTTAAGTACAGAAAAGTGTGAAAGGAAAAGTGAACAAGAAAAGGGTTTTCTGCACTTATATTTTTGGGAATAATTTCATAATATACGTATTAATCACTTTAAATTCAGTTTTAATTCTATCACCGCACAAAACATTATAAATTCAACATTTTTTTCCTAAATGAACACGAAAAACACCGCGAATGTAATACAAAAATTATCACGATACAATTAACACTCTTAAAAGACACTTAATCACTAATTTTTTTCATTTTTCTTAATTAAATCACTAACGAACTAATCACATCTTATCTATGTGCAGTTAAAAGTAATAAAATTCAATAATTTACCACTTTTTACTGCAAAACTATAACGAAAACAGTCCCGAACGTATTCTGCGCCATTAAATTCTAAGCAAATGTCAAATTTTGGGCCCGACCTCAGCTATGGCTATAACACAAAAAACCTAACCTAAAATCACTTATTCACTGATATTTTATAATTAAAACACTATACCACTAAACCACTAATCACTGGTAATCCTTTTCAATTTTTGCAGTAAAAAGTTATAAAATACAATGTTTTATTCACTTTTTACTGCAAAAATAAACACAAAAATTCTGCGCGTACGGCTTCCGCGCCATATTACTCCGGTGTGCGGTGACTTTTGGGCCTGAGACCAACACCACGAAAAATTCATCTACGTGGCCTGTAGTTGAGAGGGTCTTGACGTAGGTGTTTCTGGCCATTTCATTGTGTAGTGCAGCTGTGTTGATTCGAGCCTGATACACTGATACCAAGCTTTTCAGCATTGTGATGTGCTCTCGGAGCACCATACCATGATGCGTGTTGAAGTGAAGTTCTCCGGGACAGCATTTCCTAATTATTAAAGTTATCCATATCTTCTATAGCCTGGTTGTTTACAGAAAGGCATTGCTGATTTGGAACTATGTACTGTAACTGTCGGGGGTTTATCGTGAGCTTACGCTCGAAGAAAAGCTGGATGGAACACGTTGCCTTAAAAAGGCCGTAAAACATTTTACAAAAAAATAAAGAAAGGTGAAGGGGTCACTAGTGACCAAAAAAAAGGGGTGGCTGGACGGAATCCAAGGAAAGGAATATCGCCAAATAAAAATTAGTTTGTCTCCACTACACCTGGTTGGGCACGACTAGCGATGCTCTAGCTAGCTCGCCGGATGGGGGGGTTCGTCGTGTAGGGAGCCATAAAAAGGGTGACAGTTTAAATAAACTAAACGTTCGTGCCGCTGCTAACCAACAAATAAATTGACATAAAAAAAAGCGATAAGGAGACTCGTCCGGGGCCATCGAGAGGGCTTAATAGGGCTCAGGGTCGCAGTCATGCGGGCGGACGCGGTCGGAGTGAGAATGCTGAAACAAAAAAAAATTAACACATGCACGTACTTACGCTGAGGGGTGCGGGGCACACAGCCTTCCCACCGGCCACCATGCTTCCGGCCAATCTAACACATACCTACAGTTTAAGTGAAAGGGAAAAAGAAATATCAAGTAATTACAAAGGAAAAGGAATCCACCTTTATTCCGTGTTCTTTACATATAGAATTTATCTACAACTAACCAACAAACAAAAAAAAAATCCGTCTTCAGGTATATCTATGCATACGACTATAGGTCGTCAACTCTGAATTCATGTGAAGGATAAATTAAACTCAAGCGATAGGCAGTGAGTACAACCAATTAAGTTACGTTATACTTTTATAATTACAGAAATTGTCGGTCTTATGTTAAATTATTAAGGACGGAGCTGTGGTGAGAAGAATACTGGTAACATGATCAAGCATTTATACACATTAAGTCCAAAAAAAGTTATCGTGGAAGAAACTGACGGTGAGCTGGCACCGAAAAAAAAATTTAAAAAAATCTCTATTTGTCAATCAAGAACATACAACATTTATGCTCATAATTACATTCCACATATCGTAATAAGAACTTCTAGTTCGTACATTATCTTCACGGTACCATGAAACACCGTTTATTTTATAATACTTATTATCACTAAAGATAAACAACAGAAAATCACATGTTCCAGTACTCGTCACTTAACAAAATTCATCTCATATTTTCCTTGATTTAACTCGAACAACACTAGATTACTATCGATTATTTACATGTTTCTTTATTTTATTATTTTATTTCCTTTTTCTTTTATTCTTATTTATTCTTATTACTTTTTTTTTCTCTAATTAAAAAAATTCTTTTACTTTATTCTAATTTAAGTTATTTCCTTTTCTTTTATTCTTTTTTCTTGTTTTATGTTTTTTTCAGAATCCCGTATTGGCCAATATTACACTGGGAAAAAAACGTAAGAGCACTTAAACTAGCAAAAAAAAATATAACCTAACCCACTGGGGCACGGAAGCCTACTTTCAGACATGACGAAGCCTTCTTTTGAAGCTTAGGAGCCCTTCCTGTCCGTATCCCACGTCATATCTTTTTTAACATTATATGTCATTGGAAGGAAGCAGTGAATTTTCTTCTAGACAGCTTCTTGGGAAGCTCAATGGAATATAATTTTATAGCTTTTTCGAACGCTTTTAAAGATTACACTGTACGCCCAAAATTTATGGAAACTTAAAAAAATTTAAGGAGTAAACAATATTATAAAGATGAAAATGAAGTTTCCTACATTAATTAGTAAATACATATCTTTATGGAAAAATATATAAAATGTCGTTTATTCAATTTCTGTTTTATATTTATTCTAAAATTAGAATTATTACAAAATTCTTTTATAAAAAAAAAAGAAAAAAAAAATTTTAAGAAACTTTTTTCTTTACCTTAATATATTGATCAGTTGTGAACACAAAATTAATATAAATACTAAAAAAATCGACTAAAAGGTAAAAAATAAGAAGATTTTAAACAATACTAGTCTTTCACATAAAAAAAAAAAAAAAAAAAAATATAAACTTTTAAATCAAAATGGAAAAAATCTCACACATTCCTTAAAGAAAAGCGTGGGGTGCGTTTTTATGAAACAAAATGCTCAATTAGTGAAAATTCGTAGCTGTCTGAAATGTTAAAATGTACTCACGGCAGTCATGTTTTTTTAAGTTCAGGTTGGTATGGGCGCCCCACGCTTTTCTTTAAGGAATGTGTGAGATTTTTTCCATTTTGATTTAAAAGTTTATATTTTTTTTTTTTTTTTTTTTTTTTTTTATGTGAAAGACTAGTATTGTTTAAAATCTTCTTATTTTTTACCTTTTAGTCGATTTTTTTAGTATTTATATTAATTTTGTGTTCACAACTGATCAATATATTAAGGTAAAGAAAAAAGTTTCTTAAAATTTTTTTTTCTTTTTTTTATTTTTTACTTTTTAGTAACGAATAGCGTTAATTAATACATTACAATTTCCAAACTTTTAATTAGACTATCATGTTAAATAAGGAAACTTTTTTACATGTTTTGTATTTGTTTCTTTACAACAGTTCTCAAGTGCAGCCCAAAAATGCACAATTTGATGACCCCTCAAAAATCTAATAGCGCTCTACGTTTTTTTTTTACATTTCGAAAGGTAGTGTGCTCGCGTATACTGGCTGGAGCAATAAAAACTAAAAACTGGAAACATATTTTTTTGCATCTTTTTAAATCATATTTTTATTTGCTATTGGTAGCTATGTTATGTCTTCCGCCATTTTTTAGTGAACGCCATATTTGATTTAAAACGACGTCATACAGTTTACTTTCTTACTCACTTTAATACACTTTCATTTAATATCCATACCGAGAGCGAAGTAAATAAAAGGGTAAACCGCCATTTTGTGTTGGCCGCCATTTTGAATTGAAATGACGGGACACAGACAACAGTATTCTAATTGTCACTCCCTTCCATTTGATACCCATGCCGAGCGCGTTGTAAAGAAAAATTGATCCTCTGTTTTGTGTTGGCCGCCACTTTTATGCCGCCATTTTTCTACCGCCATTTTGAATTTAGGATGACGCTAATTGTATTCAACTTGTTATAACCTTTCATTTGATACCCATATCGAACGAGTGGCTTGTAAAGAAAAATGTAATCCATCATATTTTTTTGGCCGCCATTTTTAATTTGGAACTATCATTTTCGTGTGTTTTCGTCGGAAATACACATGTCTATTAATTTTTACCAATTTTTATTGAAGGGAAGTGAATTTTAAGACTCTACATTGAGTAGAACGAATAATTCCAAGCATTTTTATTAAAAATCGTTTTTTGTTACTCAACAACAAAATCAACAACATAAAATGTAACAAAATGTCATATTCGTGTATTGTCATCGAGAATATGTATGCCTGCAAAGTTTCATCCATTTGCATTGAGTAAAAGGCGGTTAAATTAACGTTACAAGATTTGATGCTCCGAAGTGAAAGTAAAGAAAAGAGTTTAAAAAACAAAAACAAGTTAACATTAGCCTCTTCATAGCATTTTCGCAAAATGAAAATTATTATTATTGTTAATTATATGTAAATTAGATTAAAAAAAATCAAATTTAAGTTTTGTTCTGCTTCAATTTATATGTTTCTTTATAAAATCTATTTTTGGCCAATCGAAAACCTTTCTTCATTTCATTTTCGAAATCGCCATATCCCATATTTGAAGATTTAATAGATTCTAAAAGAACATTATAAAAAATTTTTGAGAAAAATATTTAATATGTTAAGCCGGGAATACACATGCCAGTAAAACGGGTAAGTAGCTTGCATGCGGGAAAATGGAATATGCTAATAGATGGTACAACTGTGATAAATTTGCACTTGCTAGTTACCTACAGGCATATCAACTTGCCTGTATCTAGCAAGTGAAAATTTATCACGGCTGTACCATCTATTAGCATATTCCATTTTCCCGCATGCAAGCTACTTACCCGTTTTACTGGCATGTGTATTCCCGGCTTTACTTACCAAATAAAAAAAAATTAAGAAATTTTATATTTTTTATAGAGCTTCTTTTTTGGGTCGCTCCAACTTAATTTTAATATTATATTGGGATCGAAAAATAAATCGAAGCATTTCAAAATGGGAGATTTTCCCACTATTTCTTTTATATAAGTTATCTAAAAATATTCCTAATAATAAAAAGGATTTTCGATTGTAACATATTACCAATAGATCCTCAGGGATGTTTTGAATTCTATTATCAATATTTTTCAGTTCATCGATATTTTTGAATGGAAAAATATTGAGATTGGTCTTTGAGGGATAGATTTTATTAACAATTCTTTCTAGAAGAATTGTGTTTTCTGTGTTAATTTCAATTAATTTATTTAGTGATATATTCATTTCACTTATTATCGCTGATTGTTGCAATACAATTTTTTGTAAATCTACATTTGATGGTCCTGTACGTGAAAAAATAGTTATTAATAGTAAGTGTAGAAATGCACCGTGTCCTACTTTCATTTTCTTTATTGCTGGAATCCATCAAGGACTCCCCAATTGCAGCATTGTAACGGAAGACTGGAGTTGGTTTATATTCTGCTTTTGCGAAGAATTTTTTTTGCACTGGCTCCATTCTAAAATGGGAAAATAATCAACAAAAGAATATAACAATAAACACCTTACAATTAGGATACACAGTGATGTAATATAGGAATAGTAACAAACTTATTTCCTAGTGGCAAACACATTATTTTGCATGCAACGTCCGATACTTCAAACTTTTTCTCTTCCTTTGATAAGTTATCAACCAAACAAATACCTAATGTTGCCATAGAATCATAGGGCTCCTCAAAATAAGGTGAAACATTTAGAAATTCCGTTACAATTATATAGGATTTGTTTGATTCCATAGTAAATCCTATAACTTTAGTTGGTGTAAAAGGCTTTATATAACAATAATTATTGGGTCGCGAATCACTCAAATAAAATATGTTAAAGAAATAGTTCCGATAAATAGGCGCACTTGTTACTTTACTTGTGTATTTGGATAAATGTTGAATATGGTTTTTTTTAACCTGGTTAAATTTACTTTCCTCTATTAATCTATTATTTAATTGCTGTAAAATATTTTTTGGCTGGCGACAATACTTTTTAATCCTCTGCATATAGTTCTCGAATCGATAAGCTGAAAAATTGTCTACATTCCCATATAAATGTACACAATCTGTTAGATGAAGTAAGTTATGTATGAACATTATAACTGATTTTGTTTTCGCCGTAAAAAAGTGGGAAATTGTGCACAAAGTTTTCTATCATTTCCTTCACGCATTCCAAATTACTCCTGCAATTTTTTGGACATAATACTAATCTGTACGCTGCATGAAGAATTAGGAAGTGGTAAAAAAGATTATCATCCAAAAATTCTTTAAACAACACAATTCCAGTGTATAAAATGATTTGTCGAAATTCTGTGGCCTTCCATCTTTTTATCTCAGAAAGGCTCCTGGGTTTTCTACCAAATTCTTTTGGAATGTAAACTCTGTATGAAAGAAGTTTATTATCTATTATTTGTTTTTGAGTTGCAGTTAATTTTGCACATTTTTGGTCATTGGCCCAAATAGATAGCTTCTTCTTCTTCTTTGATCCGTTAGCTGGCGGTCCGAGCGGGACGTCCCCGCAACGGATACGCTGCTGTCGGTGCCGCTGGGTCCCGAACTCTATTCACGATTCGCTTCCATTCTTCTCGGTTTTTGGCGGTGTCTCGAGCCTCGGTAACTGATAATCGTTGATTCTTTAAGTCACCCTCGATATTCTTCAACCAGGTTTTCTTCGGTGCCGATCGCTGTATTCTCCAGTCTGCAGGACGGTCTCGCCAGAGAAGTTTACGTGGCAAGCGGTTATCATCCATTCGGCAAACATGTCCAAACCACCGTAGTCGACGTTTTTGCATTTCTTCTTCGATCAGTGTTTGCTGATCGCATCTTTGTCTGACAACCTCGTTTCGAAGGCGATCACGGAGTGAGACACGGAGGATCTGCCTCAAACATCGCATTTGGAAGACCTCGAGCTTCTTAACGTCCGGTTTGAGCAGTGTCCACGTTTCAGATCCATAAAGAAGAATCGGAAGAATCAACGTTCGGTAAAGACGTAGTTTTGTTTTGATGGAGATATTTGCTCGTTTCCATATGCACCACTTGAGCGAGGCGAATGTTGCTGTTGCCTGGCCGATACGGCTGTGAACGTCGGCCGTCGATGCTACTTTCGTTTCCTCAACCAATGATCCCAAATATTTGAACCTTGGAACCTGTTCGATTTGGGTTCCATCGAGGTGAACACTGGCTCTTGATCCATCCGTTGTGAGCACTTTGGTCTTTTCCGCATTGATTTTTAACCCGTATGTTTGGGCGATGCGGGAAATATCGTATAAGATGTCCGTTGCTTCGGCATCCGTGTCGGCGAAAACAGCGCTATCGTCGGCGAACATTAAGTCTGTTACGAAGTTGTTGTCGTCGTATTGAACTCCGAGTCGTCCATCGAATGCTTCACGCATAATCGCGTCGATCACAACGTTGAAGAGAAGTGGCGAAGCGACGTCTCCCTGTCGGACACCCGTCTGAATCGGGAACTCCTCGGATAAGTCGTTGCGAATACGAACGCTGCTGGTTGAGCCATCGTACGACGCTTGGAGAAGTTGGATGATTCTCAATGGCACGTGTTCGGTTACCAAGACTCTCCACAAGCTGTTCCAATCGATGCAATCGAAAGCGGATTTGAAATCGATGAAAACGACGACAATTCGTTTGCCGCAACGAATTCTTTCTTCCATTAACTGACGGAGGGCGAATATTTGATCAATGCATCCTCGATGTGGTCTAAATCCCGCTTGTTCCTCCCGGCTCGTTTGCTCTCGATGTTTCTGTAGCCTCGATTGTATTATTTTCGTAAATACTTTACCGACGATCGAAAGAAGGCTAATACCGCGATAATTCTTGCATTCCCGACTGTCGCCTTTCTTCAAAATTGGGACAACGATCGCTTTCTTCCATACCGAAGGGACACGATCCGAATGCCATATGTGTGTTATGAGGACATGAAGTCGTTGTGATAAGACATCACCTCCAGCTTTGATCATCTCGGCGGTTACTTGGTCTATTCCCGGCGCTTTTCCATTTTTCAGCGATTTTATTGCTGTCTTCACCTCGATAATTGTTGGTTCGGTATCGAGAGACTGATTCATCGGCTGTTCGATAATCGGTGGTTCGGGTGCTGGACCTTGCGGCGGATCGTGGTTATACAGCTGGTGGAAGAATGCTCTCCACCGCTCCAGGCGTTCATGGGCAGAAGTCACAAAAGTTCCATCCGATTTTTTGATGTTGTCGTTTGTTGATGTTGTTTTGCCGCCTAACCGGCGGATTGTCTGGTACAGCGTCCGGTACTCGTGCCTCGACGCCGCTTTTTCCATGTCGGCCGCAACGTTATTCCAGTATGCTTCTCGTTCCAATTTCATTTTCTGCCGAACTTCTTTGTTCAATCTTCGGTATTCCTCAAAGTCGACGTGTTTCATGCGCTTCCGCTGATCGACGAGGTCCAGACAGCTGTCCGAGATCCATGGCTGCGTCCGTTTACGGATAGTTGGACACAACTCCATTGCACACTCCACAATAGACTCCGACAATTGCCTTTCTTCTACATCGATATCGTCCGGTATTGCGAGCGCCGCGAATTTGTTGGATAATGCCATTTGAAACTCTCGCCCGATGGCCGGGTCCCGTAGGCACGCCCAATTTTTCTTGGCTGGTGGTGGCTCCGTTTTCTTCGCTCTTTGCAATCGCATCTGCAATTTCGCTCGAACAAGATAATGGTCCGATCCGCAATCGGGTCCACGCATTGCACGTACGTCTTTAAGCGTCGATCGGAATCTTGTGTTGATCAAAACGTAGTCTAACATCGCCGAGTCTTTGCCGGATGGATTTCGCCAGGTGAGTTGGTGTTTGAGTGGATGGCGGAAAATGCTGTTGCCAACGATCAAGTTGTTTGACGATGCGAATGAAAGCAGGCGTAAGCCGTTGTCATTAATTACTCCGTGTCCGAATTTGCCCATATAGATAGCAGCATTTTTTTTACAACCCCTAAATCAATTAGATGCATCACATCTAATGGAAATTGTGTGATCATCTTAATGCCTGCTTCTTCCAACAAAAGTTTATTATTTCTAAAATAAATGGTGTGATAAGTTGGATCCCATCGTTGCTCAAAGTTGTCATCAGTTCTAAGATGTCCTACTGTAGTTGTATATGTAAGCCTATTATTTATTTTTATAGCTTGCTGTTTGCATTTTGAACAACCATTGCTCGCAGTATGTCCTACTGCACCAGTAAGAAATGCCTTTGCAGGAGCATCACAAACAAATGATCTTATTTTTACTTGCATTTGTTTATTATTTATCAATATTTTTTCATTATTTAAAAAAATTATCTCATGCACAAGCTCCATCAAATACTCATTTACATTTTGCGGTTTACTTGGACCAACATACGCTCCTATTATGAAAGGGGCTAGTTCAGGAAATTGTGACAAGGCGCCCATAATGGGCCATAAAGTTTGATTTGAACTTTTAAATAGTGGCAACCCATCAATGCCAATATCGATAGCTAAAGTATTTATCTCTTCTAGAAAATTTAATTTCATGATTTGAAGAGATTTTTGCAGGTCATAGTGAAAATATTGCCCTGGTGGCATATCTTTAATGGTAGAACTTTTAGTACCCATCAATGAATGTCTTGTTTGTGGTAAGTTCAATCCTCCTTTGTTTAAAATATTTAAAAGGTCTTCGATTGCTGCTCGATGAATTTGATGCTTTACGCACCAAGCTGCTAAATCTTGAGACATTGTTCTATTACCTTCATCAGTATTTATAAAATCGGGGATGTCATCGAAAAAACTGGAAGATTGTTCTTCATTAGGATTCTTCTCAGCATATTTAGATGACTCTCCGTTTTCTCCGTATTCTGATTGCATATGCATGCAAGAACTAGAATTTCTCATTTGTTTTGCAATTAATCTCTTAAAATGTCGCTTGCTTATTCCCGCAATTTGGCCAGTCATAATTTTTTAATTATTTTATTATTTTCTAAATAAAGAATCCTTTAAAAAGGAAAATAAAAAGTGCAATATTATTAAGTTATGATATTTAAGAAATGCTTTGAGTACAGAAAGACAATATTTTAATTTCGGTATAGTTTAAAAAGAGTATTCGAATATTTGAATAATACATTTGTTTATTGTGCTTGAAATATATTTTCTTTAGAAGTTGTAATAGTCTAAGAGCTGGCTACATAAAAAAGCAAGGTATAAGGTACATGAAATACGAATATCTAGATAGGTGCCATTAGCGGTCCCGGACACCGAGTGGCTAATCTGCCAGCGCGATTAGGAAGATTAAGGCGGGGGCGGACGATCAAAGATGACAAATTATACATAGAAAAAAATGATAATGCTCATGGATAAAAATTATTGATAAGTGAAGTATTTGTTGCTACAAAACGCGAAAATTATTGGCAGACGATTTCGTGGAAGATAAATGGCCGGCAGACGTCAACAAAGTGGCGTTATGGAAGGAAGTGGCGTTATGAGCGTTATGAGGAAGCTTTGTGTTGAATGGCAGACGAAAAAATGAAAGACAACATCGAGGCAGACGGTATTGAAGAGCGCGGTCTCGATAGATATATTTTCGTATGTTATTCTGATATTTCTATGCCAACATTATACATAATTAATGCGGGATTAAGAGTGTTTATATGAGGCATGAGAGTGTGCGTATCTCTATGTATATGCGAGTGCGAGTAGGTATATAGCATCGAATAGATGTAACGGTGAGCTTGCAGAACTCACGTTGGCACTTCATATGTATATATACATCAGAAAGTATACTTTGATGCTATCTTATTACATTTTGTTTGATTACGCGAGCTGTGAATTTTTGTACACGGGTTACTTTTTGATTTTTTTGATTGTTTGAATTTATTTGCAAAAGAAGTTAGTTAGTTTTTCAGCAGATGTTATCGAAAGCCAATGTGAGGATGATATCGATTGCGAAAGCGAAGAAGATATGCAGTACGATGAATCCGACGCCAATAGTGAAGTAGAATAATTCTAAAATTTATTTGTATTATTTGTTAATAAAAAAATGGTTTTAATGGTAAACATATTTTTTAGCACTTGTATAATAGAGGAATTGTTAACTTATTGTCCTCACAATATAATAAAGAAAATAATAAATCTTGCAATACACCGTACGTAACTATATAACTCGTTAATACGAGACCGCGCTCTTCAATACCGTCTGCCTCGATGTTGTCTTTCATTTTTTCATCTGCCATTCAACATACAGCTTCCTCAACAGTTTAATGATAATTCTCAAAAATTTTTAATCATGAGGCTTATCATTAATTTTTTCGCATCAACGATAACGCCATTTTGTTGACGTCTGCCGGCCATTTATCTTCCACGAAACCGTCTGCCAATAATTTTCGCGTTTCGTAGCAACAAATACTTCACTTATCAATAATTTTTATCCATGAGCATTATCATTTTTTTCTATGTATAATTTGTCATCTTTGATCGTCCGCCCCCGCCTTAATCTTCCTAATCGCGCTGGCAGATTAGCCACTCGGTGTCCGGGACCGCTAATGGCACCTATCTAGATATTCATATTTCATGTACCTTATACCTTGCTTTTTTATGTAGCCAGCTCTCCGTCTAAAAACAATTTCTCAATCTGCATTACTATTATTTAAATATAATATTTCTATCTTTGCTGACTTTTAACTCTAACTTTATTTATTCAAATATATAAAGAGTTGTATTTTTAGTTCCTTACCTTTTAAAGTAAATTAGATTTATTTTAATAAAGATTTATCTTCTAGAAGAACTTTTTATAAATTTCACACAGCACTTCACTGTTTGCAAGATTCCACTAAACTGCGGAAAACTTTCACGCGCTATTTCAGATTGTCTTGTACAAAAAAAGCCTTCCTTTTATGGGCATGGTTGAAACATTTTTCTAACAACGTCGAAGAAGAAATTAAAATCTTCCTAACAGCTTCCAAAAGATACGATGTGGAAGCGCTTCTTTACTGATTATTAAGAAGAGCTTCAATTTTTTCCCACTGGGAAGGGACATTTTCAATTACTCCACTTATCTCTATAGGTATTTACTTATGTATATATATATATATATATATATATATATATATATATATATATATATATATATATCACGGTATAAATTTAGGAAGTGTTAACGACGACACACAAAAACGCGACACTCGAAACGCGAAAAACTCGAAAAACGCGACACGCGACACTCGAAAGTGAAACTGGAAGTGCGACGTTGCCACTTTTTCATAAACACGCGAAAAACGCGATTCTTAAAGTAATCAAAAAGGTAAGTATTCAAAAGAATGCGGCAGTGCGGCGATGCGGCAGTGAGGCAGTGCGGCAATGCGGCAGTGCGGCAGTGCGACAATGCGGCAATGCGGCAGTGCGGCAATGCGGCAATGCGGCAGTGCGGCAGTGCGGCAATGCGGCAATGCGGCAATTCCCGCATTGCCACATTACCGCATTCCCGCATTGCCGCATTCCCGCATTGCCGCATTCCCGCATTCCCGCATTGCCGCATTCCCGCATTGCCGCATTCCCGCATTCCCGCATTGCCGCATTCCCGCATTGCCGCATTCCCGCATGGCCGCATTCCCGCATTGCCGCATTCCCGCATTGCCGTTGCCGCATTCCCGCATTGCCGCACTGCCGCATTGCCGCACTGCCGCACTGCCGCATTCCCGCATTCCCGCATTGCCGCATTCCCGCATTCCCGCATTCCCGCATGGCCGCATTCCCGCATTGCCGCATTCCCGCATTGCCGCATTCCCGCATTGCGCATTCCCGCATTGGCGCATTCCCGCATTGCCGCATTCCCGCATTGCCGCATTCCCGTATTGCCGCATTCCCGCATTCCCGCATTGCCGCATTACCGCATTCCCGCATTCCCGCATTGCCGCATTCCCGCATTGCCGCATCCCCGCATTGCCGCATTGCCGCATTCCCGCATTGCCGCATTCCCGTATTGCCGCATTCCCGCATTCCCGCATTGTCGCATTACCGCATTCCCGCATTCCCGCGTTGCCGCATTCCCGCATTGCCGCATTCCCGCATTCCCGCATTGCCGCATTCCCGCATTCCCGCATTGCCGCATTCCCGCATTGCCGCATTACGCATTCCCGCATTCCCGCATTCCCGCATTGCCGCATTACCGCATTCCCGCATTGCCGCATTCCCGCATTCCCGCATTCCCGCATTCCCGCATTGCCGCATTCCCGCATTCCCGCATTCCCGCGTTGCCGCATTCCCGCATTCCCGCATTCCCGCATTGCCGCATTACGCATTCCCGCATTCCCGCATTCCCGCATTGCCGCATTACCGCATTCCCGCATTGCCGCATTCCCGCATTCCCGCATTGCCGCATTCCCGCATTGCCGCATTCCCGCATTCCCGCGTTGCCGCATTCCCGCATTCCCGCATTGCCGCATTCCCGCATTCCCGCATTGCCGCATTCCCGCATTGCCGCATTGCCGCATTCCCGCATTGCCGCATTCCCGCATTCCCGCATTCCCGCATTGCCGCATTCCCGCATTCCCGCATTGCCGCATTCCCGCATTGCCGCATTCCCGCATTCCCGCATTGCCGCATTCCCGCATTCCCGCATTCCCGCGTTGCCGCATTCCCGCATTGCCGCATTCCCGCATTCCCGCATTGCCGCACTGCGGGAATGCGGGAATGCGGGAATGCGGCAATGCGGGAATGCGGGAATGCGGCAATGCGGGAATGCGGCAATGCGGGAATGCAGGAATGCGGCAATGCGGGAATGCGGCCATGCGGGAATGCGGGAATGCGGCAATGCGGGAATGCGGCAATGCGGCAATGCGGGAATGCGGGAACGCGGGAACGCGGGAATGCGGGAATGCGGGAATGCGGCAATGCGGGAATGCGGGAATGCGGGAATGCGGGAATGCGGGAATGCAGCAATGTGGCAATGCGGGAATGCAGGAATGCGGCAATGCGGGAATGCGGCCATGCGGGAATGCGGCAATGCGGCAATGCGGGAATGCGGCAATGCGGCAATGCAGGAATGCGGCAATGCGGGAATGCGGCCATGCGGGAATGCGGCAATGCGGCAATGCGGGAATGCGGCAATGCGGCAATGCGGGAACGCGGGAACGCGGGAACGCGGGAATGCGGGAATGCGGGAATGCGGCAATGCGGGAATGCGGGAATGCGGGAAAGCGGCAATGCGGGAATGCGGGAATGCGGCAATGCGGGAATGCGGTAATGCGGCAATGCGGGAATGCGGCAATGCGGGAATGCGGGAATGCGGCAATGCGGGAATGCGGCAATGCGGGATTGCGGGAATGCGGGAATGCGGGAAAGCGGCAATGCGGGAATGCGGCAATGCGGGAATGCGGCAATGCGGGAATGCGGCAATGCGGGAATGCGCAATGCGGGAATGCGGCAATGCGGGAATGAGGCAAAGCGGGAATGCGGCAATGCGGGAATTGCACTGCCGCATTGCCGCATTGTCGCACTGCCGCACTGCCGCATTGCCGCATTGCCGCATTGCCGCACTGCCGCATTGCCGCACTGCCGCATTGCCGCACTGCCGCATTGCCGCACTGCCGCATTCCCGCATTCCCGCATGGCCGCATTCCCGCATTCCCGCATTGCCGCATTCCCGCATTGCCGCATTCCCGTATTGCCGCATTCCCGCATTGCCGCATTCCCGCATTGCCGCTTTCCCGCATTCCCGCATTCCCGCAATCCCGCATTGCCGCATTCCCGCATTGCCGCATTCCCGCATTGCCGCTTTCCCGCATTCCCGCATTCCCGCAATCCCGCATTGCCGCATTCCCGCATTCCCGCATTGCCGCATTCCCGCATTGCCGCATTACCGCAATCCCGCATTGCCGCATTCCCGCATTGCCGCATTGCCGCATTGCCGCATTCCCGCATTGCCGCATTCCCGCATTGCCGCATTGCCGCATTCCCGTATTGCCGCATTCCCGCATTGCCGCATTGCTGCATTCCCGCATTGCCGCATTCCCGCATTGCCGCATTCCCGCATTCCCGCGTTCCCGCGTTCCCGCATTCCCGCATTCCCGCATTGCCGCATTGCCGCATTCCCGCATTGCCGCATTGCCGCATTCCCGTATTGCCGCATTCCCGCATTGCCGCATTGCTGCATTCCCGCATTCCCGCATTGCCGCATTCCCGCATTGCCGCATTCCCGCATTCCCGCGTTCCCGCGTTCCCGCATTCCCGCATTGCCGCATTCCCGCATTCCCGCATTCCCGCATTCCCGCGTTGCCGCATTCCCGCATTCCCGCATTCCCGCATTCCCGCATTCCCGCATTCCCGCATTGCCGCATTGCCGCACTGCGGGAATGCGGCCATGCGGGAATGCGGGAATGCGGCAATGCGGGAATGCGGCAATGCGGGAATGCGGGAATGCGGCAATGCGGGAATGCGGGAATGCGGGAATGCAGGAATGCGGCAATGCGGGAATGCGGCCATGCGGGAATGCGGGAATGCGGCAATGCGGGAATGCGGCAATGCGGGAATGCGGGAACGCGGGAACGCGGGAACGCGGGAATGCGGGAATGCGGGAATGCGGCAATGCGGGAATGCGGCAATGCGGGAATGCGGGAATGCAGCAATGCGGCAATGCGGGAATGCGGGAATGCGGCAATACGGGAATGCGGGAATGCGGCAATGCGGCAATGCGGCAATGCGGGAATGCGGGAATGCGGGAATGCGGCAATGCGGGAATGCGGTAATGCGGGAATGCGGGAATGCGGCAATGCGGGATTGCGGGAATGCGGGAATGCGGGAAAGCGGCAATGCGGGAATGCGGCAATGCGGGAATGCGGCAATGCGGGAATGCGGCAATGCGGGAATGCGCAATGCGGGAATGCGGCAATGCGGGAATGCGGCAATGCGGGAATGCGGCAATGCGGGAATGCGCAATGCGGGAATGCGGCAATGCGGGAATGCGGCAATGCGGCAATGCGGGAATGCGGTAATGCGGCAATGCGGGAATTGCACTGCCGCATTGCCGCATTGTCGCACTGCCGCATTGCCGCATTGCCGCACTGCCGCACTGCCGCATTGCCGCACTGCCGCATTGCCGCACTGCCGCATTGCCGCAGTGCGGCAATGCGGATGTACATCTTTTGAATACTTACCTTTTTGATTACTTTAAGAATCGCGTTTTTCGCGTGTTTATGGAAAAGTGGCAACGTCGCACTTCCAGTTTCACTTTCGAGTGTCGCGTGTCGCGTTTTTCGAGTTTTTCGCGTTTCGAGTGTCGCGTTTTTGTGTGTCGTTAAACACTTCCATAAATTTATAAGCATAAATAATAATTTTAATTAACAAACAAAAAAACTTACGAATCTACTTGTTGTTTTATTTAGTTTTCCTTGTGTTTTTTTTTCTTTTTTGTAACACCACCAATGAATTCTGCCAGTCTCTTCCCGTTCTCTATTCTATGTGCCCCTTAATCCCTCGTGGGACATAGGGCGGAAACAGTTGCCCTCCAGCGGACTCTGTTTTGCGCGAGAGCTCTCAGCTCCGACCAGGATCTCCCAGTTGTTGCGGCTTCTGCTAGTAGGGTTCTCCTCCACGTTGTTCTAGGTCTTCCAACTAGACGGGATCCTTGCGGGTTCCAGTCAAGGGCCTGTTTGGCTAGATTTTCGTTATCGCGTCGCAAGGTGTGGCCAACCCAATTCCATTTCCTTCGCCTGATTTGGTCGTCTATCCTTTCTTGGCCGGCACGGCGCCATAGCTCTTCATTTGAAATTCTATCTTGCCAGCGGATTTTTAGGATACGACGTAGGCATCTGTTTATGAAGACTTGTAGGCGCCCTGTGATGAATTGGGTGACTTTCCATGTTTCGCAACCGTATAAAAGAACTACCTTAACGTTGGAGTTGAACAGCCGCAATTTGGTGTTGGTTGAGATCTCCGTTGATCTCCATATGTGGAACAAGCATGCATATGCGCTTCGTGCTTTATTTATTCTGGAACTGACGTCTTCTTCTGCACCACCATTTTCGGTAATAATACTACCGAGGTAGCAGAATTTATCTACCAGTTCCACGTCACGGTTATTCAGCGCAGTTCGTTCAAGTGTGTTTGCATTTATCCGCATTTCTTTGGTTTTATTCGGATTCAGCCTTAAGCCTGCTAGACTACTTTCTGTTGCCAAATTGGTTAACATGTTTTTTAGCTCCTGATGTCTGTGGGCCAGCAAACAGATATCATCTGCGTAGTCGAGGTCCTTAAGGCGATCTAGCAAACCCCACTGTATGCCGCCTGTTCTACTATCTAGAGCGCCAACAAGAATGTCATTTATTACTATAAGAAATAGTAATGGGGATAGTAAGCATCCTTGTCGTACTCCTGAACTCACCTCAAAGCTGTCGGATAATTTTCCGTTATGGAGAACTCTGCATTTGGAATTGTTGTATAGGGCTTTTATCAATTCTATTATCTTATCCGGCAGTCCACGTCGCCGTAATGCCTGCCATATAAAGCTCCTATTAACCGAGTCGAACGCTTTCTCATAATCTACGAAAGCAAGGTAAAGGGGGGATCGGAATTCAGTAGACTGTTCCACTATTATTCTTAAGGTGTTGATGTGATCTATACATGAACGGCCCTTCCTGAATCCGGCCTGCTGCCTTCTAAGCGTTTGATCTACTGCCTCTCTTATTCTTGATAGTATAGTGTGGGACAAGATTTTACCCACAGTAGATAATAGACAGATGCCTCTCCAGTTGTCGCATATTGTTAGATCCCCCTTTTTGGGTATTTTGACTATGATACCTTCCGTCCAATCCTCCGGAAAGGTACAGGTGTTCCATGCTAATTCGAGGATTGGCTGAAGCGCATCTGCTATGAGGCTTGAGTCGGCTTTCAACAATTCTGGCGGGATGCCATCTTTTCCAGCTGCTTTACCATTGGCCATCGCATGAATTGCGGTTACTATTTCCGTCTTGGATGGGGCCCGGGTGTTGATTCTTATCGGCTGTGCATTGTTGCTGTTTTCCTGAGGTTCCTGTGTGAGTGAGCCATTCAGGGCGGCGAAGAAATAATCTCTCCATCTTTGGAGCTGCTCCTCGTCGCTGCACAGCAGCCTTCCATCCGCATTCTTAACGGCATGCTTTTTAGTAGAGTGCTTTCCCGAGAGCTGTTTAGTAATTTGGTACAGCACTTTACTGTTGCCTGTGTTTGCCGCGTTTTCCGCTTTTTCTGCGAGCTCGTTTATCTGCTGCCTTTTATCACGCCGGACACTTCTCTTTACCTCTCGGTGTAATTGAGAGTACTCCCGTTCAAGTTGGTGACGTCTGTTTCAGCGCGAAACAACAAGACTAAAAATTCGCAAAAAAGAACCTGAAATATTTATCAATAATCAAACGATTTTAAATAGAAAAATGAAAAAAAATAAACCTTTAAAAAAGAAGTCAATTTTACTCTAAAAATAAAAAAACACGAAAGTACACAAGCAATGAACATTAAAAAAAAAAATATTTGGACTCAATAATAAAGCTTTATATTTCAGCTCCAGCTAAGGACAACAATTTAATTTAAGATTTTAATTTGAATTTAATAAAACAAAATAAAAAGAATTAACGTAGAGTAAAAATTAGATTTAATTAACTATAAATAAGGTAGAATTGTCACAAATAGGGAAAATAAACTTGTTTGTAAACCGACCAAACTCTTTTATGTAGAGGAACCAATCCATCCTATCCTTTTTATCATTGCAGCTAATCGACGCCGCAACATTGGTCCTTCGAGCCGGATTGGTTGTAGGTCAAACAAGTTTATTCTGCCATATTCCATATTCTTTCACATACAGTCCAAATATTTTTATAAGTCCGTAAATACTAACCTCGATGGCCGCGACAAAAAGCGCATTGCAACAACAAGTTGCATTAAAAAAGGAGCTAGATCAGACGTTATCCAATTACAATAAAACGTCCAGAACCAGGAGAACGCCAGGATACATTAGCGGGAAAATTGAAACAATTAAAGACTTGTGGAAGGGATTTAAGGATAACCATTCCCATCTAAATGCAGTAGACGCTAGTAGTATCAAGGATGAAAAAATCCAAGGCGCTCTAGCTTCATATTTAGAGAGCACCCAGTTTGAAGAATTTGAAGAAACTTACTCTGAGTTTTTAGGGGATATGCGAGACGCAATGGCTGCTAACACGACACCAGCAACGGCATCTACCGTTCAAGGTGAACAGTCAAATCCCCAACGAATCACAACTAAACTTCCTACGATGGAAATTCCAAAATTCAACGGGCAATACTCAACTTGGAGATCCTTTCACGACCAATTCGTATCGTTAATCCATAACGATGATCGTCTAACGCCCGTCGATAAACTACATTATCTCAAGGGAAGCCTCACGGGAGAGGCAAGCAGGGATCTCGATTCTTTCGACATGATCTCGGCTAACTATCTAGCAGCTTGGGAGCTCCTCTGCAAACGGTATAATAAGAGAAGGCTCTTAATATACGCGCAACTCAAGCTTCTGTTTAATCAACCAAAGATTAAGCAGGAGTCCTACAGGGATTTAAGGTTAATGTTAGATGACTTAAACCGTATTCAGCATTCACTTAATGTATTAAAAGTGAACATAGCCGACTGGGATCCTATTTTCGTATTTGTGACAGCGCAACGATTGCCAGATGTCACAAGGAATCAATGGGAACAGAAGATAGCAGAATCCGACGACCTCCCATCATTAGCGGAACTGCTTAGCTTCCTCGAAAGGAGATATAGAAGCTTGGAGGCCACCAAGGACATCCACGGCAACAAATCTTCAACAGGAAGCTTCAGGGCAGAGAAACCTCGACACAAAACGAGTAGCTACCACACCAGGGAACAAAAAGGATGTCCAATCTGCAAGGGAAACCATACCCTTCAATATTGCACCGCTCTTCAACGCAAGGATCCAGCTTCAAGAAGGAGCCTGATAAAACAATACGGGCACTGCAGCCAATGCTTAGATAATCATGGTGGCAGACCTTGCAAGTCAACGACGAGGTGTCCAATGTGCAGGGACAAGCATCAACTATATCAATGTCCTGAATTCAAGGGACTAGCCACTACGGCAAAACGCAACTACATAGGGGAACATAACTTATGTTTCAATTGCTTAAGGCCACATCACAGCAACGTGTGCACCAGCAGCAATAAGTGTTTTAAGTGCGGCAAGCACCATCACTCACTGCTGCATGACGAAGGGACTAAGCCTACATCTAACGATGATGCAGCTACCACGAGCCAAACGCAAGCAGTAACAACCTGCAACTTTAACAAGAACATCACCCAGTCTATGTTGGCAACAGCTATCGTCAGGGTACGAAGTCAACGGGGGATATGTCTTACACTACGAGCACTAATCGACCCAGGGTCACAAAGTTCCTTCATCACAGAGGCAGCATATCAAACACTAAAGGCCAACTTCTTACCAACTACGCTTGAAGTACTAGGAATAAGATCTATCAAGGTGGCCACGTCCAGGAAATTGGCATGCTTTTCCTTGGAATCGAAGACCAATTCCAAATACAAACTGGACATACAAGCATATGTCGTCAAGAGCATAACTAGCGTTTCTCCTCCTAAAAAATCCACATGCCAAAACTGGTCCTACATTGACGGTTTGGAATTAGCTGACCCGAAGTTTAGCGACCAAGGGGAAATAGACCTACTTCTCGGCGTGGATGTCTACGCAAACATATTGGAAGAGGGTTTACGGAAGGGGCCCGCTCAGTCACCAATAGCGCAGAAAACGAGTCTCGGTTGGATATTGTTTGGTACACTAATAACACCCTCAACTCAATCGATCCATAATGTGAGCTTCTCAGGACTAACCACCCAATACAAGTCTACGTTGCAATTGTTAAACGATCAAGTGAAGCAATTCTGGGAATGGGAGGAAATACCGAAGGGCAGACGACTAACAGCCGAAGAAGAACAGTGTGAAAAAACATACAACGAAACAACGAAGCGCTTACCAAACGGACGGTATCAGGTAAGATTACCATTCAAGGACGGTGAGCCGCCAGACTTGGGAGAATCCAGGAGACAGGCAACGATGAGGTTCGCTCAATTAGAAAGGAAGTTCAAACAAGCTCCGAAATTATGTGAAGAATATTCTCAGTGTCTTCACGAGTATGCAGAGATGAACCACATGACACCAGTAGCGGACAACCACAGTACACCGCGATATTACTTACCACACCATGCAGTCTTTAAAGAAAGTTCGACGACCAAGGTGAGAGTAGTCTTCGATGCGTCTGCAAAGACATCAAATGGAAAGAGCCTGAATGAACAACTTCTCACAGGCCCTACATTACAACCCAAGTTATTCGCCACACTGATGAACTGGAGGAAATACAAATACGCAATGACGGCCGACATCGAAAAGATGTACAGGATGATTCAGATGGACCCAGCACACAAAGGATTTCAAACCATACTCTGGAGAGCCGACCCCAACGAACCAATACGAGAGTATGAACTCAACACAGTAACATTTGGCACCGCGTCAGCACCATACTTGGCCATCAAAACTCTACATAGACTGGCCATGGACGACAAGTCGCGGTATCCTAGAGCCTCTGAGGTAGCCCTATCCGAATTTTATGTGGACGACGTTCTCACTGGAGCAGATAGTATACAGGAGGCACAGACGGTACAGGGAGAATTGATCCAATTGTTGAAGGGTGGAGGATTCCACCTGAGGAAATGGGCAGCGAACCATCATTTACTTTTAGAATCCATACCAGCAGAAGATCGAGAATTGCAACTACCCTTGGACCTAAATGAGAACAATGAAGTCAAGGCTTTGGGAATACTGTGGCATCCAGTGAAGGATTGCTTCACATTTAGGATTAAAGCCAATAATTTCGAAAAACCAACTACCACAAAACGAGGAATATTGTCGGAAGTGGCAAAATTATTCGACCCACTGGGATGGTTAGCACCAGCCGTGCTGACGGCCAAATTTATAATGCAGAAACTGTGGATGTCTGGATGCGATTGGGATGAAGAAGTCCCCGACGACATCAAGGAAGGGTGGGACAATTTCAAGAATGAGTTGCCTAAGATCCAAGAAATAAGACTACCACGCTGGATCCACATACACCGCTCGATGCGTTCTTGTCAGTTGCATGGATTTTGCGATGCGTCCACACGAGCTTATGCAGCAGCCATTTACGTAAGGACGCAAGGAGAAGACGGTACTTTCAAGTCAAACTTAGTTGTAGCTAAAACACGTGTGGCACCCATAAAGCCCGTGTCCTTACCACGCTTGGAGCTATGTGGCGCCGTATTACTAAGCCGACTGCTTAAACAAACAAAAATCGACATGAAACTGGAGCACATTCAGGGACATTGCTGGACCGACTCGAAGATAGTACTTGCTTGGCTAAAGGGGCTCCCGAACAGGTGGAAAACGTTCGTAGCAAACCGTACCGTCGAAATAAAGGAAAATACGCAGGAAGATTTATGGCATTATATACCATCGAAGGAAAACCCAGCAGACATTGCATCCAGGGGGGTGATGCCATCAAAGCTGCAACCCACACAACTTTGGTGGGAAGGGCCTACATGGCTCAGGGACCAGGAGGGAGGCTGGCCCACACACTCAATGAAGGAATTCACGACTCAACTAGAGGAAAAACCAACCACTAAGGCCTTGATGACCGTCCAAGCCACTGATCTGGACTGGCTTATTAAATTTTCTTCGTACCAAAAAATGTTGCGTGTAATAGCTTACTGCTATCGCTTCATACACCACTGCAAGCGCAAACGACAAACAACCACCGACTATCTATCGGCAACGGAGATAGATAAAGCTAGATCAACCCTTATAAGAATCGCACAAGAGCAGATGTTTCCTACAGAGTATAACGAGCTACAGAAATCAGGAACGTTGAAACCACAAAGTCAGCTAGCGAAGCTTAGCCCATTTTTGGCCGAAGACGGCACATTGAGATTAGGAGGTAGATTACAAGCATCTACACTGCACTACAATAAAAAACATCCTTGGATTCTACAACGAGGACATCACGTTACAAATATCATCATCGACCATCACCATAAGGTTACTTTGCATGGCGGAGCTCAATTAGTGCTGAATATTTTAAGAGAAAAATTTTGGATAATCAACGGAATGTCCGCCGTTAAGGAAAGAATATACAAATGTGTAAGATGTACGCGATTTCGAGCGAAAGCACCAACGCAATTAATGGGAATCTTACCAGAAGTTAGAGTCACACAAACAGGTCCCTTTAAAAACGTCGGAATAGATTATGCAGGACCCATAGATCTCAAAATGTCAAAACACAAGGGCTCGAAGCTGTACAAGGGCTATTTTTGCATATTTATCTGCATGGCCACCAGGGCCATTCATATAGAAGTAGCTTCGGACATGTCTAGTGAAGCATTCTTAGCAGCATTCCGAAGATTTGTAGGACGTAGAGGCCTATGCAACAACGTATATTCAGACAACGGCACCAACTTTGTAGGTGCCAATAGAGTACTAAGAAGACAACTAGAACAGGTGATAACTAATGCTTCACAATGCGCCGCCGCAGAATTTGCTAACGATGGAATAAAGTGGCACTTCAGCCCACCCATAGCACCACACTTCGGCGGAATTTGGGAGGCAGGAGTCAAGAGCATTAAGCACCATTTACGACGAGCCACCGATGGTAGGGTGTATACTTTCGAGGAATTATATACATTGTTGACACAGATCGAAGCATGCCTAAATTCCCGACCGTTATGTGCACTCTCAGCAGATCCAGAAAACGTAGAGGCACTTACGCCCGGACACTTCTTGATATGACGTAACATGAAGGCCATACCTGAACCAGATCTACTCGAAGGGGATAATAATTACGTCGACCGATGGAAACATGTGCAACAAGCATTGCAGCGTTTCTGGAAACTATGGGCTAGAGACTACTTAAACCAACTACAACAAAGAAAGAAGTGGGTATCTAATCAACCTAACATCGTAGTGGGTCAAGTAGTGATCGTAATGGATGATAAGGCACCCCCAACACACTGGCCACTAGGAATAATCGAAGCAATACATCCGGGACCAGACGGCAGGGTGAGAGTAGTCACTCTCAGAACAAAGGCCTCAACCATCAAGAGGCCAATAACAAAACTGTGTCCGTTGTCCGCATGAAAGATAATCAATGTCGCGCGTCCTGTGTGTGAAGTCCTATGTGTCATAACTAATAAATAAATCTTAACTCTCGTAATGTCGTTCCAGACAACTAAAAGATGAATTATCGCGAATGGAAGAAGACAGCGACTGTTTGGAAATATTTGTTCCTGAGGATGAGTACCTAAACTTGGGTGGACTGAGCCCCCAACGACCAGCTACGGATGACCAGGGACCACCACCAACCCCCGGGCGAAATATAATTGTGGAGGAAGCAGTTCCAACAACACCCCCTCCAAGACGGGAAGATGATTATGGCAGTCCAAGCAGGCAAGGACCACCACCAACACCTGGAAAATATCTAGACTTGGAGGAAGCAGCTCCAACAACGCCCCCTCGAAGAAGTGGCAGTAGGCAGGAAGAGGAGCATAATAGCCCAAGCAGGCAAGGGCTATCCCAGGGACCGCCAACAACACCGGGACGAGGTATCGATTGGGAGGCGATACAAAAAACATCTCCACCAATAAGGACCGAAACAGCTACGGCATCAACGTCCAAGGGTAATCGACCTACCACCAGCAGGCTGGAAGAGGAACCTCAAGGCTCAACTGAGCAAGGACCTTCAACAAGGCCGACACCAAAACCCAGGCGAAAAAAGCAACGGAAAAGAAAACCCAGGGTACAAATCAAACGCCGCACCATCAGACCACAACCCCCTAAGGTAGAACCCCAATCAAGCGGCTTAGAAAATAAGGTGTATTTTCTCATCACCAAGGAAGGGACAATCTTTCCTATCACCCACTGGCAGCTACGCACGATTCCTTATGATGACATAAGGGACGGTATAAGGAAACGCTACACCTTGTTCCTCAGTGAAACCCACAAGGTACGAGTAAAATATGAGGACAATAAATTAGTCTGGCAAGGTTATACCACCATCAAGAATCCAAGATCAAATGTTATTAATAATTAGCTTTAAAAAAAAAATAATTTAAGTAAAATGAAGTAATCAAATAAATAAAGCAAGATCTCTTAGAAGTAAGTAGAATAAGTAAATCAATGAATTTAACAAGAAATAAATAAAATCAAAATGAATTCGAACTTAATCCTAGCGATCTTCTTATTTTGATGCAATGCATCAAGGGGAGGGGAGAATGTTTCAGCGCGAAACAACAAGACTAAAAATTCGCAAAAAAGAACCTGAAATATTTATCAATAATCAAACGATTTTAAATAGAAAAATGAAAAAAAATAAACCTTTAAAAAAGAAGTCAATTTTACTCTAAAAATAAAAAAACACGAAAGTACATAGAAGGCACACATGTAAATAAAAACTAAAAAAAGAACTATAGAAATAACCTAAAAGAGAAAAAAACTTAAGCTTAAAAGGATAATAAATAAAATTAAACACTAAATAAACAAACCTAAAAGAAAAAAAAACTTAAACTTAAAAGAATAATAAATAAAACTAGACACCTGCAACTTAAACAATAATTTAAGAAAAATAAACTTAAAACTAACACCACACAAACAAAACAATAAACATCCAAGCATAAACGCCAAAACTGGTATTAAACTAAACGATCTCGTCCTAAAAAGAAACAAAAAATTATATAAAAATAACGTAAAACTATTACCAATTAATTCAGCAACCAACAACGTAATTATCCCTAAAATATACAAAAAATATTAGTAAAAAAATTATATCAAAATAAAACATTGAAGACTTTACCTAACACGAACTGTCAACTTGGGAAAGTTTGGCAGATAGCAATCAGCTGATTGCAACCGGAAACCCTTTAAAATATTGGAACTATCGTCGCCATTTACAAATAGTTCCAATGGCAGGATCGCCATTTTTTTCACAAGTGGAAATTGCCATCCCCACTTGCGAACTCTGGGGGGCTATATAATTCAAAGCACGACAAGAAATTTCGCCTTTGCATCGATTCGAGTAAAGGTAATGCCGGTTGGATTTACAACCGCATTTAGATTTAGCTAGGGCTTAGATAGCTGGCGCGTATTTACCGCCGGCTCTACAGAGGTTTATTTAGGACTTATAAAATTTTTGAAGACTTGAAATATTTTCTAAGTTTGGACTTAGAAAATTTTTTGGGAAAAAAATATATTAATATTTGAAGACTTAGAATTTTTCTAAGTCTTGGAATCAGGACTTGTAAAATTTTTGATTACTTGGGAAAATATTAATATTTGAAGACTTAGAATTTTTCTAAGTCTTGGAATCAGGACTTGTAAAATTTTTGATTACTTGGGAAAATATTAATATTTGAAGACTTAGAATTTTTTCTAAGTCTTGAATTTAGGACTTAGAAAAAATTGGAAAGAAAAATAATACTTTTTGAAACTTAGAATTTTTATTCTAAGTCTTTGAATTTTCTGCAAAAAATATTCCAAGTTTAAAACATTATTAAATCCTTGTGTGTTCATTCGCTCCGGTGGAGGGAACATAGCCAAAAATTTGTGTATCAAATCAAGGAAATTCCGCAGTCTGTCGGGCCGGGAATTCCCTTGATATTTTGTGTACATTTGTACACTATCAATAAAAAGATTGACAGCAGTGCCGATTTTTCCCAATTTAATTATTTGGTATCATCAAGCCTCTCTTGATTACCAACAGACTGCAAATAATTCCTATGCCACAGGAGCAAGATTTATTAGCAAGTTATAATTTGAATTGCAGTTACTAAATATCCGTTCGGCATTCGCTAACCAATTTTTATTGATATTACTAACAAGTTGGAATTTGCCAAAAAAAAAAAATATTTGGACTCAATAATAAAGCTTTATATTTCAGCTCCAGCTAAGGACAACAATTTAATTTAAGATTTTAATTTGAATTTAATAAAACAAAATAAAAAGAATTAACGTAGAGTAAAAATTAGATTTAATTAACTATAAATAAGGTAGAATTGTCACAAATAGGGAAAATAAACTTGTTTGTAAACCGACCAAACTCTTTTATGTAGAGGAACCAATCCATCCTATCCTTTTTATCATTGCAGCTAATCGACGCCGCAACAACGTCTATCCGGGTCGCTTGTAGAGTTTATGTTATTTTTGAGGGCCCTCCTGCGTTCTATTTTTTGCCAGGTGCTGTCCGAGATCCAATGTTGTATGTTTCTCTGGACATAACCGATGCTCGTTTCCGCAGCCGTCAATATAGCGCCCTTTGTTGTACTCCACAGGTCTTCAATATTTGTGTCGTCAGAAACGGTTTGCTGGTTTAATATTTGCTGCAGGTTTCCAGCAAATTCTCGCTTTTTAGCGCTCTCCCGCAAGAGGTCAACGTTAAACCGTCTACGGTTTATAGATTCACGTTGAAAGTTTCTGATTGCAGCGATTCTAAGGCGAATAGTTGCTACTACCAAATGGTGGTCGCTTCCAGTGTCCGCTCCCCTGAAGCTCCTGACATCTTCCAGAATGGTTCTCCATCTGCGGCTGACGGCCACATGATCTATCTGGAGCGCGTTCAAAAACCTTACTATGGTTAACCATGGTTAACTATGGTAAACTTTTGTCGTTCAAAAACTCCGTGGTTAACTACAACATAACCACGAGCATAACTTTTTGGCGTTCAAAAACTCCCGTGGTTAACCATGGTGTAGTTAATTTTTAACCATGCTCGGGAGCATGGTTAGCGATAGTTAAGAAGAAGAAGAATAAAAACAATTTTTTGACACTTGTTTTAATGATAATAATGAACAAATCAAAGTGGGATTTGTGAGATTATTTTAAATAAATAATTATTGGAAATAATTGAGGCAAATAGCCGACACTATTTTATGGGAAAATTTTTTAAATTTTCTTTACCACGTAGTTAACTACGGTGCGTTCAAAAACCTCCATGGTTAAACATAAACTTTCGTGGTTAAGTGAAGTGATGAAGCATAACCACAGCTTACCTCGTGGTTTACTATAGTAAGGTTTTTGAACGCGCTCCTGATTTCTCGTTCTACCATCGGGCGATACCCAGGTCTCTTTATGTATCTTCTTGTGACAAAAGTAAGTTCCACCTACCATAAGTTGATGGGAAGAACAAAAGTCAACGAAAAGCTCACCATTGTTATTGGTAACTTGGCTTAGGCCTTGTTTTCCAATTGGTTGTTCAAGACCGGTGTTGTCGTGACCGATTTGTGCATTTAAGTCACCCATTAATACAATGATGTCTCCCCTTGGAATAGAGCGAAAAACCTCATTCAGTCGCATGTAGAACTCGTCTTTAATGTCATCTTCTGCGTCTTCGGTTGGAGCATAGCATTGAACTACCGTAGTACTTCTTTTGCCTGGTACGTAGGCGCACGGTAATAATCCTCTCAGAAACTGGTGACCAGCTAATGAGGCTAGACCTGGCTTCTTTGGTGAGTATTACGCCAACACCACTCCTACGGCTTTCAGTTTCATTTCTCCCAGAATATAAGAAGGACTCGCCTTTTGGGCAGATATGTTCCCCCGCATCGGGTCATCTGGTCTCGCTCAGTCCCATGATCTTGATTTTATATCGATTCATCTCGTTGAGGACTTCATCCAGCCGTCCCTCAGCAAGCATTGTTCTCACATTCCATGATCCGATTCGTGTCCTTGTTCGAAAAGCAAAGGTCGTCGTCGCGTTGTCCATCCGGTTCCGAGGCACTGTTTGCCGATTCGTAGCAATAGTGTTTTTTATGGGAGCGGGTTGCTAACCCTCAGCCCAACCGACTTAAAAGCTCTGTTTTGTGGCGCAGAGAGCTCGCCATTCGCAAGATATGAAATAGGCACGTCCGCCATTGACACACGAATTAAGCCAAAAAATATTTTTCCCTCTTCACAGCAGCTATTGACTCTCAGACTATCCACTCGCTACTGACGCCAACTCAAAACTTTTCTACCTTGCCTACAGGGTCCCGCACTAAAATCGCGTTTACACCGAGCAATTTTTTAATTGCCAACGTTTTCTTTCGGTCAAATTGCAATTGCCCGAAGGGAGAATTACGAATAATTACGGTAGAATGAGGGAATGGATTATTCATTTTCCTGTTTCACCCATACCAATAAATTTGAAAAAAAAATTTTTGTGAGAGAATCCAAGTGTCGCGACCTGATTGGTTGAGTCTTTAGACGCCGTTCGGAGCGTCCATGGGGAAAGTGTTGCGTGGACCACAAATGGATGGATAATTATTTATTTTTTTTTTGAAAAGATAAGCCAAGAAGAGGGGAAATGAATAGGCCAAAAGGCATGAATAGAGGGATTCTTTAAAAAGGAATCCTTTAATAAAACATTGGTTAGCAACGGCAATTTGTGATTAATTTATTTTCAGGGGAGATTTGTTGTGTAAATCGATCCCTCGGACAGGCCGACCGTTACAACGCGGATACTCTAGACCGAACGGAGAGAAGGGAGAGAGGAGCCGAAAGACGAGGAGGCCTTTAGACGTGTGGCTCGACCCATGACCCTGAGATTACGAGTCTCAAGCTCTACCGACTGAGCTAGCCGGGCAAAAGATTTGCGTCTGTTGGAAGGCTGGTGACCACAAAAAAACGTGTGGCTCGACCCACGACCCTGTGATGCTCTCTATGAAGTAGGAAAATATGACGAGAATTCATGACAACCAGTGCAGAAAAATTGGTCGGAGTGCTTCGATCCATTCCAATAATTTGGAGAGTGTTAGTGAGGGAAGGGAGAAAAGTGACATAGATTTTGGCTATTGTATAGAAATGAAGTGGTCCATAGGGTACCCTCTGCTCGCGTTTGATTTCCTGGGAGGAATGATCTAGGAATTCGTCACCGATGGACTAGGTAACACCTGTTCATGCGATCAATCATCCCTAAATTATTCCACGCGAGTAGGCTACAGGCTCATTGATTCAGCGTCATCATCGCGGCCCTGAACCTAATGACCAATAGCCTCCTCTCGTCCATGAAAATCTACTCTGGCCTAGGGGAGAATGAAACTGGGAAGGGACGGGCTATGCAGTAGGACGTCACCACTTTCGGAGGTCACAGGCCGCACCTCACCCATGACCTCACCTGTCCGGACTACTCGACCCGAAGGAAGCAGTAGTAAAGGCCAGCATCCACGCGGACAGGCTGGTGCGAATTGGATGACCGAGAGGACCGTGTCTCGGGGGAGTTGGTCTGGCAACTCCGGCTGGACGATGAACTCAAGCCTTGACCCCAGACGGCCAAGGAAAACAAAAGAGGAATGCCACCGCTAGGGAAGCTACCTAAGCGGATTAGCGGCACCCCTGTCGTTAACCGGTGAAGCCGGCGAGATGCCTTATTAGGGCGACTCAGGTAATGCTTGCGAGCGTCTCACTGTTTGAGATCCTTCGCGTGATAGGTCCCCAGTAATTTGCCTGACATATCCTCGACCTCGTACAGACTCGCACCTATCCGTTTTCGTATACGAGCTTTAGAGAATTTATTAGCCAATTTGGCACTAAAACAGTTAGCTACGTTACTTATAGGGAAGGTACGACGATAGACTTCTTGACCTGGCTTACGGGTGACTGTCTTACAACGTAAGTTGTAGTTCTTCTCATGACGGTGATGTGCCGACGACAGATTAAGTTTGATGCGCTCACGGATGAGGCGAAGGCGATCTGAAGTAGGGAGAAAGGCAATTTCTCCGTCTTGTAAAGCGTGAAGCTTTTTTAAGACACTATAAGCGGATCCGTGCAGGATCATTTGGCTTCCGAAGAGAGCTTGGAACGGAGTCATCCCGATCGATTCATGAAACGAGCTTCGTATTGCACATTCGATTGACGAAAGGTGACGGTCCCACTCACGGTGGTCGTCCTTTAAATATGCTCGAATGGCAGCTAAGGTGGATCTATTTACTCGCTCCGAAGCATTTGGATGGGGGGAGTGTATCGCAGTACGCATGTGTCTGACTCCGTAGTCGTCCAAGAATTTGGTAAACTCTTTTGAGACGAATTGTCGACCATTGTCAGAAAAGATGATTTCTGGTACTCCGAAGGTATGGAATACACGGTGTTCCAGGTTCTCTACTGCTGAAGTGGCAGTCTCGGAGGACACAGGAAAAAGGAATACGAACTTACAGAAGGAGTCTAAAACCACTAAGACCGCGGTATTACCTTTCTTGGAGCGGGGGTAGGGACCTAAAAAGTCCACATATAGAAATTGAAATGGCTTGGCCACTTCCAATTGCACGCCCATAGGCGGCCGTAGGATCGCATTGGGAGATTTCGTGCACTTACATGTCTCGCACTGAGAAACAAACGTTCGAACTTGGTTCACCATGCCAGGCCAAAAATACTTGGTTCGCAGACGTGATAGAGTTTTACCAATCCCACCATGAGAAGCCTGAGGGGGAGAATGCGCGGCTTCAATCAGTGACAGGGTCAAATCAGAAGGAATCCATAGCTTCCATGTGAGTTCGTCTGAGATAGGATCTCCGGAACGCGGAGTACTACGATGGAATACAAACCCGTCGGACACCTTGAGATCAGGTAACTGCCTGCCTTTCCGCTTATGCCCTCAGCTAGTGATAGGTATTCTGGCGACTTGAATGCCGGGGACGTTAAGTCCACGTCATGACAGAAAGAGATTTCATCTACGCAGTCAACCCGAGACAAAGCATCCGGGACCACGTTTTGGCTTCCTTTTCGATGCTCTATAGCAAACTCAAACCCTTGTAGTTTCAAACTCCATCTAGCTAATCGTCCGTTCAGGTCTGACTGATTCATAAGCCATTTAAGACTAGCGTGGTCAGTAATTACTGTGAACGGTTGGCCCTCGACATAAGTCCTAAACTTCTTCACACTCAATACGGCTGCGTAACACTCGAGCTCGGTAATCGTATAATTCTCGGTAATCGTATAATTGCGTTGTGCATTGTTCAGTTTCTTAGACATATAGGCAATTGGATGTTCATTTCCATCCGTGTCCTTTTGAAACAATACACTACCGATACCAGTTCTACTCGCATCGCATTGAATGTAAAAAGGCTTAGAAAAGTCAGGGGTCACCAGTACTGGAGCTTGAGTCATACAAGTTTTTAACTTAAGGAAGGACTGCTGTGCGTCGTCTGTCCAAACAAACTTCTTGCCCTTCAAACAATCTGTGATAGGGGCGGCTATGCTAGCATAATTGGATATGAAGCGTTGATACCAACCGGTCATGCCTAGGAATCTCCTTATCTGTCGATGAGACTTTGGAGTAGGAAATTCGGAAATGGCAGCAACTTTACCGGGGTCGGTTTTCAACGTTCCATCGCCAATTAAGAAGCCTAGGTATTTAACCTCTTGCACACAGAATTTGCTTTTAGACAAGTTGATAGTAAGCCCAGAACGGCGCAAGCAACCAGCAACTTCCTTTAGAGTTTTGAGGTGAGAGTCGAAGTCAGAGGAGACAATCAATAGATCATCTAAGTACACAAAAACATGTTCCCGTAAGTGTCCAGGAATAACTTTATCCATCAATCGACACATACGCTGAGGTGCATTGCATAAGCCGAAAGGCATGACAGTAAACCGATACAGCGGTCTACCAGGTACAGTAAAAGCAGTCTTTTCACGAGACTTAACTTCGAGGGGAATCTGCCAAAAGGCGTCTTTCAAGTCCAGGCTGGAGATAAATTTGGTGTCCTGAAGACGACCAAGAAGTCCGTCAATATGGGGGAGTGGATAGGCGTCTTTGACGGTGACGGCATTAACTTTGCGGGAGTCTAAGCATAGTCTCACCTTGCCGGGTTTACGGACTAAAACAACGGGGGAATTCCATGGACTGTTAGATGGCTCAATGACACCTAAACTGAGCATCCGGTCCAATTCGTCGTACATTAGTTTTTGCACTGCAGGGGACACGGGATAATGTCTTTGTTTGATGGGGACTGAAACACCAACATCAATTATATGTTCCTCCAAATGGGTTTTCCCCAAACCCAAGACATCAAAGGAGGGAAAAGTGGCCTTGACTTGTTCTAACTGAGTCAGTTGAACATTTGACAAATCTCGAGTCATAGACGGCACGGCAAGAGCGTTCAGCTCGCCTACTATCTGGGGAACGATGCCGAATAACTTCCAAAAGTCATACCCGAGGTATAGCTTCTGACTTAAACTGGGTACAGCGAATATGGTCATCAAATGAGTCCGTCCTGCAAAGGAAACGGGAGCTTTGATATATCCTAAAACTCGCTGGGACGTACCATCGGCAGTTTGTAAGGAAGCTATTAAAGAATGTAGTTTACATTCAGGATGGTCTTCTAGAAATGACCCGACACCCCTTCCCAGGCAGGTTATGGAGGCGCCGCTGTCTAGTAACCCAGTCATGGCTACGTCGCCGAGGGTTATACTCGCGTAAGGTCTTTCATCTGAATGATCATTGAAGATGGCAGAAACGATCATGTGTGAAAACCGACGTTTCTCCTTGGCTAATTGCCGAATATTTGGAATTCTACGAAGAGAACATACCCGATGGGAATTTGAAAAGATTCGCTCGCGGACTTTTTGGTAGTTATTCCATCTTGCAATGAAGGAAGCTCTGGATTCCTCCGAGGGAAACATAGGGGGATCATCACAACTGGACTGAAAGTTGGACATAGCAGGGGTCGGCGACGACACATCCGAGGGAAAATCACACACGGGCTCATTTAAGGTGGGTGTGGTTGGGGAGGCTGCGGTGGGCGCGGGTTCCCACGCGGCCTCGCGCCCATCTGCCGGTTTCCCTGGCAATGACACTTTGGTGACACTACTCCGGGATTTCCACAGCGATAACAGAAGACATTTCGGGTTTCCGAAGGACAGTCGTAGAATGGATGACCAGGTTTTTGGCAATTCCAACACTTAAGTTGCCTTCGATTAAGGTCTGGGTTATGACCTTGAAGAGCTTCTATTTCATGGATGTATGGATCTAAAGACTCGGAAGCGGAATCTATCGCGAAATCAGTCTCGAGCTCGTGGACTCTTAGATTAGTCCTGCGTTCCATTCTCTTATTTAAATGCCAGCGTTCAACTTTAAGGCATTGCTCTCGTAATTCTTTTATGGTACCAAATTGTCGACCTACTAACGAACTACCAGTAGTATAGTTAAGATTTTCGACCATCATTTCCGTCAGTTGTGATTCCGAAATCGGGTTCTTCAATTTGTTGAACAGGACCATCATTTTGTCTAGATACTCGTCAAAAGAGTCTTGAAGTTGTTTTAGTTCCACCATTGATTTGATAGTATAAAGATCGGTATCGTGGGACTTGAAATGGGCTTGGAAGTTCCTGCGGAAGTCGGACCATTCGGGATTCGGAAATTCCCGACGAAATTGGTTCCAATACCAGGTTGCTGCCCGATCCTTGAGTAAGGATGACACGTTTGAGCAAAGCTCGTGATCGGATACTGATGCATCTTTAGCCTTGCTTTCCAGCCTGAACATAAATTGTTCAGCGGTAAGTCCACTGGATTGACCAGAGAACGTGATGTTCCATGACAATACAACCGAGGGATGGCGTGAAGCCGGTTGAGACTTAGATGGTCTAGCAATAAAACGTAGGTCTGGGGTCTTAACTTGACTATACACGGGGTTAGGCTCAACGGGTGAGCTGGCGTGATCTATGTTCACGGGAGCTGGAGCAGTTGCTGCATTGGGGCCGGTCGGCATCGCAGCCAGTTGGTCCCTTAACATAGCAATCTGTCGTTCTATATGTTGGCGTTCCGAAATTTGGTTGTCCGATTCCAAGTGACTATCGCTATAACCGGGAAAGGGTGGACTAGTGTCGCCCCCCTCCTGTTGATCTGGATCGTCGGACATGATATTGATTAAAGTAAAGAGACTATACGCGGCTTATTATTAAGCGTTCGAATTTGCACGAAAGATAATACACAAAAATATTTATAGGTTGATGAGGGACATGGTTACCGGCGGAGAGGATGCGCAGCCCTCACACTATAGTACTTACCAGATAGGGATCTATCGAAGAGAGTGGCAGGTACCACCCGCCTCGACCGACCATACATTTCAACATCCAACCCCCGACCGCAGCAGTCCGCATGGCTGTGACGAAATAAGAAGGGAGTAGAAACTTCCATTGGAATTAATTGGTCCCTGTTTGTCAACCACGACGGATCAGTAACGTAGACAACTGAAATTCCGGAAGGCCGAACAACCAGGGATCCATTCGGGACCTCGTTGAGGGAGAGGCGACTGGCATACCGCACTGGCAGGTCACTGCCTGTTACCAGGATCTATGTATGTCAGTGGTCCCCCCCACCAACTTGGTCATACTAAACAAGATGTAGTTAAGAAAAACAGAATTGAGCGATATTGCTTCGTTCATGGAAGGGACACCCAGATGATGGCCCCCGCGCAAGCCATGTGAACATCAGCCACATGAAGCCAGACAGCAGGAGGTCCGCACCAGTTGCCCCATCAGAGACGTCGCACTAGCAAGCGAAGCGCTTGGTACTAGGAACTGACAGACTCACATGAGCGAGCAAGGTAAACAATTTGGAAGTTGCCGCAGAAAGACGTTAATGAACCATTCTTCTTCTTCTTCTTTGATCCGTTAGCTGGCGATCCGAGCGGGACGTCCCCGCAACGGATACGCTGCTGTCGGTGCCGCTGTTTTTTATTCATGCGGTTTCTTGCCTAGTTTTTACGATCAACTCGGCAGGTCGACAACCCTCCTCCTTTCACACTCTGGGCTTGGGACCAGACGACGGTGGAGTTTAATGAACCATACGTTCAAAGAAAATGAAAGGAGACTATAAGCCGTTAAGGCTAAACTGAAAAGACACAAGCTGTAAGGGAGATGATACCGCGGCAGGTACCATAACCCATGCCTACATGACCGGAGGGACTTGGATTGAGAAAAAGGAATATATATCGAAAGAAGCCCACTACCGGTCTCTCTCGATGGCCGATGCCCCAGGAAAGAGGCTATACATATATCGGTCTTACGATTGAGGAATATTGACTTAAAGAAAGAAAATTAGTTCGGATTGGGAAACCTTCCAAAAGGAAGAAAGAAAAAAAAATCGAAATTGCCGAATAAGAAAAGGTAAAGTCACCAAGTGACTAACAGACATATCCGAGTTAATACAGTAGACTAGAAGGAACTAGCCTACGTTGGGCGCCATTTTTGTAACTGTCGGGGGTTTATCGTGAGCTTACGCTCGAAGAAAAGCTGGATGGAACACGTTGCCTTAAAAAGGCCGTAAAACATTTTACAAAAAAATAAAGAAAGGTGAAGGGGTCACTAGTGACCAAAAAAAAGGGGTGGCTGGACGGAATCCAAGGAAAGGAATATCGCCAAATAAAAATTAGTTTGTCTCCACTACACCTGGTTGGGCACGACTAGCGATGCTCTAGCTAGCTCGCCGGATGGGGGGGTTCGTCGTGTAGGGAGCCCTTAAAAGGGTGACAGTTTAAATAAACTAAACGTTCGTGCCGCTGCTAACCAACAAATAAATTGACATAAAAAAAAGCGATAAGGAGACTCGTCCGGGGCCATCGAGAGGGCTTAATAGGGCTCAGGGTCGCAGTCATGCGGGCGGACGCGGTCGGAGTGAGAATGCTGAAACAAAAAAAAATTAACACATGCACGTACTTACGCTGAGGGGTGCGGGGCACACAGCCTTCCCACCGGCCACCATGCTTCCGGCCAATCTAACACATACCTACAGTTTAAGTGAAAGGGAAAAAGAAATATCAAGTAATTACAAAGGAAAAGGAATCCACCTTTATTCCGTGTTCTTTACATATAGAATTTATCTACAACTAACCAACAAACAAAAAAAAAATCCGTCTTCAGGTATATCTATGCATACGACTATAGGTCGTCAACTCTGAATTCATGTGAAGGATAAATTAAACTCAAGCGATAGGCAGTGAGTACAACCAATTAAGTTACGTTATACTTTTATAATTACAGAAATTGTCGGTCTTATGTTAAATTATTAAGGACGGAGCTGTGGTGAGAAGAATACTGGTAACATGATCAAGCATTTATACACATTAAGTCCAAAAAAAGTTATCGTGGAAGAAACTGACGGTGAGCTGGCACCGAAAAAAAAATTTAAAAAAATCTCTATTTGTCAATCAAGAACATACAACATTTATGCTCATAATTACATTCCACATATCGTAATAAGAACTTCTAGTTCGTACATTATCTTCACGGTACCATGAAACACCGTTTATTTTATAATACTTATTATCACTAAAGATAAACAACAGAAAATCACATGTTCCAGTACTCGTCACTTAACAAAATTCATCTCATATTTTCCTTGATTTAACTCGAACAACACTAGATTACTATCGATTATTTACATGTTTCTTTATTTTATTATTTTATTTCCTTTTTCTTTTATTCTTATTTATTCTTATTACTTTTTTTTTTCTCTAATTAAAAAAATTCTTTTACTTTATTCTAATTTAAGTTATTTCCTTTTCTTTTATTCTTTTTTCTTGTTTTATGTTTTTTTCAGAATCCCGTATTGGCCAATATTACACTGGGAAAAAAACGTAAGAGCACTTAAACTAGCAAAAAAAAAATAACCTAAGGGACATTTTCAATTACTCCACTTATCTCTATAGGTATTTACTTATGTATATACATATATATATATATATATATATATATATATATATATATATATATCACGGTATAAATTTATAAGCATAAATAATAATTTTAATTAACAAACAAAAAAACTTACGAATCTACTTGTTGTTTTATTTAGTTTTCCTTGTGTTTTTTTTTCTTTTTTGTAACACCACCAATGAATTCTGCCAGTCTCTTCCCGTTCTCGCATACATTAAATTTTGCTAAATTTTTCCTTATTAATTTTCTTCACCAACCAAAGATATTGCAGCGAAGTTGCAATGCATGAGGCTTGCACCTTTTCTCCCGTTGAAGTCACAGCATCCTCCTCAACAAAAATATGGACAGAAATACTAATAATACGACTCGAGCGTCCTCAACAAGTAACTCCGTATTTAATTAGAGTACTCCGTAGCCGGAGGCTTCTGGCAGACGACGGGAAAAGAATATAAACACTTTTTCTTCTTTTTCTGCTTTCCCGGATTGGGATCGATTCTCGTCTAATTACAGATATCTTTTTGCAAGATATGAAACAGGCACGTCCGCCATTGACACACGAATTAAGCCAAAAAATATTTTTCCCTCTTCACAGCAGCTATTGACTCTCAGACTATCCACTCGCTACTGACGCCAACTCAAAACTTTTCTACCTTGCCTACAGGGTCCCGCACTAAAATCGCGTTTACACCGAGCAATTTTTTAATTGCCAACGTTTTCTTTCGGTCAAATTGCAATTGCCCGAAGGGAGAATTACGAATAATTACGGTAGAATGAGGGAATGGATTATTCATTTTCCTGTTTCACCCATACCAATAAATTTGAAAAAAAAATTTTTGTGAGAGAATCCAAGTGTCGCGACCTGATTGGTTGAGTCTTTAGACGCCGTTCGGAGCGTCCATGGGGAAAGTGTTGCGTGGACCACAAATGGATGGATAATTATTTATTTTTTTTTTTTGAAAAGATAAGCCAAGAAGAGGGAAATGAATAGGCCAAAAGGCATGAATAGAGGGATTCTTTAAAAAGGAATCCTTTAATAAAACATTGCTTAGCAACGGCAATTTGTGATTAATTTATTTTCAGGGGAGATTTGTTGTGTAAATCGATCCCTCGGACAGGCCGACCGTTACAGTACTTACATTTTTTGGATGTTGATCTTTAAACCATCTTTTGCCTTTTTGTCGCTTAATTTATCGATTTTAACAACGACAACGACAAACTTCACGATTCTAATCTTTGCACATGTTTTTATTTTATCAATAAAAAAAGTATTATTAATAATTAGTAAGGGATGGCGTTTATTTTTATTATTATATTTTCACAAATTGCATTTATTATAATTATTAAAACACCATTCCGACATTATTGAATCCGCTAATGTTCCATAAGCAATTAGTATTTTCCTTGATTACACAAAGAAAGGAAATTATTATCCACAACTAAAATAAACAATGTATTCAATCTTACCTGTGATAAAACATTCTCGAATTTAAATCTTCAAAATCATTTTGTGGATTTGCCCACAATCGTTCAGCTAAGGCACTAGCTTTAGGCCATAATTTGAAATCTAATGTTTTATCATCAGTGTGCTTTGTCCACATCAGTCCCTCTAGTCCAAGAATTCGATCTGAATTATTTTTTGTTAGGTTTTGAACATTTATAAAATAAACGTCTTTCCAGGTCTTGAGTGTGCATTTTCCGTCTACCGGACTTACTTCGTATGGCGAGTCAAAATTTAAAGCCATATCATCAGTTATAACCACATCGTAGCCTTTATTCAAAATATTTTGAATGTCATCCGTTTCACTATTTCGTAGAATCTGAAAGATAATTTGTATTTTATTTCTTATTGTTTTGGTATTAGAGATTTTTATGTGGGCTTTGGGTAAAAAAGAGCAGCTTTTATTCAGTGTGCGATGTTTCGGGTATGGATCCACTCTTCATTAGGCCTTTATTAAAAAAGAATAATAAACGTCAATATACAAAATAAATATACAGGTGTCTCACACTTACAATACAAATAATAGACACATATAATATAACAGCACATAAATATTTTCCACGGGAGAGGTAGTATGCACGTAGTAGAAGCTTGTTATCACTAATTTCTCCTTGCCCCAATCAGCTGTTTGTAAGCATGGGTGGGGTTGTCACAATAAGACCACCGTTTACTGCATCTCTCATTTTATTGATGTGTAGCATCTCCAACAACAATCTCTTATTGTAATGTGACGTTGTTGAGGCGAGGCTTGTGATCATTCTCCATCCAATGGTCTCCTAGGATCTCGACTTCACGGATGATATCTGTTTGCTGGCCCACAGACACCAGGACCTCAAAAACATGTTAAACAATTTGGCAACAGAAAATAGTCCAGCAGGCTTAAGCCTAAACCGAACAAAACCAAAGAAATGCGGATAAATACCAACACCCTTGAACGAACTGCGCTGAATAACCGTGACTTTGAACTGATAGATAAATTCTGATACCTCAGTAGTATTATTACCGAAAATGGCGGTGCAGAAGAAGGCGTCAGTTTAAGAATAAATAAAGCACGCGCCTATAAACGCCTGTCTCGTATATGGAGATCAAAGGAAATCTCAACTAACACCAAATTGCGACTATTCAACTTCAACGTTAAGGCAGTTCTTTTGTATGGTTGCGAAACATGGAAAGTCACCCAATTCAGCACAGGGCGTCTGCAAGTTTTCACTAACAGATACCTTTTTTTATGTGAAAGACTTGAGTCTCAGGAAAGGCTCTTTATACTTTGACAATCTATTTTCTTCATCAGTGGCGGTTATAGGGGGGGAAATGAGGGACATTTCCCCCCCCAAGAGCTCTATAATTTATGGATTACTTTAAAAAACATAATCATAAAAATTACTATCTTGATTTTTAACATTGTAACGGCGCCTATCCCCTGACGAACAACTACCTTGTAGTCGCCACTTTGGGAAAAATGAACATGTCGGAAAATAAGAAAACTGTTTGAAAATTGAGAAGGCGAGGAGAAAAAAAAAAAAAAAGGTTGGGGGAGAAAAATTTGGGAAGTGAGGATAAAGAGTTGAGTTTTTTTTAGCAAATGAAAAAAAAATTGGATTTTGAGAAAAAAACGTTTTCTATGCCAATTGAAGAAAAAGTGAATTGAGGCACAGTGTATCTGGTTTTTTTGGTCATTTTGAGTACCTCTGCTGGACCGCAAAAGCTCCCTGTTAATGATGACAACCCGATGTCCGATATCCAGGCACCCCAAATGAAGGAGGGTGAAAACGGCTATTAGAAGAGATAAGTACATCCTGTTCCAATTAATTCAGAAAAAGAAGTCAAATTGGCCTGTAAGTACTATCTTAAGTTGTTATTATCCCGGACCAATTGTCAACTGAAGAGAAGGCAACCGCTTTTTGGGTAGCCGCGAGCTGTATATAATTATCTATATATACATACATATATCCAGAAGACGTGGGCGTTTCATGAACGCAAAGTCCTATCGGAGGCTATGTGGACCGTATCAATCCGCCAGGACATTTCCTTGTGAATCAAGTCAGCGAGTGAAGTTTTTTTCATATGCTATATTTTTTTTCAATGTTAAGATATTGTTATTGATATTGTTGTATTGGACTTAATTTTTGATTAGCTACTAGTTATATCGGTGGTGATTTGGTTTTTTACACCCGAATAGAAAATAATAAGAATTTGATCCCATTTTGGTATGGTAACCAGTGTTGCTTGAAATACATTTGAGTTATGTAGGTAGTTGTAAGTAAGAGTATATATGTTAATACAGTTTTGTGGAAATAGTGTCACAAATATATCTAATGTAATGTATATTTCCGTATTGTGATAAAGATTGGTTAATGATTATTTGTTGGTCCGGATTATATCTGGGAATAATTTTGTTGTGAATGTAATTATGACACTTTATTTAATGAATGTCAGTAGTGTTGATTGCTTAATGGTATGTTGATTTTTTTAATTTATTTTGTAGGGTAAATAAAACAAACAATTATATGAATACTGAGAAAAGGCCAGCTGATCAGCTTTCCTTCGATATGCAAATTTGCCTGTCAATTGTAATTTTTTTTAAATTATAGTTTGACTACCTACTTTGTTTAATTACTTGGGACTCATAGGTGTAGTACATTAATGTAACTGATTAATTAAATAAAATGTCTTTGAATATTGGAACTTCGAAATATTTGTCGGAAAGAAATTTGATTGAAGTATTATTCTTGTGCAATATGGAAAGATACTAAACCTTTACAGGTATGGCTTAGCAGCGGGGGATGTAGTTCGCCCCGGAATTCGTTTTCAGGAACTCTCCTCTGTCCGCTTAAATGTCCCGCGTTCGCTCGGATATGGGACGCTCACATGAAGGTAAGTGGTGATGCACAGATTTAGGTGGTACCTCTGGGGTCTCACTACACCACGACCCTCCGGCGAGCCAGCTCTTCTTTGGAGTCCCCGGGTACCGCCTTGATGATTTTTGGATGATGGATATGAATTTTTTTGGGTAAATGGTATTGTCAAATTTTGTTTGTTTATTTTTGTGTGGGAATATGGGGTTGGCTTCTTCGGGCAACCAACCTTAGATTCACATTACAAATGGCGCCCAACGAGGGTTTTTATGCCCTTAACAGTCCTGCACGGACAACATTTTGAGTTTAAATTTATCGAAATTTTTTTGGTAGGTCCGGCTTACCACGAATGCCTTCACGGCTGGATTTTTTGATTTTAGAATGGATAGAAGTGCATCACCACTACGTAATTGGCTCGTCGGGGCTAAGGCAGCACCGCGAAGCTTTAGTCCCTACCTTTTCTGTCTAAATTATGAATTATTTTTATTTTGTTTTCACCTTTCGGCTAATCTCTACCGCGGTAGCTTCTTCCACTTTTGGTTTTTTCTGACTTCGAGCCCTGTCCTCACCTACCCGTCTTGCTAACAAGTGGGATATCGCTTGGCTATGCGGGAAGATGAGGCCAGCGGTGATTGAACGCCCAGTTCTTAGTTCGGCGTCTCTGGTATCAGACGTGATATCGCCTGCCACTGCGTCGGACTGGGGTCAGGGTTATCTCTCAACTATTATTTTTTTTGTTTTTTTTTGCCTGGTGGGTTTTGGGGATGTTCCGCTGGCTCCGTCTGGCTAACAGGCGCCATCGCCTGGCACTGCGCCCAGTGGAACCTTCCTGCAACTCATTCGGACCTTATTTAACGTTTTTTCCGTTTCATTTCTGCTCTGCTGATCCATCCTTCCTGAAGGCATGCAGGGTTGCGCCTCAGTCGTGGATGGACAGCGGATAGATTTCCAAATTCTTTTTATTTTGGGAAGAAGCTTCCTTTACGAATCTGTATGTGAGTGTCCCTTGATGGGCAACGTGGAGTGCTGGGTATGGGACTGGTGCTACTTCTTCTGGCCCCATCCCCCTCTTTGAGCCCTTGTTTGAAAAATGACTTCGGTAGCCAATGTTTTTCGGGGCGGGTGAAATCGTACCGCTGCAGCCATATTATATCAGGAAGGTTAATTTGCTAATAGGAGAACAACTACAGAAATAGGAAGAGATAAATAGTATATAGTAGAATTTAATTTGATTGGATTTTAACTTAATTCACGTACTAAGGCGACACTTTACGGGATTAAGGTTATTGTTTTTGTATCGAGAAAGCAACTTCGATAGCGTATTATTAATTTAAAAATTTTATTCCCAATTTTATTCTCGATTATTCGGATTAGATATTTTGTTGGTTTCTAGTAATTTTGTTGATTGCGTGAGGGCGGATAATATTCCGGTTGTTTAATTTTTGGTAATATTTTGGAACACTTTCAAAATGCCAACTTTAAGAGGGGGAAAGGATACTTCCACGGGGGCGGAAGTAGGCGGAGGTGGAGAGGGGACTAGTTCCGCGATTGGCCAAGGTGAAGGAAACTCGGAAGACTCAGCCCCTTCGGTACTCGAACAAATAGCCAAATTACAGAGTGAATTGGAACAATTACGAACGCTACAAACATGTCGGTCGACGTCCGATCCAGTTCAGGCCATACAAGTGTCACCTGCCATGCCTAGGGAAGCGTCTAGGCGACGTTCGCCAGTGCCTGGATGGAACATTAAGTTTTCGGGACAGGTCGGCGATTTATCAGCTGAAGATTTTTTGTACCGGCTGGAATTAAAAGCCAAGGATGAGTTGGTTAGTCAGTCGGAACTAAGCAAAAATGTGTCTACTTTGCTTACGGGGCGGGCTGACGAATGGTATTGGAACCAATTTCGGCGGCAAGTGGCTGATCCAGAGTGGGAAGATTTCAGGGCTCACTTGCTTTTACAATTTAGATGCAGGGATACCGACTTTCAAGTGATTAAACTTATGCTAGAACTTAAGCAAAATCACGATACCTTTGATGAGTACGTTTCAAAGATGACCACTCTATTTAACAAGCTGTCCAACCCCATGTCCGAGGTTGACTTGGTGGATATAGTGATACAAAACTTAAATTCATCTTTGGGATCGGTGGTAATTGGGCAGCAAATTACGGACATGCGTCAGCTGCGAGAGGTATGTGTCAGGGCAGAACGGTGGCAAGCCATGAAGAGACAGGAAAGAAAACCCACCCTAAAAGTTCATGAAGTTGATACGACATACCTAAACTCCGTGCCTCAATTAGACAACGATTCTCAATTAGATTATACCACGGACTCTCCCGCCGTTCATGAAGTCAACGTTACAAACGCTAACCCAAGACAACGACTCTTACCTTGTTGGAATTGTCGGCAACAGGGACATCCTTTCATGGACTGCCCCTCGGCGACGCGTAACCTGTTTTGTTACCGGTGTGGTAGGCCAGGAGTAGTTACACCCAGATGTCCAATATGTCAGGGAAACCGGATACAGGGTGCGAGGCCGAACGGGAGCCCGCGCTCGAATTAACTTCGCCCGTAACTTCAACGGACTTACTCTATCCCAATGCGTCAATTATAACTGACTATACGTCACCCGAGGCTCTTCCATCTTTTCCCTCCGAAGAGGTTAAACTTTCCTTTCTATCCCGTTGTAAGAGTTATGTCTCCGCTCGTAACCGCATCTTTTCGGAGCCTCCTCAGGTGGACTCCATGCATACTCCTCCCAAAATTAGGATGCGAGCAAAGGAGAAGCGACATCTTTCGCAGAAAGTTATTTCTGCAATCATCTCTGACTTGTCAGATAACCGTCCTTTTGTAAATATCATATTATGTAACGAAGAGGTGAAAGGTTTATTGGACAGTGGTGCCAACGTTAGCTGTCTGGGAAGGGATGCCGAATCCTTTCTGGAAGGTCATCCCGAAGTTACAGTCTACTCTTTGCAGACTTGTGTGCAAACTGCTGACGGGGCTTCGCAGAGAATCACCGGTTATATCAAGGCTCCAGTCTCCTTCGGAGGCCAGACCCACGAAATAACCATCTATGTGGTGCCCAGTCTCAGTCAGAGACTGTATCTCGGAATGGATTTTTGGAATCTTTTTGGTATCGCTCCTCAGTTAGTCTGCGAGATAACGGCTCCTTCCGCACCTGCTAGAATGCACGACTTAACGTCCTTGCAATGCGAACGGCTGGAGCGTGTTAAGGCCAGGTTTCCCTCTTTCGAAGTCTTAGGACTGGGAAAGACTAACCTGGAGGAACACATCATTGACACTGGTGACTCAGTTCCTATTAAACAGAGGCATTATCCGGTTTCACCCGCCGTACAACAACTGATGTATGGCGAGTTGGACAGGATGCTGGCTCTGGGGGTGATTGAGCCATCAAACAGTCCCTGGAATTCTCCAGTGGTGTTAGTTCGGAAACCAGGTAAGGTCCGCCTGTGCCTTGACTCTCGCAAGGTAAACAGTGTCACTGTTAAAGACGCCTACCCTCTCCCACATATAGATGGACTTCTTGGTCGTCTGCAAGATACCAAGTTCATTACAAGTTTGGATCTGAAGGACGCCTTCTGGCAAATCCCTCTTGAGATGAAGTCGCGAGAGAGGACAGCTTTCACTGTCCCAGGTCGTCCGCTGTACCAGTTCACAGTCATGCCTTTCGGCTTATGCAATGCCCCACAGCGCATGTGTCGCTTGATGGACAAAACCATCCCGGGCCACTTACGTGAGAACGTCTTTGTTTATCTGGACGACCTTCTTATAGTTTCACCTGACTTTGACTCCCACTTGCAACTTCTGGACGAAGTCGCCAGCTGTCTCCGTCGTGCTGGACTAACACTCAATTTGGCTAAAAGCAAATTTTGCGTGACTGAAGTCAAGTATCTCGGCTTCATAATTGGTGATGGGACTCTGAAAACAGATCCTAACAAGGTGACGGCCATCACGGAATTCCCGACTCCGAAGTCTCATAAGCAGACCCGGAGGTTCTTGGGTATGACCGGATGGTATCAGCGTTTCATACCCAATTATGCTAGCGTGGCTTCTCCAATCACGGATTGTTTGAAGACTAAAACTTTTAGCTGGAATGATGAGGCTCAGCAGTCGTTCGAGACTTTAAAAGAGCTGATGACTAAAGCTCCTCTATTAGTAACTCCAGATTTCTCTAGGCCTTTCTTCATTCAGTGCGATGCCAGCAGGACTGGTGTAGGTAGTGTGCTCTTTCAAAAGGACATGGATGGAGGAGAACATCCGATTGCTTATATGTCCAAAAAGTTGAATGGGGCACAACGGAACTACACCATCACTGAGCTTGAATGCTACGCAGCCGTACTGAGTGTAAAAAAGTTTAGAGCTTATGTGGAGGGTCAGGCTTTCACGATCATTACTGATCATGCAAGTTTGAAATGGCTCATGAGCCAGAAGGAGCTCAACGGCAGATTAGCAAGGTGGAGTTTAAAGCTTCAGGGGTTCGATTTCAAAATCGAACACCGCAAAGGCAGCCAAAATGTAGTCCCTGATGCCTTATCGCGCCTGCACGGCGTCGACGAATTGTCTGTTTGTCAAGATGTGGACTTGGACTCCCCGTCCTTCAAAGCCCCTGAATATGTACAACTGCGTGAACAGATCCTGAAATGCTCGCCGCGGCTGCCAGACTTGCGTGTCGCGGATGGGTATGTTTTCCATCGCACATTCCCACGTACAGGAGACCCTGTTGCTGACGATCTTGCATGGAAGTTGTGGGTTCCCCAGGAATTAACAATCCCTCTCATTGAATCGGCTCACTTGCCTCCTCAATCAGCTCATAGCGGGGTAGCGAAAACGTTGGCCAAGCTACGAACGAAGTATTTTTGGCCTGGCATGGCAATTCAGGTTAGAGCATATATTTCTAAATGCGAGATCTGCAAATCAACGAAAGCGCCGAACCATGTCCTAAGACCACCTATGGGTGACCAGATGAAAATTTCTAAACCCTTCCAATTCTTATATGTGGACTTCATGGGCCCATATCCGCGAACTAGGAAAGGCCACACAGCCATATTTGTGGTATTAGACGGATTTAGCAAATTCAGTTTTCTCCATCCGGTGAAGGCTGAAACAGCCAGTTCCGCCATAGACTTCCTGGAACACCACATATTCCATACCTTCGGAGTTCCCGAGGTGGTGTTCTCGGATAATGGACGGCCTTTCGTGTCGAAAGAATTTGCTAGACTGATGAACGAGTACGGCGTGAAACATTTACGGACTGCCGTATACTCACCGCATCCTAATGCCTCAGAACGTGTTAATAGGTCAGTCCTGGCTGCCATCCGATCCTACCTTAATGAAGACCACCGCGATTGGGACAGACATTTATCAGACATTGAGTGCGCCTTTCGCAGCTCCCACCATGAATCAATTGGCATATCTCCGTATCAATCCCTCTTTGGGTATCACATGATCTTACACGGATCAGCTTATCCAATCCTGGAAAAGTTGCGAGCTCTACAGGATGGAGACATAGCTGTTGTGGCCGCTACAGACCGACAACAATTAATTCGTGAGCGTGTGGAACAGAACCTCTCAGCAGCATACGCCAGGCATAAAAAAACTTACAACCTGCGTTGTAATGTCGCCAATTTTCAACCTGGTCAGGAAGTGTTCAGACGAACCTTCCCAATCAGTAACAAAGCAATGCGGTTCAGTGCCAAATTGGCTGATAAATTTGTTAAAGCAAGAGTAGTAAGAAAGGTTGGTGGTAGCCAATACGAACTGGAGGATATGCACGGCAAAGCCATAGGTATTTATCACGCTAAGGACATACATAGGTAGTGAAACCACGCCGAACGAAAGCACGTCTCTGAGTAGCCCTAATAAGGCATCTCGCCGGCTTCACCGGTTAACTGACAGGGTGCCTTAAGCCGCTTAGGTAGCTTCCCTAGCGGTGGTACACCTCCTTGTGTTCTTGGTCGTCTGGGGCCAAGTTTTCATGTTGTGGACTACCAGGGGCTGCCAGACCAGTTCCCTACCGAGGCATGGTCCCCTCGGTTTATCGCACCCGCCTGTTCGCGTGGACGGTAGCCTTTGCTCTCAGTCCTTTGTGGCGTAGAGACCGGACAGTGCGAGCTCCTAGGAATTATGCGACCTAGGATCTCAGTAAGCGGTGACGTCTTGCAGCATAATCCGTTTAAGATTTCTATCCCCCTCGGACAGTTACGGTGAATCTCAATCGGCGGAACATCTTCTTGCGATCCACCGGATGGAGTCGAAGGTAATGTGGTATTGCTGGAAACTCAACCCGATGGATCGAAGGTTGATGTTGGCGAGCGATGGGGTCGAAGATTTTAGGGATTCGGAAGGGGACAATATGGTATTGCCTTCGGCCGGGTCCTTGGTCCTCGACCTTACCCTCCGGGAGATTGACCAACTTCTGCCGAGGACACCCGGCGGACCATAACAACTTTTTGGATTTCAAACTTCTCTAAATTTCTATCGTTCTTGTAGTTCCATAGTGCCCGGTTTGCTCAATAGCTGGAGCATAGAACTCTTAATCTCAGGGTCATGGGTCGAGCCACACCTTCATCCTTATTAATGGGGCTTAACACCAAATAAAACTGAGGCCGTTTTGGGTTTTTTTCGGCTCCTCACTCCCTCGCTAGTCGGTTTCGTGGAGCCGAGGGATTGTAACGGCGCCTATCCCCTGACGAACAACTACCTTGTAGTCGCCACTTTGGGAAAAATGAACATGTCGGAAAATAAGAAAACTGTTTGAAAATTGAGAAGGCGAGGAGAAAAAAAAAAAGGTTGGGGGAGAAAAATTTGGGAAGTGAGGATAAAGAGTTGAGTTTTTTTTAGCAAATGAAAAAAAAATTGGATTTTGAGAAAAAAACGTTTTCTATGCCAATTGAAGAAAAAGTGAATTGAGGCACAGTGTATCTGGTTTTTTTGGTCATTTTGAGTACCTCTGCTGGACCGCAAAAGCTCCCTGTTAATGATGACAACCCGATGTCCGATATCCAGGCACCCCAAATGAAGGAGGGTGAAAACGGCTATTAGAAGAGATAAGTACATCCTGTTCCAATTAATTCAGAAAAAGAAGTCAAATTGGCCTGTAAGTACTATCTTAAGTTGTTATTATCCCGGACCAATTGTCAACTGAAGAGAAGGCAACCGCTTTTTGGGTAGCCGCGAGCTGTATATAATTATCTATATATACATACATATATCCAGAAGACGTGGGCGTTTCATGAACGCAAAGTCCTATCGGAGGCTATGTGGACCGTATCAATCCGCCAGGACATTTCCTTGTGAATCAAGTCAGCGAGTGAAGTTTTTTTCATATGCTATATTTTTTTTCAATGTTAAGATATTGTTATTGATATTGTTGTATTGGACTTAATTTTTGATTAGCTACTAGTTATATCGGTGGTGATTTGGTTTTTTACACCCGAATAGAAAATAATAAGAATTTGATCCCATTTTGGTATGGTAACCAGTGTTGCTTGAAATACATTTGAGTTATGTAGGTAGTTGTAAGTAAGAGTATATATGTTAATACAGTTTTGTGGAAATAGTGTCACAAATATATCTAATGTAATGTATATTTCCGTATTGTGATAAAGATTGGTTAATGATTATTTGTTGGTCCGGATTATATCTGGGAATAATTTTGTTGTGAATGTAATTATGACACTTTATTTAATGAATGTCAGTAGTGTTGATTGCTTAATGGTATGTTGATTTTTTTAATTTATTTTGTAGGGTAAATAAAACAAACAATTATATGAATACTGAGAAAAGGCCAGCTGATCAGCTTTCCTTCGATATGCAAATTTGCCTGTCAATTGTAATTTTTTTTAAATTATAGTTTGACTACCTACTTTGTTTAATTACTTGGGACTCATAGGTGTAGTACATTAATGTAACTGATTAATTAAATAAAATGTCTTTGAATATTGGAACTTCGAAATATTTGTCGGAAAGAAATTTGATTGAAGTATTATTCTTGTGCAATATGGAAAGATACTAAACCTTTACAGGTATGGCTTAGCAGCGGGGGATGTAGTTCGCCCCGGAATTCGTTTTCAGGAACTCTCCTCTGTCCGCTTAAATGTCCCGCGTTCGCTCGGATATGGGACGCTCACATGAAGGTAAGTGGTGATGCACAGATTTAGGTGGTACCTCTGGGGTCTCACTACACCACGACCCTCCGGCGAGCCAGCTCTTCTTTGGAGTCCCCGGGTACCGCCTTGATGATTTTTGGATGATGGATATGAATTTTTTTGGGTAAATGGTATTGTCAAATTTTGTTTGTTTATTTTTGTGTGGGAATATGGGGTTGGCTTCTTCGGGCAACCAACCTTAGATTCACATTACAACATTAACAAAAAATATCTTGAAAAAATGCTACCCTGAAAAAATATCCCTGAATACTGTTCAACTACTAGACAGGAAAATAATTGTCACAGTCAGGCCTAAAGCAAAAATGCAAAAAAATCATGCCTGTGTTATATACAAATTTCCGAAATAGAGAAGCCAGCATAACGGCCAGTGGCGATGGTGTCTTAAATCTGACGCAATTGGTATGGATAAAATAAAGAATGGGGCGTAATTTAAGACGTCATTAACACTGGCCGGTATGGGTGATTCCACACGAGAGTACACACGACACGACAGTCGGATGCAAAAGTGGTTTATGGAGAAAAGGGTGAAAGAGGACGATGGAATGGACACAATTTGCATCGTCCTCTCATACCCTATTCTCCATAAACCACTTTTGCAACCGACTCTTATCGTGTCGTGTGTGCGCTCGTGTGGAATCAGGCTATGCTGGATATTTGGGACCACAGCCTAGGCTTTTTATTGATTTTCGATTTTTAACATTCATAAAGAAATGAGGCGATTTGAGAATGGTCATAAGTAGAAGAGAGACGGGGTTTTTTTTTCTTATTTATTTTTGAGCAGTAACATCCCAGTAGGACCGGTAAGCTTACAGAAGTACTGAAATCAGCACTTACTGGTAAGGGGAAGGCCTTACCACACCCCTTACATAAGTGCTTATTTTTACACACGATGTCATAGGAGGTAAGGCCTTACTTTAGTACTTACCTTAGAGTACTTATAGAACTGCTCATCTGTAAGGGATATAGTACGGCAGCAAATGGAACATTGCAAAAAGAATTATTCATGGGCGCCTGTGGATATGTGATCCGGTATCGAAATGCTTTTATTTTGTTCATCTTTTACAAATGCCTTTTTTTTCCAAGCCCGAGAGTGGCTTTACCTAAGCAGTCCCCCAACTAAATTCTCCATTTCGCCAAAGCTGCTTGTCCTCCGTATCGAATGAGAGCCGGGCTATTGAGTATGCTAATGTCGCATTTTATGTCGACGAATATAATTGCCCGTTTTCTTTTTTTCTATAAAATTTATGAAAACTCCAGGAAAGCTCCCTTGAGTCATCGGACAGATTCTCACTTGTTTGGGTATAATTCTGGAGTACACCTTACCATCTGCCTTCTCTTGTAATGGGGTTTGTAAGGGCTCATCTAGCACCAAGAAAATAAGGGGTACCCCTTACCAGATGAGTACTTATTTCAGTGCTCCATCGGTAAGGCCTTCCTAGAATTCCTACTGGGATTCAAGACGAGTTGTGAATGTAAGATTGTATGTACATTGTGGAGGCATAGGTTTCCTACTCTCTTACTCTTATTCTAATGAGGTCTAATGCATATTAGGGTCAAACTAGTAAAAAACGCTCTTAATTGGCATTATTTTCTTGCACTGGCTGGCTCAAATTTTGACTTTGCCTTGCCAGATTGGGTTACTTATAGCAAATTGGGGTTCTTGTCATACCCCATCTCTACTAAATATGAGTTGCGCTGTAAGTCACAATTTGGGTTACTTCAGTGTGGGTACTAAAGGCCGAAAGGGTGCTGCAAATTGAGATGAGAGGAAATGCAGCACGATGGTCCGGCTCTGCTTGGCCTTTTGCGATTTTCAGCCACGAGTGGGGATATTTCTACCCAAACTTATATAGATTATTATAGGGTCTCGGTGTACATTCCTCTGTTGGATACTATCACTATCACTGGATACTATAATGACAAGATCGTGCAACGTTTGAGGCTAAAAGGAGAATTGAATTCCTGGCGATATCATTGGGAACAGCAGCGAAAATTTGGAATCAATGTATTACCAACCACCGCATTAGACGTATTAAAGCACTGCGATGTTGACATTTACCCGATAATTCACACTTATCTTCGCATATTCTGCACACTTCCCGTAACAAACGCGAGCTCTGAACGCTCTTTTTATACTCTTCGCCGCTTAAAAACATGGCTCCGGACGACTATGCTACAAGAAAGATTGATTGGTTTGGCATTGTTACACACACATCGACATTGACGTCACTGCTGAAGAGGTCATCGAAAGATTTGCGAAACTTGGGAGGCACCGTTTTGTTCTATGAAATCTTTCCCAACATGTAAATGAACTATGTATGTACTGCATAAAAACACAATCAACATACTTAACATGTAAATATACAAGTGTATTTTCCAGTGCAATAAAATATGTCACTTGACTCTGTATGATATACACAATTTTTTTGCGAGTTATTTTATTCTTAGGGATGCATTTTTTTAATAAATTTTTTAACTTTCATCTCCAGATTTTGAGTAAAGTGGGACCTAGACTATCAATAACATTGTGCAATAATATTGAGCAAAATATTGACGGTTTCTTTCTTTGCCGCAGGCAAACTTTCAATATCACCCACAGACCGTCAATTATATTGAACAAAACAAAATATTTCACTAGGTCTAGGGGCCTCATAAAATTTAATTTCCCCCCCCAAGAATGGTTTCTGGATCCGCCCCTGTCTTCATACAGAGTGCAATGTCGAACCTACCCGCGATATTTTTAGCCCAACTACTCCCAACCATTATTATCGCGACTTTGACATCGGGGCATCGAGAAACAACTGGAGTGTCAGGCCTCCTGAGACGAGTTGAATCTCATCAACCAACCGATGACATGCGCCTTGGTGGAGCAGGGAAAGGCAAAGGAAGGCTATGACAAGAGGAATCAGGAATGTAAAGAGGGAAGAAGAAAGAAGGAAAGTTATGTAGGTGAGAAATTGGAAAAGGCGAAGGACCGTGGGGCTAGCCGGGATTCGAACCCGTGACCTCTGGGATGGTAGCTAGACGCCTTACTACCTAAGCTACAAAGACCTACTTAATCCCCCCGATTTTTGCAGCTTACTGCCCTACACGGAGAGGCTCAAGAAGCTGGAACTCATGCCACTATCACATAGTTGCAATTTAATGTTTTATCAATTGCTTTTCGAGCGGTTAAATAACAAAATTTTTCACTAAAATAAAAATTACAGACGGCTGGTGTGCTTTTTTCTTTTGTGCATCGATATAATAATCCAAAAGACTGTACATAACGAAAATGATCAAGTTCCCATAAAGCACATTTGACAAAACATTTGGTGCAGATTCTTTTTTTAGTTCAAATTTGCCGCCGTATGCCCGTATGAACAGCTCAGGTCTCGGCCAATTTAAACTTTTGGTTAAGTTTGGCCGTCGTGAGCCCGTATGTGGCCAGTGTTAACCTGTTGTAGGACCATCTTCTATTTTTACTCGGGTTATCGTATAATTTGTACATAATAACATAGGTAGGCCCTGATGGAGTCCCTCCAGCTGTTCTAAAATCCTGTGCAGGGGCCCTACTGTCTCCTCTTCTATGTTTATTTCAAAAATCCCTAAATAAAGGGCGCTTCCCAACCTTATGGAAGAACTCTTTTATAATACCTGTCCATAAGAAAGGCTGTAAAAACGAAATATCTAATTATAGGCCAATTGCAAAGTTATCGTCTATACCAAAACTCTTCGAATCTATTATTTATTCTGCTATCGCCCCTATCTGCAAGAGGCTTATTTCAACAAACCAACATGGTTTTCTTGCAGCCCGTTCCACTACTACTAATTTACTGGAGTTCTCTTCACACACAATTAGAGGCTTTGTCACTGGCTGCCAAACTGACTGTGTCTATACAGATTTTAGTAAGGCTTTCGACAAGCTCTCCCACTCTATTATAGCTCTTAAACTAAAGAAATTAGGATTTCCTCATGCCCTTGTGGGTTGGTTCCAGTCGTACTTAGCCGATAGAACCTACCAGGTTCTATTCCGCGGAGTCAAATCGAAGAACATCAAAGCGTCCTCTGGAGTCCCACAAGGCAGTCATCTTGGCCCTCTTCTTTTTATTTTATCAATTGACGATATTGTTACCCTGCTAAGGCACTGTAAAATCCTTATTTACGCTGATGACATCAAACTGTATCGCCACATAAGGAGTATAGAGGATTGCAAACTTCTGCAATCAGATCTAAACACCTTCTATTCTTGGTGTTCCAACAACAACCTTGTGCTTAATATTACTAAATGCGAGATCATGACTTTTTGTAGGAAACGTGGTGTTATAACTTTTGACTATACTCTCCTTGACAACAAGGTCTTCCGTACTGAATCTGTAATCGATCTTGGGGTTAGGTTAGAAAGTAAGTTGGATTTCTCCACCCACATCAATTATATCTCCTCCAAGGGCAATTCAGTCCTGGGATTTATAAAAAGATGGTCCAAAGAGTTCAACAACCCCCTCGTCACTAAACACCTGTACGTATCTTTGGTTAGGCCTTTGCTTGACTACGCTTCCCAGGTTTGGTCTCCTTACTATTCCTCCCATGTTAGTAGAATCGAATCGGTTCAAAGGAAGTTCGTCCGGTTTGCACTCAGCCACCTCCCGTGGGATGACCCACTCGCTCTTCCGCCTTATGAGAACAGACTTAAATTGCTCAACTTAAGCTCCCTCCATAAGCGCCGTGAGGTCGCTGACGTTATATTCGTTCATCGACTGATGAATGACAAAGTGGACTCTGGTTTCTTAAGAAACCGCGCGTCATTTAGAGTGAATAACTACAACCTGAGAGGTGAACCTCTTTTGCACATTAACTCCTCTAACACCAATTATGGCATGTTCGAACCCGTTAATCGCATGCTTATAAATACTAACAACAATAGGAGTGTGTTTAGCTTGCTAACCAGTGAAGTTGTCCTTAAAAGGACCCTTCTCAATGTGGCGTGACTCTCTGCGTGCCTTACTCCCTTTTCAGTTTTGCACGCTTCTCTGTTTAATGTTTTTGATCTTTTATGTTTTAATATTTTATGTTTGCATGTCTCAGCTGAGCCACGGCAGTGGTAAATATTTCTCAGCTCTGCTGGGAAGTGTGCCTTCTGTCTTAGAAGGGAAACTCTATATATGTATATATATACATATATATATATATATATATATATATATATGTATGTGTGTGTATGTATATATAGATTTTCATGCTTTGCTGTAAAGTGCGCCTTCTGTGCTAGAAGGGTTAACTCTTATATGTAATCTATCTAAAAGTTAAGGGCGTATAAAAATATCTTGCCCGGGGCGCCAAAATAGCTAAAGCCGGCCCAGGTCCCACCTATCTAAAACTGTAAAAGTCCAGGTTTCAACGTAAAAGTCATGGTCAAAATTTGCTTTTTTTTGTTTTCACTTAAATTTCAACTTCAACCACCTTTTCTCCAAAAAAATACGTAGTTAATCAATATTTTTTTTTACAAAATTGGAAAGCTTGGACAATGAAAATGACCGAGGTCGCGTGTAAAATCCCTGTATGTGAACGCAGTAAAATCTGGGGTTAGATAACTGTCAAATTAGATCAGTTGATTGCTTGTGTTCCCGCGTTCGGTAAAATACCTGGCCCCTATTCCCATTGTCACCTCACTTCACGTCATAGTCGAGTGACAAGGAAAAAGTTTGTATGTTAAAATGTGACAAAATTAAGGGTGGTATTCTTGAAGACATTTTTTGTAGCAAATGTCACTGAAAAATGTCATTTTTTATCACTTGGGATTTGTAGGTGACGCTACGATTTTTTTTGAATGAATGGTAAGAAATATGATTTATTTTAATATTTTTGATGATTTAATGTTATTTTTATATTTTGGAATTAAAATAATGAACAGGAGACAATTTGGTTGTCTTCATGGCTTTATGGTAAACATAAACAAATAGGAAGTAGCAAAGGGGTAAAAACAGCCAAAGCAAGGCGGAACACAAAAATAATAGGAAGCAATGTTCGTTAATGATGAACAGTTAGGTAAAAGGTATAAACAAATATATCTTTCATAACAATGATATAGAAATGTCACTTTTTATTCATAAGGTGACTACGAGAATAGAAAATTGGTTTGTCACATTTTCCAATGGGTGACGCGACTATGGACAGCGAGTTGTAGAGATGGCAGCAAGTAAGAACTTGGTCGTTGCAAGTACTAGATTTGCGCGTAAAGATATCCATAAAGCCACTTGGGTATCTCCTGATGGAGCCACTCGCAACCAAATAGATCAACTGTTGATAGACCGCCGCCACCTTTCGGGTCTGATGACGGTACGAACGTACCGAGGTGCCAACTTCGACTCGGATCACTATCTTGTTGGTATGGTGCTCCGAGAGCGTATTACAACGCTGAAAAGCTTTGTATCCGCTGATCAGGCTCGAATCAACACAGCTGCACTACGCAATGAAATGGCCAGAAACAGCTACGGTCATGCATTAGAACTCGCCCTAACCCCTGGGGATGAGATGCCGGGCGTCGAAGAGAACTGGACCCGCCTTAAAAATACTGTCATTAGTACTGCTGATTCCATCTTAGGCAGAAGTCGTAAAGATCGGAACGACTGGTTCGATAATGAATGCAAGCTGGCAACTGAACGTAAGAATGCTGCGTACCGAGCCATGCAGCAGTCTCAGAGAACACGGGCACGCGAAGAGAACTATAAAGAGCTCAGAAAAGAAGAAAAGAGAATTCACAGACGGAAAAAGGAAGCCTGGGAAAAAAATCTCGTCTGTGAGCTAGAACAGTACAGAGAACGACGGGCGCACCAGGCGCGGGAGTTCTACCAAAGAGTCCGCAGTATGACGCAATTCACACCACGTTGCACATACTGCAAGGACAAAGAAGGGAATCTGATCACCGATCCTAAAGGCATCTTGCAGCGATGGGAAGAGCACTTTCATGAATTGCTAAATGGCGAGCTAACTGAGGATTCGGAGGCTCCACCAATATCTGATGACAATGCTATGCTGCCGCCACCAAGCATAGAAGAAGTTAGCAGAGCCATCAGCCGGCTCAAAAACAACAAGGCCTCGGGTGCAGACGGCATCGCAGCGGAGCTGGTTAAATATGGAGGGCCTACATTACACCAAGCGATTCATGAATTAATTGTGCAAGTATGGGAGCAGGAAGTGATGCCAGAAGACTGGAGAAAAGGCATCCTCTGTCCGGTACACAAAAAAGGAGATATCACAGCGTGCACTAATTATCGCGGTATAACGTTGTTGAGTACCGTGTATAAGATATTCTCCGCTATCCTACAAAACAGGATGGCCCCATACGCCAGAAACATCATAGGCCATTACCAGTGTGGCTTCAGCCCAGGAAAATCAACGACTGATCAGATTTTCACCTTGAGGCAGGCTATGGAAAAATGTCTAGAGTTTCAAAACTCAATTCAACACCTCTTCATAGACTTTAAAGCCGCCTATGATAGCATAGCCAGGGTAGAACTCTACAAAGCCATGAGAGAATTCGGCATCCCCAACAAACTGACAAGACTATGTAGGTTGACCATGATCAATGTGTCAAGCCAAGTAAAGGTATCCGGAACACTGTCCAGACCAATCAACATCTATAATGGACTCCGACAAGGGGACGGTCTGGCCTGCCTCCTTTTCAACCTGGCGTTGGAGAAAGTGATCCGAGATTCGGGCGTGACATCAAGGGGTACAATCCTCCACAAGTCCACCCAATTACCGGCTTAAGCAGACGACATTGACATCATTGGAAGAACAACAACAGCTGTACAAGAAGCTTTCACTCAGATTGAGCAAGCGGCAGGAAATCTGGGACTGCACATTAACGAAAGCAAAACAAAGTACATGGTGGCCTCGTCTGGAAGAACACCTAACATTGGTCCCACAATCAAGGTAGCGGAACACGAGTTTGACGTGGTAAAATCATTTACCTACCTTGGGTCAATAGTAGCAGCCGACAATAGCATGGAACCAGAAATACGCGCACGACTGCTAAAAGCCAACAAAGCCTACTATAGTCTGTCAAGGCTCTTCAAATCCAAATATCTAACCATAACGTCTAAACTTTTACTATATAAGGCGATGGTCTTACCCGTTCTCACATATGCATCCGAAACGTGGGTGCTTAGCAAAAAGCACTCAAACCTCTTGGGCGTGTTTGAGAGGAAAATACTTCGGAGGATTGTTGGCCCCGTATGTGAGGAAGGACGATTCCGGAGACTCTACAATGACGAGATCTACGAGCGCTATCGCGACATAGATGTTGTGAAGAAAATAAAGCTCGGTAGGCTCCGGTGGGCAGGGCATCTAGCTCGTATGAGTGAAGATGAGCCTGCTCGGAAAGTTCTCTGCGGTAAGACCTATGGGGTGCGACAGCGAGGGAGGCCCAACCTTCGCTGGAAGGATGGCGTGGACCAGGACGCTCAGAGTTTAGGGATGCCAAACTGGATGACATCGGCTCAGAATCGGGACCGGTGGAGAGAACAGTTGCGCGAGGCCAGGACCGGATCCCGGTTGTAGAGCCGTTAAAGAAGAAGAAGACGCGACTATAGGCCGTATCAGATCAAATTTTTGAGCAGCGACAGCAGCAGCGGAAGAGGCAGCATGCTGCTTCTTGTATCAGATTCGTTGTAGCAGCAGCAGGCAGCAAACGCCTTTTAGTCTTAAATAAAAAACTGAAATGTCAAAAAAAGCTGCCTTGATGGGCAGCAAAATTAGGATTAGGAATGAAAATGCAGCGGCAGCATTCAGTGCTGCTTCTGTGGTCATGTGACCCGCTTTGACCAATAGAAACAGTTTGCTGCTGATATTTTTGTTGCGCTGCTTTGTATCTGATACAGCCTTATGGGAATAGGGCCCACTTTTAAAACATAAGAAAACACCAACAGTTTTTCACAAAACTAGCTTAAAAATAAAAAAGAAACTTTAAAGAATTGTTTTTAGTGTAATTAAAGTTCTTGCAAGTGAGTTTTCTGTGAAAAAAAAAGAACAATGAAGTGTGCAGTTTGTGAATGTAGGAATAATAAGAAATTTCTGGAAGGGAAATCGTACTTCAAGTAAATGGGACTTCCTAAACACATAATATTATATATTTACATTAATTTACTGCGCAAAACACTCCAAATAATATAAATTTTGTTTTGTTAGTTACTTTGTTTACATTAGCTGCGTTCCTTTTCTACTATTTAGTACATGTCAGCAGAGCAGAAAAGGAACGCAAAATTTTCTGATTTGAGTAAAAGCATAGACAAATTATTTGTCTATGGTAAAAGCTCACTTGAAAGTTTTGACGTTACTTTAAACTTTACAAATAAAAAATTCTTAAAAGAAGAATTTGTGACACAATGGGGAAATTAATGCGACAATTTCTAAAGTAAAACGAAAGATAATAATTTTTGATAATTATACGACTGAAGTTTTATTTATGGACGTTTTTATATGAGCAAATCAGCTCGACACAAATAAAAGCCATCTAGCGGGTAATTGCGTAAGTGAAAATAATTCACAATAGACTCGAAGTGGCCGCTTTCCCCTAGCGGATTTCAATTGCGTAATTGCAAGAGCTTTCTACTCGTTTATAAGAGCAAGTGTAGTTGCTAGTACGCAAGTGTAAAAAATAGTAAAAATTAGCAGAAAAGGAACGCAGCTATTAACTAACCCATTGCAAAATTCAATTTTAACTCGCTCTTGCCCCTCCTCTATTCCACACCGCTTTTTCCGCTTGTAGTGTACAAACAACTACCAAAGCGTGGGCACTCATACAATAAGAATTTCACTACGCTGTAATTCGGCGAGGGCCCTTCGGGTAGTTTTGTATTCTAAGGTTGAGTGCAATAAAGATGTCTTACATCTATTGCTAACGTCCGACCTAAGAATAGAGCGTCCGATCAATTGTTAGTTGCAACAGGCCCAAAGAGCTACAAAAGCAAAAGAAGCCCTTTTCTGAAGAAGCTACGAACCTAATAGTTGTGAATTCATGGTCAGAGAATCGTACAATTGACCAGGACGCAGCTAACATCTACTGACTGTTGAAAAAGACAGATAAATGCTTAAAATAATTTTAACCGACTGCTTTGGGTTCAAATACTCCTATGTGTCGCGGTATGATTGTGTCAACCTCCTCAGCTATGCTTACAAACAGCTGATTGGGGCAAGAACAAATTAGTGATAACAAGCTTCTACTACCTGTATACTAGTTTTCCCGTGGATAATATTTGTAAGTGCTGTTATATTATATGTATCTATTATTTGTATTGTAAGTGTGAGACATCTGTATATTTATTTTGTATATTGACTTTTATTATTCTTTTGTAATAAAAGCCTGATGGAGAGTCAGGTCGTACACTGACCAGACCCCACATAAAAATCTCTATCACTGAAAAACCTAGGGTTCACTCAACAAAAACACCTACTCTTACTGTTTTGGTTAAATTTAGAGATCTTACCTGAAGAACACTTTTCTCCGGAGTTAAATCATCCATAACATAAGGATTCCTTTCAACAGTTTCATGCCATGCAAAGATTCTCTTTGTCTTCTTTGAACGAGAATTAATTACGTTGATAACTTCTCGTAAATAAAAAGCCCATAATTTTAGGAAACTATCGTCGCTGTAATCCCAGTTACGATCTTTTAGCCAGGCTCTTATAGACCGGCTAGAGTTCCAACATTCTAACGAAACTCCTCTTCCTCCGATATGAAAGTACTCTGGCTCTTGAAATGTGTTCATTAAATCCCAAACAATTGAAGACATTTTTGGAACTACATCCATGTTAGTGACGTCGAATTGCCCGAAAGGGGGCTCCGCATTATATAATCGCCAATCCTTCTCACATATTTTGATTTTTGGGTCTTGCCACCCCTCTCCAATTTTTGCTGGCGACTCGAATTCTGGTATGATTCTGATGCCTCGTATTGTGGCATAATTGACGAGGTCTTGAATTGTTTCATTGTTGTATACTTGCTCCTTTGAGAAGCTACCAACTTTTGATAGTTCTAAATTTGATTTTAAAGCGACTGGAAAACTTTGCGGGCCAATTATGTACCAGTGGAGAACATTCAATTTTACAGCAGCCATGGTATCTAGATTTAAACAAATTAGAAATTTTTTGTTGAAATATTATTAAATGAAATATACGAAAGCTTGAAAGATATTAGATAAAGTGGCAATTAAAATACTTAATAGTTTTTGGATCGACTGATTATATCCGTAATAAAGTTACAAAGACAAAATTTGAGGGGGAGGCCAATCGAGGTACATTTGTTGGTTATGAATCAAATTTTTATAAAGCATGAGATGTAGTGGATAAACTAACTCTTATGGGGCCCATCCACAGGCAAACTGGTTGCCCAAACTGAGTTGTGTAAAGAGTTGGTGTTTTGCCACAAACGCTTCAACTGAGTTGATAATTCAACTGTCAATTCAGTATTTTATAGGCAATTTGAACGTTAAATAAAATTGTAGAAAACCCGCGATTAAGTTTTATGATTATAAAAAATGGGTAGTAATGATTTTTTATGTTAATTATAAATTTTTTAATTATTAATATAAATATTTGTATGTTTTTAAAATATAAATTAAATCCTTAACATATAAATTATGAAAATAATTTAATATTATGTGAACTTTCATAATTTAAATTAAAAATTATGCAATACAATGAAAATATAAACTTGCAAAAAAATATATTTTTCGAATTCTGGGTTAATTCATTCAAGTAGTTTGCCAAACTGCAACATAAATTAAAAGATTTTGATTTATCCCAACTGCAACCCCAACTGTCAAATCAGTTTGCCAACTGCCCCATACACACTGCGATTCAGTGCCAACACAACTCAGTTTGGGCAACCAGTTGGCCTGTGGATGGGCCCCATTAGAAATTAGTAACAAAGATTATCTATTTTCAATAAGATGTGACACTCTTGATTTACTAACCCATTTACAATTCCTTATAACCACATCAACAAAAATCTCCTATTAGTTGAAAAAGAATAGCTACAGTGCTTTTTTTCTAATTAATTCCCTTATGAAAATTCCCATAAAAAAGAAAGGGTACGAAACAACATCACATAAGTTACGCCCCACCCATAAAATGTGTACAATAAATAAAGTCACATTTTTTCATAATGCATTTTTAAAGGCGACCTGGAGCAATCGTCATGGTATTAGTTGTTCATTCTCAAGCAGTTCGCGCAATGTAAATTATAGGGAAATGTGGAATTGAAATAAAGGAAACACATGTGAAACCCCTACACGCATTACAACTTGAGAATTTTTTCACCCCATAGTTTTAAAGGCGACCTGGAGCGATCGCACTCGTGTTAGTACAGATAACCAGCAAGGTTACAGCCTGATCCAAAAAAATTTTAATATATAATAAGATTACGCCGTAAATTATTTCATTTTAATACAAAATTGTAACCGAATTATTTGAAGTACTTATTTCTATTTGAAGTATTTTTAAAAATAGTAAACTAAAAGAGAGTGTTAGACGTTGCTTTGTGGTGCGGGTATAGTTTTCAAAGTGCTTTTTATGAATTTTTATAAGCGACCCAGAACCAACTGGTTCCTTTGCGTTGTAAGGACTGCGAAATTTCGGGGTAAGAAATATTGATGGCATTTAATTAGTTTTTAAAAATTATTTTATTCATTTTTTTACTCTCGAAATATTTTTAAAAATGGGTATGCACCATATTAAGTGTTTGGTATGTGGTGCCAAAAAAAATGACAGTTTAGAAGTGAAATTTTTTTAAATTACCGGTGAATAGTGCTAGGAGAGCAATATGGTTGGGGCCTCACCGATGTATCTACACCTTGACGTGGTGGTGAGGCTTGTGTGGTCCCGTTAGGACGCCCTGACTAAGATAGATACTTAAAAGCAATGGATACAACAATGGAAATTTGTACCCCAGGTGGTAAACCTGCAAGCCAGGGAAATCCACCCTCTACGGAGGCCGGCCTCATGGATTCTGGGGGAGGCCATCTATTGCTTACGAGGAACAGGGAAGTGGACGACTCGCATGTCAACGCAGTCACGCAGGAAAGCGTAGAAGCGGCGGCGAGCGAGCTAGTGAAGCTGAACCTGGAGGTATGCTCAGAGAAGGTGGACAATGCGATGCAGCAATGTGTCAAGAGGTCAGCCGGCTCTGGGCCTACGTTAGCGCAGGAATCCGACTCGGAAGTGAGGCTGCGAAAGCAGCTGAAGCAGAAGAGGAAGAGGGAGCGCAGAAGACAGAAGAAGGCAACTTCATCTGTTGGGGGATCACGTCGTCAAAATGCCTGTGTGACGGACACTTCTAAGTGGAGGGTCAGTCGCATAGGCAGATATGGTGACGCGAAAAACGGCGGTACCATTCTCACCGTATGGTGTCCGAAGGAGGAGGCGGAGGCGGTCAGGCGTGCAGGGGGGAAACTCAACTGCGGGCTGGACCTTGCCTACGTGCGATTCCAGAAGGACAAGCCGGAGGAAATGGTAGAGCCGGCCGGAAAGGCAGCTGAACAAGGGGACCAGTGAAATGGAATCCTCGTCAGCTGGGCGGGAGGTGGGCCAGTTCCGGCAATTAAAGGTTTGCCAGTTGAATCTACACCATAGCAGAGCAGCATCAGCAATGATGACGCGAGGCTTCGGTGAGATGAAGCTGGATATTGCTCTCATACAGGAACCCTGGATCTACAACGGTAGGATTAGGGGACTATCTGGGAGCTTTGACACTCTGTACGTTCCCAATGCGAATGAAAGAGTGAGGACGTGTGTGCTGGTGAAACACGGAGTGCAGGCGGTTTTACTGCCGCACTTGTGCACACCAGATCTCACAGCAGTACGCGTAGGTACTGGAAGTGGGGCTTTCATTCTAGCCTCAGCCTACCTTCCGTACGATTCGCCAGATCCTCCGCCCACCAGGGAGTTGGAAATTCTGGTTATTACCTGTGGCGAAAAAGGCACAGGGTTAATAGTTGGTTGCGACGCAAATGCACACAACACGGTGTGGGGAAGCACCAACGACAACCATAGAGGAGAGGCTTTGCTCGAATTTGTGGAATGCAACAATCTAGTTATTGCAAATAGAGGGGCAGAACCAACCTTCGTCGATGCTAGACGAAGGGAGGTCATAGATATAACTCTATGCAGCAACCGGATGTTGACAAGATTGACCAACTGGGAGGTGATGGATCGGACGACTATGTCAGATCACAGAGCCATTTCATTTGAGATAGAGTACGGAACCCCGGGCAGGGGAGACGGAATTAGAACAACGAGAATTCCCCGCAACACGGACACGTCTAGATATACTGAAATGTTGCGCAGGAATCTCGGGGAGCGCGTGCCAAGGGCACCGAAAACCACAAGAGAAGCAGAGTCTCAGTTGCATGTCCTGCAGACAGCGATAGAGAACGCTTTTCGAGTGGCGTGTCCTCTTACGTCAGTGGATGACCATGATCCCACACCCTGGTGGTGCAGGGAGCTGGAGAAACTGAAGAAAGAGGTCAGAAGGGCTTTCAACCAAGCGATGAGGTGCAATGACCCGGTTGCCTGGGAGAATTACAAAGCCAAGAAAAGAGAAATGAAACAAACTCTGCGACGACGGAAAAGGGAGTCGTGGAGGGATTTCTGCTCGAGCATGGAGAGCATATCTGAGGCCAGCAGACTTCAGAAAATGATCTCCAGGGACCCGGTCTCCAAAGTCGGACTCGTTCGTGACCCGTCGGGGAGGATGACGGAGACGCTGGAGGAAACCAACAAGATCCTGATGGAAGTTCACTTTCCTGGCAGCTATATCTCGGGTAAATCTTGGACTATTCGTAACAGAATGGCTACAAGGATGAACCGAGAGGAGGCTAACGGGGTGGTGACGGAGGAAGGGGTGAGACGTGCAATAGACACATTCTCTCCCTTCAAGACATCGGGGCGTGACGGAATATTCCCTGCGCTGCTTCAATGGGGCAAAGATATCATTGCACCCAGGCTTAGGGGAATATTCGTTACCTGTCTAGCAACAGGATACATTCCGGCGGTGTGGAGGGAAACCAAAGTGGTATTTCTCCCTAAGCCAGACAAGAAGGACTACACCGAGGCGAAGTCCTCCAGGCCAGTCAGCCTAACATCCTTTCTGTTGAAAACAATGGAAAGAGTGGTGGCAGACCACCTGGAGAGTACTATGCTAAGGAGGCACCCTTTAAGTAGAAGCCAGCACGCTTACCAGGCTGGCAGATCTACAGAAACGGCACTTCACCAACTGGTGCGAGTAGCCGAGGGGGAACTGTATACCGGAGGCATAGCGATGGCCGTTATTATGGACATCGAAGGCGCCTTCGACAAGATACAGTTCAACAAACTCAAAGACGCTCTGGTGAGGCGCGAGGTCAGCCCCATGATTGTAAGGTGGGTGGACAGCATGCTGAAAAACAGAGCGGTAAGGATTCAGACAGGAGACTCGCGGCTTCGAGGGAGGGTCAGCAAGGGATGCCCACAGGGCGGGGTCCTATCGCCCCTCCTGTGGAACATCACTGTGGACACTCTGCTCAGGCGGCTAGAGGTAATGGGCGTGCATACCGTTGGGTATGCAGATGATGTAGCGATTGTGGCACGTGGCAAGTTTATGAGCACTACGGCAGATATCATGAGGAATGCACTCCAAGTGGTTGAGCAGTGGTGTACGGAACAGGGCCTCACCATAAATGCCAATAAGACAGACGCGATAATCTTCACTAGGAAGATTAAAGATCTGGATTTTCAGCCCCTCATGCTTTTTGGATCGAGGATCAAGGTGTCTGGGATGGTCAAGTATCTGGGTGTATACTTGGACTCGCGACTAACCTGGAAATACCACGTTGAAGAGAAGATTAAGAAGGGGTATCTCACCAAGGTTAGCATACTGGACATATACCATGATGGTGAGACCCATCATAACTTATGCCTCGGTGGTCTGGTGGACTAAAGCCACACAGAAAACCGTCAAGAGGCATTTGGACAAGGTGCAAAGAATGGCCTGCGTAGGTGTGAGCGGTGCTTTCCGCACCACACCCGCCGCGGCATTGGAGGCGCTGTTAGGTCTGCTGCCGTTAGATCTCCAGGTGATGAAGACTGCGGCAGCCTCAGCGATTCGGATGAGACGTGATGCCGCATGGCAGGCGTCAGGAACCTTATATGGGCACATGAAGATCCTGGATCGCATTAAAGGGATTAGGGAGCTCATGATGCCCATGGAAGGGATCACAAAAATGAGGGTGACCGAAAGGTATCATAAAACCCTCATAGGGAACGGAACGCTCCCCGAAGGGAGACCGGAAGACATATATATCTTCACGGACGGATCCAAGATTGACGGCAGAGCAGGTGCGGGAGTCTTCTCGGAGGACTTAAATCTGACCTGCTCTCTGGCTTTGGGGAATTACACCTCAGTCTACCAGGCGGAAATGCTTGCTCTGCTGCACGCGCTGGATCACATAAGTGAGGGTCAGGTGCAGGGAAGAAGTATCCTTATAGCACTGGACAATCAGGCTGTGATTAAGCGCATGAATCAGACAGAGATTAATGCGTCTCTGGCGTTGGAATGTGTCCAAAAACTGAACAGGTGTGCGAAACAAAACAACGTGACGCTAGCTTGGGTTAGAGGACATACAGGCATCGATGGGAACGAAAAGGCTGACAACCTGGCAAAACAGGGGTCAACCTCGGAATTCTGGGGACCGGAGCCATACTCTGCCATTGGCAGAGGATTGGTGAGGAACTGCATCGAGAAATGGGTCGCTGAGGAACACCGGAGACGGTGGGACGCTATGACCACGTGTAGGCAGGCTAAGATGGTGCTTACGTTGCCGATTACCGCAGCCAGAAGAAGGATCCTGCATATGCAAAGGAGAACCCTCAGATGGTTGGTGGCACTGATTACAGGACACGGATGTTTCAGGTATCACCTAAAAAGAATGGGAATTCTGGAGGATGACACCTGTCGGATGTGCCTGGAGGAACCTGAGACGGCCACACACATAGTGTGTCACTGTCCGGCGGTGGCGAGGAAAAGGGCTGCCATAACTGGACTCCATTGGATGGAGGACATGAGGCAGACTCCCTTCAATCAGCTGCTTGCGATAACTAGGGGAGTCGAAGTAAGGGAGCAATGGGACAACCCACTGCAACCCCAATAAGATGACTCTACGCAGAGGGACGAAAAGGGACCCGCAGATAGTGGTCTGATTCGGTATCCCTCGAAAATCTATATATAATATGGTTGGGGAATTTAAATAAAACGGATATGCTAAATGTAAAATTGTCGGAAGATTACCGGGCTTGTGAAAAGCACTTCGATGAAAATATGCTTTAAAAAAAAACAAATCGGTTAAAACGAAAGGCGTATCCAGTTAAACTAAGCGCTTCAAATTCGATTCCAGAAGAAACTGCTTCCAAAGTTATAATTCTGGATAATACTTTGTTGGTCCCGCCAAAAAGTGCAGATACGCCAACGACAATTGCGGAAACTTCTACAGCACAATGCATAGAAGAAGATACTATGTCGGGTAATGATAATGATAACGCGATATTTCCTACAACGCATAAATATACACAAACAGATAGTAAGGGAAAATTTACGTAAATTCGAATTTACGATGACGTAACAAAATTGCGAAAGGAGTGCGACGATTTAAAAAAGGAACTTGAAGAGTTGCGAAAAGATAAGGAAAGTGATGCTTCATTTATACAGAAAGCAAAACGCGTTTTACCTGGTGAATTAGCACGCATAATTGAAAACCACGTCAAAAATCTTCAACATACACCTAAAGGTTGGAGATATTCGAATATTTTAAAAAAAATTGCTTAAGTGTATATTTTATAGCACCTTCCGCCTACCATTTTTTGGCAAAAAATATGACTCTTCCGTCCAAAAGGACTCTATTGAGATTCATTCAAAACTGGCCCTCCGGTCCCGGTATCCACGAAGGCTTGTTCACTTCTTTAAAATAAAAAATTCAAAATTTACCGAACATGGCAAAAAACTGTATAATTTGCTTAGACGAAATTTCCCTTAAAACCAATTTATATTTTGATAAAAGCAAAGAAGAAATTATTGGTTTAGGAGAATTTAAGAATTTAATTTTAAACCAAAAAATTTCATTAAATTATATGCACACCCTGTAAAAATTGTGTTCATTTCCACTTCGTTCCTCATCATATTGCATCCTTTTCTTACAAATGGCTTTTCTATCGCTAGCTATTTCTTACAATTCTGGGTCGTTTAAATAACGGTACCAAGGTCAAAAATAGATAAGCGAAAACGTCGAGAGTGTCACATCTTATTGTAATAGATAACACAGGTCTGCGAAAAAAAAATTTTTGTCAGCTGCATGAGATATTTTTACTGAATTATATGTTTTAAAGTGCGCTGATTTCAAAAGTGATGACCATTTCTTTCTATCACATAAGGATTTTTTGCAAATTCAAACACAAAAAATTGGTTAAAGCACTCCTTTATTCAAGGCAACAAAACCTTTTCTGGTGGTACCAAGGCAAATTTATTTCAATTGTGCAATAATACTGCTTTAAGGCTAGTCTTAGATGAGTCAATGAATAGGCGCCATTCAGATGAGTCATACTTTATATCAAAGCGATGTATGAGTTCTTCCACATTATTGCAGAAAACTAAATTTCCTTCTTTTGAGAAAAACTGGGTAAATTCTTTTTCTCTGTGTCTGTACCAGTAGAAAGAAGTGCCAGGTGATAAAAGGTTTTTATTTTTTAATCTAGAACCTAACAGTTCGGCTGCATCTTTTGAAAGACCTAAATCTCTGACTAAATCATTGAGCTCACCTTGAGAAAATAGTTGAGGCCTTCCATCTTCGTCAAAAGATAAATCTGAGCTTTCACCCGGAGAAGGTAATGTAGCTTCGTTATCCAACTCACTAGGGTATTCATCCAAACTGCAAGGTGGCTGCGGGATAGATATCTCGGAGCTATGGGGCACTGGACGTATAGCTGAGTCAAGATTAGGATAACTTATGTTTCTTTTGTTTTTTGAATGGAATCCCTTTACGTCAACTGAGCAGAAGTAGCAGTCAGTGGTGCTCACGCCATATCATAGGAATTCCAAATCGAAATGCATTTTTCTTTCCCTTAAACCACAAACGAAGATCTTCTTCGCATCTTCTACACACCTTATGCGGGGCCCATGGTTTATCTTGATCACCAAGTTTTAATTTAAAGTAGGCAAAATAAACTTTCCTTACAAAATCACTTATATTTCTCTGTTGACTTTTAATAGTGAATTCACCACAGATATAACAAAAACTGTTGGGAGAAATATCACCTCCCCTTGTAGCCATGATTAACAGACAACAGCACTGTCCACTTGAATATCAGTATGCCTACTGAGAGCTTTTCTTTGTTTCAAGCGATATGCGTCATTTGACTTATCTCAACATGTTAAAACATTCCCAGTCTCACCAACAGCTCAGGTTGTTTTTCTCCATTATCAAATAAAAATCATATAGGTTTATTACCAATGAACATAGATACTGCAATATACATAAAAACTTATGTGATATAATAATTTGAATATTTTTTCTGTTTTTGGGAGGTCAAAATCTGTAAGAAAATGTAAAAAAATCCTATGCAGTTTTTTGGTCGCAGACCTGTGAATCTTTGATTAGTAATACGTTTACCACTAGTAAGAAATTAACTAGTACTAGAACTGGTGACAAAGTAATCGTGAGAGAAGCTAGTTGAAATAACGGTAATAGTGGTAAATTCACAAGATTTTTCTATAGTTTTTAGTTTTCCTGAACCTTTGCGACGAACATTTCCTTCGGACTTCGTTCGCTACACTAGAGCGCGCGGTCGAATTCGTATTGAGTTGTTGAAGCGCCGCTGATAAACTGGGAAGCAAACGACTTAATTTGGAAATTTGAACGATTTTAAGAGATATCTGCAATGACTTGTCAGACTTAACAGAAAAGGCCAAATGTTTTGAAATTACTGGAAATTCCGCGTGACCTAAGGTGATGTTTGTAAAGGGCAACGTTACGAACGTTACGCAACAATGTCTTGTTGGGAAGGTATCATTCTGCTGAATCCAGAAGAAGTAACTTCATTTAAAACGGATTTCATGTGAAAGAGTTTATAAGATACTAAATCTGTCTGTCTGTCTGTCTGTCTCTCTGTTATTATTTCACCTCTAAACCGCAGAACCGATCTTGATGAAATTTGTTACAGAGATAGATTTGATATGTCGCGAAAAAAAGTTTTGAAGGGGTTGAAATAGGGGTTGAAAGTTCGTATTGAAGTCCAAACAAATTAAAACGTAAAACATTTTAAAACCTTAATTGACAGACAACGCACAGCCCAAACCGTTGGAGCTAAAGAGCTGAAATTTTGAGAGTGCAACCCTATAATGACGTGGACATCCACTAATACGCGATTTTGCGATATTCATCCCCTGAGGGGTGAAACAGGGTTGGTACTTTAACATTGCAAAAGTGCAGGACAAGGTTTTATTTTTGGGATGTGTAGGGGAGTCAGTGTGAGCTTAAATTTGAGTTTTCGGGATTCTAACCCCCCCATTTGGCCGCCATCTTGGAAAACGTGTGCAAATTGTTTTTACACCATATCTCCGAAACGGTACATCTTACAGAAAATTTGCGAGGAGACTTTTTGTTTAGAATTAAATTATTTACAATTTACTAGTATGAAATTTTGTGGTAAAATGAATAATTAAGAAGGTATAAGCCTTAGAACACAAAAATTAGTCACAATATTTTCTTTTAAAGGCTATAACTTTTTGCAACCTTTATCAAGAAAGAAGAATTTAATTTGAAGAAAGAAGAATTTAATTTGAAGAAAGAAGAAAGAAAATAAAAATTTTTTTAGAAGAAATTTTGAAGAAAGAAGATAGAAGAAACCTCAAGAATCCGTTTCAAGACAGAAAATTTTAAAATTTTTTTATCAATGCTTCTGCAGTTAAACTACCAACCTTCTGGTCCCCTTGTCCAGAAGCATGGTTTGTTATAGCAGAAAGCCAGTTTTCTTCCAAACACATTAGACAAGATGAAACAAAATATGAACATATTATACAATCTTTACCTCTGGATGTTATTATGAATATGTTAGATGTTATCCAAAATCCACCTCAAGAAAATAAATATGAAACATTGAAGAGAACCCTCACTCAACGATTCACCGAATCAGAAGAAAAGAAACTGGAACATCTTCTTTGTAATACCGAAATGGGAGATAAAAGACCATCTGAATTTTATAGCTGGAACTTCTTCTAACATAGGAAAAGATTTGATTAAGAAACTTTGGATGCGAAAACTACCATCTAATATCAACATTGCATTGATGTCTTCTGGAAATCAGAACATCCAAGATCTTCAAATTCTCGCTGACAAAATTTTCGACGTTTCCAAGATTCAATATATTTCTTCAATCAATAACAATCCATCAAACCCTTTTTCAAATCAAGAATGTATTAATTATACTGAAAAGATAAATTTTTTAGAAAATAAAATTGAAAATTTGTCGAATTTAGTGAGAAAACTCAGAATTAATAAAAATGATAACTTTTATCGCAAATCTAGGTCCAGGAGCAGAAGCTCTTCAAGACAAAGCTTTAATGATAATAATAATAAACCTTTTTGCTGGTTTCACTTCAAATTCGGAAATAAAGCAAAGAAATGTGTAAAACCATGCAGTTTCAACAATTCAAAAAAACTAAATAACCCTTCAATGCTTGCAATAAATAATATACCCCAAAAATTAAGAAGACTTTTTATTTTTGATAAAGAAAATAAATTTAAATTTTTAGTTGATACAGGAGCAGAATTATCCGTCATCCCAAATACATGCTATGGAAAATATAAAAAGGACCCAGATTTAATTCTAACTGCAGCTAATGGATCGTCTATCCATACATATGGAACAAAACTTTTAAAAATAGATTTTGGTTTAAGACGAGACTTCACTTTTCCATTTATTATTGCAAACGTCAACAAACCTATTATCGGCGCAGATTTTCTAGTTCAATTTAATTTACTAGTTGATATGAAAAATAGAAAAATGATAGATGGTACTACAGATTTAAGTGTTAACGGAATCATGATCAAAACAAATTCTCCTTCACCCAGACATTTTTCTGTGGACAGTGATTATGGTAATATTTTGTCTAGATTCCCTTCACTTACTCAACCTCCGCGATATGATTTACCTGTGAGACATAACGTAGTACATACCATCGTTACTAAAGGACAACTACCTTTTTCAAGAGCCAGACGATTAGACACAAATAAATTTAAAATAGCCAAATTAGAATTTGACCACATGGTTAAATTAGGATTATGTAGCAGCTCTTCATCATCTGTCTCATCAGCATTACACATGGTCCCGAAAAAGAATTCTTTGGACTGGCGACCATGCGGAGACTATCGAAGATTAAATTCAATTACAATTCCAGATAGGTATCCAATTCCCCACATTCAAAATTTTACATTGAATTTGGACGGTTGTAATGTGTTTTCGAAAATTGATTTAGTCAAAGCTTATCACCACATACCAGTAGCGGAGGAAGACGTTTTCAAAACAGCAATTACTACACCTTTCGGCTTATTCGAATTCACTCGAATGCCCTTTGGTCTCAGAAACGCTGCCCAAACATTCCAACGTTTTATGGACAAAGTTTTGCACGGTTTAGAATTTGTTTTTGTCTATATTGACAATATTCTTGTGGCAAGCAAGAGTGAGGAAGAACACAAAGACCATTTAAAGCAAGTGTTCACCCGATTAGAGGAATTTGGAATAAACATTAATCCAGGGAAATGCCTTTTCGGAGTAAATTCAATTGATTTTCTAAGCCACAAAATTACAAAAGACGGGATTATTCCATCTGAAGACAGAGTTAGAATTATTCAAAATTTTCCTTCACCAGATTCAATTAAACAAGTTCAAAAATTCATCGGAATGGTCAATTATTTTCACAGATTCATTCCACAGTTAGCGAAATTGTTAAGTCCTATTCATATTCAACTAGCAAAAGAGCTTAAGAAGAATAAAAAGGTTAAAACTTTTGAATTCATTGAAGTCAAAAATGCTTTTATTTCTGCAACATTATTAGTCCATCCAGCAGAGGAAGCTACTTTACGATTAACAGTTGATGCATCAAATATAGCAATCGGAGCAATGCTGGAGCAATTGAAATTGAGTGCAGCAGAAAGAAACTATTCAACGTTCGATAGAGAGCTTTTAGCTGTATACTCAGCAATTAAGCACTTCAGACATTTCTTGGAAGGTCGCGATTTTACAGGGTTCACAGACCACAAACCCTTAACCTCGGCAATTTGGACAAAAGCTGAAAGAAGTCCAAGGCAAGCAAGAAACTTAGATTATATCACCTAATTTACCTCTGACATCAAACATATTAAAGGTGAATCTAACGTCGTGGCAGACGCTTTATCACGGGTAGATACAGAAATTATGGATTGCGACACGATTAACGAGAATCAAATTGATTTGGACATTATCGCAGAAGAGCAAAAGAATGACATTGAATTACAACATTTAATTGAGAATTCAAACGGAAATTCAAAATTCATATTAAGAGAAGCAGATGTACCTTCATCTGGAAATAAAATTTGGATAGAATGTTCCACTGAAAGAGATCGTCCATTCATTCCAGTGGGTATGCGGAAAAATATATTTAATATGTTACACAATTTATCACATCCAGGCATTCGAAGTTCGAGAAAATTGATTACAAGTAGATACTGTTGAAAATGTTTAGAAACTCTGGACACCGATTCAAACACATCTACATCATTTTCCCATTTGGTGATTCATCATATCTTTCTTTCTTTCTTTGTGCCCCTTTAATCCCTCATGGGACATAGGGCGGAAACAGTTGCCCTCCAGCGGACTCTGTTTTGCGCGACAGCTCTCAGCTCTGACCAGGATCTCCCAGTTGTTGCGGCCTCTGCTAGTAGGGTCCTCCTCCACGTTGTTCTAGGTCTTCCAACTCGACGGGATCCTTGCGGGTTCCAGTCAAGGGCCTGTTTGGCTAGGTTTTCGTTATCGCGTCGCAAGGTGTGGCCAACCCAATTCCATTTCCTTCGCCTGATTTGGTCGTCTATCCTTTCTTGGCCGGCACGGCGCCATAGCTCTTCATTTGAAATTCTATCTGGCCAGCGGATTTTTAGGATACGACGCAGGCATCTGTTGATGAAGACTTGTAGGCGCCCTGTGATGAATTGGGTGACTTTCCATGTTTCGCAACCGTACAAAAGAACTGCCTTAACGTTGGAGTTGAACAGCCGCAATTTGGTGTTAGTTGAGATCTCCGTTGATCTCCATATGCGGAACAGGCATGCATATGCGCCTCGTGCTTTATTTATTCTGGAACTGACGTCTTCTTCTGTACCGCCATTTTCGGTAATAATGCTACCGAGGTAGCAGAATTTATCTACCAGTTCCACGTCACGGTTATTCAGCGCAGTTCGTTCAAGTGTGTTTGCATTTATCCGCATTTCTTTGGTTTTGTTCGGATTCAGCCTTAAGCCTGCTAGACTACTTTCTGTTGCCAAATTGTTTAACATGTTTTTTAGCTCCTGATGTCTGTGGGCCAGCAAACAGATATCATCCGCGTAGTCGAGGTCCTTAAGGCGGTCTAGCAAACCCCATTGTATGCCGCCTGTTCTATTATCTAGAGCGTCGACAAGGATGTCATTTATTACTATAAGAAATAGTAATGGCGAAAGTAGACATCCTTGTCGTACTCCTGAATTCACCTCGAAGCTGTCGGATAATTTTCCATTATGGAGAACTCTGCATTTGGAATTGTTGTAAAGGGCTTTTATCAATTCTATTATTTTATCAGGCAGTCCACGTCGCCGTAATGCCTGCCATATAAAGCTCCTATTAACCGAGTCGAACGCTTTCTCATAATCTACGAAAGCTAGGTAAAGGGGGGATCGGAATTCAGTAGACTGCTCCACTATGATTCTCAAGGTGTTAATATGGTCTATACATGAGCGGCCCTTCCTGAATCCGGCCTGCTGCCTTCTAAGCGTTCGGTCTACTGCCTCTCTTATCCTTGATAATATAACGTGGGACAAGATTTTACCCACAGTAGATAATAGACAGATGCCTCTCCAGTTGTCGCATATTGTTAGGTCCCCCTTTTTGGGTATTTTGACTATGATACCTTCCGTCCAATCCTCCGGAAAGGTACAGGTGTTCCATGCTATTTCCAGGATTGGCTGAAGCGCATCTGCTATGAGGCTTGAATCGGCTTTCAACAATTCTGCCGGGATGCCATCTTTTCCAGCTGCTTTACCATTGGCCATCGCATGAATTGCGGTTACTATTTCCGTCTTGGATGGGGCCCGGGTGTTGATTCTTATCGGCTGTGCATTGTTGCTGTTTTCCTGAGGTTCCTGTGCAAGTGAACCATTCAGGGCGGCGAAGAAGTAATCTCTCCATCTTTGGAGTTGCTCCTCGTCGCTGCACAGCAGCCTCCCATCCGCACTCTTTACGGCATGCTTTTTAGTAGAGTGCTTTCCCGAGAGCTGTTTAGTAATTTGGTACAGCACTTTACTGTTGCCTGTGTTTGCCGCGTTTTCCGCTTTTTCTGCGAGCTCATTTATCTGCTGCCTCTTATCACGCCGCACACTTCTCTTTACTTCCCGGTGTAATTGGGAATATTCCCGTTCAAGTTGGTGACGTCTTTCCGGGTCGCTTGTAGAGTTTACGTTATTTTTGAGGGCCCTCCTGCGTTCTATTTTTTGCCAGGTAGTGTCCGAGATCCAATGTTGCATGTTTCTCTGGACATAACCGACGCTCGTTTCCGCAGCCGTCAATATAGCGCCCTTTGTTCTACTCCACAGCTCTTCAATATTTGTGTCGTCAGAAACGGTTTGCTGGTTTAATATTTGCTGCAGGTTTCCAGCAAATTCTCGCTTTTTAGCGGTCTCCTGCAGAAGGTCAACGTTAAACCGTCTACGGTTTATAACATCGCGTTGAACGTTTCTGATTGCAGCGATTCTAAGGCGAATAGTTGCTACTACCAAATGGTGGTCGCTTCCAGTGTCCGCTCCCCTGAAGCTCCTGACATCCTCCAGAATGGTTCTCCATCTGCGGCTGACGGCCACGTGATCTATCTGATTTCTCGTTCTACCATCGGGTGATACCCAGGTCTCTTTGTGTATCTTCTTGTGGCAAAAGTAAGTCCCACCTACCATTAGTTGATGGGAACTACAAAAGTCAACGAAAAGCTCACCATTGTTATTGGTAACTTGGCTTAGGCCTTGTTTTCCAATTGTTTGTTCAAGACCGGTGTTGTCGCGGCCGATTTGTGCGTTTAAGTCACCCATTAATACAATGATGTCTCCCCTTGGAATAGAGCGAAAAACCTCATTCAGTCGCATATAGAACTCGTCTTTGATGTCATCTTCTGCGTCTTCAGTTGGAGCATAGCATTGGACTACCGTAGTACTTCTTAGCCTGGTACGCAGGCGCACGGTAATAATCCTCTCAGAAACTGGTGACCAGCTAATGAGGCTGGACCTGGCTTCTTTGGTGAGTATTACGCCAACGCCACTCCTACGGCTTTCAGTTTCATTTCTCCCAGAATATAAGAAGGACTCACCATTTGGGCAGATATGTTCCCCCGCATCGGGCCATCTGGTCTCGCTAAGTCCCATGATCTTGATTTTATATCGATTCATCTCGTTGAGGACTTCATCCAGCCGTCCCTCAGCAAGCATTGTTCTCACATTCCATGATCCGATTCGTGTCCTTGTTCGAAAAGCAAAGGTCGTCGTCGTGTTGTCCATCCGGTTCCGAGGCATTGTTTGCCGATTCGTAGCAATGGTGTTTTTTATGGGAGCGGGTTGCTAACCCTCAGCCCAACCGACTTAAAACTCTGTTTTGTGGCGCAGAGAGCTCGCCATTCGCCCGTCTCCCGTTAGCTCCTTCCGAAGAAGTACCCCAGGGGGCACCGCGGGGAGGTGGGATTAGGACTTGCTAACAGGTCTGCTAGGTGTTTGTATGCAGTGGATCTTCTCGGATTTTTACAGTAGTGACAAATCGGGTGTCACCACCTTCCAAGGTCTTTGTTAGCCGTTCGCCCCCCAACATCATCATATAGTCAGTCAGAATACGAAGCTCGAAATAAACGCACTTAAAATAAACTTAGTCTTTTCTTTTAAATTCCTTTTTAATTCTCCCGCTGGTTATTTTGACATTGGTGCCGAAACCCGGGAATATCGGTTCGGAATAATAAAAATTTAACGAAAAGAAAAAGACTGGAACGTGTAACGCAGTTCGTTGTGCCGTTATAATTATGGATATCGCCGCGCGAGCAACCTATCGAGGACAAATAACGAAGTTATGTAAAACCGTGTCCGAATACCTGAACTCGCCCGATTCGCAAGTAAAAACGGAGAACGCTGATAAATTCGACGCGATCGAAGAGGATTTACAGGTGTACCTAGAACGCATTGCCGTCGCCAAGGAAAGCCTCGCTAAAGCTAACAACGAGATTCGATTATCTATCAGGGAGGAGGACATCACTAAAGAATGTGAAGCAGTCGCTGATTACGATGATAAAGCCGTGGGTGTGATGGCTCGCATAAAACAACGTTTAAAGAAACTGAGAGCACTGCAAAACATTGAAAATTGTGTGATCGATAATGGAATTCCTATTCCCAATCCGCCAGTGAGACCCGTTTCAAACAATTGCGCTATGAAATTACCTAAATTGAATTTATAATTAATTCAAGAGTTAACCCTTCTAGCACAGAAGGCGCACTTTTCAGCTAAGCATGAAAATCTATATATACATACACATACATACATATATATATACCTATATATATATATATATATATATATATATATATATATATATATATATATATATATATATATATATATATATATATATATATATAATATATATATATATATATATATATATATATATACATATATAGAGTTTCCCTTCTAAGACAGAAGGCGCACTTCCCAGCAGGGCTGAGAAATATTTACCACTGCCGTGGCTCAGCTGAGACATGCAAACATAAAAGATTAAGTACCAATAAAAATTGCATGCGAAACACATAAACAGTCATGAGACAACAAATAGACTCCTTTTAAGCAGGTCTTTGTTAGTGTTCACGCTAAAAACATTAATATTTTTATTTACATTAATGAACATGCGATTAACAGGCTCAAATCGGCCATAATTGGTGTTAGAGGAGTTGATGTGTAAGAGCGGTGGTCCTCTCAGACTGTATCGGCTCTCTCTAAACGACGCACGGCGCCTTAGAAAACCTGAGTCGACACGTCCATTAAGAAGCTGGTGAACGAAAACAACATCGGCCACCTCACGACGCTTGTGGAGAGTGTTTAAGTTGAGTAACTTAAGTCGGTATTCATATGGTGGAAGAATTAAAGGGTCTTCCCAAGGAAGGTGATTCAATGCGAATCGAACGAACCTACGTTGAACCGACTCAATTTTTCCAACATGCGAAGAATAGTGAGGAGACCAAACCTGGGACGCATATTCAAGTAAAGGTCTGACAAGGGAAATGTAGAGGTGTTTAGTGATCAGGGTGCTATTGAATTCTTTGGACCACCTTTTAATAAAACCCAAGACTAAGCTGCTCTTGGTAGAAATATAGTTGATATGAGTAGAAAAGTCCAGCTTGGTGTCAAATCTAATCCCGAGATCTTTGACAAAATTAACACGGGGGACACCCTCACTAGAAAATGAGTAGTTATAAATTATAGGATCACGTCGCCTACAAAAAGTCATGACTTCGCATTTACTAATATTAAGAACCAGGTTGTTGTTAGCGCACCAAGAGTAAAAGGTGTCGAGGTCGACTTGCAAAAGTTAGCAGTCCTCCATACTCTTTACGTGACGGTACAATTTGATGTCATCAGCATAAATCAGGATTCTGCAGTGTCTTAGCAAGGTTACAATATCATCAATAGAAAGAATAAAGAGGATAGGGCCAAGATGACTGCCTTGAGGGACACCGGATGACGCCTCAATGGTCGCGGATTTGGATCCACGGAAAAGGACTTGGTAGGTCCTGTCCGCTAAGTAGGACTGGAACCATAATAGAAGGGCTTCAGGGAAACCTAACTTTTTTAGTTTGTAAAGTATAATGGAGTGGGAAAGCTTTTCAAATGCCTTACTGAAATCAGTGTAAACACAATCAGTTTGGCAACCGGAAACGAAGCCTTCAACAGCATGGGAAGTGAATTCAAGGAGATTGGTGGTAGTGGAACGAGCTGGAAGAAAACCATGTTGGTTTGTAGAAATAAGTTTTTTGCAGATGGGCACGATTGCAGAATAAATGATTGATTCAAAAAGCTTCGGTATGACAGACAGCTTGGCAACTGGTCTGTAGTTCGATATTTCGTTCTTGCTACCACTTTTGTGAATAGGAATTATGAACGAATTCTTCCAAAGAGTAGGGAAGTACCCTTTATCCAGGGACTTTTGAAAAAGGGTTTTCAGTGGACACTGGAGAACCTCCACACAGGATTTAAGGACAGCAGGAGGGATACCGTCAGGGCCGGAAGTGAAATCATATGGGAGTTCATCAATATGTTTCATGATATCGTCAATGGAGATTGAGAGAGACAAACTAGTAGCCTCTCGGTGTAGAGTTATGTGACGAAAATTATTGTCATTAGGCTGAAAATTAGAAGGGGTGAAAGATTGATGAAAGAATGAAGCAAACATGTTGCAAATCGAGGAAGACTCACTACTTGACCAGTTAGTGTGCTGCATAGTTTTTGGGTAGTTATCAGCTTTTTTCTTGGAGTTGACAAATTTGAAGAAGTTTCTAGGATCAGTATAAACCTGGTCCCTCATGCTGCTGAGATATTCGCCATACAGAGCAGAAGAGAGTAAACGAAATCTGTTATAGCAATCAGTAAATGTAATAAGACTCGGAGAATCCTTCCTTTTTAAATAGGTCTTCCAGAGTCTATTTTTCTGATTCCTTAAATGCTTCAGCTCATTATTGTACCAAGGTGGAGTAGCACTGCGCAATTTTTGGGGCTCAAAAGGTACGCATGAAGCCATAGCTTCATATAGTACGGCGTAAAACCGTGCCACATCGACATCCAACTCATTTGAGGAAAGTAAGCTGTTGAAATCAATCAAGGCAAGCTTAGATGAGAGTTCATTAAAGTTAGCCTTCTTAAAGTTGAAGGAATGGGTTACCGCCTCCGGACAAGGATTGTTCTTTGAGTTGAAGCAGTTATTAAGCAAAAGAGGAGGGTGGTAATTGTCAACGGACGTCATGACTATTGGACTGGGTTCAACAATCATGTTTCCTGAGTCGGTAAAGAATACAAGATCCAACTGCCTCCCTAACATATTAGTCACACCACTCATTTGATTAAGGCCAAGTGAGAATAAGGAATTGAGAAAACAGGATTCCTTAGCATTAAAATTGCCTTCGGGGAGGTAGTTATCAGAAGAAGTAATTCAGTCAGTCGCCAAGAAGAAGTAATTCATCACCAGTGTTCATCATATTCAGGCTATAATCAACACAGGAGATGAGAATATCATAGAGGCTTATACCTCCATCGTCAAGTGTGCTTATCATATCTGGTGGGATATAGCAGCACAACAGGAAGAGATTTGATTTTGAAAAAGAAATCTTGAGAGCGACAAGCTCAATGTCCAAGTGGTTAGAGAAACTAGGAAGCGTAATTGGGTTACAATTAAGTTACAAGAAGTTCTGTGGTGAATTAAAAGAATGGTTGCCTTTCTGGGAACAATTCAGAACTTCAGTTCATGAAAACGCCAATTTAGGCGACATAGAAAAATTTAATTATTTACAGTCACTTCTAGCGGGTCGAGCAGCGGAATCTATCGCGGGACTCACACCGACACAAGCAAATTACGAAGCAGCCATCGCACTTTTACGAGAAGAATATGGCAACAGCGACAAAATCGTCGATCGTACTCTGCAACAGCTGATGACTCTTCCAGCAGTGCATTCTCGTCATGATATATCAGGACTTAGACGTCTATATAACACAGTTACGGCCAGTTACAAAGTCTTTAGCTGTGCTCGGTATTCCTACGTCACATTATTCCATAATGCTCAAAAGCGTCTTGCTTAAATGTATGCCCCCGGATTTGCGTATTGATTTTCATCGCGAGGGTACTAATGTTGAAGCAATGCCAATGGAGAAAAATATTACCGTTGAGCAAGTTGAAGCTGCATCAAATGAAAGTACTTCTTCCCAAACAGTGTAAGTGACAAACAGTTTTCTCCGATACTAAAATTCTTAAAGAGAGAAGTAGAAGCGCTGGAAATGGCTAGTGAATCTCGAAGTGCACGCTCACAGACGTCAAATCCCAATAAATTATTGAAGACGGCCACTGGCTTAGTCGCCCCATGCGATTCTCGAGTAGTCTGTTGTTTTTGTAAAAGTGCACAGCATTTATCAGAAAATTGTGACGCAGACATAGACCTATCGGAAAGAAAGGAAAAATTAAGGCAGCAAGGTCGTTGCTTCAAATGCACGAAACGCGGCCATAATTCGAAGGTATGCCGTAACCGAACGCTTCGTTGTAGTAGATGCAGTGGTAAACATTGCACTCCTATGTGTGATTCGAATTTCAGTAAAAGATTAGGCGGGTGCAGTTCAAGTAACAAACAAACCGGCAAACAAATCATGAGCCCAGAATCTCTTCAAAATGCAACAAATTTGTATTCTTCGTGCGATGAGCAATTATCCACGGTATATTTACAGACTGCGTGTGCTTATCTCACGTCAGCGAAAGGAATAAGTTTATTTGCTAGAGTGATATTTGACGGGTGCAGCCAAAGGTCATACATACGAGAAAATATTTCTAGGGAGCTGAATTTGGAGGTAGTGGATACTGTAAACATTAGTATTTTGCCCTTTGGCTGTGATAAAAAAGCGCCGCAGCGCCTATGTAATAGAGTGCGAGTTTCCATCAAAAGTCATGCATGATGAATCAATTGATTCAATTATGGCAGTGGAGGTTCCCAATATTTGTTTGGATATATTGCCGGTACCTAATGAAAATATTAAACAGTTTCATAATATTTTACTTGCAGATTCAAGAATAAATGGGGAACCAAGAGAAGGCATATCGCTTCTAATCGGTGCCGATTACTATTGGTGTTTAGTTCGCGGTAATGTAAGGAAATTGTCATCTCGTTTGACTGCGATAAACACAAGCTTAGGCTGGACGATTCAAGGACCCTTTTCAAATAATGATTCTTGTGAAGAGAGTGGTTTCCATTACGGCAATGACATTACATGGAAGTACCTTATCCGATGATGTCGTCAGAAAATTTTGGGATCTCGAGACCATTGGGATTAAAAATTTGGAGGTTAGTAACGTTGATGTTAATATTGATAAATATATTTCGAAACACGGGTTGCACTACGAAGCTTCTCTGTTATGGCGTAACGATGTGCCAGTTCTTAACGATAATAAACACCAGGCACTTTTACGGCTGGACAAATTAGTATCGAAGCTTAAAAGAAATTTTGAGGATTTTCGCGAATATGATTCGGCAATGTGGCAACTGATAAATGAGGGAATAGCAGAAAGGATTACATCCGAATTGAATAATTTTAATCGTGTATATTATATGCCTCATAGACCTGTTTACAAGGAAGAGAGTGTCACAACTAAAATGAGGATTGTCTTCGACGCTTCCTCGAGGTCAGGAAATAATTTGTCGTTAAATGATAATTTGATTGCGGGCCCTAATCTTCTACCAGACATTTTATCAATACTGCTTAATTTTCGTACAGGCTTAATAGGTTTGGTAGCGGACGTCGAAAAGGCATTTTTACAAATACGGCTCGCAAACGTCGATCGTGATGCTTTAAGATTTATTTGGTTTAAACGTAAGATCGAGCATTCATTGGATTCATGCGATTATGCCGTTTATAGAATGACTCGTGTCCCTTTCGGAGTCACTTGTAGCCCTTTTTTGTTAGCGGCGACCCTAAATAGACATTTGAAGAACGAATCTAAAAATTATCCTCAAACGTGTCATATACTACAACGATCTTTTTATATGGATGACTTAATCATTAGTTTAGATGACGAGAAAGAGGCTTTTAAGGTACACCGCGAGTCTTGTGAAATTCTGAAGCAGGCTTCCATGAATTTAAGAAAATGGAATTCTAATAATCTTAACTTATGCCGAATCCTAAAAATCCAAATCCGCCCAACGTACAAGGGGTATTGGGCGTTACTTGGTCCTGCTCTACGGATAAATTGAGCGTTGATATTACACAAGCTGTTCAATCACTACCGACAATTAATTTAACGAAGCAGTCCGTTCTACAATTTATCGCGCGTGTTTATGACCCTCTTGGCATTTTGGGTCCGGTTATGGTTGGATTAAAGATTCTTTTTCAAAACATTTGGAGACAGAAACTGAATTGGCATGAACCTCTTCCTCCCGACCTTTCAAAAAATTGGAATGTTTGCACATTAAATTTTGAAGTTCTAAATAAAATCAGTATTCCTAGATGTTCATCTCCTTTGTATCCACGTACCAATGTTGAACTCCACGTTTTTGCGGACGCTAGTCCAAACGCTTATGGAACGGTTGCATACATACGGACTTCAGGCGCAAAGGCAGGAGATGTTACTGTGAGGTATCTTGTATCAAAGAATAGAGTTGCACCGCTTAAGAACTCGGGTGATCCTGAACTCACTTTGCCGAAATTGGAGTTAACCGCTTCGCTTATTGCTTCACGTCTAATGCATTTTATACAACGAAATATGGATATATCTTGGAATGCAATATTTCTATGGTCAGATTCCCGTATAACTCTCCATTGGATTCACGGAGATATTAGAAGGTGGAAACCATATATCACTCACAGAGTAAACGAAATAAGAAGCCTTATCGGAAATGCTGTATGGAAATTTTGCCCTGGAGATCAAAACCCGGCGGATATGTTAACCCGTGGAGTACGTCCCGATAAACTCGCTGAGTCCACATTGTGGCTCAATGGACCTACTTGGCTTTCAAGTGAAATGGACAGTTGGCCTGATCAACACCCCGGGCAATGCGATACTTTATCACTAATCAGTCTTATGCTACCAGATGAGGAGCACCAGGTAACTACCTACACGAAAACAAATATTCCAATCGATATTTCCCGATTTAGCCGTTATGACAGACTTTTGCGTGTAACAGCCTATGTCCTCCGATTTGCCCTTCGACAAGGAGGCCAATACTCTAGCTTAAACGTATATGCAGCTTCAGACTTTCTTGACAGAAGCAGAATATGCAGTAAATTCCCGTCCACTCTCGTACATAAGCGATAGTTCTTCAGACCTTTCACCTTTAACACCTAACCACTTTCTGCTCGGATCTTGCGCCACGCTAGCTCATTCTAATATGACTAGCTTGAATATAACTGACTTTCAACAAGCATGGAAGGAACGTCTAAAGTCTACGCATTTATTCATTAAGCGATGGAAAACCGAATACATACAACAGCTTCGATCCGCTCATAGTAGAGAACAAAAACAATCAGGAGATTTTAAAGAGGGCGATGTTGTTTTGTTACATGATTCATCCTTACCTAGAGTACTTTGGAGATTAGCCAAAATAGAAACAGTTTATCCCGGACGTGATGGAAGAATTCGATCCTGTGAATTATTTTTGTCAAACAGGTCTAAGGTTCGAAGACCTATTCAACTGCTTTATCCATTAGAAGTTTCGGATAGATTTTTAAAGCACGCGCGGCCGGAGGATGTTGAAAATGTTTAGAAACTCTGGACACCGATTCAAACACATCTACTCTTTTTCCCATTTGGTGATTCATCATATAGTCAGTCAGAATACGAAGCTCGAAATAAACGCACTTAAAATAAACTTAGTCTTTTCTTTTAAATTCCTTTTTAATTCTCCCGCTGGTTATTTTGACAGATACTTTTGGCCTAGGATGAACTCAGATATAAATTTATGGGCAAAATCTTGCATAGCATGCCAAAAAGCAAAAATCAATAGACATACGATATCTCCAGTTCAAAAAATTAAGATACCGTCAGGAAGATTTGAACATATACATGTGGATCTAGTTGGCCCCTTACATCCGGCAGAAGGATTTATGTATCTATTAACAGTTGTGGATATGTTTACCAGAGGCCAGAAGTGTACCCTTTGAAAAGTATCACAGCAAACATCGTTGTAAGGACGTTGTACGAACAATACTTTCCGAGATTTGGGATTCCTTTAACAGTAACTACTGACCAGGGAGGTCAGTTTGAAGGGAAACTTTTCGAAGAATTTTCAAAATTTTTAGGGACTCATAGAATTCGAACAGCGGCTTACCATCCACAATCGAACGGAATGGTGGAGAGATTCCACAGGCAATTGAAAACAGCTCTCAAAGCTAAAATGGATAGTCCAAATTGGTTGTTGCACATTCCAGCTTTACTGCTAGGTTTTCGCACCACGGTTAAGGAAGACCTTAAATGTAGCCCAGCTGAGTTAGTGTACGGACAGGCATTACGAATTCCAGGGGAATTCTTTGTCAGGAATCAAGAAAATATATCCGATCCAGCAAACTTAGTAACGCAATTACGAGACCATATGAGAAATATTATTCCAACTGATTCTCGGGAACAAAAGAAAATTACTATATACCAAAAGGATTAGAGGACTGTGAATTTGTTTTTCTGAGGGTTGATAGAGGTAAAAGTTGCTTACAGAAACCATATGAAGGTCCATTCCAGGTCATTAAAAGAAATGAAAAGAATTTTTTCATTAACGCCAACGGGAAGATGATCGTAGTATCAATCGATAGACTGAAGCCCGCTTTCATTGAGAAAACAGATGACACTAACCGGTAAAAGAAGTTCAAGGAAAAGAGTTACATTTCAATTGTAATATTAGAAATTTTTTTTATAATTGGTATCGGTAAATTGATTGTTAAACATTCATGGACGCTCGCGCTGAAGGGGGAGTTATGTAGCGGTTGCTACTTGTTATTAATTTATGTTCGTTGCTACTTGTTATTAATTTATGTTCGTTATTGTAGCAAGTTTATTCAACACTCAATTCAGTTCCTGTACTAGTAACTTTTTAGTACAGTGTTTTTAATACGTCAAAAATTATATTTTCACTTCTACTTACAAATACACTTTAGGAATACTGAATCAGATATCACATACGCAGACACTGAACACATAAAACGATTTTCAAAAACATAGACACACAAAAAGTTGTCATGTAAAATAAAAATAAAAAATGTATTAGTATTAGTTAGAATTCTGAATTATTCAAATCTCCTTAATTAAGTCCATTTTCTTTTACGTAATAATTTGTAAAAGTATTCAAGTTTGTAAAAGATTAATCGGTGTAAAAGTTTTAATATAAAATTAAATATCGAAAGATTCAAATAAAATAATTCTATATTTATACAAATAAATGAAGTGTTCAATTTAAATTAATAATTTGTGGGACTAAAGAATAATAATTACCCATTGCACTTCATTTTACAGCGCCCCGATTGTATGAAAGTGACAGATTTTCTGAATATTTTTATTACGATTTGACTTCCTACTTTCCTTAGAAATTAGCAATTACAGGTAGCAAGTACTACTAATGAATGAATGACTATATGTTATAAGAAATGCCCGATTATTGAGTAATGTAATAAAATTGTTTAGCATTTTTTGCGGGTTTTTATTGCTGTTTTACAAGGTACGATATGGTTTAAAATGAAATTCTTTGAATAATAACATGTATTAGTTATAGTTACTCCAATTTTTAATGGTTTTATTTAGCTTGACCTCGTATATTTGTTTCTTTGGTTCAAATCTTGCGACAGCTTTTTCAACTACTTCTACTAAACCGATTCTTATGAAACTTTGCCCACACATTGAGTTCCCGTGACAATGCAATCTGACCATTTTGTAAAAAAATCAAGATGGCGGTTCCAAGATGGCGGACGAATTTTCCAATTGAGTTCCGATTTCATTGAAACTCGGCATAAGGGGGTTTTTAGGCCCACAAATGACGATTCTGTGGTCAAAATTTGAAAATTCAAAACAAGGGCGTAAGGGCTTTGGAAGGGCTATGTATTGAGGAGCTTGATTGTCAGAAATTAACGGGCAAGAAACCGTGCAATAAAGATGCACTGAAAGAGTTGGAAAGGATGAGGAATTTGCATAATGACAGGAGCCAAAGATCAAACTAAAAACTAGAAAATAAAAAATAGGTAAAAAAACTTTTAAGTTAAATGGTTTTATTTGAAATTATAAGCTGTACCAAAAACTAGAAAATAATAAGAACACAAACATGGACCTTTTGGGATTCTGGCGTCTGGTAAGAAATCGTGCAATAGTAGCCGTGCTGTTTTCTCATGTCGTATGGCTAGGGGCACTTTGTGGCGCTGCGTCAACGGATCAAGTAATATTCTGGGACTTTTAACAGACTAAAATAAAACCATGGGGCGCATAAAAACCTGCATAACTACTGTATAATTAAATAAGAACGACTTGTCTAGAAAAATGTGTTCCAAGCCCACCAAAAATATATTTCAAATGCGCCCCATGTTTATATTTTAGTCTGTTAAAAGTCCCAGAATATTACTTGATCCGTTGTCGAAGCGCCACAAAGTGCCCCTAGGCATACGACATGAGAAAACAGCACGGCTACTATTGCACGATTTCTTACCAGACGCCAGAATCTCAAAAGGTCCATGTTTGTGTTCTTATTATTTTATAGTTTTTGGTACAGCTTATAATTTCAAATAAAACCATTTAACTTAAAAGTTTTTTTTACCTATTTTTTATTTAAAATAATTTGTGTTAGGACTGCACAAAAACGTGCTTCATTCATTTTATGACAAGCGTTTGCAAGTTGTATAACTTATTTCCACGCCCCCTGCGAGGTAGTTTGTCGGTGCGTTTTTCAAGTGGTGTCCCCAATACGATTAATCCAGGATGCTGATTTTCTATCTACACCATTCTTGGTCTTTTTGAAGGGCTGTGAAGCGGCTCATGATCAATTAGTGTATATTTTTATATTTGTTGCTGACTGAAAGTTCAAGAGCAGTTGGTCAGGAAATTAAAATCAATCAAGGGAGCTTCTGGTATACAAGACACTTGGACCAAAGATCTTTTATGCTGGCTTGCTTCTGCTTGTAAAATTCTGCGGACTGGTTTAATAATGCTGCTTCTGTGGACTTAAGCAAATGCAAGGGTACTTATTTCAGCCCGTTGTTGCTTGATGGTCTGTTGATGCGACTCTTCATGGGGATCTGGCTTATTTTGCGAGCGCTGATCGCCTGTTGAGTTTAATGCAGAAATTAACGCTGCTCTAAATTCTTCGTAGATCGCTTCGACCTGTTGATAATACTTCTTGGAAAAGTATGCATTATCTGCTTCTTCGTCCTTCAACTACTGCAGTTGGATATCACGAGCTTCGAAATGACGCCACTCAAAGTCCAGGCGGTCCAATTTGGCGTGAAGATAATCGGCTTTCCTGCGGCTAGGGCCATCCTTCTTGTAGTTAACATAGAGCTTAGAGATCCGTTCTCCAGCTTCTCCTTGCTCCTTCACTAGCTTGTCCATTTCTGATTGCTTTGGCAATCACGTCGGGGTCACCAGAATGATCGATGGATCACGTCTTTTCGTGATCCTCTACTGCGGGAAACCTTCCGGCAGTGTATCAAAGCTGATTGGCTTCTGCTGCGGGAAATATTCCGGCAGCGGTTCTTACTACTTGATTTATAGGTACTAGGGGAAGTATTCCGCTAGTACAAGGTCTTGGCGCAGCCTCACGTCAAGGAAAATAAAGGCTTGTTTTGAGTGTTATTTCAGACTAAATCTTTATTCCTAATTATGCTACTTATATAGTACAAATTTCTACATATTTTTAAGAAAAACAAAAAAAAGTCTTATGGCTATGGTGCATAAAATTGTGTGCAAATAAAATTGTCGGTGTTAAATTTCCGTCTGGGAATAATTTCTGGATGATAAAACCGCATGCGCATTAAATAAAATCTTGAATGAAGAATTTATGAGATAAGAAATGCGCATGGGGATCATGCAATTGTGCATGATAAAATTGCATGCATATCATAATGTTTTTAATTATGAAGAATTAAATATCAAGTTCTTGAACAACACTGTTGTCGCTGTTGTTGGTACTATGACAACAAACGCTGTTATCCGTACGACTATCAGAATAACTTTTATAACAAATAGAGTGTATACTAGCCTCCAAAACTGTGCGGAGGAACTACGCATATCCTTCGTAATTTCTCGTGCAATTAAAGATTTACTCTCAGAGGTTTGTCACTTATGAAATTAGTTATTCATAATGAAATAGCACAACGTATACTTTTATAAACTTTAAAACTACAAACAAATTTCAATGAACACTTGAAAATTATAATAATCATCCCGTCAAAGTAGTACTATTTTGTGTTTTGGTAGTATGCGCATCTGAATAACTATTTCCACAGTTATAAATATGAAAATTTGACTAAGATTAAACTGAAATAACAATTTTGAAATTAGACTAAGATAATTCAAACTTTTATCACAAACTGAATACGTTCATATTTTGCTAGATAGTTATCACAACAGAATGAAGCACGTTTTTGTGCAGCCCTAACACAAATTATTTTAAAAAATTGGAGTAACTATAACTAATACATGTTATTATTCAAAGAATTTCATTTTAAACCATATCGTACTTTGTAAAACAGCATAATAGCAATAAAAACCCGCAAAAAAAATGCGCATTCATTTTATTATATTACCCAAACATCGGCATTTCTTATAACGTATAGTCATTCATTCATTATTATTACTTGCTACCTGTAATTGCTAATTTCTAAGGAAAGTAGGAAGTCAAATCGTAATAAAAATATTCAGAAAATCTGTCACTTTCATACATTCGGGGCGTTGTAAAACCCTTCGTAGGGAATGAAATTAAAAAAGTAATGAATGTGTTCAGAATTATCAATTTAATTTCTGACTCATAAAAAAGGTGCCGGAAGGGTGTGATTCAATAAAAAGATAACCTTTTCCACTAATCAAATTACTATTTATTTTCAATTAATTATTAGATTTTCTCAAATATAACTTCAATACAAATTCAACAAATTGCCAAAATAATTCAATTCAATCTTTAATTCGTTATTTATTACTTGAAATTTCGTATTTGTTTTGTAAATAAAAATTACCAAAATATTGCTTGCTCTGGTAACTTAAATGAATAACGCCACCTATCTGTCAGCGTGATGATTGATGTTTCGACTGATGTGTTCTGCAATTAGAACAGCCAGGAATAACCTTTGTGTTGCTGCACTCTGGTTTCGTTTCTTGGGAATCGCTTGGGATTTGCTTGCTGTTTGCTGCTTGCTGCCCTGGTTGTGGCTTGCTGGACTGCTTTGCCTTGTTTCTTCGCAAATTCGTCCCTCTGTGGTTGGTTAGAGTAACTGCTGAAATCAATTTTGGTGATTAAGTTACTGCTGTATTAAAGACTTCAAAACTGTCTTTAATTCGGGCTTTACTGGGAAAAGACCTCAATTCTGTCTTTCCAGAATGCTAAGTTCGATACTTAGGCTTTGAAATTGCTTTATTGCTAAAACCTCAATACAGATTTTATCTTCTAGTTCAAGACTCTAGAAAGATTAAAAGCAATCTGACTTAACGCCGTCTGTGCGTCGGTATTTATTTCTCTTTGAATAATGGTTGAGGCTATTCTGTAGTAGGGGGCTTCGTTCTCGAAGTACATAATTTCGGGTTATGTACTAGATCGGCGTGCGAAGTCCGATCAGCTGTTCTCTTCTGACTTGTAGACGTCAGATGGATTTTTCTCGTACTTGGTAAGTAATTTATTTCTATTTTAGATTATTTACTAATTTTAGTTTATATTTTCAGGTTTTAGCGGGGGAATAGAGGAGGAGGAGCCCGCGATTCGTGTATTGGGGTTGACAGGTGAGTATTTTTTGTGGAACCTGTTTGTAATTTGTAGTAATCCTTTTTTGTTTACAGAATGCCGATTTGCCGACGGCATTTCGGCATCTTCTTTGAATGGCACTCTGGATGGTTTTTTTCTGGTTGGATTTTTCGTCGCTTGGATTGTCTTCAACGTCAAAAAAAAGGTAAGTACTTGTAGATGGAATATTTATATTTTAACTAATTATTTTCTATTTCCAGGTATAAATTTGTTGTTGTTTTGTAGTGCTGTCTTCTTCCGTGTATGTTTTGTTTTTGTGATTTTGTGTATTCATTTATGTAGTTTTGTTTGTTTTCGCTGATTTTTTTTTTTAATAAAGTGATAGAATAGAGAAATTGGTGTTTTATTTATTTATTTCCTTTTTTACTTTTTTGGTGTTTTCCTTTCAGGAGCTTTTATTTTCAGTGTCGCCGGAACATTCTCCCCGCCTTGAAGCGTTAAGCTTCAAAAAAAAGTGTTTCGAGGAGGCTGATTAAGACGGTTTTGGTTTCCGGCGGAAATGCCATTGTGGTGTTTTTTCTTTAGGGTTCGTTGCTGGTTGGCGAATACCTTTGTAGTTATGACGCCTTGCTGCGTTTCGTGTTATTAATTTCCACCACTTTAGGGCTGCTTGTGTTTCTAAGGACTCTACGTAGCTGGTTTGGGTATGGCAGGATGTTGATTTCGATGCCTTTAGCCAGTGTCGACAATATGTTGTTACTCGTTGCAATTTCGTCAATGAAGAGTATCTGTTGATCTGGTCGTTATTAGAGGAATCCACTTCGACATGCATATTGGTGATAGCTTTTCGTAATCCCATCGTGGTGTCTTGGATTTCCTTCCTTTTGGGCCAGTGCTCCTTTGTCTGTTGGAGCCAGTGAGGGCCTGTCCACCATAACTTATGTGGTTTCAATTCACTCGGTGATAGTCCTCTTGTGGCGCAGTCGGCAGGGTTGTCTTCTGTTCTAACATGATTCCAGCTACTTTGGTCTAGCAGCTGATGTATTTGTGAGACCCTGTTCGCCACAAATGTTTCCCATGATGATGGGTGTTTTCTCAACCATGCGAGTACAATTGTAGAATCAGTCCAAGCATGTGTAGTTACTGAAGAGATGTCGTCCTTTACTTGCGCCAGCAATTTGGCCAACAAGTGTGCTCCGCATAACTCTAGCTTTGGCAGTGAGATGGTCTTGATGGGTGCCACTTTGCTTTTGGCAGCGATTAAGTGACATTGGCAGTTGCCGTCTTCGTCCTGTGTCCGGATGTATACGGCTGCTGCATATGCTTTGATGGATGCGTCGCAAAATCCATGGATTTCGATGTTCTGGATTTTGTTGTGAGCTTCAATCCATCGCGGGATTTGAATAGTTTGGATGACTTGGAGGTCTGCTCGGAACTTTCGCCATTGTTGATCGATGTTGATCGGGACTGTTTCATCCCAGTCGAGTTTCGTCAGCCAAAGACTTTGTATTAAGATTTTGGCGTTAATAGTTACTGGTGTAAGCCAGCCGATGGGGTCGAACAGCTTCGCAATCTCGGACAATATTTTCCGTTTTGTATATATTTCTGGTGCTGACTCCATGCTGACCTTGTACGACAGTGTATCGCTGGCAGGATTCCATAATAAGCCAAGAGCTTTGACTTCTTCTGCATTCACTGCGAGTGGAAATGAGACCTCTCGATCGGTTGCCGGAACTTCTTCCAAGATGGTGTTGTGATTCGCGGCCCATTTTCGGAGCTCTAGCCCTCCAGCTCGGAGAAGCTGAATTAGTTGCCTTTGTTTTTGTCTTGCTTCTTCTATATTATCTGCGCCAGTCATCAAATCGTCCACGTAAAAATCGTTGAGTACGGCGTTAGAGCCGATTTGGAATGATTCTGCTTCATCTTTCGCCAATTGGTGCATGGTTCGGATGGCAAGGAAAGGAGCGCTCTTTGTTCCGAACGTCACGGTTAAGAGTTTGTAGTCTCGTATAGGCTGATCTGGTGATTCCCTCCAAACAATTCGTTGATAATCGGCATCGTCTGGATGAACTCGTATTTGGCGATACATCTTTTCTATATCGGCCATGTAAGCAATGCGGTATTTTCTCCATCGCATGAGTGTGGACATCAAAGAGTCTTGTATCACTGGACCATTCAATAATACGCTATTGAGTGAGTTTCCGTTGGCAGTCGGACGGGATGCGTCGAAAACTACTCTCAGTTTGGTGGTCGTGCTACTCGGTTTGATGACAGCATGGTGAGGCAGGTAACAACATCGATATGTTGTCGTGCCGTTAGGCAGTTGGTTTTGAAGTGCTGATTCGGGGGTGGTGGCAGGCACCATGTGACCTAACGTCAAATATTCTTGTATGCATTTGACGTAGTCCGCTTTCAAATCGGGATCTTGTTGGAATCGTTTCTCCATTTGCATCAATGTTCGAATGGCGATGTGTCTTGATGCGCCAAGTTGTATTTTATCAGCTACAAATGGAAGCCGTACCTGGTAACGTCCGTTGCTGCATCTAGTGACGTTGTGTTTGAAGTGGTTTTCGCAACGGGTTTCTTCTGTTGTCCATTTGGATCTTGATGGAAGTTCTTCTAGTTCCCAGAATCTCTTTAGCTCATCGTTAGGAGTCGCCTGAGTGAAGAATGTTTTCATATGTGTGTTTGCTCGTGCAGCTGGAGTCGTCTTCCCAGAGATGATCCACCCAAACACCGTGTTTTGTCCCACTGGGGCTTCCTCGTTTCCTTTCCTTAGGCCGGCCAAGATGATCATGGGGAATACATCTGCTCCCAAAAGGATGTCGATGTGACCCGGCTTGTGGAATGTTGGATCCGCTAATTCGAGACCCTTTAAGTGCGCCCAATCCTTGCTAGAACATTCACTATTTGGTAATGGATTAGTTATTTTGTTAATTACCATTGCCTGGGCCTGGATGTTCTTCGCCTGTTGGTTTCGTGTCTTTAGTTGCAGCGAGGCCCATTTTGTGATTTTCCCGGCTGGCATGTTACCGATTACGCTTAATGCTGTTTGTATTGGCTCCTTTTTGAGTTGTAGACTTTGAACCACTGCCTCACGTACGAATGAGGATTGAGATCCGGGATCAATGAGTGCTCTGCAGACCTGCTCTCGTCCAGTTGGAGATACTACGGTGACCAGGGCTGTGGCTAATAGTACTTGTCGGCAGTCGTAGGGTGCTGCCTGAGCGAAGTATGTTTGTGTTTGGTTGGATGGTAATTCATCGTTTGAACTTGAGGGCGGTGACACGCTGCTGTTGGTTTGACTCGCTGACTGGATTCTGTGTAAGGTTGTATGGTGAGTCTTTCCGCATTGGAAACATCTACCTTTACTGGGACACTGTGATGAGCGATGGCCTGCTCTCAGGCAATTGATGCATAGATCCTTTGATTTGACTGTTTTATACCTCTCATCAATGCTGAACTGCACATATTTGGGGCATTTCCCTATGGCATGTGCGCCTTTGCACAGGATGCATACGCTTTCATTTGCGACGTGGAAGGCTTGAGTTCTTCTTCTTGGGTGCTCTCTGGACTTGCTTTCGTGAGGTTCATTCTTGTGGCTTGTTGGTTTGCTGACAGCTTCCAAGGTTCTGAACCTGGTTTCCAAGAATTCGCGCAGTTGCGCCCATGTTGGAATCGATTGCCTTGATTTGGTGCTCTGCGACTGTTCCCAATGTTCGTGAGTTTCGCTTGGTAGTTTTTGGACCAGCAAGTGGATGAGAATGGGATCCCAATTTTTTGTTGAGACCTCCAGATTCTCAATGGCGGTGAGGCATTCGTGTGTCCTCGTTTTTAGCTCCTTGATGCCTTGAGCTGTTTCTCGGGTTAGTTTTGGTTGATTGAGCAGAATGTCGAGCTGGGTTTTCAACAATGTTCTCTTGTTGTCGTAGTTATCGACGAGAAGTTGCCATGCTGGTTCATAATTGGCGTCACTAATGAGCGTGTTGCTGAGTAGTCGTGCAGCTTCTCCAGAAAGATGAGCCTTTAGATATTGGAGTTTTTGTGCTCCTGTTAACGATATTTTGTTATGCACAAGGCTGGAAAATAAATCTAGGAATGATGGCCATGACTCGTAATCCCCTGCAAATGTGGGTATCGAGATCCTTGGTAGTTTCACATTGTTGATGTGTTGCGTAATGCAGCTGTTGTTTAATTCGGCTGATGACTGCTCCGCTCTTGCGACTGGTTCTGTGACTGACAGCGTTTTGTGATAGTCTTCATCGATTTTGCAGTACATATCGATATAGGCGGTTTCTGTGTCGGCATACCAATCCTCTTTGAAGTATAGCTGCTCTTTCTCGTCCTTCTTCGTCTTGACTGATGTAATCTGTCGATGATTGTTCTTGAATTCCGTCCAGTCATCGTCGAGCATCTTGAGCCTTTTTTGAAAATACTGCGCTGCCTTCCTAGATGGGCCATCCTTGAGATAGTTTCTGAAAGACCTTTCGAGTCTCTCTCGTACTTCGCTCTGTTGAATTATTAAAGCATCCATGCTTGTATTGCGGCTTAAGTTATCTTATTGAATCACGATCCGGCTCGAAGGACCAATATTCAGAATTATCAATTTAATTTCTGACTCATAAAAAAGGTGCCGGAAGGGTGTGATTCAATAAAAAGATAACCTTTTCCACTAATCAAATTACTATTTATTTTCAATTAATTATTAGATTTTCTCAAATATAACTTCAATAAAAATTCAACAAATTGCCAAAATAATTCAATTCAATCTTTAATTCGTTATTTATTACTTGAAATTTCGTATTTGTTTTGTAAATAAAAATTACCAAAATATTGCTTGCTCTGGTAACTTAAATGAATAACGCCACCTATCTGTCAGCGTGATGATTGATGTTTCGACTGATGTGTTCTGCAATTAGAACAGCCAGGAATAACCTTTGTGTTGCTGCACTCTGGTTTCGTTTCTTGGGAATCGCTTGGGATTTGCTTGCTGTTTGCTGCTTGCTGCCCTGGTTGTGGCTTGCTGGACTGCTTTGCCTTGTTTCTTCGCAAATTCGTCCCTCTGTGGTTGGTTAGAGTAACTGCTGAAATCAATTTTGGTGATTAAGTTACTGCTGTATTAAAGACTTCAAAACTGTCTTTAATTCGGGCTTTACTGGGAAAAGACCTCAATTCTGTTGTTGTGGCGCAGCTACACAACAGGAATTTAAATAGTTAGCTAAAAAGAAATTTATTATAAATAAAAATATATATAAAGATATACCTATAAAATAAAATGTATGACATATAATTTATGTAATGTAAGTCAAACTGGTAGCCAACTTGGATGGCAAAATAGGAAAAGTTTTTAGTACAAATTGTACAAGGTGTCAGGTGTGGCATGACTAAGGTTAGAAGTAACAAGTAGAATAGAGCTTAAAAGCTTTTGCCAATAATAGGAAACATAGGAAGCTAGGCGTTAAAGCTTTCTGACTATAAAAGGCCGAGACGAATAATGGAAGTTGCTCACTATTGAACTGGGGATTACCAGAGAATTAGTAAGAGCCAGTGGATATTTGCCACATATAGGGTTAGATCGCAGGTTGGGAATTACCAAACTGCGTTTCATTAGGATTAAACGCTCACTACTGAACTGGGGATTACCAGAGAAAGTAAGAGCCATACACGAAACACCACACCCAATTTATTATAAACAACATTAAATTAAAATTAAATTAAAGTCAAATTGAGAGCCAAGTTTAGGATTTATACTGCAGGTTGGGGATTACCAAACTGCAGGTTTGTTAGAGTTTGATACGTGTGGCTTCAATTTGAATTACAAATAAAAAAAAAAGGTTTATTGTTATTGGAAGTTGATTAAAACCAGAATTCTGTTTCATTATTTGTTGAATAAACAACTTATATCAGTAAAAGAAAAAAAAAACGTGTTTTTATTTCAATAAGTGTGCTTCAAGCAAACGAAGCGAATTAACTGGCATAAATACTCAATATCAAGGAGGGATATTGAACATGGTCCTTCGAGCCGGATCGTTGTAGCCAAGCACATTTATTGAAAGCAATATACAGTTAATTAAATAATTTAATAAAATCCACTTCCAATAATACAATATTCAAATCAGTTCAAAATGAACGCTTTGCTAAAATCGCAGAAGACATTGCAGGCTAATTTAACTAAAGCGATTGCAAATTTTAAAAAAACTGGTCAAGCAAGACGTACTGAAGGATATTTAACAGGCCGCATTGAAAATATTAAAGAATTTTGGAGACAGTTCTTGGAGAATCACGAGCAAATATACAGACTCGAAGATGAGGAATCAGACCAAGACCGCGAACGGGTAGCGACGTATGAAACAGCTGATCTGTATTCAATCTTTGAAGAAACCTATTTTGAGTTTCTAGGAGATTTACAAGATGGACTTGCAAGGATTCAACATAAGGAAGTTCATATGCAGTCGTCACCATCGGAAGTCACAGTTGTGAGGGCTGCAGAGAAGAGACTACCAGCAACGGAATTACCAAAATTCAACGGGAATTTCAGTGAATGGAGAAATTTCCGCGATAGTTTCACTTCCATGATTCACGATGATCCTCACATTCCCTTAATTCAAAAACTCCAATATTTACGATCATGTCTCTCTGGAGAACCGCATCGTTTGTTGGATTTATATGATGTTTCTGGTGACAATTATCAAGCTGCCTGGGATGAGATTGTTAAGCGATATGATAACAAGCGAGTGTTAGTTACTACGCATCTAAAGGCTTTACTAACACAAACCAACATCGTTAAGGAGTCTGAACGAGACTTAAAGGACTTGTTAGATACCACCAAGAGACGTTTGCACGAGTTGGCATCATTAGGAAGTCCAGTACAACATTGGGATCAAATTGTTGTATGCCTGTTAACTACACGTCTACCAGAAGAAACTAAGAGAATTTGGGAGCAAAGAATTGCAACATCGTCAGAACATCCAGCATTAAACAAAATGTTTGAATTTTTAGAAGAAAGATTCCGAATGCATGAAGCTTTACGAGATGGAAGGGTCGCGCAGTCTAAACAGAGAGACATGCTGGTGCCTAGGAAGTCTTCTACATATCTTTCCAGTGAACACAAGAATTGCAGCGTTTGCAAAGGCCAACATCTGATTTATCAGTGTGGTCGGTTAAAACGATTAAACAGCAACGAAAGGCGCAAGATGCTTATAAAGTATGGCATTTGTTTAAATTGTATACAGCGTCACCAAGGATCTTGCATTGCCGGTCAAGAATGTCCTTTATGCAATCAAGATCACAAGTTGCATAGATGTGATCGGTTTCTGAAGCTTACAAGAAAGGATAAAAAAGATGTCCTGCAAACACATAATTTATGTGGCAACTGCTTACGACCGCATCCGGAAGACATATGTCCACACAAGAGTGGATGTTATAAGTGTCATAGACGACACCATACGTGGCTGCATGAAGATGCTAGTGCACCACCGAACCCAGTTCTTACTACCGATACAACTACAGCAACAGCCTGTGCCACTAGATGTAATCTACTTAATAAGAATACGGAAGCACTATTGGCTACAGCTATAGTACTCGTGAAAGGACAACGACTTCGAGCTTTAATAGATTTGGGTTCTCAAAGCTCCTTCATTTCTCAAGCAGCATATCAAGCATTGAAACTTAAGGGGTCACCAGCATCACTCAATGTCACAGGATTGGACTCTATTAAGGTAGCAGAAGCTACAAAGAGCACCATGATACAGTTAAGATCTCCTGTGACACCTAATTTTGAACTTCCAGTAGAGGCATACATAATCAAAAATGTTACAAGTGTTTGTCCTCCAACTCGATACGCACATCACAATTGGGACTATATCAAAGGATTAAAATTATCAGATCCACAATTTTTAGATCCAGGTGAGATTGATATGTTGCTGGGAGTAAAGGTCTATGCAAATATAATTTGCGGCAAGATAAAGAAAGGACCTTCAGATGCCCCCATAGCCCAGAAAACGAAATTGGGTTGGATATTGTTTGGAGAAATGGCATCTACAAAGACAGCAATTCAGCAAGAAAATAAGAATCGTGCATATATGGCAACTACAGAAGCCAGCATCAAGCAGTTAAACAAACAAGGAGGGCGAAGGTTGACAGAAGAAAAACAACAGTGTGAAGATTTCTATCAGCGGACACATAAACGGTTGTCAAATGGTCGATATGACGTCAGAATCCCGTGTAAGGAAAATCAACAAGTGGGAGACTTTAAACAAATGGCTATCAAGCGATTTGCACATATTGAACGCAAAATTCTGCAGCAACCAAAGATGCGTGAAGAACTACAAATAAAAATCTGCACTGTGAGGACTCAGGAAGGGGAATACGTAGATATTCCGTATGAAATGATGGACACCATACCGTGGGACCGGATAAAGGCCAGCAAAAGAAAACGATACACGCTGTTCCTGGGAGAAGGACGAACGGTGAGGTTGAGGCTCCGGGACAAGAAGACGGTTTGGTCTAGCTTTAAAATTAAAAAATAATATTAACAATAAGTTCCGTTTATATTTTTCTTGTTAAATCCCGTTTTAATAGGTAAGTTTTGTTGATGATACATCAAGGGGCGGGAATATGTTGTGGCGCAGCTACACAACAGGAATTTAAATAGTTAGCTAAAAAGAAATTTATTATAAATAAAAATATATATAAAGATATACCTATAAAATAAAATGTATGACATATAATTTATGTAATGTAAGTCAAACTGGTAGCCAACTTGGATGGCAAAATAGGAAAAGTTTTTAGTACAAATTGTACAAGGTGTCAGGTGTGGCATGACTAAGGTTAGAAGTAACAAGTAGAATAGAGCTTAAAAGCTTTTGCCAATAATAGGAAACATAGGAAGCTAGGCGTTAAAGCTTTCTGACTATAAAAGGCCGAGACGAATAATGGAAGTTGCTCACTATTGAACTGGGGATTACCAGAGAATTAGTAAGAGCCAGTGGATATTTGCCACATATAGGGTTAGATCGCAGGTTGGGAATTACCAAACTGCGTTTCATTAGGATTAAACGCTCACTACTGAACTGGGGATTACCAGAGAAAGTAAGAGCCATACACGAAACACCACACCCAATTTATTATAAACAACATTAAATTAAAATTAAATTAAAGTCAAATTGAGAGCCAAGTTTAGGATTTATACTGCAGGTTGGGGATTACCAAACTGCAGGTTTGTTAGAGTTTGATACGTGTGGCTTCAATTTGAATTACAAATAAAAAAAAAAGGTTTATTGTTATTGGAAGTTGATTAAAACCAGAATTCTGTTTCATTATTTGTTGAATAAACAACTTATATCAGTAAAAGAAAAAAAAAACGTGTTTTTATTTCAATAAGTGTGCTTCAAGCAAACGAAGCGAATTAACTGGCATAAATACTCAATATCAAGGAGGGATATTGAACATCTGTCTTTCCAGAATGCTAAGTTCGATACTTAGGCTTTGAAATTGCTTTATTGCTAAAACCTCAATACAGATTTTATCTTCTAGTTCAAGACTCTAGAAAGATTAAAAGCAATCTGACTTAACGCCGTCTGTGCGTCGGTATTTATTTCTCTTTGAATAATGGTTGAGGCTATTCTGTAGTAGGGGGCTTCGTTCTCGAAGTACATAATTTCGGGTTATGTACTAGATCGGCGTGCGAAGTCCGATCAGCTGTTCTCTTCTGACTTGTAGACGTCAGATGGATTTTTCTCGTACTTGGTAAGTAATTTATTTCTATTTTAGATTATTTACTAATTTTAGTTTATATTTTCAGGTTTTAGCGGGGGAATAGAGGAGGAGGAGCCCGCGATTCGTGTATTGGGGTTGACAGGTGAGTATTTTTTGTGGAACCTGTTTGTAATTTGTAGTAATCCTTTTTTGTTTACAGAATGCCGATTTGCCGACGGCATTTCGGCATCTTCTTTGAATGGCACTCTGGATGGTTTTTTTCTGGTTGGATTTTTCGTCGCTTGGATTGTCTTCAACGTCAAAAAAAAGGTAAGTACTTGTAGATGGAATATTTATATTTTAACTAATTATTTTCTATTTCCAGGTATAAATTTGTTGTTGTTTTGTAGTGCTGTCTTCTTCCGTGTATGTTTTGTTTTTGTGATTTTGTGTATTCATTTATGTAGTTTTGTTTGTTTTCGCTGATTTTTTTTTTAATAAAGTGATAGAATAGAGAAATTGGTGTTTTATTTATTTATTTCCTTTTTTACTTTTTTGGTGTTTTCCTTTCAGGAGCTTTTATTTTCAGTGTCGCCGGAACAAATGAAAATTATTTCTAATGAAACCCTCTACAAAAAACTTGTTATTATTTTTTTTGTTAAAGTTGAAGGAAAAAAAGTTATAGCCTTTAAAAGAAAATATTGTGACTATTTTTTGTGTTCTAAGGCTTATACCTTCTTAATTATTCATTTTACCACAAAATTTCATACTAGTAAATTGTAAATAATTTAATTCTAAACAAAAAGTCTCCTTGCAAATTTTCTGTAAGATGTACCGTTTCGGAGATATGGTGTAAAAACAATTTGCACACGTTTTCCAAAATGGCGGCCAAATGGGGGGGGGGGGGGGTTAGAATCCCGAAAACTCAAACTTAAGCTCACACTGATCCCCCCTACACATCCCAAAAATAAAACCTTGTCCTGCATTTTTGCAATGTTAAAGTACCATTTCCATGGACTATCCACTAAGAAGCGATTTTTTGAAACTTATCACCTAAGGGAGGAAATGGGGTGGAATAGGTGGTATGTGGAATTTTCTCTTTAGTCAGATTTTTTTCGAACTTCGTATAAATACTATACACCATAAATAATGAAACATGACGTCACGGATTTTGCGGAGTTCAACCTCTAAGAGGGTGAAATAGGGTGGAAACAGTTGTTTGAGAAGTTGTTTCTTTCAACAGATTTTCTTCGAACTTGGTATAAAAACTATACAGCATAAATAATGAAACAATTTGTTAAACTCGAAATTGACTTTATTTAGGATTCGTTTGTGGTTGCTTCATAATTTTTTTTCACCCACATGGACGAACAAACTTAACACTATTCCTACCGGGACCGGTCAAATGACCGTTTTTAAATTTTATGCGTATGCGGAAAATGTACAGTTGAGAAGCCCATTTGTAAAAAGTGCGACGAAAAAGAATAAAATGTAGTTTATGTACTCTTGAATAAAAGAAAATATATTTTTATACTGGTAAGCTGGCTATTATTCGCTGGTCTGCATTAAATATTGAAAAATATAAGTTGTGAAAGACCGGTCATTTGACCGGCCGCGGTAGGAATAGGTATATGTGAAGTGTCGGTAGGAATAGTGTTAACGAATGTTCGGCAAATCCTAAAATGTCACTTCTCTTGATGATATATACATGCCAGAATCAATCTCTGCTTCAAAACTTGCAGATTTCATGAGCCGCAATTGTTTACCATATTTAATAAAAAAATACAATGTATTAAACCTTTTTGTGGGTTAAGAACATCTGATTTTTTTTTTAAAGGAATAAAAACGCAGTGAATAAATTTTTTTATGGGGCGTAATATGGCATAATGCACCAGGCGCAAAAAACCCAAGCACCGGCCCTGGTAATAGATATATGTAGATTTTGAAAAATGAAAACAAAATTACGACAAGCGCGAACGTACCCTTTTTCGCGAAAAAGTATCATCGTATTCACATGATTTTTTTCTACTAAATGGTATCCAAAATGATACGAACGTATCCAAAGTGGCAGCACTGGTTTCAGAGAGTGGGGTTATCCCCACTAGCCACTATGATCCAGGGTATTTGCAGAAAAAAGAAACGTGGGTGACTCCATTTAGAAGAGTAGCTTCTAAGAATGAGAAAAATTCATTTTGTAGCGTTTTGCGATTTACAATGTTTTTTTGAGTTATTTTATTCTTAGGGAATCAAGTTTTTTACTTTAATTTTTACTGCACACCGAATACTATTTCAGATAACATAACCTCCAGATGCTATCGTACAAAACCAGAGAGAAGGAGTAGTAGAAGAGCCCGAAATCAACAGCAAATACGAAAAAATAAAAAAAAACAGCGTACAGGAGGCAGCAGAAGAGGCCCTAGGCTGGGCTCCCAGACAGACTAGAATTGACTGGTTTGATCAGGATTTTAGAGCTGCAATTGAAGAACGAAACCAAAGCCACCGGGAGTACATCGCAAGGCCCACAAGAGCAAGGATGGAAGTCTTTAAGCAAAAAAGAAGAACTGCAAACAAGCTGTGCAGAGAAAAGAAAAGAGAGTATCTAAACAGCCGGATCCTACAGATACAGGAAGACTTCAACGAAGGGAGAATTAGGCAAGCTTACAAAGGAACATGCCAGATCAGCAATAAGTTTCAGCCAAGAACAGATATCTGCAGAGACCCGGATAGGAAAGGAAAGATGGAGTATGGAGACAATATTTTCAAAATTTATTGAACCCAACCCAAGGAATAAACGAAGACTCACAGGCCGATGCAATGGTAATCCCTCAAGATAGTATTCCAATAGAACCACCAACACTGGATGAGGTACGGGAGGCTGTGAAAAGACAAAAAAGCAACAAATCCCCAGGCATTGATGGAACCGCAGCTGAGCAACTAAAGGAAGGAGGACCGCAACTCTTAAGAAACTAACACGAGCTCATATACATCATCTGGAAGGAAGAAGTTATACCAGATGACTGGAAGAAAACGATTATATTTCCAATCTACAAGAAGGGAGATAAATAAACTTGTAAAAACTACAGAGGCATCTCACTCCTCAGCACCAGCTACAAAACCAAAAACTAGAACCAAGGCCTTATAGGAGAATATCAAGCTGATTTCAGGACAAACAGGTCAACATTGAACCGACTGCTGACCTTAAGGCAAATTCTGGAGAAAACCTGGAAAGGAATATAGATATGTATATTAGGGTGGAGTGAAAAAACTGTTTTTTTTAAAACGGCTAGGGCATACCTGCAGAAAGTTGTCATTTTAGCTTACAAATGAAGACAAAAAATATTATTCACCTCATTGCATGTTAAGAGGTGCCCCAGATGGTATAAAGATTTAAAAAAAATTACAAAATCAGCCTTTTGCCCACCTCGAAGATTGGTTTTTTTTATTTATGTTGTAGTCAAAATAAACATTACAATTCTTAATTTTGGCTCTTTTTAAACACAAACAAAACTATAACGCAAGTTTTAGAACAAAACTTATCATGCAAACTACAAACAAGATATTTTTTACCATTTTTACAAATTTTAAGAAAACCTCATATTTATGTATAAATGCGGGAATGCGGGAATGCGGGAATGCGGGAGTGCGGGAGTGCGGGAATGCGGGAATGCGGGAGTGCGGGAATGCGGGAGTGCGGGAGTGCGGGAATGCGGGAATGCGGGAGTGCGGGAATGCGGGAGTGCGGGAATGCGGGAGTGCGGGAATGCGGGAGTGCGGGAATGCGGGAGTGCGGGAATGCGGGAATGCTGGAGTGCGGGAGTGCGGGAATGCGGGAGTGCGGGAATGCGGGAGTGCGGGGATGCGGGAGTGCGGGAATGCGGGAGTGCGGGAATGCGGGAGTGCGGGAATGCTGGAGTGCGGGAGTGCGGGAATGCGGGAGTGCGGGAATGCGGGAGTGCGGGAATGCGGGAGTACGGGAATGCGGGAGTGCGGGAATGCGGGAATGCGGGAATGCGGGAATGCGGGAGTGCGGGAATGCGGGAATGCGGGAGTGCGGGAATGCGGGAGTGCGGGAATGCGGGAATGCGGGAGTGCGGGAATGCGGGAGTGCGGGAATGCGGGAGTGCGGGAATGCGGGAGTGCGGGAATGCGGGAGTGCGGGAATGCGGGAGTGCGGGAATGCGGGAGTGCGGGAATGCGGGAATGCGGGAGTGCGGGAATGCGGGAGTGCGGGAATGCGGGAATGCGGGAGTGCGGGAATGCGGGAATGCGGGAGTGCGGGAATGCGGGAGTGCGGGAATGCGGGAGTGCGGGAATGCGGGAATGCGGGAATGCGGGAGTGCGGGAATGCGGGAGTGCGGGAATGCGGGAGTGTGGGAATGCGGGAGTGCGGGAATGCGGGAATGCGGGAGTGCGGGAATGCGGGAGTGCGGGAATGCGGGAGTGCGGGAATGCGGGAATGCGGGAGTGCGGGAATGCGGGAATGCGGGAGTGCGGGAATGCGGGAGTGCGGGAATGCGGGAATGCGGGAGTGCGGGAATGCGGAAATGCGGGAGTGCGGGAGTGCGGGAGTGCGGGAATGCGGGAGTGCGGGAATGCGGGAATGCGGGAGTGCGGGAATGCGGGAGTGCGGGAGTGCGGTAATGCGGGAGTGCGGGAATGCGGGAGTGCGGGAATGCGGGAATGCGGGAGTGCGGGAGTGCGGGAATGCGGGAGTGCGGGAATGTGGGAATGCGGGAGTGCGGGAATGCGGGAGTGCGGGAGTGCGGGAATGCGGGAGTGCGGGAATGCGGGAGTGCGGGAATGCGGGAATGCGGGAGTGCGGGAATGCGGGAGTGCGGGAGTGCGGGAATGCGGGAGTGCGGGAATGCGGGAGTGCGGGAATGCGGGAATGCGGGAATGCGGGAGCGCGGGAATGCGGGAGTGCGGGAATGCGGGAATGCGGGAGTGCGGGAATGCGGGAATGCGGGAATGCGGGAGTGCAGGAATGCGGGAGTGCGGGAATGCGGGAGTGCGGGAATGCGGGAATGCGGGAATGCGGGAGTACGGGAGTGCGGGAGTGCGGGAATGCGGGAGTGCGGGAATGCGGGAATGCGGGAGTGCGGGAGTGCGGGAATGCGGGAATGCGGGAGTGCGGGAATGCGGGAGTGCGGGAATGCGGGAGTGCGGGAATGCGGGAGTGCGGGAATGCGGGAGTGCGGGAATGCGGGAATGCGGGAGTGCGGGAATGCGGGAGTGCGGGAATGCGGGAGTGCGGGAATGCGGGAATGCGGGAGTGCGGGAATGCGGGAGTGCGGGAATGCGGGAGTGCGGAAATGCGGGAATGCGGGAGTGCGGGAGTGCGGGAATGCGGGAGTGCGGGAATCTAAATTATCTAAAATCTTAGGGTCAAATATGAAAGTTATAAACATATAGTGCCCCATTTATACATAAATATGAGGTTTTCTTAAAATTTGTAAAAATGGTAAAAAATATCTTGTTTGTAGTTTGCATGATAAGTTTTGTTCTAAAACTTGCGTTATAGTTTTGTTTGTGTTTAAAAAGAGCCAAAATTAAGAATTGTAATGTTTATTTTGACTACAACATAAATAAAAACTAGTGGGATGTTGTGCCTAGAGACTAGCCACTAATTACGCTTTTTCATGGTATTATTTCTGTTGAATAACACTTCAGATTGGATGACAATATATTAAGTGGATATTGATCCGCACTCACTTCCGACCCGCCGGATCTGGGAATCGAGGCCACTGCCCAAAACAATTACTCAAAAATTATGGAAAAACAAAATAATATGGCCTCGATTCCCAGATCCGACGGCGCGGAAGTGAGTGCGGATTTGACACTTTGCGATTCTCAAATTCGCAGTCGCGGATTTAATTAAATCAAAAATTCGGAGTAAAGACTCACACGCTAATGAAATACCCGATGTCGGATTATCTTAGGCGCATTTGTGGTTTCAAATCCTCAGAAAATTTGTTGCGGATCACACTTTTAAAGCACGGAAAATGTCAAAGAGAGATTCGCGGTTGCAGATTTGAGAATCGCAAAGTCTCAAACCCGCACTCACTTCCGACCCACTGGATCTGGGAATCGAGGCCAATAAATCGAAAGTGTCAAATTGAAAAAAAAAAAAAAAAAAAAAAACAAAACACATCACACATGTAAACACTATATAATTATGTAAAACCAAAGCCTTCTATATTTACAAGCCATGCTGTAGGTGTGTGTGTGTGGTTGTATGAAGTCCCAACTTAAATTCGTGAAATATCGAAGTCCCATTAAAATCAAAGGGAAAGAAGTTTTCGTTCCGCGGAAAGTGCTGTTTCGAGTGTGATTTTATTGAAAATAAGAGCTATTCCATCAATGTAAAAAACGTACAATAATGCAAAAAGTACCCAATTTACCTGTCATAAATTTGCAATTTAAATAAATAGTGTTATTAATAAGATTTACGGGGTTTATGTTGGCAATGGAGAAAAAAATATCAAAATCCCTTTGATAACGAGGAAAACAAGTGTTTCGTGCCGCGGAAAGTTTTCTATTAATGAAAGTGCCGGGATTTTTTGTTAAAAATAATAGTTTTTTTATAAAGATAAAAGCAAAATTTTCGTTTATTACATTTATACATTACATTATTTACGTTACATTTATTATTTACATTATTATCACAACTTTATAATATGTAGTTAATAAATGTTACAATTAATGTCCATAATTTTTGTTTTTATTTGGTTTAAAAAAGATTTTATCCCTAATAATTTATTCCCAATAAACGTACATAACCGCACTCCACACAGTCTGACAGCAAAATTGAAGTCCCATGCACCTTTGAATGTGAGTGTGAAATTTTGTTGTGCATGGCTTGTAAATATAGAAGGCTTTGTGTAAAACGAATCTAAAAATTTTTCTATGGATTGGAGGCAAATCTAAAATCACTTTGCACAGCAGAATTAGGTGTATTATTTTACTTAAACATACATTATTGTTAAAAATTCAGCTTACCGCGCCTTTTGTATTTATTTACACTTCAATTTAACTTTATTTTTTATTTTTAAAGAAAATATTATCATGCACGCACTTCACTTTTCTTTAAATGTAGAACATCTACTGAAAAACACAGGCACCTGTTTATCCATAGCATATATGCACGTGCACGCACACAAGTACCCCCACTTCGCAAGAGACCAACACCAATAATTACCCGCCAAAAATATGAAAGAATTGATATATTTTAATTGCACCCCATCTATGACAAAGAATAGTAAACACCATCTATGGCAATATTACATTACTCTTCGTTTTACCTATGATTATCAATTTCCATAAAATATACAAAATACATTTCATAAATAATAGAAAATCTGTTGTCATAATTCAGTTGTTTACTTCCTTCTAAAGTTTATACATATCTTGCATTGGAATGTACCTTTTTATGAAAGCATGAATAAATAGGTTTATTGCCACATTCCTACGAGTTAGAGTTTGGAGTAATGGGTTGGTGCTAGCTCGGGGTGCGACAGGACCCGGGTTCGATACTGGTGATGGCCGCGTACTATTTTTTTTTAAGTTATGATGATTTTGGTAGTGTTTGTTAAATACTTTGTTAAGTTTTAGATTACGCAAAGTCTCACAACTTATAACCTACATAAGCCTTTAACAAAAACTTTGCAAGATTAATTATACATATATAGCGTTGGTCAGTGTAATACTTATGAATCTCCATGGCCAAACTAGGATACAGCATTATGACAATAATTAAATCAATGCAACGTGAAATAAAAGTTTTAGTTAAAAACGGATTTGGCTTATTTAGCTTATTATAGATTGAGTTATAGCTCACAATTGAATATGTCCCAAAGGTTTTAATTAGTCGCCGCTTTGAGATTTTATCATCAACGCAGGCTTAGTTTATTATACTACAATAAATCATCATAACTAAAAAAGCTAAAAAAAAGTACTTAAAAAATTCATCAAGAATCGAACCTGGTGTCCTTTCGCACCCCGATCTAGCGCCTTCCCATTACTCCAAACACTAACTCGTAGGAATGTGGCAATAAACCTATTTATTCATGCTTTCATAAAAAGGTACATTCCAATGCAAGATATGTATAAACTTTAGAAGGAAGTAAACAACTGAATTATGACAACAGATTTTCTATTATTTATGAAATGTATTTTGTATATTTTATGGAAATTGATAATCATAGGTAAAACGAAGAGTAATGTAATATTGCCATAGATGGTGTTCATTATTTTTGTCATAGATGGGGTGCAATTAAAATATATCAATTCTCTCAAATTCTTGGCGGGCAATTATTGTATAATTCTTTCAGCAGCATCTCCATGAAAGATGCGTTAGTTTTTCGAGTTATTTGTTTGAATATTTTCGCAATTCTTCACAATCTTCACTTAATATATTGTCATCCAGACTGAAGTGTTATTCAATAGAAAGAATACCACGAAAAAGCGTAATTAGTGGCTAGTCTCTAGGCACAACATCCCACTTTTGTTTTGTTATTCTGAAGAGATACATACAAATTTAGTTAATAAAAACTTAAAAATATGCTTTTAAACAAAGGGCTGCAAAATTTTTTAGATATGGGGCAAATCGTTTGTAAAATTTTTGTAAAATATTAAAAATTCTGGAAAAATCACTTCCTTATATTCATGGACTATAAGGACGGTCTTAAATACATCGTTCGTGAAATTTATAAATTTTCATTCATTTCAGTAAGCGTTTATATGCCCTGGTAAAATTTAGATATCTACTTTTCGTTTTAAACCTACCAAATGTTTCGTTTAAATCATACATATTTTTTGTGACAAATCCACAGCGAAGTTCGATAAAATTAAATTTTTGTTTTGGTCTACAGCACCACCTACATGACTAAAAACTATAATAAAATGAACAGCATATAAAATATGCATATAAACAAATAAATACTTTATATTATTTCCGCGAAATTTCTTAATGATTTATAAAGCCGCCGAAGAGCCATAAAACCTCAAGAAAATGATTTTTTTGCACTTCTAATTAAATAAATGTTTATGTTCTCCTGAGTATCATTATTAAATAATATAATTTTTAGTGAGAAATAGAATTAAAACATGTTACACCGAAGTAAAAAAAAAATTTTTATTTCACCATTTTGCGGTCGGGGATTGAACTTGGTTCGCCTGGGATAAGACTCCAGCGCCTTACCTCTAGGCTACCGATATTTTATTAGAAATCTCTTTTTTGTTGTTTAAATATACTTCTGGTTGATTGTGACAAATCCACAGCGAAGTTCGATAAAATTGAATTTTTGTTGTGGTCTACAGCACCACCTACATGACTAAAAACTATAATAAAATGAACAGCATATAAAATATGCATATAAACAAATAAATACTATATATTATTTCCGCGAAATTTCTTAATGATTTATAAAGCCGCCGAGGAGCCATAAAAACTCAACAAAAATGATGTTTTTGCACTCTTAATTAAATAAATGTTTATGCTCTCCTGAGTATCATTATTATATAATATAATTTAGTGAGAAATAGAATTAAAACATGTTACACCGAAGTAAAAAAAAAAATTATTTCACCATTTTGCGGTCGGGGATTGAACTTGGTTCGCCTGGGATAGGACCCAAGACCCTTACCTCTAGGCTACCGACAAATGAACTTTATTAGAAATCTCTTTTTTGTTGTTAAATATACTTTTGTTGTTAAATATACTTCTGGTTGAAATTTCCAGACCATTTTCTCAGTTTTTGGTCTTTTGACCAAGAGCTACATTTTGAGATATTTCCCAAGTCTGTATCTGCAGTACTTTCAGAGATGAAAGTAGGCTTCAGACGGACAGACGGACAGACGGACAGACGGACAGACGGACAGACGGACAGACGGACAGACGGACAGACGGACAGAGCCTCTGTATAAGCTTTTTTTTTTTGAAAAAGCTAAAACCAATCTTCGAGGTGGGCAAAAGGCTGATTTTGTAATTTTTTTTAAATCTTTATACCATCTGGGGCACCTCTTAACATGCAATGAGGTGAATAATATTTTTTGTCTTCATTTGTAAGCTAAAATGACAACTTTCTGCAGGTATGCCCTAGCCGTTGTAAAAAAAACAGTTTTTTCACTCCACCCTAATGTATATACCAGATGGTGGTCAGTCATCAGCGGAATAGGGGGAATAACATGTAGCATAACATGCACGTGCCGTAACTATTTCGGACGGATGGAAGTGCGATCATAACCTCCTTGCGGTGGCCACTGGTAACTATTCTATGAGAGAGGATAGGCTAATATGATCGGGCTAGTCCCTTCCAAGTAAGGTTGGCGTGAGGCTAATAACCTCACCCGTAAAAAACAATTATTACGGAACGAGCAACATGCCTCGGATACTGGAATAAACGACGACGACCACGGCAACGAAAAAGGCAAAACGATTTACGAATTTTTTCATGGAATGTTCGAACTCTGTACAGAACTCGAGCTTCAAAACATCTGGCCGATACCCTGTCAAAGTATAAAGCTGACATTACCGCCATTCAGGAGATGAGATGGACAGGGAATGGCGTTTTGCAAAAACCTGAGTATGACGTATATTACAGCTGTCATACAAAACACCATGTTCTAGGAGTAGGTTTTATGGTTAGCAAAAGAATGAAGCCTGCCATTATCGGCTTTAAAGCAATAAACGAAAGGCTTTTAGGAGTTAGCTTCCTAATAGTTTTTGCTGTCTTCCAATAATGAAAAGTCTTGTCTTGATTAATAACTTTATAAGTATATTTTTATTTGTATACAGACTTTACACTTTCCATTTAGTTTGCGTAATTTAACATTTATTTTTATTTTACACTTATTTATTGGCACGTTGGTTATTTCAATAATTAAGGTAAAATTTTAGTAACTCGATATATCTTTTTTATTTACATCTCGTTGACAACTGGTTAGATTTTTATTTTTGAACGTCAAAAGTTTTTAATTTATTTTTTCTTACTTAGCCTCGGTCGACTGCGTTTTTTGTAACAAGTCTCCTTGACTAAGTACGACCGGAAGTAGTAGGACGATGTCCCTACATACTCCCCTCCCAGCGTAGCGTTACATGAAGTGTACCGAGCGAATTGATGCTGCTTCAACGCCTCGGTCACACTCAAAAGCAGGTTTTAGTCGATCGATAGTTATCGACTTATTTGTGTCATTTATGTTGACGACGAAATGTTTACGTAATCTTTTGATTACTTTGAATGGCCCTTCGTATGGTGTTTCAAAAGGCCGTCGGACGCGATCGGTACGTATGAAAACATACTCCGCGTTCTCTAAGGCGTTCGGCACGTACACATCATTTTGAACTGACTGTCGGGGCTGTGTCGCCGACAGACCTTTCATGTGTGTGCGAAGACGTGTTAGAAATTCTGAGTGCTCTATTGGGTTCTCATCCGTTGGGATGGAAATTGAATTGGGAAGCCTCAGATTCTGTCCATAGACAAGCTCTGCTGGTGAGCATTGTAAATCGGTTTTAATTGCCGAGCGAATACCTAATAAAACAAAGGGCAAATCCTCACTCCAATGAGTAGTGTTGTCCCTTGCCATTAAGGCCGCTTTCAGTTGTCTATGGAATCGCTCTACCATCCCATTTGCTTGTGGATGGTAGGCGGTGGTACGTATCCTATGCGTACCTAGAAGTCTTGTGACTTCATTGAATAGTTTCGATTCAAATTGCGACCCTTGATCTGTTGTAATTTCAAGTGGTGCGCCAAATCTTGGGACGTACTCGGTGACAAAATGTTTGGCCACCGTAGTAGCAGAGATGTCTCGAATTGGATATGCTTCCGGCCATCTCGTAAATCGGTCTACGATTGTTAGGATGTATGAATATCCTCGAGATGGGGGCAATGGTCCAACAATATCCATATGGATATGTTCAAATCTATTATTTGGTGGGTTAAAAGCTTCATGTGGAGATTTGGTGTGTCTCGAAACTTTAGATTTTTGGCAACCTATGCAGGATCTAGACCAGTTGTTACAGTCTTTATTGATCGCTGGCCAAAAATATTTTTTAGTAATAGCTTGCCTTGTGGCACGTATGCCTGGATGCGACAAGCTATGTTCAGCATTGAATGCTAATTTTCTTAATGATGAAGGTATGTATGGGCGTAATGTACCCGTGCTTATCTCACACCAAACTTCATGAGTTGTGAAAGGAATTGGTGTGAGTATTAGTTTTACCTTCGAGCTACTACTGGGGTGCTCTTGGAGTCGTTGTAACTCTTTGTCACCTTCTTGTGCTTTCGCCAGATGTGGCAAATCGAAGGTGATTGTGTCAACGTTGTCGGCCGCTAATGAGCGAGATAAATAATCTGCGACAACGTTTTGTTTCCCAGAGACATGTCTGATGTCTGTTGTGAACTGGGAAATTAGGCTCAGGTGTCTTGTTTGGCGGGGAGATCTTTCGGTTTTTGTGTGAAGGGCATGTATTAAAGGTTTGTGGTCAGTGTAGACCACGAAATTTCTTCCTTCAACAAAGTACCGAAAATGTTTTATTGCTGCGAAGATTGCGAGTAGTTCGCGATCAAATGCAGAATAATTTCGTTCAGCAGATGATAGCTTCTTGGAAAAGAAAGCTAATGGTTGCCATCTGTGACCGTTAAATTGTTCCAGCACAGCTCCGATAGCAAAATCGGAAGCGTCAGTTGTGACGCTATATTTAGCATCCTCTAGTGGATGTATCAGCATTACTGCTGCAGCCAGCAACTCATTCCTTGTATATATGTACATATATTAAAATAAATAAAATGTAAATATTATACAATTTTTGGCTAGTGGCCAACCAGGCCACTACAGGCTATACTCCCTTCGTGTGCGAGGTAAATTTAAGAACATCAGCCTCATAAACGTTCACGCACCTACAGAAGAGTCCCCGGATGATGATAAAGAAGAATTCTTCGAATTAGTTGAACGGGAACTTAATGCCTGCCCCAGGTATGATGTAAAAATCATACTGGGAGATCTGAACGCCAAAGTAGGCCGGGAGCCCATATACAGGCAATATGTCGGCAACCACAGCTTGCATGAAAACGCTAATGACAATGGACAGCGAGTTGTAGAGATGGCAGCAAGTAAGAACTTGGTCGTTGCAAGTACTAGATTTGCGCGTAAAGATATCCATAAAGCCACCAGGGTATCTCCTGATGGAGCCAACCAAATAGATCATGTGTTGATAGACCGCCGCCACCTTTCGGGTCTGATGACGGTACGAACGTACCGAGGTGCCAACTTCGACTCGGATCACTATCTTGTTGGTATGGTGCTCCGAGAGCGCATTACAACGCTGAAAATCTTTGTATCCGCTGATCAGGCTCGAATCAACACAGCTGCTCTACGCAATGAAATGGCCAGAAACAGCTACGGTCATGCATTAGAACTCGCCCTAAGTCCTGGGGATGAGATGCCGGGCGTCGACGAGAAATGGACCCGCCTTAAAAATACTGTCATTAGTACTGCTGACTCCATCTTAGGCAGAAGTCGTAAAGATCGGAACGACTGGTTCGATAATGAATGCAAGCTGGCAACTGAACGTAAGAATGCTGCGTACCGAGCCATGCAGCAGTCTCAGAGAACACGGGCACGCGAAGAGAACTATAAAGAGCTCAGAAAAGAAGAAAAGAGAATTCACAGACGAAAAAAGGAAGCCTGGGAAAAACATCTCGTCTGTGAGCTAGAACAGTACAGAGAACGACGGCCGCACCAGGCGCGGGAGTTCTACCAAAGAGTCCGCAGTATGACGCAATTCACACCACGTTGCACATACTGCAAGGACAAAGAAGGGAATCTGATCACCGATCCTAAAGGCATCTTGGAGCGATGGGAAGAGCACTTTCATGAATTGCTAAATGGCGAGCTAACTGAGGATTCGGAGGCTCCACCAATATCTGATGACAATGCTATGCTGCCGCCACCAACCATAGAAGAAGTTAGCAGAGCCATCAGCCGGCTCAAAAACAACAAGGCCTCGGGTGCAGACGGCATCGCAGCGGAGCTGGTTAAATATGGAGGGCCTACATTACACCAAGCGATTCATGAATTGATTGTGCAAGTATGGGAGCAGGAAGTGATGCCAGAAGACTGGAGAAAAGGCATCCTCTGTCCGGTACACAAAAAAGGAGATATCACAGCGTGCACTAATTATCGCGGTATAACGTTGTTGAGTACCGTGTATAAGATATTCTCCGCTATCCTACAAAACAGGATGGCCCCATACGCCAGAAACATGATAGGCCATTACCAGTGTGGCTTCAGCCCAGGCAAATCAACGACTGATCAGATTTTCACCTTGAGGCAGGCTATGGAAAAATGTCTAGAGTTTCAAAACTCAATTCAACACCTCTTCATAGACTTTAAAGCCGCCTATGATAGCATAGCCAGGGTAGAACTCTACAAAGCCATGAGAGAATTCGGCATCCCCAACAAACTGACAAGACTATGTAGGTTGACCATGATCAATGTGTCAAGCCAAGTAAAGGTATCCGGAACACTGTCCAGACCTATCAACATCTATAATGGACTCCGACAAGGGGACGGTCTGGCCTGCCTCCTTTTCAACCTGGCGTTGGAGAAAGTGATCCGAGATTCGGGCGTGACATCAAGGGGTACAATCCTCCACAAGTCCACCCAATTACTGGCTTACGCAGACGACATTGACATCATTGGAAGAACAACAACAGCTGTACAAGAATCTTTCACTCAGATTGAGCAAGCGGCAGGAAATCTGGGACTGCACATCAACGAAAGCAAAACAAAGTACATGGTGGACTTGTCTGGAAGAACACCTAGCATTGGTCCCACAATCAAGGCAGCGGAACACGAGTTTGACGTGGTAAAATCATTTACCTACCTTGGGTCAATAGTGGCAGCCGACAATAGCATGGAACCAGAAATACGCGCACGACTGCTAAAAGCCAACAAAGCCTACTATAGTCTGTCAAGGCTCTTCAAATCCAAATATCTAACCATAACGTCTAAACTTTTACTATATAAGATGATGGTCTTACCCGTTCTCACATATGCATCCGAAACGTGGGTACTTAGCAAAAAGCACTCAAACCTCTTGGGCGTGTTTGAGAGGAAAATACTTCGGAGGATTGTTGGCCCCGTATGTGAGGAAGGACGATTCCGGAGACTCTACAACGACGAGATCTACGAGCGCTATCGCGACATAGATGTTGTGAAAAATGTTGTGGGCAAGGCATCTAGCTCGTATGAGTGAAGATGAGCCTGCTCGGAAAGTTCTCTGCGGTAAGACCTATGGGGTGCGACAGCGAGGGAGGCCCAACCTTCGCTGGAAGGATGGCGTGGACCAGGACGCTCAGAGTTTAGGGATGCCAAACTGGATGACATCGGCTCAGAATCGGGACCGGTGGAGAGAACAGTTGCGCGAGGCCAGGACCGGATCCCGGTTGTAGAGCCGTTAAAGAAGAAAGAAGAATATACCAGATATTTGTCGACTTTCAACAGGCATATGGCTCGATAAACAGAGGGAGGTTGTACAGGATCCTATTGGAATTAGAAGTCCTTCCAATCTGGTACGACTGATAAAGTGTGCAACGAATAGCTCCCTGGCGAAAGTATGGATCCAAAATGTAGTAACAGAAGAGTTCGAAGTACGACAAGGTCTTAGGCAAAGAGATGGACTAGCCCCATGCTTTTCAACTTGGCCTTTGAATTGGTGATAAGAACGCAGTATGTACAACTACTTGGATATGCGGATGACGTGAACATCGTGGGAAGGTCCTTCTTGGCAGCAAAAGAAGTATATGTCGAATTAAGAGAGGCGGCCAAGGACATAGGACTGAACATCAACGAAGAGAAAACAAAGGTGATGCAACAATCCAGAGCTGGAAGGTTTAGAATGGGAAGAAATATAACCATCGACGAACACAATCTACAAGTAGTCGATAAAACATTCTACCTTGGGTCTACAATTACAGAAAGAAACGATGAAAAGGAAGAAATAGCTAGACGAATACTACTGGCTAATAGAGCATTTTATGTCCAAAAACAAATCTTGCACTCAAGATTTGTGAAAAGGAAAACGAAACTCTCACTCTACAAAACAGTAATACGACCAGTACTGTGATATGGCAGCGAGACTTGGACTATGACCCAGGACATAGACGAACGAGTTAACAGGTTTGAGAGGAAAGTTCTCAGATGTATAATAGGCCCAACGAGAGAGGATGGAATATGGCGAAGGAGATACAGCAACGATACAACAAATTAACAGACTGAGACTAGTCGGCCACGTAATCTGGATGCAAAGTCTAGTAATAACAAGTCTTTCATCTTCATACAAAATTTTCTCCCTGTTAGTTGTGTGCGTGCATATATGAACATCACTGCTGAGCAAAACTCAACGCATACTTCGTGAATTCAGCGAGACAAAGCCAGATTCTCTCTTTACGATAAAGTATGCAGAACAGAAAAGGAAAGAAAATTTAATCAACTGTTTCGTTTCATAAATCAAAACAAACGAGCAAATATGCACCAATACATTAAGTTTATTCCCATATAAACTCATAAAAGTTTAGCTGTTTAGTTGTATGCAAACGCGTATAAAAATGTTGCATTCTCTCTCTGATAGCCAGACATCGTCATTTGAAAAACTTGTGCATATAGCTGTTCGCCTTCCACTCATTAACTATACAAGTATATGAAAATGAAAGACTTGTTAATTTCTAGACTTTGTCTGGATGTAGGGCAATCGTATCCAATGTTACCGTAAGTTGAATTTTGAGAATAGTAAAATCTACTACCTTTTTGAAAAATTCAAAGGATTGGCCTTGTGAAATGGTGAATGCAGGACGAATCGGAAATTGAATTGAGAAAATTCGGCGGAGACGATTAAGTTGATTAAGTTTCAGAGGGTTAACCGTTCGATTCGTCGACAGGAACATGGCCATTACCGAAAGTCAGCAATTGCTTAAAGCAATCTTTGGCAAATGAATTGTTTTAGCAAGGCAACTCGCGCGTTTGTCGTCAGCTGTCGTTTCTTCATAAAGCGTCACAGAGTCGACGATTTGAGGCAAGCGGTTATTTGATCGACAGCGCTGAATCTTGGAATGACTGATAGTGTTTGGCGGAAATCGCGCCTCCAAAACATCTTGAGTCATTGCGAGGATCTTTCGCTTGAGTGCCTCCAATGCGCGTTTGTGCGCTATTGTGCATTCATCCCATATGATGATTTTATTTGCTACCAAAACTTTTGCCATTTCTGAGTGTTTCGCAATGTTACATGTCGTTTTTTCAATCGTTTGAAGGTTCAATGGCGATTTCAACATGAAAACGTGGCCGCTATTCTAGAAAAAGCAACTGCTATAAAGGATGTTTTCCCAATTCCACCTGGCACACCGGGGAAAAAAGGCCACCTTTTCCATAATCCATTGCCTTCATTAACGTATCGTACACTTCCTTCTGTTGGGTGTTCAACAGTCGTACATTCGCTCGAACCGATTGGTTCAATACATCTGGATCGTGCTCACGTTCACGGTCCAATTTTCGATTGAAAGCGTCACTCATTTGATGGAGATGCAGAAACAATTTCTTCAGCGATTCAGAGTATCGTTTTCAATCAAATTGAGCTGTTGCAGCACGAAATGTTGGGAACATCTCACTATTGAAAGTTTGAAGTGATTCAAATGATGTTGGCCTACGAACTTTCACCAGCACTAATCGCAAGTGGAAGCATTCGTCACTTTTCGGATGAACTCTGCAAATGCGACCAAGAGTAGAACTCACATCCGGATGATCAGGAACCGCATCGCTTTGCTTCTGACGTTTTTCATTCTTCGATGAAGCGTTCCAAGTGTGATAACGGGGTATTTCAGAGTAGAGCAATGTTCGTACAAACGGATCGCTTTAACAAATCGAAAAGAAACTGGTCAAAGGTGTCGTTGGAGGTGTTTCAGCGCGTAGTGCAACCATTCGATGGATTGGAATAAACTCGTTGACCATTCTCAAGATGTACCGCCAAATATACAACAGTGGGATGACGCTCATAAATGGGAATCACTAAACACCAGCAATACGTCAAATCGCCTCATTGCAACTCACATATCGTGATATCAAATAAGCCGTTTTCTTTCGTGAAATATATCCGATGTTTTAATAGTTATTCTGTTATTCGGTGCGTAGGCAAATCCGAAAAATCAAAAATCATAAAAATCGGTTAAGCCGTTCTTAAGTTATAAACGGTGTAACTACCCCACTTTGTTGGATTAAAAGTATTCATTTTATTGCCGTAATTACATTGTAGTGCCATAATCAACGAAAAGTTATTCTAAGGCTGGGATCGATTTATCCATAATTAAAAAAAATTAGAATTATCGAAAAAAGGTAGTAGAATGATAATTTGATGTAGTAGTGTAGTAGATTATCATTTTTTCCTAAAAAGGTAGTAAAATCACTACATATGTAGTAGAACGGCCCAAAACGGCTTATGGTGGCAGAAATTCCAGGAAATAGACCAGTAGGTAGACCCAGGAGGAGATGGATAGACTCTGTGAGGCTGAGGTAGAGGCAATGCTCAACATTCGGAACTGGAGACATGCTGCAAGGGATCGTCAAACTTGGAGAAATGCCCTAGAGGATGCCAATGCTCGATTTGGGCTGTAGCGCCATTGGATGGATAGATGTAGATATTAAAGTGCATGTGATAATAATGCACTTTCAGAATTATGTTTTTAATATTGAATTGTGTTTGGTTTTAATAAGTTTTTGCGTGAATATTTAAGAAGTGCATTCCTTAATCTATCCTACGAATCCGTCAAACCGTAAAAACGTAAAAATATTTTGTAACACGTTGAATGCCATGCCATATTTTGTAACACGTTGAATGCCACCGGTGACCGGCGAAGCCAAGATTACTAGAAACACAAAATTGCAGTAAATGTTCAATAATTTTAAATTTTTCAATTTATCATGGTTACTGAAATGGTGTAAAGAAATTAATGCAGTATAGGGCAAACGGAAATATTTTTATTTATTCATAGTGCGTCAAAAGTCCGGCAACGGTCCGATATTACCTGAATGGTAGGTTTACGTGAAAAAAGTTTCGGACAAAAGCTGCTCAGCTTGAAGGATGGAATCGTTTGCAAACAAAACTCACCCCCACCTCTTCGCCCACTCGCAGAGGGTGGAGTGAATTTAAAATTGGCAACCCCGAAACAATTTTTATCCGAGCACTCTCAAAAATCATCAAAAATCAAAATTATTTCCCAAAAATCGTCTCATTTGGATGTGGAAGTAGGCTAATACCCCGGCTTCACCGCCAAAATTTCGCAAGTTCTAGCAAATTAGTCTACAGTACTTTAAAATTTCCTGATTTCCCATACTGTTACGGCGCAGCAGCGCGTAACAGATATCTTCAGCAAAAAAACCTAAAACACAACACAATACAATACAAACATGTAAACATAAACAAATAAACACAAATTACTAATAAAACAAAATATATTAAGCCTATAAAATACATTTCTAAAACTACAACTAAATTAAACTAATAAAATTAAAATAAACCTACATCTAAATAAAAACTAAATCTAACTACTTATTAACTAACTAACAAAGTACCTGCAAAGAGAAAATGATTAAAAATTGACCAACAATAAATATAATAAATAATTACCTGGAAGGCACCTGGACCAAGTGCCTTCAACCAAAAGAAGCAGGAAAAAACAGGGCTCAATATCTAAAATTAAATAAATAAAATAAAATAAATAAAATAAACGTTAAAAAATATATAAAAATATTCAAAACTAAATTCTACTTACCCAATTTTATTACGACATGTAGAAATGTCAATTTTCAACAGAAAGCTCAAAAGCTTAAAGCTGGGGTGAGATCAGAATAAAACAATTTGGTCTAAACTCAAAAGTTATACGACTTTAAACGTGTATAACAGCTTTCTCCCCCCCAGCTTTAAGCTTTCGATCGGATGCGTCTGATCTATAAAATTCACAGCAGCAGCACGAACTTGGCTTTTTAAGTTTCACATTCCGTCCAGTTTGATTCAGCTCGCGAAACGAAAACCAGACAGGCATTGACCGTCAAGGAAGAAGACCAGGAAAACATTTTTTTTTAAATTTTAATAATCATATTTAACAAAGACAGGCAAAGACCGTCCTTTATTTTCAGGGTCTGACAGGTATTTACCGTCATAATTAATACTTTGGCTGGCATTAGTCGCCAAATTAGGGACTTAGATAACCGACAGGTTTCACCGTCGGTTCGGGGGTTAGCTTAGTGAATAATTCTTGTGGTTACCGGTGGTGGAAACATCGTGGGAAAGGAATCTAGGAAATTTCCCAACAAATGTTATGGGGAGATTTCAAGAGTATTTTTACCTTGAAATTTCCAGTATAATATTTATAGGTTTGATTACTTTCATTGAATAAATTTAAGTAGGAGTTTTCAAAGGTGTGGATATACCTTGAACACTCCTAGAGGAATTATTCCAAAATTGGATGATTAAAGCACACCTCGCCAAGATATAAAGGCTGTTTTTTTATGTATTGGTGAAAGAGATTTATATTCACGGTTCCAAACACGGGTGATTCGAAATTCACCTTTGAGTGGAACAATTAGTCAAAGCTTTCAGAAAGTTTTCCTTGAATTTAAGGCGCCATAAAAGCAAGGTTGACATTAATTATTTTAAGCAATAGTGGCCAATTTTAAGCTCAATGAGCTACCATTAAAAATTGCAAGAAGCAAATCTTATACGGCGCTATTTGCGGTGAAAAAACAACCGTTGCAATTATTAAGTGTTGGCAGCCACGTCTGGTATAATCCGACGTAATTAAAAAGAGGAATTTTTCCATGATCACAAGGGAATTTCTCTGAGCTTTGATAGTTTAATAAATCTTTGGACAAATAATAATTATTATTTAATTACAGATATCCAGGAATTATCCGGATTTGTTATAAGATAATTTTAAATTGACCTTCAGTCAAATCAATTTGCATTTTTTGGTTAAAGTATTCAGTTAAAATAAGAATTTAAATAGATTTAATTAGCTTTTATAATATTTAGGAGAAATTATATTTGAATTTTAAACCACTCCTGCGTTTTTTATCAGAGACCTATCCTTTTACAGCATTTTTAGAGATTTGAAAATAATATTTAAAAATTTTATTATTTTCGGCGTCTCGCGCCGAAACATGGTCCTTCGAGCCGGATAGGTCGTGGTCAAATCAAATATAATTTCCGATAAAGTGCTAGTTGAAAGCTTTTTATTTTTCTTAAATTATTTAGTTTGTCCAAAGATTTAATTATTTGTTATTTGTCTAACCCCGTGATATTAATATAAAGCAAAAAAATGAAAGGTATTCTGAGGCAACAGATTGCCTTAAAGCGAGAATTGAATCAAACCTTATCCAACTACAAAAAGACACCTGTGGGTCGGAGAACCCGGGGGTATCTTTCGGGAAAGTTGGAATCGATAAAGTCCACATGGGAAAAATTTAAGGAAAACCATGATGAACTAGTTGTTGCAGATATCGATAGTATCGAAGATGAGAAAGTCCAAGCCGCCGTGTTGGCATATTCGGAAGGTATTCAGTACGAAGAATTCGAAGAAATGTATTCCGAATTCTATGGAGATTTAAAAGATGGGTTATTAGTCAGCTCGGGGACTGAACGTGAACAAGCGGGTTCACCCAAGGCAATTTTACAATTACCAACCTTGGACATCCCTAAGTTTGACGGGCAATACGCGTCGTGGAGAACTTTCCACGACAGATTTGTGTCGCTCATACATCATGAAGATCGACTCTCAACGGTAGATAAGATGCACTACTTGAAGAGTAGTCTTACGGGAGATGCCCGGAAGGATTTAGATTCCTTCGACACCACTGCTGCAAATTATATGGCAGCATGGGAGGTTTTGTGCAACCGGTATAACAAAAAAAGGTTGTTGATATATGCTCAGTTGAAGCTATTATTCAATCAACCAAAGATTAGGACGGAATCATACCGGGAAATACGGACAACTTTGGACGAGTTGCAACGTATACAGCACAATTTAAAGGCACTTAAAGTAGACATAGCCAATTGGGATCCCATCTTCGTGTTCATAACAGCGCAAAAGCTGCCGGAGAAAACACGGAGTTTATGGGAACAATTGATAGCGAAGTCAGACGAGCTGCCATCCTTAAAGGAATTGATTACGTTCATGGAGCAACGTTATCGAAGTCTAGAGGCAACCAAGGATATCCATCTGCATAAGCCAGGTAGCAATCCTCACAAAGCTGAGAAGAGTCATAGTAGACTTACGACCTACTATACAAACCAGCAGGATAATCATATTACCAGTAAAGGTAGGTCCCAACCGGCTTACAGGCATCATACAGCCCCGGGATATAAGGGACAAAACAGGAATGGCTATCAAAAAAGGTCAGACCACCCTGAGAAAGGGAAATTTATAAATCACTGCCCTATGTGCAGAGAAAAACATTTTTTAACAAGATGTCAACGGTTCAAAGAACTATCAGTTACAGCCAGAAGAAATTGGCTAATCAAACACAAGCATTGCGAAAGATGTTTGTGGAACCATGAAACTGCTGAATGCACCACCAAATTCGCGTGTAGGACGTGTGGTAGCCAGCATCACAGTTTGTTGCACGATCAAACTGATCAGGGCAATACAGCTAATTTACCTAGTGTCAGCACGGTCAACGAAATGACCGTGACTCAGTGTAACCACATTACGGATGTTACACAATCAATGTTGGCAACAGCCCTAGTGAAAGTGAGGGGCCGCAAAGGCGATGAGTTGACGTTACGGGCATTAATAGATCCCGGGTCACAAAGCTCATTTATTACGGAGGCTGCGTATCAAACTATAAGAGCGCAGACTTTCCCGGCTGATTTAAGTGTTTTTGGAGTAGCAGAAGCACAAGTCGCTACCGCAAATAAGGTGGCAAGATTTACGTTGTTGTCAACCAAAGGGGGTTACAAGAATAACATTGATGCGTACGTTATCCGGAGTATTACTAATATATTTCCACCAGAACGCACAATGAACAAGCACTGGCCACATATAGATGGGTTGGAATTAGCCGACCCAAAATTTATGAATCCAGGACGAATAGATATTCTCCTTGGAGTAGGAATATACGCGGATATCATTAGAAAGGGTCTGCGAAAGGGAATCAAAGGGGCTCCGGTGGCATTAAGGACAGCTCTAGGATGGATTGTGTTTGGGGAGGTGCAGTCAGCAAAAATACATCCTAAAAATATAAGTCTATCTGCATTTACGACGCAGCATGACGTGACATTAGAAGAGTTGAGCCGCCAAATTAAGGGGTTTTGGGAATGTGAAGAAATCCCTAAAGAAAGGCAATTGACCGGGGAAGAAAGGCAGTGCGAAGAATTTTATAATAAAACTACCATACGTAAGTCCAACGGGCAGTATGAAGTACGGATACCCTTTAAGGACGGTAACCCACCAAGTTTAGGGGAATCTCGGAGACAAGCCATGTCCAGGCTATTGCAGTCGGAAAAGAAGCTAGCCCAAAGGACAGAGTTGAAGGACTCCTATCAAAAATGTTTGCAAGAATATATAGAATTGAACCACATGAGTTCAGCAAATGAATTCGCAGACGAAAGGTATTATATGCCACATCATGCTGTAATTAAAGACAGCACCACAACTAAGGTCCGCATAGTTTTTGATGCCTCTGCAAAAACTACAAATGGGAAAAGCCTAAATGAGCAAATGCTGACAGGGCCAACGTTGCAGCCAAAATTATTTGCTACGCTTCTAAAGTGGCGGAAGTATCGGTATGCAATGACCGCGGACATTGAGAAAATGTATAGGATGATCCTTATCAACCCCTTGGATAGGAAGTATCAGACCATCCTGTGGAGGGCAAATATTAACTATCCTATACAAGAATACCAAATGAATACGGTAACATTTGGAACCACTTCAGCACCCTACCTTGCAATCAAAACCTTGCAAAGGTTAGCGGTCGATGACCACTCCTTGTTTCCTGAAGCAGCTAAGGTCGCCATGACTGATTTTTATGTGGACGATGTGCTTACAGGAGCGGATACGGTGCAAGATGCACAAATGTTGCAAGGGGATTTAATTAAATTATTGAAAGGAGGAGGATTTCATTTGCGGAAATGGGCCGCAAATCATGAATCGCTCCTAAACTCGATCCCAGCCGAGGATCTCGAGTTACAACTGCCCTTACAGGTAAGGGAAGAAAATCAGATAAAGGCACTTGGCATATATTGGCATCCAGTGGGGGATTATTTTTCATATGCAATCAATTGCGCAGAATTCAAGCCAGCTTCCACCAAAAGGAAAATTTTGTCGGAAGTGGCTAAGCTCTATGACCCACTAGGATGGATTGCGCCATGTGTAATTCTAGCGAAATTATTAATGCAAAAATTATGGATGGCTAGATATGATTGGGACGAGACGGTGGATCAAGACATTCGCGAAGAATGGAGCTTGTTCCAAGAGCAGTTACCACATATACAGCACATCAAAATTCCACGATGGGTGGACATTTTAAGCACCACGACGGAGTGCCAATTGATGGGCTTCTGTGATGCCTCGATCCGGGCATATGGAGCAGTGATATATATTAGGGTAATAAAAGAGGACAAAACCATCGACACGAAGCTGCTAATGTCCAGGACAAGAGTAGCACCTATTAAGCCGATGTCACTGCCGCGACTCGAATTATGTGGAGCCGTGTTATTAAGCAGACTGATGCGACAAGTGAGAGAGGACATGAAGCTGGGCAACATAGCATCACGATGTTGGACAGACTCCAAGGTGGTCCTAGCATGGATCAAGGGTTCGCCACAAAGATGGAAGACGTTCGTAGCGAACCGTGTTGTCGAGATACATGAGAATGAAGGTAACACAACATGGCACTACGTTCCTACAAAGGACAACCCAGCCGACATTGCATCTAGAGGAGTAATGCCAGCAAGGATCCAGGAACTGACAACATGGTGGCAAGGACCTGGCTGGATGCGGGAAGCAGAGGAAAGTTGGCCGCAGCGACCCTTGGATAATTTTCAAACTTCCATAGAAGCTAAAGGTAAAATTCAAGCCACATTAACGATGCAGTCAGCACCACAGGAGTGGTGGTTGAACTACTCATCATATTTAAAAACAATACGGATTATGGCTTATTGTTATCGGTTCGCCTACAACGCCAGACGAACCAAGGATAAACGTACGTTGCCGCTGTCAGCTGAGGAAATTAAAGAGGCAAAGGGAAACCTCGTTAAACTAGTACAACGACAAGCCTTTGCCCAGGAATATGAGCAGCTGCAAGGCACAAAATCAGTAAAGAAACAGAGCACATTGTTTCGATTGCAACCCTTTATGGCAGAGGATGGCACGATAAGAGTCGGAGGTAGACTACAATATTCTGAACTTCCTTATGATGCAAAACATCCTCTGATCATCCCCAAGCACCACCATGTAACAAATATAATCATTGATCATTACCATAACAAAACATTACATGGTGGAGCACAGATGGTGTTAAATGCAACACGATCCCAGTATTGGATCATAAATGGTATGTCAGCTGTAAAAGAAAGAATACACAAATGCGTAAAGTGCATTAGGTATCGAGCGACAGCACCAACCCAACTGATGGGAAATCTACCAAGTGTAAGAATTACGCAAACAAACCCATTCGAAAACGTTGGAATAGACTATGCTGGGCCAATCGACATAAAAATGTCGAAACATAAGGGCGCCAAAATATATAAAGGATATTTTTGTGTATTTATTTGCATGGCAACCAAAGCCGTTCATATCGAGGTGGCCTCAGATATGTCCACAGATGCTTTTTTGGCTGCCCTCAGACGGTTTATAGGAAGACGAGGCCTTTGCAAACACATTTATTCAGACAATGGGACAAATTTTGTGGGCGCGAATAAGCGATTAAAAGATCAAACCAACAAGGCCACAGATGAGGTCGCAAGGAATGCAGCCGAGGAATTAGCTAATGATGGCATACAGTGGCACTTCAACCCTCCGACCGCTCCTCACTTCGGAGGACTCTGGGAAGCAGGGGTAAAAAGTATTAAGCATCACTTGAAGAGAGTTGCGGAAGGAAAAATACTTACCTTTGAGGAGCTTAATACGTTGTTAATACAAATAGAGGCCTGCCTCAACTCACGCCCATTGTGCCCTCTATCAGCAGACCCCTCTAAATTAGATGTATTAACACCAGGACATTTCTTAATCGGAAGAGATTTAAATACAATGCCCGAATCCAATGTAGATGACCAAGTCTCCTATGTTGATCGTTGGAAATATGTCCAACAGACTATGCAACAGTTTTGGAGGCAATGGTCAAATGAATACCTCCTTCAGTTGCAGAAAAGGAATAAATGGGTACTACAACAACCTAACCTACAAGTAGGACAATTAGTCGTAATTATGGACCAAAATAAGTCACCGTCGCAATGGCCCCTTGGAAGAGTGGAAAAGGTCCACCCAGGGCCTGACGGTCAGGTAAGGGTTGTTACGATCAAAACACAAACAACACATATTAAACGACCCATTACAAAATTATGCCCTTTGGTAGCATAACACATTCAAACGTGTGTATATCCCTTTGTGTAACGTATATCAAAAGCTAAAGCAATATGCAGCCTTATGTGCATGTACCCATAGTATTAGGGTTCTTATTACTAAATTAAATTCGAAATTACAATCATATTGAAATATGAGAATAGAATAGATTTAAAATAATAATAATAAATGAATTTGAAATATATGTATATTACCAAAGAAATTGCCTCTTATTTATTTTGATGCGACGCATCAACAGGGGGGAATATGTTACGGCGCAGCAGCGCGTAACAGATATCTTCAGCAAAAAAACCTAAAACACAACACAATACAATACAAACATGTAAACATAAACAAATAAACACAAATTACTAATAAAACAAAATATATTAAGCCTATAAAATACATTTCTAAAACTACAACTAAATTAAACTAATAAAATTAAAATAAACCTACATCTAAATAAAAACTAAATCTAACTACTTATTAACTAACTAACAAAGTACCTGCAAAGAGAAAATGATTAAAAATTGACCAACAATAAATATAATAAATAATTACCTGGAAGGCACCTGGACCAAGTGCCTTCAACCAAAAGAAGCAGGAAAAAACAGGGCTCAATATCTAAAATTAAATAAATAAAATAAAATAAATAAAATAAACGTTAAAAAATATATAAAAATATTCAAAACTAAATTCTACTTACCCAATTTTATTACGACATGTAGAAATGTCAATTTTCAACAGAAAGCTCAAAAGCTTAAAGCTGGGGTGAGATCAGAATAAAACAATTTGGTCTAAACTCAAAAGTTATACGACTTTAAACGTGTATAACAGCTTTCTCCCCCCCAGCTTTAAGCTTTCGATCGGATGCGTCTGATCTATAAAATTCACAGCAGCAGCACGAACTTGGCTTTTTAAGTTTCACATTCCGTCCAGTTTGATTCAGCTCGCGAAACGAAAACCAGACAGGCATTGACCGTCAAGGAAGAAGACCAGGAAAACATTTTTTTTTAAATTTTAATAATCATATTTAACAAAGACAGGCAAAGACCGTCCTTTATTTTCAGGGTCTGACAGGTATTTACCGTCATAATTAATACTTTGGCTGGCATTAGTCGCCAAATTAGGGACTTAGATAACCGACAGGTTTCACCGTCGGTTCGGGGGTTAGCTTAGTGAATAATTCTTGTGGTTACCGGTGGTGGAAACATCGTGGGAAAGGAATCTAGGAAATTTCCCAACAAATGTTATGGGGAGATTTCAAGAGTATTTTTACCTTGAAATTTCCAGTATAATATTTATAGGTTTGATTACTTTCATTGAATAAATTTAAGTAGGAGTTTTCAAAGGTGTGGATATACCTTGAACACTCCTAGAGGAATTATTCCAAAATTGGATGATTAAAGCACACCTCGCCAAGATATAAAGGCTGTTTTTTTATGTATTGGTGAAAGAGATTTATATTCACGGTTCCAAACACGGGTGATTCGAAATTCACCTTTGAGTGGAACAATTAGTCAAAGCTTTCAGAAAGTTTTCCTTGAATTTAAGGCGCCATAAAAGCAAGGTTGACATTAATTATTTTAAGCAATAGTGGCCAATTTTAAGCTCAATGAGCTACCATTAAAAATTGCAAGAAGCAAATCTTATACGGCGCTATTTGCGGTGAAAAAACAACCGTTGCAATTATTAAGTGTTGGCAGCCACGTCTGGTATAATCCGACGTAATTAAAAAGAGGAATTTTTCCATGATCACAAGGGAATTTCTCTGAGCTTTGATAGTTTAATAAATCTTTGGACAAATAATAATTATTATTTAATTACAGATATCCAGGAATTATCCGGATTTGTTATAAGATAATTTTAAATTGACCTTCAGTCAAATCAATTTGCATTTTTTGGTTAAAGTATTCAGTTAAAATAAGAATTTAAATAGATTTAATTAGCTTTTATAATATTTAGGAGAAATTATATTTGAATTTTAAACCACTCCTGCGTTTTTTATCAGAGACCTATCCTTTTACAGCATTTTTAGAGATTTGAAAATAATATTTAAAAATTTTATTATTTTCGGCGTCTCGCGCCGAAACACATACATATTTCACATTTTAAAGTCAGGAAAAAATGCCTGCTTTGGGCCTACAGAACATGAAATTGAGTTTCAAAGTAAAAGCTAGCTCAAAAGAGAGTAAAAAATTGGAATAATGGAATGTCATTCCAGTGAGCTTTTGCATTTCTAACTTGTGGCGAAAAAGCAACAACAATTTCAAGCACGAACTGAACATGCTAGCCGGTGAAGCCACTTTTTTTTTTTTTTATGTGGCAGTGCTAAGCTCAGGAATCACCCTTTGTACTACTAGTCCGCCATGTCATTTGTAACGTCATGGTGCAATGTCTAGCAGTAAGCTTAGTACGGGGAGGGGGTTGGAGGGGTTATAAAGGAACGGGAGGGAATTGAAGAAGGTGGTTATGAACCCTGCGTTTGAACTCTTGGATGTTGTAGGAGCTCGGAAATACTGACTGCGAGAGATTATTCCACAGTCGAGTTGTTCTATTAACAAACGAATTCATATCTTGTTGAGTGCGTGAAAGGGGGAGTTGCAGGTGGAGGGAATGAGACGAGTGGGCTAATCTGGTGTTGCGGGTATAAGAATGCCGTGGAGGCAGGAGAGCGTTTAGCTCGGAGGAACAGTCACTATGATAGTAGCGATAAAATTTTGTCAGTGCTGCTACATTCCTACGGTGGCTGAGGGGGTCGATGGTGGAGCAAGCGGTATCGTCATCAATTAATTTAAGGGCCTTTTTTTGGACCTTATCTAACCATGCCAAGGTGGTTATTGGAGCGCCGCCCCAAACGAGGGAGTTATATTCGAGAAGAGGCCGAATGTAGGATTTATAAGTAACAGCACGGGCCGATGGCTGGAGGAGGAACTTACACCTCTTAAGAAATCCCAAGCACTGAGATCCTTGTTTGGCGATTTGGAATATGTGGTCATTCCATCGCAAGTCTTTGGCTATTGTCACGCCTAAGATGTGTAAGGATGGTTCGGCCATTAGTTGAACTTCATTAACTTTCAAGGGTGGAGGGGTGTTGAACTTCTTTTTGGAGATAAGACAGAACTTGGTTTTGGCGGGGTTGAATTCAACACGATTCTTCTTTCCCCACTCTAGAATGAGTACAATGTCGTTATTAATAGAGTTGGACATACGTTCGCGATCATCAAGACAGGATCTGGCATGGGTCTGCCTTGTATCGAAGCTGTACGAGTACCGCAAAGTACCGTCGTCAGCGAAGCTGAGAAGTGGGTTGGAGGGGATTGAAAGAAGGTCATTTATAAAGATAAGGAATAGGGCCGGTGATAAGATTGACCCCTGGGGGACCCCCGCCGAGATCGGGTGGGAAGCGGATTTGACGCCATCCAATACTACTTTGATTGAACGGCCGAAAAGGAAATTCTTGATCCACTTCTGTAGAAGTGAGTCGATTCCAATAGCTTTGAGTTTGGCTAACAGGGCTGAATGCCAAACTCTATCGAAAGCCTTGGAGATATCTAGAGCAACCAGACTAGACCCGCCGGATCCATGCAGACTACGGCTGAGGTGTTCTGTAAGACAGACTAATAGATCGCCAGTGGATCTTTTCTGGCGGAAGCCATATTGTCTGTCGTTTATGAGTAGATTGGATTCTAGATATCCCATAAGCTTTTTGTTGATTATCGTCTCCATGGTTTTGGAGAGAATAGAAGTAATTGCTATTGGGCGGTAGTTTAAGGGGTCGCTGGCTTCACCTTTTTTCGGAATTGGCTGAACATGGGCAAGTTTCCAAGAGTCTGGGTAAACTCCGGAGGAGTATGATAGGGCAAAAAGTTTGCGCAGAGGTTTAGCCAAAGGTGACGCGCATTGTTTTAAGACGATAGGGGTATATTATCGGGTCCAGTGGATTTGTTGACATCGAGCTCCTTGAGGCACCTGTACACCTCGCGAGTCCTGAAGAAAACCCTGTCCATTAAGGGGAGGTCCAACCCAAAAATGATAAAAATTGAAAAAGAAAAAACTTTTTTTATTGTGTTTTCAGATACTATGATTCTTCTAGTATAGTATTTATTAGTATTTAAACTTTGATTAGAATGTAAATAAACTCGAAAAAAAAAAATGAAAAAAAGCGTTGCTTTTCTTTGATCGCCATTATCTCTAAATGTCATTTGTCATGTTTTCTCGTAGGTGGATTAATTTTTCTCAGTCAATTTACAGCCGATTTGCCTGAAATTTGGTACACACCCTCTTCGAACAATAATAAAGATTTTTGTAAAACAGATTTTTGATAACGTTATTTAAAAAAAAGTTATATCGCTTCAAAAGTGAAAAACACTCGAAAATAGCCTCAAAATAGCGTTTTTCTTGCATGTCATTATTCCAACTAGCGTAACTTCGTAACAAAATAAAAATTCAAAAATCTGTTTTACAGAAACTTTCATTATTGTTTAAAGATGATATGTGCCAAATTTCACGTCAATCGGATGAAAATTGGCCGAGAAAAATTAATCCACCTACGGGCATATTTTTCACTCTTTCATTCAAAAAATGGTGGGGGAAATTTTTGGAGAGGGTTTTCGTACACATTTTCTGTTAAAGCCAATTAAGATACACAATATATCTGAAAATTATGCAATTCGATGAAAAATTGTAGATTTTAGCCATTTGGGTTGGACCTCCCCTTAAGTGAGCATTGTGCTCGAGAACTGGGGGTAGCGCATCAGTTTCGGGTAGGGAAGAATTTGAAGCAAACAGAGATGCTAATAAATCGGCCTTGGCTTTTCTGTCTGTTATCACCTTCTTATCGTGAATGAATGAAGGAGTTGTAGATGCAGTGAAATTCTTCTTTATGGAACTTACCAAGGACCAGAAGTTTTTGCTACCAGAGGTTGCATTAAAGAGTTTACTTCTCAACTTTGGGGGCCTCGGTAGCCTAGGGAGTAAGGCGTCTGGCTACTAACCCAGAGGTCCCGGGTTCGAATCCCGGCCAGCCCCACGGTCCTTCGCCTTTTCCACTTTCCCACCAACATAACTTTCCTTCTTTCTTCTTCCCTCTTTACATTCCTGATTCCTTCTGTCATAGCCTTCCTTAGCCCTTCCCCGCTTCACCAAAGCGCATGCCATCCGTTGGTTGATGAGATTCAACTCGTTTCAGGAGGCATAACACTCCAGCGAGTTGTTTCTCGATGCCCCGATGACAAAGTCGCGACAGTAATGGTTGGGAGTAGGTGGACTGCAAAATATCGCTGGTAGGTTGTGACAGTTCCTTTCTTCCCCGGCTAGAGCTGCTGTTCGACATTGCACTCTATATGAAGAAAATAGATTGTCGACACAGTATAAAGGGCGCTTCCTGTGACTCTAGTCTTTCACATAAAAAAAAAAAAAAAAACTTACTGTCAAATGAATTTTTGACGTTCCTGTGGTGACTTTACAGGAATTTCTTAGTTTTATATACTCTTCACGGAGCGATTCACTCGGGGAGCTCTTGTAAGCTCGAAAGGCGGCTTCTTTGTTTCTGATTGCATGCATACACTCCTGATTAAACCATCTGTTGGGCCTAGCCTTCACAGATTTAGTAGAATGAGGAATGTACAAATGCATTCCTGCCAAGGTGGTTATTGGAGCGCCGCCCCAAACGAGGGAGTTATATTCGAGAAGAGGCCGAATGTAGGATTTATAAGTAACAGCACGGGCCGATGGCTGGAGGAGGAACTTACACCTCTTAAGAAATCCCAAGCACTGAGATCCTTGTTTGGCGATTTGGAATATGTGGTCATTCCATCGCAAGTCTTTGGCTATTGTCACGCCTAAGATGTGTAAGGATGGTTCGGCCATTAGTTGAACTTCATTAACTTTCAAGGGTGGAGGGGTGTTGAACTTCTTTTTGGAGATAAGACAGAACTTGGTTTTGGCGGGGTTGAATTCAACACGATTCTTCTTTCCCCACTCTAGAATGAGTACAATGTCGTTATTAATAGAGTTGGACATACGTTCGCGATCATCAAGACAGGATCTGGCATGGGTCTGCCTTGTATCGAAGCTGTACGAGTACCGCAAAGTACCGTCGTCAGCGAAGCTGAGAAGTGGGTTGGAGGGGATTGAAAGAAGGTCATTTATAAAGATAAGGAATAGGGCCGGTGATAAGATTGACCCCTGGGGGACCCCCGCCGAGATCGGGTGGGAAGCGGATTTGACGCCATCCAATACTACTTTGATTGAACGGCCGAAAAGGAAATTCTTGATCCACTTCTGTAGAAGTGAGTCGATTCCAATAGCTTTGAGTTTGGCTAACAGGGCTGAATGCCAAACTCTATCGAAAGCCTTGGAGATATCTAGAGCAACCAGACTAGACCCGCCGGATCCATGCAGACTACGGCTGAGGTGTTCTGTAAGACAGACTAATAGATCGCCAGTGGATCTTTTCTGGCGGAAGCCATATTGTCTGTCGTTTATGAGTAGATTGGATTCTAGATATCCCATAAGCTTTTTGTTGATTATCGTCTCCATGGTTTTGGAGAGAATAGAAGTAATTGCTATTGGGCGGTAGTTTAAGGGGTCGCTGGCTTCACCTTTTTTCGGAATTGGCTGAACATGGGCAAGTTTCCAAGAGTCTGGGTAAACTCCGGAGGAGTATGATAGGGCAAAAAGTTTGCGCAGAGGTTTAGCCAAAGGTGACGCGCATTGTTTTAAGACGATAGGGGTATATTATCGGGTCCAGTGGATTTGTTGACATCGAGCTCCTTGAGGCACCTGTACACCTCGCGAGTCCTGAAGAAAACCCTGTCCATTAAGGGGAGGTCCAACCCAAAAATGATAAAAATTGAAAAAGAAAAAACTTTTTTTATTGTGTTTTCAGATACTATGATTCTTCTAGTATAGTATTTATTAGTATTTAAACTTTGATTAGAATGTAAATAAACTCGAAAAAAAAAATGAAAAAAAGCGTTGCTTTTCTTTGATCGCCATTATCTCTAAATGTCATTTGTCATGTTTTCTCGTAGGTGGATTAATTTTTCTCAGTCAATTTACAGCCGATTTGCCTGAAATTTGGTACACACCCTCTTCGAACAATAATAAAGATTTTTGTAAAACAGATTTTTGATAACGTTATTTAAAAAAAAGTTATATCGCTTCAAAAGTGAAAAACACTCGAAAATAGCCTCAAAATAGCGTTTTTCTTGCATGTCATTATTCCAACTAGCGTAACTTCGTAACAAAATAAAAATTCAAAAATCTGTTTTACAGAAACTTTCATTATTGTTTAAAGATGATATGTGCCAAATTTCACGTCAATCGGATGAAAATTGGCCGAGAAAAATTAATCCACCTACGGGCATATTTTTCACTCTTTCATTCAAAAAATGGTGGGGGAAATTTTTGGAGAGGGTTTTCGTACACATTTTCTGTTAAAGCCAATTAAGATACACAATATATCTGAAAATTATGCAATTCGATGAAAAATTGTAGATTTTAGCCATTTGGGTTGGACCTCCCCTTAAGTGAGCATTGTGCTCGAGAACTGGGGGTAGCGCATCAGTTTCGGGTAGGGAAGAATTTGAAGCAAACAGAGATGCTAATAAATCGGCCTTGGCTTTTCTGTCTGTTATCACCTTCTTATCGTGAATGAATGAAGGAGTTGTAGATGCAGTGAAATTCTTCTTTATGGAACTTACCAAGGACCAGAAGTTTTTGCTACCAGAGGTTGCATTAAAGAGTTTACTTCTCAACTTTGGGGGCCTCGGTAGCCTAGGGAGTAAGGCGTCTGGCTACTAACCCAGAGGTCCCGGGTTCGAATCCCGGCCAGCCCCACGGTCCTTCGCCTTTTCCACTTTCCCACCAACATAACTTTCCTTCTTTCTTCTTCCCTCTTTACATTCCTGATTCCTTCTGTCATAGCCTTCCTTAGCCCTTCCCCGCTTCACCAAAGCGCATGCCATCCGTTGGTTGATGAGATTCAACTCGTTTCAGGAGGCATAACACTCCAGCGAGTTGTTTCTCGATGCCCCGATGACAAAGTCGCGACAGTAATGGTTGGGAGTAGGTGGACTGCAAAATATCGCTGGTAGGTTGTGACAGTTCCTTTCTTCCCCGGCTAGAGCTGCTGTTCGACATTGCACTCTATATGAAGAAAATAGATTGTCGACACAGTATAAAGGGCGCTTCCTGTGACTCTAGTCTTTCACATAAAAAAAAAAAAAAAAACTTACTGTCAAATGAATTTTTGACGTTCCTGTGGTGACTTTACAGGAATTTCTTAGTTTTATATACTCTTCACGGAGCGATTCACTCGGGGAGCTCTTGTAAGCTCGAAAGGCGGCTTCTTTGTTTCTGATTGCATGCATACACTCCTGATTAAACCATCTGTTGGGCCTAGCCTTCACAGATTTAGTAGAATGAGGAATGTACAAATGCATTCCTGCCACTTATGCCGATTGAAGTGAACTTGATTAAACTGAGGCCGGTGAAGCCGGGGTATAAGAATAAAAAAATGTTCGGACTAAAGTTTGATATTTCTCTTTGGAGAATCATAATCCTTAAGAAAAAATATGGATTGCAATTTGAAATTTTAGATTCACTAGAGCTCTGACGAGGGTCTCGTTTGTTACTATAAGATAGAGCATCCTTGTGGTACTCCTTACATTATGCAGAACTCTGCGTTTGGAACTGTTGTTTAGATCTTTGTTCGTATGATTTTATCTTTTTTACTTTTCTGACTCATTTTTGAATTTCTATATTATGTCTACATCTCATCGCTATCTCGGCTTTCGATATTTCAACTTTGAATAACTCTGACATTTTTAGCCGATTTCGAAAAATGTATACACGGCACTGAAATGCCATTCAGTTCCATTTTAAATATGACTCTGTTTTAGGTATGAGGCACAAATTGTAGCGCTTTACATTGCAAAAAATCGCCTATCGTGACAAAATATGGGAGAAATCGGCGCCTTTAGAGAGCACTATTCGTAGTTTAGTGAAGAATTTTTTTTTGAGTACGGGTCTGGTTGACTCGCCAGCGTCCCATTCGATCGTGTCCGCGACGATCCAATGAAGTTATTTAAGCTGCCGCTAATCCAAATGTGTCGTATCGCTGCCGATCGCGGGCGTTAAACATGGGTGGACTCTAAGGAGGATTATGACGCAAGATTTCCATCTCTTCCGATACAAAGTACAGGCATTGATTATTATATAATAATAGAAATATAATCAAAGGTACAACTTACTCAAAGATTGTTGCGAACGGACAAGCCGCGTCGCTTGCAATTTGGAAATGTCCTCAAATCGAACGAAGGTCATTTTATACTCTCTGACGAAGTCAATAAACAAAACTGTCGTATTTGGGGAACAGAGGGCCGTGTTTTCTTCAAAGTTCGAGAAATCCCCGACGGCTCACGCTGGTGCACTTTGTGCGTCTGAAATCGCGTGAAAAGGGTCTGAGGAACCTATTTTTAACAAGACAGCACACCTTGCCACACCGAAGATCATTCACGAGCTCAAATGTGCCGAAGTAGCTGCTATAACGCAACTGTTTAGAAATAAATGGTAGAGAATATCTTAAATAAATCTTGCTCAGTTATTCAATGTTTGGATTAGGGTTTGCTGATTTAAGATTTGTTTCAGATCCTTAGCAAATGGTCGCCAAGAGTTGGTGCGAACTTCAGAAGTCAATGAAAAGCTCACCATTATTGTTAGTTACTTAGCTTACTTCTTGATTTCCAATTTGGTCAAGGCCGGTTTTGCTAGGGTCGTGCGTTTAAGTCTACCATCAAAAAGTGATGTCCCCCTAGCGAATAATCTCATTCAGCTAATGAGGCTGGTTTCCTTTATGAGTATTATCCAACGCCACTCCTCCAGTTTTCGGGTTTGTTCCTACCAGAGTATGACAAGGAGTTACCATGTGGGTAGATATACCTGGTCTTGGTAAGTCCATCCCATGGTCTCGATATTACATCGATTTATACTGTTGAGGACTTAATCCAGTACCCTAATTCGAAAAGCAAAGTCGTCTTTGTGTTATCCACCCGGTTCCGTGACGTTATTTGCCGATTCGTAATAAGAGCGGTTTGGAGTGGGATGATAACTCTCAGCCAAACCGACTTAAAACTTTGCTTAAGGCGCAGAACATTTACCATTGGGTATATTGGGAGTATTATTCGTACACTGGTACGTTATACATGAAAATAGGATATACGCTTACAAAAATGAAGACCCTCGGGGAAAAACCAACTTAGTCCACTTTTTCAAAAATCAGAGAATTCAGCTCCATCTATTAGCTGCTAAGCTGTACTACAATTCAAGGTATTAACTATAGGGAAAAACCAACGTAGTCCTGACGAAATGAACAGGCAATAATAAAAGGTTCGGGGAAGAACCAACTGAGTCCATGGGAATCAGGGAAAAAACAAACATGTCCACCCTTGTTATTTTTTGGACTAAGTTGATTTTTCCCCGAGGGTCTTCAAATACAGGGTAATATTTAAAACTCTACCAAAAAATGTTCCGATTCCATCGCTCCTTAAAGCCCATTCATTTGTTCGTTAGTCTCACCAAGACCTCCCGCCAGCCAGTTTTGTGAATTTAGCATAAGAGCCGTTGAGAGTCATGGTCTAGAGATACGAAAATAATTCAATGATGACAGTTTAGAAACTAATACATCCTGTATAAGCACAGGTCTGTTTACATAAGACCTGTTCCGTACTTGGCTGCTCTATGTTCATTCGAAAATCAAGAACCAACCGTTCGGTAACTATATTCCTATTACAGCATTAAAAAATAATCAATATTTTTTGGATATTCGATCTCCTTTAAACAGCCCCCATCTTATTTTAGCTCTAAGCACAGCAAGGTAGTAGTACGTAGAACGAAGAGTGATTCCTAAATTTATTTTTCAATATTAAAAAAAAAGGTTATGTGTCGGCCCTGGCCGTGGGGGTCACCGGTGACCTCAGTAAAATAAATGCGTTTTGAATGAGGGCACCAATTAACTTGCCTGATGTAAATAATAGTTCCTCAAAATATGCACCACATAATGAAAAATTTATGTTGGCCAGACGGGAAAACCATGTAAAATTATCCTGGCATTCAACGTGTTAAATTAGTCAAGAGGTGGACACAATGTTTAGACTTCAAGAAAAGATAACACAAAGTGTAAACATCGAGCCCACCTTCGTAAAAATTAATTTGGATTTTAATAAATGAAGTTCATATTTCAATGTTAACTGTTATTATAAAAAATAATTTTTCCCTAAGATTTTTAAAATAAGAAAACATTACCGATTGTCCTTTTTAGCGTTTCTGGTGAAATGAAATTATGTACAGTATCAATCAGTATGCCACGGTGTTTATAAACCGGCCTATCAACGATGGTTGCATTATATGGAATCTTAAGTAAAGTAAGTATATGTTAGCATAAATAATTTTTTAAAAATTAATATTTTTTATACCAGTAATTTGTTCGTTAGTTCATCAAGGATCATTAAATTCAATAAGGTCTCTAATGCGTGTCTTGCTCCAAAATAATTCTCAGCATCAATTTCAGCGATCATTTGCTTCTTATCTTCCACATAAATTTTTAAAGTATAGCTTTCATCCGTTTCAAGATTACTGGAATCCATTGATAAATTTGCAGTTTTAACAATAATTTGTAAACTAATTCCATTGGTTTTATTTTGTAAAATTTTCTTATCCAATCGATCGAAAAATCGAATCATACAAGGCTGTATGAGTTTAGAGTCACTATTATCATCGACATGCCAGTTATAACTAATTCTGTTTCTATTCACATTGACCAAGTTGTTACTTAGTAAGGTTTTAATTGTTGGCTTAGGCCATAAGGTTCCGAAAGGGATGCACATCAAAAAACAGGACGACAATCCCATAATGGTGCTTACATCTGAAGCTAGAGTTCGAACACATTTTCTTTTTTCACATTTGTATCCCCATTGCAGGCTGTGAAAAAAATTATTTTAGAAAAAGTCCTTTTAATTATTTAAAAAGAAAAACTTACTCATCTCCCCTATGTTTATCGAAGCTACTTGTTTCATCCTTCTTGATTATAAAAAAATAAATACAGACGCCGACAATTGCAGCAATTAGCAGGGCTAGAATAACGAAGCCGATAGTACTAACTAGAATTCCTTTTGTATCTTTATCCTTGCTCATCGTGACTATCAAAATGTTTAACTGAAACTGGCCTAAACGTTTTCGAACATATCCTATATGACCGTCAATTTTTTTATCTAATCGTATGTCTATGCTTGAAGGGTTCCACTTCATCTATCAATTAGCGAAATCCTAATTGCTACCGGACCTCTCTTTTCTTATCAATTGATAATGGTTAACCATTTAAATTACATTTTCACTTATGTTAAGGGAGCTAATGAAACGGATTTTGAATGACAAATGTTTATTCAATGTAGTGGTGTTGATTCAGAATAGCAAAAAATTAATTAAAAGAAACATTTCCTAGTAGCTAGTAATCTCAAATAATCCCCTTAAAACGAAGGACAAAACTAGACTGACTTAATCTTATCGGAGCGTAATCAATACTTGGAGGAGGAGCTCTCGTTTATTTATTTGGGAGAAATGATAACACTTCTGCATTTGTTTATCAAATAAAGAAAAACATTTCGAAGATTGGAATAGTGTTTTAATGTAAACTTTAAACAATCTTTCCGCAAAGTATGATATCCAATGTCTCTTTCATAATCGCTTTGAGTGATATGTTCACTCACGAAGTAACATGGATATAGCGATCTGTTTATTCAATTCAGGCGAAATGTTAATGGAGGAAACTCATTTATTTAATATTTCATTGATTGTTATACACAGGCCTGGTCTGATTCTTATATAAGACTACAGACTATTAAACTACAAGCCCACGGGGATTTTTGGGGGGTCATGTGAAACAGCATAAATTATTGGGAAGAAGAAGAGAGGAAAATAGAAGAATCAGCAAACTCAAATGGTACAGGAAATTTTTACGAAAAGTTAATCAGCAACGTAAAGAATTTAAACCCAGAGAAACGACGTTGCAAGTATAAAAATGGGGCTGTACTACTGTACCAAGAGTTGCAAAAACTTGCCTATCGAGTACGAGGATGAAATGTTTTTGAAATGTTAGTACTCATCGCGCCCATAAGAAAAATCCAGTAATAGCTTGGAATTACCCTTAAAATTTAGTACTTACGGAGTAAAAAAATATGTTGGTCTGTCTGGTTAAATCTGGAGCTAATGTTTTGGCAGACCGCTTTTTTGTTGTTGTTTTGGGAGCGTAACTGACCTATCGAGTAAGAGTTTCAACCTACAATCAAATTAAAGCTTGAGCATTTTTATTCTAGAAAACAAAGGTCTGCCGGGTTTGTGCCGGTGCCAAATGTCTGGCTGTTTCTCCGAAATAAACGCTTTCCTGCCTCCACGGTATTCTTATACTTGCAGCCTGTCCGTTCACGCACTTAACGAGATAACAATTCATTTATCAATAGAACAACTCGACTGTGGAATAGTTGCTCGCAGTCAATATTTCCGCGTTGTTTCAATATCCAAGAGTTCAAAAGCAAGGGTCATTACCACCTTCTTCAATACCCCCCGCACCTTCATAATCCTTAACCTATTCCTCCTCCCCCGTATTAAGCTTACTGTTAGACATTTCACCATGACGTGACAAACGACATGACGGACTGATGCTACAATGGGTGACTTCTGAGCTTAGCACTGGCAAATAAAAATACCAGATTTTATTTTAGTGTTTAATTACTACTTAAACTTTAATAACTCCTATACCGTTGGCACCTGCTTGGTCATTTTGATTCGAAAAGAAATCGATGGGACATTGAGTCGTTTTACAAGTAAAAACTTGGTTTCCTTGAACGACTGGATTAAGTCCTCTTTTCGTTTCGTATCGGTGTACGTTTGATAATTGAATTGTCACTGGAACTTTCAAATTAAGCGAGAGCATTTTTGCCATGCCGAAGGATACGGATTACGAATCGATTTTTAACTAAGATTTGTTTTATTTTATTAAGTATCATTCAATTTGATCGGGTTATACCCTTGATACACGGGCTTCATCGGATGATCATTCTTTCAAGAATGTTCATTCGCGGCCCGTGTATCACCTTAAATTAAGGGTATTACCCCAAACACAAAAACTACCCGAGTTTTACCAGGACACTTTATAAAACCCCGCCGGACGGCCCCTGAACGCCCTCCAAACTAGGAAAAATCCGGGAAAACCGGGCGGACGGCAGCCCTACCACAGAGGTAAGTTGAATATGTTATCCGGAGGGGCGCTTTTTCGACCAAACCTTCTTGTACGGCAATTCTCATATTGATATATTATAAAAAATAAGCTCCTAGAACCTGCTGCCGTATAAAAATAACGGTACCGGTAACCAGAGGAATTTTAGAATTTCTGCAAATTTATCACCCCGCAAAGGTGATTTATTCCTGTACGGCATTTGTACATTTCGATTTCTATGCTTTAATAGAATCATTAAGTATTATGTCCGGTTATCACATGGTTGATTTACCAATAGCACAGAGATTTAATTTTTAGTCGGTTAATTATGGCTACCTCTATACGCTCTGATAATTTCGTCGATCTGATAATTTCATTCCAATTGTAGACCTCAAAGAGCTATCTATCGGTGCCTAAGTACATATCGGACTATAGGCAGCCCTAACCGCACAAATTCTACCAAAAAGAAAAGGCTTCATAATATGACTACTATATTATAGTACGTCAACTTTGGCAAATATTTAGTTAGAGCTCTTTGAGGCCTAGAATTGGAATGTTAAAAAAAGTCTTCACTCGATTTATTTCGACTATGGGTTCAAGTTTTCGTTCTAATAGGTAATCGGAATGATTACCTATATTTTTATTTTATTAACACCGGAACTTTTCGCCAGCGCCTCATTTGATACCTACTCATATCCTCGGGACCTCGGTAGTCTAGGGGTAAGGCGCCTGACTACTATCCCCAGAGGTCCCGGGTTCGAATCCCGGCGGTGCCACGGTCCTAGCCTTTCCCAATTTCCCGCCTACATAACTTTCCTTCTTTCTTCTTCCCTCTTTACATTCCTGATTCTTTCTGTCATAGCCATCCTTAGCCCTTCCCCGCTCCACCAAGGCGCATGTAATCGGTTGGCTGATGAGATTCAACTCGTTTCAGGAGGCATAACACTCCAGCGAGTTGTTTCTCGATGCCCCGATGTCAAAGTCGCGACAGTAATGGTTGGGAGTAGGTGGACTGAAAACTATCTCTGGTAGGTTGTGACAGCTCCTTCCTTCCCCGACTAGAGCTGCTGGTCGACATTGCACTCTATATGAAGAAAATAGATTGTCGACACAGTATAAAGGGCGTTTCCTGAGACTCTAGTCTTTCACATAAAAAAAAAAAATATCGAGTGGGTTGTAAGGAAAGAGGTAGTCCGCCATTTGGTATTGGCCGCCATTTTGAGTTTTTAATGACGCCTCACAGCTAATTGTATTCTACTTGTCATACCCTTTAATTTGATACCTATATCGGGGGTCGGGGAGCACAATTGCGAAATTCGGCCGCCATCTTGGAACCGCCATCTTGACTCTTCATCTTACAAAATGGTTCAATGCATATGTGGCGACTGCGTACAAACTTAATTATTAAGTTTCACACAAAGTCGCACAACATATTCCGAAAACGATAAACACGATCAATCGGAACACTATCTCGATCACCGAACTCAAAGTTCAGTGATCTTCCCGTGTCCCGTTCCGTCCCGATCGTGTTTATCGAGACAGCCAATTTCCGGCATCTCCATTCTTTTACTCTCCGTCTCTCACTCCCGAGTTCGACATCTTGCCAGACGCGTGCGATCTAAATATAGCATTGTTCAATAAAATATTAAGTTAACTATACAATATTAAATAACAATTATACATATAGTGTACACAATAAAGTATTTAGTTTGTTAAGAATACTTAGTGTTTCTTTATTCACACAAAACAAATACTAAACATATGTACAAAATTTGAAGTTGATCGGTTTTATGGAAGTGGGTCAAAATCAAGTTGCAAGATTTGTCTACATTTTTATGTGCATACATACAGATGAAGATAATTTAAAGCGTATCGAAATAGCCGAAAATATGCCCGCAAAAATACTTAATCTTCCAGAAAAAATCCCATCCCAATCGGATTAGAGATTAACCCGGACAAACAGACAGACCGACATACAGACAGGCAAAAATTTTTGTTTCAAAATCATGTAAAAAACCATATAAACTAAGAAAAACACAATTATTTTGAAATTACAGACACTCCAATTATATTTATATAGAACATTGCAGCCATGTAGCTGGCTAGAGCATGGAAAGTTTTGGTAGAGCTCAAAAAACAGACACCAACGGTGGGGTGCGAGAGGATGAAATGAATGCTGGGAGCGAAGTCTGCATTGCAACATCTGAAACGCAAACGCTCTCACCAAGGCCGGGCTATTTTGCTTCGCACACCATTAGAAAGGGGCATCGTTGGAAAATTCAGACCAGTTGAGTTTGCCAAAAAAATACCAAGGGGTTCGGGAGTTAGGCCCTCTTTTGTCAAGTCAGAAAGGAGGGCTGCGAAATGCCCATTATCTCGGGAAATACTGGTCAGCATGATAAACTCTGGAAAACTTACCTTAAAAGGAAAGACACTGCTCTGTGCATTTATTAACTGCCATAAGCAATTTCATGCACTCTCCGATAACTCTTTACAAGGAGTACCTGAGTAACATGAAAGACAAACTGTATGGTGATCCCAGAACATTCTTTAAATTTATCAATACTAAGAAAATAATTGATAAAACACCATGCAACGCGAGAACTCCTGCAGTATGAATCTATCCGAGATTTGTGAAATGTTCGCATTACATCTTTCTTCCTCAAAACTTTTTCGTCCCCTGTCTTTCAATCAGACGTAAACAATTTTCGGCATATCAATGCATCTCAAGTGGCTCAAAACTTATCTCTCTCTATTACCAGAGCGCCCATCTTAAAACATATTAACGAACTCCCACAGGATTTTTCGTCCGGTCCTGACGGCATTCCCCCCGCTGTTCTAAAATTCTGTGCAGGGGCCCTTTTGTGCCCCCTGATGTATTTATTCCAAAAATCCATTAATACAGGGTGCTTCCCAACTTTATGGAAGAACTCTTTTATTATCCCTCTTCATAAAAAGGGATCCAAGAACGAGTTATCGAGTTATTGCAACGTTATCGTGTATACCAAAACTCCTTGAATCTATTATTTATTCTGAGATTGCTCCTATATGTAAGAGACTTATCTCTGCAAATCAACAAGTTTTTCTTGCAGCTCATTCCACTACCACTAATCTACTAGAGTTCTCTTCTCACACTGTTCGGGGCTTCGTCAATGGGTGCCAAACCGAAGATGATGGTCTAAGGAATTCAACAATCCCCTCATCACTAAGCACTTGTACATATCTTTAGTGAGGCCTTTACTCGAGTACGCCTCTCAGGTGTGGTCTCCTCATTACTTCTCCCAAATTGGTCAATAGTCGAATCGGTTGAAAGGAAAGTCCGATTTGCACTCAGCCGCCTCCCTTGGGATAACCCTCTTATTCTTCCGTCTTACGAGAACAGGCTTAAATTAATTAACGTAAGCTCTCTCCATAAGCGAGGTTGCTGATATTATTTTCGTTCATCGGCTACTAAAGGGTAAGGTCGACTCAGGTTTCTTGCGTAGCCGTGCGTCGTTTAGAGCGAATGATTATAACCTGAGGGATGAACTTCTGTTACATACTTATTCCTCTAATACGAATTACGGCAGGTATGAACCTGTAAATCGCATGCTTATTAATGTCAATAAAAATATCAGTGTTTTTAGTATGCCAGCAAGTGAAGTTGCTCTGAAAAAATCTCCTTTAGATGTGGCGTGAGTCCTCCTTTTCTTTTGCATGCTTCTTTATTATTTGTTTTTTTATATGCATATGCTTTTATGTTTCCATGCTCCAGCTGAGCCACAGAGGAGTGGTAAAAGATTTTCAGCCCAGCTGCGAAGTGCGCCTTCTGTATTAGAAGGGAAACTCTATTATTATTATTAAAACGAAAAATTTTGTTAAATTAAACATTTTTTAAGTATTCAATGCTGTTTATTCATATTTATAACATAGATCACAGAACGAAAATCTACAACAGATCTTCCACTTAGTCAATTCAATCAAAATCCATATAGAAATTTCCTACACGGTTAGAAATTTAGGGGTAAATTATAACTTTTATTTATATAATTCCATTTATAAAATCTTTTAATACAATTTTTGTAGTATAATTGATGGTATGTTTAATTTATTGAATATCCTTACTAATATTATAAATGTGAAAGTAACTCTGTCTGTCTGTCTGTCTGTCTGTCTGTCTGTCTGTATGTTACGCTTTCACGCCTAAACCGCTGGACCGATTTTGATGAAATTTGCAACAGACATAGTTTAGACCTTGGAGACGGACATAGGCTATTTTTTTTGGAGAAAAAAGGGTTGAAGGGGGTGAAATGGGGTTCAATAAGTTGTAAGGGCATTTATTTTCTTTACTTTTTTTCTATTGTATAAAAAGTAACTGACTGAAAGACAACGCACAACCTAAACCGCTAGAGCTAAAGGGCTGAAATTTTTGACAGTGCACCCCTAGCGATTTTTCGAAATTCATCCCCTAAGGGGGTGGAATAGGGTCAACTCAAAACCGCTGGAGCTATAGGGCTGAAATTTTGACAGTGCATCCCTTTAATGACCTGGACATCCACTAAAAAGCGATTTTTCGAAATTCATCCCCTAAGGGGGTGAAATGGGTTTTTTCCAAACCGCTAAAGCTATAAGGCTGTAATTTTGACAGTGCATCCCTATAATGGCGTGGTCATCGACTATTAAAAAGATTTTTCGAAATTCATCCCCAAAGGGAGTGAAATGGGGTTTACCCAAACCGCTGGAGCTATAGGGCTGAAATTTTGACAGTGCATCCCTATAATGATGTGGACATCCACTAAGAAGCGATTTTTCGAAATTCATCCCCTAAGGGGGTGAAATGGGGTTTTTCCAAACCGCTATAGCTATAGGGCTGAAATTTTGACAGTGCATCCCTACAATGGCGTGGACATCCACTATAAAGCGATTTTTCGAAATTCATCCCCTAAGGGGGTGAAATGGGGTTTTTCCAAACCGCTATTGATATAGGGCTGAAATTTTGACAGTGCATCCCTATAATGGCGTGGACATCCACTATAGAGCAATTTTTCGAATTTCATCCCCTAAGGGGGTGAAATAGGGTTTACCCAAACCGCTAAGCTATAGGGCTGTAATTTTGACAGTGCATCCCTATAATGGCGTGGTCTTCCACTATTAAAGCGATTTTTCGAAATTCATCCCCTAAGAGAGTGAAATGGGGTTTACCCAAACCGCTGGAGCTATAAGGCTAAAATTTTGACAGTGCATCCCTATAATGATGTGGACATCCACTAAGAAGCGATTTTTAGGAATTCATCCCCTAAGGGGGTGAAATGGGGGTTTTTCAAACCGCTAAATTTATAGGGCTGAAATTTTGACAGTGCATCCCTATAATGGCGTGGACATCCACTATAAAGCGATTTTTCGAAATTCATCCCCTAAGGGGGTGAAATGGGGTTTTTACAAACCGCTATAGATATAGGGCTGAAATTTTGACAGTGCATTATAGAGCGATTTTTCGAAATTCATCCCCTAAGGGAGTGAAATGGGGTTTACCCAAACCGCTGGAGCTATAGGGCTGAAATTTTGACAGTGCATCCCTATAATGATGTGGACATCCACTAAGAAGCGATTTTTCGAAATTCATCCCCTAAGGGGGTGAAATGGGGTTTTTCCAAACCGCTATAGCTATAGGGCTGAAATTTTGACAGTGCATCCCTATAATGGGCGTGGACATCCACTATAGAGCGATTTTTCGAAATGCATCCCCTAAGGGGGTGAAATGGGGTTTACCCAAACCGCTAAAGCTATAGGGCTGTAATTTTGACAGTGCATCCCTATAATGGCGTGGTCTTCCACTATTAAAGCGATTTTTCGAAATTCATCCCCTAAGGGAGTGAAATGGGGTTTACCCAAACCGCTGTAGCTATAGGGCTGAAATTTTGACAGTGCATCCCTATAATGATGTGGACATCCACTTAGAAGCGATTTTTCGAAATTTATCCCCTAAGGGGGTGAAATATGGTTTTTCCAAACCGCTATAGCTATAGGGCTGAAATTTTGACAGTGTATCCCTATAATGGCGTGGACATCCACTATAAAGCGATTTTTCGAAATTCATCCCCTAAGGGGGTGAAATAGGGTTTACCCAAACCGCTGGAGCTACAGGGCTGAAATTTTGACAGTGCATCCCTTTAATGACGTGGACATCCACTAAGAAGCGATTTTTCGAAATTCATCCCCTAAGGGGGTGAAATGGGGTTTTTCCAAACCGCTATAGCTATAGGGCTGAAATTTTGACAGTGCATCCCTATAATGGCGTGGACATCCACTATAAAGCGATTTTTCGAAATTCATCCACTAAGTGGGTGAAATGGGGTTAACCCACACCGCTGAAGCTGAAGGGCTTTAATTTTGACCGTGTATCCCTATAATGACGTGGACATCCACTTAGGAGCGATTTTTTGAAATTTATCCCCTAAGGGGGTTAAATGGGGTTAACCCAAACCGCTGGAGCTGAAGGGCTTTAATTTTGACAGTGCATCTCTATAATGACGTGGACATTCACTAAGAAGCAATTTTTCGAAATTCATCCCCTAACGCAGTGAAATGGGGGACATAAACATGCCAATCTCTGCTTCAAAATATACGCAGCAATTTGTTTACCATATTTATTAAAAAAATGCACTATAATAAAAAACCCTTTTAGGGATAATGACAGCTGACTTTTTTGTTTGTTTTTTTTTTTTTGAAGGAAAAAATTGCACATAATAAACAGTTTTTATTTAAAGGCGTTGCAAGGCACGCGGGTTTTATGCTAGTTATTTATATAAAAATGGTATAGCTCTGATATATTCAATTTATAAAAAACATTTTCTCAAGAAATTTTTTGAAAATTAATTCTTTAAATATATCAAAATGATTTTTTTGTAAATATATCAAATGTGGTAACACAACTTTCGTCTATTTGATATATAAAATCTATTCAGTAGAAAGTAGAGCTGGACCTCCTGAACAAAATATCACGCCATGAAAAATTAACGGGAATTCTGGAACACACAACTGTTCACTAAGTTATTATTAAAACTCGTTGCTTTTGTCTATCGTGGCAAACTGATATTATTTATTTTTATTATGTATACTACAGTAAGTCATTACATTTACTATTTATACTACAGTAAGATATTACCATATGTACATATTAATACCCCCACTTAACAAAATAACAGTATAATCTAACCTTTTAGTTTTATTTTGTTACATATGACAACCATTAAACAATATCTCTAAATCGGAATAATCCCTACCATGTTCAGAAATTTGTAATGTTTAGTTGACAACAGACCGGCGGGCATTTCTTTAGTAGAAATATATTCAATTTGTATTAACTTATTTTTAGTAGCATCTCTAACATAGTGATAGCGCACATCAATATGTTTTGATCTATTATGTGACTGATCACTTGTTGCTAATTTTAATGCACTCTGATTATCGCAGTAAATCTTGATGACACAAAGCTTATTAGTAAGCTCATACAATAAATTTCTTAAATAAACAGCTTCTCGAGATGCCTCTGATAGCGCCACATATTCGGCTTCAGTACTAGATAAAGAAACTGTCTTTTGTTTCCTGCTCTGCCATGAAATTAAAGAACCACACATAGTAAAGCAGTAACCAGTATAAGATTTCCTGTCCAAACAATCACTGGCCCAGTCAGCATCAGCAAATCCTTTTAACTCGATATTTTCCTTATTATATTTTAAACAGTAATTTTTGGTCTTTTGCAAGTACTTCAAAACTCTTTTAGCATAATGATAATGATTCTCATTATAACAGTTATTAAATTGGCTAAGATAACTCACAGAGTATGCTATGTCAGGTCTAGTTAAAACGGCTAAGTACATAAGACTGCCAATGAGTTTTTGATAAGGAATATGTGTCATACATTTTTCAGATCATTCAACTTGCTTTCAATTGGAGTATCTGCAGATTTACAATCAGACATGTTGAATCTAGACAATAATTGCTCAATATATTGTTGTTGATCTACAGTTATGGTATGCAATTTTTTATTCACATTAATTCTCATACCTAGATAACGTCTTACAGAGCCTAGGTCTTTCAGTTTAAACTCAGAATACAGTTTTTAATTTTTCTGTTTCCTCAACACTTTTTGAAAAAATTAAAAAATCATCAACATAAACGGCTACTATAAGTTTAACATTGTCAATATTCTTTTGGAATAAACATGGTTCAAATTTACTAATTTTGAATTCTAGGTTACACAAACAATCTCTTACTCTTTCATACCAAACTAGAGAAGACTGCTTTAACCCATATATAGCTCTCTTCAATTTTAAAACTTTCCCGTTACATTTTTCATTTCCAAACCCTTCAGGAATAGACATATAAATGTTTTCTTTTAAGTGTCCATTCAAAAAAGCAGTAGTCACATCCAGGTGTGTAATGTCCATATCCCACTGAACACTCAGAGCAAACAACATTCTCAGCGTTGAATGTCTCACTACCGGTGAGAAAGTATCTTCATAGTCGATGCCACGTTGTTGTGTAAAACCTTTTGCCACCAGCCTCGCTCGATACCGGACTGTGTCATTCACATCAAGCTTTTTATTCAGCACCCACCTGCACTGTACTATTGACGCATCACATGGAACATTCACGAGCTCCCAAGCATCATTACACTGGAATGACTTCAGCTCCTCTTGCATGGCTGATTTCCATTGCTCGGCTTCTGGTCCATTCAGAGCCTCTGAGAGAACAATCTGTTCTGCTTCTGGAAAACCATCTGAGACAGCGGTAACGTTCAGACCATATCGTTCTGGAGGCTTTCTGACTCTCTTTCCTTCTAGAATTTCTGGAACTTCTTGTAACTCATTTGCTGGAATATCGGTCTCAACATTTGAGTCCGATGAGGTCTCATCACTATAATAAGAATCTGGATTTGTGTAAGCTGTGTCATTAGAACTTGAACTGCTCAGAGATTCATTCAAAGTAGTCTCCCCCACTGAATCTCTGCTCTCAACATTTCTTCCTTGACTGTCCTCACTCACATTATCAGTTTCTATTTCAGATACAGAATCCAGATTGCACTGTTTCTTTCTTGACTTTTTACATATGTTTGGTCTTCCATTACTATAACATCTCTTTTAATACTTACAGTGTTTTTTCTTGGATCATAAACACGATATCCTTTTACGTTTTCTGAAAATCCAACTAAGATACACTGTTCCGCTTTTCTGTCCCATTTCAATCTCCGCTCTTTCGGGACATGTACCATTAAACGGATATTACTTAAGTCAGGTTTCTTTCCATGCCATACTTCATATGGAGTCTTATTTTCCAAACTTGAAGTAACACATCTGTTTTTGATATAGACAGCTGTATGTGCAGCTTCAGCCCAAAACTTTTTATCAAGTTGTGCATCAAAGAGTAAGCATCTAGCTTTCTCCACAACAGTTCTGTTGGCTCGTTCACAAACTCCATTCTGCTCTGGCGTGTATACTACAGTTTTTTGATGAATAATTCCTTGTTGTGCCAAATAATCCTCCATTTCACCATTGCAAAATTCACCACCATTGTCTGTGCGAAGTATCTTTATTTCCTTATTTTGCTGATTCTCAACGATAGCTTTAAAATCCTTGAACTTTTTGAATACTTCATTTTTAGCTTTTTCAAAAAAAAAAAAAGCTTATACAGAGGCTCTGTCCGTCTGTCCGTCTGTCCGTCTGTCCGTCTGTCCGTCTGTCCGTCTGAAGCCTACTTTCATCTCTGAAAGTACTGCAGATACAGACTTGGGAAATATCTCAAAATGTAGCTCTTGGTCAAAAGACCAAAAACTGAGAAAATGGTCTGGAAATTTCAACCAGAAGTATATTTAACAACAAAAGTATATTTAACAACAAAAAAGAGATTTCTAATAAAGTTCATTTATCGGTAGCCTAGAGGTAAGGGTCTTGGGTCCTATCCCAGGCGAACCAAGTTCAATCCCCGACCGCAAAATGGTGAAATAAATTTTTTTTTTACTTCGGTGTAACATGTTTTAATTCTATTTCTCACTAAATTATATTATTTAATAATGATACTCAGGAGAACATAAACATTTATTTAATTAAAAGTGCAAAAAAATCGTTTTCTTGAGTTTTTATGGCTCTTCGGCGGCTTTATAAATCATTAAGAAATTTCGCGGAAATAATATAAAGTATTTATTTGTTTATATGCATATTTTATATGCTGTTCATTTTATTATAGTTTATAGTTATGTAGGTGGTGCTGTAGACCAAAACAAAAATTCAATTTTATCGAACTTCGCTGTGGATTTGTCACAATCAACCAGAAGTATATTTAAACAACAAAAAAGAGATTTCTAATAAAATATCGGTAGCCTAGAGGTAAGGCGCTGGAGTCCTATCCCAGGCGAACCAAGTTCAATCCCCGACCGCAAAATGGTGAAATAAAAATTTTTTTTTTACTTCGGTGTAACATGTTTTAATTCTATTTCTCACTAAAAATTATATTATTTAATAATGATACTCAGGAGAACATAAACATTTATTTAATTAGAAGTGCAAAAAAATCATTTTCTTGAGGTTTTATGGCTCTTCGGCGCGGCGGCTTTATAAATCATTAAGAAATTTCGCGGAAATAATATAAAGTATTTATTTGTTTATATGCATATTTTATATGCTGTTCATTTTATTATAGTTTTTAGTCATGTAAGTGGTGCTGTAGACCAAAACAAAAATTTAATTTTATCGAACTTCGCTGTGGATTTGTCACAAAAAATATGTATGATTTAAACGAAACATTTGGTAGGTTTAAAACGAAAAGTAGATATCTAATTTTTACCAGGGCATATAAACGCTTACTGAAATGAATGAAAATTTATAAATTTCACGAACGATGTATTTAAGACCGTCCTTATAGTCCATGAATATAAGGAAGTGATTTTTCTCAGAATTTTTAATATTTTACAAAAATTTTACAAAACGATTTGCCCCATATCTAAAAAATTTTGCAGCCCTTTGTTTAAAAGCATATTTTTAAGTTTTTATTAACTAAATTTGTATGTATCTCTTCAGAATAACAAAACAAAAGTGGGATGTTGTGCCTAGAGACTAGCCACTAATTACGCTTTTTCGTGGTATTCTTTCTATTGAATAACACTTCAGTCTGGATGACAATATATTAAGTGAAGATTGTGAAGAATTGCGAAAATATTCAAACAAATAACTCGAAAAACTAACGCATCTTTCATGGAGATGCTGCTGAAAGAATTATACAATAATTGCCCGCCAAGAATTTGAGAGAATTGATATATTTTAATTGCACCCCATCTATGACAAAGAATAATGAACACCATCTATGGCAATATTACATTACTCTTCGTTTTACCTATGATTATCAATTTCCATAAAATATACAAAATACATTTCATAAATAATAGAAAATCTGTTGTCATAAATCAGTTGTTTACTTCCTTCTAAAGTTTATACATATCTTGCATTGGAATGTACCTTTTTATGAAAGCATGAATAAATAGGTTTATTGCCACATTCCTACAAGTTAGTGTTTGGAGTAATGGGAAGGCGCTAGATCGGGGTGCGAAAGGACCAGGGTTCGATTCTTGATGAATTTTTTAAGTACTTTTTTTAGCTTTTTTTTTAGCTTTTTTAGTTATGATGATTTATTGTAGTATAATAAACTAAGCCTGCGTTGATGATAAAATCTCAAAGCGGCGACTAATTAAAACCTTTGGGACATATTCAATTGTGAGCTATAACTCAATCTATAATAAGCTAAATAAGCCAAATCCGTTTTTAACTAAAACTTTTATTTCACGTTGCATTGATTTAATTTTGTCATTGGCCATGGAGATTCATAAGTATTACACTGACCAACGCTATATATAATTAATCTTGCAAAGTTTTTGTTAAAGGCTTATGTAGGTTATAAGTTGTGAGACTTTGCGTAATCTAAAACTTAACAAAGCATTTAACAAACACTACCAAAATCATCATAACTTAAAAAAAAAAAAAATAGTACGCGGCCATCACCAGTATCGAACCCGGGTCCTGTTGCACCCCGAGCTAGCACCAACCCATTACTCCAAACTCTAACTCGTAGGAATGTGGCAATGAACCTATTTATTCATGCTTTCATAAAAAGGTACATTCCAATGCAAGATATGTATAAACTTTAGAAGGAAGTAAACAACTGATTTATGACAACAGATTTTCTATTATTTATGAAATGTATTTTGTATATTTTATGGAAATTGATAATCATAGGTAAAACGAAGAGTAATGTAATATTGCCATAGATGGTGTTTACTATTCTTTGTCATAGATGGGGTGCAATTAAAATATATCAATTCTTTCATATTTTTGGCGGGTAATTATTGGTGTTGGTCTCTTGCGAAGTGGGGGTACTTGCGTGCGTGCACGTGCATATGCTATGGATAAACAGGTGCCTGTGTTTTTCAGTAGATGTTCTACATTTAAAGAAAAGTGAAGTGCGTGCATGATAATATTTTCTTTAAAAATAAAAAATAAAGTTAAATTGAAGTGTAAATAAATACAAAAGGCGCGGTAAGCTGAATTTTTAACAATAATGTATGTTTAAGTAAAATAATACACCTAATTCTGCTGTGCAAAGTGATTTTAGATTTGCCTCCAATCCATAGAAAAATTTTTAGATTCGTTTTACATAATTATATAGTGTTCACATGTGTGATGTGTTTTGTTTTTTTTTTTTTTTTTTTCAATTTGACACTTTCGATTTATTGGCCTCGATTCCCAGATCCAGTGGGTCGGAAGTGAGTGCGGATTTGAGACTTTGCGATTCTCAAATCTGCAACCGCGAATCTCTCTTTGACATTTTCCGTGCTTTAAAAGTGTGATCCGCAACAAATTTTCTGAGGATTTGAAACCACAAATGCGCCTAAGATAATCCGACATCGGGTATTTCATTAGCGTGTGAGTCTTTACTCCGAATTTTTGATTTAATTAAATCCGCGACTGCGAATTTGAGAATCGCAAAGTGTCAAATCCGCACTCACTTCCGCGCCGTCGGATCTGGGAATCGAGGCCATATTATTTTGTTTTTCCATAATTTTTGAGTAATTGTTTTGGGCAGTGGCCTCGATTCCCAGATCCGGCGGGTCGGAAGTGAGTGCGGATCAATCTCCACTTAATATATTGTCATCCAATCTGAAGTGTTATTCAACAGAAAGAATACCATGAAAAAGCGTAATTAGTGGCTAGTCTCTAGGCACAACATCCCACTAGTTATTTTTTAAAAAGTATATGAAGGACATTCGACTATAGTCATCTACAAATAAAAGATAATAACGTGAACCTGCAATTGATTTGTTTTCCATTGGACCACATACATCTGAATGTATTATTTGTAGGGTTTCACTACTCCTCTGGCCAATATGAGAAAATGGTAATCTAATCTGCTTACCTTCACAACAAATTACGCATTTGTCCTTTGTTATACCACTAGGAGCTAGGTATGACAATCCATCAACTATTCCATTCTTCATCTTGTTCAAATCACAGCTGTCAATATGTGCCAGCCGCCTATGCCACAACTCTGCACTTGCTACTGCTGGAGCGGCTAACATACAATCTGCTTCCTTGGTCTTAAGCTTGTATACTCCGTTAGTCAATTCTGCAGTTGCTACCAGTACATTGTTCTTGTTGCGAATGTAACAATTTTTTTTTTTTTTTTTTTTTAAACACCTTTATTGGTATGGTTACTACAATCTTAATTAATATTAATTTATTAGTATAGTTAACAATAGTACTTAAATTAAGCTGTCTTAAAGTAAGCATACACTTGTATGGGATTTCTGTACCAGTGTCCAGTTCCCGTAGTATGTAGTATTCGTCAATTATGCATCAGTTCGTGAGGTTTTACTCTTTTGAGTCGTCTTATTTCGTTGGTGGTATCCAATAATTGTATAGCCTCAACGTTGGTGTGGGCCAGAAGTCTCTTCTCGTGTTTAATGGCATATTCGCGGATGACCTCCTCTATCCATTTTATATCCAAATCATCATGTATTTCTTTATTAGTCACATAGCGGTAAGCGTTGGGGATCATTCGAAGAAATTTGTTTTGGCTGCGTTGAATTACGTCTCGATTAGATTTATGAGTACAACCCCAGAGCTGCACACCATACATCCATATCGGCTTGAACATAGACTGGTATATTAGTCTTTTGCAATACAGGTTCATTTTGGAGTGATGTCCAATTAGCCAGTACATTTGACGCTGTTTTAATCGAATCTGTTCAGTTTTTTGTCTCACGTGATGTTTCCAGTTCAGTCTTGAGTCTAAATGTAGACCAAGATATTTTGCAGATTCTGCCTGGGGTACTTGCACCCCATTGAGGTACGTGTGTAAGCTGTTGTTTTTGCGACGCAGCGTAAATGTCACATGGACTGATTTAACCTCATTAAGCTTGATTTTCCAATCTGTTGTCCATTTGCTAACATGATTCAAGGCTCGTTGGAGTTTTTCCACCGCTTTTGGTTGGGATACGTCTGTTGACATAATTACAGTATCATCAGCGAATGTTCCGATAAATGTGTTATCTGTTGTTGGAATATCCGCAGTATAAAGCAGGTATAGGAAGGGTCCCAATACGCTTCCCTGCGGAACTCCCGCTAATATCGGACAAAAGTCAGAATATGCTTCTTCATGGATGACCCTGAACTTGCGATTAGAGAGGTATGACTCAAGCAGTTGGCAGTAATTTTGTGGTAGGAGTTTGCTCATCTTTTATATCAATCCTTCGTGCCAAACCCTGTCAAAGGCTTGAGCTACATCCAGAAATACGGCAGGGCAATATTTCTTTTCTTCTAATGCTTGCTCGATGACAGCAGTGATTCGATGGATTTGATCTATTGTGGAATGGTTATTCCTGAATCCAAATTGAAAATCAGGAATGTTTACTAACGGTTTCAGACGTTTTAGTAACAATTTTTCAAACAATTTAGAAATGATTGGAAGCAATGAAATTGGTCTATATGATGTTACTTCTTCATCAGGTTTGTCTGGTTTCTTCAGCATGATTATTTGGGCCGTTTTAAAACAGTTGGGCACATATTTTAAGCGTATGCAGGCATTAAATAAGTATGTGATCATGATGATGGCTTTTCGTGGAAGTTCCTTGAATAGACCGGGTGATATTCCATCGATTCCTGCTGCTTTTTTTGGATTAAGATTTCTGTCGATCACTTCGGCAACCTCCATTGGCGTGAACCTTTTAAAAACTTGATTTGGTTGATAAGTAGGTCTTATGTCAATATTGGATTGTATGTTATGGGGTTGGAACACTGTTGCAAGGTGTTGGGCAAAGAGTTCAGCTTTTTCGTTGTCTTGTCGAATCCAACTGCCTTGAGCATTTCTTAGCGGTGGTATTCGAGTTACGGGTCGTTTAAATTTTCTTGTTGCTTTCCACAATGAGTAGTCTTTATCCATTTCTGGACTCAGTCCGCTCAGGTAGTTGTCAAAGCATTCCTGTTTGTAATTTTTAATTAGTTTATTGACATAATTACTTACTCTATTGAACGCTGTTTTATCAGCAGGATTTCTGGTAAGATGCCATATTCTCCTTGCCTTTCTTCTTTGCTTGATTTGTTCTCTGATTTCGGCCGGGTATTTGATTTCACACTCTTCTTTGTCTTCTAATTCAGGAGTTGCTCTGCTGGCTGCCATTCGAATGTGTTCAATGAAGTTATTTGTTTGTTGTTCCAATTCTTCATTACTTTTAAGCCTCACTTTTAAGCTGATCAGCTCTTCCAGTGTTTTTCTGAAGAGATCCCAATCTGTATACTTATTTGTGAGATTCTGCTTTTTCTTTTTCTTGATGATTGTCGCGCTTATTGACAGCAGAACGGGTGTATGATCAGATGTTAAGTCATGTATCCCTTCTGCTTGAGTATAGCTGGAAGAAATACCTTTTATGATGAAGAAATCGAGAAGATCTGGAATCTTTGCTGCATCCGTTGGCCAATACGTTGGTCCCCGTGAAGACAGATAATCACACTTGTTTTCGTTAATAGCACTTAGAAGTTCATTTCCTTTTCCGGGTGAAATTAGTCTGGAACCCCATGCCGTATGCTTTATATTGTAGTCTCCGCCAATAATGAATCTTGGACCAAGGTTATTGAAGACGTTGGTAAATTGAGATTTCGTTGGGGTATCTCGTGGAGGACAGTATGCTGCCGCAATATTTAAATCTGCACCATTATATTTAATTGAAATAACCGTCGCTTGAATGTAATTTTCACGAATGTTTTCTTGTTGGTAATGTTTGATATTATTTTTAATTAGTACAGCTGATCCACCCCTAGCTCTTCCACTTGGATGGGTTGTCCAATAGGAATCGAATCCATTTATTTTGATATAACTTTTGTCAGAGAAGTGCGTTTCAGAAATCAATGCAATATCTATGTTGTTTGTATGGAGAAATAACTCCAGTTCCTGGGCTCTTTGGTTGAGCCCATTTGCGTTCCATGTAACTATACGTAGGAACGAGTTAGTCATTTTTGTTTTTTCTGTCTTTTTTTGCTTGGCGGTTTGAAATTGATTTCCAAATTATCCACTCTTTCTGCTAACTGACTAAGTGTCTGTTGAATCTGACTGAGCATTTTAATGATATCATTATTAGGCTCGTTATTAATTCTGATGTGTTTGTTGCCTTGGTTTTGTTTATCATCAGATATTTTGCTGACTTGTGCATAAGATAATCCAACTGTAGAAGGTGTGGTTGTTGCTTGTGGCTCAGGTAATTTTTTTATTCGATGTACAACATTTGTTTTATCCTTGTGTTGACTTTTAATTTTATTCTGATATACTGGACATCCTTTATAATTTGCAGTATGCCCTTTTTGATGACAAAGAGCGCATGTTGGTGCGCTGCCTGGCTCTTTTTTGCATTGTTTGGTGTGATGGTTTTCGGCACACTTAACGCATTTGCTTTGACGTCGGCAGAAGCTCTTGGTATGTCCGAGTTGTTGACAGTTCGTGCATTGTGGGATGCCCCTTGACTTTTTAGGTGGTTCAATTTTAACCACGCAATGTGCTAAATTCTTGATATTGTACACTTCTTTGTTGTTATCTTTTTGTTTTAAATCGACGTAAAACAGAGGAAAGGTTTTCCTGACTTTTACACCATCAATTTTGACCATCTTAAATATATTAGTAATACCTGCGACTTCATGTCCCATTTTTTCTAAGTCTGCTTTAATTTCTTCGTGACTGATTGTTGATGGCAAGCCTCTAATGACAAATCTATATAATTTATCACTCTTCAGCTGAAAGGTGTGATATTCGATATTTTCTAGTTGATGACTGGGTTCTTTTTTTAATTCTTCCAGTAATTTTTTGAGATTTCTGTAGTCATTTTCGTTTTGTACGGTAATTTTAATATCACTGTTTGAAAGAGCTTTGAATTTGGTTGATTCTTTTGTAATTTTAAGTACCTTTTGTCGAAAGAGTTCAAAATTGTTGATGTTGCTCACATTTATTGGTGGAGGCAATGGTATTTTGTGGTTTTTCTGTTCAGTGTTGATGCTCTCACTTTGATTAGTACTTTTTGGTGGCGTTTTTGTTGTTGTGCGCCTGCGTTTCTTGCTATTATTATCTAGATTGAGAAATTCCTTTTCCAATTCTTCCTCATCTGTGCAATATTCCTCTTGACTCAGATTATTGTTATTCTGGTGAGAAACTGGAAATTGTCGTAACAACCAATTAGAATTATTTGATTGTTCATGTTGGCTGGAAGTAGGCTGACTTTGGGTGGAAGGCAGATTATTAAGTCGTGCCTCGAGTTCAGTTATTTTTTTATTTAAATCATTTATGATTTGTTGCTGACTACTGCATGTGTTAACGAGGTCATCGTATGTTGCCATAGTGGTGAATATTGTTAATAAAAAACATTATTACACAATCACACACATTAAATACAATTCACCTTACACTGCACTTTAATATTTTTGTGAACTGTTTTTCTTTTCTTTTTATACTGCTCGATATACGCACGCGGCGGTAAACACGTCTATAGACTTCAAAACCGTGCAAATGACTGAATGTAACAATGACTTTGATTAAAACCAACATTGTTTCCATTTTTGATTAATTCGCTTATGGATAACAAGTTTGTTGTTAAACTTGGCACACATAGTACATTTTTAATCGTGATGCTGTAATTGTAATTAGTCGTTATTTGTACGTCTCCCGAACACACAACTGGCACTTTCGTATCATTAGCAATGGTTATTTCCAGGGATCGTAAATAACTGTTATATTTGTATTTTTGACTTAAAAAATCAAATAGTAAATGTTGTCTGATCTGCATAAAATTTATACTGGATACTCAGAGTAGCGAGTTCTACGCGGTGGTGGGGTTACTTTTAAATTGTAGACTTTAATTATAAAAGTCAAGTTTAATAGTAAAAATTAATTTAAATTTTTTAAATAAACAATAACAGTTATATTTAACTAAAAAAGTTTTAGGTCATTAAAAACTCTTATTTTTGTTTTTAATTTTTAAAGTCTTCCAATACTCTTATGGGAAGACTTTTATTTTTAAAATCAAAAATAACTGTTAAAAAAGACTGTCTTGCATAAAAGTCTTTCTAAGATTTTTATTTTTCCAGTTTTTTCTATAAAAGTCTTTGAAGACTTTTATTTTTAAAATATAAAAATAAAAGTCTTTTGCTGAAAACAGATAAATAGTCCATTCAAACCGTTAAGGAAATCGAACCCTAAAGGTTTTTGGGGTCGCTGATCACGAAAATCGGGGTCCTGCGGTCCTAAAACATGGGCGTCACCCTTAAAAATGCAAAAAACACCCCTTTTTAGGGGTTGTTCGCGGTTATTTCGATAATAATGAAAACTAATGCAATGAAATACACTTTTTTTAATATTTATTTGCGAAGGTGGTTGATTTGTACTAAATCAAAGCGAACTTTATGATAAGGGGTGATCCGAAAGGGTTGAAACCACCCCTAAATCGGCTACAAATAGAAACTAGTTGGGATGTGGGTTCGACCCTTTCGGTCCACACGATCAACTCAAGGGGGTGAAATAGGGTCAACTCAAAACCGCTGGAGCTATAAGGCTGAAATTTTGACAGTGCATCCCTATAATGGCGTGGACACCCACTATTAAAGCGATTTTTCGAAATTCATCCCCTAAGGGGGTAAAATGGGGTTTATCCAAACCGCTGGAGCTATAGGGCTAAAATTTTGACAGTGCATCCCTATAATGGCGTGGACATCCACTATAAAGCGATTTTTCGAAATTCATCCCCTAAGGGGGTGAAATAGGGTTTACCCAAACCGCTGGAGCTATAGGGCTGAAATTTTGACAGTGCATCCCTATAATAGCGTGGACATCCACTATTAAAGCGATTTTTCGAAATTCATCCCCTAAGGGGGTGAAATGGGGTTTATCCAAACCGCTGGAGCTATAGGGCTGAAATTTTGACAGTGCATCCCTATAATGGCGTGGACATCCACTATAAAGCGATTTTTCGATATTCATCCCCTAAGGGGGTGAAATAGGGTTTACCCAAACCGCTGGAGCTATAGGGCTGAAATTTTGACAGTGCATCCCTTTAATGACGTGGACATCCACTAAGAAGCGATTTTTCGAAATTCATCCCCTAAAGGGGTGTAATGGGGTAACCCAAACCGCTGGAGCTGAAGGGCTTTAATTTTGACAGTGCATCTCTATAATGACGTGGACATTCACTAAGAATCGATTTTTCGAAATGCATCCCCTAACGGAGTGAAATGGGGTTACCAAACTACTAATTTAAGTAGAAATTAAACAGGGAGCCAAAAAATTCAAAAATATAAAATCAGCCGCACCAATTTATCCACCTAATAAATCATTTTTTACATAGTTTTAGTTAGAATTTCTATAGCCTGATCAACGTGCTAGGCTTTAAGCAAAATATCACAATTTTATAGTGTAATTTTCGAACTACGATAGCTATTTTATTTGTTTTCAGCAAAAGACTGACCTGCCTAAATGTCATTGTAAAAAAACGGAACACCCCATTATTCAGAAGTAACTCAAATACATTAGGGTACATATTTCCAATTATTGTGTGATTGTCGTTTTTATCCTGCATTTTGACTTTATTTAAAAATTCCACGAAAAGAAATATTTCTCCATGTATTTTTTATTTTGCTTCGGTTTAGGGGTGGTTTAACCCCTTTAAAAAAGGGTTTAAAGTGAAATTTTCCAAATGTTTCAATGAATAAAAATGGAAAATAAAATTTTAATGCAAAACAATAAATGTCATTTTTTTTCAATTACAATTTTAATGCAGGGGTAGTTTCACCCCTTTAAGGGTTTAAAATAATAAATTTATGGCTGATAATATCTTTTGAACCAAATTTCAAGCAAAAAGCAAAAAACAAAAAATTTTTCTAATTTTTTTTATATAAAGTTGATTTTTATAATTGTGGGGGTAGTTTTGACCCCTTAAGGGTTGAAAATAATTTAGTTTTGCCTGACAGTACGCCCACAATCGTATTTGAAGCATATACTTGAAGAAAAAAAATTTTACAATTTTTTCTATTTGTAGCCGATTTAGGGGTGGTTTCAACCCTTTAGGATCACCCCTTATCATAAAGTTCGCGTTGATTTAGTACAAATCAACCACCTTCGCAAATAAATATTAAAAAAAGTGTATTTCATTGCATTAGTTTTCATTATTATCGAAATAATCGCGAAAAACCCCTAAAAAGGGGTGTTTTTTGCATTTTTAAGGGTGACGCCCAAGTTTTAGGACCGCAGGACCCCGATTTTTGTGATCAGCGACCACAAAAACCATTAGGGTTCGATTTTCTTAACGGTTTGAATGGACTATTTATCTGTTTTCAGCAAAAGACTTTTATTTTTATATTTTAAAAATAAAAGTCTTCAAAGACTTTTATAGAAAAAACTGGAAAAATAAAAATCTTAGAAAGACTTTTATGCAAGACCGAAAAAAATAAAAGTCTTTTTTAACAGTTATTTTTGATTTTAAAAATAAAAGTCAATTTTAATTATTATTTCGAACAAAAAAAGAAAAAAATCTTTAATAACAATTTTAAAAGATTTAAAACAATACTAGTCAAAGATAATAGTTAAAAATAACTTTAAATATTTTTGGTAAAATTTAACTGTTACTGTTGTTTTATATCATATAAGTTTCAAAATAATGATTATTTTCTGATTTTTTCGATATAAGTTATAACAGTTACGATCCCTGGTTATTTCTGATAAACTCGGTTTAAAGTTTGCATTGTTTATCCATTCTTTGTTTACCGTCATATGTGCGCTGGCGCCGGAGTCAACGTACCACTCGTTTTTATTGTACTTTCCATTCAGAAAAACCACATTAAAAGCATTTGTTTCCTTACTTTTCTTCAATGACGGACACTGATTTCTATAATGACCAGTTTTCTTACAGTTGTAACAAATTATTTTTTTCTCTCCAAACATTTTTGATGAAGTCAATCCGCCATATTGTGGATTTTTATTCATTTTAAAGTGCGATTTTTTTCGCAGCGAATGCAGCGCTACTGGAATCTGTATCAGTGAAACTTCTAACTTCCATATCCATTAACTTCGATTTTATTGTATCTGTGGTTATCTGAATTCCTGAGTGCTCTATGGCCATGATCATCGGAGAAAATTTTTCTGGCAAACCTGCTAATAATAATGACCCGATCCATTCGTCTGTGATTGTAAATCCTGTGCCTTTCAATCTCTGTGCTGTATCGACCAGTTCGGTTACATACATATGCGGTCATAGAATTACAACTTTCTTGCCTTATTGATATTAGATGCCTTAGCAAGCTTATTTTTCTGGAATAACCAGAGTCGTCGAACATATTTTTTAGCTTCTCCCACAACTCTTTCGAACTGGTTGTTTCCTTAATGTGCACGTATAATCCTGGATCTATAGTTAAAATTAACTTTGCCTTGGTTTTTGCGTCGTCTTCAGGTTTTATTTCCTTGTTGGTAACCGGCTTGATGTAATGATTCATACCTTCAAGCACCAACAAATTTTCTGCTGCAAAACTCCACTCATCGTAATTTTCTCTGCCTTTTAGTTTTGGAATATTTTGCACGTAGTTTACTGCCATAATTACGTAAAAAATAACAATATTTCACTTATATTTTTTTTTTTAAATTTTATTTTTTTTAACAGATGGCCCATAACCTATTAAAACTCGTTGCTTTTGTCTATCATGGCAAACTGATATTATTTATTTTTATTATGTATACTACAGTAAGTCATTACATTTACTATTTATACTACAGTAAGATGTTGTTTGAAGGCATTTATATTACAGTAGAATATTATAATAAAAAAAAAGTTGTCTCTATAAAGAAGCAATCATTTAATAATGATACACCGTGTCTAAATTATATGGATTTTGTTAAAACGATTCAGTACGATTGTGAAATAGACGAAAACAATTTTGTCGGGTTTTTAAATTCGGTAGACGCGGAAATAAGTCCTGAACATTTTCTTAATTACGTTGCGCAGTTTTATATGCACCCCAATTTTATATTAAAAGTTAAGTGCAAAAATAACAATAAGGGTGAAAAAACAATATCCAGTGAAAGTGAAGTGCAGTATAGAACTTTAGAAAGATCAAATGCGGCTTTCGGACCAAATCTGATTATTACCCCAGGATCGTTTAAAGCATTTTTCGTTAGAAAACCGTATGGAGTTGAGCTGTTGAAGGCGTATGAGAAAAATAAGTGTTTAACGGAAAAAGAACGGAGTATAATAACCAGGTACCTCGCGGTATATATACAAGAAAATTTTGGCTTTAAACCGACTAAAAGTGAGCAATTAGCTGCTTCAAATATATACAATAAAATATTTCCTTGTATTTCCGTTGAGACGCTAGTTAACTCCGAAAACAATGGTTTTTTGGAAATAAAATTGAAAAATGACAGGAAAAGGAAAGCAGATTTAGGAAAGTGTTCCGCAAATGAAATTCAACAGCCTCTACAACCTGATGATTTGTGCGAAAATTTACATGAAGTTTTGACAGCCATCGATATCATAAATAACTCAATTTTACCTGATGAAATTGATGTTGTTAAAGAAAAACTAAAACTTACATTGACCTATAGGCGAAATTTAATTAAAAAAGAGACTCAAATAGTGGATCAATGCAAATATTACTTTCTTTGTCCTGAATTGGTAAGCTATCTTGTCTTTACATTTTCCAAAGCTAGTTTAAATGAATTTTTTTTACTAAATTACGGATTTTCAGATTACTTATGATTTTGAACTAAGTTACGGGAAAACAAATTTTATCGAAAATTGGAATGAAAATTACAGAAGATATGTTTATACCGTGGTCAAGAATTCTGGAAAAAAAGTGTTATATACGGAACCAGAAAGGGAAAATGGTAATTTACGAAACTGGAATTACTTATTAATTTTATTGACATTTTATTTTAGATTGGAATCCTGAAATATTAACAGTGATTAATATGATAAGACTATTGCCGCCAGCTCCAGTGGGAAGAAAGAAATATAGTAGATTGTCAGACGAATCGGCAATTGATTGTATAATTATATTTAAAGAAGTAAATATGAACGCAACTATTTATAATATTTTAATAATTTTAATACTTTTTTAGAAAAATGTGACAAATGAGGAGTTGTTAAGTAGCTCCTCGAGACGTGCACCACATATTATTGCCGAAGGGGAAAATAAAGCTAATATAGAGCAATACTTTATAGTTGTGGATAATCAACTATTTCCATTAAGGAATATAACATTTCTCGAGGTTTTCGATTTAATTTTTAAAGTACATTTTTTAGTAAACATTGAGTATGATAGTAACTTAAGAAATTTTTGGTGCTTTTTTCAAAGCTATTTATATAAAATAAAAACTGAAAGACAAACCGCGGTAGTCAAAAACGTTTATTTTAAATTTTCCAAATTAAATGAAAATAAAGTAAAATTTAAAATTTAACTCCGATCAACTCCAAAATGAATGAATTTAGGTGCTTTATTTGTATGGAGAAATTTTCTATATTTTCCAAAATTACCAAACATTTAAAATTGATTCATTCTTTGATAGAATCTAAATTTTTAAAATTGCATTGTGTTAGTAACGAAAATTGCAAGTTAGTCTTTAATACGTACAGTGGTTTGAGAAAACATGCAATAAAATGCAGTGGTGTATTTTAAAATTTGGCGCCCTGGGCCTATAAAATTTGCCGCCCCGTATATTAATAAAAAAAATCCTACAATTTTTTGATAATGGAAAAAATCCGCAGTACCAAAGAATAAACACCATTTATTAAATATTTTACATTTTTTACGATGGACAAATTGGTTCACAAATTCATCAATAACACTATCATAATTTAAAGATTTGGTTGAATCAGCTTCTATATTAAGAATGACTAAATTGTTTAACCGCTCTTCGCTTATCCGGGAACGAAGATAATTTTTTATTCGTTTAAGTATGGAAAACGAACATTCTGCACTACAATTTGTCACTGCAGTGCAGAGGAATATACGCAATGCGATATTTATATATGGGAATGCTTTCTTCAAATCCTTGTTCTTAATGAATAGGTTGAGTTGGCTTAAGCTCCTTTTATTTTCATTAGTCATTAAAAATTGTTTTAAGAGAATACATTCTTCTTGAAGATCTTCCGCAAGATCAAGTATATTTTTTTCAAATACATGGCGCTAACTCTAACTTTCGCTTCGGGCATTGCATCCAATTTGCATAAAAATGCTAAATTGGGAGTTACTACGTCATATGATGATTTGCGCCTCCTAAGCTCGTTCAACAATAATTGGTCGCATATTGGGAAAAAAGTATTAACCCTCAAATCGCCACGTCCTTGTAGCAATACTTCTCCCTCACAACATTCATCGTGTCGTTTCTTCCTTTTAACAATTCTCTTGCGATCGCTCCTGTATTCTTCTGTGTTGGATTTTTTCTTCCCAGCGCACAGTGGGACCAAACCCAAAAAAGCTGGGCAAAAGTCTAAAAAAAAGTTTATAGATTGCGGTTTTTTTGGGGGGGATGATTCGAGGACACTTCCAATAGTGAGCAATCAGTCACGGAAGGTTAGATTTTTTTCTACGGACTGAGAAATTGTAATTGCTACTTTACTCTTTTTGCTTATTTTTAAACGTTAATATTGTGAAAAAAGGTTAACGTTTTCAAAACGCTATAAAAAATTAAGTAACCAAGCAATCGTGGTCGTGTAAAGTGGAATTTTCTTTGGAAGGTATGTAGAGTATAAAAAAAATTGCACTATACCCATTAAGCAAGTATATAATACACAGTAAGCATCTATTACACGTGCTTTTTATGAATTAGGATTGTAAGAATGCGGTATATATTGGACAAAAAGTAATATTGCTCCACTCTGCTCCACTGGAAAACTTGCTGGGAGTTGTTGGTAAAGGTGTTTTCCTCCACCTCCAAAAAAAATCCGCTGCCCAAAATTGCCCCTCCGTGTTTTAAGGGGTCACATACGTCCAGCACTAGCCCATGGAAATGGTACTTCAATATTGCAAAAATGCGGGACAAGGTTTTATTTTTGGGATGTGTAGGGGTGGTCAGTGTGAGCTTAAATCTGAGTTCTGGCCGCCATCTTGGAAAAGGTGCGCAAATGGTTTTTCCATTATATATCTCCGTAACAGTACATCTTACAGAAAATTTGCAAGGGCACTTTTTGTTTATAATTAAATTATCTACAATATATTTTTGGGTAAATTTAATAATTAAGAAGTTATAAGCCTTAGAACACCAAAATTAGTCACAGTATTTTCTTTTAATGGCTATAGCTCTGAATGTTCGACATCAGAAGATAAAGATACAACTTTTACTTGTATTCACAATGATTTTCTTCTGTAATTGCATTCTTAAAAATTCTTATTTTGTTTTTCTAATAAACAATAACTTCCTAATAAAATAACTTGCTTATAAAAAAATTAATCAAAAGTATTAAACATTATATTAAAACAATTTTTTTGATTTTTTTAAGAGGTTATGTTAACCATATTGAGTCCGCCACTTTGGAAATCGAAATTTCGACACCGGATTCGTCATCAGCGACCCCGAAAACCCCCGAGTGTAAAATTTGAGATCATTTAATGCACTTTTTGACTTTTGGCCAGCTTTTTTGGATTTGCAGCGTCCTCACTGTGCAGCGTCCTCAAAAGGAAAGATTCCCGCTTGCTTTCGATAAAAGACATAAGGGACTCGTTCAGCTTGGAAACGACCTCTACGTCCGTGTCGACACCTTGAAGAATTTTGGAGACTATATTAAATTGTTTTAGTATAGATCCCCAAAATTCCGATAATATAGCCGTTTCTAAAAAAAATAATTGCGATAATAGTCCTTTCGCTTCATTTTTAACCAAAGCTATTTGGTGGACTTCACTTTTTACAGCTTCAAGCTTTATATCATTCTAATCTTTATTAAGACTGGCACAAGCATCGTCCCTGGCTGACCATCGCGTAGTTGACAAATTTTTCACAGTTACATTTTCAGGCTTAGTCAAAAAAGGTTGCAGTAATTTTGTGCTCCGTTGATGCTGAAAAAAGACGTATAGATTTTGCAGCAACCCGAAAAACTTTGTGGCTTCTGGGTTTCTGAGTTTAACGAATGTGAAGCGCAAGGCACGTATGTTGCATACTAACATTTTTCTATAATTTTAGCCTGTAAGCCATTATACTGCCCAGCCATATTGCCAGCGTTGTCATAAGATTGCCCTCTATAGTTGTTAATGTCGATATTCAGAATTTCAAAGGTGTCTTTAACGGCCAGCAACATATTTCCTGCTTTATGACCAGTGTTTGGCAAAATACAGAGGAGTCGTTCAATTGGCTCTTGAGTAAATCTCACAATTAGCGAAAGTTGATCTACATTTGTTATATCAAGGGTTGAATCTACACTGAAAGAAAAGTATTTAGCCTTCTGAAGTTGTTCCGTTAATGTTGTTGTCACTTTTGTTGCCATTATCTGTATTATTTTTTCGTAAGTTGCAAAAGACAAACATGACCTTTTGTCTTGCCCAGGATTGCCGGATTCTCAAATTTGTACAAAGAATTTTCAAATTATTTTCTCAGGGCATTTACTAATGTCTTATTAAAGGCTTCTAGTGGTAAGCATGGGAGCAGCTAGCGCCGCCCCTTATAGCTTGCCGCCCCGGGCCATGGCCCCCATGGCCCTAGGGTAAATACGCCACTGATAAAATGTAAATTATCAAAAAAAAAAATACAACCAAATGAAGGTTGTATCGGTCATAACGAAAATAATTTTACTCATGAAGAACAACAAACACACGCAAATAACAGCGGAAGTGCTTCATTAACGAATTCAAATAATATTAATACAAATTTATTTGAAATAAGTTTGACAAATTTTATTAAAAACATGAACTCATTAAATTTTCCAAGTTCAGCACTAGATAAAATTTTAAATTTTTCTAAAGATTTAGTATTGATTACTACAGAATGCTTTTTGGAACTTTTAAACAATGACAAAAATTTGAATTATAATATTATACAAAAATTTGAAGCAACGAAATTAGTTATTGAAGAAGCTTTCAATAAAACAAATTCTGTCTATAAAAGAATTAACATATTAAAAAATTCAAAATTTTTTGTTAAACCACAAAGTAAACCAATTGGTTTTAGATATGACAAAAGATTTAACAGAAAACAAAAATGCTATCAAAGAATTTTGGTTCAAAATTCTTTTCAATATATTTCTATTATAGAAACTATAAAATGTTTGTTTGTTAATGAAGCTTTTTATAAACTATACTTTGAAAAAAACCATATTTGTTCTAGTGACCACATTCAAGGATTTTGCTGTGCTTCAGTTTATAGAAATTCTAATTTATTTTCCCTGAATTCTAATGCAATCGAAATTCAATTGTATTATGACGATTTCGAATGCACGAATCCTTTGGGAAGTAAAAAAACTATACACAAAATAGGAGCTATTTATTTCAGTATCAGAAATTTGCCAGCTAAACTGTTATCTAAAGTTAATATGATATTTTTAGTAGCTTTATTTAATACCAATGACCTAAAGTGCAATGGGATTACATATGATACGATTTTAAGACCAATTGTGGACGATATTAAAATATTAGAAACAGAAGGTATTATTATAGGAGATTATAATTTAAAAGGTACTTTGACGACTATTTGTCATGACAATTTAGCAGCGAATCAATTATTAGGATTTGCGGCTAGTTTTAACTCTAATTTCTTTTGTAGATTTTGTAAAGTACATAAAAATGATATACAGTCTTTATTTAAGGAAAATCCAAATATAATTAGAACCTCCACTGACTACGCGGAAAATGTATATGGTGTAAAGCAGATATCTATATTAAGTGAACTAAAATTTTACAATACTTTCCTAAATTGTACGGTCGATATTATGCATGATACATATATTAGAGGGGGTAGGGCCATTCGCAATAACGACTTTTTTAAATTTTATCGTTGAAGAGGGAGTTATTTCATTTCAAAAAATAAATGAGAAAATACAGTCATTTCAGTTTGGATATTTATTCCGGAAAGATGTACCTACTGCGGCCATTAGTAAGGACAACCTTAATTTTTCAGCAGCTCAAACTTGGTGCCTTTTAATACATTTCCCTTTTATTTTTGGTGACCTTATAAAAACAAATATTTTACTTTCAAAATGGAAAATTATTACAACATTAATTAATATTTTAAAACTTGTTTTTGATAAAAATTTTAAATCTGAAAATATTACAGTTTTGGAGAATTTAATAGAAAAACATTTGTCTATTCTTGTCAATGAATTTCATGCAAAACTCTTACCTAAGCATCACCTTCTTACCCACTATCCTTCGATAATTTCAAAAATAGGACCCTTAAGTCATTGTTGTACACTACGTTACGAGTCAAAGCATCAATTTTTTAAAAATATCAGTAATTCAATAAAAAATTATATAAACTTGCCTAAATCATTAGCCAATAGGCATCAAGAACAATTTGCATTTACTTGGGAAAACATAACATTTGAAGAAAATTTTACTTTTGGTAAATTAACGTTGATCAGGCCTAATGAAATTAATTTACATGCTGCTTTTTTTTTCAAAAATATATTACCATTCTGCAAATGCTTACGAACTTTTATACATAGAAATTACTAGTAATTATAGCATAAGAAAGGATCTTTTTCTGGTGACATTATCTTTAGAATATAATTTACAACAGGATGTATTTAAAGTAATTAATATATATTACTATGAAAATGAATATCATATTTGTTGTGAAATCTATAAATTAGTTAAATTTAGTAGCTTTTATCAACAGCACGAAATAAAAAAAGCCAAAAATGGTGAATTAATACAAATTCTGAAACTTGCAGATTTGAAAAATTTTAAGTCATGTGAAGCTATGAAAGCTAAAGAGAAAACTGAAGAATACTTAATCATTAAATAAATAACACAATCATATTTGTTTTCCATTGTAACAAAAATAGATAACCTAATAAAAAAATTCGTCCACAATTTCAAAGCGTTTATTTTATAAATTTAGAAAAAAAATCAAATTGCAATATAAATAGTTAATTTTATACTCTTACTACTTCAAGATATCGTGGCGATACCATATATTATATACACGGATATTATTCCCTTTAAGTATCTCTTATATATATTGATTTATTATATCAGTTGATATAAAAAAACAAACGAAATGACTAATTTGGTAATCAATCAAAAGAATACAAATTCCTTATCAAATATAGTACATTCCTTATCAAATATAGCTCCTAGGAGAACCGTTTGGCATTATGGGAAGGCCAACTGGGGGGGGCTGACTCGCTTTTTTCAATCTACTGACTGGGATCTATGTTTCCAGAACCGCGATGTCAACTTCGCCGCTCTTTGTATTACCAACATTATATTGGCTGGTATGCACCTATTCATTCCTCATTCCTCCAAATCCATAAAGCCTAGGCAGCATGGATGGTTTAATCGGGAATGCATGAATGCAATTAAAACTAAAGAAGCCGCCTACAGAGAGTACAGACATTCTCCGAGCGAACTATCTAGACGTGAGTACATCAGGTTGAGAAATTCCTGTAAATCCACCATCAGGAAAGTTAAGGAATTATACGATGACAGGCTGAGAAATAAACTCATTAACTCCACTGCTGGCAGTAAAAATTTTTGGTCCTTGGTAACCTCCATCAGGAAGAATTTTACCTCACACACAACGCCTCCATTCATCTACAATAGGCAGGTGATAACAGAAAGCAAACCCAAGGCCGACTTACTCGCATCTCTGTTCGCCGCAAACTCTTCCTTACCCTATGCTGACACGCAACCACCAGCCATCGAGGGTTCCACCCACTCAATGGACGGAGTTTTCTTCAGAACACGTGAAGTGTATAGGTGTCTCAAAGAGCTTGACCCCAATAAATCCACTGGCCCTGACAATATTCCCCCTATGGTTCTTAAAAAATGTGCCTCACCTTTGGCTAAACCTCTGCGCAAACTTTTCGCCCTATCCTATTTCTCCGGAGTCTATCCCGACTCCTGGAAACTGGCCCATGTTCAGCCCATACCAAAAAAAGGTGATGCTAGTGACCCCGCTAACTACCGCCCAATAGCAATTACTTCTATTCTCTCCAAAGTGATGGAGACAATAATAAACAAGAGGCTTTTGAGATATCTTGAACACCACAAAATATTAAATGACAAACAGTACGGCTTTAGACCAAAAAGATCTACTGGCGACCTCCTTGTTTGCCTAACTGAACACCTCAACCAAAGTATACACCGATTTGGTGAATCTGGCCTGGTTGCTCTAGATATCTCCAAGGCTTCTGACAGAGTGTGGTACCCCGCTCTGTTAACTAAACTCCAAGCTATTGGTATTGACTTCGTTCTAAGGAACTGGATTGAGAGCTTCCTTTCTGGCCGTTCAATCAAGGTAGTATTGGATGGCGTCGAATCCGACCCCCACACCATCTCCGCAGGTGTTCCCCAGGGCTCAATTCTATCACCAGCTCTCTTCCTAATTTTTATAAACGACCTGCTCTCAATCCCCTCCAACCCACTCCACTGCTTTGCCGACGACAGTACACTACGGTACTCCTATGGCTTCGATACTGTAGGACAAGCACGCGCCAGACCTTGTCTGCATTATCGCAATCTCATGTCCATCTCAATCAACAGGGACATCGAACGAATTCTTGAATGGGGCCGCAAGAACCGTGTCGAATTCAATGCATCCAAAACAAAGTACTGTCTCATATCTAATAAAACCTCCACCGACCCTCCTTCTATTTCAGTGGACAATAAAAACCTAACGGCAGAACCGTCTTTAAACATCCTAGGCATAACACTATCCGAAGATCTGCGGTGGAATAACCACATATTCCAAATCGCTAAACAAGCATCGCAATGCCTGGGATTCCTGAAAAGATGCAAATTTCTCCTTCAGCCGTCGGCCAGGGCTACAATATACAAGTCCTACATTCGTCCCCGCCTCGAATACAACTCGCATATTTGGGCTGGGGCCCCGAGAACCACCTTAGCCTGGCTGGACAAGGTGCAAAGTCGCGCTCTCAAACTTATTGGCGATAGCGCCATTTGCTCCTCAATTGACTCATTAAGCCACCGTAGGAATGTAGCAGCCCTTGCAAAATTTTACCGATTTTACCACAACGATTGCTCTACTGAAATAAGTAACCTCATGCCTCCACGGCAACTTTTCTCCCGCAACACCAGACTTGCCCGCTCGGCTCACCCTTACAGTCTACAGCCCTTATCTTCGCGCACACTCCGATTTAGAAATTCGTTTATAACAAGAACAACGCGACTGTGGAACAACTTACCTCAGTTAATATTCCCGAACTCATACAACACCCAAGAGTTCAAGCGCAAGGTTCACCGCCATCTCCTCCAACACCCACCCGACTCCCCCTATAATCTATCCTATCTTTCTCTCTATCCTTCGAGCTAAGCTTACTACTAGACATTGCACCATGACGTGTACGACATGACGGACTAGTAGTACAAAGGATGACACCTAAGCTTAGACTATCACATAAAAAAAAAAAAAAAATATGAGTGTGCTTAAGACCACACTTTAGAAGTAAAACTTTTGTGCTCAACGGCTAGTAATATGCAATAGATATAGTGGAAAGTCTGTCAGATCTGTAGTACGCTTGAGAAAATTCAGGCCAACGACAGATGCAGGAAGAATAGTGACGAATCTACTGACGGACTTGATACAAATACTATTTGAAAATATCAATATTTATGAATTCCTATTTACATTAAAACCTAAAAGTGACCGAGTAAAAATCATTTTTATTGGCTAATTTTCTTAAAAGCATACACGCGGTGCACCTAGTACGTATAGCATATAAGTGCGCGTCCCACACGGTTATGCACGCTTCCGCCACACGCATGGATACTACCGCCACAGGCACGAAAATCTAAATATTCGCCTCATGGAAGTAAGCTGGTGACATATACATATGCAAGCGTACATGCATTGCATTCAGAGGTTCATAAAATTGCATGGTTTTTTCCGTCCCGGCTTTCACACATAGCCCGAAAATCGAAAGTAACGAGTGCATGCAAGGTGCATGTGTTTGTTGTGCTATTTCGAATGCGGCATTACAGAAAAAGTTAAAAGTAGTCCGACCTTTGCGTGGCATGCATTCCATTCATGGAACATTCCGTCAGGTCGCATTTGAATACACACACTTCTATATTATTTATCAACGAATTGAACGCATGTACGCTTGGATATGTCACCAGCTGTATGCATGCTCCGCTTCCGCTACATTCATGATCATTAATAATTGCATCCGCATCGGCATAGACTATTCCAAACCCAAGTATTGTTTTACCAAGCAGTCCGCCAACCATATACAATGAAGCTTTACCTACGCGAGCCGCTTTACCTTCGCGAACGGGAGCCAGTCTACTTGAGTATGGTATTGGCACCCTTTATGGCCACCTAGCCAATTACCTGATTACTTCGTCCCATACAATCTTTTAGGGAGCCAATTAATTTTAAAGGGAGCAAAAAGATATGCAATCAACCTTTTTTCAAATTCTTCTTTCTATGCGTAGTTGAAAATAATTTATTTTGGCTGATTAAACCGAATTCGAAGCATAAAGTTGAAAAAACATTTTTTACAAACCTTTATATTTTCAGTCGATGTAGGGATAGTTTCAGCCCTTTACTATTATCCCTTATCATAAAATTTGCTTTGTTATAAATCAACCACTTTTGAATATAAATGTTGCAAAAAATGTATTTTATTAGATTGTTTTTGATTATAATTAAAATTATCGCGAAAACACTTAAAAAGGGGAATTTTTAAGCATATTTAAAGGTGACATCCTTATTTTAAGACTGTGGGACCCTGATTTTCGTAATCAGCGACCCAAAAAACATATCAAGAACGGTTTTCACAACAGTGTAATGTTTTGACATAAACGATTCGTCGATTTGTGCAAGTTAAAAAAATTGTAATATAAAAAGGGGAAAGGTCCAGCACATCTCACCAAAGGGGAAGTGGGTGCCAATTTTAAACAACAGCACCTCACACATTTAATTCACCACTCCCTTTTGGTATTCTAAGCACCCAAACCACCGCCGAAAATTCTTCTCGTATATGCCGCTTCCAACATGTCAGTCAACTCCAAAGTGGCCGCGGCATAAAGGCCCAATTATAATGAACGGATCTGAGCGGATTGGTATGTCAAAAAAACGCATTTGATCGGATACAAAACTGGCTGGTTATAATAACGCATCTGCTCGGATTCAAACGTCAAAGTTTATTGTAAATAAGAGTGCAAAAAATTCTTCATTTTGTTGTTTTTATAGCCAATTTTAGCTTTTTTATAAATAATTTCATAATTTTTAACTTCGTTGACGAGATGGTCGCCGGTAAACAATTTTGTATTTCAACTGTTAACGTTATGTTTATCAAATTTTTGACAGTTCAATGCGGCAATTTCTAATCTTTTAGAAACGAATGCGCTCAAATCCGACCGAATCCGCTTGAATGCGTTCATTATAATCGGTCAGGTCTAAAATGTATGTCGGGAAAACCAATTTGACAGATCAATCCGTTTTGTTGCGCTCAAATCCGTTCATTATAATTGGGCCTTAAGCCCGGCCAGTGACCAAACCACAAGAAAAATCTGAAATAATTCACCTCTACAGAATGGTGAATTTGTATTCCTATAATGAGATAAAGCAAAGTCCGGGCGACAACGTAGCTAACATGCCAGAAAATTTATGCAGTAAGGCAGAGTGTATTTTAGCTGTTGCATACACAGCCCCGAGTTTCTTCGTCTCTCGTACCCTTTCCCATCGTTATACGAAAGTTCTGACGATTTTTCATGTGTGAGAGCGTTACATGAATGAAATTGATTCACTCTCATGTAAATTTTTTTAAGCAAACGTCCCTAAAGAAGTTTTACTTCAAAAAATCATGTATAAAAGGGTTTTATAACAAAGCGAATAAAATTGATAAAGTCATAAAATCGATTTGATATCATGTTTAAAAATCAATTTTATAAAAATTCTAGATGGATTTTTATACATATCTTGTTTTTATCAATATGACACCCAAATTTTTAACCGTGTAGGGTCCAAAAATTCAACTAAATTCCATTATTTAATGGTGATGATGATATTGATTGTGGTTAGCATAGCTTTCACCATGATGAGGATGGTGCGCATGTCCAATACGCTTGACATGAGTATGAAATCCACTGTGGTGATCTCCGTGATATTCAACAACTCGTTTCGTGCCATCAGCTTCATGCATAGTGTATCCACCTAGATAACAAAATTATTCTTTAGAACCTAATTTATTCAAATGTGAAATCTCTAACCTTTCACGTGATCACCATCACGATGCTCCCACTGATCCTTGTGATCACCAGTGTGACCATCCTTTACTCCATATTCGAAGTGGTATTTTGGATGACTGTGGTGATCATCATGATGAGGGAGTGCAAGGGCCAAAGTTGCCAGGCCAAAGACTAAAGCAATCTGGTGGAAAATATGGAATTATATTTATTATTTATCTTTATAATTATTAAAAGAGAAAAAGGATTTTGTCCAAACATACCGTAAAAAGTTGCATGATGAATTCTTAAAAATTTTCTAAACCGAAACTTTGCTAGAAAGAAACTTTGCTGTGGACTGACTGTTGGTGTCGAGTGACTGATACCAAAATCGATTACCGGCATGTCTTTTATATCGATCAAGTTCGTATCTACTATCCATTATCCGCCGGTTAATTGTTTTGAAATCTTCAGCGATCTTGAGATTTTAATAGATTTCTTTCTGGCCAGTCAACTGGATCAGCAGCCGGCATCTGGAGGTCGTGTTTACACAATATTTTTTTTTCGGGAGTTGTTAAGGGTATCAATTAATTATTTGGTTTAAAAATTTTAGGTTTTATTTATTTATTGCCAAACAAGGCACTTAACAAACACAATTACAAATTAGATAAAAAAACGTATTAACGTTAACGTAAAGGAACATTGCGAGTATTTAAATATTAAACTAGGTCTATAGTGTTAGTAAAAAATCAGGAGGGCAACAGGGAAATTAGTTTTCTTTAATTGGAAATTTTATTAATTGAAGGAGAGAAACAGGTCACGTAAGTATTGAAGCAGTGCCGGCCCTGGGGTAGAGCAAGAGGAGCGGCAGCTATAGGCGCCAGGTGGCAAGGGGCACCAAAATAAATTCGAAGAACAGTTTAGAGTGAAAAATACAATTTTCATGGCCTTTTTGAGGGTGCAGTAGGGCGGGTAGGCGGCGGATCACACTTGCATTATTTATACCCAGCCAAGTGTATGTGCTCATCAATACGACTCGAACACGCCAGAAACAGGGAGTGCTGATTCCAAGACCGTCTGTATATGACCTTACGTCACATTCTACCGGAGGTTCCCCTGCCTGTTCATGAAGCAGACTGAATATGGGGATCTAGAGACAACAAACTTGATAAAACTCACAATCTCAAGGCATGAACAATAGTGTTGAAGAATGTAGATACCTTTAAAAAACGAGTATGGAGCACCTCTCAACACTTCCGGGGCTCCCATAGTCCCAACAGGATGACCTAAGTGGATAGTTGGATATTTCTGAATCCATGCAGCAGGGTGCCGAATGTAGCCCCAGTGAAGGGGAGTTTTCGGGATCACTCTTCAATGAGGGCAGTCTAAGTCACAAGCCGCGGTTGAGCACGCTAAGATCACTTCTCCATTAGAAGAAGATTTCCTTGGAGGCCGCTTTGCGAAGACGAGTGACGCAGTCCGAAAACTTTTTAGACGCTTTTTGGAAGCTAACTCGTCCAATGCTAATGTAATGTAATAAGAAGAGGGTTAGATCCTCTGGAACTTCTTCAGGCCATAATAACTTGGCGAAAGGATGAAGGCTGCAGTCATACGGTTTGAAAATCATGCTGAAACGGCTTCAGAAAAGGAGTGCACCCACAATAAAGCCCAGAACGGCTCAAAAGTCGACCTATTTCCAAATGCCAGCCGGGTCAGAATGGTCGTACAATAGAAGACCCCATTGATATTAAATAAAAGAATAGGGGTCTTATACAGGACCTTAGGATGCAGGAGTGAAGAGTACTCCATAAAGTCCACCGCTCACCACTCACAGAGATGAGCTCTCTGTGGACTAAAAGGTGTATTGGCGAGCGAGGTGAAACAGACGGGAGGTCAAACGGGCTACAAGTTTGGTAGAGCACAGCTTAGGATCAGAGCGGCATAAAAGCCCAACTTTCCCTGTCCCCTTAGCTCCTCGTGAGCAACTATGACCATTTCCGCTCCAATCACCGAGGAAGCACTAACTCCTCTAAGGTTACTAACTGAAGCCTCGCAGCAGTCTGCTTTAGGAATGGAAGACGTAAGTTGTTCGAGTGTCAGGATGGGGCCCATTGCATTTCGGGCTGGTAGTAGGGAAGCCTCCACTAACCACAACATCACTCGCAAGGGGGGGGGGGGGGCAGCATAATCCGATTTCAATATAAAGCTTGCCCAGATAAACCTCCATCGCCAAGTCTGCCTCGGATGTCATCGAAAAAAGGAAATACGATTTATGTGATGTGAAAGCTTTGACCAAAGGGCGTCGAAAGATAATCTTGCTCTACCTTGAGCTTGGGCTAGGGCCGGCCCTGTGTTGAAGGTAATGCAGCACCTGTTAACGGGCTCGTTTCTAGCATATTCAGTGCGATGCGAGTACTCTTTAAGTAGTTTGGAGTGTTTTGTTCGTCGAGTATCGTTAAATTTGATGGTGTCCGACAAGAACTGCACCTTGAGGTTATTGTTCAGGACGTCCAGAGTAAAACAAGATATGATCAATTTCAGTCTAAGGGATACAAGCAAGAGATCGAGGATTTGGAGACTGTCTTTATATTGAGGAAAGTGGTGAAAATTCCAAGGATTATAGAGGTTCCTAAGCGCGAAAAGAAGGAACTTCTTTTGGACAAATTCTATTCGACTAATACTAATATGAAATATGGTATACCAGATCTGGCATGCATATAGGAAGTATAGGACGGACTAATGAGCAAAACAAGGCTTTAGTAACTCATACATTAGCTGCGTTCCTTTTCTGATAACTTTTACTATTTTTTACACGTGCGTACTAGCAACTACACTTGCTCTTATAAACGAGTAGATAGCACTTGCAATTATCCAATTGAAATCCGCTAGAGGGAAAGTCGCCTTTTCCAGTCTATTGTGAATTATTTTCACTTACGCAATTACCCGCTAGATGGCTTTTATTTGTGCCGAGCTGATTTGCTCATATAAAAACGTCCATAAATAAAACTTCAGTCGTATAATTATCTAAAATTATTATCTTTCGTTTTACTTTAAAAATCATCGCATTAATTTATCCATTGTGTTACAAATTTTTCTTTTAAGAATTTTTTATTTGTAAAGTTTAAAGTAACGTCAAAAATTTCAAGTGAGATTTTACTCAAATCAAAAAATTTTGCGTTTCTTTTCTGCTCTGCTCACAAGTACTAAATAGTAGAAAAGGAACGCAGCAAATATTATCATAGTGTAAGTTAAAGTTTAACTTGTTGTCGAGGACAATGCCTAATAGGCGGGGAGCCGGTGACGCTAAAAGTCTCGTTATACGGAATTGGTAAATTTTTTGGTCATTGAAAGTTCGAAGTTAGACGAACAAAATAAGCTTGGTAAGAATGGATTTAATAAGCCGGAAAGGTCAGACATACCTCTTTGAAAGTTGTGATAAGGGGTAAAAATTTACCGTTACATGTAGCAAGTTTTTTTTACTCGTTTTGATGTTAACTTTGAAAAGATCTTGGTACACGGGCACAAAAACTGCCACAAGTGTCCGGCATACCAATCAGCTGATAAGATATAAAATCTGATTTCTATAGGTCATACAACTCCGTACGAGGGCCCAAAATGTTGACAATGAGATTCTCTACAACTTTTGTACTTACAAAAAAGTTGACCTGATTAGCCCTTTGAAAGTTATTCAAGGTCAAAATTTTGGAAATTCATTTTTTGGTGAAATTTCACTAAAAGCCCGATATTTTCGAAATCTTCTTTCTTCATTTTTTCGAAAACTTGACCCTTTCGAAGTTATATTCAAGTTCAAAGTTTGCAAAAATCACTTTTTGGAGAAAAAATCACTCAAAAACTGTTTTTCTTTTCGAAAATTATATTTTATAGGTAATAATATTTGGTATAAGTAGATGAAAAAAATGTTTTGCCTACAAAATACAATTTTCGAAAAAAGAAAAACAGTTTTTGAGTGACTTTTGGTCAAAAAGTGATCTTTGCCAACTTTAACCTTAAATAACTTTGAAAAGGTTAAGTTTTCGAAAAAAATGACAAAGGGACTTTTTGTAGGCAATAACAATTTCGAAAATATCGGTTTTTGAATGAAATTTTGGCCAAAAAGTGATTTTCGAAAATAAAATTTTAACCTTGAATAACTTTCAAAGGGTTAATCAGGTCAACTTTTTTGTAAGTACAAAAGTTGTAGAGAATCTCATTGTCAATATTTTGAATCCTCGCAAGGCTTACCGAGATACATGGAAAACTCGGGAAAAACGCGATATCTCCGGCGGCCATGTTTTCTTTTTTTGGATTCCGAAATGGTTTTCTTAAAATGTCACAAGGAAGCTCCATGCACCAATTTTCAGCCATTTTGGATTTTTGTCTCCTTTAAATGCTAATTTCCCCGAACTAATATTATATAATGTGTTTATTTTAACGTCTGCGATTCTCCAAACTTATGTTTCGTTTATCGACCGGGGTTTATGAAGCAGACTCTCAAAATTGTCAACAACAAATTTTTATTTATTTTTTAAAAATTACATATATTAGTCTACGTTTCGGTCCTGTGGTTTGGGACCATCTTCAGAACTATTTCTATTGAATTTACATTATAATTTTTAACTCAGGTCTAGTATCACAATTAATATAATTACAATTCTTATCACTAAAAACACTGGAGTCAAACGTCAAAAATTAAAAACTAAAAACAGTTTTTAGTTTTTAATTTTTGACGTTTGACTCCAGTGTTTTTAGTGATAAGAATTGTAATTATATTAATTGTGATACTAGACCTGAGTTAAAAATTATAATGTAAATTCAATAGAAATAGTTCTGAAGATGGTCCCAAACCACAGGACCGAAACGTAGACTAATATATGTAATTTTTAAAAAATAAATAAAAATTTGTTGTTGACAATTTTGAGAGTCTGCTTCATAAACCCCGGTCGATAAACGAAACATAATATTATATAAGAAAAAATTGTCTCCACCGATATTAAATAAAAGTGAAATCTTACTTTTGCAAAATTATTGCATGAGAATCTGAATTGAGTAAAAAGCACATGTGTAACACCTCTATATAAATGTATAACAAAAAAACTGCAAAATTTCAAACTAATTCTTAGTAGTGAATAAAAACAATGCTTACGAAAGAAATCAGCTCCAACCACAACCGCTAATGCAAACATTAAAGCCTTGCAAAATTCAATTTACTTGATCAAATCAGCAATTCTGTTGGAGATAAAAACTTGTAAGTAACAGAAACTTCTATTAGAAATTTGCTTCTGTTTATTTTATTATAACTCTAAAGTTATTTCTCTGGGCATCTCTTAACCCACTGAACCTAGACTAAAAACAATAAACACTAATTTAATTGATTCGTCCCTTAAACGATTAACAAAAACAGAAACTTGTGTTAATACGACCGCTGGAGTCTGGCTGCAGACACGGTTGGCTGGATAAATGAAATCTAACAAGTCTCAAGATCACTGAAGATTTCAAAACAATTTGCAGCAAGATAACTTGAAAAAAGACACTTTATACCATATAAAAGCTGAGCCGGTAATTGGTTTTGTATCAGTCGATCGACGTTATCCATCATCAACATAACCTCATTTGAAAGATTAAATATGCAAATTTTTACGGTAAGGATTTCATTAAAAAAAGCCGAACTACATATATTGAATATTAATCCATGATTTTTACAAAAGATTACACTTATCTTCGCCCTGACAACTTCGGCTCTTGCACTCCCTCATCATGATGATCACCACAGTCATCCAAAATATCACTTCGAATATGGAGTAAAGGATGGTCACACTGGTGATCACAAGGAGCAGTGGGAGCATCGTGATGGTGATCATGTCAAAGGTAATAGAATAATTTTGAATTAATTAGACAACCCTTTAAAACTATCAATATTAGGAGGATACTCTATGCATGAAGCCGATGGCACGAAACGAGTAGTTGAGTATCATGCTGATAAGCACAACGGATTCAATGCTATTGTCAAGCGCATAGGACATGCTCACCATCCACATCACGGAGAAAGTTATGCCAATCATAATCAGTACCATTATGGACACCATGGACATCACGGGCATGATCATGGCCATCATCATGGACACCATTACTGAATATTCGATCTAACGTAAAGGAACAATGGACTGTCATTACTTCTGCGAAATGTGTGGCTTAGTAGATCTTCTGCATATTTTTACTCTGTGATTTTTAATTATGAATAAAATGTAAATCTTGCATATTCCAACATTTACTTCTTTTTTTAATTTTTGTAATATGGGAGTTCACTGTGTGTTTTCAATTTAAGTCAGCATTTTCTCAAGCTATTAGCAATGATCATTCATTAGACATAACGATGGAGCTTAGGGGATTTATGGTATTGAGTGAATGTACTACCTGGGATCAGTATTGATTCATATTCTAAGGTTCGGGAGAGAAACTACGGCGAATTTTAAGCAAAATCTAATCGACCCATCATCCTCTGTTCCTTTCTTCTGAAAACAATGGAGAAGGTTTTACAACACCTAACGGCCCTTTAATCCCTCATTTGACGAGCGGAAACAGTTACCCTCCAGCGGACTAAGTTTTACGCGATAGCTATAATCTCGGAACAGGATCTCCCAGTTGTTGCGACCTCGACTAATAGGGTTCTCCTCCACGGAGGCTGAGTACGTGAGGATGGAAGGTAAAGCACACAGGCATTTTCGCTCTGGGTGGGGAAATCCACACCCTAAATATTTCAAAGACACCAAGTATTGGGTACTTTGGAGGGCAATCTCGAAATGATACAACATCTGTCTTACGTATTCGGAAAGCTTTTTGATATGCTTTAAAGAAACACCCTAATACCCCCTCACCGCCTCACCGCCCGAGCTGCGCAAGTTGCCGAACTGAACTTTAAAATAGCCTCAGTTCACATACAATTTCCACATATTCAACTGAGGATAAACAAACGTCAGTTCACCCAAATGGTCTCGAAACTAAGTTGAAAGTAAAAGCTCGCTGAAAAGAGAGCTTTTATTACTCTCTTTGCAGCGAGCTTTTACTTTCAACTTAGGTTCGAGACCAGCCATTCCAGTGGGCTTTTGCATTTCTGACTTCTAGCGAAAAAGCAACAACAATTTCAAGCACGTATTGAACATGAACTGGACTTATGTGGATTGAACTGGACATTAAACTTTAGGTGGCCATAAAGGGTATTATTAAGCATACTGAATGTACCGGCTCTGGCTCGATTGAAAAGATTAAGCACCATTGGACGTAATTAGTATTCAGTTGGGAGACCTTATTGATCAAAGGACACTCGCGTTTAAAAATATAAAGTTTTCGACACCGGCAAGCAGTTATTGCGCCAAAATTCTTAACTTTTTTGGCCTCCCTTTTCCACTCGGAATCGAGGAGCAATTTTTCCTCAAGGGGGCCAAATGGGGCATTCCCTATAACGAAGTACGAATGAGGCAAGGCGATAGATTTTTTGTGTGGGCCTTATAGGGCAATCCACACCGGGTCCACATCACCGGAGCAGTCTTGCCAGGCTTATAGAGACCCTATCTGTAACCCGTAATTCAGTAGACTGATCCACGCAAAGTAAACATTGATGCGAACGCAACCCGGCTTAAAAAATCAAAACAGTTGGCAGGATATGCCGACGATATAAACTGCCATGCCAGATCACTGCCATACCTTAGAGAAGTATTCACAGAATTAGAAGAGGGAGCCAAACATATAGGGCTGCAAAAAAATGCACAGTCAGCGAAGACAACGACGAAATGATAGACGTACAAAGAAGAATAAACAAAACATTCCTACGTACAGTAGCTACGTATGGGTGTGAAGCATGGAGTGTCACCCAGAAATCCGCAGACAAGATGGATACATCTGAGAGGAAGGTTCTCCGAAGGATATGCAGCTCAATCAATGAAGACAATGCATGGATAATACGCTACAATCACGAATTGTACAATCTATACAAAGAGTGTAAACTCTCGACACATGCCAAACTACTGCGTTTAAGTTAGGCCGGTCATGTCCAATGAATGGATAGCTAAAGTATACCAAAAAAAACCTGTACCTACTACCACGGTCAAGGTGGAAAGACGATGTTAAGGCTTATGCAGCAAAACCGCTCAATACTGCTCAAATACAAACTGAAGACAGGCTGCGGAGCAGAGAGACGTCTGGAGAAAGACGCTAATGGAGGCCAAGGCTCGAATTGGGTTGTAGAGCTACCCAAGAAAAGAATATTTTTTTAACATTAATTATCGATGGTGCCTTTTTGTAAGATCGGTTTATAATTAAGAAACTCATTTATTAGGTTTTCTGTTGCTGCGACCCGAAAAAATGTCAATAGCTTCAACGGCAATATTCCCATGCGGAGATAAAGCGAAGCGTTCGGCGTGATAAAAAGAGACAGATAAACGGCAAGCATAGGCAACAGCAAAGTGCAGTACCAAATTACTAAACCACTCTCGGGAAATCACTTTGCCAAGCCTGCCGTAAAGAGTGCGGATAGAGGGCCGCTGTGCAGCGACCGAGAACAACTCCACATATGGAGAGAGGATTTATTTTCTGCCCTGAATAGTTCATTTGCACAGGAACCTCAGGAAAACAGCAACAAAAATCACCACTCGTGCTATATCCAAGACAGGTATAGTAACCGCACTCATGCAATGGCCAATGGTATAGCAGCTGGAAAAGGTGGCATCCCGCCTGAATTGTCGAAACCCAACTCATGTCTCATAGGAGATTCGCTACAGCCAATCCTGGAAAAATCATGGAACACCTGCATCTTTCCGAAGGATTTGACGGAAGATATCATAGTCAAAATATTCAAAAAACAATAACTAACCCAACAATATGTGACAATTGTAGAGACATCTGTCTATTATCTACTGTGGGTAAAATCTTGTCCCATATATAACTATCAAGGATAAGAGGGGAAGTATTATTATTATTATTTATTGGACAGAGTACACAAGATAACAATCTTTTAGAGTACAAAGCAAACGGTAAATAATCCATAAATTCTTACAACTAGCTTAATATAGAGAAGTGAAGAAATTGAAAGAAGTAAGGGATTAAGAAAATACGATAGAGCTAGGTAAGCTAAGAACAGTAGAGTAGTAGTACTACTGCAAAGCTGGAAGAGAGCTTAGAAATATAGAAGCCTGCTTTTTGAACATTGTGGCTGTGCTGATTTTTTGGATGGATATAGGAAGTCTATTCCAAAGTCTAATCGCATGCACAAAGAAAGAACGACTGCCAACCATGGAACGGTGAAAAGGGATAAGCAACTTAACTGATCTCAAGGACTACATCGGGACAAGGAAATCAGAGAGGTAGCAAGGACGCTTAGAGTAAAATATTTTATATAGGAGAGTTAGTGCCATGACATTGAGAAAATGAAAGAGCCCACATCCGAGTAGTGAATTTTGCACGCCCGATACATGATCGGATCTACGAAGGTGAAAAACAAATCTCAAACAATCATTGAATGCGACCCTGAGTCGTTGATGACAGGACGAATCAAGAGATATATAAACAAGGGCGCCATAGAGAAAATGCGGCAGAATTAGGGATTTCACAAGCTTGGCACGGATAGAGGGTGATAGCAGATCCGCGAACAGCCACAGTTTTCGCAAGGTACCATATATCTTAGACAGCATGAAGGAAACATGATTACAAGAGGAAAGCTTCCAATTAATAAATATCCCAAGGCTCTTGACACAATCAACGACAGGAATAGGAACACCACCTACTAATAAATTAGGAGTAAATTCAGAAGACATAGGACGCTGGCTGATAAGCAATACTTGGGATTTAATTGGATTAAGTTTGAGGAAATTATTAGAGCTCCATTCACTGATACGATATAAAATATTATTCATAACTGCTGTATTGGAAACAATATCACTAGGAGGAAAAGAATTGTACAGCTGAAGATCATCAGCATACATATGAAAAGAACAGCCGTCAATGACAGAGGAAAGATCATTAATATACAGGGAGAAAAGAAGAGGACCCAGTATCGAGCCTTGAGGGACACCCAGACGCACCGGCAGAAGAGAGGATATTCTGCCGTTGTGCCGAACACATTGAAATCTATCAGAAAGAAGAGAGGAGAAAAGACGCGTGGCAGAGGAAGAGAACTGATAGAGTTGATTAAGTTTGGACAACAGGAGCGGAGTCAAAAGTCAACCGAGTCAAAAGCCGGAGCGTGGAGAGATTCCATCAAAGCCGATACTGTTCGAGGAGATACACAGTAGAGATTCAAGAACTTCTAAAGAATCAACACAGCGGAAGTAAAAGCTACCAGGACTGAGTGAGTCAGAGGAGGAGGAATTAGTGAAAGAGATACCATCATATCTCGGGGGAGAGAGGATAAATGATGAGTTTATGAGCTCAACATCAACATCAAAAGGGTCAGATGCAGAAGAATGAACACCAAGCGAGCGAAGGTTAGACCAAAGTCGTTTCGGATCTAGGTTAGGATTAAGCTTGCGAGCATAGAACACACGTTTGGCAGCTTTGACTTTGAGGTTGATGCGATTGCGAAGCACTTTGTACTCAATTAGGTAGCTGCGAATTTTAGTTCTACCGTAGTAGACCGAACGCTTAGAAGACAGCAGGCTGGATTCAGAAAGGGCCGCTCTTGCATACCATATTAATACCTTGAGAATCATAGTGGATCAGTCTACTGAATTACGGGTTACAGATAGGGTCTCTATAAGCCTGGCAAGACTGCTCCGGTGATGTGGACCCGGTGTGGATTGCCCTATAAGGCCCACACAAAGAATCTATCGCCTTGCCTTATTCGTACTTCGTTATAGGGAATGCCCCATTTGGCCCCCTTGAGGAAAAATTGCTCCTCGATTCCGAGTGGAAAAGGGAGGCCGAAAAATTTAAAAATTTTAGCGCAATAACTGCTTGCCGGTGTCGAAAACTTTATATTTTTAAACGCGAGTGTCCTTTGATCAATAAGGTCTCCCAACTGAATACTAATTACGTCCAATGGTGCTTAATCTTTTCAATCGAGCCTTCTAGGCAGAGATTAAATAGCATGGCATGAGTGGCAGCCCATCGTTCTGCTTTAAGGCTTAAGTTAAGTTAAAGTTTAAGCGGCCCATACACTTTCAGTTTTAACGGCGCAGTTGAACTGTGTAAAAAACTGTACAATAAACTGAACTGAAAGTGTGTGGGTTCGACAGTTCGTTGTACAGGATTTTTGCTCAGTCTCGTCAGTTTCGTTGGTTTAAATACATCTTTAATAATGAGCAAACGAAAAGCTGCTGTATGTTTGGTAATTGCTGGTTCAATTTTATTTGAAGCAGAAACTGCAAGTAAAAGAAAGAAGCAAAGGAAACGTTGGTGTAAAGAATGGTTCCTTAAAAGAGGTGTTTTACAAAATGATTGTAATCTGCTGAACGAGTTACACATAGGAGAAGAAATTGACGATTACAAAAATTATCTTCGAATGGATAGAAACACATTTCAATTGTTGTTAAGCAAAGTGGCTCCATTAATAGAAAAACAGAGTACCCGATTAAGAGAACCTATATCACCTGAAGCCAGGCTTACTGCTACACTTCGATTCTTAGCAACCGGAAGAAGTTTCGAAGATCTAAAATTTTCTATGAGAATTTCACCTCAAGCCCTTGGGCATATAATAATAGAAACGTGTAAAGCGATTCGCAAAGTGCTGAAAAATTATATTCAGGTAAATACATAATGCATATTGTTACAAATATTTATTCAAAATATAAAAGAAAAGTAATATACACCATCATCAAATCAAATCAAATATTTATGAAATTATTTCGGTTGTTGTAATTGTTGATATGAAAAGGTTTCATACACATTTTTTGCATTTTGATTATCTACGGATGATGATTGTGTTGATGTTGAAAAAGTCCAAGTAGGAGACTCTTGAGGAGTGACTGGTAATGGGTGTACTAAATAGCTGCCCCTTGTCAAAAGACCCATTTGAGCATCAAGCAATGCATCATTTATTACTTTATCAGCGAACATAAACTGCTGTTCTGTCAGTTTCCTCAATTTAGTCGCGTATCCCTTTGCTAAAGTCAAGCACTCATCATCTTCTGGTGTTTCTAGGTATTTTGAAGCCTTTGCGATAAGTTGTTGTGCCGAAACCCCGATGAGATCTGAGTTTGGTTTACTTCTTTTGGCAGGAGCTGCAAACGTACCGCCTGAAGTACCTTGCGACACCGACTCCTGAAAAAACATTAATTAAATAATTTTTACTTCATAATTTAAATATTTCATTGATTTTTATTTTAGTTTCCAAAAACTGAGGAGGAGTGGAAACAAGTTTCTCATGACTTTGAAATGAGATGGCAATACCCGCAGTGCCTTGGTGCCGTGGATGGAAAACACGTGCAAATAAGAAAACCAGCAAACAGCGGTTCTAGGTATTTCAACTACAAGGGAACATTCAGTGTTGTTTTAATGGCTGTGGTTGATGCGAATTACGAAGTTATTTTTGCTGATGTAGGAACAAACGGAAGAATATCCGATGGAGGTGTGATTAAAAATACACCGTTTTATGAACTGCTGGACAATGGTAAAATAAATATCCCAGTACCCTCAAAACTTCCAAAAAGTAACAAAGTTGTTCCTTATGTTTTTGTTGGGGACGAGGCATTTGCGTTGCAGGATAATTTTATGAAACCCTACTCTCGAGCTACACTCAATGATGAAAGACGTATTTACAACTATCGACATTCCAGAGCAAGAAGAGTCGTGGAAAATTTTTTTGGAATTTTAAATTCACGATTCATGATTTTTCAAGCACCCATTAATCTGCCCCCTGAGAAAGTCAACACCGTAGTTCTAGCATGTTGTTACTTGCACAACTTTTTAAGAAGACACTCCAGTGGTTATCAACAGTCAGGTTATAAAACTTCACTTGACCCTGCTGCATTAAACAGAGATTTAACTCCTCTAAATCGAAGTTTTTCGGGCGCTAAATCTTCAGCCAAACAAGTTCGAGACACATACTGCAGCTACTTCAACAATGAGGGAAAAGTTGAGTGGCAATCAACGATTCTTGCAGAATGTGAATAATTCAACTATTTATGTTTAACTACTTGTTTTTAAAATGACATGTTTACTTCACTAAATTTTATTAAAAATAGTTAAAAATTATAAATGTGTACTTACAAAATTTTCATCTCCTTCATCCAGCGTAGAGTCACTTGTTTCGGGAGTTTCTTGGTCAACTTTCGACCATATAAGCCCTTACGGCTCTTCTATCCTGGGTTGCACGTTCGACCAATACCTTTCCCTCAAGGCAGTATTATTCATCTATAAACTTCAGCGCTTTGAACGTCCGTCCTACCTCCTCGAGTATCTTCATCGCGGTCGTACAACTAGGAAAATACTTTTTATCCCGCTCAGAGTCCATCACCTTGTTGGGCAAAGGTCCTTTTTTGTTCACTGTCTTCGCATGTGGAACAATTTGCCACACGCCATTCAGAGTGCGAGGTCTATGAATGTGTTCAGGAAGCTTGTATCTAATTACCTTACAAGTCAATAATCTTCCATCAAATTAGTTTTAGTTTTTTCTCTCTAACATTTCTTCCTTTCTTTTTTTTTTCTTTTCTCTCTCTCTCTCTTTATCTTATGTAACGTATCTTAATATTAAGCCAATTTTTAGTTTAATTTTTTATTTTGATTTATATAAACTTTTATCCATTTTTTGATGTACATACGTGTTATAGCGTGTTAAGATTATAATTATCTTTATGTACTAGTGATTTTAATAAATAATAATAATAATAAATAACTAAAAACAACAATTCACTAAAATACCACAGCGAAGGGTTGTAAATTTCATCAGCTGAAGCTCCCGACTTTTTTGAATCATTAACTTTCTTCAGCTCTTTTCTGAATGTTGATCTCAAATTATTAATCTTTTTGACAACGCTGTCTCGCGTAGCACTACCATCTATTAGTTTTAGTTTCACTATTAATTTGTCATATGCAGCTGCTTTTTTGACACGATTAGAATACGCTGAACATTGAGTATCCCAAAGCTCAGGAAGAGAACGGTAGGTTTCTATGAAATCAAGAAGTAACGAATTTTTTTTTGAAGCTGCCATGACAAAGAATGAATAGAACTGAAAGGACTGAACGATAAACTATCTGAGCTGCACAGTTTATCGGAGCAAAAGAGGGTCCGGAAGCTCAGGTCTGAAGACTGAGTGAAAATGGTTCAAAACTGCACAGTTCACACAGTTTATCGCTCAGACATGATGTCACACGTGATAAACTGCTCAGTTAAACTGAAAGTGTGTGGGCCGCTTAAAGCATTGCTTGGCTGGGAAAGACTCCGTTAATTCTCCTTGTATTCTGACTGCCTTGTGTTTTCCATTATCATTTTTGTTAATTATACTATCTTTAGGGCGCTGTTTAGGTCCCGCATTGTCGCATACATTTGCTCCCTGTCGATACTGTCGTTTATCGATTTAAAATCGATGAAAAATTGATACAGGTAGATGTTGTATATCCACCACTTTCGGAATATTTGCCTTATTGAAAAAAAGTTGATCCATTGTTGACATATTTCTTCTGAATCCAGCTGATGCCAACGCAGCTTGGTATTCAATTATTGCGGCTTCTGTCTTATTGGTCATTATTTTATATTCTGTGCTTAAAAGAGATATGCCGCTATAGCTGACACAGTTGAATTTGTCCCCTTTCCTGTGTATTGGGTAGATAATGCTTTGCTCCCAATCTTCAGGCATTTTATCGTTCCTCCATATGCAGCATAGTATTTCATGTACAACTGCTGAAAGCGATTCGCCTCCTTGTTTGATAGACTCTGCTGGGATGTTATCAATTCCTGGAGATTTAAAGGATGCCATAATATCCTTATATGGCATCCTGCAATTCTACCAGGGCTGGTACATTTGTTTTTCTGGTGTCATCGTTATGGTGCTTTCATTTGCGCTCAGCAGCTCGCTAAAAAATTCCTTCCATCTCTTCTTTACAGCTTCGCTGCCTTTGACTATAGTGCCATCTTTTGTTCTAGGTACATATACCGGAGGAGGGTTTAAAGACTTTTTTAAAGAATCTTACTTCCTTGCTTCCCGTGCTTTGTATTGCGAAAAGTTTTCCTCTGCCATCAGGATGTAATTGTTGAGGAATCGTCTTTTCTTCTTCCTGCAAATGTTTCATCTTCTACCACTCTCTTATATTAAAGATATGATAAAAAAATTAATTCAAAATTATAAATATTTTTTATTAAGTGCAAATATAAAAATATAAAGCATCTCTTTGCCAGCTGTACATTTTTAATAAGGTAATCACAGTCCAAGTAAAAATTTCCTATTGTCCAAAAATTCAACTAAATCGGTCCAGCAGTTAATGGTGATGATGATATTGATTGTGGTTGGCATAACTTTCGCCATGATGAGGATGGTGCGCATGTCCAATGCGCTTGACATGAGTATGGAATCCGCTGTGATGATCTCCGTGATATTCAACAACTCGTTTTGTGCCATCAGCTTCGTGCATAGTGTATCCTCCTGAATAGTTTGAAAAAGTTATTATCAAATCGATCCCTAATGAAATCCAAACTTTTACCTTTGACATGATCACCATCACGATGCTCCCACTGATCCTTGTGATCGCCAGTGTGACCATCCTTTACGCCATATTCAAAGTGATATTTTGGATGACTGTGGTGATCATCATGATGAGGGAGTGCAAGAGCCAAAGTTGCCAGGGCACAGACAAGAGCAATCTAATAAAAAATTAAAACAAATTAATAGGTTTTCACACTATACAAAATTTAGGTTGATTACCGTAAAAGCTTGCATTATGAATTCTTCAAAAGTTCAAAGTTTCTAGAGAGCAGTTGACCTGTACTGATAGTGTCGAGCGACTGATACTAATACCGATTACCGGCGTGCCTTTTATACCAATCAAATTTCTATCTGCCACTTGCTAGCCACTCTAAATGTTTTGAAATCTTCGGTGATCTTGTGGTTTAATAGATTTCTTCTGCTCAGTCAACTGTATCAACTGTCGGCCTTTAGAGGTCATGATTAGTTTTTAAGAGAGAATTAATTTTTTCCTTGTTAATTCTTTTATGTTTATTTTGTAACCCGGTCATTTAAATTTGACAGAACGATGCTGAACATCCAAGGTACGATAAAGAACTGAACTAGGTTAATTATATTTATTTTCCTTGTTGCATTTGCAATAAAAGCTAATTCTTAGTAAAGATTCCTAGAACGAACTTTGTGCTAAAAACTAATCAATTTGATTTATTATACAAAATCAAGACGATTCCTTTTGCTAATAATAAGACAAACTACCAACACATATTAACATTCAATTCCAAATAACCTTGAGCACCAGTGCAATGCCTTCAGGCATGTCCAAAACTTATGTGCAAAATCTCTCCGAAGTTGCAATGATGTAAACATTGAAAATGCACTTTGTTTTATGTTAGCTAATTCTAAGACTTTTTGCGCCTGTTTGCCAAATAGTAAAAACTACGTTTAAGGTGTTTGTGCAATAGTTCTAGCTGCAATTACGGTTTTGGGGCTAGCAAGTAGCAGACAGTAATTTGATTGGTATAAAAGACACGCCGGTAATAGGATTAGTATCAGTCGTTCGACACTATCAGTTCAGGTCAACTTCTCTCTGGAGACTTTTAGTTTACAAAATTTTTGAAGAATTCATCATGCAAGCTTTTACGGTATTTAACCTTAACTTTTTTATTTCGAAAATCTATTAATTTTTTTCTTTCTATTAGATTGCTCTTGTGTTCGCCCTTGCAACTTTAGCTTTTGCCTACCCTCACCATGATGATCACCACAGTCATCCAAAATATCACTTTGAATATGGCGTAAAGGATGGTCACACTGGCGATCACAAGGATCAGTGGGAGCATCGTGATGGTGATCATGTCAAAGGTAAGCGATTGGATTTTATTAAAATCGATTAAATAATTACTTTTTGACACTATTCAGGAGGATACACTATGCATGAAGCTGATGGCACGAAACGAGTTGTGGAATATCACGGGGATCATCACAGTGGATTCCATACTCATGTCAAGCGCATTGGACATGCGCATCATCCCCATCATGGTGAAAGTTATGCCAACCACAATCAGTATCATCATCACCATTAACTGCTGGACCGATTTAGTTGAATTTTTGGATACTAGGAAATTTTTACTTCGACTGCGATTACCTTTTTGAAAATACATATAATATGTAGCTGGGCAATGCTTTTTATTTTTATTTTTTTTTTTAAGTAATAGTCTAAGCTCAGGTGTCACCCTTTGTACTACAAGTACATCATGTCGTTTATGTCATGATGGTTCTGATGGTTCTGTAGGAAGAATTTGCGACGTGTGTGGGGGTGGGGATTCGTTAAAGCAAAAACTGGGTGTGTTTAAGTTTGATCAATAGGTGGTTTTGTTGCCGAACCTTTCCTTTTCTGTGTGCGGTATTGGGTCCAAAGGAACTGCGGCCATTCATTTGGCCTATGGCACTACAATCCCTATACCTCATCGTTGTAGGCCAGACCGCTTGAAAAAGTTCAGCAGTCTGCCTAGTGCTTTGTCGCTAAGACTTGAGTGTGTGAGCAACCCTGAACAAAGAAACCCTGCTCGTCGCTATTGCGTGCGGGACACTCATAGAGAACGTGGAGTGCAGACTCATCCTCTTCCAGGCAAAGCCACATAAAAAAAGTCTACATGTGGGGTCCTCCGCCCTTCCTATTTTCTATAAGTGGTAATTTAGGGCACAGTGTCCTGTAATCAAGCCCACAAGTGTCCTGACATCATTCCTACTGCCCCCTAACAATTCCTTGTTCGCCTTAGGGGACGGCAAGAAAGGCACCGCTTAGAGTTGGCCAGTCCAGGCGTGGACCTCCAGCGTTCAGTACGTTTCATCATAGTCTGATCGGCCGGGGCCCTTTGCAGCAAGCTGGACGGTGCAATAGCCGGTTCTGGACCGATGAATGTAACATCAGAGTGTAGCCTTGCTCTTCACTTTAGTTGTCTTCGAAGCCCCGGTGACCCGGAACCCAGACAGAGGTAACTTGATTGAGAACGCCCAACTCATCAAGAGCAATTTAGCAGTCCCAAACTAATTTCGACTTGGTCCTACGGGACCTTATCGCTCTAATTGCCGCTTGACTATCAGAGAAGATAAAAATCCGTTTATTTTGGTTGGCCCTTCTTAAGTTCTCATGAGTGCATGCCAGAATAGCGTACACGTCTGCTTGAAAGACAGTTGCTAGGGTGCCTAGACTTGTCATCGGGCTTTTACTTCAGATCCCGGCACCCACAACTGCCTCCGTTTTAGAGCCATTCGTGTACCATACTAGTCCGCCCGGCAATACTTTGAGAAAAATACGGGTTAGCCTATCTTGTATGTGCACAGAAGATTGTTCCAATTTTGAAATTCTAGAGGGCATGCAGTCCGGTAGCATCCCCGCTTCCGGAATCTCTTCTATGATGTTGATTATTATGGAATATCCTCGCTCAAAACCAGCGCCAAGGTGACCATTCGCTTTCGCCGCAGCGCCGTGTTTATGGCGGACTTCTCTACTTCGATTAAGGAGAGTCTGCAACCGTCGGGGAAGTGCGGATGGCCCCAGTGATGGATAGGCAGGCCATTCTTTGAATTTTGCTTAAATTGGTTATGAAACTCTTAAGCGTCGTTTCGTGCCAACAAACTAAAGCTCCATAAGTTATTATGATGGTGATGTACATCCAATACATGGTTTTCGATTGCAAACCCTGCGTGGAACCACAAGCTCTGAGGCAAGCCCACACGGATCTCGCATTGTGCTCATCAGTGTCTATGTGTTGTTTCCAGTTGAGCTTGGCAACCAGAAAACCGTTTTCGTCCGAAGCCGTAGAAGAAGAAGGGAGACATGCCCTGCTCATCAAGCTGCATGAGCGACCTCTCGTCAATGCTAAGGGCAAGAGGGACCGTTCTGATCCACCTTCCTACCCATCACTTGCCAAGATGTCACCTCAATTGGATGGTTCTGAATTTTCAGCCTGCGGAGCACCTAATCTGATTCTCTTACATCATTAGGAACCTAGAATGCGTCACGCGTGAGTTTACTTTGAGGTTGGACCCTTCCCAAACTATTGGCTGGTATCTTCGTTGGTGGAGATGATCTTATTTAGACTCCCTGCCGTTCTTACATTTAAAAACTGAGGCGGGCAATCGCCTTTAAGACTTTTGTCCACCTCACTCAGAATGCAGTCGCAAATAGAGGAGGATTGCTCCTCCGTCAACCTCAATTCGGGATAGTTGTCCAGGACCACTCCCATGGTAATCCCAGCCAACTTGTCCCGGTATGAGGGTTCTTGCGATCCCCCCCCCCCCCTTTTTGTGTCCTGGAGTCTCTGCACAGCCGGAGAATCCTCTAACTTCTGCCCCCTAGAAGATGTAGGAGTTGGTGTTACGAATTTTCTAGTGGGTTCAGAAACTTCTGGCAGTATAGCGGCTGTCCGGTCCCTTCCTTTGAGAACCCGTCCTGCCCACTGTCCTGCCTTTGCTTTGTTGGGAAGGAAGTTCCACATGTAGGACTCGGGTTACTCCGTTAAGCCCCCCAATTCCTCTGCGGCCTTCCTTCCCTTGGCCCTCCTCCTCTTGGCAGCACCAGATTTTTTCTTGCTAGGCTGCACAGTCATACCGATAACCTTAGCAGTTATTTCTACAACAACATTGCTGCCTCCATATCAGGATGAGGCTATATACAACTGCGTGCGCCCGGCCCTCAGAGGAGATCGTTCGGGACAGTGAAACCCTACTCACTGCCATGCAGCCATCGACACGATGACATTTACATGTTGATTTGGTAGGTATTTAAGGGTCTGTCCCTACTACCGTCATTAGTTGGTTATCCAGGGGGCACCACGAGGAGGTGACGGTTCGATTTTACCCCCCTGTTTCTTCTTAATGGAACAGTAAATGACACAATAACATTCTCAATACTGTAAACTAATTATTTCGGAAGTTAAAATATAAGAACTAAAAAGGTCATCCACTGGTTTACCAATTTCTTTTTACATTAACTTTCTATGACAATAAAAGTTTTCTTTCAGAAATATAATTTTATTTTTTAATAAGTGAAAATATAAAAATATATAGCATCTCTTTGCCAGCTGTACATTTTTAATAAGGTAATCACAGTCCAAGTAAAATTTTCCTATTGTCCAAAAATTCAACTAAATCGGTCCAGCAGTTAATGGTGATGATGATATTGATTGTGGTTGGCATAACTTTCACCATGATGAGGATGGTGCGCATGTCCAATACGCTTGACATGAGTATGGAATCCGCTGTGATGATCTCCGTGATATTCCACAACGCGTTTGGTGCCATCAGCTTCATGCATAGTGTATCCTCCTGAATAGTTTCAAAAAGTTATTATCAAATCGATTCTTAATGAAATCCAACCTTTTACCTTTGACATGATCACCATCACGATGCTCCCATTGATCCTTGTGATCGCCAGTGTGACCATCCTTTACTCCATATTCAAAGTGATATTTTGGATGACTGTGGTGATCATCATGGTGAGGATAGGCAAAAGCTAAAGTTGCAAGGGCGAACACAAGAGCAATCTAGTAGAAAATAAAATAGTTAAAAGATTTTCGCAATCAAAAGTTTAGGTTGAATACCGTAAAAGCTTGCATGGTGAATTCTTCAAAAATCTTGCAAACTCAAAGTTTCTAAAGAGAAGTTGACCTGAACTGATAGTGTCGATCGACTGATACAAAACCTATTACCGGCGTGTCTTTTATACCAACTGTCTAGCCACCGTCTAATGTTTTGAAATCTTCAGTGATCTTGTGGTTCCAATAGATTTCTTCTGTTTAGTCAACTGTATCAACTATCGGCCTTTAGAGGTCATGTTTGAAAATGTTCATTAGTTTTTAAGAGAGAATTTTTTTTCTTATTTATTTTTTATGATTAAGTATTTTGTAATCCCGTTATTAAAATTTGACTGAACGATGTTAAATTTCCAAGGTATGATAAAGAACTTGAACTTCAACTTGAAACTCCTCATTCTTCTAGCATAACATATGGCATGGCATAAAATTATTGCAAAGTGAAGACGATTCCTTTTTGCCAATAAGACAAACTACCAACACATTACATTCAATTCCCAATAACCTTGAGCACCGATGCAATGCCTTCAGGCATGTCCAAAGACTATGTGCTAAATTTATCCGAAGTTGCAATAATGTAAACCTGAAAATGACTTAACTTTTACTTACGATAGTAAAATGGTGCTTGCATTTTTAGTTGCACTTATGTAGATGGAAACCAAGGCGCCCGTTGCACCCATAAACCGATATCCCGGATTAGGGATGCTGGTGAGAAGTGAGTTATTGGCCGAACACCCAAATTAGTTACACCGAAAATGGAAATTCAATTCGCCCCGTGGAATGTACGAACAGGACATAAAGTCGGTCAAAAGGAAATCATAGCAATCGAATTGTTGAAATGCAAAATATCAGTTGTTGCGCTATCGGAACTACGGTATCGGAACGGATCTGGGACATGGATGATCGTCCCGCCAACAATCGACGAAATGATCACGTTTACTAGTCCGGTGGTGAGAGATGAGAGGCCGGCGCCGGCTTTATGGTCGATCGACGAGCTGCCAGCAACGTTATCGCATTCCAACCGATATAGGAGCGTTTGGCGGTTATAACCATCGCTGGAACGATCAAGACCTATAACATGTCCGTTTATGCGCCAACCGAGACCAGCACTGACGCGAACAAAGATGAATTTTACGATCAGCTCCAACAGACGCTGGATATGATACCTCGAACCGAATTAATCATACTCGCACATGCACATTCATGAGCAGATCGAATCGGCTGGGAAAGAATGATGGGCAAATTCGGACATCGAGTAATTAACGGCAACGGGTTAGCTTACTTTTATTCGTAGCGTCAAACAACTTGACCGTTGGCAACAGCATTTTCCGGCATCCACTAAAACATCAACTCAAGTGGCGAAATCCATCCGGCAAAGACTTGGCGATGTTAGACTACGTTTTGATCATAGCAAGATTCCGATCGACGCTCAAAGACATACGTGCAATGTGTGGGCAGGATTGCGGACCATTATCTTGTTCGAGCGAAACTTCAGAGCGGAATTAAGAGCTAAGGAAACGGCGCTACCACCAGCCAAGAAGAATTGGGCGTGCCTACAGGACTCGGCCATCGGGCGAGTTTTTTTTTATGTGATAGACTACAGGCTTAGGGGAAGTCCCTTTGTACTGTTCGACAATCTATATTTTTCATTTAGAATATCGAACAGCAGTTCTAGCCGGAAGATAGAGAGTAGTTTCAAATGGCATTATCCAATAAATTCGCAGCGCTCGCAATACCGGACGATATCGATGTCATAGAAAAACATTTGTCGGAGTGTCGGGGGTGTGCAATGGAGCTGGAAAGCTGTCTGGACCTCGCCGATCAGCGGAAGCGAATGAAACACGTCTACTTTGAGCAATACCAACGATTGAACAAGGAAGTTTGACAGAAAATGAAATCGGAACGAGAAGCATACTAGAATAACGCTGCGGCCGACATGGAACAGGCACAAGTACCGGACGCTGTACCAGGCAATCCGGCGGTTAGGCGGTAACGCAACATCAACAAACGACAACATCAAAAAATCGGATGGAACTTTCGTGACTTCTCCACTTGTGCGCCTGCAGCGGTGGAAACAATTCTTTTACCAGCTGTACAACCACGAACCACCACAAGGTCCAGCATCCGAACTGCAAATTATCGAACAGCCGACGAATCAGTTTCTCGATACCGAGCCGACAATTATCGATGAGAAGACGGCAATTAAATCGCTGAAATTGGAAAAGCCCCGGGAATAGACCAAGTAACAAGTAACCGCCGAGATGATCAAAGCCGGAGGTGATGTCTTATCACAACGACATTGTATCCTCTTAACACACATATGGCATTCGGATCGGTGTCCCTTCGGCGTGGAAGAAAGCGATCGTTGCCCCAATTTTGAAGAAAGACGACAGTCGGGAATGCAAGAACTATCGCGGTATTAGCCTTCTTTCGATTTTCGGCAAAGTATTAACGAAAATCATACAATCCAGGCTACAGAAACATCGAGAGCAAACGAGCCGGAAAGAATAAGCGGGATTTAGACCACATCGAAGATGTATTGATAAAATATTCGCACTCCGTCAGCTAATGGAAGTAAGAATTCGTTGCGGCAAACGAACTGTCGTCTTTTTCGTCGATTTCAAATCCGCTTTCGATTGCATCGATTGGAATAGCTTGAGAGCCTTGGAAATCAAACATGTTCGATTGAAAATCATCCAACTTTTCCTAGCGTCGTACAATGGCTCAACCAGCAGCGTTCGTATTCGAAGCGATTTATCCGAGGAGTTCCTGATTCAAACGGGTATCCGACAGGAAGACGTCGCTTCGCCACTTCTCTTCAACGTTGTGATTGACGCGACTATGCGTGAGGCATTCGATGGACGGCACGGAGTTCGATACGACGCCAACAACTTCGTAACCGACTTAATGTTCGCCAACGATAGCGCCATAAGATACGACATTTCTCGCCTCGCCCAATCATACGAGTTAAAAATCAATGCGGAAAAGACCACAGTGCTCACAAAGGGCTGATCGAGGGCCAGTGTCTACCGCGATGGAACCCTAATTGAACAGGTTCCGATGTTCAAGTATTAGGGGTCATTGGTTGAGGAAAAGAAAGTGGCATCGACGGCCGACGTTCACAGCCACATCGGCCAGGCAACTGCAACATTCGCCTCGCTCAAGTGGGGCATACGGAAAAGAACAAATATTGCCATAAAAAAAAGTCCGCCTTTACCGAACGTTGATCCTTCCATTGTTTTTGGATCTGAAACGTGGACACTGCTCAAACCGGACGTTAAGAAGCTCGAGGTCTTCCAAATGCGATGCTTGAGGTAGATCCTCGGTGTCTCACTCCGCGATCGCCTTCGAAACGAGACAGTTAGACAAAGATGCGATCAGCAGACACTGATCGAAGAAGATATGCCAAAAGGTCGACTACGTGGTTTGGACATGTTTGCCGAATGGATGATAACCGCTTGCCACGTAAACTTCTCTGGCGAGACGGTCCCTCAGACTGGAGAATCCACCAATCGGCACCTAAGAAAACCTGGCTAAAGAATATCGAGGGCGATGTAAAGAATCAACGATTATCAGTTACCGAGGCTCGAGACGTCGCCAAAAAATGGCATGAATAGAAACGAATCGTGAATAGATTTCGAGGCCCAGCAGCACCGACAGCAGCGTTTCCGTTGCGGGGACGTCCGGTTCGGACCGCCAGCTAACGGAACAAAGAAGAAGAATATAAAGTATGGAAATTTAAAGACATTTTTTTTGTATTTTTGATTCCAAATAACAAAATGGGAAACTATGTACAAATTATGGATTTGATATTTTGATCGGGCAAATAAAAAACACACAGATGAAATGTCGCAAAAAACAGAATTTTTTTGATTGCTTTGCTTTGGTGATGAAGATGACCACATGAAAGAAGTGGAAATTGAAGATATAGATAAATCATCAACAAAATTATTTCATACCTTGAAACCTATGGACTAGTCCTACTGGGGATACCATGTAAAAACGGTGCTTGCACTTCTTGGGGAGCCCAAAATAAAGGGAATCCCGCTGCAAAGTCATTTCTATAGAGGTTTGGCATTTTTTTGTATAAAGTGACTGGGTTCCTAGTGAAGGGGTCTATAACCATTATCCACAGGGCGTCTACGCGAAGACGTATTTAAACAGAAATTAATTTATAACATAATTAGGCAACTTTTTTAGATAACTGTGTAATTCCGTACATCCGTCAACCGGAATAATCTGGATCGTATACTTTTGGAAAACCCATTATGTAAACCTTTTAACTATCTTAACCTTTGTGGATATTGGCGATATTTCCATTCTCTATACCAATTTTTTCCCCACATATACCCAGGAATCACCATTTAAAGATGAGCCAGTTAGTACAATATACCCCGTATATCGAATTAAGTATTAATGTTATTGAAACCCACAACATTTATCTCAATTATTCTGTAAATTTTGAAAGTGAAAATATACTAACTATAAAAGATCTTCCAATTTTATACCAAAAAAAAGTTTTCTCATTTCAGAATGATATTATTTATTGAGTACAAATATAAAAATATAAAGCATCTCTTTGCTAGCTATACATTTTTAATAAGGTAATCACAGTCCATGTAAAAATTTTCTAGTGTCCAAAAATTCAACCAAATCGTTCCAGCAGTTAATGGTGATGATGATACTGATTGTGATTGGCATAACTTTCACCATGATGGGGATGGTGCGCATGTCCAATGCGCTTGACGTGAGTATGAAATCCACTGTGGTGATCTCCGTGATATTCAACAACTCGTTTTGTGCCATCAGCTTCGTGCATAGTGTATCCTCCTGAACAGTATCAAAAAGTTATTATCAAACCGATTCCTAATGAAATCCAACCTTTTACCTTTGACATGATCACCATCACGATGCTCCCACTGATCCTTGTGATCGCCAGTGTGACCATCCTTTACTCCATATTCAAAGTGATATTTTGGATGACTGTGGTGATCATCATGATGAGGCAATGCGAGAGCCAAAGTTGCAAGGGCACAGACAAGAGCAATCTAATACAAAATAAAAACAAATTAATAGGTTTTCACAATATACAAACTTGAGGTTGAATACCGTAAAAGCTTGCATGATGAATTCTTCAAAAATCTTGTAAACTAAAAGTCTCTAGAAAGAAGTTGACCTGAACTGATAGTGTCGATCGACTGATACTAAAACCCATTATCGGCGTGTCTTTTATACCAATCAAATTTCTATCTGCCACTTGCTAGCCACCGTCTAATGTTTTGAAATCTTCAGTGATCTTGTGGTTTAACAGATTTCTTCTGGTCAGTCAACTGTATCAACTGTCGGCCTTTAGAGGTCATGTTTGAAAAAGATCATTAGTTTTTGAGAGTGAATTTTTTTTTCTTGTTAATTATTTTATATTTTATTTTATGTTGAATTTCGTACGGGAAAATGTATAATAACCTTTTTTGTAGAGAGTCGCATGATCTACAAACTTTGTGAACATTACTTTATGATAGGACTTACAGTTTAAGATGTATTTGCAAAAAACTGATATTTCGACCCTAAAACCCCCTAAAAAGTGAGCTTCCCGTGGTAGAAAATCGGTAGACTTTATAACACCTTATTAAGAGTCCGAAACGGAAGCTCTGTGCCAATTTTCAGCCTGTACCCAAACATTTCCGCTATTTTTACTATTTTATAATGATTATTTGTAAAGGGTAACGTATTTTTTGCATGGTTTTTAAAGGGTGTTTGAATTTTGACAAGTGATGTCTTGTTGTATCACTCTACTGTATCCAGAAAAGGTAAATTCATTTAAAACGGATTTCATTTTAAAGATTTTATTAGATATTAGAAAAACTAATCAATTTACCCTTAGCCGAAGTCTTTTCATTTAAACAAAAAAGGGCTCGATCGAATGTTATGGAATTTTTTTGAGATCATGTTTTTGACCCCAAGGAAGTCGATATCGTTTTTGGTTCGCACGATATCGTACATTTACAAAAATCGCGAACGCCGTTTAAACAATAAAACGGCCCGACCAAATTCTATGAAAATCTATTCAGATCACATTTTCGTTAATACGCTTTGAACGGCACCTCAGCCTAATCGGTTTTCGGAATTGTTGGTTCGGTCAATATCGCCAGGTACAAAAATCACATACGTCGTTTAAACCAAAAAGACTCGACCGATCCAATGAAAAACTTTTCAGATTATAACTTCCGTAATAAGCTACGCACGGCACCTCAACGAAGTTGGTATCATTAACGATTTGCGCGATACCGTACAGGTACAACAAGCGTTCGTTAAAACAAAAAACGGCTCAACCGAATTTTATGAAAATCTTTTTTGATCATATTTCTATTAATATGCTTCGAGAGACACCTCAACGAAGACGATATCTTTTTTTGTTGGTGCGATATCGTGCATGGCACACACACTCACTCTTTGTAGTGCGTACTACTACCTTGCAGGACCTAGAGCTAAAACATGATTGCGGATGATTAAAGGAGATTGAAATTCCAACAAATCTTATATTAAAATTTTTTTTTAAATCTATGATAGTAGTCCAGGCGCTAGAGCAGTGAAACCTATAACTTTTGGTTTTGGCGTGATGTAACGGACTTTTTTGGTGGAATCGGTCAGAAATGACATCCCCAACAATATTTAGGGGGTGCGCAAGCATGAAACTCCCAGGAAAACTTTTGGTAGCCCAAAAACTGAAGAAATCACTAAAAATTCCCTGTTTTTTGACCTTTCTTGTTAAATATCTCTTAACGAAGGCTTCTAGGCGAAAAATTGGTTGAGTATGTTTTGTTCGTTATTGGATTTGCTTAAACTTACCCTAAGGTGGATTTTTGAAATTTGAATTTTTGCATTGCAAAATAGCCGAAAACCGTGAAAAAAAGGACCTCACTTTAAAGTTATCACAAGGAAAGGAGAGACCATTATCTTCCAATTTAATTTTGGAATTAGATAGTTAAAGGCATGATTAACTTATATCCAAACCCCGATTACGGTCGGTCAAATAGTTTTTGCATAATGCTTTTTGCAATTAAGTGAATTTAAAAAGTTAAATTTGTTACTGCGCCAAAAGAAAAACTCCCATGTTGGTCCTGATTTTTTTACGTATGCTCTAAGACTCTCTATACAATATCCAATCATTAAAATTCTGGTTTTTAAAATTTTTTTATGGTTTTTAATTTTTTCAAGATTTTTGGCAAAAAACTGCAACTAATGTTCAGAATTAGCAATTTAATTTCTGACTCAATAAAAAGGTGCCGGAAGGATGTGATTCAATAAAAAGATAACCTTTTCCAATAACCAAATTACTATTTATTCGCAATTAATTATTAGATTTTCTTAAATATAAATTCAATAAAAATTCAACAAATTGCCAAAATATTTCAATTCAATCTTAAATTCGTTATTAATTCGTTATTTAGTACTTGAAAATTCGTAAAGTATTCTTTATTTGTTTGTAAATAAGAATTACCAAAATATTGTTTGCTCTGATAGCTTAATTGATAACGCCACCTATCTGTCAGATGACGATCGATGTTTCGCCTGATGTGTTCTGCAATTAGAACAGCCAGGAATAACCTTTGTGTTGCTGCACTCTGGTTTCGTTTCTTGGGAATCGCTTGGGATTTGCTTGCTGTTTGCTGCCTGGTTGCTGCTTGCTGCCCTGGTTGTGGCTTGCTGGACTGCTTTGCCTTGTTTCTTCGCAAATTCGTCCCTCTGTGGTTGGTTAGAGTAACTGCTGAAATCAATTTTGGTGATTAAGTTACTGCTGTATTAAAGACTTCAAAACTGTCTTTAATTCGGGCTTTACTGGGAAAAGACCTCAATTCTGTCTTTCCAGAATGCTAAGTTCGATACTTAGGCTTTGAAATTGCTTTATTGCTAAAACCTCAATACAGATTTTATCTTCTAGTTCAAGACTCTAGAAAGATTAAAAGCAATCTGATTTAACGCCGTCTGTGCGTCGGTATTTATTTCTCTTTGAATAATGGTTGAGGCTATTCTGTAGTAGGGGGCTTCGTTCTCGAAGTACATAATTTCGGGTTTATGTACTAGATCTGCGTGCGATGTCCGATCAGCTGTTCTTGTTTATCTTACGGCTGTCAAATGGAGGCTTTTTGCATGGTAAGTGTTTTCTTTTAATTTTGGTTTATTTACTAATTTTAGTTACTATTTTCAGGTTTCTAGTGGGGATGGACGAGGAGAGGAGGAGCCTGCGACTATTGTATTGGGGTTGTCAGGTGAGTAATTTTGTGGAACCTGTTTTGTATTTTTTATTAATCTTTTTTTTGTTTATAGGATGTGTCGATTTGCCGACGGCTTTTTGCGTCTTCGTTGGAATGGATTTCCTGGTGGGTTTTTTAACTTTGAAAACAGGTAAGTACTTGTATTTTTAATATGTTTATTTAATTAATTCTTTTTTAGTTGCATGTACGAATTTCTTGTTGGTTTTTTTTGTGTAGTGCTGTCCCTCAACTTGTGTGTTTTTGCTTGTATTTTTTTGTATTTATTTATGTAATTTTGTTATTTTTTAATAAAGTGCAAGAAATTGTGAGATTTGGTGTTTTTATTTATTGAATTCCTTTTTACTTGGTTTTTATTTGCAGTGGTTTGTTGTAGCTATGTTTTGGCTTTTTTCAGGTGTGATTTTATTTCAGTGTCGCCGGAACATTCTCCCCGCCTTGAAGCGTTAAGCTTCAAAGAAAGTGTTTTCGAAGGAAGCTTGTTCAGCACAGATAATCAAAAAACAAATAAGAAAAATAACTAGAATAAAAAAAAAAATAGACAACTAAATAATGAAAAATAAATTAATGTATTTAAAGATAAAAAACTAAATACTACATAAAGACAAGACAATTAAAAACATACATTCTAAATAAATATAAATAAATAACTGAATTAAGAACTACAAATACTTAAATATAAACAAATAACTTAAATTAAGAACTACAAATACTTAAATATAAACAAATAACTTAAATTAAGAACTATAATTACTTAAATATAAAACAAATATACATAAATACAAACGAAGAACTTAAATAAATTAACATTATGAACTAAAATATACTATTAGAAATAAGCTAAATTGATGAGGAATCTGCAATAAAAAAAACCATTAATAATTATGAAAAAAACATGAGCAAGATACATAAATACTCACCTGAACTTTAAAACCTAAAAGAAATTACAAATCATTATTAAATACCTGTACCTGAAATTGAATAAATAATATTAACAGGGAACTGTATGAATTTATATTAATATGAGTTATCCTTTGCCCATATAAACATAAAAACTCAAGGGCGATGAGCCCCAAAGTAGAACATAAAAATTACACATAAAACAACAACAACAAATGTCAATTCTTAAAATACGTAAAAAAGAGGACAAATAACATAAATAAACCACATCACATGCAACATATTGATACAAAAACGAACAAAGAACACATAGTCCACCTTATGTTGCACATAACGAGGCAAAACATAGGCAAAACTTATGTTATAAGAACATAAACAAACATAACCCGATTTTTTCGTGTTTATAAAATATAACAAAAATAACACGAACTTACACAAAGTTTTTGCACCACCACCTAACACAACCACTGGTTATTCACAAAAACACAAAACGCGTCCCTGAATTTACGCAATTCAGGTGAATGCCGCGAAATTAATGACCGCGATTTCGCGAAAGTGTCCATTTCGCGTAAACGTCAAACTTCACCGACAGACATGATATTACATATCAAATCGATGTAGAATTTGACGTAGATTGTAATGGTGGTACTAGAATGGCGAGATTTTAACCGAATTAAAAGTTATGAAAATAAATAAATTTTCCCATATGAATAATAAGAGAGAGCGAGAGGTAAAAAGAAGGAGGAAATGAAAGAGAAAGCGATATTTTCGAAAAAATGGACGATGCGATTTCCCATAGCCATTTTGTACTAAAAATAATTTTGATACTAAAAACAAAATAACAAAATATAAAAAAATGTAAATAATGGAGAATTTATTGATAAAAAATGAATGAAAAATAAAGAATAATTTTTTAAAAAAGTGAATTATGCCAGTAGAAGGCATATATATAAAAATTACATGAAGATTATGAAATTATACAAAATGACGGTGTAGTACTTCCGCCAAAAGAGTTATATAAACAGCGCCTTTACAAGGCTCAGCTCTCTCTTGTTCCAGCTTCAGACACGCGATCATGGTATGCATTTAGTGCCAACGTGATCTCAGGTGCTCTAGAAAACAATACAGATAGTAAGAAAGCACTAAATGCCAATTGGGCCATGAGTGTTTTTTAACATCTGCAACAGATATCTAAAATTTTTAATTAATAATTTCCAACAAACAGATAGTAGTGAAACAGGAGATTCCGTCACGGTTATACCTGTTTCTATATCATCTGCAACTTTAAGGTACAGTACGTGCATCGAGTTCGGTATACCAGAAACGTTAAGGAAATTCATGCCCAAGAGGTCATACGGATTTTTGTATACGTTTTCTGGTTGCTGGCTGACGACGTCTGCATAATTTCTAATCCACTACAAGCGCGTGAGACCACGTTGGAGCAATTTTTTTTCCCAATACATTTATATTTTCTTAAAATTATTATACGTTTTATTGTCGTTTTAACACATATTTTTAATGAAATAAAGACAAGCTTGATACACTAACTGGCACGTTTTATCATTTTACTACCCATCCAAAGTGGAATATTTTTATTTCAGCATTAACACGGTGGGTATTAATTACGAACGATTAATTGTTCTGTTTGAGCAATTGAAAGTCCGTGATTAAACATTTGGAGGTTCCACCGAGATATACGTGTACGGCGTGCTCAAGCTTGTTTTTAGTTCATTTCGGGTACTAATTTCCTACGTGCCGGTAAAATGACTTCGCTACAGCAATTATGTAACCAGCAGCAAACCCTACAGCTCCAATTGGACAAATTCATTGAGAATTGCAAAAAAACTGCCATAGTAAAACGAACTCAGGGATTTTATGAATCAAGGATTGCGGGACTAGACAAAATTTGGACGCAGTTCCAAACAAATGATATAGCGATTAACGACGCAATTTTACAAGATTCCAACGCTAATGTGGGGGATTATTTCGAGTCCGATAAATACAGTGACGTAGAAATTAAATACTATGAATATATGGGGGAACTGGTAGATGGGCTAAAGAGACAAACTCCAAGTACCATGTTACCGCCTCCTGTCATACCAACTATAGTCACGACGTCGTCACAGCAAGATATCCAATTGCCAAGGATAAGTCTTCCTAAATATAATGGCAACTTTGATTTGTGGCGATCTTTTCACGATATATTCGTGTCCCTAGTCCATCACAATCGAAAATTGCAACCTGTGCAGAAGCTTCATTATCTTAAAGAATGCTTGACTGGCGATGCTGAGGCCCTTATACGACATGTGCCAATTACAAACGATGCTTATGAACCAGCTTGGGCCAAATTACGCGAACGATACGAAAATAAAAGGATTCTAGTCAACCACCAACTAAAAACGTTTTTGAATATGCCTAAATTGGCGACGGAAACTGCAAATGCACTTAAGGTACTCATCGACACCACTGCTGAATGTTTACAACAGCTTAAGAGTTTAGAGGTGGATACAACTTCTTGGGACGCCATATTAATTTACATCTTGGTACAAAAGTTACCTTTTGCCACGTTGAAGTTATGGGAAGAAGAGTTAGGACCATCCCAAACATTGCCGAGCCTTGCAACCTTTCGGACATTTCTAAACACAAGACTGAGAATTCTCGCGTCTATTGCGGATACTATTACCACCAAGCCACCATCGCACGCTAGACCATCAGCCCCTCAAAGGGTGTCACACGCACATCATACCAGAAAGGCAAACTGTTGCCCAGCATGCCATGCTAAGCACTTCGTGGCCACTTGCAAGCAGTACCATGCCATGACTCCTGAAGCAAGACGGAGGATCTTACAAACAAACGGCCACTGCTTAAATTGCCTTGCAAGCCATCATAGCACCAAGGACTGTCCCAGCAAATATAGATGCTGGAAATGCAAACAGCGCCACCATACCACGATACATCAAGACGTTAAGCAAGAGAGCCCTGGATCGACATCATCCAAGGAAAATTATTCACAAGGAGCAACCATCCCAAACCAGTCTTCGACATTGCAATATACTACTAACCGAAAGACTTCTGGATCATCATTATCCAAGGAGGACTACTCACACGGGGAAATCACACCAAGTCACTCTCCGTCGTTGCATACCACCTTAAAACAAGAGAAACCTGAATCACTAGATTTCAAGGAAGATCATTTACAAGGATATGTAGCACCTAACCATTCTACGATACACGAGGAAATGCAATCCTCCACCACTACCTCCAAACCCAAGGTACAAGGTTTTTTAGCGATAAAAAACCATCAAGCCCTACTAGCTACCGCATTGGTAGTTGTACATGCAAATAAGGGCAAGAAGGAGATTTTACGATGCCTCGTTGACCCTGGCTCAGAGTCATCGTTCATAACTACAGCCGCATGCAAGCGACTAGGTGCTAAAACCAATTATACAAATATACAAATTACAGGCTTAAACACAAGTCAAGCAGGTATTGCACAGAACCAAGTGAAGCTCACATTGGAGGGAAGGACTGCAACCCCTATCCCAATCGTTGACAACTTCCTAGTGATTGATACAATTACCGACCCATTGCCCGCAAGAATACTTCGAAGACCAAAGTGGAAACACCTACAAAATCTCCAACTGGCAGACCCAACCTTTTGGAAAACCGGAGGAATCGACATGCTGCTAGGGGCAAGAATCTATACAACAATCTTGCGAGACGGCATACGACGTGGAGCTGAAATAGATCCAGTCGCTATAAATACGATATTTGGATGGATCCTAATGGGACCAATATCTATGTTTAGCAACCAAACTACAACATGCATCGCCACAACTCAAGATATTAGCCTAGAAAATCAAATCAAACGTTTTTGGGAAATAGAAGAAGTACCTACAACTACATTGCTATCGGAAGATAATAACTTATGCCAACAAATCTTCGAAACTACTCACCTAAGACTTCCCAGTGGAAGGTACCAAGTTACACTTCCATTTATTAATAATAGGCTTCCAGTACTTGGGACTTCAAGAACCCAAGCAGTAAAAAGATATACCACACTTCAACAACAATTTACCAAGAAACCTCAACTAGAGGAAGAGTACCGAAAATGTTTGAACGAATACATCGAACTGGGACATATGGTTCCGGTAAGCCCTCCCAAGGACAATGAAGCCCATTACTATATACCACACCATGCAGTTTTTAAAGATAGTACAACAACAAAATTACGTGTGGTCTTTGATGCTTCCGCCAAAACCAGTAATGGAAAATCTCTAAATGAGCAACTTTTAACTGGGCCAACACTACAGCCTAAACTCTATTCTACTTTGCTTAATTGGAGAAAGTTTAGAATAGCCATGAATGCTGACATTGAGAAAATGTACAGAATGATCGAAGTTCATCCAGATCACCAAACATATCAGCGGATTTTGTGGCAACATCCCGAATCAAAGGAACAGCAAGATTATAAATTGAAAACAGTGACTTTTGGCACAGCATGCGCTCCATTCTTAGCCATCCGCACTTTACAGCAGCTAGCTGAGGACGAGAAGGGAACCTGGCCCTTAGCGGCCGAAGCAATCTATACTAATTTTTACGTAGACGACTTGCTAACGGGCGCAGACAACATTCAAGAAGCCAAAATACTGCAAAACGAGCTACTTAACATTACAAGTGCAGGGGGATTCAAGCTGAGAAAATGGGCCAGCAATGAGCCAGAGTTACTAACTACTATACCTTTGGAGGATCGGGAACTGAAACCTACTTTGGAACTCACTAAGGACGAGTCAGTCAAAACATTAGGCATCAAATGGCATCCTGGACCCGATTACTTTACCTTCAATATTAATCCACTGCGGGAACATCATACAACCACAAAAAGAAATATTCTGTCGGACACTGCATCATTATACGATCCACTAGGATGGCTGGCACCAGTGATCATCAACGCTAAGGTATTAATGCAATCCTTATGGATGACCGGTTTTTCATGGGATCAGGAAGTACCAACCCAGATTGAACACCAATGGAAAACATTCAAAGCAGAATTGCAGGACCTCAACACTCTGCAAATCCCAAGGTGGATTAATTTTTCAAAACGGGCAAGCATGCAGATACACGGATTTTGCGATGCATCTGCCAGAGCCTACGCGGCCGTTGTGTACTTGAGGGTAGAGTCAAACAGCGGACCAATCACGTCAATACTACTCACATCAAAAACTAGGGTCGCCCCTACCAAACCAATCACTATCCCTAGGCTGGAACTAAATGGTGCAGTCATTTTAGCCAGATTGTTGAAAAACACAATGGAAAACATGCAATTGTGCCACCTACCAACATTTGCGTGGACAGACTCAACGATAGCTCTTCAATGGATTCGAGAACACCCGTCTAAATGGAAGACATACGTAGCCAATCGGGTAGTGGAAATACAGGAAGTCATTCGACACGATCAGTGGAGGCATATCCCAACTAGCGACAATCCAGCAGATTTAGCTTCCAGGGGTGTACCAGTATCCAAATTACTAACCTCGCAACTGTGGTGGCATGGACCGAGTTGGTTAATCAATGACCCAAGGGAGTGGCCTAAAACGAAATCTACAAGTGAACAAACCAATTTAGAAGCAAAAAAGTCAACTGTAATTAACTTTCTCGCGCAAGTGGATGATAGCATTTTACTCCGATACTCTAATATGACACGGCTCACATCCATCATTGCGCTCATACTACGCTTTGCGTATAATTGTCGTAATACCAAGACTAAACGACTGAATTACTTATCATCAGTTGAATGGGCAGAATCAGAAAGAGTAATATTACGGCTAGTACAACAAGCAGAATTCCCGCTAGAATACAACAATCTACAAAACAAGAAACTATTATCCGCTAACAGTCGCCTATATAAATTATCCCCATTTATGGACAATAATAACATACTGCGAGTAGGTGGACGGCTAGTTAACGCCACAATATCATACAATGCAAAGCATCCTATCATTCTACCCCAAAGGCACCTGGTAACAAGGCTAATCATAAGGCAGATACATCTAGGAACACTCCATGGAGGTACTTCACTTGTGTTAGCCACCAGTCGTCTTAAGTATTGGATCTTGGATGCCAGGAGAGTTATTACTAGTGAAATTCGAAAATGCGTTACGTGCATAAGATACCGAGGAGAAACCATGACACAACTCATGGGACAGCTACCAACACCTAGAGTCACCATCTCGAAGCCGTTCACAAACATCGGAATTGATTATGCCGGTCCAATTACCATTAAAACGTCTACGATTCGGAATGCCAAACTCCAAAAGGCATATATATGTGTCATAGTCTGCTTAGCTACACGGGCGATACACTTAGAGCTTGTGTCAGATTTATCTACTCCGGCATTCATAGCGGCCTTTAAAAGATTCGTGGCTAGAAGAGGATTATGCAAAAATATTTACTCTGATTGTGGCAGCAACTTCATGGGAGCTAAAACCATACTTGACAGAGAGTTAAGACAAGCAATAGACCAAGCCAGCCCAGAAACTGCGCGATACCTTGCTTCGGATCAAGTCACGTGGCACTTCAATCCGCCAGCCGCCCCACATTTCGGAGGCCTCTGGGAAGCAGGAGTTAAATCCGTCAAACACCATCTACGAAGAACATTGGGAAAGGAGACTTATACCTTTGAAGAATATACCACTATCTTGACACAGGTGGAAGCGTGTCTAAATTCTCGACCACTTTGTTACGTGCGAAATGACCCTGACGACCCATTTGTATTAACACCTGGCCATTTTTTAATCGGACAAGCGCTTAATGCCGTGCCCGAGCCACCGCACAACGAAACCATATCATTTTCTGGACGATGGCAACGTCTACAAGGCGCAGTTAAAAGATTTTGGGACAAATGGACCAAAGACTATTTAAATCAGCTTCAGCACAGACCAAAATGGCAGCTGGAACAAGTGAATATTCAGATTGGAGACCTAGTTCTCGTTAAACAGGAAACCATGGCTCCAACACATTGGCCTCTTGCAATAGTCGAAAAGGTTTTTCCAGGTTACGATGGCTTAACACGTGTAGTGCAACTACGCACTAAAGATAATGTGTTCCAACGACCCATCACAAAAATTTGCCGTATACCCATCGACGATTCAATGCCCGAACCGAAGCATTAACTCCAGGAAGGAGCGTCATCGTGTGTGTTGTTTTGTTTAATGTGTTGTTCCGTAACTCCACCGTGCAGTCTTGCCCCACCATTGCCTTGACAATCGTGTCCCTAACATTAAAGTTCCTTGCAGACATCCCAATACGATTACACGGAAGAAGACCTGGCCGCAGTTGAGGACAGCTTTTTACAATCACCAGGCAGCCCATTTTTGGATTTGGACTGCGAAATCATGACGGACTTTTCCAGCCCGTCACCTCCAGCTTCATCAACTCCAAAGATGACATGTCCACGCCCCAGCTTCGACAAGGGAAGGCCAGTCGTACCTATATTAGAAAAACCTGCCATCGTCAATGGCAGATTCACCTATAATTTAGAAAAACTGAGACCTACCACAACCCTCACGGAATTGGAGTCCCGAGCGCACAATTGTTTTCAGCGATTCATCACCCGCGAGGGGGAGAGCCTGTATCTTCCAAGGAGCGTACTCCAGCGCATAGACTTCCACAGTGTACGCCAAACCAAGAAGAAGGAGAAAACGATCAATTTGCCAGATCGCTACCAAGTGCGCCTTCAAGTAAAGGCCGACGGACGAGTGGTGTTCCATCACCACCATAAACGTGGCATCAGCAAGATGAACAATTTTGAACGTGACCGTTCAACGGGGCGGAGTATGTTCAGCACAGATAATCAAAAAACAAATAAGAAAAATAACTAGAATAAAAAAAAAATAGACAACTAAATAATGAAAAATAAATTAATGTATTTAAAGATAAAAAACTAAATACTACATAAAGACAAGACAATTAAAAACATACATTCTAAATAAATATAAATAAATAACTGAATTAAGAACTACAAATACTTAAATATAAACAAATAACTTAAATTAAGAACTACAAATACTTAAATATAAACAAATAACTTAAATTAAGAACTATAATTACTTAAATATAAAACAAATATACATAAATACAAACGAAGAACTTAAATAAATTAACATTATGAACTAAAATATACTATTAGAAATAAGCTAAATTGATGAGGAATCTGCAATAAAAAAAACCATTAATAATTATGAAAAAAACATGAGCAAGATACATAAATACTCACCTGAACTTTAAAACCTAAAAGAAATTACAAATCATTATTAAATACCTGTACCTGAAATTGAATAAATAATATTAACAGGGAACTGTATGAATTTATATTAATATGAGTTATCCTTTGCCCATATAAACATAAAAACTCAAGGGCGATGAGCCCCAAAGTAGAACATAAAAATTACACATAAAACAACAACAACAAATGTCAATTCTTAAAATACGTAAAAAAGAGGACAAATAACATAAATAAACCACATCACATGCAACATATTGATACAAAAACGAACAAAGAACACATAGTCCACCTTATGTTGCACATAACGAGGCAAAACATAGGCAAAACTTATGTTATAAGAACATAAACAAACATAACCCGATTTTTTCGTGTTTATAAAATATAACAAAAATAACACGAACTTACACAAAGTTTTTGCACCACCACCTAACACAACCACTGGTTATTCACAAAAACACAAAACGCGTCCCTGAATTTACGCAATTCAGGTGAATGCCGCGAAATTAATGACCGCGATTTCGCGAAAGTGTCCATTTCGCGTAAACGTCAAACTTCACCGACAGACATGATATTACATATCAAATCGATGTAGAATTTGACGTAGATTGTAATGGTGGTACTAGAATGGCGAGATTTTAACCGAATTAAAAGTTATGAAAATAAATAAATTTTCCCATATGAATAATAAGAGAGAGCGAGAGGTAAAAAGAAGGAGGAAATGAAAGAGAAAGCGATATTTTCGAAAAAATGGACGATGCGATTTCCCATAGCCATTTTGTACTAAAAATAATTTTGATACTAAAAACAAAATAACAAAATATAAAAAAATGTAAATAATGGAGAATTTATTGATAAAAAATGAATGAAAAATAAAGAATAATTTTTTAAAAAAGTGAATTATGCCAGTAGAAGGCATATATATAAAAATTACATGAAGATTATGAAATTATACAAAATGACGGTGTAGTACTTCCGCCAAAAGAGTTATATAAACAGCGCCTTTACAAGGCTCAGCTCTCTCTTGTTCCAGCTTCAGACACGCGATCATGGTATGCATTTAGTGCCAACGTGATCTCAGGTGCTCTAGAAAACAATACAGATAGTAAGAAAGCACTAAATGCCAATTGGGCCATGAGTGTTTTTTAACATCTGCAACAGATATCTAAAATTTTTAATTAATAATTTCCAACAAACAGATAGTAGTGAAACAGGAGATTCCGTCACGGTTATACCTGTTTCTATATCATCTGCAACTTTAAGGTACAGTACGTGCATCGAGTTCGGTATACCAGAAACGTTAAGGAAATTCATGCCCAAGAGGTCATACGGATTTTTGTATACGTTTTCTGGTTGCTGGCTGACGACGTCTGCATAATTTCTAATCCACTACAAGCGCGTGAGACCACGTTGGAGCAATTTTTTTTCCCAATACATTTATATTTTCTTAAAATTATTATACGTTTTATTGTCGTTTTAACACATATTTTTAATGAAATAAAGACAAGCTTGATACACTAACTGGCACGTTTTATCATTTTACTACCCATCCAAAGTGGAATATTTTTATTTCAGCATTAACACGGTGGGTATTAATTACGAACGATTAATTGTTCTGTTTGAGCAATTGAAAGTCCGTGATTAAACAAAGCTGATTGAGTTATTTTGTTTTCCGGCGGAAATGCCATAGTGGTATTTTTTCTTTAGGATTCGTTGCTGGTTGGTGAAAACACTGCATACCTTTGTGGTTACGACGTCTTACTGTGTTTCGTGTGTTTATTAATTTCCACCACTGTAGGGCTGCTTGTATTTCTAAGTACTCTACGTAGTTGGTTTGGATGTGGCAGGATGTTGATTTCGATGCCTTTAGCCAGTGTCGACAATATGTTGTTACTCGTTGCAATTTCGTCAATGAAGAGTATCTGTTGATCTGGTCGTTATTAGAGGAATCCACTTCGACATGCATATTGGTGATGGCTTTTCGTAATCCCATCGTAGTGTCTTGGATTTCCTTCCTTTTGGGCCAGTGCTCCTTTGTCTGTTGGAGCCAATGAGGCCCGGACCACCATAACTTGTGTAGTTTCAATTCGCTTGGTGATAGTCCTCTTGTGGCGCAGTCGGCCGGGTTGTCTTCTGTTCCAATATGATTCCAGCTACTTTGGTCTAGCAGTTGATGAATTTGTGAGACTCTGTTCGCCACAAATGTTTCCCATGATGATGGGTGTTTTCTCAACCATGCGAGTACAATTGTGGAATCAGTCCAAGCATGTGTAGTTACCTGCTCGAACTTCATGTCGTCCTTTACTTGCGCCAGCAATTTGGCCAACAAGTGTGCTCCGCATAACTCTAGCTTTGGCAGTGAGATGGTCTTGATGGGTGCCACTTTGCTTTTGGCAGCGATTAAGTGACAATGGGAGTTGCCGTCTTCGTCCTGTGTCCGGATATATACGGCTGCTGCATATGCTTTGATGGATGCGTCGCAAAATCCATGGATTTCGATGTTCTGGATTTTGTTGTGAGCTTCAATCCATCGCGGGATTTGAATAGTTTGGATGACTTGGAGGTCTGCTCGAAACTTTCGCCATTGTTGATCGATGTTGATCGGGACTGTTTCATCCCAGTCGAGTTTTGTCAGCCAAAGACTTTGTATTAAAATTTTGGCATTAATTGTTACTGGGGTTAGCCAGCCGATGGGGTCGAACAGCTTCGCAATTTCGGACAATATTTTCCGTTTTGTATATATTTCTGGTGCTGACTCCATGCTGACCTTGTACGACAGTGTATCGCTGGCAGGATTCCATAATAAGCCAAGAGCTTTGACTTCTTCTGCATTCACTGCGAGTGGAAATGAGACCTCTCGATCGGTTGCCGGAACTTCTTCCAAGATGGTGTTGTGATTCGCGGCCCATTTTCGGAGCTCTAGCCCTCCAGCTCGGAGAAGTCGAATTAATTGCCTTTGTTTCTGTCTTGCTTCTTCTATGTTATCTGCGCCAGTCATCAAATCGTCAACGTAGAAATCGTTGAGTACAGCGTTGGAGCCGATTTGGAATGATTCTGCTTCATCTTTCGCCAATTGGTGCATGGTTCGGATGGCAAGGAAAGGAGCGCTCTTTGTTCCGAACGTCACGGTTAAGAGTTTGTAGTCTCGTATAGGCTGATCTGGTGATTCTCTCCAAACAATCCGTTGGTACTCGGCATCGTCTGGATGAACTCGTATCTGCCGGTACATCTTCTCGATGTCGGCCATGTAAGCAATTCGATATTTTCTCCATCGCATGAGAGTAGACATCAAAGAGTCTTGTATCACTGGGCCATTCAATAATACGCTATTGAGTGAGTTTCCGTTGGCAGTCGGACGGGATGCGTCGAAAACTACTCTCAGTTTGGTGGTCGTGCTACTCGGTTTGATGACAGCATGGTGAGGCAGGTAACAACATCGATATGTTGTCGTGCCGTTCGGCAGTTGGTTTTGAAGTGCTGATTCGGGGGTGGTGGCAGGCACCATGTGACCTAACGTCAAATATTCTTGTATGCATTTGACGTAGTCCGCTTTCAAATCGGGATCTTGTTGGAATCGTTTCTCCATTTGCATCAATGTTCGAATGGCGATGTGTCTTGATGCGCCAAGTTGTATTTTATCAGCTACAAATGGAAGCCGGACTTGGTAACGTCCGTTGCTGCATCTAGTGACGTTGTTGTTGAAATGGTTTTCACAGCGAGTTTCTTCGTTTTTCCACTTGGATCTTGGGGGAAGTTCTTCTAGTTCCCAAAATCTCTTTAGCTCGTCGTTAGGAGTCACCTCGGTGAAGAATGTTTTCACATGTGCACTTGCTCGTGCAGCTGGAGTCGTCTTCCCAGAGATGATCCACCCAAACACCGTGTTTTGTCCCACTGGGGCTTCCTCGTTGCCTTTCCTTAGGCCGGCCAGGATGATCATGGGGAATACATCTGCTCCCAAAAGGATGTCGATGTGACCCGGCTTGTGGAACGTTGGATCCGCTAATTCGAGACCCTCTAAGTGCGTCCAATCCTTGCTAGAACATTCACTATTTGGTAATGGAATAGTTATTTTGTTAATTACCATTGCCTGGACCTGGATGTTCTTCGCCTGTTGGTTTCGTGTCTTTAGTTGCAGCGAGGCCCATTTTGTGATTTTCCCGGCTGGCATGTTACCGATTACGCTTAATGCTGTTTGTATTGGCTCCTTTTTGAGTTGTAGACTTTGAACCACTGCCTCACGTACGAATGAGGATTGAGATCCGGGATCAATGAGTGCTCTGCAGACCTGCTCTCGTCCAGTTGGAGATACTACGGTGACCAGGGCTGTGGCTAATAGTACTTGTCGGCAGTCGTAAGGTGCTGCCTGAGCGAAGTATGTTTGTGTTTGGTTGGATGGTAATTCATCGTTTGAACTTGAGGGCGGTGAAACGCTGCTGTTGGTTTGACTCGCTGACTGGATTCTGTGTAAGGTTGTATGGTGAGTCTTTCCGCATTGGAAACATCTACCTGTACTGGGACACTGTGATGAGCGATGGCCTGCTCTCAGGCAATTGATGCATAGATCCTTTGATTTAATGGTTTTATATTTCTCATCAATGCTGAACTACACATATTTGGGGCATTTCCCTATGGCATGTGCGCCTTTGCACAGGATGCATACGCTTTGATTTGCGACGTGGAAGGCTTGGCTTCTTCTTCTTCTTGGGTGCTCTCTGGACTTGCTTTCGTGAGGTTCATTCTTGTGGCTTGTTGGTTTGCTGACAGCTTCCAAGGTTCTGAACCTGGTTTCCAAGAATTCGCGTAGTTCCACCCATGTTGGAATCGATTGCCTTGATTTGGTGCTCTGCGACTGTTCCCAATGTTCGTGAGTTTTGCTTGGTAGTTTTTGGACCAGCAAATGGATGAGAATAGGATCCCAATTTTGTGTTGGAACCTCCAGATTTTCAATGGCAGTGAGGCATTCATGTGTCCTCGTTTTTAGCTCCTTGATGCCTTGAGCTGTTTCTCGGGTTAGTTTTGGTTGATTGAGCAGGATGTCGAGCTGGGTTTTCAACAATGCTCTCTTGTTGTCGTAGTTATCGACGAGAAGTTGCCATGCTGGTTCATAATTGGCGTCACTAATGAGCGTGTTGCTGAGCAGTCGTGCAGCTTCTCCAGAAAGATGAGCCTTTAAATATTGGAGTTTTTGTGCTCCTGTTAAAGATATTTTGTTATGCACAAGGCTGGAAAATAAATCCAGGAATGATGGCCAAGACTCGTAATCCCCTGCAAATGTGGGTATCGAGATCCTTGGTAGTTTCACATTGTTGTTGTGTTGCGAAATGCAGCTGCTGTTTAAATCGGCTGATGACTGCTCCGCTCGTGCGACTGGTTCTGTGACTGACAGCGTTTTGTGATAGTCTTCATCGATTTTGCAGTACATCTCGACATAGGCGTTTTCTGTGTCGGCATACCAATCCTCTTTGAAGTATAGCTGCTCTTTCTCGTCCTTCTTCGTCTTGACTGATGTAATCTGTCGATGATTGTTCTTGAATTCCGTCCAGTCATCGTCGAGCATCTTGAGCCTTTTTTGAAAATACTGCGCTGTCTTCCTAGATGGGCCATCCTTGAGATAGTTTCTGAAAGACCTTTCGAGTCTCTCTCGTACTTCGCTCTGTTGAATTATTAATGCATCCATATCTGTATTGCGGCTTGAGTTATCTTATTGAATCACTATCCGGCTCGAAGGACCAATGTTCAGAAATTAGCAATTTAATTTCTGACTCAATAAAAAGGTGCCGGAAGGATGTGATTCAATAAAAAGATAACCTTTTCCAATAACCAAATTACTATTTATTCGCAATTAATTATTAGATTTTCTTAAATATAAATTCAATAAAAATTCAACAAATTGCCAAAATATTTCAATTCAATCTTAAATTCGTTATTAATTCGTTATTTAGTACTTGAAAATTCGTAAAGTATTCTTTATTTGTTTGTAAATAAGAATTACCAAAATATTGTTTGCTCTGATAGCTTAATTGATAACGCCACCTATCTGTCAGATGACGATCGATGTTTCGCCTGATGTGTTCTGCAATTAGAACAGCCAGGAATAACCTTTGTGTTGCTGCACTCTGGTTTCGTTTCTTGGGAATCGCTTGGGATTTGCTTGCTGTTTGCTGCCCTGGTTGCTGCTTGCTGCCCTGGTTGTGGCTTGCTGGACTGCTTTGCCTTGTTTCTTCGCAAATTCGTCCCTCTGTGGTTGGTTAGAGTAACTGCTGAAATCAATTTTGGTGATTAAGTTACTGCTGTATTAAAGACTTCAAAACTGTCTTTAATTCGGGCTTTACTGGGAAAAGACCTCAATTCTGTCTTTCCAGAATGCTAAGTTCGATACTTAGGCTTTGAAATTGCTTTATTGCTAAAACCTCAATACAGATTTTATCTTCTAGTTCAAGACTCTAGAAAGATTAAAAGCAATCTGATTTAACGCCGTCTGTGCGTCGGTATTTATTTCTCTTTGAATAATGGTTGAGGCTATTCTGTAGTAGGGGGCTTCGTTCTCGAAGTACATAATTTCGGGTTTATGTACTAGATCTGCGTGCGATGTCCGATCAGCTGTTCTTGTTTATCTTACGGCTGTCAAATGGAGGCTTTTTGCATGGTAAGTGTTTTCTTTTAATTTTGGTTTATTTACTAATTTTAGTTACTATTTTCAGGTTTCTAGTGGGGATGGACGAGGAGAGGAGGAGCCTGCGACTATTGTATTGGGGTTGTCAGGTGAGTAATTTTGTGGAACCTGTTTTGTATTTTTTATTAATCTTTTTTTTGTTTATAGGATGTGTCGATTTGCCGACGGCTTTTTGCGTCTTCGTTGGAATGGATTTCCTGGTGGGTTTTTTAACTTTGAAAACAGGTAAGTACTTGTATTTTTAATATGTTTATTTAATTAATTCTTTTTTAGTTGCATGTACGAATTTCTTGTTGGTTTTTTTTGTGTAGTGCTGTCCCTCAACTTGTGTGTTTTTGCTTGTATTTTTTTGTATTTATTTATGTAATTTTGTTATTTTTTAATAAAGTGCAAGAAATTGTGAGATTTGGTGTTTTTATTTATTGAATTCCTTTTTACTTGGTTTTTATTTGCAGTGGTTTGTTGTAGCTATGTTTTGGCTTTTTTCAGGTGTGATTTTATTTCAGTGTCGCCGGAACAGGCGTTTTTTCCAGAAAAATTGCTAACTCGGCGACGCCAGGAATGCTAGGCGCGTTTCAAATGCGCTCGAAAAAGGACTCAGGGTGGGTGCCAAAATACAATTCCGAATTTGCTATTTTCACCATGGACACTTCGAAATTACAAAGTGTGCCAAAATACATTTCTCGCATTTCATTTGACAATTGATATTATTATTTGAAAATATGGATGACAACAAGATTTGCAATTTGTAATTTTTTTATTAATTTATTTTAAAGCAACCTTGGGCCACGCTGTTTTATGTTTTAAAGTAATTGAAACGGAAGAGCTTCATGAGCATCTATCCAGTACGGGTAGAAGCAAGTTGTAGTTATGTATAGAATTTTTCAAACTCCGTGACACAAAAAATTTGAGCAGTTCTGCGCACCTCGTTGCCAAATTTTATAAATAATGTTCTATCATTTCCCCACTTTTTAGTTAAAACGGCAACAAACACTGAAAAAACTCAACAAAATAATTTGGGAAGGGATGCGCGCATGCCGAATGAATAAAGTTAATTTATCTTTCTATGTGTTGAGCAGAGCTTTTAAATACATGTAAAGCCCCTGCTCAACAAAGGCAGTTTATTCAACATAATAAGCATAATTTTACTTTAATTATGCGAAATATTTCTCATTTCTAAATTTAAAATAATTTAAAAAAAATGCTGAAAAAATTCTTTCGAATAAATGAGCATTTTCATTCATAAACCGACAGTTCCCCGCAGTCGCAAGTAACACAACCTCCCCGGGCAGAAGCGCATATGCGACTGGCAGGAAATGTCAACAATCTAGTAATCAAAGTGATAAAAACACAAATTTCGTATATTTTAGTAGAAATTACTACAAATTATTTCTGTAGCATATGTGTAAAATATAATAACCTTAAAATAAAAAAAAATATATAAAAACGGGTGTTTTTCAGTCATAATTTGTAAATTTTTTAAATAATAATCATTGAAGTCCCAGAAAGGTACACCTCCCGGTAGCAATACGCAGTCGCGACTGATTACATGGCAAAAAGTGATTTGATAGGAGGAGTTAACTGAAGCTTTTGTCTGAACTTTTAAACATTTTTAAGAGCTTAGCTGGGGAACATGCGCGGGATGTCACGAGGTTTGAAAACAACTATACATATGTATTTATAAAGCTTTGATAAAAATGACTCAATTCTTTTACGAAGCTTAGTGTTAATTTTATTATTTTGGTGTTACTTCTGCTGCAACATCCAACCGTGTAGGAGGATCAGCCCTTAATGTATTGACGGTGACGAGAATCGTGCACTGAAAATTGCAAGAATTACACATATTTATCTCCAATAATTGGAAATGGATTCAACTAATATGCCCAAAAGAGATTCCATATCGGGGCATAGATTTCATTCATTTCAGGGTTAAATGTCCTACACATTTGCATAACTAGTATACCAACAGCCTTAGAATTTTATCTTTCACAATAAAATTGAATTACAACAAACTGTCAAACGAATGTTTGTATAAAATTTCCCTACAATTCAAAAATTTCCTTACATTTCCAAAGACACAAACCTCCGAAAATTGAAATGTAAAATCGAAATGCGTTTTTCATACAAATTGACATTTGAATTGTATTTTGGCACAGCCCCTCAGTTTCTATTGAGCACAACTTTCAATAAAATATTGTTAAACATAATTTTTTAAACAAATTAGAAAAATTACCGAATTTTGTTTGAATTTTTTTGTTGTTACTAGCTGGGACGCGGGGCGATTCGCTACCCAAATTTAAAAAAAAAACATCTAAATTGGTTCGATCGGCTATTTTCACTAATTCATCCAACTCTTGGTTGGTAGATGCGCTCAGAATTGATTTCATGCCATTTGGAAGGCGTTGCATTCATAAGGTTTTTAGGAAATCGTCGGGAGTTCTATCTCCTGCCAACTCTTTCATCTCCCTAATAGACCAGTCATTAGAGATTTTTTCATGTTATAAAATTGTACAGCAAACTGCTTGCACTACTACTTCAGGGGTATCTCATAGATTACTAAAACCAAAAAACCAGCCAAAATATACTCATGTGGAATTGTTTAAGCAATAATTAGCAACAAAAATGGGTACTTTTTCCGTTTTTGGCGTATACAATAAAAAGTACTGGATGAATCACGTTACTCTCAACAGGATAGAGAATTGAAAACCCTACAAAATGGGGTTTTCTAGACCTCGATCGGATAATTTTTCGCCGAGAAAAGCTAGAAAACCCCTTAGAAAGGCAATTTTTTTCAAAAACTCATACCTCTGTTACTTTGCAATATTAGGGTATGATTTTTTGGGACATAATACCCTGGTACATATACTTTAAACTGCCAAAAGATGAATTTTGTCGCATGTATAGTTTCTGCATAATTGCAGTATAAACAAAATAGACCCTAATCTTGCACATTGCGCCAATATTAGCAGAGTGGCCCGATTGAAATTTCCAAAACGGTTTCTGAAAGTATAGGCTAGGGGCTACAATTTGTCTATCTCACATTTTAATATAAGTTTGGAGAACAATGCTAAAAATGCTTTTGAAAGTGGTACATAGGGCGAACATTCTAATTCGAAACGTATCGGGCCTATATATGTTGTGGGTGTGAGTATACTCCTTGTACGTGCAGGAAGAATGGTTTACAAGGCTCAAATTTGTTCGCAAACTGTACCGAAATAATGTGCTCTAACATATCTATAGAAGATATTTGCATAGAAGAGGATGAAAATCAATTATAAAATAATTTATACGAATTAAGCTACAAATAGAATGATAATCGCGAGAATGAAAATAAAAGTATAGATGTAAGGTAGCTAAGCGAAGAAGAGACTGTTGCACAAAAAAGCATGATGATTAAGCTGGTTAAGTTATTCCATATTTCTTAGTTGATGCCTTTTATTTTTTTCCATTGAATAATCTGTAAATTGTTCATAATATTATTAATAATTATTTATTTTCAATCAAATTAAGCATTGATTCTAAATAACGTATGTTCGCAATATATAATAAAAAAAATGTAATGTACCTGTTACCATTATAAAAAAAATACGATAGTGTATTTTGTTAAATACCACTTTCCCTTAATAAGTATCTCTTCAATTAAATATATGTAGATTCCGACTGCATATATTTATTACTTTAAGGAAAAAAGGTTTACTCCAATAAGACTTAGATAGAGTATTTTCCATTTAATTTATTCAAAAATTAAATTATTCTTCATGCATTTAGCTTTTATGAAGTTCATTTACCATGAAGTTGTCAGTACTAGTACTGGGCTCCATGCTGAAAGGCAACTCAAATATTCAATTCACTTGCAAAAATGCACGAAGCTTCACATGCTTATTAGCTACATATTACACTTTTTTTTATATGGAACAAATTGTCACATGCTGCTTTGCTACATTTATCTTCAAGCAATAGCGACGAAAAGCAGCATATGAAGCTTTGGTATGCGGCCGGCCTAACCCCTCCTTCGTTGCTTTATACCCCGCCACCGCTACCTCGAAACTTCTCGAATTAGAATGTTCGCCCTATGTACCATTTTCAAAAGCATTTTTAGCATTGTTCTCCAAACTTATATTAAAATGTGAGATAGACAAATTGTAGCCCCTAGCCTATACTTTCAGAAACCGTTTTGGAAATTTCAATCGGGCCACTCTGCTAATATTGGCGCAATGTGCAAGATTAGGGTCTATTTTGTTTATACTGCAATTATGCAGAAACTATACATGCGACAAAATTCATCTTTTGGCAGTTTAAAGTATATGTACCAGGGTATTATGTCCCAAAAAATCATACCCTAATATTGCAAAGTAACAGAGGTATGAGTTTTTGAAAAAAATTGCCTTTCTAAGGGGTTTTCTAGCTTTTCTCGGCGAAAAATTATCCGATCGAGGTCTAGAAAACCCCATTTTGTAGGGTTTTCAATTCTCTATCCTGTTGAGAGTAACGTGATTCATCCAGTACTTTTTATTGTATACGCCAAAAACGGAAAAAGTACCCATTTTTGTTGCTAATTATTGCTTAAACAATTCCACATGAGTATATTTTGGCTGGTTTTTTGGTTTTAGTAATCTATGAGATACCCCTGAAGTACATAGTAGTGCAAGCAGTTTGCTGTACAATTTTATAACAAAATCTGCCGTTTTTTTCGCTCTAATGACTGGCCTATAAGTAAATGTGATGGGCGCTTGTCCCCTAGCTCTAAACCTGACAGCAAAGTATTTATCCTTTTTTGGTCGGATTCGGCTTTTTGTAAAATTAGCCTCTCTCGCAAGGCATTATATTTGTTATGCTGTGGTGGCTTTCTAACGATGTCGCTAATTTGGCTTAAAATAGTGATATCTAATGCACTTACCACGGTATGGAATTTTGTGTCATCTAATTTAATTCCTGTCGTCAAAAATTGTGATTCGATGTGAAGGAACCAGAGCTCCGGGTCGTTCCTCCAAAATGGCGGAATCTTTATCGAGACTTTTGCTATTTCGGGTTCTCTGTTGATTTGCATGGCTTGGTCTTTTTGACTTTTGTCGTCTTCTGCCACCCTTGTTCCAGAATGCTTGTTCTTCAACGATTGATATAGTTATCTGTTTTCAGATGACTCGGTCAGAATACCGCTAATTAACTACCCAGAAATAGAGTTAATTAAAAGGAAAATTAATTTGTAGTCACTTCGCCCGAAAATTGTGAAATTGTTCTTTTTAACGCGTATTTACACCACACTTTGAGAAACGCTTTTACGGGGTCACCACTGTGGGTGTGCGGAATGTTGTGAAAATGAAAGACAATAGCTTCGTTCAGCGCGAACAACTCACAACTTTTTTTATAAATCATTAATAAAGAATAAATCAAACAATTACTTTAATCAAAACAATAACATATGTATAATAATATTTTTAGGCTTGTATCGGAAAGGCAGTACATGCGCACGCGACGACGACGACTCAGCGACCTCTCTCCCAGTTTTTTCGACTTCTTCTTTTTTTTCCTTTTGTTGGAGCTGCTACTCTCGACTTCTTTGAAGGCTTGCAAGTGCTGCCACAAACATAAAGCGGTTACATAAAGTAGCCAAGAATGGAACACCTGTTATGTAGACAGACTCATTTGCTTATACAAGATGTATGTGATATGCCAAATTTCACAAAACTGGCTGGCGATAGATCTTGATGAGTCTAACGGAAAATTGAATAGTTTGTAAGGCAATGGTGGAACGGTTGACTTTTTTTTGGTGGAATTTTACATATCACTCTGTATTTTTGTAATCGTATACCATATTTTCATGGATAACATACCAGTGTACGAATAATATGTGATAATATAAAATGTTCTGCGCCTTAAGCTAAGTTTTTTGTCGGTTTGGCTGAGGGTTCGCAGCCCACTACAACAAACCGCTCTTATTACGAATCGGCAAATAATGTCGTGGTACCGGATGGATAACACATAGTCGGCATATTTCGAGTCAGCGTAATTCAATAAAACCAAGTCCAGTTTCATTAGCTGAATGAGATTTTTAGCTCTATTCCAAAGGGGGAATAATTTTTTGATGGGTGACTTAAAGGCAAGGCCGTACCCAGGAAAAAAATTCCCGGGGGGGGGGGGGGTTAAAACACCGGGGGGTCTGGGATGTATGGAATACCCCCTAGTAAGGCAGGGGGTCCAGGAAAATTGACAAAATTTAAGTGTAAAATGACGCATTTTTAGGCCGAGTTTAACTCTTAATTAACCAGAGTTTAGAGGCAAAAAACTATGGTTTGACTCGAGAATTTTGACTAAAAAATTTATTTATTTATTTATTTATTAATTCGCCAAACAAGGCACACTTAAACTAGGTATAATACTTAGATTAAAACATAGTGTACAGTCTTTTAAAATATAATAAAATATTACTATAACTACTGATAGCTACTAAAAACCTACTATTGTCAAGGGGGTTGTGTTAGTAGGGATCTGAGTATTTTTTTATAGGATGCCTTGTTGAGTGAAGGGGAGAAAGAGGAGCTATGGCTATTAAAAACCATACAGCATCTGTTGACGGGCTCGTTCCTTGCGTAATCGGTGCGGTGTGGATATTCCCTAAGTAGTTTAGTGTGTCGTGTGTGTCGAACTACATCATTGAATTTGATTCTGTCCGACAGAAACTGCACTTTAAGCTTTCCACTTAGGACGTCAAAGGCAATACAAGATATGAGCAGTTTTCTCCTGCTAGACAACGGGATGAGATCAAGCACTTTGAGCCTGTCCAAGTAGTGCAGCAGGGTTTGGTAGTCATAGGGGTTGTGTAAATGTCTCAGGGCAAAAAGAAGAAATCTCTTTTGAATGGATTCGATCCTCCTACTGCTCACTTGGAATATAGGATCCCAGATAGGACACGCATATTCCAGGATAGGGCGGACTAAAGAACAGAAGAGTGTTTTTGTGACCCATACATTACCAAATTCTTTGGCTCTCCTCCTAATGAAACCAAGAAGTTTGTTGGCTCTGGCAGTTATATTATCGTAGTGCAGGTTGAAATTGAGTTTTTTGTCTAGGACGACGCCTAGATCTACGATATGATCAACCTGATTCAACATTATGCCATTGAGATAATAGTTATGGTTCTGTGTGTTTTTTAAGGGGGAGAAGGTAATTGCATGACATTTGCTGGTGTTAAATTGCAGTTTGTTCATGGTGCACCAGTCGTGTAGGGCATTGAGTTTTGTCTGCAAGAAGGAAGCATCAGTTTGGGTCTCAATGACACTATAAATTCCGCGTAAAAGAGATGTGGAATATTAAAAATTTGTTAATTTATCGGAAAGATCGGAGATGAAAATATTGAAGAGTAGGGGACCGAGATGACTACCCTGAGGAACGCCAGAGGTTACTTCGATCTTATTAGATAGAAATCCTTGGAATCTGAGAACCTGTGTTCTTCCGTTGAGATATGATTTTAACCATTCCAGGGCAGAACCTGATATACCAAACTTTAATAGTTTTGCGATTAGGATGGCGTGGTCCACTCGATCTAAGGCCTTGATGAAATCAGTGTACACAGCATCCAATTGGTGGCCGCTCTCCATACCGCATAGCAATTCGGAAATAAGGACCATAAGGTTAGAAGTTGTTGAACGTCATTCCGAAACCCATGTTGTTGTTCGTTTAGGTATGGATCGATAAGAGGAGCAATCCTGTCATAAACAAGTTTTTCAAAAAGCTTAGGAATTGATGATCAAATGGCAATGCCCCTATAGTTGTCTACCGAGTGCTTGTCACCGGATTTATAGATTGTCGTTAGGTAGGATTTCTTCCACAGCTTGGAAAACTTTCCTAACGATAAAGATTTGTTGAAGATGAGATAAAGAGGAAATGTGATATGTTGTGAGCAGCACTGCAGGAAAATAGGAGGGAGATTGTCGGGACCATTACCTTTTTTGATATCAAGATTGTTCAGACCCGCCATGATCTCATCAACAGAAAGGGATATACCATTTATAAGGGAAGTGTGAGTGTGCGAGTCAGTTACATCGTGTGCTGCGCTGGACAAGGGGCTATAAATTTCAGCAAACCTATCAGCAAACATGCTACAAATTACTTGGGGGCATGAGGTGTGGGCTCTACCATTCGTCATTGTTGTTGGGTAGCCTGAAGTCTTCCGTTTAATGTTAACGTAATCAAAGAATTTTTTAGGATCACTTATGATACTATCACCAACAGAATTAATATGTGCAGAGTAGGCATCGCGAGACCTGTTGGCCAGGCCAGTTGCCAGTTCAATTCATAAACACCATTAATTAATTAAATTATGAAATACTTTACTTACAGATAGCAAAATATCAAGAAAATATCATTCTCTTTAATTCAGGAAAACTTGTGTTTGAAAATACTTATTTCTGGAAAATTTCGGGGGGTTTCAACCCCTCTGACCCCCCCCCCCCCCTGGGTACGGCCTTGCTTAAAGGCACAGATCGACCTTAGCAAATCCGGCCTTGAAGACCCAATTGGAAATCGAAGAATAAGACAAGTTACTAACAACAATGGTGAGCTTTTCGTTGACTTCTGCAGTTCGCACCAGCTCATGGTAGGAAGAAGTTACTTTTGTCACAAGAAAATGCACAAGGAGACCTGGGTATCGCTAGATGAAAGAACAAAAAATCGGATAGATCAAGTGCCCGTCAGCCGCAAAAGGAAAGCTATTGTGGAGGGTGACAGGAGCTATAGTGAAGCAGACATTGGAAGTCACCACCACTTTGGTCGTAGCAATCAGAAACATCCACCGCCATGCCATCAACCGTACACGGTTTAACGTAGACCTTCTTCAGGAAAGCATTAAAAGGCGCGAATTTGCTAGGAACCTGCAACAAATCTTAAATCAACAAACCCTTTCTGATGAAATAAATGTGGGAGAGCAATGGAGCAAAAAAATGCGCCATATTGACAACAGCCTAAACGAGCATCGGCTATTTCCCTAGAAACCAGCAAGCAATACTGGAGCTTGAACACAACCTGGCAAAAAATAGAACACCGCTTCTCTTACCGCTTCAATAACTATGTTCGTTTTGGCCGAAATATTTATTATCCGAAGTCTTCCTGCACCCCATTTTTGGGGGATAACTTCGATTTTTGATGATTTTTGAAAATATACTAACTCTATGGGTGACTTCGTAAATGCCAAAAAACTGTGTCAGAAAACAGTATTAATGCAGTCAAGTCAAAGTTCAGTAAAAGCTTAGACAAAGTTGTGCAGTTTTAAATTTGACAATTATGAAGTGTGCCGTTTTTACTTTTTTACAAAATGGATAAAAAAGTTATTGTAAAGTTAATTTTAAAACATTTAATACCAAATATAGAACCGCTAAATTTAATAAAAAAAGCAGTGGGTGTGTATACTTATGTACGCACATTAGAAGTTATACAATGATTACAATAGAGTTTCATACTGAGGACATTAACCTATCAGCCAAATACAGCATCAATGGTCGTGCCGGGTCGTGTTTTTGAAACCAATGGATCATTATTAATGATTAGATTTAGATTTCTTGAAGAAAGTTAATAGGTGGACCCGAATCTTCGCCTCTGCCAAGATTCTCCTCGGTCTTTTGTGTATGGCCATAATACTTATTTAAAAAATTAGATTTTTGCTTTGGAGTAATATATACTGCTATCACAACTTTTAAATTGAGACTGTTACACAGAGCTAACCTCTCAACCGTTCAAAATTGAATCTGGAGTCCCCCAAAGGCTCCATTCTAGGCCCCAAGCTTTTCAATATATTTATACACAACTTCCCCATAAAATTCCCCTCCTTAACGCATTTGTTGTAAGCAAATATTATACATAATAAGTTTGTTCATACTGAAGTCCTTCATTCAAAAAGAAACCAATCCACAAAGGTATTTTATGTATTTGTAGGTGTGTAACGGCACGCTATATCCTTAATGAAATCCTTAATGAATATACACCCTGTAGCCACTATAGAATTTGTGGGAGCAATTTGGAGAAATTGAAAGCAGGCAGGCGAAGAAAAAAAAAAGGAAAATTAGAAATTTTTTTGTGGAGTCGAATGGGATTGATGAAAAAGTGAGGACGGGGAACAATTTTTATGGAAATTGTTTCAATAAAGGAAAAATAAAAGTTCTTTTAAAGTTTTTTTAAAGTTTTTTTTAAAGTTTTTTTAAAGTTTTTTTAAAGTTTTTTAAAAGTAAAAAAACAAAGAAAAAGTTAGAGTTTACTGGGAGCGGTAAAGCAAATGTTTTAAAAAGGCCCCCGAAAACGAAAAGCAAAGTTTTGGGAAGAAGAAACCGTCCTACAATCACAAATATCCTGCTATCCGGACGAGAATTTTTTTGGAACACAAAGTCGTTGCAAATTTTGGGCTGTAGAAGACCGGAAGGAGCCCCTCTGGTGATAATCAGATTGGGGGAAGAACTGATCTGGAATCTTCACCTAAGCGAACTGGACCAACACATTAAGGAATATCAGACAACAAGGACGGAGCTGCTCTGCGGAGCCCCGAAAATAATTGAAGGTACACGTGGCTGTGGTCGGTGCATGAGGAAGACCGCAAGAAGTCCGGATGGTGCTAAGGTGGTCGTACAGATACGAACACTATTAAGGTAATCTAGTGTTAAGCTACGTCAGATAGCAGTATGTTAGAGCAAGAGAAGGGCTCTACAACAAGAAGTTAAACGGGTCCTATAACCAGGGGCATCCATATATGCGGAGGAGGACCGGATGGATTGATAAGCCATAAGATTTATTTTGAAAATTAAATAATTGTTTTTTTGTTAATTTGATTATTGTTTCTTTAGCGTTTTACATTTCATAATTTAGAGGGGACAGAGCCCCAATTTAACAATTTTTTTAATGAATTATATTACAATAGTGTATAGATACTAGTGATAGTAGAATTTTCTTTTTGGTGACAGGATTCCAGTCTAGGTTTTGAATAATTATAGCAACCTTTCCCCAAAATGGGTAAAAAAATTTTTTTGTGATTTTGTTATCCGTAGTATTATATGTGTCTGAACGCATTAGTTAATGTGTTTTTTTTTTGTTCATTGTTGTTACACCAAGCATTGGTTGTTTACGGTTTTTTTTTCACACGTATTTTTATATACGTTGTGACAAGATTGACATCATTTGTAAAGAAAACACGCGTACTGGCCAGGACGAGTTTTTTCTATTAGTCCTACACTAGTGTCGACCATTAGCATAAGGTTTTGGATTTTTCATCTTTTTGTTTCGTTCATAGTATTTGTGGTGTAAAGAAAGAAAAAAACACTGAATAAAGTTAAATAAAACTACAGTAGAAACCGAATATAACGACATCGCTTAATACGTCGATCTGGATTTAACGTCGAATTCTGAAAGTCCCGTTTTATTTTGTTCAAAGCTCTATGTTATCATGTATCGTTTTTTACGTCATTGCTTATAACGACGCACCGCTTAAAGCGTCTACATCTGTGCGTACTTTGTAGATAAAATATTGGATGTAACGACCATTCTGAAAACACTTTTCTTTGTTTTTACTTTCTTCCTTCTCTATGATGGCATTTTTCCTGGAATGTGAAACTGTGACTACTTCCACATTTATAGTATGTATGTATGTATGTACATTTCTTGATTTTGTCTGTTCTTTCATAGAGCGTTATTTCTCACTTTGATCAGTTTCTGCATATTTCGGCTGGACTGAAGACGTGTTTGCTTTTGTAAGACTAAGCTAGGTATAATTGAAGTTGTGTAAAAGTAAGCGTTATGAGTAATGGCTCAAAAAAGGAAGGCACTGACTATAAAGGAAAAGGCTGCAATTGTGTGGAGGCTAGAAGCGGGTGAGAAAAATTCTGTTTTATATAAAGAACTAGGAATAGCTCACACAACAATTTCAACAATTTTGAAAAATAGAAATAAATCAAAGATGCTTTTGAACAAAAATCTTTAAAAACGAAAAAACTGAAAGAAACAAAACATGAAGATATTGACGCTATTTTATTGAAGTGGTTCCGAGAACAAAGAAGTAACAATGTACCTATCACCGGTCCTATTCTTTTGGAGAAAGCTAATCAATTCGCTAGAGATTTGGGGAAAGATTTAGTTTGTTGTAAAAGCTGGATACAACGTTTCCGTTGCAGACATAACATCGTTTTCGGCAAAATAAGCGGCGAAGCAGCGAGTGTTGATGAAAGAATTCCACAGGATTGGTTATTGAATGTCTGGCCTAAGCTTCGTGAATGTTATACCGATGACGAAATATTTAACGCCGACGAAACAGCTCTTTTTTACAGGATGACTCCCGAAAAAACACTTCGTTTTAAAGGCGAAAAATGTTCAGGAGGAAAGATGTCTAAAAAGAGATTAACGATATTGATTGCAGCTAATTTAAGCGGAACTGAAAAAAGAAAACTCACTGTCATCGGAAAATCAGCCAAACCTCGATGCTTCAAGAATATTCGATCTCTTCCTGTTTCTTATGAGAGTAACAAAAAAGCCTGGATGACCTCTAACCTATTCGAAAAAATATTGCGAGAGTGGGATTGTGAACTTTACAGGAAAAATAAGAAGATTTTGCTGGTGATAGATAACTGTCCAGCGCATCCAAATCTTGAGAACCTTAAAGCAATCAAGATTGTTTTCCTACCTGCAAACACGACTGCGATTCTTCAACCCTTGGACCAGGGTATTATAAAATCTCTAAAGCATCACTTCAGAGAGATTCAAGTTCTTCGTATTATTCGAAATTTGGAAGAGAAAAAGCCATTTAACTTAAATGTTTAAGATGCACTATTAATGATTGCGAAAGCATGGAAACGGGTAACAACGGACACAATAAAAAATTGTTTTCGTCATGCTGGGTTTTCGGCATCGGTGGAGGACTCCAATTTCACAGTAGAGGACGATATACCCCTAGCAAGGATCGCTGACCAAAGGACCCCGCACGTTTTGTTTGGAAAATGGCTTTCGGCTAATTTTCTTGAAATTTTGCAGGTTGATAGTTCTCAACATGTAGATCAAAAATCTCTATGGGCACAAAGCCCCATCAACCCTCCTTCCCCCCCAAAAACCACCCCCAAGGGGATTTAACTGATTTTTTACATTCAAACAATTTATTTTTGTAGTCCACTCCACGGCTACGGCAAACAACCACTGCTTTGACCCTGAAACTCTCGACCATGTAACCCCTCCCCCCTTTCGTCCCCCCACCCTCACTATGACCCATACAACGGGTTTTCCTTATTACTGAATTACCAAGTAGGCAACCAATGATATAATTCAACCTCGGGCCGTCATACCCTCATGTAGATCAAAAGCCTTACCTCTCTCTCAACTCTCGCACCCCACACCAACCCCCCCCGCGACCTTCAACTCCTTCGCTCGTCACTGCCCCGAAGAGAATGAATTGGGGTAGAACCTTCACTGTTTTCAGTGTTTTTTCAGTGTTGTTGGTGTGAAGTGGTTGTCGGATATTTTTGTGCAGTGCAATATAAGAGATTGGAGTAGCGTCCCTTGCGTGAACTTTCAGCTTCTGTTCGTCAAATAGTCTTTTTCAAGATAGTTGACGTACATTTTTACTTAATGTTTGCAAGGTGTGGTGATCAGTTCTTTTTAGGATAGTAGATCGGAGTACCAACTGTTGTTTCAGCTTCTGAGAATATTAGTTGAGTATTGTTTCATTGTTATGCATGTATATAAAAATAATTGACATCTCGTACTTAATATATATCTGTCTTTCAAAATGCTGTGTTACGTTTGTAATAGGCAATTTAATGTACGTCAATTGGCATTAATGAATGGTGCAGAAAATATGAATACGCGTCAACTAGCAATTACTAGGCGGGATGAGTTGAACCATCCACCTCTAGCTCTGAATGAAAATTCGAGGCTATGCATCAACTGTAATCGCTCAATAAAGGATGAAATTAATTTAATAAATGGAGATCCAACTTGCTTGCGATTGAACGTTCTTACACAAACAGCGTCTCAGACTTGTGTCATTTGTAATGCGCAAAATAATATTGAAAGATTATCAGTACAATGCAGGGTACAGGTCTTCATTAAAAGAAATATTTACGTACCAGATAATGTACGTAGTTGTAGGCACCATTTAGATGCAAACGGATGTTTTCTTAATATTCTTTTACTTGGTTTACAATTTATTAACAGACCCTATGTTATTAAGGGTCAGCAATTACAAGTTTTTCTTCAAGAAATGAGGAATGCATCATTAAACAGAGGTAAAGGTATAGATTTCAATGATTTGACTGATGAAGAATATGAAAGCTTGTCGCCGATTAATAAGAATCAATTCGAAGAACTTCTAACGTACTGTGATCCAGTATTTCTATATGGAAGTTTAAGACATGTAAGTAGGAAAGATTTATTACTTTTTCTTTGTAAAATGAGGCAGGGATTGACCGATGACTTTATGAAAATAATTTTTGATTACCCTAGTAGACAATGCGTGAGTATCACCATCGATTATGTCAGATTGTCACTATTACAAAGATTTGTTCCAGATAATATCGGACCAGAATCTATAACTAGGCAGCAATTTATAGACCGGCATGTAACAGACTTTGCAAACGAACTTTACAATCCTGACCCGGAACAAAGAAAAGCAATTACTGTGATTGATGCTACTTACGCTTATATCCACAAAAGTACAAACTTTCGGGTGTTGCGACAGTCGTACTCTCTTCATAAAAAACGCCATCTGTTAAAACCCACTATTATAGTAGCCCCAGATGGTTTTATTCTATCTATTATGGGTCCATATTTTTCTGACTCTTACAATAATGATGCTGACATACTCCGCGAAGAATTTCAAAAAGATGCTGATGCGTTAGCAAACTGGTTCCAAAATGGTGACATTTTGTTGGTAGATAGAGGTTGTCGCGATGCAATTCCTTTATTGGAATATCTTGGAATTGATCATAGAATGCCCGCACTCCTGCTACCGGGTCAAAGACAACTGCCAACAGAAGAGGCAAATAGTTCTCGACTTGTTACTAAAAGTCGGTGGATAATCGAGGCAAGAAACGGGCATCTAAAATCTGTTTTTAAGTTTCTAGCACAAACACTAAACCCGCAGCATGCAAAGAAACTTAATAGTTTCTATCGCATAGCTGGAGCTATCTTAAACAGATACCATCCCGTTATTTTAATGCAAGATGCAACCATTGAACTGGCTAGAGAAATGATTGATAGGTCAACAATGCCTAACGTTGTACAAGCAAGAGTAGAGGTAGATAATCTTATACGAAGGAACGGTCAGTGGGTGCCTTTAGATGATCATGATCTAATAGATTTTCCTGTACTTAACTTGAACTATTTACGAGATTTGACTGTAGGAACCTATCAGGTAGATCTATCATCCTCTTACATTCAAGATAAATTAATAAGGGATAACGATGAGCAATTTCAGCTTGACGAAAACTTGAATGACTCGGGATTCTTGCGCATACGTCTATACTCAAGATTCCGTAATGCAACTAAACACCAAGCTTTCATAGCATATATTGCCAATGATGGAGATGACCAGGATTATGATCAAAATGATGTAATTCTAGGCTACTACTGTACATGTCAAAGCGGCGCTCGTACTTTAGGTACATGTGCGCACATTGCAAGTGTCTTATGGTATTTAGGGTATGCACGACATATACAGAATATTAGATACCCTGATGACTCTTTGCTAAATACCACATTGGATGCTGCGAATCGGAACGATGAAAATCTTGGAGTCCAAATAATTGATGAATGATAGCTCAAAACACGGTTCATCAGTAAAATCCATATGGTGGGCTTTGGTAAGGGGGTGGGGGTGACGTGGGGGTTATGGTGCTTTAGTTCCAGTGAGACTTTTGATCTACATGAGGGTTAGATGGTTAGCGGTTGAAGTATCATTGGTTGCCTACTTGGTAATTCAGTAATAAGGAAAACCCGTTGTATGGGTCATAGTGAGGGTGGGGGGGACGAAAGGGGGGAGGGGTTACATGGTCGAGAGTTTCAGGGTCAAAGCAGTGGTTGTTTGCCGTAGCCGTGGAGTGGACTACAAAAATAAATTGTTTGAATGTAAAAAATCAGTTAAATCCCCTTAGCCCCTTGGGGGTGGTTTTTGGGGGGGAAGGAGGGTTGATGGGGCTTTGTGCCCATAGAGATTTTTGATCTACATGTTGAGAACTATCAACCTGCAAAATTTCAAGAAAATTAGCCGAAAGCCATTTTCCAAACAAAACGTGCGGGGTCCTTTCTTCTATTGAACAATTGCGAAAAGATATGCACATGGAAGTTAGTTGGGATGAATTCGTTTTGGCTGATGAGAATGTCATAACAATAGAGGAACTCCCGAGCGCACAACCGATTGCACAATTTGTAAAAGATCCTGGAACCAGCGAAACCGAAGTTGAGAACAATGAACTGGACAATATTCAGGAGCCAACTGTATCCGAAACACTGACATCTATTTGGTCTCTAAAAAAATTTGTTTTACTAAATGAAAATGCTTTTGATCAAACAACAGTTCAATTGTTAACAAAACTTGAAGATAGCATCGAAGAAATATTTTTATCTAAAAAGTGCCAGAAGCAATCCAAAATAACAGAATATTACTCACAATCTTTGAATTAACAATAATCTAATTTTATAAAATTATCAGTTATCAGTAATAATCACATTTGGATATCCAAACATATACTTTACACTGTAACTTATAAAAGTGAAATGTATCGTATCTATCTTACGATTTGTAAATACATATGTAAACATATGTTACTTCGAAATAAATAATCTTTGGTTAAAAAGCAATTTGGTTTTCCTAAGTCTGAATTTTTAAGTGAACTGCTTACTGCGTCGGCCGTTTAAAACGACCTGATACGCTTGGTCCCTTGAATGTCGTTATAAACGGTTTCTACTGTAATTTGTAAAAAGAATTAAAAAAAAAAAAAAGAAAAAAAAAATAAGGAAAGATTTTACCATGGTCTAGATTGGACATGAGGAAAGACTAGGTTCATGAATCCTTAGCGGCGGACGATGCTCTTCGCCCCGGAAGTTGATTTCAGGTATCTGACTCGAATGTTGTAGGTTTTCAGTGTCCGCCATGGGGGGAAGCGCTTCGTTCTGGTGATGCACTTCATAAGTTATACGGTACCTCTGGAGTCGTCTCCCCCACTCCACGACCCCCCGACGAGCAGCCCAAATCGAGATGGCCCGGGGTACTGTCTTACGTATTTTCAGGAGCTTTTTATTTTGTGTTCAAATTTTGGTTATTCTGTGTATGTGGATCGGCAGTTGATCTCTTCGGGCCATCAACCCAAGGTTCACATGACAAATGGCGCCCAACGTTGGCTTATAGGCCCTCATAAGTCCTACACGGACATTATATTTTTTTGAAAATTAGATAAATTGTTTTCGGTATGTCGATCATGCCATGAATGCTTTTACGGCTGAATTTTTTATTTTTGGGATTTTTTTTTTCGATTTTAGTAGTGCATCACCAGGAACGTTTACGGTTCGTCATGGGGCCACGCAGTACCGCGATGCCTTGGTCCCTCCCAATTTATTTTTCTGAAAACTCTAAATTTTGAGTTAATTTTCCGTTACTGTGACCTTTCGATTATTCTCTAATGCGGTAACTTCTTCCTTTTCAGTACACTGACTTCGAGCCCTGTCCTCGTCTCCCTGTCTTGCTAACAAGCAGGTATCGCTTGGCTATGCGGGGAGGTAAGGCCAGCGGTGAATGCGAAACCCTGGTTTTGGTTCGGCGTCTTTGGTAACAGGCGTGTTATCGCCTGCCACTGCGTCGGGCTAGGAGCAGGGTTGCCTTCTTATTTATTTTGCGGGTTGGTCAAGTGGGTTTGAAGGATGTTTAACGGGATCCGTCTGGCTAACAGGCGACCTCGCCTGGCACTGCGCCCCGTGAGATATTCTTGAAATTTATTTGGTCCCTCGATTTTTTTTTCTTGTGTTCTTTTCCTTTTTGCTCTGCTGGTCCATCCTTCCTGGAGGCATGCAGAGTTGCGGCTCAGTCGTGGGTGGACAGCAGAGTGATGTCTAAATTTGTTATTATTTTAGGAAGAAGTTTTCAAGTTTGGTTCTGGGGCGTCCTCTAATGGCGGTCGGCGGGAGCTTATTATAAGACGAGTTGGTTGGGGGAGAAGGATGTGGCCTCAGGCAGCCTCCTTCACCCTCAACGAATCTGGATCCTGAGTTGTAAGGTGGGGCGTGGTCATTGATGGCACTCAATGGTGGCTCAAGTTTTTTTATCTGATGGTAAGATTTAGTTATCCTTTAGAGTCTGGTCTCACGGAGTGAAGTTCGTTGAACCATTTAGTAGTTTCCACTCGATGAGCAAGCTGATAGCGTCACCACTGACTGCCACCTTTTGACTTCGGCCACCAAGATTTTCGGGGGGAGAGATCGTTCCGCCGCTACGTTATGTAATATTAGTAGCGAGGTAAACGAAGTAGTTTTGTTATAGAGGTTATTATTAGTATTGTTATTGTTGACTGTATGTTAGTGCCTATTGTAAAAGTCACCGAATCACCGGTAAGGTAGATAAATATTTAGCAATTTTATCAACCCCGCGAAGTACAATGCCCAACCTACGGAGTGGTAAACAAACCTCCGAGGATAATTCCGAGGAAGGAGCACCAGCCCCATCGGAGACCGAAAACGTGACTCCAGACGAGTCGGGCATGTCAATCGCGGACCAACTAACACAATTAAGATTAGAAGTAGAGAGACTTAGGGTCCAACAGAGAACTGGGGAGAACCCCCGGCTCACGCGTACCAATTCGGAGCATTCGCCGGCCCGAGCCGAGCATCCGGTGGTATGTATGGAGACGTCAACTTTTACCAACAAAAGGAGATCACCTGTTCCAGCTTGAAACATACGGTTCTCCGGCGATACCAGTGAGTTGTCGGTAGAGGAATTTTTGTTCCGTGTAGAACAACGGGCGCGCGACGAATGGGTCAGCCAGTCTGAGATCTGCCGGAACATATCATCTGTATTGAAGGGTGGGGCCGAAGATTGGTATTGGGCCCAGTTTCGCCGTCAAGTTCCTGACCCAGACTGGAACGAATTGAAAAGTCATATGATCCGACAATTTAGAAATAGGGAATCCGATTTTCAGTGGATTAAGTTAATGCTGGACCTGAAACAGCAACACTACTCCTTCGATGAATATGTCGCCAAGATGGTAGCGCTGCATAACCGTATGTCGAATCCTATGCCGGAAGAAGACCTGGTAGAAATAGTTGTGCAAAATCTGAATGCCTCCCTGGGCTTAGTCATAATCGGACAGCATTTCTCGCATATGCCACAGCTACGTGAAGTGTGCTTGCGAGCTGAGCGATGGCAGATGCAAAAGAGACAGGAACGGAGGTTAGTTCCAAAACTACATGAAATGGATTTCAACGAAACCCATCCCGCATCCCATAGAACTGCGGAGGAATCACCGGCCACCGTAGATGAAGTTCGACCCCTTAGTTCAGTCTCCAGACGGAGGCCTATTCTGTGTTGGAATTGTCAGCAACCGGGCCATCCGTTCATGGAATGCCCTTCCACGACTCGCGGTCTGTTTTGCTTCCAGTGTGGCAGACCAGGAGTTGTAACACCCAGATGTCCCACATGTCAGGGAAACCGGGACCAGGGTGCGAGGCCAAACGGGAGCCCGCGCTCGAACTAGGTTCGCCCGTACCCCAGCCTGACTTATACGATCCCAATACTCGGTCAATTATAAGCGACTTCACGTCAACCGATTCTCTTCCCTCTTTTCCCTCTGAGGAGGTCAAACTTTCCTTTCTTTCCCGTTGGAAGAGATACGTCTCCACTCGCAACCGCATCTTTTCGGAGCCTCCTTTGGTGGACTCCAGCAATACTCCTCCCAAAATTAGGATGCGAGCCAAGGAGAAGCGACACCTTTCGCAGAAAGTTGTTTCTGCAATCATCTCTGACTTGTCAGATAACCGTCCTTTTGCGAAAGTCACCTTAGCCAACGAAGAGGTGATTGGTTTAATGGACAGTGGTGCCAATATCACCTGTTTGGGGAAAGATGCCGAATCATTTCTGGAGAGACATCCCGAAGTTACATTATACTCGTTGCAAACTTGTGTGCAAACAGCTAACGGGGCTTCACAGAGAATGCTGGGTTATGTTAAGGTGCCGATCTCCTTCGGAGGTCGGACCCGTGACCTGACTATCTATGTGGTGCCCGGTCTCTGTCAGAGGCTGTATCTCGGGTATGACTTTTGGAAACTTTTCGACATCGCTCCCCAAATAGTCGGCGAGATAAACGTTTCATCCGTGTCTGCAAAAATGCACGACTTAACGTCCACGCAATGCGAACGGTTGGAACGCGTCAAGGCCAGATTTCCCTCCTTCGATGTCTTCGGACTGGGAAAGACTAACCTGGAGGAACACATCATTGACACTGGTGACTCAGTTCCTATTAAACAGAGGCATTATCCCGTCTCACCCGCTGTACAACAGTTGATGTATGGTGAGTTGGACAGGATGCTGTCGCTGGGTGTAATTGAGCCATCAAACAGTCCCTGGAATTCTCCAGTGGTGTTGGTTCGTAAACCAGGTAAGGTCCGCCTGTGCCTTGACTCGCGCAAGGTAAACAGTGTCACTGTCAAGGACGCCTACCCTCTTCCATACATTGATGGGCTTCTTGGTCGTCTTCAAGACACCAAGTTCATCACTAGTTTGGATCTAAAGGACGCTTTCTGGCAAATCCCTCTTGAGATGAAGTCGCGAGAGAGGACAGCTTTCACTGTCCCAGGTCGTCCGCTGTACCAGTTCACAGTCATGCCTTTCGGCTTATGCAATGCCCCACAGCGCATGTGTCGCTTGATGGACAAAACCATCCCGGGCCATTTACGTGAGAACGTTTTTGTTTATCTGGACGACCTTCTCATAGTTTCCCCTGACTTTGACTCCCACTTGCGACTTCTGGACGAAGTCTCCAGCTGTCTCCGTCGTGCTGGGTTGTCCATCAATCTAGATAAAAGCAAATTTTGCGTGACTGAAGTCAAGTATCTCGGCTTCATAATTGGTGATGGGACTCTGAAAACTGATCCCAACAAGGTGACGGCCATTACGGAATTCCCGACTCCGAAGTCTCATAAGCAGACCCGGAGGTTCTTGGGTATGACCGGATGGTATCAGCGTTTCATACCCAATTATGCTAGCGTGGCTTCTCCAATCACGGATTGTTTGAAGACTAAAACTTTTACCTGGAGTGATGAGGCTCAGCAGTCGTTCGAGACTTTAAAAGAGCTGATGACTAAAGCTCCATTGTTAGTCACTCCAGATTTCTCTAGGCCTTTTTACATTCAGTGCGATGCTAGCAGGACTGGTGTAGGTAGTGTGCTCTTTCAAAAGGACATGGATGGAGGAGAACATCCGATTGCTTATATGTCCAAAAAGCTGAATGGAGCACAACGGAACTACACCATTACTGAGCTTGAATGCTATGCAGCCGTACTGAGTGTAAAGAAGTTTAGAGCATATGTTGAGGGTCAGGCTTTCACGATCATCACTGATCATGCTAGCTTGAAGTGGCTCATGGGCCAAAAGGAGCTCAGCGGCAGATTAGCAAGGTGGAGTTTAAAGCTGCAGGGGTTCGATTTCAAAATCGAACATCGCAAAGGTAGCCAAAATGTGGTTCCTGATGCCTTGTCGCGCCTGCACGGAGTCGACGAATTATCCTTCTGTCAAGACGTGGACTTAGAGTCTCCGTCTTTCAAATCCCCCGAATATTTACAACTGGGTGAACAAATCTTGCAAGCCTCACGGCAGTTGCCAGACCTGCGGGTCGCAGATGGGTATGTATTCCATCGTACATCCCCACGTACCGGAGACCCTGTTGCTGATGATTTAACATGGAAGCTATGGGTCCCGCATGATTTAACCAATTCCCTCATCGAGTCTGCTCACTCACCTCCACAAACTTCGCATGGTGGAGTGGGGAAAACCTTATCACGGCTTCGAAATAAATATTTTTGGCCGGGAATGGCCAAGCAGGTGCGAGAGTTTGTGTCACACTGTGACATTTGTAAGTCCACAAAAGCCCCTAATGTAGTCCTTCGACCACCTATGGGTAAGCCCATGAAGGTGATGAGACCATTCCAGTTCCTGTATGTAGATTTTTTGGGTCCTTATCCCCGGACGAAAAAAGGGCACACGGCCGTGTTCGTAGTCCTGGACTCGTACAGCAAGTTCGCGTTTCTCCACCCAGTGTCCGCCGAAACCACTGCGGCGTCCGTCAAGTTTCTGGAACAAACGGTGTTTCACACATTTGGAGTTCCTGAAACTATCTTTTCCGACAATGGTCGGCAATTCACCTCCAAAGAATTTGCCAAGCTTTTGGAGGATTATGGTGTGCGACATGTTCGCACAGCCGTATATTCGCCGCACCCCAACGCTTCTGAGCGGGTGAATAGATCTGTCCTCTCCGCCATCAGGGCGTATCTGAAGGAAGATCATCGTGAGTGGGATAGACATCTTTCGTCCATTGAATGTGCTCTTCGTAGTGCCCACCACGAAGCGATTGGTATGTCCCCATATCAGGCTCTTTTTGGTAGTCACATGATCCTACACGGATCAGCTTATCCAGTCCTGAAGAAACTAAACGTTATCCAGGAGGGAGACATAGCATTTTGGCCTTTGACGGACCGCCTGCAACTACTTCGTGAACGGGTCGAGCTTAAGTTAGCCTCCGCTCACACTCGGCATGAGAATCAGTACAACTTGCGTAGCCGTGTGGTTGAGTTTCAGCCCGGAGATGAGGTATTTCGCCGAACCTTCTGGGTAAGCAACCGGGCCGGTCGCTTTAATGCCAAACTGGCGCCCAGATTCGCGAAAGCACGAATACATAAGAAAATTGGAAGCTGTTTATACGAATTGAAGGACTTACGGGGTAGATCTCTGGGCACATATCACGCCAAGGACCTGCGTAAATAGTACACGTCGAAGCAAGCACGTCACTGATTCTACTGGCGAAATGGGTCCTTGCGGTCCACCGGGCGGAGTCGAAGGCAATGTGGTATTGTTGGAGATTCAACCCGATGGATCGGAAGGGGTCGTTATTCGAGTCGTAGAGTTGAGATTTATGGGGACGCGAAAAGGGGCAATATGGTATTGTCTTCGGACTCGTTCTTGTTTTTCAACACTACTCTCCGGTAGATTAGAGACAACTATGAGGAAATCCGACGGATCATTATAAGTTCTGTTCGATCCACCTTTCTTTTAAATTTTTGACCTGTTCCCTCCAGTGCTTGGACCAAACATTACCATCATATTTTCAATTGCCCGGCTAGCTCAGTCGGTGGTGCATGAGACTCTTGATCTCAGGTTAGTGGGTCGAGCCACACATTGGGCTCAAGCAACGGAATGGGATATTGCACACTTAGGCGTTTTGGGTTTTTTTCGGCTCCTCACTCCCTCGCAAGTCGGGTTTGTGGAGCCGAGGGAGTGTAACGGCACGCTATATCCTTAATGAAATCCTTAATGAATATACACCCTGTAGCCACTATAGAATTTGTGGGAGCAATTTGGAGAAATTGAAAGCAGGCAGGCGAAGAAAAAAAAAAGGAAAATTAGAAATTTTTTTGTGGAGTCGAATGGGATTGATGAAAAAGTGAGGACGGGGAACAATTTTTATGGAAATTGTTTCAATAAAGGAAAAATAAAAGTTCTTTTAAAGTTTTTTTAAAGTTTTTTTTAAAGTTTTTTTAAAGTTTTTTTAAAGTTTTTTAAAAGTAAAAAAACAAAGAAAAAGTTAGAGTTTACTGGGAGCGGTAAAGCAAATGTTTTAAAAAGGCCCCCGAAAACGAAAAGCAAAGTTTTGGGAAGAAGAAACCGTCCTACAATCACAAATATCCTGCTATCCGGACGAGAATTTTTTTGGAACACAAAGTCGTTGCAAATTTTGGGCTGTAGAAGACCGGAAGGAGCCCCTCTGGTGATAATCAGATTGGGGGAAGAACTGATCTGGAATCTTCACCTAAGCGAACTGGACCAACACATTAAGGAATATCAGACAACAAGGACGGAGCTGCTCTGCGGAGCCCCGAAAATAATTGAAGGTACACGTGGCTGTGGTCGGTGCATGAGGAAGACCGCAAGAAGTCCGGATGGTGCTAAGGTGGTCGTACAGATACGAACACTATTAAGGTAATCTAGTGTTAAGCTACGTCAGATAGCAGTATGTTAGAGCAAGAGAAGGGCTCTACAACAAGAAGTTAAACGGGTCCTATAACCAGGGGCATCCATATATGCGGAGGAGGACCGGATGGATTGATAAGCCATAAGATTTATTTTGAAAATTAAATAATTGTTTTTTTGTTAATTTGATTATTGTTTCTTTAGCGTTTTACATTTCATAATTTAGAGGGGACAGAGCCCCAATTTAACAATTTTTTTAATGAATTATATTACAATAGTGTATAGATACTAGTGATAGTAGAATTTTCTTTTTGGTGACAGGATTCCAGTCTAGGTTTTGAATAATTATAGCAACCTTTCCCCAAAATGGGTAAAAAAATTTTTTTGTGATTTTGTTATCCGTAGTATTATATGTGTCTGAACGCATTAGTTAATGTGTTTTTTTTTTGTTCATTGTTGTTACACCAAGCATTGGTTGTTTACGGTTTTTTTTTCACACGTATTTTTATATACGTTGTGACAAGATTGACATCATTTGTAAAGAAAACACGCGTACTGGCCAGGACGAGTTTTTTCTATTAGTCCTACACTAGTGTCGACCATTAGCATAAGGTTTTGGATTTTTCATCTTTTTGTTTCGTTCATAGTATCTGTGGTGTAAAGAAAGAAAAAAACACTGAATAAAGTTAAATAAAACTAATTTGTAAAAAGAATTAAAAAAAAAAAAAAGAAAAAAAAAATAAGGAAAGATTTTACCATGGTCTAGATTGGACATGAGGAAAGACTAGGTTCATGAATCCTTAGCGGCGGACGATGCTCTTCGCCCCGGAAGTTGATTTCAGGTATCTGACTCGAATGTTGTAGGTTTTCAGTGTCCGCCATGGGGGGAAGCGCTTCGTTCTGGTGATGCACTTCATAAGTTATACGGTACCTCTGGAGTCGTCTCCCCCACTCCACGACCCCCCGACGAGCAGCCCAAATCGAGATGGCCCGGGGTACTGTCTTACGTATTTTCAGGAGCTTTTTATTTTGTGTTCAAATTTTGGTTATTCTGTGTATGTGGATCGGCAGTTGATCTCTTCGGGCCATCAACCCAAGGTTCACATGACAGGTGTTAAAGACACTTATGGAAGAAAGATATAAAAAATGTGAAAACGGGCGCCCTTCAACCTCAGTTGAAAGTAGCCTATCAAAATAATTTTCGTAAAATATGCGATCGTTTTAATGTGGCACAAGGAACAGCACACAAAATTTTTGTAAAATTTGTAAAACTAATCACTTTGCATCATAGCTATTCATGATGCCGAAATTCCCATTTCAATGCAAAGATTTGACGTTTACGATGCAATTATGAACACAGTGCTTTAAAACTATGACATTTATGAAGTCTTGACTTAAACCGACTGCTTAAATTTTACATTTACGAAGTCACCCTATAAAAGGCCTTCACGCGGTAAGACCTATGGGGTGCGACAGCTAGGGAGACCCAGCCTTCGCTGGAAGAATGGCGTAGACCAGGACGCTCAGAGCTTAGGGATGCCAAACTGGATGACATCGGCTCAGAATTGGGACCGGTGGAGAGAACAGTTGCGAGAGGCCAGGATCGGATCCCGGTTGTAGAGCTGTTAAAGAAGAAGAAGATAAAAGGCCGTCCAATTATATACCATTTGTCTTTTCATTCTGTTTCTGTGATACTCTCTTATCTTAAAATGAAAATAAAAGTTTTTTTTTTTTCAGAATGATAAATATTTTTTATTGAGTGCAAATATAAAAATGTATAGCATCTCTTTGCCAGCTGTACATTTAATCACAGTCCAAGTAAAAATTTCCTAGAGTCCAAAAATTCAACTAAATCGTTCCATTAATGATGGTGGTGGTATTGATTGTGGTTGGCATAACTTTCACCGTGATGGGGATGGTGCGCATGCCCAATACGCTTGACGTGAGTATGGAATCCACTGTGATGATCTCCGTGATATTCAACAACTCGTTTCGTGCCATCAGCTTCATGCATAGTGTATCCACCTAGATTTCAAAAACGAATTGTAAAATCAATTCCTAATAAAATCCAACTTTTCACCTTTGACATGATCGCCATCACGATGCTCCCACTGATCCTTGTGATCGCCAGTGTGACCATCCTTTACGCCATATTCAAAATGATATTTTGGATGACTGTGGTGATCATCATGATGAGGATAGGCAAAAGCTAAAGCTGCAAGGGCGAAAACAAGAGCAATCTAGGAGGAAATAAAACAGTTTAATAGAGTTTCACAATACAAAAATTTAGACTGAATACCGTAAAAGCTTGCATGATGAATTCTTAAAAAATCTCAAAGTTTCTAGAGAGAAGTTGACCTGAACTGATAGTGTCGAACGACTGATACTAAAACCCATTACCGGCATGTCTTTTATATCCACAAAATTTCTATCTGCCACATGCTAGCCACCGTCTAATGTTTTGAAATCTTCAGTGATCTTGTGGTTTTGATAGATTTCTTCTGGTCAGTCAACTGTATCAACCGTCGGTCTTTAGAGATCGTGTTTTAAAATGTTCATTAGTTTTTCAGAAATCAATTAATCTTTCCCTATAACGTCTTCTATGTTTTTTCTGGTCGCTATTAAAATTTTACAGAAGTTCACTAGGTTATATTTTCTTTACTGCATTTGTAATAAAAGCCAATCCTTAATAGAAACTCCTCGAACGAATTCAGCTCATGAGTCTCAAACTCTTTAATCTTCTAGCATAATCTATTTATGCATAATCACTAATAAAATAAAGTACCAACATATGAAATTCAATTTTGAATCACCTTGAGCATCGATGCAATGCCTTCAAGCATGTCCAAAGCTTATGTGCCAAATCTATCCGAAGCTGTAATGATGTAAACACTGATAATGCACGCACCGATGCAGGAACAAATTACGTTTGTCACGTATTTCGAGCAGGTAAAACGGTAAACCTGTTAAGACAAGAAACTCTTAATGTTGAGCAAACGATTGTTCAATACAAAATTAATGCTTAAGTGCCAGCCAGCCCAAACTCCAATTATTCATGGTGCTGCACAAGTAAACACTTGTGGCTAACCTGTCGATTTACCTTGATTCTAAATTGATTGATGGAAATTTCGGATTAGATTGAATTGTTAAATATTTTGACATAATCATTTTTTAGGGGTTTTTAGGATACGCTATCATTGAATGGGATTTTCTTATTTGGAATAAAAAATAGAAATTCCTATTGTAAGCAGCAGTCATCCCAAAGGAGGGTTGTAAACGTAGCAATTTAATCCGGTAAATTCTACCACAGGAGATTAACTACACAAGCAGATTCCTCTGCATCCATCGAGTTATGTATCTGCCCACCAGAACCTTCCGGTTTTTTTAGTGATATCTAGGTTGTGATGGTCTTAAATCTCGTCACTTTAAAGTCTTCAGAATCTTTTTATGTATAGAGTGATTCCATATTTTAGGACTGCGGGTCACCGATTCGCAATCTTCTTCTTATACTTTAAAGTCTCTACAACCGGGCTCTGGTCTTGGCCTCTAGCAGCAAATGTGTCGTTCATTGTAAAAGCGGTGCAATTCCACAGTTCAAAACACTAGAGGTTGACCCGCTTTGGAGCCACATTCCACCAAATACTCCTCTACAAAGCCAAAACAACTGCAGAAGTGCACTATAATTGCACTTGTTGTGCACTTTTGGTGCCGCTTCACCCCCACAGCGAAAGATATGACACAATGCGCCTCCAAAGCAAATTAACCTCCAATAGTCTAAAATACTGATCCACATTACTCTTACATTAAACGACACAAATGTTGCTCGTTCCGTAGTAATTATTTTTTCCGGATGAGGTTATTAGCCTCACGCCAACCTTACTTGGAAGGGACTAGCCCGATAATATTATCCTGTACTCTCTCATAGGATAGTTTCCAGTAATTGGAGTTAGAGGAGTTGATGTGTAAGAGAGGTGCTCCGCTCAAAATATAACTGCTCTCTCTAAACCACGCACGGCGAATTAGAAAACCAGATTCAAACCTTCCATTGAGGAGCTGGTAAACATATACAACATCGGCTACCTCACGACGCTTGTGGAGAATGCTTAAGCTCAGTAACTTAAGACGCTATTCATATGATGGAAGAACTAATGGGTCTTCCCAAGGAAGATGACTCAGTGAGTAGCGAACAAACTCACGTTGAACCAATTCAATTTTTTCAACGTGTGAGTAGTGAGGACATCAAACCTGGGACGCATATTCTAGTAATGGCCTGACTAAAGAAATATATAGATGTTTAGTGATCAACGAGTTGTTAAATTCCTTGGACCACCTTTTAATATAACCCAGGACTAAACTACCCTTGGAGGAAATATAGTTGAGCGGAAAAATCCAGTTTACTATCAAATCTAATCCCGACATCTTTAACAAAATTTACACGAGGGACATTCTCATTAAGAAAGGTGTAGTTATAAATTAAAGGACTACATCTCCTACAAAAAGTCATGTTTTCGCATTTACAAATATTTAGAACCAGGTTGTTGTTAACACACCAAAAGTGAAAGGTATCAAGGTCAACTTGCAAAAGTTTACAATCCTCAATGCTCTTAATATGATGGTACAATTTGATGTCGTCAGCGTACATCAAGATTCTACAATGCCTTTGCAAGACTGATTAATGTCATCAATTGATAGAATAAAGAGTAGAGGACCAAGGTGACTGCCTTGCGGGACACCGGATGACGCTTCTATGGTTGCAGATTTGGATCCACGGAAAAGAACTTGGTAGGTCCTGTCAGCTAAGTAAGACTGGAACCATACTACAAGGACTTGCGGAAAACCAAATTTTCTTAGTTTGAGAATTATAATGGAGTGAAGAGCTTGCCAAATGCCTTACTAAAATCAGTGTAAATACAATCAGTTGGACAACCAGAAACGAATAATATACTTGGCTCCATCAAAACCAGACCGTTAACACGATTATGCAAAATTTATCAGCAGAAAAAAAAATAGTTCGATAGATTTGGTGCAAGATCCGATTAAAACTAAAGAAATATGTACTACACGGATAACACTAGATAGCCGGAACTTAGAGCTTGATGAAAATTTCTGAAACTTAAAAAAAGTAAACAAAAAGTGCATAATCGCTACTGTTTGGCATATGGAAATCAGCCAAGAACTGAGTTAAAACGAAATTGCGGCTGCTCAAATATAATATAAAGGCATTATTGTAATGATTACGAAATGTGCAAGGTCACACCAACTATCAGAAAGCTTGTGCAAATGTTCATTAACAGATTCTTCCGTCACATTGCCCATTGCCAAAAAAATTTAAAAATTAAGAACTTTGACAAAATTAAATCCCAGCCAAACGTCTTGGAACAATTGGAACCCACATAAAACTCATCAGATCATTTCTAGAAAAATATTCGTGACAAAGGCAGTAATAATCTTGGCTTGTATATACGAAAAGTTTTCCTAAAAGCAAACTTAACCAACTGCAATGCACACGAAGTCAATACTACAACCTGAATTGTTGATTTCATCGCAAACAAATATCACGAAATTAATGGTACTCTCAACTCATGTAACTCATTTCAGGTATACGCCGAAAAGTATGCTAACCAAAGAGCATTCACCATCATTAAAAGTTAAATTTTTTTTCGTTAATATTATACAAAATATTATACCTAAAATATTGTCCATTAACTCGTAATTATATTTTAGAGTAATTATTTAAAACCAGATTTTACCTTATATTCTTACAAAGGAGAAAACAATACGAAAAGGTTCAGGTTATAATTAATTATTCAGAAGGTTGGATGGAAGAGAAAGCGTCAGAATACGGAGTATGGTTGCAACAAGAAATGAACATAGATATTATTACAAAAAATGGAAGGTGTACGTTTTAAATTCTTTACTAGGCCAAATTTTGCAAAAAAATCAATGTAAGCGTTCTCTTGATAGTGGAGCCAGATAAGCATCAAATTTTAGTGAAAAAGGAACTGTTTCCAGTCTCAAAATTTTTTTGGAACATGTTGCAGCCGTCACTATGTAAGTTATCAGCCATTATGTCAAAAATTTACCATTTTTGTCGTTCTTTCTAAATATAGATGTGTATATCTCGGAATGTTTACGTCCGCAAAAATCGAGGCTGTTCGTTATGATATTGGCTACCAGCGGTTAAAATATGAAATTTTTATCTGCACACATAACCTCAAAAGAAATCAAAAACTGGAAAAAACTGCTCAATCTTGGTTTTTTGGTGATAACTTGGGATATTTTAAATGAAATCTAATGAAATCTTTCAAAAGTTATACTTTATAATGTGAGCAATAACTGGTTAAAATTTCAAATCAAAATATCTGATACAAGTCCCAAAAATTCATTTCAAATTTGAAAATTGATTGGCCAGTCATTTTTGTGCTTCGCATCGTATGAGGTTTTTTTAACCGACTTCAAAAAAAGAGGAGGTTACTCAATTCGACGTGTAGGTTTTTGTAGTCCTGTTCATGCATAACTTTGTAATCCAATAACTTTTTTGCTTTTTTTTGGTTCATTTGAAGGGGGAGTTTCCCACGGTGGTCCCGTTAAATTTTTTCGAAATTCTGATAACGGAGTTCGAAATTAGGCATAAAAAACTGTTAATATTAGTTCAACCTAAACATTTCATAGGCACCGAACAAATTACTTTATTGTTGCAAAACTGGTAGAAGGCCGGTGGGAGAGTGGGTAGCGCGTTGGATCCTCGATCCAGTGGCGTGTTGCGTTGCAGGTTCAAGCCCTGGTCGGTCGGGGCAGATAGTTTTCTTTTTCTCTTTTTCTTCTTTCTGAAATGATTTATTAACATATTAGTCAACCACTTATGGTATCTGCCATGGCGCAGATGGCTAGGGAGAAGAAGTACCCTCGTCTGTGGCTCGTGTCGTGGGGCTGCGAGTTCGATTCTTCGGCTCGCGGTGCTTTTTTTCGTCATAATAACTTTTTTTTAATTTCCTTCGGGGATTTTGTTTCATATTAAAGAAGTTTTTGACATGAATATGTACGGTACGTCTCTAAATTTGCTTCCAGAACAAAAACCGATGATAACGAAATTATGGCATATAGTTTTGATTTGCAGCTCAAAAACTATTGTTTATATTGAATAAAGAAATATACCACGACGTTGGTGAAGAATCAAAGAATTTTATTGTTTACATTTTATTTCCCCGCTATCAATGGCAATTAAGCTTACATTTCCTTGATTTGTATGTGTGTGTACTGTAAACAAATGTTGAACTTGATTTTGACCCACTTCCATATAAACGATCAACTGCAAATTTTACACATACGTATAGTTTGCATGACAATACAATCTGATCATTTTGTAAAAAAATCAAGATGGCGGTTCCAAGATGGCAGTCGAATTTTGCAATTGGTCTCCCCGACCCCCGAAATGGGTATCAAATGGAAGGGTGTGACAAGTAGAACACACTTCGCTATGTGGCGTCATTCAAAATCCAAAATGGCGGCCAACACAAAATGGCGGCTTACTTTGTCTTTACAACGTCCTTGTTATGGGTATCAAATGAAAGTGTATGATGAGTATAGTACAGTAAGCTATCGACTTTACAATAAATATTTCTTTTAATTTCCCCCGGAGAATTTTGTTTCATATTAAATAAGTTTTTTTTTTAAATTCGTCGGAAAATATGCAAATACATTGCTGCAAAAACTATTTAGCTACTGCTTCGATTTTTTTCGATGGCGCGGCGGTGTGTTATACTTCTGAGAATGGATTTAAAAAGAAGAATTAGTCTTGCAATAGGTACGCTGCATAGTCGGTTAAACGATCTTACGGCAGCGTGTCATACTTATCGTAAAGGTAGGTTCATACGCATCAATTTAGTTTTTTAAATTGTCTGGCGCAAGTCGAATTGTGTAAATAAACTGAGTGTAAATGACGAGTGAAAATTACCTCCATTAGTTATTGCGCATTATATTTATACTTATCTACGCGTTATATTATGTTACATTGGTTGTGATAAGGTCGGAGGAGCAAGTGCTCTAACATCACCGAGATATACATATTTGGTACAATCCAAACCTTTTAGATTGTGCAAGCCGAACAGTTGAGTTCACACGCAACGATCTATTTGTGCCGTGTAGACCTACCTTAATATTTTTTTATATTGCCCCCGAAAAAATGAATGGACTAAAAAGTACGAAATAAAAAAAAAAATTAAAAACCGACTTCAGAAAAAAGCCGCACAAAATGCACAAAAAAGGATGAAATAATTGTTTGTAATTCTTAACAACATTAACCCAATCAGAATGGATCTAGAAAGAAGAATCACTTTTGAAGACGGTGCCAGGTAGTAGTTGACTTTGATTGCACTAACTCTTGCTTCGGGAATTGTTTTCGTTTCTTTGTTAGGCTTATGCCCTTAATACATCACCCACAGGTGTTAGCACCGTCAGTGTCTATAGGCATCTCCCTAGAATAATTTTTTTCAGGAATCACCCCTTAACGGATTAGCATTTAAGTCTGAAACATACTGTATATATTATGCACTTTTTCTTATTTCCAGTGCTGTGCGAGCAATATCTGTGCATGTTGCACAGGGCGTTAACACGAAGCGACAAAATACGAAAACGAGAAACAGCTGCGGCTCTTTTGAGGATCCAATCAGTGTTAGTGTTTCACCTCAATTTTTTAGGGGCCCCAAAGTTTGAATATTTGAACTTCACATTTTTCAAAATTAATGACGCTTTTTTTGGGAAAAGTGTTATGGGGGAAGTTCGGCCCAGGCGCCATATATTTTGGGCTAAAAGCAATAAATAATAATAACCAACTTTTTTCAAAAATCAAAAAGGCGCCATCAAAATTACGAAATTGTTAATTCATATATACTTTGGCGCCCCTTAACCACCTGGCGCCTAAAGCGGCTGATCCACTTGCTCTACTCTAGGGCCGCCACTGATATCGTGATCTCAATATTATGTTATAGAAATCACATGTGTGTCCAGGGCTTTAAGATAGCTTAGAATAGGATAGAATAAGAAGCTTTCAGCAGTACCCAGTATGAAATGGAGCGCGACAATGGAGGAGCACTCCCATGGAAGCATGGAGTGCTCCCTTTCCGCTCCCTCTTCATATATTTTTTAACATTAGATGTCCGCCTAGGGTGCAATTCCATTAGAGCTCCCATAGGACCACTCCTGCAACGGTGTAATTGGAGACAAAAAAAAGCATTATGGAGCTTTTTTGAATATCTACAGTAGAGGTCAACATTAAAGTACCATAAGAAAAATTTAATATTTAAATCTAAATAGCTTGGCGGCCTATTCAATCTATGACCATTTATAAATATTGAGACAAAGGAACTTACGTTTGCTTTTAAAAACGATTCACAAATTCGTTTTTATTTTATTAATTTTCACAATTTTCACTGTCTAATCAAAACTTGCGTATTTCAGTCAAATACAATATTTTATGATCTGATGAAATTTTCCGTAATTTTACGTTTTCAGTATAAGGGTGAGTCATCGCATCACTACAATTTTAAGTTGTGGTGAGCTTAGCCTATTCAATTTCTTAAATATTTCCAGTAATGCTACCTAGGGAGTCCATTGAGAGCCCTCCAATTTCCCTCCCTTTGGGAGTGCTCCCAATTTTTGCCGCTGGGTAGCTACTACTATATATGAGGGAGATATAAGATATGTATGTCAATAAAAATGCTTTAAAAAAGAGACAAATGACTAAGGAAGTAGCCAGCATTCTGCTTTGGGAGGGGAGGATGGTTTGTAAGAATCATAGTAATGATCGGTATAAATGAGACCTCTCCTTCCTCCCCCTATACGTTTTTATACATAGACATCCAGATATTTTTCCTTTCTTCGTGAATATGGGAAAGTCAAAATTACACCAAAATAAACATTGCGCACATATAAATAAGACATGCGCTTAAGTATTTTCAAATTTTCGCTTCGAATGCTACTGCGCATGTAAAATCGACTTTTAATAATCCTTTGCATTGCTTGCTATACAGTGCTGTCGCCAAAGGTATTTCTAAGAAGAATAAAAATGCGATTTGAATGGTGTTCTGCCTATCTCAAACCTAGTATAAAATTTAAGAAAAAACAAAATATGATTGTGTATTAAAGAAAACACGGCTGAAGTGAAACCTCGCGTACATACTTATGTCTATATGTTCTTTATTATTGTATTTTTTTCTTCATTTGCTTGTGCCTTGTGTCAAATCTAAAATATGAATGAAGCAGGGAATACAAAAAAAGAACCATACTATTTTAACTCAAATCATAGTACATAAATCATAGTACATATAATGAATATTTTGAAAGTAATGCAGTACGGTGTATAAAAATGCAAGTATAGTCTTTGAATGTGATGTGTAAAATTACGAGCTAACAATAATTTCATACAAGGAAAAATACATACAAGTATACATAAGAAGATGATAGTACTGCTGTTCCGGAGCTGGCAAGAATGATACAACTGATTTGTGGTAACTAAAGTACAAAACAAACAAAATTGCTGCTTTTAAAAAAACTCTATCTTTAATACCTACTTAAAATGTACAAGATCTTAATTTTATTGATGACATCTATGTATGTACAAATTTAAATTAACTGTAAATATTTTCCTGCTGGTTTAGTAGAATTTGTTTATATGGCATCACTTAATTGCTATCATGGCTGTTGGTTAAAGCAGCGTGGAAAGTTCCTCTTTGTTGTTGTTAGAATCCATATTACTTATATAGTATGTAAATTTGTTTGTGTTTTGTTGTGTTTAATTTGGTTCAGGTTTTTTGTTTTTTCTCGTTATTTTGTAAACTTTCGCTTCATATGGCGAAATTGTCATGATCTTGTTGTCGTTACCGATTCTGGATTGTGACAGCTATAAATGAGTGAAAAGGCAACTTCCGTTTCGTACAACTGTCCTTGTTTTCGTTTCAGTTTTCTGGGCCTGTACTCCCGAAGATGAGACGATAAAGAAACGAAACGAAATAACGAGACGAGACGAAAATGTATTTCCTACTCCTGACGAGGATAATCTCCTTGCGTTTGAAATTTTTGACCTATTATGCAAAATAAATTAAAGCTATCAAAATAATTAACAATCCCAACTACATTTTAATCTCAAAACCCCTGACATACAACAAGAACTAACGTCTGAACGAAGACGATTACAAATGTGTCATCGTTTGTATAGACGAAAACGAGACGATATCGTCTTCACAGGTAGCATTTTGAAAAAACGATTTCGTTTTCGTTTCGTTTCGCCTTCGGGAGTACAGGCCCTGAATTCACTCGTACCTGCTCGAATCAATTCAAAATCGCTGAAACGAGAGCAAGGAAGTTTCACTTCAAAAATTATTTAATATATATGCGAACTTTCAATAATTATGTTATTTGATTTTTCATGTTATCTGCGATGCTTTTCTTTTCATTCGGGGTAGTTTGAACCCCCAAAACCCCTCCGCTGGCTACGTCCTTGCAAATGCCCTTATTAAATCTGATAACCCACATGAAAAATTATAGAAAATTATAAAAAGCATCATATTTTAACAAAATTTTAATATATTCTTTTGTCATAATATAGCCCGTATAACTTAACTCGCTAGTTCGTAACATAATCGCTAACAAATGTTCCCTTTTTGAAAATAATATTCGCTTTCACGTCAATGACTCCGATTACTTAAATACATAATTTTATTTTTCTGAATATAAGTTATAACGTCCGTAATTGTCGCCTACATGAACGTCCACCGGAATTTGTTCCTGCTTGGTTCATTCAAAAGTGAAATTTATTTTTAATAAAAACCACTTTTACTCAAATGAAACCTTTTTCTATTTTGGTGTTGCATGCATTAACATATCGCGATCTTCAATAAATCTATTAATATTGAAATATTTATTTTTTTTTTATTTTTTCAAAAACAAAATTTTCAAAAAACTTTCACCATAACTAACTTCCACAAGTGGCCGTGTTCCTGTCTTTCATGAACTGCAATCAATAATCTACCTGAATGAAATTGCATAATTCTCGATACTTTCTCTAATTATCCTTCATCGAGAATAACTCGTTCCCTAAAAATTTTATAGAAGCGTAATAATTCTTAAATAACAAAAACCTTTCCTTTCTGCCAAACTGGACACAATTTTCGAAAGTAAAACTGGTACTGTCTAGAAAATTTATAATCTTCTCCTCCGCCATCTAGCGGAGAGCGCGTCATCATCCGATATACATTAGCAAAGTGACCTGGTTCAATAGGTAGCCAACTGGTCCGATAGGTGCAACTTTATAGAAAAATATACAGAAAGAGAAAATCCTGCTTCGCCAATTTCGTTCCGATATCTTTGGATCTTTCGATGACGGGTAGTAATTGGCCGGCTTCATCCATTAATCCTATCAATTTTTCCTGCGCTGCTTGAACTTGAAGTCAAAATTTTCCATTTAATACATTTTTACCGGTTGCAGTCGCCTTCATTGTCAAGGTGCGCTTACAGTGTATCTATCGGCTCGGTTGATGATCATCCAGGTGATCTTCTTTTGAAATACTGCCAAAGATGGAAGTGCGCACACACTTCTGCGCATCGCTTGAACATACAGTTGCAAAAACTTGAAAATTTACTTTTCATTTCGATTTTCCGCAAGTAAAAATATTTTCCACGTTCAAGCTAGGAGAGCTTGAAATAACAACAACAACAACACCAAGATCAAGGCAAGGCAGAAGATGCAAGTTTTGCCAGCAGCAGACTTTGGTGCTTAACGAAAGGAAATCTTCGCCGTTGCCATATAAATGTGGCGATCTGGCTCGAGTGGAATCTAATTGGTTTTCTGTCCTTGAAATGTAAGCACCTAACTGAGGAATATCGGCGAAAACATATGGTGAAAAACAAAAATTTGGTTTTTAAAAAATTTATTTTGTTACAAAAGTGTCGAGGAGTGAAGTTCGTTGCGCACATTCTGGACTAATTGGATTTTTACAGGGAAAACTAAAATAGCGCCACCATGTGTCTACTTGTAAGTAATTTTCTGAACAATTTGTTGAACATCACCTAGAAAAGGACTTTCACCGGTGAAAGTTACTATTTCGATGAAATTATTAAGTGAATTTTAATTTGATTTATCTATTGATGGTGGATCGGTGTTAAAAGTTTTTACTGATTCTAAGTAAATGTAAAAGTGAAAAAATCTTTCAAAAAATAATTAGATCATTATGTATTACCTAGGATCAAGTGAGCCGCGATCGTTGATTGGTTAATGAGCTATGTAAGCTAACTATGCAACATAGTTGTCTAAAGTTCTCTATTTGATTAAAGTAGTTTTCACAATTTCTTTCAATGCACATTATTTAAATAATATTTATAATAGTGAAATTGAATGTGAATTTTCAAAACCCCAAGGTAGTTGGCCTAAAAAGGCCAACCTTGTGACTATTTTTGATAACACTAGTTTACCTATAACAAAAATGTACCTCGCTAAAAAATGTTTTTTTGCCTAACTTGAGAAAATGACACTCATTTATTTTTCCAAAGAGCCGTTATCGAGATATTAATAAAAAACATGTTCTCGGTTTTTTCCCAGTTATGGCCAAAAATCTCGAGAACAATACATCTAACCAATCTAATTGCATGGCAAGACTTAGACAATTGCAGCAAGACTTATTCGCTTTTTCCAAGCCACCGACTTGAATTTGTGTTTCCGAGGTACCAGTGCGAACTATGCTGCGCTCTGTATTACTAAAATAATACGGGCAGGAATGTGTTTGTTCATTCCTCATTCTACCAAATCTATAAAGCCTAGGCCAAATAGATGGTTCAATGGTGAGTGTATGAACGCAATTAACGCTAAAGAAGCCGCCTATAGAGCGTACAAACGTTCCCCAAACGAGTCACTTCGGCGTGAGTATATGAAATCAAGGAACTCCTGTAACTCCATCATCAGGAAGGTCAAAGCGTCATTCGACGACAAGTTGAGAAACAAGATCCTCAACACACGCCTAGGCAGCAAAAACTTCTGGTCCTTGGTAACTTCCATCAAGAAGAATTTTACGTCTTCCATAACCCCTCCATTTATTTATGGAGGAAAGGTGACAGCAGAAAGCAAATCCAAGGCCGACTTATTGGCATCTCTGTTCGCCTCTAATTCTTCCTTACCTGAAACTGATACGCTACCCCCGGTTCTCGAACGCAACGCCCATTCAATGGACGGAATTTTCTTCAGGACTCGCGAGGTGTACGTCAATAAATCCACTGGCCCCGACAAAATCCCCCCTATGGTACTTAAAAAATGTGCCTCACCTCTGGCTAAACCTCTGCGCAAACTTTTCGCCCTGTCCTACTTCTCCGGAGTTTATCCAAACTCTTGGAAACTAGCTCATGTTCAGCCCATTCCCAAAAAGGTGAAGCCAGCGACCCTTTAAACTACCGCCCAATAGCAATAACTTCTGTTCTCTCCAAAATCATGGAGACAATAATCAACAGAAGGCTGATGAAATATTTGGAATCCAACCAAATTTTACACGACAGGCAGTACGGCTTTAGACCGAAAAGATCTACTGGCGACCTTCTTGTGTGTCTGACTGAGGCCCTCAACCGAAACATCCATCACTTCGGTGAGTCTGGTCTTGTTGCTCTAGATATTTCCAAGGCTTTCGACAGAGTATGGCATCCCGCTCTGTTGTCTAAACTCCAAGCTATTGGTATCGACTCAGTTCTAAAGAACTGGATTGAGAGCTTTCTTTCTGGCCGTTCAATCAAGGTAGTATTGGATGGCGTGGAATCCAAACCTCATTCCATCTCGGCCGGCGTCCCCCAAGGCTCTATTCTCTCACCTACACTCTTTCTCATATTTATTAATGACCTGCTCTCAATCCCCTCCAACCCACTTCACAGTTTCGCGGATGACGGTACTCTTCGTTACTCCCACACCTTCGATAATACAAGACAAGCGCGTGCCAGACCTTGTCCCGTAGACGGTGAACTCATGTCCAATTCTATTAACGAGGACATTGAACTCATTCTTGCTTGGGGCCGCAAGAATCGTGTCGAATTCAACGCAACCAAAACAAAGTACTGTCTTATCTCTACAAAAATCTGCACCACCCGTCCCTCCTCTATCTCAGTGGACAAAAAGAATGTAATGGCTGACCCATCTCTTAACATCCTAGGCGTAACCTTATCATCAGATCTGCGATGGAATAATCATATATTCCAAATCGCCAAACAAGCTTTCCAATGCCTGGGATTCCTCAAGAGATGCAAGTTCCTCCTCCAGTCAACTGCTCTGGCTACAATATACAAGTCCTACATTCGGCCCCACCTTGAATACAACTCGTATATTTGGGCGGGCGCCCCAAAAACCACCTTGGCTTGGCTAGACAAGGTGCAAAATCGCGCCATCAAACTCATTGGCGATAGCACCCTTTGCTCCTCCATCGACTCTTTAAGCCACCGTAGGAATGTTGCAGCACTTAGCAAATTTTACCGCTATTACCATAGCGAGTGTTCCACCGAAATTAGAAACCTCCTGCCTACACGGCAATTTTTTCCCGCGACACAAGACTAGCCAACTCGGCTCACCCCTTCACCCTTCAGCCCTCCCCTTCGCGCACATTACGTTTTAGTAGTTCGTTTATAAATAGAACAACTCGATTGTGGAACTGTCTTCCACAGTCAGTGTTTCCAAACTCATATAACATCTCAGAGTTCAAACGCAAGGTTCATAGACATCTACTCACGCACCCTCCAGACCCCTAACCTATCCCTTCTCCTCTATCCTTCAAAGCAAGCTTACTACTAGAGACTGGCCATGACTCGAACGACATGATAAACTAGTAGTACAAAGGGTAACTCCTAAGCTTGACTTTACCACATAAAAAAAATGGCATTTGCTGGTGTTAAGTTGCAATTTGTTCGTGGGGCACCAGTCTTGTAAGGCATTCAGTTTCGTTTACATGAAGGAAACATCAGTTTGGGTTTTAAAGACACTATAAATTTTGAGATCATCCGCGTAGAAGAGAGGTGGAATATTTATTAGTTTTTCCGATATATCGGAGATGGAAATATTGAAAAAAAGAGGACTAATATGAATACCCTGAGGAACGTCAGAGGTTAGGTTATGTTAGGTTAGATATGGCTGAGCTGTTGGTTCAAGCTTACACACTTAGGCCAGAAGGATAAGCCCATTGTGATGCCATAGTGATCCCATTTTAAACCCGATGTTAAAATGTCGTTTCTTCGTTAAAACCATCTCGAGGTTGCGGGTCCCAATCTTCAAGATTTCCGCAAGGATGCTTAGAAAGGGTTCACCAAAAGTGGTTAACCTTATCCTGTTTAGGGCCGGGCAGCGACAGAGGAGATAACGTTAGAGGTTACTTTGATCTCATTAGATAGATCTGCGTTGTTCCGTTCAGATATGTTTTTAACCATTCCAGGGCAGAACCTGATATTCGAAATTGTAATAATGTAAATGTAATAAAGTGTCATGGTCCACTCGATCAAAGGCCTGGCTGAAATCAGATGCTTATCCAACTCCACTTATAGTATGTAGTACTAGTATAAAACTCCCAAAGCAAATTTTTTCCACAAAAGTGCGCATAAAAAGCACATAACATCATAGAACCATGTTTGAGCGCTCCTTAAAAAGCTTGCAGCACTCCCTGAAAAAATAGATTATTTTATCTATTTAATAGACTTCTCAGTGCAGCCTCACACTGAGTATATAAAAAATAAAAAGGCTTGACTGTTAATGACTGAATAATTTAATTTAATTGTTTCTTCTTTTATATACAAAATTATTTGCTTACACATCAAAGCTCAAGAATTGAACCTTGAACAGGCCAAGAATCAATACTCGAGAATCAATGTGCAAGCTGGTAATAATTAATTGCTGATGGTACCAATTAATGCTGATCGTAATTAATTATTGACAAATTGTACACGAGCGGATGTCCACCGATGCAGGGTCACGCGCGTGCCAGAAATTTGCTGCATTTTCAGACATCGGAAAATTTGTTGTGGTTTTAGACACTCCCGTTCCCATACCAGTTCCATATACTTTTTAACATTGCAGGTTAGCATACGTTTTTATGCTCCTCAAAGACTATTCACACACGAGGGATCATGGTTCTGCAACCAAAAGCTTAGCTGTAAGTTTCCTGAAAATACAAGGAGCAATAGCAAAGGAAGCAGCTTTTGTGTTGCTTCACTGATAAAAAAAATTCTTAGCTTAATAAGGGTGGGTGCCAAAATACAATTCCGAATTTTATTACTTTCACCGTGGACACTTTGAAATTACAAAGTGTGCCAAAATACATTTCCCGCATTTCATTGACAATTGGGGGGTTTCAGACCTGATGTGATAACAACGTTGTAAAACCGATTTTTTAGGAGAGAGAGAGGTGAAGGAAAGGGAAGGAGGTGTTGTAACCTTTTCCCACAAAAATTTTTGGTTGAAAACTTTTGAACACTAACACTTGCACATGACCATTTTTATCTTCTTCTTCATTTTTCCCAATGAATTGCCATTCGTTAATTTAAAATGACTAAATGACTCAACGTCTGAAACCACCCATTGGTTACCATTGCTGTTGTTACAACGTTCCACCGTTTCACACGGTTCCTGTTGCAATGGGAAAATTTTTTCTATCTTTACAAGGGGTTGTTGATGTGTGTGTATTCCTCTCGATATTCTTCTTCTTTACTATTTTAAATTCTCCGAGCTGCTTTTAGACATTTTAATCTATTAGATCTATTAAACAATGAGTTTGCGGTCGTGTCCAATTGTCTGCCATTTGCATTTCAAAGTAATAACAGAAACCGCTTTTTTTTAAATTAACGAATGACATTTCATTGGGAAAAATGAAGAAGAAGATAAAAATGGTCATGTGCAAGTGTTAGTGTTCAAAAGTTTTCAACCAAAAATTTTTGTGGGAAAAGGTTACAACACCTCCTTCCCTTCCTTTCACCCCTCTCTCCTAAAAAATCGGTTTTACAACGTTGTTACCACATCAGGTCTGAAACCCCCCATTGATATTATTTTTTAAAACATGAATGACAGAAAATTTTTCTACTCATAAAAATTTTAATAATTTCTTTTAAAGCAGTCCAGGGCTACAATAATATTTTTGGAATGATGGAAGTGGAAGGGGTTCATGAGCATTATCCATCTAGTAAGGGTGAAATGCAAGAAGCATTTACTCAAGTATAAAAAAAAATTATTCAATTTTTGCACGGAAATTGATTTGTTAATTTTATTTTGATTGGCGTTGTTGAACGCTGCATTACGGTGTAGTAGTAATAAACAGTGAGAACAATCGTACCTTAAAAATTGCAAAATCTCGGGATTTTAATACAAGTTTTGTTTTGAATAAAAAATATTTAGTTTCTTGAGTAAAAAAATTAGAAAATCTTATTTCGAAAAAGACATTTTTTGGTCGAAAAGTATAAGTATTGAGCGAAGAAATACAATAATTGCTTGGCTCAAGAATTTCTAGTGTCTTGGGACAGCATTCTCATGTTAAGACTGAAAAATTTTTCTACTCAAGACCACGAAACGAAAACTATGGAAATGCTGGAATCAAGACAATTTTTCTATCAGTGTACGCATTGATTGTTTGTTTTAGTGAGATGTCAAATATTTTGACTCTGGTCGGGCGTTTTTTTAAATCAGTTCATTACTAATAATTAATAAATTAGATAATGGGTCATAATGGATGAAAATAGTAGTGCGTTGGTGATTTCAGCTGCAGCTGCAACAGCAGCATGTTTTTCACTTTTAATTTTTGACTGTTTGAGAGTTTATTATGTTTAACTCCATGGCAACGTATTAATTCTTATTTATGTGAGTGCGTGCTTTCCGTGTTCGCAGGTCAAAAGCAGGCTCACAAAAGTCTCCACCGATGCACGAAACTCTCCACTTATTTCATCTCCGCACGCCTCGTTTGGCAAAGAAAAGCTTTTGCTCCGGAACTATGGTCCCTCGTGTATGAATGGCCTAAGAGCATCACCTCAAATCGAAAGTTGGTGAAATTTGGTTTTAACATCGGTGATGATGACTCACCAACCATAAATGCATTGAATATTGTCACTTTTGTATTTGTATGTTTCTTTTGTAGCATCGGTGGTGCTCAACATGTTGAATATTGCCACGCGCCCTATTTTGTTCATCTATTGCAACTGCCTTTTGCAGCCCAAGTGGCTTTACCAAAGCGGTCCCCAACTAAATTCTAACCATATCCAAAGCTGCTTGTCCTCCGTATCGAAAGAGAGCCGGGCTACTGAGTATGCTAAGTTAGGCACTTTTCGAAAATGTCAACGATTTGCAATCACATCAAAAATTTAAAAATCCCGCGACGATCAAAAGATTGCCATGACAATTTTTTTGCCGAAATCATACAATAATATTTTTGACATTTTAGAACATTTTAATTGCATGAGAATTGTTCACATTTGCATTTGCTTTAAAGAGACTGCTTTGTTGCACAGTTTATAATCAAATTGTTGACTTATCAAAGGGTTTTCGAACACGACGCAATCGGCAAAATTTTGTTAGAACACGATTCAAATCAAAAGCCAGTCGTTGACATTTCCGAAAAGTTCCTTACATTTTGCTGTAATGGGAATAAAAGGGAGAGATTCCTTATACTCTCAAATGAAAAAGAAACCAAATGACCACGTTCTGTGCGCCGAAATGATAGAATATCACATGCAGCGAGGGACACCAGAAAGCTATGGAAAGTAATAAACATGGACTTAATAAACAATCAAGAAACAAAATCGAAAAGTGATCTACAGAAAATCATAGTAAATGGCAAGACAGTTGAAAGTGCGGTTGACATTGCAACTTGCTTCAACACCTACTTTAATGGAATTGGTAAGTCTATCCAGGCGGATATACCTACCAGGCTACCTGTAGATACACCAATGGCGACTAACTCAATCTTCATGGCTCCTACCAGCATGGACGAGGTAGAACGCGTCGCTCTGAATTTAAAAAAGAATGCAGCTCCTGGAAAGGATGGAATCTCCACTGAAGACATAGTTGATGTTATAGACATTCTTAAGAAACCCCTCTCTAAACTTATTAATGAGGCAATGAGTAGTGGAACTTTCCCTAGCTGCCTAAAGGATACGATAGTAATACCTATTCTGAAAGGAGGAGACTCGGCTGACATGAACAATTACAGGCCCATAGCGCTAATAAGCAACGTGGGAAAAATTTATGAAAAAATCTTCGAGAAAAGAATAAGACAATTTATCGCTAGAAATGGAGGTCTAGATCTAGACAATAAGCAGTTCGGTTTTCAAGAAGGCAGCAGCGCTGAACTGGCTACTTCGGAAACCCTTAACCTAATTAACAGTTATCTTGATATGGGTTACTATGCAGGTGCAGTATTCATCGATCTTAAAAAGGCATTTGACACGGTGCATCATGACGTCCTACTAAGTACCCTCTACAACCTTGGAATAAGGGGAACGCCGAATGATCTGCTGCGGAACTATCTCACTGGGAGGCACGAGTCAACTAGAGTTAATGGTGTCTCGAGTGACCAGCTAGTGCTCACAACGGGAGTTCCTCAAGGCTCCATACTAGGACCACTTCTATATTTGCTCTACATCAATAACATCAACTACTCAAGACTCAGTGGAGAATATCATATATTTGCAGATGATACTAACCTGATATATCGAGCTAGAACTGCGGAAGAGCTAGAAAATGGCATGAACAGTGAGTGACCTAAATATCTTCAAGGAGTGGACGGATGGAAATAAACTAAAGATAAATGAAAAAAGACTAAGTACATGATATTCCATCAGAAAAATAAGGCAGATATCAGAATTACGGTCAAGATAGGCGAAGAAGAAATAGCTAGGGCAACGGAGGTTGCCTACCTAGGATTGTTAATTGATGATAAACTGAACTGGAGGAAACACATAGGAAAAATAGCAAAAATCTTCACCCCTCTAATAGGAGTTCTCAAAAGACACCCCAAGCTTCAGGAGAAAATAGCGCTCCAGGTTTACAATGCGCATATCCTATCTAGGGTTCGATTTAGTATCCTTAACTGGTCGCAGTGCTCTCAAAGAGTGTGCACAGATGTGAAAATACTGTTAAACCGGGCGCTGAAAGCACTATTTGGACTTCCATGGAGTACAGCCACTGAAGAAGTTTACCGACTCACGGGTCAATTAACATTGGACCAGATTATCCGAATGGAAAAAGCAAAGTTCGTGTATAAGTTGAAAGAAAAACTTCTGAGATCAAACTTAGTAATTGTGCAATACTCGAGCATACACGACTAAGTTACAAGAAACAGGGATAACTTTAGACCAACGCAACCTAGAACGGAGAGGACAAGAAAGGGACTGCTTAATACTGCGGCGGAATTTTACAACACTCTGCCGGACCATATAAAATCGGCTCCGTCTTTAGTATCATACACGAAAAGGCTGAAGAAATATCTGGTACAGGAGGTTCAGCGTTATTAATTGTCAAACTAATTTCGTAATTCTGTCTTTGCATATATTCGTTTTAATTTTAAGCCTAGTATCCTGTTCGTGCGGAATTCCGCTCTGTAGAGAATCCATATAATTAGTCTGAATTCCGCTTAGCTGGGAGAGTAATGTAGACAATGTAGACCTGACAGTTGGATAATTTGAAAGTGCTTCTGCGGCGTTATGAGAAATTGAGAAAATTGCTTGCCTATCGGGTAAATCCATTATTTGGAAAAAAGAAAAGGGAATTTTATCAAAGATGCATGTTCTATACATACATATATCCTCGTACTTATCGTACTATGTTACATTTTTCAATCTCCGAAAAGTAAACGTCAAAATTTCCGCTCATGAAAATAGTAAATACATTTCTTGAAGCTAAGTATCCTGCAGAAAATGAAATGAAAAGTCTCCACTCAGAAAAAAAGCCATCTATTTTCTAGAGTACAAAGCTCATTTACGGGTCTGAATTCCGCAAGAACAGGGTACTGAACTTTATGGACGGAATTCAGACCGTCCTCTAACCTGAATTCCGCACACTTTTTTAACATGCATTTTAAAGGGGAGTCTGAATTCCGCACGAACAGGATACTTGGCTTTAATTTAAATAATTTTTTTTATTTAATTTCTATTTATGAATTTTTATTTTTTTTTTATTTAATAATTTCTATTTATTAATTTTTATTTACTTCTTTCTAACTTTTATAGTTTTTTTTCTTTTTTTCTTTATTGTTCTTTTGTGATAAACACTTCTAAGCTTTTAATTGTGATGATGAATGAGGGCGCCCCAACTCTCATACCAGCTTCGCTGACTGAGTGGGGATGTTGAAAAAGTAAAAATAATGATGTTAAAAATGTAGGCTGTGTTCGTAAATGCAAGTTGCTCAAATTTTGCATGTAGCATATCGTTCAGTATTTCAACTGAAAAAAAGCACAGCGTTCTGAAATGCAAGTACATTTGCAAATGATCGCAACCCATGCATGTATTTCAAAGTACTTGCTAGTTTGGATTCGCGAGGAAAAAAAACGAACTGTCAAATAAATTCAAGTGGGCAGACAGTAGCTTTTTAAAAATGGTGAAATGCGTTCATTTAAGCAACCATGAACAATTCGCAAATGACTAATCTAATTAGCAAGCGATTGCAAGGTTTTGCCTGCATGCAAGCAAACAAACCTTGCATTTACGAACACGGCCGTATTTGTAATCATAATCTAATAATAATAAATAAATAAAAAAAAAATTCCCGTTTTCTTTTTTTCTATAAAATTTATGAAAACCCCAGGAAAGCTCCCCTGAAAGTGCCACAAATAAGCTCCCTTGGGCATCGCTCCCAATTTTTCCCACTGGGATACTACCGCAGATAAGTGATCAATATTCGAACATGGTAAATTAGCTGCTGGTTCGACCGGTAGCTACCATGGTGAATTCTCGAAAGTGCCCATACAAATACCCAGTCGATAGTCTGCTCTCTTTTGCTGGAGTTCCACCAAAAGTTGTCATTCTCCAGTCAGTTAAAAGTGCTCAGGAAAGGGTCCTCAAACAAAATTGCGCGTTACGCGAGTTTCTAGTTTTTAACCCAGGCCAAAAAGCGCCAGTCAAGCCTAAAGAAGTTGTCACTTCAAAAATATGGCTGCGTTCGGAAACGTCATTTGCAGAGCTGGGAGTCAATTCTGGTTCGGTGCAGTGAAAACTTGAAAAAAAGTTTACACTTGGCGTTTTACACACCTTTTTTCACTTTATCACTACACCCAACCTGAAAAGGCGATTCTTGTTGCATTCGTGTAAACTTAATGCTGAATAAAGGCTGAATTGAATTTTTATACTAGCTAGTGACAGTTTATCAAATCTAGTAGGTACATTTCTAAAGTGTAAACTTTTCACGAATTCACTCTAAATTTTACGGTGTAAAAAAATTTTATACGTGCAAAGTTTTTGACAGTCGTTTGCACGGTATAAGAATCGCAAACAAAGGTGTAAACGTGTAAAGTGTTTTCACGTTTTCACTGCACCGAACCAGAATTGCCCCCCAGTAGACGCTAGTCATTCGTTCGGTATTGCAATTGATGATAATAAAGAATTCGGAAATGCAAATTGACTATTGCCAAACGTTCGGCAATGCACATTCGCACTGCCATCTTGCAATCATTTTAATGGTAGGTTGTCGGGATCATCAAATTCGCAGTAAAACTAGTCACTTCTGCAAACTGCATCAGTCCTTTTTGCAGCCGAGGCAGTTAATTGATGATCATTTGACGATACGGAAAGCAGCCTATAACACTATCGCCCCGAAAAGGCTGGCGTCCCAGGGATATAGTCCATTCAGCCCTTTGGTTAAGGTGGCTCTGCATGAACTGGTTATGCTAAATTCTGACGCCTCAAGGCCAGCGCTATTAACTAATCATCTGGTCACACAACCGGATTAAATAAAACAATTATATCGCCAAAATCCACCATTTATGAGTTAACTTCCATACAAAATTTTTCTATCTTATATTTTAAAAAAACATTTTAAATTAAAAAATAAAAATAAATACTTAAAAAAAATTAAAGAAGGCCTAATGCACTTTCTTTGCTCCTTTATGCTTTAATGGCTTTACAATCGGTGCCGACCTAACTGGGAAAAGCTCTCGAGCGACTTGTAAATCTGGAAGAACTGTACCCAAACATTGCATCATAGTTGGCCTTAATTTAACACTGGACGAGAAATCCTCATAGGAAATACGGCCATCCTTATCTAGATCCATTTTTTTCATTATTAATTCGGTCCATTCCTATTTATATTCAAATTTTTACAATTAAATTTCATATTTTATATATTATAACCACCAATCTACCATCATCATTTCTTCTCTAATATCTTCATCATCCGTAATTATAAAATTCTGCACCAATGCCTGAACACATTCCACTCTTTCAATTGCACCAGAATTATTTAAATCATATACCTGAATACTATATCTTATAGATAACTACATAACCCTTTAATTGTTCAACTTTTACCTTATAGCAGAGGCGCATTTTCTTCTCCATTGATTGTGATAAATAAATATCAAATAACTTCACCCACGATTCAGGCCTAACAGTTCCCTTCGAATCTGGCTCGATAACAGCAACGATTCGTTCATTGATTACTTTATCGTAAAGTTGGAATAGCACTTCCAACGATGTTAGAAACTGACTCTTTGATAGATATTTACCATTATTCGCCAAGGCAAATTTGTAGTAGGCAGCTAGAATGAAGGTAGCCTCAAATTCATCAAACTCTGTGTATTTCGATGCCCCCCTTATAAGTTGTTTGTAGTTATGTAAGAACTTGTTCGCTTGCACATCCTCCAATGTTAAATCGGGCTTCATTCTTATTATTAAACAAATTAGTTACTTTACATTAATTATAACTGGAATAATGTTCTTGACTGATTACACTATATATTAAAATAACTTTAAAATTCCATTAAATTTTAACTAAAAAAATACTCAAATAATGAACTTAATACTCCTAATTTTTGTTTTGAACTAATCACTTTTCGCTCTTAACGCCATTTCATATGAATACTAGGTTATCCAAAAAATATGTGGCAAGGAACATGTAATGAATTACAAAATTTAATACAGTGAATTTTCACTTGTTCAATTCATTTATTCATAGGCTGTGTATTTTTGCCACGAATTGCAGTGCTGCCAGATCATTATTGCGTTTCCCTCCTGAGTGCCCTACAAATAGCTCTATATTCGGATCTTTTCGTAAACGCATACGTATGCTCTGCAACGATGCAACGAGTTCGTAAACGCAGATGATCCAAAGTCATTCGTTCGGAAACGTACAAGATTCAAGTTTGTTGCGCAACAGTCAAGGCAACAGCGCAGCCAATTTCGAATGTATGCATACGTATGCGAAAATAAGTTTGCGCTGTTTTGTTGCCGATGCTTTGTTGCTCTGTTGCTTTGACGTTTACGAAAAGGCCCCCCCCTCTAAATCTCGTTAGTTCTCCCCTAGGTTTTTGAAACTTATACTTACAAACCCATATGAGTTGGGTTGGATCATGACCCATATTATAATATGTGCGTTTCATTTTCATTGGAGTACGTTTGCCGGTGTAGTTCGGCGCAAATCGGCGTAGTTGCAGCTACCCCAGCCCCTATTGTGGTGTAGCATCATCTACGCAGGGGCGGCGCTTTCATAGGTGCGAATGGTGCACTTGCACCGGGCGCAATTTGTCAGGGACGCAATTTCAGAAATTAAGATTAACAAAAAAAAATTAAAACTTGAAAAAAAAAATGATCAGTAATGTGCAAGAAATTACACAAATTTACCCAATTTTTGTCCCTGTACTTGCTAATATAAGAAAAAACGGAGAGATTTCACTTCTCCTCGTGCAAGAAGTTTCCAGAGATTTTTTTAACTTCGAATTCATTAACTTCTTTTAATTTTGGAAGTCAATTAAACATTTTTATAAATTGTTAATTTTGGAAGTCAATTAAACATTTTTATAAATTCTTTTTAAATCAGAAATATTTGTAATAAGTTTTAGAGACTGATATAAATTGCGACAGAACATATCAAAAATCAGAACTACAACTGTAAAAAACTAAATTTCTTCCATGATCCAAGTCCGTTCTTTTATGCTCGGCTGATCTGATCTGGATCACGGTGTAAAAAGAACGCGGCTAATATAAACACGAGGGCGCTGTTGCTATACTTTTAAATTCTGTTTCAAGAATTGTTAAAAGAGGTAAATGAACGAAATGAGTAGAAGAAAACTCCCCCTGGCAAAACTACGCTTTTAATTACTCTGTTTTGTTTGTTTCTTTATACCCCGGCTTCAGTTCACTAAAGTCCAATTCAATCCGCATAAGTGGCTTCACTTCATGTTCAGTTCGTGCTTGAAATTGTTGTTGCTTTTTCGCCAGAAATGCAAAAGTTCACTGGAATGATATTCCATTATTCCAGTTGATTACTCTCCAGTTGGCTTTATTTTTCCTGGGTTTAATATGTACAAATGTATGGGAACTGGGAACTTAGGCAAAAATTGAAGTTCAATACACTAATTTGCTCGAACTTGCGCAGTGCGACCGGTGAAGCTGGGGTATTACTGTCTTAACAAATTAATATGGCCAGTTTCACACGGGCCAATCAACAAAAATTGGCTGTAATCGTCAATTCTCTCTTGAAATTCGATGAAAAATCGTATGGGTTTTTACAAACTATACTTTAGAATGCTTTAGCTTGTTGTTGTTGCTGCTATTGGGGGGTTTCAGACCTGTTGTGGTAACAACGTTGTAAAATCGATTTTTTAGGAGAGAGAGGTGAAGGAAAGGGAAAGAGGTGTTGTAACCTTTTCCCACAAAAATTTTTGGTTGAAAACTTTTGAACACCAACACTTGCACATGTAAAGAAGAAGAATTACCCAGCGGGAAATGGAACCATACTATCATGCAAACTTGACGCCTTCCGCGGAAGGTGCGATGCATGACTCTTTATTATGCCTCCTCTACACATCGGAAGATGCCTCAGCCCTGGATACATCCGCCGATGTGTAGAGGGGGTTTTTGCTCGTCTCCGGACAATATTTAACATCCGGAGATACGTCTGTCCTGAATCCATTCTTGACGGATTTTGAGCCAGACGTCAGAGCGAACGCAAGGCTTGTGTCCACACATCTGCCGACGCATCAGTGTTGTGCGCATTTTTAATGCAGGTGGACGATTTTTTGATGTCTTGCGTCTTCCGATGGTCAACACAGACTGATTGATACGCGGACGTGTGGACGGCTCGCGGATTCATTCCCGGATGCATCTGTGGATCATCTCCCGGATGTATCTTTCGATGTGTAGTGCAGGCTTTAGACATCTTGTAGGACATTTGTACAGGCATGTCCTAGGGAGGAAGCAGTTGAAACTTTTTGATTTGTTTACCCCTAGCTTCCATGGAAGGAATAAGGTATGCATGCCTCCTTATTGGACACCTTATAGGATTTTGAAAAGAAAGGAAGCAGTTTAAGCTTTTCAGCGTGCCTTTCCCCTAGGTATACCTTCCACCAAGCTTCCTTCGAGATCAACTTTGAATGGATGACGAATATTTGAACTGTTTCATTTTTTTTCTATGAACTTTTACTGCTTCCACAGGCCTTCCAGAGGGAAGGCCTGACAACATTTCCGCTGGGTATCGACAGGAATACACACACATCAACAACCCCTTGTAAAGATAGAAAAAATTTTCCCATTGCAACAGGAACGGTGGAACGTTGTAACAACAGCTAAATGACTCAACGTCTGAAACCACCCATTAATTGTCTCTTCTGCCATTTCTTTTCTTTCCTTTTCCTAGCAAAAGGGAGACAAAAAAACAATAGCAACCAAACAGCTGTCTAAAAGTTGATTCATAAATTCCGTGAAAGAGTTCATAGGTTCAAAAAATCTGCCTGCCCCAACACCCTCGCCTACTCTCTTCTCCGCAAAGGACGTTTTCAGCGGAATTTTGCTGGTTGTATGTTGACCCATGCGAAACTTCCTATCATTATTATGGTACAATCTTAAATTTTGCGCAAACTACGAAAATTATTTCTCCCATTCAGCGTGGGTTTGTGCCTTTTCCATTGGCCTTCACTGCGTTCTAAAATAAACAGCTTATGGGGCGCAATATGGCATAGTGCACCGGGCGCAAAAAAACCAAGCGCCGCCCCTGTCTACGCTGATGTACATCCAACTACGTCGGCCTACGTACTACTATATTTTTCAAATAATGGCTCAAACAGAACAAATCCGCTCCGCTCGTTTTTTCTTTGATGTTCCGTCCGCTTTATTGTGGCTACCACTTCGTTCGTCTTATGGAAAGTTTATGGAAATGTCGACTTTCCAACCTTTAAAAACGGAACAGATTGGTTCTATTTTCCGATTTTTCGATTGTCGATTTGTCAACTGTCAAAAGCAAAAAAAAGGAGAATTTTGCTGCGCTGCCTGCTCCAACAAATTTGATGGGGCAGAAAAAATGGGAATTCTCAAGCGAGAGCAGGGCAATTGAGAGCAGAAAAGAGCTGTCAAAAAGACTCAATGAACGCAAATTGCTGATTTCTTCGCAATCATCGAATACACCACATGTATCTCTTGAAACTTGCCACTTGGTTTGGAAAAGGTCGGCCCATTCAAACGTAAAATCTATTGACCAAACATGTAGTATAAATTTTTCAATATCATATTTTGATAATTTTGTCTAGGATTTCGACAATAAAATCACTTTTTAAAACATGGCTGAAAGAAACAGATTCATAATCATTGTCGATGGCTCAAAGTTAGACGTTTTTGGCGTTAAAACAAACCCTATTCAATTGCATTTAGTCATTATTGACATTCTATTGCGCAGCTTATCTTTAACAACTTTTGCAATGAACCGTCTCAACTGAAGCATTTGAAAATGGCAACGACAACAAAACGAGCCACATCAGCAACCTAGGTGTCTAGCACTCTTCGTAGGACTACTGCTATAACTAGGATTGCCATCCGTCCGGGTTTCCCGGATTTGTCTTAGTTTGGAGGACGTCCGGGGTGCGTCCGGGAGGGGTTTTAAAAAGTGTCTGGGTAAAATCCGACCAATTTTAGTGTCAAGGGTGACCAGATCAACTGAATGATACTTAATAAATTAAAACAAATAATAGTTTAAAATTGACTCGTAGTCCACATCCAAGCAAACTTCGGCCTGGCAAAAATGCAAAAAAAAAAACAGTTATCAAACGAACACCGATCCGAAACGAAAAGAGGATTTAATCCAGTAATTCAAGGAAACCAAGTTTTTAGATATCAAACGACTCAATGTAAAACCGATTTCTTTTCCGATCAAAATGACTAAGCAGGTGCCTATCGGCGGTATAAGAATTATTAAGGGTTAAGTAGTAACTAAAACTAAAATAAAAGGTGGTCTGCCAGACACTTGGCCACAGGCCACCTCACCGGCAGATCTTTGTTTTCTAGTATAAAAATGTTCAAACTTTAATTCGATTGTAGGTTGAAAGTCTTACTCGATAGGTCAGTTGCGGTACCAAAACAACAACAAAAAAGTGGTCTGCCAAGACATTAGCTCCAGATTTGATTAGGCAGACCAACATATTTTTTTTTACTCCATAAGTGGTAAATTTCAATGGCTCTTACTCGGTAGGTTACGTTGCGGTCTCAAAAATTTTCCGGAAAAAGGACATACATACTAAATTTGTGCACTACTTCCGACCAGGCAAATCACGATTTTTCTTATGCTATTCAAACACCACCTAGTATACCAAATGTGTGTCACATAATACCAGGTCAATACGATCTCAAAAACTAGGTATACTATGACTTGACGTGGTATCCAAATGAACCAATTTTGCTTGGTTTCCTTATACACAAACCTGGTATTGTGAGCTTTTAACTGCTTACAAATAGGCCTGCAGCGCATCCCATTTTTTCGCTCGAAGTGATGGAAATGAGATAACCGGTTGAGACTAATTGCAATCGATAGAGGATGGAAAAATGCATCTACAGTTGATTTTGACCGAAGTTTGGACATGGGCCAACATACAAAAAAATCATGAAAATACCTTTTTTTCGTAAGTGCGGTTTGAACGAAATTTTCACTTTATCTCGCCATATCTCAGTTGATATTGCAGATATCAATTTCAAATTTAAACATAGTCTAGTTTGACTAATTCCCTAAATATAAAACTTTAACCGAAGTGGTTACATCATTTAAAAACAAAATGGCGAATGTTTAAAAAATTTCCAACAGATTCGTGAGACTTATTTTTCTAATCAAAAAGTTGTGTTATAGATTTTTGAAATTCGCTTTTTTGGCTAAACTACATTGTAGCCAAATACTTAAGGCAGTTTTCTGTAAATTTTCAGATCAAAATGTCCTCCGGTTCAAAAGTTACATTAACATTTGTTGACACTCGACTTCGTCCGCAACAAACGTTCAGATTTAAAATATTTCCTGCTAGTTAATTTTTTTGTTAAAAAGTTACATATAAGTGTTTGATTTTCATCATAAATTTTTATCCGATTAAGGTTTGATTATATTTCCCTATTGGGTAATTCATTTAATTTAAATTCATTATATTTATTTCTATACAGATCTCAAAATGTCTATTAATTGCAAAGAAGTGAAGTGTTTTTTTTTGTCATTGCTGCACAAGTAAGCAAAAAAGGAATCGATACTCTTCTGAGTCTACTAACCAAAATAATGATGGTATTTCAAGAAATTTATTTGCTGCCGTGATAGCAACTCTTTGAATCAAATCAAATTTCATAATGATTGTAGAAGTATATACAATAAAAAGGCGGGGACTCGGAAAGTTTTGAATGGTAACTCACAGAAATGTATACGAAGCACGGGATCTTTGACTTTATGAGAATTTGTGTTTTATATGTTATCATGGTAAAAACTTATCAGCAGTAACATCAAGGCCATTCCAAATATTTTACAAAGCAACAAGGTGACTAAAAATGTCTGCGATGTACTTAAAAAAACCCCGAATTTATTAGAGGTCAATGCCAAGTATCACAAGCCGTGTTACGCGACATTTTGTAACGAAGCGAAGAATGCTGAAATCTCAAACAAAAGTGAGACGAAAAAACGTTATTTGTGGAAAATGGCTGCCACCGAGATATGGAAAAAGAATGAAAGCTCCTTGCAGAACGGAGAAATAGTTTTTTTACCTGACCGCAAGAAATACTCCCCCATGAAGTGAAATTAATTCTTTTGGAAACTGCTTCAGATGGTGTTATATTTTACTCAAAAAATGGGTGTCCTGACATTATTTGTTCGACAAATTGGACCATCTACGAATTACTGACAAGAGAAAAAAACCGCCAAATGCAATCACAGCATATATGTAAGTTATATTAAAATTGATGCTACAAACGATTCAGTAATTTTATACCACGCTGTCGAAAAAATCAGGGTATAAATCGATAAAATACCTAAAACTTGCGAAAATCCGAACCCATCCGATTTGCTGATCAATTACGCACATAATTTTGTTCTATTTTAACGATAAAAAATTATATGTAGTTTTGGTACTCGTGTACTTTGCAACGGTTACAATGTCGAGTGTCAACAAATGTTAATGTAACTTTTGAACCGGAGGACATTTTGATCTGAAAATTTACAGAAAACTGCCTTAAGTATTTGGCTACAATGTAGTTTAGCCAAAAAAGCGAGTTTCAAAAATCTATAACACAACTTTTTGATTAGAAAAATAAGTCTCACGAATCTGTTGGAAATTTTTTAAACATTCGCCATTTTGTTTTTAAATGATGTAACCAGTTCGGTTAAAGTTTTATATTTAGGGAATTAGTCAAACTAGACCATGTTCAAATTTGAAATTGATATCTGCAATATCAACTGAGATATGGCGAGATAAAGTGAAAATTTCGTTCATACCGCACTTACGAAAAAAAAGGTATTTTCATGATTTTTTTGTATGTTGGCCATGTCCAAACTTCGGTCAAAATCAACTGTAGATGCATTTTTCCATCCTCTATCGATTGCAATTAGTCTCAACCGGTTATCTCATTTCCATCACTTTTTTCATTTCTAGAGCACTTTTTGGCAAGGACCGTAACGTATTTATCAATTATTGTGTGACCGATATGTTTTCAGTCAGATAATAACCGTTATCAGACGATTTTTATATTTTCGGTCCACGAACGACGGTTATTGTTGGATGCTAATTTTTTCGGTCAATTTTTACGATTATCAGCAACCGTATACTAAATCGGTCACATCAAATTATCTACATAAGAATGGAGGCGCTCGATCAACTTATGTTATACCAGTATACTACCACTCTACACGTGAAAAAAACAAGCAGAATATAAATAAAAGTCTACCAGAAGCATGCTTTGGAAATGTAATATTTTAATTTAATTTAACATAAAATTATCGATAATATAAAAAAGTTTATATTATAAACAGTGGTCTCATATTTATATTTATATATTTTTTTTTTATTTTAACTGCTTCTCCGATGATCTGTAACTCTTGTAGATAATGTTAATCGATTAGGCAAACAAAATTGTTCTTATTACCATACGAATAATAAAAACTAATCTTGATTAAGCTTGACAAACATAAGTTTCTCCATATTGGCGTCGCTCACGTTGTATCTTAAATCAGTTAGTATCAATTTAAGTGCCGAAAAAGCACGTTCTACGCTGACTTGTGTGGCCGGGACAGCATGTATAAAACGTGCCAACTTATAGAGCCACGGTTTCTTGTATTTATGTATAGCTTTCCCAGAACTCCAAGAACCCTTCTTCCGCGTCCAAACGTTTGGGCTTAAAACCTTCTATTTCAGCGAATGCCTCTCGCAGTGTGTCCTCATTCGCATTATTATCTTAATCATCAGATGAAGACGATTCCAGTACCTCTAGATTGCGTTTTCGTTCTCCCAGCAACGAATAACAGCTCTGCATTGAGATTTCGTCGAGATCAAGAGCATCTCGGTCGCCGTTATCACGTACCGCAGATGTTGACGGGATTCTGGATATTCCCGTAGCTGCATCATCCTATTTCCAATAAATTATTTCGAACATATTTAGTCAAATTTTTAAACAAATTAGGTAACATTTAAATGAAAAATATAATATATAATACCTTGTTCAAATGGTACATTTTCGTTACGAGCATTTTCAAATGTCGCACGGCTTTATTCATACTGTTTTTGGATAGTAAGCGTCGAAAACACGGATCTAAGAACAGTGCTGAGTTCATTGTATTATTTAGCAGCAGTTCTTTTTCACGAGATCGCAAATATCCAAGGAGCTCGCTGCTCAAATCGGTTTTACGGTCTTCCAGGTTGAATATCAATTCTAGCCAGGATTTGTAGTAGTCTCCCAAGAGCAACTGGCTTCTTTGGAGCTTTAACGTAAGGTCATGTATCGGCGCTAGAATGTCTACCAGTTTCTCTAGGGCAGTCCATTCCTCAACACTCAAATTTTGTTTTCTGATATCTTTACTATCGTATTCAACGCAGAAGTTTCGTAAAGTGAGCAGTCTTTTCATCATTATGTAGGAAAATCCCCAACGAGTGACGACGTCTAATGGCGGTCGTGTCAGTTTCAAGCTCATATCTGTAAAAAAACTTTAATCATCCTACAATTATTATTACACAGATCGAAACCCTTACCTATATGTCTGAGTTCGAAGCAATTTAACAAGAGTTCTCGCTTGCTCGATCATTTCTTTTTTGTGTTTCATGAAGTCATTTACGGCCAATTGAACCGTATGAGCCGCGCACCACATCGAGGAAATTCCGTCAATTGACACATTTTCTGTGGTATTTTCTACGTGGTCTTCTACGAAAATTCTCTCGTCCCAGTCACTCTCAGCATCGTTGCACAGTTCGCTGACGCATTTCAGCATATTCCTTCCATTGTCCGTTGTCATGGAATAAACTTGGCTTATTTTCAGAGAAAAGTTGGAAAGAACGCGTTCGATTTCCATTTTAAGATTTTCGGCGGTATGCCGCATTTTAATCTCTATAATTCCAAGCGTATAGATTTCTATACGATCTTTATACATCATCTGAACGTTAATGCCGAGCACTGATCGATTTGATCGACTTGCCACATGAAGCTTCAAACATATCATTTTGTTTTGCATTTTCCGGATCAATTTTTGTTTTATATTTTCGTACACGTACTCATAGCTCACATAATCCATTATGTTTCGCGATGTTATGGGCTCCATCTTGAGTGCGCTGATTTGAGCACTGGTCAAATACTGAAATTCAGCAGAGTCAAAAAATGCAAACGGCAAATTTTGGACAGTCACCATTTTAACGCAATTTCCAATAAACTCGGCTTTTGAAACGTCAGCATGATATTTGATCCTCGTGGCATCACTCATTCTGCGCCTTTTCGGAGTTGAAGGCCCAGAGACATCGTCGTCTTCCGAATTGGCAGGATGCTTTGATTTGAGGTGTCGCCTCATATTTGTAGTACTTCCCGCACTGCACATAAGTCCACAATTTTTGCACTTGGCCTTATTGTTTTCTAATTCAAAGAATTTTCTGACACTCTCATTTTTTTTACGGCCCGTGATGAATTTTCACCATAAAATCACTGTCAAAACTTCAATGCGCTTAAAAACACTTTATAAATGACACTAAATTGAAATTCATATGTACACTCTTACACTGAATAACACCTTTGAAGCAGTCCGAATGCGTCGGCTGATAGCGATTAATGGTGACCGATATGCAATCCGGCAGCTGATAACCGTTATGGGATGACCGAAAAAATATAAATCCAGGCATATCGGTTACGACGAGAGTGATTTGATTAGCGTCGCAAAGTTTTCAGTATTCTTTGACATGAAGGCAGACAAGCCGAAATGTGAAATTTTTTGCATGAAACTGAAAAAGGAATTCATTGTCATATTTGACGGATTGAATGAAAAACTTGAAAATAACCGCTATTTTCGGTCCCTGCTTTTTGGGGATTCGCTGCAGGCCTAAAAGCCATTGTATAGAAACGGAAAATAAAAACAGCTAATTTTAAAAAATAAATTTTGGAGTTTTGAGCTGTCAAATGAATACCACAAAAAAGTATGTGTCAGGGGTTAGTTGTTAGTATACTATAGTATGAAACAACTTGGTATCGATACCGTGGTATCGAAACCACACGTGTGTACATAGCATTATGGTCGCTGTGAGAACTAACATTTCGAAAACATTTACTTTGGCGGTTTTTGAGCCAGAGTCACAGGACTGGCGTGATGCGGTGTGCCCGGCGACTGAACACCTCGGTAGGTTGAACGAGTGTGTAATCACGCATTTCGGACCACGGTTTAAACAAACAAAGCAATGTACAAGACACTGATAGCTTCGAATACTGTTAAGAAGCGTCCCCTAGTGACGTCAGCACTAATGCAGAAACAACAACAACAGCTTCGATCTTTCATAGAAAGGGGTCACCAAATGACTTCAGCACTAAAATGAAATTTCTCTTTTACATTGCCTTGTTTCGGTAATACCGTGCTTCGGACTTAGACCAACTTCGAGAAAAATTTCGCTGAAGCACATACAAAATTCAAGATTTTGTATGAAGAGGTCGATTGAAACAACGTAAGTGCTACCACCACAGGATTTACGTCTAGTAGGTTAGTCCCATCCTAAAATATTGTTTACAAAGTTTGTAGAACATGCGATTATCTACAAACAATTATATACCTTTTCCTGTCCGAATCGCTGTTCATGAGATATTTAAAATACTCATATCCCTTAATTCGCAACTTGTATCGGTCATCAGACTTTCAATAAATCCTCCTTTTCAGGAGTGATTCCTGGATGGTTTTGGAGAAAAAAATTGTTCTAGAGAGGGGGCTATCCCCAATATCCACTAAGGTACAGGGTGTTTACGAAAGAAAAAAATGTATTTTTTTTAAATATTTACTTAAAGCTGAATAACTCCTAGACTAATTATCGTAGAGCAACGTAATTGGGTTCGTCTTTTAGGTAAATGTGTATTCCTTTATATGATACTAGCAAAAACCCGCGTGCGTTGCAACGCCTTTTAATAAAAAAAAATTATGTGGGCATACTCCGGGATAGGAAATGGTTATAATGAAGCATGGTTATGGGTACATAAAAGAATTTAGAGTTACCTATAAAAAATATGCTTCAAATTTATTAAAATTCGAGGTTGAGCACCACCTATCGGAAAACAAATTATGTGTGCGTTGTACGCGGTAGGAAAAAAAGTATAATGAAAAAACAATAAATCTGGAAAAAATTGCCTCTTCCCAATCTTATCGGTGATTCAATTAGAACAGCGTTATGTATTCAAGTAGATGCATCTAAACATATAACTTCTCGGTGAATTGGAATTTTAACTTTCTCTTTTCGGTTAGCCGTTACACTGCTCCCTTCTTACTCAGTATTCGTCCCGAACACAGCTTCCTCCAGGTCCCGTTTTTTCCGATCGAACTTTTTGGAAGCGATAGATGACATCGTTTAACCTCGTGATGACAATGTAGGGGCGCACAAATTTGCAAACTTCGACTCTTTCTACCGTTTTTACTGTTTCTATACTGGTTAGAGGGAATTTTAGAAATTTACTACATTTCAGAATGTGGCTTGGGAAAATTCGTGTGTCATATTGGACCCGCAATTTTGAATTTATAAGCTTTGATCATAAATTCGTTGTTTGCCCTAAAAGCCCCCAGATACCGATTTTCATTGCAATCGGAATACAATTGGAAAAATTCGTCGGCCATATTGGCGCGGCCATTTTGAATTTATAAGTTTTGATCATAAATTCGTTATTTGCAACCTTAAAAACCCCTAGATATTCACTTTCATTGGAATCGGAATACAATTGGAAAAATTCGTCCGCCATTTTGAATTTATAAGTTTTGATCATAAATTCGTTATTTGCAACCTTAAAAACCCCTAGATATTCACTTTCATTGGAATCGGAATACAATTGGAAAAATTCGTCCGCCATTTTGAATTTATAAGTTTTGATCATAAATTCGTTATTTGCAACCTTAAAATCCCCCAGATTTCGATTTTCATTGGAATCGGAACACAATTGGCAAATTCGTCGGCCATATTGGCACGGCCATTTTGAATTTATAAGTTTTGATCATAAATCCGTTATTTGCAACCTTAAAATCCCCCAGATTTCGATTTTCATTGGAATCGGAACACAATTGGCAAATTCGTCGGCCATATTGGCATGGCCATTTTGAATTTATAAGTTTTGATCATAAATCCGTTATTTGCAACCTTAAAATCCCCCAGATTTCGATTTTCATTGGAATCGGAACACAATTGGCAAATTCGTCGGCCATATTGGCACGGCCATTTTGAATTTTTTTATAAATTATAGCCTATATGTTATTCTGATATATGAGCTATATTATTGTAAAGTTTCATTAAAATCCATTCAGTAGTTTTTGCGTGAAAGAGTAACAAACATACATACAAACATTCACGTTTATAATATTAGTAAGATTAAGGACAGCAACGTGAGTGACTCCGTTTACAAGATATGTAATTGAAAATGTGATCTAAATCCCAATATTCTTCGTTTTTTCAGAAAAATCTAATATTTTAGCATTTTGGTCATATTTTGAACCTACATATCTTGTAAACGGAGTCATTCAAGTTCCTGTTCTTAAAATTTTCGAATGCAAGTATATTCAGCATGCTCAAAAACATATAAATACAAGTTTTAAACTAATTTATACAAATTTTGAAAAATTATGTACGCCATATTGGATTCGCCATTTTGAATTTCCAAATTTTGACATCAAATTCGTAACATCTATACAGGGTGTCCCACATAAGCTTACAAAGCCGCCGGCTGTGGATAGGTCTTGGATAGACGAACAAAAAATCGTATGGGTGAGGGGGGGAAATCGAAACGGTTTAGCTGCTAGGGCGTTTTTAAGTTTTTTTGCTAAAGTTTTACATATCACCCTGTATTTTTGTAACCGTATAACCTATTTTCATGGTTATGGTACCAGTGCACGCAATTCCTCCACCTATCTACAACGGTAAAAACAATGGCCCTACCTTACCAACTTTTGGAGTTATGAATCGCCAAAGTCAAAATTTTGTTATTTTTTCACTAAAATTTCAACTAAAACCACCTTTTTCTCCAAAAAATACGTGATAAACCAATATTTTTTTTTAAAAATTAGAAAGCTTGGACAATTTCCTATGAATAATGTAATATAACTTATACGCTACGGCCTCCAGTTTTGAAGTTATAAGCATTTTTAATGTTGAAATTGGCTGTATTTCGTCCTTCTTTAGTACTTTTCCATCTGAGCTTTATCGAAAAGTACCAAATAAGCACCAAATTAGGCAAATTTTAACATTAAAATTGCTTACAACTTCAAAAGTACAGGCCCTAGCGTAAAAGTTATTATACATTATTCATAGGAAATTGTCCAAACTTTCCAATTTTATTAAAAAAAATATTGGTTTATCACGTATTTTTTGGAGAAAAAGGTGGTTTTAGTTGAAATTTTAGTGAAAAAATAACAAAATTTTGACTTCGGCGATTCATAACTCCAAAAGTTGATAAGATAGGACCATTGTTTTTACCGTTGTAGATAGGTGGAGGAATTCTGCGTGCACTGGTAACATAACCATGAAAATAGGTTATACGGTTACAAAAATACAGGGTGATATGTAAAACTTTAGCAAAAAAACTTCAAAACGCCCTAGCGGCTAAACCGTTACGATTTCCCCCCCCCACCTCATACGATTTTTTGTTCGTCTATCCAAGACCTATCCACAGCCGGCCGCTTTGTAAGTTTATGTGGGACACCCTGTATATGTTTTGAGTTTATATCTCCGATGTTTTAAAACTTATGTCCGCCATATTGGATTCGCCATTTTGAATTTTCAGTTTTTGACATCAAATTCGTGATCAGCGAGGTCGATTACCCTATAATACCGAATTTCGTCCAAATTCATCAATATTTAGACTTTTGTCCACGTTTTCGGCAATTCGTCCCACTGCGCGACGGTTGGATTTTAACTCGCCAGAAAGCATATCTTCTTCTTCTTAAATGGCGCTACAGTCCTTGCAGGGCTCGGGCCTCTTGAAGTCTCTTCTTCCAGTCTTCTCTACGTCTTGCTAGCTCTCTACAGTTTGATATACGAAGTTTTCGTATATCTTCTAGCACGTCATCCATCCACCTATTTCTTGGTCGTCCTACTCTTCTTCTTCCAGATGGTCTTCCATTAAAAATCCTGGCTAGCATTCTTTCTTCTGGAGCCTGTAGAACGTGTCCAAGCCAACGCAGTTTGTTCAATCTTATGTATGTAGATATGTTTATTTCGTCATACATTTGTTGAAGTTCCTCATTTGTCCTAATGCGCCATTGGTTTTGGTTAACCCTTACCTACAGCACCAAATATTCTCCTTAAGATCTTCCTTTCGAAGATTTGAAGCTGGTTTTCTGTTTGTTGGGTCAATGTTCAAGCCTCAGACCCATAGTATAGAACTGGGCGGATTAACGTTTTGTATAGTCTGATTTTGCATTGTCTTGAAATTTCTTTGTTTTTAAAGACCAGGACTAGTGCGAAATAGGTTTTATTTGCGGCTACGATGCGTCTATGGATGTCGTCCTTTATATGGTTTTGTGCAGTAAGCATTGTCCCTAAGTAGATAAAGTTTTCTACAATTTCCACAATATGATCGCCAAGGCTGATACTTCCTCCTAGCCGATGTCCTTGTTTTGATACGATCATATATTTTGTTTTTGTGTCATTTACTCGTAGATTGAACTTTGCTGAGCTTTCTACAATATTGAAAAAGGTTTCCTTTACCTCTTGTGCTTTGCGTCCAATTATGACTATATCATCTGCGAAGGCTAGTATCTGGATGTTCCTTGTGAAGATGCTATTTGCTCCATTAAGCTGTGTTTCTCTCATTATTGCTTCGAGAGCAATGTTAAAAAGTATTGGTGAGATTGCATCTCCTTGTCGCAGACCCGATTCTTGAGGAAAATTGGTTGAGTTACAACCTCGTATTCTCACTTGTGTTTCACAATTTTTGGTCGTCATCCTGCAGAGATCTATTAATTTTCTGGGGAAACCCATTTCACTCATCTTATTCCACAACTCTCTTTTATTTAGCAGATCGTAAGCATTTCTATAGTCTATAAAAAGAAGATGTATATCAATGTTTTCTTCCCAGCATTTTTCAAGTATTTGTCTCATTATGAAAATCTGGTCTGTTGTCGATCTGTTCGTTCTAAATCCTGCTTGGTAATCACCTACTTTATCTTCCAAAAGTGGTTTCAGTCTATTAAATAAAATATGTGAAAACACTTTGTAAGCTGTGTTCAGAAGAGATATTGGCATGTAGTTTTAGCAGCTCATCAATTCACCTTTTTTATGGACTGGGACTATTGTGCCTAAAAGCCATTCTTCTGGCATCTTGCTGCTTCTCCATAGTTTTATGATTAGACTATGTAAGGCCTGGCATAACTTCTCCCCACCATTTTTTAAGATTTCCGTGGGTATGCCATCTGGACCTGGAGCTTTGTGATTTTTCAGTTTCGCTATGGCATGTTCAACTTCCTCCATTGTAGGATCTGGCGTATCGTTTTCTTGGTCATCTGTATTACGGTTTTCCGCTGCTCCCTGTGTTAGGCTTATATTCTCTTTGAAGAAGTCTCTAAAGTATTTCTCCCACACCTCGAGTATGTCATCGATACTACTAGCTATAGTACCATCTTCTCTTCTTACCATGGTGCAGGTGGGTTTGTATCCTTTCTTAATCATGTCATGTTGACTTCTTTGTAGAAACTTCAAGTGTCTTTATTACTGTAGCTTTGCTTGATCGCACTTATTCTAATTCTGAAGTAATCACGTTTTTTCTTCCTTAATAACTTATTCGTGTCTCTTCGTGCTGCTACATATTTCTCATGGTTTCCTCTAGTCATTCTTGTTAGGTACACCTGTCTTGCGTGGTTTTTTATTTCAATGCTGCTCTTGCATTGATTATCAAACCAATGTCTCCTTCTTTCGTGGTTTTGTGTGCCTAATACACAGTTGTTTGTTTCTATAATTTTTTCTTTTATAGAGTTCCACATCAGGTTCAGATCAGTTTCGATTTCCAGACTCCTTGTTATTTGCTCAAGCTTTTCTGTTAACATAATTTCATACTGTTGTTTTGATTCTACATTTCTTAATTTTTCTATATTCCACGTTATTTGTCTATCATTGTTTCTTCTATTTATTGTCGCTAGTTTTTTCGTCCTCATTTTCCCAACAACTAGATAGTGATCGGTGTCTACATTCGCTCCTCGGAAACTTCTTAATCCAGTATGCTGCTTCCATGCCTAGTGTCAACTAGAACATGGTCAATTTGGTTATGGTGCCTGCCATCTGGTGATGTCCATGTCCTTTTGTGTATATTCTTGTGGTTAAACCAGGTGCTAGCTATTGACAAACTTCTTGCGATAGCAAATTCGGCCATTCTGTTCCCGTTATCGTTTGAATCCTCGTGCAACGAGAACTTGCCAGCGTAACCCTAAGAGTTTCATAGAAGTCATCTTTTTCTGGTTCTGGTTTTTCTTCTGTAGGCGCGTGCACGGTGATGAATGTTATATTATGAAATCTGGATTTGATTCTTAAGGTTGCGATCCGATCGTTAAGCGGGTTGAAGTCTATTACGTTGTTGATTAGAGGTTTAAGTACACAGAAACCTACCCCAAAGTTTCTTCTGGAGTCATTACTACCACTGTAGAATATCGTAGCGTCTTTTCGTTCTAGGACTCCTCTACCAGTCCACCTTAGTTCTTGTAGTCCTGCGATGAGTATTCTATATCGTCTTAGCTCATCTATCATTTCTGCCATTGCTCCGGGTGTATATAATGTTCTTACATTCCATGTTGCAAACTTAATAGCGTTTTTCCTAAAATCATTAGTCCTGGGACGTTGCTGAGGTCTTTGCCGCAAATTCTGACTGTTCCGAGGCTGATTTCTCAATTCCACAACAATAGTTGTTTTCTGAGGAGAGGTCGTCAACCTTTCGCCCAACCCCCGACCTGGAGGGCCGGATCCGTGAATTATACCCCAACGGATAGGGTGGCCCAGCTATACCCCCAGGCACTGGGTACGTCCGTCGTTAGTTGGTTATCCAGGAGGCACCAGCGAGGAGGTGACGGTACGATTTTGCCCCCCAGAAAGCATATACGTTAAATTAAAAAAAAAGTGGTTGTCCGGGGAAAAATTCAAATGTCCGGGGTTTTTGTAGTTTTTGTCCGGCCTCGGCAATTTAGGCGATGTTAGCCCTAGCTATAACCCTACTACATATATTGCAGGATGCGTTGGACCAGCCTGTCTAAATGGAAAACACTGAGGTGTTGGTCACGACTATAATGACGTTCCTGGCTGGATTCTAATCTCATTCCAACGTTCCAAATCCACAAATCTTTTTGCTACTTTTCGATGCATGCACGCTGATAGAATATGTGAAACAACCTAGTTTCTTTCGCATATCCAAGTCACATCAAATACTTGCGAGTGCAGTTTCATCACAAAACCGTCGACAAAAAGCGATCTTTTATTTATAATGCTCCGCATTTAATTCTTATCGCAAGAAATTATAAAGTCCGACTTAAGTATTCGACAGGAAAAGTAATCGCGCGACAGATAAAATGTGGAAATACAACTCTATCTAGCGGCAAGTGTCCAATTAACTTACAAATTATACTGAGGCAATTTTTGTGTTGTCTCTTTCGTCATATACGCGGCCGCGTCAGCCGCTAAATCCGCACCGGTCTCATTTTCAATAACTGACAATCAACGCGATCCATTCAGGTCTCCTTTATGATATATTGGCAGGTAGCCCCCCGAAAGAGAGACCGATCGCAGTCCGCATGCGCGCATATCTATATTAATTAGTGTTGCTGTCCGAGTCCATTAATAATACCTGAACATCAGCCGCCCCCGGTCGTCCTGCGCCTGCGCACTATGCTTGATAATGCGTTGATAAAATTGCCAATTAACAACGTCAGAGAAGAAAGCACACACACACACCGCGAACGTACTAGATTTACGGCTAAAATATGCGCGGAATTTAATTAGAAATTTCTTAAATTAATTACTTAAGATCACCTGGCTGATTGCAGGGGCATATAACATTCATCTGCAAATTGGCTGGAATCGTCGTTGCATAGCTCGAGGGAAATTGTTCAGGCATATATTTTAGAAATAGGCAACTTCATCTGGGCACTATATTGCCACTACCTGATAAGGTGCAGAAGGTGTGGTAATAGGCATCTAACTCGCACATGGCTTATCTCCGCCGAGCGTATAATCAAGGTGCGCTGCACGACCAGCGAATTTTCCTGCGAATTAATTTTTCTTAAGTAACACAACGTTGATGTTAATTAAGTTTTCAATTTTGTTAGAAAATAAATTACAAATAATGTTAATTTAATTGGCACCGAACAAAAAACAGCACCAACTTGAGGTAAACAAGTATCAACGGGTTGAATTGGATGTAATCACAAGGTGCATACCGTAAAGTATGCCAGTATGACAGTTTTTTGCCACAATATTTTTCGTTTTTGAATTATATTTATTTTTTTGTTTGTTTGTTTTTTGCACCTATCATACATACATACACCCCGAAACAGGTTGTTCACTCAAATTTGTGGGGTATGTTGTGTGACCAAATCGGTTTTGTTGCTCTCAAGTCGCGTCTTTTTTATTCTCGTCGTCGTCGGCCGCCGATTATGATTTATTACACACTTGAGTGAATAATTTTATGCTTGTCAAGACTACAAACTTGAATGAGGTTTCAGAATTTACATTTTTTACTTGTATTTTTTTTTGTATTTACAGAGCCGCCTGCACATTCGGGCTGACTTACTAATTGCGTTAACAGTGATACTATCTGTTGTATTTGCCGATGACGAACACTTATCATATGCTCCAGAATATGTAAGTAGCTTGATGTTTTTTTAGATACGTTATTTATTACCGTGAAATAGAAACGCTTTTGGATACCAAAAAGTATTTTACAAAATTAATATTATTCATGGAAAAAGGACGATTGAAAAGGGAACCTATGGGCTGCAGTAACATATCTTTCCCAGGAGCTATATCCTAAAGTTCGGAAACACAAACTATGCGCTCCGTAATTTTTTACAAACTTCATTGAAGAGCAAATGCTTCTTCTCTAAAAAACGAATCATCTAAATTTTCTGCATACTGTTATTTCAATCCAACATGCTCGCGGACGCCATTACTCTGGCCTTGGCGAAGCTGAGGATCGAGGCGTCGCTGGTGTCTCTCATCCAACAAATGCCCAACGGCAGGATGGTATGGAAGCTCAAGGCTTGGAGACTGCTCGATCAGAGGTACCCCGCAAAGAGGAGTATTTTCCCTACTTCTATGGGTCGTGACTGTGAATCAGCTGCGGCGACGCATTGGAGGCAGTGGGACGCCACGTAGGTACTGGCGTTCGAGGATGACATTGCTATCTTCATAAAAGGAGTCCTCTGTGATCTCATGGAGGCGGCACTCCTAACTCTTTCAAACTGGGTTGCTACCCGCGAACTCAGCGTTAACCCAGAAAAAACAGAATTAGTCCTCTTCACGAGGATGTATAAAACCCCACCCCTAACTCTTTCCCAACCTAACAATGTTAGACTCAAATTTATCAGCAGTGCCAAATATCTGGGAGTAACCCTGGACAAGCAGCACCTCTGAAATGAAAACACAGAAGAGCGCATTAGGAAAGCGAGCATAGCGCTTTTCGCTATCTCAATTAGGGGTCGTTCATTAATTACGTGAGACGTTTAGGGAGGGGGTCGAGCCGAATCTCACCCAATCTCAGGTCGAGGAGAGAGGGGTCTCGGAAAATATAATAAATGTAATTTTTTTCCTCAAGAAAATTGCAAGAAAACAGGGTTAAATTAACCCTAGGATCCTACACTGGGGTTCTTCAAACCCCACAAAGTTTTACCGGCCCTGGCGTTTCGGCTGTATTAGTGGTAGGGCCAAGCGATTTTTACCATTAGGAGGGGGGCGAGTATAGAGAAGAGTGCTGCAGAGAAAATCTTTAGTTCTATTTTAGAAGCGACACAGTGAATATTTGTTTAAACGTTGGGGTTAGCGTAACCCCACTAAATGTAAATTTCCTGAAAATTGATAATATTCATCGCTTGCAAAAATTCTGATATCCTTCGAATTTTCGATTCATACATTTTTTACGTGTTATTTATACCTTTTTCTTTAGTACTCAAGCCTAAAGTTATTTAAAAAAGCACGAACAAAATTTAATCATTTTTTCCTTAAATTTTAATAAAAATTGCAAAAATAATTTTGTTCATGTTTTTAATTGCACTTTTTTTGGGCAAAATTTTATCTAATGCTATTTTGCCATATACCACGCGATTCTGCACCTTCTGCTGATTAAAATTAAAAAAAAAAATGCCTATCTACAATGAAAACTCACTTAACGGTATCGAGTTAAAATACTGGGGTGCACGTAACCCCTATGTAGTAGATTTGTTATATTTGAATAGTGTAGGGTCCTAGGGTTAAGTAAAACATGTTTCTACACTAAAGACCCCCATTCACTTACAGTCCGCCGGCAGGTCAGGTCGGCAGGCACGTGCCGATACTCAGTCTGACTGAGGGATGAGGACTTCAGGTATCCGCTTGACAGGCCGTGGCATACAGGTGACGTCATGATTCCCTAGAGACTAGTGATGAGCAAACGCAAGAACAAGGCAAGACTCAAATAGTTTTGCGCAGTTAGTCTTGCTCTTGGTCTTGCAAGTATAGCTAAGTCTTGGTCTTGTTCTTGGTCTTCCTAAATGTACAAGACTATAACCAAGACCATTTTTGCTCATCACTACTACTACTACAGACACACAGGTGAACACGATAGTTTAGAATAGCAGGTTGTTAATTCAAGTACAAAAATGTTCATGGCCTCAACGAAAACTTTAAGTGCACAGATTGGTGACAGCAAAAACCTTTAAAATACACGGACCACCATATTTGGTGACGCAATGCGAAGGCGGAGTGGATGGGAAATTCTCTGGCAGGTGACCGCCGTCATCGCCTCCGCGTCAATCTGTTTGTGCCTTAAAGCGGCTCCAGACTCACGCCTTGAAAACCCGCGAACAAGCGCGAATGCTAGTGTGAATTGTTTTCGCGCCTAGTTCGCACCTTGCTTTCAGTTTTGGGTGGATACGGCTTGAATTCGTGCCGTAAATTCACGGCTTGACACAATTAATAGATGTTCTGCGGTGGTAGCACGGAAGTTGTTTCAGTCGACCTCTTCATACAAATATTCAAGTGTTACAAAAATTTTTGTATGAAGAGGTCGATTTGAACAAATTAGGTGCTACTACCCTAGATCTTCAAGCACAAACTGACGACAAATGCCCACATACATAAAGATTTTTGTCAATTTTCTTGGACTGCAGGCCCCATCCAGTTGGCGACCGGAGGGGGGTTTGTGGTGATACTTAGCTTCAAGGTGAAAAATTTCAGCCCACGGCCTGCTATCGACCTGTGTGTGAAAAGGGGCCTTAAGATATGGCTAAATCCTACAATTTATGCGAACGTCAGAAAGTACCAAGCCCCTCGATTGTTTAGCCAAAGACGCGAGTCGATGAATGCTGCGGCGTACGATCCAAGTAACACCGACCCGCGAAAAGGCCATTAGAATATAGAACTACAGTAACGGCCCTCGCCGAATTTTAGCGTAATGAAATTCTTGTTGAGTACTAGTGCTCTTGTTTTGGTAGTTGTGTGTCCACTATAAGAGGAAAAAGCGAGTAGAGGAGGGGCAAATAGGAGTTCGAATTATCAGTAATCTATAATTACAGCTTGTGGTTACGCCCGTAAATACGTATTTTTAGTCTTAAGTACTACAGATTTTTTAAAATTTGAGAAATCTCCCGTGAGATTTGGTGAGAGGGGGAGGGGGTCAAGCCAAATCTCACGACATCACACCAAGGGGAAGAGGGGATCGAAAATTCGCAAAAATCGCCGTAATTTATGGATGACCCCTTACCAGTGTTGATATCGTGAAACATATCGGCGAACTCACATTCGACTTCACTTCTGACCCCAACGGTTTTCCTCTTGCTGTCCTTAAGTCCTGTGCGCAGGTTCCCCAGCCACCACTAAAAACCCTTTTTCAAAAATTGCTGGATAAAGGGTACTTCCCTACTCTTTGGAAGAATTCGTTCATAATTCTTATTCATAAAAGTTGTAGCAAGAACGAAATATAGACCAGTTTCGTAGTTGTCTGTTATATCGAAACTTTTTGAATCAATTATCTATTCTGCAATAGTTCCAGCTCGTTCCCCCACCTCCAATCTTCTTGAGTTCACTTTTCATGCTGTCGGGGCCGAGGGATTACCCTAGCCGCTAATTGTATAGTATATTAAACCAACTACTGAGTCAGTCAAACAAAGTATTCATGCCAACTACGCTAGATATAAGGCCGTGTTCGTAAATGCAAGGTTTGTTTGCTTGCATGCAGGCAACCTTGCAATCGCTTGCTAGTCGGTAGCATGCATAAACTCTGCTGTAACGTAGAGTGATTTCGATATTAAAATTTATACTACAATGTAAGAAAATTCCAGTGGATCGATTTCAGCGTAGTTCATGATTGGTTGTTTGTACTCAATCAGTAGTTTGTTACTACTTAGAACAAATTTTATGATGTTTTTGCAGTCCTGCAAATCCCGCGGATCCGCGAGATTGTTGACCTTGATCCCGCAAGCTTGCGAGATTGGATTCCCTACACGCAAGAAATGAGAATATCATATAGGTTTTTACCTCCATCGACAAATGTTCCAATCATATTTCGTGGGATAGGGGAGATTTGTTTTGGAGAAGAAAATTGAAAACTGAATTGAGAGCGAGTAGCTTAATGTCAAAGTGGATAGGGAAAGTAGGAAGCGAGATTGGATTACAAATTAGATGGCTACTACACAAACGAGAAGTCAGTGTAATGATGAAACACTTGGTAGGAGGAGAGGAGAGTTAAGCATTAAAAATGCCTTCATGGAGCCAGGTTTCAGTAAATGCTATGACATCGAACCCGCTAGCCGTCGATGACTGAAGGATGTCGTTAGTTTTTGACGTGGTCTTCGTTATGTTCTGGTAGTGGTAGGAAAGCGTCTCGAGTTTTTTTATATCTGTATAGCGCTCGGAGTAGAAACTTTTTATAATGGGCTCGCGTACGGGTACGCGGAACAAAAAGCTTGGTATGGGCACCAGCAAGCCAGAAACCAGGTTCTAAAAGAGTCTCGTCCATAACCGGCGGGCAGACAAAATAAAGAAAGCAACAGACTGCGAAGCTTTGCTGGCTTTTCTGTAAAGCACAGATTCCGGGTTTATAGATTTCATTCTTAAGTATTCATAAATGGTCTCCACCTTAGTTTCAGGAGAGAATCGCGAGATGAAGATATCCTTGGTACAGTAACCAGAGGGAATCTGGTTTCGATGTCATAGGTTATGCAGATGATCTTGCCATGATTGTCTCTGGGAAGTTTGACTTGGCCATTACAGAGATCACGAGAACAGCACTGCGAGAAGTTTAAAGATGGTGTACTAAGGAGGGCCTGGCAATCAACCCAAATAAGGCTGTCCTGGTTCCTTTCTCCAAACGCTATAAAGTGGACCTAGGTCCTATCTGCATCCAGGGTACCATAGTTGAGTACTCGGACTCAGTCAAATGTTTGGGAATAAAATTAGACAAGAGACTGAACTGGAACGCTCAACTCGACTGTCACCGGGAAACCCACAAGGGCCTTATGGGCCTGCAAAAGTCTTCTGTGTAAGACATGGGGCCTTACACCACAAATGATGTGCTGGATGCTCAATACGATCGTTAAACCTGTGTTCACTTATGCCGCTATAGTTTGGTGGTCTAAGACTAAATAAGATACGTCGATGCTGCACAAACTGCAACGGCTTGCTTGCCTAACCATTACCGGAGGAGCTATGCGGACCTGTCCCTCCGCTGCAATTGAGGCAATCATTGTCCCCTCCATCTTCATATGGACATCCGCCGCCATGAGTGCCTTGAGACTTCAGGTCTCATCCAACTAACCCTATACGTTCAAAGGACACATGGATATCGTTAACAATATCCCAAACATTTGCCCCATATCCGACCATATGGTTAGTGAACTACGGTTCCAAAGGAAATTCATAGCGATTTTCCGGAACGTTCTGATTGGGAGAAACTTATTCTTCCTGGAGATCCAAAACATCTCCATTGGTTTACCGACGGGTCAAAGATGGAACCTGGCACAGGGGCTGGTTTCGCAGGACCCAACACGAAGATCTCGGTTGCAATGGGTAAGTGGCCCTCTCTTTTCCAGACTGAAATACATGCCATTGCAGCCTGCGCTAGGCTCAACTTTGAGAAAGGTCTGAAAGGCGCCAACATTAAAATCGTTTCTGACAGCCAAGCTGCCAACAAGGCACTCCCAACTTGGAAGCTTTTTCCAAAATAGTTGCAGGGTGTTTTGGCGTACTCTAGAGCCTGACCAGAAGAAATGAGGTCTCGCTCTGCTGGGTCCCCGGACAAGTCCGGTCTTCGCCAATTAAAGAATTTCTTACCTTCATCCGGAAGGCTGATAGTCTATTCTGCTAGGGGGGTCGGTACACAATAGGCCTAACTTAGCCGCAGTGTTCACCATGTTGGTTGCTTACTACTTAAAAAAACCAGATGGGTGCAAGGTAGCTTCGGTGACCCGAGAAACACCAACTAAAAGAGGGGAAGAGGGTGATATCGAGACCAGCGTAGAGGTTGACTCTGTCATTAGAACATGGGATGAAGGATTTAAGGTGGCACCATCACGAATGGTGACTTGGCGACTTCAACCATTCCTACGACTTTGTATAATGTTTTCTATTTCATTAGAACAGGTAATTTGGTTATTTTGTAATGAAAAGATTTTAAATAAAAATAACTAAACAGAAAAAATATAACACCAATAAAAATTGCCGACCCGTATAGGCTTGCGCCCGGGGCTATAGCCCTTTTAGCCCTGTGGTGAGGGTGGTCCTGCCCAAACTAAGAAAAAACGTAAGCCATCTTTGAACAACTATCGTAGAGGACACAAAAAATTGATTGCAGGTCAAGGTGCACAAAGGGCGCTAACTACCGAATGCCGATTTGCACGAAATACAAATTCAAATACTGCCTCCCAACGACAAGACATGATTTGACTTCAGCTGACAGGATATGAAAAGTGCCAAGTACGGAATAAAAACTGCCCATTAGGCTAAGTAGCTCTAAGATATAATCGAATGTTGAAATCAGTGTCATATTTGAATAATCCTTTCTAAACTGAATTAATAGAACGTAAATATGTAGAAACTTAAAATACACAAACTTATTAGCTCCTGACAGAATGAGTCGATCCGGCTCATTTGTACTTAATTTACTTAAAACTTCGATCGGTTTACTGCCACTCAAGTGTCCGTCCACCCCAAGGAATAAACTCTGTTAATTAAGATCTCTCCGCGACATATCAAAGACAGTCGCATTTTAGCGGATCACGCATTTGGGTATTGAAATTTTAACGCGCGTCTACATTGGACAAACTAAAATATCCAGGTGTCAATCGGGCCGATAAGACTCGCCGAACTAACTAAGTACAAGTCAAAGTTTTCAATTTCCAGCCAATGTAAGCTGTTAAACGTTTCTCGCTAGATGCTAATTTTGAATGTCTCGGCATTTTTGCTTCTTTCTTAAATTGTGCTGCACGGCCACCAGCCGCAGCCATAGCGACAGTCATTTAAAGCAGGTTAGCAAGATTTCATTAAGACTAATTTCGCTAAGCGCATTATCATATTTGAAGCCCATATTTTCTTGGAATAGGAGTCACCTGTCCATAAATCGAAATGGCCACGATCTCACATCAATTTGAATAAATTCGTATAAATCATGCTCTCCCGGCACAGGGCGGTATATGGCCGGCAAAGTCTAGAATACCGCGAAAGCTATCTGCCATTCTCGTACTACAATTAAATAAATCACACTAGCCGGCGACTAGGGGCGACCTAGCTTTTTGACGACGACGACGACTTGCCCACGGCTTTTTGCCAATGCACCAAAACGCAACTAAATTAACATCCAGGCAACGCACAAAGAAACCTTTACCTGGCCATAAAGCCAGCGGCCAGCACCAGCATCTAGGCAATCGCATAGTAACTCACCTGAACTCGCATGCCAGCGGTCACAAATGGGCAAAAATAACGCTGGTAAGGTAGGCATAGTCGGTAAATTACTGGCCATTAAGTACTCCTTGTGACATAGATCTGCAAGTGCGGATCTACGAGTGCAGCGTGGGGCAGACGCATGAGAATTTTGACAAATCCAAGGTGAGTAATGCACACCTACGATTCAGGTATTTGTGTCGTGGCTATTATTAAAGCAATTACAGGAATGCCAAAAGTTAAGAATTGAATTTGCTCTTTTTTGGGAAAAATTGAGGTTTCTGGCTCAATCTTGCACGTTTATGGCAGGTGCGGGTGGAAAGGATTCAGATTCAATATTTTTACATGTGCGTTTTCTCCATTATAGAACAAGTGAACAAACGCACATTGTAACGGGTCTTTCATAAACAGGTGTCATTTTCAATTTCGCCACATTTTTGAGCTATCCACAGACAACTATCATTACAATGAGATTTGGCAAGTAAAAACTTGGAGGTTTTCAGATATACATATATGGGATCAGTTCAGCGACGGCGCGGCGCCGGCTCAGAAAAACTCAAGAGCTGAGCTGAGAACTCCAATGAAGCTATATATAAGAGGTCGTCCATAAATTACTTGAGGCGATTTTTGCGATTTTTCGACCCCCTAGGGGGAGGGGTGAGATGTCGTGAGATGTCGTGAGATTTGGCAAGACTCCCTCCCCGTCCCCTAACCTCCTTGAGGTTTTTCAGATTTTAAAAAATCTCTAGTATTTATCACTAAAAATACCTATTTACGGGCGTAACCACAAGCTTCAATTATAGATAACTGATCACTCGAACTCCAGCTTGCCCCTACTCTATTCCACTTCGAACACAACTACCCAGCGGGAAATGGAGTGCTCCAATAGCCATGTTGGAGTGGAGCATTCCTTAAAAAGCTTGCAGCGCTCCCGTTCCCATACCAGTTCGATATACTCTTTAACATTGCATGCCCTTGCAAGGGAGCATACGTCCAGCGTTCTAGGAGCATTATAAAAAAGCTTTTTAATAAGGAAACATTCATGGACGCCTGTGGATGTGATCCGGTATCGAAAAGCTTTTATTTTGCTCATCTTTGGCAATTGCTTTTTGCTTTCTAAGAGCGAGCATGTCTAACCAAAGCAGTCCCCCAACTAACTTCTAACCACTTCCAAAGCTGCTTGTCCTCCGTATTGAATGAAAGCCGGGCTATTGAGTATGCTAATGCTACATCTTATGGTCACTGGGCGCTAAAATTCGGCAAGAACCCTTCCTGTATTTCTATACATATTCCAATGACCTTTTGGCGGGTCAGTATTACTTGGCTCGTTCGCCGCAGCATTCGTCGAGTCCGGTGGCTGGCCGGTGGCGGCTAAACAATCGAGGGACTACTATGCTATTTTTTGGCGTCCGCATAAAATTTTTTGTATAGGATTCATATCTTGACAAACTGACAAAAATCTTTATGTATGTGGGCATTTGTCGTCGCATTCTGTGCCTGAAGATCTGGGGTGGTAGCACCAACGACCTCTTCATAAAAAAATGTTTGTAACACTTGAATTTTTGTATGACCGAAACAACTTACCTTCTACCACCACAGAACTTCTATTCAGTCTCAAGCCGTGAATTTACGGCCGTATTTAATCCGTATTTATTCGAAACTGAAAGCAAGTCGGGAACTAGGCGCAAAAACCATCCACACTCGCATTCGCGCTTGTTCGCGGGTGTTCATGGCGTTAATCTAGAGCCGCCTTAAGGCACAAACAGATTGGCGTGGAGGCGGTGAGGAAAAAATTTCCCATACATTTAATTTCTCTACATCGCCTGCGCATTGTTCGTCAAATATGGTGGTCCATGTATTTCAAAGGTTTTTCCCCTCACCAATCTGTTTGTGCCTTTAAAGTTTCCGTTGAGGCCTGAACATTTTTGCACTCGAATTAACAACCTGCTATACTAACCTGTCGTCTTCGCTTGTGTGACTGTAAGGAATCATGACGTCACCTGCATGTCACGGCCTGTCAGGTGGATACCTGAAGTCCTCATCGCTCAGTCAGACTAGGTATTGTGTGGCCTTCATCGGGCATTGTCTGTCGACCTGGCCTGCCGGCGGCCTGTAAGTGAATGGGGGTCTTTAGTGGAGAAACATGTTTTACTTAATTTATCGCAGTTTTCTAGCAATTTTAAGTTTCTTGAGGAGAAATTACATGATATTTTCCGTCCCCGGCTCTCCACCAAGTTAGATTGGGTGAGATTCACCTCGACCCCCTCTTCCCCCTAAAAGCCTCCTTAATGGGTCTCCGTAAGAAAATGTCTTCAACAGACCAACTATTCTGCCCAAAACAGCTTTTAGAGAAGTGTTGTGAGAAAAATGTAAACGTATATCATATCTTCGAAGATTTTAAACAGGCGTATGATTCAATATCTAGGGAAAGACTAATTGACAACCTTATACACCTTAGAATACCTGCAAAATTAGTGAGGCTAATAAAAGTAATCATAACAGATACAATAGCTCAGGTAAGGGCTCAAAACTCGTTAACTGAAGATCTCCACGTCAAACAAGGACTCAAACAGGGTGATGGTGTTATTCAACCTAGCTCTAGAAGCTGTCATCATCAAATATTGAGTTACGCTGATGATCTGAACATAGTAAGTAGATCACTATTAGGTGCAAAGGAATGCTAAGTGTAGACAACGCCGCTAAAACATGGGCTTAACAATTAATCAAGACAAAATCGAAGCAATGCTGCAGACTAGATCAGAAAGGACACGCCTAAGGACCAACTTCACGATGGATAGCTACAATATAGAGGTAGTGAAGAGCTTTAAATACCTTGGAACAATAGTGTCGTCAACAAATGAAGAGGTGGAGGAAGTTAAAAGCAGAATACTGCAGGGCAATCGAAGATTCTATTCACTGCGTAAAGTACTTAAATCAAGAGCGCTACACAGGAAAACTAAATTTGAACTATACAAATCCCTTATAAGGCCTATGGCTTGTTGTGACTCGGAGGTGTGGACCATGACCTAGAAAGTCGAGAACTTATAAGGCACTGTTGAGAGAAAAATCTTAAGAAGCATTATTGGCCCATTAAACATTAACGGTATCTGGAGAATCAGATACAATGACGAACTGTACTAAATCTATAAAGAGATAGACAAGTAAATAGACTATGAAGGGCAGGACATGTAGAGCGAGTGCCGGAAAACAGAGCAGTGAAGAATATTGTATAAGGGAATCATAATCCTGTTAGCAAGTCCTAATCCCATCTCCCCGCGGTGCCCTTTGGGGTACTTCTTCGGAAGGAGCTAACGGGAGACGGGCGAATGGCGAGCTCTCTGCGCCACAAAACAGAGTTTTAAGTCGGTTGGGCTGAGGGTTAGCAACCCGCTCCCATAAAAAACACCATTGCTACGAATCGGCAAACATCGGCCTCGGAACCGGACGGACAACACGATGACGACCTTTGCTTTTCGAACAAGGACACGAATCGGATCATGGAATGTGAGAACACTGCTTGCTGAGGGACGGCTGGATGAAGTCCTCAACGAGATGAATCGATATAAAATCAAGGTCATGGGACTTAGCGAGACCAGATGGCCCGATGCGGGGGAACATATCTGCCCAAACGGTGAGTCCTTCTTACATTCTGGGAGAAACGAAACTGAAAGCCGTAGGAGTGGCGTTGGTGTAATACTCACCAAAGAAGCCAGGTCCAGCCTCATTAGCTGGTCACCGGTTTCTGAGAGGATTATTACCGTGCGCCTGCGTACCAGACTAAGAAGTACTACGGTAGTCCAATGCTATGCTCCAACTGAAGACGCAGAAGATGACATCAAGGACGAGTTCTATATGCGACTGAATGAGGTTTTTCGCTCTATTCCAAGGGGAGACATCATTGTTTTAATGGGTGACTTAAACGCTCAGATCGGCCGTGACAAAACCGGCCTTGAACACACAATTGGAAACCAAGGCCTAAGCCAAGTTACCAATAACAATGGTGAGCTTTTCGTTGACTTTTGTAGTTCCCACCAACTCATGGTAGGTGGAACTTACTTTTGTCACAAGAAGATACACAAAGAGACCTGGGTATCGCCCGATGGTAGGACGAGCAATCAGATAGATCATGTGGCCGTCAGCCGCAGATGGAGAACTATTCTTGAGGATGTCAGGAGTTTCAGGGGAGCGGATACTGGAAGCGACCACCATTTGGTTGTAGCAACTATTCGCCTTAAAATCGCCGCAATCAGAAACGTGCAACATGATGCTAGAACCCGTAGACGGTTTAACGTAGACCTTCTGCGGGAGAGCGTTAAAAAGCGGGAATTCGCTGGAAACTTTGAAGAATTATTAAACCAGCAAACGGTTTCTGACGACACAAATATTGAAGAATTGTGGAGTACGACAAAGGGCGCGATATTGACGGCTGCGGAAACAAGCATCGGTTATGTCCAAAGAAACCAGCAACACTGGATCTCGGACACAACCTGGCAAAAAATAGAACGCAGGAGGGCCCTCAAAAATAGCGTAAACTCCACAAACGACCCGGAAAGACGTCACCAATTAGAACGGGAATACTCCCAATTACATCGGGAGGTTAAGAGAAGTGTCCGGCGTGATAAAAGGCAGCAGATAAACGAGCTCGCAGAAAAAGCGGAAAACGCGGCAAACACAGGCAACAGTAAGGTGCTGTACCAAATCACTAAACAGCTCTCGGGAAAGCACTCTACTAAAAAGCATGCCGTTAAGAGTGCGGATGGAAGGCTGCTGTGCAGCGACGAAGAGCAACTCCAAAGATGGAGAGATTACTTCTTCGCCGCCCTGAATGGTACACTTACACAGGAACCTCAGGAAAACAGCAACAATGCACAGCCAATAAGAATCACCACCCGGGCCCCATCCAAGACGGAAATAGAAACCGCAATTCATGCGATGGCCAATGGTAAAGCAGCTGGGAAAGATGGCATCCCGCCAGAATTGTTGAAAGCCGACTCAAGCCTCATAGCAGATGCGCTTCTGCCAATCCTAGAAATAGCATGGAACACCTGTACCTTTCCGGAGGATTGGACGGAAGGTATCATAGTCAAAATACCCAAAAAGGGGGACCTAACAATATGCGACAACTGGAGAGGCATCTGTTTACTATCTACAGTGGGCAAAATTTTGTCCCATATATTACTATCTAGGATAAGTGAGGCAGTTGACCGAACGCTTAGGAGGCAGCAGGCCGGATTCAGGAAGGGCCGCTCCTGTATTGATCATATTAACACCTTGAGAATAATAGTGGAGCAGTCTACTGAATTCCGATACCCCCTTTACGTTGCTTTCGTAGATTATGAGAAAGCGTTCGACTCGGTCAATAGGAGCTTTATATGGCAGGCACTACGGCGACGTGGATTGCCTGATAAAATAATAGAATTGATAAAAGCCCTATATAACAATTCCAAATGCAGAGTTCTCCATAATGGAAAATTATCCTTTGATTTGACAGCTTTGAGGTGAGTTCAGGAGTACGACAAGAATGCCTACTTTCGCCATTACTATTTCTTATAGTAATAAATGACATCCTTGTCGGCGCTCTAGATAGTAGAACAGGCGGCATACAATGGGGTTTGTTAGACCGCCTTAAGGATCTCGACTACGCAGATGATATCTGTTTGCTGGCCCACAGACACCAGGACCTCAAAAACATGTTGAACAATTTGGCAACAGAAAGTAGTCCAGCAGGCTTAAGGCTAAATCCGACTAAAACTAAAGAAATGCGGATAAATGCAAACACCATTGAACGGACAGCGCTGAATAACCGTGACGTGGAACTGGTAAATAAATTCTGCTACCTCGGTAGTGTTATTACCGAAAATGGTGGGGCAGAAGAAGACGTAAGTTCCAGAATAAACAAAGCACGAGGCGCATATGCATGCCTGTACCGCATATGGAGATCAACGGAGATCTCAACTAACTCTAACACCAAATTGCGGCTGTTCAACTCCAACGTGAAGGCAGTTCTTTTGTACGGTTGCGAAACATGGAAAGTCACCCAATTCATCACAGGGCGCCTACAAGTCTTCATCAACAGATGCCTGCGTCGTATCCTAAAAATCCGCTGGCAAGATAGAATTTCAAACGAAGAACTATGGCGCCGTGCCGGCCAAGAAAGGATAGACGACCAAATCAGGCGAAGGAAATGGAATTGGGTTGGCCACACCTTGCGACGCGAAAACGAAAATCTAGCCAAACAGGCCCTTGACTGGAATCCGCAAGGTTCCCGTCGAGTAGGAAGACCTAGAACAACGTGGAGGAGAACCCTACTAGAAGAAGCCGCAACAACTGGGAGATCCTGGTCGGAGCTGAGAGCTGTCGCGCAAAACAGAGTCCGCTGGAGGGCAACTGTTTCCGCCCTATGTCCCATGAGGGATTAAAGGAGTTTAAAGAAGAAGAAGAAGAAGAATCATAATCGGTGACAGGCCAGCAGGACGACCTAGGAAAAGATAGTTTGAAGCCGTATTTACAGAGGCTGCACACCCGTTGCGAGTAAGAAATTGTAGGACTCTAGCCAGTGAGCAAGAAGGTAGGAGGAGAAAACTGAAGGAGGCCAAGCCTCGATTTGGGCTGTAGTGTCATTGAACTGAACTGAACGTCTTAGTTCCTTTCTATACGACATAATCAACGACTACTGGCTACTGACTTTTGCAAAAATCAGCTTCTATTGCAAAAGGCGTCCTCAAAATTTTATTTTTCGCTCGATGCTTGTAATTGTTTTTCACATTCATTTTGGCGCACTTGGCGCTACTCCACTCCGCTCTACCCCATGCTGCTGTCCTCCATCCCTATCCCTACTATCAGGGATATTTGATATTTGATATGAATCCCAAATCAATTTGAGGCTAGGCTAGCCTGAACCTCGAAGGATTCCAATGACGGGGTTGAAAAATAGACTAAATAAAATAGGTCGCACTTAATGTATTCTAAATGACGAGGCAAAACTGTGGCATCAAGGGCTCCAAAAATCGAACAACCTCTCCAACCACAACGAGTGACAGTTTGAAGAGGTTTTTGGGCTTGATGTGCAATCGGCCTTACTTTATTTCAAATTGCTACTCTTTCGATGTTGACTCGCTGTTATATGTAGACGACGTCTATTTTCAATATAATAATAGCTCTCTTGCGTGAAAAATTTAAAATGACTCCTCTTGCCGAAAGACCCTGTACGCAAAACTCCGTGACATTTTCATCGGAAAATCAATTAATTGTAATTGAATTCTTAATTGCAACTGATTTATCTATATACCAGAATAATTAACTTACAATCCAACCCTTTTTTATCCACACGAAATTAATTGCTTCGAAGGTGTTAATTATCTCCTGACAGCATTTATTGCATCGCTGACTAGTGAATATCGCCCCTAGACCGCAGCGCTGCAGTTATGGGAGTGGGTTGAAATCGCATGGATTTTAATTTTTATGATCTATGCATTTTCAAGCAGATCTAATCGCACTCGATTCGGGCATGGTCTTCAACTTTGTTTATAGCATCGAGCAAATGTTACCTGAATATCGCACAGGTATATATGGGCAGAATTGTAATGAACGACGGGCATACGGAAGAGCAGTTTGGCGTGGACTACCACTACCACAATTGGCGCCAATGTGGCAAAGAACTATCTCTTTTCGATATAAATTTATTCGAACACGAAACGGCCTTTTGTCCCACTTCTGATGTATGCTCGATACTCGGCGGTCCCCCGGGCGTCGTTTTCCCAGGTTAAAAGTTATGTTGGGAAACATAAAATAGTCATAAAATTGCTAAAAACCGCTGTTAAGTGGCCATACGTGGGCGGTTTGTAGATATATTAAAAAGGTGTTAACTTTGGAAAATATGAGTTTTGCGTGATTCTTGTTTTCAGTTGCGTTTTGTTTTGGTTTGGGCCAGTTTAAATTGGGTTATCTAAAGAGCTGTTTGTTCCATTTTAGCATACTCATATGTGATATCTCTGATAAGCGAAAAATTTCTGTTTTAATAACTGGTAGTACTCTAGAGTTTATCAACAGTTTCATAGTTTGCAGGGAAGTGAAAGGAGATTAAGTTGGGGTATTTCCCACGGTAGTACTTAGTCGGATCTTTAACGGGAATCCAGTCTTATCCTGTTCTATACACGGTTGTGAACCTGTGCCATACAGTTGGTACGCATCTCATAAATACTATCGCATAAAACTTTCCGAGTGGGTTCCTCTTGACGCATATGAGGTAGATATTATGGAAACTAGGTTAAAAAGGTGCATCCAACAACTACTCACAGGCATCAAGCAACCAGACAGTGCCGCTCTGCACTAAGTTTCTGGACCCAACAAAGGAAGAAGGCAAGGAGAGTCGAATTAGGAATTAGGGAGCCCCACGCAGCACACCCGAGCCATACCTTGATGAACCCTTTCCCAATATACTGAACGCATGGCCGAGAAGCCCCGTAATCACCCCGGCACTGATACAACGAACAGTAAAATTTAAGGCCGCGTCTCCACCAACCGAACAGTGTTCGACAGACATTTGTGATGTCCGCCGAACATTGTTCGGTGTTGAAGCGAACATTGATTTGTGAGCTATTGAAAATGTTCGCCGAACATGTTTGGGAACCAAATGTGGAATGTTTGTCCGTTTTTATGTTCGCGAACACTGTTCAGCAAACATGTTCGGTTGGTGGAGACGCGGCTTAAGCGACAAGCCACTAAACAGACTGTTGAACCTGTTCAAGCGATCTTGCCTACAAATATGATGTATAAAGGTGTAGTACAATAGCTCAAGAGAGTGACCACGAACTTTTGGGTCAATTACCTTACCAAACGAAGAGAAGAAGATGCACGTCCACTTTCTCACAGTGCACAGTGATATCCTACAGAAGAGGGAATATCGCCCAGGCGGACATGCTCAGGTAATCGAATCCACTAGTTCCCACAAGCTTCTTTGGAAGCCAGCTTAACTCCATTGAGCGAGTTCTGCAGTGATCGGAACAAGTTTTAGCTACTATAACGCGACTGTACACAAAACTACCCAAACCAAACCAAACTCAAACTCTCTCAATTTTTCATTGGTCATCCAAGAAATGTGCGATCGGGCGTTGTCGTGATGGCAGATAAAAGTCATTATTCAGTTTCAGAGCAGTGCCAAGGTCGATACACATATCAGTAACGGCATGGCGCCAATGCTTTTCGTGTCAGTGGCTGCCGAGATGAATTTTTCTCTGGCGTTCACACAGGATCGCCTTTTCCGTATCAACGATCAATGTTCAATGACATCCGAAATTTTAGTTTTGAAATTTGGACAGTGATCTCAAGTGTATCATGGAATTTAGCGTGGAGGAAGTGGGTTCCGCCTAGGTGGAGTCTTCGGAAGCCGCCTGCAGGATACTGATACTGGTCGGATGTCTGGGAACACTTCATTCGTTTCTTAAAGGATTATATGATACCCACAATTTCTTTTCACTGGTGCTCCCGGTACTGCACTAAAGCCGCCGTCACGTCACGGAGTTGTGTGGATCGATCTTTAGTCAACCAAATTCGGTGATGATCAAAAATGGTCCTGCTCTTGCATTCTTGGTCTTGTTCTTGTGCAAGACTAAGGCGACTTACTCATCTGTAAGACCAAGCCTTACATAGATTGTATGTGTTCAATCATGCCCTACATTATAATATACACTGACCATGGTCAGGGCCGGTTTTATGTGTTTTGGCGCTCCTTGCGAGCTATTTTTATGCGCTCTTAACTTTGTAGACACATCTTTTAGGAAGATTACCTATATTATTATGCACAAATTAGACAATAACCCGAGTAAAAAAAGATGGCCTTACAATGGGCGAACAGTGACCGCTCATGTATTGCTGGAAGTTAATAACATGCTGTCATCTTAAGTTTATGGTTAATTCATGGTAATTCTGATGTTAAAACGGGGTTTTTGTTAAAGGATTTTTTTTGGGGTGAGAAGCATATACAACAATAGCACGTTCTTTGCATACTCTGACCGATGAGGATATTCCTTAAGCATTTTTGTATGCCTATTATGTCGAACTTGACTCTATCGGACAGGAACTGTACCTTAACGGTATCGTTTAGGACGTCCAACGTAAACCAAGAGATAAGAACTTGTCTCCTATGTGATAGCGGCATGAGTTTCAACTTCTTGAGTCTGTCGCGTGGGTCGTGTGTAGGTTGTAAATCAGTGAAGCATTTTGGTAACACTTAAGGCTGTATCAGATCCAAAGCAGCGCAACAAAAATATCAGCAGCAAACTGTTTCTATTGGTCAAAGCGGGTCACATGATCACAGAAGCAGCACTAAATGCTGCCGCTGCATTTTCATTCCTAATCCTAATTTTGCTGCCCATCACGGCAGCTTTTTTTGACATTTAACTTCACCACTTTAAAAATTTAGTTGTCAAAAGCGTTTGCTGCCTGCTGCTGCTACAACGAATCTGATACAAGAAGCAGCATGCTGCCTCTTCCGCTGCTGCTGTCGCTGCTCAAAAATTTGATCTGATACGGCCTTTATGCAGTATTTGTGTCTAACTCGGACAATGGCGGCGTCATATTTAGTCAAAAACCGGGAGGGAGTGCGTTTCTCAGGCGCCATCCCGATGAGAACACATCATTTGGCTAAATGTTTTGGAGCAAAACATTCGCAATTCTGAACAAATTTCGCTTCGCCTCTGTTCAAGTTAGACAATGTATTTTGTTGTTGTGGTCAAAGTTTGTTAACATTTGAAATTGTGTAGAAAAACTGCACTTTTACTTCCAAAACAACAACTGAATATGCAACGCGACATTTTATTCTTTGTATCCAAATGATAAATTCTACACTTTATACTCATAAATTACTTTCCTATGATAACGAACGATTCTCAGTTGCCTTCCACCGCGTTGCCACCCCGAACAGCCTTCTACGGCGCACTTCATTTTATCAACACTTTACCTTTATCTCGCACAGGATTGTCACTTTGAAAAAAACTATAACATCAATTCACAATTTTAGTTTTTAGGATGAAATTTTCTAAATTCTTTAGGCGCGAACAGAACTTTCAAAGGCAAGTTGGAGAGGAAGAATTAGAGAGAAAATTTCCTGAGCCCAAGTTCTTCCCTCGAATCAGTATGCCTGTACGCTATTTTCGGTTCCTTATATTCTCTATTCAAAGGAGATAACCATCTAGAACGTTGGGCCACAGGCGGTCCTTCTGTTATTATGTGGTGGCACGTTTAGTTTGGCCGCCCCCAGTGACTTTCTGGGACTGTGACCTCTTCCAAATTCCTAAGAATGTCCGAATACTCGGAAGTGGTCCTTTTGATATGTTGACTAGGGAAGAGAGTTTTGTTGTTTTATCAACCTAGTCTTTTACCTTGTAGATCCACGAGTATTCCGTAGTGATTGATTAGGTCTGTATCAATTATGGGTTGGTTCTCATTTTCTTGACCTAAGTTTTCGCTTCTGCGAGCTATCTCGCCAAGGACATGCAAATCGACCTGCGTCCTCAGGCTAATCAATTCTCCTGCTCAGTGTGCTCGACTGTATTGACGCGACGTTGATTGGGTGTTGAAGCTCGACGATACGGTCCGCGACTTTTGCTATTCTATATAAATCTGATTCCTCTGTGGCTGCCAGAATATAATGTGATTGCTCCGACAGCTGTTCAATAAAAATTGAACGAAGAACTATGTCACTAACTCTAGTGCCTGCTGTGTTTCGCAGTTCCTGAAGATAATACATATGACGTCTTCTGACTTCCGAGATTTTGTCCTTGTAAAACTCACCGAATTCGTGTTTCCTCTGATTTTGAAAAAGCATTCAAGATGCGCTTTTTATAGCCTCATACAGCCATGGCGACGATATGTGGGTACACCTCCACCGGTGCGTGCTGCACAATGTCAAATTTTGTTTGATCTTTCATGTCATGAGTACCGAAAGTGAATCCACTTGCTTCATCCAAAATTCAAGGTGGTCCTTATGGAATGTTGGGAATCTAGTAATACGCGATGCCGTCACGGATTGATTGTCTTCTGTTTTTGACATTCCTGCAGGAGAAATCGGCTGAAGAATCTCGACAGTTGTCTTATACACGTCAGGTGTGTGTGTGTGTGACGTCGTTGTCTTCGTTATCTGCCATGCTACCTACTTTATTACTGCGCGGAATTAATGCTCACAGTTTTTTTGATTATGTGCGTCACTTAAGGTCTTTTCTTTTGCAAAACAAATGCTTCTAAGTTACACAACGAAATCGTTTTCTGATCACGTCGGGGTCACCAGTTTCTATGGGGCTCGAGTAGCCGAGGACGCTCAAATCCCAATCGCGACCCAAATTGCTACCAACTTAATTTATTTGTTAAATATTATTTCATTACAATATAAAAAAAGGAGTTTAAAAAGTTACAAAGAAAGATTACACAAACAAATGAATTTAAGAAATTACATGAAAATTTAATTCAAGTTTCGGCGGCCATTTCTTTTCCCGGGCATCCACACTAGTGCCCCTCCAAGAAAAAAACAGAACTGCTATCCTTACGCTCTATCTCCTCGCGTGGATTTCTTAGGAACTAATTTCAGTTCGTAACCGCCACACTTATCTACAATTGACGCCATCTATCAGTAAAATGCAAGCATAAAATTTCCTACAAATTTTGTTTTTATTTTTATTTTGAATTTCGCATAGTTTTGCCAATAGAGGGCACGAAAGAGATATCCCATGGTTAGAAAACCCAAATACTTTACTTTCTTAGAGGTCTCACAGCTGTGAGAATTTTTTTTTAATTTTTCCTAACGTGAAGGGACAGTTGTTCGTGATTGTTGCATATGAGCTCCAATCCAAATAACTGTCCTTCCTTCATCACTTTGTAACACAAGACCATATTCATCCTGCCCACAATCAGTTTACAAATACAACTCAATTAACCCAATTTCAATAAGTAGACCAAACATAAAACCTCAAGCCATAAACACTTCACACAAAATTCCAGAACTTTCTGCCTTGTTCCTTTCCATTCCACATTGAAATAATTAGCAAGAGTTGCATTTTTGCGTTGATTTTTATTGCCGGTAAAAAACGTCATTTATTAATTTGACTGGGGTCAGGTTTATTATCGAATTACAACCGAACTTCAATAAAACCATAATTTACCGACTTTATTCCTTTATAATCACCTTACATGGTTGACCAGCTCATTTAGCACAGCTTTAACGACATGTTTCGCATTTATTGGGCAAAAAGACCGCCTTCGGCTTGTTTTCGATATTTGCTCAAGTCATGTAGAAGGTGGTTGCGGATGCCTTGGACTTAGATTTAGTGCCGTGTTTCGCCATATAAGCGCTCTAACCTCACGGCATCGATTTATGATGCATAATTCAGGATGCTGTAAATCATATCTGTGTTTTTTTGCTTTCCAGATACTCTTATCAGATATAAATTATTTTTAGGTGTTTACTAATGTTTATTTTTTTATAGGAGCACCCAGAGTATGCGTTCAGCTATGGTGTAAAAGATCTACATACCGGCGATGTTAAGTCCCAGTGGGAGAGCAGAGATGGCGGCGTTATAAAGGGACACTACAGTGTCTTAGAGCCAGATGGTTCAATTCGAACCGTTGACTACACTGCCGATGCGAAGAATGGATTTAATGCTGTTGTGAAAACGCACGGCCCGAATACGCATCCAATCACGGACACACCGCATGGAGAGTATATGGCAAATGACGACACATCGCAGTCTAAAATTAACCACTACAGCAAGGAGCAGGAGCATATTGTTCTCAGTTCGGACTTGAAGCCAGTTAAGAAACCTCTAGAAGATTTGTCGCATGCTCATCCGTCGGTTCCCAGCCTGATAGAAATCAGACCAAGGGCTAACGTCAAACCACTTGCTGTTATTGATTATAAACCAGCTGTAGAGACTGCAAAGCCAGCCCAAGAGGACTACTACTATAAAGACGTTCTTCCTGATATTAAACACATCCCAGCCCCGGATCTAACTAAGTACAAGAAGCCTTCTTCATATGAGTACGACGTGGACGAAGACTGGCATGCAATGGTTGGTGAAGATATGACCAAATTCAACAAGTACCAGCCCCATGAAGTGCAACAAGTACAACAACATGCAGAGTACGTCAAGAGCCCAAAATACAAAATCCCAGACAGCTACTTCAGAAAAGCTCCGACTGGTCTACGAACAGACTTCATAGCCTCAAAGCCAATCAGACACAGCTCTAGACACCAATACACAGACAACGAGTACCCAAAGAAGGACCTGCACACTACTCCCGGACTTAAGCACTACGCAACGCACCCGAAAAATTTCAACTTCAAAGGACAGAAACCTGCCGATTACTCCAGCTACTTCCAAAGACCCTCAAAAACTAGGAAAGGTAATGCCGAAGGTCCAGTGCTGTTCCCTGAGGATGAGATGGAGCAGAGGACCGCTTCGGCTAGAATTGTGCAATCGATGATTCGGAGGGACAAGAAGCACATGATCGCTGGCTACGCTCGGTACAACCCAAGCCCGGCGTACTTTAACTAAGTTGTGTTTTCCTACTTCTAGGGATCTCCTGTTTTTAAGTTTTAATCATTAATTATTTAATTATAAATTAATTAGGCCAATTGTTATTTAAATGTGAAATTTGTTAAACTGTTAGAAAATATTTTAAGTTAATAAAAGTTGAAGTTATTCGGGTTTTCTTTATTGCAGTTATAAAAGAGTTGAATCGATGTATAGACGGACCCCATTCGATACAGAATTTAAAAAACTTAAACTTAGTTACCTACAAGTTTTAGCAGATCGGGTCGGTCTTAAGCCCGCAAAATATCATTCCTTATTCCCTTTTCTTACAGTAAGTACCTATATCAGTAAAGGTCCATAGTAAAAACCCAAAAAGGTTGACAACACAGTCTCTGGAACCAACGAAATGTAGTAGAACTTGAACTCATCTGGATCTATTTTTGTGTCGGCTGCGCATTTGAGTATTATACAGGGTGTGGAAAAGGTCTGGGAACGGTTCGATATATCCTGAAGGGTAGGTTTTCGTGAAAAAAGTTTGTAGCAAAAGTTGCTCAGGTTGGAGGGTAGAATCGTTTGCACACGAAACTCACCCCCACCCACTCACCCCCTCGCAGGGGGTGGGGTAAGTCTGAAATTTCAAATGGCAACCCCTATTTTTAATCACGGATTATGATTCTCCGAAGAAAAATATGAAACTTTTGTCTTAAAATTTTTTTTATCCGAAGCTTCCCTGCACCCCCAAAACGAATTTTTAGGGGTGGGGAATAGTCCGGCAATTGTTCGATATTTCCTGAAGAGTAGGTTTTCGTGAAAAAAGTTTGTAGAAAAAGTTGCTCAGCTTGGAGGGTAGAATCATTTGCACATGAAAGTCACCCCCACCCACTCACCCCCCGCAGGGGGTGGGGGTAACTCTAAAATTTTAAATAGCAACCCCCATTTTTTTCACGGATTATGATTCTCCGAAGAAAAATATGAAACTTTTGTCTTAAAACTTTTTTCACGAAAACCTACCCTTCAGGAAATATCGAACAATTGCCGGACTATTCCCCACCCCTAAAAATTCGTTTTGGGGGTGCAGGGAAGCTTCGGATAAAAAAAATTTTAAGACAAAAGTTTCATATTTTTCTTCGGAGAATCACAATCCGTGATAAAAAATAGGGGTTGCCATTTGAAATTTCAGACTTACCCCCACCCCCTGCGAGGGGGTGAGTGGGTGGGAGTGAGTTTCGTGAGCAAACGATTCTACCCTCCAACCTGAGCAACTTTTGCTACAAACTTTTTTCACGAAAACCTACCCCTCAGGAAATATCGAACCGTTCCCAGACCTTTTCCACATCCTGTATAATTCCCGCGCTTCAAGAAGGCCGACCAATCAGGAGCCACCAAAAGGACGCTTACTAAAATTGTGGACACACCGAGCACATCTAAAGTAAATACGAGAGCCAATAGTGGCACCTCGGTTCCTACACTGCAAACCCCAGAATATTTTTTCTGTGTAAATTTAACAGCCTGCACACTTCATAAGCCTGTAAACTTGGCTGGTCGTGTTAAAATATTGCGTTTGAGGAATAAACCGTGTTAAAATAATACCTAATAAAAAATATTGGGGATAAAAAGACATTCGTGTAACAATCACACACATGCAGCGTACAATATCCCAGCGGAAAATGGAGTGCTTCAATAGCCGTCTTTGAGCACTCCAAAAAGAGCTTATAGCGCTCCCGTTCCCATACAACTTCCATATACTTTTTAAAATTGAATGTCATTGCAGGGGAGCATACATTTAGGGAGAAGAAATATAAAATCGTTCGAGTTAAATATGAAGTCATTGAAGTGCCTGTTTTACAGACCCAGAAGATGTATTGCCAGCATTACGGTAATTAAAGTTCTGAATCCGAGGCAACGAGGAAATAAACGAGAGAGCCACTAGTGCTTGTTCTGTGTAAATCCCCGGATTTTCTGCCTCAGCACCGGTCACCAAAATAAAATGCTTTTCTCCAAATGTCCTCGTCGGTTGGACCGTTTGCTCACCAAATAAATTCATCAAATTACTTACAGTTGGAGGGGGTGTCTACCACCACCTGCGTTCGGGGCTTGATCCAGTCTTCACCTGGACCGGCTAAGCAGTACAATTCTTCCCCTGCACTTCTAATGTAGTCCGGAACCATCTCTGGTCAAGGGTTGCAGTGGAACTTCCTTTCTGCGGCGCTGGGTCCGTCACTTAAAAACTACAAAAACTCGGCTTCCTCTTCCCCTGCTCGCTCAGCCTAGGCCAACCCAACTTGCGAGGGGGTGAGGAGCCGTAAATAACGGGGTGATTTTTAGCGTATTAAGCTGTTGCTTGAGCAAACGTGTGGCTCGACCCAAGACCCTGATAATAAGAGTCTCATAATCTTAACTGAGCTAGCCGGGCACAATAGATAAAAGAGAAGATAAATTTAGAAGTATGGAAGTATGCAGTCGAAAAAAACAGTTGTTATAGTTCGCCGGTTGTCCTCGACAGTCCTTAGTTAATCTCCCGGAGGGTAGGGTTGAGGATCAAGTACCCAGCCAAAGACTATACCACATTTCTGCGAATTCTATGGATTCTATGGCTATACCCTTTCCGAATCCATAGAATTCTCGACCCCACCACTAGCCAACATCAACTTTCGCGCCCTCGGGTTGATTATCCAGCAATACAACATTGCCTTCGACCTTCACCCGGTGGATCGCAAGGAGACATTCCACCGGTAATCGGCATCTCGCCGGCTAGGGAAGTTACCTAAGCGGACCAAAGGCACCCTATTGTTAACCGGTGAAGCCGGCGAGATGCCTTCTCAGGGACGACTTACTTCGATTTACTCTGTGATACTAAGACCGCAGGTCTTTGGGGTGTTACGTACCCAGAAGAAGAAGAAGAAGCTTACCACGCAAATCCTCCAATTCGTATAGACTATAACCAATTCGCTTCCTTATAGGTGATTTCACAAATTTATCCGCCAATTTAGCATTGAAATTGTCTGCTCATTTGCTGCCAAGAAAAGTTCTGCTAGACACTTCTTGCTCCGGGCGAAATTCCACGACTAGACAAGTAAGTTGTATCGTTTTTCGTGTCTTGCATGCGCTGCAGCGAGGTTAAGTTCGATCCGCTCTCGAAGCAATTATAGATGATCCGATACTGGCAAATGCGATATACATACATATCCCCACCTCGAAAGACGTTCAACTTATTCAGGACTGGATCAGCCGATCCATGAAAAATCATGTGCCGCCCAAATAGGGCCTGATAAAGGGGACATATCGATTGCCTCATTACAAGCATCTCGGAGAGTGCACTCAATTGAGCTAAGATGTTTGGCCCACTCTCTTTGGTCCTCATACAGGTATGCCCTAATAGCGGCGAGAACGGATCTATTTAATCCTCTCTGAGGCCTTTGGATGCGGAGAATATACGCCTGTGCGCACATGTTTCACGCCATACTCATCCAGCAATTTAGCGAACTCCCTGGAGGTGAACTGCCGACCTTTGTCCGAGAAAATGGTTTCCGGCACTCCAAAAGTGTGGAATACAGTTTTCTTTAGAAAGTGTACGGCAGCCGCTGTGGTTTCCACCGTTACTGGATGAAGAAACACAATTTTTTCTGAATCCATCCAAGGCTACGAAGACTGCGGTATGTCCTTGTATATGGACCCAGGAAATCTACGTACAAGAATTGAAAAGGACTAGTAACCTCCATGGGCTACCTCATTGGTGGTCGCAATATCGAATTGGGAGACTTTGTGACTTTGCACGTGTCACGCTGTGACACGATGGTTCTAGCCTACCGAGCCATTCCCGGCCAAATATACTGGACCCTTAAGCTGGCCAGTGTCTTTGCCACAGCGCCATGTGCCGATTGAGGAAGCGAGTGGCCCGATTCGATAAGAGAAAGCGTCAACTCCGCGAGAATCCACAGCTTCGACGTAAAATCATCCGCCACTGGGTCTCCTGGGACGTACGGTGAAAAACGTACCCCTCCGCAGAGCCCATGTCCACTTCGCGACAGAAAAGAGGTCGTCCACGAACTTCCTGCGCGACAAGGCATCAGGTACCACGTCCTGATTTCCTCTTTCGGTGTTCGATCGTGAAGACGAACCCCTGGAGCTTGAGACTCCATCTCGCTAATCGATCGCTTAGCTTTTTCTGATGGATGAGCCACTTCAGACTAGCATGGTCAGTTATTACCGTGAATACCTGAGCCTCCACATGGGCTCTAGGTGGTGATACAGCAAGACATGTGGTATCCATGCGGTTTCCCCACAATGACCCCCCAACTAGCAGCCTTTGATAATTTTTGTGGGAGAGTCGGAGGCTGCCCATTTCGGGTCACCCAGCCGAGACTTTCATTACAACTTTAAAGAGATCGGAATACTGATAAGCTTCTCAAACTCCACAAAATGACTTTCAATACTCTTCACGCAATACAATACATAGGGCTTTCAGTCTCGTTATATTTGCGTGTCCCGGGAAAAAAAATCAAGACTCGGTCCGGTCTCGAAATTCCCGGGAAAAACGAAACTTTCGAGACTATTTCAAAATTAGGTTTGATACTCATAGGCAAAGTCAATACGAGATATTTCAATAAAGTACTTTATTAATCATACTGTTACAAATTCAAATACAAGTAAAATTAACCATTATTTGTGAGAATTTTTTCCATTTTTATAGTGGGCACGTAAAAAACAAAGAGCATTTAATGTATTTTCAGACAGAGAGGATCTGATTTTATTACAAAAGTAACCTGCGTTAGAAAAAGCCCTCTCTGCTTCTACACTAGTAGGGGGGATAGATATTAGATAGTTATAGCAATAGTTTAAGTATTTCCCTCTGTCGCCACCATTTTCAAAGAGAGTTTTTTCCACGTGTAACGTTTTTTGCAAGTCATTGATAGACATGGAAGATTTATTCTGTCCCATGTCTTGTGGAGGTTTTAGTAAATTATTAAGGGCCTAATACACTCAATCGAGCAATTATAGGGTATCGCGCGCCCGCGAATATTAAGAAAACTATCCAACCAAATGAAATAATTTAAATTAGGTATTTTTAAGAAAACATAAATCTAGCTATTCATGGTGGAAAATTTTAATATTTTTTATTAGTATATTAGTTATAATGGTTCAAAGTTCCGTACCTGCGCCCGGAAAATACTCCTATTTAGGTGGAAAAATTTTAAAATTTTTTTAATGTACGATAAACTTAAATCGATTATCTAGCTATTCATGGTGGAAAATTTTTGAATTTTAGCCTTCTTTCATGAGTAAATTATGTTTTAAAAATTGTCCACAAAATTTAAGAACGAAAATTCCCTAAAATTCTTCAGTTTTAATACATCAAATTTCCGCTCCAAGCAAATCTCTGCGCTAGTTGTATTCTGTATAAAAGCATTTGCGTAATCATACACGAGATGCGTTTGTATAAGTGAGAGCTTCTGCTTCGGCTTTTGCAGGGGAAATTTCAAACCTTTTTTGTTGCAGGCATGGATGGTGATCGTATTTTCGGGAAAAAATAAAATCTGAGGAAAAATCGGTTTGTTTGGCAAGAATTTTAATGACTTGCTTGATGGTGATTTCCTTGATTTGAGAATTTAGGGATTCTTGCCGGTGGTCAGGTAGTGATCAATCGGTGTTTATTATCTTGGCTTTATGAAAAACCCAAGAAAATATTTTAATGGCAAATACTACCTTCATGTAATAATTAAGTTTTATGACATCCTTGTTTTTCGTTATTGTCTTTTTAGCCGTAACAACTTCCCGGAACTAGATTCGCAAAAAAGGTGTATCCCTTGCACAGGTATTTTACAACATGAGTGTAGATAAATTTTGCGTAAATTCATTTTTTATGGTTTTTATTATTTTTGTATGTAAATATGGGCTTTGCTGGACCTCTGGGTTAATTTGGTAGGAGGTCCGGAAATTCGGAAAGTCGGGGGTGTTTTTCAGATTTTTTAGTAAAGGGGGTGGGAGCCAAACAAAAAAAACTAGTATCTAGCACCTGCTAAATTTCAAATCAGCAAAAGCAGCGATATCAAAATTTCACATGAATGAAAAATTTAAATATCAAACAAAAAAGATCTATTCCATATCCCATGACAGGAACAAGTTCGTAGAGTGCATTACTGCGACATTAATTCAATTTCCATTCATAATTATCTAACACTGGCTTCAATTTCTAGCCGGCGACACCGCAGAAGAGATTTCTTGAAAGTCGCCAGAAAATTTACCTCGGGCACGCACTCATAAAGTAGAGCCCAACAAGACATACGAATGCAGCCGAACCCCTTTATTGTGCAAAGATTTCCCCTCCGGCGGCCGTGTTGTGCACTGCAAGCAGTGCACAACAGGTAATTTTGACTGTGTTAGGATGTTTTTGAGATTGGGTTAGTTTAATTTTGTGACTGTATTTTTTTTTAAGCTTCCCTTAATATTTTGTTGTTGGAACTGAATTTCATGTTGGACTTCGTCGCTGAGTGTATTAGGGCCTTAAGCTCATATTCTAGCTGCTCTTTTGTCGTTAAACTCGTGGTGAGCTCCGCAACCGTCATATCACTTGAATCACTGGTATTTGCTGTATAACTGTCAGTTGGTTTTTCAGTTGTAGATTGATTTAATCTTTCGTACAATATTTTTAATGATAGTGTAATTTCATCGTTGTTTAAAGTTTGAAAGTCTCTTGGATCCAACTTTTTTTCAAAAAACTGAGAAGGATTGTGTAAGTATTGTAAGATACTCGCCTCAATCAGTCTATTTTCTTTAATACGAACACGCAACGAATTGGCTAGGCTTACGCTCAAAGAACTTTGCTGTGAGTCTAATTTCTGTAGGCAGAAATTTAATGCTGTATCCGCTGTCAAAAGAGTTGCGTCTCGCCTACACAGTGCTTCTAAGGTTACTTTTATGATACCAAGTGTATTTGAAATCGCCTCGAGCGTACTATACTCTGATTCAGTGAACTCTATTCCAGACCCTACATCAATCAAAGCTTTTCGAACGCATATCTTTATTTTAAGAAAACGTTCAAGCATTTCAGCTAAACTGGACCATCTCGTCTTGCAATCAATTATTAATTTTAGTTCTCTCCGGAACTCTTCCTCTACGTATTTCTTCAGTACAGCTTGTTTTGTTGGTGATTTCCTGAACAACTTTGCTACTTTTCGTACTTTATTGATTACATGTTCATAAACTACTTCTTCATGTTTTCGGGGCTTGTTACTCTCAACTATTTCAAAACTTCCATTTTCATCTTTTTCATCATCATCCTCATCTTCATCGTCGTCATCGTTAATATTCTGTGATTTAACTCCAGTAGCTTTCAATTTCTTTATTTCGTTTAAGATTTGAGATTTTACGTAGTCGGCCTGTTTTTTAACCATGTTAGATATGGTAGCCACAGACGAGGGTAGCGCATATTGCGATTTTGTGAACAGCTCGCGTAAATCTTTAGATTCGACAAAAGTTCGAAACGGCATTCCGTCCAGAGAAGCCATTCTTGAAACTTTAACTTCAATTCCGTCACCTCTTTGGAAGAAATCTGTCATCTTTGATTTTTTTTCGGGTGGTTCATCTTCCCTTTTGGATTTGTCTGTTGTAGTTATGCGAGCAATGTAATCAGATGTTGAGGCAGGTCGTACATCTTCCCTTGACAATATAATGTTATGAATACTTTTAAGATGTTTATGAAGACCACTTGTATTCCCTCCTAAAGTCTTAAATATTTTATGGCATGATTTACATTTAGCAGAAGCATTATCATTGGCTCGCAAAAAATAGCACCAAACCGAGGATTTATCATGCATTTTAGCAATTACATCGCAATAAGTCATGCTGTTATCTGAAAAAATTGAAAAAGGCCCATCACTATACAAAAACAACGGCATGGCAAACCAAACCACCACAATAGCACATCGACAATTATATTGAATTTAGAAATATGTCGCCGTTAAGCCACAAAGTTAACAACAAAAACAAAATTAAATTAGATACATACCTTTCAATTTATTTGCTAATGAACACATCGCAGTTATTAATTTCGCACTTTTACAAATAAATTTATGATAATTTTATAATTTATAATAATATCAAGAATTCAAGACCCGTGTGAATTTTGAACAACGTTAAGTTATGTTGCAAACTTAAAATCTTCACAGATTATCCCAAGTTTCACTTTACAGTGTTGCCACGTAACAGGAATAAAATTATTTGGCTTAAGTCTCGAAAGTCTCGTTATTTCCGAGACTGGAGCTAGCAGTCTCGAGTCTCGAAAATACGAAAAAATCGTCGAGACTCTCGAAATTTTCGATATCGAGACTTCCGGGATGAAAGCCCTAATACAAACCCACTCAGTTCACCCCCGTTGCAGGTCCCTTTGTCGCACATTATGGGACAAAAGCTGGTTTGGGAATAGAATAACTCGATTGGGGAATAATCTTCCTCTGTCTATATTTCCGAACTCGTACAACATTCTAGAGTTCGAAAGTAAGATTCATCGATATATGTACATATATCCGAGCATTCCACAGACCCTATCAAAATGGTATTCTATCCTTCAAACTAAGCTTACTACTAGGCATTGCCCCAGTCAATGGTGACTGGTAGTACCAAGTTTGATTCTTAAACTTATTTTTTCTTCACGGAAAGCGATAATCTAACACTGACAGCAGTGATTAAAAAGAATTTGATATATTGTCGATGTTAAACAAGCTTGCACAGGTGATTGTATACCTCGATGGAATTCACTTCGCAGGTAAATCCATTTGGCATATACAATCTATACTGTCAAAGAATATTATTGAAACCAAATCCCCTTAACCGCAGTGTTGCTGTAAATTAGTGTTACCATTTTTGACGGCATAGTTCGTGTAGACCAACGACGCGACGCCTTAAATTTTTTCACGGAACAATCAATTCGAAAACATGGAATAGTATATACTAATTAAGAATAGGGCTAGAACTAGAACAGCCATGTCACAATTCACGAGTTACAATCCCCATAAATTTACAAACATCCGAATTTCTCAACTGCTGCTCAAGCACCTGGATCTGGTGAGTTTCCGATTAAATTCGAAGTCGTTTAAGAAACTTACCAGCATACCCACTCGAGTTAAGCCATTAAATCCCAATTTCCTTAAACACTAAATCACTCCTCCACTGCCCAAGAATGGATGACTGCACTCCCTTGATGAAAATGTTAACAAACTCACACCAGGATTACAATTCACTCTAATAACACCTCTTAGTGCAGTCAACCAATAATTGCTTCCGTCGTAAATCCCATAATCCCCAGGAACAAAAAATTCCTCCCCCGGTAATAATCGCCTCTTAACTCCTCGCAAGGGACTCCGCCCCCCATTCAGCCGGCGACGCAGCCGCGTTTGAATAATTGTTGACTAAATTGACGTGAACAATGCCTTAAGACGCTTGAGGTGCACTCATTCATATTTACAAGGTGCACGGTGCACCACTACCGTTTGGCCCGCGTAAGTACCGCTGTTGCGGTCGCCAAGCGGCGCAAGCCCGGCTTAATAAAGTCATCGTCAGCCGAAGTGAAGCTGGTGAAAACTACCCAAGCGTAAAGAATGATTTCGACGGCGATAACAGTTGTATCGTTGTAGCTCGTAGGTAGCCGCATTGGGAAAAAACGCAAATTAAGATTAATTTCGCTTAATTGTGGCTACCGTTGACACCTTTATTCTGTACCGGCCGCATTTTTAAGGCACTCAGGTGGCCTAAAGCGGTTTATGGAAGTCACTCTGGTTAATCTTTGCCCGTAGGTATGCAATGAAAAATTACGCGAAATTGCGGCCGGAGTTTTTCTCAATTTGCTCCTTTTTTTGTTTTTGCAGATTCTGCGCTGGATCGTTAACCCAAATTAAATTGATGAATTAATTTTGAGCATGTCCACCAGGGGGATAGTGTGGAACTGCATTAATGCAAGGCACGCTGTAAGTGTATCAAGTAGGTTATATTATTATCGAATTGCACATGCGCACATATCATCAATACTTATTCTCACAGAAAGAGAGACTGAAACACCATCTTCAATAACTTGTACTTCGTTCTTACACTTTCCTTCAATTAGCTCTTATTAGAATTTCATGGGACATAGGGCTTCAATAGTAGACCTTCGATAGACTCAATTCTGTGCGACAACTTTCTTCGTGCGTCTTTTTTTTTTTTTTTTTTTTTTTATGTGACAGTGCTAAGCTCAGGAGTCACCCTTTGTACTACCAGTCCGTCATGTCATTTGTCACGTCATGGTGCAATGTCTAGCAGTAAGCTTAGTACGGGGAGGGAAGGGGGGTATAGGTTAAGGGTTAAAAGGAACGGGGGGGTATTGAAGAAGGTGGTGATGAACCCTGCGTTTGAACTCTTGGATGTTGTAGGAGCTCAGAAATACTGACTGCGAGAGACTATTCCACAGTCGAGTTGTTCTATTAACAAACGAATTCATATCTTGTTGAGTGCGTGAAAGGGGGAGTTGCAGGTGAAGGGAATGAGACGAGTGGGCTAATCTGGTGTTGCGGTTATAAGATTGCCGTGGAGGCAGGAGAGCGTTTAACTCGGAGGAACAGTCATTATGATAGTAGCGATAAGTCTGCTACTTAATATCCTTTCCTCTTCCTCCGGAGGCTTGAACATCTATGTTCTTAATGCACGAAGTCTAAAATATAAAATTGACGAATTTAGCCTAATGTTGGAAAGTTCAAAAATACATGTTCTGATGGTAAGTGACACTGGGTTGAAACCTGAAATCCCAACCTCCCTAGTTTCGCTTCCTGGTTTTTTGCTGCATCGTAATGATCGCATAGTTCGTACTGGTGGAGGAGTTGCTATATATTGCTCATCTTTGCTTTCCTCAAGAGTAGTGGGCAAATCCTATGGCTCACAATTTGAATTTATCGCGGTAGAATTAAGTTCTGCGTGTGATAAATGTGTTGTTGTCAGTGTATACTGCCCCTAATATATTTAACACTGATATTGCTACTGAATTTGCCAACCTTGTCTTTAGCCTCTCTCACAGATATGAAAATATAATAGTTACTGGTGATTTTAATGTTGACCTCCTGAAAGCCAATTCTCGTACGGATTCGCTCAGGCATTTTCTTGTATCGCTGCATTTGCATATCTTTTAAATCAACTACCAACATTTCTGAGTTGCCTGAATCCTTCCTTACTTGATATTCTGGCTACGACCGCCTCGGATGCTGTGATAAGACAGAGTCAAATCTCCCCTCCTAGTTTTCTTGACCATGACCTACTATTCCTTTCCACTCGTTTTGCTTTTTCCCCATCTACCTCATCTTCTTCAGTATCATACCGCGACTATAAAAATATTAATTTAAATCTGCTATCTGTAGTCACTGCCTCCATGCCTTGGGATGATATCTATTTCACCACTAATGTTGACACTAAAGTTGATCTATTGACTACATTTATTCAACACATTTACGATCAATGCGTACCTATAGTAACAAGAAGACAGCGGTCTTCTGCCCCGTGTCCTTGGTATTCTCGTGAGAGCCGTGATCTGATTAATCAATGTGAATTTATGTACAGACGCTATCGTAAAACAAAGATTCCCAGCTGTCTTAGTGCTTATAAAACAAAAAAAATTATTGTGTATTAAAGAACACAAGGCAGAAGCGAAACATCGCGTACATACTTATGTCTATATGTTCTTTATTATTGTATTTTTTTTCTTCATTTGCTCGTGTCTTGCATTATAATCTAAAATATGAATGAAGCCATAATATTTTAACTCAATTGATAGATCATAGTATAATGAATAGTACAGTACAGTGCAGTACAGTCTATAAAAAGCAAAAAGCCATCTATTTTTAAGTAGCTAAAGCTTGAATTTCTGGCGGAAATTTTATGCGTATCGCCCAATGGAACTTCAGCTAGTTTCAAGTAGTAACACTTTCATGTACACTGCTGTTATTCGCAGCGTAAGCACTTAAATTTACCCTTTTTCAGTTTTTAGTATGCTGGTTGTTATTATGGAACACGGCCATAATCTCAATTCTGGCAATATACATTTTTAATACAATTCAAAATTTATCATATGGTAACTGGAGATAATACATAGATGTAAGGAATTTTGCGATCCATTATCACTGAGCAAATATCACTTGTCTAAATAGAAAACAATCCTGTTTGTAAGCCAAAGAAAACCATTAAATGTGACAGCGGATCACCTTCAATTACAAGTTAAATGTGATATTCAAAATTTACTTTAAAAATATTTTTCAAAAATGATCTCTAATGTCACACTTTAATTGTAACACTTTGTAGTTAACTAGCTGTCGATATGACAGTTCGAAATTATTATTCCCTAATGTAATTGTGAGCCCACGAGATGACAATACTCAAGTTATTACATATGTACACAAATATATATTACCAAAAACACTTTTAGTATTAATTGACAAAAATCAAAAACATTTAACTGGCTTTACAAAAACTTTTTCTTTTATAGTTCATACACATTCTTAATTTTTTAAATAACCGACAAAAATCAAAAACATTTAACTGGCTTTACAAAAACTTTATCTTTAATAGTTCATACACAATCTTAATTTTTTAAATAACCGACTCCTCAGATTTACTTTACCGATGCCTGCGCCATCTATGTACAAATTTAAATAAATTGTAAATATTTTCCTGCTGGTTTAGTAGAATTTGTTTATATGGCATCACTTAATGTAATGGAATGTAAATGAGTGAGAAGGCAACTTCCGTTTCGTACAACTGTCCTTGTTTTCGTTTCAGTTTTCTGAATTCACTCGTACTGGCTCGAATTAATTCAAAAACCCCGGATCGAGAGCTGGAAGTTTCACTTCAATTATTTCGCTGCTTTTACAAAAATTTTATATTTAATAATTAATACACAATCTCATTTTTTTAAATAACCGACTCCCCATTTTACTTTACCGATGCCTGAGCCATCTATGAACAATTTAAATAAATTGTAAATATTATCCTGCTGGTGCGGTGTGTGTCATCACTAAATTTCCGATTATGTAAATGAGTGAGAAGGCAACTTCCGTTTCGTACACCTGTCCTTGTTTTCGTTTCAGTTTTCTGAATTCACTCGTACTTGAGCGAATTAATTCAAAATCCTCAGAACGAGAGCAAGGAAGTTTCACTTCAAAACTTCGCAACCTCATCAACAGTAAAGTAAAATTTGCTAAACGTGAGTTTTATTCCCGCAAGCTTGATCCTGCCCTAACTTCCAAACAACTTTGGTCAAATCTCCGGTCATTAGGTATTAATGCTTCCGAATCTATGCCGTTTGATGTGAATGTAAATCTGCTCAATGCCTCCTTCATTCAATCTCCTCCTGATCCTACACTCCTCACTTAGTCGTGCTTTCAATCATCTAGTTTCTAGTCCATTCAGCACCAATGGTTTTAACTTCCGTTGTGTGGACTCCTGCCAAGTTCTGGAAACATTGCTGTCCATCTCATCTAACTGCATTGGTTGCGATGAAATGTCTCCCCGTTTTATCAAGCTGATTTGTCCCCTAATTGTAGTAACTGTCACGCATATCTTCAATTACTGTCTGATAACTTCCCGTGTACCCCAGCTTTGGAAAAAGTCTGTTGTGATTCCGTTACCAAAGAAATCCTCACCCGTAGATTTAAAAGATTATCGCCCTATCAGTATTCTTCCTTTTCTTGCCAAAGTCTTTGAGAAAACTCTCTTCGCTCAGATCATGCGCTATCTCGAATCGAATAACGTCCAGTTAACAGTTGCGAAACTGCTATATTGAAAGTAACTTCTGATCTTCGCTCAGTTCTAGATCAGGGAGACGTAGCAATACTAGTTCTTCTTGATTTCTCAAAAGCGTTTGACTCAGTAGTTCACTCTCTTTTGCTCTACAAGCTTAGTGCATTCTATAGTTTTTCTTCTTCTGCTATTCGACTTTCTCTTCTATCTAATCGGCTTCAGTGGGTGCGCCATAATGGTACTGTGTCTTCTTTTTTACCAGCACCTTTGGGAGTTCCACAAGGTTCAATTCTTGGTCCCCTTCTTTTCTCATTATATGTTAATGATGTCATATCTGTTATCCAACGTTGTTCCTTCCATCTGTATGCTGATGATCTCCAGTTGTATACCTCTTGTCTTCCTAGTCAGATTAGATCTTATATCTTAGATTTTAATAATATTCTGTTCCAAATAAATCAGTGGAGTTCATCCAATTTCCTTCAATTAAATCCTAATAAATGCAAAGCTCTCGTCCTTGGACGTCCCACTCTGTCCCTGGACAATATTCCTAACATATTCCTTAATAATGTTCCTCTTCCCTTCGTTGACTGTGTCAATAATCTTGGCATTGCCATTAATTATAAACTATCCTGCTGCAGTCAAGTCTCACTTATGCTCTCGAAGATCTATGCTACACTACGTAAACTTTGGCTCTACGGTAGTCTCTTATCACCTTCTATTCGTGCCAAACTAGTTAAAGCTCTTGTTATACCGCACTTTCTTTATGGCTCCCTGGTTTATATATCTTTTGACTCATCTTGTCGTCAACGACTTACGGTTGCATTTAATGATTGCTTGCGCTATATTTTTCACTTGAGACGGACAGATCACGTCTCGGGTATACGGAATTCCTTATTAGGATATGACGTTTTTCGTCTTTTAGACATCATGGCTCTGGTCATTTTATATAAAGTGTTCTATACCAAAAGTCCTTGTTACCTATCTGATTTCTTATCTCCCTTGCACTCCACTAGATCAATTAAATTTCTTATTCCTGCCCATCTGTCTCTAATTGGTAGTCGCTCCTTGTTTGTGCATGCTATTAGGCTTTGGAATAGCTTTCCCAATGTGGTGCAAAGAATAGGCACAGTCGCGGCGTTCAAAAAGTAAGCATCTATTTTTCTCTCCTCCTCTTAATTTTCTCTTCTTCAGTCTATCTAATCTTTCTTTCTTCTATGCTTTTATGATCACAGAAATAGTTTTAATTAATTTGTGTAATTATCTAATTAAGGTTAGTTTAAGCTATTTATTAAGTTCCCAATTTTTATATATTTATGTTTTCTTTTCTGTTACTCTAAAAGATGAAAGTCTTGTGTACTCACTCCTGTATAAATAAATAATAATAATAATAAATAACTTTCAAATCCGTCTAGGATCTCTCAGTTTTTGTGGTAATTTGGCGAAACAGTTGATATAGGCCTTCCAACTTGACGGATTACTTCTATATTTCAATTGAGGGCCAGACTTGGCATGGTTCTTATTGGGTCTTATGCTTAAAAGTAAAGGAGTATACATAAACTTGACTTTGTACTTTACGTGAAAACGATATCCTTCAAAAGAGCTGAGTTTGGTCAATATTAGACTCAGCGATTTTCAGCGCGATTTTCAGATGTCGTGAGCATAAGGAATGTTAATCAATATAAGACCCGCGTACCTAGACTTGTTGCAGATTTTAAAGCATTATACCTTTTTTAATAATGAAATTTACAGCAGCTTGCAGACAGAATTTTAGTGACCAATTAAGCAACTCGGGTTGTCATCTGTTCATAGAAGGAAAGTATGTTTGCGTTATCTCAGTGATCCTGACTATCGAAAAAGAAACGGAGAGGTGACCTGTGCAGGTTTGCCGGTAGCGTGTATGGGGTCGATCCGGTATACCTAACGGTGTCACTGAATGAATAGATTCTTGAATTTGCTCCGATAAAAAAACTGCACATGTCTATTCCCACCCACGTCTACTTGCGCAGGTAGACCTCTCCGGTGGACCGTAGCGTGTATGGGGGCCATAAGTTTCCGACAGCTGGTATTGGTGTAGATCAACGCTTGTAGAGTTCACGATACTTTTGAGGGACCTTCTGCGTTCTATTTTTTGACAGGTTGTGTCCAAGATCCAGTGTGTCTGGTTTCTTTGGACATAACCGATGGTCGTTTCCGTTGCTGTCAATATAGTTGCGTTGGACATGCACGCTGCACGCATCCTCCGATTTTATTGTATGTCTCAGGATGTTCTTCGGTGTCAGCTGCACCTCAACGACTGTCCTGTGCTCCGCAACCCTTCAGCATTTTAGGAGGACATGCTCAACCTCCTCTTTATCGTCTATTAATTCTGGGTAGGTCGGTGAATCGTACTATAACTTCCATGTTCACTCAGGAACTGCGTGAGGTAGTGAGGTACTAGCTCACCTCCCCAAGTTCCCTTATAACCAACTTCTCCTTGTGGTGTGAGTCTAGGATCCATCGTTCCCTAGTAGACTTATCTACCTTCTCTGTCACGCTGCGATGAACTGGGCGCGCCCCATATGGCTTGGATTCTTCTCTTGCATATTCCGGGTCATACAACCTCTCCCCTCCAATGCAAGAAAATCAATGGGGATCATTCCTGCTGTCACGACTGCTGCTTCGTCGGACGTAGTACGGTATGCACAACATGCTCGAACGACATCTAACGGGTGTAAAACAATACCTCACTTCACCAAAGAAAAGAGCAGATTCCGCATTGCGACAGGATGACCAAAATAGCCTCAGTGTTGGGGTATTCTATGTTCAGGGATGTCATAATTGTAAACTATTTGTATTCCAGTGAGTATTCTAGAGTATCCACTAGTTCAAGTAGTGCTGTATTAACCCATTTCAAAAATAGTTTAGTTGGTTAACTTTTTTAAAGCCAAAGGTACGCACGCTCTCGCTACAGGCATGAGCATCTATAAATGCACCCGCATCGGAATAGACCATTCCAAATGAGTATCGTTTTACCAAGAACTCCTCCAACTAAATACTAACCACGTCCAAAGTTGCTTGAGCTGTGCAATTGAACAAGAACCGGTCTACAGAGCATTTTAAGGCACCCTTTATAGTTACTAGTAATGAGCAAACGCAATACCAAGACAAGACACATAATCTTGGTCTTGGTCTTGTTCTTGCACAATTGTACTTAGTCTTGGTCTTGCGAGAATAGCTGACTTGGTCTTGCTAAATGTTCGATACCAAGACAGGACTGCAAGAACAAGACTTTTTTACTCATCACTAATGGTCACCAGGATAACACTGCGTTACAAATGAAAAAAAAAATTGAGTACCCTCTTAACTGCTAGCTGGAATAAATAGGTAATGAGTCATAGATTAAATGTTCCAAACATATGTGGTATCCATCACGTCTAGTTTTCGAGGTAGGTGGTCTAGTTACGAAGTACGGATTTTATTAGATTTCTTTTAAATAGTTCATTTGTTAGGGGTTTTGACCTCTAACTAAATGTTAACTCACGAAATTTTTTTAAAAAAAATAGTTTTTAGTGAGAAAAATATGTTAAAAAAAGTTTCGTAAAATTGGTTGTACGCCACCCCTAAAATAACCCCCTAAAAACAGAAAATTCTGTTTTTGGCTAATATCTCCTAAACGGCAGGTCCTACCACAAAACATTATTTACAAAGTTTGTAGATCATGCGATTATCTACAAAAAATGGTATTATGCATTTTCCCGTACGAATGACCGTTCATGAGATATCGCCGTTTTAAAGATTTGAGATACTCATGTCCCCCTAATTCGCAACTTGTATAGGTAATCAGATGTTCGCTATATCCTCTTTTGGACCACGTGGCTAATATTTTCAGGGGTGATTCCTGGTTAGTTTTGGAGAAAAAAATTGCTCTAGAGAGGGGCTAACCCCACTATCCACTAAGATACAGGGTGTTTACGAAAGAAAAAAATTTCTTTTTTTAATATTTAAAAATTTCTTTTTTTTTTTTATAGAGACTTGGAAATCCAATTACTATCCTTTATTTATTAAAATTTACACGTTAAAAACATATATACCAATGGACGTTTCGACATTATAACAATTATGTCATCTTCAGCTAAAAGAATACAATTAAATACATTACAATTGCTTACATTACTTATATGAAAACCTAGCTTACCAATTATTTGTATTGAATATGTGTATTTATATTCGTCGTCAGCCTTCCAACTTCACATGATAATAAATAACAACAAATTATAGTTTTGCACCAAAATTATTATATCATATAAAAATTGTATAAACCCATCTCTTATGGCGGAGAGCGGGCGTCTCGAAAAATCTGATAAGAAAAAGAAGAATCAGAATGTGAAACTATCGCCAACCTAGGTGAGTAAAAAAATTCTGATTGGAGAATGTGTACTAAAATCTCTCTAATGGAATTATTGGAAATTATTGATGAAATTATTAATATATTTTAAATTATTTTTGAAATCAGTATGGCTATTTAACGTTAAAGTTGTGATATTGTTGATGTAAAATGTTTCTTTGATGAGTCTGTTGTTATAAAGAGTGTCTGAATCTAGAATTTTAATTTCATTAAAATTAAATTTATGTCCAGTGTCATAGGTATGTTTAGTTAAAGCACTATGGTATTGATTCAAATTTTTACAATGGTATTTATGTTGGTAAATTCTCTTTTTTAAGGGTTGTGAAGTTTCGCCAATGTAAATTCTTTCACAAGCACCACATTTGATCTGGTAAATGACATTCTTGGTTTCATTGGTTGGAATTCTATCTTTGAGTTTAGTAAAAAGATTAGCAGTAGAAGAGATTGATATGCTAGCGATCTTAATATTACTATTAATAATCATTTTGTTTAGAGCAAACAAGGTATTACTGTCATATGGGATTTTAGCAAAAATAATTTCAGGAGTTGGGCTAGTAACAATAGTAGAGTTTGTGTTATTTCTAGCTCTGAGTTTATGTAATCTTTTATTGATAAAATTCTTTATGAAAGAGAAAGGGTAGCCATTCTGTATTAATTTATGGTATATAAGGTTGAAATTCTTCGCATGGAAAGACTGGTCGGATAATATGAAAGCTCGATCTACAAGAGAATTGACTACGCTTATTTTGTAAATATTATTAGTGAAGGAGTGATAATTAAGTAGACGTCCACTGGCGATCGGTTTTTGGTACCAGTCAGTGATTAATAGGTTGTTAGCTCTTATGAGGGTCACGTCTAGAAAGTTTAATCTATCATCTTTCTCTAATTCTAAGGTAAACTTCAATCTGGGGTGGTAGCAATTGAATTTCTCGAGTATCGAATTGATAGAATTAGTAGGAGCAATTATTAGACAATCATCTACATATCTTTTATAATATAGAATGTTGTGTTCGGGAAGAGGGATAATTTCTTTTTCGAGGTCTTGTAGGATAATGTCAGCAAGGGAACTAGAAATACTTGATCCCATGGGTGAGCCGTCAATTTGTTTGTAAATGATGTTGTTATGGCTAAAAACAGAATTATTGAAGCAAAGCTTTATGCCATCTATGAATTGTTCTAAACTAAGGTCTGTGAAATTACTAATCTCCTCCCATCTATCATTTATACATTCTATAACAAGAACTTGGGGAATACTGGGATATAAAGCTATTGCATCAAAGCTTGCGAGGCTATAACCATTCGGAATAAAAAGTCCAGAGATGTCATTCACAAGTTCAAATGAGTTTTTAATGTTAAATTCATTCTTAGATGTAACCTGAGATAAAATACTGTTAAGGTGCTTGGATAATTTGTAAATTGGGGTGTCAATGGTTGAAATGATCTGACGTAAAGGAATATTAGTTTTATGGATCTTCGGGTTCATGTACATCCTACCTATCTTTGGATTTTGTACGACTAATTCAGGTTTATTGATTACTTTCAAAAATTTTTTACATTCCAAGTCTAATTTGTTAATGGGGTTGCGATTCAGTTTAATGTAAGTATTATCATCATTGAGAATTTCAATAGCTTTGGCGTCATAGTCATGTCTAAACATTAATACCGTTTTAGCTCCTTTGTCAGCTTTTGTTATTATTAAAGAGTCTTTGTGGTCTTTTATGAATTGTTTCGTGATTTTGATCCACTCTAGTATTTCTAGCTGCGGGTAGGATAATCTTTCGTTTTTTAAGGTTTTAAATCTATTGTCTAAATATTTGGAAATTTTAAGTTTGGTGTAATCTTTGTTTACAATATTGCTTCTATCGATCGATACGGACAAGTTGATATATGTTTCTAAAATCAAGTTTTTAATGTATTTAATGTTATTCGTTTTGAAATTGAAATTGGGTCCTAATGAAAGAATCATTAACACTTTCTCATCAATAGGTAGATCAGTTAAATTCAAAATCCAGTTGTGATAATATTTTTTTAAAAAAGAGCAAATACTATTTTTAAGGGAGTAATTTCGTAGATTTTCCAATTTCTTATCAATTGATATTCGATTTTTAGTCTTGGTTCTATGGTATATCTTGTTACTATTATATATAATGTAGTACTATAAATCAGTTGGAAGGCTGTCGATGAATTCTATTAAATAATTTGTTTTGACATTTCTTATATGATTTATTTTAGCATACGTATCATTGATCTGTATATTTAATAATTTAAATTGAAATAGTTTTAAGTTATGTGAAAATTTTGTATTGTTGCGTTCTGAATGAAATTTATGATTAATTCTATATGATTTTATAATAAAATTCGGAATGAGGTTATATTTTTTACATGTGGTTAAGAAATAAAGTCTATTTTCATTAATTGCTAGAAAACAAAAGCTGACAAAGGAGCTAAAACGGTATTAATGTTTAGACATGACTATGACGCCAAAGCTATTGAAATTCTCAATGATGATAATACTTACATTAAACTGAATCGCAACCCCATTAACAAATTAGACTTGGAATGTAAAAAATTTTTGAAAGTAATCAATAAACCTGAATTAGTCGTACAAAATCCAAAGATAGGTAGGATGTACATGAACCCGAAGATCCATAAAACTAATATTCCTTTACGTCAGATCATTTCAACCATTGACACCCCAATTTACAAATTATCCAAGCACCTTAACAGTATTTTATCTCAGGTTACATCTAAGAATGAATTTAACATTAAAAACTCATTTGAACTTGTGAATGACATCTCTGGACTTTTTATTCCGAATGGTTATAGCCTCGCAAGCTTTGATGCAATAGCTTTATATCCCAGTATTCCCCAAGTTCTTGTTATAGAATGTATAAATGATAGATGGGAGGAGATTAGTAATTTCACAGACCTTAGTTTAGAACAATTCATAGATGGCATAAAGCTTTGCTTCAATAATTCTGTTTTTAGCCATAACAACATCATTTACAAACAAATTGACGGCTCACCCATGGGATCAAGTATTTCTAGTTCCCTTGCTGACATTATCCTACAAGACCTCGAAAAAGAAATTATCCCTCTTCCCGAACACAACATTCTATATTATAAAAGATATGTAGATGATTGTCTAATAATTGCTCCTACTAATTCTATCAATTCGATACTCGAGAAATTCAATTGCTACCACCCCAGATTGAAGTTTACCTTAGAATTAGAGAAAGATGATAGATTAAACTTTCTAGACGTGACCCTCATAAGAGCTAACAACCTATTAATCACTGACTGGTACCAAAAACCGATCGCCAGTGGACGTCTACTTAATTATCACTCCTTCACTAATAATATTTACAAAATAAGCGTAGTCAATTCTCTTGTAGATCGAGCTTTCATATTATCCGACCAGTCTTTCCATGCGAAGAATTTCAACCTTATATACCATAAATTAATACAGAATGGCTACCCTTTCTCTTTCATAAAGAATTTTATCAATAAAAGATTACATAAACTCAGAGCTAGAAATAACACAAACTCTACTATTGTTACTAGCCCAACTCCTGAAATTATTTTTGCTAAAATCCCATATGACAGTAATACCTTGTTTGCTCTAAACAAAATGATTATTAATAGTAATATTAAGATCGCTAGCATATCAATCTCTTCTACTGCTAATCTTTTTACTAAACTCAAAGATAGAATTCCAACCAATGAAACCAAGAATGTCATTTACCAGATCAAATGTGGTGCTTGTGAAAGAATTTACATTGGCGAAACTTCACAACCCTTAAAAAAGAGAATTTACCAACATAAATACCATTGTAAAAATTTGAATCAATACCATAGTGCTTTAACTAAACATACCTATGACACTGGACATAAATTTAATTTTAATGAAATTAAAATTCTAGATTCAGACACTCTTTATAACAACAGACTCATCAAAGAAACATTTTACATCAACAATATCACAACTTTAACGTTAAATAGCCATACTGATTTCAAAAATAATTTAAAATATATTAATAATTTCATCAATAATTTCCAATAATTCCATTAGAGAGATTTTAGTACACATTCTCCAATCAGAATTTTTTTACTCACCTAGGTTGGCGATAGTTTCACATTCTGATTCTTCTTTTTCTTATCAGATTTTTCGAGACGCCCGCTCTCCGCCATAAGAGATGGGTTTATACAATTTTTATATGATATAATAATTTTGGTGCAAAACTATAATTTGTTGTTATTTATTATCATGTGAAGTTGGAAGGCTGACGACGAATATAAATACACATATTCAATACAAATAATTGGTAAGCTAGGTTTTCATATAAGTAATGTAAGTAATTGTAATGTATTTAATTGTACTAGTAACGCCCTGTGGTCAAAATTTGACCACAAAATCTTCTTCTTCTTTAAAGTCCTTTAGTCCCTCATGGGACATAGGGCGGAAACAGTTGCCCTCCAGCGGACTCTGCTTTGCGCGACAGCTCTTAACTTCGACCAGGATCTCCCAGTTGTTGCGGCTTCTTCTAGTAGGGTTCTCCTCCACGTTGTTCTAGATCTTCCTACTCGACGGGAACCTTGCGGATTCCAGTCAAGGGCCTGTTTGGCTAGATTTTCGTTTTCGCGTCGCAAGGTGTAGCCTACCCAATTCCATTTCCTTCGCCTGATTTGGTCGTCTATCCTTTCTTGGCCGGCACGGCGCCATAGTTCTTCGTTTGAAATTCTATTTTGCCAGCGGATTTTTAGGATACGACGAAAGCATCTGTTGATGAAGACTTGTAGGCGCCCTGTGATGAATTGGGTGACTTTCCATGTTTCGCAACCGTACAAAAGAACTGCCTTAACATTGGAGTTGAACAGCCGCAATTTGGTGTTAGTAGAGATCTCCGTTGATCTCCATATGCGGAACAGGCATGCTTTATTTAGAAAGAGAATAATACAGTTTTTAATCATTTAAAATTATAAAATTTGTAAATGCATTAATAGGCGTGTCGAATGATCTGTCGACTACGTGCAAAACATTAAAAGTTTCTCTTTTTTATTAAATTAAAATCAAAATATGTATGTACATTTCAAAATACATGGCCTTCACCCATTATTTTCAAAAGGAGTTCAAACTCAAGTGGATGTACATATGTTTCCAAATATGTTTGTTTGAACTCTCCAATTGTTGCCCGAGTTTCCTTAAACCAGCCTAATAGCCTTTAAACCAACCTATTGTGTTTCTCTTTTTCTTGTATTTTCTGTTCTTCCCATAAGTGTCCTTTGACGGGGCATTTTATTCAACTAACATATTTGATGTACTGAATTTGTTAAAAAATTATCAATGGGAAAATAATCATGAAAAACACAATTCATGTATTTCAAAATTCACTACATTCATTCGTTATGTTAAAAACAAATACAAACAAATTACATGCCTTTCGTTGAAACACTGCAGAATGCTGTTAGAGTTCTCAGCAATAATGCAAATGAACTTCAACAAAAAGGTATACGAAAAAACACAATCACTTTCAGCAAAATTATTGAAAAAAGTCACTTTACTGATAACACGTTCAATTAACTTGTATTCACAAACAGAATGTCTCCTACTCATGCACTTGTCGCTTTTCAACATTGCTGACGTAATTAACATGTCACTTCTATCTAATTTTTGCCCGTTTTAAACACAACATAATGTATAAACATGAAACTTATATTCTGCACACCTTTACGACTCCGTCTTCCATATAAAACCAATTTGAGCAAGATCTGTTTAGAGAAAGTTGGTTAATAAATCTGTACAAAAATAGTGCTTGCGTATTAATATATAATAAATTTTATATGCGCCTGTTTATATGCTAACCGTAATTTCTACCTTATTGTTATTTATATTGGGAAATGCAATACTCATTTCCGAGCGACAGAAATGAGATAAATGACTAATTCTTGTTTTGTGCACACCTTTACGACTAAGACTTCCATATAAAACCAGTTTGAGCAAAATCGGTTTAGTAGAAGTCGAATAAAGTGCTGTACAAAAAAAGTGCTTGCGTATTAATATATAGATTCTTTTAGCTGAAGATGACATAATTGTTATAATGTCGAAACGTCCATTGGTATATATGTTTTTAACGTGTAAATTTTAATAAATAAAGGATAGTAATTGGATTTCCAAGTCTCTATAAAAAAAAAAAAGAAATTTTTAAATATTAAAAAAAGAAATTTTTTTCTTTCGTAAACACCCTGTATCTTAGTGGATAGTGGGGTTAGCCCCTCTCTAGAGCAATTTTTTTCTCCAAAACTAACCAGGAATCACCCCTGAAAATATTAGCCACGTGGTCCAAAAGAGGATATAGCGAACATCTGATTACCTATACAAGTTGCGAATTAGGGGGACATGAGTATCTCAAATCTTTAAAACGGCGATATCTCATGAACGGTCATTCGTACGGGAAAATGCATAATACCATTTTTTGTAGATAATCGCATGATCTACAAACTTTGTAAATAATATTTTGTGGTAGGACCTGCCGTTTAGGAGATATTAGCCAAAAACCGAATTTTCTGTTTTTAGGGGGTTATTTTAGGGGTGGCGTACAACCAATTTTACGAAACTTTTTTTAACATATTTTTCTCACTAAAAACTATTTTTTTTAAAAAAATTTCGTGAGTTAACATTTAGTTAGAGGTCAAAACCCCTAACAAATGAACTATTTAAAAGAAATCTAATAAAATCCGTACTTCGTAACTAGACCACCTACCTCGAAAACTAGACGTGATGGATACCACATATGTTTGGAACATTTAATCTATGACTCATTACCTATTTATTCCAGCTAGCAGTTAAGAAGGTACCAAAATCGTGTAACGCAGTGTAATTTCCCGTTTTCTTCGTCCTATAAAATTTTTTAAAGCCCCAATTTTGTTCCCTTTGCTATAAAAAAAGTGTGAACGTACCGTGCCTCGTTGGACTATTTCATGCGTCTTTTAGATACTTGCCTGTAGCCAGCTACTTTTGGAAAAGTGGAGTTTTTACTTAGGCGGACCGTGCCTGTGTTAAATGCAGGCCGTGTGCCGTGTAAGCGTCTGCCTGTTGCAGACTGAGAGCGGTCGAGTTTTATTTTTACTCACGTAGTTTGGGAACTAAAGGTCTAGTGCAGTGATTCCCAAAGTGGGTTCCGCGGAACCTTACGGCTCCACGAAAAAAATTGTAGGGTTCCGTGTCACCAGCGCCGAAGCGCAGATACATTCGCAGACTCACTGACGCTGCGCCGGCCGTTTAACGCGTTCTTGCTAATCAGAAAGTGCGAGTGGCCCTTCTTCCTTGAAATTTGGTCTACGTCACGCCGCGTAACATTTTGGCCGCCATACTATATTCCCATATCGAGGAGGTTGTGAAGAAAATGGTAATCCGCCCTCTTGAGATGGCCGCCATGGGCCAAACGATATATCGAGTATACTATACTTATGGTGTTCTACTTATCATACCGTTTCATTTGATACCCATCTCGAAGGGGTTGTGAAGAATATTTCAATCGGCCCTCCTGAGACTGCCGCCATGGATCTAAAGGTATATTGAGTATACCATTTTGCATTGTCATCGGAGCTAAAGCTGATAAAATTTCAGCATGATAGGATATCCGTAAGTATTTGAAAAATTGATTGCAAAATTTGTTCCAAGAAGAAAGCAGTAATCCATCCTCTTGAGACGGCCGCCATGGATCTAACGGTATAATGAGTATACCATTTTGCATTGTGTCATCGGAGCGGAAGTTGTGTGCAAAATTTCAGGGTGATCGAGTAACCGGAAGTATTCAAAAAATCGATTGCGATATATGTACCGGACAAACAGACAGACAAGAAAGCTTTCATCGTTGGGTTCCGCCAAATTTTATACATTGTAGAAAGGTTCCGAACGAAATAAAGTTTGGGAACCACTGGTCTAGTGTATGTCCTAGAGTTTTGAGGACGAAGGATGAGCACTATCACTATGCTTAGTGACATACTTAAGAAACTGTTTAATGTCCAACACACTTTGTCCATTGTGACGGTTTGTCAAGCCTCCTCCCACGAACCTGCAGAAACAACAACAAAAACAATTCCAGGCCAATTAAAAATCAACAAAAGTAGGAAAACTGTCACAAAATTGATTTACGCTCCAGTAGAATTCTTCTTCTCCATTGCCTTTCATTACTACAAGGAAGTCACAAAGGGAATTAACTAATGACATAACGAGACCGAGACCAAGATAGAAATGATATCTGTCAGTAGAAAGTTAACAAGTAATTAATATCCTCTCGCCTTTGTGCCATTGCAGCCATTTGTGATGCAGTTGTCAAGCCCAGCTTCACTTAAGGTGGCCGCAAATATAATTCAGGTAAAAGTGAAACAGCAAAGTGTCAACTTTTCGCTGCTTTACAGAACTGCAGCACCAAAAAAAGACGATTTCCATCAATTATTTATAAGCCAAAGGCGCGTGATCAGATTAAGAGATTTGCTGTTTTCCTAAGGAACCAATCGACCACGAACATCATGTGGGCTCGTAGCCAGATAACAATCATCAAGCGCGCGATATGCATTTAGCTTAAGCACTTAAGTGTCCAGCACCGGGCAGCCTAGATGGTATCTAGATATCAGCGCGATCTAAACACATGTCTCCAGCAGGTAATAAAGGTGGACAGAAAAAGTCGCTGCGCTGTCAAATGGGGTATGGTTATAAATCTATTATTTCCCAAAGTTTTGGTTCTACCGGCAGCTAATAGCCTTCGGTGGTTTTGTCCACCACAATTACGGGACTGTTTATCGGTGGCAAAACTCTCCGGCATGGGCACTGGCAGCAGCGAATCTGGAGAATTTTATTCACCTGAGATAAAATTTATTAATTGTACCATAATTACCTTAACCACAGGCCTCGCAGTTTGTGTAATCGAGTGCCTGATATATCGGGACATCGATTTATGTAATTTTCTCTTAATTTTCTTAACTGCTTGGAAGTTTTTGTCTTATATTTTTTTACCTGTGAGTATATTGGATATAAATTGTGAAGCCTGTGGGAATCGGGGTAACACGAGTCCCTGAAAGTCTTTAAATTGTCGTGGGCTTAAGAGACAATTCGTCACTTCGCGCCAAAAGGAGAGACATTCAGGGCACATAGCTGAACGGTTTACGTCACATACATATTTTACCACCTACTGGAAGTTATGAGTTCTTTCCTCGTTGGCTTAAGCGAACTTTATAACGCGCTTCTAATTTACGGGCTTAACCCAAATAAAATATCGAAGCCTGAGCTCCGCCTGAAAGTACTCTGCGCATGCGATCGGTGCCACTTTAATTGCAAATTACCAACCAACAAGTCTCCCAGGTCCCCGGCTCTTTCGTGAACAATATTCCGTGGCTTAAATTCAATTTTATTCAAACTCGGCTACAGCTTGGCTTGTCCCTAATATCACTGGTCCACATACGCGCGTGCGCAACATTCTCAAGCATATCTTCTATCTTCTATATAAATATAATTAGATTGTCTGTCTGCGATTTCAAAAAAATTGTGTTTTTCTAAGTGCGTATGATAATTTACATCATATTAAAACAAAATCACGCATTTTAAGATTTTTGTCTGTCTGTATGTCTATATATCTGTTTGTCCGGGCTAACCTCGGAAATGGCTAATCCGATTGGGATGGGACTCTCACTGGAAGATTCAGTATTTTAGCGAGCATGTTTTAGGCTATTTACGAGCGAGCAGCGAGCATGTTTTAGGCTATTTTTATATTAGCGTCATCTGTATGTATGCATGTAGGTATGTATTCAGCGCCGGCCCTAGCCCTTGTTGAGGGTGGAGCGAGATTGTCTTTCGGCGCCCTTTGTTCGACGCTTTCACTTCACATAAATTGTATTTCCAGTTGTCCTAGATAAAACTGGCTGGGGGCCCTATAAGGATTTCGATGGTGGTTTTAGGGTCACAGTTCCGCCTGTAGAGGAAGTATGTTTTCTCAGAGTTGCTTCTCCGACGTTTCGCCAACATCACCACCTTCTTTGAAGGCTATTTGGTTGTTGGTATTGCATGGTTGGGCATTAGGGCTTGCCCCAGCTAGTAAGGTTAAGATGATGGAGAGAGTCTTCTTCTTCTTCGATGGCTCTACAGCCCAATTCGAGCCTTGGCCTCCATCAGCTTCTTCCTCCAGACGTCTCTCTGCTCCGCAGCTTGTCTCCAGTTTCTTGTGTTGAGCAGTTTTGCTGCATCGGCCTTAACATTATCTTCCCACCTTAACCGTGGTTTGCCAATTGGTCTTTTGCCATCTGGTAGTAGATACAGAGCTTTTTTTGGTATCCTTGAGTCATCCATTCTTTGGACATGGCCGACCCAACGTAAACGTAGTAGTTTGGCATGGGTCGAAAGTTTACATTCTTTGTATAAGTCGTACAATTCGTTATTGTAGCGTATTCTCCATGCATGGCCTTCATTTATTGGGCCGTATATCTTTCGGAGAACCTTCCTCTCAAATATATCCAGCTTGTCTGCGGATTTCTGGGAAATACTCCAAGCTTCACATCCATACGTAGCTACTGTACGTATGATGGTTTTGTAGATTCTTATTTTAGTTTTTCTGTGGATGTCTCTGGATTTCATAACTGGCAGTAGTGAGAAGTATGTTCTGTTCGCGGCGTTTATTCTTCTTTGTACGTCTATCGTTTCATCGTTGTCTTCGCTGACTGTGGACCCCAGGTAGTTAAATTGGTTTACCCGTTCAAAGTTATATTCCCCCCAGGTGGTATTGTGGTTTCTTCTTCTTTTTTCCACCCTTGACTGAATTAGAATCTTACTCTTCTCTGCGTTTATTTGCAGCCCTATATGCTTTGCTCCATCTTCTAATTCTGTAAATATTTCTCTAAGATATGACAGTGATCTTGCAAGGCAGTTTATATCGTCGGCATATCCTGCTAACTGTTTGGATTTGTTAAGCAGGGTTGCGTTCGCATCAATGTTAACCTTGCGAATTACTCCTTCTAGGCAGAGATTAAATAGCATGGGGGCCAGCCCATCGCCCTGCTTTAAGCCTTGCTTGACTGGGAAGGATTCCGTCAATTCTCCTTGTATTCTGACTGCACATCTTGTATTTTCCATTATCATTAATTTTATTATCTTCAGGGGGATGTTTAGGTCCAGCATTGTTGCATACATTTGCTCCCTGTCGATGCTGTCGTATGCTTGTTTAAAGTCGATGAAAAGTTGATACACGTCAATGTTGTACTCCCAGCATTGGAGGATTTGCCTTATTGTAAAAAGTTGATCCATTGTTGACCTATTTCTTCTGAATCCAGGTTGGGTTGGTATTCACTTATTGCAGCTTCTGCGTAAGGTTCCAGTCTGGTCTTAATTATATTGGTCATTATTTTATATACTGTGCTTAAAAGAGATATGCCTCTATAGTTTTCACAGTTGAATCTGTCCCCTTTCTTGTGTATTGGGCAGATAATGCTTTGCTCCCATTCTTCAGGCATTTTTTCATTCCTCCATATGCAGCATAGTAATTCGTGTATAGCTGCTGAGAGCGATTCGCCTCCTTGTTTGATCAACTCTGCTGGGATGTTATCAATTCCTGGAGATTTATTGTTTTTTAATGATCGTATGGCACTTTGTACTTCTTCCAGGGTGGGTACAGATGGAGAGAGTCACCTTCTCGTTAAAAGAGGCTTCTCCTGCTATCAGCCCAAAATTGCAGTGCTCACCATCCTGACAACGTCACCTCCGTGAATTTTATGCGGTGCACTTTGAGGAGTATTCTCCACTCCTACACCTTTAGGGTCTTCTTTTGACCCCCTATCCTTTAATCATAATGCCAGTGGGGTCCTCTGTTGCTGCCGGAAAGTACCCGATTACAAAAGGGCTGCGCGGCAGCTTGTTCCCGTCTACAGCAACAAAGCTAGCCCATCATAGGGGGCCCACCGAAGCTGTTTCGTGGTCAGAAGAATCTCCAGATTGTTAATCGCAAGCACGTCAATTCTGACACTTTCCGATATTTGACAGAATGTCGGCTTTGGAGTCGTTCGAGACTTCATTATGGGTGCGTCCGACTTTTCTGAAGGCTTTTCAAACCGTATGGCCAAAGCCTTCGCTCTTTTCGCCGGGTTATTATGCCCTAGAGAACATCTAGATGATCTAACCCTCTTCTTATTAAGAAAATCGGTATCCCTTTCTTCCTCAGAGGCCACGCAGACCCTACCAGTCTCTACACGGGAGTAGCCAGCTTCCAGATATCACATAAAACGTTTTCGGGCTGCGCCATCCCGTCTTCTGAAAGCGGTTGTTTTTCGAGTCCCCTCTCCGATTAGGTGCCCTTACTTCCGCAGGAGATCTAAGGAGATCTCCCAACGAAGGAGTGATCTCAACGAACTCCATCCCTAGGTTTACGGGATCAGACTGCCCAGGGCCGGTGCTCGGAGTTTTTGCGCCCGGTGCACTATACGATATTGCGCCCCATAAGCTATAAGCTGTTTATTTTTGAACGCAATGGACACTCGCTGGATGGGAGAAATAATTGTGATAGTTTGCGCAAAATGTAGAATTGCACCCTAATAATAAGATTACATAGGGAGTTTGATATGGCTCAACATCTAACCAACAAAAATCTGCTAAAAATTTCGTTTGCGGAGAAGAGAGTAGGAGGGCACGATGATTTGGGCAGAATTTTTGAACTGCTGAATTCTTTCACTGAATTTTTGAATCAATTTTCTGACAGGTGAAAGGCTGTTGCTGTTTATTGTCTCCCTGTTTTTAGGAAAAGAACAGAGAAGAGATGGCAGAAGGGAGAATTAGGGTTAAAAACAACAACAACAAGCTGAAGCATTCTAATATAATGTTCGTTGGGAAAGTTGCCTCTTGTGAAATCTTTAGGAGTTAGCTTCCTAATAGCTCACACTTCGTCTTTTAATAATAAGTTTTGTGTTTGAAATTTTAACATTTATTATCACAGTCTTTATATACATATATTTTATATTTATATTAACACTTTTGTTTTATACATATATTTATTACCGAGATGCTGATTATTTATTTTATCTAACTTTAAATTAAATTTAAAACCCGATATATTTATTTATTTAGAACTTGTTGACAACTCTTAGATTTTTTTATTTTGAACGTCAAAAGTTTTTTAATTTATTTTTTTCTTACTTAGCCTCGGTCGACTGCGTTTTTTGTAACCAGTCTCCTTGACTAAGTACGACCGGAAGTAGTAGGACGATGTCCCTACATACTCCCCTCCCAGCGTAGCGTTACATGAAGTGTACCGAGCGAATTGATGCTGCTTCAACGCCTCGGTCACACTCAAAAGCAGGTTTTAGTCGATCGATAGTTATCGACTTATTTGTGTCATTTATGTTGACGACGAAATGTTTACGTAATCTTTTGATTACTTTGAATGGCCCTTCGTATGGTGTTTCAAAAGGCCGTCGGACGCGATCAGTACGTATGAAGACGTACTCCGCGTTCTCTAAGGCGTTCGGCACATACACATCATTCTGCACTGACTGTCGGGGCTGTGTCGCCGACAGACCTTTCATGTGTGTGCGAAGACGTGTTAGAAATTCTGAGTGCTCTATCGGGTTCTCATCCGTTGGGATGGAAATTGAATTGGGAAGCCTCAGATTCTGTCCATAGACAAGCTCTGCTGGTGAGCATTGTAAATCGGTTTTAATTGCCGAGCGAATTCCTAATAAAACAAAGGGCAAATCTTCACTCCAATGAGTAGTGTTGTCCCTTGCCATTAAGGCCGCTTTCAGCTGTCTATGGAATCGCTCCACCATCCCGTTTGCTTGTGGATGGTAGGCGGTAGTACGTATTCTATGTGTACCTAGAAGTCTTGTGACTTCATTGAATAATTTTGATTCAAATTGCGACCCTTGATCTGTTGTAAGTTCAAGTGGGGCGCCGAATCTTGGTACATACTCGGTGACAAAATGTTTGGCCACCGTAGTAGCAGAGATGTCTCGCATTGGATATGCCTCCGGCCATCTCGTAAATCGGTCTACGATTGTTAGGATGTATGAATATCCTCGAGATGGGGGCAATGGTCCAACAATGTCCATATGGATATGTTCGAATCTATTATTCGGTAATTTAAAAGTTTCATGTGGAGATTTGGTGTGTCTCGAAACTTTAGATTTTTGGCAGCCTATACAGGATCTAGACCAGTTGTTACAGTCTTTGTTGATCGCTGGCCAAAAATATTTTTTAGTGATAGCTTGCCTTGTGGCGCGTATGCCTGGATGCGACAAGCTATGTTCAGCATTGAATGCTAATTTTCTTAATGATGAAGGTATATATGGGCGTAATGTACCCGTGCTAATCTCACACCAAACTTCATGAGTTGTGAAAGGAATTGGTGTGAGTATTAGTTTTACCTTCGAGCTACTACTGGGATGCTCTTGGAGTCGTTGTAACTCTTTGTCACCTTCTTGTGCTTTCGCCAGATGTGGCAAATCGAAGGTGATTGTGTCAACGTTGTCGGCCGCTAATGAGCGAGATAAATAATCTGCGACAACGTTTTGTTTCCCAGAGACATGTCTGATGTCTGTTGTGAACTGGGAAATTAGGCTCAGGTGTCTTGTTTGGCGGGGAGATCTTTCGGTTTTTGTGTGAAGGGCATGTATTAAAGGTTTGTGGTCAGTGTAGACCACGAAACTTCTTCCTTCAACAAAGTACCGAAAATGTTTTATTGCTGCGAAGATTGCGAGTAGTTCGCGATCAAATGCAGAATAATTTCGTTCAGCAGATGATAGCTTCTTAGAAAAGAAAGCTAGGTTGCCATCTGTGACCGTTAAATTGTTCCAGCACAGCTCCGATAGCAAAATCGGAAGCGTCAGTTGTGACGCTATATTTAGCATCCTCTAGTGGGTGTATCAGCATCACTGCTGCAGCCATTGCGGCTTTCACGTCGAGGAATGCTTGTTGGCATTCTGCGGGCCAAGGAAGTTGTTCCTTATTTTTTGTTGTTGATGAACAATTGAGGAGTTCCCTCAAGTGTTCATTAATCGGTACTAGCAGTTGTGCTAGTTTAGGAATAAATCGGTGATAAAAGTTCACCATTCCTACAAATTTTTGAATTTGTTTAACTGTTGTTGGAGTTGTGAGGTCACTAATTGCTTGGACTCGTTCGGGTGATGGAAGGATTCCATCCTTGCCGATACTATGTCCCAAAAAGTTGATCTCACTGACCCCAAAAACGCATTTTGATAATTTTATTGTTAAACCAAAATTATCAAGGCGTTTAAACAGTAATTCGAGGTGAGTGAGATGCTCATCCTCGGATTTACTAGCGATAAGTATATCGTCTAGATAGACATAAACGAAGTCTAAGTCTCTTGTGACTTCGTTCATAAATCTTTGAAATGACTGGGCTGCATTTCTTAACCCAAATGGCATGCGAGTAAACTCAAACAGACCAAAAGGTGTTATTATGGCAGTCTTATGCACGTCTTCTGGTGCAATGGGGATGTTATGATACGCACGTACCAAATCCACCTTCGAAAATATCGTGCATCCGTGAAGGTTCACAGAAAAATTGTGAATGTGCGGGATTGGATATCTATCCGGCACTGTGACTGCATTAAGGCGACGGTAGTCGCCGCATGGCCTCCAATCATTTGTATCCTGTTTAGGGACCAGATGAAGTGGAGATGCTGCGGGAGACGACGATGGTCGACAAATCCCTAGTTGAACCATATGTTCAAACTCCAATTTCGCCACCTTGAGCTTCTCAGGATGAAGTCTACGAGCGGTAACGAAAGGTAATTGCCCATTAGTAACAATGTGGTGTTGCACATTGTGTTTAACCGGTAGGTTAAAATTTGGTGGTTGTGTTAATGAAGCATACTTCATTAACAATACTTTATATTTGCCAAGATGTTGGCATTCAAAGCTCTCGAGTACATACTCACCAGTTGCACAGGCGTCAGTCCGAAGACTGGTCTGTGAGTCAACTAATTCTCGCTTTTTGAAGTCGAGGATGAGTTCGAACTTTGTTAGAAAGTCCGCACCGAGTATAGCTTTACTAGTGTTGGCTATTATGAAGTTGTGGATGAACCGTCGGCGAAGACCTAGGTTCAGTTCCAGCAACTTCGTGCCAAAAGTTTGGATCGTGGATCCATTTGCGGCCCGCAGAAGCAAATTAGGGCATGTTGTTTGTACCCTAAACGTGTGCTTCGGAACTAATGATATGTCCGCGCCAGAATCGATTAAAAAATCAAGCTGGTTGTGCGGGTCGCGGACAAATAATCTACACGAGCGTCTCTGCTGAGAGACGCCCGCGGATGAGGCGACTCCCCGCCAATTTAATTTTTTGGATGACGGGCCCCCTTCATCTTCCGGTCCTTTTTGGCTGTAGAGCCAGGGCCTATGAAGGCACACGGTGGGGTGCACCGCTCTGCCTCACTGCCGTAGCGGTAGTGGTAGTAGCAGAGCGTCCCCGGTAGCGCTTGCGCAGATGAAGGTTTGGGTTTGGTGGAGTTACTGGTCCCCGCTGATGGCGCCTTTGGTTGACGAACCGGTGATCGGCCCCATTGCCGTGGACCAGCAGACCCTCTCGCCGACTCCTGGCCCTGGCCTTGCCCTCTCCCCAACACAAGTGTTCGCAATTGCTGCACGTCGCGTTGGAGAGACTGCACGGCCCGCTCCAGGGACGACGAGTTTCTCACCTCTGACACCTGAGCTTGTGTGGATTGGTGAGATGTCACTTCCCACACTTTGTCTGCCAATTTAGACAGTTGCCCCAGAGTCTGGTCTGAGGACGCAGCGAGCACCACTTGTATGTCTTTGGGAAGACGCCGTTCCCAAAGACCCCTGATGAGTCCCTCGCTCTCGCCAAGGCTGTCCCCAGCCAGACTCTGTAAACCCCTTAAAAAGTCTGAGGGTTTTCTATCACCGGGCTCATGCGCCGCCAGCAGCTGCTCGAGGCGGTTTCTCGTCGATAACCCGTATCGCTCGAGCAACAACCTCTTAGCATCAGCATAGCTGGCTAAGCTGAGGTCGGGGAAATTGTGTAGTAATATTTTCGCGGCATCGGTGGGCAATGCCGCGACGATATGGGATAACTTCTGTTTGTCAGACGTTATCCCGTTTAGGCCGAATTGGGCCTCAGCCTGGTAGAACCAGACTGCCGGATCGTCGGGTTGGAACTCGGGCAGACTGACTCTAGCCGTGGAGGCTACGTCTACCTCTGCCCGGGCCCTGCGTCTATCCGGCAGCCCCTCCTCCAGGCTGGGCAACGACTCATCCATGTCTAGGATGAATGAATTTTCTAATGTAGTATGTCTACTCATTTTAAATAAATTTAACTCCGTCCACCAAAAGAAAAGGGAAAGAGAAAAAAAAAACAACACACGAACACACAAGTGAATTTCAGCCGACCTGAATAAGAAAAAATAACGAAAGAAAACAACACCACGAAAACGCAAGCGAAAGAGAAAAAAAAATAACCAACACAATCAATAATCAATTCTACATCCAATTATAATAATAATGTTAATAAATTTTGTCAAATTAATTATTTCTTTATTTCTTAAAATTGTTCACTGACTGCCTTTTTTCTGGCTAATTTCTTCCAAAACTTAAATACGACCACTTATCTTAATGGGTCTTCTTTTTCTTTCTTCCTTTACTCTGCTACTATTTATTTCTTCGTCGGGGTCTTCTTCTTCCTTTACTCCGCTATTATTTTATTTCTTCGTCGGGGTCACCACTTTAGGAGTTAGCTTCCTAATAGCTCACACTTCGTCTTTTAATAATAAGTTTTGTGTTTGAAATTTTAACATTTATTATCACAGTCTTTATATACATATATTTTATATTTATATTAACACTTTTGTTTTATACATATATTTATTACCGAGATGCTGATTATTTATTTTATCTAACTTTAAATTAAATTTAAAACCCGATATATTTATTTATTTAGAACTTGTTGACAACTCTTAGATTTTTTTATTTTGAACGTCAAAAGTTTTTTAATTTATTTTTTTCTTACTTAGCCTCGGTCGACTGCGTTTTTTGTAACCAGTCTCCTTGACTAAGTACGACCGGAAGTAGTAGGACGATGTCCCTACAAATCCCATACGATTCTTCATCGAATCAAGAATGGACGATTATAGCCAATTTTTGTTGGTTGGCTCGTGTGGAACTGTCATATTAATTTGCTAGACAGTAAAAGCAGCAAAGCAGCCAGATATTACTTGACAGATGGTGCTATCCTGACTGGGTCATTATGTATCTACATAGATGGCTCAAAAATTGGGAACAAGTTGTGGTATCTTTTCTGAGGCCTTGAATATAGATACCTCTCTTCGACTACTCGACTTTTGCAGCGTGTTCCAAACGGCCGAGATTTTTCTCTCATTTGGGAGATTGCTTCTGATTCTCCAAGACGAAGGTCTATTCCTTCACTTTTTGAGTTAAATCTCGAGTGTACATTTCTTGAGTTTATGAAAATCTCGAAGCTAAAATCTCTGGAAACTTCCTGCCCGGGACAAGTAAAATTTCCCCGGTTTTTTCTTGCGTGGGAAAGTACAGGGATAGGAATTGGGTAATTGGAATTGGGCTTTAAACTTTCTTTTTAAATCTTAATTTCTGAAATTGCGCCCCCATCAAATTGCGCCCGGTGCAAGTGCACCATTCGCACATATGAAAGCGCCGCCCCTGAGACTGCCCTCCCTGAAGTAGAATTCCAAAAACTTTTCTTTACTGGGACCACATTCGACCCTTTGAAGCAGTTGATAGTTAGATTGACGAGATTTTTGAAGCGTATTGCTAGGAGCTTCAATATTATTGTCAATACGTATTGACAATATTATTGATCGTCTCCGGGGCCCTTCATATTTTATGTGCTCTATGCTGTGCCTTGTGTCGAGTGGGTCCTGTCAACTATGCACTGTGCGTCTTCGGGTTGATTATCGCGTCGTTGCAAATTGTGGAGAAAAGAGATATTTGGAAGAGAGTCTGCTCTATCCTCTGTGCACTGTGTTCATTCAGTTGCGGGGTTTTTTGCAAGCGCTAGAGACTAGACAGAAGATGACAATTAGTGGATAGTCCTGATAGCCCCTTTCGCTGGAACAATTTTTTTTCTCCAAATACCTCCAGGAATCATCCCCTAACAGATTAGCCACTTAGTGCAAAACACCGTGTATTTTGTGTTAGCTCACTGTGGTGGCTCAGTGTATTGACTCACTCAAGTGAGTGAGCGAGAGTGTGCTGGCTCAGCAAAAGGTGTCATTTTGCCCATGTCCACAGTATACAGAAACAAGGTAGTTTAAAAGACTACATACGGTAAACGATATTTTAGTTCTGACGTCACGTGGGCCCACTTTCCATATAAAATCGAAGCTGTTGTTGTTGTTTCTGCCTTAGGACTGACGTCTTTAGGCGCCAAATTTTTAAGGTATTCGAAGCTGTCGTCTCTTTTACATTACCTTATGTTTCTGTATACCGTGCACATGTCTAGTTGTCAATGTTCGTTTCAAGACGAAATGTATTTATTCGATTTTTTTCGGGGCGACAAATTGACAAATTGTGAATTTTCGCGCTGCACAGTGGGCACCAATTTTGCAAAATTGACGACCTTTTTTAGAACTATTTTGGGGAAAAAAATATTGAAGTCGTGGTGCTCAGCCTCGAGTTTTAAAAAAAATTATAGCCCGAGTAAAAATAAAAAATGGGCTTATGACGGGCGAATCACGGCCACTTAGCTTTTTTAGGGGGATATGACGGCCGTACAATTTTTACCCCGTTCTAATGGGGGCGCATACGGTCTTTCGACGCGGGCTGTACACGCGGGCATTCCACGGGCAAATTTGGGCAAAAAAGTATGCTCCAAATGTATTGTTGAATTTGTTTTATGGGAACTTGAACACTTTCGTTATGGCCATTTCCATTTATTCTACAAGATTATCAAGAAGAGGTCGCCAGAGGCCCCAGTTGGCTTGTCGTAAGGGAAGTGTGATATTTTAGTGTTATTAAATCGCTAGAAGAAGAAAAAACAATGTACTGATGAAGTTTTTTTCAGTAAATAAGTGGTGAGTTTTGTATCTCTACATGGATGAATATTAAAAAGAGTTTTTTCAATCGCATTATATACAAACGTATACCCGTCGGTATGTGTGTGCATGTGTGGTGCACGGCCGTACTACCCTGCAGCGAGCCTTCTTCCTTCATATGGCCAAGTGGCCATCCATAAATTACGTCACACGAATTTCATGATTTTTTGACCCCCCCCCCCCGTCCTTGTCACAGCTGGTCACATTTGGGAGACCCCCCCTCCCTAGTGTGACGTCACATATTGTGCAATTTTGCATCTAGAAGTTATTAAACTAAAACAGCAGTTCCGAAATTAAATATATTTCTATTTAAATTATTTTTTAATAAAATTAACATAAAATCAACATAAAATTCACTTAAACTATAATACTACTATTTACTATATTTAGATATATTAGATTTTGAAATGTGACGTAACAAAATTTAAGACCCCCCCCCCCACCCCTTGTCACACAATGTCAGACTTCGCCGACCCCCCCCCCCCCCCCCTCCCCCATAACGTGTGACGTAATTTATGGATGGCCCCCAAGGACCGTTGAAAGGCCTTATTTAATTTTTACTCGGGCTAGGATATTTTCTTATAGTAGAGCGAAGATCGTCGCTTCCACTGTACCGTATCACCGTCGTATGGCCGTTATTGGTTCTGCAAGGCCTTCATTCCACTGTCAGTCGCCCCCTGCATGGCCGCACTGTCCTGCAACGGGCCTTCTGATGCCCTCCATAAGGACGAGGGCTATAACAATCACGCCCGTTGTAAGGCCATAATTTATTTTTACTCAGGAGGTAACATATTTTTTATGGGTAACTACATTTTTTTATGTACGTACCCTAAATCATGTTTTGCAGATTTGTTCTTTGTTTCATTATACCTTTTTTTATCCCGGACTATGCACACCTATTTTTATTTATTAAAAGGCGTTGCAACGTAAGCGGGTTTTTGCTTTTATACGATACAAATTATCAACTTAAACTCGCAAAATGTTCCAAATTAATTCCGTACTTTCTCGCCTGAAATTCGTGCAAGTCGTCGCTCTGCATTGCCCCCGAAAAAATATAATATTTCATCTGTTGCCATCTAGGACCTGCTGGCCATATATGCAAATCAGTGACGTTTTTAAATTCCTTGAGATTATATGGCTCCTGACGAAAATTTTTCATTAATTGGATTATTTCATCGCGATTTTATTGAACTTATATCAAAAAATCGAGTCAATGCCAGTGAACAATTGGGACTACCTTACCTTACCGGCATTAACCTTAAAAGACACCGATCGACCGGCGCGGCACCATATGTCCCCAGCGCGGTTCCCATAAAAGCCTACTTCCACTCTTGTTACGTCAATATTTGTAAGCTGAGTCAATTAACGAGCTCAACTGGATATCGCGCTGGAAAAGAAGACAAAAAAAAATGGTCAATAAAAAAATCGGAAAAAAATTAACCGTGATTGTATCTACTTACCTCACCCACAACGCGGCTTACTAAATATGGTCCCAGCGGTCAAGTAGGTGCAAATTCTGACAAGTCTTAAACTTCGCTTTTAATTGATGCACGACTATTTTTGTACATAAGCTTGATAGTGTGCGCTGCTGGATGAAGGACAGCGTGCTTTTTGCAAATATTAATAATTAAGCTAAAATTAATGTGAACATTTATCCAATGCGATGCTGTTATTATTAATCAATTTATACCTTTCAGACCGGCGGCGGCATCGCCAGGTGAGTGTTAAGAAACCCGAGAAATAAAAATACAGTAAAGAAGTGGCGATTAGTATCGCTAAAAAACATGAGTTTTTAGCTTAAGACTTGCATTTTAAAAAAGATAAAATCATTGAGAACTAATGGCAAAACCAAGGCTGTAGAAAGTATAATAAATCACGCCAGACTGGATTTAGCAATCTAGTCCCAAGCTTAGGGAACATTCAGGACAGCTTTTTTGTTATATTCATAAAAGCAAGCTTAAACGTACGTTGAGACAAAGGACATGGAATCTCTTCCAAATAGCTAACACTAAAGGCCGTATCAGATCAAATTTTTGAGCAGCGACAGCAGCAGCGGAAGAGGCAGCATGCTGCTTCTTGTATCAGATTCGTTGTAGCAGCAGCAGGTAGCAAACGCTTTTTCGTCTTAAATAAAAAACTGAAACGTCAAAAAAGCTGCCTTGATGGGCAGCAAAATTAGGATTAGGAATGAAAATGCAGCGGCAGCATTCAGTGCTGCTTCTGTGGTCATGTGACCCGCGTTGACCAATAGAAACAGTTTGCTGCTGATATTTTTGTTTCGCTGCTTTGGATCTGATACAGCCTATATTGTTCTCGCTGAAGACGACCCAGCAGCGTTTATAGCGAACTTTGGAGCGGTGCCAGAAGAAGTATGGTCCTAAGCACTGACCTCAAGCAAGGCGCGAATAGCCCCAGCGATGGAAAGGCAGGCCACCAGTGACGTAAATAATGCCCCGCAAGCCCCGTGTTGCGGGAGAGCGAAGCAAAGCCAGGGGCGTCCTCAGGTCCCTTGATAAATTAACAATAATAAATGAAAAATCTAAATATACAAAAATCACGTGTCACAGTGTTTGCTATCAAACTCTTCCGAAACGGGTTGACCGATTTTTATGAAATTTTTTATGTATATTTGGTAGGTCTGAGAATAGGTCCTAGGCTATTTTTTATAGCCTCAACCCAAAAGGAACAGCTGAAAAATCTAAAAAATTTGTAATTTTGGGAAAACTCAATAGCTTTCTCAAGCTTAGTTTCAATAGCTTCATGGACTACCTATTGTTTGGCAGCTTATAAATGTAAAATTGTCGTTAAACTGAACCATTCCATTTAATGACAATATCAAGTTTACGCAGCTCGCGACCCTAGAACAACAGGGTTCTAACAACATATGAAGCTGTTTTGAGTAAATCAGCTTCAAAGATTTAAAGTCGTATGGTTCTTAAGGATTTATTATTTGTCAATAGAATTCTTTTGTGATTTGTTTATTATGTTTTAATTTACTCAAATAGCAAGTTACTTTATGTTTTAAGGAGCATATTTAATTGAAATTGAAGTTCAAAATTTCGGGTAGAACTTTGTTGCTGAATGATCGGGTGGAAAGTAAAAGAACAAGACGGTTCTAATTGCCACATAGAACTTTTTTGCTGAACGAAGATGCTTTTTTATTTAAGATGGAACCTTTGCATGGGTGCAACAAAGTTCTAAGTGGCAACTTCAAAAGCTCAAAAGTTCTATGTGCAATTTTCGATACAATTTGGTGGAATAAATAGTTCTAACAGGATGATAGAACCTTGTAACTCTCTATATCTCATGAAGGGAAAGAGGTGGAGGATTGAAAATACTTTTATTAGAAAGAGTGGGTTCACTTTATAAAAGTGAAATCAAAATTTTATTTTTTTTTTAAATGTCAGTTAGAACCCTGTTGTTCTAGGGCCACGAGCTGTCAAACAACAGGTAAGTCATGACCATATTGAAACGAAACTGAAATACAATAAACAATGTAGTATACTCAATATACCGTTAGATCCATGGCGGCCGTTTCAAGAGGGTGGATTACCATTTTCTTCAGAACCCCCTCGACATGGCCGTCTCAAGACCCATGTACCCGTTCTTTGAGGCACTTGATCTGTGCAAAATTCATATCTCGAAAAATACCAAATCAATGAGTGGTTTTTAAAGTCTACTATTGGCTTATGGGTGCAGCGAGGCGTACCGTATCCCAGTTAGTAATTTAATAATATGTACCGAAATAAAATTGAAATAACGGGTCGTCCATTAATTACCTGGGGCGTTTAGGAAGGGGGGAGTTCGAGTCGAATCTCACCCAATCTCAAGTGTAAGTGTCAGTGTAAAATTGCGAGAAAACTGGGTTAAATTACATGTTTCTCCACCAAAGTCACCCATTAATTTACAGGCTGGCGGTAGGCACTGGCTTTCCAGACCAGGTCGACCGAAACGGCCCGACGAAGGCCACAGATTACTCAGTCTGACTGGAAGGATGATACTTCAAGTATCCGCCTGACAGGCCGTGGCATTTAGATGAAGCCATGATTTCCTACAGGCACACAGGCGAAGACAACAGCTTAGCATAGCAGGTTGTTAACTCAAGTGCAAAAATGTTCTTGGCCTCAACGAAAACTTTAAGGTGGCTCCAGACTCGGCAGTGAACACAGCGAGTGTGGAAGGTTTACGCACCTACATAGTTCCGTTCTGAGTGGTTAGTGCGTGAATTTTTGCCGTAAATTCACGGCTTGAGCAGGGACGGATTGGCCCCCTTTTAGCGGCCCGAGCATTTCGGTAGTGACCGGCCCAAAGGCAGAGAAAAGGCAAAATACAAGCCCATCTTCGTGAGCGTAGTCACAATTGTGACGAAACTTTAAGTTTCTTCACAAAGAAAGTCTTGAAAACTCAACCTCTCAATTGGGCCTGGGCTTGAGAGAGATAGAAGTTCAGATCTTTAGCCACGAACTGACGATAAATGCCCAAACACATAAACGTATGTATTTGTAAGTTTTCTTGGACTGTAGGCCACACATAGTTGGCGGCCGGTGAGTGTGTGGTGATACTTGGCCTCAAGGGGAAAATGAAAACACTCCGAATTTTAAACAGGTGATGACATTTCATCTTAATATAAACAAAGCAGATATAATTTGGCAGTCAACAATTTGAGAGTCGACTGACTCACTACGCACGGTTACGTACACGGATTTTATACGCGCGGGAGCTTCATGCAGCTCTATATTCTAAGGAAAGGCCCGGCTTGCTGTGGTTACCCCCGCAAATACGTGAAATTAGGGGGAGTAGGTCGACCCAAATCTCACGACATCTCAACAAGAGGACAGGAGGGGTCGATTAATCGCAAAAATCGTCTCACGTAATTTATGGACGACTGAACTTTACCTACATTCTATAGTTATCAACATTATCGAAGAAATTCCGGAAGCGGGGATGCTATCGAACTGCCATAAAAAGTCCGCAGCAAAAAAGCAAAAAAACATCAAAATTTTGTCTTTTTTCTTTTTGTTTCAACATTTTTGACAAAAAAAAATTTTCAAATAGGCCATTTCCATGAGAAATTAAATTCTTTGCAAAGTATATTTAGTCCAGCCAATGCCCAGAAAAATGGCCAAACCTGGCAATTTTTTTTCAACAGCACCAATTTGCACCAAAATTTGGATTTGGGTTCTGCTTACTTTCTATTTCAAAGTTGTCAATGTGTGAAGTTTGTTTACGAATAGAATAACTCAACTGTGGAATAATCTCACGTAGTCCGTGCAGTTCCAACGTAACGTTCATCGATACTTCCTTGAGCACCTCCTAGACCCCTAACGTTTCCTACTCTCCTCAATTATTCAAACCAAGCTGGGTACTAGACATTGCATCATGACCATAACGACATGATAGACTGGTAGTACAAAGGGTGACTCCTAAGCTTGGTATACTGTGGCTGATACTGGCTGCACAGCTACCGATTGCCTCCTCCAGAGAACCAATTGTTTTTTTTTCGAGATTCATAAAGTAAGTCCATCCAGCTAAAGCCGCTTATCGGGGTAAGGCACTTACGCACACCGACCTTGCCCGGCACCGGAAGGAACCTTTTGCGACCAGAACTCTTCAACCAATAGCTGGCCACGCCGCAATCGGCGCGGTAAATACCTTGCCTGAGAAGTGGGGAAAGGGCAAAAAAGAAAAAGGGGAAGAATCAGGATGTGCTTAGCTTTTATGGCCTCTTCGCAATTAGCCTGTTCGGTATGGATGTCCCTACCGGTGGCTTGCAGCTCTCCAGTTATTACCGGCGGCATAGCCTAATGTTATCTCGAGGCACGCAAGCCCCACCACTACGGCAACTCTTTTTTGGTCATTTCTTATTAATATAACCGTAACAAGAATTCAGGACTGAACAATGACACAAGCTCCCGAATTCTTTCTAAACTCTTTTGAAACATCGGTGCAATTACTTTTTGGAACTTTCTGAGTAGGTATAGTTAAACTAGTCAATGCTCGTCGCATTCCACGATCTAACCGCCCTGTAATCTCAATCTTAATCATACGATGGCTTGTTATTTTTATTACACAAATCCAGTCACATTTAATGGAAAACCACTTTACTACGTCTTTGATATAAAAAAAAAGAATACCTAAAGCATGTTTCTGCAATAAACGGTAACTGAACCAACAAAATGAAGCCAGAAGAACCCTTCACAATTTTCCTACCTAACGATTAAGAAAGCACCAAGCGGTCATTAATTCCGCAAATTCATTTCATAACATCCGCTAAACACGAAACGAAAATGCTGAAACTGGAATTGAAAACGCCGATCAGTAAAAATAGCGTAAATCCCGACAAATCTCCTAATCAGCCACTTTAATCCCACCGTTCCCAGCTGATGTGACCAGAACTGTTACGCATCATAATTGCCAGCATCCACTGCATTTCCGAAATGTGCACCGCTGATGGACGGGCAGCGGCGGCACAGACAACCTAATCACCTGAAAATTCCAATGGACTGCAATTTGTACCTGGGCTGTCTGATTGCCGTTTCTCACAACGCGGACGGAAACGTTGCGATCAATAAAGTGCTAAGTGTCTCAGTGACGCGGAGTCGTGAATGCCGTGGATCCAGTGCCCAGGTAAAAGCGACAGCAAAAAATTATCGGCCGAGGAATCTCCCGACGTAGGTGCGTATTTCGGAACCCTTGCTCCAGATGAGTTTCAATTAATCACCGGGGCCCGTCGTAACTTTTGGGTGGTGCAAGAAATGAGGTGTTCGAATTGGCACCGATCGCCATCAATTAGTCAGCACAACCCTATTAAAGGCTACCACTGGACCCGATGCTTATCTGCCGGCCCGGTCAGCTGCGCGCAATGGCCGCACCACCGGCAGTCACGTCCCACTTTCTTTCTAAAATGACGAACAAGAAAGTTTTCTGGAGCAGCGGCGAATTGTGCCGCGATCGGATCGCAGTGTGCTGGATTGGGCCTAGACTAAGGTGAGTTCGACTGGGAGCCGTAATGGCGTATTGCGCAAGGACTTTGCAAATTAGATCAACTGGCTGGCAGGGGACTTTATTTATTCTATAAATCAGACCGCTCGGATTTTGTTAAGTGCCAGCTTTTTTGTGATAAAATACATGAAAACAAGCTGTCAATGGCGTAGTCATCGTTGCCGGCCACCTCTCGGATTGGGTGCCTATTAAAAAGAAATAAATAATCGTAATGGGCGAAACAGCGATAGTTACATGCAAAAACATGCTCCGGATTGTTATGGCACGAGATTACTTTAGGCTAAATGTGTCATAACACGAATATTCAAATTCTTGCCGAGCTGCGGGTTTTTGTTTAATTTAATCAAAAAATATGTCACAGAAAACTATTTTTAAACAAATTAGAACAAGTGCTTATGAAAGTTCAAGAGTTCCCAAAAGTGCTTCTTATGGGCAGGACTTTGAACACACAGATATGATAGATGAACTATGACGATATATCGTTGTACTACAAGGACTAAATGAGTCTAACAACAAAGACCACTACCATCTTTTACGGCAATAACGGATTTAGAAAGAGCTTTGGAGGAGGTTTCTGCCCAATCATACCTCTATAGAACGCGACCTTAAGAATTAGAAGCAGACTTCATAGCATAACGTTCTTCACGATTGCATGTCCCTCCAGAAAGAAAACTAGAACAAGGAAAGTATGACTTTTAAGAAGCACTAAGAATGACATATGATAAGGTCCCCCCTACGACATTATGGTGGACAGTCAGGCTTCTTCTTCTGCTATTGCCTTTAGCATAATCACTGAGGAAGACATCTGAAGAGTCTATTCAGCATGAGACTACTGGAAAGGGTTATCAACTCTCAGTTTCGCTAATTTGACTTTACTGTCCCCAGCTCAATTTTCCTATCTTGAGACAGCTTTGCACGAGGTGATGAGATCAATCAAACGGACTTTACGCCTCAAACAATATCCCCTAGAAGTCGTCTTAGAGAGAGAAGGCGACTTTAACAACGTAATCGATTCAAGATGCTCTTATAGCTCTAAACTTAGAAGAGAGCCTTATAGGCAGTGGCTGACGGCTATGTTAAGCTCAAGCATAATCCAAGCAAATTGGGGAATCAATATGGTGGTTCCGTAGTAGCGCGCCAGACCAGGACCTCAAAACCCAACTTGGTTTTTAGAATTGTTACGCGAAGGTATGGTTGACAAACTTATTTCCGATTGAAATGACCTTCAGGAAGGATTTCACAGTTGAAAAACCTCGAGAAGAGAGTGGAGAAGCGGTGAAATTTTTGTTGTAATACGACCAGGCTTGGGTGTCACCCTTTGTACTGCTAGTCTGTCAAGTCGTTCAAGTCATGGTTCAATGTTTGATAGTAAGCTTGATCTGAAGGATAAAAGATAAGAATAGGTAAGGGGTCCGGAGGGTGCATGAGAAGATATTGATGAACCTTGCGTTTGAACTCTCAGATTTGAGTTCAGAAAAACCGACTGCGAAAGTAATTATTAATTAGTAATAGAGTTAACCCTTCTAATACAGAAGGCGCACTTCTTAGTTGAGCCAAGAAAGGTTTACCTACTCAGCACAACCAAGCGCTGAGATTAGGCTCAACACTAAGCATGCAAACATATTAGTAAATTAAATGAACATGTAAACAACGCAATCAACAGGAAACATAAGTGGTCACGTGAGATTTAAAAGACTCCTTTTAAGGACGTCTTTACCAATGCTCACGCTAAAGACATTAATATTATTGTTAACATTAATGAACATGCGGTTTACAGGTTCAAATCTGCCGTAATTCGTGTTAGAGGAGTTGATTTGTAAAAGAGGTGGTCCTCTCAGGTTATAACGACTCTCTCTAAACGATGCACGGCAACCTAGAAATCCTGAGTTGACCTTTCCATTAAGGAGCTGATGAACAAATACACATCGGCCACCTCTCGACGCTTGTGAAGAGAGCTTAAGTTGAGAAACTTAAGCCGGGATTCATATGATGGAAGAGCTATTGGGTTTTCCCAAGGAAGATGATTCAGTGCGAATCGAACGAACCTTCGTTGAACCGATTCAATAGTTCTAACATGCGAAGAGTAGTGAGGAGACCAAACCTGGGACGCATATTCGAGTAATGGTCTGACAAGAGAAATGTATAGGTGTTTAGTAATCAAGGGGTTGTTAAATTCTTTGGACCACCTTTTAATAAAACCCAGGACTAAACTACCTCTGGAAGAGATATAGTTGATGTGAGTGGAGAAATCCAGCTTACTATCAAATCTAATCCCGAGATCTTTAACAAAATTAACACGAGGAATACTCTCACCAGAAAAGGTGTAGTTAAAAATTATAGTATCACGTCTCCTACTAAACATCATGACTTCACATTTACCAATATTAAGAACCAGGTTGTTGTTAGCACACCAAGAGTAAAAGGTGTCAAGGTCAACTTTCAAAAGTTTGTAGTCCTCAATACTCTTTATGTGACGGTGCAATTTGATGTCATCAGCATAAATCAATATCTACAGTGTCTTAGCAAGGGAACAATGTCATCAATTGACAAGATAAAGAGAAAAGGGCCAAGATAACTTCCTTGAGGGACACCGGATGTCGCTTTAATGGTTACTGATTTGGAACCATGAAAAAGAACTTGGTAGGTCCTGTCAGCTAAATAAGACTGGAACCATACTAGAAGGGCTTGCGGAAAGCCAAGCTTACTTAATTTTAGAATTATAATGGAATGGGAGAGCTTGTCAAATGCCTTACTAAAATCAGTATAAACACAGTTTGACAACCAGAAACGAACGCCCCCCGTTGTTGTTTCGACAACCTTTGCTTCGCCTGACCAACGGCGTTTGTGATGCCACCTGTTCCCGTCCATTTTATAGTTCAGCATGCCTGTCTTCTTCACTCATTTTAGTGTGCTAGGCTCTATACTATTTCCTAGCGTTTTGTAGCCTCCTTTTTCGCTGTTATTTAGATTCAATTTTTTTTATTAATTTTTTCTTTCATATTGTTCCCACTATTTTTCAGATTCATTAATTCCTATTTTCTTCTTTTTTTTTTTAATTTTTACCACAGATTCGTCGTTTATGACCTTAAAAACTCCCCGATATCGATTTTCAATGGATTCAGAACACAATTCCAAAACTCATCCGCCATTTTGAATTTTCAAATTTTGGGCGCAGAATCGTCATTTGTGGGCTACAAACCCACCCATTCCATGATTTTCAATGGAATCGGAACCCAATTGCAAAATTCGTCCGCCATCTTGGAACTGGAACTTGAATCATTCTTCAGTATGTGAAATTTGTTGAAACCTTGGACGCTTTTCCTTTATCTTTGGTTCCTCCTAATTCTGCTCGAAACGGCTTGGCAGCTGAAATGGAAGTCTTTATTGGAGAGTGCCCTAAAGAAGTCTTTCGTCATTCAAGAATCCCTTTTTCTATTGTTTCGGCAATGGTCAAAGTTATTGAGGCAACAATATTGACATCGGTTGATGGAGAATTGATAGGCGTCGCTGTAATAATGTATTTTATGTTAATAAGTTAGTTGTTCATTATTAGCCGTGTTTTTTTAATGAACCATATGTACATAGTTCTTTCATCGAGTTCATTAAAAAAACGACAAGGGAAATTTCATGTAACGCCTACTGCGATGCTTAAAAATTTCAAAATTAAACGGAAGTTAAGTGTTATTTTTTGCACTGTTACACGAAATCCTCGCTAGAAAATAATAAATATGTTTCTAAAAATCAATTATTTGTTATAAATTTGCTCTCATCACTTTCCTCTTGTTGTTATTTTTAAATTACGTCTTTTCGACCCCCGAAAGTATGCAACATGCCAACCCCCGAAACAACATGTCATCCCCCGAAAGTATGCAATATGCAATTTAAGAAATTTCCCAAAACCTCGATAGAAACCTCGATAAAACCTGGGTTTTGAGATTTGTATGGAGAAGAACTATACAGTTCATTAAAAAAACACGGCTATTGTTATATTTATGCATTGGATTCTTTTTTTTCCTATTGAATATTAAGTACATTCTTTAAAGTGGTTTCAATATGGTTGATGTCGTTTAGAACTGTCTCTTGGTTCGAGCGTTTGAAGACACACTACCATCTAGTAGCAACGAATAATACGATCATCTGGAGCCACTTCCCTATCTGCTAAATAAAGGATAAAGGCTATATGAAACCGAAATTCACCTGGTATGCGATGGCCACAGTTATCGATACACTAACGTAGTTGCCTTGGCTCAATTATTTACAACTTTGCGGGTTCTATAGAGTGTCTTCTCTAGATCTATTGTATTCAGCCGGATGGCCTATCAGCGAATCTCCAAGTATCTCGATTAGGGCGTGACACTAGGTCATATGCGTTCGACCTTGGAAGAAAGAACATATGTTGTCGTTCCTCGCCTCCTCGATAGGCAAGAACAGTCTTTCCCTAAAATTTTCTTACATTGCAAATAGATCCGAATTATAACAAATTAGTTTTAGAATAATTATTAAGACGTAAAAGCTTACATATTGTGCAACATGTTGCAATTCCCAACTCAAAAAACTGCTCAGAAAAGAACTCCTAATAAAAATTCTCAAAATTCCGTCAAAACCTACCGCAATAACGAGCAACACTCGGACTTTATTTTCCCATAGTCGATGGTGTTACAAGCGACAGTATCACTTTCATAAGCCCCGAAGTGTTGCAAAAACAGAACGAACGAACCATAACCCAGATTCCACTAGAAAAGAAATCAGATCGGTCAATAAGTTCTCAACTGAATGAGACATTTACTGGCCGCCATTACGCAGCTCCTCACTGTACAGATTCCGCCGCTAGAGCTCTAGAGCTGGCACAAGACCAGCACCAGTAATCAGTTCTGGGGTCGACCAGGTAAACGATAGGCGGCCATAAATACTCTTAAGTAAGCGCGGAATCCTGAAGAGAGAGATAAGTCAGCCGCGTACGAAACAATTTGTAATTAAATAATTCATCGGCGTTTAGGCATTCAATATAAAATGGAGGCAAAGCCTACGCATCTCACAATGAATTATGATGGCGATCGGCTCTCGACTGGTCCGCGCGGCAATGCACCACCAGAGTGCAGTGGACTCCGCTGGAATGGCCGAATGCACGCAGAAATCTTATAATCGCCCCTTTTTGCTCCTTGCGCACAAAGCAAGTTGCGCCGCCGAAATAAGACCAGCGACGACCGACTTGGCAGGCCTTTGCTCGGCTAAATCGCATTATGTAATGGAAACAACAAATTACGGAGCTTTGGAGGTGCGTGGTGCCTTAATTAAATATAATAAAGTCGAGTTGTTTCAGTTTCAAATTTCACATTCAGCGCAGAATTCCGATCTGGACAAGGCTCTGGCCGGCGACGGCGACAGATGGCGGTCCGCAGGGGCTGTGCACTGCACCCAGCTGCTCATTACCTTTAAGGTAACTACAAAGTATCGAATGACCAATCTGATAAAGCGGAGGTCATAATTTTAAAAACAAACAAAAATTACACTTTCTCAAGGATAAGTGCCGCAGGAGACTTGAGGCGGCTGACAGATTTCAGAGAGATAAAAGCATTATCTTGTACCGTGGCTTGTACTTATTTGTCAGCGAGTGGTTTTCGGAATGTTTTTAATTAGTTCTTAGATTGTTTTGTTATTGGTTTGGATTTATCTTGTTTTGCGGCCATTTCAATCACAAACCGGTGTATAGCATCTCAATTTGTTGGTAACATGGAAGCTTGAAGGGAAATTTCGTTAATCGGATTATCTTTATTAATCCTCTTAATATGGTCGATGAAAGACTGCTACTTTTTTAAATTCATAATTATAATTTAAATTTCAACACACCCACACTAATCCCTTAGCAATTTTCACGTCTCATAAAGAAAGATGCAATTTGAAGCTTCATAATCCTTCACCTTAGGATAAGATTTGACAAGCAATTAGAGACCTATTGTACATACAGTAACTACAGCTTCTATAACTCAAATTTGAATAACCGACGAATAGGTTCAACAAAATTTTCCTCGTAGTTTGTTGTTATGAAAGACTAGAGTGTACTGTCGGCTGTTGTATGTAATGTGACATGCAATGTCGAACAACAAAACGACAACTGTCTCGTTTCAAAGGCGATCGCGTAGTGAGACATCGAGGATCTGCCTCAAGCATCGCATTTGGAAGACCTCGAGCTTCTTAACGTCCAGTTTGAGCAGTGTCCACGTTTCAGATCCATAAAGAAGAATCGGAAGGATTAACGTTTGGTAAAGGCTGTGAACGTCGGCCGTCAATGCTACTTTCGTTTCCTCAACCAATGATCCCAAATATTTGAATCTCGAAACCTGTTCGATTTGGGTTCCATCGTGGTGAACACTGGCCCTCGATCCGTCCGATGTGAGCACTTTGGGCTTTCCGCATTGATTTTTAACCCGTATGACTGGGCGATCCGGGAAATATCGTATAAGATGTCCGTTGCTTCGGCATCCGAGTCGGCAAAAACGGCGCTTGCCCGAACATCAAGTCGGTTACGAAGTTGTTGTCGTCGTATCGAACTCCGAGTCGTCCATCGAATGCTTCACGTATAATCGCGTCGATCACAACATTGAAGAGATGTGGCGAAGCGGCGTCTTCCTGTCGAAGCGGTTTAAATCAGGAACTCCTCGGACAAGTCGCTTCGAATACGAACGCTGCTGGTTGAGCCATCGTACGACGCTTGGAGAAGTTGGATGATTCTCAAAGACAAGTGTTCGGGTTCCAAGACTCTCCACAAGCTGTCCCAATCGACGCAATCCAAAGCGGATTTGAAATCGATGAAAACGACGACAGTTCGTTTGCCGCAACGAATTCTTTCTTCCATTAGCTGACGGGTACGAATATATGATCAATGTATCCTCCATGTGGTCTAAATCTCGCTTGTTCTTTCCGGCTCGTTTGCTCTCGATGTTTCTGTAAGCTCGATTGTGTGATTTTTGTAAATACTTTGCCGACGATCGAAAGAAGGCGATAATTCTTGCATTCTCGACTGTCGCCTTTCTTCAAAATTGGGACAACGATCGCTTCTTCCACGCCGAAGGGACCTGATCCGAATGCCATATGTGTGTTATGAGGACAGGAAGTCGTTGTGATAAGACATCAACTCCGGCTTTGATCATCTTAGCGGTTACTTGATCTATTCCCGGTGCTTTTCCATTTTTCAGCGACTTTATTGCCAACTTCACCTCGATAATTGTCGGTTCGGTATCGAGAAACTGATTCGTTGGCTGTTCGATAACACTAGTTTACACCAAAAATGTACCTTGTGGAAAGTGTTTTTTAGCCTAATTTGAAGTCACTGAAAACAAAAATGACACTCATTAATTTTTCCAAGAAACCGTTATCGAGAAATTAGCAAAAAACATGTTTTTCGGCCTTTTGCCCAGCTACGGCCAAAAATCTCGAGAACAATACATCTAACCAATGTAAAATTTTTACTACTCAAAATGTTCCTCTTTCCCATTACTATGATGTATTGCTTGTGTCAATTGGCGTAGTATTTTTTGTGTGACGCGCTGAAAGTCAAAAAAAAGTGAATTTTTTAAGTATTTTGGAAAATTACACATGTTTATTTGTTGTATTAAATTATACCAAAAAATTATTTACATACGTCAATCATTGAGGGTGAAAGGTAATTTTGTTGCGAAAATGTAAAGCCTAACTTTTGCCAAATCGGACGAAAAATACAGGAGATATGACTAAAAATATAATGGCGCACAATTTCAGCTGTTTACTTAATAGTTCGGGGAAATTAGCATTTAAAGGAGACAAAATTCCAAAATGGCTGAAAATTAGTACACAGCTTCCTTGTGACATTTTAAGAAAACAATTTCAGAATCCAAAATAATAAAACATGGCCACCGTTTTTTCCGTGTTTCCCATGTATCTCGGTTTCTATTGGTCATACGACCCCGTGCTGTTGACAATGAAATTCTCTACAACTTTAGTACTTAGAAAAATTTTGACCCGTTTAACCTTCCGTCTTCAAAAGTGATTCTTCTTTCTAGATCCATTCTGATTGGATTAATGTTGTTAAGAATTACAAACAATTATTTCATCCTTTTTTGTGCATCGCGGGTTGGTTTTGTCGCGGTTTTTTTCTGAAGTCGGTTTTTAAATTTTTTTCTGGTAGAAATTAATGATTTTCAGAACGTTGTAATCGTTTTGGTTTGATATGACAAGTAACAGCTGTTTTTGACATGTTGAAAATGTCGTAAAATTTCTTCTTCTTCTTTAACTGCTATACAACCGGGATGCGGTCCTGGCCTCGCACAACTGTTCTCTCCACCAGTCCCGAGCCTCTTGGTCCAAGCCATCCTGCTGCTGCACCCCATAGGTCTTATCGCAGAGAACTTTCCGAGCAGGCTCATCTTCACTCATACGAGCTAGATGCCCTGCCCACCGGAGCCTACCGAGCTTTATTTTCTTCACAACATCTATGTCGCGATAGCGCTCGTAGATCTCGTCATTGTAGAGTCTCCGGAATCGTCCTTCCTCACATACGGGGCCAACAATCCTCCGAAGTATTTTCCTCTCGAAAACGCCCAAGAGGTTTGAGTGCTTTTTGCTAAGCAACCACGTTTCGGATGCATATGTGAGAACCGGTAAGACCATCGTCTTATATAGTAAAAGTTTAGACGTTATGGTTAGATACTTGGACTTAAAGAGCCTTGACAGACAGACAGTCGTAAATTTTCACTTCACCTAAAAATCAACCATGTTATCTTCTTGGTCGAGGGGAGGCAACAATTTTCCCACTTTTCCGAGAATGAGATTCTATTGAAACAGAAATTGGGTAATTTCTTGGTCCCGCGGGATCCCGCATTTTCTATTGGTACAGAACCTATAATTGGCTGGAAGAGTTGGCTCTTATGAAAACCCATATAAACCAAGAGCCAGCCACGTATTTTGGGTTGTCATTTCATTAGTCATGAAAATTTCCACACTAATACTAATTTTTATTGAATTTTAAAAGGGAATGGACGATTGCAGCAGATTTTTGTTGTTTGGCTTGTGTGGCCATATTAATTTGTTAGACAGTAAGGCTGAGGGACTATGGTGTTTTTACAGAATTTTCAAGAAGTACTCCAGCATATATAAAAAAGTAAGAGATTTTCCTCCCTAACTTTTGCTTCTGATTCTCTAAGAAGATCTGTACCTTCACCTTTTGAGTAACATTTTTGTGTCACGGAGTTTGAAAAGATCTATACATGCCTTGCTTTTTAAGCTACATTATTCTTCCCCCTAATGCTCAGGCAATTGTTTGGCAGTTTTGATTAATTGTACTTCAAGTGCTCAATGGTTACTTCAATATTTAGCTATTCTGTACACCAGTTCTTGTTCGCTAACATCCCTGGGACCTCAAAACTGATGCTATTAAATTCCCACAATGTTGATAACCCCACTTTCAAAGTCCACGTTTCGTTTTATAACCCAAAAATTCAGATGAAAACCCCGCTGCAATGATTTTGTCCAATGTAGTCAAGGGAGAATTACTTCTCCATCAGTGTGTCCTAAGGGAAGTTTATCTGTACCCTTGCAATGGCGATCTGATAGAGGTCCCGCCAAAAGAGTTGATGCCGGAGTGCGCAGCTGGGGAAATTAAAGCTGCACACAAATAAAAATTGCGCACATATTGATAAGAAATGCGCTTATGTATTTTCAAATTTCCCCTTCGAAATTTGTTGCGACTAGGCTAAGGGACGGGAACGGCATGCGGGGATTCTACTGTGCATGGAAAACGCGACTTTCTCGGCATCAACTCTTTTGGCGGAACCTCTATCAGTAGGAGTTCCTTGAGCATCCTCCTTTTCCTCCTGTGGGATGAACATTACGACATTGATTTAGCAGAATTAGAATAGCCTAAACCTTTCGAGTTCAATTGAATTACATCAGGTTAAATTTTCAGAAAGAAAATCTTTTTAAAAATGAAAAATAAGCCCTAAACTTTCCATTCCTTCTGCAGCCGCATATCCCTTAAACATGTCGAAGAACGCATCAAAAGTAATAATCATAAAACTGCACCTGGCTGTCACCTCCAAGCAGCAGTAAGTTCCTGTGCTATGACTCACGCTGATACGATTAGGTCAAACTATTCATAATGTATGCCAAAGCGCGTATTTTGTTTCTAAAATTAGTACGAGGCGGCGGAGTTTTGTTCGTGCCAATCAATCGGCATTACGACTTCTCGGACCGGGTCCAGGCCGCGTCCAATAAACGAATTGAAAGAGAGTAAAAAAGAACCAACGTGATATATATTTGATTACGGGTTAATTTACTATCGGGGACATAATTTACTGACCCCCAACCGTTATATAACAAATTAGCAATTCACATGAAGGCAAGTGGTCACTGGTCTAACGAGGCCTGAATAGACGCCGCACACTGCGCGATTCCAAGTGAACGCACCTTTTTACTATGCATTCGCGCATTGTGATTACCTGCATCCGAAATTGAAATTGCACTTGCGTCCATTATGCAACTTCTTCGGTAAATGCTGCCGCCGCAGTTTAGGGCTTGACGAGCGCGGAAAGTAGTTCGCAAATAAATTTAGAATTTTGTTGTTAATATTTTTCGGATTTTATTGTTAATAAAAAGGAAATTTATCGGTTTTAGTTTTATCGAATGGGCGACATTTTTGCTCCTTCTGGTTGTTAAATTTGTGAAGTATGTCATTTTGATTGAACTCATTTCGCTTCTTGAGTATCTCAATAAGAAGTTTTGCTATTAACCTCAATCTCTACTAAATCAGTGCTTACCTTAACATAGTAATTGCATTTGTTGATTAACTGTGTCAACTGCAAAGCTGCTTTTTGCCATTTGATTAATATACATGCATGAATTTAGCGGATCAAGGAAGACCAGTAAAGAAAAGTCCTACTGACGAAATTTACGCCATCGTAATTTGTATAGTGTTAGCAGAATCTTTTATAAATAGATTTAAAAAGACCGAAAAGCTAATTGTTCCACTATAGTATATTTACTATCATTGTTTCACTTGGTAATAAATTTTTTAATAGTAAAGAGCGGGTAACATTTGCGATGTACAAAACATAGGACCTAGTCTTTACAGAATGAATACCATCCTTACCTTCAACGTTGTCTGCCCAGTCGAACAAAGCTTTGGAGCTCTAAGTTTGCTCACTAGAAAGGTTAGCCAGGTACTCAAAGCGTGACTAAATAGAAAAAATCATATGTTATGGAAGGCACTCGACATGGTGAAAATTGACGCCAAAAAGGACTATGATTTTATTCTCTGTTCTTGAAATGGACGATATTTGAGTTGTGGCATTCAGTGTTGCCTTATCAGGGGAATCTCCCCTAAATTTAGGGGAATTTAAGCTCGCCAGGAGAATTTCAATCAGAATTTGCCGTCAGGGGAATTTCTAGGGGAATCCAATTTTTACATATATTCTTGATTTAATTGAATCAACTTACAAAATTATAGTTGTCCCACAATATTTGAAAATAACCAACAGAAGCTCATTCAGTGAATTCCCATTTCGCAACTATTTGACGCCGTCGAATGTATCAAATATGGATAAATGATATCAATGAATGTAGTTAAAATTGTGACCGAATACTCAGTCAAATAACAATGCTTTTTGATAATTCTAAAGGAAGAAATACCTGTAGCATTTTTACACAGCTTCAGCTCAAACAAAATGCGGCATAAAAGATTTTTGGCCTCGGAACTCAAAAACTTTTGTATTGTTGTTGTTGAAATTATCAAGCAATGGAATCTTCTTCATAGTTTTGAAATAAAAAATGTATGATCTACAGACGCGTTCTGGGTGAAAGTTCTTGAAGAAGTAGATGCTGGGAATGACTCTTCATAGATATAAGCGAATTTACAAACTCGTTACCGCCTTGTTGTCGTTGCCATTTTCAAATGCCTCAGTTGAGAGGGCATTTCCAATGCAAACGTTGTTAAAGATAAGCTGCGAAATAGAATCTAGATAAACTGCACACTTTAACGCGAAAAACGTTTAACTTTGAGTCATCGACAATTAAATGAACAGATTCTGAAGCGCTGAAACGGAAGGCCAATGCGCTTCCCATTCATATAAAATTTCCTTTCCTTTTAACACAGGCATGTCATCAGAGCGAAGCGCTTATATTTTGTTGTTGCAGAAGCGCAATTGAACCGGGAAATTGAAGCTCTTATGAAGCTCCTGAAGCTTTCGTGATCCCTAGTGTCAAGATTATCAATATTTTCCTGCCATCTAATTAATTTTATAGGTTCAATAACTAATGTTTACACAAATAGCTGAAATACATTTATTAAAATAACTAGCAAAAACCCGCGTGCCTTGCAACGCCTTTCAATAAATAAAAATTGGTGTGCATAGTCCGGGATGATGTATAATGAAACAAAGCACAAATTTGCAAAACATGATTTTGAGTACATAAAATAATTTAGTTACCAATAAAAAATGTGTTAGGTACCCACAATTTTTTTTAAATTCGAGTTTGAGCACCACCTATAGGAAAAATTTTATACTACGTGACAGTACAGACACCTAGCCATATTCAGAATTCCTCTCATGCGCGTGGATTTTTACGTTCCCAGGTAATTGGCACCCTATTCAAGACTTTCCCTATGGCGGCCTCTACATTTGTTTTCCAAAAAAAGTTTTAAAAAAGATCATCAACTTTTCAAAATTGATGCCTATTGTGCAGCTCAAAAATTCATAATTCTATGCCCCTAAAAAATCGAATAAATATCCGTGGGAGGCGAACATTGGCAATATTATAAAACAACACTACTGATTTGATTCTGAAAAAGGACCACTGCTGCTTCCCGTTTTCTTGTTTCGGTGCAGCTAGTCATACCACCCGCACGGCACTGGTTCAAAATATATTCATGCAAGGCTAACAACTCACTGTAACACTTCTTTTTATACGATGCTCGATGTTTCCCTTGTAAGTATTAGAACGTTTGCGACATTACTAAGTGAGTGGACTTTGTTTAGTTGATATTTTACAAATAGTCATAAATGTCAAAACTTCAGCGTTTATTACGAAATTTCAAAGAGCAGCGAGCAGCTCAATGTCATATCTTTAATCTCAGAACATTTTCTATCTCCTATGTTGAGGAGAATAGTACTGAATTCTGAGTTCTCCGATTGCTATTTCATATTTTATTTTAAATGAAATTTTTCAATCTGTCCCTAAATGAGTGATCATTTTAGATCTGCATTAATTTCATCGGCCCGCGTATCTGTTGGAACAACTGGCAAGCTTTGTCCGAAATATATGCCAATAAAACAGTTTCACACCAAAATAAGTAATTGGTATTTTCTTCTTAAATCTTACATTGTTCTGTAAACGGCTTCAATAGATACTATATTTATCAAGGCGCATCGTCCCGTTCCCAGACAACCATCATGCAGTCTTGCAAAACTTTAGCTTTGTGGCGGTTTTTAGATTTGTTACATGCAGAATTTTCCATATGATCTTCTCCGATCGGTATTATAAAGATAGAATGAGCTGTTTTTGCTTTTATGAGTAAAGTTGCCACAATCTCTGTTAATTACCCTGCTGGGATAACCCTGTTATTTGCACGTAAGAACGTCATGCCAGTGCCTCCTGTTGGGCCTTAAAAATTCACCCGTATTGACACTGTTGATAATGCGTCAACTTTGGTTTATTGTGCTCCATCTATTTTGTGTTTAGATTATTTTCAGACCCATCGATTAGTTGTGGAAATGGGAAACCATAATGATCCTGAGTATTTCCACCAATTAAAAGAACAATATCTCGTAGTGACAGCATTTCATTCGCGTAGGTTGTAAAATTATACTCTCTTTGCCAATAAATAAATATTAAGGGATATTACAGTGTATCATTATGATAGTGTAATATGTGAGTCTCTGTGATTCATTGCAATCTGTTATCCTTTTTAATAAGTAGATATTATGACCCGGTTATTACAATACATGGTTAATTTACCAATAGCACAGAGATTTAATTTTTAGTCGGTTCACTGTAGTATGTAGTCAGGTTGCATCTCATAATTTAATTCCAATTGTAGACCTCAAAGAGCTACCCATTGGTGCCTAAGTACATATCGTATTTTAGGCAACCCTAACTACGAAAATTTTACCAAAAAGAAAAAGGCTTCATATAGTACGTAATTTTGGAGAACCTAAATAATTAGTTAGAGCTCTTTTAGACCTAGAATTGGAATGTTCAAAAAAGTCTTCACACTCTATTTCTTCCGACTAAGGATTCAAGTTTTCGGTCTAATCGGGGTACTTTTTACCTATAATTTCATTTCATTAACACCGGAACTTTTCCCTAGCGCCTCATTTGATACCCATATCGAGTGGGTTGTAAGAAAAAAAGTAGTCCGGCATTTTGTATTGGCCGCCATTTTGAAATTTGAATGCACCTCATAACTAATTGTATTCTACTTGTCATACTCTTTAATTTGATACCCATGTCGGGGGTGGGGGAGCCCAATTGCGAAATTCGCCCGCCATCTTGGAACCGCCATCTTGATTTTTTTACAAAGTGGTCAGATTATATTGACACCCGAACTATATATATGTGCAAAATTTGAAGTTTATCGGTTATAGGGAAGTGGATCAAAATCAAATTTTAAGTTTTGTCTACATACATACATCCATACATACACAGAGATAGAGCTAATATATAGGGTATATAAATAGCCTAAAACATGCTCGCAAAAATACTGAATCTTCCAGTGAAAGTCCCATCCCGATCGGCCTAGCCGTTCCCGAGATTACCGCGGCCAAACAGACAGACATACAGACATACAGACATACAGACATACAGACATACAGACAGACAAAAATTTTAAAAATAGTGGATTTTGTTTTAATTACATGTAAATAACCAAAAAAACTTAAAAAAACATAATTATTTTGAAATTACAGACAGACACTCCAATTATATTTATATAGATTATTCAAAAGCATTAGTTCAGTAATAAATTTCCACAAATTTCATCATTTCAAATTGTTTCCATCAGAAACTATTTCACAGCTCTTTTTACAAAAACCACAAATTTCCGAAATAACAGGAATAAGGGAAAACTTAAGAAAAAAAAAGAAAAAAATGGGAGTATAGAGTACGTGCTTCCAGAGAGCTTCCATCAGTGGCGTAGCTACCTAGGGGCTAGGCGGGGCAGTGCCCCGGGGCCCTCAAGCTCAGGGGGCCCTCGAATCCTTACCAGAAAATCTCGATCGAACTGAACTTTTAAAAATTTCTCCCATTTTCAAAATAAATATGACAGGTTGCAACCCGACTTTAATCATGGCAACTCAGTTGAGAGAAATTCGAAAGTTATACCTAGGGATTTCCCCTAAATTCTTTCTGTGCGTTGGCAGTGTTGTCAATTTGGCGGATAGCGATATGTGCGTTTTATTGTGAATTCGAGTCAAGATTTTTTTTTCGAGAACGGTTAAATATTTTTACTTGATAAAACCTAACCAGTTTAGATAGCAGTGGGGCCCCATTTTTTGATTTGCCCCAGGGCCCTTGGTTACCTAGCTACGCCACTGGCTTCCATAACGTATGAATTGGAAGCGCTGCATTCTTGTTTTTTTTGGTAGCGCCTGATTCATTTTCCGCTGGGGATTTAAAGATTTTATATGGAGTTAAGTTAAACTTGATATATTGGTACATATTTGTTCGATTTATAAAAAAGAAGAGCTGATTCAATTTTCCTCCCTTTTCTGTTCTTCATACTTTATCGAAGAGCGAAAATCTGGCTTCTCGCCAAGTTTTCAATGTATGAATTGAGTTGTGCTCACCAGGTATGAACACGCACACAACTTACGAGGTGAAAGTTTTGTATGAAGATAAAAGTCTTGTTATTTCTAGACTTTGCCATTAACATGTAATAATGGACTACTCATCTGAAATATTTCCATACAAATTCATGAACCCAAAAAGGAGTGTCCCCTCGATCATCCATAAGCCCCTTTTGTCACCGAACTAAAATTTTGTTAAATGTCGTGTTATGAGCTCAGGACACAAATAATGTCATAATATTTACAAAAAATAAATGAGTATAGTGATTTTTCAGTTCTTTCTCTCTCTCCAGAATTCGCTGAAACGTTGTTAGAAAGCCACAGGAAATCCCATTGCACTTGCACTTTTCGCTTATGGATCATTGTGTTCCTAAGCCAAGTATTTATGCACCTCATATCAGACAAACTCATTTTGAACCAGCTGAACTCACCGGAAGGCCTACAATAACTTGCAATATCTGGTATAGGTTGGGAGTGAGATCTCTATTCACCTTCATGGGCAATACCCACCCACCCTGGCCCCCTTTTAGTTACGCTAATGTAACCTTCTACAAAGTATTAGAAAATTTAAAAAAAACGATGAATGAAATCGGTCAAATGGTTCTCAAGTTATGGCGTGACCAAGGGAAACAGGGGTTAATTTATATATAGATATAAAGGATCCTGAGCAATCTGGCAGACTATTCTAAGCTCACGATAGATTGACAGCACCCGTTCTAGGATACCTTTGTTAATGCACTTCAAAACATTCACCAAAACTTGACAATCTATTTCAATAAACAAAATTCATACTCCGCCAGTCAAATTGACTAAAAACTCGCGATCAATACACCAAAAGATTATCTTTCCCATCACAAAGCAACAATTAATCTCTAAAACTAATAAAGCACTTTTATGTTTCTATTTGTCTGGGGAAAAATGGAGCACGCTGACAAGTTTTGACATAATGTTTACTGCCAAGCAAATCAATCTGGAGTCGTTATGTGCATATCAATTCACTTGCAACAGCAGACATCTTAATAAAATTTTGACAGCGCGGACTTGTTACTAAGCATAGCCTGCGGTTTACACGAATTCCATCGTTACAGCATGCGGGGCCTAACCTGCGACCATTTAATAATAATGACAATTTAATGACGAGGCATAAATGCGATTTTTTTTATTATTTTAATGAAAGGAATTAAAAATTTCGACATTTAGTGGGAGTTAAGTAATCCTAAAGGATTCAGTACTGGGTCGAGTTAATGCTTGTCCGATGCTATAAGAAAATGTTTAATGGCATTTTGTTTTATCACGTCTACCTTGATTGGCCAAATCACGCTCAATTAGTGTCCCTTCACTTGATATTTGCAATGCGCCAGAATACGCCTTTCAGCGCCGACACAATCAATTCAAATTACTTCTGGAAATCGGACGGACATCTGCGCGATTGCATAAAGGGAATTTTTATAATTTTGCAGCATTGTCTGAAGCCTGAACATGGCTGGTCTTTGTTATCAGGCCGGGATTCCTTCGCCAGCGCATTGAAAGTTAACAATTGCGGTTGGCACCAATGAACGGGTTGACCGAATGACAGTGACCAAAATAAAATGTCACTGCATTCCGCTGGATTGGATAATCTCTTTTATTAAACTGCTCTGGAAATTTTTGAAAGTATTACCTTTAAGAGACTCACATGCACAGAACCAGAAAAAAGTCATCAAATCCGGTTCAATATGCCCTAATTAATGTCAGATAATTTAGACACAATTTCTGGGCATTTTTCATTTTTACATTTTTTTTTTTCATTTTTCATGTTTCAATACGACGAGCTGCTATTGCTCAATGTCGGCGTTACGGTTTACCTACGGGTGATGTTGCAAAATTATTATTGAACTCCAGTCATCCACCTTCGAATTCGTTATGCATTTTAAAGCCACCGAAGTCGGAGGTCAAATTCTTTTCTTTTGAGGCCCTGAAGGAACTGTTTGCATGCAACATACACCTTTATACACCCCCACCTCCCAATACTGTCGAAACAAAAACATAATCCCCGATGACTTAAGTAAATGTTGTATTTTTGCACTGCAGAAGGCTGCACAGAGAAGCACAGAAGCCAAAAAAAAGAACAGCACTTGTCCAATTCGCATGTCTGCAAGAGTTCAAGTTCGTGCCTTAAGTCTTTTGTTTGTGACTGACAGAACAGCAATAGCCCAATTAAGCCCCGGCCTAGCCCAAACATAAATTCAGATAGACAGCAGCAGCAAACAGCAGTCGGTCAAAATTATGTCCTTCTGCAATGGAAATCCGGACTCGGTCATGCAATCTCCACCCGAATGGGGTCACCTGAGCCGAGATATACCTGGCTGCGCATTTTAACACCACCCAAGCCCTTGATTTATGGCGGCATAATGCGAACTGTGAGCAAATATTAGTGGAAATCAATTTGTCACGACTTTGCTGATTACTGCGAGCAGTTAATTAATAACAATCGGGATAATCGCCGCCGGCTTCAGATCCAGCGTGCGTCAATCTTTGGTGATAAACTCAAGTCAATTTCGGTTAATAGCGATGAAACTTTATTAATTAAGGCGGCAGTAATCTGGTGAGACGTGCAGAGCCAATGGGCGCACTAGAATGCTCACGGTTCAATGTCGGCAGGTTAATTAAGAATAAGTGATTGAATTTAGGTTATTGTTTGCTTTTGTATAGAATGTACGTGTCAGCTTGGAAATTCATATCGAGGAGTGATGCAACTTCATTTTTAGCTTTTTTTATATGAAAAAACAAGCTTTGGAGTCACCCTTTATACTACCAATCCGTCATGTCATTCAGGTCAGGGTGCAATGTTTAGTAGAAAGCTTGGTTTGAAAGATAGGGTCTGGGTCTAGGGGTCTAGGGGGTGTTCGAGCAGGCGGCGATGAACCTTACGTTTGAACTTTTGGGTGTCGTACGAGTTCGGAAATACTGACTGTGGGAGATTATTTCACAGTCGAGTTGTTCTATTCATAAACGAACTTCTAGACCGTATTGTGTGCGAACGGCGGTGCTGAAGGGTATGAGATGAACCGGGCGGACTAGTCTTGTTTTGCGGGAAATGTATTGCCGTGCAGGTAGGAGGTCCTGAATTTCAGTGGAATAGTCGCTGTGGTTATAGTGATAAAGTATAGAGAGGGCTGCTACATTCCTACGGTGGATTAAGGCTTCTATGGAGGCGCGAAAGGGACCATAATCAATGAGTTTGCTCATCACTAGTTAAGAGTTGAGTCAGCCGTTAGATTCTCTTTATCCACTAAGATAGGAGGAGAGTCGGTGCAGAGATCAGACAGTACTTCGTTTTGGTGGCGTTAAATTCAACACGATTCATGCGGCCCCGATTCATGCGAATCCATTATATATCCCGGTTGATCGAGGTGGACATTAGTTTACGCTGGTAAAGACAAGATCTGGCTCGTGCTTGTATTATATTGCCGAATGAGTAAGAGCAATGCAAAGTACCGTCATCAGCGAAGCAGTGAAGGTCGTTGGAGGGGATTGAGAGCAGATAATTAATGAAGATTAGGAAAAGTGCGGGTGATAGAATTGACCCCTGGGGTGCTCCAGCCGAAATGGCGTGGAGGTTGGATCCGACACGTCGCGACGCCATCCACTACTACCTTGATTAAACGGTGTAAAAGGAAGCTCTTAACCTAGTTTCTTAGAGCTAAGTTTATACTAATAGCTTGGAGTTTGGTCTACGACGACCGACCGCAAAGGGTTAAACGCACATAGTACACAATTTAGTACTAATGCTAAAACTTACATCCATTGGGGTATGCTACACTATGCATCTTTTCTTTTATTATCCTCATACACAAACTGGTTTTAGAGACAAGACGTCGCAGGATTATTTTTTTTGGTGTTCTCATTTTGCCTCACAAAATTTGCCAGACTCACGCATCCTTCACACTAAGCGAGGGGGTCTGCGAAAACTATGAGAAATTCCCCTTCTCAATAGTGTTTATTGTACAACTCCATAGGCATCACAATGGTTACACCAAAAAAAGACAAAATAATGATTATTTAGTATAGTACCTACGTTATACACAAACCGATTCGAGTTGAAGACCGAGCGATATATAGTATAATTTACCCCATTGAAGCATCTTTCACTTCAAATGCAGACTAAAGATTTAGTGTGGGACACGTCTATAAAATGTGTTTCTAAGAGGTGCCTCTTTCTTCTTTTGAATCAGTAATATCTCTCCAACTTGTATTTAAAACCTCACCTCGCCTCACCCCAAATTGGATGTTTTACTATCGCAAAATAAGTAAGAAAGAAGACACCCTTGCCTCTCCACTACGTATTTACAATCACACTTCGCCTCATTCACCTTGATACACTAGTAGAACTTTATTTTTAAATTAACAATTGAGGCCTCAGTACAATTTACCATATTATAAGGGGCAAATGTACTGCCTCGTGTAAGTCTGGCTCAATTTTATAAAAATTATAGGTCATAAAAAAGGTATCAATTGGCTACTACGGCCCGCGGAAAAAACGTAAAATTTTTTCTGGCCCACGTTGTAAAAAGGATGCCCACCCTTGATCTAAAGAAACCAGACCAGACTCACCAAAGCTGTGAATGCTTTGGTTTATACTCTCGGTTAAACACACGTATGATTTGGTTGGATTCTAGATATTTCATCAGCTTTCTATCGATTATTGTCTCCATGATTTTGGAGAGAATATAAATAATCGCTATTGGTTGGTAGTTCAAGGGGTCGTTGGCTCACCTTTTTTGGGATGGGCTGAACATGAGTCACTTTTCAAGAGTCAGGATACTCCGAGAAGTAAAACAGGGCAAAAAGTTTGCTTAGGATTTTAGCCAAAGGTGAGGCCTTAGCAGACCCATATGACCCTTGTAGCTTTACCGATGGCGTAGTCCATTTGAGCGTTCCAGTTCAGTCCCTTATCTAACTTTACTCCCAAATATTTGACTGAGTCTGAGTACTAAAATGAGGTACCCTGGATACAGATAGAACCTAGTTCCACTTTGTTGCGTTTGAAGAAAGGTACCAGGACAGCCTTATTTGACATGATTGATAGACCCTCCGTGATACACCATCTTTGAACTTCTCGGAGTTCTGTTCTTATGACCTCTGTAATGTTCAAGTCAAACTTCCCAGAGATAATGATGGCAAGATTGGCTGCATAGCCGATGACATCGATACCAGATTCAGATAGTTTGGTCAAAAGTTCATCTACAACTAGTGATCACAGTAATGGGGGTAGGAAGAAATGTCACGTCCTACAAGCATGGCATTTATCCACTTAATGATATGGGGATCCAGGTTTCTGAGCGCCAGTGCTCTAGAAATACAATCATAGCCAATGTAATCGAAGGCACCTTCGATGTCAAGAAACGCACATAAAGCAGTTTTTTTAGCGAGGAGAAAAGAGCTTAAGCTGGTTGGTTTATACGATTTAGGCTGTTCCAGGGGTCTGCTACCCTGATTGGGGATAGAACCACTACGACTTTCCTCCAGATGGTTGGAATATATCCCCAGTTGAAGCTGGCTCTAAAGAGGCAGACCAGGTTGTCGAGGATCAGATCAAGGCACTTCTGAAGAAGTGCCGGAAAAATTCCATCTCTTCCAGGGGATTTATATGGTTGAAAAGAGGCTACTGCCCATTTAACCTTGTCACGGTCAAAGATGTTCCAAGGAAGAATCCAGGTACCTCACGGTTTCTTTTTGTTTAGAGGTGCAAGAGCCACCCTCCTTTTTTAGAAGGCCCACTCCGTTAAAGGAGTCTTTGAAAAGAAGCTTTTGGAGTCTAGACTGTTAGGGTGAACCTATATTCATTCCAATTCCCAGTTTGTTTTGCCCTATTGAAAAATCTCTTAGGACCTTTACACATTGCAGCTAAGCTGTCGTTCCACCAGGGCACTTTACGCGACGACTGAAAGGAAGAGATAATTATGCTGTCATGGTAAGAAGAGATCAGATCATCAGTAAGCTGCGTGGCCGCATTCTCCAGTTCACACACTGGGCTGATAAAAGCAGCAACAGGTCTGATTTCTATGCCACAAGCCCCTGAATTTTAGTTGGCTTTCTTAGAACCCAAAGAAGGTCCACAATGTCGAGTCTAATGTGCAGATGATCCGACAGTGAGGCCTCGTCCGGAACACGCCAGTTTGGGGTGGTCCATAAATTACGTGAGGCGATTTTTGCGATTTTTCGACCTCCCTCCCGCTTGGTGAGATTTCGTTAGATTTGGCCGCCAGCTGGATGGAACCTGCAGTCCAAGAAAACTGCAAAAATCTTTATATGAGTGGATAGTAGTCATCAGATTGTGCCTGACGACCTGGGGTGGTAGGACGTAAGTTGCTTCAATCGAGCACTTCATACAAAAATTTTTGAAACACTTGTATGAAGAGTCAGTCGACCTCTTACGTGCTACCACCCCAGAACTTCTATTTAGTCTTAAGCCGAGAATTTACCGCTCGAATTCCCGCCGTATCTAGTCGGACCTGAAAGCAAGGCGCATTAACACTCACATTCGCCCTGGTTCGTGGGTGTTCACGGCGTGAGGCTAGAGACGCCTTAAGACATAAACATATTAGCGCAAAGGCAGTGACGGCAGCCGCCTGTGGGAGAATTTCCCATACATTTAATTTTTCCGCACCGCTAGTCCAAGTTTTTCCAGTCACCAATCTGTTTGTGCTTTTACAGTTTTCGTTGCGGCCATGCACTTGTATTAACAACCTGCTATGCTAAACTGTCGTCTTCGCCTGTGTGTCTGTAGGGAATCATGACGTTACATGTGGCCTGTCAGGCGGATACTTGAAGTCCTCATCCCCAGTCACATTGAGTATTGTATTGCCTTCATCGGGCCGTGCCTGCGGACCTGTCCTGGCGGCGGCCTGTAAGTGAATGTGGGTCGTTAGTAAAGAAACAGGTTTTACTTAATTTAATCCAGTTTTCTAGCAATTTTACACTGTTTCTTGAGAAAAACAAATTACGTGATATTTGCCGCAACCCCCCATCTCCCCAAGTGAGATTTGCTGAGATTCGGCTCGACCCCCCCTCTAAATACCTCACGTAATTAATGGACGACCCCTTTTCAATGCTGTCGGGGAGCATCCCCTATTTGCAATATCTGTGTTATTCATAACCCAGTAGGACCGGTAAGCTTACAGAAGTACTGAAATCAGCACTTACTGGTAAGGGGAAGGCCTTACCACACCCCTTACATAAGTGCTTATTTTTACACACGATGTCATAGGAGGTAAGGCCTTACTTTAGTACTTACCTTAAGTACTTATAGAACTGCTCATCTGTAAGGGGTATAGTAAGGCAGCAAATGGAACATGGCAAAAAGAAATATTCATGGGCGCCTGTGGATATGTGATCCGGTATCGAAATGCTTTTATTTTGTTCATCTTTTACAAATGCCTTTTTTTTCAAGCCCGAGAGTGGCTTTCTAAGCAGTCCCCCAACTAAATTCTCCACTTCTCCAAAGCTGCTTGTCCTCCGTATCGAATGAGAGCCGGGCTATTGAGTATGCTAAGGTCGCATTTTATGTCGACGAATATAATTGCCCGTTTTCTTTTTTTCTATAAAATTTATGAAAACTCCAGGAAAGCTCCCTTGAGTCATCGGGCAGATTCTCACTTGTTTGGGTATAATTCTGGACTACACCTTATGGTGCGTCCACACTACGCGGTCTTAGGTCATACGCGCTTTTGCCTCTTTTTTTCATATAGAGTTTAATGGCTTTTTTTGTGATATATTTAATGGAAAAGGCAGCACGGCCAAACGACACGGACAAAAGGTTGTGCTTAAAAAGGTACATTTTACGTCCACACAATACGGGCTTTTCAGAAGCGCGTACGGCCTTTCATATGAAAATTCATTAGTTTTCTCAATTTGCTCACGATTTAAAGCTCATGCGCGCTTTTGTCTGAGGCCGTACAGCGAAAAGCGCGTGGGATCCAAGTCCGCATAGTGTGGACGGCCCATTACCATCTGCCTTCTCTTGTAAGGGGGTTTGTAAGGGCTCATCTAGCACCAAGAAAATAAAGGGTACCCCTTACCAGATGAGTACTTATTTCAGTGCTCCATCGGTAAGGCCTTCCTAGAATTCCTGCTGGGAACTCACCATTTTCGTATACATCGGTACCCCCCAATTGGAGTGGTGAGCATTTGTATCACAGCCGATGAGAAAGTCCCGGTTCGTCTGGCGACAGAACTCAATCCGTTCTTGGATCTCCTGGGGTGGCACCACTGACATATAGAATGGACTGCTTATGAGAAATTTTTCATGGCACCAATTTGTTCCATAGGCTACAAACCTTTTTTCACTCCATGTAAACACCGGAATCACTTTTGAAATTTACATTTTTTTAAATACGTACGTAAAACATTAAAACAACACAAATATTTTGTTTAAAAAAATTAATAAACACTATTTTCACTTTTTCACTTTTTAAAATGCCTTTTTTTCATTAATTTGCAAATTTTATGGGTATCTGATTTAAGTTCTTAACGCCTGTCTTAGCAACTGACATTCTGTCCGGGGGCTTATGGGGAAAAGAGCAAAAGATATAAACATCACTATACCCGTCTATTTTTTTCTAATTGATTTTATTTCTGAGTGCTTCTGTCAGTTTGGGGGCTTATGGATGAGCGAGCGACTATACCTTTTTGGTGCCATCGGTTTGTATGGGAATAATTGCTGATGAGCAGTCCATTATTATATGTCAGTGGGTGGCACTATTGCTACATCCTACGGAAAGTAGGCGAACGTACGAACGATTTCTTGGAATCCGTTGGCGGTGGGAGCCACTGACATATAGAATGGACTGCTCATGAGGAATTTTTCATGGCACCAATTTGTTCCATAGGCTAAAAACCTTTTTTCACTCCATGTAAACACCGGAATCACTTTTGAAATTTACATTTTTTTAAATACGTACTTAAAACATTAAAACAACACAAATATATTTGGTTTAAAAAAATTAATAAACACTATTTTCACCTTTTAAAATGCCTTTTTTTCATTAATTTGCAAATTTGATGTGTATCTGATTTAAGTTCTTAACGCCTGTTTTAGCAACTGACGTATGTCAAAATCCGGGGGTCTATGGGGAAAAGAGCAAAAGATATAAACATCACTATACCCGTCTATTTTTTTCTAATTAATTTAACCTGATTTTATTTCTGTCAGTCTGATTTTACTTCTGAGTGCTTCTGTCAGTTTGGGGGCTTATGGATGAGCGAGTCGACTATACCTTTTTGGTGCCATCGGTTTGTATGGGAATAATTGCTGATGAGCAGTCCATTATTATATGTCAGTGGTGGGAGCCCTAAACGAGATCGCCACTGGATCTCTAGAAATAAAGTTGGTTGACAGTTACAGGGGTACCAATCTACTTTTAAAAAGAGCATGTAGCATGTAGCTATCTCATAAAAGTAAGTAAGTGAATGAGATTAAGCCCAAGTGTGCACCTTGCAGGCTTCCCCTTTCATTTCGCTCGCAATGTCCGCAAAAGTTCAGTAAATTAAACAAAGATATAATCATTTTGCATTCTCATCATACCCTTTGATTCCTCCCAGAACGACTCTGAATTACACCAGATTACAACCGAGCCTCGAATCCGAGAGATTAAGCTACAAAATTGCCAACGATTCTGCAAACTCACTCGGCCATAAAGTGCTGAAGCCCCCTTAGCTGTCCACGGTTCACCTGCAACCATTCAATAAAACACCTTTTATGCCTTTTATGCTACTTAGCCACCTTAATGGGGCTCCATCTGAATGCTGGCTTCATCTATCTATGGAATAATCTTCGAGAAGATTAGCGCTGCTCGTAAATATTTACATGGTGCGTTGTCTGCAGACACTGGCTTAGCATATCAAGCGCGAGTTGAAGTGTGCCTCGCATGCGCAAAGACAGCTTCATGGATTTTGATGGAATTCCTTAAACTCGATTTTTTTTCTTTGGACGCGAAAACGGAGCGATTTTTGCGGGTATTTAAAGCGTTCAGAATTTGACATAACGTGAAGGCATTTAATGTTGAGCAAAATATTCATAAAGGTATGACGAGCGAATAAACCACAAAGGAAAAGGCCGACAGGTGAACTAGCTTTGTCCAGGGATTTTTGGAAGCGTTTTTTCGAATGTAATTGTCGCAAACTTTCAGCTATAAAATGTCTATGCAAATAGAACTACTACTCCGGAAAGTGCAGACACAGCGCAGATATTTCAATTGAAGGCTAAAATTTGAATTTCATGTCACTTCTGCTCTTGCGAATGTTCAGTAGTTACATTTATTCATTGTCATTGAAGAGCATTGCCATTTTCGTTGTGGAAGCGGTGAATATATACATATATTGTCTTTTTTAGTTGTAGAGACTTTAATCGGTTTAGGAGAACATAATTGCGTTGGCAGGAAATTTGTCCGGAAACCATAAAGATATGTCCGTGTATATTAGAACTAACATAGCTGCTCTACGCCAATTGCGATTTTTTCTTATTTTACCTACTTTTGCCTTCAAACGACTTGTTATACTCTAAAGTTGCAGGCTAAGGAGGTATTTTTATTTTTACTTACATCCAATGCGATACTTCTTCGATGTTAATTCACACCTCAAGAGCTGGGCCCACTGCATTGTCAGTGTTAGTTTTCTATAGAAATGTCCGTCCATACCATAACAGCTCCTAAACGAACTACCTGTACCGCACTATGTTAACTGCCTACGTTAGCTGCGTGCCTCACTCCTAAAGGCGCATCCAAGTGAGTCATTCCGAAGCCAGATAGACGTGAGCACCAAACGAAACATAGTCATCCTCCGTCCATGGTAGACCTAAAATCCAAATTCCATAACAGAGGTCCCTGTGCCTTCCTGACCGCATCCACAACACATTCCTATGGAAAATCGGACCCCGGCACTGCCGAACAAGTGCGTACCGTAGAAAACTCCCTAGAATACATACAGATAATCTTGACAACCTGCTAGAAAGTAGAAAGCGCGTTGAACAACGTTGGCACAAAAGCTATCTAGGTGAGCTTGGCGGAATTCGGATTCCAGTGTAATAAGGACGACGTGCCGTGTCACACTCCAAATAGAAGTAATCTTTCTTCAGACGGTTCCCTAGCACAGCTGGGACTCCACACCGTTAATGCACGAACAGGACATCACGTCGGTGAAAAAGAAATCATAGCAATGGAATTATCGAAATGCAAGATATCAGTTGCTGTGCTATCGGAAGTACAACTTACCGGATCCGGGACATTGACGATCGTCCGGCCAACATTCGACGAAGCGACAACGCTTTACTACATATTTCGGTGGTGAGAAACTAGAGGCCGGTGTCGTGTTTATGATCGATCGACGGGCTGCCAGTAGCGTTATCGCATTCCAACTGATATCCGAGCGTTTGGCGGTTATAATCACAGGTGGAAAGATCAAGACCCATATCGTATCCGTTTATGCGCCAACCGAGACGAATTTACGATCAGTTTCAACAGATGCTGGATGCCATACCTTGAATCGAATTAATCATACTCGCGGGGGACTTTAATGCATATTCAAGTGCAGGTCGAAACGTACCGCAAACACCAATTCACCTGGCGAAATCCATCCAACAAGCACTCGGCAATGTTAGACTACGTTTTGGTCAACGCAAGATTCCTATCGACGCTCAAAGATGTATAATTGTTTTCAAACCTCGTGACATCCCGCGCATATTCCCCAGCTAAGCTCTTAAAAATGTTTAAAAGTTCAGACAAAAGCTTCAGTTAACTCCTCCCATCAAATCACTTGTTGCCATGTAATCAGTCGCGACTGCGTATTGCTACCGGGAGGTGTATCTTTCTGGGGCTTCAATGATTATTCAAAAAAATTTACAAATTATGACTGAAAAACACCCGTTTTTATATATTTTTTTATTTTAAGGTTTTTATATTTTACACATATGCCACAGAAATAATTTGTAGTAATTTCTACTAAAAAATACGATATTTGTGTTTTTATCACTTTGATTACTAGATTTTTGACATTTTCCGCCAGTCGCAAGCGCGCTTCTGTCTGGGGAGGTTGTGTTGCTTGCGGCTGCGGAGAACTCTCAATTTATGAATGAAAATGCTCATATCTTTAAAAGAAATTTTTCCAGCAATTCTTTTAATTTATTTTAAATTTAGGGATGAGAAATATTTAGCATAATTATAGTAAAATTATGCTTATTACGATGGATAAACTGCCTTTGTTGAGCAGGAGTTTTACATGTATTTAAAAGCTCTGCTCAATACATATAAAGATTACTTAACTTTATTCATCCGGCATGCGCACATCCCTTCCCAAATTATTTTGTTGAGTTTTTTCTGCGTTTGTTGCCTTTTTAAGTTAAAAGAGGGGAAATGATAGAACAAAATTAATGAAATTGGGCAACGAGGTGCGCAGAACTCTTCAAATTATTTGTGTCATGGCGTTTGAAAACTTCTATACATGCAATGCGTTGACCCGATCGCGAATCGGACCATTATCTTGTTCGAAAGAAATTACAGATGCGATTACAAAGAGCGAAGAAAACGGCGCCGAAGATTGAACAAAAAAATTCGTTAGAAAATGAAATCGGAACGAGAAGCATACTGGAATAACGTAGCGGCGACATGGAAGAAGCGGCGTCGAGGCACGAGTGCTGGATGCTGTACTAGACAATCCGGCGGTTAGGCGGCAAAACAGCATCAACAAACGACAACATAAAAAAATCGGATAGAGCTTTTACGGCCCCTCCCCATGGGCGCCTGCAGGGAGAATTCTTCCACCAGTTGTACAACCACGATCCGCCACAAGGTCCAGCACCCGAACCGCCGAATATTGAACAGCCGACGAATAAGTTTCTTGATACCAAACCGACAATTATCGGCAATCAAATCGCTGAAAAGTGGAAAAGCGCCGGGAATAGATCAACTAACCGCCGAAATGATCAAAGCCGTAGGTGATGTCTTTACAACAATCCCACGTCTTCATAACAAACATATGGAATTTGGATCGTGTCTCGTCAGGGTATAAGTAAGTGATCGTTGTGCCGATTTTGAAGAAAGGCGACAGTCGGGTATGGAACAATTATCGCGGTGTTAGCCACCTTTCCATCATCGAAGAAACATAGAGAGCAAACGAGTCGGAAAGAAATTAAATCTCACAGGGTGTCATCAAAGACTGTCCTGGATTTTCTCCTATCTCTGAAATCCCTCAGCAGGAACAAAAGTGTCATGCTGATGTGGATTCCGGGCCGTGGAGGTCACATTGGTAATGAAATTTCCGACAGCCTGGCTAGAGTAGGGGCAAACTCATCACCTATCATTCCGCAACCTTTCTGTAGCTTAGCAAGCTGCCACGTAAGAACGGCTATCTCAAATTGGGTCATCCCGCTGTTTCTTCATAGCTAGACAAGGACCCAGGGTGCTCGTCAAGCTAAAAGATTCATCCAAATCGATAGAGCTAAAGCGGGAAAACTTTTAAATCACAGGAGGTGGGAGCTAAAAATAAAAGCAGAGCTTCTGACAGGCCGCTGTTCGCTTAACTACCATCTAAACAAAATGGGACTGGTAGCCAATTGTAGCTAACGAAACTGCGGAGCACGGGGATGGCACAATAGAACAACAAAATAGGCCGTAGTGCCCGCCAAGGCGTCCCTCAACAAGAAATAGAAATAGAGTCAGAAAGAACAAGCGGGATTTTGACCACATCGAGGATGCATTGATCAATATTCGCTCTCCATCAGCTAAAGGAAGAAAGAATTCGTTGCGGCAAACGAACTGTCGTCATTTTCATCGATTTCAAATCCGCTTTCGATTGCATCGATTGGAACAGCTTGTGGAGAGCCTGAGAAACTGGCCACGTGCCATTGAAAATCATCCAACTTCTGCAAGCGTTGTGTCTTATACGAGGAACTCCCGATTCAAACAGGTGTCCGACGAGGAGACGTCACTTCGCCGCTTCTCTTCAATGCTGTGATCGACGGGATTATGGGTGAAGCATTCGAAGGTCGGAGTTCGATACGACAACAACTTGATGTTCCCAGACGATAGCGCCGTCTTCGCCGACACGGATGCCGAAACAACGGATATCTTACACGACATTCTCCGCATCTCTCGGTCATACCGGTTAAAAAACAATGCGTAAAAGAACAAAGTGCTCACAAAGGACGAATCGAAAGCCAGTGTCTACCTCGATGAAACCCAAATCGAACAAGGTCCGATGTTCAAATAATTGGGACCATCGGTTGAGGAAAAGAAAGTGGCATCGACGGCAGACATTCCCAGCCGTATCGGCCAGGCCTCGCTCAATTGGGGCATATGAAAACGAACAAATATTACTACCAAGTGGAAAGTACGTCCTTCCGATTCTTCTTTATGGACCGGAAACGTGGACACTGCAAAAACCGGACGTCAAGAAGCTCGAGATCTTCCAAATGCGATGCTTGAGGCAGATTCTCGGTGTCTCACTCCTCGATCGCCTTCGAAACGAGACAGTTAGACAAAGATCCGATCAACAGACCCTGATCGAAGAAGAACTGCTTGGACCGCCAGCTAACAGATCAACGAAAAAGTATATCAAATCCTTTAAGACGCAGTTAGTAAATGAGTATATGATTTTGTCGTGTATCAATACGCTGCAAAACACAATTAGTGAAAATAAGTATTTTCGGTCAACTCTCCAAGTTGTTAGTGTATACCTAGATATAAACCATAGTAATATTAAGGGCGATAAATATGAGAAGTAAAAGTTATTAGTTATTAAAATAATCAGTACTTTGAAAGTTTTAAAGCACAAGAATTGTAACGTCTAAGAAAAGAAAAATATTTCCTGCTCGGCTGGCCCAAGAGATGGCGAAATTAGTCAAGTAAGCATTTTTGTACACAGATCTTAACAACGGTGTTAATCGGTTTGATTGATAACAACGACAGTGGGGGCAGTTATCTGTGTATGTACATACGGGATTAATTATGGTTACTTAAGGCCGGTTTCGCAGTCATACTTCAGTTTTCACTTAAGTTAAAATTAAGTTTCTTCTTCTTCTTACTATTATATTTTTTCCTTACGGCAGCACTTCAATATGGTAAATAATGAACTTAAGGCCCCCATACACGGTCAAATTGGATGTACATCGAAGGGCGGATGTACAACCAAAACTATCGATTGTGGGCCGGTCGGCCGATCAAAATACGTTGGGCTTATGGGTTTGATGAAAATCTGGTTGTGCATCCAATTTGACCGTGTATGGGGGCCTTTACAATAGCCCAACTTTACAGGCCCCCATACACGGTCAAATTGGCTGTACATCGAAGTGCGGATGTACAATCAAAACTATCGATTTTGAGCTGGTCGGCCGATCAAAATACATTGCGCTTATGGGTTTGATGAAGATCTGGATGTACAACCAATTTGACCGTGGGGGCCTTACATCTAAAATTTCCTTTCAATCTCGCTTTCCTTGAAATGTCTGGCAATCAACTGACGTTTGAATTTTCTATGCACTATATCTAGAAAAACTGCCACTAAAGTTATACTTAAGTAAATCTTAAGTTGCAACTGTGAAACCAGTATGTACACTTAAGTGTAATTGTGAAACCGATCACACTAAGGCCACATCCAAATTTTACTTGAGTAAGATATTGAGTGAACAATTTCAGCGAGTGAACTTTAAATTTTTTCTAAACTAAAACTAATTTCGTTGATTTAAAATTAAAATATTGCTGAAGCAACGAAGAACATAGTAATATTAAAATAGTGTCAATATTATATAATAGACCATTTTTCACTCAGATTGCCATGCAAAATGAATTAATGGCATTTCCTTTAGCTGCGTTCTTTTTACACCGTGATCCCACTCAGATCTTTAACTTTCAAGCAAACCAACAACAACAACTTGATCCAAAAAAGATTTGGATCAAAATCTGTGATACAAAAATAGCTTGTGTAACAACCATATCCAAGACACATCTCATTGGAAAATCCAGAGCTTTTATAATTTTGTTCTGTTTTCTTTCATTTTAAGGGTTGGTAGCTCTGCAAAATTTCATAAATTTATTTGAAAAAATGATTGATCCAAGTCCGTTCTTTTATGCTCGGCTGATCTGATTTGGATCACGGTGTAAAAAGAACGCTGCTATTGCTGCTGTTGTTATTGTTGTATTTCTGTTGACGTTGATTGCCCTCCTTCATGTCCAGGTTGATCTTTGTCCTGCAATGAAATAGTAATTAGGATGCCCTACTGTAGTAGGGTGATCGATTTCTATCATAGTTAGATTTTCAAACATATGTATTGCACTTTCCATATCCTTTTCGAATCTTGGCCAGTGCATCTTTTGGTATGAAAAAGTATGCACTTCACAATATTCCTTCTATGGAGGAAGTGTAGTTCTATGGAGTCATCAGGGAGTTGTTATATTATTTCAAGTCCGTAGTGGTAACTCTCCGTCGAGTGTTTTTCTCACCCCATGGTCAGAGTTTTCTTCAGGGCTTGTGAAAGATGTCCCAAAAATATTGACTTCAATAAATCCACTAACCCGATAATATTCCCCGAATGTTCTCTTAATAGGCGTTCTTCCTTCAGCCTGGCCCATAATCTGCAAGTCCTAGATTCCCGTGCTTAACTACAATTCGTTTACGAGTCGACTTAACTGGCCTGAACAAAGTACAAAACCGCGCTTTCAAGCCTATTGGTGACGACGATTTTTGTTAATATTTTCCTCTACTGGTTTCAAAATTATACTCTTAATTATATAAAATCGTCATCTGTTCACCCCTTAACAATTCGCAAAACGTGCCAACCTAAATTTGAATTGCAGCATATTTTTTGTCTCTCAAAAATCACTTACACTTCCTGAAATCATACCTCCATAAGCCATGCAAATTCCCAAGTGAAATTTTGCGATCTACCACGGTCCCGAAACCAGCCTAGCAGCCACCGATCACACTTCGATTATTCAATCTCGTTTAAAGTCAGCATCAATCATCTGGAAAGAATTCGGACAACACCTATCGGATCAGTAGGCCCACGTGAGTGAAAGTTCAATTACAATTGATTAACTGCTGGACGCGTAATAGAGCTATTAGAACCGCAAATGCGATCGGATGAATTCAATAAACCAAACTGTCCAGCGGACTGCGAGCGGACGCCCGATCCACTAATCTAGATATAAAATGCATCGATCGCGATTTTCGTGATCACGATCGCCAGCTCCCGGGGGCCTCTCCGGAGGGCATCTCCTTCGCCGGCCAGCGCTCGCTATGTCGAAATGCGTTAAAGGCGATTAAATAAATTCATCTAATATGTAAATAATTCTTTATAATTGCAGTAATTTCAGCGTTACAATATAAAGTGGAGCTGGCAAAACCTGCAATTAAAACCAAAGTGTTTTGAGGCTCGATTTTCTTAGAAGTGCTGCGACATGACTTTAATCACGGGCTAGACCTGCTCCTGCGCCAAAGTGCCGAAGCCTATCGAGAAATTTTTCATGTTATGTAACAGAAAACACTGCAGGCCGATGCAGTTTTTGCATTTTGCATTTTGCATAAATCCAACGGGAAGCTCAGATTGTTGCGCGCCGGACAGTGCTGTACTAGCAATTACCTCGTTTTCGAAATTGACAATTTTATTTCACGCTGCTGCAGTGCAGTTTTTTTGGGGGCGGGTTTATTTTTGTGGTAGTTTTTTAAGTAAAACTTCTTTAGGGACGTTTGCTTAAAAAATTTACATGAGAGTGAATCGATTTCATTCGCATAACGCGTAACGCTCTCACACATTGAAAAATTGTCAAATTTTTCGTATAACGCTGGGAAATGAGGCGGACAGGGCACAAGAGACCAACAAACTCGGAGCTGCGCCCCCTTTGTACTGTCGACCATCTATTATTTTTTTGAAATATCGAGCAGAAGCTCTAGTCGAAAGATAGAGAGAAGAGAGAGAGAAGTGAACGAAGGAACTGTCACAACCTAGCCGCGGTATTTTATTCCACCTACTCCCAACCATTTCATGACCCTGACATCGGGACAACTCGCTGGCAGGGCCGGCTTTAGGTATTTTGGAGCCCCGTTCGAGATATTTTTATGCGCCCTCAACCTTTTCGACATTTTCTTTTAGGTAGGTTACCTATATTATTTTGCACAAATTATGCAATGTAAAAATAAAAGATGGCCTTACAACGGGCGAACACTGACCACTTCGGAGGACGTACGGGCCAAACTTGACCGAAAGATTTAAATGACCAAGAATTGAGCTGTTCACCTGGGCACTGGTCTATGGTTAATTCACGGTAATTGTGATGTCAACAGGGGTATAAAGTTTTTTGTTAAAAGGATTTTTTTGTTGTGTGAGAAGCATATACAACATTTGTTGACGAGTTCGTTCTTTGCATATTCTGTCCGATGAGGGTATTCTTTGAGCATTTTTGTATACCTATTGTGTCGAACTTGCTTCTATCGGAGAGGAACTGTACGTTAACGGTATCGTTTAAGACGGCCAAAGTAAAGCAAGAGATAAGCAATTGCCTCCTATGTGAAAGCGGCATGAGTTCCAACATCTTGAGTCTGTCCGTGAAGAGTTGTAAGCTGCACAAATAGAGCTGGTCGTATAGGTTTCTCAGAGCCAAGAAGGTAAATTTCTTCTATACTGATTCCAACCTACAGCTACTTACTTGAAATGTAGGGTCGCAGATCGAAAGTTATCGAATTCTTGGGCTCTCTAATCTATAAAACCAAGAATCATTTTCTGAAAACTCTAAATTGGGGTGATTTTTTTATTATTTTTAAAGGAATATTTGAAATAAGCAGGATTACAATAACATCATGTGATGGTATTGAACATGGTCCCAAGTACTGACAAATTTTAATTAAAATCAACATATCTTTGCCCGTTCTCGGTGTCTATGAGAACCTAAACATTTAAATTATCTCTCTTTAAATGATGCATATTGCCCCGCCTCGGTATCTGAACATTTGATGACAATATTGTCTTGATGAGTATCGATATTACAAACATAAAACAAGAAACACAAAAACAAATTAAAGAATTTGTCAGCAAACATGCAACAAATTTCTTGGGGACATGAATATTGTTTTCTGCCGTTTGTCATAGTCGAAAAAGAAAGTAGAGAACAATAGAGGATCCTATACCTCTCTCAATTGAACTCACAAGCAGGGTTGGAGGGATCTACAACTTCTGGTGAAGCTCGTGTGGCTCTTAAGAGCTGCTATTGCCCAGCACTGGTTTATTGACAAAAACTGAAGATGAAAATTATTGATGAAAACTGAAGAACATATAATAAAGCGCCCTTGCCAGCTGTCTTTTACTTTTTTTTCAAACACAACCTTTGTCTACTTCTATGCATAACCGGGGTTGTGTCTCGTATTGTGGAGATATTATCGTTTAATAACTAACTGAATGAACTCATTACTGGATCGCGGCGGCGCCCTCAGGGACATGGCGCCCTAGGACGGTCGCCCGGGTTTGCCCACCCCTAAAGCCGGCGGTACTGCTCGCTGGAGTGGTGTGCCTCCTGAAACGAGTTGAATCTCATCAACCAACCGATGACATGCGCTTGGTGGAGCGGGGAAGGACAAGGGGAAGCTATGACAGGAGGAATCAGGAATGTAAAGAGGGAAGAAGAAAGAAGGAAAATTATGTAAGGTGGGAAATTGAGAAAGGCGAAGGACCGTAGCGCTGCCGGGAATCGAACCCGGGACCTCTGGGATAGTAGTCAGGCGCCTCACCCCTAGACTACCAAGGCCCCAAACAGTGTGCGCAACAGTTACAATACACTCTGCCTTACTGCATAGATTTTCTGGCATGTTAGCTACTTTGTCTCCCAGACTCTCAAAATTCCCCATTAGAGGTGAATTATTTCATTGTGGCTGAGCACGGTATACAGAAACAGAAGGTAATGTAAAAGAAACGACAGCTTCGAATACCGTAAAAAATGGGCGCCTAGTGACGTCATCCCCAACGCAGAAACAACAACCGCAGCTTAAATTTTATATGGAAAGCGAGTCCCACGTGACGTCAGCGCTAAAATACTGTTTACGATGCGGGATCCCGTCACATTTTTGCGGGTAATTCGGGACTGGAGATGCGGGATTCGCGGGATTTGGGCAGTAGATCTGTTTTAAAAACCGCGACTTAAAAGAGAAAAACTAGCAATATTGAAAAGTATTAAAAAAATAGAGTTAGGCCCTCCGAACATGAGTCGACTGTTTTGCAATGTCAGCTGCACGCGCAACTGTTTCGTGATCTTGCCCGTGTACGGAAGTGAGAATCCATACACTGGTCGACAGAGACGAGGCCGATTTGAAACTAGTTTGAACTGCTTGCGTGCGCCTGTTCTTGCCGGTCTGAAGCGATTTTAGTTGCGTAGTTCTATTTCATCTGAGCGACTAAAAACTATCTGGGCACAGAACACCGATTGATCCAAAATCAGACGTGCTCGTGTGTGAACAAAGGTTTCATTTTGTTTACAAACTGGTTGTGCGCTTGATTATTTGGGACTGCAAATCAGTCGACGCCGCAAAATATTTAAATTCGTTAGTTGAAGATATCTTCCTACTAAGCAATAGAGTAATAACACCAAATCGTTTAAGTATATTTAAGGGCGTGTATCCGAACGCGATCAATTACTGAGTTTCCATGCAGAGTTTACCCTGGGTTAACTCAGAGTAAGCACCCATAACCGAGTTTAAAAGAGATTTCAACCAGAGTTAAATCCGAGTTATACGTTATGGAAACAGACACAGTTAGGAGTATTCTTTAAAAAATTCCAACTATGCTCAACTCAACGAAAATGGGTAGTTTGAACAGGATTCACGCACACAACTAAAAACAGTAGACTGGCAAAGGAACAAAAGAGCAAGTGGTACGCCTCGCTGGCAGAAGAAACTTTATATTTAATAAATAATTTTAAAGAAAAATCTATAATAAAATTTTTTGTACACAGGCTGAAAACTCGTTGAGTTAAAGTACGTTGAGTTTAAGTGTCATTTCAACTCATCCACAACTCATCAATAGAAACTCGGTAAATGAAAACGCGGGTTGAGTTAAGTTTCGGTAAATACAAGAAAACTACACTAACCACGTCGGGCTAAGCCGGGTTTTCATATTTGTTTGGTTAAGTGCGTTTACTGCACATATATGAACGGAGTCCCGACGTAAAATTACTTATCTGTTCTCTTCGACCCAGAACCGTCATGGAAACAGCATCGAGGTAACTTGAGGGAAAAGGCCTTCGGTAAACTCAACGAATACTCTACCTAGGCTCGTGGAAACATAGTAAATGTCAAATTACCCTACACCTACGACAGAAGATTCCCAAAGTACATGGATTGTACGGGGATTACCCTCGCGGTTAATTGTATTGTATGTCAAATAAACTACTGAGTCAGTCAAAGTATTCAGGCCAATTCTAAACTACCCGGGATTGATTCCGCTGGAAAATTCTTACATCGCTAGCATAAACTCTGCTGTAACAGAGAGTAACTTCGAAATTACAATGTATGCTACTATGTATGAAAATTCCAGCGTAGTTTAGAATTGGCCTGAATTGGTACCACGACATATAGAGCCTCACTTGATGCAGTTTTTAAGCGATTTTTAGACCAGTTTCAATCAAAAATATTTCAGTTATTATCTTTTCGTTTTTAGGTTTTTAATATAAATAGGAATTCTTAAATTTTGAAATTTTTAAATAGTTCTTTGATACAAGCAGAGTCAGTAGACTCGTCACTATACTTCCTGCATGTGTTGTTGGCCTGACTTTTCTCAAAGCGTACTGTATATCCGACAGACTTTCCACTATATCTATTGCATATTACGAGCTGTTGGGCACTAAAGTTTTACTTCTAAAGTGTGGTCTTAAGCACACTCAAATTTTTTTTCCTTCGAGAAACACCTGAAAATTAATTTTACCAAAAGTGATGCTAATTGGAAATTATCCACAAAAACAAACAAACATCAACAAATACAATAAACTCATCTACCGGAAAATTCCTAGTTAACAGCAATCAGAAAATTGCTGCGTCATTGCTGTTTATGCAAATGTCCAGACCCCAAATGAACCGCCCAAGTCTGGTCGCGTAAGACTTTCGCAGTGAATCCGTCCGCTGGTACTCGAGCGTAGCAAATCGTAAATAATTTTAATTAAATCAATTCGTTAAATTCACCATTTCTGAATGGCTATCAAATACCTGAAGTTGTCCGGTAAAAGTATGAAACAATTCCGAAACTGAAAGTTAAACCAGCATCGGCGAGACCACTATTCCGGGCGAGAGTTCAACCTCCTGCATCGATCGCCGGGACTCACGGAGAGCGACATTAGTTACTTGTGATTTATTGCCAAGATCCGCAACGCGTAATCCTATCACGCGTGCGCCAACTCGTTAAGTTGTTAGTCACCTTAAGCTTCTTCGTTTGCCTCTTCTTCATTCTCGATGCTCGAAGTTCGGCGGAGCGGTAGACCAATGAAAACAGCGCGATGCTCAAATTATGCAAGAATGACGACACAAACAAGAAGAAAACATGCAAAAAATTTAGCGTCGGAGTCTGCGCATAGCATAACTTCCATGTTCGCATAAATTATGGCGTTATGCTGTAAGAATAATCTTCGATGGCACGCCCTCAAGGTTATGCGGCAATCACTGACCACAGCTATTCCGGGCCCCGGAATTGGGGCAAATTTCGGTTTGAACTTGTTTTATTTTTTTACCACAATTCCAGATCCGATAAAGTGGATCCGAAGTGTTTATTTTATTAAGTTGATTAATAAGTTCAAAGCCGACGGGTCCAGGAAGCCAGTTGCCCGGTGAATTTTTGAAAGGGTCCTGCGCAGGTGGCCTAAATATTTCTTTTTCGTAACGTGGGCGATGTCTGCTTTAGTGAAATTTGTAATTGGAAATTTTTGGTTGGAATTTTGGATTTTTAAAACGGGACTAAACTTGGGACTAAAATTTGAAAATGATTTAAATTATTGGAGAAATCTATAAAAACTAAGATTTTTAAAGTACAATTTAGGCCTATTGTGCGTATAGGTTACATTCATTCCCTTCCTCTATTAGGTACAAAGGTATACATTTATTGTAAAGGCACATTACACAATTTGTTTAGGCACTTGCCTTAACTTCTTCTTTTCTTCTTTAAACTCCTTTAATCCCTCATGGGACATAGGGCGGAAACAGTTGCCCTCCAGCGGACTCTGTTTTGCGCGACAGCGCTCAGCTCCGACCAGGATCTCCCAGTTGTTGCGGTTCTTCTAGTAGGGTTCTCCTCCAAGCTGTTCTAGGTCTTCCGACTCGACGGGATCCTTGCGGATTCCAGTCAAGGGCCTCTTTGGCTAGATTTTCGTTTTCGCGTCGCAAGGTGTGGCCAACCCAATTCCATTTCCTTCGCCTGATTTGGTCGTCTATCCTTTCTTGGCCGGCACGGCGCCAAAATTCTTCGTTTGAAATTCTATCTTGCCAGCGGATTTTTAGGATACGACGAAGGCATCTGTTGATGAAGACTTGTAGGCGCCCTGTGATGAATTGGGTGACTTTCCATGTTTCGCAACCATACAAAAGAACTGCCTTAACGTTGGAGTTGAACAGCCGCAATTTGGTGTTAGTTGAGATCTCCGTTGATCTCCATATGCGGGACAGGCATGCATATGCGCCTCGTGCTTTGTTTATTCTGGAACTTACGTCTTCTTCTGCCCCACCATTTTCGGTAATAACACTACCGAGGTAGCAGAATTTATTTACCAGTTCCACGTCACGGTTATTCAGCGCTGTCCGTTCAATGGTGTTTGCATTTATCCGCATTTCTTTAGTTTTAGTCGGATTTAGCCTTAAGCCTGCTGGACTACTTTCTGTTGCCAAATTGTTCAACATGTTTTTGAGGTCCTGGTGTCTGTGAGCCAGCAAACAGATATTATCGGCGTAGTCGAGGTCCTTAAGGCGGTCTACCAAACCCCATTGTATGCCGCCTGTTCGATTATCTAGAGCGCCGACAAGGATGTCATTTATTACTATAAGAAATAGTAAAGGCGAAAGTAGGCATCCTTGTCGTACTCCTGAGCTCACCTCAAAGCTGTCGGATAATTTTCCATTATGGAGAACTCTGCATTTGGAATTGTTATATAGGGCTTTTATCAATTCTATTATTTTATCAGGCAATCCACGTCGCCGTAGTGCCTGCCATATAAAGCTCCTATTGACCGAGTCGAACGCTTTCTCATAATCTACGAAAGCAAGGTAAAAGGGGGATCGGAATTCAGTAGACTGCTCCACTATTATTCTCAAGGTGTTAATATGATCAATACATGAGCGGCCCTTCCTGAATCCGGCCTGCTGCCTCCTAAGCGTTCGGTCAACTGCCTCACTTATCCTAGATAGTAATATATGGGACAAAATTTTGCCCACTGTAGATAGTAAACAGATGCCTCTCCAGTTGTCGCATATTGTTAGGTCCCCCTTTTTTGGTATTTTGACTATGATACCTTCCGTCCAATCCTCCGGAAAGGTACAGGTGTTCCATGCTATTTCTAGGATTGGCTGAAGCGCATCTGCTATGAGGCTTGAGTCGGCTTTCAACAATTTTGGCGGGATGCCATCTTTCCCAGCTGCTTTACCATTGGCCATCGCATGAATTGCGGTTACTATTTCCGTCTTGGATGGGGCCCGGGTGGTGATTCTTATTGGCTGTGCATTGTTGCTGTTTTCCTGAGGTTCCTGTGTAAGTGTACCATTCAGGGCGGCGAAGAAGTAATCTCTCCATCTTTGGAGTTGCTCTTCGTCGCTGCACAGCAGCCTTCCATCCGCACTCTTAACGGCATGCTTTTTAGTAGAGTGCTTTCCCGAGAGCTGTTTAGTGATTTGGTACAGCACCTTACTGTTGCCTGTGTTTGCCGCGTTTTCCGCTTTTTCTGCGAGCTCGTTTATCTGCTGCCTTTTACCACGCCGGACACTTCTCTTAACCTCCCGGTGTAATTGGGAGTATTCCCGTTCTAATTGGTGACGTCTTTCCGGGTCGTTTGTGGAGTTTACGCTATTTTTGAGGGCCCTTCTGCGTTCTATTTTTTGCCAGGTTGTGTCCGAGATCCAGTGTTGCTGGTTTTTTTGGACATAACCGATGCTTGTTTCCGCAGCCGTCAATATCGCGCCCTTTGTCGTACTCCACAATTCCTCAATATTTGTGTCGTCAGAAACGGTTTGCTGGTTTAATAATTCTAAAAAGTTTCCAGCGAATTCCCGCTTTTTAACGCTCTCCCGCAGAAGGTCTACGTTAAACCGTCTACGGGTTATAGCATCATGTTGCACGTTTCTGATTGCTGCGATTTTAAGGCGAATAGTTGCTACAACCAAATGGTGGTCGCTTCCAGTATCCGCTCCCCTGAAACTCCTGACATCCTCAAGAATAGTTCTCCATCTGCGGCCAACGGCCACGTGATCTATCTGATTTCTCGTTCTACCATCGGGCGATACCCAGGTCTCTTTGTGTATCTTCGTGTATGCCTTAACTGGCAAAACTTAAAAACAATGGCAAAAAGTCGAATATCTTCCACGCCAACCGCCCTACCTCACAACACCTGTAAAAGGCTTTGAAGTGCACTTAGACTTCCTTTACAATCTTGTCCTTAGAATGAAGCAAGGAAATCTTTCAATAATTCATATATTGGCATTATAGTAAGGGGTGGATCGACTTGATGTTGAAAACCGGCAAATCGCCGGCAACTGAACTAAAAGGGTCTCTGGTTTACAATATTACAAGGCTAAGGCTTAAAAGTTCTGCTAAAATCCCAAGGCAATATTTAAAGAACGGCCTAACTTTCGACTGCCAGCGTTATTCGCAAAACTTTACTTAATTTCGTACTGCTCCATGTTGAAGTAGAGAAAAGCATTATAAGCGATACAACGAATTTCCTCTTCAAACCCGAGGGCGAACACACCCTCTTCTGCGGGGTCTTCTAAAAATGAGAGTATTATCGAAGAGATTCCTGAAGCGGGCATGCTATCAAATTGCAAGCTAATGTGCGCGCTACATTGGCATAAACCTACGAAGACTTGACAAGAAAAAAGGGCTTTTACCATTTCCGACAACCAACCGGCAATACAAGCTAAAATGTACCCTGGAACCATGGTATAATAATTACAAGGTAAGCTCGTAAGGGCCCCATGATGTCACTCAAATCAATATCCGGAGACTCTCCTGACCATTTGTATGGGAGTCTTCTGGAGGTGATAGCTGAGTTGGCTCAAGTTTCAGAACAACTCAGGTTCCTAGGGGTCGGTTCGCAATATGATAGGCCGCCTTACCCTAAAAGGAGCAAGACTCGTCGCTGTAGACGAGGAAAAGCTCTCTCATAGTAGTGGTTGGATATTTCACTGCGCAACAGAAGGCCCCACTGACATTATGTTGAAAAGGATATAGGAGTCCAAAACAAGACCCTGAGGATGGACGAGTGGAGAATACCTTCAGCGACCGACAGTACCTGGTGAGCAACCGCGACCATTTCTGCCCCGATCACTAAGGTAGCAGAAACCCCGAGGTTACCAACTGAAGTCTCCGGGAATGAAAGAAATCAGTTGCTCGAATGTCGGGATGGTGATCACTGCATTTTTTGGAATAGTAATACGGCCTCTTTTAATGAGAAGGTGATTCTTTCCACCATCTCAATATCACTGGCGACTAGGGCAAGCTCTAATGACCCACCAGTTGACACAAACAACCGCATAGCTTCCAGAGAGACAACGGGGAAGCAACTCAGGGAGAAAATTCTTTGCTTTTTTGTCGTTAGAGGATGGGCTGTAACCCTAATATCACCACCGAAATCCTCAAGGGACAACCACGATTTAAAAAAAATTTGAAGTGCTAATAACTAAACAATTAAATTCCGAATTACCATCATCAATATTTAATCAATAATACATAACGATCAAAGTGAAAGATTCATTCAATAAATTTGTGACGTGTTTTGGCATGCGAGTGAAGGTGTCATCAACTCCCGCACCGACAGTGATCGAACTGACTGACTGCACAAGTAAGTAAGTTCTTCCCTTCTTCCCACATCCTGATCTCGGCACCGCCGGCGTCAGTGCCAGTATCGGTCAGCTGACGGGATTCTCCTTGCGTTAGGAGGCATAACACTCCAGCAAGGAGTATCCCGATAGCCCCGATGGTCATGACAATGGCAGTGCCGGTTACGACTGAGGTCGACCTTGTGCACATTAAACCTCGATACAAAAATTTTTGTATTGACTCCACAAACATCCGTGGGCTGCAAGCGAATTTCTATTCGGTGATGTGCCATCTCTGTGTATTCTCTCCCCCAATCTTCGCACTAAGTGAAACCCAAATATTACCGAACGATGATTTAGATCGTTTCCAGGTTTCTGGGTACACATTAGTGCACAACCTCTCCCCTCATAGGGGAATCGCCATTTATATTAGGAAAGACGTAGCCTTCCAGAAGGTGTACAATAGTACAACTCCTGAGTTCAACCATCTCGGTCTTAAAATTTTACTTCCAAAGCACGTCATTTTCTTCTGTTTTTTATACAGGAGTCCTAATATCAGTAATGAAGCTTCCTCTTTAGCATTTGACGCTATCTCTGAACGTATCTCCGGTTTTTTATCCTCCCATCCGGACTGTGAGATCATTGTTGCGGGTGATTTCAACGTTCACAACGTAAATTGGCTGAATTACTCAAATGGCACCAGTGTTTCTGGCAGGGATGCCGAGCTCTTTGCTGAGACAAATAACCTATACCAAATTGTCAACGGTCCTACGCGTATTCCTGACACTGCAGGTCAAGGACGCCACCTCCTTGACCTTTTTCTTACCTCGCACCCAACAAAATACTCCGCCGAAATCGACTCTCCTCTGGGCAACTCAGATCACTGTCTAATCAGCGCCCACTTCCCATATCGACCTCCTACCCCAACAACGCCAGCTCCTAGGAGAACCGTTTGGCATTATGGGAAGGCCAACTGGTGGGGGCTGATTCGCTTTTTTCAATCTACTGACTGGGATCTATGTTTCCAGAACCGTGATGTCAACTTTGCCGCCCTCTGTATTACCAACATTATATTGGCTGGTATGCACCTATTCATTCCTCATTCCTCCAAATCCATAAAGCCTAGGCAGCATGGATGGTTTAATCGGGAATGCATGAATGCAATTAAAACTAAAGAAGCCGCCTACAGAGAGTACAGACATTCTCCGAGCGAACTATCTAGACGTGAGTACATCAGGTTGAGAAATTCCTGTAAATCCACCATCAGGAAAGTCAAGGAATTATACGACGTCAGGCTGAGAAATAAACTCATTAACTCCACTGCTGGCAGTAAAAATTTTTGGTCCTTGGTAACCTCCATCAGGAAGAATTTCACCTCACACACAACGCCTCCATTCATCTACAATAGGCAGGTGATAACAGAAAGCAAACCCAAGGCCGACTTACTTGCATCTCTGTTCGCCGCAAACTCTTCCTTACCCTATGCTGACATGCAGCCACCAGCCATCGAGTGTTCCTCCCACTCAATGGACGGAGTTTTCTTCAGAACACGTGAAGTGTATAGGTGTCTCAAAGAGCTTGACTCCAATAAATCCACTGGCCCCGACAATATTCCCCCTATGGTTCTTAAAAAATGTGCCTCACCTTTGGCTAAACCTCTGCGCAAACTTTTCGCCCTATCCTACTTCTCCGGAGTTTATCCCGACTCCTGGAAACTGGCCCATGTTCAGCCCATACCAAAAAAAGGTGACGCTAGTGACCCCGCTAACTACCGCCCAATAGCAATTGCTTCTATTCTCTCCAAAGTGATGGAGACAATAATAAACAAGAGACTCTTGAGATATCTTGAACACCACAAAATATTAAATGACAAACAGTACGGCTTTAGACCAAAAAGATCTACTAGTCCATTCAAAACGCGGGGGGGGGGGTGTTCCAAAATAACACCGTTAAGAAAATCGAACCGTAAAGGTTTTTGGGGTCGCTGATCACGAAAATTGAGGTCCCGCGGTCCTAAAATTAGGGCGTCACCCCTAAAAATGCAAAAAACACCTCTTTTTAGGGGGTTTTCGCGATTATTTCAGTAATAATGAAAACTAATGCGATGAAATGCACTTTTTTTAATATTTATTTGCGAAGGTGGTTGATTTATACAAAATTAAGGCGAACTTAATGGTAAGGGGTACTCCTAAAGGGTTGAAAGTACCTTCAAATTGGCGAAAAATGGCAAAAATTGTAAAAGAAATTTTTTCAAGTTTATGCTTCCCGATTGTGGGCGTACTGTCAGGCAAAAATAAATTATTTTCAACCCTTAAGGGGTTAAACTACCCCTACTATAATAAAAACAACTTAATATAAAAAAAATTGCAAAATTTTTTTTTTTGCTTTTTGTTTGAAAGGTTCAAAAGGTATTATCAGCAAAAAAATTAATTTTTTCAACTCTTAAGGTTTACAATTTTTGCCATTTTTGGCCGATTTAGGGGTAGTTTCATGCCTTTAGGACTACCCCTTACCATAAAGTTCACCTTAATTTAGTATAAATCAACCACCTTCGCAAATAAATATTAAAAAAGTGCATTTCATCGCATTAGTTTTCATTATTACTGAAAAAATCGCGAAAACCCCCTAAAAAGGGGTGTTTTTTGCATTTTTAGGGGTGACGCCCTAATTTTAGGACCGCGGGACCTCAATTTTCGTGATCAGCGACCCCAAAAACCTTTAGGGTTCGATTTTCTTAACGGTGTTATTTTGGAACACCATAACGCGCGTTTTGAATGGACTATACTGGCGACCTCCTTGTTTGCCTAACTGAACACCTCAACCAAAGTATACACCGATTTGGTGAATCTGGCCTGGTTGCTCTAGATATCTCCAAGGCTTTTGACAGAGTGTGGCACCCCGCTCTGTAAACCAAACTCCAGGCTATTGGCATTAACTTCGTTCTAAGGAACTGGATTAAGAGCTTCCTTTCTGGCCGTTCAATCAAGGTAGTATTGGATGGCGTCGAATCCGACCCCCACACCATCTCCGCAGGTGTTCCCCAGGGCTCAATTCTATCACCAGCTCTCTTCCTAATTTTTATAAATGACCTGCTCTCAATCCCTTCTAACCCACTCCACTGCTTTGCCGACGACAGTACACTACGGTACTCCTATGGCTTCGATACTGTAGGACAAGCACGCGCCAGACCTTGTCTGCATTATCGCAATCTCATGTCCATTTCAATCAACAGGGACATCGAACGAATTCTTGAATGGGGCCGCAAGAACCGTGTCGAATTCAATGCATCCAAAACGAAGTACTGTCTCATCTCCAATAAAACCTGCACCGACCCTCCTTCTATTTCAGTGGACAACAAAAACCTAACGGCAGAACCGTCTTTAAACATCCTAGGCATAACACTATCCGAAGATCTGCGGTGGAATAACCACATATTCCAAATCGCTAAACAAGCATCACAATGCCTGGGATTCCTTAAAAGATGCAAATTCCTCCTTCAGCCGTCGGCCAGGGCTACAATCTTCAAGTCCTACATTCGTCCCCGCCTTGAATACAACTCGTATATTTGGGCTGGGGCCCCGAGAACCACCTTAGCCTGGCTGGACAAGGTGCAAAGTCGCGCTCTCAAACTTATTGGCGATAGCGTCATTTGCTCCTCAATTAGCTCATTAAGCCACCGTAGGAATGTAGCAGCTCTTGCAAAATTTTACCGATTTTACCACAACGATTGCTCTACTGAAATAAGTAACCTCATGCCTCCACGGCAACTTTTCTCCCGCAACACTAGACTTGCTCGCTCGGCTCACCCTTATAGTCTACAGCCCTTATCTTCGCGCACACTCCGATTTAGAAATTCGTTTATAACAAGAACAACGCGACTGTGGAACAACTTACCTCAGTCAATTTTCCCGAACTCATACAACATCGAAGAGTTCAAGCGCAAGGTTCACCACCATCTCCTCCAACACCCACCCGACTCCCCCTAATCTATCCTATCTTTCTCTCTATCCTTCGAGCTAAGCTTACTACTAGACATTGCACCATGACGTGTACGACATGACGGACTAGTAGTACAAAGGATGACACCTAAGCTTAAACTATCACATAAAAAAAAAAAAAAAACCACGGCCCATGAAATGAAAACTGCTTCCAATATTAAGCTTGCTCAGATAAACCTCCGTCACGCCAAGATTGCCTCGGGAGTGATGGAAAATAGGTTTATCTAGGACAACCGGAAATACAATTAATGTGATGTGAAAGCGTCGACCAAAGGACACCAAAAGACAATATCGCTCCACTCTGAAAAAGGGCAAGGGCCACCGCTGATCTCTCCGCTGGAATCTTGTGTCTACGATCACCATATTATTCATCATTGCAAAACTGATCAGTCTCATACCGCTTTCATTTGTTTCGTCATGTAGACAGAATGCTCCTAATGTAGGTCGGTATGTCCTTTCATGGCCGATTTTCTAGGACAGTATCTTTGCGTTCTAAGGTTTCATAGAATGGAAAAATTAGTAAAACTCCTTTATGACATGATATATAGTCCGGGAAATTAGCATTTAAAGGAGACAAAATTCCAAAATGGCTGAAAATAGGTTATACAACCCCGCGACAAAAATCACTTTTTAACCAAAAGGTCACTCAAAAATTGTTTTTTTTTTTCGAAAATTGTTTTTTGTAGGCAAAACATTATTTTCATCCACTTATACCAAATATTATTGCGTACAAAATATAATTTTCGAAAAAAAAAACAGTTTTTGAGTGATTTTTTGGCCAAAAAGTGATTTTCGCACACTTAAACCTTGAATAACTTCGAAAGGGTTAAGTCTTCGAAAAAATAACAAGAGGACTTTTTGTGGGCAATAACGTTTCGTAACGTTTGACTGATTGAAAAAAAAATCTAAAGTTCTAGTTTTTAGGTGAAATTTTAGGCCAAAAAATGATTTTCGAAAACTTTGAGCTTGAATAACTTTGAAAGGGTTAATCGGGTCAACTTTTTTGATGTAAGAACTAAGGCCTCGATTCCCAGATCGAAAGTGAATGCGGATTTGTCACTTTGCGATTCTCAAATCCGCCGTCGCGGATTCAAGTAAATTAAAAATTCGGAGTGAAGACTCACGCGATTTTGAAATACGCGATGTCAGATATTCTTAAGCGAATTTGTCATTTCAAATCCGCGGAAAATTTGTTGCGGATCACACTTTTACAGTGCGAAAAATGTCAAAGAAAATCCGCACTCACTTCCGATCCGCCGGATCTGGGAATCGAAACCTAAAGTTGTAGAGAATTTCATTGTCAACGTTTTGGGCTCTCACACGGGGTTGCATAACCTATAGAAACCGAGATACATAGAAAACTCGGGAAAAATGCGATATCTCCGGCGGCCATATTTTATTTTTTTTGGATTCCGAAATTGTGTTCTTAAAATATAAATATCGCTCATAATCCTAAAACTGAAGCTTCTTTCAATTTTTTGATTAAATTCTTTATAAAGCTTTAATCTCCGCACTGACTACCACCAAACGCTATAATTCGTAAATTCTTTTCAATATATTGTTTCTTAGAACCTTTTGTCTCAAAATTGCTGCAGTTCATGACTCCTACATACAACTAACCTTCCATGATGCTACATTATTTCCTATCAACAAAAATCCTAATTTACAACACATAAAATTACATTTTTTTCTTCTATCAAAATTGCATTTTAAATAATCTCTATTTAATTCGCAATAGAAGATAGAAAATTCAAATTATAAAATAACCACTTAAGAAGCAAAAGACACTCTAAACAACTGATAAGGTATGGCTTATTGCAACAATGTACTAGAGATTGATACTCGGCTGTATATTCCACCATCCATCCCACAAATCTTTTACCACTAAAACCAAAACAACTTGATTCCACCGATCGGTTTTTGAAAATATTTGAGAATCAAACACCTTAGAAGTGATATTCACATATAGGTAGGTGCATATGATACATATATAAATATATTGACTCAGTTCATTTAACTTGCGCGCGCACCAGTTCCAGTTTAACATTATTATAGATGTCGTTGTTTGTGTTTTATTTTTTTATTTTTATTTTATTTTTTTTTGTCTTAACGTTCATAGTACCCGACCGCACTGTGCACGGCACTTCTCTCACCTTTCACTTTCATTTGCGGCGTATACGGTGCGATGTATACGGGGCGACAGCTTACTACAGTCGTCGAGGTGTCCTCAATGCAAGAATATCTGTACTGAAATCGAAACTTACCTCGCGCAATGACCACACCAACGTTGTTGCTCTACATATATATATGAAAGCAATCAAAGTACAGTAAATGGAGATACTGCTATCACGATCACTGACCATCACCAAGGAGGCTTGCATTAACCCAGGGTTCTTTCGATGTCTTTTAGTATTAGGGATTAAGAAATAAATGACAGAATAAGAAAAAAACTTGATCAGGCCCTAGAAGGTCTGATTGATCAGTAGTCTAACAGCACCTTGACAGTCATATGATCCTTGACGCGCAAGATCGCTAGACAGATGATATAGACTTGTGCCTTATGCTAGATATCAATCTGGTCTGATCTTGCGTTTTTTGGACAGATCAGTAAAATAAAAAATACTTTTCTTCTATTTTTTACGGCATGTGGAAAATGCTGTAACTTGAATTTTCCATTTACGAATTTTTCCAGCCATGCACTACTCTACTCCAACATTAAAACCCAGAGGCTAAAAATGTAGATCATACAAGAGCCACATACCCTGATCTCGCGGCGAATGCCCGCCCGATCGTAATGGATCTGAATGCGTAAGAACATGTTTTTCGGGTTAATATTCTTTATACTGTATTGTAGTAGAGAAAGAGAGATATGTCCGCCATGATGTAACACAAAAATAACAGTCATATGGAATGCGCTTAGCTTAGCGACTTGATTTACCTACCAACCAAACCATAAGGTAAACTGAAGAGAGCTTGAAGTTATCATATATGGAAAATTGGACACCACAAAACCCAAACCCCGATCAATAATAGTATAGAGAGATCGAATCAAAAGATTATTTGTGATCTTGTTTTATTGACCAGCACCTTTTATGTGTGTTGTATAGGATAACGTTGTGACGCTGTTTTATATTAATAATTCCCACTTATCATAAAAACGGACAAGATTAGATTAGAGTTTGAAATTTTGCAGCATGATCGAAAATGATCTATATATTTTTTTTTATATGTATATATGTATAAGCAAGAGACCAATACTAACTTCTAATTTTTGCTTAATTATTACCTGGGCATACACGCAGAGATTAAAGCTATACAACCTGGGCTAATAAGATTGTATACGCATCATGCTGCATTTATTCTGACTGCTTGGTTGGTGCTGCAGCACTAAATCTCCATGGCAAGCAGCAAAAGTGGAGTGTTTTTCTGCGGTGGACGACATATATACAAAAAGCGAAATGAAATATAATCAGTTAAACGCCTTTTGAACTGAATTGACTGGCTGGCATACAGATGGGGCAAATGGTGGAGCGCAGCACTTGCAGAGTCACTCATTTTCGAAAAAATCGTAAAGGTGGGGCTGCGCGCGCACTGGTTACTTTTCTTATGCCGCACACGGTGTATACCGATCGAATTCGACCTAATGGGGCTAAAATTTTACATTTACTCTATATCAGTTATGGTTGACCGTATATAAACGCCTATAGGGCTAGGCCGGCCATCAGTATCTCGTGGTGCTCTACGAAGTAGAGCGATACTTTGTCTTAATTACGTGACTCTCGACCAACAAAAAAGGAGTTTATAAAATTAATAATAAGTAAAAAAAAACGTTGTTACATTTGTTTTCACTAAAAACTTATTAATTTAATAACACAAATCGAACAAGGAAGAAGTTAAACGAATTTTTTTGTTTTTTGGTGTAAAGTTTATTGTTAGTTTGTGCAAAAAATAAAAAAATAAAAAATGAAGGTGAGTTCCTAAAGAATTTACAAGCAAACAACATACAAAAAGGACATTGTTTATTCTGTTTTGTTGCAAGTGGTTAATCCCTGGAAAGTGTTGATTGTGATTTAATAAAATAATAAGGATTATTTACAATTTTGGGACTCACATACATATACAAAAATATTTAAATATTTTCTGTGATTTTAATAAAAACGAATTTTCAAATTGGATAAAAAATACTGTACTACTATATGCACTATATCGTGCAGCGCCACACACAATCCCGACGAACATGACTGCCTTCATGCGGTTTAAAACTTAAAAGCCTTGGATTATCTAGATCAAACTGAAAAATTGAATTCAGAACTATTTGTGTGGCTTTATGAGAAATTTACTTTACTTCAAGAACATGTGTATTCTTGATAGTGAATAATATTGCTTATTGGGTTAAAATCGTTTACGTTTAGTCCTCGAATTTTTAATTTTGAACAAAACCACATTTTCGAGATAATCGATTACCCTCCCATATAAGGGTATAAGAATTTATGAATGGAGAATATTTAGTTTATTTGCTGACCTTAACATTGGAGCAATTTTATATCTCACGAGTTTTGTTCTTTTGTAGAATACATTAAACTAAAGAAGGAAATTTACAGAACTACAAAGCTGTCTGGAATTCTTGTAGAGAATTTCAGAAAATTATGGTTCCATATTCAGAATGCACTTTTAAAGCTCTAAAATTCTAAAGATTCTCTACAAATATTTCCTCATAAAAATTTTGTATTATTTTACAATTTTTATTAAAAGAACTAAACTAATTCTTACAGAAATTTCATTTTATAATTTGAAAGAATTCAAACAGAACTTATGTCCAACTCACTCTGTTCGAATACTACATTCAATCCAAGACCAAGCAGTATTTTTTATACACCTGTTCTTCTTAAATTGTATTCGAGTATTTGAAGAACACAAATCTTCTTCCAGCCGTCTCGACGTTTTGTTAGTTCTCTCTAATTCGATAGACGCATCTTTCGTATATTTTCTACCACGTTCACTATCCACCAATTTCTTGGTCATCCTATACTTCTTTTGCGTGTCTTTACATGTCGTTAGTTTTCTCCAATTTTCGTTAGTTCTTTCCGGTTGGATACACGTAGTTTTTCTTTCTCTTCTAGAACGTTGACTATATTTGCAAATTTCTTGATCGTCATGTACTTCTTTTACCTGTCTCTAAGTTTCGTTAGTTCTTCCCATTTGGATACACGTAGCTTACGTATATCTTTTATCTTATACCAATTTCTTGGCCATTCTGTACTTCTTTAACGTGTCTCTACTTTTCGTTAGTTCTCCACAGTTGCATAAACGTAGTTTTCGTATATCTTCTAGCACGTTCACTATCCACCAATTTCTCGATAGTTCTGTACTTCTTTTATGTGTCTTTACTTTTCGTTAGTTCTCTCCAGTTTTCGTATATATTCTAGAACGTTCACTATCCACCAATTTCTTGGTAGTCCTGTATTTCTTTTACATTTATCTACTTTTCGTTAGTTCTCTCCAGTTTTCGTATATCTTCTAGAACGTTCACTATCCACCAATTTCTTGGCCGTCTTGTACTTCTTTTAAATTTTTCTACTCTTACCTCTCTCCAATTTTCGCATATCTTCTAGAACGTTCACTTCTTTTAATTTTCTTTAAGTTTCGTTAGTTCTTCCCATTTGGATACACGTAGTTTTTAACCGACTTCAAAAAAAGAGGAGGTTACTCAATTCGACGTGTAGGTATTTTGTGGTCCTGTTCACGCATAACTTTGTAACCCAATAACTTTTTTGCTTTTTTTTTGGTTCATTTGAAGGGGGAGCTTCCCACGGTGGTCCCGTTAAATTTTTTCTAAATTCTGATAACGGAGTTCGAAGTTAGGCAGAGAAAACTGTTAAAATTCAACCTGTTAAAGTTCAACCTAAACATTTCATGGGCACCGAACAAATTACTTTATTGTTGTCAATCTGGCAGCAGCCCGGTGGCGGAGTGGGTGGAGCGTCGGATCCTCGATTCAGCGCTACAGGTTCGGTTCCGGTCGGGGCAGCCGGTTTTTTTCTTTTTCTCTTTTTCTTTTTTCTGAAATGATTTATTAACATATTGGTCAGCGGCCGATAGTGCTTAACATAGCGCAAAGGGCTGGAGCCAAGTATTCTTGTCTGTGGGATCTGTGGGGTGCGAGTTCGATCCCAAGGGCTCGCGGTGCTTTTTTTTCTATATATCGACAAAATAATTATTTTTTAATTTCCTTCGGGGAATTTTGTTCCATATTAAACAAGTTTTCGACGTGAATGCGTCTGTAAATTTGCTTCCAGAACAAAAGCCGATAAGAACGAAATTATGGCGAAATTTGCAGCTCAAAAAACTATTGTTTATATCGAATAAATAAATATACCATGACGTGGATGAAGAATCAAAGAAGTTTATTGTTTACATTTAATTTCCCCGATATCAATGGCAACTTAACTTTTTATATGCCTTATATTATCTTGATCTATATGTGTGTATAGTGTAAACAAATCTTGCAACTTGATTTTGACCCAGTTCCATATAACCGATCAACTGCAAATTTTGCACATACGTATAGTTCGCATGACAATACAATCTGCAATCAAATTTTGCAATTGCGCTCCCCGACCCCAGACATGGGTATCAAATGAAAAGGTGTGACAAGTAGAATACACTTCGCTATGTGGCGTCGTAAAAACGTAGGCTCCTTGCACTGACAGGCAATATTAAAAAATGAATGGACTAAAAAGCACGAAATAAAAAAAATTTTTAAAAACCGACTTCAGAAAAAAACCCGCGATGCACAAAAAAGGATGAAATAATTGTTTGTAATTCTTAACAACATCAATCCAATAAGAATGGATCTAGAAAGAAGAATCACTTTTGAAGACGGTGCCAGGTAGTAGTTGACTTTGATTGCACTAACTCTTGCTTCGGCAATTGTTTACATTTCTTTGTTAGGCTTAATATATCACCCACATGTGTTAGCACCGTCTTCAAAAGTGATTCTTCTTTCTAGATCCATTCTTATTGGATTGATGTTGTTAAGAATTACAAACAATTATTTCATCCTTTTTTGTGCATCGCGGGTTTTTTTCTGAAGTCGGTTTTTAAAAATTTTTTTTATCGTATATCTTCTAACTTCCTCCAAATCCTTGGTCGTCATGCACTGCTTTTACGTGTCTTCGTTAATTCTTTCCAGCAGGATACACGAAGCTTTCACATATCTTCTATCTTAAACCAATTTCTTGGCAATCCTACACTTTTTTAACGGGTCTCCACGTATCGTTAGTTCAGTTAGATTTACGTATCTATAGGTTTCGTTAGTTGCTTGCAGTTTTAGTATATCTTCTATTTTCCACCAATTTCTTTTACGTATCCCTACGTCTCGACACTTCCTTCCAGTTGCATATACGCAGTTTTTGCATTTCTGCCTAATTCTTCGCTGCCCTGGATATTATGTGTCTCTTGTTTTCGTTAGTTCTTTCCAGTAGTAATTTTCGTGTATTTTCTATCTTCCACCAATTCCACATTTGGTTAGTTTTCTCCTGTTGGATACATGAAGTTTTGGTATATCTTCCAGCACGTTAACTATCCACCAATTTCTTGATTGCCCTGTACTTCTTTTACGTGTCTCTAACTTTCGTTAATTCTTTCCAGTAAGATACACGTAGTTTTCGCACATCTTCCATCTTCCACCAATTTCTTGGTCATCCCGTACTTCTTTAAATTGTCTCTATTTTTTGTTAGTTCTCTCCAGCTGCATATACGTAGTTTTCATATATCTTCTAGCACGTTGACTACGCACCAATTTCTTTGTCGTCCTGCACTTCTTTTACGTGCTGATTTACCATTGAAAATCCTAGTTACCTTATTCTGTCTTCAAATTCTTATACAATATGTTCGAACAAATGAAGGTTTCACAAATTTATGAGTGCCAGCAACTACTTTGACTTCGGCATACATTTCTTATAGCTCTTCGTTCTTTTTGTATATTGAATCATAGGCACAGGGGGTATTTTGGGGGATCAAACACCCCCCGAAATAGAGGCGAGAAAATTGTGAACGCTCATGTCATTCGAAGCTGAAGAGAAGAAATTTACATGAAACCCACGGATGAGTGGTTCAAAGCCCCAAAACCACGGTCAAAACTACAAGGAGTTGAGATAATTCGTTGAAATTTGGTGTCCGAGAATTTTCGAGGTCGCTAATTGCGATTCCGTTATCAGTTTTTTGAATAACAAACCATCCTTACTAATATTATAAATGCGAAAGTAACTCTGTCTGTCTGTCTGTCTGTCTGTCTGTCTGTCTGTCTGTCTGTATGTTACGCTTTCACGCCTAAACCGCTGGACCGATTTTGATGAAATTTGCAACAGACATAGTTTAGACTTTGGAGACGGACATAGGCTACTTTTTTTGGGGAAAAAAGGGTTGAAGGGGGTGAAATGGGGTTCAATAAGTTGTAAGGGGATTTTTTTTCTTTACTTTTTTTCTATTGCATAAAAAGTAACTGGCTGACAGACAACACACAACCTAAACCGCTAGAGCTAAAGGGCTGAAATTTTTGACAGTGCATCCCTAGCGATTTTTCGAAATTCATCCCCTAAGGGGGTGAAATAGGGTCAAATCAAAACCGCTGGAGCTATAAGGCTGAAATTTTGACAGTGCATCCCTATAATGACGTGGACATCCACTAAGAAGCGATTTTACGAAATTCATCCCCTAAGGGGGTGAAATGGGGTTTACCCAAACCGCTGGAGCTATAGGGCTGAAATTTTGACAGTGCATCCCTTTAATGACGTGGACATCCACTAAGAAGCGATTTTTCGAAATTCATCCCCTAAGGGGGTGAAATGCGGGTTTTCCAAACCGCTAAAGCTATAGGGCTGTAATTTTGACACTGCATCCCTATAATGGCGTGGTCATCCACTATTAAAGCGATTTTTCGAAATTCATCCCCTAAAGAAGTGAAATCGGGTTTTACCAAACCGCTAAAGCTATAGGGCTGTAATTTTGACAGTGCATCCCTATAATGGCGTGGTCATCCCCTATTAAAGCGATTTTTCGAAATTCATCCCCTAAGGGAGTGAAATGGGGTTTACCCAAACCGCTGGAGCTATAGGGCTGAAATTTTGACAGTGCATCCCTTCAATGACGTGGACATCCAGTAAGAATCGATTTTTCGAAATTCATCCCCTAAGGGGTGAAATGGGGTTTTTCCAAACCGCTAAATTTATAGGGCTAAAATTTTAACAGTGCATCCCCATAATGGCGTGGAAATCCACTATAAAGCGATTTTTCGAAATTCATCCCCAAAGGGGGGGGGGGAATGGGGTTTACCCAAACCACTGGGGCTATAGGGCTGAAATTTTGACAGTGCATCCCTTCAATGACGTGAATCGATTTTTCGAAATTCATCCCCTAAGGGGGTGAAATGGGGTTTTTCCAAACCGCTATAGCTATAGGGCTGAAATTTTGACAGTGCATCCCTATAATGGCGTGGGCATCCACTAAGAAGCGATTTTTCGAAATTCATCCCCTAAGGGGGTGAAATAGGCTTTACCCAAACCGCTGGAGCTATAGGGCTGAAATTTTGACAGTGCATCCCTTTAATGACGTGGACATCCACTAAGAAGCAATTTTTCGAAATTCATCCCCTAAGGGGGTGAAATGGGGTTAACCCACACCGCTGAAGCTGAATTGCTTTAATTTTGACCGTGCATCCCTATAATGACGTGGACATCCACTTAGGAGCGATTTTTTGAAATTTATCCCCTAAGGGGGTTAAATGGGATTAACCCAAACCGCTGGAGCTGAAGGGCTTTAATTTTGACAGTGCATCTCTATAATGACGTGGACATTCACTAAGAAGCGATTTTTCGAAATTCATCCCCTAACGCAGTGAAATGGGGTTACCAAACTACTGGAGCTATATGGCTGAAATTTCGACAGTGCATCCCTATAATGACGTGGACATCCACTAAGAGGCGATTACTCAAAATTCATCCCATAAGGGGGTGAAATTGGGTTAACCCAAACCTCTGAAGCTGAAGGGCTGAAATTTTGACAGTGCATCCCTATAATCACGTAGAAATGAATGACTCGAAATTCACTTTATTTAATATTCATTTGTGATTGCTTCATAATTTCTTGCACCCACGTAAATAGGCGAACAAACTTAACGAACGTTCGTCAAAACCTAAAATGTCACTTCTCTTGACGACATAAACATGCCAATCTCTGCTTCAAAACTTGCAGATTTGTTGAGCAGAGGTGATATACGCAGCAATTTGTTTACCATATTTATTAAAAAAGTGCACTATAATAAACCCTTTTAGGGATAATAACTTTGGTTTTTTTTTTTTTTGAAGGAAAACATTGCACATAATAAACAGTTTTTATTTAAAGGCGTTGCAAGGCACGCGGGTTTTATGCTAGTCTACTATATGTTAAAACATCATGTTTTTTAATTAAAAATGGGTGTCCAGGGTTTTTGAGGCCACCAATTTAAAATTTCACAAAATTTACCTTCTTACTCTTACAATTTACTCTTCTTCGGTTTGGAGGCATACTTGTAGATTTCTTCTTAATGCATAAATGGAATCCCGTAGTACGCTACTTAAAAACATGCCGTAAGGAGTTCTGATGGAAGCGACAAGGAGCAACTTCAAAAATGGAGAGATTACTTCTTCGCCGGCCTTTTCAGAGGAACCTGAAGAAAACAACAACAATGCACAGCCAATAAGAATCACTGCTCGTACCCTATCCAAGGCAGAAGTAGTAACCGCAATTCATGCAATGGCAATATATGACAACTGGATAATCATAGTGGAGCAGTCTACTGAATTACCTTTACTTTCATAAACTATGAAAAAGCATTCGACTCGGTCAATAGGAGCTTTATATGACAGGCACTACGGCAACTTGGACTGCCTGATAAAATAAAATAATTGATAAAAGCCCTATACAACAGTTCCAAAGGCAGAGTTCTCCATCGACATCCTTGTAATGAGTTCAGGAGTACGACAAGGATCAGGAGTACGACAAGGATCAAGAGTACGACAAGGACATCCTTATCGGGGCTCTGGATGGTAGAACAGGCTACATACAATGGGGTTTGTTGGACGGCCTAAGGATCTCGACTACGCGGATGCTATCTGTTTGCTGGCCCACAGACATCAGGACCTCAAAAACATGTTAAGCAATTTGACAACAGAAAGTAGTCCAGCAGGCTTAAGGCTAAATCCGACTAAACCTAAAGAAATACGGATAAATGCAAACACCTTTGGACGGACAGGGCTGAATAACCGTGACGTGTAACTGGTAAATAAATTCTGCTACCTCGGTAGTATTATTACCGAAAATGGCGGTGCAGAAGAAGATGTCAGTTCCAGAATAAATAAAGCACGAGGCGCATATGCATGCCTGTTCCGCATGTGGAGATCAACGGAGACCTCAATTAACACCAAATTACGGCTGTTCAACTCCAACGTTAACGCTGTTTTAAGGTTGCGAAACATGGAAACAGATTTTCACCAACAGATGCCTGCGCCGAATCTTAAAAACCCACTGACAAGAAAGAATTTCATATGAAGAGCTACGGCGCCATGCTGGCCAAGAAAGGATAGACGACCAAATCAGGCAAAGGAAATGGAATTGAAAACGAGAATCTAGCCGAACAGGCCCTTGACTAGAACCCGCAAAGAACCCGTCGAGCTGGAATACCTAGATCAACGTTGGAATACCTAGGTGAACCCTTTTAGCAGAGGCCGCAACAACTGGGAGATCCTAGATGAAGCTGAGAGCTGTGCCGCAAAACAGAGTCCGCTGAGACTGTTTCCGTCCTATGTCCCATGAAGGATTAAAGGGGAATAAGTAAGTAAATAAGCATCAACGATTATAACCTTCTTCTTGATTATTTTCATACAAGCGAAACTTTGTTCTTTGAACTTATTGCACATCCGAATTTTCGTTGTCTTTTCTTGTTTGGTTCTTTTAATTATCCCAAAATGACACCATTCGGTCAATTTTATTTGACACGCACTCCTCCAAACTACAAAAGACTTCCGTATTACTGTTCAAATTTTCCGAGTTCGAATATTTCTTTCGACGATAGAGAGCTACATAGGGGCCAGTCTAAAAGGAACCTTATAGTAAGTTTTTTAAATCAAATAGTAAAGCAAAAAGTCGGCATCTCCTAAACCTAACTTAATTTTTTGACAAATCCACTCTAAGTAGACCGTTCTTCGTTCCCATGTTCTTCAGAGAAATGTTGTCACAGCTAAAATAAATGAGTTTATAAATAAATAAATAATGGTCGCTTGTTTAGAACACTATTAAAATAACCGAATTTCGCTAAATTCTGAAAGAAAATTTGAGTATCGATAGTTTTAAAGTATTATTAAAAAGACATACAAGGTGTTCCAAAAATAAGAGTTAGAATTAATATCTCCTATTGATTGTTTTGAAGTGCAGCTATTTAGAATGGAGAATAAACAGGGCCGGCGCTTGGGTTTTTTGCGCCCGGTGCACTATGCCCATATTGCGCCCACTGACATATAGAATGGACTGCTCATCTGAAAATTTTCGCGGCACCCAATTCGTCCCATAAATTAAATACTTCATGCATCCATCCATCAAAAAGCAGGTCAGGTTGAAAGAATGCTTTCTCCGGTTACCTCCCGATAACGACTCTGGGTCAGTCGGCTGCTATTGAGGATAACGATTTTGCGAAATCGAAGGCCCATTACAAACATTTTTTGGTTTGATTTTTGTCACATCTATGGTTTTCGTGCAAATTTCTTTTCTTTGGTAAAAAATGGTGTAGCACAAAGTCCATCGTCTTCTTCAAACAAAAGGAGGTATTTTGGTACATATTAACAAACTTAGGAAAACGTTTCACTCTCAAACTGTCCATTCTCAGACTACGGCTGGACCTTGATACGTCATTATTATTTTTATCGTTGTTCTGAGGCGTTGAAAATCGGCCCTCGCCGAATTAAATCGTAGTGAAACTCTCTTTGTGTGAGTGCCCACACTTTGGTAGTTGTTTGTACACTACAATTGGAAAAGGCGAGTAGAAAAAGCGAGAGGAATAGAGGAGGGGCAAGATCGAAAATTATTAGTTATCTTCTATCTATAGAAATATAATTGGAGTGTCTGTCTGTGATTTCAAAATAATTGTGATTTTCTAAGTTCATATGTTTATTCACATGATATTAAAACGAATTCACGCATTTTTAAAATTTTTGTCTGTCTGTATGACTGTATTAGTAATAGAGTTAACTAGGAATGGGCGATATTAGAAAAACATCGATATTGACATCGATGTCAATATCGGTAAGTAAACATCGATGTGCGATAAACATCGATGTAAAAACATCGATGTTTGAAAACATCGATGTTTTGGTGCGAAAATCAAACATTTTTAAAATTGTAAATGTGTTGCCTCACTTTGTTGAGTCAATAAATAATTCTTTTCATTCACAAGTTTATAATGATCACTCCGTATATCTTCAGCGTTGTTTTAAATAGTGCGTTCTGCATCAAGCGATTGCTCGAATCAGTATTCGGTATGTTGGCATTACTGAAAGTAAATCTTTAATGCTTGAAATAGCTTTTGAACATGCTAGTGCATCTCAGAAGTGTATATTTTTAAACCTAGAGTCTAAGAGAGTGGCGATAGCTAGGATATTGATATTTTCAGTATGCGGCAATCGTTTTTTGATTTCAGCACCCATAGCCCTGTTTACATTCACTTACTCGAAGCAAGCACATAGATCGATGAGTTTATTTGAGAATATTATTATAAGATAGCAGAATTTTTTATATACATGCCTATTGTGCTTTCTTTTTCGAAGTTTCATTCCAAAAACTATCTGCGAAATCTAGTTTGGCAAAAGACATGTTTTAATTTAAACGAAATTGCAATCTCCAATGAACAGTAGTGGGTTTCACACTCTGAAAATGACAACTGAACTGAGTGACTGTATATGAATAAAAAAAACGTATGTAACCATAGACTACAGCTACTAGCTACTAGCTCAATTTAATGTTTTCAACAAACAAATGTGGAAACATCCATTTTCGATGTTCTTGTTCACATCATCGATGGATCGATGTTTTAGAGAACCTAATATCGATGTTTTCACGCTCAACATCGATGTTTCGATAACATAGATGAATATTGACCATCCCTAGAGTTAACCCTTCTAACACAGAAGGCGAACATCTCAGATGAGCCAAGAAAGGTTTACCTACTCAGCACACTCTAGCGCTGAGATGAGGCTCACAACTAAGCATGCAAATATAAAATTAGTAAAATTAAAAACATCCAAATTAACATACATATAACCCACGCAAGCAACAGGAAACATAAGTGGTCACGTGAGATTTAAAAGACTCCTTTTAAGGACATCTTTACTAACATTCACTCTAAACATATTAATATTATTAACATTAACGAACATATGATTGACAGGTTCAAGTCTGCCGTAATTCGTGTTAGAGAAGTTGAAATGTGAAAAAGGTGGACCTCTCAGATTATAACGACTCTCTCTAAACGACGCACGGCGACCTAGAAAACCTGAGTCGACCTTTCTATTAAGGAGCTGATGAACATATACAACCAGGGGCGGCGCTTTCATAGGTACAAATGGTGCACTTACACCGGGCACAATTTGTCGGGGGCGCAAATTCAGAAATTAAAATTCAAAAAAAAATTTAAAACTTTGAAAAAAAAACTGAAAGTATTTTCACGGATGCAAGAAATTACACAAACTTACCCAATTTCTGTCCCTGTACTTTCTCATTCAAGAAAAAAATGGTGAAATTTTACTTCTCCTCGTGCAGGAAGTTTACAGAGATTTAGCTTCGAGATTCGAAAAATGAAAGAAAAATCTCTCATTTATTTGGAGTATTTTTGGAAAATTCTGTAAAAAGCACCACGTCCACTTACATAAAAAAATTGTTCTGATTGTTCTGTATTTTGTATTGCTGTTTACCATGATTGATATAAACTTCAATGCTGTTGCTGCACTTTTAAATTATGTTCTAAGAATTGTTAAAAGAAAAGAAAATAAACGAAATGAAAAGAACAAAACTACTAGTAGCGAGAACTCCTCTTTAATTGCTCTTTTTTGTTTGGCTTCACAGGCTGGCATGTTCAGTTCACGCTTGGCTATTGTTGTTGCTTTTTCGCCAGAAGCAAGAAATACCAAAGCTCACTGGAAAGATATTCCATTATCCCAGTTGATTCCTCTCTTCTGAGTGACCTTTTACCAAAAATTACTCAGAAAGATACGACAATGTAATCCTTTCTGTGCGAAGAAAAAGGAAATTAAAAATCAACTCAAAGTAAAAATCAACTTCTCTATTCATATACGCGCTCCGGAATGGCGAGAGGGCGGAGCAACGGCAAACTACACAAACACATGCAGAGCAGGAAGTACACGAAGATGGTACATGAATTCACACAAGCAAAATAAAAGTCCAGACGGCACAAAAAATTGCGGAGAAGAGAAATCAGTGCGTCTCTTTCGCACTTCGTGAAATAACATTTCTTTATTTACTCTCTCTTTCTTCGATTTTTGTTTTGTTTTTAAATTGAATTTTGTCTCGCTTGCACCTTGTCGATTGATATATTCACTCGCAAGGGAGCTTATGGGAAATTTTGAGAGTGTCGTATCTTTGTGGGTAATTTTTGCTTTTACGTTCAATCTCAAATTCATGTATTGTTGGGCGAAGTTAGGCTTTATTTTTCCTGAGTTTAATATGTGAAAATGTATGGGAACTCAGGCACAAAAATTGAAGTTCAGTACACCAATTTGCTCGAACTTGTGCAGTTCGAATGGTGAACCCGTGATAATTCCGTCTAACAAATTAAAATGGCCAGTTTCGCACGGGCCAATTAACAAAAAATGGTTATAATCGCAAATTCCCTTTTGAAATATAATGAAGAATCCCATGGGTTTTCACAAGAGCAAACAACTATAAGTTAGAATACTTTAGCTTGTTGCTTTTAATATTAATTCTAGCTGCCGACATTTGTTTCCTTTTCTTTTGCTAGTAAACAAAAGCCAAAAAACTACAACAACCAAACAGCTCTCAAAAAAGGTTCAAAAAATCATGTTGACCCATGGGAAACTTCCAATCTATGTAATTTTTTATGTTATACGCATTTCTATGGTGCAATTTTACATTTTACGCAAACTATGAAATTTATTTCTCCCATTCAACAAGTGTTTGTGTCTTTCCCATTGTCCTTCACTGCATTCATAAAATGAACAGCTTATGGGGCGCAATATGGCATAGTGCACCGGGCGCAAAAAACCCTAGCGCCGGCCCTGTATACAACATCCATTTTATTAAACCCAGGACTAGACTACCCCTGGAAGAGATATATGTATGTATGTATGTATGTCTGTATGTCTGTATGTCTCTTTGTCCGGGATATTCTCGGAAATGGCTAATCCGATTGGGATGGGACTTTCACTGGAAGATTCAGTATTTTTGCGGGTATGTTTTAGGCTATTTAACACTATATATTAGCGGAACCTGTATGTATGTATGGATGTATGTAATGCAGATAAAACTTGAAACTTGATTTTGACCAACTTCCATATAACCGATAAACTTCTGACAATGCAATCTGACCGTCTTGTAAAAAAATCAAGATTGCGCTTCCAAGATGGCGGCCGAACTTCGCAATTGTGCTACCCGACCCTCGACATGGGTATCACATGAAAGGGTATGACAAGTTGAATACAATTAGCTTTGACGCGTCATTCAAAATTCAAAATGGCGGCCAATATAAAATGGCGGACTACTTTTTTCTTTACAACCCACTCGAAATGGATATCAAATGGGGCGTTCGCGAAAAGTTCCGATGCTAATAAAATAAGAATACAGGTAAAAAGTCCCCCGATTAGACCGAAAACTTGAACCCATAGTCGAAAGAAATCGAGCGAAGACTTTTCTTTCTCCTTCCAATTCTAAGCTTCAAAGGCCTCTATCTAAATATTTAGGTTGCCTTAAGTAAATCTTGACTTACTGTATGAAGCCTTTCTCTTTTTAGTCCGATTTTCGTGGTTAGGGTTACCTATAGTGCGATCACTATGTACTTAGGCACCAATGGAGTTTAAATATAGCTCTTTGAGAATTGGAATGAAATTGTATGATGCAGACTGACGACCTGCAATAGAGCACAGAGGTTGCCATAATGAACCGACTACAAATAAAATCTCTGTGCTATTAGTAAATCAACGATCTATTTATAACATTCAGTACCAAACCCAAACAGGATAAAATTAGGCGAGCGCATCTGCTGGGCAATTACTTTCTGATCATCATGATGTCATTGCAAGCGTTTTTACCCAAAAATTCAAGAAAATGATGGATCTTTTGATAAAATTTTCGGTTCAATTTGTTGCAATATGTATTGTGTAGAATGGCAGAAGCGCTGTCTACCATATGCTCATTTTCTACACTAATGTATGTAATTGCAGTGTCTGCCGTGATTTCAAAATAATTGTCTTGTTCTAAGCTTTTAATATCTATTTACATAATATTAAAACAAAATCAAGTATTAGTCTTTGTCTGACTGTCTGTCTGTCTGGTTGTCCGGGCTAATCTCGGAAACGGCTAATCCGACTTCAGGACTTTCACGGCATGATTCAGTAACATCAACTGTGTCAATACGGGTGAAGTTTTAGTGCCCACCAGGAGGCACTGGTATGTCTTTATTAATCTCATATTAGCCAAAATTCGTGCAGATAAAAGGGTTACCGTAGAAAGTCATTAGCAGAGATTGCTTAAGATATCGATCGAAGAAGATCGATCATAAGGAACATCCTGCGTGGAACAAATCTAAAACCGCCCCAAAGCTAAAGTTTTACAAGACTGCATGATGGTTGTGTGGGAATGGGATGAATGTACCATGGCAACTAAAGTATATACTGAAATCAGAAAAACAGAACAATGCATGATTTAAGAAGTAAAAACCAATTATTTTGGGAAGCAACTATCTTTTTTGGCATAGATTTCGGGTAAACTTTGCTAGTCATCCATCCCTACAGACGTACGCGGGCCGATGAAATTAATGAATGTCTAAAATGATCACTCATTTTGGAACAGATTGAAAAGCGTCATTTCAAACAAAATATGAGAGCGCAATCCGGAAACTCAGAACTCAGTACTATTCTCCTGAAGATTGGATATAGAAAATGTTGTGAGATTAATGAGAATCATGACATTGAGCTGATGGCTGATCTTTGAAAGTTCGTAGGGTAGACTGGGTACGGTTGTGCCAGGGTACGGTTGTGACAGTCGTCATATTAGCGAAACTATTAGGAATATCGGGGAGGGTGCAAAGAGAGAAAGAGGCATCGTGCCCATGCGAAGGTGTTTCACAGTATTGAGTTAACCATCGCTCGACATAAACGCTAGTAGAGGCCTACATTACTTTTTGACAGTCAAAAGTAAGTATTTTTATTCGATTTCTTTTAATAATTGTTGATGTATGTGTACAGATAGAGTAATGAGTAGATTTCCTCTTAATATGTTAAGCGTTAATGGTTAAATAACAGTGATGAATTTGTACGTAGAGTATTTGTATTTTCATGGCGGTCATTTTTTTAATTTTGGTGTATTTTTAACCTGTCACTACCGACCCCAACCGCTGTCACAACCGCCCCTGGGGTGTGGTCGGTTGTGACATTTATTCATTTTTTTTTAATTTGCCGCCAAAAGTTATCCATTGTACTTAAGGAATAAATTTTAGTATTAATACGTAAAGAAATGTACATTTCACTATACAAAACACATTTCCTTCAGTTTACTGGCATACTTACTAAATGATGAGCGATCAAATAAAAATTGTCACAACCGTACCCAGTCTACCCTAATAGACACGGACATTTTGGTGAAAGCGACATTTATGACTATTTGCAAAATATCAACTCACCTAAGTCGCCAAAAGACCAAAAGACTTGAGACCTATATGTCTCACATCCTTTCTCCTCAAGATACTAGAAAGACTTGTGGAGATCCATGTTAAGCAGAGCATTGATAGAAAACTGCTTTCTCCCTCGCAGCATGCCTACACGAAAGGTAAATCAGTAGACACTGCTCTCCATTCTCTGGTAGCGGTCATCGAAAGATCCCTTGAATTCAACAAGGTGCTTTCAACAATGTTTAACCTTCTGCGGTAACGGGCGCACTCCAGCGTCTGAATGTTGATGGGTGCTCCAGGTCCTTTATTGATCAGCTTCTGGGGTGCAGGGTCCTAAAGTGTAGCCTGGGGCTTTCGGAAGAAGCAGACGGGTTAGAAGAGGCACACCACAAGGTGGGGTCTTATCGCCGCTCCTTTGGAATATGACAGTCAATGAAGTGCTGATAACTCTAAAGGAGTCCGGGTGCACCACGGTGGCCTATGCTGATGATATTGTGCTGGTGGTGACCGGCAAGTACATCTCAACAATAAGAGATATAATGCAACAAGCATTGGATACTTTTGCTCATTGGGGCATTAAATATAAATACCTCATCGTCTACCCGACCACTGCAGCGTCTTCCAAGCGGAAGTCACTGCGATCTGGGAGGCTCTCGAATGGTTGAAGATAAATAATACTTATATCTCATAAGAATATATGTATATTCTATTGGATAGCCAAACGGCCCCAAAGGCTCTTAATTCTGTCGTCACACATCTACGACTCTTCTGAATTGCCGCAGGTCTCTGTGTGAGACTGCCACTCAGTTTGATATAACACTGTGTTGGGTTCCTGGACACAGTGGGATTAGGGGAAACTGTAGAGCAGATGAGCTTGCTAGACAGGGAACCGAAGTGGAAAGGACACCCCACTTAACCCGAATGGGAATGCCCTTAGCCACCTACAAACTAGCTGTGAGAAAAATCAGCTTAGCTCGAGCCGGGCTGAGATGGACCACAGCAACGGTTTGTCGCACTCTTCATGCAACTTTGGACGCAAAGCGTTCAAAATCTCTGGTTCAGTTGAACAAAAAGGAGATAAGCCATGTGGTAAAGGTGCTGACTGGTCACTGTCCCTTTGGCCCGCACGCCGAAAGATTAGGACTTCCCCACAACGACTTATGCAGAAGTTGTGCTTGTGGTAATGAAGAAGAGGAAGAAACTGTCTCCCATCTTCTCTGCGCATGTCCCGCCGTAGCAAGGAAAAGAGGGACCTTCATTTCCTTGATGGATTGAGCGAGCTGCAAAATATTGGTGACTCTAGACTCTGTCGCTTTATCAAAAGCTCAAAATGGCTTGAAATAGCCTGAACTATGTCCCAACACTAGAATGGCATCACAATGGGCCCAATAGCGTGCCTAAGCGCCCTGGTGGGGGCAGCCATTTCAACCTAACCTAACCTAAGTCGCCTCAACTCAGTAATGACGCAAACATTGTATGTAATATGTACTTACAAGCGAAACATCGAGCATCGTTTTAAAAAAAGAAGCGTTACAGTGAATTGTTAACCTTGCATTAATATGTATATTAGGCACATTTTTGTATTGCCAGAGACGTGCAGGCCGTTTGACCAGCTGCTAAAACATGAAAGGACGAAAGACGAAAATGAGAAGCAGCAACCGCCTTTTCAGGGTCATACCACTAGTGTTGTCTTATACTGTTGTCAATGTTCGTCTCCCGCTGAATTGTATTTAATCGATATTTTTAGGGCCGCAAATTGTGAATTCTCGTGCTGCACCAATTTTGAAAAATTTACCTTTTCTACAGCTTTTTTTGGGAAAAAATGTTGAGGGCGCAATGGGGCAAGTTCTGCACAGGATGCCAATTACCTCAGAACGTCAAAATCTACGTGCACAAGACGTATTCTGAATATGATTGGCTGTTGTGCACGTAGTACAAATTTTTTTTTTGATATGTGGTGATCAACCTCGAATTTTAAAAAAAAAGTTGTAGCTAACATATTTTTTATAGGTAACTACATTTTTTTATGTACCCAAACTCATGTTTTGCAGATCTGTTCTTTGTTGCATTACACCCTTTTCTTATCCCGGTCTATGCATCCATAATTTTTTTTATTAAGAGTCGTTGCAACGCACGCGGGTTTTTGCTAGTTTAAAATAAAAACTTTTTACACCCCGTCTCTCCGAGATCTAATCAGCTGATCCCACTTGCGTTTAGTCAAGATAGTTTGAGTTTGTCATGGACCGTAACCAGTGGCGGTTCCTCTTTGGAAGCAAAGGAAGCACTGCTTCCCTTGACCAAATAGGCAACTTCATAAAAATAAATTTTTTATAAATAATAATAAATTTAAATTTATATCAAGATTAGTCACAACGAAAATCTTAACATATTTTCCCCTCTGGAAACACTAAAGCTGGAGATATTACAGCTTCCCATTGCTGTATTAGGCCTCGAATATGATATGAGCGGCGAGCGGCAGAGTGACAATACTAAAGTGCCTCTCTCCGCTAATTCGAGACGTTAAATTTTCCTGGCGCCGCTCTTATCGTGGCCGAGGCCTTACACAGCATGGGGAAGCTGTAATATATCCAGCTTCTTTGCCACAGAAAATCAATGTGAAAACTCCAACACATTCAATGTAATTGGACCCACACTCACGCAAAGGTTTGCGTTAATACAGTATCCTCAGAAGCTGAGCTAAACGCAGCTTCTTCGGAACCGAACAGCGAGAATTGAGAAGTCGAAGATAGAGAAATTTTCGTATCCACCATATTCTCTTTGTTTTCTTGGTTTCTTTTTCTTGTAATCTGTTCTGGCTTGAGCAATATTCAATTTTCTCTTAAAATTTTGCTTCGTATTTTTGTTTTTGACTCTTCTTAAATTTGAGTTTTCGTATGTAGATTGAGTCAAGGAAAAAGAGGATAGGTGAAGTTTCTCTTTATCTATTATTTATTCTAGTGGGGTGGCAGGCTATATTGAATATAAGCAGATAACTTTGTAGCTTCCATTATATATTTATGATTCTCTTTATAGAGGTCCCGCCAAAAGAGTTGATGCCGGAGCGCGCAGCTGGGGAAATTAAAGCTGCACACAAATAAAAATTGCGCACATATTGATAAGAAATGCGCTTATGTATTTTCAAATTTCCCCTTCGAAATTTGTTGCGAATAGGCTAAGGGACGGGAACGGCATGCGGGGATTCTACTGCGCATGGAAAACGCGACTTTCTCGGCATCAACTCTTTTTGCGGGACCTCTATTAATGATGATTTAAAGGATAGAGAATATTTTTATGAAATGCATTTTTGAGTACGGGTTGCCTGAAGTGTTTTTTTGCAAGAAGAATGTAATGATGGTAGGCGAAGGTTATAATAGGGTTTTATTTTTACTATCTTTTTTAGATTTTGGCTTAATATAGTTTAACAGCTTTTCTATGGACGCTTTAATTTTCAACAGAATTTAAAAAAAAAGACGCAAAACGCCCGCTAGCAGTGAAACTACATATTTCGAAAAAATGCAAAAATTTACGACTTTGAATTCGATTTTTTCACTTTTTTTAAGTTGAAATAATTTTTCTTGTCCACCATCATAAAAGAAACTGCATATTAAAAAAAGGAAAAACCTCATGCGATGCACAAAAATTAAAGCGCAATTAGTTTTCAAATTTTAAGTCAATTTTTGGTACTTGAATAAGAAATTTTGACCTGATATTATAACCAGTTATTGTGTAAGTTGACTGAAAAAATGCGAAGAAGCTAAAATTTAGCAGTTTTTTAAGTTTTTTTGACGTTAGGTGTACAGATAAAAATTACGAACAGCCTCTTTTTTTTTAATTTTGCTGACCTACACATTCCGAGATATATGCATCTATATTTAGAAAGAACGACCAAAATGATGAAATTTTCACAAAATGGCCGATAACTTACATAGCGGCGGTTGCTAGAGGTAGAAAATGTCAATTTCGTATAGTATTCGATGTAACTAACATGTTCCAAACATCTTTTTTAGATTGGAAACAATTCCATATGTTTGTTTATCTGAATCCACTATATTTATCGTTCGCTTTGGGCATTGCTTCCCTTATTCTGAACCTTACGAACCGCCACTGACCGTAACAAGTTTGAGCCACAAGATATGTATATATAATGCTGACGAAACAGGCATAACTACGGTCCAAAAACCCGACCGATGTTAATTGCTGTAAATTTTTATTTTTATCGATAAGCTGTAACCTAGATTTGCACGTGTTTCAATTGACCCCAATCACTGTTTCAACCGCCCCTGGCGTGTGGACGGTTCAAACAATTTTATTTATTTTTTTAATTTGATTTTACACAAATTACAAAACACTGGGCACTCAAATAATACTGCGAATTGGTAGATGGAAACACGCCCTTGTATTTAGCATGTCTCAATCGCTGCTTGGTTCGGTAATAGCGATGCTACGGACAATAAAATCTAAATTGTTTCAACCGTACCCAGTCTCCCCTAGTGCTAGAAAAACTGTCAAACGAAATCATTTCAATCCAGTGCGAACGGTTCTACATAATTTCAAAATCACTTTCTGACATCACCTAATTTCGGCTCAGTGCGAACACGGTATAAAGCCCCAAATTGTGGTTTTCCAGCCAATCAGTGAGAGACAACATCTTCATAATCAATGCCAACCCTCGAATGATATAAAAATGATGTTGTGTGACTTCAAAGCTAAGATCGGGAAGGACTTTCAGTATATGGGCGAGAGTAGGCAACCATAGCCATCACGCAACCATCTACGATAATAGTGGCAGGCTTATTAACCTCGTTAATAGCAAAGGAATAGTAGGAAACTTTTAAAGGAACATTTAGCCCTATTTGTCAGAAAAGGACATGGAGAAACAGCTAACGAGTTATATCAAATGTATGACAAGATAGACAATGTAAGTTACGTTGGTAAAACTCAATACACTTCGCTGGTTTAGTCACGTCGAGTGCACGTCAGAAGAAAGAGCAGCAAAGAAGGTCTTCACTATCATCATCGAGGCCTTCGAGGCCGAAGAAAAGATGGACGGATGTGTTCGTAGCAAATGCAGAGACACTTCTCCAGATATTGAGCTGGAAGTCAGGCAGAAATTGAGGCTAGAGTAAAAGATTAGAGGAAGCCAAAGTTCTATTTGGGCTGCAGCGCTATTGGAAGAAAAAGAAAGAATATATGGAGCAAATTTGCCATCGCTTGCAAAGGCATTCTTCTTTTTCTCCTTTGGTGAGGTGCTTGGTCCAAAGGTGCTGCGGCCACTCACTTGACCTATTGTACTACTTGCATTGGCATTCATGATAACTTTCCACGAATGGTTGTCTTATACCCGCGAATGCATTGTTCGATTCCCAATTTTATCGGTGTTGCACGAACGTGAATTCTAAGTTGGTTAATAGGGAGGGACGCATACAAACTTCTATCCGATAAAAGATTTCCAATTTTCGTTTGAGATGTATACTGCCCTAAACTTATCTTATTGATGCATGAAAAATACTGATATGAGTAATATTACTCGGTCAAAAGTATCGAGTACTGATATGAGTAGAATGGAAAGTCAACTAGTCATATGAGTAAAGAATCGAGCACCGATTCCGTATCTCTATGTGTGGCTAGCCAGATTGACACCAATGCCAGCGTTTTCATCATTATTTAACAGATAAGTGACAAAATTATTTTTGACGTAACAAATTTGCTACAAATTATAGACCTAGATCCGTGTGTGCCGACTCTTTGGCTAGCTGTACCAAGATATACCCCTGCCGTTATCATGGACATAGAAGAGCGCCAAAAAGTGGATTTGTATTTTGCATTTATAGTTGTATCATAATTGAATTTCCATTGGAGTCGAGATGAGTTGGATTTGAATTTAAAACTCAACGACTTAACTCTATGAACTACACGGTATCATACTGAAGATGATAGGCCCATACTTACAATTTATCTATGGTTGTATTCTGCGTTATATGTTGTGTATCTATGGCCGCATCAAATAAACTTAGTTCCGGACTTTTTGCTTTTTCTTCCGTAAGCGAGTTACTCTTTATCTAAAGCTGGTAATAAATTTTGCAAAAAAAAAAAATGTGGCAGTACGGAAGTTTTTACTGATGTTACATGTATGTAACCAAAATCATGGAGACAATAATTATTGGAAAGCTGATGCAATATTTAGAATCTAACCAAATCATACACGACAGGCAGTACGGCTTTAAACCGAAAAGATCTACTGGCGACCTTCTTGTGTGTTTGACCGAGCATCTACACCGAAGCATCCATAGTTCCGGTGAGTCTGATCTGGTTGCTCTAGATATTTCCAAGGCTTTTGACAGCCTCTAAACTCCAAGCTATTGGTATCGACTCAGTTCTTATGAACTGGATTGAGAGCTTTCTTTCTGGCCGTTCAAGCAAGGTAGTATTGGATGGCGTCGAATCCAACCAACACTCCATCTCGGCCGGCGTTCCCCAAGGATCGATCCTCCCACCTGCTCTCTTTCTAATATTTATTAACGATCTGCTCTCAATCCCCTCCAACCCAGTCCACAGTTTCGCCGACGACAGTACTCTGCGTTATTCTTACGCCAACGTTAGACAAGCAAGTGGCAGACCTTGTCTCTTAGACCGCGAACTCATGTCCAGCTCTCTTAACGCGGACATCGAGCTCATTCTTGACTGGGGCCGCAAGAATCGGGTCGAATTTAACGCACCAAAAAACAAAGTACTGCCTTATCTCCACCAAAACCTGTACCGACTTTCCCTCTATTTTAGTGGACAAGGATAACCTTACACCTGACCCATCTCTTAACATCCTGGGAATAACTCTATCTAATGATATGCAATGGAATGGTCACTTAATCCAAATTGCCAAACAAGCGTATCAATGCCTCGGATTCCTTACGAGATGCAAGTTCCTCCTTCAGTCAGCTGCTCTAGCCACAATCTACAAGTCCTACATTCGACCCCACCTTGAATACAACTCGTATATCTGGGCGGGCGCTCCTAAAACCACCTTGGCTTGGCTGGACAAGGTGCAAAATCGCGCCATCAAACTCATTGATCATAGCACTCTTTGCTCCTCCATCGACCCTTTAAGCCACTGTAGGAATGTAGCCGCACTCAGCAAGTTTTATCGCTATTATTACAGCGAATGCTCCACTGAAATAAAGAACGTCCTGCCTACACGGCAACTTTTTCCCCGAAACACAAGACTAGCCAACTCGGCTCACCCCTTCACCCTGCAGCCCTCCCTTTCACGCACATTACGGTTTAGCAGTTCGTTTATAAATAGAACAACTCGATTGTGGAACTCTCTTCCGCAGTCGGTGTTTCCGAGCTCATATAACATCTCAGAGTTCAAACGCAAGGTTCATCGACACCTACTCATGCACCCTCCAGACCCTTGACCTATCCTTTCTATTCTATCCTTCAGATCAAGCTTACTACTATACATTGCACCATGACTCGAAAGATATGACGGACTAGTAGTACAAAGGGTAGCGTAGCGTTGATGCAATTCCCTATGATGTCATTGCAAGTGTAAGTTCTTTCTGCATTCGAATCCACGCCAAAAATTGATAAGAATTGTTTTGCCTGCACCGCCTGGAGCATAGTGAAAAAATCCCGCTCTTTCCTTTGGCTATACGTGGATTTCGCCGTTAAATTTTTCTTATCAACAACTAATTGTGTTGTTTGAGTTTCCACAAAAAGATTTGACTGAATTACGTTGAATTGCTGTTCCCGCACCAAGTCTCTGTGTTGCACAGCATTTCTGCCTCTTGTCGATTTTGAGCTTTGTTGTTGATTCATAAGTCCTCAATCAGTATTCATGCTTCATTGAAAATTTCGTCGCACTATGAATGGAGGCTGTTAACACGTTCAATAGGCAACGTTTGGCATCATTGAGCGAGCTTTTCAAATACTTAACGTCATGGCATGATAAAGAGTAATTTTTCCGTAAGAAATATGAAACAAAAAATATGTCCCATGCAAAATTATTATTTAGTATGTTGAAAAATCAAGCACCTTGAAATCTATGTAAATTCCCAGTTACCACAGCTCAAAAAGTAAAAGCGATGAACTTCCGATTATTGAATTTGTCATCTTTTTCGATTCGGGACCTTTTATTTAAGCCATACCTAACTACAATAGTCTTAAAATAGCTGAAGATTGCTCGTCTAATTCTCTCCAGATTGGCTAATTTTATGTCAAGGCTTAATGAAACTTGAGCTTTATAGCCGTGCTTAAGATTCATTAAGTTTTGAAAGAAAATTAGCCTGTCTGAAGAAAAACTTACGAGCAATCTTAAGAATCTTAAGACCATTGTAGTTAGAGCTAATCGGAGCGTCGCCACAGTGGTCTGAAATCCCCAAAACCTGGACAAAATTAATTTACTACCGTAAGAAAAATAATTTTTTTATGAAAATCGGTATATGGGGGTTTTCGCGGTCGCTGAGTAAGAATCCGTTATCAGATTTTACAAAAACAAAATGGCGGATCCAAAATGGCGAGCAACTTTATGACAAATTAAGCAAATTTGATGAAAATCGGTATATGGGGCTTTTCAGGGACACTGAATAAGAATCCGTTATCAGATTTAAAAAAAAATAATGGCTCATCCAACATGGCGACCAACCTTGTTCATAATTAATTGAATTGAATTAAATTATGTAATAATGGGTGTTCGGAGTCATATTCATATTTATTTATTTATTTGCCAAACAAGGCACTTAACAAAAACAATTATTAACATTAATAAGGAACATTGCGAGTATTTAATATTTAAATATTAAACTAAGATCTAGGTCTATAGTGTTAGTTAGAAGAGGACAACAGGGAAATTAGTTTTCTTTTATAGGAACTTTTGTTAATTGAGGGAGAGAAACAGGACGAGTAGGAATTGAAGGTAATGCAGCACCTGTTAACGGACTCGTTTCTAGCATATTCAGTGCGATGCGAGTACTCTTTAAGCAGTTTGGAATGTCTTGTTTGTCGAGTATCGTTAAATTTGATTGTGTCCGACAGGAACTGCTGCTTGAGGTTATTGTTCAGGACATCCAAGGTAAAACAAGATATAAGCAATTTGCGTCTAAGGCAGTGATTCTCAACCTTTTTTTTGTTGCGGCACACTTTTAACAATTTCAAAATTTTGGCGGCACACTAACAATACAATAAATTTAAAAAAAATTTAATTTGAGTTGGAAAAAGTCAAATTAAGGTGCCGCTCCTGAGTTTAACGTAACGTAACGTATTTTTCGTAACAGAAATAAGAGGCGTATCTCTCCCATCCATATTTTCACGCCAATATGTTTATAGGAATGGTAACGATGAATGTTTTCACACTTTCGATGGGCTTGTATTAGAAAATCAGTCAAATTCTCGATTAATTATGACGCCCTTGTTTCCATCCCTTAGCCATCAATTACGCTCAAGCCTTCACTTTTCGGGAACCAATTTCCATTCAAAAATCATGTGTAAACTTTGCTAGCGTGAAAATATGGGCAGAATACGCCTCTTATTTCTGTTACGAAAAATACGTTACGTTACGTTATCCCCAGGAGCGGCACCTTAATGAGAACTCCATGTAGCGCAAATGAAGGGCATTCCGAAATAGTTTCCTCAAAAATACCACTCAAAAAAAAACCAGTGATACTGAAGTGAGGTATGCATTATCAGTTTTTTATAATGGCCCTAGTAGGCAAACCTTATTTCAAATTAAGTGGGGCGAAATCTGCCTTACATATTCAGAAAACGTTTCGAAAACCTTCAAAAAAATACCCCGCCTTCACCGACTGAGCGACTTCTAACCTCAGTTCAGTTCGCATATAGTTTAAACATATTCAACTGAGGAGAAACAAACCTCAGTTCGCACAATGAGTCCCGAACTGAAGTTGAATGTGAAAGCTCGCTCAAAAGATGGTAATTAACTAGAATAGTGGAATGCCATTCCAGTGGGCTCTCGCACTTCTGATTTCTGGCGGAAAATCAACAATTTGCACGAACTGAACATAAATTGGACTTTAGCCGGTGAAGCCACTTACGTGGATTGAACTGAACATTATTGAACTGAGGTCGGTGAAGCCGGACGATTAAGCTTTAGTTTAACTCACACAAAGCTTTAGTTTTTGTTGATGTATTGCTTCATGTTTCAGGCAATTATGTTGGGGGTGACCGAGATCATTTAACATACTCAAAAGACCCGTTCTGGTTCGATTACAAAGGCTAAGCAGCATTGGACGTAATTAGTACTCAGTTGGGACACCGTATTGATAAAACGATACTTGCGTTTAAAAATATAAAGTTTTCGACACAGACACAGTTCACATATGCACGCCGAACTTCTCAAGCTTTTCGGAATCCCTTGGTCTGGAAAGTTCAGTTCCACCATTACTTCGTAGATTTTTGAACGTAGCGCAAGATCATATTCTGTCTTAAACTCAATGAAAAAGTGTTAAACTCTTAATATTAAACTCTTTCGTCTTTTCAATTACCTGTCTTAATGCGAATATGTGATCGGTTGTGGACTTTTGTTTCCTGAATTTGGCGGCACACTTCAGGAATTTGGCGGCAAACAAAAGTGCCGCGGCACATAGGTTGAGAATCACTGGTCTAAGGGATAGAGGAAAGAGATCAAGGATTTTGAGCCTGTCCTTATAGTGAGGAAGGTTGTGAAAATTCGAGGGATAATAGAGGTTCCTAAGCGCGAAAAGAAGGAACTTCTTTTGGACAGATTCTATTCGATTAATACTAATTTGAAATATAGGATCCCAGATCTGGCACGCATACTCAAGAATAGGACGGACCAATGAGCAAAACAAGGCTTTAGTAACCCAAACATTGTCGAATTCTTTAGCTCTTCTCTTGATAAAGCCCAACAGCTTCTTGGATCTAGCAATAATATTATCATAGTGTAAGTTAAAGTTTAACTTGCTGTCGAGGACAATGCCTAAATCGACAATGTGATCGACACGATCCAAGACATTGTCATTGAGATAATAATTTTGCAGCTGTTTGTTTCTTTTCCTGGAGAAGGTAATTACGTGGCACTTACTGGTGTTAAGAAGAAGATTGTTAGTGGTGCACCAGTCTTGTAGTGCATTAAGTTTCGACTGTAAAAAGGATACATCAGTTTGAGACCTTATAGCACTATAAATTTTTAAATCATCGGCGTAAAAGAGGTGCGGAATGCCATTTAATTTTTCAGATAGATCGGAAGTGAATATGTTAAATAGAAGTGGGGCCCTAGGTGGCTGCCTTGCGGTACACCTGAGGTTACATTGATTTCTTTTGAAAGGAAGCCCTGAAATCTTACCACCTGAGTTCTCCCGTTAAGATAGGATGTTATCCAATCCAGAAGGGGGCCGGATATCCCAAATCTTAATAATTTCATATATAGTATGTGGTGGTCTACTCGATCAAAGGCCTTGCTGAAATCAGTGTAGACAGCGTCAAACTGGTGGCCTTGTTCCATACCGCACAGCAGTTCGGATATCATTATCATAAGATTGGATGTGGTGGAACGACCTTTTCTGAAACCATGTTGCTGATCGTTTAGGTTCAGAACAATCAGAGGGACAAGAAGATAAGTTTTTCAAATAGTTTAGGGATAACAGATAGTTCGTTTTGGTACTTTTGTCCAGGTTTTGGGGATTTCAGACCACTGTGCGTCGGTTTACTGCATCTCTCATTTTATTGATGTGTAGCATCTCCAACAACCTTCTCTCTTGTTTTAGTGCCTCTCAACTTCCAAAATCATGACTTTGTTGAGGTCAGCTTCGTGATCATTTTCAATGCAATGGAGAGCAAGAGCAGTTTTATGAGAACCCCATTTTTAATGTCAGAGCGATGACCTGATAAACGTTTACGAAGTTTTTTTTGGAGGTACCAACAAATACAGTTGGGCAGGCCGTATCTCTTCCCCTAGCAAACGATCTTGTAGACTGTATCCAATTTGTCCATTTTATCAAGGTTCCCTTTGGTATTGGTAAATAGTAGAGATTTCAAAATATTTACCGATCTATGTAAATGCAATCCTTGTGGTCTCTCGGTTGCGTATTGGTGCTGCCTTCATACGATTGGAAGGCGAAGGAATGTATAGTGCAATTCGGTAAATTACCAGTGGTGGTGGAGCATCTTGGGGACGAACATCGGTACTACTCGGGAAGTTCTTAATAATCTTATTAATGATTGGAGTACAAGGTGTCTTTGTGCAGTACTCTATTGACGAAATTCTGCGAGGGGTTAAATATTACCATCTTCGGCTGTTTTGAGTAGAAGTTAATAAGCCGTCCCGATGATATAGGTTTCTTGTACCAACCAAAAATTATTCTACCCTCATCTCTAACTGGCTTAACATCAAGGTACGGCAGCTCTCCTTCATTCTCAACCTCAACAGTGAACTGGATTCTTTGGTGGAAGGATTCCAACGCGGTGAGTGTTTTTTCAATCTCACTGGATTTCACAACTACTGCACAATCCTCCCATAAGGCCTCCATTGCTATGTTCACCACTATTGGTGAGGCCGAGGTACTCATAGGGACACCTTGCTTCTGCTGGTATATTATGTTTTCAAACTCTAAATAGTTGTTCTTGATAATTCAGAACCTAAGCATATCCATAAACCAGAATTTCTTAATCTTTGTATGTCGTTGAATGTTACTCCATTTCTTGTCAATAATTGGTAAAAAGAGAAACAACATCAAAAACACCATGACTTCAACATCTTCCAGGTTAAATGGAAAGACCACTTCGATAAAATATTTTGCGTTCTGGACATTAAACTTGGAGTGTTCCGTCAACTTTTTCAGGTCCTGACTATGTATTTAGATAAGTGATAGCAGGGTACAGCAGTTGAGGCGCATATAGGTCTTAACGACACGGCCTCATTATAAACTTTTGGTAGACCATAGATTCAAGGACTACTAGCTGTGCATGTGGTCATGCGTGTTTTGTCGTATTCGTCAATAATATTTTGATCAAACAAAAACTTAAAAAAATATTATTGTCAACTTGGAGTTTAAGTTTCGGGTTGACCCTAAGAATCCTATTAGTATCTGTCATCAAATACCTCATCTTGCTATTTTAATCGTTTTTGTATATATGGCAACTGTGACATTGCCTTTATCAGCAGGTGAACCTTATGTCTTTTTAAAAACTTGAAATCTTGTTGATAAATTTATCATAAGGTGACGGCACAGAGGTACGGATATGATTTTGCAGAATTTGGGTAAAATTTGCGCGAGCAGTTTCTTGGTGACCCTGTTCCAACATTCTAATCATATCCTCTCCATCCGTTATGAATTTGAAGAGAGGGAAATACCTTTTTGCAATGGGCAACGTAAATTTGTATCTCAATGACAACAGCTATCTGATGTCTACTGGAGAGTCGACTTCGGTCTTGTTAATGAACCATCCATGACTGAACATCAATCTCATTTTATGTTTAAATGATTCTATCAATTTTATTTATTTATTTATTTATTTGCCAAACAAGCCACACTTAAATCTAGGTGCACTTTTTAACAATAGCTTAAATTATCACATTAGATGCTAAGTCAGGTACAGGTATAATTGGGCTAGGCTATATGTAGGCTATATCTACTATACTAATTTCATTGCTTAAGCAGTAACAGGAGTTTGGGGTTTCATCGTTAGTATTAACTTTCTTTTATAGGACAATTTGTTAGTGGGATGGGTAAAGCATTGATTATGATCATTGAAGACCATGCAACATCTATTAATGGGCTCGTTCCTTGCGTAGTCGGTGCGATGAGAATATTCCTTATGTAGTTTCCTGTGCCTAGTACGCCGAACTACTTCATTGAGTATTATCCTATCCGACAAGAACTTCACCTTGAGATCGCCGTTTAGAATATCCAAGGTGAGGCAAGAGATGAGCATTTTTCTCCTGCATGACAGCGGTAAAAGATCCAAAACTTTGAGCCTGTCTGTATAGTGTGGAAGACTATGATAATCAGCGGGGTTATATAAATTTCTTAGTGCGAACAGGAGAAATTGTTTTTGAATGGATTCAATCCTGTTGCTACTGGCGTGATATATGGGATCCCAGACAGGGCATGCGTATTCCAGGATTGGGCGAACCAGTGAGCAGAAAAGAGTTTTTGTGACCCAGATGTTATCAAATTCCTTAGCCCTCCTTTTTTAAAACCAAGGAGTTTATTAGCTCTGGCAGTAATACTATCGTAGTGTAGGTTAAAGTTTAACTTATTGTCTAAGACAACGCCTAGGTCTACGATTTGATCAACATGGTTTAATAACTTGTTGTCAAGATAGTATTGCTGCAGTTGTACGCTTTTTTCCGGGAGAAGGTTATTGCATGGCATTTGCTAGTGTTAAGTTGTAACTTATTGGTGTTACACCAGTCCTGCAATGCCTTAGGTTTCGTCTGAAGGAATGATACATCGGTGTCGGACCGACGACTTGTCCTTTTGTGTGTTTTTTGTTTTAATGTTAATGTTCTTATGCGTATCGTTTTGTGAATTGAAAAACTACGGCTTTCATTGTGGGACAAAGTGTTAGTGATTAAGTCTGCAAGATTTAAGCTTTTCTTTTATGACCCAGAGCCCGCTGTTACTGGAAAACCTTGGGGGCAACCAACGAAAATTCCTACCTTTTACTTTAACTTGAACTACTCCTAGACTAATATCATAAAGCAACATCCTTCAATAGTCGGCCCAAACTCATTAGTTAGGTTCGGCAGTGATGGTTTCATCTGGTTGCAGGTTGAGGTCCTACAAAATATGATTCGACCAATAGATAATTGGCTTTGCCGTCGATGTTAATGTATAGCCATGCGCCCCACAATTTTTTTGCTTTGAATTATCGTAACCGATCCCATTTTCATCGCCAGTCACAATATGATGCCAAAACCCTTCATTCTTTGCATTCTACATATGTAGCTGATCGCAAGTCAAAAACGACGTCCAGCATCTCTCGGCTTCAACTCGTATGGCACCTTTTTGGTTCCTTGCGATGAGAAATGACGTGTTGAGTCATGCCCAATGAATCTGCAAATTCTTATTGCGTTTGACATGGATCTTCACCTACTAATGCCTCCAATTCTGTGTCTTCAATCTATTTCCCCGGTCCGAGACGCTCCTTATTTTCCACGTCAAAATCACTTTTGTAGCGTTGAAATAATTCGAAACACTTTCGCTAATAGAAGCCTCACCATAAGTTTCTACAATCATTCAATGAGCCTCAACCACAGTTTTTCGAATTGAAGGAAAAAAGCAAAACTTTCCGCAAATGACGCTTGTTTGGCTCAAAGCTCGACATTCTCACGCACACAAAAAATATATGACTCAATTCACAAATGTAATGACAACGAGTGGTTGACAAGTGCCTAACTATTCTAAGGCCTGACTTATCATTTGACGTTTCGGATCTGACATTTTCGCTAGCATTTTACTGCTGACGCCATCTATTGGAAAACGTCGAGTGTTCAATTTGTACTTCTAACATATGATTCAAATTTTGTTTAACCAAGATTATTCCATCTACTGATACATCGAATCACAATAATCGCCACTTTTCAAAAAAGAGAAAATACTCTATTTCTTAATTAGTAAACTACCTCTTAAAAACACTTTACTTTCACCACACATATATTCAACAAAATTCTAAAAACTATAAAAAAAACAATCTCAATTCCAACTTTCTTATTTTCAGATACTCTTCACAGTCCTCTGTATAGCTAGTGTATCACTAGCGACGCCAGGGGCAATTCCAGACTGCATTCATGCATCTTCCGCCGGATACTCATATCCAGCTCCCGAAGTGAAAGTTTCCGTTGGCCCAGCTGTAAGCTCATACAGTGTATCACCAGCAGTATCATCATATTCAGAAGGTTCGAGCCATGGCTATACCTCATTGGGCTCATCTTATAGCTCATACGAATCATCACCCGGTTATTCTGCAATCTCTGCCGGACCAGCATTCAAGGTAACTAATGTCATTCCTAGCTACAAGACCGCCTCGTATACACCAGCTGTGACATACGCCAAAACTTCATCAATCTCTTACGCTGATCAATCACCTGCCTCGAAATATGCAGCTGTAGTCCCGTCAGGAATTGGATATGCCACAAGCGCTGGACACTCATACTCTTCCGGAGGAGTGACAAAGATCGCAACTGGACCTGCTTATGTTGCAGCACCTGCAGTAGCAAAGATTTCCAATGCTTATCTTCCACCCTCTGGACATGGAATTAGCTACGCTGCTGGACCATCAGTCGCGAAAGTTGCCACATATGCCGCTCCAGCTATTAAGTACTCGTCAGCTGCTGATGTCTCTACATCATACATTTCTGCTCCTGCTGTTTCAAAGATCGCTGTAGCACCAGCTGTTTCAAAGGTTGCCACTTTCACATCACCTGGATACACATATTCACATACAGGACCAGCCGTTGCTAAAGTAGCTACTTACTCGTCTCCATCTTATGCCACTTATGCTGCAGGGCCTGCTATTTCCAAGGTCGCCTACTCTTCCGCAGCTGATGTTTCTCATTCCTATGTTTCAGCACCGGCTCAAGTTGCTTATGCAGCTCCCGCTGTAACAAAGGTAGCAAGCTATGCAGCTCCTGCTTACGCAACATATGCAGCAGGTCCATCAGTGGCTAAGGTAGCAACTTACTCATCTCCTGCTTATGCAACATACTCGTCAGGTCCCGCTGTATCTAAGGTTGCCTATGCTGCTCCAGCAGTATCGTATTCAGCTGGTCATGGCATTGCTAAAGTTGCCAGCTATGCTGCGCCTGCTGTTGCCACTTACTCTTCTGGACATTCCGTCTCGTCCTATCATTCTTCACCAGCCGTTTCATCTTACTATGCAGCACCCGCTGTCAAGGCATACTCTTCAGCTCCAGCAGTTTCAACTGCTTATGTCTCTGCCCCAGCTAAAGTAGCTTATGCTGCTCCAGCTTATGCCACCTATGCTGCAGCTCCAGCTGTAGCTAAAGTAGCGACATATGCCGCACCATCAGTATCATATTCAGCAGGTCCTGCTATAGCCAAGGTTGCTACTTATGCTGCACCAGCTGTTGCCACTTATTCTGCTCCAGCTGTATCTAAGGTGGCGTATGCTGCCCCAGCTGTAGCTACATACTCACATGCAGGCCCAGCTTTTACCAGCTATTCATCAGGACATGCTATTGGTAAAGTTGCTGTTGCACCTGCAGTTGCAACATATTCAGCTGGCCCAGCAATCGCTAAAGTTGCCAGCTATGCAGCTCCTGCTGTAACATACTCAGCCGGACCAGCCATTGCTAAGGTAGCATCATATGCTGCTCCAGCTGTTGCCACATACTCACATTCAGGTCCAGCCATTGCCAGCTATTCAGCCGGTCATGCCAGCTATTCAGCCGGTCATGGTATTAGCAAAATTGCTGTCGCTCCAGCTGTTTCCACTTATTCAGCTGGTCATGGAATCTCTACAATTCACGGAGGTCTTGGCTTACATAGTGGACTTGGAATTCATGGTGGTGCTGGGCTTCACGGAGTTGGCTATTCCAAAGTTGTAGCTGCTCCAGCTGTTGCTGCTTATCATTCCGGAGGAGGTAGTTCGACATCGTATCATGGCGCTGCTGCTCATGCAGCATCAGGAGCTGGAGGATATATTGCATCATCTCTCGGCGGACATGGATACTACGGTGGACTTGGAGGTGGTCATGGATATTATGGTGGACTTGCTGGTGGACATGGATACTATGGCGGACATGGAGGCGGTTTGAGATATGCTGCCGCTGCTCCAGCAATTGCCACATACGCTGCAGCACCAGCATCTGTTATTAAGGCCGCTCCAGCTGCTGTACTTAAGCCAATTATTTCCAAGCATCTTGAATATTATGTAAGTATTTTAATTTTAGTTAATTATTGTTGAAAATGTTTAAATTTTGTATTTTATTGTTAATTAATTTTTGGTTTTGTATTTTTACTGATATTTCAGGATGATCATCCGAGATACGCCTTCGAATACGGAGTCCATGACCCCCATACTGGAGATATTAAGCATCAGAAGGAAGAACGTGATGGTGAAGTTGTTAAAGGCGAATATTCCCTTGTGGAACCAGACGGTAACGTACGTACTGTAAGCTACTATGCCGATTGGGATACAGGTTTCCATGCAACCGTAACAAATAGCAGAGACCAAGTCTCAAAAGTAATTGCTAAACGTAACGTAATCAAATCATAAGAAACCCCCACTTAGAAACTCGAATTTAAAAAGATTTAAAACAACAAAAAAAAAGAATCAAGAGAAAAAAAAATAATAATAATAAATACGAGAAAAAATATTTAATTAATAATCTCAAGCGACTTTACGTTATCATACACGAAGCGCGCGCATACGCGAATCATTTTTCATCTCATTATTTAAGCAGCTGCAATAGTATCTCATTTTATTAATGTATATTATTTTTTTTTTTGTTTATTTCATCATTTTTTATCTTAATAATCTTGTAATTAGGTACCATTTAAGTAAACCACATACACAGGAACTATTTCCGTTTTTAAAAAAGAAAAAAGCAAAATCCAAAAAAAAACAAATTTTTCCTGAAAATTTTCATTCATTTTCACATTCTTGCCGTTTTATATATATAAAAAAAATATCCTCTCATTTTTCTCTTCTTCTTGTTTCATAATTTCTTTTTTATTAAATTTTTTTTTGTAAATAATATTTATATTTATTTAAAAATTGCAAAAAGGGTAAATTATAGAATTACTTCTTGGCCGCCTTTGGCCTTTAGTAAAAATTGTATAAAAAAAACCATTCATATGCTTTCTACTTTTATAAGTAATTAATTTAATTTGGAAAAAAAAAAACACTTTTTTAAAAAAAAATGAAAATTTCTTTAACAAATTCTGCTATCAGCCTTTATTTTCATATTTTTTACCACTTTTTTTCATTTTCTTGTGATAGGAGTGTCATACGTCATATTTTAATATATTTGTAAAAAAAAACAATCCATTTAATTTTTATTTTATAATAAAAAAAAAGAAACATACAAATATTTTTTTATAATTTTTACAATTCAAATATTTTTTCAAATATAGAGCAAAGGATCAGAATCGAGATATAAGCTATTAAGTTCAGCTATAAAAACCGTAAGTAGTTTAAAAAAAAACTAAAAAATACGCTATTATTTTAAAATGAACCAAAAAGTAAAAAATAATTTTGAATGTAAAGTTTTTATTGCTGTAGCCACTTAGTTAAATGTAAAAAAGCGTGGGGCGCCCTTTACCTATATTCTTATTTTATTAATATTGGAACTTTTCTTTTGCGCCCCACCCTTTTTCACATTTAAGTATATTGCTGCAGCAATAGAAACTTAATATTCAAAATTATTTTTTACTTTTTTGTTTATTTTAAAATAAAAATGTATTTTTTAGTGGTTTAAAACTATTTATTTTTATTTGCTTCTTTTTAGTCTATTATAATGTCTTCCGCCATTTTGTGGTGGCGGCCGTATTAGATGTAAAATGACGTCACACAGCCTGCTATATTCTACATGTCGTACTCTTTCCTTTGATACCCATGTTATAGGTTCGACGGAACACAATTGCAAAAATCGAGCGCCATCTTGGAACCGCTTTCTTGATTTTTTTTTTTGCAAAATTGTGAGTTTATTTAGTACGTATACATGATGAGTTGAACTCAGGCTAAACCTGAGTCCAACTACATGTAGACGCGAGTCGGGTTGAGTTAGGGTCGATTGAGCTCCACTCTTCTTTGCTACCTGGGTTGATTTGAAATTATGCATACAGACGTGAGTTCAGTAGTTGAGTAGTTGAAATTGGTTTTGACAGCAGCATCTCTGTGTTTTGTTTCTGATTTTTTGTAACGTGTGGTGCTTTTTTATTTCAACTCAATCTGAACCAACTATTCAGCTCATCATGTATACATACTGATTAATTATCACGCGAACTACGAATGTGTGCAAATTTTGAAGTTGATTTGTTATATTTTTTACTTTTATGTCTATTACTATCTGGAACCCGGTGGGCCTCACTGCACCCCATCAATGTGTTGAATGATGATCATTCAGTCCTTCCCGCAGCAATATCCGTTGTAAAATATATACTTGGGATGTTTTTCGAGATGACCTACCGAATGAACTGCATTTAAATATCTTTAATGAATAGCAAATAAAAAAATTTGCCATATCGCTCCATTACTGCTAACATAAATTCCATTTAATATTATGTTATTGCGTCGAACGTATTTGTATTAGAAACACCAAAAACAGCCGTGTCACTCCCTTTCGTGACACATTTGCATATGTATTTGATTGATTTGACGGAATTCAACATTTATGTGAGCAATGAACGTCTTGGACAATAATGGCGAATAGAGTATGACCCAACGATTGTAAACTTCAAAGCCTGACCATTACCCTGCCAAGTTATCTATTTGACATTGACATCAGTCGATCGGCGACGATACAACGGGTAGCCATCGTTCAAAATTACAGTTTCAGAAATCAGTGCTCTTGGATACAGCTTTGAACATATCCCATCTAACATGCATCATGATTCAGTCTCCTCCCATTGTGGATTGCAAGTAAAAGTTATGAACAAATCTAACTAAAATTGTTAAAGTGACGGTTGGTCTGCAATAACTTTTAGATTTTATTGTTCTTTTTCACACAATCTTTTGTCGAAAACTAATAAAGAAAGTGCATTTTAACATAAAAATTGGGTCAAAAATAAGAGGGGGAAGTGTTGTAACTAGTCCAAGAAAATTTGTTTGTTTTCACACACTAACACATGCACAATTGCTTCATAAATAAAACACATTACTCTGGCACACTCACGGATATCCCGTCTAAGGATAATAAGTTATTCTTGGTGAAGCAATAGCCATGTACCCCTAGAGTATGATAACAAACCAGTTTGCCAAGTGTTAAGTATTGATCCGTGTACGCTAGCCCAATGAGAGTAACATGTAAACGCACTCCAACGTTGTTACTGTTATACGTTTCCCGTTTACAGAAAAAAAATTACTTACTTTCAATTTTATTTCGCGTTTCATTCGGGGCTGCTGTTAGGGCCGAAAATTCTCGACAAAAAATGTTCTATAAGTTTTTTTCGGAAAACCTCACGTTCGATCGGAAAATGGAGTTTAGTAGTGTAGAACCTTGGCTTTTACAGGTTTAGGTAGGTGGAAGGATTCTGCGTATACTGCTACCTTACTCATGAAAGTAGGACATAGGTTTACAAAAATACAGGGTGATATAAAAACCTCTACCAACAAAATTTCAAAACGTCCTAGCAGCTAAACCGTTACGATTTCCCCTCCCTTCGCAAACGATTTTTTGTTCATATACACAGCCGGCCACTTTATAACTTTAGGTGGGACACCCTGCGTAAAGAAAACAATATATATATTTGAAATAATTTTTCATAATTTTTTTCTTTACCCTCCATTTTCCGATCAAACGTGAGGGTTTCATAGCTTTATTTTTGTTCTCTTGACATTTTTCCAATTTTGACGTTTGCCCCGAGTTACGGTCGGGAAATCCGTTCAATCTAATTTTTTCTTGATTTTCGGAAAGTACGGCCCGGAACTCAACGGTTACCTTTTCTCCTATTGCTAAACTCCCCTCATTTCAAATTTCATTATCTTACACTATAAGCTTCAAGTAAGCAGATCATATACGAGCTCTTGAGATTTTCCAGCTGTCATTGAAACGTAGTAATAATCATAAATGTTTATCCGCTAGGCCATTTTGAAATTTTTTTTGATCGAGGATTACATATTACCCTGCATTTTTGTAGCGCTATGAGATGAATAAGGTACAACTACGCAGAATACTACCACCTCTCTAAAACTGTAAAAGTCAAGATTTCAACCCACCAACTTCCAGAGTTATGGGAGTTTTACGAGGGAGTGATAGGAATCTTACATCGCTCTTGCAGCAGAGAATATGTGTGACCGCCTATGTAAGGCTCATGCCGAAGACAAGAGATATACTGAGAGTCCGCAACCCACTCATGTTCTCTCATAGCCCACTTTGGTATGAGTCTATGGGTCCATTCAGCGGCCCGTAGTAGACTCGTCCCGTGCCCTCTGTCATACGTTTCCTCTTGCCGATTATCACTACCTTTGTTTTATGCTCAGCTAGTATTAAATCAGCGAATATCTCGATTTTGTCGATTGGCTTTCACTGTACCACGGTTCCGATGTCATCGGCGAACCCAATAGTGACCGCTTTTTGCAGGAGGTGTATCGCCAGTACTTCATCGTGCACTATGATCCACAACATAAGGCCTAAGACGGAACTTTGGGGAACTCCGCTAGTTATCCTGTACTCCCTCACTTTCAATGTCTCACTCACGAAGTCTATCACAATGTGCACTAGATAATTCGATGTATCCAGCTTTATCACGAAGATCTTACTCCACTATGCGGCGTTGAAAGAATTTTTCACGTCAAGGGTAGGCTAGTCACAATATCTAGCCTTCCTGAAGCCGAATTGCCTCCTTTTATCTCGGCGGTTCGGAGTAATCTGTCATACATATATCACCCGTTCGAAAAGCTTGCCCATAGTGCTTAGGATGCATATCAGTCTGTAGGTCGACGAGACCCCATGGTGGTTCTCAAGGCTCGGAATGAGCATAAAGCCTCAATTATACTGGACGCAACGGAAAGCAACGGAATGGAAAGTCAACGGAATGGAATTTAGCTGGTTATACTGACGGAATCGAAAGTATGCAAATGTCACTTTTTTCAGCAATGTTTCGCCAAATTTTGGACTTATGCTCAATATTTTTATATCCCTGCAATTTTTGAAGTTATACTTCTTTAGGCGCGTTTTGGAAAATATTATGAGAGTGAATTTTGACGAATTCGCAACGCAACGCAACTTGAGGATATGGGCGAAGGGGTGGAGGCAATGGAGGGCAAGCATTTCAACTTCCATTCTTCATGCGCACTGGGATTATCATTATTATGCACGGTATACAGCAAACGAAGGTAATGGCCTCGATTCCCAGATCCGACGGGAGGGAAGTGAGTGCGGATTTGACACTTTGCGATTCTCAAATCCGCAGTCCCGGATTGGTTTAAATCGAAAATTCGGAGTAAAGACTCACGCGATAATGAAATATACGATGTCGGATTATCTTAGGCGCATTTGTCGTTCAAATCCGCAGAAAATTTGTTGCGGATCACACTTTTACAGCGCGGAAAATGTCAAAAAGAAATTCGGGGTTGCGGATTTGAGAATCGCAAAGTGTCAAATCCGCAACTCACTTCCCAGCCGCCGGATCTGGGAATCGAGGCCAATGTAAAAGCGACGCGAGCTTCGAATACCGTAAAAAATGGGGGCCTGGTGACGTCAGCCGTAATGCTGAAACAACAACAACAGCTTCGATTTTATATGGGAAGTGTCCCCCACGTGACATCAGCTCTAAAATACCGTATACGGTATACAGTCTTTTACATTACCTTGTTTCTGAATACCGTGGGGGCATATGAAAACTCGCAGCCGATGCCGGTTCACGATGTCGATGGGTGAGGGGGTTTTTATGCTGAGGCTATGGAGGGAAATAAATTTCATGTTCGAGTCATCAGCTAAGCCAAGACCCTCTCAACTACAGGCCTTGTAGATGTATTTTTCGTGGTGGTGGTAATAGTCCCAAAAGTCACCGCACACCGGAGTAACATGGCGCGGAAGCCGTACGCGCAGAATTTTTGTGTTTATTTTTGCAGTAAAAAGTGATAAAATATTGTATTTTAACACTTTTAACTGCACTTGGATTTATTAGTGAATAGTTTTTTAGTGATTTCATTAAAAAAAATAAAACAAATTTGGTGATTAAGTGTGTTTAAGTGTTCAAATTGTTAAGGCGATCAACTTTTTTTTTACATTCACGGTGTTTTTTCATGTTTATTTACGAAAAAAATGTTGAATATTTAATGTTTTGTGTAGTTATGGAATTAAAAGTGATTTTAAAGTGATTAATACATATATTATGATATTATTATTAAAAATATAGGTGCCGAAAAACACTTCTCTTATTCACTTTTCCATTCGCACTTTCCTGTACTTATATGTTTAGTAATAATTGCAAAATAAATTAATTAATGACTTTAAAATCACTTTTAATTAAATATTCAGCATATTTTCCCTTAATATACACGAAAAAAACACCGCGAATGTAAAATAAATTTATCACCTTAACAATTAAGACACCAAAAATACACTAAATCACTATTTTTTTATATATTTTTTTATTAAATCACTAAAGAAATAATCACTGATAATCCTTGTATGGTTTAAAGCGATAAATTTCAATAATTTACCACTTTTTACCACAAAACTATAACGAAAACACTCGCGAACGTACTCTGCGCCATTAAATTCTCAGCAACTGTCAAATTTTGGGACCATTCTCAGCAATTGTTGTATTAGTGCCCGATACAACTGCATGGCCTGTAGTTGAGAGGGTCTTGGCTAAGCGTATGTTTGTTTTTTCGTTGGCATAGGAAAGGAAGATTCGTAGTGTTTATTGTGTGCTGTTTGTGGGTGAGGGGTTTTACTGAATGGAAGGCAATTTCTCTAACTCGTAGTGTAATATCATAGACTCGCCATGTTTTTAACTCGTAAAAAGTGGCAAAATATTGTATTTTAACATTTTTTACTGCACGTGTATTACCCGTGATAAGTTGGTTAGTGATCCGAGTGAATAAATTGAATGAAATTGATAAGGTGACCAGTTTTGTTTACATTCATGGTGGTTTTTTCGGGTTAATTTAGGGCAAAAATGTTGGATTTATGTGGTAATGAAATTAAAAGTGAATTTAAAATGGTTAAAAATTATTACGGAATTAAAACATAAGTGCAAGTTATTAAAACATAAGTGCAAGTACCACCACACAACATGAATAACAAAAATTTTGAACTTTTTCCTACACATTTTTCTGTTTTAATATTTTTAAAAATTATTCTTCAACAAGCTTTAATCACTTTAAATTCACTTTTAACTCAATAACCACACAAATTCAACATTTTTGCCCTAAAATAACTCGACAAAACCACAGCGAATGTAAACAAAATTGGTCACTTTCACAATTAAACCATTAAAACATATTGGTTCACTAAATTTTTTGAAATTGTTTTAATTCAATCACTGAAACACTAATCACTGGTAATCCAGGTGCAGAAAAAAGTGATAAAATACAATATTTTACAACTTTTTATTGAAAAAATGAACTAAAAAACTTGGCTCCACTATGTTATTACACGAGAAATGTCCTCCATTCAAGGAAACGTAGGATCGGCACCGGCTGCTTCCAGGCCTGTAGCTACGATTGGATTGCTGGAGGCCCTATCAGAACCTCAAATATTGCAAATTTAAGACATGATATGAACATGCAGCACGCTGCTTTGCTTGTCATTTTACCAGCCTGAGCCAATTGAAATACTTTTGATTGCAGCGTGCTGCATTTTTATCTCATGCCCTAATTTACTGCACGCTGCCAATTTTGATGTTCTGATACGGCCTGCGGACGATATAGGCGAAGGGGTAGAGGAGGGAAGCATTGCAGCTCCAATCCTTTAGCTATTAAGTTTTTATTATATGGGCATATGAAAATTCGTAGCCAAAGTCCGTTCACGATGTCCATGGGTGAGGAGGTTTTTACCCAGAGGCTATGGAGGGAAATAAATTACATATCCTAGTTTTCAGCTAAAGCCGGCTCTAAACGATGCTATGAGCACTTTCCAACGTTGGACGTTTGATGGTAGAACGCATCGTGTGGCCGCTACTCGAACTACGAATGTCCAATGTCAAGCGTCCAACGATGGTGTTTGGACAGGTTCGGAGTGTTGTCACTCAAACTTTGGAAGCGTTGATGCTGTATTTGCCGATACATTAATGTCCTTAGTATGAAACTCTTCGTATCATATTTCAATTACCCTAACCCACTCAATTTAATTGAGTAACAACTAAAAGAAGAAGCTGGGGAAGTGAACAGAATTTGGAAGTGACGTAATGAATCTACCCAAGGTCGATGAACCCACAGGTGAGTTAAGAGAGCATACCGGCAAAATGAGTCTACGCAACGCCTGGAATTGCTCAATGTGACAGAGGACACAGACGATGTCCTTTTGGATTGCCGGAGATTAGCCGAGCAAACTGCTGCACTGTAACCTACAGCTAAAGGCACGGCTAAGAGCAACGAACGTCTTAGACTATAATGGTACGATCGTTTGATCTACTGACTAAAGTGGAGGAGAAGCTAAATTACTCAATCAGAAGCTAAGGCGGAAATGAACAAAAAAGAAGTGAGTTGGGCTTAGAAGTACCAGTAGTATTATCAGGTAAATAAATGCTGATCCAGCTTTGCGACGCATATTAAACTTAACATTCATTACGTTTTGGTAGAAAATTAGCCAGTCTTAAGAGAATTTCATGAGGTATCTTAAGCCCATCTTAAGATAATTGTAATTAGGCCTAATGACCCAACTAGATGGTGATTTTAGTTAGGATTAGAATACGGTATAACGACAGCCTTGAGCGTGTCGGCATCATAATGCTTGCATCTTCCAAGGCACGAAAATAGAAAGAATCCAATAAAATATTTGTGTAGAAATTAAAAATTAGTCTTAAAATCACGCCAAAGAAGTATAACTTCTAATGCGTGTACATAAGTACACACACCCACTGTTTTTTTATTATAAAGAATTTCATTATCTTCCACTTCATATATTAATTTATCAACAAACTCTGACGATAGTTTAGGCTAAATATTAAATGACAAAATCAGCTGTTTTTAATGGTGCTTTTGACACTTCAATCCGTCGGTTCCTTCAAGTTCCAAAATTTTGAAACTTAAATCCGGTCCGTTCCGTTGCGTTGCGTCCAGTATAACTACTTCAAAACAATTTCTCTATAATGAAACTCATTTTGACATTTCAATCCGGTCCGTTTCGTTCCGTTGCGTCCAGTATAATTGAGGCTTAAGTTTTGCCACTTCCGTTACTTAGGGAGCAGTCCTTGTGTCAAGCACGTTGTGAATACTTGGACAAACGCACCTGGTGCTTTTCTAATAGAAGCTTCCACAATTATCCACGCGTTATTCACGTTTACTGCAGGCAGGTTATCCCTATTCCCGTTCTGTAAGGACCGAGGTCTGTATGATACGTTGCAGCAGGATTAGAGCTTTTTAGATTTATTCTGTATAGGTATAAATAAAACGGATTTTAAAATGACACATCCATGTCCAACCTGCTGATAAATTAACAATCTGGTTAAAACACTTCACTCCTTTTCAACATATCTAATTATATACGAGTACCTTAATCTCTTCTAAAAATATGTCTTCCGTCAGTTGCAACACAAACTGGAATTGCAAACAACAAATCGAAAGAAATTCTTGAATATAATAATAATCGTGATCTAGACCTTGTTTTCAGTTGTTCAATGCAAGCCTAATAGAACTGCCTGACATCAGTTTCCCCAGTCAGAAGAGTGCAAGATCAAGTATGCAAGATTCACTCGAACTGGAGTCTGAAGTGTTTACTTAGGATTTTGCACTTACAACAAGTGGCAGATGAGCCAGACTAAGTGTCGGATAATCGGATTCAAGCCGATGTTTTTTTGCATTTACAAACTGGTCGTGATCGTGAAGCAGGTGTACTTTCTTTAGAGGTGTTAAAATTAATGTGCTTGTGACATGCAATATCAAAACCGGGGAGAAGCATAATTTGTTTTTGGATAATGGATAGTCATTTTATAAAACACTTTAGAGTACAATTTTGAAGAAAAAATTCTTGTTTTTCCTGCATAACATATTTTATGAAAAAGACCCGATCATGATAATATGTTAACCACGTTAAGAAGGCTCCAAAGGTAACAAAAGAATTCACTAATATGGAGAGAAATTCCCTAAAATAACCAAGTTCAATATGCGAATTGCGATACTCTGATTTAATCTAACATGATCGATTCGTCAAATAAAATCACAAATTAAATTCGAAATTTCACAGATGATAAGGGGCCATCCATAAATTACGTCACACGTTAGGGGGGAGGGAGGGGGTCGGCGAAGTCTGACATTGTGTGACAAGGGGTGGGGGGGGGGGGTCTTAAATTTTGTTACGTCACATTTCAAAATCTAATATATCTAAATATAGTAATACTGCTCATTACGCTTTTGTTAATTTTTTGAAATGTTTAAGTGAATTTTATGTTGATTTTATGTTAATTTTATTAAAAAATAATTTAAATAGAAATATATTTAATTTCGGAACTGCTGTTTTAGTTTAATAACTTCTAGATGCAAAATTGCACAATATGTGACGTCACACTAGGGAGGGGGGGTCTCCCAAATGTGACCAGCTGTGACAAGGATGGGGGGGGTCAAAAAATCATGAAATTCGTGTGACGTAATTTATGGATGGCCCCTAATTGGCATGAAACATTCAAACTTTATAATTCCAAAATTCCAATTATTATTCTATAAGCGATTCTAAAATTGTGTATCTTTTAATATTTTAATTGCCTAACCAGTTTCCTTAGTAAACATACAAGTGAAATCGCCAAATACATTGCTAACGTGGTAAACCATATCGATTTGCTTAAGTAATCTCTGCCAAGCTAGCCTAGCCTTTTAGGGCTAATAACTATCACCTAGTTTATATTGGCCTCGATTCCCAGATCCGACGGGAGGGAAGTGAGTTGCGGATTTGACACTTTGTGATTCTCAGATCCGCAACCCCGAATTTCTTTTTGACATTTCCGCGCTGTAAAAGTGTGATCCGCAACAAATTTTCTGCGGATTTGAACGACAAATGCGCCTGAGATAATCCGACATCATATATTTCATTATCGCGTGAGTCTTCACTCCGAATTTTCGATTTAAACCAATCCGGGACTGCGGATTTGAGAATCGCAAAGTGTCAAATCCTCACTCACTTCCCTCCCGTCGGATCTGGGAATCGAGGCCATTAGGTGTAAAGCTCCCTCCGGTGCGACCGGAACCTCAATTAGCGCTTTCCCTGCGGTTTTGATGCTCGTGTACCTAAAAATCGGTAGTTGTTTGTTTGACTGTGGTAGATGTCTAAAGCCATTTTGTGGAGTTTAGGAAGCTTAGCAGTGAGCTGACCTCCTTACTGAAATTTAAATTTTCCAGTGTCGCCCTTTTTTTCGCCCCGAGCCAATGACGCAATATACCATAATGATTGACATAATTCTGGCAATATCTCGTCAGGGTATCTTTAGAAGACCCATTGCTCTTTCTTTATTGAAAGTGGGTCAAGTCGTTCTAGAGGTAGTATAGGTCGCCACCCTATACCTCCCCACTTTGGCTGGCCAGCAACAGGTGGTAAGCAAAAATGGAGTTGTTGACCCCGCTTATTGGGCTATCGACTTGATCTTGTTTCCATTTATGTTCCTATGTTCGAGAATCCAGACGAAAGTCACGTTGTGCTATCTACAAAGCCTTCGTTAAAAAGCCCTGATTTGCTTCACTAGCTTGTTACGCTCATTATTGAATCCACAGCTTTTATAGAGGCTTGGTATCTATGAAAATTTCACTGTTACATCCTTCCGAAGCTGCAGGCCTTCAGGATCGCTAGCACTTCTACTTGAAACTAGCGTGCAGCGGGAGGTGGCAAAACAGTGAACTGCAACTGGTCTGTAGATAAATCCTTCTGACGTTCTGGAGCCGTCGGTCAATATCCGTATATCAAACTTCGTCGGAACGTCTCCATTTCTCCACTCTCTTTCTGAGGGTATTTCGATGGGGAAGTCCTTCCTGAAGGTCAATCTAGGGGAAGATAGTCTCTGTTTGTAGTGACAACACCCTGGGGTAGTAGTACAGGATCCGTAGAGGAACGACTTTCACCGACCGAGTAACCGGATCCTGTTATACAAAACATCGTAGCAAAATGCCTCCAAAATGCCTACTTGCCTCCATAACTCTTTGTAAAGATAAAACAAATTACCGGCTAAGAGAATAAGAAGTAGGATTTAGATAACTGATGTATGTATAACTCAAACATCCTAAGATTAATAGTTGAACAATCGATAAATGGAAGTGATCATTACACATTACCTACATTGATTTCGACCGAGTATTCGACATAATCCACGAGTAGAATTTGAGAAGCAAATACTCACACAATCAATTCAAATAAATCTGATGCTGTACGATGGAGTAGAGCTAAAAATCCTCTATAATGGACTTCTGCGTGAAATGCATATTACTTAGTGTTGGGACAAAATTCTTGTCCTTTCCAGCCATTTTTAATAAAGCGACAGAGGTCAAGAACACCAGTGTTTTGCAGCTCACTCAATCCATCAAGGAAAGGTGAGTAAGAAAGATAGTCCAATCAATCTACGGAATCACCATGTTAATTTCCAGACAATTGAAGGCAGGAAAAAAAAATATGGGCGTGTAGAACACTTAATTTGAAGAATGATAGCGTTTTTTTTTTACGGAACTGCATTGGCGAACTTAACCTAAAAAATTCGCAAAAGTCAAAAAACCGGTTTTTCGCCAATAAAACAAAAAGTTGAGCTCGGATCCGAAAAAGTTAAATTATAAAGTTATAGGTATTAAAATTATCTTTCAATTGATGTGGTACAAAATATTGGTTAGTGTCTTATACATGGAGAAAAATGCTAAAAAGCGCTAAAAATCGCTTCTTTTTCTTTTATTTTTTTCTTTTTATTGATGCGAACTTTTTATTTGGTAAAAATGTTGCTTTTGGCAATCTGAAAACTCATTATTTTTTTTGGCTCGAAATTTTGCAAAATATGGGAGAAATTTCGATTTATGTAAAAAAAAGCGTTTTCGTAAAATCCTTCGTCTACAGCTCCTCGACCTCGTAGGACATTTTTTCGAAGCTCTTTTTCTTCGTTAAGAGTTGGACTATCATGCACTATAAGTTAAAATTGGAGTTTTTCAATTTTATGTACAAAAAACTCCACCGCAAAAAAGACAAGTTTTTTTGCTGCAAAAAAGACAAGTTTTTGTACTGCAAGTTTTTTATTTCATTATTTTTCGACTCTAAACTACTATTTAATAAAAGTTTACATTCTGTTTAGAGAAAAAATAGGTAATTTGGTCATACATTATATAAATGTATATTGAATCTAATATCTCACACTTTTATAGGAATAATTTGTTTTTGGTTGATCTACATGAAAAGCAGTGGTGTTGTGCTAATTTTTTTTTTACCGGAACGCGAACGGGAATCAATTTGAATAAGACAAAAATCATTAAGTTTGAATGACAAAATCAAAAAAGTTTGAATGAAAAAAATCAATTGCACATTTGGAGGCAGTTACAATTTTGTTTTTTCAGGTTAGAATTTTCGGTTTTTCCTACTTTGCAAAAGTAAATAAAACCGTTTGTTTTGTGCGAATTTTGATTTCGTTTTGATTTACAAAAAACATTTCCGCAATATGTTTATTTTTCAGATTGGGAAATGTTTAATTTTCGTAAAGATTCAGATGAAAATTATTGCGTTTTGTAAGATTTCAAGATGTAAAATAGTAACAAATTTAAAAATATGAAGTGGAAATTAGATATACTTTATGGTTATTAATGGATATTCTCAATTAATAGTGCAGCTTTCTCAGCAATAGGAAAGCTCTACACATATAAAAATTCGTCAAAAATTAGAAAAAAAAAATCAGCAATTCTTTTTAATTTTTTTTCAATACGTCAGCCAATTCTCATTATCAGAAATCATCTTTAGTTCCGGAACGCGTTCCTGTCCAAAAAGGAAGTACCGGAACGACGTTCCGGAGCGTTCCGGCTCGACAACACCACTGATGAAAAGTAGTTGAAGAGTTGCATGTTGTATTTTGAAGAGTTGGGTTTATTTAAATGGTTTAACGTTGGTGGTTTTTAGAGAATAAATAGGTAATTTGGTCATACATTATATAAATGATAACAAAAGTTGGTTTTTTGGCATGGCTTTTTCGTTGTTTCATCTTTCAATTCTTCTCGAAAAATTTTGTTATTGCAGACTTCTAGAGTTAAATTAAAAAAGCTATAGAAAATGGCCCTCGAATTTCGAGTCCTGGATGCGGCTATTTGCATTAATTTTAAATATTTTAACGTTCAGGCAATTTTGGTCATAGTTCAAATAAATGTATTTTGAATCTAATGACTCCAACTTTTAAAGGAAAAGTTGGTTTTTAATTATTGGTTGATAAAAGTTGAATTTAGAAGCTTTGAAATGATTTTAAATATTTAAACGTTAGCTGCAGCAAGGCGCACCGGGTCCTAGCTATCCAAAATACAGAAAATAAGCAGTTCATTGCGACACTGCATCTGTGTATGAAAATTCATATCTCGAAAAATGATATGTCAATGGATGGTTTTTATTGTCGCGATCAACATGTCAGATCCCTAATAGTTTCACATTTTGTTATTTGGAATCAAAAATACCAAAAAATTGCCTCTTTCAAACTCCCTTACGGTATATTAAAATGCTTCACCTGATTACTACTATTGGCTTATGGGTGCAGCATAGGCGCCCCGGGTCCCAGCTAGTTAATAAAAATTGATTCGAACAACCAGAAATTACTACAGCACGAAAAGTTAGAAGTGGCCGCTCACCAAGTAAACATTCTACGTAAAAGATGAAATTGCACATGATCCGTGCTGTTGAGACGTCAATAACAACTTGTAGGTATGTAGTACAGTAAATATTGAACAACAATATGTCTCAAATTCACAGGTATTTAACAAAGGAAAAAGGCTCCGTTATTTAAAAAAATGTCTTCGCTGTTGACGGTCGTACGGTTAATTTATTTTATTTTAAAATTAGTAAAAAGAATATAAACTTTTATTAAATAGTAGTTTAGAGTCGAAAAATAATGAAATAAAAAACTTGCAGTACAAAAACTTGTCTTTTTTGCGGCAAAAAAACTTGTCTTTTTTGCGGTGGAGTTTTTTGTACATAAAATTGAAAAACTCCAATTTTAACTTATAGTGCATGATAGTCCAACTCTTAACGAAGAAAAAGAGCTTCGAAAAAATGTCCTACGAGGTCGAGGAGCTGTAGACGAAGGATTTTACGAAAACGCTTTTTTTTACATAAATCGAAATTTCTCCCATATTTTGCAAAATTTCGAGCCAAAAAAAATAATGAGTTTTTAGATTGCCAAAAGCAACATTTTTACCAAATAAAAAGTTTCTAGGTCGCATCAATAAAAAGAAAAAAATAAAAGAAAAAGAAGCGATTTTTAGCGCTTTTTAGCATTTTTCTCCATGTATAAGACACTAACCAATATTTTGTACCACATCAATTGAAAGATAATTTTAATACCTATAACTTTATAATTTAACTTTTTCGGATCCGAGCTCAACTTTTTGTTTTATTGGCGAAAAACCGGTTTTTTGACTTTTGCGAATTTTTTAGGTTAAGTTCGCCAATGCAGTTCCGTAAAAAAAAAACGCTATCATTCTTCAAATTAAGTGTTCTACACGCCCATATTTTTTTTTCCTGCCTTCAATTGTCTGGAGGATTTCCGTAGATTGATTGGACTAAGATCCCTCTTTTCCTCGCGAGCATTTCCATCTGGGTTAAGTGGGGTGACCTTTCCACTTGGACTCTCTGTCTAGCAAGCTCATCTGCCCTGCATTTTCCCCTAATTCCACTGTGTCCAGGAACTCAACCGACAGTTATATCAAACTGGCAAGCACAGAGACCTGCGGCAGCTCAGAACAGTCGTGAATGTTGTAACGACAGAATTAAGGACCTTAAGGGCCGCTTCTTCTATCCGATAGAATAGATATATTCTAATGAGATATATTATTTATTTTCAGCCATTCGATAGCCTCCCAGATCGCAGTGATTTCCGCCTGGAAAACGTTGCCATGCTCGAGTAGACGAATAGATGTATCTACATATATTCAATGCCTCGGAAAAGATACCACAACCTACGCCAGTCAGGATAACACCATCTTTCCAGTAATCTCTGGCCGCACTGATGGTACCTTTACCGTTTAACAAATTAATATGGTCAGTTCCTCACGCCAACCAACAAAAATTGGCCGTATAATAATCCGTTCCCTTTTGAAATTCGATGAAGAGTCGCATGGGTTTTCACAAGAGCCAACTTTTCCAATGAACATTACGTTAGAATGCTTTAGCTTATTGTTGTTGTTTTTAATCTTTCTTCTCCCTTTTCTTTTCTTTTCCTAGCAAAAAGGAAAAAAACAACAACAACAACCGCACAGCTGTCAAAAGGGTGATTCAAAAATTCAGTGAAATAATTCACAAATTCAAAAAATCTGCCCACCCCACAGTCCTCTCCTATTCTCTTCTTGACGAACGAAATATTTAGCAGATTTTTGTTGGTTGGATGTTGACCCATATGAAACTCCCTATGTAGTCTTTTTTTTCTTCGCTGCGTTCAAAAATTAACAGCTTATGGGGCACAATAAGGCATAGTGAACCGGGCGCAAAAAACCGAAGCGGCGGCCCTCCCTAGAACAATAACTAACAGGACTTATGGAATTTGGCAAAACTAGAACTAATTAGCAAATAGATAAAAAAATGGACATGGATAGGGCATTCCCTACGAAAAGAAAAAGCCCTTGAATGGAACCACAAGAAGTAGAGGTGTTGGTAGACCAATACAAAAAACCTGGAGGACATTAATGAAAGGAACCGAACATTATGATAAAACTTGAATAAAAAGAAAGGGAATACCTCAAAACAGAGTCCCATGGTTAAGCTTTGGGAAACCCTATGTCCCCTCTATGCTATTATCCCTCAAAAAATAATAACTTGGTATCAGGACAAATTGGTATCCTAGGGAGTAAGGCGCCTGGCTACTATCCGAGAGGTCCCGGGTTCGAATCCAAGGTCCTTCGCCTTTTCCACTTTCCCACCTCTTTCCTTCTTTCTTCTTCCCTCTTTACATTCCTGATTCCTCCTGTCATAGCCTTCCTTAGCCCCTCTTCGCTCCGCCAAAAGCGCATGTCATCGGTTGGGTGATGAGATTCAACTCGTTTCAGGAGGCATAACACTCCAGCGAGTTGTTTCTCGATGCCCCGATGTCAGGCTCGCGATAGCAATGGTTGGGAGCAGTGTTGCCACTTGCGGAACGCTTTGTCGTATCGATGACAACACAGAAAAAGTATCCAATCATATCCATAACCTTTCTGTACGTATCCATATGATACTAAATGAGCACATAATTGTGTACCTATATTGGTTCAAATAGAAATAAAAAGGCCATTTTTATTGCCTCGTCTGGGCATTTTTGTTAGCAATCCACAAATATTTGCGTTTCCATTGTTCCCCCATATTGTCTTCGGTCTCTAAACTAGAACTAACACTACTTTTTCTGTTAGTTAAGTGCCTTCCATTGCACCAGAATACGATACAATACGCAAACAAGCTTACGTAACCGTTTTTCACTTTTAAAACGCCACATAAATATGACAAGATACATAAAATAGCCGTGTTTAATGAAACCGAAAAAAAGCATAGCAGCTCAGAGAAGAACAGCTTCCTAAAAAAGTAGTGTTGGCAACCCGATCAGTACGACGTCAAGAAATATGAAGAAGAAGCTAGAGAGATTATTCATTGCGCATTCTCTTGCACAAGAGTTCGGGTCGGTTTACTCCTTGTAATTAAAAACTATTAAAATAAATTGTATTACTTAAATAAATAAAGAGTTTGAATCACAACATAAAGTGGCGACGAGGATTCTGGTTTCAAAAAGTTGGTTCATGGAAAAATAAAATTGCTTCTGTGTAGAAATAAAGAAAAACCAAAATGGCTGAAGCAATAGATAAAATCGCAGCATTACTGGCGGAACTGGTGAAAATGAACCAAAATAAGGCGGGAAATAGTCCAACATCAACTCACACATACGAACTGTCAACGCAGATTACGGAATTTTGTTATGACGCAGACTCAAATGTGTTTTTCGAGACGTGGTACAATAGATTTGAAGATCTTTTCCAAGAAGATACTAAAAATTTAGACGACAAAGGGAAAGTCAGACTTCTTCTTAGGAAATTACACACGTCTAATTTCGAAAGATACACCAACATAATTCTGCCAAAGAAGCCACATGAATTTACATTCGATGAAACTGTCAAAAAACTCAAAGAGTTATTCGGACCGGGAAAAACACTTTTCCATCGCAGATTTGAATGCCTCCAACTTCAGAAATCAGACAGTGAAGATTTTATTTCATATGGAAGTAGAATTAATAAATCATGTGAAAGCTTCGAAGTATCAAATTTAACAGCCGATCAATTTAAGATCCTGATTTTCATCAGTGGACTTGTTTCATCTCGTGACAAGGAAATACGTACCCGACTCCTGTCAAAAATCGATTCTGTGCCACCCGTTATTACAGGTATCAGCAGCCTTATCGCGGAATGCCAAGCGTTAATCAATCTAAAATCTGACGTTAACATGGTTGAACACTCAAACCGCTCAAATCAATCAAGTGTCAACACAATCAAACAAAGCAGTGCCCGTAAAATGTCTTCACATGGTCCTTTAAGTACTAAGCCAGTAAGCGGGACAGGGATTTCAACACATAATCATCAGAAATCGCCTGCGGCTCCACGAACTCCTTGCTGGGGTTGTGGAGAAATGCATTTTTCAAAAAACTGTTCATACAAGAACCATAAGTGTCAAAATTGCAACAAAACCGGACACAAGGAGGGCTATTGTAGCTGTTTCTCCAACAGATCGCAGCAAAACCAGATAAGTAATAATTCTAAACACAGCCATGTTAAAGAAATTTCTTCTGTTAACAGCGTAGACATGCGATCAAAACGAAAATACATCATTGTTAAAATTAATGGGGTCGCTATCAAATTACAAGTCGACTCGGGTTCAGACATCACAATCATCTCGAAATCGGTATGGGAATCTATCGGGAAGCCATCACTCCAAAAAACACAGCGGTTAGCCATCGACGCTTCAAGACGATCGCTCGCAATTTTAGCCGAATTCGACTGTGACATCAGCCTTAACAATATAATTAAATCAGGCAAATGTTACGTGTCAGCAAATCTCAATCTACTTGGCATTGATTGGATGGATAAATTCGAATTATTTGATGTGCCGCTCAACGCGGTGTGCAATCATATCACCGTAGATGAACAGCCACGTCAGCAAGTACAAGCCGCATTTCCAGATTTATTCTCAGAAAAATTGGGACTTTGTACAAGGTCACAAGTGAAGCTTCATCCTAAAACTGGATCAAAACCTGTTTTTCGACCTAAACGTCCAGTAGCATACGCAGTTCTGCCACAAATCAGTGAGGAGCTGCAAAGGCTCGAAAATCTTGGTATCATCACTCCAATTGAATATTCCGAATGGGCAGCCCCCATTGTGGTAGTGAAGAAAAAAGGAGGAAACGTGCGAATATGCGCTGATTACTCGACAGGTCTTAACGATGCATTAGAGCCAAATCAATTCCCACTGCCGCTCCCACAAGACATTTTTTCAAAAATTTCCAATGGAACGATATTCAGTCACATCGACCTATCAGATGCTTTTCTTCAAGTGGAAGTCGAAGAAGAGTCTCGCAAGATGCTCACCATTAACACACACCGGGGATTGTATCAATTCAATCGCTTACCGCCCGCCAGGCGTCAAGGTAGCTCCAGGTGCATTTCAACAAATAATGACCAGCATGGTTGGAGACCTTGATGGTGTTGCAGCATATATGGATGACATCATTGTTTCAGGAATCGATCATCAAAACCATCAAGAAAATTTGTGGAAAGTCCTACATCGCATTCAAGATTACGGATTTCATCTTCGCATCGAGAAATGCGAATTTGCCATGCACTCAATTAAATATCTTGGTTATATCATTGATAAAGAGGGACTTCGCCCGGATCCTAGCAAGGTCGAAGCAATTGCAAATATGCCTCCACCTACAGATTTATCAACCCTTCAGTCATATCTGGGTGCCATAAACTATTACGGAAAATTTGTGAAGAGCATGCATCAGCTTCGCCGACCTCTTGACGCACTATTGGTCAAAAATGCTAAATGGGAATGGACAACAGAATGCCAGAAAACATTCGATCAGTTCAAGGGAATTTTGAAGTCAGACCTTCTGCTAACACATTACAACCCGGAGTTGGAAATAATAGTAGCTGCCGATGCTTCCAATACAGGTATAGGTGCGGTTATTTATCACCAATACCCGGACAAAACAATCAAAGCCATAAGTCATGCATCAAGAACCTTGACCAAAGCTGAATCAAGATATAGCCAGATCGAAAAAGAAGGATTAGCTTTAGTTTTTGCAGTCACTAAGTTCCATAAATACATCTATGGACGGAAATTTCTCCTTCAAACCGATCACAAGCCGCTGTTATCAATATTTGGATCAAAAAAGGGTATTCCGGTATACACCGCCAACAGACTACAGAGATGGGCGTTGACATTATTACTATATGATTTCAAAATTGAATACGTCTCAACGAATAGTTTTGGATACGCCGATAATATATCTCATTAATTCACATGTTAAGCCAGATGAAGACCTTGTAATTGCATCAATCCGAGTCGAAGACGATTTTCAACATATTCAACACGAAATCATCGGACACTTACCAGTCACATTCAAAATGGTCAAGGAAGCAACACAGAAATCTGCAGTCATGCAATCTGTCATGAACTACGTCAACACAAGTTGGCCTAACGATTGGAAAAATATAGATGAGCCCGACGTAAAATCATTTTTCAAACGGAAGGACGCACTTTCAGTTGTCAACGATTGTCTTATGTTTGGTGAACGATTGGTAATACCACCGCCAATAGAATTTTGCAACAGTTGCACAAGGGTCATCAAGGAATGCAACGTATGAAGTCAATAGCACGCAGTTACGTATTCTGGCCAGGGTTGGATGGACAAATAGAAGAATTAGTAAAAAATTGCAACAGATGTGCTTCGGAAGCCAAATCACCAACAAAAACGCTTCTTGAATCTTGGAAAACACCCGATGGCCCCTGGGAGCGCCTACACATTGATTATGCGGGACCTATTGATGGAAATTATTTCTTGGTAATAGTAGATGCATACTCAAAGTGGCCAGAAATTGTTCCAACGTCATCAATCACTGCCACAAAGACCGTCGGAATCTTACAAGAAGTTTTTGCAAAATTTGGATTACCGCAAACAATTGTGTCAGATAATGGGACCCAATTTGTCTCGTCCCAGTTTAAATTATTCTGTGAACTGAACGGTATACAGCACATGCGCACCGCGCCATACCATCCGCAATCAAATGGGCAGGCGGAACGTTTCGTCGATACACTGAAGAGGTCGCTTAGAAAAATTCATAAAGAGGGAGGACAGATGGAAGGCCTTCAAACATTTTTAGCAGTTTATCGAACAACACCGAATGCAAACGCACCGATGGGGAAATCACCCGCAGAAATCATATTCGGAAGATCAATCAGAACTACATTCGATTTGCTGAAACCGCCAAACCTTCCAGAGACCCGAGACCAAATCGACATCCATAAGCAAAATCAGGATAACCAATTCAATACAAGGAACAATGCCAAACTAAGGAGTTTCGCCATTGGCGACCAAGTATATGCCAAGGTCTACCAAAACAACAAGTCTCGTTGGTGTCCTGGAACAGTACGACAACGATATGGGAAAGTTATGTACAAAATACAGCTGCACGATGGGGACCGCTACATTAGATCACATACAAATCAGTTGCTACGGAGGCCAAGTGAAGTTCAACAGTCAGAGATGACAAAAATTCCGCTGGAAATATTAACAGATTCACCGAGTCGTTCATCAACAATTGTAATTGGTAATCAGGATCAAGAGCATAATCAACATTCACAAAATAATGGAATCGTAACTCAACAATCGCCAGCAAGTTCAACATCAGTACCTGCTCCTATACGGCGTTCAGCAAGAGATCGATGTATTCCTGGGCGACTGGAACCTTATCTTCTCTATTAAGCGAGATGTTGGCAACCCGATCAGTACGACGTCAAGAAATATGAAGAAGAAGCTAGAGAGATTATTCATTGCGCATTCTCTTGCACAAGAGTTCGGGTCGGTTTACTCCTTGTAATTAAAAACTATTAAAATAAATTGTATTACTTAAATAAATAAAGAGTTTGAATCACAACAAGTAGACCAAGAAATCTTGCTCGAAGCTGCTCTAACAAGATAGGTAGAGCAGAGAACCGTGCTTTAAAGTACTCCAGTTCAACTTAGAGCCAGCTAATAAAACATATTTTGCTGAGATGTCTCAGCCTAGTTCAACCCAGAGTAGCTTATTTAACATAACTCAAAATGAAAATTAAGTGACAACTTTGATGAAATGAAAAAAAAATACGATAAGCGTGAACGTATCCTTTTTCGGGAAAACGTATCATCGTATCCATATGATTTTTTCCACTAAATAGTATCCAAAATGACACGAACGTATCCAAAATGACAACACTGGTTGGGAGTAGGTGGAATAAAAGTATCGCTGCTAGGTTATGGCAGGTCCTTCTTTCCCGACTAGAGCTGCTGTTCGACACTGCACTCTATACAAACAAAAAAGATTGTCGACAGTATAAAGGGCCTTTCCTCGAGCCTCTAGTCTTCCACATAAAAAAAAAAGAAAAAACAAGAAAGGTCAATGTTTTGCTTAAAATTGGAGTAAACAAATATGTTTTAAGATTGTAGACGAACATCTTCTTCTTCTTCTTTAAGCTCCTTTAATCCCTCATGCCCTCCAGCGGACTCTGTTTTGCGCGACAGCTATCAGCTCCGACCAGGATCGTGGTTTCGGCTTCTGCTAGTAGGGTTCTCCTCCACGTCTACAATACGACAACAGAAATCCCTAAAGAATTCAAGTAAATAATATTTAAAGTATAATAAATTATGTTTAGAGCTGAAATCTGAATTTGAAACACTTGTCCAAACAAATTTATTCTTTTCCAGCTATAGTTTTACAGCAATAACAAAAAAAATTATAACAAGATTGTAATCATCTTATTTCAAAAAAGTTGAAATATCCAAATCCATCCAAAACTTGTTCTAAAAAATCGGCGTCTCACCCGCGCTTTTACTATATATCTACAGATTAGATGCCAGATTAGTAACGCCTGGCATTTTCATCAAACTTAGAACCACAAAAAACCCACCATTTACATATGTTGTTAACCAGGATGTACTTTCAAATAAGATAAAGAAACAAATTGCACAAACCGATCTCGCCAATATTATTTGCAAAAATCTGTTTTTTTGTATTTTGCAATTAAAGTGGTCACTAAATGGACTCTTATAAAACAACTTTCAATTTCAATCAAAATAAAACCTTGATATAATTAAAAAAAAACCTAAAGAAAAAAAAGTGGGAAATTTACCAAGGAGATCGAAATTAGTACAAAATAATCTTGAAGTTCAATAAGTGCAGAAATCTACTAAAAATTACAAGTAAAAAAAATTTTGATATAATTTTTCAAAAGATGAAAAAAAAGAGTTAAAGTCATGTAACACAACCCAACATAAAAATGTCCACAACGGATTATTGATCAACAATCACGAAAGCCTGAAGGGAAATTTTCATATCTTTAGTGTATCGGGAAAAATGAAAGAAAAACGCTGCTAGAACTGGTCCGAAAAACCCAGTTTATTGGGAAAACTTGATTATTCAGTTTCACTTTTAGTCGCTGTCAAAGCGAAGAAGAAGAAGAAAAAATATTCATGTGAATATATCAAGATGGCAGCCAAGCGCTAACGGTAAAATAACGATCAATTTTCTCTGACTGCACAAAATGTGCAAGGATTTCTTAGTATACTATCTAACTAGCTACGACTACTCGGCAGTTAGACGAGTTTCCACAAAGACGTTATAAAACTAGTTTTTTTTTTTTTTCAAAATGGCCTTAAGCAAAAGATATTGGCCAGGAATATTTGCAAAAAAACTAAAAAATAAAAAATGAAAGATGACGAAGAAGAAGAAAAAAGAATCCTGTTACATATAACTTCACTTCGATCCTTTTACAGCTGACGATACGCGACATGTTATGGCTGCCAATTAAAAATAAGACCAAGACCGAATTCCATTTTTGCACTTACGTAACCGCGCCTCCGCCGACAGACAGATCAGAGTTGATATTGGTCCAAAAAGTTACCTGAGAAAAATATATATATTAAATGTATCGCCAAGTCGTAAAAGTTGTAGATCGGCTAGCCAGCCGACAGCCGCCGTTTCTTAATTTTAATGCAGCCGCGCATGCGTTTTTATTTGTTTTTAATGAATGCGCGCAATGGCGCTCTAGTTGCTGGTTATACACAACAGCCGGTACGCATTCGCACAGGGGCTGGGAGGAGGCCCAGCACTCTCCAATAATGGCATGCGGTGGTCATTAAATTTTTGCATTAAACACCGCTTACAGTTCGGGCACAGCCAGAAGCTGATTTATAAACGCATTTACCTGTAGATTACCTGTTAACTGGGCGCCCTGTCGCTCTGGCTATGAACCAGTTAACTTATTACATTTAATCGCAAGGTTTATTGACATCAGCTACCCGAACGATCACAGGTTGTACACAGTCTGTGACCCAACATCATAAAAACATATCCAGTAAAGTCAACGGATTTATATTTATCGGATTAGCCTCGGTTAGCCAGCTGCGCATGCGCCATACAATACAGCGAGGAAAGTTGCTCTCCAATCGTATTAATCCTTCGGCAACACTAAAAATCTGGACACCAGTTTCCAAATAAAAAAAAATATTTTAACGACCGCGGACGATGATCTAAATGAACAAAAATTCACTCATGTTAACACACAAACCCCACGATGTTATATAACACAAAACGATTATAACATACCCATTTAACCGGCCCAAAAGTAACATGCTAGAGGTCTGCCGTCCTACATACCTGCAAAATTCCTCAGGTGACTCGGGTGCTGCAATGCCTTTAATTGGTGATGATTGCTCTGGACAAGACCTTAACTGGACCAAAATGCGATGACATTGGTTCCGTTAAAGTTAGGCAGGGGCTCGCGCGGCGACCTTGAGATCGTTTTTATTCATCAATCAATCAGCAATCGCTTCAGACCGGATATTTAATCCCAGGAAAAGTACTACCTGCAAAATTGGAGAAAAATAAAATAATCCAGCCATACACTTCTCACCTGTTTTTACCTTCGATACGTTCACTGCAGTATTTTATAACCTACTGAAAGATTGAACGTGACTTAGGATTTACTACCTGACCTTTGACGAGAAGTGCTCTCACCTTGAATTCAGGTAGGTATGATATGATGGTTGTTAAGTAGGTGCAAATTGATGGGCCATTAACGTTCAGGTAAGTGCAATTGATTGATTGGTTCGATAGTGTTATCGAAGCTCATTGTGGCTGACATAAAGAGCAATCGAAAGTATTTGATGGATATTGTTGTAAACATTACAAAATTGGCTACTAGCGTTTCTGTGATACATATATTTAATAAAGTGTTTTGTTTTTAATTGTTTTGTTTAATTTTTTTTAATGTTAAAAGTTGCATACGAACGAGGATCTCAAACTTTAGGCCTCCTGCCGTGAACACTCAAGAAGGGCTATTCTAAGGTTTGGTTTTTTTCTTTTGTGAGGTATGGGGTCCAATGGTGCTGCGGCCATTTGACCTATTGCACTACAACCCCTATACCTCATATTTGTAGGCCGAAGTTCAGCTAAGACTAGTGGCTTGTCGCTTAGACTTGAGTGTTCGAGCAGGGACTCCTCGAACAAAGAAACCCTGCTCCTCGCAACTGCGGGGCACTCGCAGAGAACATGGAGGGCAGACTCTTCTTTTTCCAGGCAAAGCCTACATGTGGGGTCGTCCGTCCTTCCTATCCTCCATAAGTGGTAATTTAGGGGGCAATGTCCGGTAATCAAGCCAACAAGTGTCCTGACATCATTTCTACTGCGCCCTAAAAATTCCTTGGCCGCCGAAGGCACAGGAAGGAACCGCTTAGAGTTGGCCAGTCCAGGCGCGGATCTCCAGCGTTGAGTATGTTTCATCAAAGTCCGATCGACCAGGGCCCTTTATAGCAAGCTGGGCGGTGCCCCAATAGCCGGCTTTGGGCCGATAAATGCAGTTTCAGAGCCCTGTTTAGCCAAGGCATCCGCATTTTCGTTGCCTTTGAAGCCCCGGTGACCCGGACCCGCCAGTCACTCACGTAAGTAGCAACGTGTGGAGTGGCTAGCGTGATGTCTATAACCTCGTGTCTCCTACAGTTGTCGAAGGTAGGATCCATGGCGCGATTTAATATGTCCAGCTTAGTAGTTAAGAGGTAATCAAAAAGATATTCACACCTCTTGTTCACTCCAGTACTGCCCCAGGCATCGTTCGCACCACATCCCACGATGATCTGCAGACCGCTCCTGTTTTTTTTTTTTAGAGTTAACCCTTCTAGCACAGAAGGCGCACTTTTCAGCTGGGCCAATACAAATTAACCAACTCAGCACAAGAAAGCGCTGAGATGAGGCTCTCAACTAAGCATGCAAATCTATATACATTCTATATATACATATATATATATATATATATATATATATATATATATATATATATATATATATATATATATATATATATATATGTATATGTATATATATATATATATATATATATATATATATATATATATATATATATATATATATATATGTATATATATATATATATATATATACATATATATGTATATATATATACAGGGTGTCCCACATAAACTTACAAAGCGGCCGGCTGTGGATAGGTCTTGGATAGACGAACAAAAAATCGTATGGGTGGGGGGGGGAAATCGTAACGGTTTAGCCGCTAGGGCGTTTTGAAGTTTTTTTGCTAGAGTTTTACATATCACCCTGTATTTTTGTAACCGTGTAACCCATTTTCATGATTATGGTGCCGGTGTACGCAGAATTCCCCCACCTATCTACGACGGTAAAAATAATGGTCCTATCTTATTCACTTTTGGAGTTATGAGTCGCCAAAGTCAAAATTTTGTATTTTTTTCACTAAAATTTCAACTAAAACCACCTTTTTCTCCAAAAAATACGTGATAAACCTAAACTTTTTTTCCAAAATTAAAAAGTTTGGACAATTTCCTATAAATAATGTATTAAAAGTTTTATTCTAGGGCCTTTACTTTAGAAGTTATAAGCAATTTTAAAGTTAATATTGGCCTTTTTCGATGCTTATTTGGCACTTTTCGACAAAGCTCAGATGGAAAAGTACTAAAAAAGGACGAAATAGAGCCAATTTCAACATTAAAAATGCTTATAACTTCAAAAATAGAGGCTGTGGCGTAAAAGTTGTAATACATTATTTATAGGAAATTGTCCAAACTTTTTAATTTTGGAAAAAAAAGTTTAGGTTTATCACGTATTTTTTGGAGAAAAAGGTGGTTTTAGTTGAAATTTTAGTGAAAAAAATACAAAATTTTGACTTTGGCGACTCATAACTCCAAAAGTTTATAAGATAGGACCATTATTTTTACCGTCGTAGATAGGTGGGGGAATTCTGCGTACACCGGCACCATAATCATGAAAATGGGTTACACGGTTACAAAAATACAGGGTGATATGTAAAACTCTAGCAAAAAAACTTCAAAACGCCCTAGCGGCTAAACCGTTACGATTTCCCCCCCCCCACCCATACGATTTTTTGTTCGTCTATCCAAGACCTATCCACAGCCGGCCGCTTTGTAAGTTTATGTGGGACACCCTGTGTATATATATATATATATATACAGTGTTGTGCAAAACCTAAGCAACTTTTGTAGTAAAATTGTTCAAAGTTATTTACTATCAATTTAACAGTATTTATGGGAAACCAAAATATATTTATTCATAATACATTCATAATACAGCATAAATATCAATTTAAAATTAAATAATATTTCATTAATAATACAGAAAAAAAAACAAAAAATAAATATTATCAAAAATTTGCTGTGCAAAACCTAAGCAACTTTTTTAATATTTGGTATAATGTCCCTTATTTCTTATAACTTCGGCACATCTGCGAGGCATTGACTCAATAAGGTTTGTGATAGTGGTCATTGGGATCCTTTCCCACTCACACTTCAAGGAATCCATGAGGTCCTTCTTGCTCATGAATCGTCTATCTCCTACTTTTCGTTTTAAAATTGCAAATAAATTTTCAATGGGATTCAAGTCCGGTGATTGTGATGGCCAATCAAGGACTTCAATCCCATTTGCTCTAATCCAGTCTTTTACTAATTTCGATGTGTGTTTCGGGTCGTTATCGTGTTGAAACACCCATCGAATGGGCATTTCCCATTCGGCGTGAGGAATCATTACTGATTATAATATATTTTTATAAACAAAACGGTCCATTCTTTCGTCTATTTGATGGAAAGGACCAACACCCTGACCAGAAAAACACGTCCAAACCATTACACTTCCACCTCCATGCTTAATTGTGGCCCTACAGTACCGGGGATTTAGGGCCTCTCCCTTTTTTCTTCTAACATAAAGTTTTCCATCAGAATTGAAAAGATTAAATTTACTCTCGTCGCGGAATAAAACAGTCTTCCATTTACTAATGGACCAGTTGACATAAGTTTTAGCGAAATTCAATCTAATAATTAAAAAAAAATTATATTAAAACAATAAAAATAAAATTTGTAAGAATAAAACCTTCTTCGTACATGATTCTTTGTAAGTAAAGGTTTTTTCAGTGGCGAATAGCTTTTTAAACCATATTCTATAGCACGTCTTCTAACTGTGCTAGGATCTATGCTTAAATTTAATGTTTCTACAATTTGTCGCGAGGATATAAACGGATCTTTTTTAATAATATTGAATATTTGCCTGTCCGTTCGAACCGATGTTTTGCGAGGTCGTCCACCAACGTTCGAACTATCAACGGTTCCACTAAGTTTATACCTTTTTATTAGTCGCGAGATTATTGATTTGTGAATTTTATATTTTTTGGCAATAGATATTTGAGATTCACCATTACCATAATCCGCTATTATCCTTAATTTCAAATTTTTTTCGTACTTACAACGCTGCATAATTCTTACAACAATTTCTTACAACGCAGTCTTTTTAACTGACCCAAACTACTGAAATTAAATTTTCTGCGTCTAGTGAACATTTTTCAGTAGAAAAAAAGCCGTTTATTCCCAGAAATCAAATAAAAAGTACATTAATGAATAAAAGTTGCTTAGGTTTTGCACAGCAAATTTTTGATGATATTTAATTTTTGTTTTTTGTTGTATTATTATGTAAATATTATTTAATTTTAAATTTATATTTATGTTGTATTATGAATGTATTATGAATAAATATATTTTGGTTTCCCATAAATACTGTTAAATTGATAGTAAATAACTTTGAACAATTTTACTATAAAAGTTGCTTAGGTTTTGCACAACACTGTATATATATATATATATATATATATATATATATATATATATATACCTATATATATACATATATACATATATACTGGAGGCTGCAAAAAAGGTAGCCATCAATAAGGCCCCTGGCATGGATGGCATACCAAATAAAGCGGCGAAGCTAGCAGCTGCAGTAGCGCCAGACAGGTTCGCTGAAGTCTTCACAGCGTGCCTGAGAGAGGGGATCTTCCCGGAGCGATGGAAACAGCAGAAACTCGTGCTCCTACCGAAGCCGACCAAGCCTTTAGGGGACCCATCGTCCTACAGACCGATATGCCTCCTTAGTTGCATAGGCAAACTTTTCGAGCGGCTGATCTGTAACAGGATTCTCCCTAGCGTCGAAAGGGCAGGTGGCCTGTCGGACAAGCAATTCGGCTTCAGAAAGGCAAGGACGACAACTGATGCAATCAATATGGTGGTGGGCATAGCAAGAGCCGCCATAGAGAAAAATCACTGCTGCGCATTGATAACCCTCGATGTAAAAAATGCTTTCAACTCAGCGAGGTGGAGCAAAATAGTTGAGGCGTTGATCAAGCTAGGCACACCAAAGTGCCTAGTGCGTGTAGTGGCCGACTACATCCAGGGTAGGTCGCTTCATTGTGATTCGGATGATGGTCCTAAAGTGTTCGGGACAACATGCGGTGTCCCGCAAGGTTCCGTCCTGGGCCCTCTCCTATGGATCGCAATGTATAATGATGTGTTGGGGCTTCGTCTTCCAAAGGAAGCAGTGGCGATCGGGTTTGCAGATGATATCGGGGTAGTTGTCGAAGGAAAACACCCAGATGACATCGAATTGTATGCGAACGAAGCGATCTGGGAAATAAAAGCGTGGCTAGAACGCGCTGGGTTGAAGCTTGCTGAGCACAAAACTGAAGCAGTGCTGATCAGCAAACGGCGAAAGCCAGTATCCGTGAGGATCAAGGTAGGGGAACAGATCATCCACTCACAGCCCGCTCTAAGGTACCTGGGAGTGATGATCGATCGGAGGCTAAATTTCAAAGCGCACTTGGAGGGCACGGCAGACAAAGCTTCTGCGATTTGTGCAGCACTCGCAAGAATGCTGCCCAATGTTGGGGGCCCTAGACCGAGTCGCCGCCTCCTCTTGGGGAGGGTGGTTAGCTCAATCCTGTTATACGCAGCGCCAGTGTGGGCAGCAGCGTTAAACAGGACTGCAAATAGTAGCAAATGGAGGGGTGCATATAGGTTAAGTGCACTCCGCGCTTGCTGCGCGTACAGGACCACGTCCGACGATGCGGCGTGCGTGATAGCGGGGATGATTCCCGTAGACATTCTGGCGAGGGAGGGCATGCGTCTCTATGACCCAGAATATGGTAGAGGACAGCCAAGAAGGGTACGGCGGCAGATTGCGCGCTGTGAGTCCCTAAGGGAGTGGCAGGGGAAGTGGGATGAGTCTGTTAAGGGTCGTTGGACCCACAGACTTATCCCTAACGTGGAAATATGGGTTTCTAGGGAGCGTGGGGAAGTAAGCTACGACCTCACGCAGTTCCTGAGCGGACATGGGGGATATAGGAAATATCTCCACCGCTTCGGGCACGACGATTCACCGATGTGTCCGGTATGCCCAGCGACGGAAGAAGACGCAGAGCACGTCTTCTTTGCCTTGTTGTATTTATTAACAACACTCTTTTATTTCTTTTTTTATTGATTAAACTTTCATATCTCACTGGGGTTTTTTCTTTATTTACTGAATGACATTAAATCACAATAAATTTTTATAAAAAAAACAACACTCACAATAACTGTTTTTAGCACAATTTTAGTTTATTTTTTCTTAACTTTATTTAATAAACAACAAAAATAGATATTTTAATTTAACATTATTTAATTTACTTTTATTTTGTTTTTTATATTTACTAGTCTTTTCACTTTTATTTATTAATTTCAAATTTTTATTATCTGTTCAAACTGTTTTTTAACTGGTAGCCGCCACGGTGCCGAAGCAACCGCCACGGTGCCAGCGTAACCACCACCGACCGCGTTTTCTTAAATTATTTTTATTAATTATGAGCCGCGCCGCGATCGAATTTGAAATCAAGACTTCCTTTGTCCGCCCGCCACGGATCAAAGTTGAAGCAGTACTCTTCGATCTTAAAATCAATCGTGCTTTTGTTACCTAAAGCTTTCTTTTCGAAAAATCCGTCGGTTGCATTTTTCTTCCGGGCCTTCAACCTTGGTGCAAAAGTCACCCGCTGGTGCTTGACCCAAGGCCGAGGTCGCCGGCCGGAAAAACGCACCCGTCGGCTTTTCTCTAAGTGCCCTGAAACTGGCGCAATCTGCTTACGAGCTTTTTTCTTTCGTTTATTAATTTCGCAAGGCAAATTGCGCTAAATATTTGTTGCCAATTTCCCTTGGCGTTTCAGGTTACACTTAGAACTTGTGCGCGGGTCGTTTACCGGCCCCGTGCACTCTTAGTGTATATGACATTAAAGGTTCAAGGTTTTTTGATATTAAGAAATAAATAGTTTTGGAGATTTATATGGGAGCTGGAATAATTTTGAGGGCGGCTCAAAATTTCTACATAACATTCCTTCCCCCCTGAAGCAAGAGAATCGCTACGGAGTAGAGCGATTCTCGTACTTGACGATTGTAAAGGAGAGGAAGGTCAATGAAAAACCAAAAAGAGTGTAGAGTTGTATGTAAAGATAGCTTTGATTAGGAGATGAAAGTAATATGATTCTCATATAAGTGGAGATAAAAGCCAATATATTGCAAATAGTGGAGTAGTTGCGTTCTGCCTTGTACAGTGTTCGGTTAATTACCTGCCTTTGTGTCTCGGGCAGTCTGTACATTTTCTGGTTAACAATTTGGTCTTAGACCATTGGAATTTCATGGGAGATAGCTTCTGTATAAGTGAGCTTATCTCCTTTTAAGTGGAATATGTCTGCGTATTCGTGACATAGTTAATTTATGGACCTCTTCTCTTCGGTCGTTAGTGGGTGGTCGAGGCTGAGTTCCTCGTCAACTTTTGAAGGCGTTGTGCGCGCTAGGTCATCCGGGTCTTCGTAGTCCGGGAATATGTGTCTGATTTGTAGTAAGTTGGCGGCTTCCTGGTCACTGCTCTTGTGACCCCGTTTTGATTTGACCCCTAGTTTTTTCTGCCATTTGCGGCTTGTTTTGAGCGGTGGGGTGCCGGTTTTGGTTACCGGTCTTCCGCACTTGCCGTTGTCTTTCTTGACAAAGAGCCTTGGGCTAGAACTTGCAGGGTTGGGATTGAGTGGTATAGTAGAGTAGCCATTTGTGGGGACGAGCGTTAGAGTTAGACTCGTTAGGGCTACTGGATAGTTGTTAGCATTGAGGAGGCCAACAGACACTCTTTGGTTTCCAGAAGGTAAGAGGGCATTCGCGAGGAATACTCCCTCGCAGGGCTCTTGAGCTTTACAGAGCATTTCTTCCTCTAAGCTTAATGGTATTGGTACCACCATCTGGGACCGGCCTGGAATACAAATAGATTCCGTTAAGATTACCTTTTATCTCAGGTCTTCATTGGTCTCGAAACCGTTAAGGTTGTTATCTAACCTTGACCCATCTTGAGATTGGCAGCTTGTATTCCTCTCGGAGGGTACTTGGGAGACACCACCGGGGGTCGTCTCGGCTTCTACGAGCTGAGACTCCCTGGTTTGGGTTTGCTCCTGCTGCTCTCTGGGTTTCGGTTTGGTGGTTTTGGTTTGTAATGGAATGGTAATTTCTTCTGGATTAATTTCCGTGCGAGGAAATCGTAGTGTCTTGGTAGGACCCTCAACGTTGCAGTGCTGGGAGAGGAAGTCGTTTCCTAGAAGGCCATCTTTGGGAATCTCTGGCATGTTCTGCACTATTTGGAAAGTGCAAGGAATTGGGGTTTTCAAATTGAAGTTTCCTTGGCAACTTCCGAGAGTCTTCCATTTGCTGAATGGCGATTGTAGCGAGCACTTTTGAGAAGGGTGTATTGTGACATTTTGTCGAAGCTTATTCTTTTTTAATATTGTAACCTAAAGATCTTGAGGGTTTATTTAATTGCAAAAGAGAAATATATGAAGACAGCGATGATTTTTAAGAGAAATCGATGGCATCACTTTCATCTCGCTAAACGAGGAGATTGGGCCCAGTTATGGTAAAAGTTAGATTTCTAAGTTTTTGTTTGTTTTTTAAAATATTTTATATCCTTGATTATACAGTATATATGATGGTTTATCTATGCTGATTATATGGTATATATGTTTAAAAATGATGGTTATATAGCATCTATGTTTATATATGTTTATTATATTATATGTTTATTAAATTATATATGTTTATTAGATTATATATGCTTACATAAGTTTATGCGGTAATATATGTTTATGGGCGTTAGTTATTTATAGTATATAGACATGTATGTGTACATACAGCGAGATATCTTGTTATATATGTATATATGTTTCCATAGCTTTATATGTTGTTAGTTATGTATATTATATATATATATTTTTTTTTATATATTGTTTTTTTTTTGGAAATTATGTAATAAATGTTATTAGATATATGAACTTTTTTGTTAAAGTATATATGCTTATATATGTTTTTATTTATTTATATGTGTAAACATATGTTTCTATTTAATTTATGTGTTAGTAGGTGTTGGTTATATAGTATATACGTTTGTATGGCTTAATTATATAGTATAATTGTTCATATAGTTTGATTATATAGTAGGTATTTAATAATGTTTATATGGATTTTTTTTTTGGTAAATATATTAATTAATTTTCATTATTTAGCAATATGATAAAAAATGATTATTATTTAGTATATAGTTTATAAATGTTTATATTATAGTATATATGTTTTTATTTACGCTTATTGCATAGTATATTTGATGATTAAGGTTTATTTTGTTGTGTATATATTTTTATTTATGTAGCTTATATAGTAATACATTTATTAATATGTATTTATTATTATTTAGTTTATATGTTAATATGTGTTATGTGTATTTTATGTTTATACCTGATGCTTTTATAATATTTATGTTTATATATGTTTAATATGTATATGATTATATGGGATTATCTGTACTCATAGTTCCATATGTTTATATAAGTTTTTATATATGCATGTATGTATGTGCTCATGTACATATGTATAAATGCTTCTAAATATCTAACCTGTTTTTATATATGTTTTTGTACTCATATATACGTATTTATGCTTTTATTACTGTATATTATATATGTATGTATGTTTTCATACATGTATATATGTTTTTAAATCTGAATGCACGTTTTAAATATGTATATATGCTTTTATATATGTTTGGTACATATTGTACCTATTATTTTATAGTATTTATATTCTTTGTTTGTTATTTAGTATATAGTATTAATCAAGGGTTATTATTATAGTATATAGGTTTTACATGGGTTTATTATTATTTTTTTTTTTATTATACGTATGTTAATTATGTAGCTTATATGCTTTTATATAGTATTTATTTCATTTATATAACATATCTGTTTATATATGTTTGCTATGCAAAATATAATTATAGTGTTATTTAAGTTTGTTATTTAATTCATGTTTATTTATGTTATTTATATATATAACGAGCGCGGTTGGTGGCGGTGGTTTGTTTTTTTTTTCATTGTAGTATTGCTTTTACTTCTTTTCTATTCTATTATATTTTGATACTAAATTAGTTAAAACGACCAATTTTGATTGCAAATCCTTTACATTGGAAAAGACAAGAAAAATGTGTTTATATTTGTTTTGTCATTTTTTGGTTTTTGTCAAATATACTTATAATTTATAATAGAAAAAATAATTCGAATTCATAAAGAATGAGGTCAATTAAATAATTTAAAACCACCTTAAAAAAAATATTCTCTTAAATAAAAATTTGGACCACAGAAGTTGTATTAAACTTTTCGTTTTAGTCTTTTGGTAAATATACTTATATATCAACGTGTATAAAATCTATTTTACTATATTTTTTGAAAAATCCTTGTTTATTAAGAATTAAGACATTTAGACGCTTTAAAAAAAAAATGTATACTGAAAATATAAGTACGATAAAGAATTGTATCATATTATTATACCCTTACTTATTGTTAGTTTTTTATTAATATTTTTTTTGCTCTTGTAGGTAATAGTTATGAAATATTTTATTTGTTTATTTTGTTTAAATGAAATTAAGATAGCTCGTGTGAGTTATTATTATAATATGGCTAGAAAAACAACATGAACTATCAACCAAAATTTAAAATAAGTTCTCATTCTTTTCTTAAATTTGAGCACACAAAATTTTTTTGCATTTTCTGTTGATTACCTTTCACAATGTAATTATTTTTTAATACTTAAACTGTTTGTTATTAATTTTTTTTTTGTTTTAATTGGTAACTTTATTTTTATACGCACTTTAAAACTCAAAATTGTGTTGTGGGTTCAAATTAAAGTATTAAAAGTATTAAAAATATTATCTGTTATATACTATTATATATATAATATGTATGAGAAGTAATTAAAAAATTGAAATTTACTACATACAATAAATCAAATTGAATGAAACTTGACTGGTGACGCGGCCACTTGAAGAACTGAACTGTTGGAGTCCTTGATGAAGTGTTGTTGAAATTCTGGAACTGGAAGGTTGAAAATATTTACTAATCCCACGTCGGAGGAGCGTTTGTGGTTGCATCGTCCTCTTTTTGGTCTTTGGATTTTGTCCTGGGCAGGGATGAAGCCCACTAAAAGTCCCGCGATGAAATTATTTGGGGGTGAATGCTTGCTCGCCTGGAGCAGAGGCACTTTGTTGATCACCCCGAGCGTTGATTCTTTGGAGGATCTGGGATTTTTTTACACGCTGTAGTTGTAGACGCTAACACTGCCCCCAAGTTAGGCTCAGCCTTGGGTTAGAGGTCAATGGAGCCTTGACCAGCAGTATTAACGCCTTTGCAGTTAGCGCACCCAGATCCTACCGGCTGCGCCAATTGTTGTATTTATTAACAACACTCTTTTATTTCTTTTTTTATTGATTAAACTTTCATATCTCACTGGGGTTTTTTCTTTATTTACTGAATGACATTAAATCACAATAAATTTTTATAAAAAAAACAACACTCACAATAATTGTTTTTAGCACAATTTTAGTTTATTTTTTCTTAACTTTATTTAATAAACAACAAAAATAGATATTTTAATTTAACATTATTTAATTTACTTTTATTTTGTTTTTTATATTTACTAGTCTTTTCACTTTTATTTATTAATTTCAAATTTTTATTATCTGTTCAAACTGTTTTTTAACTGGCAGCCGCCACGGTGCCGAAGCAACCGCCACGGTGCCAGCGTAACCACCACCGACCGCGTTTTCTTAAATTATTTTTATTAATTATGAGCCGCGCCGCGATCGAATTTGAAATCAAGACTTCCTTTGTCCGCCCGCCACGGATCAAAGTTGAAGCAGTACTCTTCGATCTTAAAATCAATCGTGCTTTTGTTACCTAAAGCTTTCTTTTCGAAAAATCCGTCGGTTGCATTTTTCTTCCGGGCCTTCAACCTTGGTGCAAAAGTCACCCGCTGGTGCTTGACCCAAGGCCGAGGTCGCCGGCCGGAAAAACGCACCCGTCGGCTTTTCTCTAAGTGCCCTGGAACTGGCGCAATCTGCTTACGAGCTTTTTTCTTTCGTTTATTAATTTCGCAAGGCAAATTGCGCTAAATATTTGTTGCCAATTTCCCTTGGCGTTTCAGGTTACACTTAGAACTTGTGCACGGGTCGTTTACCGGCCCCGTGCACTCTTAGTGTATATGACATTAAAGGTTCAAGGTTTTTTGATATTAAGAAATAAATAGTTTTGGAGATTTATATGGGAGCTGGAATAATTTTGAGGGCGGCTCAAAATTTCTACATAACAGCCTGCTCGAGATACGCCGAGGAAAGGGCGAAATTAGAAGAAACGGCCCAGGCGCCACTAACGCCGGAAAACATCGTAGAGCATATGATGAGATCCGAGGAAATGTGGAAGAAAGTGGAAGAAACCCTGAAGACCATTCACAGAAAGTTAAGGCAAGAAGAGGCCACAAGAAACAGAGAAAGGCGAAGAAATGCCGAGAGCAGTAGCAACCCCCATGGGTAAGGACCAAAGGGACACCTAAAGGGTCATGGTGGTGGCGCCCGCCCGAAGTAATGCCTCGCGGCGGTCCCGGGCGGGGTAAGCGTCACAGAAGGGAATGTGAGTTTAGTTCGGTAAAAAATCCGACAAACTGTCTGAGTACTCAGCGGTGTCTATGAAGATTCCCCCCATCCTTCGTAAAAAAAAAAAATATATATATATATACATATGGAATGCCCCCACGTCAAATCGGACAAAATTTTTCGACCCCCTCCGTTTTGGCTGAAATTTTTCAGGGACTTTGGGCAACTATTTAAGACTACAAAAAAATAAGATCAATAAAAATTAAATGTGTTTTTTCGGGATTTTCGTGAATTTTGACTTTATTTTTTGATTTTGGCTCTATATCTTTCGTTGTGGTCGACGTTTTTGATAGGTTTTACATGTTTCCAGGTCAGAGGGGTTGTTTACAAACAAATTTGCGCAAACAAATTTGCTGAAAAACATAACATATTTTCGAATTCAAGGTCAAAAGGTCAAAAAATAGTAAAAAACTTTAAAATTCAATTTCTCAAATACCCCCATCTCGAAAATGGACAGAAGGCGCACTTCCCAGCAAGGCTGAGAAAAATTTACCACAGATTTTGTGGCTCTGCTGAGGCATGCAATGCTGCAAACATATAAAAATAAATAGAAGTACTAAAACACTCTAACAAGGAAGCGTGCTACAACAAAAAGGGAGTGGGTACACCAAGGACTCACGTCACATTAAGAAGACTCTTTTTGAGAGCCACTTCACTTGTAAGCATGCTAAAAACCCTAATATTTCTATTAACGTTAATAACCATGCGATTAACAGATTAACTTGCCAGGGCCGTAACTAGGCAGGTGCAACAGGTGCACCCGCACAGGGCCCAGATATCTAGGGGGCCCTAAAACGAAATTGTTAATTGAATTTTCCTTACAAATTTTTTTTATAAAAATATTATTCGACAAATTTTTTACAAACATTTTCATTCGAGATTTTAAAATAAAATATGTATTCTCAGTAAGACACAGAATAATCGGCCCCCACTTATATATCAACTTAAAAACATAAATTACAGAAAAGTGGAAAATTCATAAAAAAAACTTACCATATTTATGTTGAATATTTCTAATGAAAAACTTTCACCATTAATAAGTTTAGATAAAACAACAAACAAATATCTTACGCATAAAATGAATGAAGTTAATTTCATTATTATTTCATTTCATTATTTCATTATTTTTTCATTAATGGTTATTATTTTCTTTTTAAAAAATTTTATAAAAAAATGTTTCATTCGCTGCTATAATGTTGGTAATTTTGATTATGGTGAATTTTTTAAAGAAGCTTTCACCATTACTGTGTTTCCATGAGACGGGGTAGAGTTTTCGTTGAGTAAACAGAAAGCTTTTTACCTCAAGAGACTTTACTCAATCCCCGTCCATGGGCGCTTAATCTGAATAAACTCAGGGTAAACTCTGCGTGAAAACAGAGAACATAATTCTTTGAAGTAGAATTCCAATTTCTTAAAAACTTCTTTTAAAAATTGAACTTAAAAAGTTATAAGATCTTATATATTCTTATAAGTTGAATTGAGGGGTAATGCAGATTCTGATTAAACTAGAATATTTTTTCGACGCATTAGACACATCAGTTAGAAGAGAAACAGCTAGGCTTTAAATACTTTAATTTTATAAATATTTTAAATGTAAACTAACTTTTGATTTATTTGTGCATAAATATTATAGTGTGATTTTTGTGTTGAACAATAATACTTAAATATTTAACAATAATTTTTGTGTCTTTTTAATTAACTCAAAGTATTCTTAAAAACAAAGGTAGGCTTTAATAAACAATAAAATAATTTAAATAATAAATAATTCATTTTCACATTTCCAAAGCTCAATAATGTCAAAACCATTGTCAGGCCCTCAAAAAAGAAAAATTAAGAAGCAAAAACTTGAAGAAATTAAATCAGTGTCGCAAAATCTTGTAAAATGGCTGAGAAAAGATACACCAGAAGTCGGAGAAGGGTCTTCTAATATAGCCAGTTCCGATGATGTTGCCGTACAACAATTGGACTCGGATTGTATTAGTAGTGATAGTATTACTTCAGACCAGAGTACAATAACTACCCAAGTCAATGAGAATGAACTAAATATTTATTTATTTATTTATTTATTTAATTATAGTCTACTGATTACAATCTTACAGACTAGAAAACTTACAGATTCCAAAAACTTATTTAAATTAAAATAAAATTAAAATATTTTTATGAAAAATTCATATCAACATGATTCTCTAAACCTAAAATTACATTTTTATAGATCGTTCGATCCAGGGTGAAATCAACGAAGTCATTAAAAAAATTAAATTTATGAATGCCTTTAGTAATAACTCCGTTTGAGCCATAATTAGTTCTGTGAGAAGGGGCATATAGGAGGTTTCTCGACCTAAGTGGCCTTTCTATAGCATAGATATTAATTTGACTCAACAGCTCAGGGCACTTGATTGAGTAGCATAATATATCTTTTATGAAAATTGCGCAGCTCACATCTCGACGAAAGCTAAGGTTAGGAAGACCAAATAATAATCTTCTGGATGCATAATGAGGAACATGTTCCTTAAATAAATTAAGCTTAAAACACATAAATCTGGTTATGGATTTTTGCACCGATTCAATTCTATTCGAATTAACAGCATACTGTGGACTCCAAATGCATGATGCATATTCAAGAATTGGCCTTACCAAGGAAATGAACAAGGTCCTTATAGTAAAGACATCAGAAAATTCTTTAGTATTTCTCTTAATAAAACCCAGTAATCTATTGGCTTTACTACAAATGAAATCAATGTGTCTATTGAAAGTTAGTTTATTATCTAAAACAACACCTAAATCATTAATTTCATACACTCTAGCTAAATCAGAAGTAGCGAAAGAGTATTTGTATTCGATGCCTTCCAATGAGCGAAAGAAAGACATAACTCGGCACTTAGAAACATTTAGTTGAAGGTCATTTATAGAGCACCAGGTGGATAAATTGTTGAAGTCTTCTTGAAGGCGAATACAACAATCCTCTCCACTAACCTTTAAAAAAATTTTTAGGTCATCGGCGTAAATTAAACAATGAGCATACTTGAAGCAACTAATTATATCGTTAATAAAAATCAAGAATAGCAAAGGACCGCAATGACTGCCCTGAGGCACACCTGATTTGACACATATTATTCTAGAAGAAACAGAATCAAGAACAACATATTGCTTTCTATTTAATAAATAAGAGCTAATCCATTGCAAAAGACTTGAATGAAAGCCAGCCTTATGTAATTTATTTATAAGTACTGTAATATTAACTTTGTCAAACGCTTTCGAAAAATCTGTGTAAATTACATCAACCTGGTGACCTCTTTCCATATTGAACAAACAAAAATTAGTAAAGAGTGCAAGATTTGTGACCGTTGACCTGCCCCTTAGAAAGCCATGTTGCTGAGGACAAATAATTTCCTTACACAAGAAAGATAATTTCCTCGCAACCAAACAGTCAAAAAGTTTAGGAATGACTTTCATTAAGGATACACCCCTATAATTCGTGACCAAATGTTTGGATCCGTTTTTGAAAATAGGTTTAATAATTGAGATCTTCCACGAATCAAGAAATTGACCATTACATAAAGACAAATTAAATATATAAGTTAAAGGATTGATAAGACCAGAAACACAATTCTTTATAAGAGCGGGACAAATACCATCCAAGTCTGAAGAATAATTCATTTTAAGATCTTGGATAGCAATTTCAACATCCTTTGCGTCTAATGACAAAGAACCTATATCAAGCAAGTTTATATAGTCAGAATTATTTTCCGTTAAATCATCAACAAAGGTATTTTCGTTATATACCGATTCAAAGAAGTCTGCAAACAGTGCACACGCTTCTTCAGCACAACTAGATTTTTTGTTTTTATACTCCATAATGTTCGGAAAACTAGAAGAATTTCGTTTGGTCTTCATATAACTCCAGAAACTTTTACTGTCACTTTTTATGTTGTTCTCAACAGAAAAAATATATTGTTTAAATAAGAATCGATGCAAAAACTCATATTCTTTTCGCAATCTTTTAAAATTATTTAAATCCTTATCTTCACCAGAACTTTTGAATGATTTGTGAGCCTTATTTTTTGCATTTTTTAAGCGCAATAATGATTTATTAAACCATTTTGGATGGTAATTGTTACCATTTATATTCTTCAATGGAACATAAGATTGAAAACTAGAATGAAGCAACTCTAGAAACCTCCCATATGTCTCTTCCAAAGAACAATCACTAAACAACTTACACCAATCAAGACAGGAAAAATGCAAATTTAAGTTAGAAAAATCTGCCCTCCTAAAATTATATTCTTGAGACAAAACAATAGAATTTATTTTTAAGAAATTATAAGAGGCGATACTCAAATCCAAGGCTTTATGGTGCAAATCACATTTAAGAAGTGGAAAAGAAGATTCGTTGATTTCAACACAAAGGTTATCAGATATAAATACAAGATCCAAAAATTTTCCAAAAAAGTTTCCTATCGTACTTATCTGAGCTAAATCTAGACCTAAAATACCGTCAATAAAAGAAATCTCGATTTCTGAAGACACATTCGATGGAAGCAAAGAATCATCCTCATCCATACAACTCCATGTAACGCTACTCAGGTTGAAATCTCCAACTACACAAATTCCTTCATTCGGAGAGAGTATTGATGAAATAGATCAGGGATTCTCAACCTTTTTGAACCCGCGTACCCCTTTTTGTGTATCATTAACTATGCGTACCCCAACAAAGTTGTATTATGGTGCGTTATATGAGTTTGTATAAAGTTTAATTACGAATAAGTCCACGCACAAAGCAAATTTGGAAACTGGAAAAATACTGAGCAGTTAATGATGACTAAACTGCCACAGACAGAATGGTGAAAGGGGAAAATGAATGCACGGTCGTGCTAGTTTGACGATAGCCCAGCGCTGCTCTCCCTGTCTGTGGCTCAGTGTTCCATATTTGGGCACCAGTGTTCCAATCATTATTCAAGAACTCTTGTAACAATTGTATTCTAGAATGTATCTAGCGTACCCCTTATATATTTTAGCGTACCCCTAAGGGGTACGCGTACCACCAGTTGAGAAACGCTGAAATAGATTCTATGCTAAGTAGATGACTCATGTAAATATCCAAATTAGATGATGGCGGAATATAGCTAACACAAAAGACAATTGAGAAGCTGGAACAAGCTGCAGTAACTCGAACGAAAAGTTGTTCAATATTCTCTTCCACACACGGTAAAGAAAGTTCTATGCTGGCCACATCAACACGTACAGCAATCAAGACACCGCCACCCCTACTACATCCAGATGAAAGCTGACATCGATCCTTTCTATAGACAACATAGTGATTGCTAATAAATTCCGAAGGTGATATATGATCCGTCAACCAGGTTTCAGTTAGAATTATAATATCATATTCATTTTCCAAAACTGCAAGTTTGAAGTCATTTAGTTTAGTACGCATACCTCTTATATTTTGGTAATAAATTGAAAAATTTCTAGGTGCATAAGTATCGCTATGACCTAGGTATTCAAGATGGGTAGCTGAACACTGGAGTTTTTTGAAGGTCGATGATTATCAAAAGAACTTAATTCAAGACCCAATGGCCAGGCAGATGCATTCATGAATTTAGCATAAAGTTCTGATGGAACTCCTAATTTAAAATTAATAAATTTCAAACTTGAAATGTTTCCTTCTTTCTTTATAAGAGGAAAGCATTTAAGCATATCTTCCTCAACATTAAATTTTTCAGCGGCAAATTTCGTTATAGAAGCCGGTGTAGTAGAGGGTAAAAGCTTACCAAGGCGAATCCACTTCATATGTCATCTGTTACTATAAATTACAATGATCCTCATTCTTGGCCAGTTATTACAAATAAATTAATAAATTGCCCTGTCAAACATGGTGTAGAGCAAGGTGACGACATAAACTTTAATAATCTTCCATCAGATAATCTAGGGCGAACATTTACAAAAGACTGGTTTAATGTAAAACAAATTAACGGCGAAAATGTTAAAAGAAAATGGTTGTTATATTCAAAGAATAAAATGATATATTTTGCTTTCCATATATGCTTTTTGGACACAAATCGCATACTATTTCTGATCCACACAAGGGATTCCATGATTGGCGACATTTACATCCTGTGATTCCTCAACACGAAAATTCTTCTCAGCACAGGAATAATTATATAAAATGGAAGGTAATGGAAAAAAAAATTACTATCAGCACAGTCGACGATTATTTGCTTAATTCGATTAATAAAGAAGCAATGATATGGCGTGAAGTATTAAAAGTTGTTGTAGATGCTATTATATTTTGCGCTAAAAATAATATCGCTCTAAGAGGTTCAAATGAAAAAATTGGAGATCCGAATTGCGGAGTTTTTTTTAAATTTAATAGAATTTGCTAGCCATTATAATAGTACTTTAAAAGATCGTATTGAGAAACATAAAAAAGGCTCTGTTTCATATTTTTCACCAGCTATTCAAAATGAAATAATAAAATTGATTGGTGATAAAACTAGAAATCAAATTATATCAAGAATTAAGAGAGCAAAATACTACACTATTTTATTCGACTGCACTCCTGATTTATCAAAGAAAGAACAAATGAGTAAAGTGATAAGATATGTCTATGTTAATTCTAATGGTAAAGTCACGATTGAAGAGAGCTTTATTGATTTGATTGAATCACATGACAAAACCGGAGAAGGTTTAGCTAGGAAGATTTTAAATAAAATATCAGATGATAAATTAGATATTCATGATGCTAGAGGACAAGGATATGACAACGGTGCCAATATGTCTGGTAAATACAAAGGTGTAAGAGCACGTATTTTTGAAATGAATGATGATGAATTTTCGGCGATATTTGTACCTTGTACGGTTCATAACCTTAATTTAGTTGGTGTCCATGCTGCATCTATTATACCAGAAATGATAGCTTTTTTTGGTACTGTACAAAGAATATTTAACTTTTTCTCGTCATCAACAACACGATGGGAAATTTTAATGAAATATTTAAAATTAACTCTAAAAAATTCGTCAGATACAAGATGGTCATCCAAGGCCAATGCAATAAAATCGTTAAGTTTGCATTTATTCGAAGTAAAGAAAGCATTGGAATCAATAGCATATGGTTCAACTGCATCAAATCCAGATTCAAGTGCTAAATACAATGCTAAATACAGTTTCAAGTGCTAAAAGTTTGCTGTTCCTCATTGACTACAAATTTATCTGCAACCTTTCTGTATGCAATAAAATTCTTCAATGCATTGATCGAACAAATACTGCATTACAACGAAAAGATATATCGATAGACCACGCAATATTCATATGCAATGATTTCAGTTTTCTACAAGGTTCATCTCTACAAAAGAATAGCGTGATAGAATTAAAAAAGGCCACTGCCGATCTTTCTATTAAGTACAGCAAAGATTTAAATATGTATGAGCTTTCGTGTGAAATACAAAGTTTAAAATTTGAAGATCGATATTAGTAGACGATTTAAAAATGCAACACCACTTGAAATTTTACAAGGCATGCATGACTTTGGATTAATTGAATCTTATCCAAACATTAATATTACTATACGATTATTTCTCACACTCCCAGTATCAATTGCTTCGTGTGAGAGAAGTTTTAGCAAGTTAAAATTAATTAAAAACTATTTAAGGATTTTAGGACAAGAAAGATTATCCAATCTTGCCATAATATCTATAGAGTATAATATCGCAAAGGATATTAATTATGACGATATAATATATAATTAATGACTTTGCTCAAATGACAGCCAGAAGAGTAAAATTAAATGAAAATTAAATATTCTTATAATATAAATAATGTAATATATTTTTGTGTACAATAAATTTTTAGTATGATATCTATTTGAACTATAATTACTTTTTCCCAAAAAATATAGGGGCCCTAAAAATTTTTTTGCACAGGGCCCTAAAAAAGCTAGTTACGGCCCTGGTACTTGCCATAATTAGTATTAAGAGGAGTTAGTATGCAGGAGAGGTACACCCCTCAAGCTATAATTACTCACTCTGAATGCCACTTATCTTCGTAAGAAACCTGAGTCTACCTTGTCATTTAGTAGCCGATGAACAAATATGACGTCAGCAACTTCACGACGTTTATGTAGGGAGCTTAAGTTGAGTAGTTTAAGCCTGTTTTCATAAGGCGGAAGGATGCGTGGGTTATCCCAAGGGAGATGACTGAGTACGAAACGGACGAATTTTCTTTGAACCGATTCGACTCTTCCAACTTGGGAGGAGTATTGAGGAGACCATACCTGGGAGGCGTATTCGAGTAAAGACCTCACTAAGGATATGCACAAATGCTTAGTGATGAGGGGGTTGTTGAATTCCTTGGACCACCTTTTTATAAAACCCAGCACTGAACTGCCCTTGGAGGAAATATAATTAATGTGGGTGGAAAAATCCATCTTACTTTCAAACCTGACCCCAGATCGATCACAGAGTTAACTCGGGAAAGTGTGTTGTTAAGGAAAGTGTAGTCATAAGTTGGTGGACCTCGTTTCCTGCAAAAAATCATGACCTCACACTTACTAATATTGAGTACCAGGTTGTTGTTGGAACACCAAGAATAGAATGTGTTCAGGTCAACTTGTAAAAGTTTGCAATCCTCAATACTTCTTACATAACGGTAGAGTTTAATGTCATCAGCGTAAATAAGAATTTGACAGTTCTTTAACAAGGCAACAATGTCATCAATTGAAAGAATAAAAAGAAGAGGGCCAAGGTGACTACCTTGCGGGACTCCAGATGACGCTTCGATGTTTCTAGATTTAGCCCCGCGGAATAAAACCTGGTAAGTTCTGCCGGCTAAGTACGACTGGAACCATACAATAAGGGCAGGCGGAAAGCCAAATTTTTTCAGTTTGAGAACTATAAAACTACTGTTAGAGTGACCCACGATATCCTTCAGTTCTTTGGATGGTGATGAGTCCCTGCCCCCTGTTAATCTGTATCTTCACTACTGCCTGGTCTCTTGACGATTTAATAATAATAATAATAATAATAATAATAATTTATTTTTGGAAAGTACACATGATTCACATCTTTTAGAGTACATACAAGAATTACAACAACAGAAGGGTTAACAAAGGAAAAAACTTAAAATTAGATTTAAAAATTACAATTAAATTAAATTACAATTACATTAAGACTAAAATTAAAATAAAATTAAAGCAAAAATAAAAGAAGAAGAAAATTAAGAATGAAATATAGAGTAAAGTAAAAAGAATGAAGTAGGAAAGTGAAGAAAGGGAGATAAAGAAAGCTAGTGAGACGAAGAAGATAGAAAAATAGATGCATGTTTTTTGAATACTGTGGCCGTGCTCATCCTCTGAATGTGACTAGGAAGATTATTCCAGATTCTAAGAGTATATACAAAGAAGGAACGACTACCAATTAGGGAAGTGTGGGCAGGAATTAGGAATTTGATGGATCTCAAGGATTGCAGAGGAACAAGGAAGTCAGCAAGGTAGCAGGGACTTTTGGAATAAAAGACCTTATGCAAGAGAAGTAGAGCCATGAGATCAAGGAATTTAAAGAGGTCACAACCCAGTAGGGAATTTTGGACACCCGACACATGATCAGACCTTCTCATATGAAAAATGAACCTAATGCAGTCATTAAATGCCACTTTAAGACGCTGACGGCAGGATGAGTCGAAGGAAATATACACCAACGAGCCATACAGAAAATGGGGAACAACAAGTGATTTGATGAGTTTAGCTCGAATAGGCGAAGATAACAGACTTCCATGTAGCCGCAATTTACGAAGGGTGCCATAGATTTTAGAGAGCATCAGCGAGACATGATTACAGCAGGAAAGTTTGGAATTGACAACAATACCCAAGTTTTTGGCACATTCAACAATTGGTAGAGGAACATTATCAAGTAAAATAGGCGGGAAACCATCCAGGGACAGCGAGCAACGACTAAGGAAAAGGACTTGTGATTTAATTGGATTTAGTTTAAGAAAATTACTAGAACTCCACTCATTAATTTGAGATAGGGTTCTATTGAGTTTAGAGACACAGTACTCAATCTGATGAGGCGGACACGAGATATATAGCTGAAGGTCATCAGCATAGAGATGAAAAGAGCAGTGACGGATAACGGATGGAAGATCATTAATATAAAGGGAGAAAAACAAAGGACCAAGAACCGAACCCTGAGGCACACCTGCAGGTACTCTAAGGAAAGAGGATATCACATTATTGTGCCGAACACACTGAAACCTATCAGAGAGAAGAGAAGAAAAAAGACGAACAGAAGAAGAAGAGAAGTGATACCGTTGACTAAGTTTATGAAGGAGATGCGAGTGAACCACAGAGTCAAACGCCTTGGAAAAATCAAGAAGAACTAGTACTGCAATATCACCTCGATCAAGAGCAGAACGAAGATCAGTCGTTACCTTCAGTATAGCAGTTTCGCAACTGTGGGATTTACGGAAGCCAGATTGGAGATTAGAAACGAAATTATTAGAATCAAGATATCGAATGACTTGAGTGAATACAATTTTCTCAAAGACTTTAGCTAGAAAGGGAAGAATACTAATAGGTCGAAAATCAGACAGATCAGCAGGAGAGGGCTTTTTAGGTACAGGAGTCACTAAGGCTTTTTTCCATAGTAAAGGGACTTGGGAGGTTGTCAGGCAATAATTAAGAATATGCGTGATAATATCAACAATTAAAGGGGAGAGAATCTTAAGAAAGCGAGGAAAAATTCCATCATAGCCAATGCTGTTGGACGAAATGGAAAGCAGTATTCCAAGTACTTCACGTGAGTCAACACAACGAAAATTAAAACCATCAAAACATAGAGCATTGGAGAAAGGGGAACAAGAAGAGGAAGACGATGAGGAATTGGGAGGGGATTGAATGAAGGATGCATTGAGTAAGTTTACATCTACATCATAAGAGTTAAGCTCAGAGGAATGAATGCCTAGAGAACGGAGATTAGACCAGAGTTGCTTAGTGGACAGGGCAGGATCGAGTTTCCGGGAGTAAAATTCACGCTTCAGTTCTTTGGATGGTGATGAGTCCCTGCCCCCTGTTAATCTGTATCTTCACTACTGCCTGGTCTCTTGACGATTTATCTGTGAGGGGAACGAGCAGCTGGTGTTTATATTGTAAACTACACAGGTCCCAGGGTCGCCGTCCACATCACTGCATTCAATACTGTAGCCGGCTGCCCGCAAGCCCTGTATAGCACCGTTACTTCCCCATGGCTCCTGTACAAGAGCCACGTCAATAATTTGGGGTGGCCAGCACCCTGCAAAGGACTGCTGAGGCAGCGATACTGTGTTGCACTGTACCACCCGCATCCTGGGGTTGCTCCTGCTGCTGTGAGGCAGCAGGAGTCTCCTTTTTTAGCCAATCTCCTTGACTCTGATTCGGCCGAAGCCGTAGAATACGGACATGCCTGCTCTTTTAGTTGCATGAGCGACCTCTCATTAATGCTAAGGGCAAGAGTTCGACCGTTCTGGTCCACCTTCCTACCCATCACGTGCCAAGAGGTTACCTCAATTGGCTGGTTCTGAATTTCCAGGCTGCGGAGCACCTGTTCCGGTTCCCTAACATCAATGCGATCTGCTTGAATTTGGGAAGGTCATTTTCCTAGATTACTTTGAGGTTGGAACCGTCCCAAACCTGCAACCTGGCGACAGCATTTGTCAGCCATTGACTGATAGGTTCGTTGGCGCAGGTGATCTTAATAAGACCCCCTGTTACCCTTACACCTAAAAACTGAGGCGGCGACATAGCCCCCTAGAAGGTTGATTGAGAAGCCGAAGCTTCTGTGCTGGACGAAGTACCTCCAAAGAGATTCCTCTCCAGCTCTGAGCTGCGAATCATAATGCAATAGTCTACTGAATTACGATCCCCCTGTACCTTGCTTTCATAGACTATGAGAAAGCGTTCGACTCGGTCAATAGGAGCTTTATATGACAGGCACTACGGCAAAGTGGACTGCCTGACAAAATAATAGAATTGATAAAAGCCCTATACAACAATTCCAAATGCAGAGTTCTCCACAAAGGAAAATTATCCGACAGCTTTGAGGTGAGTTCAGGGGTACGACAAGGAAGCCTACTTTCGCCTTTACTATTTGTTACAGTAATAAACGACATCCTTGTCAGCGCTCTAGACAGTGGAACAGGCGACATACAATGGAGATTGCTAGCCCGCCTTACGGATGTCGACTACGTGGATGATATCTGTTTTCTGGCCCACAGACATCAGGATCCAAAAAATATGTTGAACAATTTGGCAATAGAAAGTAGTCCAGCAGGATTAAGGCTAAATCCGACTAAAACAAAAGAAATGCGGATAAATGCAAACACCCTCGAACGAACTGCGCTGAATAACCGTGACGTGGAACTGGTCGATAAATTCTGCTACCTCGGTAGTATTATTACCGAAAATGGCGGTGCAGAAAAAGATGTCAGTTCCAGAATAAATAAAGCACGAGGCGCATATGCATGCCTGTTCCGCATATGGAGATCAACGGAGATCTCAACTAACTCTAACACCAAATTGCGGCTGTCAACTCCAACGTTAAGGGAGTTCTTTTGTACGGTTGCGAAACATGGAGTCACCCAATTCATCACAGGGCGCCTGCAAGTTTTCATCAACAGATGCCTAGGTCGCGTCGTATCCTAAAAATACGCTGGCAAGATAGAATTTCAAATGAAGAACTATGGCCCCGTACCGACCAAGAAAGGATAGACGACCAAATCAGGCGAATGAAATGGAATTGGGTTTTTTATGTGGCAGTGCTAAGCTCAGGAATCACCCTTTGTACTACCAGACCGTCATGTCGTTTATCGTCATGGTGCAATTTCTAGCAGCAAGCTTAGTACGGTGGGGGGGAATAGGTTAAGGGTTATTATGAGGGTCCGAAGGGGTGTTGAAGAAGGTGGCGATGAACCCGTCGTTTGAACTCTTGGATGTTGTAGGAGCTCGGAAATACTGACTGCGAAAGATTATTCCACAGTCAAGTTGTTCTATTTACAAACGAATTCATATATTGTTGAGTGCGTGAAAGAGGGAGGTGCAGGTGGAGGGAATGAGACGAGTGGGCTAATCTGGTGTTGCGGTTATAAGATTACCGTGGAGGCAGGAGAGCGTTTATTTCGGAGGAACAGTCACTATGATAGTAGCGATTGTCAACGCTGCTACATTCCTACGGTGGCTCAAGGGGTCAATGGAGGAGCAGGGTGTCGTCATCAATTAATTTAAGTGCTCTTTTTTGCACCTTATCTAACCATGCCAAGGTGGTTATCAAAGCGCCGCACAGTGGGCCAAAACGACTTGTTGGCTATCAAAAATCTGTAACTTTTGTTATGTTAAAGATATCATAATGAAATTTTGGGAAATAAATATTGACATTATTACCTCTTAATTAAAAAAAAGTTCAATTGGTTTACAGGGTGCCTCAAAATAAATCAACAAAATTTGAAGTAGTCAATAAATGAAATATTAATGTTATTTAAAAAGTTTTAACCAGATTTTTTTACTATTATTTTATTATCTCCATAGCAATATTTAATTAAAATATAAACATATATAATATAAACATATATAAACATATATAAATATATATAAACATACATAAACATATATAAACATATATAAACATATATAAACATATATAAACATATATAAAACAATTTGTTGTCTGTAAAGAGGGTTTACGGACGATAGTTTAACGTGACAACGTCATGAGAAAACATTGATGAAATGATTGCATACTTTTATGAATAAAATTGAATCATTTATATTAAATTATCATTATTTTGTATGGATACAAAAAGGAGTGAAATGAAATATTCATTTTGATTGATAAATTAGCTTTTATTTGCACTAATGAATTCAAATACGTTTATTACTTTAATGGACAGATTATTTACAAGTAACAATGTGTAGTAACAAATTCATTTACTGCTTTTATACATGTCTGATATTTAACTTCTTGCAATCTGTGTTATTCTGTTAAGGATAGGTCGATGATAGGAAAAGTATGAAATGAATGGGAGTGTTTCAAGTGTAATGTGCCTTGAAAAAGTCAAATCGGGGGTTGTTCCTCTCAGCGTTGTTGACTTAGTAACATCTGATGTGCATTCGAGGTACATATCCTTCATGAATTTGAGGAATGTATCATCATTTTTCACGTTTGTGTTGAAGTCGCCACAAAGAAGAATTGGTACATTGGTATCAACTTGCATGATCGGATGCACATACTGCCTGTTATGCACGTACGGAAAGAGTGCTTGGTGCAGCAATACACTAATGTTTGAGACACTTGCTCCAGGATGAATATATACTGCGCCAAGTACATTTTTAAACGTTGTATCAGCATGTAATTTCAGCCAAGCAGACCTCGCCTGTGTTTCTGATGAGACGAGTTGTGTCCGACAATTCAACGTGAAGAACTTTGGCCGTGGATGTTGATGTTAATTTTCGATAGATAGCCACTCCACCAGCTGCGTTTGTATCAGAATCCGATCGATTATTCTGCCTGGTTATACATTCATAATTATTGATTGGAACTGGATCAAAATTGTCACGCATCCACGTTTCAGTCAATACCAAATAATCCAATCTTGGTATAACGGGATCCGTTTCAATATCAGCGAAGTGCGCAGACAAACTCTGAACATTAAGGTTTGTCACTACAGTTTGCCCAGCGCTGTTACCGTCATCACAAAATTTCACTGCTTTCGAAGTGATTGTTTGAAGGGCGTGTCCACGGAGTCGAATGTATTCGTTACGGACATCTCGCGTAGTCTGTGAGTCGTTCCCATCCCGTCCGTGTTTGAAGATAAAAGGCGCATCTTTCTCCGTGATGATGTGCAAGCCGTCTATACTCGTTACCCGACTCAGCGCCACGTACACCAACTGTTGTGGTTGCTCCGAGGAGTATTTATAAACAATAACAGTAAACGTCCCACCTTGCGACTAGTGAATGGTAATAGCACAAGCAGGAACGCAAGGAAACTGGTTTCGTTTGCATTTCACAGTTTTCGTCAGTGTAATGTTCACTATTTACATATACACCGGCACCCAGTTAGGAGAAAGAGTGTTTGGCTTGCTTTGCTTATTGTTGACAATTTGACAAATTTAATCTTTTTTTTTTTTATGCGGTAAATACAAGCTTAGGAATCACCCTTTGTACTACATGTCTGTCATGTCGTTCAAGTCATGGTCAGTGTCTAGTAGTAAGCTTGATTTGAAGGATAAAGGAGAAAGGATAGGTTAGGGGTCTGGAGGGTGCGTGAGTAGATGTCGATGAACCTTGCGTTTGAACTCTAAGATATTATATGAGTTCGGAAACACCGACTGCGGAAGAGAGTTCCACAATCGAGTTGTTCTATTTATAAACGAACTACTAAAACGTAATGTGCGCGAAGAGGAGGGCTGTAGCGTGTGCGGGTGAGCCGAGTTGGCTAGTCTTGTGTTGCGGGAAAAAATTTGCCGTGTAGGCAGGAGGTTTCTGATTTCAGTGGAACAGTCGCTATGGTAATAGCGGTAAAATTTGCTAAGTGCTGCTACATTCCTGCGATGGCTTAAAGGGTCGATGGAGGAGCAAAGGGTGCTATCGCCAATGAGTTTGATGGCGCGGTTATGCACCTTGTCCAGCCAAGCCAAGGTGGTTTTTGGGGCACCCGCCCAGATATACGAGTTATATTCAAGGCGGGGCCGAATGAAGGACTTGTAGATTGTAGCCAGAGCAGTTGGCTGAAGAAGGAATTTGCATCTCTTGAGGAAACCCAGGCATTGGGAAGCTTGTTTGGCGATTTGGAATATGTGATTATTCCATCGCAGATCTGAAGATAAGGTTACGCCTAGGATGTTTAGAGATGGGTCAGCCATTACATTCTTATTGTCCACAGAGATAGAGGGACGGGTAGTGCAGGTTTTTGTAGAGATGACACAGTACTTAGTTTTGGTTGCGTTGAATTCGACACGATTCTTGTGGCCCCAAGCAAGAATAAGTTCAATGTCCCCGTTAATAGAATTGGACATGAGTTCACGGTCTACGGGACAAGGTCTGGCACGTGCTTGTCCTATATTATCGAAAGTGTGGGAGTAACGCAGAGTACCGTCATCGGCAAAACTGTGAAGTGGGTTGGAGGGGATTGAGAGCAGGTCATTAATGAATATAAGAAAGAGGGCAGGCGAGAGAATCGAGCCTTGGGGAACGCCGGCCGAGATGAAATGAGGGTTGGATTCGACGCCATCCAACACTACCATGATTGAACGGCTGGAAAGAAAGCTCTCAATCCAGTTCCTTAGAACTGAGTCGATACCAATAGCTTGGAGTTTAAGCAGCAGTGCGGGATGCCATACTCTGTCGAAAGCCTTAGATATATCTAGAGCAACCAAACCAGATTCACCGAAGCGATGGATGTTTTGGTTGAGAGCCTCAGTTAGACACACAAGAAGGTCGCCAGTAGATCTTTTCGGTCTAAAGCCGTACTGCCTGTCGTGTAAAATTTGGTTGGATTCCAGATATTTCATCAACCTTCGATTGATTATTTCTCCATGATTTTGGAGAGAACAGAAGTAATTGCTATTGGGCGGTAGTTTAAAGGGTCGCTGGCTTCACCTTTTTTGGGAATGGGCTGAACATGAGCTAGTTTCCAAGAGTTGGGATAAACTCCGGAGAAGTATGACAGGGCGAAAAGTTTGCGCAGAGGTTTAGCCAAAGGTGAGGCACATTTGTTAAGTACCATAGGGGGAATATTGTCTGGGCCAGTGGATTTATTGACGTCGAGTTCTTTGAGACATTTATACACCTCGCGCGTTCTGAAGAAGATTCCGTCCATTGAATGGGCGTTGCGCTCGAGGACCGGTGGTGACGTATCAGCTTCGGGTAGAGAAGAATTTGAGGCGAACAGAGATGCCAATAAATCGGCATTGGATTTGCTTTCTGTTATCACCTCCTCCCCGTTGATAAATGGAAGGATAGCGGAAGACGTAAAATTCTTCTTGATGGAAGTTACCAAGGACTAGAAGTTTTTGCTGCCTACGCGTGTATTAAGGATCTTACTTCGCATCTTGTCGTCAAATGACGTTTTGACCTTCCTGATGATGGAATTACAGGAGTTTCTCGATATCACATATTCACGCCGAAGTGTGTCATTTGGGGAACATTTGTACGCTCTATAGGCGGCTTCCTTAGCTTTTATTGCGTTCTTACACTCCCCATTAAACCATCTACATATTTGGCCTAGGCTTTATAGACTTATTAGAATGGGGAATGAACAAACACATTCCTGCCCGTATTATTTTGGTAATAAAGAGCGCAGCATAGTTCGCACTGGCACCGCGGAAACACAAATTCCAGTCAGTGGCTTGAAAGAAGCGAGTGAGACCCAACCAGTTGGCTTTCCCATAGTGCCAGACAGTTCTTTTGGGAACTGTACCGGTTGGAGTGGAGGATGGACATGGGAAATTGGCACTGACTAGTTTGTGGTCCGAGTTGCCAAGGGGTGAGCTCACCTCGACGGAATATCGAGTTGGATGCGAAGTGAGAAATAGGTCAAGCAGATGAGCTCCGTGACCTGAAACATCCGGAATTCGTGTCGGACAATTAACAATTAGGTGTAGATTATTTAAGTCTGCAAAGATCTCGGCGTCTTTGCCAGAAACACTGGTGCCATTCGAGTAATTTAGCCAATTGGTCAATTAAATATTGACAATTTTAATCAAATTTTTAAGATTACTACAATCAAATTTTTAAAATTACTACGGGACATAACGGGACAATGAGTCATCATTTTTCGTGCATGCAGCCGGCGTTCATCGTTTTAATAGACGTTGTCACGTCAAAAAGTTTTTACAAATATATAAAAAAAAATTATATAATACTCATACACTAATCAGTTGGCTGGTACACTTTCAAACATATTATCTATATTTTCATCTGTGTCTAGTAAATAGGCCATTTCCTCTGGATATTCCCTGCTTCTAAAACGTTTGTCCCGTATTTTGCGATATGATGAGATGTATGGATCATATGATATAAGCAGCATATTCATCAGATCAACGTTTTTTTTTTTTTTGTGAAAGACTAGAGTCACAGGAAAGGCCCTTTATACTGTCGACAATCTATTTTATTCGTATAGATTGCAATGTCGAACAGCAGCTCTAGTCGGGGAAGAAAGGAACTGCCACAACCTACCCGCGATATTTTTAGTCAACCTACTTCCAACCATTACTATTGCGACTTTGACATCGGGGCATCGAGAAACAACTCGCTGGAGTGTTATGCCTCCTGAAACGAGTTGAATCTCATCAACCAACCGATGACATACGCTTTGGTGGAGCGGGGAAGGGCTAAAAGGAAGGCTATGACAGAAGGAATCAGGTATGTAAAGAGGGAAGAAGAAAGAAGGAAAGTTATGTAGGTGGAAAAGTGGAAAAGGCGAAGGACCGTGGGGCTGGCCGGGAATCGAACCCGGGACCTCTCGGATAGTAGCCAGTCGCCTTACCCCCTAGGCTACCGAGGCCCCCGCTCTTTCCTTGATATTTTTCTAGTGTTTGTTGTGGTATCTGTAACGGTTGTATTCTTTATTTTTGGCTTCCTAGGCTTCTTCCGACACTTTGCCAATTGGCAAAAGACAGTGAAGTATTATATTTTTTCCATGCCTTAAAACTTTGTGGACTGTTGCTGTTAATTTTCTCCATGGATATTTTTCGTTTAATAATATTTCTGTTTGTTCTGCATATATTCCGAAATTTTCGGAATTTATAGGAAGACCACGATGTCCGCTAGCGAACTGAACTATCACGTTCCTATGTATCCTTTCTTAAATAGTGTTTTTATTAAAAGACACCCCTACATGTACGACTTATTTTCTGTGTACGAAAAAGTATTCGCGGAATTACTAATGACCTTTTTAATACCCTACTTTTATTGTGTTGTTCTGTCGGTTTCGTCTGTAAAATACATTTGGTTTTATGGTGCCTGTCGCCAACTAGTCGCTAATCTATAACGTTTTTTCTTCTATTTATTGTCCCTAATTCTTACTAATTGCTTCTGACAACTTGTCCTGATAGTTGCTTTCACTCACCGCCCCGCAAGAAGACGATTGTCTCAATACCTCTACCAATGACTTTAAGGTGGGCTTTACCCTCAATCTGTTCACTATAACAACTACAAGCACAAATCAAATAAGTATAGTCTTAAAAGTCCTAAAATTCCTCCATTTTCTGCAAATTCCTGGGAACATTGTCTGGAAATACGCACACGACTACGAAGGTAGACTTTACTTCAAACGCGATTTCCTCCGAAGGTCGCAGGTGGTCGCAGCCAAACTTTTTTCCCATCGATGCAGGAGGGTTTCTACTTTAATTTGATACCAATTAGAACCCCGCCATCTCCCGCCATTTTTTTAAAAGTCAAAAAGAAGTACAAAATTGAACGAAAAATCGCCCTTTTTAATTAAAATGCTATTATTAAAAAAACTATTTGACTTCGACCATAACTTCTTCGCCTAATAATACCTCCTCCTATATAGTAAGTCATTTCATTAATAACAATTCAACCTCCTCAAACAAACATTTTCACAATACAACATTTTTAAAAAAAGAGATCTGTTCAAATTTTTCTGACTTGAGCCATTCCAAACGCAAATAAATGGGGGTAAATATTAAAAAAAAAAGTAATGTAATGGTAATATATATAGTTTCCTATCGAATGGCATTACAATTTTTAAATGCTGCGATATGACGAAAATCGATTTTTGGTCACCCAAAAATCGTTTTGGCCCACTGTGCGCCGCCCCAAACGAGGGAGTTGTATTCGAGAAGAGCCCGAATGTAGGATTTATAAATAACAGCACGGGCCGATGGCTGGAGGAGGAACTTGCACCTCTTAAGAACTTCCAAGCACTGGGATGCTTTTTTGGCGATTTGGAATATGTGGTCATTCCATCGCGAGTCTTTGGCCAATATCCGCCTAAGATATGTAGAGATGGGTCGGCCATTAGCTCAACGCCACCCACTGTTAAGGGTAGCGAGGTGTTGAACTTTTTTTTGAAATAAGACAGTACTTAATTTTGGTGGGTTGGCCACTCCTTGCGGCGCGAAAACGAAAATCTAGCCAGGATCCCGTCGAGTCGGAAGACCTAGGAACAACGTGGACCCTACCAGAACCTTACCAGCAGAGGCCGCAACATCCTGGGAGATCCTGGTCAGAGCTGAAAGCTGTCGCGCGAAACAGACTCCGCTGGAGGACAACTGTTTCCGCCCAATGTCCCATGAGGAATTAAAGCAACATAAAGTAAAATATCATGTCTTCCGTATAAATGGAAGACGTTATGCGAATGTAAAATATTTCTTGATACCGAGGGCCAAACATTTTTTCTGTCCAATTATATTTAATTTTCCTGGGGCCTCATTCTCTATTACAATAATATTGCAATCAATTTTACTTGACGTCACTTTCTTCAACTCAGTGACTTGTCTCGAAATACGGCTCTACTTTCAGCAGAGGAGCCAGGAATATGAACCCTTGCAACTATGGTGACACAGAAAGGGAGTAAGCTTGGGTACCATGGACGCACAGTTCCCAGTCAGCGGCTTGAAAGAAGCAGACAAGCCCTAGCCTTCCCTTACCATAGTTGTGTTACCTGCGGCAGACTATGAAAATAGGAATTAAGCACTTAATTAAGCGATCATCGTTACGCCGAAGAGAATAAACACCCTACAGGGTATCGTGCGAGGTAAGAAATATACCAAGATATGCTTGTCCTACAGAAACAGGGACTCTCAAGGGATAGTGCTGCCTTATGTCTTACAAGGAACTAAAAGAGACTTAGGAGACTGCACCCGTGTCCCAAGCCCCAGGGCACGTACTCCCGAAGACGAAACGATAAAGAAACGAAATAACGAGACGAAAATTGCCTCGATTCCGAGATCCGGCGGAGCGGAAGTGAGTGCGGATTTGACACTTTGCGATTCTCAAACCCGCAGTCGCGGATTCAATTAAATCAAAAATTCGGGGTGAAGACTCACACGCTAATGAAATACCCGATGTCGGATTATCTTAGGCGCATTTGTGGTTTCAAATCCGCAGAAAATTTGTTGCGGATCACACTTTTAAAGCGCGGAAAATGTCAAAGAGAGATTAGCGGTTGCGGATTTGGGAATCGCAAAGTCTCAAATCCGCACTCACTTCCGACCCGCCGGATCTGGGAATCGAGGCCAATATATGTTCTACTCCTTACATTTTAACCTCAAAACCGCTGACACAAATCAAGCAATAACGACTGAACAAAGACGATTATTTAGACAAAAACGAGACGATATCATCTTCCCAGGTAGCATTTTGACAAAACGGTGTCGTTTTCGTTTCGTCTTCAGTACAGGCCCAGTTCTTGGCGCCAATTTACCATCTCATGATAAATGTCTATGTTATTCAAACTAAATATATCATCGTTAACAGCTGATAATACTCAAACTTAACATTCAGTTATAAAAACTGGTTAATCCCGTCTTACCTAATACTGACAACAATCGCACTTTTTTTTCCAGGTTTTTATTCCTTTTTCATTTACATTAAAATATAAAATTAATGAGCAGCCTTAGCAGCTAATCTCTTATCGCGCTCCTCAGCAATGCTCAATTTAACACCCTTGCCCTTTGGCAATGAAATGTATGACTTGGCACCCTTGCCAATGATGAAAACGTTGGACAATCTGGTAGCGAAAACATGTCCTTGTGTATCCTTAACGTGAACAATATCAAATGATCCTGGATGCCTTTCACGATTAACGACTGTGCCAACACGCCCTAAATTTCTACCTCCAGTAATCATGCACAAATTTCCTGCAAATAAACAAAAGGTGGCGAATTTAAATCCACGTTTGTGTTACAAAACATCAAAATTAGATAAATAGAATTGTTCTTGTCTTTTACGCGTAATGTTACTGATTTTGCCACATAAATCTCAAGACAATCAGTGACCGTCGTGTAAAATTTTTGCTATCGGCTTTTTTTGAACCACCGAATGATCGTTTCCATAAAAATGGTCTTCGAAAAGCCGGAATGTTAGTTGTAGTTTTATAATTGATAGTATCTTACCTGAATCGAACTTAATGTGGTCAGTAATCTTTCCAGTTGTCAAGTCGAGTTGAATTGTATCATTAGCCTTTACTAAAGGATCTGGATACCGAATGGTACGGCCATCGTGTGTAACAACGAATGGGACTCCCTTAGCTCCCAGCTGAGTCTTTCGGACCTTGCACAATTTGTACTAAAATATAAATAATTTACGATTAAAAACTTCTGGATTGTATCAAGTGACTTCCAAACAAACCTTGGCTTCCTCGGATGAAATACGATGAATGGTGAAACGACCCTTAACATCATAAACCAAGCGGAAGTATTCACCGACTTTCTCAATGGAAATCACATCTGCAACCTTTTTAATAAAAAATCATAATCTTCACCGTTTAATTAACATTTTACCCATAAATCCAGCAGGGAAGGTTGGATCGGTGCGCACTTTGCCGTCAACTTTAATAAGGCGCTGCATAACAATCTTCGTAACCTCAGAACCAGTCAGGGCATACTTTAGCCTGTTTCTCAAGAATATCAAAAGGGGCAATGATTCCCTAAGTTTGTGTGGGCCAGTGGAGGGACGGGGTGCGAAAACGCCACCCAATTTGTCCAACATCCATGCCTTTGGGGCTGCTAAACGCTTCAAATGTTTTTTGGGTCCACGAGCCTACAATGAAAGGGTTTTTATAAATATTACTTTGTTTAGCCAAATTCACATTAAACGTGAAATAACTACTGCCACTATCCGATCAAATAATGTGGAAATATTAAGTTTAATTGACAAACGCACAAAAAACTTAAGAATCCGAGGCACTTTGACAACAAACGCCTTGTCAACACTTAAAATATTTTAATATCGACTCTCAGCAAAAATTTATGCAAAACGAATATTATTCACACTTAAAGCAACGCGTGCTGATAGATTTTAAACATTTCCACATTATTTACGGTGCGATGGCAACGAATTTACCGCGGGCTACTCATCGGCACTCACCATCTTGCTAGCTTGAACGAAAAGAAAGGATAGATGCCGGATGTCAACGAATTTGACAGCTCTAATTTCAGTTCAATGCATTAAATGTAATGAAGTGCCATCTATATCTTGAAATAAAATAATAAAATGAACATAGGCGATTATTTTAAAAAAATATGTTAAAATTTATTTATATTTTAAAAGCACAAATATTTTGAAATATTCTTGTACTTAATTAAAATCTAAAGAGCGCAAAATTTCTCGAATTTTTAGAGGATGTTTAATTAATGACAGTTTGCGTGAGTTTACACAGCTGCATTAAATTAAATTTTATTATTTGATGCAGTTGTGTAAATGCAGTTGCCTGCATTGATTTACCCTTACACGAGTCCATTCTGCTGACTGCCAGTACTGACTTTGTTTGTCAAATCCACTGACTGAGTTGATTACGGCAAGTCACTTCATTTCTAAAATATCGTCGACCAGTATACATGATTCCTTGACTTGACTTTGTTTTTTAAGTCCGCCCGCTTGTTAATAGTAGAAGTTAAATCCTAGAAGCAAGGATTTTCCTCGTACTTTTCTATTAGTTTTATTATTTTCAGGCGACTTAATTTATTTTCTGCCATTTTTTTCTAAATAAACAAATTTTGAGATTTTTTAATTAATTATTCAAAAGACGCCATTTCGCATTCGTACACTGCACTGACTTCAAAACTGTCTCGACAGCGCCGACTTGACAGTAAAAAAAGCCCGTCGGTGACTATTTACACGAGTTACCCGGCCATTACACGAGTCAGTCCTACGGACTCACAGTACTGTTTGTCAAATCCACTGACTCTGAATGAATTACGATCGGGCAACTGGCGAGTCAACTCATTTCAAAAGGTCGCTGACCATCGCTCAATGAAAAAATCGCTCAATGGATCGCAGCTATTGGCCTCGATTCCCAGATCCGACGGGAGGGAAGTGAGTGAGGATTTGACACTTTGCGATTCTCAAATCCGCAGCCCCGGATTGGTTTAAATCGAAAATTCGGAGTGTCGGATTATCTCAGGCGCATTTGTCGTTCAAATCCGCAGAAAATTTGTTGCGGATCACACTTTTACAGCGCGGAAAATGTCAAAAAGAAATTCGGGGTTGCGGATCTGAGAATCGCAAAGTGTCAAATCCGCAACTCACTTCCCTCCCGTCGGATCTGGGAATCGAGGCCATTGTGATGATTTATTCAGTGGTGCCATCTATTAGAAAAGGCAATGCGTAACAATTTATGTAGAAATGGCGCGCCATCTCCTTTGGACAAACGACAATTTGTGAAAGGTAATTCGAATACTCAGAAAAGCTTCGAATGTGCGAGAAATATAGTACGAAAAAATAGATTGTCGACATCAGTACAAAGGGACTTTCCCTAATACCCAGGACAGACAGCGCTCTTAATGTACATTTACTTAATCAACATTAGACCCTTAATGTACATTAAAAAATAAGGTGACAGACACTATTTGCATGACATTAGAGTTCTTTGATGAACATATGTTTTTTGACAGTGACAATTTAAAAAATGAACAACAAAATACGGAAAGCTTATTTAAAACATTTTATTTTAATAATTTTTTTTATCCATTTTCGCAGTTTATTATAATTTTTTTATTAATAACATCGTATTATGTTTAACCTCAATTCGTTTTACGTTAAAATAACTGCGTGGTGCATGGTGCACCATCTATGAGAAAATGTAGAACTAAGAGAACCGCTGTAACGAACTTGATTAACTCGTTAATCATCAAAATATTTTGATGATTAAGGCTTGATGTTAATCATCAAAAAATTGGGAATTAACTAACAACTCAGGGCGACACACATTCCAGTTAAAGCCTAGTATCCTGTTCGTGCGGAATTCCGCTCTGTAGAGAATCTATATTATTAGTCTGAATTCCGCTTAGCTGGGAGAGTTATGTAGACAATGTAGATCAGACTGATGTAAAAATGACTGTTTGGACAGTTTGGACAGTTGGATAATTTGAAAATGCGTACAAAAGTAAAAATTATGACAATTTATTTTATGGCGCTTCTACGGTATTATAAGATTAAAAAAAAGAAGTTGAGAAAACCGCCTGCCTATCGGGTAAATCCCTATTTGAAAAAAAAGAAGATTGAAAGGGCGTTTTTTCAAAGATGTATGCTTTGTACATTCTCGTACCTATATTTTATTGAGTATTACATTTTATTTTAATAACAGTTTGAAGACTTGAAAAAACACAAAACCGCTTTCACTGAAAATTTCCATATGGATTTAAATATATTCGAGAACTTGTTTCTTCGAGTGCAAAAGCACCTTATATGCAAAAAAAGGACTAGAAAAGATGAGATTAGTCCTAAAGAGAAATTTGTATCAGTAATTGAGTAAGTCATCTATGCATTTAATCTATTTCATATCACGAGGCCTGCAATTTCGTTATTTTGCAGATTTTTAGCCTCAGGAACTTTGCAACGTCACATAGCATCCCTTTACCGAATTAGTAAGCAGCGCTTTGGAAGAATTATTGATTCAGTATGTGATGCTATTATTAAGGAACTAAAATCTGAGATTCCTGAAATGAATGAGCAGACATTTTTAAAAATTGCTGATGGTTTCACCGAAAAATGGAACTTCCCCAATTGTCTAGGAGCCATTGATGGCAAGCATGTTGCCATAAAAGCTCCTCCCAAATCTGGTAGTTTATTTTACAACTATAAGGTAGAAGCCAATTTTTGCAAGTTATCATTCAAATAATTGCAATTTGTTTTTCGTAGGGCTTTTTTTCATTAGTCTGTATGGCTATTAGTGATGCAGAATACCGATTTACATATTTGGATATTGGAGCTTTCGGGAGCGAAGGAGATTCCAATATTTTGTTATCGTCAGATTTTGGAAAACGGCTGCTAAACGAAGATCTAAATTTTCCAGCCAATAAGGTCCTTGATGAGGAAGAGTTACCTTTTTATTTTATTGGCGATGGTGCGTTTCCTCTGGCGAAAAGGATGATGAAGCCATTTAGTGCCAAAGCACAATTTACAGAAGAGCAAAGAATTTTCAATTACAGACTAAGCAGAGCTAGAAGATGTGTTGAAAATGCATTTGGAATTCTCTGCACTAAGTGGCTTTGCTTAAAGAAAACACTATTTTGTCATCCTGAAAGAGCACAAAAGATCATAACAGCTACCTGCCTACTTCACAATTATTTATTAAATGTGTCGCCGAGCAAATATATTTCTAATAACTATGTCGACAGATACAATGATAATGGAAATTTAATTCCTGGTGAATGGCGAAGTAAAGTAACATCAGATTGTTGGTTGCAAAATCCTAAACCATTAGCCAGAGGTCGAAATTTAAATGAAGGAAAAGATGTACGAGAAAAATTAATGAAGTATATGACTACAACTGGAGCTATACCATGGCAACGACAAGCTTGTGGATTAGAGTAAAAAAATAATATTTATAAAAGTAAAGTTCATATTTAAAGATTTAATTCTTTTTTTTTTTATTAAAAATCATATTGATAAAAGAAACGTTTAACTCCTCAATCTCATTTTTGGGTAAGCCCGTCATTAAATTGTCCATAGCTGCAAACATTGCATAGTATTCACAATCCATTGCGCTAGCTAATTGGAATTTAAAATATAGTTAATAATAGGAGTTGAATAGCAGTTGATTAATCTAAAAGGAAGGATTAAATATGACTAGCTAAAACATTAATTTATAAAAGAAAGCAAAATGAAAAAAGAAGAGATTTGGCATTTTAAAATGTTAAAAAAAAAACACAAATTATAATTAAATAATTTTTATTGACACGTACATTTGCTAATGTCAACCTTTTTTTGGAAAAGCAAAAATGAACCGTCAAAATTTCCGCTCATGAAAATAGAAAATACATTTCTTGAGCTAAGTGCCCTGCGGAAAATGAAATTAAAAGTCTCCACTCAGAAAAAAAGCCATCTATTATCTAGAGTACAAAGCTCATTTACAGGTCTGAATTCCGCAAGAACAGGATACTAAACTTTGTGGACAGAATTCAGACCGGCCTCTAACCTGAATTCCGCACACTTTTTTTACATGCATTTTAAAGGGGAGTCTGAATTCCGCACGAACAGGATACTAGGCTTAACGATGATTAGCGTAAATTAATAGTTTAAGAGCGCTGTCTGTCCTGGGTATAAGCCTCTAGTCTGTCACATAAAAAAACTTCACAATGTGTTGGTAAGATATAGAAATTGGATAAGAGGGCGGTTTATATATCTAAATACAGGCGCAGTGATATTTTGAGGTTTATCAACATTTTGCACCACTACTACTCTCCGAAGATTCCGCTTTTCCCTTCAGCAATTTCTTTGTAGATGACTCAGGGGCCGGTTCGTGTATGTCGAAAACGAAAAATTTTTTTCGTCTCGGGTTCGCGTAAGTCGAAAAAATTGAAAACTTTCGACTGAAGCCGACGAAAGGCACTCGAAAGCTTTTGGGTTATCGAGTTTTTGCATTAGGACACGAACAATTTTCTTTCGACCTATGCGAACGCTAAAATTTTTGTCGACAAAATTTTTCGACTTCAATTTCTTTTCGTTCGGTTATCGTCGTTCGCCATACACGAACCGGCCCCTGCTCACTACAGTTGGAGTCGAAACGGCTTCGCTACCTCTTATGCCAAAGCTTCCTCGGTAAATTTCCTTCCGACCAGCCTAGCTGTTGCAGATATCGATCAGTTAATGAGTTAAGAAATGCCTGTCTTGCTACCTCGAGAATAAAATATGCCAAACGGACTAGTTGTTGAAACTCTCTTGGCGTTTGTAGTCTATTTCGTAACTGGCCGATGCGGCTGTCAACGTCTGGCGTCGATGCTACTTTCCCAAATATTTGAACTTCGAAACCTGTTCGATTTGGGTTCCATCGAGGTGAACCTCGATAATTGTCGGTTCGATACCGAGAAACTGATTCGTTGGCTGTACGATAATCGGCGGTTCGGATGCTGGAAAAGTCACAAAAGTTCCATCCAATTTTTTGATTATGTCTTGCCGCCTACCCGGTGGATTGTTTGGTACAGCGTCCGAACCTCGTGCTTCGACGCCATTTTTTCCATGTCGGACGCAACATTTTTCCAGTACGCTTCTCGTTCCAATTTCATTTTCTGTCGAATTTCTTTGTTCAATCTTCGGTATTGCTCGAAATCGATCGTATTTCATTCGCTTCCGCTGATCGACGAGGTCCAGACAGCTGTCCGAGATCCAAGGCTGCGTCCGTTTACGGATAGGAGGGCACAACTCCTTTGCATACTCCACAATAGACTCCGACAATTGCCTTTCTTCTACATCGATATCGTCCGGTATTGCGAGCGCCGCGAATTTGTTGGATAATGCCATTTGAAACTCTCGCCCGATGGCCGGGTTCCATAGGCACGTCCAATTCTTCTTGACTGGTGGTGTTTCTTTGCTATTTGTAATCGCATCTGCAATTTCGCTCGAACAAGATAATGGTCTAACCCGCAATCCACGCACGTATTCAAGCGTCGATCGGAATCCAGCGCTGATCAAAACGTAGTCTAACATCGCCGAGTCGTTGCCGGATGGATTTCGCCAGGTGAGTTGGTGTTTGAGTGGATGACGGAAAATGCTGTTGCCAACAATCAAGTTGACGATGCGAATGAAAGCAGGCATACGCCGTTGTCGTTAATTACTCCGTGTCGGAATATGCTCATGGTTCCTTCGCAGCCGGTTTGATCTGCCCCTGAATGTGCATTGAAGTCCCCCGCCAGTATCATTAATTCGGTTCGAGGTAACATATGCAGCGTCTGTTGAACCTGATCGTAAAATTCGTCCTTGTTCGCGTCCATGTTGGTCTCGGTTAGCGCATAAACGGACACAATATGGGGCCCTTATTCCCATAGTCACCTCACTTTTTCTCTCACGTCACTTTTAAAGTGGTATTCTCATAGTCGAGTGACAAGTAAAAGGTTTGTGTGTTAAAATGTGACAAAATTAAGGGTAGCATTCTGGAAGTCATTTTTTGTAGCAAATGTCACTGAAAGATGTCATTTTTTATCACTTAGAATTTGTAGGTGACATTACGATTTTTTTTAAATGGATAGTGACAAAGGGTAAGAAATATGATTTATTTTAATATTTTTGATGGTTTAACTGGGTACTACAACGGTCATTTACAATCGTGAAAAATGCAACTATAAATGACCGGGAATGCCACACTCTCATTTTTGTGACAATGAGAATACGAAAACCGGTTTGTCACATTTTCCAATGGGTGACGTGACTATGGGAATAGGGCTTGGGTCTTGATCGTTATCACCGTCAAACGGTCGGATATCGGTTGGAATGCGATAACGCCGCTGGCAGCCCGTCAATCAACCATAAAGCCGACGCCGGCCCCTCGTCTCTCACCACCGGAATAGTAAAGCGTCGCCGTTTCAACGATTGTTGGCGGAATGATCGTCAATGTCCCGGATCCGGTAAGCCGTAGTTCCGATAGCGCAGCAACTGATATTTTGCAATTCAACAATTCCATTGCTATGATTTCCTTTTGACCGACGCGATGTTCTGTTCGTACATTCCACGTGGCGAAATTAACTTCCATTTTCGGTGTGACTAATTTTGGGTGTTCGTCCAGTAACCCACTTCTCACCAGCACCCCTGGTCCCCAGTGCTGGCGCATCGCCTGCTCCGGATGCAGTAGCATTATTTCTGTAGTAGCAGTAGCTGTTACACATATTAAATAGGATCAGGGATAACATAGAACAAACATATTTTATAAAATGAATTTTTGTTTTTTGAATTATTAATTTATTCTCAATTAACTTTTTATTCAAAGAAAACTTTTAATTAATATTTATTTCTATTTATGTATTTCAATACACGTACTCAATAAAATTACATTACAATAATAAACATAAGAAACTCAATTTTAAACTGCACACAAGATAACCGAACAAAGTTCTTTTTTTAATTTCTTGAAATATTACCATTCTTTTTTAATTCTAGCATATATATATTTTTTTTCTAAATCTTCAATATCGTTTTGTTTGTTTTTTTTTCTTTATTGATTAATTAATCAATAAACTCTCCTTCCTTCTCTTCCACAATTGAAAATTAATCTTAAAAGATAATCCACCTCGCAACTTTCTGGCAAATTTATTTATTATATATTTATTCTGCTTAGTTATGCCGGTGGTGGTTTAAGATTAATCTTTTTGTTTTTAAAAAAGTGATTATTCACATTGACACGCATTCTTACAGAAGTTTCACCACATCCTTGTATATTTTAAGGACAATCGGGATTTACTTTTTTTTTTCTCATTCACTCGTACTTTCACACGATATTTCTACAACTCTCAATAATGGGGGGGGGGGAGGAAATTGAACTTGTAAAGTAAGTGTGGTTTTTGAAAAAAAAAAATGAAAAAAAAGAAAAAATATTTTGTAAGTCCTAGTCCGAGAGGCTTGCTTGCTTCTTCATTGATTTTAGTGCACGTTCTCGAAGCTGTTTTTCTAAATCATCATTAACTACAGTCGATGGCTCATCATCATCACTGTCCGAGCTGGCCCGTTTGCTCTTCTTTTTGTGTTTCTTGTGTTTTTTATGCTTTTTAGTATGTTTCTTATGTTTTTTGTGCTTCTTTTTCTTAGCTTCAGTCTCAGAATCTGAAGTACTGCCACCATCAGAATCTTTACGCGATTTCTTATCCTTCTTGCGTTTCTTTTTTGGTGGATCTGAATCGGAAGATTCATCCTTAGATACTTTTTTCGGCCGTTTCCTGCTGCCACGTTCATCCTCATCATCATCATCATCATCTGAATCCTCAGACTCAGACTTCTTTTTCTCCTTCTTCTCAACCACCAATGGCTTTGATTTTTTTGCCGCTTCGGCCTCTCGAGTTTCAGCAATTTTCCTTTTGATTTCAAGACTTTTCTCTCGTTTTCGCCTTTCTTCTTCATCTTTACGTTGTTTCTCCTTGCGATCTTCTTCAGAATCGTCACTTGAAGATGTTTTTCTTTGCCTTGACTTTTCCTTAGATTTATGCTTTATAGAATCACGCTCGCTTTCACTGTCTGAACTATCAGACGAACTAGTTTCACTCTTATGTTTTGACGATTTCTCATTTTGCTTGGTTGCTTCAGCTCTCTTTGGCGGGTCTGATTTAGATGAAACAGCAGAAAATTTAGAGCCTTTCTCTTGCTGCTGTAACTTCTCTCTCTCGTGTGGCTTTAAGAATGGTGATGGTGTCCTGGACAAGCTAGATGAATATCTTGCACGTGGTGCTTCTTTTTTAGGTTTCTCTTGTAATTTTTCTTCAATCCTTTCGACTCGTCGTACTTCGACTACTCGTTTTTCTTCTCTAACAACTTCAACTTCAGTTCTTTTTATCTTTGAGACGCTTCGCTCTTTTGTTTCTCTTGAAGAGCTTCTGTTTCTAGAATGTTTAATATCTATGTTTTCTTTGCGTTCTAGACTAAACCTTTGCTCACGACCGATTGATGCCTTTTTCTCTTTAGCTGGACTCTCCTTAACTTTTGGTGCACTCATTCGTCTATCTTCTGGTGAGCTGTGACGCTGGACTCGGACTGGGCTATCTTCAATAGTTTCAATGCGTAAATGTTTTGGTTTCTGAGGACTGTCCCAATCAGATCCACCAGATCTAACTGAAGATCCTCTTTCTTCCATTTTTCTTGGTCTTTGTGGCATCTGGGGACTTGTTCGTCTACCTCTTGGGGGAGGAGACGCCCGACGAGGTGGTGGAGAAGGTTTTCTATCTCTAGGCGGAGAAGCTTTTCTAGGTGGAGACGGTCTACGCTCTCGTGGTGGCGAAGATCTACGCTCCCTAGGTGGAGAAAGTCTACGTTCTCTAGACGGTGAGGATCTACGATCGGGTGGAGGGGATGATCTGCGAAGTGGTGAGGACCTACGGTCACGAGGTGGAGATGATCGACGATCACGTAGGGGTGTTGATCTACGATCACGTGGAGGAGATGATCTACGAACTGGAGATAGTCTGCCACCACGAGGCGGAGACGATCTTCGATCACGCATTGGTGAGGATCTACGATCACGTAATGGCGAAGATCTCTCCCTTTGCATCGGAGATCTTCTATCCATTGGTGACGATCTTCTATCTCGATTTGGTGGCGATCTGCGTTGCGGTGAATACCGGCGATCACGAGACATAGGAGAAGACCGACGATCCCTATATGGAGATCGGCGATCACGTACTGGTGAACGTCTATTATCCCATGGTGATGATCTTCTATCACGTGGTGATTGATTACGTCGCATTCTATCACGACTCATGCTGCGCCTTCTCATGTGGTTCATACGTCCGCCGCGGCCGCGTCCTCGGCCGCCTTGGAAAAGCGGAGAACGTCTCCTTTGGAACCTGAAAAAGAAAAGAAATTTGTTTAATTTAAGAAACAGCAATATTTTAATTCATATTAATAACATGGTTGTTCATAGCTCAAGAAGAGCTTTATTAAATGAATTTGCTTCTTCCTTCATCTTATTGTTCTTTGTATTATTATTCTCTGTTGATTTTGATTTTTATTTAATTCACAAATGAGGAAAAGGAAAGCTGTGGGTTTAGAATAGTAGTGAATTCTGTGACCATCCTAAGAAGCATTTCTTTCAAAAATATTTAATGTAAATTATAAATCCTTACTCACTCAAATAAAATGTTGATGCTGAAAACAAATTTTGGTTATAAATATTTTTTTTTTAAATTGTATTAAAAAAATCCTTTCCATAGTGTACACTGGCTAGACACCACTAACAAAATTTTTTGTAAACTAGTAGTTAAGACGTTATGTAAATCCGTATAATGTTAAAATGTTGAGAAAAACAAATTTTTTTTTTTACAAAACTCACCATATCATATACTGAAAAAAGCAAAAGCTGCAATACTATGATGATGTCAACAGTTGTAAACGGTTTAACAGACGATTGAATAATCTCAGTTTATCGGATATGTTTATGCAATTATTGAGGCTCATCCAGTAGGTATGATATGTAAGTATGATAGTGTAGCCCATATAACCATACTTTTAAGGCTTCTTTCTTATTTATGTGTCGCCAGGTTCAGTGTTGAGAAATACTTCCAAGAATTTCAGAAGTTCATTTACGTATGTGAAGATAAACTAGCTGAAGATAAAGAAGATTAACACAATTAGTACTTCTTCATAGGATAGTCACAGTTTCTGTTTTTGGGAAGTAATTTCATTAAGGAATAATGTAAAAGTGTATTTACGTAAATATGCACATAGAGAATAAGTTGAAGAATTAATTCCATAATATTATTACGACTTTATAATTATATGAGCCTTGTGCCTTTTTTAAATATTATAGCTGTTGAAAAATAAGCATTTACGGCGACTCATAGTAACTTTAATGATAATTAAGAAAACTCGACTCTAATGAATCACATTATCTTATATTTAACCATGCATGTTAAGGGATATAAATAGCTGAATGTCTTACGAAAACACAATGTTAAGAGGGTTGCGTTATTGAATATTTTTAGAAAGGTAAATTCATAAAAATAAAACTTGTTGGGTTCGCAAATGTTTTACACTTTTTTGAAGGTCTTAGTCTGAGTTCCCGCCTGCAGAACAAAAATGTATGCATACTCTCTTAAAACTGTTTGTACGGATTAAGGACACATAGTCTATCAACTTTTCTTCTTTGTTCTTCAAACCGCCGAGTTTCTCCTCCAAAGTCGACCTTTTCTTAGTGCCCTCCTTGCCAATTTCAATGTTTTCTACTAAGTCCTAATTAGATTTTCCCCTTTGCATGCTATCTTTATGTTCCCAGTACAGGTTTATTTTTAACACAACAACTAACAAACATCATTCCGCCTGAACCATAAATTTTATGTTTCAAACGAGCCGAGAATGCTTCTAGCAAAAGCAATCGACATTCTTATACTCGAATGGAAAACTAACACACCCCGCTATCAAGACTTCGAATACTCAAGGAAATTATAGGAGCCAGTAAAGGCAGAAAGACCTCATAGCTCGTGTATCACCTAAGTTACACTATCCATCGTTTATCGAGGCGTTTAGGAGGGAGGACGAGCCGTATCTCACGCAATCTCACCGGGGGAGAGGGGGTCTCGGCAAATATCACGTAATTATGTTTTCTAAAGAAACAATGTAAAATTGCGAGAAAATTGGGTTAACCATGTTTCTCCACTAAAAACCCCCCATTCACTTACAGGCCGCCGATAAGCAGTGGCTTGTCAGACCAGGTCGGCCGGCACGACTAAGCTTGATTCAGTCTAACTGATGGATGGCACCTCAGGTATCCGCCTGACAGACCGTGGCATGCAGGTGAGGTCATGATTCACTACAGACACACAGGCGAAAACGACTGCTTAGCATAGCAAGTTATTAATTCAAGTGCAAAAATGTTCAACGAAAGCTTCAAGGCGGCTCCAGCCTCACGCCGTGAACACCCGCAAACAAGCGCGATCGCGATTGTGGATGGTTTTCACACCTAGCTCGTGCCTAGCTTTCCGTTCCGAGTGAACACGGCGTGAATTTTTGCCGTCAATTCACGGCTCGAGAGTGAATATGTAGAAGTTCAGATTTTCAGGCCCGAACTGACGATAAATGCGGTTTTCGCCAACTTTCTTGAACTGCAGATCCCATACAGTTGACGGCCGGCGAATGTATGGTGATACTTGGCCTCAAGGCGAAAACTTTCAGGCCACGACCTACCGACGACCTGTGTGTAAATTGGGGCCTTAAGATATGTGTAAATCCTACACAACTATGTCTACTCGATTTTTTGGCCTTCACCGGCTAGCGGAACGCGCGAATGATGGAGAATACGAGCCAATTAACCTGACCCGCGAAAAAGCCCTTAGAATTTAGAACTACAAGAAGACATACGCCGAATTTTAGCGTATTGAAATGCTTGTTTAGTGGGTGCCCACGTTTTGGTAGTTGTGTATCCTCTACAAGTGAAAAAGCGAGAGAAATAAAGGAGAGCAAGGAGTCCATATGATCAGTTATCTGAAATAAAATCTTGCACCTAACACACCTTTCCCTATCTCCCAAATGATATTTTTATAGGACTTTTACTCCGAATTCTGGCATTTCATCTTAATGTAAACAAAGCAGATATAATTTGACACTCAACTGACCCAGATTTCACTACGGTTACGTACGCGGATTTTATACGCGAGGACCTTTCCTGCAGTTCTATATTCTAAGGAAAGGCCCGTCTTGCTGTGGTTACGACCGTAAATACGTATTTTTAGTATAAATACTAGATTTTTTCAAAATTTAAAAAGAAAACACGTTAAATTAGGGGGAGGGGGGGAGTCGAGCCAAATCTCACAGCATCTCACCAAGGTTGATGGATGGGGTAATTTTTGGACGACCCCCATATACAAACTGGATTTATAGATAAGCGGTCGCAGTGGGGTTTTTCCTCACTTGTACCTCAGAAAATTTGACAGCTCACCTAACCATCACACTAAACCAAGTATAACATCGTGCTCGGTGGTCTGCGAAAACTATGAGAAACCCCCCTCCACATTCGCATTTGTTGTACGACTGCATAGGCATCATTATGTTACACAAAAGAGAGGCAGGAAAATGAATGCTTAGTTTTGATGTAAGGACTACAGATGGGCAAAACGGAGCTGCAGGATCTTTTCTTGGGCAGACTGGGTCTGCATTATTGAGTTTCCATGCCAAGTTTACCCAGACTAAGCACCCAGGGAAACGGGGATTGAGTAAAGTTTCGTTCAATCCAAGAAAACTCGACGAAACCAGTCCGGTTAAGCTGGGTTTTGCATATGTGTGTGTGCTTGAGTACCCAGCGGAAAAACAAGCGAGGGGTTACCCTGGTAGCCCAAGAATTCTTCAATGATTTGTGTAATCGCTTGTAAGCAATCGAAAAATTCGACTGGAAATTTAGGAAAATGAAGGTCTTTACGTTGTAATGACTAGGTAATGACTTGTGAAATACTTTCGTTGGAAATGTGATGTGCTTTTATAATTTTTTGGCTTTGTCTTGTCTTCTTGAGTTTTTTCCGTCCGTCAAATGTAGCAAAAATGGAATGATAATTTCGGAAAGCATTGTTTTTAATGCTAAAAAGGGCGGCCAGTATTCTACATGCCTTACATGATAATCTATGTATTCACCTAATACATTTCACCTCTGAAATAAGTCCTCGTCTGTAATGCCCACTGCAACTACTTACCGCCCTAGGACATCCCTATGTAAAAGTAACCTATTATTTCATCACTAAGGTAATGGGTCCACCTCATTACCACCTCGCTTACCTATCCATTACATTTCTCGCTGAGTATGGGCCTTTTCGTAAACATCAAAGCAACAGAGCAACTGAGCAACAACGCATCGGCAACAAAGCAGCGCAAAATTCTTCTCGCATACGTTTGCATGCATTCGAAATTGGCTGCGCTGTTGCATTGACTGTTGCGCAACAAACTTGAATCTTGTACGTTTCCGAACGAACGACTTTGGATCAACTGCGTTTACAAACTCATTGCATTGTTGCAAAGCATACGTATGCGTTTACGAAAAGGCCCAATCTTTTACTGAACATATAGCATCGAGTTAACTTGAGGGAAAAAACTTTCTGTTTACTCAACGAAAACTATACCTCGGCTCATGGAAACACAGTACATCTTTCAAAAGATCCATAATGAATAAAAAGTAGTTCGTAGTAGTTACATATAGCACAAAAGCCGGAAAAGTTTCCAAGGTGGAATTAAATAGTTGATGGGAAAAAATTACGGAGGACCTTAACTTCTTAGGCCCTTTAACAAGGAACGCCAATAATAAAATTTGAAAGCATGACCAAAAATTTATTCCTTCAAAATTAAAAAATAAGAATGGAATAAAAATGCGTTAAAAACTCTTCCGTTGATATATTTTTTCGCATCGAATATCATCACTTCAAACCAGATTTTATATCGCTGTTCTGTTTGTTCCAGTCGATCCTCTTACGTAATACAAAATCACCTCTATCAGGGACCATTAATTCATTTTAAAGATGCGGATTTTAAGCTGATTCAGATAAAAAAGCCGCGGTTTCGCAGAAGAAAAGGTGGTAGACTGATATCCTTAGTGAATAAAAGTTTTATCAGAGAATGTATAATTTTTTTTGCAGGTGGGCGGGCACTTGAACTATCTATTGCTTTTCGAAAAACAAATAATAGAAAAATAATTGGAAAAAGTAAAACGTAAAATATTTACAAATGAAGATTAAGAAGTGGCAGACTGGCCAAATCAAGATTATTTTTTTAATAAAGGTCCATCTTATACAAAATAAGAGCTCGTTCCATGTTAACTATCATTGCTTTTCATGATAGTTCAAGGCTTGCTAAATATTTGATTCCCCTTTCGATCCAAAGAAATTATTTTTTTTTTTATAGAATTTTCTTACCAGACTTAGTTCCAAGTCAATCGATGTTACTCGAATGCACCAAATTATTTTATTTAATACTCACAAAATGCTCTTAATAGTCCTATTCTTACCTGAATTTATTTCCAGAATGATTTATTAAATTATCTACCAAATATAAATTTCATTCAGCTTTGTGTATAATTTTATTTGACTTTTGTAACTTGTAACACGATGATTTATCTAAACCGAGATCATTAATACATTTTCCCATTTTACATAAATAGTATCGCCGAAATGGGCATTAGCAAAAGCGTGGAAGGCAACTAACACTATTAATTTTCCATATGGTAACATTTGAGGTTTTATTTCATTCAAGAAATGATAAATATAGTAACGTATGTATTCAGAAATTTGGACTGGCAATTAATGAAGAGAAAACGAAATATATGTGCATCTCTAAAAGACGTAATGGTACATACAACATCGAAGGAATAAAAGAATTGATATACCTATGGACGCTAATTTCAAAAGATAACGACACGACATTAGAAGTCAAAAGGAGATTAGCGCTAGGAAATAGATGCAACTTTGGGCTACGTAAACACTTCTTAACAAGGAACATAACAAGGACTAAAGTGGAACTGTACAGAACTCTCATAAGGCCAATAATACTGTATGGAACCGAAACCTGGACATTAAGAAGTAACAAAGAACACCCCAAGGGTGATATAATCACGAATTGTATCAGTTGTATAAAGAGCCAACATCATAAAAACTAATATAATCCGATGGGCAGGACATGTTGAACGTAGCAGTGATGACAGCAAAATTATTATGAACAAGAGACCAGACGGACACAGAGGTACGGGACGTCCAAAAAAGAGATATACAGATAGCGTAGAAGAAAACGAACCCAAGGTATAAGATATTGGAGATCTCAAGCCAGGGACCAACAGTACTGGAGGAGGATGTTGCAGGAAGCCAAGGCCAATAACAGCTGTTATCTGCCTCTTCTTCACTTGGAGCTATTTATGATGATGATGTATTCAGAACTGGATTTCTTTTACATGTAAAATGCAGTGCTAATTTATGAATTGTAATAGCTTTGAGTTTTCAAGATACCGTAAAACCCGATCAGTGGCATTTACTGCGATTTTGTAATCGGAAATATCCATATCCATAAATTAGGTAACACAAAATTCATCAAATCTCATTATTTTTTGTTTGTTTCTTAAATCTCTCTTTAACCATGATGTGCAAAACATTTTGCCGGTTACAGTGATTAAACTGAAAGTATTCCGCTAAAATATTGTACGCAGCAAGGACCAGACCATTCCAGATATCGATCAAAACTTCACTGGCATGAGCATCGCTCTGAATCTGAAGCTCTAAGCCTACAGTTTTTTGCGTTGATGTTGAAGTGACCGATGACTAGGATCTAGGATGATCTAGGTCTACCTGCCAGCTCCTTATCACTCTTCTTTCGACACGGTTGTAAGCATTTCTTCCAAAAAGGAGTTAAAATTAAAAAAAAAATCTGCCGCTGCGTATGTATTTTCTGGAGGCATAGGGGGTGAAATGGCAACTACAGCTAGAGGTGGTTTCTGGAGGGTGCAAATGGTCAAAAATTGCCACTAGTATTTAACGGATATTTAGCCGAATAGAACCTACATACAGAAAGAGTTGTGTCCACTAAAGCCGTGGGGCATTCTAGGAGAACGGGTAATGAGACCCCCAACTTAAAGGGGTCCCTAGACTATCAATAATATTGTGCAATATTTTGATTTGCTCAATAATATTGACGGTCTGTGGGTGATATTGAGGGATTGCACAATATATTGAGCGGATCAAAATGGATTTGATATTTATTGTACAAAATATGTAAATAAATACAGTGCTGCAGTCTGTAGTTAATATTGCGCACTATTTTTCATTTTTAACTAAATTTCGTGCCGTAAACATCGTTGTTCGATAGATAAAAAATCGAACTCGTGTTGTACGGTGAGAAAAAGACATCTAAATTAAAATAAGAGAAATTAAAATTATGTACATACATAATGATTCATGAATTAAAATTATAAGCTTAATAATAATTCTAACTTTAAAATTATTATTATTATGAAGGAAATTGCAAAGCGGCGCTCCATATGTTATTAATGAACGTATCAACTGTAATTTTGTAATCTGCAAAAGAACAAATAAATATAAAATATATATTTAGAATATGGGTTAGGCTGACGTGAACTGATTTATTGCACAATAATGTTGATAATCTGGGGCAAAGAAGGAAACCGTCAATATTTTCCTCAATATTATTTCACAATATTATTGATAGTCTAGGGGCCACTTAAGATTATATGTACACGGCTTGGTGATCTTAGTCAAATTTCCAGAAAGGTTTGCTCCATAGTCAGCGATATTTTTGGAGATGACTCTTGGAAAAGTTAGTGAATGGTCTAACCGCTGTGTGCCACTGAAAGAAGAATCCTATCGCCCCTTCAGCCTCTCCTCCTTTCTTCTGAAAATTAGGAAGTCTTACAAGCTTGCAAGAAAGCTTGCATTTGTCTACATGTCAGGCAGATCTACAGAATCTGCCATTTAGGTGCTAGTAAGAGATATCGAGAGATTACTTCGGGCCAAGAAAATCTCTTTCTGCGCTTTTGCAGATATCGAGAATACACAACGCTCACAACGCTACCTTCGACACGATAAATGAAGCCGGAATAAAAAAGAGCAGGAGATTGTTAGCGAACTGCGAATTGTTAATGACAAATGCTCCAAAAGGGCTGTTTTTAAAGTGGCTGTCGAAGAGAAATGCTTTGCACTGTTTATTGCAATTAATGTTGCACCAGAATAGGAAACTGTCCATAGAATTGACGAAAATATAGGTGTAAACAGAGGACAGCAGCTTGTTTCGCTCTGCTACGACCCAATCGTGACCCGCTAGTTTAATCTAAAACAAAGAAGAGGAATATTTGCTGTAATACGTGACGAAAAAAATTGCAAGTCATTATTCGCAATTAACATTCATCTTCAATCACCACTTCGAAACAACTGGGTTCTTATGTCGATGGGCTATGAGCATGCCTTGCGTAAGGAGTCCAGGCTGACCGCTGAACATGTTCAATAAGTTATAGAGTTTCTATTTCCAATTCTTGTAAAGAGTTACTAAAACAAGGCGAAAACTGCACCTGATTTGCTGTGCTTATTTATCGAAATTTTTATTGGACTGTGCTCGTTGCGTTTCCTTGAATCTATTAAAATTGATTATGTCTCCACCTTAAGGGTTAAGTTTGTGTTTAAAAACTTCAAAATCACCATAAAATTTCGCTCTTTATATTCTCAATCAAGGGGTCACGGTGAAGCTTGTGGTTAGATTATATGGGGAGATATTGACCCACAAAGGGTACATTTTATCCATTTCATCAGTGTCCCGGTTTTAGATCTCCTGATGGACAAGCACTTGGCTTTAGTCGCATTAGTAATTAGTATCCGAGATGAAATTGGGCTGCCGACGGAGCGACAAATCCTTTTTATACTAGTAAGTTTTTTTTGGGAAAATCTTAAAACTAATCTTTATTAATTATAAACAGTTTTTTATGCGCGATTAAAACCATGTTTATATATTTGCCATAAAATAGCTTCGAAATCTGCTTTACCAATAATAATTTTAAAGGTATTGATAATGGATGATAATGAAATATCGTAGAACGGAAGCAAGCTATACCATAGTGATAAAGCTCAAAATAATACGGAAAAAGATAATGAAGTGTGATGAGACTCTAATACAGTCGTGCGTTAGATGATATCGCCTAGCTTAATTACTTTAATCTAATAATAGTAAGAAGGCAATTAAAAATAAAACAAATTTAAATTGATATGTTTATGAATGTAAAGTTTTTATTGCTCCAGTCAGTATATGGGAACAACCTACCGTTCCAAATGCAAAGAAGCGTGAGACTCTTTATATTCTTATTTTATTAACGCCGGAAATTTTAGCTAGCATCCCACGCTTTTTTTACATTTCGAAAGTTAGGTTGTCTGGAGCAATAAAAACTTTACAATCAAAATTATTTTTTACGTTTTAGTTCATTCTAAAGTAAAAGCGTATTTTCTACTTTTTAGTCTATTATATGTATTCCGCCATTTTGTGGTATACATATTAGATTTAAAATGATGCCACACAGCTGACTGTACAATACTCGTCATACACTTTCATTTGATGCCACTTATGCAGATTGAATTGAACTTAAAGGAACCAATAAAAAAGAGCAATTAAGGAGTTCACGCCACAAGGAGTTTTGTTTTCCCTATTTCGTTCATTTACCTCTTAACAATTCTTCAAACCGAATTTAAAAGTTCAGCAACAGCGCCCTCAAGTTTATATCAATCACGATAAATAGCAATACAAATAAATGAGAGATTTTTCTTTCACTTGGGAGATATTTTCCCCCGAGTTTCTCGAATCCCGAAGATAAAATCTCTAGAATCTCCTGCACGAAAAGTGAAATTTCCCCGCTTTTCTTGCATGAGAAAGTACAGGGACAAAAATTGGGCAAAGGAGATGGGTCACAGTCCATACAAAATTACCCCAGGGGAAGTATCTGAGATTATCGGCTATAATGAGTGTTGAATTTCTGTATAGTTGTTATATCCCGTAACTGTGGCTAAAGTGTTAATAATGCTATTTCTTTTTATTCGGGCAAATAACTAATATAACCCTGTATTTTTGTAACGCCATAACATATTTTCATGAATCAGTGTACGCAGAATACTCCCACCTATCTAAAATTATAAAAGCGACGGTACCACCCTACCACAGCGGCACCGACAGCAGCGTATCCGTTGCGGGACGTCCCGCTCGGACCACCACCTAACGGATCAAAGAAGAAGAAGAAGACCACCCTACCAACTTCGAGAATTATGAGCCGTCAAAGCCAAAATTTTGTTTTTTTTTTAACAAAAAAGTCACCTTCAACCACCTTTTTCTCCAAAAAATACAAAGTCAACTAATGTTTTTTTTCCCAGCATAAGAAAGCTTGGAGTGTTTCCTATGAATAATGCCCAGAAATTTTTTATGCTATGGCCTATAATCTGATACTTTCTTTTTGCGCCGGGCCTGGGGCAATTTTGACCCACCTCCTTTGTGTAATTTCTTGCAATAGTGAAAATACTTTAAATTTTTTTTTTCTTCAATATTTTAATTTTTTTTAAATTTTAAATTCTGAAATTGCGCCCCCGACAAATTGCGCCCGATGCAATTACACCATTCGCGCCTATGAAAGCGCAGCCCTGCCTATAGCGTTACTTAATGCGTCCATGTTAAGATAACAGCGGGGTTTCCACTTAGCTTTTTTTATATGGTAATGCTAAGCTCAGGAATCACCCTTTGTACTACCAGTCCGTCATGTCGTTTGTCACGTCATGAGGCAATGTCTAGCAGAAAGCTTAGTTAAGGGTTATGAGGGTGTTGAAGAAGGTGGCGATGAACTCTGAATTTGAACTCTTGGATGTTGTAGGAGCTCGGAAATACTGACTGCGAGAGATTATTCTACAGTCGAGTTGTTCTATTTACAAACGAATTCATATCTTGTTGAGTGCGTGTAAGGGAAATTGCAGGTAGAGGGAATGAGACCAAGCTGGTGTTACGGTTATAAGATTGCCGTGGAAGCAGGAGAGCGTTTATTTCGAGGAGCAATCTCATTTTAGTAGCGATAAAATTTGGTCAGTACTGCTACATTGCTACGGTGGCACAAGGGGTCGATGGTGAAGCAGACGGTGTCGTCATCAATTAATTTACGTACCCTTTTTTGCACCTTATCTAAGCATGACAAGGTGGTTATCGAAGCGCCGCCCCAAACGAGGGAGTTGTATTCGAGAAGAGGCCGAATGTAGGATTTATAAATAACAGGAACTTGCACCTCTTAAGAAACCCCCAGCACTGGGATGCTTATTTGGCGATTTGGAACATGTGGTCATTCCATCGCAAGTCCTTGGCTAATGTCACGCCTAAGTGTAAGGATGGGTCGGCCATTAGTTCAATGTCACCCCCTGTCAAGGATGGTGAGGTGTTGAACTTCTTTTTTAAAATAAGACAGAACTTGGTTTTGGTGGAGTTGAATTTGACAGATTCTTCCTTCCCCACTCTATGAGTGAGATCAATGTCGTTATTAATAGAATTGGACATTAGTTCACGATCATCAAGACAGGATCTGTCATGAGTCTGTCTTGTATCGAAGCTGTAAGAATAATGAAGGGTACCGTCATCAGCGGAATTGTGAAGTCGGTTGGAGGGGATTGAAAGTAGGTAATTTATAAAGATAAGAAATAAAGAGCCGGTGATAAAATTGGCCCCTGGGGGACCCCCGCCGAGATCGGGTGGAATGCGGATTTGACGCCATCTAATACTACCTTGATTGAACTTAGCTCACAGGGCTCAATGGCAAACTCTATCGAAAGCCTTGGAGATATCCAGAGCAACCAATGCTTTGGTTTCAAGTATTTTCGTAGCTTGAATCCCGTTTTTCTCGAAACGAGCTTTTTGCAGATGGTCTTTTGTCCTTCGGACCGCAGTGTAAAGTATTTTTTTTTATTTGATAGACTAGAAGCTTAGGGAAAGTACCTTTGTACTGTCGACAATCTATTTTTTCCCATACAATGTCGAACAGCAGCTCTAGCCGGAAGATAGAGAGAAGAAAAGAAAGGAACTGTCGCAACCTAGCCGCTCTATTTTTATTTCATCGACTCGCAACCATTTCTCTCGACTCTGACATCGGGGCATTAAGAACAACTCGCTGGAGTGTTATGCCTCCTGAAACGAGTTGTATGTCATCAACCAACCAGAGTTCAAACGCAAGGTTCATCGATATCTACTCACGCACCCTCCAGACCCCTAACCTATCCTTTCTCCTCTTCCTTCAAAGCATGCTTACTACTAGAGACTGGCTATGACTCGAACGACATGACAAACTAGTAGTACAAAGGGTAATTCCTAAGCTTGACTTTATGACATAAAAAAAACCGATGGCATGCGCTTGCTGGAGCGGGAAGGACTAGGGAAAGGCTGTGACAGGAAGGATTATGAATGTAAAGAGGGAAGACGAGAGAGAAGGAAAGTTATGTAGATGGGAAAGTGGAAAAGCCGAAGGACCGTGGGTCTGGCCGGGATTCGAACCATACACTCCTTATACAATTGTGCTTGATTGCTTCGTAATTATGAATCAAGAACAGCAGATTTTTTTATAGTATTGCAAATGTATTATTGTTTATTATTGTCGTTGTTTCTGCGAAATATTATTTCTAGATTATTCTAGTATAGTAAGTAGGGATGACTGCCATTTAAATTTAATGGCCGCTGTTAATTTATAGAAAAGTTCAAAAACGGACGATCGTCTCCTAGCTTCAAATTTAACAAAGAAAAAAAAGCAACAACGGACGACATTTCATTGGGTAACTTGGTTTCAAAAACTTATTCAAGTATTTATTTAAAAGGAAACTAAAATAATAGCTGCGTTCCTTTTCTACTATTTAGTACATGTGAGCAGAGCAGAAAAGGAACGCAAAATTTTCTGATTTGAGTAAAAGCATAGACAAATTATTTGTCTATGGTAAAATTGCGTAATTGCAAGAGCTTTCTACGCGTTTATAAAAGCAAGTGTAGTTGCTAGTACGCAAGTGTAAAAAATAGTAAAAATTAGCAGAAAAGGAACGCAGCTAATAACTACTAAAATAAAATCGAATTTGAACCAAAAAAAACATCCCCATACAATTAGAGATATTCGAATTAATCGACTTGTTATGAATGTTGGATTTAAATTAAATCCAGCTACATACTGTAGAGAATTTTGTGCAATCGCACGTGAGGGTAAAATAAAATAAAAATAGTTTTAAACATATTGCTAGTTAGAACCATAAAATCTTACTAACTATTATTATTAGACATTATGGGGTTAACTAAAATCTCTGATATATGAAATTCATAATAAATTAAATGATTTCCAAACAACAAATCCCGTAAATGCATTAGGGGTGTTTGAAGAAATGCCCATTAAAGGCGTTTCAACCTTGAAAGGTATTATTTTGATTCTAACTTACCTCACAACATAATTCAAATAAATATCCCAAAACAATGATCTGATTCCAATTCGAAATGAGCGGAAGGTTTTATAACATCGCATCTATAGCGTACATTATACTGAAGGCCTCGACAGATCTACAATAAATTGCTTGGATTGAAAGGTAAGACAAATGCTTACCCAATCCAATAAACAAAATTCCGGCTATTTTCGTAAATAATCGATGCTCTCAATACGTAAAACGCTCATTTCGACACCTACTTGTCATAGCTATAAAAAATGATAAAAAATATATCAAATCCCAATCTTCTTACCTTCTAGGTGACCTGGATCTTCTCATTGGAGACCGGGAACGCATCCGTGGTGACCGGGAACGTTGCCTTGGTGATCTGGAACGATTCCTACCTCCACCCCTTGGGCTTCTGCCACGAGGCGATTGTCTACGCCCTTGATCAAATCGTCTGTTATCCTGTCGTCTAGGTGGTGGTTTCTCGGGTGACGTGCTTGTTGATGTTTCTCTGTTGGTTCGATAATGCCGCTTCTGTTGAACACTGTTTTGTTTTTTATGTATTTCAAAGTCATCTTTGCCATTTGGTGGTGAAGATGAACTGCTCCTAGCTGATCGTGATCTCCGTTTTGACTTCTTATCATCTTCTGAACTTGATGATGATGACGATGAGGAACTTGAAGATCTGGATCTGGGCTTTTTTGCAGGTGACCTGGAGAAGTTACTGTTGTTAATAAAAAAAACGGAAGCCATTTCATGTTTGCTTTATTTACCTTGAAACCGAACGACTAGTGCTGTGTTTTTTCGAAACAGATGAAGATCGGGAGCCACTACGACTTCTGGAACGACTTTTCTCTTCGGGCTTACCTCCGCTGCCATCACTGGCTAAAGTCAGCAATTTTTCTTGTATTTTAGAAAGTTTCTTTGAGCTATCTCCTGATTTATGACCATTAACATTTGCTGAAGAAGGACTCTTTTCTTTACGAGCTGGTGGTGATTTAGATTTTGATTTTCTGTTATTGGGTGCTGGACGGGATCGTGTCCTAGAATCTGTTCTTTCTCTACGTTTCGATCTAGAACGTGATCGCCGTCTATCTGAAGGACGGCGATCGCGCGACCTACTACGACGTCGCTTTTCTGGTGATCGTCGTCTTGATCTTGAACGTCGCTTGTCACGTGAACGATCTGGTGAGTTCCTTTTACGGGGAGATCTTTCACGGGATTTGGCCTTTGAGCCACGATCTCTTGATTTAGGTCTTGGCGATCTTGGCTTCTCCCTGCTCTTTGATGGGGATTTTTGATGTTCTCTTGATGATTTTTCAGTTTCTTCTCCTATATTATTTTTATTATTGATTGAATTCGATCGTGACCGATGTGTTGGCGATGGTGGACGTTCTATATTATTATGACTGTCATTGCGATCGTTATCCTTCTCATAATGTGATTCCCTTTCATTTCGTAATTCTTGCAGAGCTGCAGCCTCTTCTTCACGCTTCAATATCTCATCTTTTTTCTGTTGTATAAACTCTGCTGGTATACCGGTCTCTGAATCTTGCGCAGATAGCAATAGTGCCCATAATTCATCCATGAATTGCCTGGCATTACGTCCATTGAGAAATCCTGTCATGTTAATTTGCATTTTTTTCGGACATGGAAATTTCTCTTCCTCTAATTGATTATAAACAAACTCAACAACAACGTCATCTTCTATATGTAAAATATCTGTAATTTTTTTACTTATCCATGGGCGTAATACATCTAGCTTAACTTTAGACATATCAACTCTTTTATTCAGGCAATCTCCGAACCTCATCTGTTTCATTAGTTTCTTTTCCTTGTCACTAAATCTAGTGTCCTGCTGTTGATTAGTTCCCTTAAACGGAATAAACATTTTAATCAATAATTTGTGAAGATTAAAATGTTGATTAAGTCTTGTAATAAAAATTTTTGCTTCTGCGTTTGCGATAAGCTACACTTGACAGTAAGTCCCCAAGTCAGTGTTAACTTCTTTTATTGTATCTTTATTTATTTTCTACTTGCTAATTAATATCCATTTCTGTTTGCATTATTTAAAAATAATAAATTTAAGATCTGTCAAAACGTTGCGCTTCGAGCTACTTACCGTGAACATCATGGTCAAATATTTTTTTCTTTTCGTTCAAAAAATAAAAATAGACAAATTCTCTCAATATTTAACTTTATATGACCGCGTGGTATGATATTTGCGTTCTTTTTATGATTTTTCAAAAATTGACTAAACAACTGCGTGTGTTATGGAGTTCGCAAGAGACAAATTTTTTCTATCGCTGCAAACCTCCCATGAAATTCACACCACCATAAAACACTGTCACGAAACATTCAGATGAATGTTTTAAAAAAGATAAAAAGTAATGAAACTCGCGTTTTGGTTACACCATTTTAGAGATTTGTTTTTACTTCACTATATTAACCACAACTAAAATAACTAAGGTATATTAATTATTGAAAACTGTAGCTTCTCAAAAACGTAGAACTTCCACGACTTTCATGCGGCTTAAAATGAAAATGGCGGAGCGTCGAAAAGAGGACGACAGTGGGTAAGGTTGTCCAAAATATTGTTTAACTGAACCTATTTCAGTGCCATCTTTTATTTCAAAAACAAAGGTCAATAAATTTTTGGTATTTTTACTGTAAAATAAATTATTTTTTTTTAATTTGTGTTATATTCTACAAATATAGACAACAAATTTTTTATTTCATAAATCAGTCGAATTATGATATTTAAGGCGTTTTATATTTTTGCACAGTCAATTAAGGGCAACTGTTTGTATTTATAAATTGTAATTATACAAATTAATAAACCAACAAAAAAATAGTCTAATACAACGAACAACGGCTGCACGAACAACTGGTAGTGGCATTTAGTACTTGTATAAGCTAAAGATAACTTGACATTATATGACTTGTCATATGACTTTACTGTCAATGAAGTCAAACCTGGCAATGACATTTGTTTTTGACTTGTCATACGACATTTGGTTTGAATAACCTTCACATAAATAAGCGCCATCTGTTTTTAAGAGATTGTGAAATGTTGCGGACTGGTGAATATTTTATCACGCGGCTGTTTTAAATAAAAGTTGCATACATTAAGTCCAAGACAGAATGAATGCAGAAAGTTCGACTTCTACTTTGAATTTTGACAGTTTCATACATTTTCTAAAGTATTCACATTCAGTTAACAGACTCAATGCAGAAAGCGTTGCAGTAAACTTTACACCGACTTCGACTTTGAAAATTTTTATAGTTTGCTTCAAAATTTGCAGAACTACCAACACAACATTTCAATTTTGAGTTTATTATATGAAAAATATAATTTTCGCAGGTAATATACGTCATAAATTTTGATAGTTACTTAGTTTCATTGCAGTCATTATATATTATGATCATTTATGCGCCATCTGTTTGTTAGAACTTGAAACGGTTGTTGATAGCGACTTTGCTTTGGTTTGAATTTACGATTTACTATGCACTATGCGACATCTGCTAGACCCTAGATCAATTAAAAAGGAAAGAACATGCCTTTTGGAACTAGAAAATGGACGAAGGTTTCAGAAGTTAGATAAAGGGGGAGCTTGGATATATAAAAACGACTTGCAGGCGCTAAAAAAATCAGTTTTGATTTGAAAAGCGATGAAAGCGTTTTAAAGTTATAAAAAGTGGCCTAAAGCGAAAAGTGGTGATTGAAAAGTGAATTAAAAAGCGTGTGAAAGATATTAAATTTAAGTAATTGTAGTGAACTTTAAGAATTGTGCTTGGTTTGTAATAAATAAGTTTTTGTGTGGATAATTAACCCTAGGACCCTACACTGGGGTTCTTCAAACCCCACAAAGTTTTACCGGCCCTGGCGTTTCGGCTGTATTAGTGGTAGGGCCAAGCGATTTTTACCATTAGTGTTGAGGAATCAATCATCGTTATACTAACATTTAAATTATAAAATAAATCCAAAAAAAAACAAAACCTAATCATATATCATAAATTCATGCTTTCTCATAGAAGAATTTTATTATCATCCAAAACGTAATCTGATATTTAATTTTTAATGTATCTGGCGCAAATTGCCAGACGTAATAAGACACCAATTTTAAATGCAACTGGCGTAAATTGCTGCGAGAGCAATTTACGATACCTATGAGAAAGAATGAATTTATGATTCTATGGGAAAATTCTTCCCTCGAAAATTGCAGATTTAGGAATAAGTTATTTTTGTATAAAAGTCAGTTTTTTAAATAAAGTTGTCAGTTGTTTTTCAGCATTAAAACAGCGAGTTTCAATCATTTTTCTGAATATTCAAGTGTACTGGTCTATGAGCCTTTGCACTAAACTACAAGGGTCTAGGTTTATGTGCCTTAGACCAATTTAATTTCAATTGTTACAAAGCGAAATAAAAGAATTTCGTACATTTTTGGTGACCCCGAGTACACGGAAGGAAGAGAATTTTTCATTCAACATTTTCATCATCGGCATCATTATCTGACCGTAATTTCTATCAAGGACAGTTCAAGTGCACGAGATCATCATGGATATGGAGCGATTGTCTCAGATGCAAAAGGAGACTGGAGGAGAAATCGAGAGAATCTCCAACAACTACACAAAGACCCCCATTGACCGGAGGACCTCATCGTATATGAACACCAAATTACGAGAGCTAGGAGACTTATGGACGATGTTCGAGGCTACGGACAGCGAGATCCGGACAAATCACGCCGATAAAGTTAATCACCCCTACTTTTTTCAAGAGTACTACCGTCAAATACAGAAAGGTTATGAAAAGGTTATAAATGACATCAAGCAGCGTCTTGAATCGCTCAGGACCTTCGGTCAAGCCACAAACCAGCCTGGAGTAGTCATTGAAGAAGAACGCGATAAAGAAGAAGGCGATGAAGAAGAACCTCATAAGACGTCTAGCGCAGCTGGCGCTATTCCAAAGCATCATCGCTATGAAGCGAAGAAAGAACAACGGGCTGACTTAACAATCAATACAAGAAAACTCATGATTCTAAGTACAGCAATGCGGAAAATACTAAAGACTACTGGTGATGCCATCAGTCCTCTGCCAGAGTGTTACTGCAACCTGCAAATTAAGAGAATTGAAAGTCGCTGGAACGAGATCTCAACGCTTCATACAGCAATTTGGAGTCAGCTTAGTGAATCATCGCTGGAACATTACAACATCGAGGAGTACTTTAGTCTGGAAGAAGAGGTTCAAACAGCACTCCTACAGCTATATGGTCAATTGAAGACTTCCAAAACAACAGTAGAGTCAACAATTAAGAACTCTTCAGCCGTCAAGCTGCCTAAGGTAACTTTACCAAAGTTCGATGGTGATTACCTGAAGTGGCGCCAGTTTCGAGACTTATTTACGGAACTGATTCACAACCAAAACATTGCAGATTGCCACAAGATGTGGTATCTAAAGACAAGCCTGCTGGGAGAAGCAGAAGAGCTTATCAGACACTATACAAGCTCAGATGCCAACTATATGTCAGCCTGGAAGGTCATCAATGATCGATACGAAAACACCAGATTATTGGCAACAGCATTGATAAGCAAACTTCTATCGCAACCAAACCAATCAAATGAAAGTGCAACAGCAATTAAGTCGATGCACGACACAACATGGGAATGCTTATTAGGACTTCAAAACCTACAACTTGACACTTCGCATTGGGATCCATTGCTCCTGCATATCCTACAAAGAAAGATGGACAGGAATACACTCACGTTATGGGAGCAGTCACTAGCCAATCCGAGAGCACTACCAACACTCACAGATTTTCTCAAGTTTCTAGAAATCCGGTTCCAGTCGCTAGAGGCATTGGGAGGCAAATCCAAGTCTATAGAAGAAAGGCCAAAACAGCAAACAACATTAAAAACGTTTTCCTCCATGGTGACGACAAGTCATAGTTGTCCTTCATGCAAGGGACAACACGCACTGTATGCGTGTAACAAATTTCTTCAGTCAACACCAGCCGATCGCCTAAAAACAGTAAGGGCAAACAAACTCTGCATCAATTGTCTTAAATCAGGACACAGCTACTACAATTGCACATCTAGAGCCTGCACCAAATGCTCACGAAGGCATAACACTCTCTTGCATCTGGAAGACACAACATCAAACAGCAAAGTTACCAAGATGGACGTCCCAAAGGAACCTACAGCCCAAACAAACAACAAAATTGCGACAGCTCAGCAAGCTTCGGGGGGAGGACCTTCAGCTTCTCTGACAGCGAATTCAGTCCAACCAATTAAGGGATATGTTTTATTAGGCTCAGCTCTTGTGAATGTTAGCAATCAAGTAGGCAAGAGCATTCAATGCAGAGCCCTTCTTGACAGTGGGTCCCAGTTGAGTTTCCTAACTGAACATTCAGCCAAGAGATTAAACCTAAGGATGGAATCCACGCAGACCAACATCGAAATGATTGGCCGGCAAAGCCAAAAGACACATCAACGAGCAGCTATCAATTTACACTCCAGAATCAATGGCTTCAACGCTTCCATCGAAGTCCAGATCATACCCAGCATAATTTCTCCACAACCTTCCTGTTTGATCGACATTTCTACTTGGTCAATACCTCATAATATAGCTCTCGCTGATCCACATTTCAACGAAACAGGGGAGATTGATCTTCTAATAGGAGCTGAATTATACCATTCTCTCCTTGCAGTAGGACAGATTAAGCTATGTGACACCTTGCCGATTTTGCAGAATACCGTGTTCGGGTGGGTCGTTGGCGGCAAGATACATGATGCTGTTTCTCAACAAGCGACTTGTGGTATTTGCTCTGAAGATGAACGATTAAGCGAACAAATTGAAAGGTTCTGGCAGCTGGAAGACGTTGACAGCACAGATCGTTCGCTCTCGGTCATAGATCATCAATGCGAAGTTAACTTCAATGAAACATGCACAAGAGATAACTCAGGACGGTTTACAGTGAACCTACCAATGCGAAAGGATCCACAGACGCTTGGCGAGTCCAAGGAGATAGCCTATCGAAGATTTTTAAGCGTAGAACGGAAACTCACTTTGAATCCAGAGCTAAAGGAACAATACTGCGCATTCATGCGCGAGTATGAACAATTAGGACACATGCGAGAAATTGATGTCAACACAATAAGCAAACCTTATTATTTCTTGCCACATCACGCAGTCATAAAGCCCGAAAGTTCCACTACCAAATTACGAGTCGTGTTTGACGCCTCAGCCAAGACGACAACAGGGATTTCGCTAAATGATATTCTCCACATAGGGCCAATAATCCAAGAGGACGTGTACACTATATTATTACGCTTCCGTCTTCCACGATATGTCTTTACCGCCGACATCGAAAAGATGTATAGGCAAATAAGAATAGCCGAGGAACAACAAAGATACCAACTGATATGGTGGCGCCACCATCCGCAAGACAAGATTCGGTGCTTTCAACTGACTACAGTAACATACGGCACCGCCTGCGCACCATATCTAGCGATACGATGTCTCCAGAAACTAGCCGAAGAAGAATCCCACAGCTACCCATTAGCACTACAGACCATCAAACAAAATTTCTATGTAGACGATGTACTAGCTGGATCTGATAGCCTGATGGAAGCAGTAGAAAAGAAATCACAACTACAAAAGCTGCTACATCTAGGTGGTTTCAAATTAAGAAAATGGTGTCCCAATCACCCACAGCTTCTGCAAGGAATTGGGCCAGAAGACCAGGAATTGCAGTTGGACTTCAGCAGTATGACAGAAGAGCATGTGAAAACTATGGGATTGACATGGTCTCCAAAAACAGATATATTCCGCGTTAGATTCAATGGCACCCCACATCATCGAATAACTAAACGCACAGTGGTATCAGACATAGCCCATCTTTTTGACCCGTTGGGCATAGTGGCTCCAATAGTGGTCGTTGCAAAACTGTTTTCTCAAAGATTATGGGCACTTAAGATAGACTGGGACGCTGCCCTACCACAAGAGCATCATTCCTACTGGACTAGGTTCAAAGAAGACTTGGCTGTATTAAACGACGTCACAGTTCCTAGACACGTCTTTGCCCAGAGAAGTCCGAAGTCATTACAAATCCACATATTCACCGACGCCTCAGAAAGGGCATTTGGGGCAGTTGCTTACATTCGGTCCATCAATAAGGACAACATCATTACCGTACGGCTACTGTGTGCAAAATCAAGAGTTGCACCATTGAAGCAGCATACATTACCCCGTTTGGAACTTTGTGCAGCTAAAATAGGTGCCGAGCTAGGCAACAGAATTCGAGTCGACCTTAATCTCAAGGGAGAATCGATGTACTTTTGGACTGACTCCGAAATTACGTTAGCATGGATCAACACAAGCTCAGCCAAACTTCAAACATTTGTGGCAAACAGAGTGGCAGCAATACAAACACTTACCAGAGCACAGCAGTGGCGTCACGTAACCTCCAAGCAAAACCCAGCAGATGTACTGTCCCGAGGCACCACACCACAGAAGCTGATCTCAGACAATTTATGGTTCTACGGCCCCATTTTTATTCACGGCGCAGAATCAAGCTGGCCTCCACCATATGAAAAGGGGAGGCAAGATTTATTGGAACTAAGAAAAGGTGTAGTAACGTCAGCACTCCAGATCACAGACACACATTTCATCGACATTATTAATCATAGAAATTCATTCAAAAGGCTTCAGAGAATAGTAGCTTATGTGCTACGGTTCGCCAAGGGCTTGAGGAAGGACAAACCACGTAGCATTCAAATCACAGCTGAAGAGATGGGAAGTGCTAAATACACAATCATGAAAGCGATACAGGAATCAGAGTTCAAAGGTGATATAAATCATCTAAGAAAATATGGAGAAGTGTCAAAGAATAGCTCCTTGGCCGGTCTCACCCCATTCATTGATCATGATGGTGTCGTAAGGGTTGGCGGAAGACTGGAGGCCGCTGATCTTCCATACGATTCAAAACATCCAATTTTGCTACCTTATGGCCACTCATTGACAAAGACCATCCTGAATGAGATTCATGTGGATAACCTTCATATTGGTCCACAAGGTTTACTGGGGATCACACGGCAGCAGTTCTGGCCAATAAAGGGCAAAACATTAGTAAGGTCGGTCGTGCAACATTGTGTTCACTGTGCTAAAGCTAAGCCGATACTATTGCAACAACTAATGGGAAATCTTCCGCCAGCACGAGTACGGCCAGCAAGACCCTTCATCAATTCTGGAGTTGACTTCTGCGGTCCTGTTTGGACACACTTTAAGATCCGAGGTAAACGTCCTGTCAAAGCTTACATCGCAGTTTTCTGCTGTTTTTCGACGAAGGCCGTACATCTAGAGATTGTCAGTGATATGACTACAGAAGGTTTCATTGGCGCATTAAAAAGGTTTACAGCAAGAAGAGGTCACTGCCGCCACATTTACTGCGACAATGGCACCAATTTCGTGGGTGCAAGAAATCAATTGACCGAATTACAACAACTTATTCAATCTGAAGATTCAATTAACAGAATCGTAACAACATGCAGCTCCAGAGGTACTGATTTTCACATGATACCCCCACGAGCTCCACACTTTGGTGGCCTGTGGGAAGCTGCCGTTAAGTCAGCGAAGCATTTACTTCAATCAACGTTAGTAGCCGCCTCGCTTACCTACGAGGAGATGGAGACAGTTGTAACAGAGGTGGAGGCCATTCTGAATTCAAGACCTCTTACCCCAATGTCTACAAATCCCAATGATTTGATGGCACTCACTCCAGGGCATTTTTTAATAGGGGAGCCCCTAACGTCAACCGTGGACTCTCACGCCAAACCTCCGAACGTAAATCTTCTCACACGGTGGAAACTTGTCACACATCTTAAAAATGAATTCTGGCGCAGATGGCAGAAGGAATACTTGAACGAGCTTCAATATCGTGCCAAGTGGAGGCAACGGTCACAAAACATCAAACAAGGCGACATGGTCATAATCAAGGAAGACAATACTCCTCCGTTACGCTGGTTACTAGGACGAATATTACAAACTCACGCTGGAAATGACGGTCTCGTCCGTGTTGCTGATGTTAAAACATCTAGAGGGGTGCTACGCCGCCCCATCCACAAACTAGCACCCCTACCAATAGAGAATCCTGAAGCAGGGAGCGAGGAAGAATCCAAAGCAAGAGAAGAATCCTCAAAGTTGCATCAGCCATCGGACCCCCTTGGACCCCAGTCAACAACGTCTACTGAAGAAAACAGATCCAACGAAAAGCACACAACTGAGTCACCGCCAAGGAAGAAAATAAGAGGCTCAATGGGATCTGCCATCATGACATTACTTCTCACTTGTTTAATTCTTCCTACAACTTGGGCTACCCCCGTTGAAATAACACCTTTCAAAAATCAACCGGGAATCTATTTTGAAAATTTGGGACCATCAAATATCATCTCCAGTGAATGGAATCTAATCGCATTCTACAACATGGAGCCATTTTGGCAAGAGCTTTACACGCTTCAACAATTTATCAGCAAGCTACAAGAAATATGCGGCCAACTAGAACAACATGAGCTTTGCCTTCAAACGATGGCACAGTTTCAACAGCTTATGGGCGACTTGTCAAAAAATAACGAGTTACTCGTCAAGCAGCCTGACCACAAACGCAAACGGAGAGGCGCACTAAATTTCATTGGAAACATGGCCAATGCGCTGTTCGGAGTTTTAGACTCCGAATACGCTAAAGAAATGTCTATGACTATCCAAAAGGTCGAGAGAAACGAGCTTCATCTCTCAGAATTAGTGAAGAATCAAACCTCGCTAATAGATGCAACAATAAATGTGATGAGAAATGACCAGGAGTCCATTAGAGCAAAATTGCTGTCCGTAGATGATCACATCAACCAACTGATTACAGGATTAACAACCATCCAACAGGAACTACAACAAAAGCAGCTCTCACAACTCTTCACGACAGTAGCAATTCAAACCATGCTACTCGCGTCCAATTTTCTTCGCATTCAAAATACCATTTTGGATGTACTAGTCGATACGCACCATGGGAGAATAAGCCCTCTACTCATAACACCATCTCAACTCCGCGAGGAGATCAATAAAATCAAAATCCACCTTCCAGCGTCACTCAAACTGCCAGCAGTACCGGAGAATATATTAAGCTTTTACAGCCTCATCACTGTCACTGGAAAAGCAGAACCAAATCACATTATTTTCAAAATTTCGCTACCACTGCTGGCGTCGGAAAACTTAGAACTCTTCCATATAGTACCAGTTCCAGTACAAATGAACGATACATTCGTAGCAATCCAACCATCATTCCCATACCTAATAATGAATCTCTACAGGGATAAATATTACCCAGTGACGGATCAAGAGCTTCTTTCATGTATTTTCTTCAACAGAGAAAGATATCTCTGCAAGCAGAATCATCCGTTGTACAGAAGAGGCTCTAATGTTAGCGCCTGCGAAATGAACTTCATCAATGAAGACCAACAATCGCCGTTATGTCATGTCGTCAAGACCGAAAACAGGGCACATTGGATCCAACTACGAGCAACCAACCAATGGATATATTCCTTGAAGGAGAGGACAGCGCTGAATGTAGTATGCGGTGATAAAACAACAAAATTCTATATAGAAAAATCAGGACTGTTAAGGATAATGGCCGATTGCGTTATTAAACAGCAACAGTTAACAATACAGGGACACAAATTGTATCCAACGACGGTGCGACTCTCATTCACTCCATCACAGAATCTAACTGAAAATTTAACAAGCAAACAGCTTCAACCAATAGTACTTCAGACACACGATTATTCACCTCATTTTGAAGAGTTGGCCGAAATAAAGAAGAAACTCTTGGAGGTACATAGTGAACTCCCAGCAACGCTTGATCATCATGAGATTCATCAATACTCTATAGCTTACTTCAGTCTACTCCTCATCATAATTTTAAGCGCATACCTCATATGGAGACACAGAATAGCTTTATGGTCCAGCAGCACTAAGCCCAAGGAGATAATTGAGTCGCCGCAACCTGACGACAACCACTACAACACACCAACCAGAAACAGGGACTTCACCGCCAACTTTGATTCAAAATCCTGTTGAATACATCATTCAACGGGGGGAGAATGTTGAGGAATCAATCATCATTATACTAACATTTAAATTAATTCATAATATTAATTCATAATTCATATTTGCTTAATCTCTAAAATAAATCCAAAAAAAAACAAAACCTAATCATATATCATAAATTCATGCTTTCTCATAGAAGAATTTTATTATCATCCAAAACGTAATCTGATATTTAATTTTTAATGTATCTGGCGCAAATTGCCAGACGTAATAAGACACCAATTTTAAATGCAACTGGCGTAAATTGCTGCGAGAGCAATTTACGATACCTATGAGAAAGAATGAATTTATGATTCTATGGGAAAATTCTTCCCTCGAAAATTGCAGATTTAGGAATAAGTTATTTTTGTATAAAAGTCAGTTTTTTAAATAAAGTTGTCAGTTGTTTTTCAGCATTAAAACAGCGAGTTTCAATCATTTTTCTGAATATTCAAGTGTACTGGTCTATGAGCCTTTGCACTAAACTACAAGGGTCTAGGTTTATGTGCCTTAGACCAATTTAATTTCAATTGTTACAAAGCGAAATAAAAGAATTTCGTACAATTAGGAAGGGGACCAGTATAGAGAAGAGTGCTGCAGAGAAAATCTTTAGTTGTATTTTAGAAGTGACACAGTGAATATTTGTTTAAACGTTGGGTTAGCGTAACCCCACTATTATTGCTATACTTGATTTCTTGATAATATTCATCGCTTGCAAAAATTCTGATATCCTTCGAATTTTCGATTCATACATTTTTTACGTGTTATTTATACCTTTTTCTTTAGTACTCAAGCCTAAAGTTATTTAAAAAAAGCACGAAAAAAATTTAATAATTTTTTCCTTAAATTTTAATAAAAATTGCAAAAATAATTTTGTTCATGTTTTTAATTGCACTTTTTTCGGGCAAAATTTTATCTAATGCTATTTTGCCATATACCACGCGATTCTGCACCTTCTGCTGATTAAAATTAAAAAAAAAATGCCTATCTACAATAAAAACTCACTTAACGGTATCGAGTTAAAATATTGGGGTGCACGTAACCCCTATGTAGGAGATTTGTTATATTTGAATAGTGTAAGGTCCTAGGGTTAAAAAGTGTATTCTTTAAGTAATCCTTGAGCCGTAAAAAACGTAATAATATAAATTGTTTTATGATTGTTTGGAGTTATTGAATTTTTTTTAAATTAGTAGTAGAGTTAAAAAAATGTGAATAAAGCGACACCCTTGTTGGCGCTTGAGATAGCAGAACAGGCAGTGTTGTGTACCATAGCTGGTAACACTAAATTCTTCATGAATTTTCCGTCCTCCAATATATTAATTTTCATCTTTCTTATTTTTCCTTTTTTTAACTGCCTGCTTAGAACTAACGTCCAGAATAACCTTGTTCTGTTCCTGGAAATTTGTTCTTTTCAGTGTTCAAATTCTATTTCTTAACGTGTATTTTTTGATGATCTACTTACGGATAATTCTTAGAAATAAACTAATATGGAAGGCAAATTCATGTATGCGTGCGCAATAAAGGCGCGCAGTTTTTCTTATTAATAACGCTGAAAGGGCTTGCTTTTTGTATGTTTAATTTTGTGTTGCATCGCCCAATCATACGGGTTAAAAATCAATGCGGAAAAGACCAAAGTGCTCACAACGGATGGATCAAGAGCCAGTGTTCACCTCGATGGAACCCAAATCGAACAGGTTCCAAGGTTCAAATATTTGGGATCATTGGTTGAGGAAACGAAAGTAGCATCGACGGCCGACGTTCACAGCCGTATCGGCCAGGCAACAGCAACATTCGCCTCGCTCAAGTGGTGCATATGGAAACGAGCAAATATCTCCATCAAAACAAAACTACGTCTTTACCGAACGTTGATTCTTCCGATTCTTCTTTATGGATCTGAAACGTGGACACTGCTCAAATCGGACGTTAAGAAGCTCGAGGTCTTCCAAATGCGATGTTTGAGGCAGATCCTCCGTGTCTCACTCCATGATCGCCTTCGAAACGAGGTTGTCAGACAAAGATGCGATCAGCAAACACTGATCGAAGAAGAAATGCAAAAACGTCGACTACGGTGGTTTGGACATGTTTGCCGAATGGATGATAACCGCTTGCCACGTAAACTTCTCTGGCGAGACCGTCCTGCAGACTGGAGAATACAGCGATCGGCACCGAAGAAAACCTGGTTGAAGAGTATCGAGGGTGACTTCAAGAATCAACGATTATCAGTTACCGAGGCTCGAGACACCGCCAAAAACCGAGAAGAATGGAAGCGAATCGTGAATAGAGTTCGGGACTCAGCGGCACCGACAGCAGCGTATCCGTTGCGGGGACGTCCCGCTCGGACCGCCAGCTAACGGATCAAAGAAGAAAGAAGAATTTTGTTCAGTCCGGAAACGGATTTAAAACGACAGAGAGCTAAATTTTTGTGCTCTAATAAATATCAAGTGTTTGTACGAATTGTGTTTTATTTAAAATATACGGGACGGGAAAACTTATAAGTAATCACCTATCAAACGAGAAATCGTCGGATGGGAGCACGCGCCGACCAAAGTCTAGAAATTAACAAGTCTTTCATCTTCATATGGTTAATGAGTGAAAGGCGAACAGCTGCATGCACAAGTTTTTCAAATGACGATGTCAGGCTATCAGAGAGAGAATGCAACATTTTTATACGCGCTGGAATACAACCATAAGTCGGAAAATTTTATGAGTTTATATGGGGATGTATTGGTGCATATTTGCTCGTTTGTTTTGAAGACTTCAATTTTGACAGCTGATTCAATTGTCTTTCCTTTTCTGGTCTGCATACTTGATCGAAGAGAGAGAATCTGGCTTTGTCTGGCCGAGTTCACGAAGTATGCGTTGAGTTTTGCTCAGCAGTGATGTTCATATATGCACGCACACAATCAACGGTCGGAAATTTTTGTATGAAGATGAAAGACTTGTTATTAAGGTGGATTTACATATCCGACGTTTTTCTGTCGCGCCGCTCTTTTTTACAATTTCGACCAATAGGAAACAATCTCTGCGACATCTTACCGTCACGGGCAAGAGCTGAACGAACTTCAACTTTTCCTGTGACAGCGTGATAGAAACAGCTGATTGTAAGCAAAATTTGAGGTTATGTGTCACTGAAATGTTTATTTATTTGAAATTGCTTGGTTTTGCGTGGACTAAAGAGAGGTTTTATTTAAAATAGTTTGTTTGTTAATTTATATTTTTTAGTTACTTTCATTTTTACTCTCTCCAAGTCTGTTATCAAAATTCACGATTGTTTTTGGCAGCGACAGAATTCGTCACAAATGTAAAACGCGTATTGAAATTTTGCGACAGAAATGATCAGCTGTGATACGGCGCGACGGAAAAATGTCAGATATGTAAATCCACCTTTACTAGACTTTGGCGCCGACTTGGCAGTAAACAATGGGTTTGTTAGACCACACTAAGGATCTCTACTACACGGATGATATCTGTTTGCTGGCTCACAGACATCAAGACCTCAAAACATATTAAGCAACTTGAAAACAGAAAGTAGTCTAGCAGGCTTTAAGGCTAAATCCGAAAGAAAACAAAATAAATGAGGATAAATGTAAACACCAGGGATGTTATGGATATGAAATTACGGATATATAGATTTCATTAGAAACACATGTTTTTTGGGATATCAATCTTTTTGTTTTAATAAATTCTAAAATAAAAAATAAATAATCTTTTGTATAATTATAATTTTACCAGGATACGAATATGATCACGGAAATGTTGTCACCTTAAATGAATCTAAGGGGCTAATAGGTACCAACAGACAGCTAAATATTTAAACTTCAACGAATATTTGATATTTTTAGAAATAAACTACAATTACGAAATCAGCAAAAGTAGTAACAAGTAACTTTGCGATTTAAAATTTTACTGTACATGTACTATGAACTACATAACATATGTTTTTTATATTTGTTGTACCTAGCGCTATCTGAGACCATAGTTGCGACTAACCACTTTTTGTTAATCATCGAATGCCATCTGGCATCAACAGTGCGAGTAAACAATTGTCCAATAACTAGTAATACCTCCATGGATCTTACGATATATTGAGTATACTATAATATTTATTGTATTTTAATTATCCTACCCTTTCATTTGATACCCATGTCTAGGGGGTTGTGAAGAAAATGTTAATAGGCGTCTTGAGATGGCTGCCATGGATCCAACGGTATATTGAGTATACTATATTGCTTATTGCGTTATAATTATGATACTTATTTTATTCTACTTTCGCGGCGCTCGTTATACCGGAAGATATCGATGTAGAAGAAAGGCAATCGTTGGGGTCTATTGTGGAGTGTGCAATGGATTTGTGTCCACCTATTCGCAAACGGACGCAGCCATGGGTCCCGGATAGTTGTCTGGACCTCGTCGATCAGAGGAAGCGAATGAAACACGTCGACTTTGAGCAATACCGACGATTGAACAAAGAAGTTCGACAGAAAATGAAATCGGAACGAGAAGCGTACTGGAATAACGTTGCGGCCGACAAGGAAGAAGCGTCGTCGAGGTATGAGTACCGGACGCCGTACCAGACTATCCGCCGGTTAGGCGGCAAGACAACATCAACAAACGACAACATAAAAAATCGGATGGAACTTTTGTGACTTCTCCCCATGAGCGCAGGCAGCGGTGGAGAGAATTCTTCCACCAGCTGTACAGCCATGATCCGCCGCAAGGTCCAGCACCCGAACCGCCGATTATCGAACAGCCGACGAATCAGTTTCTTGATGCCGAACCGACAATTATCGCGGTGAAGACGGCAATAAAATCGCTGAAAAATGGAAAAGCGCCGGGAATAGATCAAGTAACCGCTGAAATAATCAAAGCCAGAGGTGATTTCTTATCACAACGACTTCATGTCCTCATAACATACATATGGCATTCGGATCGTGTCCCTTCGGCGTGGAAGAAAGCGATCGTTGTCCCAATTTTGAAGATAGGCAACAGTCGCGAATGCAAGAATTATCGCGGTATTAGCCTTCTTTCGATCGTTGGCAAAGTATTTACGAAAATTGTACAATCGAGGCTACAGAAACATCGAGAGCAAACGAGTCGGAAAGAACAAGCGGGATTTAGACTACATTGAGGATGCATTAATCAAATATTCGCAGTACGTCAGCTAATGGAAGAAAGAATTCGTTGCGGCAAACGAACTGTCGCCGTTTTCATCGATTTCAAATACCCTTGCGATTGCATCGATTGGAACAGCTTGTGTTGAGTCTTGGAAACCGAACACGTGCCATTGAGAATCATCCAACTTCTCCAAGTGTCGTACGATGGCTCAACCAGCAGCTTTCGTATTCGAAGCGACTTATCCGAGGAGTTCCCGATTCAAATGGGTTTTCGACAGGGAGACGTCACTTCGCCACTTCTCTTCAATGAAACGAACAAATACTACCATCAAAGATAGATATCCACTTCTAGCAGCCATTGCTGTAATTGATTCACCATTAATCTCAGCAGTTATTTATCTGTTGCTGAAAAGCGTCGTGATCCATCTCACAATTGGGGGTTTAATGCGTTTTTATTACTTAAGTTTTCGAACCCACCCTCAATGTCTTCAAAAAGGCAGAGAGATCTTTGTTATGAACAGCGAGTTGCGATGTCTTGGACGATTAAAACAAGATAACAAAAATTTTAGTAAATAAATAAAATTTTATTTATTGTTATGTTACAAAATACATCTGTGTACTTTTTAATAATAAATAAAACAAACATTTTTTTTAACTACATCTTAAGGTTAATATCTAACCTAGAAAACTATTCACGTTTGTTCTCTATTCGTTTTTAAATATATCTTAATAATTACTTATATAATAAAAATATATTTAAAAAAATAATAACTAGAAACAAAAATATTTCCATTTTAAAATTTTCTTGTGAAACATGTGTTCACATATAATCTCCCCCAAAAATACAAAATATATGTATTGTATATATATAGTAAAAATATTTTACTAAAGTACACCTACATTCATCTTCATTTTAATTTTTTTAATTTATAATTTAATTTAGCAGTCGACTATAAAAATGCAGCTTGAATGCTCCTTCTAGATTTGTTGCACGTTCCAAAGAATGTACTATGATGGATCAATGTTGTTATGTTTTAGTCCTCAAAACTAGGGGATTATATTTGGCTCCTGGAGGGCGCCAGTTGAGTACTTTGGTTTACAGACGCACCCGCTTTCAACGAGGACGTAATCTTGTCCGGTTAGAGTAACTGGTCCCAACGGGATAACCAAGAACAAGTATGGGACATAGGTTTGCGTGCATTCACCTCTGACAACGTCACATTCTGATGATCTAAATAAAAAGAAATGTAAGAATGTAAATATATGATTTTTTAATATTTTTAATTTTATTTCGTTGTAGATGAGAACTTTGCGAGATTTGGAGTATATTATCGACACATCTTGGACATAAGTTGTTTTACTTTGGCTAGTGACTGTTTGCTATACGAATGTAATTATCCAAGATCACAACGTCTGACCTGCTCAGATTTCCTTTTAATTGAGCTGAGCTGTTTAGCCAAGCCCAAGCTTAGTTAGATCCCAGTAACAAGTAAGCTCTATGCTCCAAAATAAACATTTTACTTTTCTTCTGTCTTAGGATTCACAAATGGGTTTCCTTCAATAGTTCAACCTGGTTAGTCCCACACATATGGGTCTCAAAAATATAATCCTTATTAATATTATAAATGCGAAAGTAACTCTGTCTGTCTTTCTGTCTGTCTGTCTGTTACTCTTTCATGTCTAAACCCCTGAACCGATCTTGATGAAATTTGTTACAGAGATATATTAGACCTTTGTCGCGAAAAAAAGGTTTGAAGAGGTTGAAATAGCAGTTGAAAGTTCGTATTGAAGTCCAAACAAATTAAAACATTGATATTAGCGGCGTTCCTTTTCTACTATTTAGTGCATGTGAGCAGAGCAGAAAAGGAACGCAAAATTTTCTGATTTGAGTAAAAGCGTAGACAAATTATTTGTCTATGGTAAAAGCTCACTTGAAATTTTTGACGTTACTTTAAACTTGACAAATAAAAAATTCTTAAAAGAAGAATTTGTGACACAATGGGGAGGAAATTAATGCGACAATTTCTAAAGTAAAACGAAAGATAATAATTTTTGATAATTATACGACTGAAGTTTTATTTATGGACGTTTTTATATGAGCAAATCAGCTCGATACAAATAAACGCCATCTAGCGGGTAATGGCGTAAGTGAAAATAATTCACAATAGACTCGAAGTGGCCGCTTTCCCCTAGCGGATTTCAATTGCGTAATTGCAAGACCTTTCTACTCGTTTATAAGAGCAAGTGTAGTTGCTAGTACGCAAGTGTAAAAAATAGTAAAAATTAGCAGAAAAGGAACGCAGCTAATGTTAAAACCTTAACTGACAGACTACACACAGCCCACACCGCTGCAGCTAAAGGGCTGGAACCTTGACAGTGCATAACGACATGGACATCCACTAACAAGCCATTTGTTGAAATTCCACCCCTAAGAGGGTGTAATGGGGTTAACCCAAACCGCTGGAGCTAAAGGGCTGAAACTTTGACAGTGCATCCCTATAATGACGTGGACATCCAGTAGGAAGCCATTTTTCGAAATTCATCCCCTAAGGGGGTGAAATGGGGTTAACTCAAACCGCTGGAGCTAAAGGGCTATTTTTCGAAACTTATCACCTAAAGGGGGAAATGGGGTTTAATAGGTTGTATGGGAAATTTTCCTTTAGTCAGATTTTTTTCGAACTTCGTATAAATACTATACACCATAAATAATGAAGCATGGCGTCACGGATTTTGCAGAATTTAACCCCTAAGGGGATGAAACAGGGTGAAAACAGTTGTTTGAGAAGTTATTTTATTTCAACTGATTTTCTTCGAACTTGGTATAAAAACTATATATAGCTAATATATAAAACTGTATACAGCATATATAATGAAACAATTTGTGAAACTCGAAACTGACTTTATCTAGGATTCGTTTGTTGCTGCTTCATAATTTCTTGCACCCACATGGACGAACACTCTTAACGAATGTTCGTCAAATCCTAAAATGTCACTTCTCTTGATGATATATACAGTGGCGGAAAAAAGTTTGGAAACATTGCTGATACAGGAATATATTTTATTATTTCTTAAAAAATACTTTATCCAAAGGAACAGTTAAAACAGAAAAATAAAAGCATGCCATTTAAAATCATTTATTTATTCAAAAACTCATACAAATGTTGTTCTTAATGTCAATTATTACATCAAATTAAAATAGCCTTCTAGATAAGTGTGGAAAAAAGTATGGAAACATGGCAGTTGAACTGTCAAATGTTACCGTTTTCACTCCCTTTGAAGTCGAAAATATCAAACCACAAATTTTTACTGAAAAGTGCTTTTCTTGGTAAAATTTTAACAAACCTAAAGTAATCATAGTTTCAAAATGCCTAAGTGTAAACTTTTTTCAACGGATTTCAAAGAAAAAATTATTCAAATGTATGAAACCGGAAAAAAACAAATTGAAATTTCACGAGATTTTCAATTACCACGAGGGACGATATCTAAAATAATAAAAAAATACAAAGAGAGGGGAAATATCGAAACAGCGCCCAAAACTGGGAGGCCCAGGAAAACGACTCAGCACGTGGATCGCATTATACTGCGAATTTCCAAGAAAAATCCCCGAAAAACAGCGACGGAAATTGATGCCGAATTAAAGGAGCAACGCGTTGCAGAAATAACGGACAGAACAGTTAGAAACCGGCTGAGAGAAGGTGGATTATTTGGACGATCACCAGTGAAGAAACCTCTTCCCAGTAAACCACGAATGCATACAAAATGAATTCACAATACATTTCAGAAATGAATGAAATGCATTACAGAAAGCATTTTGTAAGTAATACGGAATGCATTAAAAAACATTAGGCATGTCCTAGGATGAAATGCATTGCTTGTAATGCATTAACAATATATTTCATATAGAAATATGTAATGCATACATTATAAATTACAAATACATTTTATAAATGTTGCAAATGCATTACAAAAGACATTTCATAAAGCTAACAAAATGTATTGTATAGCATTAAGGATGCTCTAGGATGAAATGCATTGATTTTAAACGATTTGATTTATCTGCCTCGAAAGATTATCTTTACACAATTTGATATATGTATTAAATCTTAGGTAAAGAAAGTATAAAACATAATTATACTTTACTCACCCCGTTATAGTTGAAATACAATACTGGATAAAATGCGCACGGCACTTGGTGCAAACACTTACAAATGAGCAAAAATCTTCTACTAGCGGCGGAAAGTGCCTCGAAAAGATAACGGTGCTACTGCCTGATTTGATATATTCATACGAGTATGAATCCCCAGAATCCAAACATAATTTAATACATTGCTTGTAATGTATTTGTAAGGCACTTGTAAGCAGTCGCTGATTGATAGCTTTCAAATAGCTTACTTGTAATGTACGGCGAATGCATTTCTTTGTTCTATGCATTACATGTGGTTTGCTGGGTTCTATCGCGTGCTAATATTTCCAAGAGATTGCAATTTTCTAAAAATCATATTTCGTGGACAATGCAACAATGGAATACTGTTTTATGGAGCGATGAAAGTAAATTCCAGCTATTTAGAAGCGATGGGAAGAATTATGTTCGGAGACCCTTAAATCAAAGATACAATCCTCGATACCAAGTACCTACTGTTAAACACGGTGGTGGATCAATTATGGTGTGGGGCTGTTTTTCTCGAACTGGGGTTGGACCAATTTATCTGTTATCTAATTGAAAATACAATGGATCGTTTTCTTTATAAAAGTATTCTCCAAAATATAATGCTGCCTTATGCAGAAGAAGAAATGCCATTGAAATGGAATTTTCAACAGGATAACGATCCAAAACATTCGTCTCGGCTAGTGAAAGAATGGTTTGAGGAGCAAAAAATTTCTGTTTTGGAATGGCCTTCGCAATCACCGGATTTAAATCCGATTGAGCATTTATGGGAGTACTTAAAAAGACAACTCAAACAAAAAGTAACTAGAAATAAGCAACAACTTTTCGAGCAAATTGTTGAAGAATGGCGTAAAATTCCAGTGCAACTTTGTGCAAAATTAGTAGACTCTATGCCCAAAAGGTGTAAGGCAGTAATTGAGGCAAAAGGTCGAGCTACTAAATATTAACCAAAAAAAATTTCTGCTGTACAAAATTCCCACTTCCCCACCAAATAACCAATTTAATTGATATGTTTCCATACTTTTTTCCATGCTTATGTAGAAGACATTTTTAGTTGATGTAATAACTGAATTCCTAATAACATCTGTATGATTGTTTCAACAAATAAATGATTTAAAATGGCATGTTTTTATTTTTCAGTTTTAACTTTTCCTTTGGATAAATTATTTTTTAAGAAATAATAAAATGTATTCCTGTAACAAAAATGTTTCCAAACATTTTTCCGCCACTGTACATGCCAGAATCTATCTCTGCTTCAAAGCTTGCAGATTTGTTGAGCAGCAATTGTTTACTATATTTAATAAAAAAAAATACAATATATTAAACCTTTTCGTGGGATAATAACAGCTGACTTTTGGGAAAAAACACAGTGCCTAAATTTTTGCAGATTCGTCCTTTTTCAATTATATCTTTTTCGCTCCACGGACACTGCACATAAAAACTTTTTTTTATAAATAAATCTACCCCGAAAACATGAAAAGACCATTTAAACGACACAACTCTGAAATATGGATTGCAAGAATCCTCCATTTACCTCGAAGCTATTACGGCAGTTAAGTAATGCTACAACTAGAATTCCGTAGCTAGTGATTGCTTAAAATACAAGTCCAAAGTTGTAGAGTTCTTCTTCTTTTTAGAACTGTCAAGTGTAAACAACACAAAATGGCGGCTCATAAAACTTTTAGAATAAAACAAAAATTGGCAAAGAACTTGAATCAGAACAGACGACCAGTCCCTCAGTGGATTCGTCCTCGTACTGGAAATGCCAAGAGGAGACACTGAGACACTGGAGACGTACTAAGCTAAAGTTGTAAGCCACTTGACTGCAGTGTGGATGCATTCCCGACTGTTGCATTTTTTAAAAATTGGGACAGCGGTCGCTTTCTTCCACGCCGGCAGGACACGATCCGGATGTCATGTGTGGACATGACGTCGTTGTGACAAGACATCACCTCGGGCTTTGATCATCTCAGCGGTTACATGGTCTATTCCCGGCACTTTTCAATTTCTCAGCGATTTTATTGCCGTCTTCACCGCGATAATTTTCGGTTCGGTATCGAGAAACTGATTCGTCGGCTGTTTGATAATCGGCAGTCCTGGTGCTGGACCTTGTGGCGGATCGTGGTTGTACAACTGGTGGAAGAATTCTCTCCACCGGTGCAGGTCCATGGGGAGAAGTCACAAAAGTTCCATCCGATTTATTGACGTTGTCGTTTGTTGATGTTGTCTTGCCGCCTAATTGCCGGATTTTCTGATACAGTGTCCGGTACTCATGCCTCGACGCCGCTTCTTCCATGTCTGCCGCAACGTTATTCCAGTATGCTCCTCGTTCCGATTTCATTTTCTGTCGAACTTCTTTGTTCAATCGTCGGTATTACTCCAAGTCGAAGTGTTTCATTCGCTTCTGCTGATCGATGAGGTCCAGACAGCTGTGTCCGAGATCTATGGCTGTGTCCTTTTACGTATAGGTGGACACATCTCCATTCCACACCTCACGATAGACTCTAACAATTATCTTTCTTCTACAGCGATATGGTCTGGTATTGCGAGCGCCGCGAATTCGTTGGATAAAGCCATTTGAAACTCTCGCCCGACGGCCGGGTCCCGAAGGCACGCCCAATTCTTCTTGGCTGGTGGTGGCTCCGTTTTCTTCGTTCTTTGTAATGGCATCTGTAATTTCGCCCGAAGAAGATAATGGTCCGATCCGCAATCGGGCCCACGAATTGCCCGTACGTCTTTGAGCGTCTATCGGCATATTGCGTTGATCAAAATGTAATCTAACATCGCCGAGTCTTTACGGATGGATTTCGCCAGGTTAGTTGGTGTTTGAGCGGATGGCGGAAAATGCTGTTGCCAACGATCGAGTTGTTTGACGCTACAACTGAAAGCAGGCGTAAGCTTTTGTCGTTAATTATTCCGTGCCCGAATTGCACATCGTTCGTTCCCACCCGGTTCGATCTGCTCCTGAATGTGATATCGATTGGAATGCGATAACGCTGCTGGAAGCCCGTCAATCGACCTTAAAGCCGACGTCGGCCTCTCGTCTCAACCACCGGAATATTAAAGCGTCATCGTTTTGACGATTGCTGGCGGTACGATCGTCAAATGCCTCGGATCTGATAAGTCGTAATTCCAATAGCGCAGCAACTGATATTTTGCATTTCAATAAATCCATGGCTATGATTTCCTTTTGACTGACGTATGTCCTATTTGTACATTCCACGCGGCGAATTGAATTTCTATTTTCGGTGTGACTAATTTGGCCAGTAGCCCATTTCTCACCATAATTCCTAGCCCCCAACATTGGCGCATCGGCTGCCCCGGTTGCAGTAGTTTTATTTCGTGAATAGTTAGCTCGTGTATCCAGGCCGTTGTCACCTAGTTTTATCGGTTTTTCCCAATTCTGGTCAATTCGGCAGGTGGACACTCTGGAGTGTGACCAGACGAGTGACGACGGCCGAGTTCAAACATCATCTTGATCTGAACTACTTGACAGGCTGGTAGTAGTACAAAGCGTGACTCTTAATGGGGGTTTCCACATAAAAAATGCTTGTCTTGACCAGACTTTGGTTCACAGAAAACGATGAACTTCGAATTGTTGGTGAACAACTCGACTGTGGAACAATCTTCCGGCAAGAGTATTTCCTAACTAGTAGAACATACTAGAAATAAAAATTAAGACTCATTGCCTTTTGCTCGAACATCCCCTGTCTCCCAACCTATCTATCCTCTTCCATCTTTGAATTAAACTTACTTCTATTCTATTTGCATGATCCATGAAGTACAAAGGATGGTTCGTTAGCTAGAAATTTTTGCACCTAAAAAATACCAAATTAGCGCTAGCGTAATGGCACAGAATATAGTGATATAAGATTTATAAATGAAAGGAATTGAAAGACTCATAAATAAAAGATCGTTTTCGATAGTTGCAAGCTTCATATCCAGACATCAGCAAAGTAGATATGAAAATACAAGTAACTTCTAAAAAGTAAAACCGATTATAGAATAAGGATAAGAGTAAAATTAAAAAAAATTGAAGAAGTAAAATACAACGAGCTCCAAGTACGCTTAAAATCTTGATTTAGACAAAATTACAGTAATTAGCACGGAAATAGTGCCGCCACAGGCAATCTGAAGTCTTATGATCTAGTTTTTGCTCCGTACAGATCATGAACCTCATATTAAATGAAATTACAGTCTTCAACTGAGACGAGAGCAATAATAAAAAAGGTACGAAAAAAAAACAACATAGAAGATAAATCCGAAGAGTATTATTTTCGAATTAACAAATTACTGGTCCGGTTATAAACAAAAGTGTTTCCGTTGCTCTAATTATTGCGCGCTAAGACGCGGCGGCGTTGCCCCCGTGCTCGTCCTCATTTTTATTTTGTACGAAAACGAAACTAAAAATGAACTGAGCCGCAAAGCGCAGTCGCCGCCATTCACTAGTGAAAATATAGTCGTTGTTGGAACAAATGAAAATAATTGCAACACTCATTTCAGTTCCCTTTTGTTACGTTTCATTTTTCTCATCCCATATCACACAACAATACGCGATAATACGGGGCTTCCATTTTTTCTTTTTCTGCTTCTTAGGGATCAAACTGGATGCGAAATCTTGAAATCTAGAAACGTTGTTTTTTGTGTGTGTTTGATATATAGAAAAGCGATAAGAGCTCTTCTCAGAATGGCGTAGAGATACCTACAGCAAAAAAAGTAATTACAATCGTCTCGTCACGGAGGTTAATTGCTACGTGCAACAATTACGAGCAGAAGAAAAACGTTTTGAACGTTGTGAACGGGTCTGCGCGCACGGCTTAAAATGCACAACAGAATTGCGCGATAATAGTCGGCGTCTCTAAATGTAATAAAATGGATAATTATCAGGCAGTGATCTCTAGTGACGATCGATGATCTTCACTTTGGGAATGTCGACGATGCGGAATTTAGGTTGTGCGGCTGAACTGGCGCGCTGCGGGGCCGGGGCTTCCATCAGCAGCAGCATTTCTGGGATGTTTACATATAAAATAAAAGAGGCGGAGATAGGTGCCAAATTCTGAACTAGGGAGTCGTGAGGCCTGACCGCACTTGTTCAAGCTTATGGTCATTTTCTTTTATTGCACTTTTGTTCGACAAGAATGTAGATCAGTAAATCAGGAGAAGTTAAAAAAAAATTGTTGCAATGAAAGTCGCGCTTTCTTCTCGCATAGTCTCGCCAACTTGTTGTTGTTGTTCTGTTTCTTCAATGGTACTTACTCGCATACTTCAAAGACAACCTGTTGTAGCAAATCTGGAAACTTTTGGACTATTGTTACCGGCTGACCTGAGGTTAAGCTAACACCATACATCGGTGCTGTTGTATTATATCGGGTTTTGCAAAGGCGTGCCGGAGTACCACCGCATTGGCTCGGGGAATCATTCAAAGAACGACCTGAAAATGAAAAAGAAAATTAACTACAATTTATTCACATTTAAGCAAAATAATTGAATAATTACAAAACAAAAAATAATTTATTAATTAAAAACTGTAAAATTAATGAATGAATATTCGTGGAAAATGTTGAAGTGTTTAAAAAACCATTAACATATGTATGTATTATTTATTATAAGGAAAAAATTAATTGTACTGTTTGTGAAGTGGTCCGGAAGTGCTGTGCTGGAAAGATTAATGTCCCTCCCCGACAGTTCATCATATTCCCATGGAATGAATAAGAAAGAGAAAATTCATGCTTGATATCCAGATTATTAACCGAAACGGATTAATTCGTTAAGAACGGTGTGCCATATAAATGGGACAGGGCCCATTCAAAATTTTTTTTGGAAAAAGAGAGGAAAATGTCCAAGAGTAGTTAACTGGACTTTGTTAGCCCAGTTAGGAGTTTTGGCGGCAAATTAAACAATACTTTCTTCTGCACCAAATACTCCAGGAATGGAATTAATATTTGAGAAATGAATTACCTAATATTGCAAGGTTAGTATGTGTGATTCATTTAGAGGTACAAGCACATTACAAAGCTGAAAAGCTTTGTATTCGCTGATCAGACTCGAATCAACACACCTGCATTATTCACTGTTGGGGCTACCAGGGATCAGTGTTGCAAGATCAGGAGAATCTCCCCTAAATTTAGGGCAATTTTAGCTGGCCAGGGGAATATCAGGGGAGAAAACCCATCAAGGGAATTTCTAAGGGAATGCCAATATTACGTATGTATTCTTGATTTAATGGAGTCCATTTAGAAAATAATAGTTGTCCCACAGTAGATGAAAATAATCAACAGAAACTCGTTCAGTGAATTTCCATTTCGTAGCTACTTCACGGCGGTCGTATCGACTATGACAATGATTTCAATGAATTTAGTAAAAATTGCAACCCGATTATTTTGTTTTCGGTCAAAGAACGATACAGAGATTTTTGGATCAAACTAAAGGAACAAATGCCAAAAACGGTATCAAAGAATAGCTTTCGTTTAGAGAGAATCAACATTTTTTACTACCACAGCTTCAGCGCAGATAAAATCCGATATAAAAGATTTTGTCTCGGAATTCACAAATGTTTGCAGCGATATTGATGATATTGGTCTGCCTGGTCAAATCTGGTGCTTATGCCTTGGCAGACCAATTTTTAATTGTTGTTTTCGGACCGCAACTGACCTATCGATTAAGAGTTTCAACCTACAACCAAAATAGAGTTTGAACATATTTATACTAGAAAACACAGGTCGGCCGGGTCTGGGCCGGTGCCAAGTGCCTGGCAGACCACCTTTTATTAGTGTTGAATTACTACTGATTAGCCCCTGCTTGGTCATTGAGTCGTAACTGATAACTAAAAAATTGGTTTCCTAGAATGACTGGATTAGATCCTCTTTTCGTTTCGGGCCGATGTACTTTTGACAATTGAATTGTCACTGGAACTTTCAAATAACGCGAGAGCCTTTTTGCCACGCCGAAGTTTTATTTTAATTTATTGCTTATAACCGGATAACTCCTGACACAAAATTTTTTTAAGAACCCTCCCGGTCGGCCCCCGGACTAGAACAAATCCGGGGAGACTCGGAAGGACGGCAGTCCTAATCATAATCCAACACAATTCATTTAGTTTTGTAAGTATCTTCTTCTTCTTTTATAACCGGGGTCTAGTCCTGGCCTCTCGCAACAATTGTGTCATTCACAGCACAAGGGGTGTAACTCCACACTTCATAACACTAGATGTTGACTCCAACTCCAGAAGTGCACTACGGAGTCACACCATTCTTACATTGAACGACACAAATGTTGATCGTTCCGTAATAATTCTTTTTTCCGGGTGAGGTTATTAGCCTCACACCTACCTTACTTGGAAGGGACTAGCCGATCATATTAGCCTATCCTCTCTCATAGGATAGTTACCAGTGGCCACCGCTAGGTTATGATTGCACTTCCATCAGTCTGAAATAGTTGCGGCACGTGCATGTTATGCTACATGTTATTCCCCCTTTTCCACTGACGACTGACCACTCTTAGTAAGTATACGTTTAAAAAATTTAGGGGAGATGTAACAGGGCACTCAGGGGAAAAACGCACTAATGATCTGGCAGCACTGCCAGGGACGAATACGAATGAAGCCAAAGTCTCAAGACAGTGCCGTACCACTATGGACTAATATGTAAGCTCTCTGATTATTGCAAAGTTCACCCTTTTATTAACCAGAAGATGCACTGGCCAAGTTTCGAGAAATCCATGGAAAGAGCAATACGTAATGGTGCACTTATACCTCCAGCAACCAGGAATCTGACTGACAAAACTATACATTAAAGAAGAAGAACAGCATGGACTGTTACAGGAATGCAACGATTGACGCACTACAATCTCATACAAGCCGTATACTGATGAGACTAAAAGCTTCGTCGACAGTTCCGAGATAGGCAGAATCCGGAGATTGTAACTCTTAAGTCGGTTATGAAAAATCTCCAAAAGCTTTTAAAACAACAATACTCACAGTCTGTAAATCTGTAATGGAACAACAAGATACGTGCTATTCAAACTAATAGCGGGAGTATGCTCCCGCAGATAAATAAAATCTTTCGGAGCAAAACACATAACCGGCTGGATAAGTTACACTTACCTCGGACTCTGTCTAACGAAGAGCTTATGAGATCTGCTGGCAGCGACAATTGATTTTCTGGGGATTACCAAGGAATTTATTCCATGAAAACTTCTGTTCACGCGAATTCTGACCTTGAGAATAGCGCTTCGCTGAACCACTTTAGAATATCCAATGAAATCGAAGCTTGGAAAACCGAGAGTCGAGCAGCTCTCGAATTCAATGAAGATTGCCCAGCGAATGACATCGCAGAGGCACAAGCGAACTCCGGTTTCATTGAAAAAATCAAACTCATGCCAATTTTTCGTCAGTTAAACAGTAAGAAGTCCTCAGGTGTTGACGGTATGCCGATCATTGTCCTAAAGCATTTGCCCCTAATAGCCATCGAGATATACACCACTTTGTTTAACAATGCGTTAAACAATGCTCATTTTCCAAGCCATCGGAAACAGCAGTGATGTATCCGATTCCCAAAAAAAGGCAAAAACAAAAGTAACCCTGCATATCTTCGATCAATAAGTGTGCTTCCGAACATCAGCAAGGTGTCAACAGGTCAATATCTAAATGGGTTGAGGACAAGAAAATAATTCCTGAAAACCAGTTCGGATTTCGAGCGGGTCATGACACTATTCATGTCGGGTAGAAACTGGTATCAGACATACATATGAAAGGACAGTGTTCAGAAGCATGTCTGATTGACCTTGAGAAGGCCGTCTATACAGTATAGATCGAAGGTCTTCTCTATAAACTCTTCACAAACGGCATGAATGGACCCTAGCTATACATGATTTCAAAAAAGAAGTTCATCGTTAAAAGTGGGAACTTCACTTCAAGTAGGACAGTTAGGGGGCCTCGGTAGCCTAGGGAGTAAGCTACTATCCCAGAGGTCCCGGGTACGAGTCCCGGCCAGCCCCACGGGCCTTCGCCTTTTCCACTTTCCCACCTACATAACTTTCCTTCTTCTTCTTCCCTCTTTACATTCATGATTCCTCTTGTCATGACCTTCCTAAGCGTTTCCCCGCTCCACCAAAGTGCAACTCGTTTCAGGAGGCATAACACTCCAGCGAGTTGTTTCTCGATACCCCGATGTCAAAGTCGCAATTCGCCGATCTTGTTTAATATCTATACGAGTGACCTTATACGTTCACTGCACTGTGATTATTTACAGGACAGGGCCGAGGATTAAAGTAACCCAAACGCTCCTGCAACGTGATTTCGAAACAATCGAACGCTATAGTAATGATTGGAAGTTGAAGAGAAGATCAACTTTAGCAAATGCGAGTCGATTCTTTTCCGGACTACTCTAAACAGAGCTTCACGCGATGTGAAGAGGAACTGGAAAAACTTCAAAATTTCAAACAATGCTGGACAAGCATTGGAACACAAAACGGTAGTGAGATACCTTCATATTTCATATTTCAATAAGAATGTAGGAGTCGCTTTTGCCAAACCAAACAAGGCTTTCCACATGACAAAAAGGCTTTTTTTTATAGCAGACACCTAGAAAGTTCTTTGCGATAAGACCTATAGAGTGTGACAGCGAGGAAGGCCCAACCTCCAACAGCGAGGAAAACCCAACCTCCAAACCGGTTGTAGAGCTATTAATGAAGAAGGGGAATCTCTCCTGGTACACAGCTTGAAAACAGTTGCCCTTCACCTGACTTTGTTTTGTACGGCCTCTGTTAATAAGGTTCTCCTCCATGTTGTTCTAGGTGTTCCACCTCGACGGGTTCCTTGCGGATTCCTTGCAGGTTGATATCTCCATTAGCGAGACAGGCATGAATATCCGCGTAGTGGAGATCCTTAAAGAGGTCTTGCAATCCTCATTGCACGCCACGTGTTTTACTATCATGAGGCCTGACAAGGATGTTGCTTATTACTATAAAAAGAGTAAAAGCATTCTTGTCGTACCTCTGAGCTCACCTGAAGGTGATGTCTTATCACAATTCTGCGTCCTCATATCACACATATAATATAGTGAGGGGGGACCTCGGTGGTCTAGAGGTAAGGCGCCTGACTACTATCCCAGAGGTCCCGGGTTCGAAGCCCGGCCAGCCCCACGGTCCTTTGCCTTCTCCACTTTCCCACCCACATAACTTCCCTTCTTTCTTCTCCCCTCTTTACATTCCTGATTCCTCCTGTCATAGATTTCGCTAGTCCTTCCCCTCTCCAGCAAGCGCATGTCATCGGTTGGCTGATGAGATTCAACTCGTTTCAGGAGGCATAAACTCCAGCGAGTTGTTTGTCAAATGCCCTGATGCCAGAGTAGCGAAATGGTTGGAAGTAGGTAGAATAAAATATCGCGGCTAGGTTGTGATATGTCCTTCCTACTTCTCTCTTTCTTTCTATTCTCTATCTTCCGGCTAGAGCTGCTGTTCGACATTCTATACGAAAAAAATAGATTGTCGATTGTCGTACAAAGGGGCTTTCCCTAAGCCTTTAGTCTATCACATAAAAAAAAACATATGGAATTCGGATCATGTCCCGTCGGCGTGATCGTTGTCCCATTTTTGAAGAAAGGCGACAGTTGGTCCTTTCGATCATAGGCAAAGTATTTACGAAAATCATACAATGAAGGCTAAAAAAAACTTCGAGAGCAAACGAGCCGCAAAGAATAAGCACAATAACAAATATTCACTCTCCGTCAGCTAATGCAAGAAAAAATTCGTTGCAGAAAAGGAACTAACGTCATTTTCAACGATTTCAAAACTGCTTTCGAGTGCATTAATTGGAACAGCTTGTGGAGAGCCTTGAAACCGAACGCGTGCCATTGAAAATCATCCAACTTCTCCACGCGTCGTAGGATCGCTCAACCAGCAGCGTTCCTATTCGAAGCGACATATCCGAGGAATTCCCGATTCAAGCAGGTGCCCGACAAGGAGACGTCGCTTCGCCACTTCTCTTTACCGTTGTGATCGACGCTATTAGCATTCGATGGACGACGCCGAGTTCGGTACGACAATAACAACTTTATAACCGGCTTGATGTTCACCGACGATAGCACCGTCTTCCCGGGTTGAAAATCCAAGCAGAGAAGACCAAAGTGCTCACAACGGACGGATCCAAAGGCAGTGTTCACCTCGAAGGAACCCAAATCGAATAGGTTTCGATGTTCAAATATTTAGGATCATTGGTTGAGGAAACGAAAGTAGCATCGACGGCCGACGTTCACAGCCGCATGAGTCAGGCAACAGCAGCATTCGCCTCGTTCAAGTGGCGCATATGGAAACGAACAAATATTACCATCAAAATCAAATTACGGCTTTACCGAACATTGATCCTTTCGATTCTTCTTTATGGATCGGAAACGTGAACACTGCTCAAGCTGGACGTTCGAAGTCTTCCAAATGCGTCGTTTGAGGCAGATCCTCGGTGTCTCACTACGCGATCGCCTTCGGAACGAGACAGTTAGGATGCGATTGACAAACACTGATCGAAGAAAAAATACAAGAACGTCAACTACGGTGGTTTTGACATGTTTGCCGAATGGATGATAACCACTTGCTCACGTAAACTCCTCTGGCGCGACCGTCCCGCAGACTGGAGAATCCAGCGATCGGCATCGAAGAAAGCCTGGCTGAAGAATATCGAGGGCGACTTAAGGAATCAACGATTATCAGTTATCGAGGCTCGAGACATTGTCAAAAATCGTCAAGAATGGAAACGAATAGTGAACGGAGTTTGAGACCCAGCGGCACCGACATAAACGTATCCGTTGCGAGGTCGTACCGTTCGAAGCGCCAGCTAATGAATCAAAGAATAAGAAGGTGGCAGAATATCAATATATCCGTTCATTGCTTAAATAGAAGGTTGCATACAAAACCCCCGTTAAATCGACACACGACATTATTTATACACATTCCAGTCCTGGAATATTCTTGTACAAGAGCGGTATAAGAATGGCATGGCAGTATGTCTAGTGATTTTTCTCATTCTCGAAGTTAAAATTACCACTTGAGATGAGGCCATGAAAAAAATTCGCAAGGACCTGAAGGTCATTCCGCAATCAACCTAATGATAAGTGTACAGAGGATTGGGTCACAAACTGGCATAGTAGTTTTCTCACTTACTGTGACTATGTAACTCTGCATTAAGCTCTCAAACATTCGTGCTAGCAACGATAGCACATGTCAAACCGCAATCAACCATTTCATTCATCTCAATTCACCTTAATCCACAAGAAAGGTGTCGTGATCGCAATTTCGTAAAGGTGTTCCACAAAAAGATCAAACAACTCATTCTACTAATTCTTTCGTGCGTAACTTCCAATCTCTACCCAAGTCCTGACCCAGCGAAATCAATTTAAAACACGAATTATTTATACCAATTTCAATTCCAGACCATCATCCATTATTTCCACTGAGTCCCGATAGTCGTCTATCTCACGATTCCAAGTCATGATACCATCATCCATTGCCGCCATTAGTGGAGCCTCTTGCCACCACTTCCGAATGACCCAGATCAAGACTCTGACCTACAAATAGCCGGCCGCAATTTTCAGATGTGACCGATCCGCTCCATGGCGTCTACAACATCTTGGTGAGGTGCTGCTGCTGCGATGGCTGGACGGCGCGGTTTCGATCTTAGCTGGGCGTTGGACTCCGCGGAGGACCATGCTGCCGAGGATCGGTGATCTTGTGACGGCTTAAGAACCAAGCGGAGTAAAAATAAGAAATTATGAGAATTATGCAAATTATTGGCAATTGGTTGGGGCTTTTTTGGTTGTGGTCATTGGCAGATGAATGACCAGAGAAAATTATTTCCACTTCTTCGTGGTATGGAAGTGTAGCTGCTGGCTGGTTTGGGATTCTGCGGGGACCACAAAAGGTATAGGTGGAATTTTACGTCACCTCAACCAGATTTACCGTAAGCTGATATAAAGTTTTATGATGTGTATTCTGAAGATTCTGTGTTGGTGACCTTTATTCCAGAATTTGGAATGTGCGGATTTTAGTAGTAAAGCTGGAATTAGTTATGGGCTGTTGAGACGTGTGAAATTAAGGAGAATCATAATCAATATCTGCATTTGGAGTTTTATATCTTAATTTAACTTCTATTTATATTTATGTATGTATATTAGAATATTCACACATGGCTTCTCTCGCTGTCGTTGCGCGGGCGGATTAACTTTGGTCATAATCCAGGCTTATTCCAAATTATCCTAATACACTCTGTGCGAAAAATCAATGACGGACTTTTTGCAATTTCACTTCTTTCCTTCTCTCTTGTTGATTCGGCTTTCTCTATGACTAGTTGTTCAATAGTATATAGTAAAACGGTGAAGACACTGGCAGGGAAATGGATACGCGCCGCGCCGTCAAGAGTCGTCAACAAGTTAAACATATCGCCAACACACGTGCTCACGTATTTTGAACAGGTATGCGGCTTGAATTTCAATCAATTGACACAAATAACTGTAATCTCAGTCAGTTAGTTATGAATCCCGAGAAAAGTGTGTATAAGCGCAATAAAAATAAAAAATTAAAATTAATCACACACAATTTATGCACACGAAATATATTTTCATTTGCGAGATTAGTATTTTTAATGGGCAAGGATTTTTGAACGTGTAAAAACGGTTAACGCCGCCATGTTTTTTAATTCGTTTTATTTTCACTCGAGCGATTGTTTTCGCGAAACAATTTCACTTGGCAATATAATTGCCGACTTAAATCTAAGGAGAACACCATAAGTGGAATTTTTGAACAAACGAACGATTTGCCACCGTTTTGTGACTTGTTTTCCATTGCATTTGTTGTTTTCTTTATGGCTTGAGATTTTTTTTTGGAGATATCTGCATAAAGTTCTTGTTATTCAAGTTTCGTCCCAAAGTCACCGGAGTAGTGAAAGTTCTGCGCTTGGTCAGGTTCCAAAATATTTTCCTGGATTACCCTTGGCTTTCTAGACAACTTTCCATAAAACATTTTAAACATTTTATGCTACCACAAAATGAGGAATAAAATTTTGAGGAATTTCAAATTCTTTTAAGTTTTAAAAATGCGAACTGAAACGTGATGAGTTCTGTTGTCCTGAATTCGATTAGAGATGATCTTTTGTAATCGTGGGAAAGTGTTGGGATGAGTAATTTTTTTTTGCGTTTCAGGCAAGCTTCTTTTGTAAGTTTGAGTAGAAAGAAGGAATAGAGGACAGGATATATTAACCAGGGGTCGTTCATAAATTACGTGGGTTGATGGGAGCAAGATTTCATTAGAGATAACTGATAATTTGGACTCATTGCCCTCCTCTATCCCATTCGCTTTCCGCTTGTAGTGGGCACAATACTATCAAAACGAGCACTCACTCAACAAGCATTTCATTACGCTAAAATTTGGCGTGTGCCTTCTTGTACTTCTCTAAAAGCCTTTTCGCGGGTCCGTGTTACTTGGCTCGTACTCTGCACCATACGCCGAGTCGCGCGTTTAGCTAGCCGGTGGAGGCTAAACAATAGAGTAAACTTTTTTGTATAGGATTTACCCATATCTAAAGGCCCCAATTTACAACAAGTCTCCAGCAGGCAGTGGTCTGAAACTTTTCGCCTTGCGTCCAAGTATCACCATACACTCACCGGCTGCCAACTGTATTAGGCTTGCAGTTCAAGAAAGCTGTTAAAAATCGCATTTATCTTTAGTTCTTGACTGAAGATCTGAACTTCTATTCACTCTTGAGCCGTGAGCTTACGGCAAGAAATCACGCCGTATGCCCTGGGAACGGAAAGCAAGGCGCGAGCTAGGCTTAGAGCTATCCACCCTCGCGTTCGTACTTGTTCGCGGGTGTTCACGGCGTGACTCTGGAGCCGCCTTGAAGCTTTCATTGAGACTCCGAACATTTTTGCACTTGAATTAATAACCTGCTAAACTAAGCTGTGGTTTTCGCCTGTGTGTCTGTAGGGAATCATGAATTCACCTGCATGCCACGGCCTGTCAGGTGGATACCTGAAGTATTATCTCTCTGTTAGACTGAGTCAAGCTTGCTCATGCCGGCCGAATGGGAATGTACCCCCGAAGACGAATGAAACGAAAACGAAACCGTTTTGTTAAAATGCTAAATTGATATCGTCTTGTTTTCGTCTAAACAAACGATGACATATTTGTAATCGTTATTGCTTGTTGTGTGTCAGCGGTTTTGAGGTTAAAATGTAAGCTGGGATTATTAATTATTTTGATAGCTTTAATTTAATTTTGCATAATAGGTCAACAATAACACACCCAAGGCAGTACGTGATTATCGTTTCCAGAAGTGAGAAATATGTTTTCGTCTCGTCTCGTTTTTTCGTTTCGTTTCTTTATCGTCTTGACGTCGGGACTACAGGCCCTGGTCTGACAGGCCACTGCCTACTGGCGGCCTGTAAGTGAATTGGGGTCTTTAGTGGAGAAAAATGTTTTACTTAATTTAATCCAATTATTTCGCAGTTTTACACTGTTTCTTTAAAAAAAAAATTACGTGATTTTGCCGAAACCCCCTCTCCCCCACGTGAGATTTGGTGAGATTCGGCTCGACCCCCTCTACCCCCTAAACGCCTCACGTAATTAATGGACGACCTCCAAGAGTCTAGAGGGTGCTAAACGGGAAAGCATTTGAGCTCCTGGATGTTATATTAGTTCGAGAACAAATTTGCATGAACTCCACGGATTTAACAAAAATGAAAACAAAGCATTTTAGATAGTAGATATCCTCAATAGCAGCCGGCTGAGCCAGAGATGCAACTAGGAAATCCAATCCCACGATTTTGCAGGATCAGTAATGCGGGACTAGAAATGCGGGATCCGTCGGATTTGGGCAGTAGAATCACCTGTTATAAGAACCGGGACTTAATAGAGAAATACTAACATTAATGCAAAGTATTTTCATAAAAATAGATTTCGGCCCTCCGAACACAAGTTGACTGATTTGCAATTCCAGTTGCACACGCATCTGTTTCATGATCTTGCCCGTGTACGGAAGTGGGAATCCAGACACGGGTCGATAGAAACGAAACCGATTTGAAACTAGTTTGAACTGCTCGCGTGCGACTGAACTTGCCGGTCGGAAGCGATTTCAGTTGCATAGCTGCACTTAATCTGAACTACTTGACATTATTCTCAAACCCTAGTGACTATAAACTAACACCGATTGTTCCAAAATCAGTTGGGCTCATGTGTAGACAAAGATTTCATTGTGAAACCAGTTTGAAATTGGATCTATTTCATCGTCTTGCCTCACCCTCTTCTCTATAAACCGCCTTTGCAGCCGACTTTTTACGTGTTGTGTATACGTTCGTGTGGAACCAGGCTAAGCAATACAGCAATAACACAAAACCTTCTGAGTGTATTCATGTGCGTGTATCCGAACATGATCAATTACTGAGACTCCATGCAGAGTTTACCCTGGGTTAACGCAGAGTAACCGTCCATGGAAACGCGGGATGAGTAAAGTTTCGTTAAATTCAAGAAAACTCCGCGAAACACGTCTGTATATATGTTTGTTTAAGTGTAGTATAAATGTCAAGCTGCCCTACGCCTGCGATAGGAGATTCCCCACGTGCATTACTATGTTTCCACGAACCCAGGTAGAATTTTGGTTGAGTGAACAGAGCGTTTTCCCTCAAGTTAACGCGATGTTACTTTCATGACGGCTTTGTGTGAAAGTGACAGATAAATAATTTTACATTGCGTCGCCATTGGTATATGTGCAGCAAAGGATACTCAATCACACACACATTCAAAACCCGGCTTAACCGAACTCGGTTCGTTGAGTTTACTTAGATTTAACGAAACACTACTCAACTCCCGTTTCCATGGGTGCCTACTCTAAGAAAACCCAGGGTAGACTCTGCATGGAAACACAGTGCAGATGAACGTAAGGGGGAACTAAACAAGCTAGAGCGATGGCAAATATGTCAATGGAGAGGGGAAGGATGCCGAGAGAAGGGAAAGGGAATTTCAAGGTCGCAGGGTTACCACATTCGCGGCAATATAATCAGTCTCATTACTTAATTGTCACACATTTATTTAATCTCATGGCACAAGGAAATATCTTAGAATATCGTTAATAAAAATACTGAATAAAAGTGGCCCAAGAATGGAGCCTTGGGGGATTCCAGTAAAGTAGGTCACTTGAGGAACTTTAGACACCTAGTTTAACCACCTTTTGAGATTGGTTAGATAAGAACCTTTGCAAATGTTTACAACCAGAACGAACAAAATGTGCTTGTGAGAGCAGTTTTCTCAGAAGCAGGGCGTGATTGAAGGCTGTGATGTTTACGACAGCCAGATTGCCATATAATTATATGTTTAAGACGCTGGCAATACGCGATTATTTGAGTAGCTATCAGCTTTTCAAAAACCTTTGCCAGAAATGGAAGAATACTGATAGACCGAGGAAAAATAATCCTGCCCTCATAACACACTAGCTCGATTTTGACCAAAGCAGTGTGCATTTTATCCATCAACCCGATCACTTGGTGCACCTCGAGAGCTAATTCTATATGGCAAGCTGTGAAGTTGAATCATTGCTCATAGCTGGCTCTTTTTTCTTTTTCACATGTTGGAACCTTCTAGTATAATTTTTTTTGTTAAATCTTGATGAATCGCGCACACTTTCCTGCAAAGGACTACATGCGGCCGGCGGGCGAGCCTTGCACTAGCCGATCCGACCGAAGCGGAACTTTGGTATCCTAGTATTAAACGGTTAAGGAACAGATGTTATTCTTTTGAGTTAGGGATTAAGAAATCCGACATGGGTCTGTTGTATTGTAATGTGTCGGTTACCTGTGGTGGCAGCACAGAAGTTTCTTCAAGTCACCTGTTTCGAATTTTCCATTGAATTTTTCCATTTAAAACTCGTAACAAATGAGTTGAAACGACTTGTGTGCTACCACTTCTGCACGCATAAGAAGATTACCCATCGATTGTAATTATAGTATCCTTTTACCTGTCTGATCTCAATCAAATGAAATAGTGCTAGACTTAGTGAATAGAGTCGACAGGACTATCCTGCTTGAAATGTACAGTGGCTCTCAAAATTATTTGAACAGTTACAGAATAAATGAAGATTTTGCATTCTACACAAAGTTTACTGTAGATTTATGGGATTTTTGATGCATTATTATCTACTAAAATTTATTTTTTTTTGGACAGGACTATATTTAGTGATGAAAGTAAAGTTTTAGTTTGAAATTCAGGTGGCCGCTTATATGTATGGAGACAAGAAAATACAAAGCTGGAACTAAAAAACTTGATTCCAACTAAGAAGCAAGGAGAGAATACGTCATGGTTTGGGGTTGCATGGGAACAAATGGAGTTGGAACTTTGGTTTTCATCGATGGGATCATGGATAAATATATCTCGATATTTAAAAAAAAAACAATTTAAAATCATTTGCCGAAAAATTAAAAATCTCAGCTGTATGGAGGTTCCAGCAAGATGACGACCCCAAACATACCGGAAAATGGGAAATAGTCAAGAGATGGCTTATATATAATATTCCTCAGCAAGTCAAACGCTCAGTTACCGGCCCTCAACCCAATTGAAAATTTGTGGGCATATCTTGAAACCCAAATAAATAAAAGGGAAATAAAAAATAAAAGTGTATTGCAACCTGTTCTCCAAGAAGAATGGTCCAATATTGACCCTGAATATACAAGCAAGTTAGTAAGATTACTGAACCCTCTTCTAAAATGTGTCACCCAAGGAAAAGGTAGCAATACGAAGCATTAAATATCGAAATTGTCAAAAACATATTTAGTGTTCAAATAATTTTGTGACCCATGAATTTCTATCTTAATGTTATGTTGTACTTGAACTATATATTTATTTACATTTAATTTTTTCTTTCTTTTGAGAATAGTTTTATTAAAGATTTTATAGTAATAATACATCCATCAATCAGCGAATTCTTCATTTATTCGGTAGCTGTTCAAATAATTTTGAGAGCCACTGTATTTTGCAGCCATTTTGAATTTGATTCAATAATTTTTTTGGAAATAAAATAAAAAAGCACTGAAATTTTGGAGAAAATTGTAGATTTTTCGAAGTAGAACGAAAAACAAAAAAATAAATGGTTAAAAAAAATTTTTAAAAAAAATTCTTTTCATTAACTAAAAAATGTACTGAAAAGTAAAAAATAAAAAATATTTTAAAGAAAGCGTGAAATTTCAATTTTAATGAAAAAGTTAATTAAAAGAATGGCGCATTTTTCCTCAAAAATTGAAAATATAACTGTAAATCGCGTGAGATTTACAATAACCCTCAATTTTTTGCTTTGTTAATTTCAAATTCTAACAAAATTTTTTGATGAAAAATGCGCCATTCTTTTAATTAACTTTTTCATTAAAATTGAAATTTCACGCTTTCTTTAAAATATTTTTTATTTTTTACTTTTCAGTACATTTTTTAGTTAATGAAAAGAATTTTTTTTAAAAATTTTTTTTAACCATTTATTTTATTTTCTACTTTTTAGTTTATTATATGTATTCCGCCATTTTATGATGGCAATTCTATTAGATTTAAAATTACGTTACACAGTTTACTGTATTCATTTGATACCCATGTCGTGGGCTCGGTGGAACATAATTGCAAAAACGGCCGCCATCTCGGAACCGTCTTCTTGATTTTTTTACAAAAAGGTCAGATTGCATTTAGTACTTATACATGATGAGTTGAACTCAAGTTGAACCCAAGTCTAACTACATGTAAACGGGAGTCGAGTTGGGTTAAGGTTGACTGAACTCGACTCAGCTCTGCTACCTGGGTTTAGTTGAAATTATGCATACGGACATGAGTTCAGTATTTGAGTAGTTGAATTTAGTTGACAGCAGCATCTCTGTGTTTGTTTGTGATTTTTTGTAACGTGTATTGCTTCTTTATTATCAACTCACCCTTAACTCAACTATTCATCTCATCATTCATACACATTAACCACCCGAACTACGAGTGTGTGCAAAATTGGAAGTTGATCGGTTATATTTTCTACTTTTTAGTCTATTATAAGCTTTCCGCAATTTAGTGTTGGCCGCCATTTTGAATTTGGAATGACGCCACATAGCTTATTGTGTTCTACCTGTCATATCCTTTCATTTGATACCCATGTCAGAGGGCCGCGGAGCACAATTTCAAAAATCGGGCGCCATTTTGGAACCGCCATCTTGATATTTTTACAAAATGGCCAGATTGCATTGTCATCCAAACTAAACGTGTATGCAAAATTTCAGCTCTATCCGAAACCGGGAAGTGGGTCAAATTTAACTTCCAAGATTTGACGACAAACAGTGCAAGTTAAATAAATCGGGCGCCATTTTGGAACCGCCATCTTGATATTTTTACAAAATGGCCAGATTGCATTGTCATCCAAACTAAACGTGCATGCAAAATTTCAGCTCTATCCGAAACCGGGAAGTGGGTCAAATTTAACTTCCAAGATTTGACGACAAACAGTGTAAGTTAAATAAAAGAATTTAAAAAAGAGAAAGAAAGGAAATGGACAATTATTTGGTTGCAATGGAAAGGAGTGTGATTTTTTATGCAGATGCTTGAGCATGGATGCGGATAAATTTTAATTAAAACCTAGTGGATTCGAACAAACCGAAGGTCCAAGGTAGTTAAGTTTTCTATTGCGGTTGAATCACTGCAAATCTGAGCTTTTTAAAAGTGTTTTATTTCAAAGCACTTAAAGTGTTTTATTGTGACTTCACCCATAAGGTTAGGTTAGATATGGCTGAGCTTTTGGTTCAAGCCCACACACTTAGGCCAGAAGGATAGGCCCATTGTTATGCCACAGTGATCCCACTTTAAACCTGATGTTAAAATGTCGTTTCTTCGTTAAACCATTTCGAGAAAGTAATGAATCTTCTAAGTTGCGGGATCCCAAACTTCGAGATTTCCGCAAGGTTGCTTAGAAAGGGTTCACCAAATGTGGTTAACCTTATCCTGCTTAGGGCCGGGCAGTGACAGAGGAGATGTAGTACACTTTCCGCCTCGTCCAGGTTCTTACAGCTTCTGCAGAAATCGTAGGTCTCAAGACCTAAACGGGTCACATGCGTCCCTATCAGACAGCGTCCGGTCAACACTCCCACTATAACTGAGAGTTCTTGTCTCCCAAGGCTCAGTAATAAGATGGTTCGCCTGAGATCATAGGAGGGCCAGGTTAATTTGGCCAAAGTGCATTTATTAAGATCCCTCCAATGCTTTTTCGCTTGTGTGATTGTGTGTTGCTTGCATCGGAGTTTAAAGGAGGCCCAAGGCATACCAACTCTTTCCTTTTCTGGAAGGAGAGTAGCGGTCGTGCCTCTCCCAGCCAGTTCGTCAGCTTTACAATTTCCCTCTATATTTCGGTGACCGGGCACCCATACGAGGAGGGTCCTGAACTGCTGAGCCATCTCGTTAAGAGATCTGCGACTACGTTGGGCCTGTCACGTCCAAATAATGGATGACTCAAGGATACCAAAAAAAGCTCTCCACCTCCACTATATCGTCGAAAATGTCCCGAATGTCTTGAAAAATTCCGAAGACATGAGAAGATGATGAACGCATACTTTTGCTGCTGTAGCGTCAAAAATTGAGTGAACTTTCGATATATTTCAGGTCCACCCACGGATAAAAACATGGTGAGTCGAGATATTTTGATTTTCACAATTTAATACATGTCGGCTTGATCAATACGATCACGGCACCGAGCGATAAACAGATTTATAAGTCTTTACACGATAGTTGCCCGATAGTTGTAAAAAATAATGTACTGAACAATTGCTAATCGACGTAGAAATATATTGCACTTTCATAAAAGATTTATTTCAATAAAACGAGGTTGAAAATATAAATGGCTTTCAAGAGCGGTGATCGCGTGTGTACAAATTACCACAAAGTTATTCAAGCACAAGGAGACCTAGCGCATTTTTAAAATAAATTAATTAACAATATTTTAAGTTACAACAAGCAAAAACTCTCACTTGTTTATGCATTTCGAGTTTCTCCTCTGTTTCATGATAGGTTTAATACATATGTCGAAATTAATCCATGCTTCATTGTCAATTAAGATTCTGTGCAGAAACAAATCGGTTTCAGCACGTTTTTTTAGTGAACATAATTAAGGCACCATTGACAGATTGATAAACAGGGATTTACTCCTGTGGTCCATAGAAGGCTTCAAGCCTTATAAAACACCTGACCAGACGGAATTTATCCTGTCGAATTTCTGAATTGGCTCGCAGCCATCTATAGGAGTTCCCTTCGCCTAAGCTACATTCCAACACGAAGGTGGGCTTTCATACCAAAAGCCGGTAAAATCTCCTACCACAATCCAAAGGACTTGAGACCTATATGTCTCACATCCTTTCTCCTCAAGATACTAGAAAAACTTGTGGAAATTCATGTTAAGCAGAGCATTGATAGAAAACTGCTTTTCCCTCGCAGCATGCCTACACGAAATTTAAATCAGTAGACACTGCTCTCCACTCCCTGGTCATCAAAAGATTCCTTGAATTCAAGGAATTCACGTTGGTTGCTTTCTTAGATATTGAAGGTGCTTTCAACAATGTTGAACCTTCTGCGGTCACGGGCGCACTCTAGCGTCTGAATGTTGATGGGTGCTCCGGGTCCTTTATTGATCAGCTGCTGAGGTGCAGGGTCATAAAGTCTAGCCTGGGGCTTTCGAAAGAAGTCAGACGGCTGGAAGAGGCACACCACAAGGTGGGGTCTTATCGCCGCTCCTTTGGAATATAACAGTCAACAAAGTGCTGATAACTCTAAGAGAGTCTGGGTGCACCACGGTGGCCTATGCTGATGATATTGTGCTGTGGTGATCGGCAAGTACATCTCAACAATAAGAGATATAATGCAACATACTCTTGCTCATTGGGCTACTACTACAAAGAGTCCACGCGTTATTCCAGCCAAGACTGAAGTAGTGCTCTTTACAAAGAAGCATAGACTTCCTACTTTTGTTTCTTTAAGACCCTGCAATGAAACACTGCATCTAAAGGAGGATGCGAAATTTGTAGGTCTCGTACTCGATAGGAAACTACCGTGGAAGCCGAATCTTTTAGAAAGAGCCAATAAGGCCAAAACAACTCTCTTCTTATGCCAGAGAACGATCGGAGTCAATTGGGGCCTTAAACCCTGCATGGTCCACTGGCTGAATACAGCCGTAATCAGACCTATAATTATGCATGGTATATCGGTATGGTGGACTGCATTACAGAATATTACGTATCGTAAGATACTGGAAAGGGTCTGGAGAACAGCTGAGCTGTGTGTCAGTGGTGCAATGAGAAGCAGCCCAACAGCTACGCTGGATGTCTTATTGCACACACGCCGAGCAAATGGCAGCCTGGACGGGCGCCAGGACAAAGGCTTCTCTTAGATGGACTCCATATTCAAAGGGTCACTCATCCATCCTTAGGAGGTTCGCCACCTTGGACGGTTTCAATACCATCATATGGTGTTATCCCAACTGGGTCATTATGTATCTTCACAGATGGCTCAAAAATTGGGAACAGCGTAGGCTCTGGTATTTTCTCCGAGGCATTGAATATAGATACCTCTCTACGTCTACCCGACCACTGCAGAGCCTTCCAAGCGGAAGTCACTGCGATCTGGGAGGCTCTCGAATGGCTGAAGATAAATAAGGCTCATAAGAATATATGTATGTATTCTGTCGGATAGCCAAGCGGCCCTCTAGGCTCTTAATTCCGTCGTCACAACATCCACGACTCTTCTGAACTGCCGCAGGTCTCTGTGTGAGACTGCCACTCAGTTTGATATGTGTTGGGTTTCTGGACACAGTGGGATTAGCGAAACTGTAGGGCAGATGAGCTTTCTAGACAGGAAACCGAAGAGGAAAGGACACCCCACTTAACCCGAATGGGAATGCCCTTAGCCACCTACAAACTTGATGTGTGTAAAATCAGCTTAGCTCGAGCTGGGTTGAGATGGACCACAGCAACAGTGTGCCGCACTCTTCATGCAATGTGGCCAACTTTGGACGCAAAGCGTTCAAAATCTCTTGTTCAGTTGAACAAAAAGGAGATAAGCCATGTAGTAAAGGTGCTGACCGGTCACTGTCCCTTTGGCCCGCACGCCGAAAGATTAGGACATCCTCACAATGACTTATGCAGAAGTTGTGGTAATGAAGAAGAGGAAGAGACTGTCTCCCATTTTCTCTGTACCTGTCCTGCGAGGGCAAGGAAAAGAGGGACCTTCCTTGGCTCCCCCTTCCTTGATGGATTGAGCGTGCTGCAAAATATTGGTGTTCCTAACCTCTGTCGCTTTATCAGGCTCAAAATGGCCTGAAATGGCCTGAACTTTGTCCCAACACTAGAATGGCATCACAACGGGCCTAATGGGGTGCCTAAGTGGGCTCCCTAGTGGGGGCAGCCATTTCAACCTAACCTAACCTTCAGCGCGTTTAATATTTTAGGCCTTGATTACAACGTAAGCAGAGCGATATTGTGGGGCTTCAGATTTCAAAGGCTTGTTTTGGACAAGGGATGAGAGCGAAGATAGAAAACAAGACTTCTTGCGAAATTGCCGGGAGAGCTTTATGGGCTTGTAGCATGCGTCCTCGTGTATTTTGGTCTTTTTATAAAAAAAATGCTTTGAAAGGAATTTTAAACATCCGGACTTTTCGAAAATTTCCACACCTTTCACAAATCATAAAATACTTTAAAAAAACATATTCTCCACAATTCCAACTTACCATATCTTGATTTATGAACTGGTTCTGAATTCACTTCACTATATGCCCTCAGCAGTGCACTTTTCGTTACCTCAGGATCCAGTGTTGGTAGCTGACTTTGCCGCCCTCTCCTTGTCGATCCATTCCAATTAGAAAACGTTCTTGCTACTGCTGCACTAAAAGAATAAAAATTAAAAGTTTCTTTCATTCAAAAGTTCGCCACCAAAATGAAAGTGTTCAATAAAATATTTATATACCTTGGGTAGGGTGCGTTATTTGGTCCTAAGCAATTTGTCGAATCTAGTAGAGCATCACCCGAAAGATATTTTAATCCTGTACTACCGCTACATTTTTCTTGTGTATAACTTGACCATAGGGCTGCATTTGTTATGTGTTTGTGTAGTGTGATAAAAAATATTGCTGATAATATCTGAAAATTTCATTTTGATTAGTTGATTTGAAGATTGTTTAAAAGCACAATAAAAAATATCTTATGCATAGTAAGAACAAATTTTAACTGTTACTTCAATATATTTAACAAAACCTACAATACTGTTTCCCCCTTTCAGTGGAAGCTTTCGATCTATCGACTGATCGATCTGTCAACAAAGTCTGTCAAAGTAACTGATGATTTACGGCGAACGAGCTCTTTTCAGATTAGTTTTTCCTGGATAGGACTTATGCCTGTGCTTTCTTAAAGCGCTTCTTTTGCCCAAAGCAAAGGTGAACTTGAGAAATTCCAGTTTGCATAGACTGAGTTGCAACCCCAGTTTCAAAAACTGGTTTCACAATAATGATGCGCACAACCAGTTTTCAATCAACGTGAAACCTTTTTCCACACACGAACGCAACTCTTTTTGGATCAGTCGGTGATCTGTACCCACATAGTTTTTAGCCACGAAGATTTGGCAATACATATGTTAAATAGTTAAAATGTTAAATGTGTTACCACGCAAACTAGTTTCAAATTGGTCTCGGATTCGAACTGCCGTACATGGAAACTCGTTTGCGGAGGATCTAAATTTGCCATGGTAGACTCAGCGATCGTCCAAAAATTATCGCAGTTAATGCGTTTGAGTACAGCATGTACATAAGATTACTCTCCGCTATTCTGCAAAGAAGATAGCTCCATAAGAAACTATCATGCATCGAACCATCTGCTCATTTTTCATTTGACGGAAAATGACGCAATGAAGAAGGATTTCCTGGTGAAGCCAAGACTGGGCCTTCCATTGACTTTCATCCTCAATTTGGACACTGATGCGAAAAGGGGCCGATTGTAGATAACAAACGACGCAGGCCTAGACGTATGAGACATAAATATTAATGTAGTGCCGTTATGATAGAGTTAAGCCTACGCGGGTCCACTTTTCTAAGAAGGCAAATTTCTACAACAATTTATTAAATACAAGGAGGCGGCTTTCAATAAAAAGTCATCTTCGTCGTGCTCGTGGGCCACAATTTAAGCTCGATAAGCCCTCTGGAGGTAATAGCTGATATTTTGTTCTGAAATGTTTCAATAATCGCTACGAATGCCGTCTATTTATTCCCAGTTGTAGTGTCCGGTGCAATGTTTGAGGGATCTTTTGTCCATTTATAGTAGTAATCGAAATTAGCAACAGGGAACGGCCACGTCTGCTATTATTCCGTGTTGAGTCGAAGTGATCGGCTAAAAGCCGTGTTGTTTGCTTAGTTGAGGCCAATAAATTGACGAAGGAATTCACATTTGTCAACACATTAAGCCTAACTACAATGGTCTTAAGACGGCTTAAGATGCCTCGTCAAATTCTCTTAAGACTGGCTGGCAAACGAACACTTAGCAGCTCTGCTAGCAAGTCCTAATCGCAAGTCCTTACGGTGCCCCTTAGGTATTTCTTCGGAAGGCTAACGGGAGACGGTCGACAGGAGCTAACGGGAGAATGGTGAGTTCTTTGCGCCACGAAACGGAGTTTTAAATAGGTTGGGCTGAGGGTTAGTAATCCACTCCAAGAAAAACGCCATTGTTACGAATCGGCAAACAATGCCTCGGAACCGTATGGACAACACGACGACGACCTTTGCTTTTCGAACCGAATTGGAACATGGAATGAGAGTACACTGCTTGCTGATGGACGGCTGGATGTAGTCCTCAACGAGAGTAACCGCTATAAAATCAAAGTCATGGGACTCAGAGAGGCCAGATGGCCCGATACGGGAACATAATCTGCCCAAACGGTGAGTCCGGTTTATATTCTGGCAGAAATGAAATTTAAAGTCGTATGAATGGTGTTGGCGTAATACTCACCAAAGAAGCCAGGTCCAGCCTCAGTAGCTGAGAGGATTATTAGAGGACGATGACAGCAAAGACGAGTTCTATATGCGACTGAATTAGGTTTTGACATGAATATGTCTTATCCCTGGGGTCTATTTAAAAGAATGTGCCGAACAAAAATCGTTACCATGACTCATTACTGAGTTTGGGGGCTGAGTTGGGATCTAGTTTAGGTATGTAGAGGAGGGCGTAGTGGGGATAGCAGTGGGCCTAACTAAGGCTGACACTAGTGAGTCATTAACGATGACTCACTCTATGGCATGATATTGGCTGCGCCTGGGCGGTAATTATGCGCAGATGTATGCACGTGGTCTCAAATCATCAGCATTTATTTATCATTCACTGCATTTTTAATAGTTTCATCACGTAGTGGTTTCCACTTTTGAGCACGAATACTGTGTAAGTATTTTTTAAAAAAAGTTGTGTGATGTGGATTTGTTGATCGTTGTTGTATGTTTGTATGTATATGTTTGTATGTATATAGTGTATATAACAGATCGAAAAAAAACATAAAACCATTTAAATCTTTCGTTTCAATTGTTATATAAGAAATATTCATGTCCACTGTGCCATCGAGAAGCCATGGCACTCTTTTTAATTTGTTTTCACTCTATTCCAAGGGGATACATTATAGTTTTAATGGGAGACCTAAACGCACAGATCGGCCCCAACAACACCGGCCTTGAACATACAATTGAAAATCAAAGCATAGGCCAGGCCACTAATGCTGTACATGCTAACGGCGACCGACGAATCGCTTTCTAAAGAGATTGTCAAAAACGAATAGAATACACGGCTTTTGTATGAAGGTGCACAATCTACAGACCACTGCGATGGCGACGACGCCAAGCCCGACGATTGAATTAATCTAATTTCTATTTCGTAGCCGTCGCTTGTCAAAGTTGCTGTGGCATGTCAAAGTTGCTGTTCTCATTCTCGGCTGTCCTAGATGGTCACTGCAATGTGTGTTAATTCGTGTAGCCGTCGCTTTTAGTGTGTGCATCCAACAAATTTCGTCGGGCCATTCGTCGGGCCATTCGAACGCAGGAGGGCCCTAAAAAATAACGTAAACTCTACAAGCGACCCGGATAGACGTCACCAACTTGAACGGGAGTACTCTCAATTACACCGAGAGGTAAAGAGAAGTGTCCGGCGTGATAAAAGGCAGCAGATAAACGAGCTCGCAGAAAAAGCGGAAAACGCGGCAAACACAGGCAACAGTAAAGTGCTGTACCAAATTACTAAACAGCTCTCGGGAAAGCACTCTACTAAAAAGCATGCCGTTAAGAGTGCGGATGGAAGGCTGCTGTGCAGCGACGAGGAGCAGCTCCAAAGATGGAGAGATTATTTCTTCGCCGCCCTGAATGGCTCACTCACACAGGAACCTCAGGAAAACAGCAACAATGCACAGCCGATAAGAATCAACACCCGGGCCCCATCCAAGACGGAAATAGTAACCGCAATTCATGCGATGGCCAATGGTAAAGCAGCTGGAAAAGATGGCATCCCGCCAGAATTGTTGAAAGCCGACTCAAGCCTCATAGCAGATGCGCTTCAGCCAATCCTCGAATTAGCATGGAACACCTGTACCTTTCCGGAGGATTGGACGGAAGGTATCATAGTCAAAATACCCAAAAAGGGGGATCTAACAATATGCGACAACTGGAGAGGCATCTGTCTATTATCTACTGTGGGTAAAATCTTGTCCCACACTATACTATCAAGAATAAGAGAGGCAGTAGATCAAACGCTTAGAAGGCAGCAGGCCGGATTCAGGAAGGGCCGTTCATGTATAGATCACATCAACACCTTAAGAATAATAGTGGAACAGTCTACTGAATTCCGATCCCCCCTTTACCTTGCTTTCGTAGATTATGAGAAAGCGTTCGACTCGGTTAATAGGAGCTTTATATGGCAGGCATTACGGCGACGTGGACTGCCGGATAAGATAATAGAATTGATAAAAGCCCTATACAACAATTCCAAATGCAGAGTTCTCCATAACGGAAAATTATCCGACAGCTTTGAGGTGAGTTCAGGAGTACGACAAGGATGCTTACTATCCCCATTACTATTTCTTATAGTAATAAATGACATTCTTGTTGGCGCTCTAGATAGTAGAACAGGCGGCATACAGTGGGGTTTGCTAGATCGCCTTAAGGACCTTGACTACGCAGATGATATCTGTTTGCTGGCCCACAGACATCAGGAGCTAAAAAACATGTTAAACAATTTGGCAACAGAAAGTAGTCTAGCAGGCTTAAGGCTGAATCCGAATAAAACCAAAGAAATGCGGATAAATGCAAACACACTTGAACGAACTGCGCTGAATAACCGTGACGTGGAACTGGTAGATAAATTCTGCTACCTCGGTAGTATTATTACCGAAAATGGTGGTGCAGAAGAAGACGTCAGTTCCAGAATAAATAAAGCACGAAGCGCATATGCATGCTTGTTCCGCATATGGAGATCAACGGAGATCTCAACCAACACCAAATTGCGGCTGTTCAACTCCAACGTTAAGGCAGTTCTTTTATACGGTTGCGAAACATGGAAAGTCACCCAATTCATCACAGGGCGCCTACAAGTCTTCACAAACAGATGCCTACGTCGTATCCTAAAAATCCGCTGGCAAGATAGAATTTCAAATGAAGAGCTATGGCGCCGTGCCGGCCAAGAAAGGATAGACGACCAAATCAGGCGAAGGAAATGGAATTGGGTTGGCCACACCTTGCGACGCGATAACGAAAATCTAGCCAAACAGGCCCTTGACTGGAACCCGCAAGGATCCCGTCGAGTTGGAAGACCTAGAACAACGTGGAGGAGAACCCTACTAGGAGAGGCCGCAACTACTGGGAGATCCTGGTCAGAGCTAGGAGCTGTCGCGCAAAACAGAGTCCGCTGGAGGGCAACTGTTTCCGCCCTATGTCCCACGAGGGATTAAGGGGCACATAGATAGATAGACATAGATTCGCCGCGGCCGAGGAAAATATTTTCGCCGTCGCCCTTAGCATGCATGTTTACAGCAAACAGCAACAGTGAGCTTTTCGTTGACTTCTGTAGCTCCCACCCCTCACTCCCAGCACTTGTACCCCATCTTTTCGTGCACTCAACAAGATAGCAATTTGTTTCTAAATAGAACTACTCGGCTGGGTAATAAACTTTCGCAGTCAGAGCTCCTACAACACCCAAGAGTTCAAATGCAGAGTTCATCGCCACCCTTTTCATAGTCACTACCCCCCCCCCCCCCCCTTCACCAACCATCATAGCCCTCAACCTATTCTCCCCCGTACTAACCTTGCTGCTAGACATTGCACCATGATGACAAACGGCATGACGGACTGGTAGTACAAAGGGTGATTCCTGAACTTAGCACTGCCACATAAAAAAATTAGATAGTACAGAGAAGTATGCTAGAACTGTCAATGCCAATATTCGGTGTTACTCGACAAACTCCCATCTAATACTGGAGCGCTGACTCATTGAACAGGAAATGGATTCCTCGGCGACACGACCCTGATCAAGTAAGCGCGGTAAGTGCGTAGGTACTAAATTACCACTAATGGAGGATCATTCTTACAGTTCTTTTTCCTTGGGTTACAAGTCCTGCATTGCATTTTCGAAGCCCTACAACATTCAAGAGTTCAAACGCGGACTTCAATGCTATCTCCTTCAACGCCCTAACTCCTCATCCCGTGGTGGCCTCTTCAAAAACTCTGCCATAGAAGTTCCATCCGAACTAACTCATCGTAACCATGGTTCGTTTCATTAATTTTTTTATTTAATTTAAAACAGGTTCAATTCATTTACCCTTCCATTTCGATGGAGCATGTTTGTATAGTTCATTTTAAAATTATTATTTAAAAGCAATTTAAAAAATCCCACTGAAAAGTGGAGTAGTGGTGACGCATTTAAGAAAGTTTACGGAAATCAGTCACCAAAACCGAAAGTAAGTTTTTGAATTACTAAACTGATTCAGGGGAGTCAGGGAGAAAGGGAAGACCATCCCCCTCAATCAATGAAGACATGTCCGCTAAAGTTCAAGGAAAGTAAGATGAAGTTTTGCAAATTTGTATAACGAAGACAGTCAAAAATGTAAACATCTTTTATGGATTAGTTTATGAGATTTTGACGGATTATTTGCGACATTTACACCTTTCAGAAAGATGGATCCAAAGAGCATACGTATTTGTTTTGTTTATAGAAAAAATGTTCGCATTGGAACTGGGTCAGTATGATTCCGAGTATTCGTACTAACAATCAAAAGAATTATTGCCAAAATCCAAGCCGGAAAGGTCGGTTTGCTATTCTCATAGACTGGAGAAAAAGCAAGTTATTTGGGGGCATTAACAAATTTAAAGTTAAGATTATTAAAAAATGACCTGGAAATTGTCGGGATGCTTTTTTGGCCATTTGGAATACCATTCCATCGCAGATATTCGGTTAATGTTAAGGTGTTCTGAAGAGCCGTTAGTTTCACTGTGCACTGAAACGGAATGAAGATTGCAGGTTTTATTAGAGATAAGACAGTATTTCGTTTAGGAAGCCTTAAATGTAGAAAGTTAGGGGGCCTCGGTAGCCTAGGGAGTAAGGCGACTGGTTACTGTCCCAGAGGTCCCGGGTTCGAATCCCGGCCAGCCCTACGGTCCTTCGCCTTTTCCACTTCCCCACCTACATAACTTTCCTTGTTTCTTCTTCCCTCTTTACATTCCTGATTCCTCCTGTCATAGCCTTCCTAAGCCCTTCCGCGCTCTACCAAAGCGCATGCCATCGGTTGGTTGAGCACTCCAGCGAGTTGTTTCTCGATACCCCGATGAAAAAGTCGCGATAGTAATGGTTGGGAGTAGGTATCATCGTAGTTGTAATAATGTATCAGATCACGTGTAAAAATATTAAGCCGCTGACTGCTATGAGTCATCGAGCGCATGAGTGTAAAGTTCATAGTTTAGGCAAAATAGTACTTCTGCGAAAAAGGAATGCCAGCTTATGCGCGATATAAAAACATTAATTTCTATCGTTTAACGATAAAATCTATGGAAGTGTACTATGTCGGTGATCAAGCAAGGTATATGTTGATTCTTATATAATTTTGTATTATATTATAAGTTCATTGGTATATGATACAGGGCTTGAAATTTGTGGTAGTGTGTATTTATTTGTAGGGTTTTTTTAAATGACATTTTCTCTAAAACGCGCAAAGTTCCTTTGCTAATTTTTTCGATTAACTAATATACATACAAAGCCTTCCTTTTATAATAAAAAAAGAATCAAAAATAGAACTTCTTCTATTCAGTCTCAAGCCTACTCGAATTCACGCCGTATCCAGTCGTATATGTAGGCCATGAACATTTTTGCACTTGAATTAACAGCCTGCTATGCTAATCTGTCGTCTTTGCTAGTGTGTCTGTATTGAGTCATGACGTCACCTGCAAGCCACGGCCTATCAGGCGGATACCTGAAGTCCTCATCCCTCAGTCAGACTGAGTATTGTGTGGCCTTCATCGGGCTGTGCCTGTCGACCTGGCCTGCCGGCGGCCTGTAAGTAAATGGGGGTCTTTCGTTGAGAAACATATTTTACTTACTTCCAAACAGTTTTCTCTAAATTTACATTGTTTCTTGAGGAAAAAAATTACGTGATATTTGGCGAGACCCCCTCTCCCTACGTGAGATTTGGTGAGATTCGACTGGACCCCCCCCCCCCCCTGAAGGCCTCACGTAATTTATGGACGATCCCTTTTTAGTTAACAATCAATTTTTATAGGGACAAATAACGCAAGAACATTTTTAGAAATAAGCGGATTATTCATCTGCGTTTGGTTCTGGATTTAGTTTTGTTAAAAAATAAATATGTCCTACAACCTTCAACAAACCAAAAAATACTGCAAACTCTTCCTTATTTAATAATTCAATCATAATAAGCATTTGCTGTGAAGATTCTCCACCTGAATATTTTACCGAAAAAAGTCTCCATAAGTGTAAAGCAGAACACGACCAAAACCCTGCCCCAAGGCTAGTAACCTTTAGCAAATATTATCTCCTGCCTTTATCCAGCACCATGTAACATAAGATAATAATGATATTTGATAGCAAATGAGATGTTGAGAGCTTAATTTCAGGTGATTGAACAAAATTTAAGAACTGGAACGAATCAGAAATGATGGTGCATAAGTAAGGCCCAAGAAAATTGCTTGGCTTAATTGCATGAAATAACGTAGGAGATTTTAAATTTTAAAACCAGCTATTACTTAGCATAAATTCCCGATTAGTTCTAACATATTGCCATTTCTCTGCAGCCACCACACACTAGAGATTAGTTCTGTTCGGCTCCGAGGCCGGGGTTTCACTTGCTGTAGTAGCAGGCGTAAAAAGTGAAACATAAGAAAAAAATGTGGATCAGTTGAGAATTTATCTTGAATTTTCAGTATGCGCAAAAGTGAGCAACAAGTCAAAGTGTTAACAAAAGACCAAGTCAATGCCCTCCAAGTCCATCGCAGTTAACTTCTTGGAGGCTGAGGAATTCTTCCAGTTTTTAGCAACTTGCTTAACAGTATAAAATCAGGTCTCCATACACACAGCTTGTCTGTCACTATACCTGCCGGCTGCTTAATTGTTTGAGTTCACGCACTTTAAGGTTTAGCCCAAGGTTTAAGTGCAATAAAAATCATAACATTTAATTTATTTTTTTTCTCTCTCTTTTTTTTTAAATATATGTGCTGCGGTCACAGGCTGCACTTCATCTTAGCGCAAAAATTTACTATATATATATATACATATGTATATGGAAGCATTATAGAAGCATTATGGAAGCATTATGGAAACTACAACTATGCTGCAAGCAGGTAAAATTTATTTTATTGGCAAGGTGCTTTTGTAGGCCAAAGGAGTATATACATTATATATCCATCCTCACCTTGGTGGAAAGAAGTGAAGAAACGGAAATGCAATTGCAGAGGAGCCCTCGAGGGGCCCCAGAGAGCGCGATCTTTTGGTCTTGGTGATGTTCGCGCATCTTTTATGCTCATGTAGATAGCAGTTTTGTGAAGGCTAACGCAACCTGTTTGCCGGTAATCTTGTACAAGTTCATGGTCCACGATTTGCGACAGTCTTATTGCATCGATCGTTGCCTTTTTTTCTTTTGCAGTATGTATGCCACAGCCAGGTTGGTGTTTGGTGTACGTGTTGCAAATGGGAATATGGGATTCGATGGGTTTTAAGTGTTATTAGTGGATTTATAATGTTAAATTATTTACATTCATAAATCGTATTCTAACAATTAATTTCAATTATTATTGATACTGCAATTCAATTATACCCTTTTTAACAGGAAATATTTTATTAGAATTACATTGCCACAAAGCATAAACATTGAAAAGCCTTTTACTGTCAATTAACTTACTACAAAATCCACACATTTTCAAAGAAAATTGGCAAATCTTATTTATGACTTAGTAATTACCACGGTAGATAAAAATGTTCATTAATTCAGAGAATTTTAAATCTGCACCTTCTTAAGTTTCAAAAATTATAAATCACGTCAAATGAAAATTCCATCCCTTATCCTGGATCCTTTTATTCAATGATGCAGGAATGAATGTGGAGGCGTGTACTTGGGTTATATTTAGATTTAAAAATTCAAATTACTTGGTATATCTCGTTTACTAACAAGACCGTAGGCGTACCTAGAAAAATTGTTGGTGTTGGGTGTATAAATAATTACCTGCAATAACTCACTTACTCGTTACTCGTCAGCCATCAGCGAAAGTGAGATTTATGATAACTTTCAAACGATCAACATTGTTTTGAAAGAGAGGAAATGATATTATGATCGGGCTATTCCCCTCCAGCTAAAACTGCCGAGAGATTAATATCCTCATCCTTACACACCTTTTATTTTAGAAATTAAGACAAGATTCAAGGATCTGATTGAATGACGACTATTGTAAAGAAAATGGGTTAAAAATACTATTATAGTCCGAGGAAATTAGCATTTTAAGGAGACTAAACTCCAAAATAGCTGTAAATCGGTCCTCCTGGGGCCTTTTTAAGAAACAAATTCGAAATCAAAACATGGCCATTGGAGAAATCGCGTTTCCCCGTGTTTTCCTTGTATCTCGGTTTTTATAGGTCGTATAAACCCCTTGCGAGGCCCCAAAATGTTGACAATGAAATTCTCTACAACTTTAGTTCTTACAAAAATGCTGACCCGATTAATCCTTTGAAAGTTATTCAAGGTCAAAGCTAACAAAAATCACTTTTTGGCCCCATTTTCACTCACAAACTGGTATTTAAAAAAAAGAATTTAATCAGTCAATACGTATCGTTATTGCCTACACAAAAAGCCCCTCCTGTCACTTTTTCGAAAAACTTAACCTTTTCGAAGTTATTCAAATCACTCAAAACTGCTTTTTTTGAAAATTGTATTTTAGGCAAAAAAAATTTTCATATACTTATACCCAACATTGTTGCTTCCATCCAGCATTTCGTGCGTGGTTGCAGTCACGTAGTTGGTAACCGAGCGTAACATGTGACAACAACTACCCTCTGTTTGTATATTGCTTTTATTTTATAGATTGTCGTTCAAATATAATAGATCTTGCCCCTAATAGAGGAAGAATATGGGGTGCACTTCGGTATTTCAATATTGAATAATTCTGACATTTTTAGGCCGGTTTCGACAAATGAGCAAGGTTTATTTAGGACTACCAAAAACCCGCGTGCGTTGCAACGCCTTTAAATAAAAAAAAGAATTATGTGTGTACAGTCCGCGGCAGGAAGAAGGAGTAGGTAATGAAAAAAGAAGAAATCTGCAAAAATTTATTTTTAAAACATAAAAACAGAAACTGCGTATCAGCCCCGACACGTGACTAGAGTTTATTCTTGAAAAACAATTGTCTCAAAATATATACAATAGGCGAAGGAAGTAAATGAATTTATATATTTATTTATATTGATTTGATAAAATATATTTCATAAATTTTATTTTCTACTTTTTAGTCTATTATACGACTTCCGCAATTCTGTGTTGGCCGCCATTTTGAATTTGGAGTTAAGCCATACACCTAACTGTTATCATGCCCTTCCATTTGATACCCATATCGGTGGTTCGGGGAACAAAATAGCAAAAAGCGGTTGTCATTTTGGAAACACCATCTTTATTTTTTTACAAAATGGCCACATTGCATTGTCAAGCAAATTATGCATTTGTACAAAATTTGAAGTTGATCAGTTTCAAATTCAAATTTTCTACGATGTACATTACCCGAATTATAAGATTTAGATTAGAACGTAAAAAATGTGAAAACTTTTACTTATTAATTAATTAAAAACCTCCTAATTAAAATTTCGAAAAAACGGTAATTTTTGGCTATCCATGCATCTTCATGCATCAAATCAGGGGTGGTAGCACGTAAGTTGTTTCAATCGACCTCTCCATACAAAAATCTTGAATATTTGTATGAAGAGGTCGATTGAAACAACTTACGTGCAACCACCCCAGATTTCCATATCTTCTAGTTTGGCACCAACGGGCGACGGTACGTAAATAAGAGGACACACAGAAAATTGGCAACACCCATTTTTTCTCACGGATGATGATTCTCCGAAGAGAAATATTAAACTTTTGTTCGAAATTTTTGTATCCGAAGCTTCTCTGTAATGAATGATTTTTTGGGATAATTTTGATTTTTGATGAAATGGGGGGTGCAGGGAAGCTTCGGATTTTTCGAACCGAACTTCGAAGAATCAAAATCCGTGAAAAATGGGGGTGGGGGGGCATTTTAAATTTTAGATTCACCCCACCCCTTGCTAGAGTGAGTAAGTTTTTTCCAACCTTTTTTTTACAAAAACCTACCCTTCAGGACATATCGGACCGTTGCAGGACATTCACCCGGTATATACATAGATTTCGAGTTGGGAGTTGACAAACTTTGAGCCCCCATTTCATCACCTTAGGGGTTGAAATGCTGAAACAAATGTTTCATTATTTATGTTGTAGAGTGTTTATACCAAGTTTGAATAAAATCTGACCAAAAGGAAAAAGATTACCATACAACATATTCCACTTAGGGGATGAATTTCGAGATGTGCTGAAATACATGTTCAGTTATTCATGTTGTAGAATATTTATACCAATTTTGAGAAAAATCTGACCAAAAAATATAAATTAACCATACAACCTATTCACCTAGAACAACGTAGAGGAGAACCCTACTAGCAGAAGCCGCAACAACTGGGAGATCCTGGTCGGAGCTGAGAGGGAGTCCCATGAGGGATTAAAGGAGCGCAATGATGATGATACAACCTATTCCATACCTTTTCATCCCCTTTGGGGGTAGGTAGAGCGAAGTTGATATCGTATAAACACTCTCCATAGTAGCAGACTCATATGGTAAAATTGTTGTGGCGATCGGTTGAAAAGCTTAGAAATCCATTGACTTTTATATAATTAGATATTCTCTACCATTTACTTCAAATCAGTTTTTGAATACAATGCCGATTAAATAACCACCTCCATCCGATACGCAAAAAGCAGCTCGTCAGACCTTTTGTACGCATTTTCGGACACACAAAGTCATCCAACGATAGCGTGCGTTGGCGACGATTTTTTAAACTTTAAAGAAAAATGGTCCGATAGTGGTTTTTGATCATACTCTGGCCCAACGAGCGACTTTCTCGTAGTACAGTGGTGTTTCGTGAACTAACTGACGTGTGGGTTCTCCGCTCCCTGAATTCTACAGTTTTGTTTATTGACTTTTCCAGAGAGTGTAAAAAGGGCTTTCGGTATGTATTGACTCATTGTTAAAATGGTACCCAATGGCGTTTCAGAATCGTGTACATTTTTCAAAATCGGCAAAAAAATGTCAGAGTTATTCAATGTTGATATACCGAAGGTCTAAATGCCCGTATAAAGAAAGAATTGAACTATACTGTCAAAGTCAATTTTCACGAAAATGTATTTAAAAAAAATTTACTTCAAATACACGCACGGGACCTCCCCCTTCCTCTCACCCTTGCACACTTTTACATATATATACGTTTTGAATATTTTGGCTCCCATTGACGACGACTATTGTTAGTCCATTTGCTAGGGATTTTGTCCTCTAACTAAATGTTAACTCACTAATTTAAAAAACTAGTTGGGATGTAGGTTCGACCCTTTCGGTCCACACGATCAACTTCCCAGTATGATGGATGTTGAATATTATGATTGGATATTTTAATAATATATGAACAATAGGCAATATAGAATATATCTAAATACCGAGAATTGTTCACAATTGATTATCAATATTTTCGCTAAAATGTCAAACTAAATGTGCGCACTTACAAGATTAGGATGACGAAAATGTATATAAAATTGATGTATTAATGTTTTTCGGCACCTCAATGAAGTCGATATAGTTTTTAGTTCGCGCGGTATCGTGCAGGTACAAAAATCACTTAAGTCATTTAAACCAAAAACCGCTGGATCGAATATTATAAAAATCTTTTCAGATTATATTGTCGCTAATATGCTTCGAACGGCACCTCAAGTAAGTCAATATCTTTCGTGGTTCGGGCGATATCGTGCAGGTACAAAAATCACTTACGTCGCTCAAACAAAAAAAACGGCTGGACCGAATTTCATGAAATTCTTTTCAGATCATATTTCGGTTAATACGCTTCGAACCACACTTCAACGAAGACGATATCAGTTTTGGTTCGCGCGATATCGTGCAGGAAAAAATGACCACATCCGTACGCACATACACACACACACACATACTTCCTCCCAATTTTTTCCTTAAAATGCTCCTGGGACCTTGAAAGATGAAAATACGTTGAAATTTTCGATTTCGATTTTCGGACCGATTACAATAACTTCCTATACTGGGAAGTTAAAAAAAAGTTTTTATTGAAAAGATTTTGTTAAAAAAAGTTTCGGAAAATTGGTTGCACGATACCCCTAAAAACAGAAAACTCCGTTTTTGAAGCATTCGCAGAATCGCGCGTTTGGCTGGCCGGTTGCGGCTTAACAATCGAAGGGCTACTATGCTACTTTCTGGAGTTCGCTCGCATAACCGCGTAAAAATTGTTGCGTAGGATTTAGCCATATATTAAGGCCCCCATTTACACACAGATCGCCGGCAGGCCGTGGCCAGAAAATTTTTGCCTTGAGACCTAATATAACCACACACTCACCGGCTGCCAACTGTATGGGGCCTGCAGTCCAAGAAAACTGACATCTATGGGACATTCCTCGTCAAATCGGACAAAATTTTTCGACCCCCCTTCGTTTTGGCTGAAATTTCACAGGGACTTTGGGCAACTATTTAAGGCTACAAAAAAAATTTTTTTAGAATTTTTTTAACATTCTGTGGACAAAAAAATTAAATGCGGTTTTTAGGGATTTTTACGAATTTCTACTTTCTTTCTCCGATTTTGGCTCTATATCTTTCGTTGGGGCCGACATTTGTGATAGGTTTTACATGTTTTCGGTCAAAGGGGTTGTTTACAAACCACCAGTAGCAAATTTGCTGAAAAACATAAACATATTTTCGAATTCAAGGTCAAAAGGTCAAAAAATAGTAAAAAAAACTTTTAAACTCAATTTCTCAAATACCCCATCTCGAAAATGGACGTTTTTGGTGTCAAAATGTTCGGGAGAAGTCACTCTAACACCTCGATCTGCCGCCAAAAAAAAACCCTTTATACAAGTTTTGGTGAAAATTGATGACGTTTCAACTATATCCAGGGCAAAGAATTCAATAAATATCGTAAAAAATTAAAGATTATAAACAAATACTCATAACTTTCGAAATCCTTAAGAGGCCATCGAGATTTTTGATGGAGGTGTTGGAGTGACTTCTCTCGAACATTTTGACACCAAAAACGTCCATTTTCGAGATGGGGTATTTGAGAAATTGAGTTTAAAAGTTTTTTTTACTATTTTTTGACCTTTTGACCTTGAATTCGAAAATATGTTTATGTTTTTCAGCAAATTTGCTACTGGTGGTTTGTAAACAACCCCTCTGACCTGAAAACATGTAAAACCTATCACAAATGTCGGCCCCAACGAAAGATATAGAGCCAAAATCGGAGAAAGGAAGTCAAAATTCGTAAAAATCCCTAAAAACCGCAGTTAATTTTTTTGTCAACAGAATGTTAAAAAAATTCTAAAAAAAATTTTTTTGTAGCCTTAAATAGTTGCCCAAAGTCCCTGCGAAATTTCAGCCAAAACGAAGGGGGGTCGAAAAATTTTGTCCGATTTGACGAGGAATGTCCCATATGTTTGGGTATTTATCTTCAGTTCGTGACTGAAGATCTGAACTTCTATTCACTCTCAAGCCGTGAATTTATGGCAAAAATAAACGCCGCATCCACTCGGAACGACAGCAAGGCGCGAAAACCATCTATACTGGCGTTTGCGTTTGTTCACAAGGGTTTACGGCGTGAGTGTGGAGCCGCCTTGAAGTTTTCATTGAGGCCATGAACATTTTTGCACTTGAATTAACAACTTGCAAAGCTAAGCTGTCGTCTTCGCTTGTGTCTGTAGGGAATCATGACTTCACCTGCATGCCACAGCCTGTCAGGCGGATACCTAAAGTATCATCCAGTATCATCCCTCAGTCAGACTGAGTAATATGTGGCCTTCTTCGGAACGTGCTGTCCTGCTTGGTCTGAAAGGCCACTGACAATCCAAAACTCTCAACCTTTATAAAAATAAAAACTAGACAAGACTAAGTCTGAACGGATCCAAATCGGCTCATCGTAGCAGAAATTTCACGAAATGGATCCGTTAGGAAGAGATGATTAAACTTTGTGACGGGTGACAATGCACAACATTCGGAACTAGAGACTTTCTGCAAGGGACAGGCAAACTTAAAGAAATGCCATAGAGGAGGCCTAGGCACGATTGGGACTGTAGTGCCATTGGATGGATGGATGAAGAACATAAATCTCTTCTTTTTTTAACATTGAAGGAAATGTATTATTCTTTAAATAATAACCATAAAAATTGTCAATGAGAAATGCAAAATATAAAATATAATCATTTCCCCTCAAACCAAACTGATTTATTAATTTATTAATAAACACAAACCCCCACGTATTTTATGCAATGTTTAATTTATTAAGCACCTAAATATTATCTTAAGATATAAAACAGCTAAAATAAACATTCAATCATATTTGAAATTAATTTTCGTAAATAAATATTCAAATGTTTATTTGGGATGTGTTTGTTTTTTCTCATCATTAAACAGATATAAACCTTGCGTAAATATAAAAGACTTAAGCGCCAAACTTGCTATCAAATAGTTGGAGAAAAAAAAAACTAACAACACCTGAGATATAAATTGTACAATATATCACTGATCGCGGGTCTTCCCGGGAATTTATTCAAGATTCATTTAAGAAAATCATATGTGTGGGTGAACTAGATAAACAAGTTTTTTTTTTTTGTTTAAAAATGGCAAAAGCGAAAAAGTATGTTCAATGAACCTATTCGTAAACAACTTTTTTTTATTAATATTTGTTGAAGAAATAAAAACGTAGCCTTCTACTTGTTTTTAGTAACACTGTGTTTATGTTCGTTCATGTTCAAGTATTATTATTTAATAACAAGCTGGGACCCGGTATGCTTCGCTGCACCCATAAGCTAATAGTAGATAATAAAAACCATCCATTGACTTGTTATATTTCGAGATATGAATTTTACACAGATGAAGTGCCTCAAAGAACGGATACATGGGTCTTGAGACGGCCGCCATGGATCTAATGGTATATTGAGTATACTATGTTGCTTATTGTATTATCATACCCTTTCATTTGGTACCCATGTCGAGGTGGTTGTGAAGAAAGTGTTAATCCACCCTCTTGAGACGGCCGTCATGGATCTAACGGTATATTGAGTATACTATATTGCTAATTGTATTTCAGTTTAGTTTCAATAGCGTCATAGCCTACCTATTGTTTGGCAACTGCGTAAATTTGAAATTTTCATTGAACGGAATGATTCAATTTACTGACAATTTTACATTTACGAAGCTGTCGAATAGGTAGGCCATGAAGCTATTGAAACTAAAATGAAAATTCTTAAAATTACCAATTTTTTTAGGTTTTTCAGCTGTGTCCTTTGGTTAAAGGTATAAGAAATAGCCTACTACCTATTCTCAGGCCTACCAAATATACAAAAAAGTTTAAAAAAAATCGGTCAACCCGTTTCGGAGGAGTTCGGTAGAAACACTGTGACACGAGATTTTTATAGATATTGGGTGGTGTGAAAAAAAACTGAGTGTACACTTAAAGTGTACACTACTTAGAGAAGTGATTCGTTAAAAGTGAGCACTCGATTTGGTGTGAATAAAAATTTCTTCATTCTAATGAACTTCACTCATAGGAAATTTTGGGATTCAAGTTTTGAAGTGTCAAATGTTGTACTTCAAGTAAGAGTCAAAGTAAGCAAAATGTTTATTTTTATCAATAAGAAAAGTAGTACAGGTAAAATACTAAAAATAGCAAAAATGATTGAAGACAGGCTGAAACTTGGCAAAGAGCTTCTTTTTAGGGTTCTTAATAAGGGGTTATGAAGTTTACCGATTTTCTACCCCGGGAAGCCCGGGTTTTAGGATCAAAATGTCCGCTCCCCGCCAAGTTTCAGCCTGTACCCAATCATTTTTGCTATTTCGCTTTTTTCGGCTTAATTTACCTGTAGTAAAATTAAAATATTTTTGAAAAGAGTTTCGGAAAAGGAAATGTCACGGTCATAACTTGAAGTCGTTGTTTAGATTTGAGTTTGAAAATGTAGAGTGGGAGTGGAAGAAACTCGTGGTGTTGCTTTATCAAAGCTTGAACAAATTAAAACTTTCTTAAGCTGTGTAGGTGATCCGGGCGGGTGATCCTCTAAATTGAAGTTTCCTTTTTTATTTTTTAGTTCATCGATTATCTCTTCATCTATTTTATCCAAAAAATCAATTTCATCACACAATTTTCGTTTTTAAAGTTCCTTGCCACTACCCTCAACTTTTACTGGCGTTCACTCACAAACAAACGTAAAAACTGAATTTTATTCACACCCAAATGAAGTGTTTACTTTATATGGAAAAATCACAGAGTGAAGTACCTAACGAAGGTTATTTTTATTCATGCCAAACTAAGTGTTCACTTCAAAAAATAGAGTGAACACTTCCACCCAATGGGTGGCGTGAATAAAAACTGAGTGCAAGCGTTCACTCCGGTTTTTGGAGTGAACACTTAGTTTGGCGTGAATAAAAATAACCTTCGTTAGGTTTTGGTAAGTACTTCACTCTGTCATTTCTCCATATTCTTTATGTTTGCATGCTTAGTTGTGAGCCTCATCTCAGCGCTTGGTTGTGCTGATTAGGTAAATCTTTCTTGGCCCAGCTGAGAAGGGCGCCTTCTGTATTAGAAGCATTAACTCTAACTCTATTACTAAAGTGAACACTTCATTTTGGTGTGAATAAAATTCAGTTTTTACGTTTGTTTATGAGGGAACGCTCTTAAAAATTAAGGGTAGTGGCGAGGAGCTTTAAAACGAAAAATGTGTGATGAAATTGATTTTTTGAATGGAATAGATGAAGAGATAATCGATGGAGCATAAAATTAAAAAAGAAACTTCAACTTAAAGGACAATTTTGTCAATTTATTAAAATTACGCTTTATGGATAAAACTCATGTGTACAATCCAGAGCACCAATTACACTAGGAAATTTATTTTTTTGCAAACCATTCCATCTTTGCCTCCTTTATTTCTTCACGTGAAATCGGAAATTTGATCCATTTATCTGCTCTTGTGCATATATTACACACACCTACCAAATTATTTTGCCGTTCTATGGATACCAAGATATTCACTGACTTGAAAGCCTGGATCACCTGCATATCTTAAAAAAGTGATATTTGAGGATTAATATCCAAAAACATTTTAATTCCCTTTATTAGTACAGGTAAATTAAGCCGAAAAAAGTGAAATAGAGGAAATGATTGGGTACAGGCTCAAACTTGGCAGAGAGCTCCCTTTTAATTCGGGACTTTTACCAGTCGTTCGATGAATTTGGAGGAAAAAATTGTTCTAGAGAGATGGGTATCTACACTATCCATTAAGATACAAACTGTTTACAAAAAAAAAATGCAAAAACTTGAAATTGAATATAATTTTTGCCTACTTTGACTCTTACTTCACGTAGAACATTGACTTCAACACTTGAATCCCATGAGTGAATTGCATTTGAATGAGGAAATTTTTATTCACACCAAATCGAGTGTTCATTTCTAATGAATCACTCTACTCAGAAGTGTTCTCTTTAAGTGTTCACTCAGTTTATATTCACACCTGGTCCATTCAAAACGCGGGGGGGGGGGGTGTTCCAAAATAACACAGTTAAGAAAATCGAACCCTAAAGGTTTTTGGGGTCGCTGATCACGAAAATCGAGGTCCCGCGGACCTAAAATTAGGGCGTCACCCCTAAAAATATAAAACACACCCCTTTTTAGGGGGTTTTCGCGATTATTTCAGTAATAATGAAAACTAATGTGATGAAATGCACTTTTTTTAATATTTATTTGCGAACGGGGTTGATTTATACTAAATTAAGGCGAACTTAATGGTAAGGGGTACTCCTAAAGGGTTGAAAGTACCCCTAAATTGGCGAAAAATGGCAAAAATTGTAAAAAAAAAATTTTCCCAAGTTTATGCTTCAAATTCGATTGTGGGCGTACTGTCAGGCAAAAATAAATTATTTTCAACCCTTAAGGGGTTAAAACTACCCCTACAATATAGTTCATTGAAAACTAGGGGGGGTGTTCCAAAATAACACCGTTAAGAAAATCGAACCCTAAACGTTTTTGGGGTCGATGATCACGAAAATCGAGGTCCCGCGGTCCTAAAACTAGGGCGTCACCCCTAAAAATGCAAAAAACACCCCTTTTTAGGGGGTTTTCGCGATTATTTCAGTAATAATGAAATCTAATGCGATGAAATGCACTTTTTTTAATATTTATTTGCGAAGGTGGTTGATTTATACTAAATTAAGGCGAACTTTATGGTAAGGGGTAGTCCTAAAGGGTTGAAACTACCCCTAAATCGGCCAAAAATGGCAAAAATTGTAAACATTTTTTTTTCAAATTTATGCTTCAAATTCGATTGTTGGCGTACTGTCAGGCAAAAATAAATTATTTTTAACCCTTAAGGGGTTAAAACTACCCCTACTATAATAAAAACAACTTTATATAAAAAAAATTGCAAAAATTTATCAATTTATATTTTCTAATAAAAAGAATTTTTATTCAAACAATTCATTAAAAAAATTTAAATTGCAATCTACGAAAAGAATGTTTTTTTTTCAATTTACCCCTAAGGTTTAACTCCTTTAAGAGGGTTAAAAATTTTCCAAATGTTTTAATAATATTTCAACAAATATAAAATTTAATGCAAAACAATAAATTTCAATTTGTTCCAATTACAATTTTAATGTGGGGGTAGTTTTACCCCCTTAAGAGTTGAAAAAATTAATTTTTTGCTGATAATACCTTTTGAACCAAATTTCAACAAAAAGCAAAAAATTTTTTTTTGGCAATTTTTAACTTCCCAGTATAGGAAGTTATTGTAATCGGTCCGAAAATCGAAATCGAAAATTTCAACGTATTTTCATCTTTCAAGGTCCCAGGAGCATTTTAAGCAAAAAATTGGGAGGAAGTATGTGTGTGTATGTGCGTACGGATGTGGTCATTTTTTCCTGCACGATATCGCGCGAACCAAAACTGATATCGTCTTCGTTGAGGTGTGGTTCGAAGCGTATTAACCGAAATATGATCTGAAAAGAATTTCATGAAATTCGGTCCAGCCGTTTTTTTGTTTGAGCGACGTAAGTGATTTTTGTACCTGCACGATATCGCCCGAACCACGAAAGATATTGACTTACTTGAGGTGCCGTTCGAAGCGTATTAGCGACAATATTATCTGAAAAGATTTTTATAATATTCGGTCCAGCGGTTTTTTGGTTTAAATGACTTAAGTGATTTTTGTACCTGCACGATATCGCGCGAACTATAAAAGATATCGACTTAGTTGACGTGCCGTTCGAAGAGTATTAACCAAAATATGATCTGAAAAGATTTTCATAAAATTCGGTCCAGCCATTTTTTTGTTTAAGCGGCGTAAGTGATTTTTGTACCTGCACGGTATGACCCGAACCACAAAAGATATTGACTTACTTGAGGTGCCGTTCGAAGCGTATTAGCGACAATATAATCTGAAAATATTTTTATAATATTCGATCCAGCGGTTTTTGGTTTAAATGACTTAAGTGATTTTTGTACCTGCACGATACCGCGCGAACTAAAAACTATATCGACTTCATTGAGGTGCCGAAAAACATTAATACATCCATTTTATATACATTTTCGTCATCCTAATCTTGTAAGTGCGCACATTTAGTTTGACATTTTAGCGAAAATATTGATAATCAATTGTGACAAATTCTCGGTATTATGCATATATTCTATATTGCCTATTGTTCATATATTATTAAAATATCCAATCATAATATTCAACATCCATCATACTGGGAAGTTGATCGTGTGGACCGAAAGGGTCGAACCCACATCCCAACTAGTTTTATATAAAGTTGTTTTTATTATAGTAGGGGTAGTTTTAACCCCTTAAGGGTTGAAAATAATTTATTTTTGCCTGACAGTACGCCCACAATCGAATTTGAAGCATAAACCTAAAAAAAAAATTTTTTTACAATTTTTGCCATTTTTCGCTAATTTAGGGGTAGTTTCAACCCTTTAGGACTACCCCTTATCATAAAGTTCGCCTTAATTTAGTACAAATCAACCACCTTCGCAAATAAATATTAAAAAAAGTGCATTTCATCGCATTAGTTTTCATTATTATTGAAATAATCGCGAAAACCCCCTAAAAAGGGGTGTTTTTTGCATTTTTAGGAGGGACGCCCATGTTTTAGGACCGCGGGACCTCGATTTTCGTGATCAGCGACCCCAAAAACCTTTAGCAGCGTGTAGGGTTCGATTTTCTTAACGGTGTTATTTTGGAACACCCCCCCTAGTTTTCAATGAACTATATTGTAGGGGTAGTTTTAACCCCTTAAGGGTTGAAAATAATTTATTTTTGCCTGACAGTACGCCCACAATCGAATTTGAAGCATAAACTTGGGAAAAAATTTTTTTTACAATTTTTGCCATTTTTCGCCAATTTAGGGGTACTTTCAACCCTTTAGGAGTACCCCTTACCATTAAGTTCGCCTTAATTTAGTATAAATCAACCACCTTCGCAAATAAATATTAAAAAAAGTGCATTTCATCGCATTAGTTTTCATTATTACTGAAATAATCGCGAAAACCCCCTAAAAAGGGGTGTTTTTTGCATTTTTAGGGGTAACGCCCTAGTTTTAGGACCGCGGGACCTCGATTTTCGTGATCAGCGACCCCAAAAACGTTTAGGGTTCGATTTTCTTAACGGTGTTATTTTGGAACACCATAACGCGCGTTTTGAATGGACTAACCATCCATTGACTAAAACAACTAAATTCACCAATATTTAATAAATTTTAACCGAAATAAAAATCATTTATTAATTTTGATTCCACTAAGCTTTCTAAATTCATATTTTCAGTTTCAATTACCAAAACATCTCTCAACAGCTCCATAAATCTAAAAAGTACACTCACGACATGACCCACCTTCTCAATTACCTGTCGTAACCGATTATTTACCCGAAAATCCCAGTTTCGATTACTATGCATGATAATCGGTGTAGTCATCGATGTCGGAAGTATCTTTGTGAAAGAAATACAAAAAAAAGGCGACTCCTAAAAAAACACGATCGGCCGTCAGATGAAAATAGGACAAGAGAAAGAAAAGAAATTTTTACACAAACAGAAGGCCAGCAAAAGAAAAGCAAAAAAAAATAAGAATCGCGAAAGAAAAGAGCTGAATGCCAATAAGGTACTTCTGATCCGCTGATGGAGTCTTTCGGGTGAACAAGACACACGGCTTTAATCTCTAGAATCAGTTATGCTCTCGCGCATATATCTAGAGATTTAAGCCAGCGCGTTCATTTTGATCATCATCAGCACACGATGAGCACAAGTTACATGGAAATATCAGAACAGTTATCTTCTCCTCGTAAAGGCAAACCACCTGAATATGAGGTGCACTGTGTTATCGGCATTTCTAAAACCTGAATCACAACAAATGGATGGATATGTATATACATATATACCCAGTGTTGGCCGTAGCACTTGTGTCACTCTTGGTGATTCTATTGATGCGTTTCCTCTCTCGCACCTGGCCATTAAGAAGTACTTTTCTGGATCAGATGCTGGATACCTATCCTATCCCATACCAGACAGATGAAAACGCGACAGATGCGGACTGTAAGGTAAACTTCACCGCTTTAATAAGTAGGTCTGATTCCACTAGACTTTGTGGCCCTCGATTTAAGTGCTGCTCTCCGGGACTCTGACCAGGTAGCCAGCTTGCCGTAGCATACATCAAGCTGTGAATGGGCGACAAAATGTTTCATACTACCTGTGCGCGCCTGCGTCTATCATTTTATGCATAACTGTAACTACTATGACAAATGATCACCAAATGGGCTTAACACTTATGCATTGGTCTTAAAGATGCGACTCGGATGTGCCGTCGCCGTCGTTGTCGTCTTTCGTGGCTTCTTGAACGGCACAAAAGGAAAAGTAACCGACAAATTGCTACCACGCTGTTCTAAGTGGATCTCTCTCGCGCAGTATTCTATAATGAATCACCATGCGCAAACGACCGCAGAGGTTAATATACCCCACAGAACTCGAGATACCAGAATCTCAAGATCGTTGTCGGTTGTGTTGTTTTTGTTCAAAATATTTTTGCTCTGCATTTTCTGAGGCGTTTTTATTCCTTTTTTTTTGCTTCCATCCTTATCATTAAGGAAGTGTACAAAATATTCTCCATAAATCAATGAAGACGACGAAAGAGGACGAAAACAAATCGAAAGAATGCCCCTCAGTCGACGGAACGACGACGTGAGTAACAGTTTCTTCCGACGAAAATGAAAATTTAATGAGGTCACTTACTTTTGTCGAACTCCTATAGCTCCGATATTCCATTTTGTGTGTTCGACAGGTAAATTTTTTTTATATATATTATATGAACAGAACTTAAAATCCGCTTGACACTATATATCACTTTGGGTCTCAACTTTCAAATCTTATCTATATATATAGTATAGTTATCTATATGTAATTGCGCGACTAATACACCAGCTGCACTCTGGACTTAAAAGCACATAATAAGTATTTTGTGTAGATCTTAGAATATGCTATACTTGTTCGGAATGTAGCACTATCGATAAGAAAACTGCACTCATGAAGATAGCGGTTGGGCACTTGTATACTTCTTGGCTTCACGAGCGATCACGGCCTTACGCTTGGACTCCTCACTTCGTACTGGCGAATGTTTCGAATCTAAGTTCCGACCTCGACTAACGTCTTGAAAACTTACCACCGTTTGGTGAGCGAGAGCCTTGGAATGAAGAAGAGATCGGCTTAATAGCGCCGACTGCAGAGAGCCCGAGGAGCAGCAGCTGGGCTGCAGTTAATTTCTCAATTAAACTTTTTCGTTGTTCACCTTGTCTTGCAGATGGTAGTCTTGAACTTGAAGAATAATTGAAGTTCAAAGAGAGTACGCTTTCAAGATGGGTTTACAATTGTGGCTGTTGTAGAATAGTCACATACAAATTATTTGATTTAACCCAGCAAACATTATGATTTGAGATCGAATCGAAAGCTAATCGTTAAAATGAACTACAATTGCGATCTCGAAGCCGTTTTCGAATTGAAATCGAAGTAAAAAAGAACGAAAAGGACCGCTAGGTCGAATCGCAAAAGCGATTCGAGTTTCTTTCGTTTTTTTCGCCAAAACGAAAAGTTCTCGAAACCTTTTAAAGGCGAATTTTACTTTTAGTATTGTACGCGGTTCTCTTTTTTTAAAATTTCGATTTTTTTTCGTAAAAACGAAATATTACCGTAATTTTATTTCAAAGTATTTCTTTCTCGCTCTCTTCCTGTTCGAGAATTTTTCGAAGCACTCTAAACTTCGAGATGATGTTTGCTGGGAAATTTTGTTTTTAAGTGATAAAGCTTTACTTTAGGGTTAAATGAACTACCCGCAGAAAAAATTTAAAATGAAAATTAAACTGATCAGAATTATGGCATGAAATACAACCAACGATCTTTGATATATTCCTGGGCAAACAATCTGATATCATTCCCGTTTTTAAGATTAAGATATCTCCCATAATGCTGACAATTATAGAATGCCCCCCCCCCTTCCCCCGAGGGATCATCACTCACGAGGCCATTTGATCTCAGCCTCAGTGCAGCGCTTATGACCTCCACCTAAATATTTTTCCTAGTGAAATATACTAGAATCCAACCTACTCATAAACGACAGACAGTATGGCTTCCGACACATCCACTGGCGATCTTTTAGTTTGTCTTACAGAACACCTCAGCCGAAGTTTGCATGGATCAGGTGAATCCAGTCTGGTTGCTTTGGATATCTCCAAGGCTTTTGATAGAGTTTGGCACTTAGCCTTGTTAGCTAAACTCAAAGCTATTGGAATCGACTCACTTTTACAGAAGTGGATTGAGAGTTTCCTTTCCGGCCGTTCAATTAAGGTAGTATTGGATGGCATTAAATCTGAACCCCACCCTATCTCTGCGGGGGTCCCCCAAGGGTCAATTTTATCACCAGCCCTATTTCTTATCTTTACAAATGACCTACTTTCAATCCCCTCCAATCCACTTCTCAGCTTCGCTGGCGACGGTACTCTACGTTACTCGTACAGCTTCGACACATGCCAGATCCTGTCTTGATGATCGTGAACTAATGTCCAGATCTATTAATAACGACATTGAACTTATTCTAGAGTGGGGAAAAAAGAATAGTGTCGAATTCAACCCCTCCAAAACTAAGTATTGTCTTATTTCAAAGAAAAAGATCAACACCTCACCATCCTTGAAAGTGGATGACGTGGTACTAAAGGCCGACCCATCCCTACACATCTTAGGCGTGACATTAGCCAAAGACTTGCGATGACTTGCGAATGACCATATACAGTGCACGAAATTAATTTGAAGACACCTTTTCCCAACTTTGAAGTTCCGTTATGTAAAAACTAAGGATTTCTATGAGTTACCAAAAATATCAAAATTTAGGGATTTTTGTGTAGATTCGTCTTCGTTTAAAAAATATTCCGTTTTTTCATGAAATAGAGAAATAGAGGAGTGTCTTTAAATTAATTTCGCGGTAAATTTGAGCAAACTTCTAAAATTATGCCTTGGAAATGCGAAATTATGCGAAATTAATTTAAAGACACTCCTCTATTTCTCTATTTCACGAAAAAACGGAATATTTTTTAAACGAAGACGAATCTACACAAAAATCCCTAAATTTTGATATTTTTGGTAACTCATAGAAATCCTTAGTTTTTACATAACGGAACTTCAAAGTTGGGAAAAGGTGTCTTCAAATTAATTTCGTGCACATTCCGAATCGCCAAACAAGCATCCTAGTGCTTGGGATTTCTTAAGAGGTGCAAGTTCCTCCTCCAGCCATCGGCCCGTGCTGTTATTTATAAATCCTACATTCGGCCTCTTCTCGAATACAACTCCCTCGTTTGGGGCGGCGCGTCGATAACCACCTTGGCATGGTTAGATAAGGTGCAAAAAAGGGCACTTAAATTAATTGATGACGACACCGCCTGCTCCACCATCGACCCCTTGAGCCACCGTAGGAATGTAGCAGCACTAACAAAATTTTATCGCTACTATTATAGCGACTGTTCCTCCGAAATAAACGGTCTCCTGCCTCCACGGCAATCTTATAACCGCAACACCAGATTAGCCCACTCGTCTCATTCCCTTTACCTACAACTCCCCCTTTCACGCACTCAACAAGATATGAATTCGTTTGTAAATAGAACAACTCGACTGTGGAATAATCTCTCGCAGTCAGTATTTCCGAGCTCCTACAAGATCCAAGAGTTCAAATGCAAGGTTCATCGCCACCTTCTTCAACACCCCTTCGAACCCCCATAACCCTTAACCTATTCCCCTACCCCCCCCGTACTAAGCTTGCTGCTGGACATTGCACCATGACGTGACAAACGACATGACGGACTGGTAGTACAAAGGGTGATTCCTGAGTTTAGCACTGCCACATAAAAAAAAATACTAAGTGTAGAGCACCATTACGTTGGACATTTTCAAGTTTTGACATTTTAACGTTTTCACATTTTAACGTTTTGGAATTTTAACGTTTCGGTGTTTTTGCGTTTTGGCATTTTGACGTTTTGACATTTCCAAATTAGGCCTTTTAACATTTTGACGTTTCGACTTTTTGACGCTTTAACATTTTGACGTTTTAACGCTTTCACATTTGAGTCCATACATAAATTACGTCACACGTTAAGGGGGAGGGAGGGAGTCGACGTCAAAATCTCAAGAAGTTTATGCTTGTGTTCTAATTATTTTCTAGATTTTGGTACAGCTTATGATTTCAAATAAAACCACTTAATTTAAACGATTTTTTACCTAATTTTTTTTATTTTGGCTCGTATCATCAATGGCGTAGCAAGAAATATTTTCAGGGGGGTAAATAGTAGGGGGGGGGGGGTTAAGTGGAGTCCTGAGGTGGTAGCACGTAATTTGTTTCAATCGACCTCTTCATACAAAAATCTTGAATTTTTGTATGAAGAGGTCGATTGAAACAACTTGCGTGCTACCACCACTTTAAACATTAACTTTCAAAATTGATACATACAACTTTTAGTTATATTTTAACAGGAATAAGACCAGAAGAAGTGTTTTAAAGGAATTCAGTTTATTATCTATTGGCAAACATGATCAATGCCTTCAGACCAATGCTTGCGAAAAAGTCACAGCTCTACGCTTTTTAACAAATTTGTTGATTACATCCTTAGCCGTTACGTCGATTTCCCTATGAATACTCAAAAAAGCAAAACCGTTCGACCGCTGTTCTTCAGGAGCGCGTTCAAAAACCTTTCTATGGTAAACCACGAGGTAAGCTGTGGTTATGCTGCATCACCACTTAAGCTGGAAATACATAATTGCGTTGCATTGCATTGCAATACTTGATTGGATTTGACTGCAATGCGTTACATTATATGGATTTGACACATTAATGCGTTGCGTGTTGGCACTTAAATGCGTTTTGAAATATGAATTCATGTTGAATTTTTGTTGAATCCCTCATCAAAATCCGTTTTTAATATACAAGGATTCCTTTCAAAGGAAATCGATGTAACTTCCGGTGTTCCTCAGGGCAGTCATCTTGGCCCTCTTCTGTTCAATATATTCATCGCTGACCTCTCCAAGAAATTAGAGAATATCCCGCATCTCTTTTACGCGGACGATCTCAAAATATATAGTGTCATTAAGTCCCAAACCGACGTATCCTTTATTCAGTCGAATCTCAATGCATTACAAGACTGGTGCACCACTAATAAGTTGCATCTTAACATCAACAAATGTCAAGCAATTACCTTCTCTCGTAAACATAACACACAGCAGTATTATTATCATCTCAACGACACGGTGTTGAATCAAGTCGATCACATTGTCGATCTAGGTGTCGTTCTGGACAAAAAACTTAATTTTAATTTGCACTATGATAATATTACTGCCAGAGCCAACAAACTTCTTGGCTTTATAAAGAGAAGAGCTAAAGAATTCGACAACATTTGGGTCACAAAAACTCTTTTCTGTTCTCTGGTCCGCCCTATCCTGGAATATGCATGTCCCATCTGGGATCCCATATTTCTCATAAGTAGCAACAGGATGGAATCAATTCAAAAGAAGTTTATCCTCTTTGCTCTGAGAAGTCGACACGATCCGCGAGACTTTCTAAGCCTACCACCCAGTGGCGTACCTAAGACTTTTGCCGCCCGGGGCAGTATCCAATTTTCCGCCCTTTATAAGTCAATCAAATGGTGGTTTATATAAATTAATAAAAGTAAAAAAAAACTCAACATCAAAAATATTTGCACGAACTTGTATTCCAGCCAGAGAGAAATGTATACAATTTTCTGTGCGGTAAAAGAGCTCCAATTTGCGTGTGGGTTGTAAACAGGCTTTTATAGATTTGAATTTATATCCCACATCGTATTAAATCAGACTCGCCCGTTCTTAGCCTGCCACATGAACGTATTGAAGCGACTGCATGACACCCGCACAGTACTCCTGAGTAAAAACTCTACTTCTCTACAAGCATGAACGGTGTCCAAACGAAGCGCGGTACGCTCCCAGTGTTTTAAAATAATGGGAGCAAAATTGCGGGTTTAAAGGGTACCATTGAGCATATTCAGTAGGACTTAGTTAGTTGGGGACCGCTTGGTAAAGCGATACTCGCATTTGGAATGGTCTATTACGAATATTTTGATAATTGTAAAAGAGGCGTGCATACATCTGCCAAGCGCATTTTTAGAATTTCTTGCCTGTAGCGGGAGCGTGCATATCCGTGCGGCAGGCGCATTTGCAAATGATGCGTGCTTTTTTCAGAATGTAAGCTACATAAGTATTTGTAATCTGGCCAAAAATCGGGTAATGCATACTCTAAGGTAGTTCGCAGAAATGTCAAAAAAGTACTAATCGATTCTCAAGGAATTGAGTACTTTTGAACGTTTCTACTCATGAGTATTTAATCGAGTACTCTACGATTCTGTATCCCTACTTAGGGAATTATGCCCCCTCCTCGTAACCCTGTTTAGGCTGGGGGTTTCACGGCTAAGGATTGAGGTAATGGGTTTCACTTTAGGGTTAGTGATTTTGAGATGATGGAGAGAGTCACGTTCGAGGAGGCTCCCACTACCACCGATCAACAAAATGCAGTGGTCACCATCCTGACATTCGAGCAACTTACATCTTACATTTTCGGGGCAGAGTGAGGCTTCTGTTGGCATTTCTGCTTAATTGGTGATCGGAGCGGAAAGGTTAAAGTGAGGGGAGATTGTAAGTTGGGGCAGCTTTGGTCATGGGGTTTGAAGCCCCTCTGATCCTAAGCTGTACCCAACCAATCTTGTAGTCAATTTGGCCTCCCGCCCGCCAGCTCGTCAGAAGACCTTCGTTTCAAAGAGAACGCCATCTATGGAAATGGTGGGCGATATACATTTAGGATGTACTCTTCACTACCTGTTATAGACTCCTATACATAATGTCAGTCAGATGTTCTATTGCTACGAAGAATTACCCAGCCACAATATGGCCGCGCTGTTTAGAGCGATAAGCTTGGGCTGTTCTGAGCCCTGTCCCAACTCAGCCATCGCCTCAAAAAGACACCCTTGGGCACCATCTAGTTGTTACGTGGTCATGGGAGTCTCCGTATAGTCAGTCGCAAGTACACCCATTCGGCCGTTCTAGGCTTCAGTATTGGTGCGTCGGACTCTTCTTTTTAAGAAGATTGATTTCCCTCTTTTCCTCAGGGGCCACGCAGGGAGTGGCTAGCTTCCAAAAATTTTCTAGAACGTTTTCGGGCTGCGTCACTCGTTTTTCAAAGCCTCTCCCATGGAGCATAAGATACTCACGCTTCCTCAGGTGGGCCTCTAAGGAGATCTTCTGTTTATGAGATGAAAGAATGATCTCAGCGTACTCCACTGCGGTTAGCAGGCTCCGACTGCCCTCATTAAGGAGGGATCCAGAAAATTCCAATTTACTGTTGCTACATTCGACACCCTGCTGCATGGGTTTAGAAATGGCCAACTGGCCTAGTAGGTCGTCCTGTTGGGGCTTTGGAAGTTTTTTTAAAGGTATATTGATCCCTAAGCACGCTTGTTTACACCTCGAGATTGCGAGTTTCATCGACTTTGCCTTCTCTTGATCCGCCGTATTCATTCTGGTCTTGGATTAGAGCTCCCTGCTTGTGCTGTCTTCGGGTCGTATTGATCAGCACCTACACTTGGCTGGCTACAAACAATATAAGAATGCTCAGCCGCCTGCTTACCCCGCGACCCTCAAAAAATGCCATCAAAATTTTATTTTTCGTTCCTAGAGGGGGGCAGTGGGTGAAATTGTTTTTTGCATTCATTTTGACGCCCCTTGCCACCTGGTGCCTAGAGCGATCGCTCCTCTCGCTCTACCCTAGAGCTGGCGGTGTCTTCACCTATCTTTATGACTTTTTAAAGGAAAAACTAAATATAACTGATTTTTTGGTGACGTCAGAAAATGCTTGACGCCATTAGGCGAGCGTACACACGGCACGACAAGTGTCGGCTGCAACGGTGGTTTATGGAGAAGAGGGTGAGAGAGGACGCTCTCTTTATATACCTACTTTGCAGCCGACTTTTGTCGTGTGGTGTGGAATGAATACGTAAACTTATAAGATGAACAAGTTGTTTTTGCAAATAAAACTAAATATAAAATATGCCGCCCCAAAATATGTGCCGCCCGGTGCGGACCGCACCCACCGCCCCCCTCTAGGTACGCCACTGCTACCACCCTACACGGAGAGGCTCAAAGTGTTGGACCTCTTGCCACTCTCTTCTAGGAGAAAATTTCTTATCGCCTCTCTCACCTTAGAAGTCCTTAACGGCAACCTTAAAGTGCAGTTTTTGTCGGATATGATCAAGTTCAATGAAGATACCCGACTTACAAGACATACGAAACTGCTCAAGGAATACCCACATCGGACCGAGTATGCAAGGAATGAGCCCGTTAACAGATGCTGCGTGGTCTTTAACAATTATAGATCATGTTACTCCCCTTCAATAGATAAAGCATCCTATAAAAAAAGACTTAAATCCTTCCTGACAACCTAATTACTAACACTCCTTAGAATTAACTAATTATATAGGCCAGTGTTTGTCTATAAGAACTCTCTGTGTATTTAGTTTATGCCTTGCCTTGTTTGGCAAATAAATAAATAAATAAATAATTATTTATTTACAATAATCTCACAAATCCCACTCTGATTTGTTCATTATTAACATTAAAACAAATGTCAAAGAATTGTTTCTATTCTTCTTGTTCTTAACTATTGCTAACCATGCTCCCGAGCATGGTTAAAATGTAACTACACCATGGTTAACCACGGGAGTTTTTGAACGCCAAAAAGTAATGCTGGTGGTTATGTTATAGTTAACCACGGAGATTTTGAACGACAAAAGTTTACCATAGTTAACTATGGTTAACCATAGTAAGGTTTTTGAACGCGCTCCAGGTGCACTACTTTGCCAATCCTTTAAATGCCTTAAAGTGGAAAAACTTCTTTCGTTGCTCGCAATAATGGCTCCAAGCTTCAGACAGTTAACGACTTTCAGAAAAGGTGTGATTAAAGTTTAAAGTATCGATGAATATGAATATAATGACGATGGATTGATATATATTGACGAAAAGACTGATTTGCATTGCACTACTTGCCCAATGATAGATTTATAAAGGCGCAGATTTTTTACTATTGTAAGGAATATCAGTAGTAGGCGTTTCCTGTTGAAACGCATGTACGTGCAAATTTCGTCGAACTTTAGGATTATCCGCCGAATACCTGGAAAAGCGCTCAATAGTGACCCTTCATTAGTCACAAGGGCTCCAGGTAGCTTTGAAAAGATTTCAAATAATTTGTGTTTTGAAATGAAATTCATCAAAAAAATTCAAGCGGATCATAAAGTGCACTTTTCAATTCTAGGGTCGAGAAAATTAGCGTGAAATCCAAGAATGGTCCTCAACACCCCCCCCCCCCCCCCGTTTCTACGCCACTGCGTATCATTATGCAAACTCCTAATCCTTTTCAACTCTTTCATTGCATCTTTATTGCACGGTTTCTTATCTATTAGTTTCTGACAATCAGACTCCTCAATACATAGCCCTTACAAAGCCCTTACGCGACTCAATGCTACATACGCTTGAATCCTCAAACAGTATGGAGCCCAAATACACTACAGCATGGTCAAGAGTACTTTTTTTAACGGCTCTACAACCGGGATCCGGTCCTGGCCTCTCGCAACTGTTGTCTCCACCGGTCCCAATTCTGAGCCGATGTCACCCAGTTTGGCATCCCTAAGCTCTGAGCGTCCTGGTCCACGCCATCCTTCCAGCGAAGGTTGGGTCTCCCTCGCTGTCGCACTCCATAGGTCTTACCGCAGAGAGTACTACCCTACTACCCTACAGTGGGATCCCATGACAAAATTTTTGGCAACATTCTTCTCTCGGCCTTTCCATAATTAAACTTTGCTGGAAATTGTATGGCTTTAGGAGGTATAAGGTGTACGCCGTCCCTTTCAAAATCAATTTGAACACATGATATGTCCGTTTTAGACATTTGCGTTCGATGAAACTGAGGCCATACAATCTTTGTGATGTAGCCGATAGCGCCGTCCACCAACCCTTTCAAGACGTCAATGTTAGCACGTAACATAACTTTGGCTCCTAATAATATTCTCAATCTTTCGCCACCACGAGATATCTGAGTTTGAATTGATTTGGTTACCATCGTAAATATTTCTCTTTGACCAGCATTCATAGCTCGTTGAGCCAATTGGAACTGGTTTTCGTTCATGGACAAGTGTGGTGCTTTTTATTCTTTTTCTAACTCAATAACGCGCACAGTGCGCTCTAGTTTTTCCCTGAGGACAAGGCTGTTGTTGCTACACTGCAGTTGCCTGATGTTGACGATAACACCACGGCTTCAATCCCCCACCGTTTTCTCCAATTGAGCCACCGACACAAATTTACCAGTCTTGAAAGCTGTATACTTCTCTCCTCTAGAATAAGGGCCCTAACTCACTAGGACGCCATGGCGACGTCGCCAGCTACGTATCCAAATAACTCGTATTGAAATGTATGGTAGATAACTCACTTGGCGACGGTTTGGCAACGTCGCCAATTTGGAAGCGTAGCCACGACCAACGGCTCCGCGTATTGAGTCTGGATACTTTGGCGCGCTGGCGACGTCGCCATGGCGTCCTAGTGAGTTAGGGCCCTAACGTGTTTTTATAATATCCTTCATAAGTTTTCCTTTCTAGTTACTAAACCTGCGAGAGATTTGATAGACCATAAGACCCTATGTACCAAATTTCCCGTCAGCATTTCCATCAGAAACAACAGCAAAGCAAATCACTCTTACTTACTTATTTATTCCCTCATAGGGATGGACATAGGGAGGAAACAGTTAACCTCCAGGGGACTCTGTTTTGTACAACAGCTCTTGGCTCTGTCTAGAATCTTTCTGTTGTTGCGGCCTCTGCTACTAGAGGTTTCCTCCATGTTGTTCTCCGTCTCAAAGCACTCAATGTTAACATTCTTCTTCAAAACATAAAATTACTTATATCTCGGAAACCGTTGCCCGTAGACAGTTTTTGATAAAATTTTACATTATCTACGATGCACCACCTAAACATCATTTAGAAGCACTTGCGTTAAATAAAATATTGATTTGAAATGAAAATCTTTATCCAATACCACCAAAGCGAAAGCTCAGCCAAGACACAAACTAACTCCCCAAGCGCGAAGACTCACCACTGAAAACTGCAAAGCTGTGCTCGCTCGCTGGTTGTAGTCCAGAAATTAAAGTTCACCTACGACATCTCTAGAATATCAAAGGTAGTGGCAATGTGTCTAGAATATTGAATCTCACCCATGGCACAGACGGGCCACCCAAAAACTCACCACAAAGGTTGTCAAGAATAAAACGCACACCCAAGGCCAACACCACGTCCAAAAAAGCAAAGACACGACCTCACAAGTGGACACGGACCGATGCAACTATACTACTACTGTGACACCCGCAGAACGTTCTGCGATTATGGGTTCGTGATGAGTAGTACCTCATCCCTTAACATTTTAAGCGTGGGATTCACTTCCTTTGCCATTATGTTACGGACTTGCACTGCGTCATCTGCCGCCACACTGCACTGTATTTGGCTCCCTTCTAACATATTCTGGAACCTAGAGGCGTATGCCTTTTCTTGCTAGTACATCTATGGCGATCATGCATACTATGATGCACGCCGCATCGTTTGAAATTGCCCATGTATACAGAGCATGCGCGGATGGTGGTTACTATGCACGGGCCTCCATTTTCTTCTGATAGTCGTCTTTTTAAACTGGCGCTGGGACTAAGTTACCACCCTCGCCATCAGGAAGCTACCTCTGGGTCTAGGCATCCAAACTGGGTGCTTTAGGGAGTGCGAGTGAATGTACTGTTCCCATGCTTCGAACTTTATGGGCATTCGCTTTCTCCGTATGCTGATCAACAACGTTTTTAGTTTTTTGCTCAGCAAGCCTCATAACATCATTTCTCGAGTCGATGGATCGACTCGACAAAAAAAGCTTCTCGATTTTCTTAAAGTTTCATATTTGGTTTCACAACCAAATCGACAGCTAAGCGCAGCCATACAAAACCATCAAATTGGGTGGTATTACTCCAAGGCAACAAATCACGTATATTGTATTGTTAAAAGTTTATTGCATGCATAAATTGAGCTTTTTAATAATCGTCAAACGTCTTTATCGACTCGTAAAGAGACGATATCGTGTCGCCAAATGCCAATTTTTATTTATCGACAGACGACAATGTCGACTCGAGAAACCAAATACGGCCCCAGATCACACTTTAACTCCCAGATCGAGTTCGTGCCGATCTCATCGAGGCGGCGTCTTACGACCTCGAGTAGTGGTAAAGTCTTGTGCGACCCCAATCGCAACTGCTCCTTTTTGGATATGTAGCATCGACCCATCATTAATCATTATGCATTGTGATCCACAGAAGAGGACCCAAGAAGAGTCCCTGCGAAACTTCGCATGTTGTTCTGTACACCCTCGGCCCTTTTAGTGATCTACCTTCTCTGACTACTCCCCCCCCCCGGGGCTCCTTCACGATTCGACAACACTGCATCAGATAAACCCACTTGGCTCATTTCAACTACCGATAGCCCCTGCCCGTTCTCTTTTCCACTGCAGGCAAATTGGTTTACACTTTTAATCTGTGGAACAATCTTTCGCTGTAGCATCTCCAAACTTTGTCTTTGTCTGAGTCTTCAAAAGCTGAAACTTATGCTAACATAATACTGTTCAGAAGATAGTTACATCTGCATGCTGTTAAATAATTTAAAAAATCTTTTTAGCTATTTAAATACATTTATTTGTTTACATCTTATCTACTATAAATCACTTATATTCCTTGTATCTACTACCTTGTATACTACCCCAGATATTTAAGTAAAATACAGATGCCCAGTCGAATAGGCGAAACGCCGAAACGTATTCCATGTTGCCGAAAGCGATTAATCCAAGCAAAATATTTAAATATTGCAGCCATGTAGCTGGCTAGAGCATGGCAACTTTTAGTCGAGGTCCAGCAACAGACAGCAGCGATGGTGACACGCGCATTTTTGTTGCGCACCCGTTTCTGGACACTTGTGCCTATGCAGCTGGCTAGAGCATGGAAACTTTCGGTTTAGATCCACCTACAAACAGTAGCGTATAATCCTATGTGTGCGAGGCAAAATAGCCCGCGCTTGGTGGAAGGGATTGGGTTTCAATGTTGCAATGCAGAAGCTGCTCTCAGCATTCATTTCATATTCTCGCAATGCAGACGCCGCTCTCAAAATTCATGTCATATTCTCGCACACCATCGCTGCTGTCTGTTGCTGGACCTCGACTAAAAGTGCCCCAGATATGTAAGTAAATTTTGGTCGAGCTCCAGCAACAGACAGCAGCGACGGTGTGCAACAAAAGTGTGCGTGTCGCGAGTTCTTTGTTTTACCCCCGACCACTGACATATAATAATGGACTGCTCATCAGCAATTATTCCCATACAAACCGATGGCACCAAAAAGGTATAGTCGCTCGCTCATCCATAAGCCCCCAAACTGACAGAAGCACTCAGAAATAAATTCAATTAGAAAAAAATAGACGGGTATAGTGATGTTTATATCTTTTGCGTTAAATCAATTAGAAAAAAGTAGACGGGTATAGTGATGTTTATATCTTTTGCTCTTTTCCCCATAAGCCCCCGGACAGAATGTCAGTTGCTAAGACAGGCGTTAAGAACTTAAATCAGATACACATAAAATTTGCAAATTAATGAAAAAAAGGCATTTTAAAAGGTGAAAAAGTGAAAATAGTGTTTATTAATTTTTTTAAACAAAATATTTGTGTTGTTTTAATGTTTTACGTACGTATTTAAAAAAATATAAATTTCAAAAGTGATTCCGGTGTTTACATGGAGTGAAAAAAGGTTTTTAGCATATGGAACAAATTGGTGCCATGAACAATTTCTCATAAGCAGTCCATTCTATATGTCAGTGCCCCCGACGAAAAAATGCCAATCGCGCCTAAAGAAGTTAACACTTCAAAAAGAAAAAAAGTAATTAAAATTTGTTACTAGTCGTCAAAACGAATCGAGTTGACTGATGTGTCAATAAATCCTCCACGGTAGCTTCCACGCTTCTTTTTTGTTTTTTCATGTTTAAAAGATTTGCCGCGTGTATGTTTTAGAGCTAGGCTTGCTCTTTCTGGTCAAGATCCTCTCGCATTTTTCTGTTGAATAAGAATAAAGAAGATTTTGATTACTTACTTGTTTATAGAAGGGAATTTAGATTTTCGTTTAACTTACCATCTATTTACATATTACATACATATGTATTAATTACAATTAACAAAAATTCGCAACATCTTAATCATCAAAGATTATTTTTTTATTTTGCTTGCCAGCACTATCTGCACTGCCAAATGACTTTCTATCACCACCTCCAAATGATGGTCTGTTACCCCCACGGCCGCTACCACCTCGTCCACCACGACCAAAGCCACGTCCGCCACCACCACCTCGTCCACCACCTCCACGGCCGCCCTTGAAGCCCCCGCCAACACCACCAAACGATTTGCGGTATCCACCACCTCCTTCTGCATTTCCACCTACATTTGTCTCGCCACCGTAAAATTTTCTAAAGTTTCCACCTTTTTCTCCATACTTTTGGAAGCCTCCGCCTCCTCGGCCACCACCGACTCCGCGACCACCTCTGCCTCCACGATTTCCTCGATTATTTTGGAAATCTCCATTCTTATTTTTCCAATTATCATTACCGTTCTCCTTATTGTTTTGCTTCTGCATCATGTTGCGAATTTTTGTTGAACATAGAAAGAAAAAAAAGAAAAAGAAGCACAATCAGCACCCTGTTACTTAAATGTATTTTTTTTAAATTAAATTATTTATTTAAAATACGAAGTTGCAGGTTTTATTTATTTATATACGCCAATCGGCATTATATGTAGATACATAGATTACAAATAAGGGTCGTCCATAAATTACGTGAGGCGTTTAGGAGGGGGAGGGGGTTGAGCCCAATATCTCCAAATCTCACGTGGGGAGAGGGGGGTCTCGGCAAATACACTGAAGAGCAAAACTGATTCAATGGTCAAATTTTTTAGAAAAAAACGTTTCCTTTGAAGAATGTTTTAATTATAGATTTCAGGTTTTTTTTATTTCATATAACAGTCCCATAATGAACAATATCATCATTGCGCTCCTTTAATCCCTCATGGGACATAGGGCGCAAACAGTTGCCCTCCAGCGGACTCTGTTTTGCGCGACAGCTCTCAGCTCCGACCAGGATCTCCCAGTTGTTGCGGCTTCTTCTAGTAGGGTTCTCCTCCACGTTGTTCTAGGTCTTCCTACTCGACGGGAACCTTGCGGATAATTAAGTATAATGCGCTTTTCGATTACAGAATATCGAAGAAATGGGAGATCAGGGTTCTCCGGACAGCGACTTCGGTGACGACATTTTTAAGCACGCTTTAGCTTGTAAATCTCGGAAAACTGAACGCGATTGTGATGACAAAGAACACCTGGCGGCAGTTGAAGTCATCAATCAAATCAAAGAAAAATTCCTCGATTCGGACAGTCATTCAGAGCGCTTATTACTTCTTACTCTCGCACCCAAGTCTTGGGGCAGAAGAAAAATAGCTGCAGAATTCGGTGCTTCTGAACGCCAAGCAAGAAAAGCCATGCAATTAGTTAAGGAATCCGGTATTTTAACTTGTCCAAATGCCAAAAAAGGTAAAGATTTAGACAGTGATACGACAAAACTGATCCTTGCATTCTACGAAGATGATGAAAATAGTCGTTTGATGCCAGGAATGAAAGATTACGTTTCAATAAGAAAACAAGATGGGTCTCGTGAACATGTTCAAAAAAGATTAATTTTATCGAATCTTTCTGAGTTATTTCAACTTTTCAAAACCACACATCCGTTAACAAAAATAAGTTTTTCAAAGTTTTGTCAACTTAGACCACAAAACTGTGTTCTTGCTGGTGCCAGTGGTGCTCATACAGTATGTGTTTGCGTTTACCACGAAAATGTTCATCTAATGTTAGAAGCTGTTAAATTCAAAGACTTGACTTGTGGAACTGATTTTTTTTTTGAGACATACCACGATATCAATAAAATAATCACATGCAATATTTCGACTCCAGAGTGTTATTTCAATGAATGTAAAAAGTTTCCCGGAATAGAAAATTTCAAAGAATTCCTCAAGACAGTTGTAACAGATCAGGACATTGAAACTATAAAGTTTCAAAGCTGGGAACAAACCGACCGAAGTACATTACACACCATAATTTCAAATGTAGAGGATTTTGTAGAAATGCTTTGTGATCGCGTGATGAAACTGAAGCCTCATTCTTTCATTGCCAAACAGCAGTCGAGTTATTTAAAATACATTAAACAAAATTTAAGAGAAGGAGAAATTCTTGTTACATGTGACTTTGCAGAAAATTATGCGTTTGTTGCTTAGAACGCGGCGCAATCCTTTCATAGGAATAATGATCAAATGACAATATTTACCGTCGTTTTTTATTACAAAGAAGAAAATAGTGTTGGGCATGGGAGTATAGCGATTATATCTGATAATCTGAAACATGATACTATCTCTGTTTATGTTTTCCAGAAAATTTTGATTGAGTATCTGAAAGAAAATTTCAATCTAAAAAAGATATTCTATTTCTCTGATGGAGCGGCACAGCATTTCAAAAATAAATACAATTTTCGAAATCTTTTATTTCATGAGAAAGATTTTGGTGTTGCCGCTGAGTGGCACTTTCATGAAACAGCACATGGCAAAGGTCCATGCGATGGTGTGGGTGGGAATTTGAAAATAAATGCTATGCGTGCAAGTTTACAGGCATCCTCAAGTGAGCCAATTTTAACATGTACTGCTTTCTATACTTGGGCAAAAAAAAAAACTTTAGGGGAACGAAGATATTTTTCAGTTCTAAAGAAAGTAATGTACAAACAGCGAAAGAACTGGAAGATCGATTTGCTTGCGCGAAAACGATTCCGGGTACACAAAAGTATAGAAGTTTTCAAACGCCGTGACACAAATAATTTGAAGGGTTCTGCGCACCTCGTTGCCCAATTTCATAAATTTTGTTCTATCATTTCCCCTCTTTTAACTTAAAAAGGCAACAAACGCAGAAAAAACTCAACAAAATAATTTGGGAAGGGATGTGCGCATGCCGGATGAATAAAGTTAAGTAATCTTTATATGTATTGAGCAGAGCTTTTAAATACATGTAAAACTCCTGCTCAACCAAGTCAGTTTATCCATCGTAATAAGCATAATTTTACTATAATTATGCTAAATATTTCTCATCCCTAAATTTAAAATAAATTAAAAGAATCGCTGGAAAAATTTCTTTTAAAGATATGAGCATTTTCATTCATAAATTGAGAGTTCTCCGCAGCAGCAAGCAACACAACCTCCCCAGGCAGAAGCGCGCTTGCGACTGGCGGAAAATGTCAAAAATCTAATAATCAAAGTGATAAAAACACAAATTTCGTATTTTTTAGTATAAATTACTACAAATTATTTCTGTGGCATATGTGTAAAATATAAAAACCTTAAAATAAAAAAAATATATAAAAACGGGTGTTTTTCAGTCATAATTTGTAAATTTTTTAAATAATCATTGAAGTCCCAGAAAAATACACCTCCCTTTGGCAATACGCAGTCGCGACTGATTACATGGCAGCAAGTGATTTGATAGGAGGAGTTAAGTGAAGCTTTTGTCTGAGCTTTTAAACATTTTTAAGAGCTTAGCTGGGGAACATGCGCGGGATGTCACGAGGTTTGAAAACAACTATACCACACATTCATTCCTGTATCTGAAACAACGATGGAAGTAAAAAGATATTCTGTTCAAACGTCGAATGAATTTTTCCCAAAAACTCGAACAAAAAGTATGAATGTATAAGATAAACTACTTTGTCAGTCAACGGCAAAAGGTAGATATAAGAAATGTACATAAATAAAATGCTAAAATTTTTGATTATCTGCCGATTTTATTAATATAACCCATCAAAAAAGTCACAGCACCAGCATCACGGCACCGCGCCGCGGCTGATCAGTGTCTTTGATGCGCTTGGAGCGTACGTCGCGCCGATTTCAACGCCGTAAAACACTTATAAGTTCTGCGCATCCCATCTTCAAATGAACGTCATCTTATAGGGAAAACGCTCAGCTTTCGATGAGCTCATTTAAAAAAATATTAAAAATGTCGTTTTTGTTGTTTCGTAATGTTGTTTTTTTTTGCATAAATAATTTTTTAACAAAATTTTCATATTTTTTATTGTAAAGTTCAGAAAAAAATACATTATAAACGTACTTTGTTTTTTTTTTGTTTTTTTGGCAAATTTACGAGACTTTTAATGAAACAAAAAAACGACCCGAAATTCAAGGCCCCTGTATCTCGGCAACCGGTCAAAATTACCTCCCCTCCTTTTGCACAATTAATGTTCTCTAATAGTACAACAACTTCACCAAGTTTCATCAAAATCCCAGAGATCGAGTTTTTTAGGTGGGAACACTTGACGTGGAATGCCCCATTTATTTAAAATACGAAGTTGCAGGTTTTATTTATTTATCTACGCCAATCGGCATTATAGATACATAGATTACAAATAAGGGTCGTCCATAACGCGAAAAAGCCATTAGAATTTAGAACTACAAGAAGGCACACGCCCAATTTTAGCGTAATGAAATGCTTGTTAGGTGAGTGCTCACCTTTGGTAGTTGTGTGTCCACCACAAGCGGAAAAACGAGGAGGGCAAGGGAGTGCGAATTATCAGTTATCTCAAATAAAATCTTGCTCCCAAGGCGAAGGACAGAATTAATTAAATAAGATTTGAACATATGAAAAATTATTGACCATTACAAAGCAAATTTTAATACTCCAAGAAAACGATGACAGGGATCCTCCAAAGAAGTCAACATTCGCGTAGCATTGGTTCACAAGCCTGGCTATTCGGTTTTTGGGTCCATGGTAGACGTTATTTCTACTAGAGCTTACTACTGACAGCAATCTCCTAGTTCTTAGCTCATCCCTTGAACAGATAAATAAGTCCAAAATCAGCTAGAATTTCTGGCGAATCGATCTTTCGGTTGATGACTTTGTAGAAGAGAAAGACAAGTCACCCACCTGTCTGCGACTTAGTAGGCTACTGAGCTTATATTGTTGGGCAATGTCACTTATAGTGTTAACATGCTCAGAACCCTCAATATAGAATAAGCATTTACAGAATTTACGTTGGATTTTTTTCAATACGGCTGATGTGTTGTTGAGTAAACGGAGACCAGACCACAGATCCATACTCCAGTATAGGTTTGACGAACGATGAGAAAAGAAGTATCAGTGTTTTGACATTCCTAAACTCTTTGCTTGCTCTATAAATAAAACCTAAGTTTCGATACGCACGAAGTGTTATGGTATTGATATGTTCAGAGAAAGTTAATTTGTCATCAAATATTACTCCAAGGTCTTTAATGGTTCTAGCCGTTGGGACAATTTGGCCATTAAGTATATATATTGGAAGTGTTTAACGACACACAAAAACGCGACACTCGAAACGCGAAAAACTCGAAAAACGCGACACGCGACACTCGAAAGTGAAACTGGAAGTGCGACGTTGCCACTTTTTCATAAACACGCGAAAAACGCGATTCTTAAAGTAATCAAAAAGGTAAGTATTCAAAAGAATGCGGCAGTGCGGCAATGCGGCAGTGCGGCAGTGCGGCAATGCGGCAATGCGGCAGTGCGGCAGTGCGACAATGCGGCAATGCGGCAGTGCGGCAATGCGGCAATGCGGCAGTGCGGCAGTGCGGCAATGCGGCAATTCCCGCATTGCCGCATTACCGCATTCCCGCATTGCCGCATTCCCGCATTGCCGCATTCCCGCATTCCCGCATTGCCGCATTCCCGCATTGCCGCATTCCCGCATTGCCGCATTCCCGCATGGACGCATTCCCGCATTGCCGCATTGCCGCATTCCCGCATTGCCGCATTCCCGCATTGCGCATTCCCGCATTGCCGCATTCCCGCATTGCCGCATTCCCGCATTGCCGCATTACCGCATTCCCGCATTCCCGCATGGCCGCATTCCCGCATTGCCGCATTCCCGCATTGCCGCATTCCCGCATTGCCGCATTCCCGCATTGCGCATTCCCGCATTGCCGCATTTCCGCAATCCCGCATTGCCGCATTCCCGCATTGCCGCACTGCCGCATTGCCGCACTGCCGCATTCCCGCATTGCCGCATTCCCGCATTCCCGCATTGCCGCATTCCCGCATTGCCGCATTCCCGCATTGCCGCATTCCCGCATTGCGCATTCCCGCATTGCCGCATTCCCGCATTGCGCATTCCCGCATTGCCGCTTTCCCGCATTCCCGCATTCCCGCAATCCCGCATTGCCGCATTCCCGCATTGCCGCATTCCCGCATTACCGCATTCCCGCATTCCCGCATTGCCGCATTCCCGCATTCCCGCATTCCCGCATTGCCGCATTCCCGCATTCCCGCATTACCGCATTGCCGCATTCCCGCATTGCCGCATTCCCGCATTCCCGCATTGCCGCATTCCCGCATTCCCGCATTGCCGCATTCCCGCATTGCCGCATTGCCGCATTCCCGCATTGCCGCATTGCCGCATTCCCGCGTTGCCGCATTCCCGCAATCCCGCATTGCCGCATTGCCGCATTCCCGCATTGCCGCTTTCCCGCATTCCCGCATTCCCGCATTCCCGCAATCCTGCATTGCCGCATTCCCGCATTGCCGCATTCCCGCATTGCCGCATTCCCGCATTGCCGCATTACCGCATTGCCGCAATGCGGGAATGCAGGAATGCGGCAATGCGGGAATGCGGCCATGCGGGAATGCGGCAATGCGGGAATGCGGCAATGCGGGAATGCGGCAATGCGGGAATGCGGGAATGCGGCAACGCGGGAATGCGGGAATGCGGCAATGCGGGAATGCAGCAATGCGGCATTGCGGGAATGCGGCAATACGGGAACGCGGGAATGCAGCGATGCGGCAATGCGGGAATGCGGGAATGCGGCAATACGGGAATGCGGCAATGCGGGAATGCGGCAATGCGGGAATGCGGCAATGCGGGAATGCGGCAATGCGGGAATGCGCAATGCGGGAATGCGGCAATGCGGGAATGCGGCAATGCGGGAATGCGGCAATGCGGGAATGCGGCCATGCGGGAATGCGGCAATGCGGGAATGCGGCAATGCGGGAATGCGGCAATGCGGGAATGCGGCAATGCGGGAATGCGGGAATGCGGCAATGCGGGAATGCGCTAATGCGGCAATGCGGGAATTGACTGCCGCATTGCCGCATTGTCGCACTGCCGCATTGCCGCATTGCCGCACTGCCGCACTGCCGCATTGCCGCACTGCCGCATTGCCGCAGTGCGGCAATGCGGATGTACATCTTTTGAATACTTACCTTTTTGATTACTTTAAGAATCGCGTTTTTCGCGTGTTTATGAAAAAGTGGCAACGTCTGTTCAGAATTAGCAATTTAATTTCTGACTCAATAAAAAGGTGCCGGAAGGGTGCGATTCAATAAAAAGATAACTTTTTCCAATAACCAAATTACTATTTATTCGCAATTAATTATTAGAATTTCTTAAGTATAAATTCAATAAAAATTCAACAAATTGCCAAAATATTTCAATTCAATCTTAAATTCGTTATTAATTCGTTATTTAGTACTTGAAAATTCGTAACGTATTCTTTATTTGTTTTGTAAATAAGAATTACCAAAATATTGCTTGCTCTGATAGCTTAAATTGATAACGCCACCTATCTGTCAGATGACGATCGATGTTTCGCCTGATGTGTTCTGCAATTAGAACAGCCAGGAATAACCTTTGTGTTGCTGCACTCTGGTTTCGTTTCTTGGGAATCGCTTGGGATTTGCTTGTTGTTTGCTGCCTGGTTGCTGCTTGCTGCCCTGGTTGCGGCTTGCTGGACTGCTTTGCCTTGTTTCAAATTCGCAAATTCGTCCCTCTGTGGTTGGTTAGAGTAACTGCTGAAATCAATTTTGGTGATTAAGTTACTGCTGTATTAAAGACTTCAAAACTGTCTTTAATTCGGGCTTTACTGGGAAAAGACCTCAATTCTGTCTTTCCAGAATGCTAAGTTCGATACTTAGGCTTTGAAATTGCTTTATTGCTAAAACCTCAATACAGATTTTATCTTCTAGTTCAAGACTCTAGAAAGATTAAAAGCAATCTGATTTAACGCCGTCTGTGCGTCGGTATTTATTTCTTTTTGAATAATGGTTGAGGCTATTCTGTAGTAGGGGGCTTCGTTCTCGAAGTACATAATTTCGGGTTATGTACTAGATCGGCGTGCGAAGTCCGATCAGCTGTTCTCTTCTGACTTGTAGACGTCAGATGGATTTTTCTCGTACTTGGTAAGTAATTTATTTCTATTTTGGATTATTTACTAATTTTAGTTTATATTTTCAGGTTTTAGCGGGGGAATAGAGGAGGAGGAGCCCGCGATTCGTGTATTGGGGTTGACAGGTGAGTATTTTTTGTGGAACCTGTTTGTAATTTGTAGTAATCCTTTTTTGTTTACAGAATGCCGATTTGCCGACGGCATTTCGGCATCTTCTTTGAATGGCACTCTGGATGGTTTTTTTCTGGTTGGATTTTTCGTCGCTTGGATTGTCTTCAACGTCAAAGAAAAGGTAAGTACTTGTAGATGGAATATTTATATTTAACTAATTATTTTCTATTTCCAGGTATAAATTTGTTGTTGTTTTGTAGTGCTGTCTTCTTCCGTGTATGTTTTGTTTTTGTGATTTTGTGTATTCATTTATGTAGTTTTGTTTGTTTTCGCTGATTTTTTTAATAAAGTGATAGAATAGAGAAATTGGTGTTTTATTTATTTATTTCCTTTTTTACTTTTTTGGTGTTTTCCTTTCAGGAGCTTTTATTTTCAGTGTCGCCGGAACATTCTCCCCGCCTTGAAGCGTTAAGCTTCAAAGAAGTGTTTCGAGGAAGCCGATTACGATGTTTTTGTTTTCCGGCGGAAACGCCATTGTACTATTTTTTCTTTAGGGCTCGTTGCTGATTGGTGAAAACACTGCATACCTTTGTAATTATGATGTCTTACTGCGTTTCGTGTTATTAATTTCCACCAATTTAGGGCTGCTTGTGTTTCTACGGGCCCTAGGTATGTGGTTTGGGTATGGCAGGATTTTGATTTCGATGCCTTTAGCCAGTGTCGACAATATGCTGTTACTCGTTGCAATTTCGTCAATGAAGAGTATCTGTTGAACTGGTCGTTATTAGAGGAATCTACTTCGACCTGCATACTGGTGATGGTTTTTCGTACTCCCACCGTGGTATCGTGGATTTCTTTCCGTTTGAGCCAGTGTTCCCTTGTTTGTTGGAGCCAATGAGGCCGTGACCACCATAACTTGTATAGTTTTAGTTTACTCGGTGATAGCCCTCTTGTGGCGCAGTCGGCAGGGTTGTCTTCTTTTCTAACATGATTCCAGCTACTTTGGTCTAGTGGCTGATGTATCTGTGAGACTCTGTTCGCCACAAATGTTTCCCATGATGATGGGTGTTTTCTCAACCATGCGAGTACAATTGTAGAATCAGTCCAAGCATGTGTAGTTACCTGCTCGAACTTCATGTCGTCCTTTACTTGCGCCAGCAATTTGGCCAACAAGTGTGCTCCGCATAACTCTAGCTTTGGCAGTGAGATGGTCTTGATGGGTGCCACTTTGCTTTTGGCAGCGATTAAGTGACAATGGCAGTTGCCGTCTTCGTCCTGTGTCCGAATATATACGGCTGCTGCAGATGCTTTGATGGATGCGTCGCAAAATCCATGGATTTCGATGTTCTGGATTTTGTTGTGAGCTTCAATCCATCGCGGGATTTGAATAGTTTGGATGACTTGGAGGTCTGCTCGGAACTTTCGCCCTTGTTGATCGATGTTGATCGGGACTGTTTCATCCCAGTCGAGCTTTGTTAGCCAAAGACTTTGTATTAAAATTTTGGCGTTAATAGTTACTGGTGTAAGCCAGCCGATGGGGTCGAACAGCTTCGCAATCTCGGACAATATTTTCCGTTTTGTATATATTTCTGGTGCTGACTCCATGCTGACCTTGTACGACAGTGTATCGCTGGCAGGATTCCATAATAAGCCAAGAGCTTTGACTTCTTCTGCATTCACTGCGAGTGGAAATGAGACCTCTCGATCGGTTGCCGGAACTTCTTCCAAGATGGTGTTGTGATTCGCGGCCCATTTTCGGAGCTCTAGCCCTCCAGCTCGGAGAAGCTGGATTAGTTGCCTTTGTTTTTGTCTTGCTTCTTCTATATTATCTGCGCCAGTCATCAAATCGTCAACGTAAAAATCGTTGAGTACGGCGTTAGAGCCGATTTGGAATGATTCTGCTTCATCTTTCGCCAATTGGTGCATGGTTCGGATGGCAAGGAAAGGAGCGCTCTTTGTTCCGAACGTCACGGTCAACAGTTTGTAGTCTTGTATGGGTTGCTCTGGTGATTCCCTCCAAACTATCCGTTGGTAATCGGCATCGTCTGGATGAACTCGTATCTGCCGGTACATCTTCTCTATGTCGGCCATGTAAGCAATTCGATGTTTTCTCCATTGCATGAGTGTGGACATCAATGAGTCTTGTATTACTGGTCCATTCAGTAATACGCTGTTTAACGAATTTCCATTGGCAGTTGGACGAGATGCGTCGAACACTACTCTCAGTTTGGTGGTCGTGCTACTCGGTTTGATGACAGCATGGTGAGGTAAGTAACAGCATCGATATGTTGCTGTGTCGTTGGGCAATTGGTTTTGAAGTGCTGATTCTGGAGTGTTGGTAGGCACCATGTGTCCTAACGTCAAATATTCCTGCATGCATTTGACGTAGTCTGCTTTCAAGTCAGGATCTTGTTGGAATCGTTTCTCCATCTGCATCAACGTTCGAATGGCAATGTGTCTTGATGCGCCAAGTTGTATTTTATCAGCTACAAATGGAAGGCGGACTTGGTAACGTCCGTTGCTGCATCTAGTGACGTTGTTGTTGAAATGGTTTTCGCAACGGGTTTCTTCTGTTGTCCATTTGGATCTTGATGGAAGTTCTTCTAGTTCCCAGAATCTCTTTAGCTCATCGTTAAGAGTCGCCTGAGTGAAGAATGTTTTCATATGTCTGTTTGCTCGTGCAGCTGAAGTGGTCTTCCCAGAGATGATCCACCCAAACACCGTGTTTTGTCCCACTGGGGCTTCCTCGTTGCCTTTCCTTAGGCCGGCCAAGATGATCATGGGGAATACATCTGCTCCCAAAAGGATGTCGATGTGACCCGGCTTGTGGAACGTTGGATCCGCTAATTCGAGACCCTCTAAGTGCGCCCAATCCTTGCTAGAACATTCACTATTTGGTAATGGATTAGTTATTTTGTTAATTACCATTGCCTGGACCTGGATGTTCTTCGCCTGTTGGTTTCGTGTCTTTAGTTGCAGCGAGGCCCATTTTTCGATTTTCCCCGCTGGCATGTTACCGATCACGGTTAATGCTGTTTGTATTGGCTCCTTTTTGAGTTGTAGATTTTGAACCACTGCCTCACGTACGAATGAGGATTGAGATCCGGGATCAATGAGTGCTCTGCAGACCTGCTCTCGTCCAGTTGGAGATACTACGGTGACCAGGGCTGTGGCTAATAGTACTTGTCGGCAGTCGTAGGGTGCTGCCTGAGCGAAGTATGTTTGTGTTTGGTTGGATGGTAATTCATCGTTTGAACTTGAGGGCGGTGACACGCTGCTGTTGGTTTGACTCGCTGACTGGATTCTGTGTAAGGTTGTATGGTGAGTCTTTCCGCATTGGAAACATCTACCTTTACTGGGACACTGTGATGAGCGATGGCCTGCTCTCAGGCAATTGATGCATAGATCCTTTGATTTGACTGTTTTATATCTCTCATCAATGCTGAACTGCACATATTTGGGGCATTTCCCTATGGCATGTGCGCCTTTGCACAGGATGCATACGCTTTGATTTGCGACGTGGAAGGCTTGGCTTCTTCTTCTTGGGTGCTCTCTGGACTTGCTTTCGTGAGGTTCATTCTTGTGGATTGTTGGTTTGCCGACAGCTTCCAAGGTTCTGAACCTGGTTTCCAAGAATTCGCGTAGTTCCACCCATGTTGGAATCGATTGCCTTGATTTGGTGCTCTGCGACTGTTCCCAATGTTCGTGAGTTTCGCTTGGTAGTTTTTGGACCAGCAAGTGGATGAGAATGGGATCCCAATTTTTTGTTGAGACCTCCAGATTCTCAATGGCAGTGAGGCATTCATGTGTCCTCGTTTTTAGCTCCTTGATGCCTTGAGCTGTTTCTCGGGTTAGTTTAGGTTGATTGAGCAGAATGTCGAGCTGGGTTTTCAACAATGCTCTCTTGTTGTCGTAGTTATCGACGAGAAGTTGCCATGCTGGTTCATAATTGGCGTCACTAATGAGCGTGTTGCTGAGTAGTCGTGCAGCTTCTCCAGAAAGATGAGCCTTTAGATATTGGAGTTTTTGTGCTCCTGTTAAAGATATTTTGTTATGCACAAGGCTGGAAAATAAATCCAGGAATGATGGCCATGACTCGTAATCCCCTGAAAATGTGGGTATCGAGATCCTTGGTAGTTTCACATTGTTGTTGTGTTGCGAAATGCAGCTGCTGTTTAAATCGGCTGATGACTGCTCCGCTCGTGCGACTGGTTCTGTGACTGACAGCGTTTTGTGATAGTCTTCATCGATTTTGCAGTACATCTCGACATAGGCGTTTTCTGTGTCGGCATACCAATCCTCTTTGAAGTATAGCTGCTCTTTCTCGTCCTTCTTCGTCTTGACTGATGTAATCTGTCGATGATTGTTCTTGAATTCCGTCCAGTCATCGTCGAGCATCTTGAGCCTTTTTTGAAAATACTGCGTTGTCTTCCTAGATGGGCCATCCTTGAGATAGTTTCTGAAAGACCTTTCGAGTCTCTCTCGTACTTCGCTCTGTTGAATTATTAAAGCATCCATGCTTGTATTGCGGCTTAAGTTATCTTATTGAATCACGATCCGGCTCGAAGGACCAATGTTCAGAATTAGCAATTTAATTTCTGACTCAATAAAAAGGTGCCGGAAGGGTGCGATTCAATAAAAAGATAACTTTTTCCAATAACCAAATTACTATTTATTCGCAATTAATTATTAGAATTTCTTAAGTATAAATTCAATAAAAATTCAACAAATTGCCAAAATATTTCAATTCAATCTTAAATTCGTTATTAATTCGTTATTTAGTACTTGAAAATTCGTAACGTATTCTTTATTTGTTTTGTAAATAAGAATTACCAAAATATTGCTTGCTCTGATAGCTTAAATTGATAACGCCACCTATCTGTCAGATGACGATCGATGTTTCGCCTGATGTGTTCTGCAATTAGAACAGCCAGGAATAACCTTTGTGTTGCTGCACTCTGGTTTCGTTTCTTGGGAATCGCTTGGGATTTGCTTGTTGTTTGCTGCCTGGTTGCTGCTTGCTGCCCTGGTTGCGGCTTGCTGGACTGCTTTGCCTTGTTTCAAATTCGCAAATTCGTCCCTCTGTGGTTGGTTAGAGTAACTGCTGAAATCAATTTTGGTGATTAAGTTACTGCTGTATTAAAGACTTCAAAACTGTCTTTAATTCGGGCTTTACTGGGAAAAGACCTCAATTCTGTCTTTCCAGAATGCTAAGTTCGATACTTAGGCTTTGAAATTGCTTTATTGCTAAAACCTCAATACAGATTTTATCTTCTAGTTCAAGACTCTAGAAAGATTAAAAGCAATCTGATTTAACGCCGTCTGTGCGTCGGTATTTATTTCTTTTTGAATAATGGTTGAGGCTATTCTGTAGTAGGGGGCTTCGTTCTCGAAGTACATAATTTCGGGTTATGTACTAGATCGGCGTGCGAAGTCCGATCAGCTGTTCTCTTCTGACTTGTAGACGTCAGATGGATTTTTCTCGTACTTGGTAAGTAATTTATTTCTATTTTGGATTATTTACTAATTTTAGTTTATATTTTCAGGTTTTAGCGGGGGAATAGAGGAGGAGGAGCCCGCGATTCGTGTATTGGGGTTGACAGGTGAGTATTTTTTGTGGAACCTGTTTGTAATTTGTAGTAATCCTTTTTTGTTTACAGAATGCCGATTTGCCGACGGCATTTCGGCATCTTCTTTGAATGGCACTCTGGATGGTTTTTTTCTGGTTGGATTTTTCGTCGCTTGGATTGTCTTCAACGTCAAAGAAAAGGTAAGTACTTGTAGATGGAATATTTATATTTAACTAATTATTTTCTATTTCCAGGTATAAATTTGTTGTTGTTTTGTAGTGCTGTCTTCTTCCGTGTATGTTTTGTTTTTGTGATTTTGTGTATTCATTTATGTAGTTTTGTTTGTTTTCGCTGATTTTTTTAATAAAGTGATAGAATAGAGAAATTGGTGTTTTATTTATTTATTTCCTTTTTTACTTTTTTGGTGTTTTCCTTTCAGGAGCTTTTATTTTCAGTGTCGCCGGAACAACGTCGCACTTCCAGTTTCACTTTCGAGTGTCGCGTGTCGCGTTTTTCGAGTTTTTCGCGTTTCGAGTGTCGCGTTTTTGTGTGTCGTTAAACACTTCCATATATATTACTGAGAGTTGCTTGGGGGATCGCGTAAATGAGATCACTGCACATTTTTTTATGTTTAATGATAATTTATTTACAACACACCAAGCCTCAATTTCGCAGATATCAAGCTGGAGGGTATAAAGATCTAGTTCATTATTAATTTCTCTATATACAGTGCCCGAAATTGATTTAAGTTCACCCAACACTTCTATGTTCCAGAGCGTTTTCCTCAGCCCCATTTTGTTGTGGAAACCTGAATTTTAACATAGTTGCCTTTCTAGGGTTTGCGAATAAGTGGTAAAAAAATTATATCGCTAGCTCTCTTAATAACGGTAAAATGCATACCGGAAGTAAAAGCATTTCAATTTGAAGCATTTTTAGTGCGAAATTGATTTAAGTTCAGTAAAAAATATAAAGAAAAAAGGGTTCTTATTGCTATAAATTAACTTTATTTAGTAATTGGTCGATCCTCCATTGTTTTTATGACTGGAAAAAATCTTTTTCTCATACTCGCTACTAATGTGTGGAGCATTTCCTCCGGAATTGAATTCCAGGCTTGTTGGATGGCTATTTTGAGCGATTCTATATTTTCAAACCGCCTTCCATGAGCATACCAATTTTGTTCATGATTTTACATATCAATAACTCATAATTTTACATGTAGTTAGTATTAAGGTTTATCCTATTTAAAAATATTTATGACAGTATTTTGCTCCTTGTTAGATCAATTTTGTTTCATTCTTGTGTTGGTTAATCCTTGTGTTGGTTCCGATAATTTGTTCTTCCGTTAGTTTATACGGTCATTTGTAATACCATTTGTACAAAACGAGGAGTATTGGCCATTACTGCGCGTTTTCGTTTTAACTTGAGCTTCATACATATGTACCTAAAATAATGAAACATTAATTTCGTTGAATTTGATCATTTAATTTTAATAGTGGACAAGGAATTATAATTATTGTCGTGGTTGATGGTTATTCTTTGTAATTGTTGTTTTGATGATTAAATGGTTATAAATAATAGAATGTCCAGGCGTTAAAATTTTTCTTGTGGAATGGTTGAGGGGGGGGGGTCATTCCTTCCGTTTCCCCCGAATTAATTTCTATGTTTCATTTATCTAGGTAATTTATTATTTTGTGTTTGGAGTTCTTCCGTGGCTGCAATAGGTGAGACACTTGTATCCCAAATATGTATATCGTTAGCGTATTGTATGCAAATTGTGTTGAGGAGGAAAATTTTGTGGGGAAGTCATGTATAAATGTATTAAAAGCTGTAACGGTCAGTTTTGCCTAAATATCTACTTGACTAAAAACTACGGTGTAGAAGAAAATCGAGTAGTTGGTTGGGAACAAAAAGGTAGGCGGGGAGAAAAAAAAAATAGAGTTGGGAATTTGGACGTATGGATAATTGAACGGAAAAAAAGTTTCTGTTTCGAAAAAAATATAAAATTGGAAAAAAATTTTAAAATATTTATGCCTGTATGGTCATTTTTTATCAATGATACGAAACGGGAGGAATAGTCAAGGACAGGAAAGGTCTCGATTGTTCGATTAATGAAAATCTGGAGAAGAAAATTGTGCGTCTGGTCCAAATACGGCATTCATCATTCAATGCATTAGGAGCGTGTTGAATACTTTTAGTTCCATCGTGAAATCCTCAAAAATATATAAACACAACAAGGGAAGAAAGAACATTTTATTCGAAAAGGCTCTCAGTCAATTCAAATTGCTGTTGATTGCTGGGGTCCAGAGATGAAGACAAGCTGGTGAATCCATAAAGAAGAATAAGTTGGCACCTGGTTGTAAGTTCCTGCAGGATATCTGGAAATCCTTAACCGCACAAAAAGAGCAGGGATAATAAGGTATTTTTATATTCATTGTTATTTATGATGGGAAAAGGAATATGGCCGTCTTGGCAGCGAAGTGTTCTCCTACGCTTGTGAATTTCATGTGGTTGATTCATTATGTTGAAAGGAATTGACAAGCTTACAGATTATACAGGTTAATCGGCAAAGTATTGAAGAAATCAGTTACCAAACCATCTTTTGAAGACGTAAATAAAATACAAGAAATCGGGCAAATTGTCTTGCCTTTCTGGATGCGAACATTTTTTTTTGTTCCTTGTTCCTAAACCAGTCACATTGCAGTGTGGTGATTGAGCGCGAAGGTTTTTGATGGAGTGCATTAACCGCTGGGAAACGTCATAAGTTAGTCATGAAATCCCAGACAATGTTTTTCTAAGTTAAACGAAGAACAACATAACAATATCTAAAAGAAAAGAAAAACAAAACAAATAAGAGAATACAGATTTTTAAATATATACTTTGTTATTGTATTCACTATATTTAATTTTATCTTATTTACATTTCCTTGTGGACTTTCCCAATTATAACTATCCTTTTTTATTCATTATATTTAACACTAAGGGTGAGTTGCACCAACTAACTTTAACCGTAACAAAAGCTAAATCGGTTGTCAAATCTCCGGTTAGACAAAACGGGAGTTGCACCGTTTAGCAATTGTTAACATGACGTAACATTTTAACGTTAACTTTAACCAGGCAAATTTGCCCGGTTAATGTTATTGTTATTGTTAACTAATGACAGTTGTCATAGACACAAACAGGGGTGCCATTTCCAATAAACTCACAAACTGTGAAACTTATAAATACACAAAAATATAAATTTAAATCAAAGTAGCAGTTAACGAAACTTTAACAAACGATTGGGTGGTGCAACTCATTTTTACAAACTGGAACTTTAACAACTTTGTTATTGTTAAAGTTAACTTTAACAATAACTTTAATCAATGATTTGGTGCAACTCACCCTAACACAACTAAACACTAAATTACAACGAAATATACGACACACACACACAAAAATATACCAACTACAATTTTGTTCATGATTTTACATATCAATAACTCATAATTTTACATGTAGTTAGTATTAAGGTTTATCCTATTTAAAAATATTTATGACAGTATTTTGCTCCTTGTTAGATCAATTTTGTTTCATTCTTGTGTTGGTTAATCCTTGTGTTGGTTCCGATAATTTGTTCTTCCGTTAGTTTATACGGTCATTTGTAATACCATTTGTACAAAACGAGGAGTATTGGCCATTACTGCGCGTTTTCGTTTTAACTTGAGCTTCATACATATGTACCTAAAATAATGAAACATTAATTTCGTTGAATTTGATCATTTAATTTTAATAGTGGACAAGGAATTATAATTATTGTCGTGGTTGATGGTTATTCTTTGTAATTGTTGTTTTGATGATTAAATGGTTATAAATAATAGAATGTCCAGGCGTTAAAATTTTTCTTGTGGAATGGTTGAGGGGGGGGGGGTCATTCCTTCCGTTTCCCCCGAATTAATTTCTATGTTTCATTTATCTAGGTAATTTATTATTTTGTGTTTGGAGTTCTTCCGTGGCTGCAATAGGTGAGACACTTGTATCCCAAATATGTATATCGTTAGCGTATTGTATGCAAATTGTGTTGAGGAGGAAAATTTTGTGGGGAAGTCATGTATAAATGTATTAAAAGCTGTAACGGTCAGTTTTGCCTAAATATCTACTTGACTAAAAACTACGGTGTAGAAGAAAATCGAGTAGTTGGTTGGGAACAAAAAGGTAGGCGGGGAGAAAAAAAAATAGAGTTGGGAATTTGGACGTATGGATAATTGAACGGAAAAAAAGTTTCTGTTTCGAAAAAAATATAAAATTGGAAAAAATTTTTAAAATATTTATGCCTGTATGGTCATTTTTTATCAATGATACGAAACGGGAGGAATAGTCAAGGACAGGAAAGGTCTCGATTGTTCGATTAATGAAAATCTGGAGAAGAAAATTGTGCGTCTGGTCCAAATACGGCATTCATCATTCAATGCATTAGGAGCGTGTTGAATACTTTTAGTTCCATCGTGAAATCCTCAAAAATATATAAACACAACAAGGGAAGAAAGAACATTTTATTCGAAAAGGCTCTCAGTCAATTCAAATTGCTGTTGATTGCTGGGGTCCAGAGATGAAGACAAGCTGGTGAATCCATAAAGAAGAATAAGTTGGCACCTGGTTGTAAGTTCCTGCAGGATATCTGGAAATCCTTAACCGCACAAAAAGAGCAGGGATAATAAGGTATTTTTATATTCATTGTTATTTATGATGGGAAAAGGAATATGGCCGTCTTGGCAGCGAAGTGTTCTCCTACGCTTGTGAATTTCATGTGGTTGATTCATTATGTTGAAAGGAATTGACAAGCTTACAGATTATACAGGTTAATCGGCAAAGTATTGAAGAAATCAGTTACCAAACCATCTTTTGAAGACGTAAATAAAATACAAGAAATCGGGCAAATTGTCTTGCCTTTCTGGATGCGAACATTTTTTTTTGTTCCTTGTTCCTAAACCAGTCACATTGCAGTGTGGTGATTGAGCGCGAAGGTTTTTGATGGAGTGCATTAACCGCTGGGAAACGTCATAAGTTAGTCATGAAATCCCAGACAATGTTTTTCTAAGTTAAACGAAGAACAACATAACAATATCTAAAAGAAAAGAAAAACAAAACAAATAAGAGAATACAGATTTTTAAATATATACTTTGTTATTGTATTCACTATATTTAATTTTATCTTATTTACATTTCCTTGTGGACTTTCCCAATTATAACTATCCTTTTTTATTCATTATATTTAACACTAAGGGTGAGTTGCACCAACTAACTTTAACCGTAACAAAAGCTAAATCGGTTGTCAAATCTCCGGTTAGACAAAACGGGAGTTGCACCGTTTAGCAATTGTTAACATGACGTAACATTTTAACGTTAACTTTAACCAGGCAAATTTGCCCGGTTAATGTTATTGTTATTGTTAACTAATGACAGTTGTCATAGACACAAACAGGGGTGCCATTTCCAATAAACTCACAAACTGTGAAACTTATAAATACACAAAAATATAAATTTAAATCAAAGTAGCAGTTAACGAAACTTTAACAAACGATTGGGTGGTGCAACTCATTTTTACAAACTGGAACTTTAACAACTTTGTTATTGTTAAAGTTAACTTTAACAATAACTTTAATCAATGATTTGGTGCAACTCACCCTAACACAACTAAACACTAAATTACAACGAAATATACGACACACACACACAAAAATATACCAACTACAATTTTGTTCATGATTTTACATATCAATAACTCATAATTTTACATGTAGTTAGTATTAAGGTTTATCCTATTTAAAAATATTTATGACAGTATTTTGCTCCTTGTTAGATCAATTTTGTTTCATTCTTGTGTTGGTTAATCCTTGTGTTGGTTCCGATAATTTGTTCTTCCGTTAGTTTATACGGTCATTTGTAATACCATTTGTACAAAACGAGGAGTATTGGCCATTACTGCGCGTTTTCGTTTTAACTTGAGCTTCATACATATGTACCTAAAATAATGAAACATTAATTTCGTTGAATTTGATCATTTAATTTTAATAGTGGACAAGGAATTATAATTATTGTCGTGGTTGATGGTTATTCTTTGTAATTGTTGTTTTGATGATTAAATGGTTATAAATAATAGAATGTCCAGGCGTTAAAATTTTTCTTGTGGAATGGTTGGGGGGGGGGGGGGTCATTCCTTTTCAGGGTTTGACGCGGCTCAGGCGATGACCGGAGAATGATGGACGGAAGTCAAAGTTGCACAGACACAGGTAAGTGGTGAACCAACCGCGGTAAGCCCCGGCCACACACCCCACGACCCCTCCGGCGAGCTAGATAACTCCGTGTGGCCGGCGTAGGAGTTCCGGAAGTTATTTTCCTTTCTTATGTATGGTATTGGCTCCTTGGTCATAGTTTTCCGGGCTTATGGCTAAGGGGTAATACCTCGCATAAGTGGCGCCCATTATTTTATCGCGCCATTATGCTGTTACATAAATGGTGCCCAACGCGGCTTTTACAGCCCGTTAATAGTCCTACACGGACCTTGAAGTTTAATTTTTTTGGTGTTTAGTACCACTTGTGCCTTCACGGACAACGTTTGATTTTTTTTAGTTTATGGTTCACCACATTTACCAAGCGCTCGCTGTGGGCTAAGGTAGTACCGCGAGGCCTTAGTCCTTGTCTGATTTTTCGAATTTTTTTCAGCATCCTTGTCCAAATTCTATGTGAATTTTTCTTTGTTTTCGCTTTTAGGCCTACCCGTTCTCTTCTGCGGTAACTTCTTCTTTTTGGAGTAGCTTCGAACCATGCTGACCTGCACGGCTTGCTAACAAGCGGTGTTCGCTTGGCTATGCGTGCAGGTGTAGTAGTGGTTCATCCCTGTCCTGGTTCTAGGGTCGGCGACTCTGGTATCAGGCGTGATACCGCCTGCCACTGCGTCGGTCCGTGAACAGGATCCTCTTTTAATTTTTCCTGGTGGAAGTTGAAGTTGGTACAAGGACTTAACCGTCTTTGGTAACAGGCGTGTTAACGCCTGCCACTGCGCCCCTTGTTCCTTCGGAAGGTCCATCCAGCTTTTTTAAATTCTATTTTTTTGTTTATGTCCTGAGTTTTTTTTTCGTCTGTTCCTCCCAACTGATTGATTTTCCGAAAGGTAGCTCAGTTGTGGTTGAACAGCGGATCCCCCAAATTTTTTTTATTTTTGAAGAAGTTTCCTTTCCTTTCGTGGCGATGCGATTTTGAATTTTCGTTTCCGTCCTTCTTTCGGGTGTAGACCTGAAGCTGGGTCGGAGACCTTGATGACACTTGGTGATGACTATGCTTCATAGTTTTCACCAACTGGCATCGAGGACATTGACATGCGGGAGCCCTGAGGGGATTGGCGTCTGCCTCAACCATTCCACACATATATTGAATTAAAGCAAATCTCATCATCTATACTAACCTATATATACACCAATACACTTTTATTGTTGTGTCGCTACACACTAATAGGCGTTACTTTTGTTTTCTAGGTACACTCACATAATATAAAAATTTATTTGATTTATTAATAGGCCTTACACTAATTCCGGTTGATTTTGGTTTTCGTGGAGGATACATACTCACCCTTACAATTTTTTTTCATCATCCATTTGAATCCATTTTCGCACCGAAATTTTTGGTTTTTCTCCTCGACTCTTCTGGGCGTTTGATGCTACTGTCCTCGGTAATCATGGGCGATACTGGCGGACGCACGTATTATGGCCTGCCCCTCGTGCACAAGGAGCTTCGTAGGCCACATGGTCTTTCGGCTTTATCTCCTTTCGCGAATGAGTTTGTTCCTAAGGGTAAACGGGTTTTCACTGCATACACACTTGACGAGGTCACAGCACTGAGCTATCTGTTTAAGGTGAAGAACGGGTTAACCGATAATCCGGGATCGTTCGATACCATTGCATCGAGAGTCCTAATTATATTTAACGATTTTAAAAATAATCCCGTGGTATTAAGCCAGGCAATGGAGGTTATCTTCCACCGTTGCGTTGTAGAACCGACGTTCTGCATTACAGGAGCGAAATTATATGGTATACTGGATTCGATGAATCCCGGAAAGGGTAGTGTCTTTAGAAATCTATTCCGATTACTGTTGGCCTATCTGCAGGGGCTACTTAGGCAGGACGAACTGATTGGTCGTAGGTTGCGAGGGGTCGAGTTATTCTTGTCGGCCGTACGTACCCATACCCTCCGACGACCAGTTAAACTGCCCGGGAAAAAACTCAACTAATTATTCACCCATTTTTCATTATCGTTTTGTTGGCACCATCATAGACGATCTAGTTATTACCAAACCACCACGACATCGTAAGTTAAAATTATTGAGTGTTGTTTTCGGAAAGATTAGGCACCTCCCCGTAAGATCGTAGACCGAGGATAGTGTATAAATTTAGGGTATGCGTTGTTGGTTTTTTACTCTTCGGTCAGTCTGGAGAAGGTCTCTCGGCGAACTGGGTGACTGTCGTTTCACCGGGATGAGTCGACGGCAATATGGTATTGCTGGAGGTTGGGCCGAGGGAGCGACAGCACGCTGGGTTTGCGTGAGAATATTTGAAGTCGTATAGATATCAGTAGGGGGACAATGTGGTATTGTCTTCCGCCTGATATTAGTACCTTCAGATATTCCTCCGGGAGGTTTTCCAGGCTGATCATCACGACCATACGTTTGTGACTGTACGTCCAACTTTTCGTTTTTCACTCCGTATGGAGTCGACTCAGGTAAGAGCATAGGGGTATATCACGCCAAAGACCTACGTCGTTGATGTCCTAAAGGTTTCCTCTTCATTTTTTTAGTTTTGGTCAGGCTGTGGGTGTACCTCGGCGAATTAGTTGCCTGTCGTCCTACTGGGGTGAGTCACATGCAATGTGGGATTGCGTGAGATTAACTCCACGGTACGAGAGGAAACCGGTTCTGGCGAGAATGTCTGTAAGTTTACAGGAACCGGAGGGGGACAATATGGAATTGCCTTCAGCCGGATCCTGGTACTTCCAGATATTCTTCCGAGTGATCTACTGACTGCTCCACCTTTTCAAAGTTGGCGTAAGCACTCCTCTAACCTCGTTCCGTATTACTACTCTTACCTGTGATGCCCGGCTAGCTCACTAGAGCATGAGACTCTTAGTCTCAGGTCGTGAGTCGAGTCCCACATTGGCGCCAAAAATATTAGACCTACGGCATAAAAAACCGTCCGTTTTTTTCGGCTCCTCACTGCCTCGCGAGTCGGCCTCGTGGACCCGAGGGTATGTAACGGTCAGTTTTGCCTAAATATCTACTTGACTAAAAACTACGGTGTAGAAGAAAATCGAGTAGTTGGTTGGGAACAAAAAGGTAGGCGGGGAGAAAAAAAAATAGAGTTGGGAATTTGGACGTATGGATAATTGAACGGAAAAAAAGTTTCTGTTTCGAAAAAAATATAAAATTGGAAAAATTTTTTAAAATATTTATGCCTGTATGGTCATTTTTTATCAATGATACGAAACGGGAGGAATAGTCAAGGACAGGAAAGGTCTCGATTGTTCGATTAATGAAAATCTGGAGAAGAAAATTGTGCGTCTGGTCCAAATACGGCATTCATCATTCAATGCATTAGGAGCGTGTTGAATACTTTTAGTTCCATCGTGAAATCCTCAAAAATATATAAACACAACAAGGGAAGAAAGAACATTTTATTCGAAAAGGCTCTCAGTCAATTCAAATTGCTGTTGATTCCTGGGGTCCAGAGATGAAGACAAGCTGGTGAATCCATAAAGAAGAATAAGTTGGCACCTGGGGCCAGTTCACGCAATTCGACGTCGACTGAAAACGACGCTTTAAATGTCGTTTTGGGTTCACGCAAGTCGACGTTTTATGTTTGACGTTTTAAAAGTGTCGTTAATCTTCTCGACGCCAGGGGCCAGTTCACGCAATTCGACGTCGACTGAAAACGACACTAAGTACGTTCAAAAACCTTGCTATGGTTAATTATGGGAATTTTTGAACGTCAAAAACTTATGCTAGTGGTTATGTTGTAGGTAATCACGGAGTTTTTGAAAGACAAAAGTTTACCACAGTTAACCATAGTAAGGTTTTAGAACGCGTTTCGTGTCGTTTTCAGTCGACGTCGAATTGCGTGAACTGGCCCCAGATTTGGCGTCGAATTCATTTATTGTTATATTAAAAACGAGTTGTGGTGGCAATTAGAGCAGAGCAGAAATAATTTTACACAAAACTTTTTACAGTTCTGAACGAGCAAAATGCAATAGAAAAAGAAAAACTAATAGTTGAAAAATAACAATTATAACTACTCCAAGAAGAGTTAGATGTACAAAAATAAATTCAGCGTTGAGATTTTCCAATATTATTATGAATTTGTTTAATTAATTAATTTAATTACTCACATTATTGAAGTTTTAGTATTATTTGCAACTTGTCCCCCTTGTGGATAATGTGAAAAGTGCAGCGGTTTCATTGGATTTTGCATACCTTTAGGAGAAATTATTTTGGGAAAACGACATTCGACACGTCGACTTACGTGAACCCAAATTCAACGTCGTAGAAATTAATGTCGTTTTCATAAAGCGTCGATGTCGACGTCGAGTGTCGAATTGCGTGAACTGGCCCCTGGTTGTAAGTTCCTGCAGGATATCTGGAAATCCTTAACCGCACAAAAAGAGCAGGGATAATAAGGTATTTTTATATTCATTGTTATTTATGATGGGAAAAGGAATATGGCCGTCTTGGCAGCGAAGTGTTCTCCTACGCTTGTGAATTTCATGTGGTTGATTCATTATGTTGAAAGGAATTGACAAGCTTACAGATTATACAGGTTAATCGGCAAAGTATTGAAGAAATCAGTTACCAAACCATCTTTTGAAGACGTAAATAAAATACAAGAAATCGGGCAAATTGTCTTGCCTTTCTGGATGCGAACATTTTTTTTGTTCCTTGTTCCTAAACCAGTCACATTGCAGTGTGGTGATTGAGCGCGAAGGTTTTTGATGGAGTGCATTAACCGCTGAGAAACGTCATAAGTTAGTCATGAAATCCCAGACAATGTTTTTCTAAGTTAAACGAAGAACAACATAACAATATCTAAAAGAAAAGAAAAACAAAACAAATAAGAGAATACAGATTTTTAAATATATACTTTGTTATTATATCCACTATATTCAATTTTATCTTATTTACATTTCCTTGTGGACTTTCCCAATTATAACTATCCTTTTTTATTCATTATATTTAACACTAACACAACTAAACACTAAATTACAACGAAATATACGACACACACACACAAAAATATACCAACTACAATTTTGTTCATGATTTTACATATCAATAACTCATAATTTTACATGTAGTTCGTATTAAGGTTTATCCTATTTAAAAATATTTATGACAGTATTTTGCAACTTGTTAGATCAATTTTGTTTCATTCTTGTGTTGGTTAATCCTTGTGTTGGTTCCGATAATTTGTTCTTCCGTTAGTTTATACGGTCATTTGTAATACCATTTGTACAAAACGAGGAGTATTGGTTTAATTTTAATAGTGGACAAGGAATTATAATTATTGTCGTGGTTGATGGTTATTCTTTGTAATTGTTGTTTTGATGATTAAATGGTTATAAATAATAGAATGTCCAGGCGTTAAAATTTTTCTTGTGGAATGGTTGAGGGGGGGGGGGGTCATTCCTTTTCAGGGTTTGACGCGGCTCAGGCGATGACCGGAGAATGATGGACGGAAGTCAAAGTTGCACAGACACAGGTAAGTGGTGAACCAACCGCGGTAAGCCCCGGCCACACACCCCACGACCCCTCCGGCGAGCTAGATAACTCCGTGTGGCCGGCGTAGGAGTTCCGGAAGTTATTTTCCTTTCTTATGTATGGTATTGGCTCCTTGGTCATAGTTTTCCGGGCTTATCTTCTTCTTCTTTGATCCGTTAGCTGGCGGTCCGAGCGGGACGTCCCCGCAACGGATACGCTGCTGTCGGTGCCGCTGGGTCCCGAACTCTATTCACGATTCGCTTCCATTCTTCTCGGTTTTTGGCGGTGTCTCGAGCCTCGGTAACTGATAATCGTTGATTCTTTAAGTCACCCTCGATATTCTTCAACCAGGTTTTCTTCGGTGCCGATCGCCTTATTCTCCAGTCTGCAGGACGGTCTCGCCAGAGAAGTTTACGTGGCAAGCGGTTATCATCCATTCGGCAAACATGTCCAAACCACCGTAGTCGACGTTTTTGCATTTCTTCTTCGATCAGTGTTTGCTGATCGCATCTTTGTCTGACAACCTCGTTTCGAAGGCGATCACGGAGTGAGACACGGAGGATCTGCCTCAAACATCGCATTTGGAAGACCTCGAGCTTCTTAACGTCCGGTTTGAGCCGTGTCCACGTTTCAGATCCATAAAGAAGAATCGGAAGAATCAACGTTCGGTAAAGACGTAGTTTTGTTTTGATGGAGATATTTGCTCGTTTCCATATGCACCACTTGAGCGAGGCGAATGTTGCTGTTGCCTGGCCGATACGGCTGTGAACGTCGGCCGTCGATGCTACTTTCGTTTCCTCAACCAATGATCCCAAATATTTGAACCTTGGAACCTGTTCGATTTGGGTTCCATTGAGGTGAACACTGGCTCTTGATCCATCCGTTGTGAGCACTTTGGTCTTTTCCACATTGATTTTTAACCCGTATGATTGGGCGATGCGGGAAATATCGTATAAGATGTCCGTTGCTTCGGCATCCGTGTCGGCGAAAACAGCGCTATCGTCGGCGAACATTAAGTCTGTTACGAAGTTGTTGTCGTCGTATTGAACTCCGAGTCGTCCATCGAATGCTTCACGCATAATCGCGTCGATCACAACGTTGAAGAGAAGTGGCGAAGCGACGTCTCCCTGTCGGACACCCGTCTGAATCGGGAACTCCTCGGATAAGTCGTTTCGAATACGAACGCTGCTGGTTGAGCCATCGTACGACGCTTGGAGAAGTTGGATGATTCTCAATGGCACGTGTTCGGTTACCAAGACTCTCCACAAGCTGTTCCAATCGATGCAATCGAAAGCGGATTTGAAATCGATGAAAACGACGACAATTCGTTTGCCGCAACGAATTCTTTCTTCCATTAACTGACGGAGGGCGAATATTTGATCAATGCATCCTCGATGTGGTCTAAATCCCGCTTGTTCCTCCCGGCTCGTTTGCTCTCGATGTTTCTGTAGCCTCGATTGTATTATTTTCGTAAATACTTTACCGACGATCGAAAGAAGGCTAATACCGCGATAATTCTTGCATTCCCGACTGTCGCCTTTCTTCAAAATTGGGACAACGATCGCTTTCTTCCATACCGAAGGGACACGATCCGAATGCCATATGTGTGTTATGAGGACATGAAGTCGTTGTGATAAGACATCACCTCCAGCTTTGATCATCTCGGCGGTTACTTGGTCTATTCCCGGCGCTTTTCCATTTTTCAGCGATTTTATTGCTGTCTTCACCTCGATAATTGTTGGTTCGGTATCGAGAAACTGATTCATCGGCTGTTCGATAATCGGTGGTTCGGGTGCTGGACCTTGCGGCGGATCGTGGTTATACAGCTGGTGGAAGAATGCTCTCCACCGCTCCAGGCGTTCATGGGTAGAAGTCACAAAAGTTCCATCCGATTTTTTGATGTTGTCGTTTGTTGATGTTGTTTTGCCGCCTAACCGGCGGATTGTCTGGTACAGCGTCCGGTACTCGTGCCTCGACGCCGCTTTTTCCATGTCGGCCGCAACGTTATTCCAGTACGCTTCTCGTTCCAATTTCATTTTCTGCCGAACTTCTTTGTTCAATCTTCGGTATTCCTCAAAGTCGACGTGTTTCATGCGCTTCCGCTGATCGACGAGGTCCAGACAACTGTCCGAGATCCATGGCTGCGTCCGTTTACGGATAGTTGGACACAACTCCATTGCACACTCCACAATAGTCTCCGACAATTGCCTTTCTTCTACATCGATATCGTCCGGTATTGCGAGCGCCGCGAATTTGTTGGATAATGCCATTTGAAACTCTCGCCCGATGGCCGGGTCCCGTAGGCACGCCCAATTTTTCTTGGCTGGTGGTGGCTCCGTTTTCTTCGGGCTTATGGCTAAGGGGGTAATACCTCGCATAAGTGGCGCCCATTATTTTATCGCGCCATTATGCTGTTACAAAGCTTAGGGCCTTGTATGGAGCCTTGGGGAACTCCAGATTCAATTTTGAACGGTTGAGAGGCGAGCTCTGCGAAACAGTCTGAATTTACAAGTTGTAATAGCAATATACATAACCCCAAAACAAAAATCTACTTTTTAAAACAAGTATTATGGCCATACACAAAAGTCTGAGGAGAATTTCTTGGCAGGGGCGAACATTCAGGTCCACCTACTAACTTTCTCCAAGATCATGTAAATCTAACCATGAATAATGATAGCTTGATTTCAAAAACACGACACGCCACCACCATTGATGTTGTATTTGCCCGAAACTCTTCCTATCATATTTTAGTTATCCTAACCCGCTCAATTCAATTGAGTAACCACTATAAGATATAGCTGAGGAAGTGAACGTAATTTAGAACTGAGAGGCAGAGCCAAAGGAAGTAGAATGAGTCTACCCAAGGTCGATGAACCCACTGGCTCATAACAAAGGTGGAGGGATGGGTCAGAAGAGAGCATGGAGAGGTGATTTACGAGGGCATACCTCCATCGGTTCGGAAAAGATAAGTCTACGCAATGCCCGGTATTCCTTAATGTGATAGAGGACACACACCATGTCCTTTTGGAATACCGGAGATTAGCCGATTAAACTCTTGTGCCGTAATCGACATGGCACGGCTAAGTGCAAAGATTTCATAGACTATAATGGTACGGTTGTGTGATCTATGGAATAAAGTGGAGGAGAAGCTAAATATCTTCAATCAGTAGCTAAGACGGAAAGAAACCAAAAGGAAGAGAATAAGGCTGAGAAATGCCAGCAGTATTATCAGGTAGATAAAAGCTGATCCACCTGCCGACGCATGTAAGGCTTAACATTCATTACATTTCGACAGAAAATTAGCCAGTCTTAAGAGAATTTGGTGAGGTATCTCATGCCCATCTTAAGACCATTGTAGTTAGGCATAATGAGTCGACTAGTAGGTGATTTTAGTCAGGATTAGAATCCGGTATAACTACGGTAGTCCAATGCTATGCTCCAACTGAAGACGCAGAAGATGACATCAAGGACGAGTTCTATATGCGACTGAATGAGGTTTTTCACTCTATTCCAAGGGGAGACATCATTGTTTTAATGGGTGACTTAAACGCACAGATCGGCCGTGACAACACCGGCCTTGAACACACAATTGGACACCAAGGCCTAAGCCAAGTTACCAATAACAATGGTGAGCTTTTCGTTGACTTCTGTAGCTCCCACCAACTCATGGTAGGTGGAACTTACTTTTGTCACAAGAAGATACACAAAGAGGATGTCAGGAGTTTCAGGGGAGCGGATACTGGAAGCGACCACCATTTGGTTGTAGCAACTATTCGCCTTAAAATCGCCGCAATCAGAAACTTTCAACATGATGCTAGAACCCGTAGACGGTTTAACGTAGACCTTCTGCGGGAGAGCGTTAAAAAGCGGGAATTTGCTGGAAACCTACAAGAATTTAAACCAGCAAACTCTTTCTGACGACACAAATATTGAAGAATTGTAGAGTACGACAAAGGGCGCGATATTGACGGCTGCGGAAACGAGCATCGGTTATGTCCAAAGAAACCAGCAACACTGGATCTCGGACACAACCTGGCAAAAAATAGAACGCAGAAGGGCCCTCAAAAATAACGTAAACTCTACAAACGACCCGGAAAGACGTCACCAACTAGAACGGGAACACTCCCAATTACATCGGGAGGTTAAGAGAAGTGTCCGGCGTGATAAAAGGCAACAGATAAATGAGCTCGCAGAAAAAGCGGAAAACGCGGCAAACACAGGCAACAGTAAGGTGCTGTACCAAATCACTAAACAGCTCTCGGAGAAGCACTCTACTAAAAAGCATGCCGTTAAGAGTGCGGATGGAAGGCTGCTGTGCAACGACGAGGAGCAACTCCAAAGATGGAGAGATTACTTCTTCGCCGCCCTGAATGGTACACTTACACAGGAACCTCAGGAAAACAACAACAATGCACAGCCAATATGAATCACCACTCGGGCCCCATCCAAGACGGAAATAGTAACCGCAATTCATGCGATGGCCAATGGTAAAGCAGCTGGGAAAGATGGCATCCCGCCAGAATTGTTGAAAGCCGACTCAAGCCTCATAGCAGATGCGCTTCAGCCAATCCTAGAAATAGCATGGAACACCTGTACCTTTCCGGAGGATTGGACGGAAGGTATCATAGTCAAAATACCAAAAAAGGGGGACCTAACAATATGCGACAACTGGAGAGGTATCTATTTATTATCTACTGTGGGCAAAATTTTGTCCCATATATTACTATCTAAGATAAGTGAGGCAGTTGATCGAACGCTTAGGAGGCAGCAGGCCGGATTCAGGAAGGGCCGCTCCTGTATTGATCATATTAACACCTTGAGAATAATAGTGGAGCAGTCTACTGAATTCCGACCCCCCCTTTACCTTGCTTTCGTAGACTATGAGAAAGCGTTCGACTCGGTTAATAGGAGCTTCATTTGGCAGGCACTACGGCGACGTGGACTGCCTGATAAAATAATAGAATTGATAAAAGCCCTATATAACAATTCCAAATGCAGAGTTCTCCATAATGGAAAATTATCCGACAGCTTTGAGGTGAGCTCAGGAGTACGACAAGGATGCCTACTTTCGCCATTACTATTTCTTATAGTAATAAATGACATCCTTGTCGGCGCTCTAGATAATAGAACAGGCGGCATACAATGGGGTTTGGTAGACCGCCTTAAGGATCTCGACTACTCCGATGATATCTGTTTGCTGGCCCACAGACACCAGGAGCTCAAAAACATGTTAAACAATTTGGCAAAAGAAAGTAGTCCAGCAGGCTTAAGGCTAAATCCGACTAAAACTAAGGAAATGCGGATAAATGCAAACACCATTGAACGGACAGCGCTGAATAACCGTGACGTGGAACTGGTAAATAAATTCTGCTACCTCGGTAGCATTATTACCGAAAATGGTGGGGCAGAAGAAGATGTCAGTTCCAGAATAAATAAAGCACGAGGCGCATATGCATGCCTGTCCCGCATATGGAGATCAACGGTGATCTCCACTAACACCAAATTGCGGCTGTTCAACTCCTACGTGAAGGCAGTACTTTTGTACGGTTGCGAAACATGGAAAGTCACCCAATTCATCACAGGGCGCCTACAAGTCTTCGTCAACAGATGCCTGCGTCGTATCCTAAAAATCCTCTGGCAGGATAGAATTTCAAACGAAGAACTATGGCGCCGTGCCGGCCAAGAAAGGATAGACGATCAAATCAGACGAAGGTAATGGAATTGGGTTGGCCACACCTTGCGACGCGAAAACGAAAATCTAGCCAAACAGGCCCTCGACTGGAATCCGCAAGGTTCCCGTCGAGTAGGAAGACCTAGAACAACGTGGAGGAGAACACTACCAGAAGAAGCCGCAACAACTGGGAGATCCTGGTCGGAGCTAAGAGCTGTCGCGCAAAACAGAGTCCGCTGGAGGGCAACTGTTTCCGCCCTATGTCCCATGAGGGATTAAAGGAGTTTAAAGAAGAAAGAAGAAGATAACCGACAGGCTGGAGCGTGTCTGCATCTCATGATTGCTTCCACCTTCCAACGCACGAAAATAAAAAGAATCCAATAAATTATTTGTATGCAAATTAAAAATTACTGATAAAATCATGCCAAAGAAGTATAAGTTCTAATGCGCGTACATAAGTACACATACCCACTGTTTTTTAATTGTAAAGTATTTAAAGTCTCCAAATTATAAAATAACTCACCTCAACTTTCTTTGGTGTGGATTTAGTATCTGCTTCCGAGTCAGAATCGCCTGAGCTCTTCACCTTACTTGCAGGTGTTTTCTTTACAGCTACAACTGGAGGTTTTTCATCTTCATCTGACGAGTCATCACTAGAAGAATCAGCAGCTTGAACAGCCTTTTTAGGCGTTGGTTTTGAAACTATACGATTAACAGTCGATGGTTCAGCTGATGAGGAACTGGATGAGCTTTCAGATTTTTTCTTGGTTGCTACGATACGTTTCTTTGCTGGGGCGACTATTGGCTTTTCACCTACTTTTTCTGCTGGCTTTTTAGCTGGTGAATAGGTACTATCTTCTGGCGAGCTTTTAGCCTTCTCAGTGGTTATCACAGGTTTCTTAGCGGTATCATCATCACTTGATGATTCTTGCTTCTTTGTAAGTGCAGCCCTCAGTATCCTTTTCACATCCATCTTCTCATCTTCTGAATCGACACTGTCATCACTTGAACTGTCGTCTTGTTTTAATGGGGGAAATTTCTTGGGACCGGTTTTTTTATAATGTTCAATAAGATCTTCTAAGCGTGGAGCTGATGCTGGTAAAATTTCCTAAAAAGAGAATATATTAAATTAGTTAATAAATTTAAAAAAAAATTTAGTGGGCACAAAATGATGGTATCCAGCACGAGAAAACAAATATCAAAAAATCCTCGTTTTCCCTTTAGGACTTTAGTAAGTTAAAGCCAAGAACATGGGAGTGAAATATCAAAACTTTATTTTTTTATGTGATAAATTCAAGCTTAGGAATCACTCTTTATACTACATGTCGGTCATGTCGTTCAAGCCATGGTCAGTGTCTGGTAGTAAGCTTGATTTGAAAAGGATAGTGGAGAAAGGATAGGTCTGCAGGATGCGTAAGTAGATGTCGATGAACCTTGCGTTTGAGCTCTGAGATATTATATGCGTTCGGAAACACCGACTGCAGAAGAGAGTTCCACAATCGAGTTGTTCTATTTATAAACGAACTACTAAAACGTAATGTGCGCGAAGAGGAGGGCTGTAGCGTATGGGGGTGAGCCGAGTTGGCTAATCCTGTGTTGCGGGAAAAAAGTTGCCGTGTAGGCAGGTTTCTGATTTCAGTGGAACAGTCGCTATGGTAATAGCGGTAAAATTTGCTAAGGGCTGCTACATTCCTACGATTGGTTAAAGGGCTAATGGAGGAGCAAAGGGTGCTATCGCCAATGAGTTTGATGGCGCGGTTATGCACCTTGTCCAGCCAATGTGGTTTTTGGGACACCCGCCCAGATATATGAGTTGTATTCAAGGCGGGGCCGAATATAGGACTTGTAGATTGTAGCCAGGGCAATTGGTTGAAGAAAGAACTTGCATCTCCTGAGGAAGCCCAGGTATTGGGAAGCTTGTTTGGCGATTTGGAATATGTGATTATTCCATCGCAGATCTGAAGATAAGGTTACGCCTAGGATGTTAAGAGATGGGTCAGCGATTACATTCTTTTTGCCCACTGAGGTAAAGGGACGGGTGGTACAGGTTTTTGTAGAGATAAGACAGTACTTTGTTTTGGTTGCGTTGAATTCGACACGATTCTTGAGGCCCCAAGCAAGAATGAGTTCAATGTCCCCGTTAATAGATTTGGACATGAGTTCACCGTCTACGGGACAAGGTCTGGCACGCGCTTGTCTGGTATTATCGAAGATGTGAGAGTAACGCAGAGTGCCGTCATCGGCGAAACTGTGAAGTGGGTTGGAGTGAATATAAGAAAGAGGGCAGGTGAGCCTTGGGGAACGCCCGCCGGCCGAAGGTTGGATTCGACGCCATCCAACACTACCTTGATTGAACGGCTGGAAAGAAAGCTCTCAATCCAGTTCCTTAGAACTGAGTCGATACCAATAGCTTGGAGTTTAGACAACAGAGCGGTATGGCATACTCTGTCGAAAGCCTTGAATATATCTAGAGCAACCAAACCAGATTCACCGAAGCGATGAATGTTTTGGTTGAGAGCCTCAGTCAGACACACAAGAAGGTCGCCAGTAGATCTTTTCGGTCCAAAGCCGTACTGCCTGTCGTGTATAATTTGGTGGGATCCTAGATATTTCATCAGCTTTCTATTGATTATTATCTCCATGATTTTGGAGAGAACAGAAGTAATTGCTATTGGGCGGTAATTTAAATGGTCGCTGGCTTCACCTTTTTTAGGAATGGGATGAACATGAGCTAGTTTCCAAGAGTTGGGATAAACTCCAGAGAAGTATGACAGGACGAAAAGATTGCGCTGAGGTTTAGCCAAAGGTGAGGCATATTTGTTGAGTACCATAGGGGGAGTATTGTCTGGGCCAGTGGATTTATTGACGTCGAGCTCTTTAAGACATTTATACACCTCGCGAGTCCTGAAGGAGATTCCGTTCATTGAATGGGAGTTGCGCTCGAGAACTGGGGGTGATACGCTACGCTAGTTTCGGGTAAGGAAGAATTAGAGGCGAACAGAGATGCCAATAAGTCGGCCTCGGGTTTGCTTTCTGTTATCACCTCTTCCCCATTAATAAATGGAGGGATTGTGGAAAACGTAAAATTCTTCTTGATGGAAGTTACCAAGGACCAGAAGTTTTTGCTGCCTACGCGTGTATTGAGGATCTTACTTCGCATCTTGTCGTCAAATGACGTTTTGACCTTCCTGATGATGGAATTACAGGAGTTTCTCGATTTCATATATTCACGCCGAAGTGATTCGAATTGCAGCAGTACAATAACTGATTATGTTTGAGTTTGAGCAATAGTTGTTATAGTGACCAAATCCACTTTTGGGGGTTTTATTAGGGCAAAAGGTGATTCTGTGGGCAAAATTAACCTTTGGCGCTAAGGAATGCTGCCAACAATTAATGGAGGATTAGCTCAAATAAATAATCTGGGTTTACCTATTACACCGATGCTTGAATGTTTGAGGTGTTAAGCAACAGCTAGTTTTGACGCAATAAGAGATTTTTCATTACAATTTTATACTCCTCAAATTTAACATCTTGAATTTATGACATTGTATTGAAAAAATTTTTAGTGCAAATTTCTCAGCCAACTGTTTCGAGAATAGTATTTCGAATTAATTAGTTGCTTGCTTGCAAATTCATTTAATGAGTATATAAAATTCCCGGGGATCCTGCTGCTCTAAATAAACATCGACCGTAGAGTACGGAATCTTTGTTGAATCTAAACCGCTTTTTAAATTCATTATTGTCGTAAAATTCGAAAGGATTTTGTCGGCCACACAAAGTCTAACGTTAATCCTCTTCATTATTATCAGCGTCACTAATACCTTTGTAACGGTCAGTTTTGCATGAAATCCCTAAATAACTACTTGACTCAAAATCACTGTCGGGAATGAAATCGAGAAGTTGCTCGGAACAAAAAAGTAGGCATAGAAAAGAAAACAAAAAGGAAAAGGAAAAAATTTTTGGGAGTCAGGAAGTGAGTCATGGAGTGAGAATTTTCGCTAGTTTTTTTAGTAAAAACTTTGTAATTTTGCTGCAAGTTCAATTATAAATAATAATAGTAAATGGTGCATAAAGTTGTACGGCATCGATTTTATTAATTAAAAATCAGTTCGACTTATGTGTGAAGTTTTAACGAGGATCGCCCTGCCCGAGGAGGAGATAATCTTGATGGATTGTGAAAAGTGACACAACAAACATTTTTTCTACAAATAAAATAAAATAGCCATTCTCAAGCTATCCAGGATCATTTCCCGGTAATTTTTCTTTTAATTGGAACAATTTGCAGGAAAACTAGTGAAAAAGAATCCCAGTGCTATCATCAACAATAGGCTTTTATAAATTAAATGTGTGAGATAGAAGGCCACCATCAATAGACTACATCAGCAGCCGCTTATTATTTGTTAACCAACGATGAAAGTGATATTTCAACAATATTTTTCCTTGTGGTATGATGATTTTGGGGATTTCAATATAGACAGAAAAAATCAAATGATAAAATTGACGTGCCTGTGCCAAAGTAGTAAGCTTTTGCACCTATGTGTAGCTCGTATCCTAATAAAAAAAGAAGAAAAAATAATAACCAACAATCTGAAATTTGTATATTAAAAGACTATTTAACAGCAATATAATATCTAGCGACCGCTCTGGGCCAAACGATTGGTATGCATCAACAACAACAACAACAAGCAATATTTATGTATGCTTTAATTTATTAATTTAATTTATTAACATCCAACAAATTTAAGTGCAGTTAGAATTACATTTAATCTTAGTTATAATTGTGTGTACATTTATTTGCTCTTTATTGGAAATATTTTTTTCTTCTTGTTGTTTACAGGCAATTTGTTTTCCTTTAAGTTGAACCCTTTATTTATGATATCGTGTGTAAAAAAACACGACGTAATGGTACCACTGCGACGCGTTTTTCAAAATCTTTCGTCGAACAGAGTTATGTAGATATAAGTAATTGTAGAATTACTGTTTCTGAATTTGCGAATTTTAAATTATTGCAGATGACAATGTTACTAGTTCATTGTTAATGAAGATTGAGATATTTCTTAATTTGTTGTATTCTTGTGCTGTTTTTGGTACCTGTAATAAACAGGAAAATTAAATGATTATAATGAATTCAAGGTGTTAGATTGTTTTGAAATGGTTGGGGCGGATTTCATTTCCTTTCAGGGCTCTTAAGTAGTGCTTTTCCTTGTCAGCTGGTGGTTATCCATACTATGAGCTGGCAAGGGAACGAACTACAATGACACGGCTCAAGCAAGGCCAAGAAAAGGATGGAAGCTAAAGATGCATGTGCATAGTCACAGGTAAGTGGTGAGCCATGAAAGCACCGGCCCGGCCACACACCCCACGACCCCTACCCGGCGAGCTAGCCAATCCGTGTGGCCGGCATCACTTTAGTAGATTCAAATTTTTATATTTCGTGTTGTGTCCTTGGTCAGGCTTTTCCGGGCTGCTGACTAGGGGGGCAAGACCACGCATAAATGGCGCCCGATAGATAGTCGCGCCATTATGCTGTTACACCTTCAATATCACTAAGGGGTCGTCCATAAATTACATGAGGTGATTTTTGGAATTTTTCGACCACCCCCCCCCCCCCCTTGGTGAGATTTCGTGAGATTTGGCTCGACCCCCTCCCTCCCCCCAAATCTCACGTGAGATTTTTCAAATATAAAAAAAACTAGCATTTACATTAAAAATACGTAATTACGGTCGTAACCACAACAAGGCTGGCCTTTCCTTTGAATATAAAACTGCAAGAAAGGCCCTCGCTTATAAAATCCGTGTACGTAACCGTAGTGAAATCTGGTAAAAGGCGTGTAAAAAGTTTTTCTTGGGGGGGGGGGGTGCTGGGAGCAAGATTTTATTTGAGATAACTGATAATTCGAGCTCCTTGCGCTCCTCTATACCACTGGCTTTTCCGCTTGTGGTGGGCACGCAACTACCAAAACGTGAGCTCTCACCCAACAAACATTTCATTACGCTAAAATTCGGCGTGTGCTTTCTTGTAGTTCTAAATTCTAAAGGCCTTTTCGCGGTTAAATGTTACTTGGTTCGTACTCCGCAGCATGCGAAGGTTCGGTTTGGTTAGCCGCTGTTATACCAGTTCAGTTTTTCCAACGATTTTTTTTATTGTTGAAATTTAATTGGGCGCAATTAATAACATATTAGAAAACAAAACACGAGATTTTTTAATTTGTTTCTTAGGGAATTCTAACCTCATAAGTAGGAAATAACCGGTGTATATAAACTTTACTCCCACGACTTTATACAAAGTGCCAATATACAAATTAGATAGTCAATTAACACGTTGAATGCCATGGGGGTCACTGAGTTTGTTCGTAGCGCCGTGGGGGTCACCGGTGACCGGCGAAGCCAAGATTATTAGAAACACAAAATTGCAGTAAATGTTCAATAATTTTAATTTTTTCAACTTATCATGGTTACTGAAATGGTGTAAAGGATTTAATGCAGTATAGAGCAAACGGAAATAGTTTTATTTATTCAGAGGTGCAGCAAAAGTTCGGCAACGGTCCGATATTACCTGAATGGTAGGGTTTACGTGAAAAAAGTTACGGACAAAAGCTGTTCAACTTGAAGGGTGGAATTACGTTTACACACAAAACTAACCCCTACCTCTACACCCACCCACCCACTCGCAGGGGGTGGGGTGAATCTAAAACCCCGGAAGAATTTTTAACCGAGCACCCTCAAAAAACATCAAAAATCAAAATTATTCCCCAAAAATCATCTCATTTGAGAGTGCAAGTAGGTTTGGAATAAAAAAATTTCGGACCAAAGTTTGATATTTCTCTTTGGAGAATCATAATCCTTAAGAAAAAACAAGGGCGCTGACAAGGGTGTCATTTGTTACTATAAGATAAAGTAATGGCAAAAGTGGGCACCCTTGTGCTACTCCTTACATTATGCAAAACTCTGCGTTCGGAACTTTTGTATAGATCTTTTATCGTATGATTTTATCTTTTATACTTTTCTGACTCATTTTTTAATTTCTATTTTAATTTTATTGTATCAACATCTCATGGCTATCTCGGTTTTCGGTATTTCAACATTGAATAACTCTAACATTTTTAGCGGATTTCAAAAAATGTATACACGGTTCTGAAACGCTATTCAGTTTCATTTTAAATATGACTCTGTTTTGGCTATGAGGCTGAAATTGTAGCGCTTTACGTTGCAAACATCAATTGTGAAAATTGTGAGGCCTACCGTAAAAAATATGGGCGAAAACGACGCCTTTAGAAAACACAATTCGTAGTTTAGTGAAGAACTTCTTTGAGTACGGGACTGTTTGACCTGCCAGCGTCCCTTTCGATCGCGTCCGCGACGATCCAATGAAGTTGTTTAACCTATAACAGAGTGTTGCCGATAATCCAAATGTGTCGTATCGCCGCCGACCGCAGGCCAACTCTAAGGAGGATTATGACGAAAGATTTTCATCTCTTCCCATACAAAATACAGCCATTGATTGACGAAGGTCATTTTACACTCTCTGGCGAAGTAAATAAACAAAACTGTCCTATTTGGGAAACAGAGAGCCCAGTTGTCTTCAAAGTTCGAGAAATCCTCAACGACGCACGCTGTTGTTGGATACTGGACTCAAATGCGCCGAAGTAGCTGCTATAACGAAACTGTTTTGAAATTAATGGTAGAGAATTTCCTAAATAAATCTTGCTGATTTGTCAAAATCGGCTTAAAACTGTCAGTTATTCAATGGTGAAAGGATAAGGCGCCTTTGGAACAGAGCAAATAATCTAATTCAGCTAATGAGGCTAGACCTGGTTTCCTTGATGAGTATTATGCCAACGCCCCTCCTCCAGTTTTAGGATTTGTTCCTACCAGAATATGAAAAGGAGTTACCACGAAGGCAGATATGCTTGGTCTTGATAAGTCCCATGGTCTTGATATTATCTCGATTTATACCGTTGAGGACTTGATCCAATACCCAAAGGTCGACTTTGTGTTATCCACCCGGTTCCGTGACATAATTTGCCGATTCGTAATAAGAGCGGTTTTGTTGGAATGGGATGATAACTCTCAACCAAACCGACTTAAACTTTGCTTAAGGTGCAGAACATTCGGTATATTGGGTGCATTATTCGTACACTGGTACGTTATACATGCAAATGTGATATAAGCTTACAAAAATACAGGGTGTTATTTAAAACCCTACCAAAAAATGTTCCGATTCCACCGCTCCTTAAAACCCATTCAATTGTTCGTTAGTCTCACCAAGACCTATCGCCAGCCAGTTTTGTGAATTTAGCATAGGAGCCGTTGAGTCATATACTATGATTACATGCCGGATCGAGGACTTGACTTGAGATCCAACTGACAGTTTAATCCGCGGCGAAAGTTCACCAGCTTGAGAGCTTGACTTCAAGCCGGCTTGAAATATATTTGACACTTCGCATAAGTTTGCTTCGAAATGCGTGATGGAACAAACGATTTTTTCTCATTTATGTGCAACTTAAATAAATAAAATAAATTTATTAAGTGAGTTGCATCAGAAGTGAAATGTACAACCAACGGAGAACTAATTTCAAAACTCAAGCGCTGAAGCAGGGGTTACATGGCCAATTTCAAGTCGATCCGACAAATTTTTCGGATCTACTTGAGTCAAGCTTACTTGAAGTCGATCTGAGGTTACATGACTTTCAAGTCTACTTGAAGCCGACTTCAAGTATGCATGTAATCATAGTAATAGTTCGGAGTAAAATGAAACTTCGCGTATTAAAAATGTTTCATTGTCCTTGAGATCAGCTGATGAAAATTTTAGTGCGAGTGAAAAAGTCAAAATATCACAGAAGTAATATCTATGATAAAATGAGGCAGCATTATTTTCACACTACACGCAATGTGTGTAAAAGAAAGATAAAAAATGAAGGGGAAGTACAAGCAGCGAGCAATAATAACAAGAGTGATTAGGTGGAGCTCAAGGACAAGTAAAAGAGTTAAACATATGAAAGAAGAGATTAGAACTACCATTATTCAAAAAGTCCAAAAAAATATTAACAAATGCGCGATAGATATACACTTTATACAAAAAACACAAGAGTAATGAATGAAACAGAACATTTTGCTTGCTTCCCCTATTGGAATGTTTACATTCAAATGGAAGTCGAATTGGAACAGAGCACATGTAGCCGACTCTAATATGTTTATATGTATGCGTGGGCAAATTCTTGTTGGTACACATTGCGACTCTAGAACTTGGCTTTGTATTGTACATTAAAAACGCGGGAGTTTTGCAATTCTTCCAGTGTTGAGCTAAATTGACAGTTCTCAATTTAATGGTATCAAAGTCGGACTTTGAAAGCCATTGTGGTTTTTATTTAAAAAATAAACGCGTTCAGATTTGTAAAAATATCAATTTACGCGTGCGCTGCGTTAATTATCTAATTAATATTCAGTTAATAAAAAGAGTTTTGGCCGATCAAGTGGGGTGCTCGACAGAGACCGGCTCTGTGTAGTGCATTGTTATGATATACAGTGAAACCTGGTTAAGTGGGACCTGGATATATTAATTCTTAATTATTCAGGCTAATGAGTTACAAAGTCCCAATTATAGAATTTTAGTTCGGTTAAGTTACTTAAAATTTTCAGTGCAACAATTGCTCTACAAGTGCTAGTTCATGAGTTATTTTTTTAGTGTTTTCTATGTGCAGAATTCAAACTAGAAATTTTAATTTATTATTTGAAGTTGAAATTTGTCATTCATTATTTTATAAACGCTTAATGGTATTTGTATTTTGCCTAAAAATTATTGGTAAATGTCTGGGCGAAAAAGGCGGTGGTAACAAATTGAATGTTTATCATTGATAAACATTCAATTTGTTACCACCGGCGTGCGCCTGGACATTTATCAGTAATTTTTATGCAAAATACAAGAAATACCATTAAACGTTTATAAAATAATGAATGACAAATTTCAACTTCAAATAATAAATTCAAATTTCTAGTTTGAATTCTGCACATAGAAAACACTAAAAAAATAACTCATGAACTAGCACTTGTAGAGCAATTGTTGCACTGAAAATTTTAAGTAACTTAACCGAACTAAAATTCTATAATTGGGAGGACTTTGTAACTCATTAGCCTGAATAATTAAGAATTAATATATCCAGGTCCCACTTAACCAGGTTTCACTGTACATACATAGGGCTGGCATACACGGATCGTAATATCAACACCAAAAAACCGGTTTTTTATGATACTCTCGGCGTACATGGGTATTTATTTTACCGAGAGTAACATTAGGTCTGTTTCTTTACTTTCCGTTCAATAATTTTTTGTGTAAAAACTTTCTCATGTGGGGGAAATAAAGAGAAAGTAAAGAAACAGTTTTCGTGCGACTTCATTAAAAATAAGAAGAAGAAGAAGTATATTTTGTTAATTTTTACTAATTCCTGACTGTAAAGATTTCAATTACCTCTTTGAGCCCTAGCCAATGTCCCAGGGGAGCACTCAAAAGTTAAGCTACTGACAGACATGCCGATTTGTTTACTTTTATAACCTGTAATAAATGCTTTGACACTTGTGCCAGAAAAATGGCCGACATGAACAACGAAAATTCGCTGGGTAAGTTCATACTGAAGGGGAAGCTGTGACGTCAGCAAATCTGGTACAATTTTTGGTGTACGAAAAAGTAAAGAAACGGAAACCATGCAAGTTCGTGCGAATGCATTATAATGCGTTGAGTTAAGAAACAGAGCTTTTATTATCCCTACACGGAATATCTATGTGTGCACAACCCGAACGCGAATAACAAAGAGATATGTCAATATCAGACCCAAAGAAGAAGGAGATAAGAAGAAACATTTGTGCATGTGTTAGTTTTCACGCCAAAAATTTCTGTTCAAAAAGTTGCAACAACTTTCTCTCTTCCTTTTGCCCCTCTGACCAGGAAACCGGTTTTTTAGTCTTGACGTTATGATCCGTGTATGCCACCCCATATATCATAACAATGCACTACACAGAGCCGGTCTCTGTCGAGCACCCCACTTGATCGGCCAAAACTCTTTTTATTAACTGAATATTAATTAGATAATTAACGCAGCGCACGCGTAAATTGATATTTTTACAAATCCGAACGCGTTTATTTTTTAAAAAAAAACCGCAATGGCTTCAAAGTCCGACTTTGATACCATTAAATTGAGAACTGTCAAAATTTTTCCAATGCACATTCCAGCCACTTCCCCTTCATTTTTTATCTTTCTTTCACATACGCTGCGTTTAGTGGCTAAGTAATTCTGCCTTCTTTTATCATAGATATTACTTCCTTGTTCACTTTGACTTTTTCACTCCTATTGAAATTTTTATCAGCTGATTTCAAAGGCAATGAAACATTTTTAAAAATTTGTTCTAGCTCATCACTCTTGTTATTAGTGCTCGCTGGTACAAGTGCACAATAAGGGACATTACAGGTGTAATCAAGTAACGCTGTACCAACATGAAATTTTTTCGCATATACATATGCTCATATTCTATACCGCCAAGTGCTCTGTTCCACTGTTGAATGTAAACATTGCAATAGGGAGGGGAATCACATTTCTGTTTTGTTCATACTCTTGCGATTTTTGCATAAAAGCTATCTGCATCGCGCGTTTGTTAACATTTTTTTGGAATTTTTACTTAATGTTATTGCTTTTCTTTCATAATCTTTAACTCTTTTACTTGTCCTTGAGCTCCACCTAATCACTATTGTTATTATTGCTCGCTGTTTAAGTTAACACAAATTATCAGATTAACATGCACTTTAAGGTAAACAACCACTCGTCAACCGAATGTTTTGGTAAATTAGTTAGCTTTTTACTTACCGCTCTACTTTGATTTTTAAACACTTGCGAGAGGTTTTTATACGAAGTATTTAGGTAATTATATACTAATGCATCTAATAAAACCTTCTGTGCCGCCATGTCTATTATTATATTCTGTTTTACTAAATTAAATTTACAGACACCGGGACGCCATAGATATGCGGAACTAATGGCGTTTTTAAAGAGTATGCTAAGTAGAAGAAATTTGTTTTAGTGCAAGGAGCAGAAAAGTTGTAATGTATATTTGAAAATGTAGATGGGGTATATGTTAGTAGAAAGTTAATGGTGTTTTTATCGATAAAATTATATTGAAACGTGAAAATTATATTGAGTAGGCCAGCCAATTGGCCCACAATTTGAGTTCATTGCAGTGGAAATAAAATCACCATACGATAAATGTGTTGTTGTCAGTGTTTACTGCCTACCTAACGTATTTACACCTGATTTTGCTACTGGCTTCTTCGATCTCGTGTCTAGTCTCTTCCATCATTTTGATAACTTAATTGCTGCCGGTGATTTTAATGTTGATCTGCTGAAGTCCAATGAACGAGCGAGCAGACTCAAATGCTTTTCGAGGTCATTGGATCTGCGTATTCTAAATCAGATGCCCACATTTTTGAATTGCCATAATCCATCGCTCCTTGATGTTCTCACTGATATATCCATCAATTTAGTTTTAAAACATAACCAAATCTCTCCTCCCAGCTATCTTGATCATGATATTCTCTTCCTCTTCCTTCGTTTTTCCTTTCACCTCCCTCCTTGCCTAACTTCCGGGATTTCGAAAATATCAATTTTACTCGTTTTTCTGAAATTATTTCGTCTTTACCTTGGGTTGATATCTATAATACAATCTGTGTTGATCAACCTTGAATTCTTTCATCCAACCCTTATTTAATCAGTGTGTCCCTTTAGTTACAAGAAGACGTTGTAAATCTGCAACTTGCCCGTGGTTTTCTTGTGGAATCCGCAAATTGATTGTTGAACGTTAGTTCTTGTACAGACACTATCGTTTAACTGGGATCCCGAACTACTTCGAGTAATTTAGGCCCCTGTGCTGAATGTCGAGTCATATAACAGTCGCACGTAGTTGTCGATGTCGTCTCGCTTTTTAGTTGGTGTGCTGAGAGTCGGGTAGCGTGACAAGTCGTTTTTGTTGAAGAAATTGTCATTTCAGTCAAAATACGACTATCAGCACAAGGGTCAGAGAAATTCGAATTGAATTATTTTCTATTTGTAATTTTTATTCTGAAATTATTAAAAACTTAAAATTAAACAATAACAAATATGTATTTTCTAGTTTAAATGTCAAAATTTTACTGCCACTTTCAAATTTTCCATCTTTGTCACTAACGCAAACAGCCCGACCAAAAGTGACAACAAAATTACAATAAAAACTACTGTCAACACACCAAATAAGCTGTAGTTTATGACAGTCGATTTTACACGACAAGAAAAGACTATCAACACACCGTTGTATAAGCTTCACTTCATATGACAGCAAATATGACATTCAGCTCAGGGCCCTGAATCAATAACCAAGATAAATCGGCCAAGCGTGAATTTAACTCACGTAAGCTTGATCCTGCTCTCTCCCCTAAGCAACTTTGGTGTAACCTTCAGTCTCTAGGCATTCATACCTCTGAGCTCAACTCATTTGATGTTGATGTAAACTCACTCAATGCCTCTTTCGTTCAATCTCCTCCGAATTTCCCACTGTCTTCCACCATATTGCGTTCCATTTCGTCCAATAGCGTTGGCTATGATGGTGATGCTGAATGTCGAGTCGTGATTTGTGACCTATTCTCTATTACAATACTCAAATGCTTTTTACTCGAAACTGTTATCCGAAACTAAAATGCTTCCGTATTCCCTATTACAATATTGCTTTTTCTAGTAGAAGTGCCTCCGAAAGAAAAGAAAGTGAGTGCAAGAGCTTTCAATTGTGCCGCCCACACCTAAAATGTTATAAATTTCTCGATTACCCCTTAGCTTTCGAGTAAAAATCTAACAATATTGTTACAGTTTCGAGAAGAATTTAGTCAGTTTTGTAATAGAGAATACGAATTTGGCAGTTTCGAGAGAAATTCTCACAATATTGTACTTAACACAGAATAAGGCCCAAGTTTTTTGAGTTGAAGAAAGTGACGTTTTAATCGAATTACGATTTTCAGCATAGTGGCCTAGAGTGGAAGTGCTAAGTGCGAGTTTAGCAGTTACAGCAAGTACTGTAACCCAAACAAGTAACATAATTTGAAACTGACTTCCTGTCAGTTAATTTTCTCAAACGAAATAAGATAATTATTTTCTTATAAAATAATTATCTTAATTCGCACTAAGCGCAAACTAGCGTCAGCATTTTTATTTTGTTATCACTTGTAATATGATACCCAGTCACGTTGACACAACAAGCGACTGCAACAAATGATAGTTTAGAAATCATAAAAGTATTCAGTCTTCTTTTGTCCGGAGTTCCAACGACTACGAAAAATATATATATTCTTAAAACCTAAAAAAATATTAAAAGTCAAGAAAAATAAATGTTCTTAAATATTAAATATTCAAAGTAAAGGTGTGTTATTTAAAGTTCCCTTTTAATTTCCTCACATACAGTGCTTCGCGACAAAGAACTTTAAGTTTTAGCCCCCTATGCTAAAAGTCACAATTTGTCTGAAACGCCACTTTCTCCAACTCAAAAAACTTGTCACAAATCACGACTCGACATTCAGCACAGGGGCCGGTATTTCTCTTCGCTTTCTTAAGATTCTCTCCCCTTTAATCGTTGATGCAATCACGCATATTCTTAATTATTGCCTGACAACCTCCCAAGTACCTTTACTCTGGAAAAAACCATAGTGACTCCCATTCCTAAAAAGTCCTCCCCCGTTAATTTGTCATACATTCGCGCCCTATTAGTACTTTACCCTTTCTCACTAAAGTTTTGTATCTACTCAAATCTTGCGATATTTGATTCTTATAATTTCCTTTCTAAACTCCAATCTGGATCCGCAAATTCCACAGTTGCGAAACTGCTATATTGAAGGTTACAACTGAACTTCGTATTGCTTTTTAAAAAAGAAAGTAAACAAAATTTGCTTTAAAATGCCGGGCCGAAAAAAATTTTTGGTTAAAAATTGGCCGAAATGTGTTCACTCGAACATAACTTATTTTTATTCTTTTATACAATTATTGTTTTCATTCTCACATTGTCGATATTATGGCGCTAGCTCTTCTACATAAAGTTTTTTATGCTAAAAGCCTTTCTTACCTTTCCGACTTCCTTACACCTTTGCAAACCTTGAGATCACTTAAATTCCTTATTCCATCTCATCTGTCTCGAATTGGTAGTCGTTCTTTTTTTGTGCACGCGATTAGACTCTGGAATGACCTTACCTCTTCTTTACAAAGAATTAGCACAGTCACCATTCTCAGGAAACAAGTTTCTCTTCTTCTTTCCACCTCCTCTCTTTAGCTCTCTCTTCTCTTTACTACTTAGCTTTCTCTTTCCTCTTCTTCTTCCTAATAGCCACAACTCTAGTAAGTTTAGTTTGTAAGCTTAGGTTAAGTATTTTTGTTTTTGCCTTGTTTCAATTAAAATTATTATTGTACTCTAAAAGATGTAAGTCTTGTGTACTTCCGTTTACTTATGTACAAATAAATAAAATAAATAAATAAAATGTCCCAAAAAAAGAGGGACCTTCCTTGATTCATCCCTCATTGATGGATTGAGCAAGCTGCAAAATATTGTCGCTTTTATCAAAAGCTCAAAATGACTTGAAATGGCCTGAAAACTAGAATGGCATCCCTAGTGGGGGCAGCCATTTCAACCTAGCGAAACAACTGTCAAATGGATTAAAACAAATTGCGTGCTGCAAAATAACGAAAAAAACACTTCATATCCAAATTGAAACAGCACATGCTCCCACCCCTAATTGTTGGTTCTTCTACGGTAAAGCGGAAATAATTGAAAATAGATCAGCTTCTATCACCGCAGGCACACATGTAGTAGCTGTGTTCAGCATTCAGGTAAATATAACAAAATTAAAAAAAAATCTTTTGTAGTTACTTAAATAAAACTATATTTATTTGCTTGCATATTATCTGCCATAATCAGTCATCAATCCACGCATCAAAACTGTTCGCAAAACTTAGAATATTCATCATACAAAGACCACTTACAATAGAAATTATGTACATAATTTGTTGCATTATTAATTTTTATATAAAATATAATAGGCACTTTCCGAAAATGTCACATTTGCATTTGCTTTTACAGAGACTGCGCTTTGTTGCATAGATTATAATCAAATTGTTGACTTATCTCGAAGTGTTTTTGAACACTTGACTCAATCCAAAAACAGTCCAAAAACTTTGTTAGAACACTTGATACAAATCAAAAGCCAGTCATTGACATTTTCGAAAAGTACCATATTCTTATGTTATCATTAGAAAGACTTTAAAATTAACTTTCATATACTTTAGATTAAAATAACAAATGCGTAGTTTAGAACAAAAATCTATTGCAATAACGATGAGGGGATTTTAGATGTACAAAACTAATTTTGTAGCAATTGATACTCGTATTTAAAAGTCTAATTGATTTAAATTATTACAATTATAAATTCAATCTTCAATTTTTCCTTGAAGTTTTCAAGTTTAATCATTAGCTATCTTACACTCTAACGGTAAATATATATATAGTGATAGGAATATCCATTCAGTTTGAAAGTCAATTAAAAAAAAAATAAAAAGGATAAAAGCAATTAAAATTTGTTACTATTCGTCAAAACGGATTGAGTTTACTGAAGTATCAATAAATCCTCCACGGTAGCTTCCACGCTTCTTTTTTGTTTTTTCATGTTTAAAAGATTTGCCGCGTGTGTGTTTTAGAGCTAGGTTTGCTCTTTCTCCCCAGGATCCTCTCGCATTTTTCTGTTGAATAAGAATAAAGAAGATTTTGATTAGTTTTAACTTGTCTATATTAAGGGTATTTTTGTATTTTCTTTTAACTTACCACTTTACTTATAACATAATGTATTAAAATTAACAAAAATTCGCAACATCTTAATCATCAAAGGTTATTTTTTTATTTTGATTGCCACCACTATCTGAACCGCCAAATGATGATCTGTTGCCCCCACGGCCACCAAAGTTACCACCTCGTCCACCGCCGCCGCCAAAGCCACGGCCACCGCCTCCAAAGCCTCGTCCACCACGTCCACCGCCGCCACCACCAAAGCCACGTCCACCGCCTCGTCCACCACCTCCACGGCCACCCTTGAAGCCGCCGTCTTCACCACCAAATGATTTACGGTATCCACCACCACCTCCTTCTGCTTTTCCACCATCATTTTCTTCGCCACCATACGATTTTCTAAAGTTTCCACCCTTTTCTCCAAACTTTTGGAAGCCTCCGCCTCCTCGGCCACCACCGCCTCCGCGACCACCTCTGCCTCCACGATTTCCTCGATTATTTTGGAAATCTCCATTCTTATTTTTCCAGTTATCTTTACCGTTTTCCTTATTGTTTTGCTTCTGCGTCATGTTGCGAATTTTTGTTGAACATAGAAAGAAAAAAGAAAAAGAAACACAATCAGCACCTTGTTACTTAAATGTATTTTTTTTTTATTTAAATATTTATTTAAAAGACGAAGTTGCAGGATTAGTGTCCAAATTTAAAAACTGTTTACTACATGGATACAACCACAAGGTGCTGGGTTTGTGCCTCTTTTTCTTTTTTCTGTATTAAATTGGGACACTAACCTTCGCTTCAAAGGAATTATCCATTACACGAGGATCAATTTGCACCTCTTCGTCTCGCACCCGTCGAAATGGAGAATTTTTCTTCCCTGATCCATTTTCGTTACTTTGAAAATCTCCATTTTGGTATATTTTATTATTCGAGTTATTGAAACTTTTTTTCTGCATAAAAATAAAACTCATGATAATGAATGGCGAATAAGTAAAAATTAATTTTAAAAACTACAGAGACGAGTAGGGAATCCAATCCCGCAAACGCGGGATCCGGCACTATTTTTGCGGAATCAATAATGCGGGACTGGACAGCGGGATTTGGGCAGTAGAAGCACCTCTTATAAAAACCGAGACTTAATAGAGAAATATTTCAAAGTAGGATAGATTTAGGCCCTCCGAACAAGAGTCGTGTCCACGTGTCGACAGAAAGGGGTCGTCCATTAATTACGTGAGGCGTTTGGGGGCGAGGGGGTCCAACAGCTGCTGCTGCTGAAAAAACTGAGCTTTTATGGAGTAAGGTCTAAAGCTTTGGCATGGTTGCGCTCTTTGTAACAGACGTCTTCAGGTGCAAGATAATGGCCACCTATCAAATGAATTTTATCCTATTTCTGGTTTCTCTCAGGGTTCGCACTTGGGCCCAACTCTCTTCAACATCTTTATAAACGACATAGGTGTTAACATCATTTCAGAATATCAATTATATGCCGACGGTATGAAGATATATAGAGAAATTAATAATGAACTAGATCTTTATACCCTCCAGCTCGACATCTGCGAAATTGAGGCTTGAACGCAATTCAAATTGAAATACCACTTATCTTCCTCTTGGTACAAGAATTTAGTACAAATACGCAATAAGGAAAAGCACAATATGAAGTAGAGAATGCGTTCAATTCCTGTTTTTAGGAAATGGTCGGTTAATTTTCAGAAGTTGTTGCTCAAGAACTATTTCGAAGCTGAAAAGCGCTAAGAATCTTTTGAAAGCACTAAACTAGCGCTTACGCGCTAAAGGCTATTTTTAAGCGCTAAAACACATCGATTAGCACCAAATCTAGCGCCAAAAGAGCTAACTTGGCAACACTGGCCAGAAAACGAAACATATCTTTTTCACCGAGAAACCGAAACAATATCTTTTTCAGCAATAAATTGAAACAATATCTTTTTCACCAACATTTTGAAACAATATCATCGATATATACTTGATGGCCAAATTGTCCCAACGGCTAGAACCATTAAAGACCACGGAGTAATATTTGATGACAAATTAACCTTCTCTGAACATATCAATACCATAACACTTCGTGCGTATCGAAACCTAGGTTTTATTTATAGATCAAGCAAAGAGTTTAGGAATGTCAAAACACTGTACTTCTTTTCTCATCGTTCGTCAAACTTATACTGGAGTATGGATCTGTGGTTTGGTCTCCGTTTATTCAACAACACATCATGCGTATTGAAAAAATACAACGTAAATTTTGTAAATGCTTACTCTATATTGAGGGTTCTCAGCATGTTAACACTATAAGTGGCATTGCTCAACAATATAAGTTCAGTAACCTAAGTCTAAGTCGCAGACCACCTGTCTGACTTGTCTTTCTTCTACAAAGTCATCAACGGAAAGATCGATTCGCCAGAAATTCTAGCTGATTTTGGACTTATCTGTTCAAGGGTTGAGCTAAGAACTAGGAGATTGCTGTCAGTAGTAATAAATAGTAATAGTAGAAATAACGTCTACCATGGACCCAAAAACCGTATTGCCAGGCTTATGAACCAATTTTACGCGGGTGTTGACTTCTTCGGAGGATCCCTGTCATCGTTTTCTAGGAGTATTAAAAATTTGCTTTGTAATGGTCAATAATTTTTCATATGTTCAATATTGTACAATTTTTTAATCAAATCTTATTTAATTAATTCTGTCCTTCTCCGAACGTTGTCTTTTTTTTGGTATAACTTATTTGTAATCTATGTATGTATAATGCCGATTGGCGTAGATAAATAAATAAAATAAAAATAAGTATAAATGTACAAAAAATAAAATCAATGAGAATTAATATTACAAACAATAAGGTACGAAAGAGAATATCATAAGTAGGATTTAAAAAGCTAGAAGCGCTTACAACCAATTATGAATTTTTTTAGAACACTTGGAGTGAAACCAAGACAATAGCTCAAAAGTCCGATCGAGTACCTTTATGGAAGTTCCATGCTCCACAGAGTGGTAAGGGTCATGAAAATTTATTCATTGGTCTTCTCGTTCGACACGCCAGCACTAATCGAAACCAAATAATTAAAAATATATAAAAATAACCATAAAACCAAACTCTAAAGGCACAATTAAAATGGTTCATCTTATATGTATATAAAAAAAACCTCACCTTGTCACCTTCTCCTGCCTTGACAAAGTTTTCATAATTTGGCTTTTTATGTACTTTTTGTTCATTTTCATCCGCCTTTTTAGCATCCTTTTTCACAGGCACTGCTGTGGGTTTCTCATCCTCATCTGAAGAATCATCACTGGAGGATTCTTCATCGGCAGCCTTCTTAGCTGCTACTGGCTTAGCTGCTACAGCCATTTTCTTAGCTGGTGGCTGATCGCTATCATCATCAGAATCTGATGAACTTGAAGTTTTCTTCTTTTTAGCTGGTGTTACCGCTGGTGGTTGGTCATCGTCATCAGAAGAATCATCTGATGATGAGCTTCCGGCTTTCTTTTTATTATTTATATTTGTTGGTTTTTTCACAATTGGAGTTACAGCAGGAGCTTCATCCGAATCAGAACTATCGTCACTAGATGAATCCTGTTTCTTTGCGGGCGTCGCTTTAGGTAGAGATTTTTTAACAGCAGCTTGCTTTGGCTTTTCATCTTCTGAGCTATCGCTGTCGTCACTTGAGCTCTGTTTGGCCTTAATTTTAGGCGTTTGTTTCTGTGGTGCTGATTTTGGCTAAAATTTAAAATTGTAATATAAGAAATTAATGCCATAAAATTAATTAAAAATAAAAATTAAAATTGTTCTTCTTAAATCAATTATATATAGTGTTCCGGCAATGTTAGGAGGCACTGGAGTTTTATATACGAAGCCATGCGGGTCAGACGCTGGTAAAAAAACCGAGATAAAGTATCTAAGACCTTGGCTGCATCAGTATGTGTATTACGAGTCATACGTGTGCTGCTAATATCTAACATTTTTTAAAACAACAATATTCACATTATGTGAATCTGTATTGGATTGCTGTGGCTCGGACCACTATCTATTCAAAGTGAAATTGAGAACCCGGATAGCAACTAAAACTTTATGCGTTGAGGCAAACTCAACCAAAATACGATATAGAAAAGCTAAAACGGGAAGAAGTAAGAGATGCCTACCAACATGCTGCCGCACAAAACTTGAGAGAGGTAGATGAACAGCCCAACATCAACGACAAATGGGAGCAAGTCAAAAGCAGCATAAAAGGGGCAGCAGAAGAGGCACTAGACTGGGCCCCCAGACAGACTAGAATCGATTGGTTTGACCAGGACTGTAGAGCCGCAATTGAAGAAAGAAACCAGAGCCACCGAGAGTACATCGCAAGGCCAACAAGAGCAAGGATGGAAGTCAAGGAAAAAAGAAAAATCGCAGACAAGCTCTGCAGAAAGAAGAAGAGGGAATATCTGAATGGGAAAATTTTACAGATACAGGAAGACTTCAATGAAGGGAGAATTAGACAAGCGTGCGTACAAAGGAATTCGCCAGATCACCAATAAGTTTCAGCTAAGAACGGACATCTGCTAGTACATAGATGGGAACTTGTTGGCAGATCCCGATAGATTAAAGGTAAGGTAGAGTGTTTTCAGAACCTATTGAATCCTATCTCCATATTAAACGAGAATGCACAGAGGCATTTGTGATTCCCCAAGATAACATCTCCATAGAACCACCAACATTGGATGAGATGCGGGAAGCTGTGAAAAGGCAAAACAGCAACAAATCACCTGGCGCCAATGGAATAGCAGCTGAGCTGCTAAAGGAAGGAGGACCCCAACTATTACAAACCTTATACGAACTCATATGCACCATCTGGGAGGAAGAAGTTATACCAGAGGACTGGAAGAAAGCGATTATATGTCCAATATAACATAAATGTCCAATATAAACAAGAAAGGAGATAAATTAAACTGCAAAAACTACAGAGGCATCTCACTCCTTCAAGGGCTTAGACAAGGAGATGGACTGCCCCCATACTTTTCAACCTGGCCCTGACTAGAACGTCACTTTCTTCAACTGAAATTATTTGTCACGAATCACGACTCGACTTCCAGCACAGGAGCGTTGGACTATGACCCAGGACATAAAGGAACGAGTCAACAGGTTTAAGAGAAAAATTCTCAGGTGCATAAATGACCCAACCAGAGAGGATGGAATATGGCGAAGAAGATACAACGAGTTGTATGAAATTTTTGACGACCCACCACCCTCAACTTTAATAAAAATCAACAGACTGAGACTAGCCGGCCACGTAATCAGTATGGAGGACAATCGTATCCCAAAACGGCTTATGGGATCAGAAATTTCGGGAAGTAGGCCAGTAGGTAGACCCAGGGGGAGATGGATAGACTCTGTGACAGCTGACGCAGAGGCTATGCTCAACACCCGGAACTGTAAACATGCTGCAAGGGACCGTCAAACTTGGAGAAATGCCCTAGACTAGGACAAGGCTCGATTTGGGCTGTAGCGCCATTGGATGGATGGTCAGCACAGCCACGATGTTCAAAAAGCAGGCTTCTATTTGTTTAGCTTCTCTTCCAGTTCCACAGTAGTACTACTACTCTACTGTGCTTACCTATTTCTTTCGTTTCTTCTTTCTTCTATCTTACTTCTTTCAAATTCTTCGCTCTTCTATCTTAAGCTAGTTGTAAGAATTTATGATTATTTACTATTTGTTAAATGTACTCTAAAAGATTATAGTCTTGTGTACTCTGCCGAATATATAAATAAATAAATATTGGAAAAACAAGATTCATGCGTGTGCATGTTCCCACAGATAACGTTTAGAAATAAAACACATAACCGATTCGAAAAGTTACGCATTCCTCGGAATCGGACAAGTGAGGAGCTACTGAGAACTTCTGGCATGGATCCGGATAAAATCAGTCGCATCGACAATTATTATATAGAGGACGAGCAGGAGTAGTAGATTCCTACTATCAGGGAATCCATTCGGCGAAGACCAGTGTTCGGGCGAATTTTGACCTTCAGAATAGGGCCTTACTGAACCATGCTTATGAGATTGAAACTTGGAAACTCGAGAATCGAACAATCGTCGAATTCAGTGAAGACTACCTAGAGAATGACATTCTCGCGGGCCAACAAAATTTTACTTTCATTAGGAAAATCGATCTCCTGTTAATATTTCGTCATCTAAAAAATAAGAAGTCGTCCGGGGTGGATGGTGTTCCGAATATCGTCTTAAAGCATTTGCTCTTGGTGGCTGTAGATATATACACCACATTGTTTAAGAATGCTCATTTCCCAGGATACTGGGAGATGGCAGTGGTGTACCCAATACCCTAGAAGGTTTCTGCTCCCAGTTTCTCCCCGATATATTAACCTCAATAATGATGACATCGACTCTGCCATTCACCTCCTCAATGACAAGTTCATCACCTCTCTAGACAGGGACGCGCCTCTGAAGCCCCAAATATTCCTAGACAGACTGCCCGTAGACATCCAAAGCCTTTTCTTAACACGCAAAAGATGGAGAGCGAATCTCAAGCGCATGCTCGAAAGGAATCTATACATACATAACTCCCGTACAAGGGAACTTGACGGCCGGATTCGTTACTAAGGGCCGTTTTCACAATCTTCGGTTAAACTTTAACTGCAACAATAACCAGCAGTTAGTTAAAAATGCCGTTTCACAATCTCTAGTTAGAGTCAATCTGTCAGTTAATTTACAACTGGAAGTTAATTTAACCGGACGAATTTCTCCTGGTTAACTAATTTAACTGAAAGTTTCACATTGGCGTTGACATTTTTGCACTTTACAAGTGTATTTTAATGAAAAGGAACACTTTTGACATTTGATGTACTGTAAATATATGAAAACTAGTACATTTTTACTTTAACTTCAAGTTTGTTAACTCATAGTTGGTGAAAATAAATTTTTTTACGGTCACAGTTAAATTAACTATCAGTTTAGAAACTGGAAGTTTACTGACAGTTTAACCGGAGATTGTGAAAACGGCCCTAAATCGTATTGTTAAAGCCAGGGTCTCTAGATACCTGAATTTGTCGTTCTAGAACAAACTCAGGGCCATGAAGCCGGGGCCCACACTATACAAAGAAGTCAATCGAATCATTAGCCGTAAACGCCCCCAACCTTACGTATGTCTTAACGCCGGCCCCCTAACATCACCCGCCGACATAGCTGAGTACTTTGCAGACTACTATGAAGACCTTTTCAGGCTTAAAATACTAGTATACAATCCCGCAAATTGTGAACACGTCGTCAGTTCAGTTGCCGTTCTTCAGCCTCACCCATCGGTCTATTTTAATTTCTCCGACACATCGTTCTGCAGTGACACTTTATTTTCCCCCTTTTTAACACCCCGGAGACTTGAACTCATCATACGTTCTCTCAATGGTAAAAGATCATCGGGCTTCGACAACTTTTCCAATTACATCATCAAAAAGATCGATCCTTTCATTCATATCCCCCTCTTAATAAAACTTAACAATTCCATCAATAACTGCTACTTTCCCAAAGCCTGGAATACCTCTAGGCTCATCCCAATACCAAAAAGGGAGAGCAGCTCAGTTCCCCCTCAGACTTTCGGCCTATTTCTGCACTCTCTAATATCGGCAAGCTCCTCGAGAGAGCCATCGCGTTCGACCTTGACCACCACTGCCAAAGCAATAATCTAGTTCCGCACGAGCAGTTCGGCTTTAAAATTGCACACTCCACGGAACACGATCTCCTCGTCCTTCATAACAATATAACAATGGGTCTCAGACAAAAAAACATCACCCTCGTCTGCTCTCTCGACATTAAAGCGGCATTCGACACAGTCTGACACGCGGGTCTCATTTTTAAGGCCCAATTACAATGACCGGATCTACGCGGATTGAAATGTCAAAAGAACGCATCAGAACGGATAGGAAACTGCACTGATTACAATGAACGGATCAGTTCGCATTTAAACGTCAAATTTAATCTTGGAATTTTTATATCCACTCTTTGCCTTGTTGTACAGTATTTCATAATCTTTCACTTCTGCGATTAACTGCACGTCCGAAAACATTTTTAAAAACATAATAAATCAAAAAAAAATAAAACCTTAAATATTCACAGCTTTTGTTTACCAAAATTTTGACAGCTCAATCCGGCGATTTCTAAACAAACTAAAACGAATCCGGCACAGATGCGATCAAATGCGTTTGAATCCAGTCATTGTAATCGGTTAAATGGAAAACGCATGCTTGGAAAACCACTTTGACAGTTCAAACCGATTCTGTTCCGCTCTGATCCGGTCATTGTAATTGGGCCTTTAAGCTCGCACAGCTTAACTTCCCCCAACACATAGTCCGACTGATTACCAGTTTTCTCAGTGACGGAATTCTCGCAGTCCAAATTAACGAAGCTGTATCCAGACCGGTGGCGACTAGGTCAGGTGTACCCCAGGCTTCCATCCTTGGACCCAAATTGTTTAATTTATATCTTTACGACCTACCACACACAGTGCCTGGACTAAAATCCAAAGTCATTCTTTACGCCGACGACACATTAATTTACGCGACCGACCGTAACCCACATAAAGCCATGGAACGGTTATGTAAGCATATTACAGCAGTAAATCGCTACTACAACACATGGGGACTCTCCCTAAACGAAAATAAAACAAATTTCATTGCCTTCCGAAATGCTTGGGGCAAGGGCAGGAGAGGCATCGCTAAAGAGTGCGGTGACCTTAGATTCCACTTGAATAACACTGAAGTTAAAGTCTCGAAATCCCTTAAGTACCTTGGAATACACTTCAACCACCTATTGAAATTTTATCAACACGCCAAAACAATCATTTGCAAAGCGAAAAAGGTCCTCGGCCTTCTCAACCCGGTTCTAAAATTTAATAGTAAGCTTAATGCGAAAACTAAATTCCTCCTCTCCAAGCAGCTGATTAGGCCTATCATTTGCTATGGATTCCTGTGATGGCATTCAATATCCACTTTCTGGGCCAATCGCCTTGAGATTAGAAAGAAAAATTCTTAGGCAATGCTGCTCCATAAAGTTTAAAACGCGCAGCAGATATTATTCTAACGCCGAACTGTACGATAAAGCTAACGTAACTCCTCTTCTCACCTATCTCCAAGACAAATGGAAAATCAGATCCGCCAAACTTCAAAATCATGAGAACTTTTTGGATATACGTCATAATCCAGAAAGACAAAATCCAGAATGACAAAAACCAGAATGACAAAATCCAGAAACGACAAAATCCAGAAATGACAAAATCCAGAAAAAATCCAGAATAAAAAATTGCGCGATTTTTTATTCTGTATTTTTTCTGGATTTTTTCTAATATTATTAGTAAAAATAATGGTAATAATAATCGAAACATTTTTAATAAATAATAAAGTTGATAACATAAATAAATAACATAAATCGAAACAGACATTCTTTTCTAGACCAACTTCAATTATAAGTTTGTTTTGCTAATTCGGCAAAATCAGGATTTTGTCGTTTCTGGATTTTGTCATTTCTGGATTTTGTCGTTTCGGGATTTTTAAAAGTTTTCTGGATTTTGTCGCTTCTGGATTTTGGCATGATCCCGAACTTTTTAATCAGAAAGTGTTGGACAGACAACGCATCCTCCCCCTCCGCGGTCTACAACCTAAGCCCCTTCAATCTTAAATAATGTGTTTTATCATCGGCTCAGAAGTCTTGAATTTTAGTCAAATGAATTCTCCTACAAGGAGTTCGAATATTGATAGTTGTAACTGAAATTGAAAAAAAAAAAAAAAAATTAGTCTTCTGAGCCGACAGAAACAATCTAACAACTATTAGTCATTAAACACTATGCTAAATAATTGTAAGGTCCGGGTCGGGCAGTGTTTCCTCTCTAAACTGCGAAGCGCATTTAGTCTGTTCACTGAAGAATCGTTGCTTCTTCCCGGTGACCTTCTGAACATGCCCAATATAACATGGGACTGGTGTCAATGCGCGGCTCCGTCCATTTTACTCCATCTGTGATACAACTCCAGAGACCTTGGCTGCCCGCCTATTCACCTGGCTTCGTATTACTAGATTATTTGTAACTCCTATGTATTACAATAGCTCTTAAATATAACTTAGTGCTAAGTTTTGAATTATTATCTGCATTACAGTTGTCCTTTGGACTAGTATCTACCACTTCATGATAAAACTAATATAATATGCTATTGATTGAATAAACTGTTTGAGTACCTTATAGAAGGGTAAAGATAAAGGTAACCCTGCTAATATCCGGTCAATTAGTTTTCTTCTGAATAAGGTGTTTGAAATAGTGATCAATACTGAACTGAAAAACCTTCAAAATTCCGAATAATGCTGGACAATCACATAACAACCACTTGACGAGTAAGTATATCAAGTTTCTGTTAGAAAAGAAATTTTTAAAACCCGACTTCAGAAGACAAAAAAACTAAATCCGTGATGCCCAAAAAAGGATGAAATAATTGTTTGTAGTTTTTAACAACATTAATCCAATCAGAATGGATCTGGAAAGAAGAATCACTTTCAAAGAATATATTAGATACTATTTAAAAACAAATCCACCATTGACAAAGGAGAGCTAGACATCAATATCCGAAAAAACGACTTCAATTATTCAATCAAGATGAGCCAAGAAAAATATATCGACAAAATACAGTATGATTTCCAAATTTTTAAACAACTCACCTCAACTTTCTTGGGTGTGGGTTTAGCATCTTCTTCCGAGTCAGAATCGTCTGAGCTCGATTCCTTTTTAGCAGGTGCTTTCTTAACAGCCACAACTGGAGGTTTTTCGTCTTCATCTGAAGAGTCATCACTAGAAGAATCAGCAGCTTGGACAGGTTTTTTAGGTGTTGGTTTTGCAGCTATGGGTTTACTTGTTGATGGTTCATCTGATGAGGAATCAGATGAACTTTCAGCCTTTTTCTTGGGTGCTACAATAGGTTTCTTTGCTGCAGCGACTGTTGGCTTTGCAGCTATAGGTTTACTAGTCGATGGTTCATCTGATGAGGAATCAGATGAACTTTCAGCCTTTTTCTTGGGTGCTACAATAGGTTTCGCAGCGACAGTTGGCTTTTTACCTAGTGTAGTTGCTGGTTTTTTAGCTGATGAATCGTCACTGTCCTCCGAAGAATCCTCTGACGAACTTTTAGCCTTCTTATTGGCTATCACAGGCTTCTTAGCAGCTACTGTAGGGGTATCATCATCGGAACTCTCATCACTTGATTCTTGCTTCTTTGCAGGCGTAACCTTCGGCGTACTTTTCACAGCCAGAGATTGCTGTGGTTTATCATCTTCTGAATCGTCACTGTCATCACTTGAACTGCCGTCTTGTTGCTGTTTCAATGCAGGAAATTTCTTGGGACCAGATTTTTTATAATGTGAAAGAAGATCCTCTAATTGAGGTGCTGATGCTGGTAAAATGGGCTAAAAAAAAAGAGGATATTCCGTGTTAAACGAATTTAAATATAACTGAGCGGCCTAATTTTTGTATAAATTTGTAAAATGAAGGCGTCGAGCATCGACATTAAATGTCAAGACCACCACGTGTTTTCAAGCATGCTGAAATGTTATAATTATGCAAAATATATGTATTGATAACGCATTTTAAATAAAATCACGTGCAGTTTTAAGTTTAATAAACAAATTAACAATTAATTTTAAAATAAATATAACTTGGTAACCGCGATTTTTTTTTAGAAAATTGGTTAGCTTTTTACTTACCGCTTTAACTCGATTTTTGAATACTTGTGCGACGCTTTTATGTGATTTATTTAAGTAATTTACTACGAGTGCAGATAATAAAACTTCTTCAGATGCCATTTTATTATATATTTTATTTTACCAATTTAAATTCGCGAACAACCGGGACGCCACACACGTGCACACCAAAAATGTTGTTTTAAAAAGGAATGTTAAGTTTATTTTGCTGGATAGAATAGAAAAGAATAAGTAAAAGATTTTAATGGACATTGGAAAACCTAGATGGGGTAGATGTTAGTAGAAGGTTAAATTTCAGTTTAACGATAAAATAATGCTTTAAAATATATTTTGTTATTTTTTTCTTGTTTTGTAATTTTTATTTAAAGAAAGAATTAAATTTTATTGTGTAAGGATGTGCTGAAATTAATTAAAGAGGCGATTAAGGCCAGATTTATATTTATTTCTACTACTGTAGTGTAACACTAGTTGACTGCTGAGCTCAGCTATGGTATTGCTAGGCGGCTACACACGTAACTGCATGCTTAACATGTTCAATCCTTTTGTGCAACATTTCCGTAGCCTCCAGACAAGGCACCACCTTTGAATAGTTTATCCTTAAATAATGTCGTGTTCGGAAAGTGACGACACGCTCTCACCCAGACGTTCTCAAGCCAAATTTATTTAAGCATGCCACTGACTTATTAGCTCATTTAAAATGAGTATGTTCTGTTCGGGGGTGGGGGGGCGAACGGCTAACAGGGACTTCGGAAGGTGGCGAAACCTGATTTGTCACTTCTGTCAAAACCCGAGAAGATTAACTGCAAACAAACACGTAGAAGATGACATCAACGGCGAGTTCTATATGCGACTGAATGAGGGGTTTCGCTCTATTTCAAGGAGAGACGTCATTGTATGAATGGGTGACTTAAACGGACAGATCGGCCCCAACAGCAACGACCACTGAACACACAATTGGAAATCACGGCCTAAGTCAAGTTACCAATAACAATGGTGAGCTTTGGTAGGTGGAACTTACTTTTGCAGAAGGTACACAACGAGACCTGGATATCGCCCGATGGTAGAACATGAAACCAGATAGTGGCTGTCAGCCGCAGATGGACAACTATTTAGGAGGATCTCAGGAGCCTTAGGGGAGCAGACACTGGAAGTGACCACCATTTTGTAGTAGTAACTATTCACCTCAAAATCGCCACAATCAGAAACGTCCAACGCAATGCCATAAACCGTAAACGGTTTAACGTAGACCTTCTGCGGGAGAGCGAGAATTTGCTGGGATCCTGCAACAAATATTAGACCAGCAAACCGTTTCTGACGATACAAATATTGAAGACCTGTGAAGTACAACAAAGGGCGCTATATTGACGGCTGCGGAAACGAGCATCAGTTGTGTCCAAAGAAACATGCACCACTGGATCTCGGACACAACCCGGGAAAAAAAGAATGCAGGAGTGCCCTAAAAAATAATATGAAGACTACAAGCAACCCGGAAATACGCCATGAACTTGAACGGGAATATTACACGTAAAGAGGAGGTAAAGAGAAGTGTCCGACGGGATAAAAGAACTCGCAGTAAAAGGGGAAACGCGGCAAACATAGGAAACAGTAAAATGCTGTACCAAATCACTAGACAGCTCTCGGGAAAGCACTCTACTAAAAAGCAGGCCGTTAAGAGTGTGGATGGAAGGCTGCTGTGTAGCGACGAGCAGCAACTCCAAAGATGGAGAGATTACTTCCTCGCCGCCCTGAAGGATTCACTTGCACTTGCATAGGAGCCTTAAGAAAACAGCAACAATGCACAGCCAATAAGAATCATCACCCCGCCCCCATCCAAAACGGAAATAGTAACTGCAATTGAAGCAATGGCCAATGGTAAAGCAGCTGGAAAAGATGGCATCCTGTCAGAATTGTTGAAAGCCAATTCAAGCCTCATAGCAGATGCGCTACAGCTAATCCTGGAAAAAGCATGGAACACCTGTACCTTTCCGGAGGATTGGACGGAAGGTATCATAGTAAAAATACCAAAAAAAGGAGGACCTGACAATATGCGAAAACTAGAGAGGCATCTATTTATTATCTACTGTGGGTGAAATCTTGTCCCACATTATATTATCAAGGATAAGAGAGGCAGTAGACCGAACGTTTAGAAGACAGCAGGCTGGATTCAAAACGGGCCGCTCTTGCATAGACCATATTAACATCTTGCGAGCAGTCTACTGAATTCCGATCCCACCTAACTTGCTTTCGTAGACTATGAGAAAGCGTTCGAATCGGTCAATAGGAGCTTTATATGGCAGACAATACGGCAACGTGGACTGCCTGATAAAATAATAGAATTGATAAAAGTCCTATACAACTATTTCAGTTCTCCATAATGGAAAACTATCCGACAGCTTTGAGGTGAGTTCGGGAGTACGACAAGGATGCCCATTTTCGCCTTTTCTATTTCTTATAGTAATAAATGACATCGTTGTCGGCGCTCTAGATAGTAGAACAGGCGCCATACAATGGGGTTTGCTAGACCGCGTTAAGGATCTCAACTACGCGGATGATATCTGTTTGTTGGCCCACAGACACCAGGACCTCACAATTTGAAAGTAGTCTTACGGCTGAATCCAAATAAAACCAAAGAAATGCGGATAAATGCAAACACCATTGAACGGACAGCGCTGAATTACCGTGACTGGTAGGTCATAGATTCTTCGTGTGGATAGCAATCTTTTTTTCATCTTTTATTAGGGAGTAGCAAGAATATATACATATTTTTATTTGCGCTATATAGGGTTTCCCATTGTCTTCTACTAAAATCTCCTTCAACGAAAATAGCCAAGGCCTCAGATGGTGTGTTTGTTGCAAACTATATAAATACCCAATTAAGCTTTGAGACTTTTTTAAAGATTTAAATAACCTGTTAATGACGGAAAAAAGCGGAACTTTTTCTTTTGCAATTCTCTTTAGAAAGACCTCAACTTTATTTAAAACAAGAGTTACCTACTCGGAAGTTCCCGGAAGGGTTACAAAAACCCCTTTGTTTAAAAATTTGTACCAAAAAAATGTATTTTTTTATTACTTTTTTCCAATAATAAAAACAAAGTATTTTTGGGTACATAAATTAAATAAAATGAAATTATTATTAAAGTACATACCTTCACCTAACTTATCCATCATATCCATTATTTAGACACTCTGCACATAAAAAAAACCGAACATATAATTTGTGTCGAAAATTGAACTATCGAAAATACAATAGACGGTACTAGACAACGACTGAGTTGTAGCTACCTGTGTGCCGCTTGGAGTAAGGATACAAGGGAACAGCATGGGCGGGGTTTTGCACACAGGTTATTTGCCTGTTAGAAAAAGATAATTGCATTGTGTTCTTCATTATTTTGTGTTTTCGACTTGTGGCCAGGATTTTGGTGTAAATACTCCTCTGTGCGTCGACAGTTAAATATAACATTAAAAATAATTTAAAAAAATATTTTTAAGTACTTATATATATTTTATTTTTTTTGCTACAATCACTCATAACCCTCGCATCAAAACTTAAAATATTCATCATCATACAAAGACAACTTACATTAGAAATTATGTACATTAGTTTGCATCATTAACTTTTATATAATTAGAAAAAAAAACTTACTTCCATATACATAGTTCGGATTAAAATAATAAAAGCGTAGTTTAGAACATAACGATGAGGGGATTTTAGCTGTACAAAACTAGTTTGTAGCAATTGATACTCGTATTGAAAAAGTCAGTGATTTGAATTACTAAAATTATAAAATTAAATGTTCAATCTTATACTCTAAAACAGTAGATATAGGAATACACCTTCAGTTTGAGTCAATTTAAAAAAAAAAGGATAAAAGTAAATTTGTACTAAATTTGTTACTAGTCGTCAGAACGGAATCGAGTTTACTGAAGTATCAATACAACCTCGACGGTAGCTTCCACGCTTCATTTTTGTTTTTTCATGTTTAAAAGATTTTCCGCGTGAATGTTTCTTCGAGCTAGGTTTGCTCTTTCTCCCCAAGATCCTCACGGATATTTCTGTTGAATAGGAATAGCAATATTTTGATTAGCTTTAAGCTTGTCTATAGAAGGGCATTTATTTTTTCCTATAACTTACCATCGATATTTATTATGTATGTATTCATTAAAATTAACAAAATCCGCAACATCTTAATCATCAAAGGTTATTTTTTTATTTTGATTGCTTCCACCATCTACACCGCCAAATGACTTTCTATCTCCAAATGATGGTCTGTTTCCTCCTCCTCGTCCGCCTCTGCCACGGCCTTCAAAGCTGCCACCGCGTCCACCACCGCCAAAGCCACGTCCACGGCCCCCAAAGCCGCCACGTCCACCGCCTCCGCCTCTGCAGCCACGTTCACCGCCACCGCCTCTGAAGCCACGTCCACCGCCGCCACGGCCTCGTCCACCACCTCCACGACCACCCCTGAAGCCGCCGTCATCACCACCACCATTTTCTTCGCCGCCGAAAGATTTTCTAAAGTTTCCACCTTTTTCACCAAACTTTTGGAAACCTCCACCTCCTCGGCCACCACCGCCTCCGCGACCACCTCGTCCTCCACGATTTCCTCTATTGTTTTTGAAATCCCCGTTCTTATTTTTCCAATTATCTTTACCGTTCTCCTTAAAGTTTTGCTTCTGCATCATGTCGCGAAATTTTGTTGAACATGAAAAGAAAGAAAGAAAAAGATCATCAATCAATACCCTGTGTACTTTTGATATCAAATAATTTAAAAAAACGAATTCAGTATTTCAGCCAAACACAGCTGGGGCCTGTTGCACGAAACTACAAGTACGCGTACTACAAGCGATTTTTTACAAGTGTAGAAAAATTCTGTTGCACAAAACTACAAGTCTGTTCATCTTACAGGTGTAGAGAGAGAATTCTACAAGTGGGAAATTTCGATTTCCCTAGTTTCTGTTGCACGAAACTACAAGTGTAGGTTCAGTTAGAGCTAGACTTGTAGAATTCTCAGCATAATTTTATAGACAAACTGAGATGTGTAAGATTTCTACAAGTCAGTTACAGTCAAAATTTCTTAAGCGGGCCACTAGACTATTAAGGCCGAAACACATCCAAGCCCGCTTTGAACACATCCAAGCCCAAAGCCAGCTGCAAGCATATCCAACCAATGCGTTTAAATGAGCCAAATTACACGGCCTATCACTTTCCCAGACTCACTTTCCAATCACTTCCAATAAACCGGTTTTTTAGACCAAGGGGCGCAGGGCCCTGCGCCCCCTTGTCTAAAAAACCGGTTTATTGGAAGTGATTGGAAAGTGAGTCTGGGAAAGTGATAGGCCGTGTAATTTGGCTGAATGGGATTGAACACATCAAAATTTGTCTCGCAAATTCAGGCCTTGGCAAAGCTGGCCGCAAGGCTCGCCTCTGTCGGAATTCCGGCAATGCTGGAATTCGAATTCGCCCGAGGCTCTAGTTTTTGCTTTTGACAGTTGAACTTTGAGGTTGATAGTTTGTATGCGAGTTTTTATTGAAAATAAACGAATTAAATAATGTTAGAAAATTTCACTTTAAACAAATAAATAATAATTAAAAAAGTCAACAAATTCTATTTTATTTAAAATGTTTGAAATTTCACCACATTTACATAATAATAATTAAAAATAACAATGAAAACAGGCCAAATAATTTTATTTTAAATAATTTTTATATTTTACACTTTTTACGAACCACAATGCTCGCTTACAAATTTGACAAATGTGATGAGCCGGCCTGATTGTGTTTTGAGTATTCCGCGGACGGCTCTGGAGCTCGCCTCAAGGAAAGCTTTGAGAGATGAGCTTTAAAGCCAGCCTGGATGTGTTTCGGCCCTTAGATTTTAATATATCACTATTAACATATTTTGGTAGCTTTGTAGGGTAAAAGCACTGACATATAGTAATGGACTGGTGATTGACGATGCTGAATGGCACCATTTTTCTCCAGAAATAGAAAACCTTTTTACGTAAACAAAAAAATTTTCTTCGAATTTAGGAGAAAATAAGTGGTAAAATGTCTGTTATAATTAATAGAAATAAATTTCCATCACCCATTTTTATTTATTAGCAGTTTTTTCATTAAATAAATGTATTTATTCCAAAACTGTGACGGTTATTTCCCCTGTTTAACGAACTTTTCAAAAGAGCTCAAGAGTGAGACAGAAGAACGAAAACTATACCTGTCTATTTTTTTCTAATTATGTTTATATCGCTGACATGCGCTGACGATTACAGTTCATTGGGATTTAACGTGGGAGCGAGGCAGGAATAATTTTTGGTGCCATTTTTTTGTATGGGATTTTGCTCATTTAGCAGTCCATTACTATAGGGGTACTCATGATTTGTGTTATTTGTGTTATTCGTGTTATTTGTGTTAAATCGAGAAAAAAGTTTAACAAATCGAGAAACTTTCCTTAGTAAATGACATTTGTTTCGATTTTAACAAATAACATCTGAAAAGGCGTGTTAATTCAACAACTCGATATCGAGATCGAAATAATCATATGGCAGAGTGGCAGATGTGAAATTCGATTATTCGAAATACCACTTTAATATGGAAATTGAAAGGGGTCGCTCACGATCTCGTCTATTTCGAAGATAACATTTTACGATTTCTCGACGTTTAACACAGATCATGAATACCCCTTATATATCAGTGGGTAAAAGTAACACCATAAAACGGTTTTTGAAAATTTGAATTTTTCAAAAATTTATGGGCCATTGAAAATTTCGGGTACTTATTTTTAAATTACAATATCTCAGCGAATAATTTCTGGATTTCAATGAAAATTGGACTGGTATGTTAATGAATAGTAGAGGAACTAAAAAAATAATAATTCACGTAAAAAATATATAATTTGTTTATAAATAATTAATTGCTAGAAATGCTAGCACTTTGTACAATTACCTAAAAAACAATCCGCTATGGAACAAACCATAGCTTCTAAATAATCTCGGTAAGTATGTTGGTAATGGAACTTTTTACGTAAAAATTCTTCTTTCAATCCTCTCATTTTTAATCGAATATTGCCCACTGGGATACACTGCTCTAAAAGCTGACACGGAAATCTTTAAACGAGGATTTTCTTTTACAAAATCAGCGTATAAATCATCGAGATGAGTATTCCAAATAATGAACAATAAATAAAAGATTGAAATACAAAGTTTTCTTTACGAAAAAGCGTAAATTATTATTATAACTTTTTTTTAAAGAACTAAACAATTTATAAATTAATAGAAATATTTGGTCCAGCTTACTGTTACGTGATGTTTCCCATCAACTTTAATCGACTTAAAGTCTTTCTGACCTGGCATTATTCTGCTGACATCGTCAGAAAGGTAAAAGTTTTATTTTCTAGTCTAGATCAGATCCGATCTCATACCTCGACGTATTCTTTTATCAGGGTGACTACAGTATCCTTTGTCTTCTTTTAAATGTTTAACCGAAACAACTAGTTGATAGTTTAACGAATATTTTTTGTAAAAAAAAATTCTTCTACAACACCGAGAAGAAATTTGTTTATTGTAAAATTAATTATTTATAAACAAATTATATATTTTTTACGTGAATTATTATTTTTTAGTTCCTCTACTATTCATTAACATATGTACAGTCCAATTTTCATTGAAATCCAGATATTATTCGCTGAGATATTCATGCCGATTATACAACTCGCCGGATTGACTGCGGCGGGAGAACATCCGTTTCGCATCCGATCCGCATTTGAAAATATTTGCATTATAGAATCTGACGGAATTCTGTATTATCGATCCGTACTGAAACTGCAATTTCACCACTAGCTGTCATATTTTCTACAATATTTTCGTGAATCCGAAAAAAAATATTTAAGTGCAAAAACTTAAGTGTTCTCAGTACGTAATTATTTGGGTTTTGGGGTCATACAAATTTCATTGCTTTTAACCTCTAAGATTATTTTATCCATTATAATAATTCCGTCAGTTTTCTTCGTTAGAAATATCACAAAAAAATACAGCCTTCTTGGCTATTATAAGTAACAAAATTAATCAGCCTTCATGACTAACGACTTAAGGCCGGGACACACATATCCGCACCGTGTCCGCACCGCAACCGCACCGTGTGTCGGACAACACACGGAGAGAAAGTAAACAAGTACAATTTTACCAGTAAGTCCCCACATTTCCGTGTCCGCACCGGGTCAAATTACTTGAGTTTTGTTTTTGCCCGGACACGGTGCGGATGCGGTGCGGACGCGGTGCGGACGCGGTGCGGATATGTGTGTCCCGGCCTTAATAATGCCTAAAATCACTCCTTACATGTAATTCTGTTTTTTTAACATAATTTCTAAGAGTTGCTGTTTTAATTTATTTTTCAAATCCAAGCTGCTCCATTTTTATATGATACCTTTTATATTCTTATAAGAGGGCATAATGTCTACTTTCTTGATCGAATCATCCCCTTCTTTTAACATTGTGATGTCCTAGGGTCGAAGGCATATCGGCCACTTTTTGCAATACAATTCATTCCAATATGAAGGCATGAGAGCCACCTTTTGCTTTACCATGCCTTCCAAAAACTGGTTTTCAAAAGAAGAGGGTGGGAGAGAGATGACCGAAGGCAGATCATTATTACATCATCCTATTTTACGAGCGGCTTCAGCATTTTTCCTCGATAATGAACAAAGGGAAAAGTGTGCATATTCCTTAAGCATGACACTTTGCAATACCATTCCTTCTAATAGCTATCGATTTACATTGTTTCCAATATCTACAAAGATATACTGCACTCCGATTTCACGAATTCGTAAATTCGAACTTATTGGTTTTTGCAACACTTTCTAAATAAGGCATACTTACCAGTTCAATCACCTCTTCCTCCAAAGGAGTGAATGATACATGTGAATAATCCCCGCTGCCAGTACCTTGAATCTCACGTATAATGCAGGCTAGTTTTTTCTTACCGAGGATTTAAAATCACTCCCAACCTGAAATTAAAAATTAAAACATCTAATTGGCTTGAGCAAATCTCCTTCCATTTTCCAGTCCGCAATTTCTTTCATCGATGGTCTCAGGGAATTTAATTTGTCGTGAATGTTTTCCCAAAACTTTTGAGTGGACTCGGGATTTCTTTTTGTATTGTCCTGTTCCTTGCCACATCCGAATGCGTTTTCGTCATTCGAACCACTTCCTCAAAACTGAACACGGTTCGTTGTGCGTTTTTTGTAAAGAATTTTATTTGTAAACTTATTTTGTTTATAATTGACAGTATAATTAAATCTAAAACATTTAAACTCACATTTTCTATGTGTCCATTGCAAAAAACTACACCGAAATTTTTCACTTCCGCAGTAAATTGCGATGCGGATTTGTAATGAGAATTTTTGTATAGAGTGCGATTCACGAGCGGTTTCTACAATATAAATTTTTCACACTGCATTATCGTCATTTGGTAATTTTTCATTCGGCGTATTCTATAATACTCCAAACGTTAAATCCGAATAAAATTCCCTCCGCAGTCAATCCGGCGAGTTGTATAATCGGCATAATTGTAATTTAAAAAAAAAGTACCCGAAATTTTCAATCGCTCATAAATTTTTGAAAAATTCAAATTTTCAAAAACCGTTTTAGAGTGTTACTTTTACCCTATAAAGCTACCAAAATATGTTAATAGATATATTAAAATCTAATAGTCGATGTTTGGTGGCCCGCTTAAGAAATTTTGACTCTTAAAATGAGTGTGAAGTTTGAGTTAAAACATATTTGCAGCTGAAGTTTTTAAATTAAGTTGAAAATTTGTTTTGATGATCATAGTGATGAAAGTGAAAACGAGTGGTTGATTGAGTAGTTGTCAATAGGTAATAATTTTAAAGAAAAATTCCGAGTGCTAGAAACAGATGTCGAAAAACTTGAACATATTTTTTATAATAAATTAAACTCCGTGACCAATAGAACCAATCACTTTCTGTAAGACAGAAATTGCTAATAGCACCACACTGGTTCAGAACGGGTGTACAGTGCCTGTGCCTAGTAGGACACTAACTGAAATACTTCTTTGCATTTCTCGTTTTTAGGACTTTTATTAAGCTCGTACCAATAGCATCAAACAAAACTCCTTTATTCTCCTTTAGTTTGCAAAGAACACTTTTTTTTCTTCGTCACCTTTATAAAGAGATGATTTTATTTGAACAGAAATTTGACCGAGATAATTTTAAGTCCATTGAAATTAGTCGAAGGAGACCGAAATTGCATTTTACGATGTACAAAAATACATCTGTACATCTGACAATAAAAACCCAAGTTTGTTGGTCACAGTGGTTGGAAAAAGCTGCCATCTTGAAAAGAAGGAAGTTTGTAATATTAAATAGCTCTTTTACTTGCAATGATAGCTGAAAAGGATCAATGGCAAAGATGTGGAGAGATAAATTATGTATCTACAAAAACGGCACTGCAGCCTCAATCGATAAACAATACTGTTAGTACCTCTTTTACGAGAGAATGCTTCATCGCCTCTTCCATCGAGTGTGAATGGGCACGGTCGAGACATTTTTCAGTAATTGCTCGCTGTCATCGTATTCTCTTGCGATGTTCTTCTTTCAAAGTGATTGCACCCCCTTTTCTTTAACAATTCTCACCTGACATTCACTTTAAATTTCCTTGCACATCAAACAAACAAAGCACTGGGGCCTTATTATCTATTACCATATTGTGAGAATTTCTCTCGAAACTGCCAAAATCCATATTGTGAGAATTTCTACTCGAAACTGCCAAAATCCATATTGTGAGAATTTCTACTCGAAACTGTAACAATATTGTTAAATTTTTACCCGAAAGCTCAAGGGTAATCGAGTAATTTATAAAATTTTAGGTATGGGCGGCACAATTGAGACCACTTCTACTCATTTGCTCTTCTTTCGGGGACATTTCTACTAGAGGAAGCCATATTGTAATAGGAAATACGAAAGCATTTTAGTTTCGGATAAGTTAGAAAGCATTTGAGTTTTGTAATAGAGAATAGGGCCTCTGTAAAGCATGAGTAGCAAACCGTGTTTCCTCATATGCAGGCAAGGATCAACGCTGCTTCGGAAAAGTGTCTTGGCCCTTAATTCTTGAATAGTTTTTCTTTCTCGGATTCCAAAGACAAAGTTTTACCCCAGTCTCGTCAAAAACTTTAATTTTAGAACGTTGAAATTGATGATTCTCAGCTAAAAATTCGTAAACCTCGTGGTTGACTTTTGAGCCGTTATGTCGCGGACATAAAACAAAACAAAACTACGTCTTTACCGAACGTTGATTCTTCCGATTCTTCTTTATGGATCTGAAACGTGGACACTGCTCAAACCGGACGTTAAGAAGCTCGAGGTCTTCCAAATGCGATGTTTGAGGCAGATCCTCCGTGTCTCACTCCGTGATCGCCTTCGAAACGAGGTTGTCAGACAAAGATGCGATCAGCAAACACTGATCGAAGAAGAAATGCAAAAACGTCGACTACGGTGGTTTGGACATGTTTGCCGAATGGATGATAACCGCTTGCCACGTAAACTTCTCTGGCGAGACCGTCCTGCAGACTGGAGAATAGAGCGATCGGCACCGAAGAAAACCTGGATGAAGAATATCGAGGGTGACTTAAAGAATCAACGATTATCAGTTACCGAGGCTCGAGACACCGCCAAAAACCGAGAAGAATGGAAGCGAATCGTGAATAGAGTTCGGGACCCAGCGGCACCGACAGCAGCGTATCCGTTGCGGGGACGTCCCGCTCGGACCGCCAGCTAACGGATCAAAGAAGAAGAAGAAGAAAAGAAGATGTCGCGGACTTAAACGGCATAGCGTTTCGATGAACAGCTTATTTGAGAGATATTTTATTGTCCGTATTTCTGCTATTTCCTACATTTTTATACAAGTACCGTCAAATGGGGTGACTTTGTGAAACCAGGGGTGACTTTGTGCAAACCGCCAGTTTTTCAAATTTAACGTCGTGCCATCTAGGGATATTTTCTTTTCAGCTCGGTATCAACCGATTTGAGTTTTAAACATAACGAACTGATGGTTTACTAAGAACTGACAATGTAAATATCATCGTTTTTAGAAAATTGTGAACTCAAGTTACAAACAGTTTCAAATTTTTTAACGACGCAAAATCGGAGGCTGGAAAGTCTGATCGGTTGAAGAATTTCTAGTTATCCTGGACAAGAAGGTAGGTTATACTTTGAAAGTCTTATCAATTGAGATGACAAATCATACATATACTTGTTTGTTATTAATTATTATAATGTTAGTTATTTAATAATTAATAAAAAATGTACCTTGGGGTGACTTTGTGCAAGTTTTTTTTTTCAGAGAAAAACATGCCCAGAACTTATAAAAGAAAGCCTGGAGCAAGAAAATATGGTGATTACACCAAAGAAACATTGGTTTCGAGTTGCAGAGTTGGAGGCACTTTGGGGACGTTAAATGAGGGAATGCGACTGTTCATTCATGCATGTCAATTGATAAAAAATGTTTGATTGTACCTAGATTTGTTAGGTAATACATAGTACATATTTTCATTAATATACTTGTATTATACGTTAATAATGTTACAAATTGTTTATTAAATGATTTTAAGTCAAAGTGAATGAAAATAACTTAACTGAGTCATTATTTTATTGCCTTGGACAAAGTCACCCCATCCCGGGGTGACTTTGTGCATCTGACAAATTGATTGTTTACAAATAATCAACATTTTTAATCAGGTCTAAACTACGTGCAATTACTTTCCAGATGGCTAACAACAAATTTTAAATTAGATGCTGTACAATTCAGCATCTTTTAACTACTTTTTTATTAGGTCAAAGTTCAAAAACTGAAAATTCCTGCACAAAGTCACCCCATTTGACGGTAACCATTAACGAAATATTCCAAAAAATTGCGTTATCAGTGGTTATTTCAGGCGGTGGATTTCTCGCAAACTATATAAACGAGAACGAAGGTCAAGGGCTCATTCTAATGATAATTACTGGTATTTTAAGTTAGTTAATGGGCATTAACCCAAAAACTCTTTGAGCTAAATCAACTTACAGAGCTTGTTGAGGCGTCTTTTTGTAGATAAAAACATCCATATCTTTGCTATTGATCATTTTCAGCTATCATGGCATGCAAACGAGTTTATTTAATCCCGGAGACTGTACAAGAACAAACTCCGCGTTGTCACTTTTCGTTTGATTAATGAGGGCGCCACAGTCACATGTACCCCAAAAAACATGGCCAATTATATTCATCCGGTTCATGGCCAAGTTCGTTAACTATTAAGATATTTTATGTTTACGTCTAACTTGAAAAATCAGCTTCTAATTTTTCGGATTTAACCATTTTATGGATTTTCCAATGAATTTTTTTGCATTTCGACTGACAATTTTGAACAAATCGTCGAAATGGGTAAAATTCAACTAACTTAATGTGGGGCACGTCAGCTTTAGGCGACATCTGTGGCAAACAATGAACTAGAAGTAAAGTTTCTGCTACCCATCCATTTCCGGTTATTTTTCCCATAAGAGTTATATCTCCTTGTATAGTCTCTCTGTATTTAATGTAAGCAAGCTCTCCCTTTTTTTAAGGTGGCGGCTATTTCTAGCCCAATGCTTGATTTTTTATTGTCTGATGTACCCGAGCAAATGCGAATGTTTGTACATCGCAAAATGAATTTTCATTTACTAATTTCACAGTACTAAAAAAATGTTAGCACCGAAAATAAAGCGTAAACATTTACGTTACCATGGAACCCAATTCTACACTTGTAAAATTTATTCCACATATTTTGGGAAATTTCTATAATTCTACAAGTGTAGAAAAATTATTCGTGCAACCAAAATTTGGTTGACTTGTATTACAAGTATTATTTTACAGGCACTTGTAGACTTGTAGTTTCGTGCAATAGGCCCCTGGGCGTAGAAAAAGCTTCTCACAAAGACGCCTCTGATTGAAAATCAAGACCACGCAATTTTAAATCCCTAAATAAAATTTGAATTCTCTTAAGCTTAAAAATCTCACCTTGTCACTTGGTTTAGGTGTTACAGCCACTTTCTTAGCTGGTGGTTGATCACCATCATCATCAGAATCCGACGAGCTTGAAGCCTTCTTCTTTTTAGCTGACATTATAGCTGGTGGTTGGTCATCATTATCAGAAGAATCTTCAGGCGTACTTGCAGATTTTTTCTTATTATTTTTTTTATTTGCTGGCGCTTTGACATACGGAACTTCATCCTGGTCAGAACTGTCCTCACTAGCTGAATCTTGTTCAGGGACTTGATTTTGCTCGTCGTCACCTTCTGAGCTATCTTCTTCACTTGAGCTCTGGTTTGGCATCATCAGCATTGGTTTTTTTGGTGATGATTTTACCTAAAATTTAAGTATAAGAAATCAATGTCATAAGATAATTTTGCAATTAACAATTAAAATAGTTCAGCTTAATTCAAGGATTCATGGCTTTGCGCCATCTAGACCATTGAATAACTCGCGACAGTTTTTAGCCGATTTTGATAAATGAGCAAGATTTATTTCGGATACTCTTTACCTTTAAGAGATGAAGATCCTGCCGCATAATCCTCCTTAGAGTCGTTTCACTTACGTTTAACACCTGAGATCGGCGGCAAAACGACATATTTGGATTATCGGCAACACTCTCTCTTACCGCTTCAACAACTTCATTGGAGCGTCGCGGTCGCGGTCGAATAGAACGCTGGCGGGGGTCTGTAGACCCATTCTCAAAGAAATTATTCACCAAACTACGAATTGTGTTGTCTGAAGGCGCCGAATTTCTCCCATATCTTTTACGATAAGCACGCACAGTTTTCACAATTGAACGATCGTTTTCAATGAAAAGTGCTACAATTCCAGCGCGTTCTTTTGGTGAGTATCGACTCATACCTAAACCTAAAATGGTACTAGATGACGTTTCAGAACCGTGCACATTTGTCGAAATCGACTGAAAAATGTCAGAGATATTCAATGTTGAAATACCGAAGGGCTAGATGGCGCACCCGTATGTACAGTGACGAGCTTCGTCTTTTCATGTTATAAACATTGGTGAGAGTTCTTTAAATAACAACCATCTCTTGTGCAAAAGACACATAGTTAAAATCAGATAGAAAAAATAAGTATTTAAGGTTTGCAGTAGCTCCGTTCTGAACGCAGTGGCAAAAAACTTGCGCATCTATCCTGTTAGGGGTTGTCCATAAATTCGTGAGGTGTTTAGGGGGAGGGGGACCTCGGCAAATATCACGTAATTTTTCCCGCAACATGGAAATGGTACATACATTGCAAAAATGCAGGACAAGGTTTTATTTTAGGGATGTGTAGGGGGGGGGGGTCAGTGTAAGCTTAAGTTTGAGTTTTCGGGATTCTACCCATCTTGGAAAAGGTGTGCAAATGGTTTTTTCACTATATCTCCGAAACAGTGCATCTTACACAAAATTTGCAAAGACCCTTTTGTTTACAGCCTTTAAAAGAAAATATTGTGAATAATTTTCGTGTTGTAAGGCTTATAATTAATTATTCATTTTACCGCAAAATTTAATTGTAGATAATTTAATTCTAAACAAAGTGTCCTTGTAAATTTTTTGTAAGATGTACCGTTATCGTCGATATCTCGAAAATAGTGATATTTGTCCCTTTAAGTGAGTTAAGGCGAAGAAGGATAGAGAAAGGATAAGATAGATTAAAGGAAGTCTGGGGGTGCATGAGAAGATGGAGATGAACATTGAGTTTGAAGTCTTGGTGTTGTATGAGTTCGGGAATACTGACTGTGGGAGATTGATCCACAGTCGAGTTGTTCTCGAAAAGAACGAATTTCTAAACTGATGTGTGCGTGAGAATAAGGGCTGTAAATAGTGAGGATGAGCCGAAAGGGCTAGTCTTGTGTTGCGGGAAAAACATTGCCGTGGGGGCAGGAGGTTATATATTTCGGTGAAACAGTCGTTTTGGTAGATACGGTAAAGTACATTCCTGCGGTGGCTTAATGAATCAATTGGAGTTGGAGGGCGCGGTTTTGCACCTTGTCCAGCCATGCTACGGTTGTACTCGGTACCTCTGCCCAGATATACGAGTTGAATTCGAGGCGGGGCCGAATATAAGATTTGTAGATTATAGCCCTGGCCGACGAAGGAGGAAATTGCATCTTTTTAGGAACCCCAAGCATTGTGATGCTTGTTTAGTTATTTGGAATATGTGATTACTCCAACGCAGATCTTCTGTTAGTGTTATGCCTAGGATATTGAGAGATGGTTCGCCTTCAGTTCCAGACTGTCCACTGAAATTGGAGGAATGTTTATTTAGAGAAGAGACAGTAGTAGAGAAAGTACTCTGTTGAGTTCGACACGTTTCCTGTGGCCCCAATCTAGAATCAGATTTATATCCCTGTTAATTGAAATGGACATAAGTTAACGATCAAGCAGCAAAGGTTTGGTACGTGCTTTTTCGAAACTATACGAGTAACGTAGAGTACTGTCGCCAGTGAGCTGCTGCTAGCTACTAGGAACAGAGCGGGTGATAGAATTGAGCCCTGGGGAGCGTCTACCGACATGGTGTGGGGATTAGATTCGACGCCGTCCAATACTACCTTGATTGAACGGTCAGAAAGGCAACTCTCAATTCAATTCTTTAGAAGAAAGTCAATACCAATAGCTTGGAGTTTACTCAATAGAGCGGGATGCCATACTCTACCAAAGGCCTTGGAGATATCGAATGTAAAAATAGTTGATCGTCTTAACAATTAAAACACTTAAAACACACTTATTCCGGTGACTTTTAGGACCGACTCCAATACCACTCTCACTCCCCATCGATTTTGAGATTCTCAATTGTTTTGGCGCACGCCATACTATCGGGTTATGGGTGCAGCGAGGCGCGTTATTCGTCCAAATTACACCAAACAACAGCAATTTGTATGCACTTGAAACTCACAGCCAAAGATTTGGTTATTTAATACAAATATCCCTAGGCAACAAGTGACCAGAGATAAAAATGTTCCTGAAATATAAGTTCACATTACATTTCTTTCTTTCCTTTTTTTGCGGAATTTTTCTATTTCAATGTGCTCATTTATAAGGACAATAAAATGCATTCATAGCCATTATCCCTTTATCTGGCCAATAATTGCATACCACCTGGATGAACAATGAAGAAGTAGTAGAAAGAAAAATACACCGGCCCTATTTTCGTAAACCTTTCAAATATACTTACAGATACTACTCAAATAAGGCTTTGTACGAGGACGCCTAAATGATATCCAAGAGGTATGGAATGGAATGAATCTATGGAAACCAAGAATCGACAAGATAGGCCAACACCCTTTAGGCACTGCTCACACGGCGATATTCAAATCCCTAAGCGACTGTAATACTCGGCGACTAAGAGACACGACATATGTAATCAAACGGCGACACTCTTACGGGCTATTCCAGTGGCGGATACTCTGCAACTACGCAACCAGGTATTAGGAGACTCGACATGCTAGTCCCCCAGTCGCTCAGTTGCTTGATTCCTTTCGCATGTCGAATGGAAGGAGTGATGAGCTGCGTTAGTTTTTGATACATGTCCTTTCTCATTCTATAGAATGCGATGCCTTAATCAAAAACTGGAGAGAAGATTCTCTAGATAATATTATCAGCTTCTATCCAAGCCCTTTAAACATGAGTATCAACTTTCAGTCTGAAGCCACTAATTAATTCGATCGCAGCCGTGACCCAAAACAGAATCCGCAAATAGGGACTAGTAAAAGATAAGGAATATAGCTATAGGTAACAAGAACGTACACTGACACCTACCTTATAGATGGTATATTCCTTTCTTTCGATGAGATTATGACGGGTCTAAATAATCTTGACATCAAGAAAAGGTAATTGTCCCGACAGTCTCCCGCCTATTTTCTTGCAGTGCTCTTCAAAACATATCGTATTTCCTCTTCATATTTTCGTCTACAAATCTTTATCTTTACGAAAGCTACATACGCCATGGAAGAAATCCTACCTAATGCCAATCTATAAATCCGGTGATAAGAACTTGGTGGATAGCTATAGGGGAGTTCCTATTTTATCATCAATTCCTAAGCCTTTTTTTGATCAAGATTGCCGCCCCTCTTATCGACCCATACCTAAACGAACAATAACACGGTCTCCGGAAAGGTAAACCTTCAAACCTTATAACATGTTCGACCAAAATCATGTGATTTCCCAATGTATTCTGGTGATTTGAACATCATCTCAAACCTCATAATTTTGGCAAAATTACGAACAAAATCACGTCGAAAGCCAACGCTCAAACCTGAAAATCAAATTCAGCCCAATTCAGCAAGGCTCTCTTTAATAACAAATTTGATTTTCACATTTTTCAAAATTTAAAAACAAGAAATATAAAAGCTATGGACTTTGGCTAGAAGAGGTGCTATGTAGTTAAAATTTGGGCCGAAAAAATTCAAGACTTACGTGATTCAAAGAAAACACAGTCAAAAGAAATCATTTCAATTCAGTGCGAAAGCCTCTAAATAATTTCGAAAACACTTTCCAAAATCATGCAATGTCGGCTCAGTGCGACCATGGTATTATGGACCTAATGTCGGATTGGATGCTGTGTACAGTACTTCAGCAAGGAAGTGCCGATTCGTGTATATGGATCACCGACGAACGGTGCTCGGTAAGTCTTGGGTTATCGAGTTTTTCGAATTCAATTTTTTTCGTACGATTATCGGCCCCAGGTTCTGCCCTGGAATAGTCAACATCATGGCCTGTACTCCCGAAGACGACACGAAACGAAAACGAAACCGATTTGTCAAAATGCTACCTTGGAAGACGATATCGTCTTGTTTTCGTCTAAACAAACGATGACATATTTGTAATCGTCTTCGTTCAGACGGTAGTGCTTGTTGTGTGTCAACGGTTTTGAGGTTAAAATGTAAGTTGGGATTGTTAATTACTTTGATAGCTTTAATTTATTTTGCATAATAAATCAAAATTCACAAACGCAGGGCAATACGAGATTCTCGTCTCCATTAGTAGGAAATATATTTTCGTCTCGTCTCGTTATTTCGTTTCGTTTCTTCATCGTCTCGTCGTCGGGAGTACAGGGCCATATCTGAACAAAAGAACACAGGTTATCAGATTGCAAGGATTTCTATGTAATGAGATTGAAATAACCCGTGGCGTTCCTCAGCGTAGCCATCTTGATCCTCTTCTTTTCAATATTATCATCTCCGATCTTTCGGAAATAATAGTAAATATTCCACATTTCTTCTACGCAAAATTTATTACGTTATATTGAGCTAGTTTTCGCAAACTGACCACAAACAAATTACAACTTAACACCAGCAAATGTCATGCAATTGAATCAGGGTCCGGTTCGTTTATTTCGAAAACGAAAATTTCTCCTATATACAATCGCTTTTTCTGTTTGTAGTGGACAAACAACTACTAAAGCATGGACACTCAGGAAACTTTACATCTTAAACTCAAAGTGGAAACGCAACTCTAGACCTATTTTATCGCACAGAAATTGTTATGCTTTTCTCTCTGTTGCATGAAAGTTTCCACTTTGCGTTTGGGATGTAAATGGGCCTTCAAGCATACAAATTTCTGTACGGTAAGAGCTCCAATTTGCGATACCACTTTGGGTAGGGGATATAGACAGGCTTTTATAGGTTTGAATTTATATCTCATGTGAGCATTAAACTAAGGCAGGTCGCAGAAATGTCAAAAAGTACGCATCGATTCTTAAGGCCTATTCAGCGCCGGCCCTAGGGTAGAGCGAGTGGAGCGGGCGCTCTAGGCGCCAGGTTGTAAGGGGCGCCAAAATGAATGCGAAAACCAATTTCGAGCAAAAAATAAAATTTTGATGGCTTTTTGAGGGCATTGTTTGTAGCTAGCCAAGTCTATGTAATCATCAATATGACTCGAACACGGCACAAGCAGGGAGCACTGACTCCAAGACCGATCATACATGGCCTTAGGCCACATCCTGCTCGAGATCCATGGAGCAAGCTGAATACGGCGGATCTAAATTCGATAAAAACCGCAATCCTAATGTGTAAGCATTCGTGCTGAAGTTATGCATGGTACTGCGTGAATGTACTACTAACGATGGACTGCGTATACCAACTTTTGAAGATGAAGCACTTCGTAACGCTCCAAACATTTCTGGGGCTCCCACAGTTCCCAAAAGAACAACCTACAAGATCAGTTAGATATTTTTAGACCCATAATGAAGTCTAGAGCGACTCCAAAGCCCACCTTTTGTCAAATAGCGGAAAGTATCAGAATTGGCGTGCTTGCGACTTTCAATCCGGACTCTTCTGACCACGAAACAACTAGTTACCGTGCAAGGAAGTCTTCTGGAGGGGGGAGCCGAATTGTCTCAGGACTCAGAACAGCCCAGGTCAGTAGGGGTCGGTGCTCCCTCTATGATAGGCCGCTTTAAGCCTTGGAAGGAGCAAGCATTGTTGCTGTAAACGGGAACAAGCTGCCGCGCTGTAATCGGGTACTTTCCGGCAGCAACAGAGGACCCCACTGGCATTATGTTGAAAGGATAGGAGCCCCCGAAGAAGGTGGATCTGTTGGCGAAACGTCGCGGAAGTAACTCTGAGAAAACATACTTCCTCTGTTGCCGCTACAGGCGAAACTGTGCGTTGGGCCCATTCAGAAACGGCAGCAGCAGCGACAGCAAACTGTTCCTATTGGCTAATGGTGGTCATACGACAACAAAAGCAGCAGCGAGTGCTAGTAAAACCACATTTGCTGCCGCTGCTGCTGCCGTTTTGAATGGGCTTTTAGGCAATCGAATACTTTTGAACGAGTTAAAAGTACTAATTTCTTCCGATTCTTATGAGTTAATTGAATTCCATATCCCTAGCCACGCCACACTTTGCAGCGCTACAACGTTTCTGCTTCTATAAAGATGGAGTTATGACATGAAATTTTAGGAAAAAAACGCCAATCTTCTCAAATACTGTCTTCAATCAATTGTAATAATTTTTATAACTTTCTTACAATTTTCATCTCGTGACGACGTTCCCAAAGGTAGTTTTAGTATGATAATTTTTGCCATTTTTAAATTGTTTTGTTCTGTTGTAGGCCCATGTGCTATAGCACTGTTGCACATGCTTAAATCCGGCCCTGGCTGTATGGTCTTTAATAGTCTTAGCTCCTGTTTCTCCCCTTCACTCAACAAGGCAGCCAACTTACTCAGATCCCTACTAACATAACTCCCACCTCTTTTGACAATAGTAGGTAAGTTTTCAGTAGTTGCCAATACTAAAGTGTTAATCAATTATAACAAGGACTGTTGTACTACCATGTTTTTTAATTTTTAAGGGTGCCTTGTTTGGCTAAATAAATAAATAAGTTAATAAACCGCAGTCTCAAAATACGTAACATACAAAATAAAATCAATTGAAATACATAGGATCTTGAATTTGAATGTTCTCTAGATTCTCTTACTGAAAATTATATTGAACTCTATAAGTAAAAGTTCCAAATCATTAAATAACTCACCTGAGCTTTTTTCGGGGTAGGTTTTATTTCTTCTTCCGAATCAAATTCCTCCGAGCTCTCGCCCTCTTCAGCAGCGGCACTCTTTACAGCTACAATTGGAAGTGCTTCCTCTTCCTCTGAAGTGTCCTCATCAGAAGTCTCAACAACTGGAGCAGCCTTCTTTTTGGATACTGGTTTCCCAATTGATGTTGCACTTTTCGCGGCCAGAGATTGCTGTGGTGTCTGATCTTCTGAATCGTCATTTTCATTACTTGAAATGTTGTCTTGTTCGTCTTTTAACGGTGGGAATTTCCTAGGCCCAGTCCTCTTATAATGTAGAAGAATCTCTTCTAACTGAGGAGCTGATGCTGGTAAAATGGGCTGAAAAGAAAATATTCCGTGATAATGAATTTAAAAATAAATGATTGGCCTAATTTTATATGAAATAAATTGCAAATTGTACATCTCGAGCATGAGGAAACAAATGTCAAACCACCACGTGTTTACAAGCATGCCGAAAAATAATTAAGGAAAATTATATAGATAATGGCATTTTTTATATAAACTCACGCGCAGTTAATTAGTTTAAGACAAATTATAAAATTAACACAAATTTTAAGGTAAATACCACCGAGTATTTTTGGTTATCTTTTTACTTACTGCATTACTTTGGATTTTAAACACTTTCGCCAGGTTTTTATATGATTTGTTCAAATAATTAAACACTAATGCAGATAATAAAAGCTCTTGAGATGCCATTTCTATTAAGGATTTTATTTTAAAAATTTAAATTCGCGTACAACCGGAATACGAAAACAAAACATGTGCGCACTAATGACATTAGGCCCCCATCCACGGTCAAACAAATCGTCAAACCAATTTTCGACAAACAGCGCACACATTTATGCTTTGACATTTTTGGCCATCAACGAGGAAAACTTTCTTCAAACATCCCGAGCGACATTTCATATAATCTACTGTAAACAAAGCGAACTTTACATGGCACACAGGCAAAACTCACACACACATTTAAGCTGTTTGAAGGAAATATTAAACCAGACGAATATTTTCTTCAAACAGCGGCCAACTTCGAAAACTTGTATTTTATACACGCACACTTGCAATTTTTTCGATGTTGGCCAGGAATTTGACGATTTGTTTGACCGTGGATGGGGGCCTATTTGGAAAAGTGATAAAAGTTTATTTTTGTGGATAGAGCAGACTAAAATCAGTATAAAATTTAATGTATATTGGAAAACCTAGATGGCGTAAATGTTAGTTAGTTGTTAAAATTGGCAAAAGCATTACAAAAACTATAAAACTCAGGTAATTTACTATTTTAGAATTCTTTATTTACTAGTGTAACCATGATGAAACTTTGGGTTTTACTTTCCACGCTTAATACTTCAGACCGCTTATCGCCATTTACATTTTACATTTATTTGAAAAACATAAGTACACAAGATTAAAATCTTAAACTTGTACATAGAAAAACTGAAAAACTAAATATTAAACATTTCAATCAAAATAGATTTATAACTTAATATAAAAAAAAATAAAAACAAGTATGTAAAGGAATTAAAATAATGTTTCAATAGGCTCATTTTACACTATGAAACACGAAACGAAACAAAGTTGCCTGCAATCGCTAATTCCCTTTTGGAGTTTCCTCAAAAACTTCATCGGTGTCTACATGAGTAAACTTCTCATTTCTCTTTTTACAAAGAAATCAGAGAAAAAACAACAACAAACCTGAAGCTGTCAAACTGTTTCCGCAAAGTTGCTTCCAAAAGTTTGTTGGCAAAATTTCACGTCCCCTCAAGCCCTCTCTCACCCCTAGCCAAAGCTTGCTGGAAACTTTATGTTTTGTGTTTCATCGTGTAAAATGAGCCATAGAAAGAACAAACATTACGTTTACATGATTTACTTGAGTTCCTGACTTGAAATTTACTTGAAACTGAAATTGCGTTTTCGGTTCATTTACTTGACTTCAAAATGTCTTGAAATTTTCTTGAACTGACACTTGACCTTTCATATTATAACAGAAACTATCTTCAAATTATAATATAAATAACTTTAAAAATATTGCATCAAAAGTATACATTCACTACAGTTTTTATCTTCTTCTTGTTCCAAGGAAAAAATACGCATACAAATTTTCAAGTATTCAAGTAGTGTTTACATGAGCTTTTTCAAGTCAATCAAACAAATTTTTGTGATTTACTTGACTCAAGTATACTTGAAGTCAGGACGAGTTTACATGCATATTTAGTTACTTGAAATCTACTTCAAGTAAGCATGTAAACGTAATGAAAGAAGAAAAAAGAAAAAGAGTAAGTGATACGCGTGCTTCAGTTTGTTCTGCCAGAAATGAATTCAAAAAGATGCCTTTTGAAAATGCCCACTGATTCGATTCGTTGTATCTCGACAGGAATAGAGTTCCACAATTGAACTGCGTGAACAAAGAAAGAGCTTTGCCCCGAAAGATGCCGAAAACGGGGGATGATCACATTATTATTTCTTCGCGATTGTGAGAGCTGGATAAACTCGTTTAGATAAGAGGGTGTTATGGTGGTAGCACAAAACCCTAAAATCTCGGTAGTCACCTTAGGAACATCCAAAAATTGAGTGCCGATAAGGCGAAATGTGGTCAAACCTGCGAAGGCTATGAATGAAACGTGTGCAGTCGTTAAAGGCTACTTCTAAGTGCATGTTTAGACGGTTCGCTTTGTTTCTCCTTTTGGGGCGCCCCAAAGCGAAAATTTGTTTAGACGGTTCGCTTTGAGTCCAATCGCTATTAAGACAGCTGGAACAAACGGAATGAAAACTAGGGCTGGACAAAAAAAGCAATATGTATTTCTTTTTAAGTGATATTCGAGTGTTTTTTTAATTGTAACTGAAAAAATGCTTACAACAATAGCAAAAATAAACTTGGAGAGCATTTAGATTTTTCATAAGAGCAACAGAGTATTAGAAGGAGCTTAGCAGCAAGAGTTGGTTGGCTCCAAGGATTTCAAATTAAATAAATATCTTCTATTCTTGTATAAAGAAAAATTATAACATCCAATAGGGAACCTTACTGGAAATTTCTCCCGCTAGGGGCGCCAATGTATTATAACGTAAACATGCAGTGACATTTGTCTCCCGCCTGTCAGGCAGTTCTTAAATATTGTGATTTTTCGGTTATTTAATGATAAAATCTAATATTCTAATAAATATGCATCAGTTTTTTGTATTTGGATGCAATAATATTGCGGGTTCATTTACTTCCTAAAAACGAAATGTACGGGAGCTATGGGAAATAGCTGTTCGTCGCAAAAAGTTTAAAGGTACAAAACATTTAAGACTTTGTCCAGATCACTTTAGGTCTGAAGATTATATTAAAAAAGGATTTACGACTGGTCAGTGTATGGATATTATATTTTTGTTGCTGTTACGTTGTTTGTTTACGTTGTACTTCGGTGGCGCCATCTGAGTTTATCTTTGCGTAAGATTCCCTATTGAAGCTTAGTATGGAGTTCGAACGGAATTCCGTTCCCCATATAAAATACATGTAAAAAGATGCACGGAATTCCGTTCACCTGATTTTTCGTGTACTTTTTGTTTTGTGAGTACGGACTTCGAACGGAATTCTGTTGGTGATATATCACTTGTAAAACTTTCTAATAGATGGCTCTGCAGGTAAATTGGAGACTTTTTTCCGTTCACGTTGGAATGGAATAAATAGCTAAACAATTATTCCGTGCTGTTGCTGTTGGTAATTTTGACAGAACGAAAAAAACAGCTGTAGAGGCCAAGTGCGTGGTGTAATATGTGATTTTATCAGTCAACTGTTAACTTTTTCTCACCTTTTGACTTTTTCTTCACAGTACTCTACACGGAATTTTTCCGTGTAGAAATATATGCCAAAAATGCTGAACGGAATTCCGTTTGAACTCCATACTAGGCTTGAAACAAAAATATTTTACTGGCTGACAATTAGTTAAATTAAAAAGCAATGCTAATGTAATAACAAAACTATAAATCGAGAATACACTGTCAATATATAAAGATATAGCGAATATGTCTTCATAACAGTTTTGTAGAGAATCGTATGCTCTACAAAAAAGTCATTATTATTATGATTTCGCTAAATTCAATAGCTTATACGCAATCGAAATCCATTTCTAAAAAAAATATCACACTTTCTACCAAAGATGTCAAAAAATTTTCATAAAAATGATGATTTTATTATTTTGTTTTGACTATTATTTTATTGAATTTTCTTATAATAATTGTTAAATTAATTTTTTAATTTAACATTTTGCTTCAGCTCAGCCGTTTTAATAAATATTTCCACAGACCTTTTATTTTAACAATTGTTTACTTTTATTTTAACAATTGCTTTTTTGGCCAACCCTAGAGAACATAAGTTAAAAGATTCTCCTTCCTCATTAAAACATCTCTGCGCATCACGGCGGCTGAAACAAAAATAAAATGGAACACTAAAGTGATACAAAATGGAATTAGAACAAACAGCTGATCAGAAAAGGCGAACGTGAGTCGCTTTAAAATCGAGACGCACTTCCCTGCCACCCGAACACTTCCCGCATCAACACATTTCGTGTTGAAAGGTGGTGGGCGCGACCCGTCTCTAAACAGGTACCAAATTTCACGAATACGGGATTTTACGGCATGTGGATAGTGAGGAACCCTCGCCGGATTAAAGTGTAGTGAAATTCGTTTTGTATGAGTGTCCACGCTTTGGTAGTTGTTTGTACACTACAAGCGTAAAAACCGAGTGGAATAGAGGAGGGGCAAGAGCGAATTCAAATGATGAGTTATCTAAAATAAAATCTTGCCCCCAGAAATAAACTTTTTACTCGGCGTCACTCCGAAATCGAATCAGCTGATTCCCCTGAATTTTGCGTTGGGTTAGTTAATGTAAACAAAGAAATTCAACCAAATATATTTTACATTTTTTGGACTATTTATCACAGTGATTCACATATTTATTAATGTAAATATCTAATATAAGTATGTGTTTAGGAACTATTTTATTTAACACATTCACCTAAAGAACGATTTTTCTCTCGCAAATTTCAATTTATTCCTACATTCACAAACTGCACACTTCATTGTTCTTTTTTTCACAGAAAACTCACTCGTTAGAACTTTAAGTACACTTTAAGCTATTCTTTATACTTTCTTTCTTTGTTTAAGTTAGTTTTGATAATATGATTTCGGATAACTTTATAAAAAACTCTTTTTAAAAAAGTATTCCACCGAACGCGGGAACACAAGCAGCTAACTAACCCAATTTGACAGTTGTCTAACCCCCAGATTTCACTACGCTCACATACAGGGATTATACACACGAGGGCCTTTCCTGTAGTTCTCTATTATAAGGTTCTATTCGATAAAATCCCGTATACGGTATACGGGAAAAAATCGCCGTCTGAACGTAGCCTAAGAAGTCCAATAAGAACCCGATCGTATACTAAGAAGTCCAATAAGAACCCGATCGTATAAGAGCTGGGATTAAAAAATGTTTTACCCTCATGATATGATTCACAGGAGTAGATTTGTGAGAAGTTTCAGAACTAATGCTTGGCTTGAAGCAGGAAACACGAGGCGGTCCGTAGCTCAGCGGTCAAGGTGCTGTTGCCAAACCACTGACTGGCAAGGATAGTGTACGAGAGTGCAAATCACAGATATGATTCAATTCAATTTCAAATAAATAAGAGATAGCTGCAGAACTGTACGCTAATTACACAGGCCTATCAAGGTCATGGTTTCCGCTGGATTCGTGGTGGTTTCTGGTGCGAAACTGAACGCTGAGCGGATTCGATCGTCTTTTTTTAATTCTGCGCAGGATTTGATTTTCTGGGATTTTAACCTTAACAGTTTTTTATTTACTTTTATTACAAGTTTTTTTTTTTAAAGTACACGTATTGTCATTTATTCAACTTAGTCTAGGGTTCGGAAGTACAGGAGAAAACTATGAAAATTGTTAGAAAATAGAAATGTGATCGATTTAACCCGTAAAACTGCATAAGCCTTATCTATTCGTTATTGATCATATGTACTTCTTGGATAGGTAGTGATTTGGGTTCGGGACGCTGCCATACGTCCGCATTCTTAAAAATTGAAATTAGTCAACATTTATGTCGAAAATATGGTTTCGATGGTAAAAATGAAGTGCGAGGTTTCACTAATAGTCTATTCAAAACGCGGAGGGGGGTGTTCCAAAATAACACCGTTAAGAAAATCGAACCCTAAAGGTTTTTGGGGTCGCTGATCACGAAAATCGGGGTCCCGCGGTCCTAAAACATGGGCGTCACCCTTTAAAATGCAAAAACACCTCTTTTTAGGGGTTTTTCGCGATTATTTCAATAATAATGAAAACTAATGCAATGAAATACACTTTTTTTTAATATTTATTTCCGAAGGTGGTTGATTTGTACTAAATGAAGGCGAACTTTATGATAAGGGGTAGTCCTAAAGGGTTGAAAGCATCCCTAAATCGGCTTGTGGGCGTGCTGTCAGGAAAAAATAAATAATTTTCAACCCTTAAGGGGTTAAAACTACCCCTACAATTATAAAAATCAACTTTATATAAAATAAAAAAATTACGGTCTTGTCCCAGGGGGCGCCACCGCGATCCTGCAATGTGTTCATTCATTTAGTTTTTAAATGATAACACCTCCACAATACAAAACACAACGCCACAAACGGAAGTAAACAAAGCTCGTGTTTGAAAAAAACGTAAAAGACACCTGGCAAGGGCGCTTTATTATACGATATTTTCAAATGATGTTTTAAGTTTCTACAAATAAACCAGTGCCGGCAGAGCCGGGGCTTGGTTTTTTTTCGCCCGGTGCAGTATGCTCTGTTGTGCTCCATCAGTTGATCATATGAAATAAAGATTCTTTCCACTCGATCGCAGCGACGAAAAAGCTGGAAATACACAAGGCGCTTCCAGCTTGGGGACAATTTGCTTTGCATTTATCAATATATTCTTGAAGTCGTACCTCCTGTGTGCCGTCTTCTCACAAGGTCAAAGAATTCTTAGGGTGCAGTAAGATTGATGTCAGGACCACCTTTTTAGCACCGGCGCACAGTGGGCCAAAAAGCCGAAAAGCTGGTCAAGTCTTTAACATTAACCAATTAATTTGAAATTTGGTATACGGGGGTTTTTGGGGTCGGTGATCACGAATTTGGTGTCCATTTTTCCATAAACAAGATGGCGGCTTCAAAATGGCGACCAAAGGTAGTTAAATATCCTTCAATTGCTACAAAACTTGGTATACGGGGGTTTTTGGGGTCGGTGATCACGAATTTAGTGTCCATTTTTTCATAAACAAGATGGCGGCTTCAAAATGGCGACTAAAAGTAGTGAAATATCCTTCAATTGTTGCAAAACTTGGTATAAGGGGGTTTTTCGAGTCGTTGATTTCGAATTTGGCGGTCTTTTTTTTTAATAAAAAAATAAAATTTTAAATAAAAACTTGTAAGGAAATCACTCCTGAAAATATTAACCATGTAGACCAACAAAGGATTTATTGAACGTCTGGTGATCTTTACAAGTCGCAAATAAGTGCATACGAGCATTTTAAATCTTTAAAACTGAAAATTCAAAACATTTTTTTTGCAAATAATACTATAATATACAAATTTTTTAAACACTATTTTATGATAACACTTACCATTTAACATGTATTTGCAAAAAAACTGATATTTTCACCCTAAAACTCCTAGATGAAGGGTAGAAAATCGGTAGACTTTATAACCCCTTATAAGAACCGTAAAAGGAAGCTCTCTGCCACATTCATTTTAGCCTGTACCCAATCATTTCCGCTATTTCGCTTTTTCAACTTAATTTATATAGGTTTCCGAACTCAACAAATATAAAGAAAATTTCCGAAAAATTTTATGCAGTAGTTTATAACAACAATATTCATATAAATCCTTACTTAATATTATAAATGCGAAAGTAACTCTGTCTGTCTGTCTGTTACGCTTTTACGCCTAAACCACTTGACCGATTTTGATGAAATTTGCTACAGACATAGTTTAGACCTTGGAGACGGACATAGGCTACTTTTTTTTGGAGAAAAAAAGAGTTGAAGGGGGTGAAATGGGGTTCAATAAGTTGTAAGGGGATCTTTTTCTTTACTTTTTTCTATTGTATAAAAAGTAACTGACTGACAGACAACGCACAACCTAAACCGCTAGAGCTAAAGGGCTGAAATTTTGACAGTGCATCCCTATAATGGCGTGGACATCCACTATAAAGCGATTTTTCGAAATTCATCCCCTAAGGAGATGAAATGGGGTTTTTCCAAACCGCTAAAGCTATAGGGCTGAAATTTTGACAATGCATCCCTATAATGGCGTGGACATCCACTATAAAGCGATTTTTCGAAATTCATCCCCTAAGGGTGTGAAATGGGTTTTACCCAAACCGCTATAGCTATAGGGCTGAAATTTTATTTTATTTTATTATTCGCCAAACAAGGCACACTTAAACTACCTATACATAACACTTAAATTATAACATAGTATAAGTCTTTTTATATTACCTACTGTTCGGTGAACAGAGGACCTGAAAGAGTACAAAGGTAAACACAACAAGCAAAAATAAAAGTAATAAAAAGGAGAACACGTGAGACTCAACCCGAGTGGAGTCTTGGATTCATAAGATCCACAAGTGGTTAAAATCTGGACTAAGGAAATGGTACCATGCTCCTCCTCCGCCCGGGGAAAGCCGACGTCACCTCGGATTTATCGATGTTAATCTGTTTTCAACCGCTATTTTTCTTGAAGGAAAACGGTTAACTTATCCAAAGGGGAAGGAAACCGAGGTGATGAAGAAGATAGTAGAAGCAGTGAAGATCACTTTTTCCCTTGGCGACCAACCAGTACAGCATCCCTTGGTAAGGCAATCTATCATCATTATTATATTAAAAGTAAAATTTTGTTATCAATAAAATCTATGTATATAAATAAAATGTCCAAAGACATCAACTATTGTGAGTGCACGGAATGAATGAAATAAGAAATTTAAGTGTGACATTAAAGAATTAAATTTGTAACGATAAAGTTCTGCTTTTCCTTATCCTTGTTGTCCGTCCCGGTATATGAGTGGAGTGAGTGGCGGTGGATGACCGGCAAGTTAATTAAGAAGCTTTTATCGAGCAAGACTTGGTCAAATTAAGTTTTAAGACACGTCTCTCCATGTAACGAAGTGGCAAAGAGGAAGAGTAGCAAGCCAACACACAAAGGAACCGAGTTCGACCCCGACCGTCGCACGCAAATTAATTTATTTTTTTTGGATTTTTAGAACTTCCTATTGAGTTTATTTATGCTCATGGGAAATTCCTTTTTTCACACACAAATTTTAATACCAACATACGCTGTCGAAACACCTACTATTGTCAAGGAGGGGGGATGTTAGTAGGGATCTGAGTATTTTCTTATAGGATGCCTTGTTGAGTGAAGGGGAAAAACAGGAGCTATGGCTATTGAAAACCATACAGCATCTGTTGACGGGCTCGTTCCTTGCGTAATCGGTACGGTGTGGATATTCCCTAAGTAATTTAGTGTGTCGTGTGTAGCGGACTACATCACTGAATTTGATCTTGTCCGACAGAAATTGCACTTTGACTTAGGACGTCAAAGGCAACGCAAGATATGAGCAATTTTCTCCTGTAGATAGCGGCATGAGATCAAGCACTTTGAGCCTGTCCAAGTAGTGCGGTAGGGTTTGGTAGTCATGTGGGTTGTGTAGATGTCTCAGGGCGAAGAGGAGAAATCTCTTTTGAACGGATTCGATCCGCCTGCTGCTTACTTGGAATATGGGATCCCAGATAGGACACGCGTATTCCAGGATAGGGCGGACTAGAGAACAGAAGAGTGTTTTTGTGACCCATACATTATCGAACTCTTTGGCTCTTCTCTTTATGAAACCAAGAAGTTTGTTGGCTCTGGCAGTGATATTATCGTAGTGCAGGTTGAAATTGAGTTTTTTGTCTAGAACCACGCCTAGATCTACGATATGATCGACCTCATTCAACATTATGCCATTCAGATAATAGTCCTGCTTCTGTGCGTTTTTTCCACGGGAGAAGGTAATTGCATGGCATTTGCTGGTGTTAAGTTGCAATTTGTTCGTAGTGCACCAGTCTTGTAAGGCATTCAGTTTCGCCTGCATGAAGGAAACATCACTTTGGGTCTTAATGACGCTATAGATTTTAAGATCATCTGGGTAGAAGAGGTGAGGAATATTTATTAGTTTTTCCGACAGATCGGAGATGAAAATATTGAAAAGGAGAGGACCAAGATGACTGCCCTGAGGAACACCAGAGGTTACTTCGATCTCATTAGATAGAAATCCTTGGAATCTGATAACCTGTGTTCTTCCATTCAGATATGATTTTAACCATTCCAGGGCAGGACAATTTTGACAGTGCATCCCTATAATGGCGTGGGGGTGAAACGGGGTTTACCCAAACCGCTATAGCTATAGGGCTGAAATTTTGACAGTGCATCCCTTTAATGATTAGCGATTTTTCGAAACTCATCCCCTAAGGGGTTGAAATGGGGTTTATCTAAACCGCTAAAGTTATAGTGCTGAAATTTTGACAGTGCATCCCTATAATGGTGTGGACTTCCACTAAAAAGCGGTTTTTCGAAATTCATCCCCTAAGGGGGTGAAATGGGGTTTACCCAAACCGCTGGAGCTATAGGGCTGAAATTTTGACAGTGCATCCATTTAATGACATTCGAAATTCATCCCCTAAGGGGGTGAAATGGGGTTTACCCAAAGCGCTGGAGCTATAGGGCTGAAATTTTGACAGAGCATCCATATATGTAATGACGTGGACATCCACTATAAAGCGATTTTTCGAAATTCATCCCCTAAGGGGGTGAAATGGGGTTTATCCAAACCGCTAAAGCTATAGGGCTGAAATTTTGACAGTGCATCCCTATAATGGCGTGGACATCCACTATAAAGCGATTTTTCGAAATTCATCCCCTAAGGGGGTCAAATGGGCTTTACGCAAACCGCTGGAGCTATAGGGCTGAAATTTTGACAGTGCATCCCTATAATGGCGTGGACATCCACTATAAAGCGATTTTTCGAAATTCATCCCCTAAGCGGGTGAAATGGGGTTTATCCAAACGGCTAAAGCTATAGGGCTGAAATTTTGACAGTGCATCCCTATAATGGCGTGGACATCCACTATAAAGCGATTTTTCGAAATTCATCCCCTAAGGGGGTGAAATGGGGTTTACCCAAACCGCTGGAGCTATAGGGCTAAAAATTTGACAGTGCATCCCTTTAATGACGTGGACATCCACTATAAAGCAATTTTTGGAAATTCATCCCCTAAGTGAGTGAAATGGGGTTTACCCAAACCTCTGGAGCTATAGGGCTGAAATTTTGACAGTACATCCCCTTAATGACGTGGACATCCACTAAGAAGCGATTTTGCGAAATTCGTTCCCTAAGGGGGTGAAATGGGGTTAACCCACACCGCTGAAGCTGAAGGGCTTTAATTTTGACCGTGCATCACTATAATGACGTGGACATCCACTTAGGAGCGATTTTTTGAAATTTATCCCCTAAGGGGTTTAAATGGGGTTAACTCAAACCGCTGGAGCTAAACGGCTGAAATTTTGACAGTGCATCTCTGTAATGACGTGGACATTTACTAAGAAGCGATTTTTCGAGACTCATCCCCTAAAGGGGTGAAATGGGGTTACCAAATTACTGGAGCTATAGGGCTGAAATTTGGACAGTACATCCCTATAATGACGTGGACATCCACTAAGAGGCGATTACTCGAAATTCATCCCCTAAGGGGATGAAATGGGGTTAACCCAAACCTCTGAATCTGAAGGGCTGAAATTTTGACAGTGCATCCCTATAATCACGAAGAAATGAATGACTCGAAATTCACTTTATTTAATATTCATTTGTGATTGCTTCATAATTTCTTGCACCCACGTAAATAGGCGAACAAACATAACGAACGTTCGTCAAACCCTAAAATGTCACTTCTCTTGATGACATATACATGCCAATCTCTCCTTCAAAACTTGCAGATTTGTTGAGCAGAGGTGATATACGCAGCAATTTGTTTACCATATTTATTAAATAAATGCACTATAATAAACCCTTTTTAGGGATAATAACAGCTGACTTTTTTGTTTGTTTTGTTTAAGGAAAACATTGCACATAATAAACAGTTTTTATTTAAAGGCGTTGCAAGGCACGCGGGTTTTATGCTAGTATACTCGTATTATATAATACATACATAGCATATGTAATATGAAGCCATTAAAAGGTTATTTATACACAAATATGGTGGGAATAGCCCATAATATGATGCCCTTCTTAAATAAAAATGTCCATCGAATAAAAGATGGCAAAAGGTCTCAATTTTTGTTGTTTGTATTTTGTGTAGAAATGTTTAAGGAACATATTAAAAAAAATTTAAAGCGGGACCTAGCGAGACTTTTTTTGTAGGGCTTCTTTAACAAAAGATTTTTTAGCAAAAATAATAAAAAGTTTACTGTCTTTCATTAATTAATTAATGCATACAGATTTGAAAATAGACAATATTGCTTATAGAAATGTTTTCTACATATCTTGAGGATCAGAGTCCATATTTTTTAAATTCTTTTAATTAACTTACACTACGTGTCGTCAAATCTTGGAAGTTAAATTTGACCCACTTCCCGGTTTCGGATAGAGCTGAAATTTTGCATACACGTTTAGTGTGGATGACAATGCAATCTGACCATTTTGTAAAAATATCCAGATGGCGGTTCCAAAATGGCGGCCGATTTTTGAAATTGTGCCCCGCGGCCCTCTAACATGGGTATCAAATGAAAGGATATGACAGGTAGAACACAATTAGCTAGGTGGAGTCATTCCAAATTCAAAATGGCCAACACTAAATTGCGGATAGACTAAAAGTAGAAAATAAAAAAAAATAAAAAATTTTTTTTTAAAAATTCTTTTATTTAACTTAAAATGATAGAAACAGTAAAAACAAACTAAAAAGTAAAAAATAAAAAATATAAACTAAATAAAATAAATAAAATATGTAAGCACTATGACAACAAAATAAAATTTCTACTTATCTTAAACAGTTAAATAAAAGAATGACGCATTTTTATCACTTCCTCATATTGGCGTCATTCTTTTATTTAACTGTTTAAGATAAGTAGAAATTTTATTTTGTTGTCATAGTGCTTACATATTTTATTTATTTTATTTAGTTTATATTTTTTATTTTTTACTTTTTTTGTTTTTACTGTTTCTATCATTTTAAGTTAAATAAAAGAATTTTTAAAAATTTTTTTCTTTTTTTTTTAATTTAATAACTTCTCACACGATTGAATAATACCAACACGCATAACAAATAGCAGCTTCGTCAAGGGCTTAAAAATTCACACAAACACTTGCTGTAACGGTCACTTTTAAATCGATCCTGCGAAGAGAAAAAGGACACCTGACTACCATAAACCGGTTTAATGTGTAGCAGGGGTCTCCTACTAGATATTTATCAGGCAAAAGGTTCGAAAATCGAACTTCGATTTTTCGACTTTTGGCCAGCTTTTTGGCATTTTACCCCACTGTGCGGCGGTTGCGCAACTATGATTGCACTATCAAAATTGCATAAAATTCTATTCGAAAATAAAAAATGAATTACCTCTAATAAATGAAAATGAAGTCACGGGGAACACTTTTTCATTATTTTTTTTTCAAGTTTTAATTTTTTAAAATCTGAAGTTGCGCCCCCATCTAATTGCGCCCGGTGCAAGTGCACCATTTACACCTATGAAAGCGCCGCCCCTGAGCGCCCACGAGTCACACGAGCTTCCCCGGAAGTTGCACATCCCTCCAATCCTGCTTGTGAGTTCAACTGAGAGAGGAATAGAACCTTTTTCTTCTTCCACTGTGACAAAACGGCAGAAAACAATATTCATGTCCCCAAGAAACTTGCCACATTATTGTTAACTAATTCATTGAATTTTTCTGCCCAATGTTTAATGCAATGCACACTGACCCAACAAGTACGTACACTGACACTAAAGCTGGTGTTGATGTTGGGTCATTATCTATATAAACAATCTCGACATCAATAAAGGTCAAGGTCTTAACAAGCTGCCCTCTTGATTTCTGCAGGGCTGTTCAAATAAAAGCTTGGTTCCCCTGCATAGTATCTTCAACCAATAGTCATTTTACTGCCGTACGTACGATGTTCGTTGTCTTTTACTGTTTATTAGGTTTATTTTAAAGCTAGCTTTTATTCACTACATTGAGAATGTTTTTGGTTAGTGCCCAAGCGGGCTTACGATTCTTTTAACTTTTTCCTTACCTGCCATTTGATTCATTTCATTGCTAATCGTTTCAGGGTCTATGTTTCCTTCCATGGATCGTGTTCGCAGATTTCCATAAGAGAGCAATCTTCGTCTCTATGATACCTTCCTCTTTCCTGCATGTTCTTTTCTCCCAAAGTTTGCATACTCGCGTCTATAGCGTGCATTCAGGCCCAGGAAGAAGGGGGGGGGGCAAGAGGGTCGTTTGACATTGGCCTCCGAATTTAGGGGGCCTCCATAATATGTAGCAAGACCATATAGCTTATAGATGACAATAAAATAAGAGTTCTTTAAAATGAATTAGTCGATTTAAGTATTGCGTAATTGATCGATTGGATGTGTCAGTGAGAAAATTTTCAATTGCGAGAAGGATTTAACAAATCATTTTAGCTTTTTCAAAAAAAAAAGCTTATACAGAGGCTCTGACCTTCTTTCATCTCTGAAAGTACTGCCGCTACAGACTTGGGCCATATCTTAAAATGTAGCTCTTGGTCAAAAGACCAAAAACTGAGAAAATGGTCTGGAAATTTCAACCAGAAATATATTTAAACAACAAAAAAGAGATTTCTAATAAAGTCCATATATCGGTAGCCTAGAGGTAAGGCGCTGGAATCCTATCCCCGGGGAACCAAGTTCAATCCTCGATCGCAAAATGGCGAAATACAATTTTTTTTTACTTCGGTGTAACATGTTTTGATTATATTTCTCACTAAATTATATTATTTAATAATGAGACTCAGGAGAACATAAACATTTACTTAATTAAAAGTGCAAAAAAGTCATTTTCTTGATTTTTTATGGCTCCTCGGCGGCTTTATAAATCATTAAGAAATTTCGCGGAAATAATATAAAGTATTTATTTGTTTATATGCATATTTTATATGCTGTTCATTTTATTATAGTTTATAGTCATGTAGGTGGTGCTGTAGACCAAAACAAAAATTCAATTTTATCGAACTTCGCTGTGGATTTGTCACAAAAAATATGTATGATTTAAACGAAACATTTGGTAGGTTTAAAACGAAAAGTAGATATCTAATTTTTACCAGGGCATATTGCCGGTTCACAATGTTAAAGTGCTAATTTAGCTCTGTGCACAGTGTTGAAGTGAATTTTCGGACATAATTTAAAAAATGTCAATATCAGCTGTTACATTAAACAAATATTCACTAAAGAAATTGCCAACAGAATTCTCGATCTTTACTAAAACTTGATTTGACCGGATTTTACTTAATTTTAAAATCAAATTTACTTAATTTTTAAGTAAAGTCGATAAAATTTGGCGAGATTTCTGTTAACTGAATTTATCTCTTTCGGAAAAAATATGTAAGTGCTGCCATCTAATGAACCCGAATGAGAAAAAACGGAAAATTCGATTTTTATTAATTCAATTTTCACAAATTATGCACTCGCAAAGCTCTCAAATGACTTTTGCCGCAATAATTTTTTTATTTTTAATATATTTTATGTTTTTCAATAGAAAATAAGTAACATAAATAACATACTTTGGTACTATAATTCTTCTTGTTCATTGGTGTGAGAACCAGATGTCACTTGCTTATTCCGAATTTCCGAAATTTGAGTGTTGAAGTTGAAGTAGAGCCAACTTTAACCGATGTTCTCAAATTTTGACTTGGGATGGAAATAGAGAATTAGGCAGTGGAATGAGCGGGACGAAACATAAAATAAATCCACTTTCTCATTGTGCACGAGGCATATAAACGCTACTGAAATGCATGAAAATTTATAAATTTAATTGCACGAACGATGTATTTAAGACCGTCCTTATAGTCCATCAATATAAGGAACTGATTTTTCTCAGAATTTTTAATATTTTACAAAAATTTTACAAACGATTTGCCCCAAATCTAAAAATTTTTGCAGGCCTTTGTTTAAAAGCATATTTTTAAGTTTTTATTAACTAAATTTGTATGTATCTCTTCAGAATAACAAAACAAAAGTGGGATCTTGTGCCTAGAGACTAGCCACTAATTACGCTTTTTCTTGGTATTCTTTCTGTTGAATAACACTTCAGACTCGATGACAATATATTAAGTGAAGATTGTGAAGAATCGCGAAAACATTCAAACAAATAACTTGAAAAACTAACGCATCTTTCATGGAGATGCTGCTGAAAGAATTATACAATAATTACCCGCCAAGAATTTGAAAGAATTGATATATTTTAATTGCACCCCATCTATGACAAAGAATAGTGAACACCATCTATGGCAATATTACATTACTCTTCGTTTTACCTGTGATTATCAATTTCCATAAAATATACAAAATACATTTCATAAATAATAGAAAATCTGTTGTCATAATTCAGTTGTTTACTTTCTTCGAAACTTTATACATATCTAGTATTTGAAAGTACTTTTTTACGTAAGCATGAATAAATATGTTTATTGCCGCTTTCCTACAAGTTAGTGTTTGGAGTAATGGGAAGGCGCTAGATCGGGGTGCGAAATGGCCAGGGTCCATTCTTGTTGATGGTGGCGTACTCTTTTTTAACCGACTTCCAAAAAAGAGGAGTTACTCAATTCGACGTGTAGAGGTATTTTGTAGTCCTGTTCATGCATAACTTTGTAATCCAATAACTTTTTTGCTTTTCTTTTGGTTCATTTGAAGGGAGAGTTTCCCACGGTGGTCCCGTTAAAATTTTTCTAAATTCTGATAACGGAGTCGAAATTAGGCGTAAAAACTGTTAAAATTAGTTCAACCTAAACATTTCATAGGCACCGAACAAATTACTTTATTGTTGCAAAGCTGGTAGAAGGCCGGTGGGAGAGTGCGTAGCGCGTTGGATCCAGTCTCGTTTGTACTCTTATCAAGAGCAGACAGACTGTGCGTTTAGACTAGAGGTCGCGAGAAAAGTCGGTGTTTTTTTATTAACGAGCGTTATTTAGTGAGTGATATAAATTTTCAAAATAAGAAGTGTTAATTAGATTTTCTTATTTAAAAAAAAATATAACTTTCGAGAAAGAAAAAATTAAAGAAATAGAGGATAAAAGACCTAGTGAAGAGCATGCACACGGAAGTGGCATGTCTCAAATAAATAATATAAAAGGTGCCGCCGGCACCAGTGATAATGACACTAAAGTGTTTCCAAAAAATAAAGCCAGTGACAAAGAAGGCTATAAAATCAGTGGTGACGAAAAAACTAACAAAGAACGGCGCCCTGTAAACAAAAGGCGCCGAAAAATCAAAATCATGCCAAATTTGTTGCAGAGAACAAAAGGCAACAACATCACCCAGAAAAAAAGCCCAACAGCGTCTGGGTCCGGATCAACAGCAATATGCACCGTAGTGATGACTGACTCCGATGAAGAGTCATCCTCCCACGACTCCATCCCAGGCAAATATAAAGGCCTGGGCAATAGTTTCAAGGAACTGGCCACTGACACGAATGAAGGGGAGGTTCTCATCTAGCGACCCAAAAATTACATGATTTTCTCGATTTTTTTTTTCGTGGAAGGAAGCTGAGGAAGCACTCAAGTTTTTTTGTAGTTATCAAGTATATATTCAAGTATGTTTACCAATTTTTATAGAGCAGAATATCGAATAGTTAATTATTTATTTACATGTAAAGCCGTTCGCCTAAAAAAAAAGTACCTAATCGGGCGCCACTCTACCGGTTCCAAACATCACCCGAGATCAACAAATGAAACCTTTTTATAAAATACATGACATTTACAGGATCTTGAACTATCCAACTAAGGAAAAGTCGAAAATTACGAAAATGGTGGACTTTCGAAAAAAAAGTTCCTCTTTTCGTCTATTTCTCTGCTCTTAAAAGTGCTATAAAAAACAAAATAATAACAATAGCCATCTGCGATTAAGTTCAGGATCCGCTAAATTTAATGAACTTTCAAATAAAAAAAAAACCAAAGCGATATATGCAGTAGTTTTTGAGATACGATGGCGCCCATCTTAAAAAATACGGTTTTCTAAAAATACGGGTTTTTTTACCTTCGTGTAAAAAGGTGACTCCGGTTTTTTTACTATACTTTAAAAAAAAATGAATTTCTTCAAAACGGTTTTTGAGAGCGAATGCTATAGGAAATTTACTAACTTTTTAAACAAAAAAAAATCGATTTTTTTGGGTGAGCTTGATGAGAACCTCCCCTGAAGAAGAGGCCAGGCTTGAAAAAATGATCGAGGAGCTAAAGGAAAAAAATTTTCCCAGGCTCCCAAAAGCAAAACCAACAACAACAAATCAGCAACAACAAAGTATGAAGCAGCAAGCTCCACAGCAGCAACAGCAAAAACAAATCCAACAACAACAAAACCAGCAGCAACCGCAGCAGCAGCCGCAGCAGCAGCAACCACAACAGCAGCAACCACAACAGCAGCAGAGACAACAACAAAAAAGGAGAAAATTCCACCAATTAATATATTTCACCAGCAACCTACGGATACGATTAGATTAGCTAAGCAGGTACTAAAACACACTAATTTTTATATAAAAAGATTTAGTGGTACAAAGCATGCCCTAGTTTTAAGTAGCATTGAAGATTTTAAAAAAATTAAAAGTATTTTAGAACGGGCGAATACACAATTCTTCACTTACACGGCAAAAAGTGAAAAATTGCAAAGTGTCCTCTTGAAAGGTCTCGACCCCGATTGTGACACTCAGGAGCTCCTGAACGAACTGCAATCTCTCGCGGTAGACAATTTAAAATTTTCCGCGGTTAAAAAATTTAGTACAAGCTATTCGCGTACTGCTAAGAGGCAGCTCCCGATATTTTTAGTCCAATTAACCCCCGACAGTCGGTTGGATAACCTTAAAAATATTAGGTATCTCAACTTCCATGTGGTAACTTGGGAGAAAATAAATAAAAAAGCAGACATCCTGCAATGTATGCGCTGCCAAAGGTTTGGACATGCCGCAGCTAACTGCCAAATGGCTTTTAGATGCGTCAAATGTGAGAAAACCCACAATCAAGGCGAATGCCCTCTTGGGAGGGAAAAAGTCGCGGATAAAAACCAGTTGTTCTGTGTACTCTGCAGATCTAACGGACATCCTGCTAATTATAGAGGATGCCCTAAATATGCAGAGTTCAAGCAACGTATTAAGGCGCGTAAAGAACAAATACAGGCCCAACAAGACCGTAAGGGGCAAATGTTTAAAAATTTAGTTGTACCTGGTATGTCCTTCGCCCAAATGGCGGCTGGAGCCCAGACAACCAAACAGCAAGCCCCAAAAGCTGCGCCTGCAGCAAGTTCTGGGGACAGCGAGCTGAAAGCGGTTCTCCTATCAATTCAAGGGCAAATCGCTCAGCTACAAAAACAACTAAACGAGCAAAACGCCCGTTTAGACTTAGTATATTCCTTCTTTACGACAGAAACCATCTCTGGGTAAGCTGTTTAATGGCTTTACGCAGGGAGGACACGATCAAGGTCATTGCGGTGAACGTCAATTCGCTGATAAGAAACGAAAGAAGGGCGAATTTACTGACTCTTTTGCAAAACCAAAATCCTGATGTGCTTCTTGCTAGTGAAACCAAACTAAGCGAGAAACACAAAGTGGATTACAAAGATTATGTGGTAATTAGGAGAGATAGACCTAATGCCACACAAGCTGGGGGCCTAATAATACTAGTAAAGACCACCCTTAAACACAAGATCATGTATAGCAGGGACATCGCAAAGTTTCGGGTGTTAGAAGCGTGCGTTATATACTCGTACCTCCCTCTGTCTAGTGGCAGAAGGCTGTATATAATTGCCGCGTACGCACCCCAAACCTCCCAATCCAGACTATTTATAGAGGAAATGAGCTCTCTTTTTCAAACTCTCCACCTGGAGTCGGAGCAAAATTTTTACTTATTGGCGGGAGATTTAAACGCACGCCACGAAGCATGGGGAAATCAAACGGCTAACATCAGGGGCAACCAACTGAATGACTGGTTGGCTCAGAATAGAATTCAGCGAAAAGTAAATCTTTACGCTACGGACATGCCATCATACCCAAATGGCGGTTCTTTTCTGGATATATGCCTGTTAGACTCTCGGCTGGGCGTACTAGGGGTAAACACAAACGTGACAAACTGTCTAACGACAGTGCCGTACGACAGCGACCACCAAGGACTGGAAGTAACAGTACAAGTCCCTGACGACTCCATGGAACTCCTCGAATATTGCGAAGTGCATCCTTTTGCCTACCAGAAGATGCACTGGCCAAAGTTCGAGAAGGCTATGGAGAGGGCAATACAGAATAACGGACTATTACCTCCCACAACTAGGAATTTGACTAACAATGAGATTGATGCATATCTGAAAGATATGGACAACCTCATTGTTCAGACTATGGACAACACCATACCACGGACAAAGAAAAAGAACAGTACAGACTGTTACAGGAACGCTACAATTGACGCACTACAAAAACATAAAAGTAGAATACTGACGAGACTGAAATCCCTACACCGCCAGTTTCAGGATAGACAGAGTCCGGAGATCGTAACTCTTAAATCGGTTATGAAAAACCCCCAACAACTCCTCAAACAACAATTCTCACAGTCTGTGAATCTGTACTGGAACAAAAAGATTCGTGCTATACAATCCAGTAGCGCGAGCATGTTCCCACAGATAAATAAAATCTTTAGGAGTAAAGCACATAACCGGTTGGACAAGTTGCGTATCCCCAGGACCCTGGCTAACCAGGAACTACTGAGGTCTGCGAACATAGATCCCGAAGAAACCAGTATTGTCGACGATAATTATTGTATAGAGGACGAGCAGGAGAAAGTGGAGTTAGTGGGGGCCTACTACCAGGGAATTTATTCGGTGAACACTTGTGTTCGGCCGAATTTTGACCTTGAAAATAGGGCCCTGCTGAACCATTTCAGAATAACTAATGAGATCGAGGTCTGGAAATCCGAGAACCGAAGATTCATCGAGTTCAGTGAAGACTGCCCAGCGAACAATGTTCCTGAGGCACAAGCAAACTCTCTTCTCACTACGAAAACTGATCTCCTGCTAACTTTTCGCCGTCTAAACAATAAGAAGTCGTCTGGGGTGGACGGTGTTCCAAACATCGTCCTGAAACATTTGCCCCTGGTGGCCATAGACATATATACCACTCTGTTTAACAACGCGTTAAACAACGCCCATTTTCCAGGACACTGGAAGACGGCAGTGGTGTATCCAATACCCAAAAAGGGTAAAGATAAAAGTAACCCTGCTAATCTTCGGTCAATAAGTCTGCTCCCGAATATCAGTAAGGTTTTTGAATCAGTAATTAATAGATCATTGTCCAAATGGGTTGAGGAAAAGAACATAATACCCGATAACCAATTCGGTTTCAGGGCGGGACATGACACCATTCATGCCGCGTCGAAATTGGTATCAGACATACACTGGAACTTAATGAAAGGCCAGTGCACCGGAGCATGCCTGATCGACTATGAGAAGGCGTTCGATACAGTGTGGATCGAGGGTCTTCTCTATAAATTAGTCAGATACGGGATGACCGGACCTCTGTTATACATGATCTATAATATGATCTCCAAGAAGAAGTTCATCGTCAAAAGTGGGAACTTCACATCAGGAAAGGTATTTGAAATTAAAAACGGTTTGCAACAGGGAGCAGTAAACTCGCCGCTCTTGTTTAATATTTTTACGAGTGACCTAATCAGTTCACTCCGCTTCGCATTAGCGTATGCGGATGACCTGATTGTGTACAGGACGGGGCCGAAGATTAGAGTAATCCAGACGCTCCTGCAACGTGACTTCGAAACCATCGAGCGCTATAGTGATGATTGGAAGTTGAAGATCAACTTTGGCAAATGCGAATCGATCCTTTTCCGGACTCCTCTACGCAGAGCTTCGTACGATGTGCAGAGGAACTGGAAAACATTCCGAATTTCGAACTACGCGGGACAGGCGTTAGAACACAAATCGGAAGTGAGATACCTTGGGCTTTGGTTGGATCAGTACTTGTATTTCAACAGAAATGTAAGTGCTGCTCTTGACAAGGCAAACAAGGCGTTTCACATGACTAAAAGGCTTTTTTATAGCAGACACCTAAGCTCTCGGGTAAAGGTGATCTGCTACCAAGCCTTGGTCAGACCGGTTTTAACTTATGGTTGCCCAGTGTGGTTCAACATATCCCCCTTCTATATGGAAAAGCTTCGGGTTTTCGAAAGACAATGCTTAAGGGCGTGCTTAAGGTTGTATCGGACACCCGAATCTGGCTTCACGAAGTTTCACGCCAACAACATCCTTTACGATAAGGCATTTGTTAATAGGATCGACAACTTCATAATCAAGTTGATTCGAAGACATATTGCTAGAGCGACGGAGAGCGAAAATCCTCTTATTCGGGGAGCGTTCTACCCGAACGCTGAATACCACAGAGCTGCTTGCGAACGTGGCTTTATCCCTCCAGAGGCATTTGTCTTTCTGGATAGAAAAAGATTGGTCCAAGACGGTTCGGGAGTGCCCCTCTTTTACCACCTACATCGTTCCGCTACAGATAAACGTTACTTATTCAGCAACGAAGATATGGAAGTTCAGGAGCTCCTGAGGTTCAGTACTCGAATCTCAGGAAGAGACAGACGCGACGCCTCCACTGCAAGTACTCTGTACTGGTGGCTGGAGGACAGCTAGATATTGCGTATTCGCCCTAAAATCTTTAGATATAGACTAGTTTAGCTTGTAATTTAGTTTTAATGATTAGATTAGGGCTTAGATAGGATTAGTTATAGTTTTTACTTAGTAATAGCTTTAGTATTAAGTAAGCTTAAGTGCGAGCTACCACGAGCTTTTGTTAGTTTAGTTTTGTTTGTCTGTTGTTTGTTGTTCATTTTATCGTCTCCGCTGCCCCCCGCCCAGATAGTTCTAGAAGTAAGTTAATTATTAAGTAGACGTAAGATTTTTATATAATATAAACATAGCTCTAAGTTTTTTTTCACATTTTTCCTTAGATTTACAATAATAATGATTTGTTTTTAAATAAAATATAATTAAAAATAGATAAGTTTTAGCCGAAAGGCATAAGCTAATATAAGTTATAGATTAATTTAGAGTGCCTGTTGAGGGCCAGTAAGTTAGATAGACTAGAATAGGTTAGAATAATTAACTTTAAGCATTTAGTTAAATTTATAGCAAGATAGTTAGTAAGAGAAATAAATGCTTTTTATAAAAAAAAAAAAAAAGCGCGTTGGATCCTCGATCCAGCGGCGCGTAGCGTTGCAGGTTCAAGCCCTGGTCGGGCAGATTGTTTTTTTTTCTCTTTTTCTTCTTTCTGAAATGATTTATTAACATATTAGTCAGCCACCGATAGTATCAGCCATGGCGCGAAGAGCTAGCGAGAAGTACCGTCGGCTGGTGACTCTGTGGGGCTGCGAGTTCGATTCTTCGGCTCGCGGTGCTTTTTTTTCGTCATAATAATTTTTTTTAATTTCCTTCGGGGATTTTGTTTCATATGAAACAAGTTTTTGACATGAATACGTCTCTAAATTTGCTTCCAGAACAAAAACCGATGATAACGAAATTATGGCATATAGTTTTTATTTGCAGCTCAAAAACTATTGTTTATATTGAATAAAGAAATATACCATGACGTGGGTGAAGAATCAAAGAATTTTATTGTTTACATTTGATTTCCTTTTTTTAAGCTATGATGATTTATTGTAGTGTTTGTTAAATACTTTGTTAAGTTTTAGATTACGCAGTCTCACAACTTATAACCTACATAAGCCTTTAACAAAAACTTTTCAAGATTAATTATATATAGCGGTGGTCAGTGTAATACTTATGAATCTCCATGGCCAAACTAGGATACAGCATTATGACAATAATTAAATCAATGCAACGTGAAATAAAAGTTTTAGTTAAGAACGGATATGGCTTATTTAGCTTATTATAGATTGAGTTATAGCTCACAATTGAATATGTACCAAAGGTTTTAATTAGTCGCCGCTTTGAGATTTTACCATCAACGCAGGCTTAGTTTATTATACTACAATAAATCATCATAGCTAAAAAAGTACTCAAATTCATCAAGAATCGAACCCTGGTCCTTTCCACCTGGACCTAGCGCCTTCCCATTCACAGGTAAAACGAAGAGTAATGTAATATTACCATAGATGGTGTTCGCTATTCTTTGTCATGGGGTGCAATTAAAATATATCAATTCTTTCAAATTTTTGGCGGGTAATTATTGGTGTTGGTCTCATTGCGAGGTGAAGGTACTTGTGTGCGTGCACGTGCATATATGCTATGGATAAACAGGTGCCTATGTTTTTCAGTAGATGTTCTACATTTAAAGAAAAGTGAAATGCCTGCGTGATTTTTTCTTTAAAAATAAAAAAAAAGTTACATTGAAGTGTAAATTAATACAAAAGGTGCGGTAAGCCGAATTTTTAACAATAATATATGTATGTTTAAGTAAAATAATACACCTAAATTTGTCGTGCAAAATGCATCACATTAGATTTGCCTCCAATCCAAAGAAAAATGTTTAGATTCGTTTTATATAGTGTTTACATGTGTGATGTGCTTTTTTTTTTCAATTTGACACATTCGAATTATTGGCCTCGATTCCCAGATCAGGCGGGTTGGAAGTGAGTGCGAATCAATCTCCACTTAATATATTGTCATCCAGTCTGAAGTGTTATTCAACAGAAAGAATACCATGAAAAAGCGTAATTAGTGGCTAGTCTCTAGGCACAACATCCCACTAGTTTAATATTACAAAATTCGTAACCGTTTCGCGGCTAGGGCGATTTGAACTTTTTTTGGTAAAATCCCTTTATTTTTGTAACCCTATAACTTCTTTTCATCTGAAGGCCCCCTTTAACATACAAGTCGACGGCAGGCCGTGGCCTGAAAGTGAAGCTCGCACCACACACTCACCGGCCGCCAACTGGATGGGGCATATCTTTATATTTGTGGCCATTTATCGTTAGAATTTACGCCGTATCCACTCGCAACTGAAAGCAACGCGGGAACTAGGCGCGAAAACTATCCATACTGAGTCTGAAGCCGCCTTAAGGTACAAACAGATTGGCGCGGAGTCAGTAACGGCGGTCGCCTGTGAGAAAAATTCCGTTACATTTAATTTCTCCGCGCCGCCTGCCCATTGTTTTAGCAAGTATGGTGGTCCGTGTATTTCAAACGTTTTTCCAGTCACTGTCGCCGTCTCTGCCTGCCGGCCGCCGCTCCAATCTATTTGTGCCTTTAAAGTTCGCGTTGAGGCCATGAACAATTTTGCACTTGAATTAACAACTGCTATGATAAACTGCCATCTTCGCCGGTGTGTCTGTAGGCACGGTCGTATAGACAGGTCTGGGAACTCGCTCACCATCCCATAGAGTGAGCGATACAGTTGGACTTTGAAGTAGTTCTTGAATTGATCACTGGCGGCGCGGTAGTCTAAGTACCAAATTTCGACCGCGTGCTCGCATATCATCTCAATTGCGACGAGTGCCTTCATACACGGTCGTATAGACAGGTCTGGGAACTCGCTCACCATCCCATAGAGTGAAGTGTGAGCGATACAGTTGGACTTTGAAGTAGTTCTTGAATTGATCACTGGCGGCGCAGTAGTCTAAGTAACAAATTTCGACCGCGTGCTCGCATGCACGACCGTACCTTCATATCATAATGACATCGGAACTTAGACAAATACGCCATCTGCAGTCTAAATCAAGAAGCTCCAGTAACGATATGCGAATCGCTCACAGGTTTGAGCAGCGAGTTCCCAGACCTGTCTATACGACCGTGTCTGTAGGGAATTATGACGTCTCCTGCACGCCACGGCCTGTCAGGCGGATACCTGAAATCCTAATCCCTTAAGGCCCCTTTACACCATGATCGAAACGATAAAGTGATGTTCTAAAGTGTGGATAAAGTGCGGTTAACCTACATACGAGATACCTTACATTATCATCGAAACGATAAAGTGCAGAGATAAAGTGTGACCCTTAGCGGATAAAGTAAATAGAGCCGTTTCTATTCGCTTATGTCTACACTTTAGCAAACCGTATTTTCGCAGGTATGCTTTCACGAAAAACCGTGTTTTGTCTACATATTCGGAGCTCAACTTATTGCAGTAATTTGAAAAACAAAAAAAACACTTTGAGGCATTCTGGTGAAGTTCAAAACTCCTTAGGTCTTCCAATCCGAATTCATTAAATGCCATGTATCCAACATCTTTTCCTAATCTCTTCGTGTTCTTTTGCTTTTGTTTTTTTATAATTTTAAATATATTATTAGCCACAATTCCAACGCTAGCTGCTGCTAATCCGACACTTACCCAAATGCTTTAGGTGTAAAGCCGAAAACTGCAGATTGAATCTTTTAACTCTTTATCTTTGATAAAGAAAACCCTTCATCAAAGCACTTTATCCACAGTTTATCAATTAGATCATAATGTAAAAGGGCCTTTAGTCAGATTGAGTAATGTGTGGCCTTCATTGGGCCGTGTCTGCGAAGCTGGCCTTAAAGGCCATGGCTGGGCGGCGGCCTGTAAGTGAATGGAATGAAAACATGTTTTATTTAATTTAACCCAGTTTCATATCGATTTTACACTGTCTCTTGAGGAAAAAAATTAACGTGATATTTGCTGAGACCCCTCTCCCTACGTGAGATTAGACGAGACTCGGCTCGACCCCCGCTCCCTAAAGGCCTTAAGAATTAGTGGACGACCCCTATGGGACATAATTTAGTGCCTGCAACAACGCCGCTGGGTTGAACACAAAATATATTTTATTTTTTAGTGCATTTTCCCCATTGTTTGCCCGTTTAAGTTTTGTTTCTTCCAACCTCTTCGTCGTTTTGTTGATATTTTGATTTTTTTTTAAATTCCACACAATCCTTATCAGCGGCGCTTTTATAGATGCGAATGGTGCACTGCAAGGCGCAATTGGTCCGGGCGCATTTTCAGAAATTAAGATTTAAAAAAAATGAAATTAAAAAAAAAATTGAGAAAGTACTTCCGCGACTTCATTTTCATATATTAAAGGGCAAGAAATTACACTTTATCCAATTTCTGTTCTGTTCATGCAAGAAAAGGCGGGAAAATTTCATTTCCCTTAGTGTAGGAACTTACCTCAGATAAAAATATAAACTTCAGGGCGCCGTTGGAAAACTTTTAAATTTTGTTCCAAGATTGGATAAAAGAGGCAAATCAAAGAAATCAGGAGAATATCTATAGTTCTTCACTAATATCAAAAAATGAACAGTTGATGGGGCGCAATACGGCACATTGCACCGGGCGCAAAAAACCAACCGCCGGCCCTGATCCTTATTGAATATAAATAAGTCTCAAACAAACTACTTAGTAATTTCGTAGGAGATCGCTAGATTTGTGTTATTTCAAGAAATTGTGATACGCCATAAATTTTAAAAAAATTTGAAATTGAAAAAAATTATAAAAGATTGATTTCTTTTTTATGGGAATTTTTTTATTTTTTATTAAAACATTTGGTACGGCCAACCGGGAAATTCCTGGTTGCTTGTTAGGCCAGTCCAGCTCTGCAGCTAAAGTAATTCGCATTAAAAAAAAACAAAATATTATTTTGATTAAAACTTCTTTATTTTTGTTTCCAATTAAATCAAATATTGTATAATTTGTCTAAACATTCCCTATTAACAAATAAAATGAAATATAAAAACAAAAAATCAAAACTTTTTTTTCACTTATCAAATTAAATATTTTCTATTTATTTTTTATTTATTAATTTTTTTTATTTTTTTTTTATTTTTTTTTTCTTGTTTTTCACTCCGATGTGTGTACAATGAATAAAGGGGGTGATTAAAAATGAGATATTTTTATGAACATTTTACATGCATGTGGGGATGTTATTTTTTTTTCACGTGTGTGTGTATTTAGATACTGTAAGTGTATGTATGTATGTGTGTGTGATTTTTTTTAATGAATATAATGAATGATAAATGAACAAATTCATTTTGTTTTGCTTTCTTTTCTAATTTTAAAATTGTTTCAATTTGTTTTCATGTTTTTTTTTGTTTGTTTTGTTTTTTTATTGATTAATTCGTCATAGTCTAAGCTCCCATGGCAAAAAAGGTACCCCATCGAACACCTGAAAACAATAAAGTGAGATTGGCTGAAAAACATGTAAAAAACATGTAATGCCCGCCAACCTAGTAAAAATTTGTTAATTGCTATTTTTTATGAATTTTTGAATTTTGTTAAAAAACAACATTTATACAATTTGTAGTAAATAATGAACTATAAAATTAAATCTGACATGGTAAAAAACATTTTTTCAATGACAGGCTTATTTTTATGCATAGAGGACATCTTAAACTTCAATTGTTTTCTTTTTGAACGAGATATTCTGAAATGCCAGTGATTGATCTTGGTGCATTGAGCTGCGCATGCAAAATTCAGTCTGGCAAATTTATTAACAAAAATTGCCAGCCAGACAAGGTTTAATAGACAGAAGAGATCTTAAACTTTATTTAAAACAAAAATCAAGGAGGTGTTATGAAGTGCATTTAGATATATATAAAAAAAAAGAATTTATAACATAAGGTCTGTCAGAAGCTAGTTAACAAAAATTGTCTGACAGACAAATTTTTTCAAAAATGGTTCATTATTTACTACAAATTGTATTAATTTCAAACAGGTGTTTTGGAAAAAAAAATCATTGTTTTTTAACAAAATTCAAAAATTCATAAAAAATAGCAATTAACAAATTTTTACTAGTCTGGCAGGCGGCACATGTTTTTTACATGTTTTTCAGCCAATCTCACTTTATTGTTTTGAGGTGTTCGATGGGGTACCTTTTTCGTCATGAGAGCTTAGACTATCAAAGCGTTATTATTTTTTTTTGTTTTTCTCATGATTTCATTTTTATTATAATAATATTTTATTTTTCAACATTTTTTCATTTGTTTTTTTTTATTATTATTTTTTTTCCTTTTTTTTAAATAACTTAATTCCGTAATTATTATAATAATTATTATTAAATAATTATATTTTGTAGTTTTTTATGTTTATTGAGAAACGCTGGACCCGCCGCGTTATGTTTTTTGTGTTTTTGTGTGTGGTATTTACTTGTTTTTTTTTGTTTTTTTTTTAAAATAAGTTTTGGTTTTCTTTTTTCTTTTACTCATTATTAAAATGTTTTGTTTTGTTTTCCTTCATTTTTATTTACTTATTGTTATATTGTTATTCTATTATTCACTTATTTGCTTCTTTTCGTATTTTTTTTTGTTCTTTTAAAACAATATTTAATTCTATTTTTAAGACTCAATTTTTTTGAAATTTTTGTTCCATTTTTTTTTAAAGATTCATATTTTTTTCATGTTTTTCATTTTCTTAATAATACAAATTTCTTAAAACTATCACACAAAATACGTTTATTTTTTGTTTATTCAAATTTTATATCTGTCTTGTTTTTTACTCTTTTTGCTTTTAAACATAAACGTTTATATTTATTTGCTTACTTAAATAGTTGTGATTCCGTTTAATTTGTTTTATGTTAATTTTTGTTTTTTTTTTAAATTTTTTTTTATATAATTTCGCTTACACGGGCTTAAATGATTGTTTTATTTTTTCTTCTACTTATATGCTAAAATTCCCAACGACTAATTTTTATTATATTTTATTTTCATTCTTAATTGAATACCCGCGCTTTTAGTTAATACATGTTGAAATTAAAATGTGATTTTTTTGCTATTATTTTATAAGAGCAAAAGACAGGCCTGTTTTGTTGTAGGAAGGAATACAATTAAAATAAATATAATTTAAAGGCGTAGTTTAATGAAACCCGAGAAATAAATGTGGCAACCGCGTAAACCGAACTAATAAGTTTATGCAAGGTGTAAACGCCTGAAGCTCTAATAAACGTAGCCACATCAAATATCATACGAAGGTGTCTAATACCCTTGACACACTGCAGCATCGAATGAATCATTCGGCTATGAATGATCATTCGCGCCCAGTGTGTCGTGTCTAATGTTCATTCAACAACTTCATTCGTCATTCAATCGAATGAAGTCAAAATAACTTCATTCAATGAAGATGGAAGTAAAATTGGGAAATTATTGAACAACTTTTCATGAACTTTCCAATAAAATTTCCAACTGAAATACCTAACTGGCAAACTGTCATTCAGATTGAAGATCTCCCCCAACAACAAGGACTACTCTCTGAAGAAGAACACTATTGCGAGACCCTGTTTAAAAATACATGTCGCGTTGATGAATAAACAGGAAGGTATGTTGTTCGTCTTCCATTCAATCAAGAATCGTTCCGCAATGCCTTCATCCGGCACAGCTTACCTCGTGTTTTACTATATAGTAAGGTTTTTGAACACGCTCCGTGTCGTGGCTTATATCCGGCATGATTTACACTATTCACGTTACCTGAGGAATGCTGCTTAGGCCTTGTCGTGGTGTACGATCCGACAATGTGGCGAAGTAGCGATTCCTAGACCGTGTTGTGGTGCCGAAGTAGCAATTCCTAGACCGTGACGTGGTGTATGATCCGGCTCGGGTGGACCGCAGATATTACACATATATAACACATCCCGACCGCATACCGACCGACTACGAATACCTCAGGACTGTTTCCTGGACCAGTGTCGTGGTATACGATCCGACCCTGTTCACGGCAGCATTTCCTACACCAGAGTCGCCGTATGACCAGATACAAGACCGACCATATATCAAAAAAACCGCATTACACACATATCCTCATAGACCACACCAGTGATACCACTGACCCCAGCTTTCGCACATGTCGAATATAGCAATGAGTGGATAGCTGCTTAGCAATAAATTAGTAAGAAGTATGTACCTAGAGTTAACCCGTAGTTAGATACTTAGATATATGTACCTATAAGAAACATGTTAACATGTATCCCATATTTATGTACTTAGATTTAAGAGACCGAAATTGTTAGTGTATAAGGATTTTTTGAATGAATAAAGAAATGTTATTTTGTAAGAAGGTGTTTGTTCTCACACAACCTCGGGCCTCGGTAGTCTAGGGGTAAGGCGCCTGACTACTATCCCAGAGGTCCCGGGTTCGATTCCCGGCGGTCCACGGTCCTAGCCTTTCCCAATTTCCCACCTACATAACTGTCCTTCTTTCTTCTTCCCTCTTTGCATTCCTGATTCCTCGTGTCATAGCCTTCACTAGTTAGTTGTTCCCCGCTCCACCAAGCGAATGTCATCGGTTGGTTGATGAGATTCAACTCATTTCAGGAGGCATAACACTCCAGCGAGTTGTTCTCGATACCCCGATGTCAGAGTCGCAAAATGGTTGGGAGTAGGTGAAATAAAATACCGCAGCTAGGTTGTGACAGTTCTTTCCTTAACTTCTCTCTCTATCTTCCGACTAGAGCTGCTGTTCGACATTTCAAAAAATAAAAAAATTAAAAATACATGGTCGACAGTACAAAGGGGCCTTCCCTAAGTCTCTAGTAACATAAAAAAAAAACTTGGACAACTCGAGAGCTCCCGGCAACCCTCGCTTAAAAAAGGAGGTTAGAGAACAACCGGACGAAAGACCATTGCAATGTCAACTCCGAGAATGGCAATTTAAATATTATTCTAAATCATTTCAAATGTACGGGCATTATCTCAACATATCAAATAGTAGGTTATTGTGGTATTTAGAAAAACAGTGAACACAAGTAGTCGGCATGTTTGTTCCGTTTGCGAAACCATAAAAAAATTACACCTTTAAAAATATTCCAACATCCCTTCATTGTTTTATAAAACTACTAGCTGGGACCCGGTACGCCTCGCTGCACCCATAAGCCAATAGTAGTCAATAAAAACCATCCATTGACTTGGTATTTTTCGAGATTTGAATTTTACACAGATGAAGTGCCTCAAAGAACGGAGACGGCTTCCATGGACCTAACGGTATATTAAGTATACTACATTGCTTACTGTATTCTCTTTATCATACCCTTTCATTTGATACCTATGTCAAGGGGATTGTGAAGAAGAAAGTGGTAATTCGGCCTTTTGAGACGGCTGCCATGGATCTAACGTATGTTGAGTATATGTGTGTTCGATGACTGCTTAAAAAGTTCAGAGCAGAGCTGAGCATCTCAATTGGGAGTAGCTGTCTAATTGATGTCAGAGCAGAAAAAATCAGAAAATAGCAACAATCTCAAAAAACACTTTTCTGCTCAACTTTGCTCTTAATTTGAATTTTAGAGGTTATAAACGAATGTCAATTTTAAAATGAAGAAATATATACCAGTTAAAACAATTGAATAGCATCGAAATGTTATTTCTATAAAAACTAATGTTTATTTTTTAATATTTCCAAGTATTTTACGAATAAATCATTCATAAATCAATTTTCCGATTTTTCTCGTTTTCGATTTGACAATTGTCAAAAGAAAAAAGAAGAAGAATTTGGCTGCTCTGCCTGCTCCTACAAATTTGGTTTAGCAGAATAAGTGAGCCCAGAGCAGGCTCAAAAAACACAGAGCAAGGCAAATGGAAGCACAAAAGATCTGTCAAGAAGTCTCAACGAACTCAAATTCTTGATTATTTCTGCTCCATCTTGAGCTGGAGCAGTCATCGAACACACCTTATACTATATTGCTGATTGTATTTCAGTTTAGTTTCAATAGCGTCATGGCCTATCAATTGTTTGACAGCTGCGTAAATTTGAAATTTTCATTAAATGAAATGATTCAATTTAATGACAATTTTACATTTACGAAGCTGTCAAACAATAGGGGTGACGTGAAACCGGTAGATAAATTCTGCTACCTCGGTAGCATATTACCGAAAATGATGGTGCAGAAGAAGATGTCAGTTCCAGAATAAATAAAGCACGAGGCGCATATGCATGCCTGTCCCGAATTTATGGAGATCAACGGAGATCTCTACTAACACTAAATTGCGGCCGTTCAACTCCAACGTTAAGGCAGTTCTTTTGTACAGTTGCGAAATATGGAAAGTCACCCAATTCATCACGGGGCACCTACAAGTCTTCATCAACAGATGCCTGCGTTGTATCCTAAAAATACGCTGGCAAGATAGAATTTTAAACGAAGAACTATGGCGCCATGCCGGCCAAGAAAGGATAGACGACCAAATCGAAATGGAATTGGGTTGGCCACACCTTGCGACGTGAAAACGAAAATCTAGCCAAACAGGCCCTTGAGAGAGTCGGAAGACCTAGAACAACGTGGAGGAGAACCCTACTAGCAGAAGCCGCAACAACTGGGAGATCCTGGTCGGAGCTGAGAGCTGTCGCGCAAAACAGAGTCCGCTGGAGGGCAACTGTTTCCGCCCTATGTCCCATGAGGGATTAAAGGAGCTTAAAGAATAAGAAGAAGAACAATAGGTAGCCATGAAACTGAAGTGAAAATTCCCCCATAATTATCAATTTTTTAGAGCTGTTCCTCTTTCAGCTGTTCCTTTGAGGGTATAAAAAATAGCCTACAACCTATTAGACCAAGAGCCAGCGACGTTTTTCGGGTTGTCATTTCATTAGTCATGAAAATTTCCACACTGAATCTTATACACCTGCTGAACAATAAAAGCCAATTCTGGCAGCCCCCAGTGGCCGGAATGTAGTACCCTAAAATTACAAAGGGGGTAGGAAATAAAGTTCAATTTTGTTATAGTATTAGTCATGAATTTTCAGGAGATTGTTTTTGATGGTATTCTCTATTTATAAAAATTATTGCCAGAACATTTCCCCTTCACCAAAGTGCCGCCAGAACGCTGTAAATATTCATTTAATAAAACGCTATTTTTGTTATTTCATTATAGTTGAGTCGTCAGAGTCAGACTAAATGTTAACTGACGAAACTTTTTCTAAAAATATATTTTTTCGTGAGTAGAATATGTTAAAAAAGAGTTTCGGAAAATTGGTTGTACGCTACCCCTAAAAAACCCCCTAAAAACAGAAAATTTGGTTTTTGGCTAATATCTCTTAAACGGTAAGTCCTATCCTAAAATATTGTTTACAAAGTTTGTCGATCATGCAATTATCTACAAAAAAAGATATTATACATTTTCCCGTGCGAATCGCCGTTCATGAGATATCGCCGTTTTAAAGATTTAAAATACTCATCCCCTAATTCGCAACTTGTATAGGTCGCCAGACGTTCAATAAATCCTCTGTTGCACTACGTGGGTAATATTTTCAGGGGTGATTCCAGGATGGTTTTGGAGAGAAAAATTGTTCTACAGAGGGGGCTATCCCCACTATCCACTACGATACAGGGTGTTTACGAAAGAAAAAAATGTATTTTTTTAATATTTACTTAAAGTTGAATAACTCCTAGACGAATTACCGCAGAGCAATGTAATGCGGATAAATGCAAACACCATTGAACGGACTGCGCTGAATAACCGTGACGTGGAACTGGTCGATAAATTCTGCTACCTCGGTAGTATTATTACCGAAAATGGTGGTGCAGAAGAAGATGTCAGTTCCAGAATAAATAAAGCACGAGGCGCATATGCATGCCTGTTCCGCATATGGAGACCAACGGAGATCTCAACTAACACCAAATTGCGGCTGTTCAACTCCAACGTTAAGGCAGTACTTTTATACGGTTGCGAAACATGGAAAGTCACCCAATTCATCACAGGGCGCCTACAAGTCTTCATCAACAGATGCCTGCGTCGAATCCTAAAAATCCGCTGGCAGGATATAATTTCAAACGAAGAACTATGGCGCCGTGCCGGCCAAGAAAGGATAGACGACCAAATAAGACGAAGGAAATTGAATTGGGTTGGCCACACCTTGCGACGCCAAAACGAAAATCTAGCCAAACAGGCGGAAGACCTAGAACAACGTGGAGGAGAACCCTACTAGCAGAAGCCGCAACAACTGCGAGATCCTGGTCGGAGCTGAGAGCTGTCAGAGCCCGCTGGAGGGCAACTGTTTCCGCCCTATGTCCCATGAGGGATTAAAGGAGCGCAATGATGAAAGTAATTAGGTTCATCTTTTAGGTAAATGTGTATTATTTTATATGATATTTAGAAAAGGATCTTGAGTGACTCCGTTCACACGTTATGTAGGTTCAAAATATGACCAAAATGCTAAAATATTGGAATTTTTCTGAAAAAACGAAGAATTTTGGGATTTAGATCACACTTTTTAATTCCCCCTCTGTAGAACAATTTTTCTCTCCAAAACCATCCTGAAATCACCTCTGAAAATATTAGCCACGTAGTGCAACAGAGGATTTATTGAACGTCTGGCGACCTATACAAGTTGCGAATTAGGGGGAGTCTTTTAAATCTTTAAAACGGCGATATCTCATGAACGGCGATTCGCACGCTAAAATGTATAATATCTTTTTTTGTAGATAATTGCATGATCGACAAACTTTGTAAACAATATTTTAGGATAGGACTTACCGTTTAAGAGATATTAGCCAAAAACCAAATTTTCTGTTTTTAGGGGGTTTTTTAGGGGTAGCGTACAACCAATTTTCCGAAACTCTTTTTTAACATATTCTACTCACGAAAAAATATATTTTTAGAAAAAGTTTCGTCAGTTAACATTTAGTCTGACTCTGACGACTCAACTATAATGAAATAACAAAAATAGCGTTTTATTAAATGAATATTTACAGCGTTCTGGCGGCACTTTGGTGAAGGGGAAATGTTCTGGCAATAATTTTTATAAATAGAGAATACCATCAAAAACAATCTCCTGAAAATTCATGACTAATACTATAACAAAATTGAACTTTATTTCCTACCCCCTTTGTAATTTTAGGGTACTACATTCCGGCCACTGGGGTCTGCCAGAATTGGCTTTTATTGTTCAGCAGGTGTATAAGATTCAGTGTGGAAATTTTCATGACTAATGAAATGACAACCCAAAATATGTCGCTGGCTCTTCCTCTATATTCTCAGACCTTCCAAATATACACAAAAAATTTCATAAAAATCGGTCAACCAGTTTCGGAGGAGCTCAATAACAAACACTATGACACGAGATTTTTATAGATATAGATATTGATTTAATGTTAATTAAAAAAGCACAAATAAATGAACAAAATATCCTTTTATATAAAATAAGCAAACGTCTACACACCAAAAAAATGTATAATTAATCCAATTAATGAATGCACCCTTATCTCTGCAGTAAATAATAATAATAATATGCTTGAAAAAATGAATTCAACCAATTTTGTATATTGTAGTAATATCTCGTCTCATTTCATTTCCGGAAATATGAATTGTAATTGTTTCACCACAAATTAATTTAATTACATGATAAACAAATATAATTGATGATCATAAATTTAAACAAAATATGGCCATGTAGTAAATAGCACTCCCTGTAAATATTGAAATATGAAGAATGAATGACGACGACGCGACGACGGGCATTCAATTATCTGATTTACCATTAAATCTCATTGTTTACTTTTAGTTTCATATTAATATATGAGAATAAAAAATCAAGATATATCATTTCGTTTAAAATAAATTAAAAAAAGCGTAAATAAAATATTAAATATAAATATTATAAAAAATGAAACTTTTTGTTTTTAGCCTTAATAGATAATTTTTGTTTTTTCACTTACGAACCAGACCAGCTGGATTTAATTTTTCATTTTTTGTTTTTTTTTTTACTTTTTCACAAAATTTAATAATTAAGATTCTTTTCATTTTTTTATTTTATTTGATTCTTATTTTTTAGTATTATAGTTATTTTCCTTCTATAAACTACAATCATTTTATCGAATGGTTGTAAATTGTTTTTTTTTTGTTTTAGTTTTCTTTTTTAATTTTGATGTATAAAATTGTTTTTTTCTTTATAATGTTTACATTTAACTTATTTATTTAATGCGTGTGTGTGTAGCATACGCACAAAATTTACTACGACTTATATATTTTTCTTTTTATAAAACATTTCACTTTTTGTGATAATTGTTTAAGTCTTTTGTTTTTTTCTTCTTCTTCTTAATTTTTTTGGATTATTAAAAGCAAGTTTAAATATAAGCAAGGATCAAGTTTTATTGATTAATTGAAATTATTTAATTTATTAGATTCGATTTAAAATTATATTCCCAATGACATCTTAACTTATCACAACACAACTAAAAATATTTTAAAAAGAAAATTGCGATAATAAATGGTTTTAATTGCTCTAGTAAAAATTTCGTATTCCAGTTTTTTTTAAATCTGTAGGATTTAAGCATTGTAGGCAACATTGTTCAAACCTTACCTTTAGCGAAAAACACCCCCTGATTCTACCCGTTGACAAGCCGTTATCGAAATTAAAGGCCCATTCAGAAACGGCAGCAGCAGCGGCAGCAAACTGTTCCTATTGGCTAATGGTGGTCATATGACAACAAAAGCAGCAGCGATTGCTAGTAAAACCACGGTCGTATAGACAGGTCTGCGAACTCGTTGCTCAAACCTGTGACTGATACGCGTATCGCTACTGGAGCTTCTTAATTTAGACTGCAGATGGCGTATTTGTAGAAGTTCACGAAGAGCACGCGGTCGAAATTTGGTACTTCGACTACTGCGCCGCCAGTGATCCATTCAAGAACTACTTCAAAGTCGAACGATATAAATCACACTCACGGTCGTATACACAGGTCTGGGAACTCGCTCACAATCCCATAGAGTGAAGTGTGATCGATATCGTTCGACTTTGAAGTAGTTCTTGAATGCGGCGCAGTAGTCTAAGTACCAAATTTCTACATTGTTTAATTTTATTGTCATTTTACTTTAATACGCATTTTTGGCGCCTTGTCACATTCCGATATATTATTCAGTTTTAGTTTTATTTAATCGAATTTGTCTATGTCCTTTTTTTATTATAAGTTGAAAGTTATTAGTTCAATATTTATCAAAAACACAAAGTACTTCATAGACTTCATACACGGTCCTTAGGCAAATGCGTCATCTGCAGAAGCTCCAGTAGCGATACGCGAATCAGTCACAGGTTTGAGCAGCGAGTTCCCAGACCTGTCTATACGACCGTGATCACACTTCACTCTACGGGATGGTATATGAAGTTAACAGACCTGTCTTTACGATCGTGTAAAACCAAACTTGCTGCCGCTGCTGCTGCCGTTTCTGAATGAAGGTTGTATCAGAACCTAAAAATGTGCAGCGTGCAGCAGCAGCGCCAACGCAGCATGCTGCAGTCTGTATCAGATCCTGTTGTTTCACCCGTGCAGCGCAATTTTTGTTTGACAGTAAAACCTCGAAATAAAATTTTTGAAAATGTTAATAATCCCTCCATGATCTAATTCTTTTAACAAAAAACTACCGCCTGTTGTTCACTCGATGAAAATTTCGCGTGTCTTCTTTAAATTCACTTGTCAAGTAAGAAGTGTCAAAAGTGCTGCATGTATATATGCAGCAAAATTAGAGTTTGAGATGAAAATGCAGCACGCTGCTCTGGTGCTGCTTTGCTTGTCATTTTACCAGCCTCAGCCAATAGAAACACTTGTCGGTACAGCGCTGCAGAGGTTCTGATACGGCCTTGAGCCTTAATAATGGAGGAACTGCAGAACAGACCAACTTAGTGGTTTTACCACTAGAACTGGTGGTTTCGACTTGCCTTAAGTGGGAAAAAATCATATCTAGTGGCTAGTGGGTTTTTTGGTGGCAAGCGGATAGTATACAACTTTACAAAATAAGTGTTGGCCATGCACTAAACCATAATAAGACAACTAACCTAATATTTTTCCAAAACCAAAACCAAGAGTTTATTATCAAAGTTGATGAACAGTGGCGTCCAATCCATCTTCTGAAGTGGAATGGAACCAAAAATACCCACAAATTTTCGTATGAAGTTCTGCAGTTCAAAGAAACAACAGGAGTAACTCGATTTGAATAATTGTCCGGCCACTTTTGCTTTTTTATTACTTTTGCCACATTCGAACACCGATGCCGGAAGACTTGTACTAAGTATACATCATGAATTGAATAGTTGAGTTGAGGTTGAGTTGAATTTTCGACTGGCGTCATAAAACACAGAGGGGCTGATTCTCAACCACTGAACTCGCGTCTATATCATAGGTTTAACTAAAACCAGAGCTGAGCCGAGACCAGTCGTGCCTAACTCAACTAGCCTCACGTCTACATGTAATTGGACTCGGGTTCAACTTGAGTTAAACTCATCATGTATTCGTACTATTGAGCTCAGCATGAACTGAACATATTCAAGAAAAAGTGAAATTCTAACCTGAGGTGTCACCCATTATATTAACATCAATCATGTCATGGTGTAATGAATTGAAAGGAGCTTAGTTCGAAGTATAGAAAAAGGATAGGGTAGGTTAAAGGAGATCTAGGGATGTATAAGTAGGTGGCGGTGAATCTCGAGTTTGAACTCTTGATGTTGTATGAGTTCAGAGGCAACTGTCGGGGTTAGCGGAAGATATTCTCATTGGAGTCTTACGCCTTCTGAAAATGGCGAATCCTGCTAACCAGCTGACAATGGCTGTGACGCCGACAGTGCCAGACTACCAAGCGGAACAAGGAGGTGTGTCATTCGCTAGGTAAAGAACAAACCTTTGTGGAACTTTGGTATCGATTAACCAGTTAAGACGACAAGATGCGTTATTAGAGTCGTGTATACCCTTAGAGTTCCGGCTGATGCCCCTAGCTTCACCTACCTTAGTTCAATAATGTTCAGTTCAATCCATGTTAAAATCCAGTTCAAGTTCAGTTCGTGCTTAAAATGGTTGTTTTTGCATGTACGCCAGTAGTTAGAAATGCAAAAGCTCACAGGAATGACATTCCATTATTTCAGTTGATTATTCTCTTTTGAGCGAGCTTTTGCGTTTAACTTCAGTTCGAGTCCAGTTTTGAGGTCTGTTTTATCCTTAGTTGAATATGTGGAAATTGTATGTGAACTGATGTTATTTTAAAGTCACCAATTTGTTCGAATTTGCCCAGTTTGGCCAGTGAAGCCAGGGTATAATGATAATTGGTCGAAGCAGCAATGCAAATTCTGTTATTAAAATATTGATGTTATAGCATTTTGTGGAGGCATTATTAGTTTTTTAATTAGTATGATCATTTCCGCTTAAACAGCGCCTTTCAAACATTAAGTTTGAGAAACTTTAGATTTAGTGGAATATCTAGTTATTTTTGGCAAAGAAGAAAATATTTTAGTGGTTTTCTGGGGGTTTTAAAAGTCGAATCTAGTGGTCTCTCGATGAAAGAGTTGGCAACGCTGCTCTGCACGGAGGAATAAAATTAATGGGGCTTATCGTGTTAAATGTGCGTTTCGGGAAACGCACCGTTTACATGTTTCACTTCACCTTGAAAGCGAATCAACTCATGATAAGCCAGCCCAGTCCACGGGTGAGATCAAGCAGACCATTTTCGACGACTGGAGCAGACTTCGCAAGGCCAGTATCAAGGCACATATGGGAAGAGGTAGAATTCAAACAAGCAAAGCCGTCTTCATATGCCCTATCCACACGAGCCATCCAACTGGAAGTCGGGTTTGACCTCTCAACCAATGCCTTCCTCGCAGCATTCAAAAGATTCACCGGAAGAATTATATAGTGACTGTGGCACTAATTTTTTTTGAGGCAACCGAAAGCTATCGGAAGAACACGAATCTTCTTTAAACAGAGTGAGTTCGGACATGCGTGCAGCACTAACGCGTCAAAAAGTTAACTGGAACTTCATACTACCTGCATTATCCCATTTCGGGGTACTTTTGGTAAGCTGAAGTGCAATCCATGAAACATCATCTGAAAAGAATCATGAAAAACGTGAACCTCACATTTGAAGAATTAACCACCACTCTAGTACAAATCGAAGCTTGTCTCAATAGTCGCCCCTCTGCCCTCTCAGCGAAGACCCCAACGATTGCACTGCACTTGCTCCTGGACATTTTTTGGTTGGAGATGTTCTCTTAGTTCCTCAGAACGAAATATCTAATTACAAACCTATTGCGAAGCTAACGTGTATACCAAAACTATTCGAATCTATTATTTATTCTGCTATCGCCCCTATTGGTAAAAGGCTTATCTCAACTAATCAACATGGCAGCTCGTTCTACTACTACTAATCTACTTGAGTTCTCTTCTCACACAGTTCGAGGCTTTGTTACCGGCTGCCAAGCCGACTGTATTTACACTGACTTCAGTAAGGCTTTTGACAAGCTCTCCCCCTCTATTATAGTTCTCAAATTGAAAAAAATTGGCTTTCCGCCTGCCCTTGTGGTATGGTTCCAGCCGTACTTAGCCGACAGAACTTACCAGGTTCTATTCCGCGAGGCCAAGTCCAGAAACATTGAAGCGTCCTTTGGTGTCCTGCAAGGCAGTCATCTCGGTCCTCTTCTTTTTATTCTATCAATTGATGACATTGCTGCCTTGTAAAACAACTGTAAAATCCTTATTGACGCTGATGACATTAAGCTCTACAGTCACATAAGAAGTATTGAGGATTGCAAACTTTTGCAAGCTAACCTCTTTTCTTGGTGCTCGAAAAACAACCTGGTACTTAATATTAGTAAGTGTGAGGTCATGACTTTTTGCAGGAAACGTGGTCCGCTAATTTATGGCTATACTGTCCTTAACAACATAGTCTCCCGCGTTAACTCTAGGATCGATCTGGGGGTCAGGTTTGAAAATAAGATAGATTTCGCCACCCACATCAATTTTCTCCAAGGGGACTTCAGTCCTGGGATTTATAAAAAGGTGGTCGAAGGAATTCAACAATAACCTCATCACAAAGCATTTGTACATTTCTTTAGTTAGGCCTCGAATACGTCTCCCAGTTATGATCTCCTCAATACTCCTCCCAAGTTGGAAGAGCCGAATCGGTTCAAAGGAAGTGTGTCCGTTTCGTACTCAGTCATCTCCTTTGGGATGACCCACTTTTTCTTCCGCCTCATGAAAACAGGCTTACCTTTTTCTTTGGATATCAAATCAAAGAATATGACAAGTGGAATACTATTAGCTGTGAGGCGCCATTCCAAATTCAAAATGACAGCAAACACAAAATGGTGGATTACCTTTCTATTTACAAGCCCCTCGGTATGGGTATGAAAGGGTGTGACAAGTAGCATTCTATTATCTGTGCCGTGTCATTCCAAATTAAAAATGGCGGCCAATACAAAATGGTGGTTTACCTGTTTTTTTACAACGCCCTCGGTTTGGGTATCAAATGAAAGTGTAGTATAGTACAGTAAGTTGTGTGAAGTGATTTTAAATCAAATATGGCGGTCACCACAAAATGGCGGAAGATATATAATAAAATAGAATAGAATAGAATAGAAAATAAAAATATAGTTTAAAAACACTAAAAAATACGCTTTTATTTTAAAATGAAGTAAAAAGTAAAAAATAATTTTGAATGCAGAGTTTTTATTGCTCCAGCCAGTATATGGAAACAACATACATTTCGAAATGTAAAAAAGCGTGTGGCGCCAACCAAAAGTTCCAGTGTTGCAACGCACGCGGGTTTTTGTTAAGTTATTGCACATTAGTGGTAGAATTTGAGAACTCTAATCTGGAAATGTGGAAAACATTATTTTGAGAAGAGATTTCTTTAAAGGAAGACTTCGTATTTGATAACAATAATTCTTACAACCTTAAAAAAATACGCCTGCAATTTAGATAAATTTTGTGCGGATTTTAAGTTTTATCTTTTTTTGAATGTACATAATATAAAAGTACTTAACACATTTAAACTCCTCGTTAAACTTGCTTTTAACAATCCAAAATAAAATTATATTTAATAAAAAAAAACATAACAAATAATCCGGTTGCCCGCAAACCTTTGTTTTTTATTAAATTGTTTTCTTCTTCTAATGTTAATATTTCTTTTTCTCAAAAATTTTGAGTCTTATTATACGATTACTAACACGATTCTAGATTTTTTCCTACCATTTTTTTTTGTTTGTTTAATTCTGTTGAATAGCTAAAATGTTTTTTTTGTATGTATAATACTTGAAAATTTGTGATAGACTAGAGGTAAAAACGTTTTTTTTCTTTGTTTTTTTTTTTGTAAGAAGTTATAATAGTTAATAACAATAAAAAATACTTTTTTTTTGCATTTTTCTTCTTCTTCGTTTCTTCTTGTAAAAATCTAAACAAAATCTATTCATCAAGAACGCGTTTTTTTTGGTCCGATATATTTAAAATAAAAAATTTCAATAAGATAAAATTATATTATTAGTTTTTTTTATTTTAGGATAGAAATTTTTAATTTTTAAATGGATTTTATTATCTTGTTTTCTTATTTAAGAAAAAGTGGTAAAGTGTGGTCCTTTTTTTATGTAAAGAGTATATAAGAGTATGAAATTGTTTTGAACGAACAAAATAATTAGTCCGGGGGAATTAGCTTTGAATGCTCTTTTAAATAGAGGCAAAATTTGAAAATGGCTGAAAATTGGTACACAGTTTCCTTGTGACATTTTAAGAAAATAATTTCGGAATGAAAAAAAACATGGCTGCCGGAGATATCGCATTTTTTCCGAGTTTTCCATGTATCCCAGTTTCTATAGGTCATACAACCCCGTGCAAGGATCCAAAATGTTGACATTTAAATTCTCTACAACTTTAGTTTTAACAAAAAAGTTGACCCGATTAACCCTTTGAAAGTTATTTAAGGTCAAAGTTTTCGAAAATCACTTTTTGGCCAAAATTTCACTCAAAAACTTATATTTTCGAAATATTTTTTTGATCAGTCACTACGAAACGTTATTGCCTACAAAAAATCCTGTTGGCATTGAGTTGTTCAAAGGTCAGAGTTTGCAAAAATCACTTTTTGGCCAAAAAATCACGCAAAAAATGTTTTTTTTTCTTCGAAAATTGTAGTTTGTAGGCAAAACATTTTTTTCTTCTGCTTATACCAAACATTATTGACTGCAAAATACAATTTTCGAAAAAAAAAAACAGTTTTTGAGTGATTTTTTGGCCAAAAAGTGATTTTTGAATAACTTCAAAAGGGTTGTTTTCGAAAAAGTGACCACAGGGGCCCGTTTTTATAATACGCTTTTTCGTAAAATCGATTTTATAATTTTCATTTTTCAATTTTGTTGTCCTTGTAATACGAAAATTTAACGAATTTTCGTAAATTAACAAACGGTGCTTTACGCCACCTACATATAACGTCAAAATCAATTTCAGTTGGAGTTAACCAACACTTGGGTTTTTAAGAGCATGGAAGGCATGGAAATTAAAGAATCTAATCGTTCCAAAAAAAGAATTAGAAAGGAACCGGCAAACACAGAATAAAAAATATTTTAGTAGAGTTGATGGAAATTAACAATAACTTAGCACGAGGGACTCTATCCCAAGGTAACAATGGGAAACAAAAAGTTAGAGCTACTTGGGACAGCTTGACAAAAAAAATTAAATAGTGCGGTCCCACCTGCTAAAACAATTACAGAGTGGAAATAAGATATTATTATCAAAACAAGAAGAATCGGTGATTGAATCGGCTGGGTTTACGGCAATTGTGACTGGTTTACAAAATGTGCAAACATTCGGTGTTTCTCGAGAAAATGTAGACCATAGTATAGATGCCTGCTTTTTTTATGTGGGAAAACCAAGCTTAGGAATCATCCTTTGTACTACCCTACTAGTCTGTCATGTCGTTCAGGTCATGGTTCAGTGTCTAGTAGCAAGCTTGGTTTGAAAGATAGAAAAGAAAATGATAGGATTAGGGGGGGTCGGGGGGGGGGGGGGTGTGCTGGAGCATGTGGCGATGAACCTTACATTTGAACTCTTGGGTGTTGTACGAGTTCGTGAAAACTGACTGTGGAAGATTATTCCACAGTCGAGTTGTTCTATTCATAAACGAACTTGCAAGAATTGTTGGAAGTAACTGATGATGGCAGTTGTAAGGAAAATAAAAGCCTATCATATAGTTTACATAACATTAGACAAGACAGCTGCAATAAATTTATCAGCGGCCTAGAAAAAATCCAGTCGATTACCAAAAGTAATTGCTCCAATTGAAAGTACATCTCTTATAAGAGAAGAGTTGATCAAGCAACAAATATTTCACAAGAAATTGTTGGAGAAATTGGAAGAAAAAAATAGAATAGATAAATATAAAGTCAGAATATCAAAAGAAAAGTTGGAAGAATAGAAGCGCTTTAAATCAGAACTTTTGAGTAAATTAGAGGAAGCAAATTTAACGGCAAAAGAGCAGATGAAAATGGCTAAAGAGGAGAGTACTGAGGCCATGAAATATCGAAAAAGAAAAATTGAACTTAGGATGATTGAAATTAATACGGCGCTTGGCACTTTAGGGGCTGTGCCAAAATACAATTCAAATGTCAATTTGTATGAAAAACGCATTTCGATTTTACATTTCAATTTTCGGAGGTTTGTGTCTTTGAAAATGTAAGGAAATTTTTGAATTGTAGGGAAATTTTATGCAAACATTCGTTTGGCAGTTTGTTGTAATTCAATTTTATTGTGAAAGATAAAATTCTAAATGATCACAAGGCTGTTGGTATACTAGTTATGCAAATGTGTAAGGCATTTAACCCTGAAATGAGTGAAATCTATGGCCCGATATGGAATCTTGAACTTCTGGGCATATTAGTTGAATCCATTTCCAATTATTGGAAATAAATATGTGTAATTCTTGCAATTTTCAGTGCACGATTCTCGTCACCGTCAATACATTAAGGGCTGATCCTCCTACACGGTAGGACGTTGCAGCAGACGTACACCAAAATAATAAAATTAACACTAAGTTTCTTAAAAAAATTGAGTCATTTTTTTCAAAGCTTTATAAATATGTACATAACTGCTACTTGCATTCTACCCGTACTGGATAGATGCTCATGAAGCTCTTCCGTTTCAATTACTTTAAAACATAAAACGGCGTGGCCGAAGGCTGCTTTAAAATAAATTATTAAAAAAATTATTATACAAATTGAAAATGTTGTTGTCATCCATATTTTCAAATAATAATATCAATTGTCAACTGAAATGCGAGAAATGTATTTTGGCACACTTTGTAATTTCGAAGTGTCCATGGTGAAAGTAGCAAATTCGGAATTGTATTTTGGTTGAAATGAGTTTTCCATACAAATTGACATTTGAATTTCTATTTTGGCACAGACCCTTAAACTTCATTAGCAGAGTTTTTCTTTTAAATATTTTTCTTTTTTGTGGAAAGCCCTATGAATGTGGCATTAGGTTTTGCGATACACGATTCATATGAATAAGCAGTTATTTTCATAAATAAATATTATATTAACATATTTCTTATATTATTCCGAATTTTTTCCTCTTCTTTTTGATGGCAGGTTTTTCTAAGTACTGAATATTCCCTTGTAAAACCTCTTCTGCAGTTTGTGTACTTCTAGTTAGTGCATCTGCCATTAATCTGTCGGCATCTATACATATTGGACTCTGATTTTTTTTGCTATATTGTGCAAGGTTGCACAAACGTTGGCAATTTTCCCTAATTTTTTCGGGGCAGACCTCGGAGTTCTTTCTTCCAATAAGATTCGCCACACACCTAATAAAATTTCTCTGGAACTATTTTGACACAGAGTTTCCATACATAGGTCACCTTTATGGCCCATTTTACACGATGAAACACGAAACAGAAAGTTTCGCTCAGGCGCCTATTGCGAGTGTCGATACCTAATTAACAAGCGACATTTATCGATTATCGACTGCCAATTATTTAGTTTGATATTGCGAATGTCGATTATAATTGAAAATTGTCGATTTGACAGTCGACTTTTATCGATTGCTTTTTTCCTCACGACAAAATTTGCTAGGAATTTGAACAACAAAAAATTGCTCAAAATAATTTTTTAAATCAAGTAGTCCAAATGTTTGTCGATTGGGTTACACAATGCCAAAAAGAAAATTAATCGACACAATCGACTATAGACGATTCGATCGTTAATCGACACTCGCAATAGGAGCCTCAGTTTGATGGGAGACGTGAGAGGGCTTGAGCGAACACGTGTTCCCTTAAGGCCTTTCTCACCTCTTCCCTTCAAACCAAGCGAAACTTTTTGTTTGGTGTTTCATCGGGTAAAATGGGCCTATAAAGACCTATGCATCTTTCGACAATGCTTCTTGCCGATCCACGAATCAGGTTAAAGTTATGTTCTGAATAGTCGACTTCGTGGACTTCGATAAGCAGTTAACAGCCACGGTTTTATTGGGTAAACTACTATTTCACCTATTTCAGTAATGTTCAATGAGTATTTACCTTTGGAAATATTTAATTTACTATACCTAAAAGCCAGCAATTTCAATTTTGTTTACATAAACTCTCATAAAATAATCTATCCCGAGATTCTTCCCAAACGAAGGTGTCGTGGGCTGCTCCTCCGTACCGTGCATTTATTCCATTTATTTCCATTTCATGGCTGCAAATCTAAACAGAGGACATGTAGTACATTTTTTGTTTTGGATGACGAAAAAATATACATACAATCATAGCATTCAAACTATGTTTATGTTTCCGTGAATAATACATATGCTTGTTAAGTTTTGGCTTCAGTAAGAATAGATGGCTAGTTACACGTAAAATATATTAGAAACATAGAATAAATTGTGTTAAGAGAAATACCTCCAAGTATTTTGAATAAAACCAGGGTACTTTCAGTAATGCAGTTTACGCATATTTGCGTTTGCATTAATTTCATCAAAGCAAGCATGCGTTTGCACCGAGTTCATACATACAAACATGCGAAGCAAATGTGCGCAAGCTTTGCATGTTTTTCGATAGCCCTGCGAATAATTAATAATTTTCAAAGCAGAAAAGTAGGTACTTTGATATTAAATGTATTGGTTAACAACAAAAAGTCGATGGGGCGAGTATTGATAGCGTGCGGTAAATATATTGAACGAATTCCAAAAATGACAATTAATCAGCGAACATTTAACTATGACGACACTAGTTCACTAATGAATATTTGCGGGCATGCGCAAATGATTTTTGCACAAGTGGATGCGGGTCCTACTTGCGCATTTTGTGCATGCAAGTATGCATTACTGATTTCGAGTATCAATTTCATAAAAATCTAAATGTGGAACACCGCTGAATAGTTCTTGTAACATAATTGAAACTATACTTTTTGATAATGGACAAGTAAAATCATTTTCCGCCGTATTTTGGTACCTACCAGAAGATAGAACAATTAAAGTAGCAGCTAGTCTTAGTACAGGTGGGATGTATATATGTTATTCGTTGACCAGAAGAAAGATGTATTTTTTCTAGTACGAACAGAAAAGCCTCTTTCGATAATCGAAAGCGCTGAACAAAACTAAAAACTTATTTATTAAAGTTATTTTATTTTTCGTTTTACGAAATTCAAGTTTGCGAATAAGTGTATTACAAAAACGGGCCCCAGGACTTTTTGTAGGCAATAACGAAATTCGAAAACGATCAGTTTTAGAGTGAAATTTCGGCCAAACAGTGATTTTCGAAAACTTTGACCTTAAATAACTTTCAAAGGGTTTATCGGGTCAACTTTTTTGTAAGAACTAAATTTGTGGAGAATTGCCAAAGTCCTGTTGGCATTTTTTTTTCGAATACTTAGCCCTTTCGAGGTTATTCAAGGTTAAAGTTTGCAAAAATCATTTTTTGGCCAAAAATTCACTCAAAAACTGTTTACACCAAACATTATTGCCTACAAAATACAATTTACGAAAAAAAAAAACAGTTTTTGAGTGATTTTTTGACCAAAAAGTGATTTTTGTATAACTTCAAAAAGGTTGTTTTCGAAAAAATTACAACAGGACTTTTTGTAGGCATAACGTTTATTTATCAAAAAAAAAAAATCGAAAATATCAGTTTTTTAGTGAAATTTTGGCCAAAAAGTGGTTTTCGAAAACTTTGACCTTGAATAACTTTCAAAGGGTTAATCGGGTCAACTTTTTTGTAAGAACTAAATTTGTGAACAATTTGAAAGTCAGCATTTTGGACTCCTGGGGGGGGGGGGGGGGTGGGGTGGGGGTTGTATGACCTATAGATACCGAGATACATGAAAACTCGCGAAAAACGCTATATCTCCGGCGGCCATGTTTTTTTATGGATTCCGAAATTGTTTTCTTAGAATGTCACAAGAAAGCTGTGTATCAATTTTTAACCATTTTGGAGTTATGTCTCCTTTCGTGCGTTTTTTTTGCTAATTTCCCCGGACTAAATGCTTATTTGGAAATAAATACAAGATTTTGTTTTTGTTTGTTGTAATATTTTTTTCCCCTATAGATAAATTGTGATTTCTTTTTTTTGTTTGTTTAAACTGTTCTATTACTTACATTTCTATTTCAAATATATTCATTCAGAAAATACTGTTTTTTTTAGATATTTATTATTTTTGAGTGTGTGTTTTCTTCAACATCTATTACTTTTTTTAATAGTTTCTTCTTAAGGGATGTTTTTCCACCCAAAAAATTAAAAATATTTTTCTTGAATAATTTTTTTTGAAAATTTGTTGCAGTTCAATATTTTTTTTTTGTTTAAATCCATTTAGTATATTATGTATTTATTATAATTATTATATTTGTTTTTTTTTTTTGTTATTTTTGAGTTGAAGCAAATAAAAAATAAATTTTGGGTTTTTGTTTTTCGGTTTTAGCTTTATAAATAACTATCGATTTTATTTTTGATAATATTTAAACAGTTTTTGCTTTGGTTTTATCTTCTTTCATTTTCCAAACAATTTAATATATTTTTATTTTTTAACAAAAAAAAAGTCTGCTAAAAAGTTATTATTAAATAGCAGGTAGGTATTTGTTGATAATATAAATAATTGTTGTTTTTGTTTTTACTTGTTTTTTTGTTTAATAATTAATATAATAATTTCTAATAGATTTTTGTTTTGAAATTTGCTTCTTCAATTGTTTTTTTGTTTTTATTTTTTTATTTTTGAGACCAGCCCAAAATATATATATATATATATATATGTATGTATGAAAAGGGTTTTTGTTGTTTTAAATTTATTTTTCTTGTTAAGTTGTTATTCTTAAAAATCTATTTTTTATCCTTTTTTCTTTTTAGTTTCATTTCTTTTGTTTTATAATTTTTTTAATTAAATTTTTTCTTAATTTCTAATATTTTAAACACAAAATATTTCTAAGTTTTCCAGTCGTTTTTTTGTTGATTGCGTTTAAAAAAAAACCAAATAAATTGATTTGCTTTAATGACGTAGTGTACCTGAAATTATAAAAGAGTGAATTAATTATTATTAATTATATTTTAAAAATCAATCAGATTGTATTGATATTTTTTTAAGAAATTGAAATCGGAGTTATTTGTTTGCACATATAGATTATGTGAAAGAAAATTATACAATTAAACCAATTGAACGATAAGCATTTCCAGTAATAGCTTACAAGTGCATACATTTATATTTTGTATCAGGTTTTACAATGAATATTTTATTATGAATATGAAATTTTTTTCTCAACATCGATCGAGACGATGTTATCTGAAATAGTATTGGGTGTACTGTACAGTTAAAAATTATGGTAAAAAATTTACTCCCTTGAAGAATAAAATAATTCCCCGAGTAAAAATGAAAGATGGCCTTACAACGGGCGAACACCGGCCATGTTTGAAAAACAGTCCTAGGACATGTACCGGGCAACAGAAGGATGTTTGTCGAACTGTACGGCCGTATTTTTATGATCTTTGGGTGCAGGTATACACGTTCATACCAAGAGTAATACGACATTTTTGAAGTGGGACTTTCCAAAATTGAGCAGTCAGTACAATTTACCGTCGTTTAATATACATATGTACTACCTAGTATAAATCCTGCTCAATTCTTACCATATGGAATCTGTTAATCAAAAAGCTCACAGAGCTATTGTAACTATGCATATGTATGTAGGTTCTAAAACGAGTTTCACAATTTCAGATACAGACCTATTTTGATTAAATAACATTTCAAACTACGCAAATAGCTACAATTTAAAATTTTTGTGGCATTTTGTCAAGTTTTTCTTTCGTTAAAAATAAAGACAGTAATATTTATGAAGAACATTTCCTGAACTGAAATAATCCAAACTCATAGAGCTCTTGAGGGGGGATGTCCCTCATTTCCCCCGATGAATCCGCCACTGGCTTAATGTACTCTTTATGGTCACCAAGATAAATGCCCGTTTTCTTCGTCCTACAGAATTTTTAAAGCCTCAATTTTGTTCCGTTTGGACTATTCCGTTCGTGTCTCTATCGAACTGTATTTGGAAAAGTAGAAATATATACCAATAACAACAATTAAATAGCATCGAAATGTTATTTTTCTAAAAATTAAGGTATATTTTTTAATATTTTCAAGTATTTTCCGAATAAATCGTTCATAAATCTATTTTCCGATTTTTCTTGTTTTAGATTTGACAATTGTCAAAAGAAAAAGAAGAGGAAATTTGCTGCTCTGTCTGCTCCTGCAAATTTGGTGGAGCAGAAAAAGTGAGAATTCTCAACCCAGAGCAGGCTCAAAGAACATAGGGCAAAGCAAATGAGAGCAGAAAAGATCTGCCAAAAAGTCTCAAAGAACGCAAATTGCTGGACCAGTCATCGAACATGGTAATAGAATCTTCGAAAATTTTTTAATGAGAAGTATTCGAAATAACCGATTTCACTTGGACAGTATACTAGACTTTACAGGGAATGGATTGCGTTACCGAGCTATGTTGACTGAAATTGATGCTATGGATGTGGACACCGTTTATTTTGAAGAGGCGGCGCTATCTGCTACACAGCTCGTGAGATAATGGTTAAAAAATATGCTCTAACACTACTAGACTTTTTTCTTTGGGGCTACGATAAAGATAAAGTTTACACCATTGTTTCTCAACCTAATATACCATTATATTTTAATAAATAATGTATTTGAAGTTATTATCAAGTGTTACCATAGACTAACAACTGTATAAAATCCAAGAATTTAGCTAAGAGATTCCAGGTAAAGGTCGAGCCACACACATATCCGTGATGTGACCGCGACTTTAGTGCAATACCGGAGCATCCGCTGAAAATAAATATCGGCACAATGTAATCCCACGAAAGCAAATTGGGAAAGGCGTGTCATGATCCCACCCATCAGACCCAGTGGCGCACCGACGTTCTCAGTACCCTTCATGCGTCCGTAAAAACCGCGTTTCTAAAATATTCGTAGAATTTAGTTTCAATTACTGAAGAGTCCCCAAAGGCGACAGTCGGGAATATAAGAAATATCGCGGAATTAGCCTTTTTCTGATCGTCGGCAAAGTATTTACGAAAATCATACAATCGAGGCTACAGAAACATCGAGAGCAAACGAGCCGGAAAGAACAAGCGGGATTTAGACCACATCGAGAATGCATTGATTAAATATTCGCACTCCGTCAGCTAATGGAAGTAAGAATTCGTTGCGGCAAACGAACTGTCGTCGTTTTTATCGATTTCAAATCCGCTTTCGATTACATCGATTGGAACATCTTCTGCAGAGTCTTGGAAACCGAACACGTGCCATTGAGAATCATCCAACTTCTTCAAGCGTCGTACGATGGCTCAACTAGCAGCGTTCGTGTTCGAAGTGACTTATCCGAGTAGTTCGCGATTCAAACGGGTGTCCGACAGGGAGACGTCGCTTCGTCACTTCTCTTCAATGTTGTGATCGACGCGATTATGCGTGAAGCATTCGATGGACGACTCGGAGTTCGAAACGACGACAACAAGCTCGTAACCGATTTAATGTTCGCCGACGATAGCGCCATTTTCGCCGACACGGATGCCGAAGCAACGGATATCTTATACGACATTTCCCGCATCGCCTAGTCATACGAGTTAAAAATCAATAAGGAACAGACCAAAGTGCTCACAACGGACGGATCGAGGGCCAGTGTTCATCTTGATGGAACCCAAATCGAACAGGTTCCGAGGTTCAAATATTTGGGAGGTTGAAGAAACGAAAGTAACATCGACGTCCGATGTTCACAGCCGCATCGGCGAGGTAACAGCAACCTTCGCCTCGCTCAAATGGTGCATATAGAAACAAACAAATATTTCCATTAAAACAAAAGTACGCCTTTACCGAACGTCTTCTTTATGGATCTGAAACGTGGACACTGCTTAAACTGGACGTTAAGAAGCTCGAGGTCTTCCAAATGCGATGCTTGAGGCAGATCCTCGATGTCTCACTACGCGATTGCCTTCGAAGCGAGACAGTCAGACAAAGATATGATCAGCAGACACTTATCGAAGAAGAAATGCAATAACGTCGACTAGGTGATTTGGACATGTTTGCCGAATGGATGATGACCGCTTGCTACGTAAACTTCTCTGGCGAGACCGTCCCGCAGGTTGGAGAATCCAGCGATCGGCACCGAAGAAAACCTGGCTAAAGAATGTCGAGGGTGACCTAAAGAACCAACGGTTATCAGTTACCGAGGCTCGAGACGTCGCCAAAAACCGGCAACAATGGAAACGAATCGTGAATAGAGTTCGAGAACCAGCGGCACCGACAGCAGCGTATCTGTTGCGGGGACGTCCCGCTCGGGCCGCCAGCTAACGGATCAATGAAGAAGAAGAATATAGGTGGCTTCTTTAGTGCTTTAAACATATGTATGTTCTTCACTACTTACTATCTAACTCACTACTATCTATTCGGTCTAGACTTTATAAATTTGGTCGAGTGAGGTATGAATAATCGCATTGCCGCCCATAGGATTTTGGTAATACCGAGAGCGTCAGAGTTTGCATTGGTAAGTTTCAGTCAGTGGCTTGGAAGAAGCGAATAATCGCAACCGGTTCGGGAAATGTGTTGGTTGGGTCCGAATCTGACTCTGTCTAGGTACGATGCGAGTTGCCAAAGGGAGAGTCTGCTTCGAGGTTTTTAATTAAAGCTCATGATCTCATTTATATCAGTTAGAGGTGGACATTTGGCAGATTATTGCGTTCCATTATTAACCACAGAGTTTAAATGACACCTGTGATTGAAAGCGCCCGTCATCTTACTAGGTCCTTCAATTACTTCAGCAACCAAATATATGTCTTCATTGAAAAATACAAATAACATCAAACTAACGGGCAATAATTCAACTTTTTCCATAAAATAAAATGCCTATTACTCAAAAACTTATGTTATCTCGCCAATTTTGCGCAATTTACAACAATTCTACAAGAAATTCCCTAACGCCTCCCAATGGGCACATCGCAATTTCTCATGTTTAACATGACACACACAGCAAAGGAAAAATTTATTCAGAATGTGACGACTACACTTTGACATGTTACCAAGGACACGGAAAAGGACTTTTTGTTAGAGGAAAGGCGAAACACTGCTTAAAAATTTATTACATCCTTAGACGAAAAGGTCAATGGCCGGAATATATAAAGATGCTATGAAAACAGGAAAAAAAGGAGACCACTCACACAAAGGCAATCGAAATCATATATTAGCTAGAATAGAAAGAGAGCAGAAGACTGTATGTAGTCGGTTATGGGGTGTTGGAGGAGGGTTGTTTTGCCCCGATAAAGCAGAATTTATTGCTCACGTGCTAAAACTACTTAAAAGCTTCATTTGATGTAAAACAATGTGCAGAAGGACTCCTAATTGCGAAAAGGACCGAGGAGCAAAACAATAAAAACGAGAACCTACATGGGGACTAGCACCGGCAATACTAAGGGCGAGCTGAAAGCGCACACAAACAATGAACGTTACATGGGATTACACTCATACCAAAGCAAGCGACAGGTATACCTCGAAGCACCTGTTTAATTAAAATTAAATCCGTGCAAGTGCCTATTACCATCTAGCCCGTTCTGCAGCAAAGGGCTTTGTCGCTGGTGGATGATGCGATAGTTAAGCGCGCGATTTCATTAAACCAAACCGTGCTCTCTCTCTCACCTTTTGTTGTGTCGAAGCTCTCCATTTAGTCCAAACAATTAAGGAAGTGTGGCATGTGGCAATGTCGTGCAAAAAATACAGATTTCTATTTTTTCATACACATTATATTTTTCATTCTCATACACATTTTGTTCATGGCTTTAATCTTTCGTGTGTGCAAGGAATAACATTTCTGTAACAAGTGCCACGTATGCTATAATGTACTGGGATATAAATGTTACAATAGAAGAACAAATGTGGCACTTACCTGTATGACATACTGCTAGCACTTCAACAGGAAGTGAACCTCTTCTTCGTGTTAACAAAGATTCAATATCAGACTTTTGTCGATCAGTACGTTTGAAGCGATACCATGCATGGGAAGTTGTGGCACCGCTACTACTGCTACTTGGCTCTGGTTCAGCTAAAATTGGGCTAAGAATTTCAGCTCCACCGGAAGAACGTCGTCTTAAGATTTTTTTACGTCCGCGCGTTTTACCATTGCAATTTGTGCGGTTTGTTGAAGACATATGATCACATGGTACTGAGCCGCGACGTTGAAATGTTGTCGTCGGTGGTGGTCCTAGTAAAAAATTTTCAAATTGCTTTTCATGAGATGCTGGAAGAAGAATAAAATAGAAAAATTGTTACAAAATGTCTACAATTTCAGAGAAATCTAAAATTACAAATCTACCACCACTAAATTTTACTTTTTGCTGAATATAAAATTCCTTTCATTATGCTGAACTACAGCAGCTGTAGGCTCATTGCCAATATGGATTTGGTCTAACATTGTTAATAATAAAAATTGTTACACAGTCGGGCTACAAATGTTCAACACTAGAAACGGCTTAAAATCCTGTGCTTTTTTTTATCTTCTATCAAATAAAATTTATTGTATCGTACTACTGTTGATGGAGGCGGCGTTATAAACCCTTTCAAGCTGGACTGCCACCCGCGGACTCAGCGTTAACCCAGTAAAAACGGAACTGGTCCTCTTCACAAGGTCCCTAAGATCCCTCCGTTAACACCCTTAACAATGTTAGGCTCAGATTTAGCAACAGTCCCAAATACCTGGGAGTAATCCTGGACAAGAAACTCCTCTGGAATGAAAACACAGAAGAGCCCACTAAGAAAGTGAACATAGCGCTTTTCGCCTGCAAAAAACTTCATTGGGAAGAAATGGGGCTTCTCCCCTAACAAAGTACGACGGATCTACACGTCCGCGTCCGCCCAATTCTCTTTTACGGAGTCTTAGTATGGTGGCCAACCCTGAGTAAATCGACCGTGCTAAACAAAACACAGAAAGTACAAAGATGTGTGGAGTTTTGTATAACAGGTGCACTTCGATCCACACTTACAGGCACCCTAAATGTTATGTTACTCCTCTCGCCTTTGAATCTTGTGGCTAGGGAAAGCGCAACCATCGCAGCCCTTAGAATAAAAGAATCTGGTTTTTGGGCCGGACTCAGTGGAGGACACACCAAGGTGCTGAACTCTGTTACCATCCCCACAAAAACGGAATTCTGCACACCCGAGATTAACTTCACGAGGAACTACAGAGTGCATATCCCTTCACGTCGTGAATGGAGAAATAGACCACACCGTTTTCAGGGTGCCGCAAACTAATTTACTGATGCCTCTGTCTAAACTCAAAGATCGAGTAGGAGGAGGAGTCTTTTCCCCAGAGCTTGGGATTGAAGTTTCTTTTGGTACCCGATCAGTGTAGTGTATATCAAGGGGAGGTTCTAGCTTAGGCCCGTTAGGTCTTGAGACCTACGATTTCTGCAGAAGCTGTAAGAACCCGGACGAGGAGGAAAATGTGCTACATCTCCTCTGTCACTGCCAAGCCCTTAGCAGAAGGAGGCTAACCACTTTTGGTGAGCCCTTTCTAAGCACGCTTGAGGAGATCTCGAAGATTGGGATCCTGCAATTTAGAAGATTCATTACTTGCTCGATATGGTTTAGCGAAGAAACTACACTTGAACATTAGGTTTAAAGTGAGATCATTATGGCATCACAATGGGCCTATTCCCTATGAGCTCAAACCAACAGCTCAGCCATATCTAACCTAACCTAACCTAATTCCCTTGATTTTCAAAAATTTAAAGTAGGTGGTTTTAAGTTATCTCATGCTGTCAGACGTGGACGGCCGCTGCTATTCATAAATAACATTGAAGCAAGCAATGCAGTCTAAGCTAAAGTCAGCTATACATAAGTCTTTAGATGAACATTTTTTATATGAGAATTTAGGCGTAGCAGTCAACCTTTAAGGTCGATCCGCACCATACTTTGCTGTCGATCCGCACTTAAACGTCACGCCAACGTTACGTGAATTTTGCCGTTCAGTTTTCCGTATTGCTAATTTTAATTTAATAAAATTTAATGATAAAAAGTTAGCAACGATGCATTCATTTGAATGAGGAAGAAGAAAATTTGCAACATATCATACAGCTCCTTATGTCGCCGAACTTTTTTAAACAATTTTTCATCATCCATGATAAATTAGTTTAATAAAAAAAGGATAAATATTTGAAAAATTCGAAATGCTTTCGTTACTACGTTCACATTCACACAGAATAGATCAGTCACGTCAAGCTGTTACATTGACGGTCCGTGACGTTGCCCATATATCTGAACGCGTAGTGTAAAACTCATTGAAGAATATTTTGAGATATTTTGTCGCCGTTCAGTGACTTGACGATAACGTTCCGTAAAGTGCGAATCAACCTTTAACTACCTTTCCGTCACGTAGGATTGAAAGATCACAGACCGAGTTGAAAGATGCAAGGTGTAAAGTGACGTGGGGAATTATCCCTACCGCTCCAAGCAAATAGAGGATTAAGCAGTGGCGGATCCAGGGGGGGGGGGGTAATGACGGGCATTAGTTCTGAAGAAATGCCTCCCAATTTTTAAATTGTAGCTGTGTGCTTAGTTTGAAATGTTATCTAAACAAAATAAGTCTGTACCTGAACTTGTTGAATTTTGAAAAACCCAGCTTAATAGAAAACTCATATGGGCACCATACTCATATTCATATGGTCACTCATCCACCCTTAGGAAGTTCGCCATGGCTCTAGACAACCTCGATTACACTACACCTACGTGGACTTTGGAGAAAGGTTTCAATACCATCATTCCGGCCAGAGATGACGGTGTCGAGAGTCGGTGTTATCCCGACATATAATGTTCACCAGGGGTGGCAAACCCAAATGGTATTGAGGGCCGCGGTGATTCAAATTAAATTAAATGCAATTTAGGAGAGAGTTCCAAAGTTGTGCTGCGAAGACAAAGAAAGAATGATGACCAATTAACTTGCAGAAACGCGAAATTATTAAATTATTATTTCTGAAGAAGTGTGAAAGCTGTATAAGCCGGTTTGCGCCCCTGTAGGATACCGTGAAACAGTCGTAGAAGCCTTTATTAACGATAGTCACTAAAGGCTCCATTACATTGACCGAATTTGCAAACTACCAGCCGGCGAATTTAGAAGCCGGCGAGTCAGGTAGTACAGTAGTGACGATGACACTATTATATTTATTTTTTATTTATTTCCACTAGCTCAGTAGCTAACTAGCTACTGCGAAGTAATTCCGTAATCAATGAAACCAAGATACTAGCAGCTAATTCACTAGCAACTATATGATGACACATGGCTAGTTTTCTTGCTAAGAAGCCCACACGCCAATTTCGTTTTTATTTTATACGGTTAAATAAAAACACAATAATTTATTATCTTTGGATAATATTAATTAATTTTTATTAGAACATGGATTGAACTCTTCGGAGTCAATCTTTACTTTCTAACAGTGGTCTTAAGACTGAATTATTACATTTAATTTTGTAACGATCAACCGAAATATCGCTGCTTACAAACACAAAGAATCAAAATATACATTTTTGTGGTATAAGCAATAATTCTGCATTTATAAAATATTTCAAGAAATTGGAAAACGGAAAACCATTTCCGGTAAATTGCTTCGTTTGCAAAATCATATTCAGTTTTTATATGGACTTAAAATATTTAAAGGAAAAACCTTTTCCGGTTAATTGCTTGGTTAGCAATTCAATCATGGGAAAGTTGAAATTAAATTTGATAATTATAATGACATGTTGCATCGTGTCGCGATGCAACTTGATTTTGGTCATCAGTGGAGTTCAAGGACGTAACTCCTCCCTCCTTTGAACGAGGACTACCGTGAGTTATGTTTTTAATTTTTATTCCCAATTTTTTGTGTTTGCAAGTCAACGTTACAGTTAATATGAGTATAATAACAAATATTAGAGAAAAAATACTTCCATATATATAATCATTCTTTTGGTAGGTTAATTCTTTAATTTCTTTAATATTGTCAATTTGATTTATTTGAATGTCATCGAATATTATCTTTCTATTAGAGTTTTTCATATCTTCCATATAATTTGTAACTGCAAAACTATGCTTAAATTCCTTTTGATAATTACTTAAAATATTATTATCAATTTTTATACTACAATTAATAAAGTTAATTAGATAGTTGCCTTGTAATTTAAATTTACGTTCATCACAACTGCTATTAAAGTTTGTGTTGTTTTGGTTTTTAACTAATATTATTCCTCTGTCTATTTCTATAACTTCTGATTCGTTATTAAAAATTTTTAAACAATTTTTCTTAATCAAACAGTTATTACATAGTTTTAAATTTTTCAAGTCTTTATTTGCTTCGTAATTATAAACTCGATCTTCAAATTTTACGATTTCCTGTGGATTAAACATTAGTTCTCTACGGCTTTCGTCGGTTATTGGAATAAGTATTGATTTTTGTAGGGTAATCATATCCTTTGGGATTCTAATTAAAAAAATTACGTTTTCGTTGTTATCAATTGCTGTTCCCAACTTAATATTTTCTAATTTGTAGAAATCTATTTTATATTCTAAAATTTCTTCATTTGTTAATATGTTGCTATGAATAATACCTAATCTCGAAGATGCTATATTGTTTTGAATATGTTCTATGTTATCTTCCAATATCTTTAATTTTAATATAAAGTCTATATAAATTGTTTGTTTGTATAGCATTTTATTAGAATCGTCAATTTCATTGATTGCTTTTAGTATTGTAGACCTATCCTTTTCGATTGTTTCTTTTAGCAACATAAATGTTTCGTTAAAGTTATTATTAATTTTAACTTGAGAATTTAGATTTTGTATTAGGTTATGGTTGTTTGTGTCAACTACATGAAAATGTTGTTCAATTTCGTATCTGTCGGTACTGTCCATAGTACCCCAAAGCCATTTTTGTATTGTTCCAACCAAATTAATTAAACCTCACTTTTGACGATGAGGAATTATTGTTTGAATTTTATTTCTAATGCTATTTACCTGATATAGTAAAGCCACTGATTTTTCTTTTAAGTCTGATTTCTTTATGTTTTCTTCCAAATTGTCTAGTATAGTTAAAATTTCTGCAGTGTTAACGATATGTATAATAGTGTCATAGGTTTTTACTATGTTAACATTTTCTAGTTTTATTTCTGTATATCCAGAATTGCTGACAACTTTTTCAATTATGAGATGACCCTGGATTTTGGTGAACATCAGCAGTAACAGGAATATTACGAACATCCAACTCGCCTGAAAATTTATTTTGTCTTTTAATATTAGATGAATGTATGTTATGTAGGTTACTTTTAACAAATCTAGGTTGTTCTTTATGCCTAACACTTTTATAATTTTTGATATATCCTTCTACTCTATTTTCTATATAGTTCTCTCTACTTGTGTTTCTTTTTTCTATATACCTAGCCTTTTCTTTACAAAGATTTTCATAAATAGTATCTTTATTACATCTTCCCTCTTGAATATTAATGGGTTTCTCTTTTGTAGTTGAATGGTAGCTGTTATTATACCATTCAATTGCTTTACTAATTTTTTCTTTTATGTTCAGTTCTTTATTTTCTATACCAAGGATTCTAATTTTTTCACTTAGTGTATTATGGAAACGTTCTATGTCAGAGTTTCCAGTGTGGTTATTTGATTTAACTAAATGAAATGCTATATTTTCATTCCTCATATAATCTTTAATATTGATACTCTTAAATTCATTATCTGTAATTAACTTCTTTATATTACCTCTTTGTGATTTAAATTCTCTTAGTTTTTCAATAATTGTTTGGTTATTCCTATCTTCAAGGTAATAAGCTGTAGTAAATTTAGAAAACCTATCTATAAATGTTAAAAAGTTAGCTTTTGAATTTGTATAAATATCCATGTGTATAATTTCTTTGATATCTTTAGGGGTTTCAGTAGATTTAAATTTTTGTTTAATCGGATTTCTGTCGTATTTAACGCGATTGCAGATATCGCAATTGTTAATATATTTGTGTATTAAAGTTTTAAGATTGGGGTGATATATGAATTTCTTTAACCCTTCATAGTTCTCGTTTATCCCTGTGTGTCCCGTTTCATATTTATGATATTTTTGAATATATCTATAAGCTTCTTCTTCTGTGTCTATATCTTTGGCATGATATGAACATTTAAAAAATTTTATGGTTTGTATGTTGTCATATAATTGTATAATTTTCTGTTGAAGTTTATTATATTCATGATCACTTAGGTCAGTGAATATACCTATTTTCCCGACTCTGATATATCTTCGTAATATATCAGACAAATTGTTTTCTACATCTTCGGGGTTTATATATATTTTTATATTTTTATGTTTTTTTTCGTGTTCTATTGTTTTATTATTAGTTAATATTATTTGGGTTTTAAAACGATTTACAGCAGTACGTAATATAGGGATATGATTATGTAAATTTTCCTCTTGAGAATGAATTGTATTGTCAATGTCATTATCATTAATATTGTTTTCCATTGACATAATAGATATTTCTTCAGGGATTTCATCTTGTTCAATTATTTGTCTCTCTAGTATTGGCATTTCTCTATTTTGATCAATATTTTGAAATTCACCGTCTTCTCTTTGGAGTATGGGCATTTCTCGATTTTCATTGATATTTTGAAATTCGCTGTCTTGTCTTTGGAGTATGGGCATTTCTCGATTTTCATTGATATTTTGAAATTCGCTGTCTTGTCTTTTATTATATCATTAAGATTAATTGAAGTTCCGCTACCTCCTTGCGTTGATGGATTGTTCTGCTGTGCCATTATGTCAATTAAATGAACTCGGTTTAGATCAAATCTGTTGTAATCTTTCGAGTTCCTTGGCATATATCACACGGTTTCTATTCTTACTACACTTCTCAACACTTCAATTGTTTTATTGTACACTACTGGATTCACTCGGACAAGCACAAAATGAGAATGTTATTTAATTCACATACAAATGTTTACACATCCAATTTTCACTCAATTTAAAACACAAAATTTAAAAAAAATTCTTTGGGTTTTGTAGATTCTACCGCGACTGCGCCAATTTCGTTTTTATTTTATACGGTTAAATAAAAACACAATAATTTATTATCTTTGGATAATATTAATTAATTTTTATTAGAACATGGATTGAACTCTTCGGAGTCAATCTTTACTTTCTAACAGTGGTCTTAAGACTGAATTATTACATTTAATTTTGTAACGATCAACCGAAATATCGCTGCTTACAAACACAAAGAATCAAAATATACATTTTTGTGGTATAAGCAATAATTCTGCATTTATAAAATATTTCAAGAAATTGGAAAACGGAAAACCATTTCCGGTAAATTGCTTCGTTTGCAAAATCATATTCAGTTTTTATATGGACTTAAAATATTTAAAGGAAAAACCTTTTCCGGTTAATTGCTTGGTTAGCAATTCAATCATGGGAAAGTTGAAATTAAATTTGATAATTATAATGACATGTTGCATCGTGTCGCGATGCAACTTGATTTTGGTCATCAGTGGAGTTCAAGGACGTAACTCGCCAGAGAGTAGCGAGTAAAGTAGCCCGGCTTTCAACTTTCTAGACAGATTTTTTACAATCTGCTAGTTAGCTAGTGAACATGATGAGACTGGGGGTTAGTTTATTAGCAGCTAGTGAATTCGCCGACTAGTAATCAATGTAATCGAGCCTTTAGAGAGCAGCCCGAAACGGAGTTCGAGTTGGGTAAAATGTGGTCAAGGTGGCATACACAATCGTTAAACGTTACTTCAAGTTCATGCGCCCATAGAAGAATCGAGAGTAGGATAGGTGGAAAAGTCATGCATTAGAAGAGAAGACTTTAAGGGAAGGTCCAACCCGAAAATGATGAAAAATGAGAAAAAATATCATTTTTTTATTATTGTGGTTTCGTTTTTCTCGGTCAATTTTCAGCAGATTTACTTGAAATTTGGTACACACCTTCTTCAAACAATAATAAAGGTTTCTGTAAGACGGATTTTTGATAACGTCTTTTAAAAAAAAGTTATACTGCTTCAAAAGTAAAAAACGCTCGAAAATAGCGGTAAAATGACGTTTTTCTTGCATGTCTTTATTAAAACTAGCATAACTTCGAAACAAAATAAAAATTCAAAAATCCGTCTTACAGAAACTTTTATTATTGTTTAAAGAAGGTTTGTACCAAATTTCAGGTAAATCGGCCGAAAATTGACTGAAAAAAATGAATCCTCCCATGGGTATATTTTGCACCCTTTCATTCAATGAAGGTTGGGGGAAATTTTTGCAGAGGGTTTTTTAACTCATTTTCGGTTAAAGTCAATCAAGATACACAATATATCCAAAAATCGTGAAATTCGGTGAAAAATTGTAGATTTTAGCCATTTGGGTTGGACCTCCCCTTAAGCAAATTAAGATGCACAGCCCTTTTCAACAAGCCACAATGATAAAGAAGTTTAGACAGGAGTCCGTATGTTTTACTAACAATGAAACTAAATGATGAATGAATCTTAAAATATCATTAGTAGAAATACTGAATTAAAGTGGCCCAGGAATGGAGCCCTGGGGGACTCGAGCGTGGAGTAGTGCACTTGAGGAAGTTTAGCCACCTAGTTTAACTGTTTGAGAGCGATTAGATAAAAACTTTTGCAAAAGCTTAAGAGCAGAGAGAGTAAAATATGCTTATTTGAGTAGCCATCAGCTTTTCAAGGAGCTCTGCCAGAAATTGGCGAATATTGAGAGGCTGATACAAATGAAGAACTATTGCGACGTGCCAAGAATGGAGAGATAACGAAATCATACAAAGGGAATGGAATTCCCAGGTGCAAACGAGAATCTAGCCAACCAGGTGCTTGACAGAAATCCGCAAGGTACCGTTGAGTTGGAAGACCTAAAACAAAGTGGAGAAGAACCCAACCAAAAGAGGCCACAAAAAGGAAGACAACTGTTTCCGCAATATGTTAAATGCGGGATTGAAGGAGCAGAAGAAAAATAATTCTGCACTCACACTAGCTCGATGTTGACCAACGAAGTGTGCTTGCTTGTAAATATGCTTGTTTTCTGTGCTAAGTCCACGACACTCAATTATGTTGCGGATGCGGTCTTTATTTTGAATTGTCACTCGTCTCCGAGGTATTGAATATAGATACCTCTCTTCGTCGACCCGACCATTGCAGCGTCTTCCAGGCGGAAATCACTGCGATCTGGGAGACTCTCGAACGGCTGAAGATAAATAATTTATCCCATAAGAATATATGTATTCTATCGGATAGCCAGGCGGCAATCAAATCTTTTAATTCTGTCGTTACAACATCCACTCATAACATCCACAACTCTGTGTTGGGTTTCTGGACCCAGGGGAATTAGGGGAAACTGTAGGGCAGATGAGCTTGCTAGATAGGGAACCGAAGTGGAAAGGACACCCTACTTAACCCATATGAGAATGCCTTTAGCCACCTATAAACTGGCTGTGAGAAAAATCAGCTTAGATCGAGCTGGGTTGAAATGGACCACAGCAACAGTGTGCCGCACTTTTCAGGCAATATGCCCGACGTTGGACGCGAAGTGTTCAAAATTCTTGTTCAGTTGAACAAAAAAGAGATAAGCTATGTAGTGAAGGTCCTGAGTGGTCACTGTCCCTTTGGCTCGCACGCCGAAACATTGGGACACCCCCACAACGACCTTTGCAGAAGTTGTGCTAATGAAGATAAGGAAGAAACTGTCCCCATCTTCTCTACATATGTCCGGTCCTCGGCCTTTCCTTGATGGATTGAGTGAGCTTCAAAACACTGGTTTTCCTGACTAGATTAAAGTAATGTGGACATCTTAAAAACTAATACAAAAAGTTCTAGCTCCATTATGTTATTGATTTGGACCAGAATCACTTAAATAATAAATGCAATGGTTGCAATCGATATTACTGCTAGAAAATAAGCTAAATTTATACATTTTTAGTGACCGTTAGAGTTTTAAATCAGTCAAAATAGGGTTTCAATTATATGCCATAATGAAAGAAAAGTCGAGCTTTTACTACCAAACTTTGTCAAGGCCGCATAACCAGATATCCAGGCTTTTTGTTAGTTTCCATTGATTATTTTATCCCCTTTTTGGTTCTTTATACTTTTATGTAAATGAAAAAGAAACCTAAAAGTAAAAATCCAATTAAATTTAACTTAACTCGAAATACTTACGCAAATTAACAGCATCAGCTGGCATCGATCCACGGCGCATAAATTTATCACAGGTTCTTATGAAAATTGATACAGAGTCCTCGGCCGTAGTCTTAGCAGGTAGGGCAACAGCAACCGGCGCTGAGCCACGTCTTCGATTTAAACCTTTCTTGAGCATTGACGGATCTAAATTCTCCTTCTGTCCAGGTATTGATAATTTTGCCATTTTGCATGATTTCTCAGATTGATGCGGCTCCTGCTCCCTCTTAATTGAATCCTTTTTACTACATTTCAAAACCCCACGATCATTATCAGTCGGAGAATCGGAGGAACTAGATCGTTTTTCCAGACTTTCAGAGCAACCAGACATTTCAGCTGTGGCAGACATATACCGTGTCCTAATGTACGGCTGTAAAGGTGGAAAGGTTTGCTGACGTATCAGTTGCTTGGAAGCACCATTTGCAGATAACATATTCGTGCTGTAGGAAGTTATACCACCGTGCATGACGATGTTAAGCCGATCGATACAGTCACTATTGCTCATTGTTGCAATATTCAATTCTGGGACCAATGTTTCAGCGCTTAATGGTCGTTCGCGTTCGTGAACGCTTCCTGCTGATGATTTTCTTGGTCCACTATCGCTGTCAGATGATAACAGAGAGAAGGAGTCCTCTAGCCTGGCTTCCATATCTTCACGAATTGCCGAACGAGAGACATCATCCCGCGATGGCAGAATTATTTTCGGTGGGTTGACCGGAACTGAATGTCTTCGATCAAATCGAGATGTACCGAATTTCGGTACTTGTAGAGAGCTTCTTCGTGGTAGTTTAATTTCTGGCAATAGAACTTCTGAGCTATCAGATAGCTCAATACATACATCACCTTCTTCGTCATCGATCTCTTCATCCAAAACTTCAGCATCAGAGATTTCTGTTCGAGTCTCTTCGGCCAGTTCGGCAGCAACCTTATTCTCCCATTGGATTTGATTCTGTTCTAAATGGAGCATCATTTTGTGCGATAAATTCGTATCTAAAAATCTATGCCATTCGTTAAATAATGGCGTTACAACGAACTTGAAGAAACCAACTTGAATTTTTGGAACGGACATCGAGAATCTGTCGCACAGCGACGTAACTGGAAGATTCAACTGTCGCTCATAGTCACCTTGACGGAAGAATTCTTCGCAGACTTTCTGACTCCATTTCTTGCTAATATCCCATGGCCTGCATGGGTTTGATATATCAGCGCACTTAAGGGATATCTGCAGTATGAAATGTCTATGCTCGGCCTTCTTCATATCTAATGTATCCTGATCCAAAAATTCACGGAATCTTGTTAGAAATTCTGTTTGGCGTGTAATATCTGTTGCTAAAATTAATGATGCTATTTGTTTCTCTAAATTTGGCCTTATGTCTTGGATTTGCTCTGCTACACCACTTTCTAGAAGACAACCGACAGCCGATCGCCAATGATGATTCTCTAGAACTGATGTATTCTCGTAGAGAGCTGCTAAATGATTTGATGTTGCTATTAAGAATGGTTGATTAACACCTGGATGATCTAAGTCATGTGTTACAGCACCAAGTAACGAAGCCATTATCTCAACTGGCTCCATATTCTCGAGGATTTTTCGTTCTTGTAGAAAACAGTGCATTGCTTGTGTTACATCAGTCGCATGTATTGAATTATGATAGGGATTGGTGCTATGGTAGCCCTCCTCGATAAGAGTGAATAATTTCCATAACCTAACTACGTCTAAATTAAAATGGTCCAAAAGGCCGTACCAGTGGAACAAATGAACACATAGAACAGGCAGTGATCGTCCTGAAAAAAAGAAAATTATTTTAGTAATATTTTTTTTTGTGATTTAAATAATTTAATAAAATGTTTAATTGGTTAAGTATTGGTAAGGTAGGACAAATTTAAGTCCGTGGACTGCAGGAAAATGTAAAAATTCGTCGTGATATGTTTTATGCCCCAAGCTTACTCGGGAGACATTTTTAGGCCAAAAGATGTTGAGAAATAAAATACTCTAGTGTAAAAGAATCCTTATTTATCCTTTAAACATTTGCCAATGGACAAAAATATAGTTTTTCGACACAGCAGCTTTTCACATATCCACAGGCACTGGTGGGGTTAGACTTTAGATTTTTTTACTTAAAACAAACTACAAACGATTGTTATTGAAACACTTTAAGTTTTACTTTCATTAAGCACCGTTGACTGCAACGATTTAAACACTTTAGGTGAAGTGGTTACGGCACTCGAAAAGTATTGCCTGTAGGAGGCATTGTGAGAGCTTGCACAGGCTGTACCAGAGGCAAATATAACTCAAAAATCTCCTCTCAAAAAACTCCTGCAACGAAGTGGGCATTCTCAAAAAAAAAAAAAGATGGCAAATACATCATAAGGATGAAGAAACCTTGAGGTACCTGCTCAGCGCGCACTTTTCGGGGTGAATCTTCCAGACCGATTATACCTTGCATGCTGGAAACAGTAAAGGGACCGTATCACCCTCGGAGCTTTTTTGGGGACATCTTTGACCAGGTCAAGGTTAATTGGGCAGTGGTCCCTTTTCAGCCAACAAATTCTTGGAAGAAGATGGAGCTGTCTTATGTGCGTTCCATGACATCAAGGGTGCTATCGATAGCACTGCTTATGATTCTATTTCTAGAGCACTGTCTCCTGGAAACCTGAGTAACATTTCTTCTACCCTGGGCGTCCCCACCATTAGTATCAATGCTATCAAGATGTGCCCTCAAGGTGGAATGGTGTACCCGTTACACTGGTCACTAGTGATGAGCAAACGCAAGAACAAGACAAGACTAATCTAGTCTTGTTCAGTCTGTCTTGTTCTTGTTCTTTCAAGCATAACTAAGTCTTGTTCTTGCTCTTGCGAAATGTGCAAGAACAAGACAAGACTGCAAGAACAAGACCATTTTTGCTCATCACTACTGGTCACTGACTGGAGATGAACTCATTAAGTTGTTGCCCTAAACAATGGGAAGTGCTATTTTGAATTACAATTAACTGAATATATCGTGAAAGAGAAATCAAGCGGAACCATCGCAATGACCAGACTACAAGTGCAACTCAAATACTATGCTGAAATACGTCTGCGTTTAAGTGTTTGGTGTCTAAGAAGTTGACATCTAGCGCTATAAATTTAACTTGCGTAAAGAATATCTCGAGAAATTTCTCTGGACGGCCTCAATTCGATCCTCACTGAATTGAGCCCCGTTCAAGTCCGGTCCAGTAAGGTGCTCTTCAATAAAAGAACTTCTTGTTTTCGTCCGGAGGTTTGACGCGAAGGGGTGTACACAATAGGCCTAACTTGGTCGCAGTGTTCACCATGTGATTGATAGTGGGAGTTCGGCGATGGCCGAAGACGACATAAATGCTTCGGTGATCTAGAAGTTTTTTGTTCATTGTGATCGATATGCATTCATATTGCAGTGCGTAACGCATCAATAACAGAAAGTAGCCGCTCGATGTGGCTCAGCACCGTCATCGTGGTCACAAGCGAAGGCTGGCTTTAGCCTATCAATCGATATCGGTTTATTTGTGCCAGAAGGTACTGTGACACTTGGGAGTGGGAAAATAAATCTTTTTTTTTTCCTGGGGGTAAAAAAGCATACGCTACCGCCATGACTCATGTGCCCCTTACTGGCCGATCCCGCATGACGGTTATGTTTCACGTAAATCCACACATACACACATATGGACACATAAGTGCACATATGCATATATGGGTCTATGAACATGAGAACTAAAAAAGCCCCTCCGACGTGATCCACCCCCGCGGGACTGGCTAATAAGCATTACATCGCGGGGGTCGTTCAGCTTCATTCAGCTGCTTCTGCTCGCGGCATTTCTGTGCCTTTCTCTATTTATTACGGCTTCTTCTTGCCTTAGCTTTCTGTGAATGGTCTTTAGGGTTGCTTCCACGTCCCTCCACATTTCCTCAGACCTCATCATATGGTCTAGGATGTTTTCGGGCGTTAGTGGCTCCTCGACCCTTTCTTCTAGTTTCGCCCTTTCCTCGGCGAATCTCGAGCAGGTAAAGAAGACGTGTTCTGCGTTCTGTTCCTCCGTCGCTGGGCACACCGGACACAACGGCGAATCATCGTGCCCGAAGCGGTGGAGGTATTTCCTATACCCCCCATGTCCGCTCAGGAACTGCGTGAGGTCGTAACTTACTTCCCCACGCTCCCTCGTAGCCCATATTTCCACGTTAGGGATAAGTCTGTGGGTCCAACGACCCTTAACAGACTCGTCCCACTTCGCCTGCCATTCCCTTAAGGACTCGCAGCGCGCAATCTGCCGCCGCATCCTTCTTGGCTCCCCTCTACCATATTCTGGGTCATAGAGACGCATGCCCTCCCTCGCCAGAATATCTATAGGAATCATCCCAGCTATCACGCACGCCGAATCGTCGGACGTGGTCCTGTACGTGCAGCAAGCGCGAAGTGCACTTAGCCTATATGCACCCCTCCATTTTCGACTGTTTGCAGTCCTGTTTAACGCTGCTGCCCACACTGGCGCTGCGTATAACAGGACTGAGCACCCTCCCCAAGAGGAGGCGGCGACTCGGTCTAGGGCCCCCAACATTGGGCAGCATTCTTGCGAGTGCTGCACAAATCGCAAAAGCTTTGTCTGTCGTGCCCTCCAAGTGCGATTTGAAATTTAGCCTCCGATCGATCATCACTCCCAGGTACCTTAGAGCGGGCTGTGAGTGGATGATCTGTTCCCCTACTTTTATCCTTACGGATACTAGCTTTCGTCGCTTGCTGATCAGCACTACTTCCGTTTTGTGCTCTGCCAGCTTTAACCCAGCGCGTTCTAGCCCCGTTTTTATTTCCCAGATCGCTTCGTTTGCGTACAGTTCGATGTCATCTGGATGTTTTCCTACGACAACTACCCCGATGTCATCTGCAAACCCGATCGCCACTGCTTCCTTTGGAAGACGAAGCCCCAACACATCATTGTACATTGCGATCCATAGGAGAGGGCCCAGGACGGAGCCTTGCGGGACACCGCATGTTGTCCCGAACACTTTAGGACCATCATCCGAATCACAATGAAGCGACCTACCCTGGAGGTAGTCGGCCACTACACGCACTAGGTACTTTGGTGTGCCTAGCTTGATCAACGCCTCAACTATTTTGTTCCACTTCGCTGAGTTGAAAGCATTTTTAACGTCAAGGGTTATCAGTGCGCAGCAGTGACTTTTCTCTAAGGCGGCTTTTGCTATGCCCACCACCATATTGACTGCATCAGTCGTCGACCTTGCCTTTCTGAATTGCTTGTCCGACAGGCCACCTACCCTTTCGACGCTAGGGAGAATCCTGTGACAGATCACCCGCTCGAAAAGTTTGCCTATACAACTAAGGAGGCATATCGGTCTGTAGGACGATGGGTCCCCTAGAGTTTTGTTCGGCTTCGGTAGGAGCACGAGTTTCTGCTGTTTCCATCGTTCCGGAAAAAACCCCTCTCAGGCACGCTGTGAAAACTTCAGCAAACCTGTCTGGCGCTATCGTAGCTGCTAGCTTCGCCGCTTTATTTGGTATGCCATCCAAGGTCTTTAGGGTCATGAAAAGGTGTTTTAAGGACTTATTTTAACTTGTTTATGGGAAATCAACACATCTTTTAATGACTTTGGTCTGACTTATTTTCCCACGTCCAAGTGTCGCATTACCTGCTTGTGTCGTTTAGGCTTACGACGATGTACTTACGTAATTGCTTAATTCCTTTATACATCCCTATGGACGTTTGAACGGTTTTCGTATGATGTTGATGGGCACTAAAAGGCACGTCGGAGTCTTCCAATAGGCGGGGCACATAAACATCCTTTTGACTTGGTTGTCGAGTATGTGTGAGATGTATTCGGTGACAGCGTGATTTCCCACTGTTGAAACGTAGTGCGATTGAATTCAAAGTATTTTGTTCCGTGGGTAACAGCTTTTTAGAATAGAAAGGCAAATGGTTGCCACAGTAATGTAGCCTCTGCCATCGAAATCTATACTTTGAGGTATGTTTTTCGCCATTCTGCGGTTTTTTATCTGGCGCGGTACTAGCAGGACTGATTACTTGTTGAAAACTGATTACGTGATTTCTTTTGTATGACTTTCATCATTTTTGAAATATATAGGGTAAAAATAGAGGCATATGATGTAAAAAATATTCATGAGGTTTGGTTACACATAAGGCAGTCAGTTATACTATTGAAATATGACCCAAAAATTTCATTCGCATTTACATTTAGTATAAAAAGACTTGAATATACAGAAAACGTTAAAATCCACAAAAGCAGTCGGCAAAATTTTAATTAAAAAATTTGCAAAGGTACAAAAAAATCAAATTAAGTACCTTATGTGATACCATATCTTCCTGCAGCCGCGGCAAGCCCACGCAGAAGGATGGGGGGAATGTTAAAAATGTAAACCGAGATTCCACAGTTACAGCAAAACACCAACAACAAACATATCGCCGGAAAGCTTATTATTAATTTACAATATCCTGGGAGTGGGTTGTGCGGTTTTACACCTGTCTGTCGTAACCATACTCATATCAAGGTACATAGGTACTCAGGATGTTGGTTGAAAATATTTTTAAATAATTAAAAAAAAGGACGAAAAATATTTCAGAAAATTTTCCCTTTTTGAATTTAACTGAGTGTGATATATGCAAGCTGATTTTTTAACTACACCCACGACTCGACTCCGCACTAGTTGCAAAATAGTGTGTGGTCATATATTCTGGGTGAACGTACACAATGGATCCTGTATAAAAGGACAAAACCCTTTGCCATACTAATTTATTCTGATTTGTGGCTTTTATTGTATTTCAGTTAAACATATCAAAAATTTTACTAGGAAAATTCTATTTGAGTTTTGAATTTCAACATTTTGTGCAAGTACTTTTGTGGTGAAATGCATTTTGAAGTAATTTCCTAAAAAGCTTCTCTGTTTTCTGATTATTTAAATTGTGCTTAAATACTGATATTTTATGTGTGTGTGTGTGTGTGCGGACATTGTTTTGGGAACTAACTGGAACAGAGGTTGAGGTTGACGTTATGAAAATTGTTGAATGTTCTTGTTGCCTTTGAGTCAAAGCTACCACTATCATTAAATTACTACTTTAATTTAATCCTTTTACAAAGTGCTCGTTTTGTATATTGGAAATTTATGTTTTGCGTTCATGTACCTACATGTAGAATTCTGACGATGCGATGGCATAAATTCGATTACATTAAATTGTTGAGTCTGTGGAGGTATTTTTCACCCGGACTGCCTGAAAGGTCGTGTCAGATGCAAGTCCTCAGCTCCTAGAGGATCTACTTACAAAGAGTGTTCTGACATCAAGCCCTGCCATGTGTTAAGGTTGATTAAAAATATCTCGGAGGTGGTTGAAATTGTTCACGCAAATGTTACTGATCGGTTGAACCTCCAGCCGCTGCTACTCCAGATGTTGATAATGCCATTGGCCTTTCCATAATACCCGAGGAGAGCCCTTTGACGGGGACCGACTCCTAACCACCCTAAGACCTGGGACAAGCGTAAACATGGACGCAGTCGTAAAGTGCCTATTTCAGAAGCTATCACTACTAATTCCTCTGTTAGCTTGTCAGTCCCCGCCCCCTCAACTTCTAATAGGCTCTCACTCTATCCCAGAGTCCTGTCACAATATTGCTGGACACTTGGACACTGGGGATACTGGGTCTTCCGTAACCTGCACACCAAGTAACGGTACCCAGGCCGCGAAATATTTTCATTTAGTTTGGATGTAATCTGACCATTTTGTAAAAAATTCCAGATGGCGGTTACAAAATGGCGGCCGATTCTTGAAATTTTGCTCTGCGGCCCCAATTAGCTGTATCAGTACAAAATTGCGGAAGACTTATAATAGACTAAAAATAAAAAAATACAAACGATCAACTTTAAATTTTGCAAACCTTCGTAGTTCGAATGTTAATTAGTATGTATACAGGATGAGTTGAATAGTTGACCTGAGGTTAAGTTGGAAATAAAAAAGCACTACACGTTAAAAAAATTACAAACAAAAACCGAGATGCTACTGTCAACTTAATTCAACTACTCAACTATTGAACTAATAATATAATACCCTGTTTAGACGGTGCGCTTCAGCGCAAGTGCCTCACGAAATTTGTGGGCGCGGGGAGGTTTCGGGGCGGTGGGAAGTGAGTCTTGATCAGAAAGGGATTCACTTGCGCTTTTTTGGCGTTTTAATTTCATTTTGTTCCATCTTCGTGTTCCATTTCACTTTCGTTTCAGCCTTCTAAGTGAAAACACGTGCGAGAAAACTTTTAAGAAACGTTATTTTGGCAATTTACAAAAACACCATATCACTTTTCTTATTTTAAAAAACGGAAATACTCTGGATATCGCAAAAATTGTTATCACACTTTATAAAAACACGCTAATACTTCGTAGATAGCAAATTATTTTTATTCCATTTGTTCCAGCTGTAAAGGAAGCGACTGTGCTCAAAGCGAATCGTCTAAACAAATGTGCGCTTTGAGGCGACTCAAAGCGCGCGACAAAGCGCGCGACAAAGCGCAACATCTAAACAGGGTCTAACTGTTCAATTAGAGTGAGAGAGGCAGCGTGCGTCGACGGCATGAAGCGTCGGTAAAGGAACGGCAGTAGCAGCGTTTAACGACGGCAGAATTATAATAGAACGTCAAAAAATAATTTTAAAAAATATTTGAATTTCCATTGATTGTAATTTTTGTAGTTTCGCAAAGTGGTTTTTTCCGTTTTAATGTTTCCCAATCATAATGTTTCCCAATCTTATTAATTTTGGTTTTAATTGTTTCGCATACTGAGCCAACGCTTGTCAAAATAGAAAATAGAAATCGGTCGCGTTGCGACGGACGTCAACGCTCGCTTGCCGCTGCCATTTAAACTATTCTCATAAGAATACACGGTACCTACCTATCGGGTTGTCAAAGTTAACGCACGCCGCCGCTCTCACTGTAATTGAACAGTAAGCTCCCATGACAAAAAAGGTACCTCATCGAACACCTCAAAACAATAAAGTGAGCTTGGCTGAAAAACATGTAAAAAACATGTAACGCCTGCCAGACTAGTAAAAATATGTTAATTGCTACTTTTTATGAATTTTTGAATTTTATTAAAAAACAATGATTTTATTTTCCAAAACACCTGTCTGAAATTTATACAATTTGTAGTAAATAATGAATGATTTTTGAAAAAAATTGTCTGTCTGACAATTTTTGTTAATTAGCTTCTGACAGACCTTATGTTATAAATTCCTTTTTTTTATAAAAATGCACTTCATAACACCTCCTTGATTTTTGTTTTAAATAAAGTTTATGATTTCTTCTGTCTATTAAAACTTGTCTGGCTGATAATTTTTGTTAATAAATTTGCCAGACTGAATTTTGCATGCGCAGCTCAATGCACCAAGATCAATCACTGGCATTTCAGAACACCTTGTTCAAAAAGAAAACAACTGAAGATTAAGATGTCCTTTATGCATAAAAATAAGCCTGTCATTGAAAAAATGTTTTTTATCATGTCAGATATAATTTTTAAGCGCCGTTATAGGGGGTTTTCTTTAAAAAAAAGAGCTTTTACAAGGGCTTTGCCAAAACACCGCCTTAATTTTTTTTTGGAAGAAGATTTGTCATCTATTTTATGAATAAAACTTGATCTGTCAGCAAAAAGCCATTATAGAAGCTCTTTTCAGGTAGCAGAGTTGCGTCGAGCTCAGTCGACCTTAACTCAATTCGCGTCTCGCCTACATGTAGTTGGGCTCGGTTTAAACCTGAGTTCAACTCATCATAAGTATAAGTAATAAATGCAATCTAACCATTTTGTAAAAAAATCAAGAAGATTCCAAATTCCAATTTTTTACATTTAAGCAAGTGGCTGCAGCAATAAAAACTTTACATTCAAAATTATTTTTTACTTTTTGGTTCCTTTTAAAATAAAAGCGTATTTTTTAGTTTTTTTTTTAAACTTTTTATTTTTTTATGTGAGAAACTACACCTCAGAGTTAAAGAACCTTGGTACATTGAATGTAATGTCGGACAGTAAGCTTTTTTTATGTGAAAGACTAGTGGGAAAGCCCCTTTGTACTGTCGACAATCTATTTTTTCGTATAGTGCCACAACCAAGCCGCGATATTTTATTTTACCTACTCCCAACTCTGACATCGGGGTATCGAAAAACAATTCGCTGGAGTGTTATGCCTCCTGAAACGAGTTGAATCTCATCAACCAACCGATGTCATGCGCTTCGTGGAGCGGGAAACGGCTAGAGAAGGCTATGACAGGAGGAATCAGGAATGTAAAGAGGGAAGAAAGTGGGAAAGTTATGTAGGTGGGGAAAGTGGGAAAGACGAAGGACCGTGGTGCTGCCGGGATTCGAACCTGAGACCTCTGCGATGGTAGCCAGGCGCCTTACTCCCTAGACTATCGAGGCCCCCAAACTACCGACGTCCTTGACTACCGAGGTCTACTCCGAAAGACAGAAAAAAGAAGGGTGAAAGAATTGGCAATGCCAACACCCGGCTTTATTACATCGGCTCTAACCAATACTATCACGACCGAACAGCGACTTCGGTGATCGAATAGGAGTTGGCTTCGCGGCTTTATTATGCTTACAGGAGATAGCAGCAGGGAAGTTGTTTTAAAGAAAGAGGGCAAAAAGAAGAAAAGTTATTTCGATGATAAATGGAAAGACGAAGGATCATGCCGCGGAGTGGATTCGAACCACGGATGTTTGTCGAGCGCCTTAACTCTTAGGATACTAGCACCGGCATTCAATGAAAGACTACAGTCTACAGTGCAAAGAGGCTTTATCTCTGAGACTAGGCTATCACATAACATAAAACACTAACGATTTTTCAAGAGTGCGGTTCTGAAATGGTGCCCTTTCAGCGCCAATTGTTTTCCCGATACTGACAGGGCTCTTGGCCTTATTTACCTACCCATCGCAGGGGCAATTGGTAGTGCAAATTCAGCTTTTGATTAAACAACTATTGTATGTGATACACAAAAGATCTATTACAGGTCGAGATGTACAAAGGGCACTGCATGCGAAGCGCTACTCGCCACAAAATACAATGCAATACAATTAATGTACTGGCAAGTTAACCTCCAATAAACGTTCTGTTGTGTATAACGCTTTGATACCAAAATCTCAATCATCATCATCCGGATTATTAATTTCTCTAATTAAACTGCAATTGAAGGACAAAAGCTACGATTTCATTTAATATTATCGTAAATTCAATAATAAACTAAACTCATTACCAATTATCACTGCTAGGATTTAATTTAGAATAAAAAAAAATTACATGGCAGAAGAATGAAACATGTTACTGGATAATTTCAAATTTTATGCGAAAAAATCAACAATAAAACGAGTCGTATACGACGTGAAGCATGACAATAAAAAAATATACACCCATATCATTTCTTAAGGTCGAAAATTAAAGGCGAAACCCATCAAACGCATCTGTCCAATGTCAGAGGGAATGTATAAAATTAATTAGAAATTTTATTATAGAGCGACTGTTATCCTCGCAAAAGGAAATAACTTTTCTGTTATAACAAATTATTGTTGACCACTTTCTCTTGTTTATTGGGCGCACAACATACGCACACAACACCGATAAGGGTCCCCCCCCCAAAAATAATATGCCTCTTACAACAATACATGTACAAAATGACAGGAAATAAATGATGCCAACATGTCCAGATGGTTATTGTCCTTTCAAAGTTAACCTTAAAATTTTCGAAGTCAAGTCTAGACTTGAATTCAAACCTAAGGAATCTTCGGGGAAAAACGAACCACCCTGTGTAGACATTTCCACTCTGCTGAAAGTGACATTAACTTACAGTTTCGTTCGACCATGGTCCTTTTAACGACTTAAGGACTGTAATTATGCATGCAAGGCCATTAAAGGACACCAGGCATTGTTCCTAGAGACAAAGGAATTCGTTCATTACGGGAAGGACTTTTAAGGAATAGCGTCCTTTTTGATTTAGTTTTCTTGAAATAGAAAGAGAGAGAGCGAGAGAGAAAGTGAACGAATAGTCCAAGTTATAATCTGTCAAAGATAGGGTTGCCATCACCTAATTTGCCGAGGCCGGACAAAAACTACGAAATTTGGGTGAAATAGATTTTTTTTTCTCGGACACCCATTTTGCACATTTGGAGGACATGGCGAATAGGGGCGCCATACCAAGACATCGGTTCCTGATGGCGAAGTTGATTATTGCTGTAAATATGCTAAGAGCGACGACGAAACTATTTTCCTCGGCCACGGCAAATGGCCCGCTGAAATTTGTTGCGAGTACACACTAATGCTGTAAACATGCTAAGGGCGACCGACGAATCGCTTTGCTCAGTGACTGTCAAAAACGAATAGAACACACCGCTTTTGTATGAAGCTGCACAATCTGCAGACCACTGCGATAACTACGCCGCCGTGCTCGGCGACCGAAGCAATCCAAGTTCTATTTCGTAGCCGTCGCCTGTCAAAGTTGCATGGCCGCTGTAGCATGGGTTTGTGTTGCTATGCTCGTATGCTCCTGTGTGCGTGCATACTCGGCTGTGCAAGATGGTTATTCCGGTGTGTGTTTTTTCATTTGTTTCGCCGTCGCTCTTCGTAAGGGTTCACAACAAATTTCGTCGAGCCATTCGCCGTGGCCGAGGAAAATAATTTCGCCCTTAGCATGTTTATAGCATAAGAGCGACGGCGACACAAATTAAAAAACACACACCGGAATAAACATCTTGCACAGCCGAGTATGCTGCACACGCACGAAATAGAACTTGGATTGATTCGGTAGCTGAGCTCGGCGGTGTAGTTATCGCAGTGGTCTGCAGATTGTGCAGCTTCATGCAAAAACGGTGTGTTCTATTCGTTTTTGACAGTCGCTGAGCAAAGCGATTCGTCGGTCGCCCTTAGCATGTTTACAGCATATCTCAGTCGTTCTATACGCAGCAATGTATGCAGCTACGTTGAGGAGGGCGGTTAACAGTAGAAAATGGACTAAGCACGCTGTGCATACAGGGCCATGTCCAACGATGCGTAATGGGCAGAGATGATATAAGATATACTGGCCAGAGGAGGCATGCTAATCTATGACCCAGCCAGTGCCGGCCCTAGTCTTTGTTCAGGGTGGAGCGGGACTGTCTTTCGGCGCCTTTTGGTCGACGCTTTCACATAAATTGTATTTCGGGTTGTCCTAGATAAACGTGATGGCGTTTTATCTGGACAAGCTTCATATTGGAACCAGTCTTCATTTCCTTAAGGGAGGGGAGAGGGCTCTGTGCGAGCCTTTTCGGTCTAGGGCTGTCCCCCTAAGGATTTAAGCGGTGGCTTTATGGTCAGTGGTGGTTAGTCATCAGCGGAATAGGGGAAAAACATGCAGCATAACATGCACGTGCCGCAACTATTTCGGACTGATGGAAGTGCAATCATAACCTCCTAGCGGTCGCCACTGGTAACTATACGATGAGAGAGGATAGGCTAATATGATCGAAAACATTTGTGTCGTTCAATGTAGGAGTTGTGTGGCTCCGTATTTTAGGGTTGGAAGTTGATTTGCTTTGGAGTCGCATTTTGCCATATCTTTCGCTGTGAGGATGGAGCGGCTCCAGAAGTGCAATATCTAGAGTCGCTTTGGTTGGTAGCAGGCGATGTGTCGGAATGTGACTGCAAAGCGGGTCAACCTATAATGTTTTGAAGTGTGGATCTGCATCGCTTTTGCTGTGAGTGACACATATCTTGCGAGAGGCCAGGACCGGATCCCGGTTGTAGAGCCTCTTAATAAATAACAATTTAGCGTCACAGCATAACAGGGCATTAGAGCAAGTATTTCTTCCCAAAGTTGTTTCCACGGCGTTTCGCCAGCTACGCCAACCTCGGCGGGTATGTGGTTATTTGTGTTGGGCTGTGTTGTGATTTCTGCAAGCCTTCAGTTGGTTACCCCGGGGTTTCTGCTTCCTTGTTGATCGGAGCGGAAATGATCATGGTTGCTCGTCAGGTGCTGTCGGTCGATGAGGGGATATTACAAGTTTGGTTGGGGATAGTTTTGGACATGGGATTTTCCTGATCCTAAGCTGTGCCCAAATAAACTTGCCCCCAATATGGCCACCCGTCCATCTCAGATCGTCAATAAACCTTTGGTCCACAGAGAACTCTCTACTCCTATACCTTTAGGGTCGTTTTTGGATCTCTAACGTTATCAACTAAATGTACCCACAGAGAAGCACTAGACCACAACATCGCGGCAGCTTCCCCTCGTCTACAGCGACAAGGCTTGCTCTTTCCAAGACTTAAGGCGGTCCATCAAAGAGGCTCCGGAAAACTCCCTTGCACGGCAACTAGCTGTTCTGTGGTCAGGAGATTTTCCGGATATACACATTGCAAGGACGTTCATTCTGACACTTTCTGACGTTTGGTCGGACTTGTTTTCTGAAGGGTTTCCAGTCGGATTTTCAAACCGTATGGCCGTAGCCTTCACCTTTTCGTCGAGTTATTGTGGTCTGGAGGAGATCCAGAAAATCTAACTATCTTCTTACTAAGTAAATCGGCATTCTTCTGTTCCTCGAGGGCCATGCAGAGCCCAGCCGCTTCTACACGAGAGTACCCGAGAGTTTTCTGGTTGCACCATTCCGAACGAACGACACATAATGAAGAACGTGGATGAATGGAGGAGAGTGGAAACGAAGCTGAAGGCTATACAAACGAAATTGAGTTAGCAAGAAGCCGAAGAAAGGGAAAGGAGCTAAGGAACATCAGGAAGGCTAAGGGACATTAGCTGCTGGAAAAAGCTGATCCATTACCACGACACTATCCTACAAAGCTAGTCACGCGGTGAGATTAAAATACCAGAAGGTGTTTTTAGTTGCATGCAGGAGCGTGTCAGTAGCAGGAGTAGCTTCTCACTTGCCAACGTACGAAAATAAAAGAGCTAATTGAACGCGAGGAGTTTCAATGGAATAACAATGAATAAAAGCGAATGTGCGAAGTTAACTCGGCGTATGCTTACAAATAAGAGGCATAGGTGTGAGTATAATGAAACTTAAAGTAAGCGCTTCAATAACTGTAAATTTTGAAAAGTAGAAAGCTCATGTCACACGCTCGGTGCAACTCAAATTCTGGGTGGGTATTTTACCAACCATACCCACATTATCCGCCGGCTATGCCCCACAAACCGCCCAAAATCCGCAGTCGCCCGAGGCGAAGTGAAGTTATACAAAGTGAATCGAAGTGCCTCTCTACATTCTCGACTTCGACCAACTACGATCAACTTCACGAGTAGTGTAGTGCAGGCTTAAGCTTAAACCAAATATGTCGTGCCGTACCGTAGCCGTATGTATCCCAACAATCGAATATATGCAAGTTCATTAAGGTCGGCGCCATATGAACACTCATGCTCGTACATTAGAATACATGCGGTTACGGTGCGGCACATCATATTTGGTTTGGCTTCACCGTACTCAGTTCAATAAAGTTCAGTTCAATCCGCATAAGTTGCTGCACTTGCTGGCATGTTCAGTTCAGCTTGAAATTGTTGTTGCTTTTTCCCCAGAAGTTGGAAATGCTAAAGTTCTCTGGATTGATATTCCATTATTACAGCTGATTACTCTCTTTTGAGCGAGCTTTTACCTTCAAAATCAATTTCATGTTCAGTTGGGCGAACTTAGGTTTGATTTTTCCTGAGTTCAATATGCGAAAATATGGTATATGAGAACTGAGGCTAAATTGGAGTTCAGTACACCAATTGGCTCGAGCCTGCTCAGTTTGGCCGGTGAAGCCGGGGTATTAACAATGTAATGGCCCAGCGGAGAAAAACAGAGCATACTAAATCATGCTAAGTAGAGACAGAAGAATATATACTAAAGATGAGTATAAAGAAAAGAAACAAACAGACGCACAACGCAAAAAAAAGGCAGTATTGGGAAGAAGAAATGAGTTAAAATAGAAAATCAGCAAAATGATGCAAGACATTTTTACAGAAAGATAATCAGCAATGTAAAGAATTTAAACCCAGAGTGACGATGCTGCAAGTATAAAAATGGGGACGTACTAATATACAGCTGGCTGCAAAAACGTGCCGAGTAAGAGGATGAAATTTTTTTTGAAGTGTTACTACTTACAGCGACCATAAGAAAATTCGTGGTCTGCCTGGACGGAAGTAGTGCCCAAATTTAGTATGTCTGTTTTCCGGAAAATTTTTGGGACCGCATCGTGACCTACCGAGTAAGAGGTTGGAATTACTCTTAAAATTTAGTACTTACGGAGTACAAATAAATATGTTGGCCTGCCTGGTCAAATCTGAAGCTAATGTCATGGCAGACCACTTTTTTGTTGTTGTTTTGGGACCGCAACTGACCTATCGAGTAAGAGTTTCAACCTACAATCGAATTAAAGTTTGAACAATTTTATACTAGAAAACAAAAATCTGTCGGGTTTGTGCCGGTGTCAAGTGTCTGGCAGACCACCTTTTATTTTAGTGTTTAATTACTACTTAAACCTTAATAACTCCTATACCGATTGGCACCTGCTTGGTTATTTTGATCTGAAAAGAAATCGGTTGGACATTGAGTCGTTTGACAACTAGTACTTAGTTTCCTTGAACGACCGGGTTAAGTCCTCTTTTCGTTTCGGATCGGTGTACGTTTGATAACTTTTTTGCATTTTTGCCACGCCGAAGTTTGCTTGGATGCGTACTACGAGTACGAATTTTGAACTTAGATTTGTTTTAATTTACTAAGTATCATTCAATTAATCGAGTCACCCCTGACACAAAATGTTTTTAAAACAGGCCTCGGACGCCCTTCAAACTAGGACAAATCCGGGGAAACCCGGACGGATGGCAGCCCTAGTCAAAGAGGAGAACTTCGGGAGGACAATTTTCAAAATTACAAAAAAAAAATTCACGAAAATATCTTACCTCCAGTGACCGTCTCCAAAGTGAAAGCATTAAATCTCCAATTACCGACTTGATTTAATATACACTGAACCTGGCCATGGAGAACATCATCTAAGATTGCTGAGTCTTGGATTAGACATCTTGTTGTTAGCTTCTTGCGGCGTCTTTTGTGCATTGTTAAAAAGCGACCGTTGCAGACGTGGCGACGTTTCGCACTCTCCGTTTTTGTATCGCTTAAGAGAGCTTCTAGTAGTGGACGATCTTCATCTGTATCAGACATTCGACGTCTGATACAATTATCTCGATCGGTTTGAGATTGCCGTCGTTGGTCTTGTTGATTTGAGGTGGCTGAAAATATATGAGAAAATATTGGAAATTTTAATATTGAAATGATATTAATAAAGATTGTTTTTATATATGAGAATTTCAATTGTTGAGCATTTTTATACTTCTTTTCTTTTTAAAGTCTATTTGGTACAAAGTTGAACACAAAAATCTATAGTCGCGAGCATAGCAGAGACAAGAATGAGAGAACTACCTATGTCCGCTGGAGGGCAACTGTTTCCGCCCTATGTCCCATGAGGGATTAAAGGAGTGTAGTGACCGCGTAAAGTTTAATTACCAAACTTTACGCAATGTCACACAACAACTTCCGACACGATCAAAACGATCAGTCGGAACACTCCATCGATTACCGAACTTAAAGTTCAGTGATCTTGCCGTTTTTCGTTCCGTTCCGATCACGCCTAGTGATCGAACCAATTTCCGGCATCTCTCTCTCTACTTTCGTCATCGTGTCATGACACAGTGCATTCGGCCCAAAAAGCTCCTAAAAAAGTGACAAGTGATCCGTGATAATAGAAATACTAAAAACAACATAAATAATATGAATTTATATATATATATGTATATATATAAACACAAATAATTTTATATTAATATACAATATTAAAACATTGTGCTAAAATTAGTTTTCTTTGACTTAATAAAAATCCGAAACAAAAACGTAGACAAAAGAGTTTTTATTAAGCATAGTTCAAAATTACAGTTATTGATAGTGTGCGGAAGCAACATTTGGTGACCCCGACGGGCAACACGCGGAGCGCATTGCTCACTCAAAAAAATAAAAATAAAATAATTAATGTGTTTTAACACATTGTGTTTTACATAGCGAAATCCAGTGAAAATTCAGTGGAATAAATTTGCTTAAAATTTTACAGTTGATAGTTCTTTATCATCATCAGCAGTAAATTCATTAGGTACAGGGTGGTGGTGAATTTACACTCGCACACTCAAACAACAAATACAACGCCATTCGTCCAGTTAAATTTCACTTGGGCTCCCCGTTCTAAACGAGTACATGTGAAAGCAAAGTTGACTGATCTCGAGAAGCGGTGATATTTCGCTCTAAAATAGTTTTCAAGGGCAAATAAAAATTCATCAAATTTTGGTGAAAACAAGTGTCCGATAAGTAAAAATCAATATTTAAATCATACATAAAAAATTGTTAATCATCTGGAATTAATTGTGAAAAGTAACGAATAAAAAAAAAACCGAGCAAAGTACTTGAGAGGCGTCTGCCACCGTATTTCGTACCTGTGTGTCAGTCAAACCCCGTTGAAAGGATCGCCCGTTTGAAGTTTATCAGCTGTTTGGGCAGCTCAAAGAGGAAGCCGTGTGTAGTGCATTCCACAATTAAAAATATTATAAAATATCCAGGGTTTTATTGCCATGCCAGCTAATTAAATTACCAGCGATAATTAATGAATGTCAAAACAGCAACAACAGCAAACGGAACAACAGATAATTTTTATTTTTATTCTTTTTCATATATATACCATATAAATTTTTTTATATACACATTTTTGTTACTAATTAGTTATATACATACTATATATATATTTTTTTTATATATTTTTTTCACATACATATATAACATCTATATTTTTTTTCTTCCTCATATATTACACACATAACCATATAAATTTTTTATATACACATTTTGGTTACTACTTAGTTACATACATACTATATAATATATATTTTTTTTATATACCTTTTTTTTTCTCACATATATAACATCTATATTTTTTTTTTCTTCCTCATATTTTACACACATATATACCATATAAATTTTTATATACACATTTTGGTTACTGACATACATACTTATATATATATATATATTTTTTTTTTATATACTTTTTCTTTCACACATCTATATTTTTTTTCTCCCTCATATTTTACGAATTAATATTTTATATTCATTTATAATTTTATCGAGCTTAGCCCACAATTCATTCCGAATTTAGGTGGCATTCTTTTTAATTTTGTTCGGGTATTTACTTTCCTCTTACTGCAATTTTTTTTTCTCTGAAATATGTCAAGAAACGAGGACATTAATATGGAGCATGGAGCCTCAAATGTAGAAGAGCCAAAACCCGGAACTTCGGCATCTGTCGACGGCGTCAAACTGACAAAACTCGACATTCCGAAGTTCTGGACACACCAGCCCGCCTCCTGGTTTTACCAGGCAGAAATAATGTTCAAGATGGCGGGCTACAAGTCGGACAGTAGTAAGGTCTACAACGTTATGGCCGCATTGCCGGAAGAGGCGGTAACGGCAATGCGGCTCAGCACCGTTGACCATGCTGCCTCCTCATATGAAGAACTGAAACAGTACCTGCTCGAGAAATACGGCACTTCAGAGAAGCGCCGGCTCGAGCAGCTGCTGTCAGTACAAGAGCCGGGAGACAAAAAACCATCTGAGTTTCTGCAGGCTCTCAAAGCTTTAGCGGGTGGATCGTCAGCAGTCAATGACGACCTGATCCGGAACCTGTGGGAGCGGAGGCTTCCACAGGCCATCCAGGTCACATTGGCCACCGCTGCTGACCAAACCCTAGCCGGGCTGGCTGCAACGGCGGACAAAGTATGGGAGGTGCTTCCACACGGAGGCGCCTCATACGCGTCCGCCGTCCGCGCAACTTCGGCCAACGCCGATCCAACATTGGTGTCGCTGCAAAGCGCCATCAATAAACTGACGGCCCGGCTAGACAATCTGGCCAGAAGCCCGCGTAATGCGAGAAGCCGAACACCTGCCAATCGGCAGGGCGGCTCTCGACAGCCCTCGGCCAGTCGGCCACAAGGGGCCAATCAAGCCAGGGGTAGCCTGTGCTACTTTCACTACCGTTACGGTAATGAAGCCCGCACCTGCAAGGCCCCCTGCAGTTTCGGTGGTGGCCAAGCCAAGCCGGCTAAGAAAAAGGCCACCACCCATAAAAAAAACTAAAGTTGGGGATCGATTCGAGCGAGCATATAACCGGCCGCTCATATCGTTTATTCGTCAGAGACACCAACAATCGGATGGACTTTCTGATTGATTCGGGCTCTGACGTTTCAATTGTTCCCGCCAAGGCGTTCCCGGCCCATAACGGTAGCCCGAACGTCCTTCTGTATGCGGCCAACGGATCACTGATCCGAACTTTCGGCACAAAGTTGCTTGAACTCGAACTCGGCTTACGCCGACGATATGTTTACAACTTTATAATAGCCGACACCACTAAAGCCATTATCGGGGCGGACTTCTTAACGAAGTTCAAATTGTCCGTCGATTTTGAATATCGGCATTTAGTCGACAAGCGCACGAAGTTTAGAATTAACGTGTGCGCTACCGTCGACTACAACCCCGAAACATTTCCATGCCGAGTTATTGGCATATACAAAGAGCTATTAACGAAGTACGCTTCGTTAACAAAACCGCCCAATTTTAACCTTCCGGTTAAACACAATGTGCAACACCACATTGTAACTAAAGGGCAATTACCATTTGTCACCGCTCGGCGACTCCATCCGGAGAAACTGAAGGTGGCAAAGTTAGAGTTCGACCATATGGTCCAATTGGGGATTTGTCGACCTTCGTCGTCCCCCGCAGCATCTCCGCTTCATCTGGTCCCTAAACGGGACTCACATGATTGGAGGCCATGCGGCGACTACCGTCGCCTTAACGCTGTCACTGTGCCGGATAGATATCCGATCCCGCATATACAGAATTTCTCCGTGAATCTTCACGGCTGCACAATTTTTTCGAAGGTTGACTTGGTACGTGCATACCATCACATACCAATCGCCCCAGAAGACGTGCATAAGACTGCACTCATTACGCCATTCGGCCTATATGAGTTTACACGTATGCCATTCGGCTTACGAAATGCAGCCCAAACCTTTCAAAGGTTCATAAATGAAGTTACGAGAGATCTCGACTTCGTTTATGTATACTTGGACGATATACTTATCGCCAGTAAAACCGAGGATGAACATATCGTTCACCTCGAAGAGCTCTTTAAACGCCTCGATAGCTTCGGTTTAACCATCAAGCTAGAGAAATGCGTTTTTGGTGCAACAGAGATTAAGTTTCTAAGCCACCGCATCACAAAGGATGGAATACTTCCATCTCCCGATCGGGTTCAGGCTATCGTTGATCTCGCACCTCCAACTTCTGTCAAATCGATCCAGAAGTTTTTGGGAATGGTGAATTTCTATCACCGATTTATCCCAAAATTGGCTGAACAGTTGGTGCCGATAAACGAGCATTTGAGAGACCTTCTCAACCGCTCACGTGCCAATAAAGTTTTTGACTGGCCAGCAGAATGTCAGGCGGCATTCCTCAAGGTGAAAACCTCGATGGCTGAAGCAACTCTGCTGAACCATCCAATCGAGGATGCAAAATACAGTCTTACGACTGACGCCTCTGATTATGCAATCGGAGGCGTTTTGGAACAATTCAACGGTCATCGGTGGCAACCTCTAGCTTTTTATTCCAAAAAGCTGTCACCAACCGAACGGAAGTACTCTGCATTCGATCGCGAACTCCTCGCAATCTATGCAGCGATCAAACACTTCCGTTATTTCGTTGAAGGACGCAATTTCGTGGTCTATACTGATCACAAACCACTGGTTCGCGCCCTTCACACAAAGACCGAACGATCCCCTCGACAGACCAGACATTTGGGTCTAATCTCTCAGTTTACCACAGACATCAGACATGTGTCTGGTAAACAAAACGTTGTCGCCGACTACTTGTCGCGCTCACTTGCAACCGACAACGTCGACTCGGTCACCTTCGACCTGCCTACACTGGCTCAGGCTCAACAAGGTGACACAGAGTTGAAGTCTCTACAAGAGCACCCCAGCAACGGCTCACGGGTAAAATTAGTTCTCACACCAATACCATTCACCGCCCATCAGGTATGGTGTGAAACTAGTACAGGCATTCCAAGGCCTTATATACCCACTTCCTTACGGAGACTAGCGTTCAACTCCGAACATAGTCTCTCTCATCCTGGTATTCGCTCTACAAGACGAGCCGTTACCAAGAAATACTTCTGGCCATCGATCAATAAAGACTGCAATGAGTGGTCTCGATCATGCCTAGGTTGCCAAAAGTCCAAAGTTTCACGGCATACCAAATCTCCATTTGAAGCTTTCAAACTTCCAAATAATAGATTTGACCATATCCATATGGATATAGTGGGACCCCTACCCCCATCTCGTGGATACTCTTATATCTTAACGATAGTCGATAGATTCACGCGATGGCCTGAAGCATACCCAATTCGGGATATCTCAGCTTCAACAGTGGCAAAGAAATTCGTCACTGAATTTGTCCCACGATTCGGCGTACCTCTTGAGATCACAACCGATCAAGGTACGCAGTTCGAATCGAAACTGTTCAATGAAGTTGCCAAATTACTCGGCACTCATCGAATTCGGACTACCGCCTACCACCCGCAAGCAAACGGGATGGTTGAACGGTTCCACAGGCAACTAAAAGCAGCCTTAATGGCAAGGGACAACACTACTCATTGGAGTGAAGACTTGCCCTTTGTCATGTTAGGCATACGCACGGCAATTAAGACCGACTTACAATGCTCACCAGCCGAGCTCGTATACGGTCAGAATCTGAGACTTCCCAATTCGATTTCCATCCCAACGGATGAGAATCCAATTGAAGAATCAGAATTTCTCTCTCGCCTTCGTTCTCATATGCAGAACATTAAGGCAATACATCCTCGGCAACCCGTCCAAAAGGATGTCTACGTGCCAGAAGCCCTGGATAACGCCGACTACGTTTTCATACGTGTCGACAGAGTTCGAAAACCTTTCGAACCTCCATACGAGGGCCCATATGAAGTAATCAAACGATTACGAAAACACTTCGTCGTCAAATTGAACGGCACAACCAAGTCAATATCCATTGACAGGCTAAAGCCAGCCTTCGGTTGTGACCGCGACAACGAAGCTAAGCCGTCTAAAGCGGTAACATTCCGTTAACGCTACGCTGGGGGGGGAGTATGTAGTGACCGCGTAAAGTTTAATTACCAAACTTTACGCAATGTCACACAACAACTTCCGACACGATCAAAACGATCAGTCGGAACACTCCATCGATTACCGAACTTAAAGTTCAGTGATCTTGCCGTTTTTCGTTCCGTTCCGATCACGCCTAGTGATCGAACCAATTTCCGGCATCTCTCTCTCTACTTTCGTCATCGTGTCATGACACAGTGCATTCGGCCCAAAAAGCTCCTAAAAAAGTGACAAGTGATCCGTGATAATAGAAATACTAAAAACAACATAAATAATATGAATTTATATATATATATATATATATATATATATATATATATATATATATATATAAACACAAATAATTTTATATTAATATACAATATTAAAACATTGTGCTAAAATTAGTTTTCTTTGACTTAATAAAAATCCGAAACAAAAACGTAGACAAAAGAGTTTTTATTAAGCATAGTTCAAAATTACAGTTATTGATAGTGTGCGGAAGCAACAGGAGTTTAAAGAAGAAGAAGACCTATGCCAATACGGAGTTTTGCACAACCATCCAAAACTACCACAATAAACCATTGAATTCAGCTATAGAACAGTAGATGACTTCCACGCCTATAGTAAGAAGGAGCGACATTGTGAGAAGAAAGGACAGGGAATTTTTGTAAAGAGGGGAGGTATTGAAGAAGATATGTTCTCTATGCGGGGGATTTGAGTAGATTTGAGCAAATCTTGCTTTTTTATGCCTTTTTATGCCTTTTTATGCCTTTTTCAAAATGACGCTGTACTAATGCGGTGGTAAGAAACGAGAGTCGATCGACGGACTGCCTTTCGATAAACGCAAGATTCCGATTGACGCTCAAAGGCGTTCGAGCAATGTGTGGGCCCGATTGAACCAGATCGAACTATTATCTTGTTCGAGCGAAATTACAGATGCGATTACAAAGAGCGAATAAAACGGCGCCACAATCAGCCAAGAAGAATTGGGCGTGCTAACGGGACCCGGCTATCGGGCGAGAGTTTCAAATGACATTGTCCCACAAATTCACGGCCGGAGTCCATTGTGAGCGGTATAATGGAGTTGTGACGCAGCCAAATATATAAGGCAATCATTCACCATGACCTCGTCGATCAGCGGAAACGAATGAAACACGTCCAATTTGACGCTGTACCAGACGACAACATCAAAAAATCGGATGAAACTTTCGTGACCTCTCCTCATAGCCGCCTGCAGCGATGGAGAGAATTCTTCCACCAGTTCTACAGCCACGATCCGTCACAAGATGCATCACCCAAACTGCCGATTATCGAACAGCCGAAGAATCAGTTGCTCGATATCGAACAACAATTATCACAATTAACAAAATTGGTGAAAAATGAAAAAGCGCCGGGAATAGACTAACTAACCGCCGAGATGATCAAAGCCGGAGGAGATGTATTATCACAACAAGTCCATGTAATCATAACAGACATCTGGCATTCGGATCGTGTCCCGTAGGCGTGGAAAAAAGCGATTGTTGTGCCAATTTTCAAGAAAGGCGATAGTTGGGAATCAAGAATTATCGTGGTATTAGCCTCATTTCGATCTTCGGCAAAATATTTACGAAAATCATGCAATCGAGAAAATCATACAATCGGAAAGATCAAGCGGGATTTAGACCACATCCAGGATGCATTGATCAAATATTCGCTCTCCGTCAGCTAATGGAAGAAAGAATTTGTTGTTGCAAACGAACTGTCCTCGTTTTCATCGATTTCAACTCCGCTTTCGATTGCATCGATTGGAGCTGTTTGTGGAGAGCCTTGGAAACCAAACACGTGCCATTGAAGATCCTCCAAGCGTCGTACGATGGCTCAACCAGCATCGTTCTTATTCGAAGCGACTTATCCGAGGAGTTTCCGATTCAAACGGGTGTCCCACAGGGATACGTCGCTACGCCACTTTTCTTCAATGTTGTGATCGTGATTATGCGTGAAGCATTCGAAGGACGACGGGGAGTTCAATACGACGACAACAACTTCGTAACCGACTTAATGTTCGCCGACGATAGCGCTGTCGACTTGGATGCCGAAGCAACGGACATCTTATACGACATTCCCCGCATCGCCCAGTCATATGGTTTAAAAATCAATGCGGAAAAGACCAAAATGCTTACAATGGACACATGGAGAGCCAGTGTTCACCTCGATGGAACCCAAATCGAACAGGTTCCGATATTCAAATATTTGGGATCATTGGTCGCATCGGCCAGGCAACAGCAACATTCGCCTCGCTCAAATGGTGCATAAGGAAACGAACAACTATTACCATCAAAACGAAAGTACGACTTTACCGGACTTTGATCCTTCTGATTCTTCTTTATGGACCGGAAACGTGGACACTGCTCAAAGTGGACATCAAGAAGCTCGGTCTTCCAAATGGGACGCTTGAGGCAGATTCTTGATGTCTCACTCCGCGATCGCCTTCGAAACGAGACTGTTAGACAAAAATGCGATCAACACTGATCGAAGAAGAAATACAAAAACGTCAACTACGGTGGTTTGGACATGTTGGCCAAATGGATGATAACCGCTTGCCACGTAAACTTCTCTGACGAGACCGTCCGGCAGACTAGAGAATTCAGCGATCGACACCGAAGAAAACCTGGCTAAAGAATATTGAGAGCGACTTAAAGAATCAACGATTATCACTTAAGGCGTCGCCAAAACTCGTCGAGAATGGAAACGATGTATACATGTGATCGACGTATACATTCGCTCCTCGATAACTCCTTACATCCAGTATACTACCACCATGTCTATTATTAATAAGAACATAGTCAATTTGGTTACATATTTTTTTTTATGTGAATGACTACAGTCTCAGGAAAGGCCCTTTATACTGTTGACAATCTATTTTCTACGTCTAGAGTGCAAAGTCGAACAGCAGCGCTAGTCGGGGAGGAAGGAACTGCCACAACCTACCAGCGATATTTTTAGTCCGCCTACTCCCAACCACTACCTACTATCGCGACTTTGACATCGGGACATCGTGAAACAACTCGCTGGAGTGTTATGCCTCCTGAAACGAGTTGAATCTTATCAACCAACCGATGACATGCGCTTTTTGGTGGAGCGGGGAAGGGTTAAGGAAGGCTATGACAGAAGGAATCAGGAATGTAAAGTGGGAAAGAGAAAGAAGGAAAGTTATGTAGGTGGCAAAATGAAAAGGCGAAGGACCGTGAGGCTGGCCGGCTTTCGAACCCGGGACCTCTGGGACAATAGTCAAGCACCTTACCCCTAGACCACTGAGGCCACCATATGTATACATTTAGCTATGTACTCACGGTTTAATGAGATGAAAAAACAAATGAAGACATGACAGAACGAACAACTACAGCAACCCTTAACAAAGTCGGTACTTTAATACTAACTTCAAAAAGGAATTTAATCAATATTTGGAGGTTTATTTTACGCACATAACTACCCTTCTCCTATTACGAAGATTATTTACAATTTAACAACAAAAAAACCTTTAAAAAAATTCTTCATTAATAAATTAAAGATAAAAACCACCCAAGCAAAATTTCTCCATTTTCTTTTATTAAACACAATCTCTATAGCCTCATAATTCTCTGCAGCACCACCCCCCCCCCCCCGCGGGCCCCAGTCAAATTACAGCTAAGCCATTCCTTAACGTAGAGTAAAAGTAGAACCCAGGGTTTCTGACCGGTAAGTAATAAAGTATTTGAGTATAATAACTCCTATCATCTTTACAGTTAAATAAATCCCTTTTAAGCCCCATGTTCCGCCGCATATATACAGTATACAGAGCAAAGTCGAAGTTATCAGGCAGCCCCGGTGTCCAATAAATACCAGGAATTGAGGGATTTGCGGGTTCAGTTGGAAATTTTTCAAACAAGCAAATATTGATTTTATTAAACCACTCAAGGAGAGCATATCCACAGATTTATGGGTGGCATTATCCAGTATTTTGTATACAAACTCTATGTTGGATATACACATATACGTAGGTATACCCTATATATAGGCGCACGTTTATGTGCTGGCGGAACACAAGGCTTACGGAGTCACATCCTTAAGCATTTAAATGGCTCAATTTGGAGATCAATTTAAATTTGGGAGGACATTCGGATGATAAGCAAACCACTTTGTGTAAATAGACGCACATATAAATGCTCGTGTGTTCTCTCTTTTCGTATTCCAGCATCTATGCCGCAGTCGCACTTATGTATATATGCCAATACATGAATATATATGCTATCCTTTACCGTTACAAATATAATTTTAAGCTTTTGTAAAGCTGGCCAAGAATGCTAAGCGCTACATTTGCCTTTGGCTGGGTTGTATTTGTAGATGTACTAGTACATTTGGCAAATGTATGCGTTTTGTGGTGCGATTTGGTTGGTGTTGTGTGTTTGCGCTTAGAGTAGGCTCTTATTAAAGTTTGACTAAGAAAGGCATTTTGAGGGATAAGTCATTAAGCAAGCAAGCATCTTGACTCAACATTTATGAAAGGGCGGTTACCGTGAAGTATAGCTGTACATAAACTAAGTCTATGTAAGCTCCTCATCTGCATATAGCAAAATTACCTTTGCACCACACACAATAAAGCCATGTTAATGCTTGCGCCAGAAACATCATAGGCCATTACCAGTGTGGCTTCAGCCCAGGCAAATCAACGACTGATCAGATTTTCACCTTGAGGCAGGCTATGGAAAAATGTCTAGAGTTTCAAAACTCAATTCAACACCTCTTCATAGACTTTAAAGCCGCCTATGATAGCATAGCCAGGGTAGAACTCTACAAAGCCATGAGAGAATTCGGCATCCCCAACAAACTGACAAGACTATGTAGGTTGACCATGATCAATGTGTCAAGCCAAGTAAAGGTATCCGGAACACTGTCCAGACCAATCAACATCTATAATGGACTCCGACAAGGGGACGGTCTGGCCTGCCTCCTTTTCAACCTGGCGTTGGAGAAAGTGATCCGCGATTCGGGCGTGACATCAAGGGGTACAATCCTCCACAAGTCCACCCAACTACTGGCTTACGCAGACGACATTGACATCATTGGAAGAACAACAACAGCTGTACAAGAAGCTTTCACTCAGATTGAGCAAGCGGCAGGAAATCTGGGACTGCACATTAACGAAAGCAAAACAAAGTACATGGTGGCCTCGTCTGGAAGAACACCTAACATTGGTCCCACAATCAAGGTAGCGGAACACGAATTTGACGTGGTAAAATCATTTACCTACCTTGGGTCAATAGTAGCAGCCGACAATAGCATGGAACCAGAAATACGCGCACGACTGCTAAAAGCCAACAAAGCCTACTATAGTCTGTCAAGGCTCTTCAAATCCAAATATCTAACCATAACGTCTAAACTTTTACTATATAAGACGATGGTCTTACCCGTTCTCACATATGCATCCGAAACGTGGGTGCTTAGCAAAAAGCACTCAAACCTCTTGGGCGTGTTTGAGAGGAAAATACTTTGGAGGATTGTTGGCCCCGTATGTGAGGAAGGACGATTCCGGAGACTCTACAATGACGAGATCTACGAGCGCTATCGCGACATAGATGTGAAGAAAATAAAGCTCGGTAGGCTCCGGTGGGCAGGGCATCTAGCTCGTATGAGTGAAGATGAGCCTGCTCGTAAAGTTCTCTGCGGTAAGACCTATGGGGTGCGACAGCGAGGGAGGCCCAACCTTCGCTGGAAGGATGGCGTGGACCAGGACGCTCAGAGTTTAGGGATGCCAAACTGGATGACATCGGCTCAGAATCGGGACCGGTGGAGAGAACAGTTGCGCGAGGCCAGGACCGGATCCCGGTTGTAGAGCCGTTAAAGAAGAAGAAGAATGCTTGCGAGTTAAATATTTTCTAGCTTCTGTTGAATTTGCAGTAGAGGTACTTTGTAATTGTTGTTAAAGCAATTCACTTGGTAATGTTATAAAAGACTTTCACTATTTGATATAATTAAGGAGAACAACCTTTCAATTTAACAACAATTGATTTTCACTAATTAAATTCATAATTGAATTATTTAACATGTATTTGAAGTGATTATGTTCGGATTGAAATAGCCTGAGGATATTAAATGCAAGAAATCACAGAGGCGCTGAGGTTGAGTCCGATCACTTCATGGTCAATTCATGCGTTTGTGACGTTGAAGAAGAAAGACAAACACACTTAACTCTGAAAGATTGAATGAAAATAAATGAACTTATGAACGATGCACTGAACTGTCCCCGCACGCCTCACTTGCCAAAAAAAGCTCGTGCTTCCAGAGCCATGGTCCCTCGTGTAGGAACGGCATAACACTGTACAATCAAAGAGGGAGCCTTGTAACGAAACAATAGGCCACTGCCTATCGGAACACAAAGCGTACTGGAATAACGCTGCAGCCAAAATGAAAGAAGCGGTGTCGAGGCACAAGTACCGGACGCTGCACTAGACAATCCAGCGGCTAGGCGGCAAAACAACATCAACAAACGACAACATCGGCAAACTAGCCGGAAAGAACAAGCAGGATCGAGGATGCATTGATCAAATATTCGCTCTCCGTCAGCTAGTGGAAAGAATTTAGTTGCAGCAAACGAACTGTCGTCGTATTCATCGATTTCAAATCCGCTTTCGATTGCATCGATTGGAACAGCTTGTGGAGAGCCTTAGAAACCGAACACTTGCCATTGAAAATCATCCAACTTCTCCAAGCTTCGTACGTAGCGTTTCCCGCATCGTCCGGTCATACGCCTTAAAAATCAATGCGGCAAAGATCAAAGTGCTCACAGCGGACGGATCGAAAGCCAGTGTTTACCTCGATGGAGCCCAAATAGAACAGGTTCTGATGTTCAAATATTTGGGATCATTGGTTGAAAAAAAGAAAGTGGCACCGATGGGCGACGTTTCCAGCCGCTTCATCCAGGCAACAGCAGCATTCGCCTCGCTCAAGTCGTGCATATGGAAACGAACAAATATTACCATCAAAACGAAAGTACGCCTTTACCGAACGCTGATTCTTCCGATTCTTCTTTATGAAACAGAAGTGGACATTGCTCAAGTCGGACATGAACAAGCTCGAGGTCTATCAAATGCGATGCTTGGGGTAGATTCTCGGTGTCTCAATCCACGATCGCCTTCAAAACGATAGTTAGACAAAAATGAGATTAACAGACACTGATCGAAAATTTCTTACAAAAAGGTCGACTACGGTGGCTTAGACATATTTGCCGAATAAATTAAACCCACTTGCAAGGTAAACTTCTCTGGCGAGACCGCCCTGCAAGCTGGAGAATTTAGCGATCGGCACCGAAGAAAACCTGGCTACAAAATATTGAGAGTGACTTAATGTTATCGAGGCTCAAGATGTCGCCAAAATCGTCAAGAATGGAAACAACAAGTTAATGGAGATTGGGACCCCGCGGTACCTACAGCAGCGTCGCTGGAGTGTTGTGCCTCCTGAAACGAGTTGAATCTCATCAACCAGGACATGCGCTTGGTGGAGCAGGGGAGGACTAGGGAAGGATATGGCAGGAGGAATCAGAAATGTAATAAAGGAGGAAAGGAGGAAAGTTATGTAGGTGGGGAAAGTGGGAAAGACGAAGGACCGTGGTGCTGCCTGGATTCGAAACTATGCCGGAAGACAGAGAAGCAAAAAAGGTTTTCATTGGCATCATCGAAGGAGAAAAACCCTTAGGCAGACCGAGGAAAAGATGGAAGGATGCGGTTGTACTAAATGCGGAGATATTACTCCACATATCGAACTGGAGAACTTCGACCAGAAATCGAGAAGACTGGAGCAAACGATTACAGAAGCCCAAGGCTCGAGTTCGGCTGTAGCGACATTGGAAGTAGAAGGTAGTTGCCTACGGCAGGCACTTGAGATTAGACAGTGGAAAAGTTGACTCCTCTGCCTGATGACTGATTCAGTGGTAAACCGGCAATTCTACAACCCATAGGAGAGCTTATCCGGTGGTAAGCTTACAAACCTACGTGAAACACCGTGTTTCAATAGGAGAGTTGATTCTGTGGTAAAGTGACAATTTTAAACAGACTACCGCTGAGCTGACAGATACTACACATGATGAGTCGAACAGTTGAGTTGAGGTTGAGTTGAATTTTCGACTTGCGTCTCAAATAACAAACAAAGGGCAGAAATGCCGCTGCCAACTACTGAACTCGCGCCTGTATGCATAATTTCAACTCAACAGGTAGCAGAGCTGAGTCAATTCCAGTCGACTCTTACTCAGCTCGACTCGCGTTTCCATATAGTTGGACTAGGGTTCAACTCATCTTGTATACGTACTAAGAGCTACCACTGGTTCTTTTAGAAGGAGAACTAGTAAAGTAAAATGCTAAATGTTAGGCTAGAAGGATGGTATTTGTAGGACCAATGATGATGACGGGTTAAAAGTGAATTAAAGTAAATTTTTAATAAAAATAATAAAGACTTACATTCTTCAACTTCAATTTGATGCGGGTGGAAGACGCTTAAACTCATTTTGATTAATGATTTTTGAGTGCCGTTGCTGAGTCTTATGGTCTAATGATGAGTTAGAGTTAGTTACTAACTCAGATTTTAAACACTCGGAGGAAGTTAAAATTGTTAGTTTCAATCAAAATGTCAAAGTTTGTATATTTTTTAAATACAATCTTTAATTCGTCTTTCTGGGATTGCTAGGATGACTATATGAGTGGAAACACTCAGTCGATATTCAGTGCATACCAAGTGTGCAAATTGTAAAGAGGACCACCCAGCTACAAGGACCACTACAAGGGGTGCCCCAATCTTATAAAATACCTGAAGCGAAGAGTGGATCTTCAATCAAAGTGGCAAACCCGAAAAGAAGAGCGGCGTCAAAACTAGAATTCATATTCCCGCATTTCAAGACGAGCATACTCAGCTGGTCGATAATGAGGCAGACCAATCATACTACTGGTAGTAGCTATATATGTCCCATGTAATTCACAAGGTGCCTGGACTGATGATCTTCGCCGGCTTGAAGCCATGGCAAGGAACTTTGACGAATTTTTCATAGGAGGCTTTAACTCAAGACATCCACATTGGGTAGATTCGCAAGCAAATACAAATGGTAGAAATCTCGTAGCTCTCGCAGCCTTATTATACTTGGATCTGGTATATCCAGGAACACCAGGGTTCCCAAGAGGATCGTCCCATCTTAATTTCTACTGGGTTTCTACCAATCTAGTAAGTTCAAACAGAACCAGATACCCCACATTTTCATTCCCATCAGACCGCCTTGGATTCGCTCTGCATATACAAGCAGACATTGAACCCGAATCTAGAGCACTGCCTATGTTCCGCTCGTTTAAAAAGACTACCTGGTCATATTTCAACAGAGACCTGGAAAGGAGCCTGGGGGGGGGGTCCTCAAGACAATAAGACCTTCACCCCTGGCTTTGAGGATCATTGACCCCATTACTGGTAGAAAGCGAACAAAGATTAATCCAATCTTCTCTCCCATAACAGCTAATGGGGCCACCATCTTAAAGTTAGAGGACAAGGTAGAAGAATTTAGATAATACTTCGAGAACACATTTCAGGCCTCATCATACAACAGAGACTCTTACACAAGGAAATGATAGGCGAGGTAATCACCAGGTTTGATTTACGATATCTAGCTGGCACTCAGTTGTTTCTCACCAACCAATAGTGCCTCATCACCCACAGACAGAAAGTTCACGTCGTCTGAAGAACTAATAAGCGCAGGAGAACTCATGAAAACAAAAAAAGCCTCAGGCCTAGATTGGATATCGAACTATGTGTTGAAGAAGTGCATGCCTACCATAGCGGCCCAACTAGCAACAATTTGTAACAACTTCATTAACAATTGTCATTTTCTAACAATCTGGAAAAAAGGCAAAATTATCGCAATCCCAAAAATCTCAGCAGCAAAGGATGTTGAAGAATTTAGACCGATCTCGATCCTCTCCAATCCCCAATCTCCCTCATCCCTCTCCTTTTCCATTTCCTTGCGAAAAATGCTCGAAAGAATCATACTAAAAAGGCTAAAAGATTTCTGCACAGAAAACATAATCATTGCGGGATTCTAATTTGGCTTTGTAAAGGAGCACTCAACGGGACACGCTATTCTTGCAAGAGTCAGTGATGAGGAAACTCAGATAAAGTAAATGATCGGTGGCATGCGCCTTAGACCTAAAAAAGGCAATTGACAGCGTATGGCACCACGGACTCATATACAAACTAAATCACCTAGACTTCCCATAACCCACATGTCAAGCTAATCTTCTCATTTCTAACAGGCAGAACAGGGGTAACCCAGATTGGAGACCTGATCTCCACACCATTCGCGAAAAAAACAGGGGTGCCTCAAGGTTCCGTCTTGGGTCCTATGCTATTTAACATATTTCTGTATGACTTCCCGCATGAAATCTCCGCACTTTCTTCCACTGGCATTCAATATGCAGATAATACAATGGTGTGGTCCTCGCACGCTTCTCCTCTCAAAGCGACGAAAACTCTTCAACAACACCTCATAGCAGGATTCTTATACAGAGGGAGCATAGACATCAACCAGGTGAAGTGCGAACTGATCTGCATCAGAAACCCATAAGGTAAAGGGCATAGAATTGTCCCGCGTGAATCAAAAATGATTAGATTAATAATAAATGGGCACACCCTAACGCCGAAAACTGGCATAAAATATCTAGGAGTAAACCTACATCATAGGCTGAAGTGGAACCCACTATAAATATAAAATATAAAAATTATCAATGCTCGCGAAGCAGTGGCAAGTCTCAAACCTCAGATTAACTCAAAGAACTTATTTAGCAGGACGAAAATGCTCTTGTATAAAACGGTAGTCAGACCCCTCTACACGTATGCATTCCCAATCTGGTTGTCCATCTCAACAACAACAGCAAGAGAAGCTCAAAAATTTGAAAGAATAGTGCTTAGATGCGGAGAAGAAAACAAATGGCACTCGAACAAAACGTCTTATGACAGATTTGAGATCGCGACGACTATGTATTACATGATCCAACTGGCATCTAAGAGGCTAGAAAAGCTATCGTTACATCCAAACGAGAGGATCCACAAAATTATAATGATAATGTAGATCAGTCTTTAATTGGTCAAACGTACATTTCTCCAATCCACATAGTCGCGAACATTTGATGATGAAGGGTGAAGTGAGGGTGATGAGAGGTACCACCCCACTTCTCCCTTTATCCACAAAGTTCGTGTGGCATATGCGCTGGAGCGCATTATCTAAACCGGCTCTATGGTTTCCTTTTAATTTGGCGTGACTTCTATCATGTCATGGCCTGAAACTCGAACCTAAGCCTCTCCTATGGCAGCTGGATCAGCCTATGATACTCAGATCGGCAATAGGCTACGTATGTGGCAGAGGAGTAGAATGTAATAGCTCAACTACCATTCGACCACATATGTTTACTAGTAAATAATCCGGTAGTCACGGCTTAATTTTGATAATTACATTCTACAATTCTTGTTTAAATCCAAACTAGACTATTTGATGTACTTTAAGCCAACCTTGAAAAATGATATAAAAACTAGATCAAATCCAAAATAAAACATTTTAAACTTCTTACTTAAACTCGAAGAAGATGCTATGTAAAGATGTCTTCTCTGTCTACACCTAAACTTTCGATAGTTTCTCCCCAATCCGCCCCCCGCAGGGAGGAAAACTTTGATTCAAAGTGACAATCTCTTCAAAGTTGACAGTACAAAGGCAGACGAGCGGGAAGGTAACGCGCACGAGGGGCTTGGTCAGTACTGAAGTCAAACTGAAGCTCCTTAATCCAATTCTGGATCAAACTCAAGAAAGTTTTTATTAATTTAAAAGTTTAAGAGACTTTGTCTCTTTCCGTCCCCCTTTTCATCTCTTATAACCTTATCGCTCTGTCTTTGTCTAAAATGGCGAGGACTTGAGAGGGTGTCCCAAAGGTGTGCTTGCTCGTTCAATTCTACTAAAAATTAGTTTAATGGGAATTATGGCACTGCACTAAAGTGTGACAAAGTTTCACTCACTTTAGGTGCAACTATTTCGTCTATGCTCTGTTTTGTTGCAGAAAGAGTTTTGTTTTGTATCAAGTTGAATTTTTGTTGTATTCAAAGTTTAATGGGCACGCTTCAGCGATAATTTATGCAAATGATAAAGCTTTGACATTTTGAAAGTTGCTGGCGATGATGAAAAATGTTGCAGGAAGCTAATTTGACTTTTATCACAACCACATCCAACCCCAGCCAGGAAATGCTGCAACTATTCCACAATTTCATTTTAATTGCAAATAGTTTTTAGCGCCGCCTGTAGGCGAACGTTGGTGCTGAACAAACTCTCCTGTATACTAGAATTTGCTGCTCTGAATGTGGGTGGTTTAGTTCTGCTAAGGTTGTTATCTGCTGGGGGTAGAGGTCCCTTGGGGTGGCCAGCCGTTTCATATGGCTCTTGTTGAAAAACAGTTAAGCCGGATTTAAACTTCGTAATTACGGCGAGTCTGGCAAATGCAAGTTTTCAACTTAATAATAATGAAAAAAAGTAAATATTCAACTTGACTACTGTACTACTTTCGCTGCACGAGAGTTGGGAGAGGGAGTTGGGTTCGGCTACTGGGCTGGAAGGGTAACTAAGTAATCCCTGAACGCCTAGGGACGCTACTGTAATATTAATCGGGGTATCATATCATTGGCGGCGGAGAAAAACTCCTCTTCGGCCATGCACCCATATTTGCCATGTCTAAATTTAGAGTAAGCATGGAAATAAATTAATCGCGCTAATTGGATTTAATTAGTAACAGCCATAAATTTAAATGTCCTTGGATATTCAGATATCCTGGCTGGGGCTAGATAGACTACCCCACGTACCATTCGGCAGCCAGGAGTGGAGGCACGCTGTTGTTCGGCTGCATTTATTAGCTTGAGTGTGGGCGATGGAATATGGTTGTTATAACATTTATCATACTTCTGTGCTGAAATTTTATTATCATCCTCTGCTAGGGATTATTTTCGGTTAATTTAAGCATCTCCAACAGTATTGGGTATTAAGTGTTTATGGGCTTGGTGGTAGCAAGTTGTTGAAGGGATTTCGCTTAATACAACTTTTTTTTTTTGTAATTGAGTTTATTATTTTTTTTAATTTTTTTTCTCATTTAATGGCAGTAAAAATTGAAGTACATTTGAGTACCTTTGGGTTATTGAAATTAAAATTTAAACTGATTTATACATCACTTCCATTAATCAAAATCGTGAATGGGTGTTCTTTTATGATATGTTTTTATTTGAATATACTTAATGGATCTCAGCAGGGACGGCGCTTTCATAGGTGTGTATGGTGCACTTGCACCGGGCGCAATTGTACGGGGGCATAATTTAAGATTTTCAAGAAAACAAATTCAAATTCACTCTCGTATCATAGCTTCCTCATGGTGGCCACTAGCCAAAATGTAAAGTTATCCTGTCGAATTCTGCATGTCAGTGGGTAGGTTTTGCACTGTCGTTTAAGGATCTCTGCTGGCTACCGGCCGGACCTAGTTGTATAATGCCTTATTCTGAAATGGAGGCTCTATTAGGATGAATACTTTCGTTAACTCCTTCCTTACAGACCAAAGGCAGGACGGCGGTCTACAACTCTGGACCCAAGAAGCAGAACTAGATAGCCGGCCCCTCTGCCCAACATTTCTTGACCCGCAGGAAAATTGGCAGCTCCCATATTATATAGGGGAAAAATTCCCATAAACCAGGGAAGCAGGGACCCCAGAACAAGAAAATAAAGGTGGAATCGCAATTACCTTCCAGCTTGGACAACAACCTCACTTAAGGAAAAGCAGGGCCGAAATGGAATTGGGGAGCCCATGGAGCATGCCCGAGAACGTTTTCGACCGAAGGGAGGACTGCGGTTGCGAGATCGGGAAGCTTAAACAGTCAAGTGTAAGCGACAAGCCACTAGGCAGGCTGCTGCACTTGTTCCATGAGGTGTAGGCGTGCAATATAATAGGCCAAGCGAACTTTTGCGGTATTTTTGACCCAATATCTCACCACAAAAAAATGTTCCCCATGAGAGAAGTAAAAATTAACTAGAAAAATCCGCTAAGTGAGAGGAAAATCTATCATTCATTTCTACTGCTCTGAGGAACTTTTTGAAAATTCCTTAAAAAGTTTCTTATCAACACTTTGGGCGCTGTTGGAGAACTTTTAAATCTTGTTCCAACAGTTGCTATAAAAGCGCCAAATTAATGAAGTAAGGAGAACAAAATCCCTAAGTGTAAGGCAATGGAAAAAGGTGAACTAGTTCATGCTTGGTTTATTAAATTTCAAAAATTTCTTTTGTTTTGTTGTTTATTGTCTCTTTTCATTGTCCTTCACTGCGACCAAAAAATTAAGGGCGCAATATGGCATTATGCACCGGGCGCAAAAAAAACCAAGCACTGGCCCTGGATCTCAGTTTGTTTATCTGAAAAAAAGAAAGCCCAAGTCATGTTCTGGGGAGATGCCTTCAATTACCACTAAAATTTAAGCCACTTATTTGCCCGCATTTTTTTTAAACAGAAATTTAACTTTAAAGGGGGTTCTATACCATCAGTTCAATTGTACGTTCAGTCTCAGTTTCAGTTCAACTGTCAGTTCAGTTAATTTTATGCTGTGTTGCTAGACGATCAGTTCCATATCAGTTCAGGTGTTAGTTTTATGCAACCTGTAATGGGAACATAAAGACAATATGCGAGGGGATAATCTAGCTAGTATTTAGTAGGAGACATTGATAACAGATACAGTTTTGAGGGCGGGCCGTTGGAATTCAACGGACTACATTATAATGTCAATGTTATAAAAATTTTATGTTTTTTTTCGGTCATGGAGTAGGGGCGATTTACGTGTCCGACATTCTTATCACACCAAAGGCAGCAGCTTTTGGCACATAGCACCGTTTTTGTCCGACTGTTATGTATAAATTTTTTCCTTCATGAAATAGGCTACTTTGACTCGTTGGACGGCGAAATCGGCGAAAAAATTTTGTCGGACACACACACCATGTCATTCCACATATTTTTCTTAAACGATCCTGAAAAAATCAGCTGGTTATTAATAAATTTTTGGAAGCCCATAATTTAGCAGGTTTGGGTGGTAGACAGACTTAAGGGTCCAGCAATTTTGTCGGACGAGTTTTGTTTCGTGCGTATCATCGCCATCTCATACGGCTAGGATTGGTAAGAAACCAGCATCTATAAATTTTTAGGGCACCATAAAAAGGTTGACTTTAGAGCAACGTGTTGGAAAAAAGCTGCGGTTCCAAGAATTTTCGCAGAAGAAAAGTTAGTAGACTAAGTGCCCTTAATTCATACAAAAAGTTTAAAGAGAGTATGTATAAATTCTATGGAGGATATGTTGGGTAGAGGACTCCATCTGCAGGATTTTTTTCAAGGAGAATGGATCTGATAGGTACATGAAAGTCTATCCTTTTCCCGAAATAATGCGGAGCAAGGGTGTTATTTTTTGTTAACGCGGCGCGAGCGGTAAACTGAGTGACAAGGCTATACAAAATGTGTGGCCTACAAATCTGAGGTCAAGGCGCTGTCTGTAGTGCAATAAGTCGAAGTGTTAGCGATGTGGATGATGATAAAGTTGAGAAGAAATTATTTTCTGTGATGGTAGGTAGTGATGAGCAAGACTGGTCTTGCAGTTTTGCCTTTGCTTGCACATTTAGCAAAACCAAAGCTAGACCAAGACAAGACAGGACTACAGAAGAGTGAAAGATCAAGATAGCAAGACTTTTGGCTCATCACTAAGTGCCAAAAGTCTTGGAGTGATGAGCGAAAGGTCCTACAAAAAGTCTTGCAGAAAGTCTTGCAGAAAGTCTTGCAGTTTTGTCTTGGTCTTGCTAAATGTGCAAGATAAGACTTTTCCCTCATCAGTGTAAGACTTTTGGCACTTGGTGATGAGCAAAAAGTCTTGCTATCTTCATTTTGCAGTCTTGTCTTGCCCTTGTCCTATATTGTCTTGGTCTTGATTTTCTTGCTAAATGTGCAAGACCAATCTTGCTCATCACTAATGGTAGGGCATGGTGCACTAGGAAAGGAGACATCCCTTAATTAATCTCCGAACATTGGAACGTAACTTTACTATTAACATTAGGTTATGTAAGGATCAACCAAAAAGAGTGACGCACGAAGAGGTTAAGGAAATGTATAACAAAATTAATATAGTTGAACGCATAAAACTGGACGGATTACGATGGCTTTGGAAGAAGAAGATTTGTAATAAAGAACGGCTATTATTATTTTAATAGGTAGATGAAAATCAGTGAAAGCAAACAATCAATGGAAACCAGTTAATAAGTTTATATTTATCTGCATAAATCTTACATTACTACATTCCTATCTGAACGTAGCAAAAAGTTCATAGATCCTAAAAACCTTGGAGAGATTTCATTAATCTCAAATTCCCATACCCAAAAGCACTTTCCATCAATCGAAATTTATCCTACTTCATTTGCAAGTTAACATTATTAAAAACTTCCCTCAGAACGAAGCACGGAGTTCGGTCTACATTTCAGAGGTACCCAAAATCAACCACATTTGCCAACAGGGCTGCCGGCGCTAATTTACCCAACTGCATTTTATGAAATGAGTATTGGGAATTCGCAATGGTTGTATGGAATGCCAGATCTATATGTATGTACGACTAGTCAGCCATTGACTTAATTGAATAATCGCAGCAACAATTGCATGATTTCGCTGGGCACAACCATGGTGTAATTCAAATGAAATATGATTTTTAAAATAGGGTAATGCCAGATTATATGATATGTAAATAATGCTGTATTTGTTGTTAATTAGTGTTGTTAGTTGGTAAAGGAATAATTGTAATTGCAGATACATAAATAATTGAAAATTGTTGGGGGAAATTTCATTGGTCTGTTCATAACAATTTTCAATGGGTCAAAAGGAAGATATTAGTAGATATCTCATTGTACACTAGTGTGTTATAGAAAAGGTCCTGTGAACGAAACAAATTTATATATCTTTATGTTGATGCACTCAAACAGAAGTCGATCAAATATAGTGACCCAATCTAGACAATAGTTAAAAACATGAACTCGTTTGTGCTTTTCACGCACATAGGTAAAACTTGGGCACAAGTAAGTCCCATCCTAATGTGAGACAGCGGGTTCTAGTTGGAAAGATAGAAGAGAGAGAGCAGTGAAAAATTGACAACACCAGAACACAGTTTTATTTCACCAAGTCTCATTCAATACTGCTTTGACAGACAGCCAAACAGGCCTTTGACTAAAATCCGCAAGGAACTCGTCGAGTCGGAAGACCCAGAACAACGTGGAGAAGAACTCTATTAGTAGAGGCCGCAACAATTGGGATTCAGTGCGAATCTAACGAGCCTTCGTTGAACCGATTCAATAGTTCTAACATGCGAAGAGTAGTGAGGAGACCAAACCTGGGACGCATATTCGAGTAATGGTCTGACGAGGGAAATGTTTAGGTATTTAGTAATCAAGGGGTTGTTAAATTCTTTGGACCACCTTTTAATAAAACCCAGGACTAAACTACCTCTGGAAGTGTTATAGTTGATGTGAGTGTAAAAATCCAGCTTACTACATATCAAACCTAATCCCTAGATCTTTAATAAAATTAACACGACGGATACCCTCATCAGAAAAGGTGTAGTTAAAAATCATAGGATCACACCTTCCACTAAAAGTCATGATTTCACATTTACTAATATTTAGAACCAGGTTGTTGTTAACACACCAAGAGTGAAAGGTATCAAGGTCGACTTGTAAAAGTTTGCAATCTTCGACGGTACAATTTGATGTCATCAGCGTAAATCAGTATTCTACAGTGTCTTAGCAAAGGAACAATGTCATCAATTGATAGTATAAATAGAAGAGGGCCAAGAGGGCCAACTTCCTTGAGGGACACCTGATGTCGCTTCAATGGTTACTGATTTGGATCGACGAAAAAGAACTTGGTAGGTCCGGTCAGCTAAGTAAGACTGGAACCATACTAGAAGGGCTTGCGGAAAGCCAAGCATTCTTAATTTGAGAATTATAATGGAATGAGAGAGCTCGTCAAATACCTTACTAAAATCAGTGTAAACACAATCAGTTTGACAACCAGAACCGAAGCCCTCGACAGCATGAGAAGTGAACTCAAGAAGATTGGTGGTAGTGCAAGAAAACCATGTTGATACGTTGAGACCAGCCTCTTGCAGATAGGAGCGATTGCAGAATATATAATTGATTCAAAAAGTTTCGGAATAACAGACAACTTCGCAACTGGTCTATAATTCGATATTTCCTTCTTGCTACCACTTTTGTAAATAGGAATTATGAACGAATTCTTCCAAAGCGTAGGGAAGTACCCTTTATCCAGGGATTTTTGAAACAAGGTTTTCAGTGGAGACTGCAGAACCTTCACACAGGACTTAAGGACAGCGGGAGGAATACCGTCGGGGCCAGAAGTGAAGTTCATCAATATGTTTCACGATATTAGCACTGGTATTTGAGACAGGTAAAAAGTGAGGCACTCGGTTAGGAATAATTTGACGAAAATTATTGTCGTTATGATGAAGGGCAGAAGGTGAAAAGAATTCATGAAAGAATGACGCAAACATGTAGCAAATCGCAGGCGACTCACAGCTAGACCAGTTTGTGTGCTGCATAGCATTAGGGTAGTTATCAACTTTTTTCTAAGAGTTGACAAATCTGAAGAAGTTTCTAGGATCAGTAAACACTTTATCACTCATACTGCTGAGATATTCACGATACCGAGTAAAAGAGAGTGAACGAAATTGGTTATAGCAAATGATAAATGAAGTGAGACTCGGAGAGTCCTTCCTCTTTAAATAGGTTTTCCAGAGCCTATTCTTCTGATTTTTCAACTAACTTAACCAAAATGAATGGCGCAACAAACGAAGAACTTTTGACGAAATAAATATAGCTAAATATATAAGATTAAACAACAGACTGCGATGGCTCGGACACGTTGCACGAGCTTCAGAAGATAGAATGCTAGCCAGGATTTTTAATGGTAGATCATCAATGGAACCAATGGAAGAATAGAACGACCAAGAAATAGGTGGATGGATGACGTGCTAGAAGATATACGGAAGCTTCGAATAACAAACTGGAGAGATCTACGTAGAGACAATTGGAAGAGGAGACTTCAAGAGACCCGAATTTGCAAGGACTGTAGCGCCATTTAAGAAGAAGAAGAAATCCCTAACTAGGTCAAAATGACTGTGACAGTGACAATGACTCAGACAGTGCAACCAAAAACAGAAGAGTTTTGTGAAGTTCTGAAGAAAAGTAAAGATTGATTTAGTTTTTTATTTTTACGGAAAAGACTTTTAGGAGTGCAAATTGATAACATACCGTTTTCCAATAAATGGGTGGTTTCAGACGTTGAGTCATTTAGCTGTTGTTACAACGTTCCACCGTATCCAGTGGCGTAGCGTGGATTTCTGCCACCCGGGGCGAACCATAAATTTGCTGCCCCCTAATTTCGAATTGATACTTTTAATCAATGAATCGAAAACCCAACTTGAATTTCAAGTAATTTTATATCCAAGAATTCGAGGCATCATGTAAACGCAATGAATCATATGTAACTAATGAATGTTCGGTATAGTGCGCGCCAAAATAAATGGGAATTTTACCCGCAGGCGAGGAAATGACAACTCCACATACATTAACATTCCGTGTATGGAAAAAAATCCAAGCGCACATGCATTTTAATTTCCCTTTTGAAACTCGTTTACCGGGGACAACACTCCACCATAGCACCTGACCAGGACGGACAAGAGTCGCGTAGTGAGACGGATTGAATTGTGATTGAAAATATAAATGAGCGGGTGAATTGGGGGTTTAAACGATCGGAATGACGAGGTGCACTTTTCTTTTCGAATCTACTTTCGTGGTGAGGGTTTTGAGACTTTCACTGCGAATCAAAAAATCGATTTTGAGATTTCCAATTGTTTTGGCGCAGGCTATATCCGTGCTTCAAGGTTGGCCTAAATTATAAACTATAACAAACCCAGAGAGCTGGAATCAGTAATTTCTCTCTGTAATTTATTTCAGTCTGTCTTTAGATAGAAAGGCTCGTAGACGCACAAGCTTAAGCTTAAACTCTTCCCTGTCCCAATATCTGGAGGTTTCATTTCCCATCATCGTAGCCCAATACTATTACAGGAGATTTTTACGACAAATGCGGCAGCTGTTGGAGCCCTTCTCAAACTTCAGCATTTACAGCCCGCGTCATAAAAGAAGGGAATCTTAAAATCGCTGTTTCCATGCGCATTGAGTGTCTCATACAAGAGAGCAACGTCACTCTGTTTGTATAAAAACGAACGAACGAACGAACGAACGAACGAACTTATCCAATTTGGCAATCCGCTGTCAGCTGCCAATGGACACCTATCGTGTTTCATATGCGCGCTCATTTTCCTTCTTTTATGTCACGGACTTCAATCATAAGGAATATATGTTTGCTAGGTATTACCCACACAAGTATTTTGAACCATTTACACAAACATGGATACAAAAAGAAGGTCCATGCATGAGTTATTCTTGTCTTCCATCACAGGCGTACGCTTTATTGATAACCCGTCAAATAGGAGAGTTTGGTTGGATAATTTTGATGCATCAACTTTATCATTTTTTGATGGCAGTAAAGGAAAATGATAGAAGACACAAACACTTATTGAAAATGAAGGCACGGAATTTTTCTTTCACTTTTTTTGAAATTGCGCCCTGTCCAATTGCGCCCAGTGCAAATATACCAGTTGCACCTATGAAAGCGCGCCCCTGCTTTTGTCCAATCAGGATTTGCTTCGCGATCTTGCTTTTGTGCTGAGTTTACTTACGCTTTAAGCTCACAAAACTCTCCCGCTAATTAATTAGGATTAATGCTCTCCGATGATTTTCATTGTAAGCTGCACTTCCTAAACTATTTCCAGCACTAATAATGTTACAAACTGGAATCTCCATAACGAAGGTCTATGTCGTTCTCCAATCCTTTATATTTCGAAGGATAATAGGTGGTCACTGCACTGCATATATTGGTTTCTACGGTAGAGTCTTGCATAACAAAGCAGTCCACTGAACAGCCTTACTGGACATTGAAGCCGCTTTCAAAAACTTCAGAACATAGGCGATCTAGATGTTTCTCGCCGAAGTAGTGATCTATAATAGTACGACTTATTTGAATTACAAATCATGACCTATGGCACCGTGCCAGCCAAGAAAGGAAAGACGACAAAATCAGGCGAACTAAATGAAATTGCATTGGCCACACCTTGCAGAAGGCAATGGTAAAACGCACAGAAGGTGCATTTCGTGTAATATAGGTATGACAATGGGATCACTTATTCAATTTTTTTTTAAATCTTAATTTCTGAAATTGCGCCCGGTGCAAGTGCACCATTTTCACTTATGAAAGCGCCGTCCTTGCTCTCATACATTTATATGGAATGGTACCTAACTTCATATCACTTCCCTTCCCTTCCCATTTAGGTTTGGCCTATAGACACCAGCAGCCAGGACATCGTGCTGGATTTGGCAATGGTTAGGGCCTGATATTACCAGCAGCATCTCTAGCTCTGTCCAGTTTGGCCGCCGCCCCCAACATATACGCCGCCCGGGGCAATGGCCCCCTCGGCACCCCCCACGCTACGCCACTGACCGTATCACACGGTTCCTGTTGCAATGAGAACATTTTTTCTATCTTTACAAGGGGTTGTTGATGTGTGTGTATTCCTGTCGATATTCTTCTTCTTTACTATTTTAAATTCTCCTAATAATTTTTCCTGTTTTTTGTTTCTTTTTAAATAATTAGGGTGTTGTAAATTGTATAAGCACTCGCACTGTCTATATAGATCTATTAAACAACGAGTTTGCTGTCGTGTCCAATTGTCTGACATTTTTATTTCAAATTAATAACAGAAATCGCTTTTTTTTAAATTAACGAATAACATTTCATTGGGAAAAATGAAGAAGAAGATAAAAATGGTCATGTTAGTGTTCAAAAGTTTTCAACCAAAAATTTTTGTGGGAAAAGGTTACAACACCTCCTTCCCTTTCCTTCACCTCTCTCTCCTAAAAAATCGATTTTACAACGTTGTTACCACATCAGGTCTGAAACCCCCCAATGGCGGCAGCAGTAAAATGTTGGGTAAAAATGTCAGATTGGAAACGTCACAGGTTAAGCTAGGCATTTGTCAACAACTACTTATCATTACATTGGTGAATTTATATCGGGGTCATATAATTTTCCGTGCGTGAAATGGTCGAACTTCGGACCAAATATTGGTCATTTGCGGGAAGTTTTGATTTTGGCCTTCGATTCGATTGACAGATTGTAGAAACTTATGGTGAGACTATGGAATAATATATCTATGGAAGATATGGAGTCTCCCAATTTGGTGTAAAAGTTTGAAGACGCTGAATTGGAGGTTTTACTGAATGAAGATCCATATCAAAAGGGAGCGTTCAAGTAATACGTAACGCAATTTACGGGAGGGAGGGGGTTGTAAAACGTTACGATGCGTTACAGGGGCGGGAGAGGGGTTCGAACAACGCGTTACGTAACAATGTTTTTTTTTATTTAAATACAAAAATATTACCATGTAAAAATACTTTGCGCCATATAATTGTCACTTATAGGTAAAAGTGGTCATTTTGGTGTTACGTAACGTTTACGGGGGTGGGGGGAGCTCCGGAAAACGTTACGGCGCGTTACAAGCGGGGGGGGGGGGGTGGAGGGTCAAAAATTTTCAATAATTGCGTTACGTAATACTTGAAAGCCCCCAAAGTAATAACAACTAGGGTGCTCTAAGATTACAAGTTGAAACCAGAAATGAAGAAAAAGATAGGGCCTGCTAACGATGGACAATATTTTGAACAATAAATATGTATGTAAGCATTTTTCCTCAATCCAAGCGGTTTTCCATTTGTATCTTGTTTATGTTTTTCATTTTCATAAATAAATTGAAAAAGTTTGAACGTTGTTAAAACATCTTCAAAAATTAACAAGAACCAATCTCCTGTTTTTACGTTATCCTTTTATCAGGACGTGTCTATAATGCAAATCAATCAATAGGCCTTCTTTATCGAACGATTCTTTGATATCATTAGGCGAAGTTCAGCAAAAAACCATGGGATATCAATAAAATATTTCTCAGAAATAAGTTTCAATAAATATTCAACTTAAATAATTCCGAATTTTTTGTTTATTTACTTCTTAATTCTTGAAATCACCCATCCATTACCTTCACTATTTTAAATATAAAATTCCTCGTTATTTACCTACAAAATTAATTCTAAATTCACTCTCAGAATGCAGCGAAACAAAATGGAATTGAATGAAAACGTAAATAAATGAAAATTTATGCACAAACGTCTATTTTTAACTAAAAATTCTAAATTAGTACATGTATATCACAACGAGATGGCGGCAGTCAACATTTCTGCTTAAAAGTCTCTATTGTTATCTATTTTTAGTACCACTACTTAACGCCACAATATGGATTTTTCGTTTTTGTTGTTTTAATAATTATTTGATAAGAAAATAGAAGTGGCGAAGTGAAGGCGGAATTGTTTGCTTTATTTTGATTTGTACATTTTGATTAAAGTGGTAAGTTAATATGGCTTCAAGATGTTTGATTATCGCGGCTGCAAATAGTGTTGTAAACAATTATTATAAGGTGTCTTATGACTTAGAGTGCATATTAAATAGTTGAAGATTGTATGGTAATGATTTTTTTCAGCGAGTTTTAAGTGATATGGAGCAAACGTGCAAGTTTTTTTTTGCATATTTAAACTACTGCATGCATCGTGCAATCTTTGTCTTACTGCCAGAGACAGAAAGAGAATAGAAACAATACATTTTATTTTGGAGACCTGTCTGTCAACTTTCAAAACATTAGTGTCAAATTTTATAAAGGGCGGGTTAGTAGAATTCTATCCGTATTGTGCTGACCCCCATCCCAAATCAGTTTTGCGTGCCATGCCTTTGACCTTTTTTTCCTGTTTGAAGTATTGGGTCCAAAGGTACTGCGGCCAATCATTTGGCCTATTGTACTACAACGCCTATAACACAAATTTGTAGGCCAGACCGCTTGAAAAAGTGCAACAGTCTGTCCAGTGGCTTGTCGCTTAGACTTGAGTCTTCGAGCAGGGACTCCTCGAACAAACAAACCCGGCTCCTCGCTATTGCGGGGCACTCACAGAGAACGAGGAAGGCAGAATCATTCTCTTTAAGGCAAAGCCTACCTGTGGGGTCATCCGCCCTTCCTATCCTCCATAAGAGGTAAGTGTCCGGTAATCAAGCCAACAAGTGTCTTGACATCATTCCTACTGAGCCTAACAATTCCTTGGCCTTCTTAGGGGACGGAACAGGAAGGAATCGCTTAGAGTTGGCCGGTCCAGGCGGATATCTCCAGCGTTCAGTATGTTTCATCAAAGTCCGATCGCCCAGGCCCTTGGAAGCAAGCTGGACGGTGCCTCAATAGCTGGCTCTGGACCGATGAATGCAATACCAGAGCCCTTTTAAGACAGAGCAGCCGCACTTTCGTTGCCTTTAAAGCCACGGTGACCCGGGACCCAGCCAAGGGTAACTAAGAAGACTAAGAGTCTAAGCTCAGGTGTCACCCTTTGTACTACCAGTCCGTCATGTCTTACACGTCAAGGTCAGGTGTCTGGTAGTAAACTTAGCTTGAAGGATAGAGAAAGAATAAAATGGATTAAAGGGAGTCTGGGGGGTGCCTGAGGAGATGGAGATGAAACTTGCGTTTGAACTCTTGGATGTTGTATGAGTTCGGAAAAACTGACTGTGGGAGGTTGTTGTCGAAAAGAACGAATTTCTAAATTGATGTGTGCGCGAAAATAAGTGCTGTAGATAGTGAGGATGAGCCGAAAGGGCTATTCTTGTGTAGCGGGAAAAATATTGCCGCGGAGGTAGGAGGTTATACACTTCGGTGGAACAGTCGTTATGGTAGATGCGGTAGAATTTTACCAGAGCCGCTACATTCCAGCGGTGACTTAATGAATCAATTGTGGAGCAAATAACGACGTCGCCAATGAGTTGGAGGGCGCGGTTTTGCACCTTCTCCAGCCACGCTAAGGTAGTACTCGGTGCCCCTGCCTAGAGATATGAGTTGACTTCGAGGCGAGACCGAATGTAAGATTTGTAGATTGTAGCTCTGGCCGACGGCGGAAGGAGGAAATTGCATCTTTTAAGGAAACCCAAGCATTGCTCAAATTTTGAGGTTCTAAAGGGCATGCAGTCCGATAGCATCTCCACTTCCGGAATCTCTTCTAAGATGTTGATTATTATAGAATGTCCTCACCCAAGACCAGGTGACCATTCGCTTTCAGCCGCAGCGCCGCGTTTATGGCGGACCTATCTACCTCAAGGTGGAGGGGTACGAGATTGAGGAGAGTCTACAGCGCTGCCGTCGGGGAAGTGCGGGATGGCCCCAATGATGGAGAGGCAGGCCATTCTTTGAATTTTGCTCAAGTTGGTTATGAAACCCTTAAGCGTCGTTCTGTGCCACCAAACTAAAGCTCCATAAGTTACCGTGGGCGTAATGGTGGTGGTGTATATCCAATACATGGTTTTCGGCTGCGACCTCCATGCGGCAAGCCCACAGGGATCTGCGCGTTCTGCTCATCAGAGTGTCCGAGTACTGGTTCCAGTTGAGCTTGGCATCTAGCGTCATTCCTAAACATTTGGCTTGTTGTGAAAAGCCTATAGTTCTGCCTGCGAGTGTAGGTTCCAAAAGTCCCGGTAGTGATCGTTTTCTAGTGAAAGGAACCAGAATCGTTTTGTTGGGATTGAATTTTAGTCCTAAACTCTCGCACCAGCTAGAGACCAGATCTAGTGCCTGCTGTAGACGCCTTGACATGCCTCCTTCAGTTTGGCCTGTAACTACTATGACGACATCGACAGCGTAGCCTTGGCCGAAAACGTTTCGGCCGTTGAGCAGCTTTAGCAGTTCATCTACAACAAGGCACCAGAGAAGTGGGGATACAACTCCTCCCTGTGGGCAACCTTTTGCTATAGTGCCCTCCAGAGACCCCTCAATATGAGAGACCATTAGTTTGCGAGTTTTCAGCGTCTAACTTAGATCCCTAACTATAGTATCAAGGATGTATTGTCGAAGGATCCTTCGATATCGATGAAAGCCATCAGCGCAACTCCTTCGTTTAAAGCTGCGCATTCTAGTCTGAGCACCAGATTGTGCAGTGCTGTCTCAGTGGACTTGCCCGAACGCCCTGGTTTAGGTATAACTGTTGTATTGACGTCCCTCCATACAGATGGGATGTAACCATGTGCGAAGGAAGCCCTGAATCTTTCAGTAACGCTCCTGTAGCTCCAGGGGACTTATGTGGTTTGAACGATCTAATCGCCTCCCTAATAGCTTCGTGGTTAAACACGGTGTTTGATTCTGTCCAGGCAGCTTTGATCACTTTAGAAAGTGGGCCTGGCCTGTTGGCTGTCCAGCAGAAATTGTGTTTCCATTTGAATAAATGGTTGTGCCTGGGAAGTGTGGCTGGAGAAATATTATCAAGGTTTCTTCACTAGACTGTGTGAAAGAGCCATCGGTTCTCCTGATAGATCCAATATCCTCCGATAAGCCTTTTAAAAAAGCTTTGTGGATTTGTGCTGAGCACCGAATGTCTTCGACACTCTTCCAGAAATTCCTTCAGCTATTTCTTTTTGCTCGTCTGATCGCCCTGTTATAGGTGGTTAACGAGCTTTTATAACTCTCCCAGTTGCCACTCTTCTTGGCTGCGTTAAATAGTTTCGTCGTAGCGGATCTCAATTTGGAGAGCTCGTTATTCCACCATGGAGTTTTTCTGTTACGCGTCTTCATCAGAACGGGGCAGAAAATGTTGTAAGCAGCAGTAACCGCCTCCGTAAGGAAGTCCGTGGATAGTTCTACATCCATCGTAGATTTGATTGAGTGCATGGGCCGATTCAATACGCTACTTAGTGCGCCCCGACAGTTTGTCCAGTTCGTATATCTAGTCTAGATCCCTATATGCACTCACTTTTTCCCAAAACTCACCCACCATAAAGTAAATTGTCTATGGTCTGACCACGATGGCTCATTTGAGACCCGCCAGTCACTCACGTAAGTGGCAACGTGTTGAGTGGCTAGAGTGATGTCTATAACCTCACGCCTCCTACCGTGATTTGACCTACTCACCCCGAAATTCACCGTCAGAATGATGAAATGATTGACAGCAACAGCATCCACTGACCTTCATGCTGTCTTTCACTTAGCTCCTTTCAAAAACTTGATTTCTGTCATGCATGCATGATCCTCCATTCTGAAAGCGCATCCACTATCCCGCATGCATGTCAGACAGCCATGAATGTCATGCATGCTTGATAGTGCCTTTACTCACTAGTTTTCACAATTTATCTAGAAACCTAGTTTGCAGATTTATGGTCAAGTTTTTATAAGAAACAATTTTTTTAATTATGGTAAGTAACTCGAAAATAAACTGACAATATTTAAGTCAACAAAGAGAATGCTGCTTATAATATTAACAATTTTCTCAGGACCGAGATTTGTCATTTGTCTTAGGAAAAAAATATAGTAGATACTAATATTTGAATAGTTAAGGACTACCAATAAAATTCAAAAGGGCCGCAGTATTCCAGAGAATTTAATTTAATGCCGATGATAACAGCTTACGAATTCATTGAATAATCCCTAACTCCTGGAAAGTTCCAATTAGAAAAAAAGTTGTTATTTTATTAAATTACAAAAAGTTATTATTCACCGGAAAAAAATTATTTCTAGCAAAAGATTTCGTCATAACTAAAAGAAATTCATTTTCAATTTAATTATCTTAAAAGTATTTGTTTTTTCTAAGTTTTTGGTCTAAGAAAATTCATGAAAATCTCCCCGAGCATTGTTCTAAGAATTTTTGTTTGATAATAAATTAAGAAAGTTGAGTAGGAATTTAGTATTCTTTTGGATGAGCAAAAAATATATTTCGTGAAAATGGATGGGCTGTAAGTAAATCGAATTTTGTTTATCGGGTATTTAATACTTTTGGAGTTCTAGTAATACTTCCCAACTTCAACTTGCACCTCTCCTACTACGACCTTCATGTTGTGAAATTGCTATGGAGACCCTAGACCAGTGGTCCGCAAAGTCATTAGCCCGCAGAGCTAAGGGCCGCGGAGCGTGGGTGGGGGGCACGCGAACAGGTAAGCGTTAAAATGTAAAAAGTTAATCGGTCAATTAAATTAGCAGCTGGTTTTAAATTATTGGGCTATGGGGTAATGCCCGACTAGCAATTGGGGAGGAGGTGCAGATAGGGCCCTTATGAGCCTAGCCCGATCGCCCAATGTAGACCCCATGTGGATCGCCCTATTAAGCCCGCAGAAATGATCTAACACCTTTCCCCATTCGCCTCGTCATAAAAAAAGCTTCATTTGGCCCCCTGGAGAAAAAATTTATTATTGCTCCTCAATTCCGAGTGGAAAAGGGTTTCCGAAAAGTTTGAGAATTTCGGCATGTATATGTGGGTATATTTAAACGCGAGTGTCATTTCGCCAATACGGTCTCCGAACTGAGTACTAATTACGAGTAATGCTGCTTAAGCTAGGTAACCAGAAACAGAACCGGTCTATTGAGTTAATGGCACTCTTTCCAAATGGCACTCCTCATGTCATCAACATAATTGCCTGAAATATGAAGCAATACAACAACAAAAACTAAAGCTAAGACTTTGTATGAGCTTAATGCCCGGCTTCACCGACCTAATTTCAATATTGTTCAGATCAACCACATAAGTTGTTTCACCGGCTAAAGTCCAATTCATGTTCAGTTCGTACTTGAAATTGTTGTTCCTTTTTTGCCAGAAGTCAAAAATCAGAAAAGCCCACTGAAATGGCATTCCACTATTCCAGTTGATTGCTCTCTTATGAGCGAGCTTTTTCGCTCAAGTTCAGTACGGGACCAGTTGGGCGAAATAAGGTTTTTTTAACCTCAGTTGAATATGTGGAAATTGTATGCGAACTGAACTGAGGTCAGAAGTTCAGTTCGCCAATTTTCTCGAACTAGCCCAGTTTAGCTGATGAAACTGGATGAAAGTGTTCCCAATATATAGATATGCCCCATTTAATTTGAAATACGATTTGCCTACTAGGGCCATTATTAAAAACTGATAATGCATACCTTACTTCAGTATCGCCAGTTTTTTGAGTGGTGTTCATGAGGAAACTCTTTCGGCATGACCTCATTTGCTACATGGGGTCCTCATGGGGAACCTACCGGAAAATCCTTCTTTTCGGATGCCCCTGAGACAATCCTCTTTTTAAATGCTACATAGTCTTACTAGCTCTAATATAATATATCTAGTTTTCGTATGAAAAGCTGTGCTCGTGTACGGCCTTTCGACCACATTCCTTCGTTGCTAGCAACCGAGATAGCCTTCCAACGTTTTGGGTTTTCAGGTGTACATGAATTATTTATATTTAGGGTGTGGATTTCCCCACGCAAAGCGAAAATGCGTGGGTACCTTTCCTTCCATCCTCACGCGCTCCTCCACCCATGAACAGAGCCAAATATCTACAGCATAATGACTGAAACTTATTTTGAGAGCCAAATTTATTAAACATTAACTATATAGGTAGGTACAGTGCTAGGTTAACTAAATCAAGGTACACCTACGCTGACCTTTGCTAAAAACGTCCTCATTCGAATGGAGGTATATTCACCCTCTGCATATGTTCAAACAATCGTTCTTTCTCAAATCACGAAACTACATCTTCGTTCACTTCAATGCACATTCAGAAGCAGATCGAACCCGCTGGGAAGGAACGATGGGCAAATTCGGACACGTAATAATTTACGACAACGGCCTACGCATCCTTTCATTCGCAGCGTCAAACAATTTGATCGTTGGCACTTGCATCTTCCGCCATCCCCTCAAACACCAAGTGACCTGGCGAAATCCATTCGGCAACGACTCGGCGATGTTAGACTACGTTTTGATCAACGCAAGACTCCAATCGGTGCTCAAAGACGTACGTGCAATGCGTGAGCCCGATTGCTAAATTACAGATGGGTTTACAAAGTGCAAAGAAGACGACGCCACCACCCGCCAAGAAGAATTGGGTGTGCCATCAGGCGAGAGTTATCCAATCACATCCGATATCGATGTAGAAGAAAGTCAATTATCGGAGTCCATTGTGGGGTATGCAATGGAGCTGTGTCCACCTATCCGTAAACGGTCGAAGCCATGATCTCGGATAGCTGTCTGGATCTCGTCGACCGCGAATCTACGAACGAATCAAACACTTCGATTTCGAGCAATACCGACGATTGAACAAAGAAGTTCGACAGAAAATGATATCGGAACGAGGGCGTCGAGGAACGAGTATCGGACGTTGTATCAGATGATATGATGGTTAGGCGGTAAAACAACATAAGAAACGACAACAAATCTGACTTTCGTGACCTCTCCACATGGGCGCTTGCAGTGCTGGAGAGAATTCTTCCCCCAGCTGTACAACCACGATCCGCCACAAGGTCCAGCACCCGAATCGCTGATTATCGAACGATTATCGACGAATGAGTTTTTCGATACCGAACCGACAATTATCGAGGTGGAGACGGCAATAAAATCGCTGAAAAATGGAAAATCACCGGGCATAGACCAAGTAACCGCCGAAATGCTCAAAGCCGGAGGTGATGTCTTATCACAAAAACTCCATGTCCTCATAACAGACATATGGCAATCGGATCATGTCCTGTCGGCGTGGAAGAAAGCGATCGTTGTCCCAATTTTGAAAAAAGGCGACAGTCGGAAACGCAAGAATTAACGTGGTATTAGCCTCCTTTCGATCGTTGGCAAAGTATTTACGATAATCACACAATCGAGGCTACAGAAACATCGAGAGCAAACGAGCCGGGAAGTACAAGCGAGATTTAGACCACATCCAGGATGCATTAATCAAATATTCGCTCTCCGCCAGCTAATGGAAGAAAGAATTCGTTGGGGCAGACGAGCTGCCGTTTTCATCGATTTGAAATCCGCTTTCGATTGCATCGATTGGAACAGTTTGTGGAGAATCTTGGAAACCGAACACGTGCCACTGAAGATCATCCAACTCCTCCAAGCGTCGTACGATGGCTCAACTAGCAGCGTTCGTATTCGAAGCGACTTATCCGAGGAGTTTCCAATTCAAATAGGTGTCCGACAGGGAGACGTCGCTACTCCACTTCTCTTCTCACGTTGTGATCGACGCGATTATACCTGAAGCATTTGATGGACGATGCGGAGTTCGATACGTCTTTGTCGACTCGGATGCCGAAGCAACGGACATCTTATACGACATCTCCCGCATCGCACAGTCATACGGAATAAAAATCAATGCAGAAAAGACCAAAGTTCTCACAACGGACGGATCGAGGTTCACCTCTTTGGAACCAAAATTGAACAAGTTGCGATGTTTAAATATTTGGGGTCATTTGTTGAGGAAAAGAAAGTGGTATTGACGGCGTCGCCAAAAATCGTGGAGAATGGAAACGAATTGTGAATGGAGTTCGAGACCCAGCGGCACCGACAACAGCGTATCCGTTGCGGGCACGTCCCGCTCTAGCGGTCCAGATCAAAGAAGAAGAAGGCTTATGAGAATTTTAAGAAATATATTTTATAGGTATTGAAAATGGAAATATAAATATATGTACATATATCACAGGTAATGAAAATGGGATAAGAACAAGGAGAAATACCCTAAATACCCTACGTGGTTACTAGATTAGATATGATAGTGTAGCATCAAGGAACACTTTTAAGGAGCAAAGGCAGAATAAGGAGGGCGGATAACGCTGAGGAGTATGCAAAGATTCTATATGGTAGTAGATGGAGAAGCGAAGCCGTAAACAATACTGGCAGGCGAAGCTATAGGAGACCAGGGAGTCGTTAATAATGAAAATCATATCTTGATACATTTCCAGGCATAATTATCAAAATTTTAAGGACCTTGGTATTATTTCCTATAAAAATGTTATCTAAATAATCCACAAGATGATAAAACTACAATAAACCTTGCCAGGTGCTTACAGTCAACCACTACATCACTACTTAATGCCATCATCAATAAACTGGCCCTGAAACATTCACAGCCGTTCATTAACGTAAAAGAAATTACTCGTCTATATCTTGGCAACAGCAAATAAAGTATAAAAAACCTATTAACTTGCAACATCCCGAATTGTGGACTTTCTTTTTATACTTGCTCCCTTTCATAGTCCTTAAATATAGATGGAGCTGACATCGCCGTTCCCCCGCCGCCCCGCCGCACAGTGATTAACATAAACCGTTTTATGTTAAGCGCAGATCCAAGTTCTAAAAGTTGAAAGCGGTTTATCTCCCACAAAACACCATGAAAAATAAACGCCCGAATATTGTTTGTATTTGTTAGCGTTAAGTGCGCTCCTAGTCGCAGGATGCGAAGGATACGAGGCCCTTAATAACCGCGTATTAATCTGAATTAAACGTTTCCGAACATGTAATTCCACATTCATGGTCCCTACCCATCACTCGAGGAAGGCATTATACCGGCTCGGGAAGCCCATATACACATAGACATACATGTATATACATATATATAGAGGATGAAAGCCGCCATTTGTTGAACAAAAAGTGGAAAAATTAATTTGAGCCTCTCCACCGGATTCACAGGACTAATGCCGGGTCCTGGCACTTTGTTCAACTATACAGCTTCTACTTAAGGGGAATTACGGCACTGTCATCACCTCTTCTGGGGGAGTTAATGAGGCATCTTGGAAGGTATTTCGAGTGATTCAAGAGGTGACTCTCGTCCTTAGGAGCCCAGAAAAATATCCCCTTTAGAGTGTTTTTACAGCCAACACAAAGGATGTGTTCTGTTACAGGAAGTGGAATATTTGATTAGTCCTTACGATAAAAAAATCATCTCGGCTCCCCACCATAACAAGAGAAAATTACTGTGTGAAAAGGAGTGGGTCCCGAAGGATATAAGAAGTCAAAAATGTACCAAGGACTAGCTGTGAGCCGAGCTAGTACCCAGGGGAACGCAGGATTGTATAGCGAAGTGGTCTGGAGGGAGGCAGCGGCACAGGGGCGCACGGTAGTTGAAGTTCATTACGATGTTGTTGAGTTTGTGCCTGCTGCGGGGCTAATGGAAATGTATAGCTTAAATTAATCACGGCGCTGCGCGATTTATACTTTTGTTGCCGTCAGGCCCGGGGTCCTTGCAAGAATTCTTTAATTAGGTCATGGTCTTACTTTCTGTCCTTATCTGTCTCAGTGGCGTAGCGTGGATTTGTGCCACCCGGGGCGAACCATAAATTTGCTGCCCCCTACTTTCGAATTGATTCTTTTAATCAATGAATCAAAACCCAACTTGAATTTCAAGTAATTTTCAATCCAAGAATTCAAGGCATCATGTAAACGCAATGAATCATATGTAACTAATGAATGTTCGGTATAGTGCGCGCCAAAATAAATGGGAATTTACGCGCAGGCGAATCAATGACAACTCCCACATATGTACATTAACATTCCGTGTATGGATAAAACTCAAGCGCATATGCATTTTAATTTCCCTTTTGAAACTCGTTTACCGGGAACAACACTCCACCATAGCATCTGACCAGGACAAGAGTCGTAGTGGGACGGATTGAATTTTTGATTGAAACTATAAATGAGCGGGTGATTTGGGATTTTAAACGAACGGAATGACGAGGTGCACTTTTCTTTTCGAAGCTACTTTCGTGGAGAAGATTTGAGGCTTTCACTGCGCATCAAAAAAATCGATTTTGAGATTTCCAATTGTTTTGGCGCAGGCTATATCCGTGCTTCAAGGTTGGGCTGAATTATAAACTTTAACAAACCCAGAGAGCTTGAATCAGTAATTTCTCTCTGTAATTTATTTCAGTCTGTCTTTAGATAGAAAGCCTCGTAGACGACCGAGCTTAAGCTTAAACAATTCTCTGTCCAATATCTGGAGGTTTTATTTCCCATCATCGTAGCCCAATACTATTAAAGGGGATTTTAAGGACAAATGTAACAGCTGTTGGAGCCCTTCTCAAACTTCAGCATTTACAGCCCGCGTCATAAAAGAAGGGAATCTTAAAATCGCTGTTTCCATGCGCATTGAGAGTCTCATACAATATGCTCATTTATATTTTCAGTTAGCTGACTCGACCGTCATTGTCCTGTCCAAATTTCAATAGATTTGTTTGTCTGCATTCTGTATTTCCAATTAATAAGACGTTTCATTCTCAACTCTAATATGGACAACTAGAGAAATTATGCCCTGCAAATAATCGAAAGAATTACGCCAAATAATTTACTAATAGAAAAGGGGTTGTCTTCCATCACAGGCGTACGCTTTTTTGATAATCCGTCAAATAAGAGAGTTTGGTTGGATAATTTTGATGCATCAACTTTATAGTCCAGAAATAAGACCAAACTTAAATGAAAAGTAACGCAGAAGTAAAGTAGACGTAACTTCCACTGAAGTAGATGTAACATCCACTTACTACCATCCATATTGGTCACTCTCATAATAAGCCGGCGTTTGGCTTTTTTGCGCCCGGTGCATATACATATTGCGCCCATATACATATTGCGCCCCCTTCATTTTTGTTCATTTTTTGATGGCAGTAAAGGAAAATGAAAGAAGACACAAACACTCATTTTAAATGAAGGCACGGAATTATTCTTTCACTTTTTTGAAATTGCGCCCTGTCCAATTGCGCCCAGTACAAATACACCAGTTGCACCTATGAAAGCGCGCCCTTGCCTTTGTCCAATCAGGATTTGCTTCGCGATCTTGCTTTTGTGCTGAGTTTACTTACGATTTAAATTCACAAAACTCTCCCGCTAATGCTGATTAATGCTCTCCGATGATTTTCATTGTAAGCTGCACTTCCTTAACTATTTCCAGCACTAATAATGCTACAAACTGGAATCTCCATAACGAAGTCGTTCTCCAATCCTTTATATTTCGAAGGATAATAGATAGTCACTGCACTGCATATATTGGTTTCTACGGTAGAGCCTTGCATAACAAAGCAGTCCACTTAACAGCCTTACTGGACATAGAAGCCGCTTTCAAAAACTTCAGAACAGAGGCGATCTAGGTGTTTCTCGCCGAAGTAGTGATCTATAATAGTACGACTTATTTGAATTACAAATCATGACCTATGGCACCGTGCCAGCCAAGAAAGGAAAGACGACAAAATCAGGCGAACTAAATGAAATTGCATTGGCCACACCTTGCAGAAGGCAATGGTAAAACGCACAGAAGGTGCATTTCGTGTAATATATGACAATTGGATCACTTTTTCAATTTTTTTTAAATCTTAATTTCTGAAATTGCGCCCGGTGCAAGTGCATCATTTTCACTTATGAACGCGCCGTCCTTGCTCTCATACATTTATATGGAATGGTACCTAACTTCACATGACTTCACTTCCCTTCCCATTTAGGTTTGGCCTATAGACACCATCAGCCAGGACATCGTGCTGGATGTGGCAATGGTTAGGGCCTGATGTTACCAGCAGCATCTCTAGCTCGATCCAGTTTGGCCGCCGCCCCCAACATCTACGCCGCCCGGGGCAATGGCCCCCTCGGCACCCCCCACGCTACGCCACTGATCTGTCTGTCTCTCTCTCTCTTTCTATTTCTCTTTCTCTCTCCTGATCTTATTTTCTAAGAGTTAAGGAAATTAATTATGGCGAGTTGATTTCAATTCGAATTTACCGAAGATTAAGGAAGTCTTAGTTATCCTTAGGATTTGAAATAAAGAATAAGAACCACAGTTCTCCTTAATGCTACTACCATAAACGAATGACTCTGTTCTCGTATTCATTTTCAGGAGAAAAGCTACTTAGGATTTTTGTGGAAGTTTCTCTCTTAATGCTGAAAAAACACTTGGAGTAATATAAGGTGTCGCGAAAAATGGGTGGTGTTATTTCCGATAGATGGCATATAGGTCATGACTTACTGCTCGCAGCGACATCTCTTAATTCTCGTTTGAAAAGTGACAGTTCGAGTGTAACTATAAGTGTATAAATATCATGCAGTGGTTGGAAAGTTGTTTGCGTTTCAAAATGGAGAAAAATAATGTAAGGCTGAGTCATATTGCAACATTATTAGGGCAAAAGGAAAACGCTGTGCAGGATTGTGAAAAATGAATTCTCGAAGACCCAGAGGAAGCCTCCCAATGCTTTGGATTTCTCAAGAGATGCAAGTTCCTGCTCCGTCCAGCCGCCTTGGCTACAATCTACAAATCCTACATTTGGCCGCGCCTTGAATACATCTCGTATATCTGGGCAGGCGCCCCAAAAACCACCTTGGCTTGTCTCGACAAGGTGCAAAATCGCGCCCTCAAACTCATTGGTGATGGCCCCTTTTGCGCCTCCATAGACACCTTAAGCCATCATAGGAGTGCAGCAGCCCTCTCCATACTTTATCGCTATTACCATGGCGGCTGTTCCACTGAAATTCAGGACATCCTGCCTGCACGGCAATACTTTTCCCGCAACACAAGACTAGCCCGTTTGGCTCACCCCCATACCCTACAGCCCCCCGTTCGCGCACAATACGGTTTAGAAGTTCGGTCATAGAACAACTCGACTGAGGAATAATCTCCCGCAGTCACTATTTCCGAACTCGTACAACACCTTAGAGTTCAAACGTGAGATTCATCGTCATTTTCTTCTACACCCTTCAGACCCCCTCTAACCTTTCCTATTCTCCTCTATTCTTAAGACCAAGCTTACTACTAGACATTGTACCATGAACTGAACGACATGACGGACTGGTAGTATAAAGGGTTACTCCTAAGCTTGGTTTTTTCATATAAAAAAGAAAATGCTTCCTCTACTGCAGCTAGATGGAGGTTGACGAGGAAACTCTTTCGGCAAACCCCTCATTTGCTACATAGAGTTCTCACGGGTATCCTACGGGGAAATACTTCTTTCGGCATGCGCCTGAGGCAATTCCCTTTTTAAATGCTAGTCTGGTAGGGTTTAAAAAGCTTAGGCTATACAATTATGTATAAGGTCTTAATAGCTCTAATATAATATATTTAGTTATCGTATGAAAAGCTTTGCTTGTGTGCGGCCCTTCGTACAGATTTCTACGTCGACAGCGACCGAGATAGCCCTCCAACGTTTTGGGTTATCAGATGTACATGAAATATTTAGGGTGTGGATTTCCCCAATCAAACCGAAAGTGCGTGTCCTCTTTTACTTCCATTCTCCCAGGCTCCGCCGTCCCTACCTAGAACAACGTGGTGAGAACCCCATTAGCAGAGGCGGCCCATAAGTGATTAAAGGAGCATAAGGTAGGAAGGAAGGAAATTATCCTAAAAAAAAGTGAATATCACTACCTATAGGAAGCTTGTCCAGATAAATCTTTATCGTGTCAAGGTTGCTTGAGTTTAGTTTACCGAGGAAGAATAAGCGGCCTAGACACAAATGCTGGTAGGGTGATCTACTCCAGAGAGAATGATTACGCTAAAGCAGCACTGCTCATGATGAAAAGACTTATTCTCGTGTCGTTATTCGTCGTTTGTCTTCAAAGACCTGGTGGCAGCGGAAGTGGTGTTGCAGACGCCAACCCGAGTCACCTCGCCTAGGGAAGCGCTATCACTAATTCTAGGGGTAAGTCGCTGGTAAAGGGGGCCGAGGCTGGCTTGGATTGTTCTCACGAGAGCTAAAAGCACCTGTCCGACTGAGTCCATAGAAGCCCTCCTTTAAGCCAGGAAACGTTATGGATTACCTATCAATTATCGAGGAACTAAACCTGGAGCCAATACCTTATTGTCCGAAACCATCCCTGCCACAGGTGGTTCAGAAAAGCAACACTACAGGCCCCTCTTTAGAGCGGCCTTTTAGTATAAGAACGTTTCCAACACCGATGGGGTTGATCTGGCCCTTGATCTCAACCCCAAAGTCTTTCGAGCTAATGTACTCGCCCTCCGATTGTGTGCTCAGACTTATAGCTACAAATAGCTCTAACATCGTTATTTTCTTAGACAGTCAGCTGCCTTGTTGGACACGGGGGCAGCTACCGAAACTTCGGAGCTTTTGCTATGTGCGGCTGGTGAGAATACGGCAAGGAGGAGGCTCCCATAGAGATTTGAAATATGAATCCAAAATCAATTTTAGGCTATATCAGAAGCCTTCACCTGGAAGGTTTTTAACGACGGGGTTGGAACAAAAGAAGCAAAATAAAATGAACTCGCTAAGACGCCCCCTTAAAGAACACTAGTTTACACGAAAAATGTACCTCGTAGAAAAAGTGTTTTTTAGCCTAATTTGAGGTCGCTGAAAACGAAAATGACACTCATTTATTTTTCCAAAGAACCGTTTTCGAGATATTAGCAAAAAACATGTTTTTCGGCTTTCTTCCCAGATATGGCCAAAAATCTCTAGAACAATACATCTAACCAATATAAAATTTTTACTAAACGAAAGGTTCCTCTTTTCCCATTTCGACGATGTATTGTTACGAAAATATAAAGCCTAACTTTAGCCGAATCGGACGAAAAATACAGGAGATATGACTGAAAATATAATGGCGCACAATTTCAGCTGTTTACGTACTCAAACTTTGGATCGCAAATATCCTAGAAACTCATTGGGGTTGTGCCTTTAACTTTTCATGATTTTTGAGAAAAAAACTAGAAAGAGGTCATTAAGGAAGTTTTTTAGTGTGGTATTGTAGTTTTCTTTTTAATTGCGACCGCGCATAGCACCAGCGAACCCCGGGAAAATACGCAAGCACTCCGGAAACATCATCATCCAAAACTGGAGCTTATGAACTAAATGCCCGATCTATGGCGTGATCTCAATTTAACAAAAGAAAAATCTGAATTGCTCGCCTCTCGTTTACAAGAATGTGGATATTTGGAATCAGAGAAACGAGTCACGTATTACCGAAATCGTAGCAAGAAGTTTGAACAATATTTTTCGAAAACAAAAGACAAAAAGTTCTCTCGTCATTTTTTCGAAAACTTAACCCTTTCGACGTTAATCAAGGTCAAAGTTTGCAAAAATCACTTTTTGACCAAAAAGTCATTCAAAAACTATTTTTTTTTCGAAAATTATATTTTCTATTCAATAATATTTGGTACAAGTAGATGAAAAAAATGTTTGCCCTACAAAATACAATTTTCGAAGAAAAAAAAAACAAAAAACAGTTTTTGAGTGACTGGTCAAAAAATGATTTTTGCAAAACTTTGACCTTGAATAACTTCGAAAAGGTTAAGTTTTCGAAAAAATGACGACAGAACATTTTGTAGGCAATAACTTTTCGTATTGACTGATTGAATGAAAAATTCGAAAATATCGATTTTCGAAGGGTTAATCGGGTCAAAAAAAATTTAAGAACTTAAGTTGTAGAGAATTTCATTGTCAATGTTTTGGGTCCTTGCACGGGGACGTATGACCAATAGAAACCGAGATACATGGAAACTCAAAAAAAAAGCGATATCTTCGGCGGCCATGTTTTATTTTTTTGGATTTCGAAATTTTTTTCTTAAAATGTCACAAGGAAGCTGTGTACCAATTTTCAGCCATTTTGGAATTTTGTCTCCTTTAAATGCTAATTTCCCCGAACTATAAAGTAAACAGCTGAAATTGTGCGCCATTATATTTTTAGTCATATCTCCTGTATTTTTCGTCCGATTCGGCTAAAATTGGGCTTTATATTTTCGTAACAAAATTATCTTTCACCCTCAATGATTGAAATATGTAAATAAATTTTTGGTATAACTTAATACAACAAATAAACATGTGTAAGTTTCCAAAATGCTTAAAAAATTCACTTTTTTCCGACTTTCAGTGCCTCACACTCAAAAAGTACTACTCCAATTGACACAAACAATACATCGTCGTAATGGGAAAAGAGGAACCTTTCGTTTAGTATATTGGTTAGATGTATTGTTCTAGAGATTTTTGGCCATATCTGGGAAGAAAGCCGAAAAACATGTTTTTTGCTAATATCTCGAAAACGGTTCTTTGGAAAAATAAATGAGGGTCATTTTCGTTTTCAGCGACCTCAAATTAGGCTAAAAAACACTTTTCCTATTAGGTACACGCAATTAAGCAAAAATTTGTAAACTAGTGGAATGAATGAATGAAAAACATGATAGACCGAATCTGTGGTTCGTTATTGAAACGTAACAAAGCCAACCCATTTTTAAAACATCTCATAGCCGATCATGAAAAAAGGATCACGTACGACAATCGGAAGTGTCAAAGATCGTGTATAACAGATGGCAAGCTGCCACAAGGATTCTCAAAGTCAGGATTGATGTCGAAAAGGTGATGCTGTGTGCGTGTGTGATGAGAATGGAAGAGAATCGTTCACTATGAGGTATTTCCAGTTGATCAGACTATTAAAAAGGAGGGATTACGACAGGCAATTGAATGAAAACGGTCCGAATAAAATAAGAGATGTTGCCTTCCATTGCGATAACGCCCGACCACATACTTGGGAGAGTTTGGTTGGAAAATTTTGATGCATCCTTCCCCTCAAAGGTGGTGAAAATGAAAATTTTTCAACCAGAAATCACAGAAGCTCTTCACCGATGGCATAACCCAAAAAATAGCGAAACATTGTCTATAATCATGGATGGAATGGTTGGATTAAATTCACTAAAAGAAAACCAGTTGAATTTTATTAAATAAACCTCACGAAATTTTTCCGAGAAATATTATTTGTTGTTATTTAAACCTTTGAAAACAGTAAACATGTTTTTAGCTCTTAATTCCGAGTATAGACTGAAAATAAGCACAATATTTTTCAGCCAGTTGTTATTTGCGAAAACAGAGTTTGCGACAGTTTCAACTTCTGTTCTTTATTTGCATGTAATATTCTCGAAAACCGCTATATGTCAATGGCTGCGTGATTCAATTCCGTATTGTTCTCGTGCAAATATTTAATCAATTCTGATCATGATTGAAAATATTACGTTATAATTTCAGATGAAATCAGCTTTATCAATAAGTACAATATCTGCGATTACTATGTCAGAAATTCACCTGGAAATCCCAGACATTAAAAGTAGTTATTGTTTCCGTCTTTTTTTATATTATGGTTTTTTTTTGTGTTTTTTTTTCTTTAGAAGAATGACTTGATATATTCAGCCCGAAACCCTAGCTGCAGGACTTCTTACACACATATATAGTTATATCCTATCACCTTTCTTCTCTTTTTGGCAATTGTTCCAAATGCAGGATTCTGCAGAGACTATCGGAACTTTAAGTGTTTATTATTTAGAAGTTGTGCTGTTAAGCTGTCTTTAACGACTGAGCATAGCGTATCTCGCTGTTCTATCCCACATATCACACATGATCTCGGCCTCAAGATTGAAAATGCTGTAATAAATCAAAGATTTCCAATCGTGAGTTGCTTCCATATCGAGGGATCAATGGACAATCCATCCATATGTGACACTTCTCAATTCCTTATTCTCACTCGGCCTTAATCAAATGAGTAGTGTGACTAATGTGTTAGGGAGGCAGTTGGATCTTGTATGCTTTACTGACTCAGGAAACATGATTGTTGAGCCCAGTCCAATAGTCATGACGTCCGTTGACAATTACCACCCTCCTCTCTTGCTAAATTACTGCTTCAAGTCAAAGAACAATCCTTGTCCGGAGGCGGTAACTCACTCCTTCAACTTTATGAAGGCTAACTTTAATGAACTCTCATCTAAGCTTGCCTTGATTGATTTCAACAGCTTACTTTCCGCAAATGAGTTGGATGTCGATGTGGCACGGTTTTATACCGTACTATACGAAGCTATCGTTTCATGTGTACCTTTTGAGCCCCAAAAATTGCGCAGTTCATCTCCACCTTGGTACAACAATGAGCTGAAGCATTTAAGGAATCAGAAAAATAGACTCTGGAAGACCTATTTAAAGAGAAAGGACTCTCCGAGTCTTATTACATTTACTGATTGCTATAACAGATTTCGTTTACTCTCTTCTGCTCTGTATGGTGAATATCTCAGCAGCATGAGGGACCAGGTGTATACTGATCCTCGAAACTTCTTTAAATTTGTCAACTCTAAGAAAAAAGTCGATAACTACCCAAATACTATGCAGCACACTAACTGGTCTAGTAGTGAGTCTTCCTCGATTTGCAACATGTTTGCTTAATTCTTTCATCAATCTTTCACTCCTTCCAACTTTCAGCCTAATGACAATAATTTTCGTCACATAACTGCACAAAGAGAGGCTACTAGATTATCTCTTTCAATTTCCAGTGACGATATCGTGAAACATATTGATGAACTCCCATACGATTTCACTTCCGGCCCTGACGGTATCCCTCCTGCTGTCCTTAAATCCTGTGTGGAGGTTCTCCAGTCTCCACTAAAAACCCTTTTTAAAAAATCCTTAGATAAAGGATATTTCCCTACTCTTTGGAAGAATTCGTTCATAATTCCTATTCACAAAAGTGGTAGCAAGAACGAAATATCGAATTACAGACCAATTGCCAAGCTGTCTGTCATACCAAAGCTTTTTGAATCAATCATTTATTCTGCAATCGTGCCCATCTGCAAGAAACTTATTTCTACGAACCAACATGGTTTTCTTCCAGCTCGTTCCACTACCACCAATCTCCTTGAATTCACTTCCCATGCTGTTGAAGGCTTCGTTTCCGGTTGCCAAACTGATTGTGTTTACACTGATTTCAGTAAGGCATTTGACAAGCTTTCCCACTCCATTATACTTTTATACCATGTTTCCATCGCACTCGAAATCTTCCGATTTCGGCAAAAATGAGGATTTCGGACGAAATCTCATGTGAAATCTCATGTTTTGGCATATAAAATGAAATCTCCTTACGGGGAAGATTTCAATGAAATCTCGATCGAAACCTTGCTAATGACTATTCAGCCTATTCAGCATGTGTACTTAGCATGGGGAAATTTCTCAGCTGTAAAAAATGTTTGACAGTACGAATTTGTTATTTTAAAATTGTCTAACTTTTATCGTTTAAAATGGAGCTTAAATGAATGTTTATACTTTTTCCTTATTTTACAACCTATTCTTTCCAAATTCCTCAGTTTTGTGTCAGTTTTGATATAATTACGTTTTTAAAATTTGGTGTGCAAGTTTGTTATGACAAGCGAAAACTGCTTGGTGCGATGTAAACACATTTAGATTTCGCCAAATCGTTTCATCGAAACCGTCGGATTTCAAGTGCGATGGAAACATGGTATTAAACTAAAAAAGTTAGGTTTCCCTGAAGCCCTTTTATTATGGTTCCAGTCCTACTTAGCTGACAGGACCTACCAAGTCCTTTTCCGTGGATCCAAATCCGCGACCATTGAGGCGTCATCCGGTGTCCCTCAAGGAAGTCATCTTGGCCCTCTTTATTCTTTCTATTGATGACATTGTTACCTTGCTAAGACACTGCAAAATCCTGATTTATGCTGATGACATCAAATTGTACCGTCACGTAAAGAGTATGGAGGACTGCAAACTTTTGCAAGTCGACCTCGACACCTTTTACTCTTGGTGTGCTAACAACAACCTGGTTCTTAATATTAGTAAATGCGAAGTCATGACTTTTTGTAGGCGACGTGATCCTATAATTTATAACTACTCATTTTTTAGTGAGGGTGTCCCCCGTGTTAATTTTGTCAAAGATCTCGGGATTAGATTTGACACCAAGCTGGACTTTTCTACTCATATCAACTATATTTCTTCCAAGAGCAGCTTAGTCTTGGGTTTTATAAAAAGCTGGTCCAAAGAATTTAACAGCACCCTGATTACTGAACACCTCTACATTTCGCTTGTCAGAGCTTTACTTGAATATGCGTCCCAGGTTTGGTCTCCTCACTATTCTTCGCATGTTGGAAAAATTGAGTCGGTTCAACGTAGGTTCGTTCGATTCGCATTGAATCACCTTCCTTGGGAAGACCCTTTAATTCCTCCACCATATGAATACCGACTTAAGTTACTCAACTTAAACACTCTCCACAAGCGTCGTGAGGTGGCCGATATTGTTTTCGTCCACCAGCTTCTTATTGGACGTGTCGACTCAGGTTTTCTAAGTCGCCGTGCGTCGTTTAGAGAGAGCAGATACAATTTGAGAAGACCACCGCTCTTACACATCAACTCCTCTAACACCAATTATGGCCGATTTGAGCCTGTAAATCGCATGTTCCTTAATGTAAATAAAAATATTAATGTTTTTAGCGTGAACACGAACAAAGATCTCCTGAAAAGGAGTCTCTTTAATCTCTCATGACTGTTTATGTGTTTCGCATGTATTTTTTATTGGTACTTAATTTTTTATGTTTGCATGTCTCAGCCGAGTCCACGTGTTAGTGGTAAATGTTTCTCAGCCCAGCTGAGAAGTGCGCCTTCTTCATAAGAAGGGAAACTCTCTATTATTATTATAATTAAAAATTAAAATTGCTTATGACTTCAAAAGTAAAGGCCGTAGCGTAAAAGTTGTCAGACATTATTCATTGTCCAAGCTTTCCAATTTTGTAAAAAAAATAATGATTAACTACGTATTTTTTGGAGAAAAATGTGGTTGTAGTGTAAATTTTAGTGAAAAAAAAAAACAAAATTTTGACGAGCACTCACAATTCCGAACGCTCCTGGCGAGCTGACTTGGAAGGAATCCGGTAAAGTGTTGGTTAAGTAAATACGGCGGTCCTGCACCCGGAAACCGAAGTAGTTATCCGCAGTGGGTTATCGGACCAGCAGTGTTGTAGACCCGGTGAGCAGTTTGAGAAGTTGAGGTGGCATTGATAGGCAGGAGTGCGTGTATAGAAGAAGACACGCTCTATTCCAAAGAGATGGCACTCGGCGGCATGGAAAGTCACCCAATTCATCACAAGGCGCCTACAAGTCTTCATCAACAGATGCCTGCATCGTATCCTAAAAATCCGCTGGCAGGATAGAATTTCAAACGAAGAACTATGGCGCCGTGCCAGCCAAGAAAGGATAGACGACCAAATCAGACGAAGGAAATGGAAATGGGTTGGCCACACCTTGCGACGCGAAAACGAAAATCTAGCCAAACAGGCCCTCGACTGGACTCCGCAAGGATCCCGTCGAGTCGGAAGACCTAGAATAACGTGGAGGATAACCCTACTAGCAGAAGCCGCAACAAGTGGGAGATCCTGGTCGGAGCTGAGAGCTGTCGCGCAAAACAGAGTCCGCTGGAGGGCAACTGTTTCCGCCCTATGTCCCATGAGGGATTAAAGGAGCGCAATGAATAAATGATGAATGATTCATTCCATCCATTTACAACTTAAAACAAGCGTGTGGACGGGTCGCAAACGTTTGCCGCAAACTTCCTTTGATTTGTCCCAAAAAAACCGGCACTCGGCCACAAGCGTTTCCAAGCTTACACCTATGTAGCAGCTCTTGCAAAATTTTACCGTTTTTTGACCACAACGACTGCTCCACGGAAATAAGTAACCTCATGCCTCCACGGGAGCATTTCTCTCGCAGCACAAGACTTGCTCGCTCGGCTCACCCTTATAGTCTGCAGCCCTTATCTTCGCGCACACTCCGATTTAGAAATTCGTTTATAACAAGAACAACTCGACTGTGGAATAACCTATCACAGTCAGTATTCTCGAACTCATACAACCCCAAAGAGCTCAAAAGCAAAGTTCACCACCATCTCCTTCAACACCCACCCGACTCCCCCTAATCTATGCTATCTTTCTTTCTATCCTTCGAGCTAAGCTTACTTCTAGACATTGCACCATGAAGTGTACGGCATGACGGGCTAGTAGTACAAAGGGTAGAAAAAAAAACATAAACCAAGCCAAACACCTTATCCCCACTTTGGAATTTGCGAACTCTTGCCAAGCCTTGACAAAAGTGTCGATCCGGCATAAGAAAATACTGAGATCCCTACTAACATAACTCCCCCTCTCTTGGCAATAGTAGGTTTTCTGTAGCTGTCAATAGTTATAGTATAAAAGGACTGTTGTACTAAGTTGTTTTTTTAAATTAAGCGTCATTTTTGTTGTACTTAGTATGAGTGTGCCTAGTTTGGCGAATAAATAAATACAAAATTAAATATGTGCATATACCACACGTTATTCCCCCCATCCCACTTATGCCTGACCCCCAACACAGTAACTTAATTAGAAATAATTAGTCACTTCCGCTAAAATTAATATTTGCACCTTTTCAAAACTGAGGCACGTGCCATCTGCCTTAAAATTTACGGAAATAACAAAATTTACGATTTTATTTCTAACATAATTATTATTAATTTGATTTTCATATTCCAGTTGCACTGGTTTCGAAATAAATACAGAAGACAGGTTTACACCTAATAAATCATTGTTGATATTTTCTACAGCAATGTGTCATGCTAAATAAATCACATTATTATAAGAGGACAGGGAATCAGAACTCGTATTGAAAGGTAGACGGTTGTATTTTTGTTATTTAATGTTTTTTGTTGTACTTTGAAGTGTATTCAAGTTGAATTTTAGTATAGAGACAAGGAATGAACGTTTTACCTGATATAGAAGTATACTATAAATAGATCGAGCCAGTTAGTCATCAAGGGGAAAATAAATGTTATTAAATGTCGTAGGTGTACTTAAAAAAAAAAATACATTTAAATTTATTCAGAAGATCTGAGAATTTATTGTGTGTAGTTGCTAAACGGACTTGATATCTATATTAATAAAAGAAAGTTTGTGTGTGTGTCTGTTTGTGCGTACCGTCACGCGTTGGAGCCAAACTAAAAGAGATAGAAATCTGATTTTTTTGTTGTAGAAGCATTGATACCCCAACAGGTGGAAGAAAGTTTCCGTTTTTCGATATTTTAATTATTTTTTTTAATTAATTAATTAGTACGATAGTACGATTTTAACCATTTTTGCGTTCTATATCTCTTGCAACTTGATTTTGACCCACTTTCATTTAACCCAGCAACCCCAAATTTTGCCTATATACATAGTTCGCGTGACAATGCAATATGACATTTTTGTATAAAGATCAAGATGGCGGCCGAATTTCGCAATTACGTTTCCCGATCTCCCAACTTGGTGTCAAATGAAAGGGTATTACGAGTAGAATACAATTTGCTGTGTGGCATGATTCCAAATTCAAAATGGCGGTCAACCCAAGATGGCGGAAGACATAACAGAATAAAAAGGAGAAAATATATCCTATCAGCTTGACATTTTGCACATTTGCATAGTTTGCGTGACAATGCAATCGGATCATATTGTAAATAAATCAAGATGTCGGCTCCAAGATGGCGGCCGTATTTTGCAATTATGTTCCCCGATTCCCATCATCGGTATCAAATGAACGGGTATGACAAATAGATAACAATAGGGTTTATACAAAACCCGACTTTTTTAAAAACCGGTTTTCGAGTTCTAACTTTTCCAAAAAAAAACGGTTTTAACTGGTTTCGAGTTTTTAAGGATGAAAAACAAGTTCTAACGGGTAATACTTTTGAATGTGCTTTTCTCAGTAGAGATTTAAAGGCAGATCACGCTGGAATTGTGTCATGATATTTTTGTTCAGTATTGTTCATGGGAAGACTTAGCTCTGCACAGCGTTTATAAATTATTCAGTTGTATTACGAAAATCGATCCATTGATCTGCCTAAATTTTGCTCAGCGAAGAAGCACAGTTCTGGTTTAATGGCTACGTAAATAAGAACAGCCTGAAGTGGTTCAAGAGCTGCTATTGCATCCAGACAAAACAAGAGTTGGGTGCGGTTTATTCATCCGTCCATGCTATCGCGTCATAACAACATACTATTCTCGCTGTCTGCAATTAAAGCCCGTGATCTTGATGATCAAACAAGATGACGCAACTTTCCACAGACCCGTGAGACTATGGTTAGACCAATTCAGTGTGGAGTTAATTTCACGCTTCGAACACGTGCATTGGTCCCCTGGTTATATGACCGCTAGACTACTGGGCTCCATAGAATCCAACGTCTGCATAAAGAAGCAAGCTTCGATTGAGGATTAGAAGCCAATATTAAGGTCCTTTTACAAGATACAACGATTGGACCCACTTGCGTTTCACTTTATCGGCCAAACACCTATAGCAAGTTCGTCTGCGACTGAAATTATTTTCAGCCGTATTTTGTACTTAGACATTAAAAGCCGTTGGTTCTGTGCAATCAGACGAGACCATCATATTAGGCCGATATCGTACCAAAGATAACAATTAGCTGTTGGCGTCATTCCAAATTCAAAACCAGGATATAACTTTTTTCTTTACATGCCACTCGGTATGGGTATCAAATGAAAGGTTGTGACAAGTAGAATACCATTATCTGTGTCGCGTCATTCCAAATTCGAAATGACGGCCAATACAAAATGGTGGGTTTTCCCCTTTTCTTTACAACGCCCTCGGTATGGGTATCAAATGAAAGTGTATGACGAGTATAGTACAGTAAGTTGTGTGGCGTCATTTTAAATCAAATATGGCGGTCACCACAAAATGGCGGAAGACTAAAAATAGAAAATAAAAATATAGTTTAAAAACACTAAAAATACGCATTTATTTTAAAATTAACGAAAAGTAAAAAATAATTTTGAATGTAGATTTTTTATTGCTTCAGCCAGTATGTATGGAAACAACATACATTTCGAAATGGAAAAAATCGTAGGGCGCTAACGAAAAGTTCCAGCGTTAATACAATAAGATAAAGGAAATTTAGACTTTCTTTGGCCACTAAATTGTGCATTTTTGGGCTGCTCGGTGGGTGCCAATATGCAAATGTCAATAATTGTTTGGCACTCTTTCTAAGAAAAACAATTTGGTGGAGAGGTGGTGCCATGAGCTATGTGTACGTCTAAGCGCAGGTGTCACTCTTTGTACTACCAGTCCAACATGTCGTACACTTCAAGGTCAGGTGTCTGGGTAAGCTTAGCTCGAAGGATAGAGAAAGGATAAAATAGATTAAAGGGAGTCTAGGGGTGCATGAAGAGATGCAGATGAACCTTGCGTTTGAGCTCTTGGATGTTGTATGAGTTCGGAAATACTGACTGTGGGAGGTTGTTCCACAGTCGAGTTGTTCTCGAAAAGAACGAATTTCTAAACTGATGAGTGCGCGAAAATAAGTGCTGTAGATAGTGAGGATTAGCCGAAAGGGCTAGTCTTGTGTTTCGGGAAAAACATTGCTGTGGCGGCAGGAGGTTATATTCGGCGGTTCGGTGGAACAGTCGTTATGGTAGATGCGGTAGAATTTCACTAGAGTTGCTATATTCCTGCGGTGACTTAATGAATCAATTGTGGAGCAAACGGCGACGTCGCCAATGAGTTGAAGGGCGCCGTTTTGCACCGTGTCCAGCCACGCTAAGGTGGTACTCGGTGCGCCTGACCAGAGATATGAGTTGAATTCGAGGCGGGACTGAATGTAGGATTTGTAGATTATAGCCCTGGCCGACGGCTGTAGAAGGAAATTGCATCTCTTAAGGAATCCCAAGCATTGTGATGCTTGTTTAGCGATTTGGAATATGCGATTACTCCAACGCAGATCTTCAGTTAATGTTATACCTAGGATGTTGAGAGATGGTTCGGCGGAGGAATTGAGGAGCGCGGTTTTTTAGAGAAGAGACAGTATTTTGTTTTCCGTTCGTTGAATTCGACTTAATTCTTGTGGCCCAATCTAGAATCGGATTTATAGTGGAGAAGTGGTATGAAGGAGCTAGGTTTTGAAAGAGCCACTTGCATTGTTTCGGTATACCGGAATAATGCAAGTGGCTCTTTCAAAACCTGGCTCCTTCATGCCACTTCTCCCCTATCCCTGTTAATTGAAGTGGTCATAAGTTCACGACATTCGACTTCGAAATGTTGTTGACATTTTTTGCCTTATTTATTTTTGCCCCAGAGATTTTTTATTCAAAAAATTCATTAAATAAATTTTAATTGGTTTTATTTACGAGTGGTTTAACTTCTTTAAGAAGAGGGTTAAAATAAATTTTCCAAATGTTTTAATAATATTTCATCAAAAATAAAATAAATAAATTTTAATGCAAAACAATAAAATTCAATTTTTTTCAATTACAATTTTAATGCAGGGGTAGTTTTAGCCCCTTAAGGGTTGAAAATAATAAATTTTTGGCTGATAATACCTATTGAACCAAATTTCAAGCAAAAAGCAAAAAACAAAAAAAAAATTATATAAAGTTGATTTTTATAATTGTAGGGGTAGTTTTAACCCCTTAAGGATTGAAAATAATTTAGTTTTGCCTGACAGTACGCCCACAATCGAATTTGAAGCATAAACTTGAAGAAAAAAAATTTTACAATTTTTTCTATTTGCAGCCGATTTAGGGGTGGTTTCAACCCTTTAGGATCACCCCTTATCATAAAGTTCGCGTTGATTTAGTACAAATCAACCACACATTCGCAAATAAATATTAAAAAAAAGTGTATTCCATTGCATTAGTTTTCATTATTATCGAAATAATCGCGAAAGACCCCTAAAAAGGGGTGTTTTTTTGCATTTTTAAGGGTGACGCCCATTTTTTAGGACCGCAGGACCCCGATCGTCGTGATTAGCGACCCCAAAGACTATTAGGGTTCGATTTTCTTAACGTTTTGAATGGACTATTTATCTGTTTTCAGCAAAAGACTTTTATTTTTATATTTCAAAAATAAAAGTCTTCAAAGACTTATAGAAAAACTGGAAAAATAAAAATCTTAAAAAGACTTTTATACAAGACAGAAAAAAATTAAAGTCTTTTTTAACAGTTATTTTTGATTTTAAAAATAAAAGTCCATTTTAATTATTATTTCGGACAGAAAAAAAACAAATATCTTTAATAACAGTTTTAAAAGATTTAAAACAATACTTGGCAAAAATTAGAGTTAAAAATAACTTTTATTATTTTTGGTAAAATTTAACTGTTACTGTTGTCTTAAATCATATATGTCTCAAAATAATTATTATTTTCTGATTTATTCGATATAAGTTATAATAGTTACGATCCCTGGTTGGATGGGATTGAGAGCAGGTCATTTATAAAAACTAGAAAGAGAGCGGGGTCAAATGGTAGCAACGGCCTCAGGGACCTTTGATGGTGCCGGTAGGGGAAAGACGCAATGAAACGGACATTAAAATTTGAGAAAGTTTTTTTTATCAAAAATACAAATCTGAAAAGATACCAACCACTTTAAATGAACCTTTAATTAACTGAGTAGAGAACACGCAATCATTTATTATTTAAAAGATAACAGAAAATTATAAAAACAATTATTTTTGAATAGTCGCTTTTGTCCGTTTCATAACACACTACGCTTTGAATAGGACAGTAGGTGTTATGAAACGGACTAGAGTACACGAGTGGTACTTTACACACATAATATAGTTAAAATTAAAGCATATTCTTCTTTAAATATAACCTATATATATCCTTTATTCAGTAATCATTTTTATGTTCTGATGTTTATTTAATTGCAATTATTAATTAAACTTCATGGCGCAGAATAGGCTCGCGAATATTTTCGGTAGAATTTTGCAGTAAAAGTGGTGAAATATTGTGTTTTATCACTTTTTACTGAACATGGATAATCAGTGATTAGTAATTTAATTTAAAAAAATTAAAAACATTGAGTGATTAAGTGTTTTTAAGTGTCCGTCTCAGTGCGTCGACACCTGTCCGATTCAGTGCGTAACTAACCTTAAAATTAAATTGACAAAATGCACGAACACGGAATAAATTTTAAAAACTAAACTTTTAATATTTCACTTAATTATGTATAATGTCACATAAATCACCTAAAATACAATAAAAGTAATAAATTGCCTTTAGAAATTCTTATAAAAACCATTTTTTTTTTACTTTTTAAAGATAAAAACGCTTACGTCTCATACAATCAAGACAAATGGCCGCCTGCAACTGTGCTCTTTGTGGTGTAGTCTATGAACATCAGTATTGCCAACAACAAAATTTTGATACATGAGTTCAGTAACTTTTCCTAAAACAGATACTGTCCGTTTCATGACGCGTCCGATTCATTGCGTATCTCCCCTACATCAAAGAGATAAATCCTGGGTAACGCCACCTGCGATCTAAGGTCTTCACGATCTAAGATTTTCCGATATGCTACCGAATCCTACCTCAACCTCCACGAAGATGTAGATTTTACATCGGGTGTCCCCTGGATGCTCTTGTCTACACAAGAGTAACAGACTGAGGAGGGTGAAAGGCGAGTGCTTCGCGCCTCAAAACGAAGCAAATGCCGGACTGGTCCTCCAGGTTGGGGGTTGGGCGGCAGGCTGACAACCTTCCACCGTAAAAACCCACCCGTCACGAATCCTCAAGGCAGGCCTCGGGCAGGACGGACTCAACGGCAACGACTCAGGCAACGGAATATGGAATTCGATCTTGGAACATGGAACGTCAGGACGCTCAACAGAACGGGCGATCTGCGTTCGCTTTTATTAGTACTAAAAAATATAGCATAAGGATCACAGCCCTTCAAGAAACAGAATGGACCCACAGTGGTATTATGGATCTAAAAGCCCACACGGTACTCTCCAGCGGATCATCAAATGGAAGAAAAGAGTTCGGAGTAGCATTCATCATAGAGAAGGAAATGAAATCTCTGATTCTGGACTTCCAACCAGTCAGCAATAGAATATGCACACTTCGCATTAAAACAAGGCTACATAACATTAGTCTTATAAACGTCCACGCGCCCACAGAAGAGAAAACGGATGAGGAGAAAGAGGAATTCTACCAAGAACTAACAAACACCATCAGGTTAATACCGTCAAACGATATTAAAATGGTGCTTGGAGATATGAATGCCAAAGTAGGAAAAGAAGAGGAGTTCCTAGGAGTCATAGGAAAGCATAGCCTACATAACGTTACCAATGACAATGGTAGTCGATTGATCGATTTCGCAAGCTCAAACGCAATGGTAGTAAGCTCAACAATGTTCCCGCACAAAGTTATACATAAGATGACGTGGCAGTCACCAGACGGAGGAACTAATAATCAAATTGACCACGTCCTAATTGAAAGAAGAGGGGCCACGAGTATACTGGACGTAAGAACAATGAGAGGAGCGTGCTGTGGCTCGGACCACTATCTAGTCAAAGTGAAATTGAGAACCCGGATGGCAACTAAAACGCATAGAGGGAAAACTCAACCAAAATACGATATAGATAAGCTAAAACGGGAAGAAATAAGAGATGCCTACCAACATGCTGTCGTACAAAACTTGAGAGAGGTAGATGAGCAGCCCAACATCAACGACAAATGGGAACAGGTCAAAAGCAGCATAAAGGGGGCAGCAGAAGAGGCACTAGGGTGGGCCCCCAGACAGACTAGAATTGATTGGTTCGACCAAGACTGTAGAACCGCAATTGAAGAAAGAAACCAGAGCCACCGAGAGTACATCGCAAGGCCAACAAGAGCAAGGATGGAAGTCTTCAAGGAAAAAAGAAAAATCGCAGACAAGCTGTGCAGAAAGAAGAAGAGGGAATATCTGAATGGGAAAATTTTACAGATACAGGAAGACTTCAATGAAGGGAGAATTAGACAAGCGTACAAAGGAACTCGCCAGATCACCAATAAGTTTCAGCCAAGAACGGACATCTGCAAGGACATAGATGGGAACTTGTTGGCAGATCCCGATAGGTTAAAGGAAAGGTGGAGAGTGTTTTCAGAACCTATTGAATCCTATCTCCATATTAAACGAGAATGCACAGACAGAGGCATTTGTGATTCCCCAAGATAACATCTCAATAGAACCACGAACATTGGATGAGGTGCGGGAAGCTGTGAAAAGGCAGAACAGCAACAAATCACCTGGCGCCGATGGAATAGCAGCTGAGCTGCTAAAGGAAGGAGGACCCCAACTATTACAAACCTTACACGAACTCATATGCGCCATCTGGGAGGAAGAAGTTATACCGGAGGACTGGAAGAAAGCGATTATATGTCCAATATACAAGAAAGGATATAAATTAAACTGCAAAAACTACAGAGGCATCTCACTCCTCAGCACCAGCTACAAAATCTTCACAATACTTGTGAAACAAAAACTGGAACCTATAGCGGAAGGCCTTATAGGAGAATATCAAGCTGGTTTTAGGACAAACAGGTCAACATCGGACCAACTGCTGACCTTAAGGCAAATTCTGGAGAAAACCTGGGAAAGGAATGTAGATGTATACCAGATATTTGTCGACTTTCAACAGGCATATGACTCAATAAACAGAGAGAGGCTATAGGAGATCCTATCGGAAATAGGAGTCCCCTCAAAGTTGGTACAACTGATCAGATGCGCCACAAATAGCTCACTGGCGAAAGTGAGGATCCAAAATGTTATAACAGAGGAGTTCGAAGTACGTCAAGGACTTAGACAAGGAGATGGGCTGGCCCCCATGCTTTTCAACCTGGCCCTAGAATGGGTGATAAGGAAAACGTCAGTCCAGAGAAGTGCATCAATAGCTACCCAGTCGGTACAATTACTTGGATATGCGGATGACGTAAACATCGTGGGAAGGTCCTTTTTGGCAGCAAAAGAAGTCTATGTCGAATTAAAAGAGGCGGCAAAGGACATAGGTCTGAAGATAAACGAAGAAAAAACGAAGGTGATGCAACAATCCAGAGCAGGAAGATCTAGAATGGGAAGAAATATAACCATCGACGAACATAACCTAGAAGTAATCGATAAAACAGTCTACCTTGGGTCTACTATCACAAAAAGAAACGAAGAAAAAGAAGAAATAACCAGACGAATACTACTGGCTAATAGAGCCTTTTATGCCCAAAAACAAATCCTGCACTCAAGATTTGTACACAGGAAAACGAAACTCTCACTCTACAAAACAGTAATACGACCAGTACTGTGTTATGGTAGCGAGACTTGGACTTTGATCCAGGACATAGAAGAACGAGTCAACAGGTTTGAGAGGAAAATTCTCAGATGCATAATAGGCCCAACCAGAGAGGATGGAATATGGCGAAGAAGATACAACAACGAGTTGTATGAAATTTTTGACGACCCACAACTCTCAACTTTCATAAAAATCAACAGACTGAGACTAGCCGGCCACGTAATCAGAATGGAGGACAATCGAATCCAAAAACGGCTTATGGCATCAGAAATTTCGGGAAGTAGGCCAGTAGGTAGACCCAGGAGGAGATGGATAGACTCTGTGACGGCTGATGCAGAGTCAATGCTCAACATCCGGAACTGGAGACATGGTGCAAGGGACCGTCAAACCTGGAGAAATGCCCTAGAGGAGGGCCAAGGCTCGATTTGGGCTGTAGCGCCATTGGATGGAAGGAGAAAGAGAGCTGGTTATAGAATTGAGCCCTGGGGAACTCCTGCAGAGATGCGATGGGGATTAGATTCGACGCCGTCCAATACTACCTTGATTGAATGGTCGGAAAGGAAACTCTCAATCCAACTCTGAAGAAGGTTTATACCAATAGCTTGGAGTTTACTCAATAGAGCGGGGTGCCATACTCTATCAAAGGCCTTGGAGATCTAGTCTAATCTCCTGCCATAGTAAAATCTATGCTTACGATTATGAATATGTTTGGCTAGGTGTCTGTTGTGCACATAGTACACAATTTTCCATCATCGAATCTTAAAAAACTTGTAACAGACTCTAAAATTTTTTTTAAAAGTATCCAAAATCAATTTTTCAGAAGATCTAAGAATTTATTGTGTCTAGTTGCTAAACGGACTTGCTATATAGTATATAAATTATAGTAGTGCAGCTATTCCCAACTAACTTTAACGTTTATAATGCAAATTCAGAATTCTAAAGATGTCGAATTTATAGTAAATTATGAAATATTTGTTTAAACAACAAAATTTTGTAGATTGAGTAGTTTTAAAACAAGTTTTTTTTTTTTTGTTAAAGACAACAATATAATATTTTAATAAAATATTTTATACAAAAGAAAAAGTTAAACAACAAAATAACCTGACATAAAAATAATAATCTCACCTATAATCAATGTTGCGTTAGCCTTGGGTAAAACGAAATTAGGTAACAGTTGTTTATTATTGGATATTATCATATTTTTATCACTACTGACACACTCTTTTATTTATAAATTTAATCACACACACTTCTTCTTCAACTCTTTTTTTAAATTATTATTTTTTTTTTTTACTTTTTTATTTCATAATCACTTAATAAAAAAAATAAAGTTGCATAAAGTACTCCATAAATGGGAGAGCATAAACTGAAGCACATTAATGCTGGTGGTATCCTTTAAAGCTCACCTTATATATATATTTACGGTTGAATAGACAAGGAATTTTAATTAATGATGTGCTGCCGAGATAATTAAATTTTCACCCACACTTTCTGCTTGATATGATATATCCATGGCTTCCATGTGGGAAAACTTTGATATCATCTCACATAGCTGCTGCTGTTGCCCTAGTTCTTCAGGTCTCGAGGTAACTCCCGGAAAAAAGTATGACGCTACCCCAGAAATTTAATTATGCATCAGAAGCACAATCACACATGCTGAGGTGATAATAAGGTAGCGTGAGAGATTTGACTCTTCCTCCTTCACAATTTTGTAAAAAGGGGATTTACTTTTATTACCAACGAAAAATATAACGAAAAAAAACTTTCTCTTAATAATATCAAAGTCACAGCTCTAGATTTTTTTATCTTTTTTGGATATCACACATAAAACTTGATGGACACACAAGAAATAGATTTCTTCATCGACGACGTCTTTCTTTTGATAACTTTTCTTCTTGGGATATAACCAAATGATGATGATGCTTCAATGTTGAAGACAAATTGTAAACTGATCATCTCCAGGTTTTTATCCACACTACTGGTGGCTTTGAACAGGTGTGATTTGCATACATGGACTGGATATATGAGAGTGTAGCCGAGATATCGAGATGATCAAATATTTTTTTTGTGCCAAACATTTATCACTCAATTAAGGCAAGCGAAGCAAAGACTTCACCAATATCGATGCGGAGGTGAAAAGCGCTGGGTTTTTCGGAGCCTGCGATAGTAATCCCGGTTTGAATGAATTTTTGTATCTTTTGAATTTAAAAATTGATATTCATTGTTTATTTATTTTGTTTAAAGTCTTTACCATTTTCGATGACAACACTTTTTTTTACTCAAGAATAACTCTAAAAAATATAAATTACATGATCATAGAAAAAATGTTTTAGTAAAACCTATTATATGAAAACGATGAATCAGTTATAAACGTGTTCAGTTAGTTCTCCCTCGCCGATGTATCTGCACCTTGTCGTGGTGGTGAGGCTCCGAATACCTCTGGGGTTTCTATAGCATCCCGACATGCCAACCTGCAAAACCGGTTGGACATATCCTGCGAACCCATGCAGTGCCGATCATGGCCCCAGTGATGGGGAGTTTTCCCTGATCCCTTTTCAGTGAAGGCAGTCTGAGGCCGCGAACGTGGAGTATGCGCAGATCACTCCTTCAATGGAAGACGATCTCCTTAGAAACTTACCTGCGGAACCGCGTTCACCTAAAGTTCCTTTTAAAAACCGGAGTGGCGCAGCCAGCAAACGTTTTAAGTGACTTTTGGAAGCTGGCTACTCTTGTGAAGATGCTGCAAGGATTTGCGTGGCCCCCGAGGAAGAGAGGAAAACCATTCTTCCTAATAAGGGGCATCGGTAGTCTAGAGGTAAGGCGCCTGACTGCTATCCCCAGAGGTCCCGGGTTCGAATCCCGCGCCGCGGCGCCACGGTCCTTCGCCTTTCCCACCTAACTTTCCTTCTTTCTTCTTCCCTCTTTACATTTCTGATTGCCCTGTCATAGCCTTCCCTAGTCCTTCCCCGCTCCACCAAGCGCATGCCATCTGTTGGTTGATGAGATTCAACTCGTTTCAGGAGGCATAACACTCCAGCGAGTTGTTCTCGACGCCCCGATGTCAGAGTCGCGAAATGGTTGTGAGTTGGTGGAATAAAATATCGCGGCTAGGTTGTGACAGTTACTTCCTTCCCTTCTCTCTATCTTCCGACTAGAGCTGCTGTCCGACATTCACTCTATACGAAAAAATAGACTGTCGACAGTACAAAGGGACTTTCCCTAAGCCTCTAGTCTGTCACATAAAAAAAAAGAAGATGGGTAGATCCTCTAGATCTTCTCCTGGCCACAATTCCCCTGCGAAAAGGGCGGAGGCTCCTGATACACGGTCTAGAAAGCGAGCTAAAAATGAAGCCTAAAGTAGCTTCAAAGCCGGCCTTCTGCCAAATGGCAGAGAGTGTCAGAATAGGTGTGCTCGTGACTGACCACGGATCAATTCACTCCCGTGCAAGGGAGTCTTCTGAAGGCGATAGCCCAGTTGAGACAAAGCTCAGTACAGGTACCTAGGTGTAGCTACGCGCCCCGGTGTAGCTAAGTTGCCATGGCCACGTGGCTGAGAGGTGTGATAGTCAGGCTTAAGCCCTGGGAAGGAGCAAGTCTCGTCGCTGTGGACGAAGACAAGCTGCCGCACAGCCATGTTGTGGTCGGGTACTTCCTGGCTGCAACTGAAGACCCTACTGATCTAATGTTAAAGGTGGATAGGGGTCCAAAACAGGACTATAATGCCTAATCTCCAATGGAAAAACCAACCACGAACCAACCACGTACCAGTAGGCTGAATTATCTGACAAAATGTGTTAACACACATTTCTATCACTGTAGATGTGAAATGTCAGAAATGCCTGTTTTGTTATTATTATTATTAGATTCGACTTTTCTGTTGACATATTTTTTGGCGAGATATTGCAATTACAATCAACGTCATTTATGCCGTGATTTTTGACATTTTTTGTACTATTGTACTATTTTGCTGAATTTCATGTGGGGCAACTCAAATGGTTCAACTAACACTTACGGAAAGTTACCCGTGTTAACCAAAACACGAGCGAGACGGGTAATTCAATTTACAATGAGAAGGAAGCAGCACTTTGGTTGGTTGGTTCGTGGTTGGTTTTGCCATTGGAGATTAGGCATAAGGGTGCAGGCATGGAGAGTACTCCTCAAAGCGCATCGTCCACCATTAACAGAGATGACGTTCTCTGTGAACCAAAGGTCAATTGACGAGCTAAGGCTACAAGTTTGGTTGGGCACAACTTAGGATTAAGGCGGCAGAAAAGTCTATAGCCAAGGCTAACTTTAAAAAAATAATGCAATAAGGCCAAACCCGCAGCCGCGACCATTTCCGCTCCTATCACCAAGGATGCAGACACCCTGCGGCTACCATCTTAAAGCTCGTATGACCCCGCTCCGAGGATGGGAGAGGTAAGCTCCAATGTGAGAATGGTGACCACTGCACTCTCTGGGTTGGTGGTTGGGGGCCTCTAACGAGGTAATGAGTCCCTTCACCACCTCAGTATTGCAGGTGGCTGGGGCAACGACAATTTCCATCCGACCCAAACAACCATATATCCTCCATGAGAGCCTGGTGCTGCTAGCGGAATCGGCGCGTAAGCAACTCTGGAAATAAATGCTTCCTCTATTGCTGCTACAGGCGGGGCTGGGCCCCTAAAACCACCACTCCAATCCTCAAAGCGGAAACCTCCCCAGCCCAGAAAGGCTCTCAAAAAGGGGAGGGGAAAAATCCCTTCAGGAAATGAAGCTTCCAATATGAAGCTTGTTCAGATAAACCTTCATTACGCCAAGGCTGCCTCTGCAAGTGTTGAAAAAAATTTATCTCGGGCAATTTAGATGTGGCCCTAATCCAAGAGCCATGGGTGTACCGAGGAAGAATATGTGGCCTCGGTACTAATACTGGGAGACGGATCTACTCTATCGAGCATGACTGGCCAAGAGCAGCACTGGTCATGGGGAAGAGACTAACCTGCCTTCTTTTTTCGCAGTTCGTAACCAGAGATCTGGTAGCGGAAGTGGTAGTGCTGCCCGGAGACGTAGGAAACCCCAGGCTTGTCATAGCCTCGGCGTACCTCCCTGGAGAAGAGCCTGCCCCACCGCCGCCAGATGTCAGGAGACTTGTGGAGGACGTCACTAGGAGGAATATTCAGTTAGTGATTGGTTGCGAGGCCAACGGACATCACCTTGGGTGGGGAAGCATCAACACTAATTCTAGGGACGAATACTTCCTTGATTTCATTACTACATACAATTTACAGGTTATGAACAAAAGAAAGGACCACATCTTCCCGGCTCTCCTTCAGAGAGGCTTGAAAGAGATCTTACCAATCCTGCTACCACTATTTCGGGGTAGCTTTGCGCTGGCCCATATTCCGAGGTGTTAGAGAGAAGATAGGGTAAACTTTATCTCAATATCGGGGAGAAGATCATATAGAGAAGCCAAATCCTATCGACCCATCAGCTTTCCTCCTTTCTTTCTTGTGAAAACAATGGAGAAAGTTCTAGACAGGCTTATTAGAGAGGGTCTTACAGCGAACCCGCTTCACTGCTGCAATTTGCCTACCGGCCGGGTAGATCTACAGGCCTATGTAGACGATATCGTCATAACGATTAGCGGCGGTCGCGCTGTTTCAGACCTCATGCAAGCCGCTCTGTCATATGTGCATAGCAGGTGCCGAAGCAAGAACTTGGGTATTAACCCACAAAAAACTGCCATCGTACCATTTACTAATAGAAGGAAGCTAAATTTAAAAGTTCCCTCTTTGGGCGGCAAAGACATGGTTTCTAAAAGGAGGCTAAATATCTATGCATAATCCTGGATCAAAAGCTCTCCTGGAAATCTCTCCTACAGCTGTGGAGGCCCTACCGAATCTCCCTCCGCTGCACCTAGTAGTTAAAACGGAGGCGATTATTCGAAGTAGGTCAGAGTGGCAACGTGGCAGGCCTCTTTGTAGAGGGAGTACGGCCATTTGGTATACGGACGGTTCTAAACCCGATAAAGGGCACTACTCCCACTGTTTTCCAGGCTGATGTACTCGCCATCCAGATATGTGCTCAGACTTGTAGGACGATTTCTTGGAATTCGTTGGCGGTTGGAACCACTAGATCACTAAAGTTGGTAATGGAGAGATAAGTGACACGTTTGTCAATTAAAAGGGCAGCGCTAGGCGCATGTCCGTTCCTATACTAGTTTACTTGAGCCTATGGTAAGTCCTCTGTCCGTTCCTATACAAGTTTACTTGAGCCTATGGTAAGTCCACTTTCCTTGCCATCGGTTACTCAAGGATCCTGAATAAGAGCAAGGGTAAGATGCCTCTCCACGAAAATCTTGCATAGGTTGGAGAATGCCCCTTTCGCATGGTGCAAGTTTACTTGGAGTGCCTTTATCGCGCTCATTTTTCTCAGAGGAGCGTTTGACAAGCCCGGTCTTCTTGGCTTGTCTAGAACCCTTTGACCTACCGTATTTGCCTTTCTTTCTTCGCTGGTTAAGCTACCACTCTACTTTGACGTGATTGTTATCTAGGTTGCAGAAATAGAAAAAAAGGAACAACCAAGAACCATACACCTCTGGGACGGTATTCGGGCGCTTAACCACCAGCCTACCAAGGCCGGAGTTTCCATTATTGACGTCATTAGAGCGTCATAAAAGTTTTATTATCTTGATTTGCATTAAAAAATTATTCAAATCAAAATAGTTTCCACCGGTTCCAACCAACAGAACAGCGCTTCTTCACCTGCCGCTCCTCCACTAACACAAGGCAATTGACTCTTGGTTTGCTCAACGTTTTCACCTCACTCTAATTATGAAATCTGAGCTGTTGTCTCGAGTTTATTATTTATTTCTTCGGGTGTGGGTAAAATTTAAAATGACTGTAAACAAATTTTGTATGTAAAAGACATAAAATTTGTGTTTTTTTGCTTTTTTAATTCCCAAATTGACTGACACTGGAGACCCGGGTTCGTAGACTCTGCAATGTTTATAATGGAAAATCCGAACGACCTAATCAGAAGAAATTTTAACGTCATGTCACTGTTGATGAGGGACCAATCCGGATGAGGATATTCGATTTTTATACGAAAAGTGCTTTTGTTAGATTTGTGTTAGCTTTCGTCGGGGGTGTATATTTTTTCCTAGATTGCAGAGGGATTTTTTTTTTTTTTTCAAAATACAACTCACCACCTCATTAAAAAATTTCAATTGAAACACCCTGTGCAGGGAAAGATAGAATTAAGTAACTCTAATAATTATTAAAATTAAAAAACGTTGCTAGGTTGGAATATCGGATTTCTGCTTCCTTTCAACAAAAATTTAAATTTTGCAAATATCTTTTCAAAATCAAAAACCAGTTTGTGACGTCGTGCCAATAAAAATTTGTTGTTTGTTTGTTTGAATTTTTTTTTGTATGTTGTCCAGGTGAGTTACGTGCTCGTGGATTTCTGTTACTACCTCTGACTTCAAATAGCTGATATTATGAACTTCCTGGTTCTGCCAGCTCTACGAATTTACAAGTTATTTGGGTTGACTCTGTTTTTATGTTTTTTTTAATATGATAAAATATTTCAAATTAGAAAAACAATTTTTTACTTGTTAAACGTAAATAAGGAGCCACCACGGCTTATAAGAACAGGTTTGTAATTACCAGTTCAGTTATTTTTTTGGGTGATAATATATTGAAGGGGTCAAGACTTCCGGCGCCTTAATTTTTTTTTGATGTTATTAATTTTTAATTTATTTGAAACAAATAAAAAACTAGTTTGGAACGTGATTGTGCTTAATAAATCTTATTTTGGTTTAACAATAATTCTAGTTAGAAAAAAAGGCAAGGAACTCATTTATTTTGAAATTTTTTTTAATGCAAGTTAACTTGTTGAGTACAAGAACAATGTTTTATGTTTTAATAAGATAAATTTTACTTTTTACAAATTCTTGCATTAAATTTTTTTAAACAGAAAGAATAGGAGGTTAGGTTGGGTTAGATATGGCAATCGAAAAACTCTGGGGAAAATACTCCTCCTCCCACACGATCCTCGAGTTTAGAGCCATCAGTAAAGAAGTTTATGGCACCCTGAAAATTCTGTAGTCTATTCCTCAATTCACGACGTGAAGGGATGTGCACTCCGTAGTTCCTCGTGAAGGTACTACGCTTTCCCTTGCTACAAGATTTAAAGGAGATAGGTATAACATAGGTTACAGGTTCGGACACGGAGTGATTAACGACAACTGCTTACGCCTACTTTCATTCGCATCGTCAAACAACTTGATCGTTGGCAACAGCATTTTCCGTTATCCACTCAAACACCAACTCACCTGGCGAAATCCATCCGGCAACGACTCGGCGATGTTAGACTACGTTTTTATCAACGCAAGATTCCGTTCGACGCTTAAAGATGTACGTGCAATGCGTGGGCCCGATTGCGGATCAGACCATTATCTTGTTCGAGCGAAAATGGAGATGCAATTACAAAGAGCGAAGAAAACGGCACCGGCACCAGACAAGAAGAATTGGACGTGCCTATGAAACCCGGCCATCGGGCGAGAGTTTCAAATGGCATTATCCAACAAATTCGCGGCGCTCGCAATACCGGACAATATTGATGTAGAAGAAAGAACATTGTTGGAGTCTATTGTGGAGTGTGCAATGGAGTTGTGTCCAACTATCCGTAAACGAACGCAGCCATGGATCTCGGACAGTTTTCTGGATCTCTTCGATCAGCGGAAACGAATAAAACACGTCGACTTTGAGCAATATTGACGACTGAACAAAGAAGCTCGACAGAAAATGAAAGTGGAACGAGAAGCGTACTGGGACAACGTTGTGGTCGACATGGAAAAAGCGGCGTCGAAGCACGATTACCGTACGCTGTAGCAGACAATCCGCCAGTTAAGCGGCAAAACAACATCAACAAACGACAACATCAAAAAAATAGAATGGAACTTTTGTGACATCTCCCCATGAACGCCTGCAGCGGTGTAGAGAATTCTTCCACCAGCTGTACAACCAAGATCCCCTGCAAGGACCAGCACCCTAACAGCCGAACCCGACGAATCAGTTACTCGATACCGAACCGACAATTATCGAGGTGAAAACAGCAATAAAATCGCTGAAAAATTGAAAAAGCGCCGGGAATAGACCAAGTAACCACCGAGATGATCAAAGCCGGAGGTGATGTCTTATTACGACGACTTCATGTCCTCATAACACACATATTGCATTCGGATCGTGTCCCGTCGGTGTGGAAGAAAGCGATCGTTGTCCCAATATTGAAGAAAGGCGCCAGTCGGGAATGAATCACGGTATTAGCCTCCTTTCGATTGTCGGCAAAGTATTTACGAAAATCATACAATCGAGGCGACAGAAACATAGAGAGCAAACGAGCCTAGCCGGAAAGAACAAGTGAGATTTAGAACACATCGAGGATGTATTGATCAAATATTCGCACTCCGGCAGCTAATGGAAGAAGGAATTCGTTGCGGCAAACGAGCTGTCGTCGTTTTCACCGATTTCATATCCGCTTTCGATTGCATCGATTGGAACAGCTTGTGCAGAGTCTTCAAAACCGAACTTGTGCCATTGAGAATCATCAAACTTCTCCAAGCTCATGGAGATGGCTCAACCAGCAGCGTTCGTATTCGAAGCGGCTTATCCGAGGAGTTCACGATTCAAACAGGTGTCCGACAGGGAGATGTCGCTTCGCCACTTCTCTTCAATGTTGTGATCGACGCGATTATGCGTGAAGCATTCGATGGACGACGCGGAGTTCGATAACAACTTCGTAATCGACTTAATGTTCGCGGACGATAGTGCCGTCTTCGCTGACATGGATGCCGAAGCAACGGATGTCTTGTACGACATTTCCCGCATCATCTAGTCATACGGACTAAAAATCAATGCAGAAAAGACCAAAGTGCTCACAACGGACGGATCGAGGGCCAGTGTTCACCTCGATGGAACCCAAATCAAACCGGTTCCGAGGTTCAAATATTTGGTATCATTGGTTGAGGAAACGAAAGTAGCATCGACGTCCGACGATCACATGCGCATCGGCCAGGCAACAACAACCTTCGCCTCGCTCAAGTGGTGCATATGGAAACGAACAAATATTTCCATCAAAACAAAAGTACCTACGCCTTTACCCAACATTGATCCTTCCGATTCTTCTTTATGGATCTGAAACGGGGACACTGCTGAAACCGGACCTTAAAGGGCTCGAGGTTTTCCAAATGCGATGCTTGAGGCAGATCCTCGGTGTCTCACTCCGCGATCGCCTTCGAAACGAGACAGTTCGACAAAGATGCGATCAGCAGACACTGATCGAAGAAGAAATGCAAAAACGTCGACTACGGTGGTTTGGACATGTTTGCCGAATGAATGATAATCGCTTGCCACGTTAACTTCTCTGGCGAGATCGTCCCGCAGACTCAGAATCAACGATTATCAGTGACCGAGGTTCGAGAGGGTCGCCAAAAGCCGGCAAGAGTGGAAACGAATCGTGAATAGAGTTCGATACCCAGCGGCACCGACAGCAGCGTATCCGTTGCGGGGACGTCCAGCTCGGACCGCAAGCTAACGGATCAAAGAAAAGAAGGAAGGTATAACATAACATTTAGGGCATCTGTAGGTGTGGAGCGAAGTGCTGCTGTTATGCCTAACTCCGCACATCTTTTTACTTTCTGAAGTTGGTTTAGTTCGCTGGACTTACTTAAGGTCGGCCTTCATACTAAGACCCCGCATAGGAGTATTGGGCGGATGATCGCTGTGTGGATCTATCGCACTATGTTAGGCGTTTTATGTTTTCATTCTAGAGGAGCTTCTTGTCCAGAACTACTCCGAGATATTTGGCACTGTTGCTAAATTTGAGCCTAACATTGTTAGGCTAGGGGGGGGGGGGTTAAAGGTGGGGTTTTATATCTCCTTGTGAAGAGGATTGAGGAGTCAAGAGAAATTTGGCGACTTTATGCGTATCTTCGGGGTACGCGTACCCAATTTTGGTGATCACTGTCATAGACTATAGGCTCTCGAGTAAAAACAAAAAAGTGGGCTTATGGCGGGCGAAACACGGCCTTTTTAAGGGGGATATGACGACCGCAGAATTTTTACCCATTTTTAATGGGAGCACATACGGCCTCATGACGGCTCAGCTTGACAACCAAATTTAAATGGCGATCTAGAAAGTAGACATTAAGCATTCGAAGGAAAGTTTACAGAATTGACTCTGGAAGGCTTCCATTCCCTACTGCGTTATAGGGAAGCCCAATTGCATTTGGATGTGTGAAAATATCTCTATATATGTCGGTATGTGTGTGTGGCGCACTGTCCTGCAACCGGCCTTCTGACGCCCTTCCGGCCGGGGACTATTTTTCAATCGCGTTTGGTGTTCGCCCGTTGTAAGGCCATATTTTATTTTTACTCCGGCTATCATCGATCACATTTCGATCAGTCCGGAATAGTTGAGGCACGTGCATTTTTTCATGTACTACATGTTATTCCCCCTATTCCACTGATGGCACTGACCACCGCGAGACCCCGATCAATTTCACTTAAATATGTAAAACGTGCTACAAAACGAACCTGTTTTAACCTTGCAGAGGGTAAATAGTTGAACAACCACTTTGGGAAATCACAACGGATAGACTAACTTCTTCCTAAAAACTTGAATCGCTTCAATTCAAAATCCCCGCGATGATAGCCAATATCTGTAGACTTTCGCCAAAAAAAGTGGTCGAAAAAGAAGGGAAGTTTTTTATTTATAATCTAATTCCTCTCACGTTCTTCAAGTTCATATCAAAACTCTCGGGGCCTTTCAAATTGCTTCATTTAAATTTTTGACGTAATGAAAATCAAATTCCAGCTATTTCCCCGCGCAAGGGAGAGGGGGGGGGGGGAGCGGCACAAACAACAACAAGAGAAAAGAAAAACACATCATCCGCGATATCAGGGGAACCACCGAAAATTTAATACCGCACCTTTCCCCTGCCAAGTGAAAATTTGCAAGAAATTCTTGCGGCAGGGAAACGAACCCGTGTACACGAGGCTACGGCCCGCCCCGGTGCCTTTCTGCGATAAAACAGCCCGGAATCCGGGTTGTTGTGCACAGTGGAGATTCTGCACGCAACTTTATTAAATTTCTTACGAGTTTCCTAAGTTATGCGTGCGTCCTCCCCTACCGGCAGCCGGAGCCGTCGGGCTCCATCCGTACGCCCCTCAGGTCGGCCCCATCCGAGGGGGGAAACTTTTCTGCTCTATTCCAGTTCCAGGCATTGTTGTGGCAGGAGTTAATTACCCGATTTTTGATGAGATATCAGGAGTGTTCCAAAGTGCTTTTAATTACAAGTATCTGAATTAAGCAGATCGTATAGCAGCCGGCGGTGCTCCGCCCCTGATCCAGCGTTCAAAGTCACTTGAGGTCGCAGGTGCTTATGTATTGTAAATTATTTGGCCATTAATTACACGGTGCAACACTGAAAATACACCCGACAAGTTACATAGTGTAGGCTGTTTATATGGTTGAATGATGCATAAAAATATTTTTGTTATATTTTTTGTACCCTCCAAATTTTATTTATTAACAAAAAACCGTTTTTACAAACTTTCCGCGGTAATCTATGAATATCTCAGTCGTTTTTCTAACGATTTTTAATATGTTATATGTTTTGGAAAGAGCGTTGTCAGACCTTTCAAATGATGTATGTCAATCTATTGTTTAAACAAATAAAGTCTAAGTTTTTATTACATAAGCCTTGAAAAAGTGATTTTTTTCTCAATTTTTTTAACTTTATCCGTTTTTTAATGTATAATGGAACAAAAGAATTAATAAAGTCAGGTTATATTCTGAAAGAAAATTTGTTCACGAACAAATTGGTGTATTGCTTTATTGAATTGGACCAAAACTGCGGAATCTATGCTATTTTTTCGTAACTAGAAAATATGGCCTATGTATGAAATATGACCTAAATATGAAAAATTGGACATGGTTTTGTAGCAGTAAGCACATCGGGATACTGTATACTGTTACGCGTTTTGAAGCGCTGACCTTGGAGGTTTGTTTCGCAAAAGTAGCAGTCTTGTGGTCTGTGGATGACTTGATGATGCCAAACCATTGGACTTGAAAATGGCAGACCATCTTGATAACTTTGACTAGATTTCCACTTTTTTAGTGCTAAAGAGCACGTCGAACATATAAATTCCGGTTCATACCAACGACTCTCACTATAATTACGCTCAAAGTGAAGATTGTACGCTTCAACCACGGTACTATTTCTCTTAAATTCACGGCGATGTTGCTTATCCACAAATAAACCACAAACGTAGCAGAACTTATTGCGTTTGTCACACATCCTTAACTGACAATATTCACAAAAAACACACTTGAGAAAAACCCGACTTTCGCATGAAGACATAAAAAGGAAGGAATGAATTTTTACAAGCCTACGGAGACATGGGATGCAGAATGTCCATCAAAATTCACTTCTTGCATTCACATTTGGACTTCTTTCCGGAGGACCTCGGGAAATTCAGTGATGAACAAGGCGAAAGGTTTCATCAAGAACTGGCGTCGATTGAACAGCGTTTTCACGGAAAAAACCAAATACATATGTTAGCAGATTACTGCTGGTCGCTCAAACGCGAGACGAGCGATTCTTCTCTGAAACGACGAAGGTCGCGTAAACATTTCTAATAAAAGTCTTACATGTAAGAAATAAAATCTTATACAAAAAAGGACTAATTGTTGTTTCTACTCAAAATCAGAAAAACTTTATCCCAATTTTTTAAATTTAAATAAAAATTTGAGATAAATTCATTATACACACTGCTATACACATGATAGGCCATATTTTCTAGTTACGAAAAAATAGCATAGATTCCGCAGTTTTGGTCCAATTCAATAAAGCAATACACCAATTTGTTCGTGAACAAATTTTCTTTCAGAATATAACCTGACTTTATTAATTCTTTTGTTCCATTATACATTAAAAAACGGATAAAGTTAAAAAAATTGAGAAAAAAATCACTTTTTCAAGGCTTATGTAATAAAAACTTAGACTTTATTTGTTTAAACAATAGATTGACATACATCATTTGAAAGGTCTGACAACGCTCTTTCCAAAACATATAACATATTAAAAATCGTTAGAAAAACGACTGAGATATTCATAGATTACCGCGGAAAGTTTGTAAAAACGGTTTTTTGTTAATAAATAAAATTTGGAGGGTACAAAAAATATAACAAAAATATTTTTATGCATCATTCAACCATATAAACAGCCTACACTATGTAACTTGTCGGGTGTATTTTATTTTTTTTTTTTTTGTAGCACAGTGTTATACTTAATTTGAGTTTAAAGGATTCTATCTGGCGCTTCTGGAGTGGCAATAAAATATGGTTTCCTTACGTTCAGGCATTTATATAGTGGACGTGGCGCGGGCTGATGGCGCCCAAGGGGGGGCGGAGCACCAGCTACTTCACAAAACTGAAGAACAAGAGATTTATTTATTTACGGCATTCGCTCAGTTGAGTTCTTGTTAATTAATTGTATCAACTTATTATTTTGTGCCTGTCCACTTCGGAGAATTTTGGTTTTGAATTCGCAAGTTGTCGTCCTTGGAACTGATCTGACGCTTTGTTGTTTCAGTTGGCTAATTACAGGGTGGTGATGGTGGTGGGCGAGAAAGAACTGGGCCACCCCCGCATAAAAGCCAACCAACTACACCAACATAAAGCAGCCGTAGCCCTGGCTTCAGAAAAGGCCGTGTGCCAAAACCAAACCCGAATACTGGGAATCGGTGGTAATTGAAATCATATTTGGGAGGTAGGAAATTATTTTGCACAGTTATTCAAAATCACCTGTCCTGGATCTAACTGACAAGCTGTCATTTATTAATCACTTTTTTTTATTTATGTAAGGCTTATATTGAATGGAGGGGCTGTCGGATGCAGACCTTCGGTAAAAAGTGTTCCAGTCCTTTTTTGTTGTTGCTGAAAAGGAAGCATTATTTTTCTCTATTCAAATGTTCCATTTCAGCAAATAGTCGAGGACTGTGAATAGTGATTGCGGGGAGTAAATCTTTCTCAGCATTGAAAATTCAAGATTTTCTTTTAGTTAAGGATTTTAGGCGATGGTTGGGAAATAGTATGGCAATTTGGAATAGTTGAACTAGCGTTGATGAAAGCAGTGATAGCATTTTTAGGTGTTCTGTAGAGCAATTACTTAAGTCACCCTAGATGGAGAGATGATTTAAAAGAAATCACTACAGGGATTTTTTTATTGCATGTTACATTAGTAACCCTTACTTAATTACTTACTTAAATACCTCTACTAAATTGGATCTGGTTTTACCGCCTCACAACTTCGCCCACCACCGATCCACTGTGTCGGTATTTGAATGCGAACAACAGGATGATCCTAGTGCCAGGCAAGTTTCTTTCCACAATAAGCGTTAGATTACCGAATGGTCCAAGCGTTGTAGACTATCCGGTAAGCCAATGCTTTTCCCCAATAGAACGAAAGTCTCCAAATTCAGCCTACCTACAATTAATGGTTCTGAGCCTGTTCCAACGCAGCTAAGTACTTCGGTCTTATTCTAGACTGAAAACTTAATGGATGGCTCAACATTGAAGAGAGGATAAAGATATCCAGTATAGCGCTATATCAAGAGGCAGAGTGTAAGCAAGAGATGTGATTTTGGTGCGCTGCCTTGCACAGTATTAATTAGGCTGGTGCTGGCATACCGCTCTGCCTAGTAGTGGCCCGCCTTTGTAAAAAAGTAAGAAATCCAAGTCCAAAGAATGACATATCACTAAGTTACGGAAGCTCTGTTTACAATAACCACGGGGAAACTATGAATGAAATTCTCGATCTGTTAATCTATAAAACATGCCGCAGGCAACATTTGAAGTTTACAATATTTTCATATTTTGACGTTTGTCAGCGCCCGCGAACTCTGATGGCCGCCTAGTGTGTTCTCACCAGACATTATGAACGTCTTCTGACTTTTCACAGCGCTGATTAACGCTTATGAACGGTCAATCTGTTACAGCTTTACAGTAAATAATGTTTATCCGAAGATAGTGAAAATTTTTTATATTAAGAGTGCCAAAAGTACACTGCAAACCTAAGTGTGTGCGTTTCGCGTGTAAAATCGTGTAGTCACTCTTTACGCGTTTAAAATGTGTTAATTTAACACGGGAAAAGTGTGTATTATTAACACACTTACTGCGTGTATTTTTAACACACCAAATATGTATTACTATATTACTATTTCCGTGTGAATTTAACACACTACACACTTCGTAAGCGTGTAAACTCGGCTAATCGTTTTAAAATAATGCGAATAAAAATACTAACGTGTAAAAATGTGCAAACGTGTGAAAATCAAACATTACCCAGTGGGAAAAAGGAGTGCTCCAAGATCCATCTTGGAGCACTCCAAAAGGAGCATAGAGTGCTCCCGTTGCCATACCCGTTCTATATTCTTTTTAACATTGCATGTCATTGCGAGGGAGCATACGTTTTTATGCTCCCAAAAGCGCGTTGTTGGAGCATTATAAAAAAGCTTTTTAAAAGAGAAATATACATGGGCGCCTGTGGGTATGTGATCCGGTATCGAAAAGCTTTTATTTTGTTTATCTTTTGCAATTGCCTTTTTCTTTCCAAGCCCGAGAGTGGCTTTACCAAAGCAGTCCCCCAACTAAACTCTATCAACTTCCAAAGCTGCTTGTCCTCCGTATCGAACGAGAGCCGGACTCTTGAGTTTGCTAATGTCACATTTTATGGGCATGAAGATAATTGCCCGTTTTCTTTTTTCATATAAAATTTATGAAAACTCCAAGAAAGCTCCCTTGAGAGTGCTCCAAGTACACTCCCTTGTGCATTGCTCCCAATTTTTCCCACTGGGTATGTATCATTTCACACACTTCACTTCCTACATACATCCTCCAATACATCAGGAGCCACGCTCATCAGAGAGCTTCACAACATAACCCTTCCCAGCAAACCACATGTAATGCATAGAACAAAGAAATGCATTCGCCGTACATTACAAGTAATCTATCTGAAAGTTATCAATCAGCGACTGCTTACAAGTGCCTTACAAATACATTACAAGCAATGTATTAAATTGTTTGGATTTTGGGGATTCAAAAGCGTATTATAAAGGGCCAAATACACGAGCACTCCATTCCGCCACGCTAACAAATTTTTGTTGGAGTCTTCAGTAATTAAGTTAATAAAATCGTATCTCATTTCAGATAGCATACATACTGAAAATTATTCATTTTCTATTTTCGAGAGAGATATGAGGGCGACTATACGGACGTCACATGGTAGAACACATATCCAGAAATTCAGGGCATCTAAAATACAAAGTTCAACATAAAATTATAATAAATTTTGTTTTAAAAAAATATTTTATTATTAAATGCATTTTTAGTCGATTAGAATCAATGCATTTTTTCCTAGGGCAATCCTAATGCTATTCAATACATTTTATTAGTTTTATGAAATGCCTTTTGTAATGCATTTCCCACATCTATAAAATGTATTTGTAATTTATTATTTATGCATTACATACTTCTATATGAAATATATTGTTAATGCATTACAAGCAATGCATTTCATCCTAGGACATGCCTAATGTGTTTTAATGCATTCCGTATTACTTACAAAATGCTTTCTGTAATGAATTTCATTCATTTCTGAAATATATTGTGAATTCATTTTGTATGCATTCGTGGTTTACTGGGTTTCTACAGTCAGTAACAGAAAGGCGGCGAGAGGAGACATTACTGTGAAGATTTTTCTAGGTTTACTCCCTGCAAAAAGAGGCTAAAAGAGCTTTACTCACAAAAGCTTCATAGTAATACATATTTGGTGTGTTTAAATCACACGCATTAAGTGTGTTAAATATACACGCTTTTCGCGTGTTAAAAATTAACACACTTGTAAAAAGTGACTACACAATTTAACACGCGAAATACGTTTTAAATTCACACACTTGGGTTTGCAGTGTAGCATTAGAAACTTCCTGGAAAGCTCGTGTGGCTCCCAAGATCTGCTATGGCCCAGCACTGGTTTACTGCTAGAACTTGGAGACAATATGGGTACCTACATTAGGGATATTCGATATACATCGATGCATCGAGTTCACTCGATGTTTACAATACGTACAGTCTTCCAACGGAACAGCAGCCGTAATTGAAACATAGTCCTCGTCCAGTTATCGGCCATCAGAAGGTTGTTTGTCGGACTTTACGGCCGTGTATGTCGGGTATATGATGGCGGTACGATGGCTTTGCAATTTCAATAAAGGCTATATGACGGTGGTACAGTGGCTGTTCACAAGATATAAAGATCGCATGAATAAAGTTTTCTTATTAACTACTTTTTATTATATTTTCGCCAGACTACAAGAGTGAACAAAAAACAATGTTGTTAGAGTAAAAAACTATAAAAATTAGACAATGAAAGAAAATGTAAGAACAAGAGATTGAAAAGATAATGAGTGTTATAGAGAGATATTGGATATTGGAACCGAGGCTCAAAAAAATGCATTTTACAGACCTAATCGCTTGCTCTTCGGCTATCGCCAAATAGATGAAGAAAACTGGAGCACAAAATATGACCGGGGAATCCGGTTCTTCATATCTTTCCGACAAATCAGAAGAGACGAACTATTGCTGACGAACTGTTTATTTACTTGCGTAGCCCAAGAGGAAGACTCAATGAGAACCCTTTGGAAATTTGGAATGATCGTAAATTTCAGCAATCTAAACCATACAATTGCTTACAAATACGTCAGTTCCATCTGACCGTAAAATCTTCATGATGTAATGTTAGAAAAAGAACTTGGTTGTGAGGAAACATTGATGCACAATCTCGATGTATTGCGTCGGAATAAAACATCGATGTATTTTCTAAGTGGACACCCCTAATCTACACCAGTATTCCTTCAGCAGCAGCAGAACCGATTTTACAAGTTAATCTAGGTATTCACTGGTATTCTTTCATCGCGAGTAACTTTCTTGTCTTTATACGGAGATATCTGCGAACGTGTCGATAATTTTCTTACCCACGGTAAGAGCAGAGGCACATTAGGTAAACATGTTGCTAGTACCTTTTTGTCCTTTCTATATTTCTCTCGAAAAAACCCGGTTATGCTGCTGCTAGAAATACTAGTGTAGATTGGGCTAATAAATAACATTGCCCCTGTTGTCTGTCTTTTCAAACATAAGCTTTGTTTACCTCCTGTGCATATCCGGCATTATGTCTTGTATTGTGAAGGCGTTATCATTTAATAACTAAATAAATGAGCACATTACTGGATCTCGGCTGTAGTGGCAGCGACCTCTTGGACCTAGCGCTGGTACTGACTACGAGTTTTTCATCAAGGAGATTTAACAGCAGTACGTTGCTAATAGGTTATGGCTACAATAGAAGGACAGACCGGACATAGGCCCCAAATACTCTTACATTTCTCACGATTATGTTGGTTTTCTTGGGATCCAAATATCTATTAATTTAAATTTCCAAATTTTGACCACAAATTCATGATTTGTGATTTAAAAAATCTGCTGATACCGATTTTGAGCGAAATTGGAACGCAATTGTCAAATTCGTTCGCCATTTTGGAGCCGCCATTTTGAATTTTAAAAAAGCGCGTCATATTGCATTGCCACGCGAACTATATGGAAATACAAAATTTGAACTTGTTCGGATATGTGGAAACGGGTTAAGATCAAATTGCAAGATTCGTCGACGTCGTCGCTGCATACATAGTTACAGGTAAAAATAATAAAAGCGTATTAAAAAAGAATCAATTTGATTTCAATTCTTTTGTATCCAGTTTGATATATCTTTTTGCTGATGTGTTTCCATTTGCTCTATTCAAAACATATTTAATTTTTTCTCATGTAAAATAATAGAGCTAGAGCTAAGCCCCTGTATGGTGTGGACAGCTCCCTATTTGGGAGTATATGGCAACGCTTCGCTTTTATTTCACCGGCTACCATCCAATGCTACTGTGACAGAACGCTTGTGTCGTTAATCAATCCAGCGATGGCTCCCTTGCTTAGTGGCAATGGTAGGAGCAAGAGCAAGGTATTGAAAAAAAAAATGAATCAATCTACATAGTGAATGATAAGTGGAAAGAACAAAGGTAGGACCCAAGAGGTGGAATCGAACCAAGACCCTTTTGGCTCCTAAAAGTGCATCGATCCGTCCTGGTTTCCAGAATGTTGGATCTGCCAATTGCAAGTTGTTGAGGTGCTTCCATTCCTCCTTGCAAACTACCCTTGTTGGTAGATGATCGGTGATTTGATTAAGAACCATAAAGTCAACTGCCACTGAGTCTGCAGTAGAGACACGTGATTTGAGAGTAAGGTTGACGTGACGGTGAGCTGTTGCTGCTTGGCTATTGTTTAAGCCTGTAATCGTAACCGAAGTATTTGTTGTTGTGGCATCTAGCTGTTTGCATGCTGCCTCTGTGATGAATGAAGATTCCGATCCGGGATCAATCAGGCATCTTAGTGTTTTTGATTCGCCATGCTCGGCATGAGCAATGACCAATGCGGTTGATAGCAACGCACGATGATTTTTCATTGCTAGAAAATTTTGTGTGTTGTCAGTTCCTTCAGCGCTGTTGGCTGCGTGTGGCCTTGTGCACGTGGAATGTGTAGTTGGAGAAGTTTCTCCATGGTGAAGATGTTCTTCGTTTGATCGAGTTGATCCATGCTCTCTGTTTTTGTTGTCTTCGTGTAGGGTTGTGTGATGCTTCTGTTGACATCTGCGACATCTATATTTGCTGGTACAATTATTTGTCGTGTGCTGGCTTGATAGGCAGTTCAGGCATCTACCGGTTGTTTGCATGAGTTTACGTCTGGCGTCGCTATTCATTGCTTGGTATTTTTTGCATGAATGAACATAATGTTTTTGGTGACATACTGGACAGCAAGATTGCTTCATGGCATGATGTGCATGCGTGATTCTTTGTGTAGCGGTTGATTTTGGATGGGCTAAGGGTTTAGAAACGATTGCGTTGGCGATCGATTCCAGTACTCTTAGCCTTGTATTCAAAAAATTACGAAACATAGATAGACTTGGGAGAATTTGCGTTGCTCCTAGCTCTTCCTCCCATAGTCGTAATGTCGTAAAAGGAAGCTTCTGTACCAGTAAATATATCACAATTGCATCCCAAGATAATGTATCGACGTCCAGATTCTTTAACTGCTGCAAACATTCAGATGTGGTCTCGATCAAATCCTTCATGCCCTTAAATGTTTCGGAAGATAGTTTGGGTATGTTGAAAAAGGTCTTCAATTGATGATTTACTAGCATCCTTTTATTCTCGTACCGTTCCTTTAATTTTGCCCATGCTGGAAGATAGTCTTGATTTGTCGTAGGTACATGCCTTAGGACCGTTTGTGCTTCTCCTACCAAACATTCCTTCAGATAATGCAACTTTTGTACTGAAGAAAGTCTGGGGTTGCTGTGAACCAAAGAGACGAACACGTCGTGAAAAGATCGCCACAAATCATAATCTCCATTATATTTTGGTAGACTAATCCTTGGCAATTGAATTTCATGTGGTGGTGTTGTTGCAGAAATAGCTGGAGCGACTGATGGAGCTGGTGTACTACTGATTTGACATTTTTCTAATCCGTCCATTAGATCTCCTAGATAGTCGAAATATTTACTTTCTGCGGCGCTGTATAGGTCGAGCGTAAAATATTCGGCTGACATATCCGAAGCTTCTTCTTGTGCGGCTGCTTTATCTAATGCTACGTCGTTCCTCTGAAACTCTTCCCAGATCTCTTTCAGCCCGGCGATCCTTGATTTGTAGAATCCTAGGGTACGTTTGGCAATTGCTGTCTTCTTGGCATTTTCTATGTATTTGTCCAGGCGAACCTTTAGGTGGTTTTGCACTTGGCACAAGTCTTGTAGGGACGCCATCTTTACTGAAGTTCAATAATTTTATTACAAACACTTGTAACTAATAAAATCTGAATGTGCTGAACACGTATTCCTGGATGGAACCACCAAAATGTTTAATGCAAATACCTGAAATATGATAAGTAGGTATGTTTTGAAATAAAAACGCTGACGTGGCAGTTAACATTCAGATTTTATTTAGTTATGCCTTTAAATTATTACACTTCACGAACTTAGCTAATATTTATTATTAAAAATAATTTTCACCAGTACACTTAATATTTTAACTTAAAAAAATGATGTGTCCCTCGTCGAATACCTGAAAGGATGCAAGCATATAATGTCAATGATTACCAGAATATGGCATGTATCGACACTTATTACTTGCAATAAAAATTTTATTAAATTGAAATTCCAACACCAAGCATATAATTACCCTATTACCAGTTTTTGGCATATAGACGGATACTATTACTTGGCTTACCCTTTGAAAATTTCTGGAGAACAGAGAGACTGACTGCTTCTGAGTTCGGGTTTATATAGGCCGAAGTCAACGGTTTTTCTTATTTGGACTGCATTTTCGTCCTTTGCGATTGGGAAATTTTTTAGGGAAATTATTTATTGTTTATAAATTCTTTAATAACTCCATATTATTGCCTTGTTTGGCTTTCTATATTTTTCTAATATTTTATTCATTAAATTTTCATTATTTCTCACTATTTTCTATCATTCCTTTTAATATTTTATCACTATTTTATTTTGTACTAAAAATTTCCCTTTGGGACATTTAATTAAATTGCTGCACTATTAACGGATAAATTTTAAATTCATACTATTATCTCTTTCCTTTTTTTTTATCCTGTTTAATATCCTTTTCCCTCTCATTATCCTTATGGTAAATTATATTTTTTAAAATATCTTTTTTCCCATAAATAATTTCGTTTTTCGCGCACCACCATTAAATTCCTCATCGAAAATTACATCGATTTGATATCCCATATGTTTTGAGTCGATGTTATTTTGACGTTTCTCGGCGCGTTAAAGTTTCGCGAGTTCGCGCAGTGGTTTTTCGCTAATTTTACCTGTTCGTGTAGATTTCAGGTAACTACAGTGTTTGTGTTTTGTGTAGTTATTCTTGTTTTATGTTTTTTGTGCTGTTTTGGTGGTCGGTATAGTGAAATTTGCGTGAATTTCGCTATTTCCGTTTTTGTGTTTACACCTGTCAGCGGGTGTTTTTGAAGTCCCCTTTTTCACCTGGGGCTTCAATAAATTCAATTATTTGGTGAAAAAAGTGGTCTTTACCACTTATTTAACAAATTTATTATGTCACTTGTGTTCAATTTGTGTTATTTTGTCTTATTTTTATGTTGACTTTTTTGTAGTGTTGTTGTTGTTGTTTTTTCATATACTTCATGTTTTTTGTTTGTGTACTTAATTTCTATGTTTTTGCATGCAAATTTTTGTTAATTATTCATTTTAAATGTGTTTATTATTATTTTATTTAATTTATTTCTTGGTTTTTTAATTCATTTTGTTTATTTCAGATTTAAATTACAGGTAAGTATACATGTATCGTGTTTTAATTATTCGATACATATATTAATTCTTTTTTCTTTTTAGGTTTCTATATTGCAGGATGAATTTTTAACTAAATGTATGTATAGGTACATGATTAAAATTAAAAATAAATTTTGATTAAATTATTGGTGAGTTTTTTTTTATTCTTTTTTATTTGGTTCGTTTTTAGCGCCTTGGGGCTAAACACCTTACCACTATGATACTACTAATGACATTACTCAGATTTTTATTCTTGCATTCATTTCGCCCAACTGTAACATGTTGATAAATTACCCCCACCCCCGCCAAAAAAAAAAAGTGAATAACAAGGAAATGAATTGCCAGGATTTCGAGATATACATTCGGGCTAAGTGCTGTTCTACATAGCAAACATGGCATTGCGGGTAACGGAAGGGAAAATTGCACCGCGGTGACATTCATGATGATTGATTGCAGCCCATTTGTACGTGCGAGGGAATTATATTATTGAACATTCTGGAATGCCCTGCAGCTGCAGCTGTGCTGCATCATGAATGCATTGCACTTTTTGGCGTTCCACTACCACACCCACCCCAAAATTCCATGAATGGCAAGTCATGCAGAACAAAGCAATTAAAAATGCACTTTTTTTTTAAATTTCAACGCACGGTTATTTTGCTGATAATGTACTCAGGTGCAGAGAAGATTTAATACAGGTGAAATTACAGTGGAAAATTCATTTTAAAGATAGAAAAATTCTTTTTTTTTCTCTCATTTTTATAATTCCATTTGCTCTTTATCGGACAACAAAAGCAAATCCTTCGTTGTGAATGAAATTGATTGATGATAAAATAACTTCTTGCAGTTGATGCAGTAAGAAGATCATAAAGTAAGAATGATTACTTCTTGATGGTCTTTCCTCATTCTTTTTATTGAACGTTCAACTTCAAGAGGAAAGTTTGATAAGATTATTTGAAAGCAAGAAGGAGGTTCTTATCGGGAAAATTGCATCATTATGAGACATTTTAAATCGATTTTTGATTTGCTGTGTATTTTAAGTGATATTGGATATCATAAAAGGAATGATTGTTCTCGTAGATAAGTAGATGCTGCCAGAATCGAAAACACAATTATTTATAGTTTTCTGTACTGTTCTAATAACGTACTACTATGAAAATTATATCAGTCCGTCATGCCGTTCAGAGCTTATGGTGGAATGTCCAGTAGTAATGCCGCCCATACACGACGAGAAATGTTGAAAAACGTGGTTGGCTACTTTGTCTGTGTTGTTTGACACACACTTACAATTTGGGTGATCAACCACTCCAAACACGGAAAAACTTTTTGTTAGACTCAACCAAGTAGATCAACATGTCATATATATGGGCGGCACTAGATTGATTTTTTATGGGAAAGACTACAGCTCAGAGGTAATACCTCTTTACATTGTCGACCGTTCTATCATAGAATGCAACAATAACGGGCAGCAAGCTCTAGTCGAAAAAATAGTAGAAAGAAGTTTGAAAGATGAAATATGAAATTCCACCATGAGTAGCTGGTAACAGCTAGTGTAACCCACACAACCCAGGGTAATGTAAAAGACACTGATAGCTTCGAATACCTTGGAAAAGGGTCACCAAGTGACCTCAACATTGCAGAAACAACAACAACAGCTTCGATTTTGCAAAGAAAGCGGTCACCAAGTGAAGTCATTACTTAAATGACATTCCTTTTTATATTACCTTGTTGATCGACCAGTAGATGGCTTTAGAGACGATGGGAGGAAACAAGGCAGGGAATTATTAACAAAAGGAAAGACAATAAAAAAAGAAAATTTTTGACTTCGAAGAATTGGAAAACCGAATGAACATGCGGCAGAATAGATTCAAACCACGGACCTCTGGGTTGGTAGTTGGGCGTCCTAATCCCTAGACCACCAAGTATAGGTTAGGGGTCTGGAGGATGCTCGAATAGATGATGATCAACTTTATGTTTAAAATCTGGAACCGGAAATATTGACTAAAGAAGTTTGTTCCACAGTCGTGTTATTCTTTTCAAAAACAAACTTTTAGACCTTATTATGCGTGATACAGCGAGTTGTGTTCGAGATGGGATCGAATAAAAGAGTTGTAGAGTGTAGCTCTTAAGAAATCTCAGGAATTGACGTATATTTTTGGGGAATGACTGGGATGTTATGTGGTGAGTCAGATGTTAGTTTGACACCATCCAGGTCGATGAACCTGTTGATTGAATTGTTGATAAGGTCGCGATCAAAGGTAACGAGCTTAAATTATTTAAGTCATAGGAGTAACGTAGAGTATCGTCATCAGCGGTCCCCCCACTTAGTACTAAGCACGTCCAATGCTGCTTGACTAACGTAATGCAATGAAAACACTCTATTGTGTGTCCAAAAGGAATCCTTTATAGTCACAACTACCCGCTTCGTCGATCAGCGGAAACGAATGAAAGACGTCGACTTTGAGCAATACCGACGATTGAACAAAGAAGTTCGACAGAAAATGAAATCGGAACGAGAATCGTACTGGAATAACGTTGCGGCCGACATGGAAGAAGCGGTGTCGAGGCACGAGTACCGGACGATGTTCTAAACAATCCGGCGGTTAGGCGGCAAAACAACATCAACAAACGACAACTTCAGAAAATCGGATGGATTTTCGTGACTTCTCCCCATGAGCGCCCGCAGTGGTGGGGAGAATTCTTCCACCAGCTGTACAACCACGATCCGCCACAAGGTCCAGCACCCGAAACGCCGATTATCGAACAGCCGACGAATCAGTTTCTCGATACCGAACCGACAATTATTGAGGTGAAGACAGCATTAAAATCGCTTAAAAAAGGAAAAGCGCCGGGAATAGACCAAGTAACCGCCGAGATGATCAAAGCCGGAGGTGATGTCTTATCACAACAACTCCATATCCTCATAACACACATATAGCATACGGAGTGTGTCCAGTCGGCGTGGAAGAAAACGGCGTGGAAGAATCGTTTTCCCAATTTTGAAAAAAAAGGCGAAAGTCAATCATCGGCAAAGTATTTTCGAAAATCATACAATCGAGGCTACAGAACATCGAGAGCAAACGAGCCGGAAAGAACAAGTGAAATTAAGACCACCTGGAGAATGTATTGATAAAATATTCGATTTCAAATCCGCTTTCGATTGCATCGATTGGAACAGCTTGTAGAGAGCCTTGGAAACCGAACTAGTGTCACTGAAAATCATTCAACTTCTCCAAGCGTCGTACGATGGCTCAACCAGCAGGGTTCGCATTCGAAGCGACTTATTCGGGGAGCTTCCGATTCAAACGGGTGTCCGACAGTGAGACGTCGCTTCGCCACTTCAAGGTTGTGATCGACGCGATTATGCGTGAATCATTTGATGGAAGACTCGGAGTTTGATACGACGATAACAACTTCGTAACCGGCTTACAGCCGACGACAGCACCGACATGTCCCGCATAGCCCAGACATAATGGTTAAAAATCAATGCGGAAAAAACCAAAGTGCTCATAACGGGCGGATCAAGGGCCAGTGTTCACCTCGATGGAACCTACATCGAACAGGTTGAGATGATCAAATACTTGGGATCATTGATTGAGAAAACAAAAGTGACATCGACGGCCGATGTTCAGAGCTGCATCGGCCAGGCAACAGTAACATTCGCCACGCCGAAGTTGTGCATATGGAAACGAACAAATATTGCCAACAAAACGAAAGTACGCCTTTACCGAACGTAGATCCTTCCGATTCCTCTTTACGGATCGGAAAAGTGGACGCTCAAACCGGACGTTAACAAGCTCGAGGTCTTCCAATTGTGCAGCTTAAGGCAGATTCTCGGTGTCTCACTCCGCCATCGCCTTCGAAACGAAACTGTTAGACAAAGATGCGATCAAGAAACATTGAGTGGCATTGATCGAAGAAAGAATACAAAAACGTCGACTATGGTAGTATGGACATGTTTGCCGAATGGATGATAACCGCTGGACACGTAAACTTCTATGGCGAGACTGTCCTGCAGACTGGAGAATTCAGCGATCGGCACCGAAGAAAACCTGGCTAAAGAATATCGAGAGAATCACCCTAAAGAAGTTACTGAGGCTCGAGACGTCTCCAAAAACCAGCAAGAATGGAAACTAATCGTGAATAGAGTTCGAGACCCAGCGGCACCGACAGCAGCGTATCCGTTGCGGGGACGTACCGCTCGCACCGCCAGCTAACGGATCAAAGAAGAAGAAGAAGTACAGTCTGCATTGTTATTGATGTACTTCTCTGGATTGATGTTTTACTTATCACCCATTCTAGGGTCGGGTTGAAAAGCATGGGGGCCATTCTATCCCTTTGTCTAAGATTTTGTTGCACTTTCAACTCTTTTGTTAGTTGCATTTTGGATATTTACTTTCGTTGCGTGTTTGATCAGTCGTACAAGCTGTGAAGCGACTCCTAGTTCTGACAAGATATTGTACAGCCTTTCTCTGTTTATAGAGACATATCCATGTTGAAAATCGACAAATATCTGGTATATAAATATCTATATTCCCTTTTCAGGTTTTCTCTAGGAATTGATTTAAGGTCAGCAGCTGGTCCTATATTGACCTGTTTGCCCCAAAATCGGCTTGATATTCTCCAATAAGGCCATCCGCTATAGGTTATAGTTTTTGCTCCAGAAGTATGGTAAATGAGTTTAGTATTGCGTAAATCGGACCCATGTTTGTTTATGATGAATCAGGATACCGGTATCCTTCTGGCGGCTTAGAATTGAATTGATTGAAATGTACAAAAAGAATTTGGTTAATAGTTTTGGAACGGAACCAACATCCATGGATTATTGTGTTAAATTATACAAGGACATGTAACCGAAGATAGTAAGTTGCAGTTAATATATTTAGAGTAATTATATTATATTAATTTGTTGTATTATTGTCATTATTTTTCTTTTTAATAAATAACACACGCAAAGGCAGCAATTTGGCAAGTATATATTGCTTCAAGTGTTTAAAAGTGAAAAAAATTAGATAAACTTTTCGATGCACAAGTACATAGAAAAAGTGGCGAAACTTATTTAAAATAGAAAAAAAAAACACTGTTTAATCAATTTGATATTGGACATAATCTTATAAAACTAAACAAAAAAAAATATGAAAAGGACACAGTCTACATTAGTTTTTGTGTGATTCAACGAAAAAGGAAAAACTTACGACTCGAATTAAAATAAATATCTGCAAATTAAAACACAAAGTAAAAAGATTAGAATAAATAAAATAAAGATCAAAAACGAAATAAAATCATAAATAAAGTTCAAAATAAAAAATTTCAAATTCCTTAATTCAAATAAACCAAAAAAAATAAAAAAAAATATATATAAAAAAAATTCGAGCAAAAACCACATTTCAATTTCCCTTTTAACTCGTAATCAAAAATTCCTTAATTCTATAATAGGAAAAATATACCTAAAAAAATCCCTCTTACCGCACCCCGCCCGCCGGGACAAAAACCATTTCCTATAAAAAGCTTAAGAACTCGACCAAACGCATATCAACATCCTTCTTATATATAATATTAAAGTCCTTCGACATTTCCGTTGAACCGTCCTAAACCAGATTTAATGGGAAAATTTCCAAGGAACCAGAAAATAATTCAGCCGTTTAAGGATAAACAAATCAATTTCCACGCTCCAAAAAATTTTGATAACTATTCATCTTGAATGCCATGGTCCTGTGCGCCCCTGGTGCTACTCGTCCTGATGCTCCCACTGGATCGCTGTGTTGTCCTCGTTGTCGCTGTCGTCATAGCCGTAGTCCTTCGTTCTGATGTCCTGGACCCCACCGCTTATATATAATATATATATATATATATATATATATATATACTATATATATTTTTTTTTCTAATCAAAAATAGGAAACCGGTCGAGCCGGGCCCTTTTTTTCGGATTTTGCTAAACCCATCAAAGCCTGTTACCAGCGATCAAATTGAATGCCATAAGGACCTTCAATAAAAGCAATTTAATCCTTAATGGAATTCTGGGCATTTTTCCTGTCGATATGGGAGAAATGCGAAAGAATTCTAGTTTTCGAGTCCTATTTCCGCTTTAAAAGAGTTATTGCTTGTATGCAGCAGTTTTATTGCAACATTTTTTCTATATTTCGAAAATTGTCGAGAGTGAAACAATCATTTGCAAGGAGACGAAAAAAAACAACAAAATATAGAAAGGATAATTGCTTTGAAGTTTTTATTTGGTTCGTGTGCGAGTGGCTAAATCAGAGGAAATACAAATTTGACTTCTGATTTGAGTGCGAGGCACGCATATGTATGTGTGAAATGACAGCAAGAAGAAAGATTGCGAGATTAAGTTCTGATTTTTTCTCATGACTTTCAATCATGCAAAGGGATTTAAAATTAGAAAGTCTCATTACCGATGGAATCTTTAACCAGTATTTTTTTCATCAATTAACGCAATTTTTTATAGTTTCTAACAATTTTACATAATCACTTTCAAAAGAAATCAAACTGAGTGCTTCATCCCACATTCACTTACTTAAATCACTATCAGGTGTCTGGATGCACTTTACACCACAGCCTTTTAGCCAATAAACATATGGCAATCTACGTGAGAAATAATGTGTGTATAAAATATAGGTTTTAATTGAAGACGAGCAGATTTGAGAGGGGGCTCATAAGCTCTCTGATAAACATTATTTTTCTAAGCCAGATCAGGACACGTCGCCCAGTGTTGCCAGATTAGGGGAATCTCCCTTAACTTCACGGAAATCTCGCCAGGCACTTTGTTATCGTTGCCATTTTCAAAGGCCTAACTGAAGAGGGCATTCTCCATTACGAACGTTTTTAAAGATAAGTTGCGCAATACAATGTCAATTACTCAGGATGAAATCATGCCAATAAGGCTTGTGTTAACGGCGAAAACGTCTAAGATGGAAAAATTCGTTTCTTCTGAAAACGTGATTTTGCTGTCGAAATTCTTAACGAAAATAAAAGCTGTATGTAGTGTGTATCTCTGGAAACTGATCACTGGTTTTGACATTTGAATGGGCTGGCCTATTCCAATGCAAAATTTATTTACCACTTTCAAGACAAGCTATGACTATGGATACAGAATCGGTAAAAAGCACTCAATTAAATTCTCATGAGTAGAATCGAAGGAAAATTACTCAATGAGTACTTTTTACTCGTTCAAAAGTACTTAATTCCTCGAGAATCGATGAGTACTTTTTGATATTTCTGCGTATGCCTTAATCGATTTTCGGTGGCGACAGATTACAAATACTTACGCAGCTTACAACCCGAGAAAAAGCACGAATAGTGACAAATGCGCTTGCCACATGGGTATGCACGCTCCCGTTAAAGGCAAGAAATTCTAAAAATGCGCCCGCCAGAGGTATGTATGAGTCTATTATAGATATGAATTTATTCGTAAATGACCATACCAAACGCGAGTGTCGCTTTACCAAGGAGTCCCCCAACTAAGTATCCACCACATCCAATGCTACTTTATCTACGCGATCGAACAAGAACAGGTCTTATGAATATGGTAAATGGCACCCTTTATTTTTTAAACCCCAATTTTGCTCCTGAAAAACTGTGAGAGCAACGATACTCGATTCTACTGATATGAGTAAAAGTATTCGGTCAAAAGTATCGAGTACTGATATGAGTGGAATTGAAAGCGAAATGCTCATATGAGTAGAGAATCGAGTACCGATTCCATATCCTTAACTATGACGTCTGTTATTTGAATAAAACTTGTTATAATTAAAAAATGTTTAATAAAGCAAATATCTGAAAAGGAAGTTAACTGAAATGTTAATTTGTTTAAACTATACTACGATATGGTTATTTCTTCGCTCCGAAGATGTAAGTATACGTTTCAAAAATTTAAGGAGAAGTAACGAGATTTAGGGGACAATCTGTAGGGCACTCAATGGAGAAACGCACTAATGATCTGGCAAAACTGTCGTCGCCGATAATGCAACTATACATAGCTAGGTAGGTAGGCCTAATAAGACATCCTGCCCGCTTAACCGGTTAATAATAGGGTACCAAATTTCCGCTTAGGTGGGGTCATTATCTAGCGGTCGGTGCACCTCCTTGTTCACCTGGTAGTCTGGTGCTGTTGGCGTCACAGTCTTTGTCGGCTGATTAGTGGGATTCACTTGTTTCCGGAGGCATAACACTCCAACAAGACTGTCTCTCACTGGCCCTGATGGTTGTGACTCAACCGGCTGTTAAAAAATGGATGCACTCATACAAACACCCAGTAGTGCAAACGCGTGGCTCACTGCCTCTCCTTATGCATCCACTAGACTACCATTAATCTTTCCTATTCTTTTTCTATTTTCAGGTCAAGTTTACTACTAGACATTGCACCATGAGTTAAACGACATGACGGTCTAGTGGTACAAAGGGTGATTCCATGCCACATAAAAAAAGCTAGTCGGATAGCAGCCTTAGTTCCGCTCTGTAAAAGTAGTGATGCCTTTAGGATCTTAAAAGTTCATTAGCCTGTCTAAGACTTGGCACTGATTCCTAATAGGACAGGAGTGGGTTACCTGCATCAGGGATTTAGAGGTAGACCATGGGATGCCACAGACGTGTTCTGGCCTTAGCGCCTGCAGCCTCGTCAGTCGTTATTTTACAAATCTTTACAAATGACTAGCCCTCAATCCCCTAAAACCCAGTTCACAGGTTCGTTTATGACGGGCCCTTAGAATTACCATAGATAACATAATACTCCGTATAAAGATGCGACAGCACACATTTAACCCTACTCGAACTCCGTATTGAGCTCCTTTCTAAAGGCTCGATTACATTGAGCGAGTTTACAAGCTACTAGCCGGTGAATTCACTAGCTGCTAATAATCTAGCCCAGTACCATCATGTATGTTCACTAACTAACTAGCAATTGTAAACAATCTTCCGAGAAAGTTGAAAGCCTTTACTAAGACAAAGACTTTACTCGCTACTTTCTGGCGTCTTAGTTAGTAAACAAGCCATGTGCCATCATAGTTTCTAGTGAACTAGCTGCGAGTATCTTGGTTTCATTGACTACAAAATAACGGAATTAGTTCGTGCTAGTTTGTTAGCTACTGAGCGAGTGGAAAGTTGTGAGTATCATCGTCACTATTGTGCTAGCTGACTAGCCGACTTCTAAATTCGCCAGCTAGTAGCTTGTAAACTCGGTCAATGTAATCGACCTTTTAGTGACTATCGTGAGTATTGGCTTCTGCGATTGTTGCACGATATCTCTCAACGAACACAAACCAGCATACTTCAACGAGTATGTGCAGCTTTCTCAATTTCTCAGAAATAATAATTTAATAATTCCGCGTTTCCGCACGTTAACATCATCGTTCTTTCTTTGTCTTTGCAGCACAACTTTGGAACTCTCTCCCTAAATTATATTATATTGAATTTGAATCACCCTGGCCCGCGGACTCATAATGCATTTTCAAAGTGGACCGTGATACCAATTGGGTTGGCCATCCCTGCTCTATACGGTCAAAACAAAGATAGCTGCCTATTAAATGCATTTCGAAAATATTTGTTTTAGACTGTTCGTTATAAAATTGGCTTTAATTCCGTAGAGATCGAATATTGAAATTTAAAATTTAAATATGGCCAACCCAATATGACGGATATAAATTTTGTAAGAAAATTAAAATAATACAAAATTTATGTCTACAAAAATTCGGTCTCGACAGAATTAAAGCCAATTTTATAACGAATAGTTTAAAAAAAATATTTAAGTTTCATTAATTCCAGGCTTGGGAATTATCGTTTGTTCAAAAAATTAGCTATTTGCCCCACTGAAATTTTAACTAATTCAAAGCTTCTAAGCTCACCAAAGCAGCTGAATAAACATTAAAGCTTTAAAGCTCACCACACAAAAGCTCACGGTAAAGGTTGTTGTCCAGAATGAAATTAAACTCGATGCCGACACACCAAAAAAAACTTTAAATAAGACAAAAACCCAAAAATGGCTTTAGAACCCTGTAGCTCTACTACTTCTTAAAAAGATAAAAAAGGCTAAGGATCGAGTTGGGCTCCTATTGTTAAAGAAGATTTGCTACCTCAAAATATTAGTCCTCAATTGAACCTTGCGATTTAATCTTGTAAATTTTTTTCTTGATTACGAACTATTTTACTGTGAAAATAAATATTTCAACAGCACTTAATTATCCGCAAACTAAGTTTTTAATCATCGCAACGTTCGAACCTAGTTCTTAAAAGTGTAAACCCACGAAAACTATTTGTTTTTGTCATTGCTTAAAATACTTTTACATCATCAAATGTGCATCGTGCGTTACATCTTCCATTACTCTTGAGATTTCACCAAGAGGTGTTTTTATTATTTTTTATATTTTTAGCCAGTTACAGCGACATTTCAGTCAAAAACACTTTGAAGCTCTTACCTTGCACTCTCAGCATTGACTAATCTTAATGTATTCTTATTAATCACGATCACTTGGATACAAATCACTCAGATAAATCACTCGAGCATATCTGGCTTAAAACAACGCACAGAGTTCCTGATTTAGAGCCGCAAGAAGTACACCCGAACTAAAATAAACAAAATTGAATCAAACTAAAATAAATCTTGCATCAATCACGATGAAACGGTTTCGGCAATTCGCACTGCGCTAAGTTCAAGCACCTTTCAATTTTGAGATTCCGCGTACACAAATCCGGATTCTGCTGAGATCGCGGCATCGAACTTAGGACAACACTATCCGCGCCGTAGACGTAGGTCAGTTTGGTGGATAGTGGCCAAGAGCCATCTCCGTGACTCAAACCGCGTTCTACCTTCGGCCTTTCGGGGGTATTATTTTCGCCGCCTCGAATGCGGCGGCCCACTTAGCCTTTCACTTTTGATTATTTTGGCCGCGGCGACTAAGGCGAATAAATTTAGAACCGGAACCGATTGCCAAAAGCACTCCGCAGTTTGGCAAAACAAAAGGCGCAAGTGGCAACTAGCGCTATGGCAGAGACCTGCCGCTGCAGCGGGCACCAAACGTGAAGAATCCCAAAGTCGATCCAAGTCCGGATTTTGTTGATTTTCAGATATGTTCGGTTTGGAAATGTTTTTCTTTCGGGGAGGGGAGCGGGCGTCTGGACGGGATTTAAGACACTTGAGTGGCCTGCTCTAAGTGCATTCAAGTAATGAAATGGGGGTACTTGGTAAGAATTCTTTCTCAAGTAATTTAACGCAAGCTGGATTTGAAATGTAAATCAATTTTGCGAATGGACTCGTAGAATTCTTTTGTGGAGCAGGGAAACTATTCTCAACTGAAATCGCAGAAGAAAGTTGGATTTCGGAGGAGTTTGGGTTGTGCCTCTTTCTCTTAACTCTAAATTTGTATTTAGGAATCAAAAGTTTGAAAAAGTGGATATAAACCAACTTTTTTAAAATGGGACTGGATCCAAAAAATGGCATTAAAGCTGGAAAAGGAGACTATTGGAAGTGGAAAACTAGAGTTTAAAGGCAAAATTCTTTTGTACTGCCGCAAATTTTATCATAGAATCCAATATCGAACAGCAATATCTAATCGGAAAGGAATGAAAGAGTCCGCAATGACTGGCTGACTTCGGCAATCGAACAATATAATATGATTATAGGCGATAGCCGAGGATAGAGTAAACAATCATTGTAGCGGGAGAAGACAAGGAAGGACCATGCCACCGCGGAACGCGAGGAATTGAGTCCCAGCGGTAGGGATGGTAGTTGCACGCCTTAAGTCCGACGAGGTCTAATTTTTAAATCAATTGAATGGGCGCATCCAGCGCACTCAGCGGAAAAGCTGCTTAGCTGAACAGCACAGCGTAAAATGTAACTAGCGATATGTGTCGGCTGGATGGGTAGCTGAGTTAAAATTTATTTTGACAGCTAAATTTTTTTTTCTATTTTAAATAACATCAATTCACTATCGCTGAGTTACTTAGCATAAAATTTTTACGCTGAGAAATTTGCCAGCCGCTGAGCTAAGCTGCTTAGTTCAGCTAGCCATCCAATGAGCTCAGCACTTAGCCGCTACTCAGCCGCTGAGTGCGCTGGATGCGCCCATTGCTACTCTGTACACCTCCTGTAAAATTCATCATAAATAACGTCCCAACTAGAGAATAAAGATTAGAGCGATCCATCGATCTTGACGAGTATAGAATGGAACATGTAGATCAATCTGTAAATCAATGGACAATGCACAACCTCAGAATATAAGATATTGGACCACATTCGCAAATAAAACATTTCGCACGTAGTGATGAGCAAAACATTTAGCAAAACCAAAGCAAGGCCAAGACTAGTTGGGATGTGGGTTTGACCCCTTCGGTCCACACGATTAACTTCCCAGTATGATGAACGAAGATGGAATAAACTGACTTCTGACAAAATAGTTACATATACGTTTAGCACTAGTGGAAAATTGGCTAGTATCAGAACTGATGACAAAGCAATCCCGAGAGAAGCTAGTTCAAATAATTATAATAGTAGTAAATCCATAAGATTTTTCTAGAGAATTTGTTTTTCCTGAATGTTAGCAAACAAACATGTCCTCCGTATTTCGTTCTGCACTAAAGCGGGTGTTCAAATTCGTATTGAGCGTGCTGAAGCGCCGTTGACAAACTGAGAAGCGAAATTAAAAAGCTTTCCGGAGATATTAGCAAAACTGTAACTGTTAAGTACTTGTCAGACTTGACCAAAAAGAACAAATTTTGTGGTACCTACTGGAAATCCCGGGATAAACCGCAATTTCCTGAAACTGTATCACGCGTAGAAAACAATTCCCCGTTAAAAAGTGCTAATCCAAGGTTTTGAAAAATTCGCACTGTTTGTAAAGGGTAACGAAATTTTGAAAGGTTGTCGGATTTTGACAAGTGATGTTTTTTTCGAAGGCTATCGCTGTGCAGAACCCAAAAAAGATCACTTCGTTAAGAATGGGTCTCATTGCATCGAGTTTATTACATATTAGCAAAACTTGTCATTTTAAGGTCTTTCTGACAATTAGCCGACCGAATATTATGAAATTTTTTTCAGATCATTTCTTCGTTAATATTTTTTTTCGGAACCTCAATGAAGTTGATATAGTTTTTAGTTCGCGCGGTATCGTGCAGGTACAAAAATCATAAACGTCGTTTAAACAAAAAAACGGTTCGACCGAATTTTATGAAAATCTTTTCAGATCATATTTTGGTTAATACTCTTCGAACGGCACGTCAACTAAGTCGATATCTTTTATAGTTCGCGCGATATCGTGCAGGTACAAAAATCACTTATGTCATTCAAACGAAAAAACCGCTCGACCGAATATTATAAAAATCTTTTGAGATTATTTTGTTGCTAATACGCTTCGAACGGCACCTCAAGTAAGGCGATATCGTGCAGGTACAAAAATCACTTACGCCGCTTAAACAAAAAGACGGCTCGAACGAATTTTATGAAAATCTTTTCAGATCATATTTCGGTTTATACGCTTCGAACGACACCTCAACGAAGTCGATATCTTTTTTGGTTCGCGCGATATCGTGCAGGGAAAAATGACCACATCCGTACGCACACACACACAGACACACACATACTTCCTCCCAATTTTTTGCTTAAAATGCTCCTGGGACCTTGAAAGATGAAAATACGTCGAAAATTTCGATTTCGATTTTCGGACCGATTACAATAACTTCCTATATTGGGAAGTTAATAATACAGGACAAGGACAAAACAAGACTGTAAGTTCAAAGTAGCAAGACTTTTTCCTTATCACTAAGTGTCAAATGTCTTTAATCTTGCAGTCATGTCTTCATGTCTTGTCTTGTCTTGTCTTGGTTTTGCTAAATGTCGACTGATGAAAGACATCTCTGATGTCTTTCTCGATGGTCATGAAAAAGTCACGGGTCGTCTTAACTCTTTCTCTGGAAATATCCCACATTTTCAGATGTTAACCGATGAATCGAGTGGATCAACGTCCGGCTCGATACTACTGTCCGACACCCGTGCTTCTGTTGCGATCATTTCGTTAGCCTGCGCCAATTTGATAACGAGTTTCTCCCCGGAAACTACGTGCGAGGGAATTGAAGAATACCCTAGGGGAAAAGCTATTAATCCTGCTACAGTCTTCTGCAGGAATATCAGCAAGGCTTCCAAACCGGCTGCGTTTTTCGTCCTGACTGCACCGCCCAATACCGCTGAAAAGCTTTTAGACCCCACGTTCTGGCCTCTTGGTGCCTTTTCAAAGTGTTTTGTTCCCCGCATGCGTGTGCAGCGTATTCTTGACACTGTACAGGTTTCAAAAAACTTAAGACGCTTTGACTTTATTACCAAAACGTGAGGGGAATCAGATCCAAAACCCAGGACGTGTTTCTGTCGACTTCGGCCAGTGATTTCGATATAATTGCTTTTACAGAAACATGGTTACACGGTGAGATTCTTAATTCCGAACTTTTCGATACCTCCTTTCAAGTTTTTCGGAGGGATAGTTATTTTGACTCGGAGGCCTATGGAGGTGGTGAGCTAATTGCATGTAGTAACCTTCTCAACTGTTGCTTAATACCGCTTCCTAATTTTTGCCACTCCTTGGACATTGAGATCCTCGCTCTTAAAGGTTCCCTTGTCCATAACAACCTATTTTTAATTTGCTGTTACATCTCACCAGATATGTTCAGAACTCTTGACGATAGGGATCAAAACCTATATGATATTTTAATCTCTTGCACAACTCAAGACGAGCTCCTACTTGTAGGTGATTTTAACGTCACCAATGTTAAATGGGTATCTTCTGAATTCCTTATTTTCATGCGATTTGTACCAAATGAGCGGTGTGAATAATATTTTAGGAAGGCGGTTAGATCTTGTATTCTTCTCCGACTCAGACAACTATTCATTCATTCATTCATTTATTATGCGAAACATGTACAAAAGATATATATCTTATAATAAGTACATTCATTAAACTAAGGAACTAACATGAATAATACATAGCAAAAGTAACATAAAAAAAATTAATACAAAAATAATATAAAAATAATACAAAAGAAAAAAAAAAAATAAATATAATAAAAATAATAATAAAATAAAAAGATAAATAAATAAATACTAGGATAGATGAGAGAAAGAGAAGAAGTTAAATGGTAAAAGAAAAGTATGCGTTCGCGCTCTAAGCTGTCCTATTAGTTAGGAGATTGAAAAGACGCTTCCTGAAGATGGGCGCTGAATCTTCGTTTTGCAAGTCAATTGGGAGAAAATTCCAGAGCAGAGCTGCGACGACAAAGAAAGAACGTTGACCAATTAGGGTGCGGAAACGCGGTATAATTAAGTTATTGTTTCTTAGAGATTGAGAACGCTGCACAAACTGGTTGAGGTAGCCAGGTTTGTAATGATGAAGAATGTCATGAAGTAAGCGAAGAAGCCGAAACTCACGGTAGTCACTAAACGAGCAGCCCAAAACCGAATTAGAATAGGGAGTGATATGATCAAAACGGCGTAATTTGTGGACGAAACGTACGCAATCATTGAAGGCAATAGTGAGCTTTCGGGCGCAGGATGAATCAAGAGAAGGGAAAATGGAAAGGCCAAACATTAAATGAGGGAGGAGTAGGGCTTTCACTAGGTTCATACGGAGGGCCATGCTGAGCAGACCAGCGTGGAGCCTAAGCTTAGAAAGTTGCCCGTAGGTTTTACGAAGAGTATAACTGATGTGATCGCAGCAGGTCATACCACTATTCAGGACGACTCCAAGATTTCCCACACTACCAACGCAGTCGAGAGGAACCCCGTTTAAGGCAATAGCAATATAAGGGAAGTCACGACGAACAGTGGGAGAATGAGAAGAATGAATGAATGAATGAGAGAAGAAGATATAATGGGATTTCAGGGGATTGAGTTGTAGAAGGCTCAAAGAAGACCAGTTGGAAATATGCTGGAGGTCGGCGGCTAATTTCTCAATCGATCTATCAAAATGATCTTTTGGTGCCGAAATATAAAGTTGCACATCATCTGCGTACATGTGAATCTTGGAGTCATTAACTACTAAAGGAAGATCATTAATGAAAATACTGAATAGAAGAGGCCCAAGGATCGAGCCCTGGGGGACGCCAGCATGAAGTAAGGCAGTCGAAGAACAATGGGTGCCAAGTACGACTTTCTGAGAACGGTTGGTTTGGAAACTATGCATCAGGTTGAGAGCAGAATTGGAAAAATTTACTTGGTGGGAAAGTTTTCGCAAAAGCACGGCGTGGTTAACACTGTCGAACGCTTTAGAGAAATCAAGTAGCACCAAGCAGCAAACATGTTGCTCATCAAGGGACTTACGGATATCGGAAGTGACTTTAAGGAGGGCAGAGCTATGGCGCTTGCGGAAGCCAGATTGGCATACACTTATAATTTGGTGAAGTTCACAATGCTCAAGTATTTGTGACGCTATCAGCTTTTCGAGAGCTTTTGCCAAAAAAGGGAGGATACTGATAGGCCGGAAGTCCGAGGGACAAGTAGGGGCCGGACACTTAGGAATTGGCATAATCAAAGCAAGCTTCCACGCCGAGGGAAATTTAGATGCAGTGAGGCAGGCGTTAAATAAGTGCGTAATAACAGGTAAGAGGCATGGTATGATCCTATTTAAGAACCTGGGAGAGATGTTATCACTACCAGTCGCATTAGATTTGATTGATTTTAGAGCAGACATTACCTCAAGGGAGTCGACACAGCGAAAATAGAAGCCGTCTGGGGAAGCCACAGGAGGGGGGATAATCGCCCTTCCCATATGGCTGGCAACAACATATTGGTTGAAGGTTTCAGGGCAGAGAGTGTGCGCCGCAGATTCATTTTTAGAGTGAAGGCCTAAATGGCGCAAATTATTCCAAATAGTTTTTGCAGGAAGGGCGGGATCAAGTTTGCGAGCATAAAAGTTTCTCTTAGGTTCCCTAATTCTAGCGACAACTAAGTTCCTTACACGTTTAAAACATCGAACAGCAAACGCACTTTTGACTTTTTTGGACCAGTGATAAAGAAACTCCCTTTCAGCAATAAGCGATTTTATTTCCCTGGTGAACCAAGGTTTAGATTTAGCTAAGCACGTTTTGCTGCGCAAAGGGACAAACTCGTCAAATAGTTCGAGCAATATACGATTGAATTCAATAACCTTATCATCGACATCAGTCATAGCAAATAAGTTAGACCAGAATAGACAACGACACCTCTGAACGAGTCGTTCTTGGTCAATATTCGAGAAGTCTCGATAGGAGAGAGTGGTCACAGGAGGCGGGTCTACAGAAAAGCTATGACAAACGAATAAAATATCGTGATCCAGGTAACTAGGAGGAGAGATTTGATTTAGAAAGATGATGGAGCTAAAATCATTGGCAAGAAACACATCGAGCAAGGAGGGTGCCCTATAGTTAAAATATGTGGGGAGAACATTGATAGGATTCAAACCTAAGGTGTGCATAGTATACACAAAATAATTTTGTAGGGTAGATTATTCTTTAGAAGGTTGACATTGAAATCACCGCCAACCAAAATGTTTTTGTATGTTCGAGAAAGGCGCTCAAGCGTGTCGCTGAGCTCCTGAACGTAAACAGGGTTGAAAAGGCCAGGGGGAGAATAAACACAAACAAGAAGGAGTTTATCAGAAACAGTAGAGATTTCGATGCAAATGAATTCGATACTCGAGTGCTTAGAGAATGCAACTGGTTTAGAGTTCAAGTGATCTCGCTGACGTTGTATTCATTCATCGGCTGATGAATGGCAGGCTGCACTCAGGTTTTTAAGAAGCCGCACGTCATTTAGAGTGAATAACTACAACCTCTCATGTAACGAATAACTTTCCCAATACGTATCTTATGGGTACTGAAAGTTAGTAGGAACGGAGATAGGGAAAGAAATATAGAAAAAGTACCAATTTTATTCACAATTAGTTAATTATAACATGAAGTGTTCAACTATATTCTAAAACGGATTGCTACAATAATCTCACACAATTTATTTTTTCCTCTTCATTCCAAATATACACAAAAAATTTCATGAAAATCGGTGAACGCGTCTCGGAGGAGTTCGATAACAAACACTGTGACACGAGATTTTTATAGGGATAGTAGCCCAGTCACTTTATACAAAAAAAAGGCAAAACCTCTGAAAAAATGCAACTGGAGATTTATCAGCGGGATTCCCTTTATTTTGGGGTCACAAATAATTTCCCAAAAGTCCATAAAGCCAACTGACCGGCTACTCGAGTTATGGAGGGTCAAAGGTCACGAAAATCAATTTTAGTGCATTTTGCAAAACTAATGTACGAATATTTCTGAAAAATTGATGCCGCCCGATGCCCGAAACCCATATCTCAAAAACCATTAAATTTCGTATAGGACATTTTTATGCAGATTTATCTCACGAACAATCTTTACTTAGCCAAAAATTGCATAAAACCAGTTGCATTTTTTTCCAAAGGTTTATGTATAAAATGCAGAATGCAGAAAAGTAGGGTTGCCATGTTCTGTAGCTTATGGCTCTTATCGGGGCCCGTCGTGTCTCAATTCGATGTCCGGGGATTCAACCATTGCCCCTGAGTTGAACGATGGTAGCGCCGACCACATTTCGTTATTTTCCTCTGAGATGAGTGTTGATGAAGATGACCACATGAAAGAAGTGAAGATAGAAGAGATAGAGAGAATCGACAAAATTTTTTTAAGCTTGGTAACCTTTGGACTAGGCCTACTGCGGATACTATATAAAAACTCTGCTTGCATTCTACTTCAAAGGTGGTGCGGAAACGAATGCAGCGCGATGGCCGAGTTTTCTCAGCCCCATATCTCAAAAACTATTGGTTCTACGTAAATTTTGTACAGGACTTTTTTATGCAGATTCATCTCACGAACAATCTTTACTTAGCCAAAAATTGCGTAAAACCGATAATTTACGAGATATTGGAGAAAAGGAGATTTTAGGGACCTTTGACCCCCCATAACTCGAGTAGCCGGTCAGTTGGCTTTATGGACTTTTGGGAAATTATTTGTGACCCCAAAATAAAGAGAATCCCGCTGATAAATCTCCAGTTGCATTTTTTCAGAGGTTCATGTATAAAGTGACTGGGCTATAGATTAAGATAAGGGCAATGATGCAAATTAGCTTAAGTGTGCCTTGTTTTGTATTATCAATAAATAAAATTGCATTTTTCTGACATAAATATCGACTAAGATATTTTAATTTTACAACATTGAGATTTAACTTGAATGGAAAGATTTGTGTTAAGATAGTGACTCATACGTATACATATGTTGTATTGTACATATAAGAAATTAAACTAAAAATTGCGGAACCAAAGTTGTTTGTTATTTGAAAAAAATTATCGATAGAAGAACTCAGCCATGGATTTTTGTTATAGTGCAATGTAATCTTATATAATTGGCACGCATTTTTTTACAAATAAGGAAAACAACACTCTTTTAAATGGAAACAAGTGTAAAGGTTCAATGATTATTGTAGTCTATCTTACTACACTTCGATATCCACATAACAACAAAAAACCCTTGTGATGATGATTTTATAAATTTGAGTTAAAGATTTAACATTAAACAACACATAAAAGCCCAAGAAATATTTATAATAAAAAAGTTTTTTTTGCCACGAAATTTACTTTTAATTCACTCAGCACTTTTCTCAATATTATTTTACAAAATCGAAAACAAAAACACAAAATTGTTTATGTAGTGGAATTGTTTTGTTTATCATTTTTGCTTAACATGTTACTGATCTTCCCACCAGCAGTATAATAACCAACTTTACCTTCGCAATCAATTAATAAAAATTTGCACTTTTATCTTTGCGCTCGGAGGTATTAAGTGGTTTCATCCGATTTTATGGCGTTCCAGCCACCCACTCACTGTAGAGTTTCCTTGTTAGTAAGATATTAACTTTTTAAACCCACTTTTTTAAATAATAATAATAATAATAAAAATATAGCTAAGTACTCACATAAGATCAACCGAATTATGGTGATACTCGACTTGAATCGGGCCATGTTTGTTTCTGTGCGCCGATCTTCACCACCGATCGCAGCTTGAAGAGAAAAGCAAATCACCACGTCTTAACCAAGATCTGAAGAAAGCGAACGGCAAGTAATTAAGGTCTTGAAGATTGTTACTGATTGCAGCTTGCAGAAATCCCAGTTTTACTGGTGATCGTTCATGTCGTTATCTATACTCCGAAACCCAAATCCAAAACTCCGACCGATTATGGTTATTAAACGGCACTTCACTAAAACCGTGTCCCAGTAAGCCTGACGAAGAAACAACAAAAAAATAATGACAGCCAAGCTTGGCTCGATTGCGATTTTTCACTTGTTTTGCGCTTGAACGTGAGAACTACGAAAAGCGGGGCTTGAATGTGGCGAACTTAGGCGATCTTTTTTTCTAAATACACACTTTACCACCGGCACTTGGCTTGGGCCTTTATCATACCGATAAACGATCGTGCAGACCAATTCGAAAGCTGCAAACTGTTCGGCTCGAAGACGATCTTCAGTTGCGATCTTCACTGGTTTCTGAATTGTGATACGACGATCGACAACGATCGACAGCGATCGATCCAAGTCTGTGGCAAGGAAAGTGTAAACAGTAAACAGTGACAGACACTGACTTGTGAAATGTGCTCGATCAGTTAACGTGGACGATGTTGAAGAAGTCCACACACAAAATATGGGTTGCGAAAATAATGAATGAGGTCTCGACTACTACTCTCTGGCTATGGATATAACCCAACCGCTCTCGGTAAACACACGGTACCATTGCGATAAGGCAAGCGCAAAGTGACAGAAGAACGCAAACGGGCTTAACATGAGCTGCAGTGATGCAGTGCTAATAGCAATTTCTTCATGCATTTTACGTATGCAAGAAGCTGCTCTGTTTTATGTAGAACGACGAAGATTATCTTTCCAGATAATATAAGCTTCTTCATTTGCATTCTGGAGAGATTTGTTGTTATTATTATTTTTGAAATTGGCTGTGATTTGTGAATTGTGTGCTGTGATAAAAATGTTGTGTTTGCTGCATTTCTTATGCAAGAATAGTCTGATTGCAGCTAAATGAATTCATTTGTTTCGTTAATTTTGTGTTTACCAAAGCATATATATTTACTGGAAATTAGCGGAAAATTATTGTTCAACGTGGACAGGCGGCAATGGATCGTGATTGAAATTCTAAGTGCGATCGCAAGGTTATTATCATTTAGAACTTCAAGAATAGTAAACAATTTGTGAAATTATAATTTAAAAGGAATTTTTCGGTGAATTTTATATGCAGAAGTTGGCAATATTATGTGATTTATCTTTGAAATGAAATCGGTCATTATCGGTAGTAGGTATATATTTACACATTTATGTTGGAACCAAGTAGGAACTAAATTCTAAAATATCGCCACAAAATTTGGTGTCAGAAGTGGGATTTTGTGTTGTTGTTACTACGGTCACGCTCGTTTGTAAATTTTAAATTTAGTTTCGTTGGTTCATACACTCGGACGTCCTGATTTTCGTCTATACCTCGTCACCTCGGCTTCGTGAATACCAGCCGTCCGCATCACCTACCTATCTTTCCCCTTTACTTTGGTTACTTCATAGGTACCCAGAAACTTCGGATATAGCTTAGACCCCGGCATGAACTGAGTACGTTTAACGGCGACCAAATCGAGAGCACGATACCCTTTGGCAGACTTTCGCTTTCTGAGGGCATAACGCCTATATTCCTCCTTTAGGTATCAGAAGCCTTCGATGAACGACGCGGAGTTCGATACGACGACAACAACTTCGCAACCGACTTGATGTTAGCCGACGATAGCGCTGTCTTCGCGGCACAGATGCCGAAGCAACGGACATCTTATGCGACATTTCCCGCATCACCCGGTAATGCAGAAAAGACCAAAGTGCCCACAACAGACGAATCGAAAGCCAGTCTTCACCTTGATGGAACCCAAATCGAACAGGTTCCGATTTTTAAATATTTTGGATCATTGATTGAGGAAAAGAAAGTGGTATCGAAGGCCGCCGTTTACAGCCGCATCGGCCAGGCAGCAGCAGCATTCGCCTCGCTCAAGTGGTGCATATGGAAACGAATAAATATAACCATGAAAACGATAGTGCGCCTTTACCGAACGTTGATCCTTCCGATTCTTCTTTATGGATCGGAAACGTTGACACTGCTCAAGCCGGACGTCAACAAGCTCAAGCTCGAAGTCTTTTAAATGCAGATTCTCGGTGTCTCACTCCACGATTGCCTTCGAAGTGAGACAGTTAGACAAAGATGCGATCAGCAGACACTGATCGAAGAAGAAATGCAAAAACGTCGACTACGGTGGTTTGGACATGTTTGCAGAATGATGATAACCGCTTGCAAAGTAAACTTCTCTGACGAGACCGTCCGGCAGACTGGAGCATTCAGCGATCGGCACCGAAGAAAACCTGGCTAAAGAATATCGAGGGCGAATTAAAGAATCAACGATTTTTCAGTTTTCGAGGCTCGAAACGTCGCCAAAAATCATCGAGAATGAAAACGAGTCGGGAATTGAGTTCGTATCCGTTGCGGGGACTGGGACCGCGAGCTAATGGATCAAAGAAGAAGAAGAAGAAGTTGTGACCCCAATGGACCAACGCCAAAACTGGATTAAGTACCTTTCTGATTAAATTATTTTACAAAACTAGAGGTAGTCCGAACCGAGGATGCGAAAACGCCTTTATGAACACCACAATGGAGGAAGGTTATTCAGCAGAGCTAAACTCACAAATAATTGAGATGGTCATAAGCAAGTTATCAATGAATAGGGTAAAGAATTAAGATGCTCTATCCTGGAGAAAATTCACTGAAAGCCAGGAAGACCCACAGGGCTACTTGTGGAAATCCATTTTCCTGGCTTTCTACACTTACAAAACCCAGGGAACGCGAACAGGTAAATAATAGTAACAGAAGGCTCCCGGGACGAAGGTTCACCTGACACAGGATCTCTGTGCTATAATTGCTATCGAAAGATCAGCTACAACAACTGGGTATGATGGCTGCACCATAGAATTGAACGCTTTCGCAGAAAAATAACTCCCAATTTGGGATCTAGTTTCGTTAGAGTCTTATTTGTTAAAGGCAATGACTATTGAGGCGGATTAAATTCTAGAGAAATCAGCCTCGTTAGGCGTCAGTGCTGAGGTTATGCTAACGATTGTATCTTAACCCTGCCTACTGATCGAGCTAACCGGTGTCGTAATCCTCTTCCTACTCCAAGCAATTCTCTAGCTGCGTTACAAGACGGCGTAAGAAAAATCGCTGCCGTGATTCGAACTGGCACAACTGTTGTACCCGGGAACAGGGGGTAACAAATCAGTTTCGGGTAAAGAAGAATTTGAAGCCAACAGAGATGGTAATAAATCGGCCTTGGATTTGCCGTCTGTTACCACCTTCTCATTGTGGATAAAGGATGGAGTTGAAGTTGTAGTGAAATTCTTTTTGATGGAACTTACCAAGGACCAGACATTTTTGCTATCAGAGGTTGCATTAAGGAGTTTACTTCTCAGTTTGTTGTCAAATAAGGTTTTGACTTTCCTGATGGTGGCTTTACAGGAATTTCTTAGTTCTATGTACTCTAAACGGAGCGAATTACTCGGGAAACTCTTGTACGCTGGAAGGCGGCTTCTTTAGTTTTGATTGTGTGCCGGGGTCACTTTAATATAAATAATTTTGTCCAGTTTAAAAACACCAAACTTTCTATGACTACAAGTTTATTTATACATGAAACTATTTCAACTATAAAATTCACTATATCAATTGTCAAATTGCTTAATAACACATTTATAAGGTTTAGTTCAGATAAAATAATAATAATTCAAGTTCATTTATAATTCACTTAATTAAATCAATTCATTACTACACTTAAAATTAATATTAATAGTCACTCTTGGTTAAATTGCTTTATTATGGTTGACTTGGTTAGTCTTGATTTCCAGCAATATTGCCGTTGCTGGATCTACTGTTGAAGGATCGCTTCGCTGCTGGATCTACTGTTGAAGGTTCGCTTTGCTGCTGTAACTACTGTAGAAGATTCGTTTAGCTGCCGAGACTGGATGCTGCTGGAGCTGCTGTTGTAGGTTCGTTTTCGCTACTCGTACTAGATGCTGCCTCTAAGTACGCCAATATTGGGAGGGCTGAAATTCAATGTTAGTTTTGAAACTTGTGTTAGATGCTGTCTCGATACGACCAGCAACGGGGGAGTTGAAGCCTCGATACGACGTTCAACTTAGATTTGGGAATTTGGGTTGATTCGTCTTGCTTAGGAAAGCTGTTTCGGTACAACTAGCTTTCGGGTGTTGAAGTTTCATCACATCATTCAACACGGTTGATTGGGTGAGATCGCTTGTTGGTTCCTTCAGACTCGTTCCGTCATGAAAGATCAAAGTGATCTGAGATTTTCGATCGACTGGCTGCGCTATATATTTCGTTCCTGACAATGGCAATTTTTTGGAAGGCAATGTGGGGGGGGGCCATTGGAATTGGAATTTGCTTCAATTATTGTGTATGTGTCCCTTCTTGTTATGTATATCAGCTTTTACATAGCAGCTGATTTATGTATTTTGTTGTGACATTTGGTTGGTGTATAGTATGGATGAGGTAAGTTTTTATTTTATTTTGTAAATTATTTTAATATTTATATTTCCTTTTTTTGTTCATGTTTTTTTTATGTTGTACTGGAGCCAAACATGCAGGGATGGAGTCTGCGCTGAGAGCTGTCAGGTAAGTGGTTTTCCTTAATAGAATATTTTCTTGGTGGTGAATTTGTTTGTTTTCAGGTTAGTCTGCAGGACGGCTATGGCAGTTTTTTAAAAATTGATCTTCAGAATTTTCAAGGTAAGTATATATATTGACCGTATGTTATTTATGATATTAATATTTATATTTTCAGGGTTTATTTTAGGATTGAACAGATTGCGTTAATTCACTCCCGATTAAACCATCTGTTGGGCCTAGGCTTCACAGATTTGAGAGATTTGGTAGAATGAGGAACGAACAAATGCATTCCTGCCCGCATGATCCTGGTGAAACGGATAGCGGCAGAGTTGACGTTTTTACTTCGGAAACACGTCAGAAAAATTAATAAGCCCCAGCCAATTGGCCTTCTCATAATGCCATACACTGGCTTGGGAGGGGTGGGAAATTTGAATGGGAAGTTAGCGCTGACATGTAGTGGTCCAAATTGCCGAGAGGTGAATCAACTTCGACGGAGTAACGTGCTGGATGAGAAGTAAGAAAAAGATCAAGGAGATAGGTTCCTTGATCAGCAACATCAGGGACTCTCGAGGGATGATCCACAATTTGATGTAAACTATTGTTGTTTTCAAAGAGCTCGACGTCCTTGCCTTTGGTTGCCCGGCCCAATCGCCACATTTTCAGGGATATGTCTAGCATGCATTCTAGGGTCTTGAAGACGAAAGATGGCAAACTTATCGCTCTATAATCCTTTCCCATTTTGTGCCTATATCTACCTGCCATCAAAATGAATGTTACTTCGACTCTTCTCTAGATGGTATGTACATTATATTGCATAGCCATGGCCCAACAAAGTCATACGTGTTCTGGCGCATAATTGCCATCGTTTTATCCTGTTCTGGTGCCTTATACAAGGAGAAACTGTTCACTGCAAACACACGGCTTCCATAATGACGGTTAAGCAGTTATCCTTCCATGATACTGCTGTCTCCGCCTGCAATCTAGGCTCGTGTCTAGCACAACGAGAACAATAACATACTTAAGAAAAGCTTTTAGGATTTTAGCATATAGATTTTTAAAGGGCACAGATATCGAACCATTGTCAAACCAAAACGATTTCGTAACAACAAATACAAAACAAAAGCATTACACACAATTCAGTACCAATACTAACCAATATGTTTCACACAGTAGCTCACATTACGAGCTGTAGTAGTTAATGTTGAAACTGTTCTATATAGACCAATTTATAGACTTGAAAGAACTGTTTCAATTCGAAATTAATTCAAGATCGATACACCCTTATTATACACACAATAAGAGAGCAAATTTCAAAGAAAACTCAACTAATCCCACTCATTTATTTACAATTTCCATTAAACAACAACGAGGCCCAAAAAAAAAATTGGGGAACAGAGAAGGAATAAAGTAGACTTTGATGTTTCTTTAATTTATTGCCTTAAAATTTTGGTCACGGTCAATTTTCATTGAATTTTCAATTATTGCCAAAATCGATTTCGAATGCCATAGGACTACCAAAACGACAGTTTTTTGTTGTTGTAATTTTCACGGGGGAAAAAAATACAGAAAAGAAAAGAAAATACAGAATTTTTAAATATTTGAATTTTAAATTGACACAAACTTGTTAAATGTTCTACATTGATCCTCGGATGCTCTATATACAAATATACACATTCATATATGATTTTTTTCATCACAAGAAATTCAAAAGAAATATTTGTGTATTTTGCGAATTTTTTTAAGGTCGTCTTATTTTTGTTAATTAAGCACAAATTTTAGTGTCAACGTTGTCTTTTCTCAAAAGAATACTCGTGATTGTGATACATTGAATTTCAATGCTGTTTGTTCTGCTCTGTTATTTCTCTTTTGCAAGTGAAAGTCGCTAATTAAACAAAATACCGCGTAATTTGGGGCAATGGAAAAGATAATATGAAAATAGGCTCAGTTATTCATATACACACATCGATTAGGTATTGTGCCATTCATTAATGAAGAAAACATTTGTTTTTGATTAATTCAAATATGGAAAGTAGCAAATGGATGTCTTGCTTGAATAGAACATCGTTATTTTATTGGGTCGCTATTGTTTATGCGGTAAAGTAGAGTAACGCGTAAAAGCATGGCCGATCTATTCAAATAAAGCTTCTAGAATTTTGATCTACAGAACGATGGTTAAACTTCCTACTTCATATGGCACACATCCCCGTCAAGAAATAGGGTAACTCCATCATATATTTCGTCATCGGCTGTGATGCAAATGCTCACCACTCCATCTGGGGGAGTAGCGATGTAAACCAAAGGGGTGAGTGTCTTCTACAATTTCTTGTTATGAATAACATAGATATTGCAAATAGAGGATGCAAACCCACTTTTATCACTGCTAGTAGAAAGGAGGTGCTGGACCTCACTTTCACGAGCAGGCTTTTATCCGACAGGATTGAAAACTGGCGTGTTCTGGACTAGGCCTCACTGTCGGATCATCTGCACATTAGATTTGACATTGTGGGCCTTCCACATATCCGCGCCTCCTCTTTGGTTCCTAAGAAAACCAACTAGTCTAAGTTTCAGGGGCTGGTGGCCTCGAAATCAGACCAGCTTGCGGCTTCTATCAGCTCAGTGTATGAACTGGAGAATGCGGCTACGCAGCTTACTGATGTGCTGATCTCTTCCTACCATGACAGCAACACTGTCTCTTCCTTTCAGTCATCGCGAAAGGTGCCCTGGTGGAATGACAGGTTAGCTGCAATGCGTAGAGACGTTAGGAGATTGTTCAATAGAGCAAAACCCACCGGGTATTGGGATGAATATAGGTTCACCCTAACAGCCTACAACAAGGAGTTGAGACGTTCCAAAAGAATTGCCTGGCGGAAACACTGTGAGAGCATTCAGACTCTATCAGAGGCGACTAGACTCCAAAAGCTACTTTCTAAAGACTCCTTCAACGGAGTGGGCCTTCTCAAAAAGGAGGATGGCTCCTACACCTCTAACCATGAGGAAACCTTAAGGTACCTGCTCAGAGAGCACTTTCCAGGGTCAATCCTCCAGACCGCTTATCCATTGGATGCTGGGTGTAGTCATAGGACCATTCCAGACCGCTATTTCCGCAGTCTTTCAGGGAATATCTTCGACCGTGACAAAGTTAAATGGGCAGAGGCCTCTTTTCAACCCTATAAGTCCCCCGGAGGAAGCGGAATTTTTCCGGCACTTCTTCAGAAGGGCCTTGATCTGATCCTCGACAACCTGGTCTGCCTCTTTAGAGCCAGCTTCAATTGGGGATACATTCCAACCATCTGGAGGAAAGTCGTGGTGGTTTTTATCCCGAAACAGGGCAACAGACCCTTCGAGCTGCCTAAATCGTACAGACCTATCAGCTTAACCTCTTTTCTTTTGAAAACAATGGAAAGGCTGCTAGACCTTCATATTAGGTGCAAACTGGAGCTCTCTCTCCCTCTACATAGCTCCCAGTTCGCTTACTCTAAGGGTAAATCAACAGAGGTTGCTTTACACCACCTGGTCAGTAAAATCGAAAAAGCCTTCCTCGCTAAGGAAACTGCCCTATGCGCGTTCCTTGACATGGAAGGTGCTTTCGATAACACTGGCTATGATTCTATCTCTAGAGCACTGGCTCTCAGAAATTTGGATCCTCACACGATTAAGTGGATAAATACCATGCTTGCAGATCGTGACGTTTCTTCTACCCTAGGTGTCTCCACCATTAGTGTTAAGGCTATTAAGGGGTGCCCTCAAGATGGAGTCTTATCCCCGTTACTCTGGTCACTAGTTGTGGATGAACTCTTGATCAAACTATCTGAATCTGGTTTCATCGGTTATGCAGATGATCTTGCCATCATTGTCTCTAGGAAGTTTGACTTGACCATTACAGAGGTCATGAGAACGGCACTGCGAGAAGTTCAAAGATGGTGTACCAAGGAGGGTCTGTCAGTCAACCCAAATAAGGCTGTCCTGGTAGCTTTTTTCAAACGCTACAAAGTGGACCTAGGTCCTATCTGTATCCAGGATACCACAGTTGAGTACTCAGACTCAGTCAAATATTTGGGAGTAAATTTAGATAAGAGGCTGAACTGGAACGCTCAACTTGACTACGTCATCAGCAAAGCCACAAGGGCCATATGGGCCTGCAAAAGGCTTCTGGGTAAGACATGGGGTCTTACACCACAAATGATGTACTGGATATACAATACGATCGTTAAACCTGTTGTCACTTATGCTGCTATAGTTTTGTGGCCCAAGACTAAACAGGTTACGTCGATCCTCAAGTGCAGCAAGCTGCAACAGCTTGCTTGCCTCTCCATTATCGGAGCTATGCGGACCTGTCCCACAGCTGCAATGGAAGCAATCATTGGATTGACCCCATTGCATCTCTTCATATGGAAATCCGCCGCCATAAATGCCTTGAGACTTCAGATCTCATCCAACTGGCCCCATACGGTCAAAGGACACATGGATATCCTACAAAATATCCCAAGCATTTCCATCTGCCGCGTATCCGACCATATGGTTAGTCAACTGCGATTCCAAAGAAAATTCAGAGCGATTATCCCGGATCGCTCTGAGTGGGAGGAAATTATTCTTCCTGGGGATCCAAAACATCTCCACTGGTTTACTGACGGGTCAAAGATGGAACATGGCACAGGGGCTGGTGTCGCAGAACCCAACTCCAAGGTCTCGATTGCGATGGGTAAGTGGCCCTCTGTTTTCCAGACTGAAATACATGCCATTGCGACCTGCGCTAGGCTCAACCTTGAGAAAGCTCTGAAAGGCGCCAACATTAAAATCTTTTCTGACAGCCAAGCTGCCATCAAGGCACTCTCAACGTGGAAATTTTCTTCCAAAATAGTAGCAGGGTGTTTTGACGTACTCCAGAGCCTGATCAGAAGAAACGAGGTCTCGCTCTGCTGGGTCCCCGGACACTGGGGTATCGAGGGAAATGAGGCTGCAGACAGCCTCGCGAGGGAGGGGTCTGAGACTTTGTTCCAGGGCCCAGAACCCTTCTGTGGCATCTCTTGGTTCACCTCCAAGTCCTTGATAGAAGAGTGGATTAAGAGATTAAACCTAGCCTATTGGGAGTCAGTCCCCGGTGTTAGACAGGCTAAAGATCTTATAAGACCATTTGCCTTAAGAGGCACTATTACTCTAAACAGAGCGGATCTAAGGCTGCTGGTGGGATATCTCACTGGCCATGTAGGACTGCGGTACCACCTCCACAACCTAGGACTGTCTCAAGAGACAGAATGCCGACTCTGCTTGGAAGGCGACGAGACTTCCACACACATTCTTTGTGAATGTCCTGCTCTGATCTGGCTTAGAAGTAGAACGTTTATCAGAGAGTTCTTGAGCCCTGCCCAAGTCCGGTCTTCATCAATTAAAGACCTTCTCGCCTTCATTCGGAAGGCCGATAGTCTGTTTCGCTAGTGGGGTACGTACACAATAGGCCTAACTTGGCCGCAGTGTTCACCATATGGGTTGCCCCCTCACTCCTTATAATAATATAATAATAATCATATATAACCCCCGATAGTAGGCTGTGCAATGCAAGTTTCTTGTAGTTAATTTCACTGAACAGAACACATCGTCTCAGAACCGCTTTTTTTATGTGGAAGACTAGAGGCTCAGGAAAAACCCTTTAGGCCCGGCACACACTAAGCGTTCGTCGTTGCGTTTTGAGCGTTCTGAAAAATCATCAATTAAACTAAGAAATTTACTTCTATATATAATCCTAATAAATGGTTAAATTTTTTTTTTTTAAATTCTTTTAATTAACTAAAAAATGTACTGAAAAGTAAAGAATAAAAAATATAAAGCGTGAAATTTCAATTTTAATGAAAAAGTTAATTAAAAGAATGGCGCATTTTTCATCAAAAATTGAAAATATAACTGTAAATCGCGTGAGATTTACAATAACCCTCAATTTTTTGCTTTGTTAATTTCAAATTCTAACAAAATTTTTTGATGAAAAATGCGCCATTCTTTTAATTAACTTTTTCATTAAAATTGAAATTTCACGCTTTCTTTTAAATATTTTTTATTTTTTACTTTTCGGTACATTTTTTAGTTAATTAAAAGAATTTTTTTAAAACATTTTTTTTAACCATTTATTTTATTTTCTACTTTTTAGTTTATTATATGTATTCCGCCATATTATGATGGCAATTCTATTAGATTTAAAATTACGTCACACCGTTTACTGTATTAATTTGATACCCATGTCGTGGGCTCGGTGGAACATAATTGCAAAAACGGCAGCCATCTCGGAACCGTCTTCTTGATTTTTTTACAAAAAAGTCAGATTGCATTTAGTACTTATACATGATGAGTTGAACTCAAGTTGAACCCAAGTCTAACTACATGTAAACGGGAGTCGAGTTGGGTTAAGGTTGACTGAACTCGACTCAGCTCTGCTACCTGGGTTGAGTTGAAATTATGCATACGGACATGAGTTCAGTATTTGAGTAGTTGAATTTAGTTGACAGCAGCATCTCTGTGTTTGTTTGTGATTTTTTGTAACGTGTATTGCTTCTTTATTTTCAATTCACCCTTAACTCAACTAGTCATCTCATCATTCATACACATTAATTATCACCCGAACTACGAGTGTGTGCAAAATTGGAAGTTGATCGGTTATATTTTCTACTTTTTAGTCTATTATAAGCTTTCCGCAATTTAGTGTTGGCCGCCATTTTGAATTTGGAATGACGCCACATAGCTAATTGTGTTCTACCTGTCATATCCTTTCATTTGATACCCATGTCAGAGGGCCGCGGAGCACAATTTCAAAAATCGGCCGCCATTTTGGAACCGCCATCTTGATATTTTTACAAAATGGCCAGATTGCATTGTCATCCAAACTAAACGTGTATGCAAAATATCAGCTCTATCCGAAACCGGGAAGTGGGTCAAATTTAACTTCAAAGATTTGATCAGTCAGGATTGAAGTTAAATAAAAGAAGGCCGCCATTTTGGAACCGCCATCTTGATATTTTTACAAAATTGATCAGTCAGGATTGAAGTTAAATAAAAGAATTTAAAAACTACTGTCTTTCTTTCAATGAAAAAAAATCGAGAAAATGGCAACCAAATTTTTAAATTGTAGCTGTTTGAAATGTTATCTAATCAAAATATAGGTCTGTATCTGAAATATTTGAATTTTTATAATCGCGACCTAATAGAAGACTCTTTTTAGAAGCTGCTTCTAGGTACAATAACTCTGTAAGCTACTTGGTTAACACGGTATACAGAAACAAGGTAATGTAAAAGACTGTATACCGTAAGATGATATTTAGTGACGTCACGTGGGGCCCGCTTTCCATATAAAATCGAAGCTGTTGTTGTTGTTTCTGCATTAGGGCTGACGTCACTAGGCGCCCACTTTTACCGTTTTCGAAGCTGTGGTCTCTTTTGCATTACTTTCTGTATCTGTATACCGTGCTTGGTTAAAACATTCCCTACAATTAGAGTTGAGCAGGATTTATGCGAAGCAGTACATTTGTCCCTTACACGACGGTAAATCGTACCGAGGCCTCAATTAAAATGTGCTACTACTCATGGTTTGAGCGTATATACAGGTGCACCATCACCCGCCCAAACCCACGAATCTCAAGGGACACATTCATTTAAACCCTTTCAGTGAATTTGCTGCATTGATGAAGAAATTCTCGTATAATTTCGTTTTAAGTTTCATTTCATATTTCCTTGTCGTGAACACTGAATTCTGAGAATTGGACGAAATTATAGTGACGGAGGGGGAGAGTGGTGAATTCGGTACTAAAATAATTTCTCGAAAATATTGCAGCAATTTTTGACATTTGAAGTTGTTTTCAAGTTTCCTTATGAAATCAGTAAAAAAAACTTTTTTGCCGATTACAGAATTCGAATCTGCAATAATAATTGGGGGGTCCCATTAAAATTTTTAGTAAGTGGGTCGGGGGGTCAATTTCTGTATGGTCGGATAGAGTTTCAACAAATATTGAAAAGGTGTTTTTTGTTTTTTTTTTATTTCAATCGCAAATTTCCGAGGTATTTGGGTGGTACGGGTGGTTTGGGACATCCTGTATAGTGGCCACACCGCAGAATTTTACACTGCTGTCCATTGCTGGAGCTCGATCAAAATTCGCCATGTCCAGCCAGCTATGTCCTATGTACTATATATTGATTACTACAGTTTTTTCACATTAAATTCACCCATTTGCAAATCAAATTAATCCTTTTGCAAATTAAATTCACCTTTTTACAAATAAAATTCACCCGTTTAAAAATTAAGTGCTTTTATAATAGAATTAGTAAATCCAGGTTCGGTCAAGCTCGACACGCCATAATCTATCACTATTCATACATTTTTTAGGTAATAAAATACACACTCTACTTTTTCTACCACCACATTCTCCAATGCTAAAGACCATCGAGGAAGTCTTTTCCAAAATCAAGCTTAGTGCAAGATATTAGTATGTTAGCCGATCCTTTAAATTGGAAATGACAATTCCACCCACATTAGCATTTCGTGTATGGATAAAATACAACCGCACGTTCATTGTATTTTCCCCTTCGAAATTCGTTTACGAGCAATAAAACTCCCTCCATCTGACCACGACAAGAGTGGCAATGAGACCGTTGAATTGTGATTGGGAATATAAATGAGTGGGTGACTTTTCTTTTCGAATGTACCTATGCACTTTCTTTGTGGGATTTGGGACTCTCACTTTCAATTAGAAAGCGCTTTTGAGATTCCCAATTGTTTTGGCGCACGCCATACTATTGGCTTATGGGTGCAATGAGGTTCACCGGATTCCAACTAGTAAATCTATAATGTACTTAATTTTCAAACGGCTGAATTTAATTTGCAAAAAGATTAATTTGATTTGTAAATGGTTGAATTTAATGTGAAAAAACTATATGTACTATATATTATGTACTACGCACTATGTGCCATGTACTATGTATTATGTACTAGTACTATAATTTATGTGCTAAGTATTGTGTTCTTTGTACTGTGTACTTTGAACTCTGTAATATGTAATATGTTCTATTTACTACGTACTGAGTATTATGTACTATATAATATGCTTTATGTAGTATGTATGTTATATTATGATTTATGTAGGTATATTATATAGTATTACGTTGTTGTTTTTCTTATTTTATTGTAACAGTAAGTAACAAACTAAGTTTCTTCCAACACTATTTTTTTATGTGAAAGACTAGAGGCTTAGGAAAAGCCCTTTATACTGTCGACAATCTATTTTCTTCGTTTAGAGTGCAATTTCGACGGGCAGCTCTAGCCACAACCTAGCCGCGATATCCCAACCATTACTATCTCTACTCCGACATCGGGACATGGAGAAACAACTCGCTGGAGTGTTATGCCTCCTGAAGCAAGAAGGGCTAGAAGGCTATGACAGGTTATATCAGGAATGCAAAGAAGGAAGAAAAAAGAAGGAAACTTATGTTAGGAGGAAAGTGGAAAAGGCGAAGGACCGTGGGGCTGGCCGGGATTCGAACCCGGGGCCTCTAAATTGGTAGCCAGTCGCCTTACTTCCTAGGTTACCGAGGCCTTCGTGAGGCAGGAGTTGAGAATGTGAGTTAAAATAGGCAATAGACAAGAAATGAGCATTTTTAAGAAACTAGTCGAAATGTAATTTAATTGCTGGTACAGGTTTTGATCAGCCAAGGTGGTGTGATACTCCATTTTCGAAAAGAAACGATTCGCCATTGAAATTTAAACCAAAATTCACAATTTGTTGTCTCAGACATCTCAAACTACAAAAATTTTCTTTTATAACATAAAAATCAAGTTTTGAATCTGATGCCTGAATAGGGATGTTTCTCATTCAGGACCTCAAAAATATGTTAGAGAATTTAGCAGCAAAAAGTGGTTTGGTAGGAAGAAGACGTCACTACCCGAATATATATAGAGGAAGAAGCGCTTATGCATGCCTGTTTCGCATATGGAAATCGACGGAGATCTTAACTAACGCCAAATTGCGGCTGTTCAACTTCAATGTTAAGGCAGTTCTTTTGTATGTTTGCGAAACATGGAAAGCAACCCAATTCATCGCAAGTTTTCATCCTAAAAATCCGCAGGGAAGATAGAATTACAAATTAAGAACTATTGCACCGAGCCGGCCAAGAAAGAATGACGAAATCAGGCGAACGAAATGGAATTGAGATGGCCACTTCTTGCTAGGTGCAAACTAGAATGTAGCCAAACAGGTCCTTGACTAGAATCCGCAAGAAACCCTTCGAGTTGGAACACCTAGAACAAAGAGGAGGACAACCTTACCAAAAGAAGCCACAACGAGAAGGGCAACAGTTTCCGCCCTATGTCCCATCCAAGATTAAAGGTACAGCTCGAAGTTGCTCGATGTTGACCATAGAATTGTGCTTACTTGTAAATATCCATGTTTTCTATGCTACCTCCCTGACACTCAATTTTTGTTACGGATGCGGTCTTTATTGTGAATTGTTAACAAGAAAAGCAATTGCTTGCATTTTCATCCATCTACCCGATCACTCGGTGCACCCCGAGAGCTAATTCTCTCGAATTTTAATCATAGCTCATAGCTGGGTCTTTTTTTTCACATGTTGGAAGCTTATAGTACAAAATATTTTGTTAAATCTTGTTGAATATCGCGGGCCGCGGGTTAGCCATTCCCGATCTAGAGCTATAGAGTGTTGGCTATCTATGCAAATTCCAATGTTACATCCGGACTATTGTTGGCCTAGGGGGGGCAAAACCGTACCGTCACCTCCTCGCTGGTGCCTCCTGGATAACCAACCGACGACGGACGTACCCAGTGCCCGGGGGTATAGCTGGGCCACCCTATCCGATGGGGTATAATTCACGGATCCGGTCCTCCTGGTAGTGGGGTTGGGCATTGGGCTAACTACCGGACCCTGAAAAAACACATCAGTTAAGAAACCCGAAGCAAAGCCTCGGAACGGACGGGAAAAACGGCAACGACTACGGCAACAGCACCTGGAAATGATTTTCGGAACATGGAATACGCGAAGTATGTACAGAACTGCAGCAGTTAAGTCACTATTAGACGAAGTGAGCAGATATAAAATAAAATTACTCGCGTTACAAGAGATCAGATGGATAGGAGACGGGACAATGGACCTTGGCAACTACAGGATATTCTACAGCTGCGGAAGGGAACATCACTTAGGAGTAGGCTTCGTAGTACACAAATCAATTATAGATAATGTGATAGAGTTCAAGCCAATCAGTGAACGATTATGCTCAATACGACTCCGAACGAAGTTCTTTACCCTCTCAATCATAAACGTACATGCGGAGACGGAGGAGAAAGCGGACACGACAAAGGACACTTTCTATTATAAGCTTGAGCGCGCATATGATACGGCCCCTTCCAATGACATCAAGATGGTGATAGGAGACCTCAACGCCAAAATTGGAAGAGAGAACTGGCACACCGACCATTGGAAAGGAAAGTCTTCACGAAACATCAAACGATAACGGACAACGTGTTATCGATTTCGCAATGAGTAAAAATATGATCGTCAGCTCAACATATTTCCCAAGAAAGGACATTCACAAATACACATGGCAATCCCCCAGCGAAAGATACTGCAATCAAATAGACCATATTCTAATAGACAGAAGGGCAGCTTCCAGTATCCTGCAAGTAAGAACTTGTAGGGGTGCAAATTGTGAATCGGACCACTTTCTAGTTAAAGCTAGATTCAGATGTCGGCTGTCTACTCAAGAAAGAAGAAGCAGCAAACAAAAGAAATTCGACGTCGATCGCCTCCAAGAACAGCCCGTGTTGGAGAGATATCAGGAAACTCTAGCAGAAAGGATAGGTATAAATAATGAAGATACAGTCGAGGGAAAATGGATGAGATTGAAGACGGTACTGACAGATTTCACGAAGGAAACTGTAGGGTATAATCGCACAGCCAGAGCCAGTGACTGGTACGACGAGGAATGCAAAGCAGCTATAGAGGCCAGAAATAAAAATACGAGAATATTCATAGAGAGACCGACGAGGAGTAAGAAATTGAAATACGAGGAAACAAGAAGAACCGCAAAAACCATCTGCAGGAAGAAGAAAAGGCAATTCCTCAACAATCACATCCTGAGAGCAGAGGAAAACTTTGCCTAAAACAATACACGGGAAGCATACAGCGAAGTAAACTTCTTTAAGAAAGGCTTCAAACCTTCCTCCGGTATATGCAGAACAAAAGAAGGCACTATAGTCATAGGCAGCGAAGATGTAAAGAAAAGATGGAAGGAATTTTTTAGCGAGCTGCTGAACGCAAACGAGAGCATCAGAAATGTACCAGAACCCCGTCTACAACATAACGATGACACCAGAGAAACAAATGGACCCACTCTGGAAGAAGTACAAAGTGCCATACGATCATTAAAAAACAATAAATCTCCAGGAATTGATAACATCCCAGCAGAGTTGATCAAACAAGGAGGCGAATCGCTCTCAGCAGCCATACACGAATTACTATGCTGCATATGGAGGAATGAAAAAATGCCTGAAGAATGGGAGCAAAGCATTATCTGCCCAATACACAAGAAAGGGGACAGATTCAACTGTGAAAACTATAGAGGCATATCTCTTTTAAGCACAGTATATAAAATAATGACCAATATAATTAAGACCAGACTGGAACCTTACGCAGAAGCTGCAATAAGTGAATACCAAGCTGGATTCAGAAGAAATAGGTCAACAATGGATCAACTTTTCACAATAAGGCAAATCCTCCGAAAGTGCTGGGAATACAACATTGACGTGTATCAACTTTTCATCGACTTTAAACAAGCATACGACAGCATCGACAGGGAGCAAATGTATGCAACAATGCTGGACCTAAACATCCCCCTGAAGATAATAAAATTAACAAAAATGACAATGGAAAATACAAGATGTGCAGTCAGAATACAAGGAGAATTGACGGAGTCCTTCCCAGTCACGCAAGGCTTAAAGCAGGGCGATGGGCTGGCACCCATGCTATTTAATTTCTGCCTAGAAGGAGTAATTCGCAAGGTTAACATTGATGCGAACGCAACCCTGCTTAACAAATCCAAACAGTTGGCAGGATATGCCGACGATATAAACTGCCTTGCAAGATCACTGTCATATCTTAGAGAAATATTTACAGAATTAGAAGATGGAGCAAAACATATAGGGCTGCAAATAAACGCAGAAAAGAGTAAGATTCTAATTCAGTCAAGGGTGGAAAGAAGAAGAAGAAACCACAATACCACCTGGGGGGAATATAACTTTGAACGGGTAAACCAATTTAACTACCTGGGGTCCACAGTCAGCGAAGACAACGATGAAACGATAGACGTACAAAGAAGAATAAACGCCGCGAACAGAACATACTTCTCACTACTGCCAGTAATGAAATCCAGAGACATCCACAGAAAAACTAAAATAAGAATCTACAAAACCATCATACGTACAGTAGCTACGTATGGATGTGAAGCTTGGAGTATCTCCCAGAAATCCGCAGACAAGCTGGATTGGATATATTTGAGAGGAAGGTTCTCCGAAGGACATACGGCCCAATCAATGAAGACAATGCATGGAGAATACGCTACAATCACGAATTGTACGACTTATACAAAGAATGTAAACTTTCGACCCATGCCAAACTACTACGTTTACATTGGGCCGGCCATGTCCAAAGAATGAATGACTCAAGGATACCAAAAAAAGCTCTGTATCTACTACCAGATGGCAAAAGACCAGTTGGCAAACCACAGTTAAGGTGGGAAGATAATGTTAAGGCCGATGCAGCAAAACTGCTCTACACAAGAAACTGGAGACAAGCTGCGGAGCAGAGAGACGTCTGGAGGAAGAAGCTGATGGAGGCCAAGGCTCGAATTGGGCTGTAGAGCCATCGAAGAAGATTGTTGGCCTAAGGCCCAATCTCTGGACGAAGGCCTTTTTAGGGGCGTAGAAAACATAGAAGACTTTCTCTACCCATTTTTTGATGTTGAACTTCCAGTTTAGTTGTGGGTTTAAGATCAGATTCAGAAATTTCACCTGGGAGGATAGAGTGGGAGTACGCTCTGCCAATCAAACCTCGGGAATAGCATCAACTCAATTTTGCTTGGAGTGGCGGGCAGATCGCTATCTGCGGCCCGTCGAATAACTCGGTTTAGGAATTAATTCTACGAACAGTAAAGTCACATCTATCGATTGCCGGATTTTAGAGTCGAAAACCTTTTCCAATGCCTCGAGCAGGAAGAATGTTAGACTAATCGACTTATAGTCGTTCGTGGATTGGTAACCTCACTTCGGCGTCTTCTAATAAGATACCCAATAATAGTTTTATGAACAAAAAATCAGCATTTTAAGACTCATTACTTTAGTGGTTATTCCACAAAGCCTTCAAACTTAATCTTGTTAACCGCGAAGCTCCAAACACGATACTTCCCCAACAAAACTTCAATTACTTTTATCTTCTGTTTAAATAATGAACTTACAAGGCAAAAGTGGAAAATTCCTGACACAACCACAATTAATATTTATTACACAGAGAGAAATTGTATATACTTATTAGTAATCTAAAGTTAAACTTGTTAAAGTTAGAATTCATTGACGTTGAACGTTGGGTAAATTGCTGCCTTGCCTTTCGTATATATCCCTTTTTGTAAAACAGCGTGAGAGTTAACAACACAGCTCTGAATACTGGGAATATTGATCTGAAAGCAGCTCTCAGACTCTGAAATTTAATTACATTATGCATATTAACAAGGCAGCACCACAATAATAATTTTTAGAGCTAATATTTAAAGGAGCCAAAATTACACACATGCCAACCGAAAATGAAATTCTCAAAATTTGGTTTATTTAAATTTATAGGGCGAAATAAAGTGGGTACTTACGAATTAAACGTATGTAAATTGAGCTATCCGTAGTCTCCATCGTCGCAATGTCAGGAGCCTGAAAGGGAAAAAGAGACATTTTGTAAGTAAGTTAGAGCATCCTTCTGCACATATCCTGTGTTATTTTTATTTTTATTTTGTTTGAATGAAATGTTTTAAATGAAGTTACCTACTACATTTATATATAAGGATTGTTTGTGTATGTATATATAATGGAAAAAGAATTTTATGTGTGATATGTACATTAGGGTGTCCCGTCCATGTAAGAAGAAATTTTTTTTTTGAGCTACACTATCGCAAGAGGTATCAAAATTCGCGTAATTTTACACAGATTACGCTAAAAGTGAAAAGACTAAAATTGGCAGTCATCTTTAGGGCTCTAACGCACTTTGAAATTTTGTAAATGTTACGTTTTTACAGGCGTTAACCATAAAAAAATTACCTTAAAAAGGTAAAACAATTACGTGGTAAGGTGTCTTATCCCGAATTTTTGGCACTGATTGTATATTTTTCCGAGTTCTATTTACTATACCAAAATATTTTCAACACAAGATGAGAAATCAATTTGAACAAGCCAAGGTAATTTTGTTGTACTTAATATAACTATACTAAAAATGTAAATGGTTTTGGTATAGTAAATAGAACTCGGAAAAATATACAATCAGTGCGAAAAATTCGGGATAAAACACCTTACCACGTGATTGTTTTACCTTTTTAAGGTAATTTTTTTTAAAACATTTAATATTCAATATTTAATTAATATTAAATATTTAATTAATATTCAATATTTAAATGTTTACATTACCATCCAATAATTTTATAGATTCTTATGTTCGTCGGTTCATAGCGCAAACTGAAAACAAAATTCTTCGGTTCCTAACCAATAAACTGCAAACAAAATGAAAAAAGTGCGCACAACAACCATGACACAACAACCTAGTAATAATCAGGAGGTAAACCTTGACAATGTACCGGAGTCCGCGCAAAATGTCCCATTGGAAAGACAAAACGAAATTCAAGTGAACCACGTGCAGCATCCAGGAAATTGCCAAAATAGAAAAACTTTTACTCTTGACGCCACCACCCCCACCTTCACTTCCGGCAGAAAATGTATCATAATACCCCGGCTTCACCGCCAAATTTTCGCAAGTTCGAGCAAATTAGTCTACTGTACTTTAAAATTTCCTGATTTCCCATACATTTTTCACATTTCAAAGTCAGGAAAAAATGCCTGCTTTGGGCCTACAGAACATGAAATTGAGTTTCCAAGTAAAAGCTCGCTCAAAAGAGAGTAAAAAATTGGAATAATTCCAGTGAGCTTTTGCATTTCTAATTTCTGGCGAAAAAGCAACAACAATTTCAAGCACGAACTGAACATGCTAGCCGGTGAAGCCACTTATGTCGATTGAAGTGAACTTGATTAATCTGAGGCCGGTGAAGCCGGGGTATAAGGTTTGTTCCAGTACTTTTCCTGCAAAAACTTGTTGGGCAAAAACTTACATGAATGGTGGGGATAATTTAGTCAAAAATCCACAAAATAAAGAAACACTTTTTGCGCAGTTTCTTGAAAATCAAGAAGAAGATAACATAAATATCGTTTATGTATGTGTATGCCGCTTTTTAAGATACCCACATACATGCAAAAAATTGTCAATTGACAACTTGCAAGAAATCGCAGGACCGAAAACCTCCGGCTAATTCTTGCACGAGGAGAAGTGAAAATGTCTCCGCCTTTTTTGCATGAGAAAGTAAAGAAACACAGATTGGGTGAATTTTTGCTCCCGCGGGATCCCACATTCGAGTTCTGGAACAAAGCTATATCCTCCTTTGCCGCAAAATGTTCCTTTCCCAGCTACAAACGAGAACAGAGATGTTACTTATTTTCGCCGTCTCTGTCATACAAATACATAAGACAAGAGGCGACCTATGATGTACATGTGCATCATCCGACGCAAGGTGTCGCTCTCAGCGGTGGCAACGAAAGCGAAATTCAGAGCGGCCCTTGATCTCTCTGTCTTCTGCCTGAGTTAAATCCAGGGCAGAGAGAGACACAGTGAGCGGCGAGCCCAAACTCCGGTAAAGACAGTCGCGCAGGGCTTCATCCACAACATTTCTTTCATTTTATTTTTTTTTTATTCTTTTTTAAACCTTACCATGGTCGGTGGTAAGGTGGACCCTTGATGCCTAAAATAATACAAAAATCAGATTTAAAAGATTTTTTATTATTAAAATTAATGAAAAAAATCACCAACAAACAGAAAGAAAACAAAATAAACAAAATAAAGCTAAGTAATCAATGATAAGAGCTTAGAATTTAAACTTATTTTTGTGTCCAAAATTTGACATTTCTGCTCGAGATTTCAACCTGGTTCTAATAAAGCCATCTATAGAAGTAGGGAGGGCAAACGGCTAACAAAGACCTCGGAAGGGGGTGGCACCCGATTTGTCACCTCTGCCAAAACCCGAGAAAAGTCACTGCAGACGAACACCTAGCAGACCTGTTAGGAAGTCCTAACCCCACCTCCCCGCGGTGCCCCCTGGGGTACTTCTTCGGAAGGAGCTAACGGGAAGCGGGCGAATGGCGAGCTCTCTGCGCCACAAAACAGAGTTTTAAGTCGGTTGGGCTGAGGGTTAGCAACCCGCTCCCATAAAAAATACCATTGCTACGAATCGGCAAACAATGCCTCGGAACCGGATGGACAACACAACGACGACCTTTGCTTTTCGAACAAGGACACGAAATGAAATGACATGGAATGTGAGAACACTGCTTGCTGAGGGACGGCTGGATGACGTCCTCAACGAGATGAATCGATATAAAATCAAGATCATCGAACTTAGCGAGACCAGATGGCCCGACGCGAGGGAACATATATCTGCCCAAACGGTGATTCCTTTTTATATTCTGGGAGAAACGAAACTGAAAGCCGTAGGAGTGGCGTTGGCGTAATACTCACCAAAGAAGCCAGGTCCAGCCTCATTAGCTGGTCACCAGTTTCTAAGAGGATTATTACCGTGCGCCTTCGTACCAGACTAAGAAGTACTACGGTAGTCCAATGCTATGCTCCAACTGAAGACGCTGAAGATGACATCAAGGACGAGTTCTATATGCGACTGAATGAGGTTTTTCGCTCTATTCCAAGGGGAGACATCATTGTTTTAATGGGTGACTTAAACGCACAGATCGGCCGTGACAACGCCGGCCTTGAACACACAGTTGGAAATCAAGGCCTAAGCCAAGTTACCAATAACAATGGTGAGCTTTTCGTTGACTTTTGTAGTTCCCACCAACTCATGGTAGGTGGAACTTACTTTTGTCACAAGAAGATACACAAAGAGACCTGGGTATCGCCCGATGGTAGAACGAGAAATCAGATAAATCATGTGGCCGTCAGCCACAGATGGAGAACTATCCTTTAGGATGTCAGAAGTTTCAGGGGAGCAGACACTGGAAGCGACCACCATTTGATAGTAGCAACTATTCGCCTTAAAATCGCCGCAATCAGAAACGTACAACGCGATGCTATAAACCGTAGACGGTTCAACGTAGATCTTCTGCGGGAGAGCGTTAAAAAGCGGGAATTTGCTGGAAACCTACAGCAAATATTAAACCAGCAAACCGTTTCTGACGACACAAATATTGAAGAGCTGTGGAGTAGGACAAAGGGCGCAATATTGACGGCTGCGGAAACGAGCATCGGTTATGTCGAAAAAAGCCGCAACACTGGATCTCGGACACAACCTGGCAAAAAATAGAGCGCACGAGAGCCCTAAAAAATAACGTAAACTCTACAAGCGACCCCGAAAGACATTACCAACTTGAACGGGAATACTCCCAATCACACCGGGAAGTTAAGAGAAGTTTCCGGCGTGATAAAAGGCAGCAGATAAATGAGCTCGCAGAAAAAGCGGAAAACACGGCAAACACAGGCAACAGTAAGGTGCTGTACCAAATTACTACACAGCTCTCGGGAAATCACTCTACTAAAAAGCATGCCGTTAAGAGTGCGGATGGAAGGCTGCTGTGCAGCGATGAGGAGCAACTCCAAAGATGGAGAGATTACTTCTTCGCCGTCATGAATGGTTCACTTGTACAGGAACCTCAGGAAACTAGCAACAATGCACAGCCAATAAGAATCACCACCCGGGCCCCATCCAAGGCGGAATTAGTAACCGCAATTCTTGCGATGGTTAATGGTAAAGCAGCTGGAAAAGATTACAATCCCGCCAGAATTGTTGAAAGCCGATTCAAGCCTCATAGCAGATGCGCTTCAGCCAATCTGGAAATAGCATGGAACACCTGTACCTTTCAGGAGGATTGGACGGAAGGTATCATAGTCAAAATACCAAAAAAGGGGGACCTAACAATATGGGACAACTGGAGAGGCATCTGTTTACTATCTACAGTGGGCAAAATTTTGTCCCATATATTACTATCTAGTATAAGTGAGGCAGTAGACCGAACGCTTAGGAGGCAGCAGGCCGGATTAAGGAAGGGCCGCTCCTGAATTGATCATATTAACACCTTGAGAATAATAGTGGAGCAGTCTACTGAATTCCGATCCCCCCTTTACCTTGCTTTCGTAGATTATGAGAAAGCGTTAGCCTGATAAAATAATAGAATTGATAAATGCCCTATATAACAATTCCAAATGCAGAGTTCTCCATAATGGAAAATTACCCGACAGCTTTGAGGTTAGCTCAGGAGAACGACAAGGATGCCTATTTTCGCCATTACTATTTCTTACAGTAATAAACGATATCCTTGTCGGCGCTCTAGATAGTAGAACAGGCGGCATACAATGGGGTTTGCTAGACCGCCTTCAGGATCTCGACTACGTAGATGATATCTGGCAGGCTTAAGGCTAAATCCGACTAAAACTAAAGAAATGCGGATTAATGCAAACACCATTGAATGGACTGTGATGAATAACCGTGACGTGGAACTGGTAGAAAAATTTTGCTACCTCGGTAGCATCATTACCGAAAATGGTGGGGCAGAAGAAGACGTAAGTTCCAGAATAAATAAAGCACGAGGCGCATATGCATGCCTGTTCTGAATATGGCACGGCTCGCCTGAACCCAGTCTAACCCAAAAGTTCTGGCACTTCTGATTTTATTGCGGCAACACTTAAATTAAACTTTCAGAAACTCAAAAAAAACTAACAAGAAAAACATGTGTCGAGCTATTTTCGATTGCGAGCGTTTGTTCGAAAAAGAAAAGAAGCCCGTTAATTCTCTTGTTTATTTCTTTGTTTTAAGAAGAAGGCAATTCTTTGTTATATATTTGAAATTGGTTTAGTATGTATTTACACTTCATAAGTTAATGTAAGCTTAAAATTTTTGTTCATATTTTGTAAAAAATAATTGCTAAGGGGTCGTCCATTAATTACATGAGGCGTTTTGGGCCAGGGGTCGAGCCGAATCTCACTCAATCTCACGTAATTCAAGTGCAAAAATATTCATGGCCTCAATGAAAACTTCAAGGAGCTCCAGACTCACGCCGTGAACACACGCGAAAAAGCGCGAACGCGTATGCGGATGGTTTTCTCGCCTAGCTCGCGCCTTGCTTTCCTTTTCAAGGGGATATTGCGTGAATTTGTGCCGTGAATTCACGGCTTGAGAGTGAATAGAAGTATAGATCTTCAGGCACGAACTGACGATAAATGCCCAAACACATAAAGATTTTTGTCAGTTTTCTTGGACTGCAGGCCCCATACAGTTGGCGGCCGGTGCACGTGTGGTAATATTTGGCCTCAAGGCGAAAACCTTCAGGCGGCCGGCGGCCTAATGTGTAAATGGAAGCCTTAAGATATGACTAAATCCTACACAAACTCCAGAAAGTAGCATAGTAGTAGATTGCTAAGCCGCCAACGGCCAGCAAAACGCGCGAATCCGCGAATACTGCAGTGTACGAACCAAGTAGCACTGAATCACGAAAAGGCCTTTAGAATATAGAAATACAGGAAGGCATAAGCCAAATTTTAGCGTAATGAAATTCTTGTCGAGTGAGTGACGTTCTGGTAGTTGTGTGTCCATTACAAGCGGAAAAGAGAGTGGAACAGAGGAAAGGTAAGAAGGAGTTAGTCAGGAGTAGTAAGACCTATGAGGTGCGCCAGCGAGGGAGACCCAATCTTCGCTGGAAGGATGGTGTAAACCAGGACGCTCAGAGCTTAGGGATGTCAAACTGGTTGACATCGCCGCAGAATCGGGGCCGGTGCAGAGAACAGTTGCGAGACACCAGGACCGGATCCCGGCTGTAGAGCCGTTAAAGAAAGAAGAAAAAGACGAAGAAGTCTAAATTATCAGTTATCTCAAATAAAATCTTGCACACGACCAGCCCGATTTACTGTGGTTATGTAAATACTAGAGATTTTTTAAAATTTGAAAAACCTCACAAGTGATTAGATGGGGGAGGGAGTCGAGCCAAATCTCACGACATCTCACCAGGGGGGAGGGAGGTGCTGTCGATAAATTGCAAAAATCACCTAACGTTTTTTTTTGCGAAAAAACGCTCGCAATCTAAAATAGCTCGACACATGTTTTTCTTGTTAGTTTTTTTGAGTTTCTGAAAGTTTAATTTAAGTGATGCCGCAATAAAATCAGAAGTGCCAGAACTTTTGGGTTAGACTGGGTTCAGGCGAGCCGTGGGAGATCAACGGAGATCTCCACTAACACTAAATTGCGGCTGTTCAACTCCAACGTTAAGGCAGTACTTTTGTACAATTGCGAAACATGGAAAGTCACCCAATTCATCACAAGGCGCCTACAAGTCTTCATCAACAGATGCCTGCATCGTATCCTAAAAATCCGCTGGCAAGATAGAATTTCAAACGAAGAACTATGGCGCCGTGCCGGCCAAGAAAGGATAGACGAAGGAAATGGAATTGGGTTGGCCATACCTTGCGACGCGAAAACGAAAATCTAGCCAAACAGGCCTTTGACTGAAATCCGCAAGGATCCCGTCGAGTAGGAAGACTTAGAACAACATGGAGGAGAACCCTACTAGAAGAAGCCGCAACAACTGGGAGATCCTGGTCGAAGCTAAGAGCTGTCGCGCAAAACAGAGTCCGCTGGAGGGCAACTGTTTCCGCCCTATGTCCCATGAGGGATTAAAGGAGTTTAAAGAAGAAGAAGACGAGCAATTAAGCAAATTCCGTGAGGTCTTGCATTAAGGAAAACCAAAAAAATTTTTTCGGGACACCCTAATGTACATAAGTATATGTAAAGAAAACGAGAAAAAGGAAAAAGGAGCAGAATCGATGTATATATATGGTGTATGTTCCTGGGTCGTGTTTTAAGACAAATTGAGTTCATTCATTTTGACGTCTTAATTCAGGATTTTCTCTTAAATCTGATAACATTTCGTGTCTAACCGAACACACATTTTGTCACCCCATTTCTGATTTAGCCTGGCATCACTGCCGCCCCTACTTTAGTACACAGCTCACATATATGTATATACAGCAAACATTGTCCTGTGTGATGTATCCCTTACCGTAGGATGTGACAATAACTGATGGATTTATTGAACAAGATTTATTTTATTTCACGTTTTCTTGTTCGTGTGCCTACGAGAGAGATCCTTGTTCGGGTGGGTAGCAGGAACTGAATCTGCCAGAGTTCTGGTAATTCTTATCCACCTAGAGACGAAGAAAAAAAAAAAAATAAAATATATATGTATATATAGAGAAACGAGTCACAAGTAAAAACCCTGGATACCATACCCCTTAGAACGAACATCCCAGATACAAGGATATACCATGGACAACGAATCGTACATACGTCTAAGAGCTGACAAGGTTTCCACAACCCGTAGATGTATCTACATACATTCGGCATTTTTTTTCATATATCCTTATCAACTGAAAGGAATGGATACAATTTCTTCCATCCCCTACCCCCACCCCCCCCCCCCCCATTTTTTCGATTTTACCTTTTTCTGGATAAATTCATTCTGTTGTGGATTATGTGCTCATCAAGAAGCCTTTTTATATAAATATGTATATGTGTTTTTGTTTGATTGTATTAGAATTAAAAAAAAACTGGGCTTTTTTGTGCCTGTATGCATAAGTGTACAGGCGTGCGTGTATGGATTTCTTAAAAAAAAAAAAGTTAAAAGAAAAAATTATATCCTGTATAAATACCTTCTCTTATTCTCATCCATATTACAAAACATCTACAGCGCTTTTACGTGAATTCACCTGCTGTGTAGGTGAGTAGGGCCCAAGGATGCCAACGGTCATCAGGATCCTTAATCTACATCGTTTATTGATAAAGGATTTGCGTAAATTTGGTTTTATGTGAACCGAATTAAGATTTTATTTTTATATGATTCGATGCTGGTGAAGAGTAGTTGTCGGTTTATTTATTTTTTCACCAATACTAAATTTGAACCACCACAGAAGTTGTGATAAGGATAATAAAACAACTAATAGTATAAATTTATTGCGAGTTTGCCTTCGTGAAAATTTCAAATGCGATCCACTTTTATGTTTAGTTAAGTTGAATCCGTTTAAGTTCTGTTGCGCATATTGAATTGATTCGGAAAGTATGCGTGGAATTTGAATTAGATAAAAATGTTTTAAGTTTAAGCAATTTAATTGGGGTTAGTGACATGTTTATGGTATGCTAATTCACTCGGATAACATAAACCCGGCCATTACACGGATCAGTTCTCTGCTCATCAGCAAATTTTCATGGTACCTATTCGTTCCATAGGCGGCAAACCTTTTTTCACTCCATGTAAACACGTCAGTGACTTTTGTAAATTAAATTTTTTTTAAATTGGTATTTAGAAGATTGAAACAAGACAAGTAATAAACACAATTTTCATTTTCCCCCCTTTTAAAATGCTTTTTCTTTAATTACAAATCTTTATTTTAAAATGGCCGAGGTTCTCAAAGCCTGCTTCATGAAGACTACACAAGAAGTATAAGCTCCGTTATGTCAATTTTAGTATGATTAATGAGGGCGCCACAGTCACATGTACCATAAAAAACATGCCCGATTGTATTCAACCGGTTGACAAAATCCTCTGTTGAAAAGTTCGTTAGTCATTTGATGCCTAATTTGAAAATCCAGCTTTTCAATTCGATTAAATCAGTGCGATTATTCTCACTTAATGAATTTTAGGATTTCCAATGAATTTTCATTAATTTCCAATGATTTTTTTGCATTGCTCCATTTCGACTAACTTAATTTTGAACAAATCGTCGAAATGGGTAGAATTCAGCTAACTTCATGTGGGGCACGTCGGCTTTAGGCGACATCTGTGGCCAAAAATGAACTTCGTTTTGTTTCTGCTACCTATCCATTTCCGATTATTTTCCCAATAAGAGTTTATAGTCCTTGTATAGTCTATATGGCATGTTTGAACCACTTATGGGGGACTTATGGGGGAAAGAGCAAGAAATAAAAAATTCACTATACCCATGTATTTTTTTGAAATATTCTAACAAGGGAAAATCAGGTATGGCAACTTTCACTCTCGGAAATTCTTTTAAATAAGATGCATTTGGCCTTAAATTATCTTCCTCGATAACTATTTAGTGCCTACTGTGCCATTACGCGTTAAATATCACTAACCAATTAAATTTGTGGAATCCTTACTAATATTATAAATGCGAAAGTAACTCTGTCTGTCTGTCTGTCTGTTACGCTTTCACGCCTAAACCACTGGACCGATTTTGATGAAATTTGCTACAGACATAGCTTAGACCTTGGAGACGGACATAGGTTACTTTTTTTTGGAGAAAAAAAGGGTTGAAGGGGGTGAAACGGGGTTCAATAAGTTGTAAGGGGATTTTTTTCTTTACTTTTTTTTCTATTGTATAAAAAGTAACTGACTGACAGACAACGCACAACCTAAACCGCTAGAGCTAAAGGGCTGAAATTTTGACAGTGCATCCCTAGCAATTTTTCGAAATTCATCCCCTAAGGGGGTGAAATGGAGTCAACTCAAAACCGCTGGAGCTATAAGGCTGAAATTTTGACAGTGCATCCCTATTTTGACGTGGACATCCACTAAGAAGCGATTTTTCGAAATTCATCCCCTAAGGGGGTGAAATGAGGTTTACCCAAACCGCTGGAGCTACAGGGCTGAAATTTTGACAGTGCATCCCTTTAATGACGTGGACATCCACTAAGAAGCGACTTTTCGAAATTCATCCCCTATGGGGGTGAAATGGGGTCAACCCAAAACCGCTAGAGCTATAAGGCTGAAATTTTGACAGTGCATCCCTATAATGACGTGGACATCCACTAAGAAGCGACTTTTCGAAATTCATCCCCTATGGGGGTGAAATGGGGTCAACCCAAAACCGCTAGAGCTATAAGGCTGAAATTTTGACAGTGCATCCCTATAATGACGTGGACATCCACTAAGAAGCGATTTTTCGAAATTCATCCCCTAAGGGGGTGAAATGGGGTTTACCCAAACCGCTGGAGCTATAGGGCTAAAATTTCGACAGTGCATCCCTATAATGATGTGAACATCCACTAAGAGGCGATTACTCGAAATTCATCCTCTACGGGGGTGAAATGGGGTTAACCCAAACCTCTGAAGCTGAACGGCTGAAATTTTGACAGTGCATTCATATAATCACGTAGAAATGAATGACTCGAAATTCACTTTTTTTAATACATATTCATTTGTGATTGCTTCATAATTTCTTGCACCCACGTAAATAGGCGAACAAACTTAACGAACGTTCGTCAAACCCTAAAATGTCACTTCTCTTGATGACATATACATGCCAATCTCTGCTTCAAAACTTGCAGATTTGTTGAGCAGAGGTGATATACGCAGCAATTTGTTTACCATATTTATTAAAAAAAATGCACTATAATAAACCTTTTTTAGGGATAATAACAGCTGACTTTTTTGTTTGTTTTTTTTTTTTTTTAAGGAAAACATTGCACTTAATAAACATTTTTTATTTAAAGGCGTTGCAAGGCACGCGGGTTTTATGCTATGTAGTAGTAAATAAAATAAACTACCTTACCTTAGCCGTGTTTTTTTAATGAACTATTAGTTCTTTCATCGAGTTCATTAAAAAAACGACAAGGGAAATTTCATGTAGCGCCTACTGCGATGCTTAAAATTTTCAAAATTAAACGGAAGTTAAGTGTTTTTTTTTGCATTGTTACACGAAATCCTCGCTAGAAAATAATAAAGATATAGAATAATATAGAATCATACGTCTACTGAACAGGTCGATTGAAACAAATTACATGCTACGACCCGGAAAAAGACGCATAGAAATTACATTTGAGATTTGCTTAAGATGATATTGATAGAAATTGTGATTTTTGCCTTTGTAGCCAACCATTTTTTGTCAATGAAGTTCAACATACTAGAAGAGAGAACAATTGCAAAGAGTCAAAAAACGCTGTCACAGGTAGTTCATAGTTTATTATTGTCAAAATTGTCAATGTTTTGTAAAAATCGAACAATTTTGAAAACATTTTTGTCGAAGAATTGTCTAGTAAACAAAACATTGCCCCATCTCGAGCGGGTAAATCAAAACAAACAAAAATTTTAAAAACAAAACAGTGTTTTAAAACTGCCTGTTTGATGGAAACCCGGCATTATCGTCGCTTATAAAGGCTTGAAAGTCTGATAATGCGGCTAACTTTATTTCCATGCTAGTTAATATTCGGAAGGGCGTACTTCTTGTTGAGGTATTATTTATCATTGGTTGATCAATGTGCTGGTAACACGCGTTTGGCTATGCGATTGATAATTTGGTTAGAGACGGTGTTAGGATACGATTTATTCTTTCTACCTTCACCTTCCACGCCAGCACTGATAAACGAATGTGGTATGCCTTCCAATATGCGCCATTTTGAAACATTTTGGCTGTAAAAGCGATATTATACGCCTTGGGTTACCAAAAATTGATGTCAGCTTAATCAATCAGTCGACAACCTCCACGCTTGAAGTGGGGTACGACCAACATTTTTTAAAAAATGAAGGAAATGTAATACTGTGGTTGTGTCATTTCTTGGTCTCAAGAGAACGATCCTTTTATCAATGGCTGTTGGCTTCCTGTTTCCCAGGCTTGCCTTGTGATATTATGCATTCTATGCGTTTTTGACCAACTCTAATACCTTAATCTTCACTTCACTTTCACAAAAATAGCGGACTAAGACTTACCGGCCTGTTATCAGGATGGATGACCCAAGAGAGCTTATGGTATCAGAAATTCCGGGAAATATAACAGTAGGCAAGAGGACAACAGAGACTTAACAAAGTTACAGAAATGTCCTAGACGAAGCCAAGGCTAGATTTGGTGACGAACAACTTTCTCATTTACATCATTGCAAAAAAACTATTTTTTTTTAACGAAAATAGCAAACAGACACTTTTTTGATGCTTCAGCACTTTTTGTATTTCAAGTCGGATGACGTCACTTCAATGAGATAAAATGTAGTTAACAATGTCCTCTACATTTTTTGTTAAATAAACTTTTCACCAAAACCCATAGATTCTAAGAAAAACGCATTTCAAAATTTGGACCCTTTTTTTGGATTTTCTCAAAAACAGAGGGAGGGGGGACTTCGGAAATTTGACATTAACTTCATTACATGCCCCCGTAACGATTCATCAAGTCAAATTTCGGTATGTCATTTTTCGGAGGCTCACTTACAGATTGACTGTACTATTAGCCGCTAGGGCGTTTTGATATTTATTTGGTAGAAGATTACATATAACCTGAAACCCTAGTAGGTGCTGTCTTGAATAAGGCACCAATCTACGCAGAATACTCCCACCTGTCAAAAACTGTAAAAATCAAGGTTTCAACAATTCCAGATTTCCTGTTTTTTTTTTTTTTGACTAAAATTTCAACTTCAACCACCATTTTTTCTAAAAAATACGTAATTTTTTTTTTTATCTTTTTTTTTACAAAATTGGAAAGCTTGGACAATATCCTATGGATAATATGCAACAACTTTTATGCTACGGCCATTACTTAGCAATTTTAAAACACAAACTTTTCGACAAAACTCAATTATTACTTTTGTCCTCTCCTCTGAAGGTCTTTACTCCCGCTAGACATGGCGTGTATTTTCTAATGAAGATGGGCGCAGTTTTTTTAGTAGCCCACGGGCGCCGAATATATTAGGACGGTCATGGTGAAAATCAGTCTTTTCGTCAATATAAATCAGTCCATCGTCCAACGCACACACATAAATTCATCGATGTTTAATCTTTAATCACACCTTTTCCGAAAGTAGCTAACTGTCTGAAGCTAACTTAGCTGTGACCATTATGGCTAGCAATGAAAGAAGTCTAGAGGCGTTTAAAGAATTGGCAAAGTAGTGCAACTGGAAAAGAGCGGCTGAACGGTCTTGCTCTCTTGAAGTAATCAACAAATTTGCTAAAAAGTGTAGAAACATAGAACAAGCAAGCATACAAGCATTGCTCTGGAACCATTGATCATATATGTCAATAGTTAATAAACTGAATTTTTCTAAAACATTTCTTCTGGTCTTATTCCTATTAAAACGTAAGTAAAAGTTATGTTTAAAGTTCAGGACTCGACTTAGCCCCCCCCCCCTCCCCCTGAAAATATTTCTTGTTATGCCATTGTCCGGAGGTACTAAAACTGTTTTTTAAGGCTATTGCATTCAACCTTTGGTTCATAGACATAGGAGGCACAAAAAGAACCATCACTGTGATGACGAGGTTAGACGAGCCGTCTTACAAATAAATGAGTTGTGTTCAAGGCGGAGTGAATGCGGGGTTTGTAAATTCATTGCTGCCTGTGCTGCGGCTGAATTCTTAAAAAAAACGTAGATTAAGATTGAGATTTTTTGGCGATTTGTGGCCATTCCCTCGCAAATCCTTGTCTAATATTACCCATAGGATGTTTAGAGATCATTCATCAAGATTCACACGGTCCACTGATATAGAAGTAATGTTGGTGTAGACTATATTAGAAAGAATACATTGCTTCGTTTTGAAGGAACTGAATTCGACATGACTCCTGACGTCCCAGTCAAAAATGAGCTCGATGCTCCTGCTATAATGACTGGGAATAACCTCATGTCAAAAATACAAAATCTGAGAAGGGTTTTCCTTATATGGTCGAAGACGTAAGAGTTATGCAGTGTTCTGAGTGATAATATAAGAATACTCTAAAGGAGTTGTAGATTACATCCAGGCTGATTAAAATCACATTTTGACGAATACCTTGAAATGCATAATCTACTTTCAATTTTTCATTTAAAAAAAACCTAAAAAATTTCAATATCGCATCAACATCAACACTCTTCTCTATTGTTACCCTTGAAGCAATCAATGTAATGATTGTGGTCAATTTTCTAGCTCATTGAGTCTGGTTCAATATATGTGGTATGTATGTTTCTATCCAATTGACCTTTGCTTTACACTCGGCTCAATCCAGTCAATCTCAATAAATTAAAGTTGTTGTTAATAGTTGTTTCTCTCCAGGAAATTTATTTGTTTTTAACATTTTAAAGACAACATTTTTTATAATTATACACACATATATCCTAGAAAATTTTATGCTCTGTCAGAATGAATTAAAATCGTGACAAATTTCTTAATCTATAATAATAAAAGAAAGTGTGTGTCAGTCTGTGTGTGTGTCTGCTTGTGCGTACCGTCACGCATTGGGGCCGAACTAGAAGAGATAGATATCTGATTTTTTGTTGTTGTAGATGCATAGATACCCCAACAGGTGGAAGAAAGTTTCCGTTTTTCGATATTTTAATTAGTTTTGAAGTGAAACTTCCTTGCTCTCGTTCTGAGGATTTTGAATTAATTCGCTCAAGTACGAGTGAATTCAGAAAACTGAAACGCAAACAAGGACAGGTGTACGAAACGGAAGTTGCCTTCTCACTCATTTACATAATCGGAAATTTAGTGATGACACACACCGCACCAGCAGGATAATATCTACAATTTATTTAAATTGGTCATAGATGGCTCAGGCATCGGTAAAGTAAAATGGGGAGTCGGTTATTAAAAAAATGAGATTGTGTATTAATTATTAAATATAAAATTTTTGTAAAAGCAGCGAAATATTTTTGATTTTTGAATTGATTCGAGCCAGTACGAGTGAATTCAGAAAACTGAAACGAAAACAAAGACAGTTGTACGAAACGGAAGTTGCCTTCTCACTCATTTACATTACATTACATTAAGTGATGCCATATAAACAAATTCTACCAAACCAGCAGGAAAATATTTACAATTTATTTAAATTTGTACATAGATGGCGCAGGCATCGGTAAAGTAAATCTGAGGAGTCGGTTATTTAAAAAATTAAGATTGTGTATGAACTATTAAAGATAAAGTTTTAGTAAAGCCAGTTAAATGTTTTTAATTTTTGTCAATTAATACTAAAAGTGTTTTTGGTAATATATATTTGAGTACATATGTAATAACTTGAGTATTGTCATCTCGTGGGCTCACAATTACATTAGGGAATAATAATTTCGAGCTGTCATATCGACAGCTAGTTAGCTACAAAGTGTTACAATTAAAGTGTGACATTAGAGATCATTTTTGAAAAATATTTTTAAAGTAAATTTTGAATATCACATTTAACTTGTAATTTAAGGTGATCCGCTGTCACATTTAGTGGTTTTCTTTGGCTTACAAACAGGATTGTTTTCTATTTAGACAAGTGATATTTGCTCAGTGATAATGGATCGCAAAATTCCTTACATCTATGTATTATCTCCGGTTATCATATGATAAATTTTTAATTGTATTAAAACAATGTATATTGCCAGAATTGAGATTATGGCCGTGTTCCATAATAACAACCAGCATACTAACCACTGAAAAAGGGTAAATTTAAGTTGTTACGCTGCGAATAACAGCAGTGTACATGAAAGTGTTACAACTTGAAACTAGCTGAAGTTCCATTGGGCGATACGCATAAAACTTCAGCCAGAAATTCAAGCTTTAGCTACTTAAAAATAGATGGCTTTTTGCTTTTTATACACTGTACTGCACTGTACTGTACTATTCATTATATTATGATCTATCAATTGAGTTAAAATATTATGGTTTCATTCATATTTTAGATTATAATGCAAGACACGAGCAAATGAAGAAAAAAAATACAATAATGAAGAACATACAGACATAAGTATGTACGCGATGTTTCGCTTCTGCCTTGTGTTCTTTAATACACAATAATATTTTTTTTTTTTTTTTAATTAATAAATTAGTACGATAGTATTTTTGCCTATATGCATAGTTCGCGTGACAATGCAATATGACATTTTTGTATAAAGATCAAGATGGCGGCTGAATTTCGCAATTGCGTTTCCTAATCCCTGACATGGGCGTCATATTAAAGGGTGTTACGAGTAGAATACAATTAGCTGTTAGCAAACGATGGCGAAAGACATAACAGAATATAAAGTAACTTGCAACTTGAAATTTTGCACATTTGCATAGTTTGCGTGACAATGCAATCGGATCATTTTTAAAAAAAAAAAAATGTCGGTTCCAAGATGGCGGCCGTATTTTGCAATTATGTTTCCCGATCCCCGACATGGGTATTAAATGATCGGGTATGAGAAATAGATTACAATTAGCTGTGTGGCGTCATTCCAAATTCAAAACGGCGGCCAACACAAAACAGGCCATAACCTTTTTCTTTACATGCCACTCGGTATGGGTATCAAATGAAAGTGTATGACGAGTATAGTACAGTAAGCTGTGTGGCGTCATTTTAAATCAAATATGGCGGTCACCACAAAATGGCGGAAGTGACAATAGACTAAAAATACGCTTTTATTTTAAAATTAACGAAAAGTAAAAAAGTAGTAGAGCTATGTCACTCCGGGGCCACCTAGGAGGTGGCTTCGTAGTGACATAGGATTTGGGGGGGTCTGAAAGCTCTTCATGTACGTGTACGAGGTGTTTTAGGTTTGTGTCTTGGATAAGGTGGCTTAGAGTTGGTGTGTGGAGATGGGTGAAAGCTCTTTATGTGCGTGTACGAGGTGTTTTAGGTTTGTGTCTTGGATGAGGTGGCTTGAAAGCTCTTGATGTGGGTGTATGAGGTATTTTTTGGTGTGAGTCCTGGATAAGGTGGTTTACAGTTGGTGGTTGGAGATGGGTGAAAGTTCTGGTCTTGGATGTGGTGTAGAACCGGCATGGGATTTGGGGTGTGACTGAAAGCTCTGGATGTAAGTTTGTGTCTTGGATGGGGTGGCCCAGAGCAGGCATGGGATTTGAAGGTGGTGCAGAACGGGCATGGAATTTGACCCAGAGCAGGAATTGAAGGTGGCGCAGAAATGTCTTGGGATATGGCCCAGAGCTGGCATGGGATTTGGGGATGTGACTTAAGGCTCTGGATGTATGTTTGCGTGACCCAGAACCGGCATGGGGTGGAAAGTTGGTGCGAGATGTGAGCGCCAGCTGTGAGAAGCTAGTTGAACTAAGAATTAAAGAAGCTCTTGAGGGATCTTTTGTAATGATCTTTGATTCAATTATTATGTATATAAATCCTTGAAGGGGGAATGTTAGGTTAGTTTTCTTCCGGTTGCGGTGATGAACAGTTATAAGGATTCAACCAGATTGCTTCAGGAAAAGTGTGATAAAGGAAGCAAAGTAAAAGAATTAAAATATCAGCTGAATTCTCTATCAATTAAATCAAAGCAATCATCATCATCATCTGAGAGTAAAGATACTTCTTCATCCATAAGATATCAGCAGATAAAGGATAGGTAAATATGAGCATCCCAAAATTTCTCGAAGAATACTCTAGTATTCTGCTGGAGGAGCATAAGGAAAAAATAGAGAAACTCTACAGATATGTCCAAGAATATGAAAATGCTGGAAAAGTTTATTCTATACATGGAGCACATTACAAGAACTGCCCATGGTCGAACGATAAAACAACTTGTGGGCCAGATACGTGTGGATGCTGTTTTGTGGAGCGGTATAAACAGGCGGCTCAACGCCTAATAAATTTTTATGTGCAGATCACCAAAAGCAGCTGTAGAGAATGCAGAAAAGAGTTCGATTTACACTAACACCAGATGTACACATCATGCATGTATGGGATTTCGCTTATAGAGCCAGCCGCCTGGGGCAATGGCACATATGTGCCCTTGATAGATGCAGATTTCAACAGAGAATCATCAATACAAGTAAAATCCTAGAGCCCATATTAAACCAACATCATCGTGAAAAAATATATAGCATAAGATTTGAAAATAAAACAAATTTGTTATAAAAAAAAAATGTCTTTTTATTTAATTTATAATACATCATTAGCATTTATCCAAGAATTATGTTCTCGTGAGAACCCCAACCATTTAACATAAACTTTATCACCGCTCTTTTTCAATATTTTTTCAACTAGGTAGAGATCTGAGTGTTTAACTTTCTGCAATTCCTTTTCATAGAATCCACCTTTAATGGGGTTGCCCTGGTAGTCCTCAAGTTGATATGTCGGTGGATTAGTCAGTTGAACCTTGGAGATTTTAAAGATTTCAGTTGTCCAGTTTGGTGTGTAGCCTTTTTCAAATAGATGTTTATATTTGCTTATGCGGACGCGGTCTCCTATTTTATATGCAGGTGAAGGGGCAATTTTGATGTGATTATAGGCTGTAGCAAGAAGTAGCTTTTCATTTGTCCTATTAACATCACAGGGGCGCATTTTAATTGTTCGATGTTTTTTTGTATTGTATTGTGATAGCAGTTTTTTCATCATAGAAATCCATTTGTAGGATCCATTCATGCTAAATTCCTTCCACATCATGCTCTTTAAAGTTCGGTTGAATCTTTCCACTATTGATGCCTTAAGCGATGTATATGTTGAGTAGTGGTTGATTTTATATTTGCTCATTAGCTTTTGAAAGTGAGAGTTGTAGAATTCCTTACCATCATCCGTTTGCAAATTGTTAGGTGTGCGCCCATCTTTAAATATTGATTGCATCGCTTCTGTGACTTCTGAACCGGTTTTTCTTTTAATTGGCATAGCCCAGGCATATTTAGAAAATGCATCAATTACAGTCAGTAAGTAGCGGAATCCTTTGTTTACATGTTTATATGCATCCATTTCCACCAAGTCAGCCTGCCACAAATCATCCAGACCTTTAATAATAACTCTCCGCCTAGAAAAATTTCGACGAGCAGGTTTGTGAAGCTCATTTACTACTTGCTTCTTACTCAGAGATGCCATTTTCAGCCTTCTTATTAATTATGTGTGAGAATATATAATTTTCGATCTTCGCAATTTCGCGATAAATGAACATCGTTAGATTCTCTACTGCTTTGTCAATGCTTTCCCGTATTTCTTCGTCGACATAGTTTTTGGTTGCAGCGTCAGCATTTTCTTTTGGATCACCTAGGTTTTTGATTCTTTTCAAGGTAAGATCATAGTCACCATCTGATGTTAAATTGAAACCGTTTCCTTTTGGTCCAGCAGGACCGTCTTTTCCAGGAATTCCAGGTGGACCGCGATCACCCACTGCTCTAAATTTTTGCCGTTTGAAAGATCGGCCAAACTTGTCAACGCTCATTTCCGAAATGTTAATAGTTCTATGTGGGCGGGAATATTTATACTATAATGTCAGCTTCCCGCAACTCCTCAATGATTGACACTATTTCATTACTATGGCTATTATTTCCAGCTTGCTGCGATGCTATCAATATTCGGAGCCTATCAACTAGCTCATTGGGGTCATCCCAATATATGTAATCGATATTTTTCTTTGGAATTTGCATTATTCCCGTTCCAGTATGAGGAGTGTGAATCAACTTTTTTATTATGTTTCTATATTTGAAGCTATTTGTTCCTTTTATTTGCTGGTTTTCCTTAAAATCACGTCTGTGGGTGCATGTATCATTTACAATTTTTTGATAATTGGACAAGTCTTCTTTTGAGTAGCCTCGAGGCTTTTTCATAAAAATTAATTCAGCTAGACCTTCAGTTATCTTGTACCGCTTGCCATCTATAAGAAAGTATTCTTTATCAACTTTTAATCTCGAATTACCAATATTCCACATATCGTTCTTATAGTACGCTCCATACGTTTTATCAATTCTCGTGCTATCATTTTCCAGTAGTTGTTTATATTTGTTTAGTATCTGGTCTGCAGACTCTAATTTTGGTTCTTTTGTAGGTGTGACAAACTGATCATCATCATCATCATCCTCAGAATAACTCGGTGGCTCTAGCTTTAAGTATTTACGTGGTGGTGGTGGTGGTGTGTATGCTTCTTCATTGCACTCTTGCTTAATTTCATCTTCTTCTTCTTTTGGTTCAAGTTTCACTGATGCTGCTGTTGTTGTGAGCTTTTTCAGCGTGTTGGTTATAGGTTTAAATGTTTCCTCTAATTGAGCTTCAGATTCAATTTTACCAGTCTTGAGAGCTTTATATTTTCTTCGTATAGCCTCACGAGTCTTTATAATATCCTTCATCAATTTTTCATTCATGTTGCTACACAGGTGGTTACAGCTACAATGATATACAGCTATGCTAATAAGCATTTATATAGATCCAGACGTACCAGGCAGGTCAACCAGATAGATCAGCCAGACACACCAGCCAGACAGACCAGCCAACCAGCCAGACAGACCAGCCAGACAGACCAGCCAACCAGCCAGACAGACCGGCCAACCGGCCAGACAGACCAACCAACCAGCCTGACAGACCAGCCAGACAGACCAGCCAACCAGCCAGACAGACCAGCCAACCAGCCAGACAGACCAGCCAGACAGACCAGCCAACCAGCCAGACAGACCAGCCAACCAGCCAGACAGACCAGCCAACCAGCCAGACAGACCAGCCAGACAGACCAGCCAACCAGCCAGACAGACCAGCCAACCAGCCAGACAGACCAGCCAGACAGACCAGCCAACCAGCCAGACAGACCAGCCAACCAGCCAGACAGACCAGCTAACCAGCCAGACAGACCAGCCAACCAGCCAGACAGACCAGCCAGACAGACCAGCCAACCAGCCAGACAGACCAGCCAACCAACCAGTCAGACCAGCCAGACAGACCAGCCAACCAGCCAGACAGACCAGCCAACCAGCCAGACAGACCAGCCAGACAGACCAGCCAACCAGCCAGACAGACCAGCCAACCAGCCAGACAGACCAGCCAACCAGCCAGACAGACCAGCCAACCAGCCAGACAGACCAGCCAACCAGCCAGACAGACCAGCCAGACAGACCAGCCAACCAGCCAGACAGACCAGCCAACCAGCCAGACAGACCAGCCAACCAGCCAGACAGACCAGCCAGACAGACCAGCCAACCAGCCAGACAGACCAGCCAACCAGCCAGACAGACCAGCCAGACAGACCAGCCAACCAGCCAGACAGACCAGCCAACCAGCCAGACAGACCAGCTAACCAGCCAGACAGACCAGCCAACCAGCCAGACAGACCAGCCAGACAGACCAGCCAACCAGCCAGACAGACCAGCCAACCAGCCAGACAGACCAGCCAGACAGACCAGCCAACCAGCCAGACAGACCAGCCAACCAGCCAGACAGACCAGCCAGACAGACCAGCCAACCAGCCAGACAGACCAGCCAACCAGCCAGACAGACCAGCCAGCCAGCCAGACAGACCAGCCAGACAGACCAGCCAACCAGCCAGACAGACCAGCCAGCCAGCCAGACAGACCAGCCAACCAGCCAGACAGACCAGCCAGACAGACCAGCCAACCAGCCAGACAGACCAGCCAACCAGCCAGACAGACCAGCTAACCAGCCAGACAGACCAGCCAACCAGCCAGACAGACCAGCCAGACAGACCAGCCAACCAGCCAGACAGACCAGCCAACCAGCCAGACAGACCAGCCAGACAGACCAGCCAACCAGCCAGACAGACCAGCCAACCAGCCAGACAGACCAGCCAGACAGACCAGTCAACCAGCCAGACAGACCAGCCAACCAGCCAGACAGACCAGCTAACCAGCCAGACAGACCAGCCAACCAGCCAGACAGACCAGCCAGACAGACCAGCCAACCAGCCAGACAGACCAGCCAACCAGCCAGACAGACCAGCCAGACAGACCAGCCAACCAGCCAGACAGACCAGCCAACCAGCCAGACAGACCAGCCAGACAGACCAGCCAGGCGGAGCTGAAAGACCTGGTCAGCTGATTAGGTGGGCTCCTTCATAGGCTCATGAATACATCAAAGCCTTTTCGATATCGACCTTTGCCCATGGGGCTGTCCTTATCAATTACTAAGAATCCATATTTGTCTTTCCAACAGTTTGCACACGCTTTTCTGAACTTTGCGAATTCCATATCACTATTCACATGATCATTGTATACATGCTTCAGGTTCAAATCATCTTGTTTGAATATGATCAGAAAGTTTGCATTATCTCGGATTAGATGCTTTGGTATATGAGTATAAGTTTGACAGAGGTAAAAGCTGTCAATGTCGTTATGCCTCCCCATACAAAAGTAGGCTCTAATATTATTTTGTTTATCGCAGGCTACATCATCAAAGATGAAAATTGAGTTTGGCTTTGCTTCCTCCGGTGGTATAACATCGTGGTTGTTAGAAAACGTATAATAGCCCAAACCTGATATGTGAGCTACAACTTCTCCTAAATACTCGTATTTCGGCTGACTTAGCGACTTTGAGTAAATGTATATATTCTCGAATCTCAGACCGTTAGGATGCTCCAGTAGACTTAGCATAACATTTGTCTTGCCACAATTCGACGGTCCAACAATAATACCTCTTATACTGTTTGGTAGCAGCACCCCATGCTTCTTTGATGTACTTGTAATTTCCACATCAGTATTTCTAACTGGTAGACACGCTTGTTGCTTGATAAACTTCATGTTGCACACTAACCCAATCCCTATAAATACCCGTACTTTTATAGGTTTTAATCAGTCTTACAGTAAACCTATAAAATGATTGACCATAGTAAGAAACGCACCATTCATCGAAGAGCTGTCAAGGGGGAGGACTGTTAAACACTGTTATAAATAAGTTACCGCTTGAGCTTCATCTACCGGGATATCAATACTGTGGTCCAGGAACAAAGTTAGCTAAAAGACTAGCCCGCGGTGATCCTGGCATCAACCCACTAGACGCAGCCTGCAAACAGCATGATATTGCATATCGAGATCATAAGGACTTAAGCGACCGACATATAGCTGACCGTATTTTAGAAGAAAAAGCCTGGCAACGAGTAACATCTAAAGACGCTAGCTTTGCAGAACGTGCTAACGCGCTATTAGTAACAAACGCCATGAAAGCTAAAATTAAAGTTGGAATGGGTGTCAAAGCAAAAATTACCTGCTCGAAGAAGAAGAAGAATACGTTACGTCCATCATTCCGCGAAGCTGTACGTAATGCTAGAAAAGTGTTAAAGCTGAAAAAGCCGAAAGACCTGTTGGAAGCTACTACAATTGCCCTAAGTGCGGCAAAGAATGTTATCAAGGGGAAGAAAAAATCTTACACTACGCCTAGAGTGATACCAGTACCTAAAGTAGGAGGAGTTTTACCGTTCCTCATTCCACTTTTTGCAGGTCTTTCAGCCGTTGGAGCGCTATCTGGAGGTGCAGCAGGTATAGCTAAAGCTGTAAACGCCGCAAGTGTCGCACGTCGGGAGCTGCAGGAAGCGAAACGTCATAATGAGACAATGGAAGCTATAGCGCTAGGAAAACCTGGACAAGGATTATTTCTAAAGCCATATAGGAAAGGACTGGGACTTTTTCTCAACACCCAACCAAAAAACTAATAAAGTCGCTACCCAAAAGAGCACTCAATGAAAATGATCTGCGTAAATATGCACAGCATATAGCCCACTTTAGAGGAGTATTTATGCGCGATCAATTACCTAAAAAACCATGGAGAAATGAGAGCGGAATTATAAATCTAGATGTTTCATCTGGACCTGGAACGCATTGGGTAGCGTATAAGAAGAATGGAGATATCATAAATTACTTTGATAGTTTTGGAAATCTGCAGCCACCTCGGGAAGTTGTAAATTATTTGGGAGATGCAGTCACATACAACTATACAGCTCATCAAAATTTCAACTCAGTGATTTGCGGAGACTTATGCTTAGAATTCTTACATAATGTATAAATAAAGGCCTTCAAGTGCAAACATAGACATTTCATAACAAGTAGCCATGTCGATAACACTCTCTCTTACTGGCAATGCATCGGTTCTCACCGCTGAATACTTTCCCCCATTGGAATTAGCTGGAGACTACGTTTGCGGATTAATTGACTTTCAAACATACAATTCTATACCGAATATTGATGACAGCAACAACTTAATGCATGTGGGAGATGCGTGTATCGAAATACCTGTGGGATCATACGAGATTGATGACATAGCAGCTTCAGTACAGCAAAGCTTAAATAAGAGCAGCAGCAGCAGCAAGGCAACAGTCTTAATAAGGGCAAACAATAATACCTTGAAGAGTGAAATAAAAGCTACTGAAGTTATACATTTTGATAAAGAGCGATCTATCGCGCCGCTGTTGGGATTTGGGAAACGTGTACTGGAAGCAAATATATTACATACATCAGATCTACCCGTCAATATTATAAAAGTTAATACTATAAGGGTTGAATGTAACATCATATCAGGCTCATATATCAACAATAAACAGGTGCATATGCTGCATGAATTTGCCCCAACCGTGGGGCCAGGCTATAAAATAGTAGAGGTTCCAGCGAATGTGATCTATTTACCGGTGAACGTCAAACGTGTTAGTTCGCTCACACTAAAGTTAGTTGATCAGGACGGAGATTTAATAAATTTTCGAGGTGAAACGATAACTATCAGACTACATTTAAAGCCACAGAATGATAGTCTACGGCAGCAACAGCAGCAATAAGCATATAAACAGGATGAACTTCACGGAAAACATTAGTCAACCGACAACCTTGAAGCGAACAAGACGTCAACTGAGAGCTGATAATATACAATTTCTAAAATCAATAGGACTAAATTTGAAGCAATGAACAACATCTTGGATATTACTGAAGGCACGAGCCATGACAATAGCATAACAAAAATTGACTACCACACTTACTCATCGTTCACCTCTTCATTTAAAAACAGTGATGAAACCCGCATTTCGGTGCAAAACCAAGACCTGTATATCCTCCCAGCTGAAAGTTTCATATACATTGAGGGAACAGTAACTAAACCTGACGGAACAATATCCAGCACTGCAGGGCTAGTAAATAATGCTATAGCGTTTCTCTTTGAGGAAATTCGCTATGAAATCAATGGTGTAGAAATTGATAGAACTCGAAATCTTGGAATAGCAACAACACTAAAAAATTACATATCATTAAACCCAAATGAGAGTCGCATGTTATACAACGCTAGTTGGTCGCCAGATAAATCAATTACATCCCCCCACGGATTCTTCAATTTCTGCATCCCTCTAAAAACATTGCTGGGCTTTGCTGAAGATTACAATAAAATTATTGCCAACGCTAAACATGAACTCATATTAATACGAAGCAGGATGGATGAAGATGCGGTCATATCACCGACAGATGATGTAAACATCTCAATCTCGAAACTTCAGTGGCGCATTCCCCATGTTAATGTGGCCGATCATGAGAAAATTGCTTTATATAAAATCATTGAAAGCGGTCGTGAAATACAAATGCCATTTAGGAGCTGGGACATATACGAGTACCCCACGCTACCAGCAACGACTCATCACACGTGGTCTGTCAAAACGTCATCGCAGATGGAAAAGCCCCGATATGTCATACTAGCTCTCCAAACAAATCGTAAAAATGATAAAACAAAGGATGTCAGTAAGTTTGACCACTGCAAGCTGACAGATGTTAAAGTGCACTTGAATTCGGAATCATACCCATATGATGACCTGAACTTGAAATTTGATGCTCATAAATACGCTCTCCTATATGATATGTATATAAAATTCCAAACTTCATACTATGGACGCCAGTTGCAGCCACTACTCTCAAGGGAAGAGTTTATGCGTGATGCTCCGATCGTAGTCATTGATTGCTCTCGGCAAAACGAAACCATTAAAACAGGTCCTGTGGATATAAGGTTGGAATTCAAAACATCGGAAAACGTTCCCACTAACACAACAGCATACTGTTTATTGCTACATGACCGAATAGTGGAATATACACCTCTAACCAACGAAGTCAGGAAAATTGCTTGAAATGGATGCCATTATCATCGACATTCAAGGATTCAAATTACAAAACAACCAGTTTATTTTCAAAGAATTGGCCCTTTTAAATTGTGAAAATCAAATGCAGCACTACATATTCCAACCACCATTTGCACATAAACAACTAACTCGATCTGAAAAGAAACAAGTTGAGTGGCTCAGACGCAATCATCATGGATTCAGATGGGGTGATGGATACATTCCCTACCGCACACTATATTCAGTTGGAGATCTGCTGCATGATAAAATAATCTATGTTAAAGGAGCTAAAAAGAAACAATGGATTCAGGAATTATTTGGAGAGGAGCTAACCATATATGATGTAGAAGAGGAGGGATGCCCCAAACTATCAACAACAACAACAACAACAAATGGCTTCTTATCCTGCATAATACACGAAGGCCGATGTGCTCTGAAAAATGTTTTTGTAATAAGGGAATTTTTAAATAAAACAAATTTTTTATAAAAAGTTATAATTATTCTTTTATTCATACTATTTACATATTGCACTTGTGTGAATTTTATTCTACATCCATGTCTTCTTGCTGCTGCTGCTGCTGCTGCACTGAAAAATGTCCCCATGGTAGAGTGTCGATCCCGTTGTCCATAATGCAGCGTTTATCATCCTGTGGGTTTAAAGCGATCTTTGCTTGGTTTAAAGTGTACACTTTATGACTATATGAACGAATGCTTTTTTGCTCAGCTATCTTGCTTTTTGAATTTTGCAAACATTCAATATAGTCGCTAATCTGCAAAGTTTTCGTCACAACGTTCTTCTTTACCCCTTTTGCTTTCTTCACTTCATCAACACCATCTATTTCAAGGGAGTACATTTTAGACCTTAAGCCTACAAACAATGTCATTATTCGGCCATTTAATTCATCTTTCATCAATCCAGGAACTTTTTTATTTGCTTGCGGCATATTAAACTGGTTGGTCATAGGATAATCACTAGTATCAAATTTATCTATGTTTTTCTTCATAATATTGTATATGTCAACATTTTTTATTTCATATACTAATGAATCCGTATCCATGTACATTATTTTGCATTTATCAGCATCCAACTCTTTTAGCATAAAGTCATAATGGAATTCGTACAGTGCTATTTTAGAAATATCGAGAATCGCCATACCAATGTATAATGGTTTATCGAATTTAACTACCAGCTTTCGTAATTCAACTGCTACTAAATTTTCATTGAAAATTGCGCGACTATGGAAATTCGGTGCTGCAATGAGGTTTCTAGCGCCATATCGCCCCTCCCACTTTGTACATAGTTTTATGTTTGAATATTTTCGCACATTTTCCATAGTTTTTCCGAAAACAGCATTAATTATTTTCTTATATTGGTTCTTCTCGTAGGCATTTTTGGCTTGTTTCCTTTTATCTGTATTTAAGTCCACATATGGTTTAAGCCATGGTGATTGATCGAACTGCAGAATGCGGTGAATTTTCTTGAGTATTAGTCCATGTGATAAACATTGTTTTAGGTTGCGGTAATGTATAACATATTTTTCTTTGGTGTGTAAAGTGGTTAAAAGTTTGCCTTGTTTTGATCCTGGTGGTGCTGAATGAGTGGGGCAAAATGGAAAATCTTTATGCAAATTATGCAGCTCCTGCGGGTATTCAAGATCTACCTCCAACATATAGCCGATCGGTGAATTATCATCAACACTCATAACATCAACATTATCAATCCATTTAAAGTTTCCGGTTGGAAGTGATTGCGACATGGCCCATCCATATAAATTATTCACGTCATAGTACATCAGATATTTAGTTTCTTCATCCGGTTTAAAGTTTTTCATATATTTATTGTTGGCTTCACTATATCTGCAGCAGCATTGGCTAATTCCACCTCGGCAAGATTTTTCAATAAATAAAAGAATGTCAACATCCATAATCCTTTCTAGGCGCACTCCCGTGTAATACAGCATCGCTACCCATGTATATCCAGGTAGTGTGAAGACGTGTGCAGGGTCAAGTTTGTAAGTCTCCAGTCCCATAGCTCTAAAATTTGTAAAAATATCCGCCAGCAGAAGAACATCTGTTTTTAAATACAAATCTGAATACTCTCCCAGGCTTTTAATGTTAAATTTTTCCCACACTTTTTGCGCATGTTCATAATCTTTTTCAGTTATCGGCTCATCAATCATTTTATTATAAAAATGCTCCACGCTAGGTAAACTATTACACTCCAATTTATCCCAGCCATCGATGAAGTCATATGGAAAAACTCCTTTGCGCGTGAGAAGGTTGAAGCTTTCATCATCCAGATCTTGCCATTGAGCTTTTGTTATTTTTAATTTTTCCTTAGGCAGCAGTCCGGCTAGTTTATCCAAAGATTCATCCATAAATCTATAAGAGTCGATGAATCTCAGCTTGATGGAGCTATTTTCAATGTGTTTGGTAAATGAAATGTACCGCTCTTTGTTCAACGGTAAAAGATCCACTTTTCCTGGTATGGTTAGTGCTACATCCTTGATTATGAAATGCGCATCATATCCTGATAAATTGTGGAAAATGACTGGGATGTTGCGACAATCATTATAATTGATGTTGCAGCTGTTGTGTGCTGGTCCACGATATTTGCCTGTGAGGTGGCAATGATCCCTCACTCTGGTTTCACCAAGCGCAAAGGGTTTCTCGCATATATGGCAGCATGGTTGGTTTAATTGAATGCACTTTTCCTGCGCTGATAACGGTGCTAGTGGTTTTATATCCTTTATTTGCTCTTCGGCTATATTTGCGATCTCCTGCAGCTGCAATGTAAACCACTGAAGACACGTTTTTCCACGATTCGATCGGTAAAATGATAGAGATTCATCGTAATAGCAGTGAAAATATAATCCAATACTATGAACTTCATGTTCTTGAATTTTCCTTGTCTTATCACCATTACTACCACCATCGGTAACAGGTATCAATATTGACTCCAAATCTGCATATACTGTAAATGGCACTGGATTCTTATAATTATAATTTTTAAAAGTGATAAATTTCTCCTTATGAAAAGCAACTTTACAGTCATTCACCTTTTCACACTCAGGCACGTGCGCTGCGAGCTTTTCTTCAGTATAAAAATAAAATAAACATCTATCGCAGATATATTTTTTATGTTTATTTTTAGAAACCTGGCTACACACCAAACGCGACAAGTCTTTAATCCAACAGAAGTGATAAACAATAGCACTATCATCACCATCATCATCACCATCCTCACTGCAGTCATAATCTGACTTTATCATTAGCAGGTTGATGTGTTTATCCAATTTCTTCTTCGTTAAGTAAGCTGGAACAGTCGTGTATTCATTTGTCTTTTCCTTTTCCAGTATGAAAACATTAATCGATAATCCATTGTTTGCTTCAAATATTTTTATTTGACTCAGTGTAACTGGAAGAGTGATACCGCTCAAGTTTAGCACATTGTTGTAGTGCGGGTACTTTGATGTTCTATAAGCATGATCCCCGTGCTCTACTGGATACAAAGCAGAGACCACTGCCCACGCAAAACATGCATTGTCATTATTCCTCACATTTACGCATGCCTGCTTTGCTGCGATGCTTTGCGGCAATTTTATAAATGACGATCCTCTTAATGGCTCGTATTTGTTTATGTGCACCATTAAGTTCACTATGGTATGTAAGGCCCAGCCGCTATCTTTCTCTTGGAACTCCTCAACCTGGGTCAATAGATCATCCTGCACGTTTTTCAAAAACCACTGTTCCAGATGATCGGTGCTCCCAATGGGCGTAGTTTTGGTGTGAAAGTATTTTATGTCGCTTATAATATCACCATCATTGACACCATGCTTAACATACTCGCAGCTTAAAGTCGTTGACGCCTTGATGAAATTATGCTTCTTTAAGATGTTCTTAACGCGCCGCTCAAACAAAGCATAACCATCCTTTAAAAATTGCTTCACTTCGATGTGCTTTATATTAATGATGACGCCTGTCCTGATTCGTGATGCAAACGCATTATGCAGCTCTTCCCAGCGTACACGAGCACTTCTTTTTTCACTTCTTCCTCCTTCCTGCACACCTGCTCCATGGTGGCTGCTGCCAGCTTTCAACAATACTTGTAAACCTCTTAGTTGCGCAATACAATTTTGATAGTGTTGTTTGGTCCCAATCTGCTTTTCGGCCCTGCATGCTGCTTTTATTTTTTTAATGAATAAACCACACACCTTTGTAATAATAACACTTTGCGCAGCGTCTCTGTCCCTTAAGCAATCTGCTGCTTGCTTTTTTAGTCCACTCATTATACTGCGTGTATCCATTTTAAAAGTTATAATAATTAATAACAAAAACAAAACTTTTCACTTAGCACTTGTTAAATTGGTTGGATGCTCACTGTTAAAATCACCAGTATTAGCAGGAGTCGTAATTAATAACACTTTACTAGTTAACTCGCGGGATGCTCGTTGTAAACTGTGAAAATACTACTGCTACTGCTTCTTTTATAATACCCGCAATTGCACAACATGAACAAGTTCGATCATGCAAATCTGCCTATGTAGCAAATTCCTGACCCTAAGTGTTGTTTACATAGGTGCATGGAACTCATGGACAAGTACAAAATTTACCAACTTCCGGTATCCGGCTGTCTTAGATGGAATTGCATCACCATAGTCACAGACAGGCAAATCCCTACCCCTTCCCCCAAAAGTTGTTTACACAGGTGCATGGAATTCAATTTACCAACTTCCGGTCTATAGCTTTCTCACGCAGGTGCAAAAACTGCTGACGTAGCGAATTCCTAGGCCCCAAAAGTTGTTTACACAGGTGCATCATGAAAACTTCCACCCCAAAGTTGTTTAGACAGGTGCATCTATGTGCTGCGGACTCATGGACAAGTTCAATCATGTTTCTAGATTTAGGGTATATAATGAGAACTGTGAGAGAATAATATATAGCCATCTCAGCTAAAGCTTAATTTAATTCTTAGTGTTACTTGAAAGTCCAGTTCTTCACTGAATTATATGTATATTTTTGCTCCAGAATCAAAGCTCATTCCAAAGCACCAGAATTAATACTACAGAAAACATCTCGAAACCAAAGCTCTCAATCCCCCACACACAGCTTAGTTTAATTCCACTCACAGAGAAATTTATCCAAAGGTTCCCCAAGAGCTTCTTTAATTCTTAGTTCAACTAGCTTCTCACAGCTGGCGCTCACATCTCGCACCAACTTTCCACCCCATGCCGGTTCTGGGTCACGCAAACATACATCCAGAGCCTTAAGTCACATCCCCAAATCCCATGCCAGCTCTGGGCCATATCCCAAGACATTTCTGCGCCACCTTCAATTCCTGCTCTGGGTCAAATTCCATGCCCGTTCTGCACCACCTTCAAATCCCATGCCTGCTCTGGGCCACCCCATCCAAGACACAAACTTACATCCAGAGCTTTCAGTCACACCCCAAATCCCATGCCGGTTCTACACCACATCCAAGACCAGAACTTTCACCCATCTCCAACCACCAACTGTAAACCACCTTATCCAGGACTCACACCAAAAAATACCTCATACACCCACATCAAGAGCTTTCAAGCCACCTCATCCAAGACACAAACCTAAAACACCTCGTACACGCACATAAAGAGCTTTCACCCATCTCCACACACCAACTCTAAGCCACCTTATCCAAGACACAAACCTAAAACACCTCGTACACGTACATGAAGAGCTTTCAGACCCCCCCAAATCCTATGTCACTACGAAGCCACCTCCTAGGTGGCCCCGGAGTGACATAGCTCTACTACTTAAAAAATAATTTTGAATGTAGAGTTTTTATTGCTCCAGCCAGTATATATGGAAACAACATGCATTTCGAAATGGAAAAAAAGCTTGGTGCGCTAACAAAAAATTCCAGCGTTAATACAATAAGATAAAGGATATTTAGACTTTTTTTGGCCACCAAATTGTGTATGTTTGGGCTGATCGGTGGGTGCCAATATGGAAATGTCAATAATTTTTTGGCACTTATTCAAAGTAAAACAATTTGGTGGAGAGGTGGTAGCACCATGAGCGAAGTTCTGCATAGGGCATCTAATCTGCCGCCATAGTAAAATCTATGCAGACAATTCTGAATATGTTTGGCTAGGTGTCTGTTGTAACATACTCTAAATTTTTTTAAGTACCCAAAATCAATTTTTTCAGATTGCTTCATTCCAAATTCCAAATGACGGCCAACACAAAGTGGCGGATTACCTTTTCCTTTACTTTGCTCTCGGTATAGATATCAAATGAAAGTGTATTAAAGTAAGTAAGAAAGTAAGCTGTATGACGTCATTTAAAATCAAATTTAAATTAAAACCAAAAATCAAGTGTGCGGTGGTGCCTTCACAAGCTGACGACTGACGAACCTGGATTTCTTATGCACCGATAGCCTTTAAGTATGATAATCGAAAGGCCAATTGTACATAATGAAAATGATCAAGTTCCCACTCAACAATACATTGGTGCAGATTCCTTTTTTGGCTCAAATTTACCGCCGTATGCCCGTGTTAATAGCTCAGTACTCGGCCATTTAATCCTTTTGGACAAGTTTGCCGCCTTGAGCCCGTATGTGCACCGTTAAAAATAGTTAAAAACTCTACGACCATCATAAACCTCTTAAAAGTTGTTAGGCCATCTTTTATTTTTACTCGCGTCTCAAAAAATCATTGTAAATCGCAAAACGCTTAAAAAACCAAAAGTATATTGGGATTTTCCTCATGCTTTGAACCTGCGAATACATATCTTCTAAATGGAGTCACTCAAGTTTCTGTTAGTAGGTACATATACATGATGAGTTGAACTCAGGTTGAACCCAAGTCCAATTACATGTAGACTCGAATCGAGTTGAATTAAGACTGAACTCGACTCAACTCTGCTACCTGGCTTGAGTTGAAGTTATGCATATAGGCGCGGGTTCAGTAGTTGAGTTTAGTTGACAAAAGAATCTCTGTGTTTTGTTTGTGCTTTGTGCCACGAGTCGAAAATTCAACTCAATCTCAACTCAACTATTCAACTCATTATGTATACGTAATATACGTTTCGTAAATACCTAGTATGTCAGTGGATAGTAGAGATAACTCTCTCTCTAGACAATTTGTTTTTAAAATATAATCGAGGAATCACCCTTCAAAACATTATCCGCGTAGTCGAACAAATATACATACATGTAGCGAAAAAAGGGATATGAGTATTTTAAATCTTTAAAATGTCGAAAATGGATAATGTTTATTGTAGACAATGACATTACCTACAAACTCTGTAATTACTCTTTTATGATAAGACATAGCGTTTAAGAGATATTTTGCAAAAATCGATTTTCTCTTCTTTTGAATAAACTTTTTTGGTCCTCCTTTGCAGTAGTTGAATGTCTATTTTGACTGGACTATGCCTATCTGTCAAGGGTATAAAAAACTTTTTTTTTTATGAGACAGTGCTAAGCTCAGGAGTCACTCTTTGTACTACCAGTCCGTCATGTCATTTGTCACGTCATGGTGCAATGTCTAGCAGTAAGCTTAGTACGTGGGAGGGGGAGGGGGTTATAAGGGTAAGGAAATACCGACTGCGAGAGATTATTCCACAGTCGAGTTGTTCTATTTACAAACGAATTCATATCTTGTTGGGTGCGTGAAAGGGGAAGTTGCAGGTGGAGGGAATGAGACGAGTGGGCTAATCTGGTGTTGCGGTTATAAGATTGCCGTGGAGGCAGGAGGGCGTTTATTTCGGAGGAACAGTTACTATGATAGTAGCGATAAAATTTTGTCAGTGCTGCTACATTCCTACGGTGGCTCAAGGGGTCGATGGTGGAGCAGGCGGTGTCGTCATCAATTAATTTGAGTGCCCTATTTTGCACCTTATCTAACCATGCCAAGGTGGTCATCGAAGCGCCGCCCCAAACGAAGGAGGTGTATTCGAGGAGAGGCCGAATATAGGATTTATAAATAACAGCACGGGCCGATGGCTGGAGAAGGAACTTGCACCTCTTAAGAAATCCCAAGCACTGGGATGCTTGTTTGGCGATTTGGAATATGTGATCATTCCATCGCAAGTCTTTGGCTAATGTCACGCCTAAGATGTGTAAGGATGGGTCAGCCTTTCGTTCAACGTCATCCACTGTCAAGGTTGGTGAGGTGTTGAACTTCTTTTTTGAGATAAGACAGTACTGGGTTTTGGTGGGGTTGAATTCGACACGATTCTTCTTTCCCCAATCTAGAATTAGCTTAATGTCATTTTTAATAGATTTGGACATTAGTTCACGATCATCAAGACAGGATCTGGCACGTCTCTGTCTTGTATCGAAGCTGTACGAGTAACGTAGAGTACCGTCGTCAGCGAAGCTGAGAAGTGCATTGGAGGGGATTGAAAGTAGGTCATTTATAAAATTGAGGAAAAGAGCCGGTGATAAAATTGACCCCTATCCAATAATACCTTAATTGAACGGCCGGAAACGAAACTCTCAACCCACTTATACAAAAGCGAGTCAATTCCAATAGCTTTGAGTTTAGCTAACAAGGCTGAGTGCCATACTCTATCAAAAGCCTTGGAGATATTCAAAGCAACCAAACTAGATTCGCCAGATCCATGCAAACTTCGGCTTGTGTACACCTGGACATCAATGCAACAAATGGAAAGGGTTAAAGTGAATGTGTTTCTGTGCCCCTTCATATTCGTGGGTTGGGTTTAGGTGCAGGGGGATATATAGATAGCCTAGAAGAAGATCTATGAACCCTAGGCATAAGAAATTGAAAACTTCAATATAGGGACCAACAATCGTGGAGGATGATGCTGAACGAAGTCAAGGTCAATAACAGGCAGTGGAGCTATTTATGATCTTTGGGTGCAGGTATACACGCTCATACCAAGGGTAGTAAAACATTTTTGAAATGGGGCATTAAAAAAAATTGAGCAGTCAGTACAATTGGCCGTCGTGTAATGGAAACTTGTACTACCTAGGATAAGTCCTGCTCAAGTCTTAACGTATGGAATCTGTTAATCAAAAAGCTCACAGAGCTATTGTAACTGCATATGTAGGTTTTAAAACGAGTTTTCAATTAAGCCGCGTTTTTCAAAATTCAACAATTTCAGTTACAGACCTATTTTGATTAAATAATATTGCAAACTAAGCACACAGCTACAATTTAACAATTTTGTGGCATTTTGTCAAGATTTTAGTTAATTTCGGAAATAGGGACAGTAATATTTATGTACATATATAGAAGTTAATTTCATAGTTCAATTTCACTCGACAAATTTTTTTAAAACCGAAATAATCCAAACTCATAGAGCTCTTGGGGAGGGAAATGTCCCTAATTTCCCCCTTGAATCCGCCACTGGACTATGCACACATAATCTTTTTTTATTTAAAGGCTTTGCAACGCACGCGGGTTTTTGCTAGTAATAAATATGATAAAGTATTCTTGCTAAACACACAAAAATAGAAACAAAACAAAATCACCATATCTTGATTAGCAATTACAGGAAATTGGAATTATAGTTGGGAATGTTAATTAAACAAGGAATTAAATTGGTAACAAACATTGGAATTTCGATTAATCTGTAATTAACAAAAAAAAAAAAACTTACCATGTTTTTTCTGGGAATATTGTTCAAATTCTGAATATGAATTTTGTTGGCGACTGTTGCTGGGTGTATTGATAAAAACAAAAGTTTTATCTTAAAATTCCGGGTGTAGTTATTCAAATTATTTGGGCACGTATCAATATCACTAGAACTTCAGAGTGCGGAGAATAAAAGTTCGTCGTCATAAAGGTGCGCTGAGTGTAGAGGTAGTATAGTCACTCTATCACACGTCACACAAGAACTGGACTCATGGTCAAGCTATCATCAGTATTCAAGCCGTAGAACGTTTCGTTACGGAAGGACAGTGTAGTCAGAGAAGTCGCCATAAATTCCAAACAGTTTTCAGAATTAAACCTGATAAGGTGTAAATATATCCAGGGACGGGACAGGTAGTTGACGTAGAGCTGGGGAGCTTCCGTCACACGCACTGTCCTCACTTTCACAGCCAATTGAATTGATTTAAAATAAGACGAACAATTGGAGGTGATGAATTTGTTTTTTTTTTTGTTTTGTTTTTGCAGCAATGTGGGAGCGGTGCTGATTTACACATCACTTGAGGTCGGCTTTATTACCGGTGAAGGTAATCGATTTTGTTTTTTTTTTCACTTGCGCCAGAAGCGCTGACAATTGCCTCTTCCGCAAAAGAAATTGCCGTGATAGCAATCTCCCGTGATCCTCGACAAATTCAATCTCAGAATACTAAATGAGAACGCCCCGAGTAATTTACACACAAGCAAGCAAAAAAAAAACGGAAGAAAAAAGCAAAAACCTTCAAGTAACCGTGGAATACCGCGGGCTACACCTGCACAGCCAGACGACGGATATAACAACTCATCGGCAACACCGCGAAAATGATGTTCCACGGAATAAAAGGAAAACTCCAATTTGGAAGCGCACGAACCATGTTATCACGGCAAGATAAAATCAACAACAATCGATAATCGAGATAAAAGGAACTCTCCGCGAACGCAGGCGGAACGCCACAGTAACGTCTCCTGACTACCTGGCTACCTGGCAAGCGGGCCGGGCAATAGACGACACCCTTACGAGCGCCCCCACCTCTCGGCCGCGCTTATATATAGGTGATAGGCTCAGGTGCAAATTGTTTGCTTAGACAGCGGCGTTGTTTGCTCACGTCATTAACATCTGCCTTTTTGCAGGTTCCCTGTGATTTCTGTGCAATCGGAATATTGTCGCCGAATCGATTGCTGGGCTGGAAAAATCGCTCAAGTGCTCATGTACCCAGAAATAAGAAAATTCCCTTCAACCAGCGCGGCCCGGGGGATGGAGCCTCCCCCGCTTTTCTCAATGGCGCCCCAGTGGCTTGGGAAAATCTCCCCCTCTGAACTGAACTGGGTACGAGAAACGAGATATATCTAGATTTCACTCTGGTACGGCTCCGATCTCTGGTTACATGTGGAGGAGACAGAATTCGGGGATATGCCAGGGTTCAATCCCCGTCCTTGCTATAGGGTGTTGGAGGACTTGAAGAGGTTCCTCGAGATAACTACATGCTTTTATGCTAACACATTGTTTCTGGGTAATAAAATTAAATAAATAGAGACCGATTTAGCAGTATTTATAAGTGGTCCCAAGTAGTCCGACGGGGTGAGTAATGGAGCCCGGGTGCGCTGGTTCCAGGGGGTAGCAGCACCAGACCGACCGACCGAGCTGCTGTTTTAGGGTGAAAAGTGCTTTAAGTCTTGATTAGGAGACGAAGTGATTCTCAAGTTTTGTTGACAAGAAGCTGATGGTTGGTTATGCTCTGCTATTTGGCAAAAGTTTTCTTAGAGGGATTATGTTACTTTAAGAGAGACAGATAGAGAGAGAGGTCAACTCGATTTGCAGAGTAGTTTACAAGAATTGGATAAAAATTGATTTTTTGTTGTAGCGATTATTAACGAACAGTTAACAGCATTGTTTAGACAGTAGATTACAATGAATTTGTTTGGATAATAAATAATGTTACGTTTTGTTTCCTCTTCTATTTAATGTTGAGAGTGTTTAAACTTCGTGTAGTGAAATGTATGTAAACAGTTATGCACTAGATATTGACAGTTCTACAGTACACAGCCAGAAGTGCTTAAGTGCAAAATATGCGTTTCGAGAAAATCGCCCTCAAAGATTTTTTTAGATACAGAATTGTGCACAAAACCACTTTTGCCGGTCGAATAACTCAGCAACCACAGCTCAGTTTAAGATAATAATTATAGCAATGATTAAGACTAAAATACTGAATACAAAAATGCAATAAAGTCAAAATCGTCAAATTTGCACTTAGACACTTCTGGCTTTTTACTGTAGAGTTGGTCTTACTTAACATTTCATTGAACTGGTTGTAACACACTTCTTCATCTTTTCTTCTTTGGTCCGTTAGCTGGCGGTCTGAATGGGACGTCCCCGCAACGGATACGCTGCTGTCGGTGCCGCTGAATCTCGCACTCTACCCAGTAGGGAATGGAAGCCTTCCAGAGTCGAATCTGTACACTTTCCTTCGAATGCATAATATCGACTTTATAGATCGAATCATCCCTTCTTTTAAAATTGCGATGTTCTAGGGTCGAAGGCATAACGGTCACCTTTTGCAATACAATTCATTCCAATATGAAGGCATAAGAGCTACCTTTTGTACTACCATACCTTCCAATATGAAGGCATGAGATCCATCTTTTGCAATACCATACCTTCCAATATGAAGGCATAAAAGCCATCTTTCGCTTTACCATGCCTTCCAAAAACTGGTTTTCAAAAGAAGAGGGTGGGAGAGAGACGACCGAAAGCAGATCATTATTACATCATCCTATTTTACGAGCTGCTTCAGCATTTTTCTTCGATAATGAACAAAGGGAAAAGTGTGCATGTTCCTTATGCATGACACTTTGCAATACCACTTCTTCCAATAGCCATCGATTCCCATTGCTTCCGATATTTACAAAGATATACTGCATTCCGATTTCATGAATTCGTAAATTCCCTACTGCGTATTCATGATTCAGAAGTTTACGTGGCAAGCGGTTATCATCCAGTCGGAAAACATGTCCAAACCACCGTGTTCGACGTTTTTGCATTTCTTCTTAGATCGATCGCATCTTTGTCTAACTTTCGCGTATCAAAGGTGATTGCGTAGTGAGATCCCGAGGATCTGCCTCAAGCATCCCATTTGAAAGACCTCGAGTTTCTTAACGTTTGGTTTGAGAAGTGTTCTCGTTTCAGATCCATAAAGAAGAATTTGTAGGATGAACGTTCGGTAAAGGCGTACTTTTGTTTTGATGGTAATATTTGTTCGTTTTCATATATACCACTTGAGCAAGGCGAATGTTGTTGTTGCCTGGCCGATGCGTCTGTGAACGTCGGCCGTCGATGCCACTTACTTTTCTTCAACCAACGATCCTAAATATTTGGACATCGGAACCTGTTCCTTTGAGTTCCATCGAGGTGAACACTGGCTCTCGATCCGTGCGTTGTGAGCACTTTGATCTTTTCCACATTGAATTTTAGCCCGTATGACTGAGAGATGTGGGAAATTTCGTATAGGATGTCCGTTGTTTCGGCATCCGTGTCGGCGAACATTAAGTCGGTTACGAAGTTTTGTTAGCGTCGTATGGAACAGCGCTTCGTCCATCTAATGCTTCAATCATAATCGCGTCGATCACAACGTTGAAGAGAAGTGGCGAAGTGATGTCTCCCAGACGACACCCGTTTGAATCGGAAACTCCTTGGATAAGTCTCTTCAAATACAAACGAATATCGTACGACTCCCCAAGCGTCTCTTGGATGATTCTCAATGGCACGTGTTCGGATTCCAAGACTCTCCACAAGCTGTTCCAATCGATGCAATCGAAAGCGGATTTGAAATCGATGAAAACGACGAAAGCTCGTTTGCCGCAACGATTTCTTTCTTCCATTAGCTGACGGCGTGCGAATATGTGATCAATACATCCTCAATGTGGTCTAAATCTTCTTGGTTCTTTCCGGCTCGTTTGCTCTCTATGTTTCTGGAACCTCGATTGTGTGATTTTCGTAAGTACTTTTCCGACGATCGAAAGGAGGCTAATACCGGGATAATTCTTGAATTCCCGACTATCGCCTTTCTTCAAAATTGGGACAAAAATCGCTTCCTTCCACACCGACGGGACACGATCCGAAAGCCATATGTGTGTTAGGAGAACATTAACTCGTTGCGATAAGACATCACTTTCGGTTTCGATCATCTCGGCGGTTACTTTTTTTTTTTTTGTATGTGGCAGTGCTAAGCTTAGGAGTCACCCTTTGTACTACTAGTCCGTCATGTCATTTGTCACGTCATGGTGCAATGTCTAGCAGTAAGCTTAGTACGGGGGAGGGGTGAGGGGGGGGGGGGTATAGGTTAAGGATTAAAAGGTACGGGGGGGTATTGAAGAAGGTGGTGATGAACCCTGCGTTTGAACTCTTGGATGTTGTAGGAGCTCGGAAATACTGTCTGCGAGAGGTTATTCCACAGTCGAGTTGTTCTATTAACAAACGAATTCATATCTTGTTGAGTGCGTGAAAGGGGTAGTTGCAGGTGAAGGGAATGAGACGAGTGGGCTAATCTGGTGTTGCGGGTATAAGATTGCCGTGGAGGCAGGAGAGCGTTTAACTCGGAGGAACAGTCACTATGATAGTAGCGATAAAATTTTGTCAGTGCTGCTACATTCCTACGGTGGCTCAAGGGGTCGATGGTGGAGCAGGCGGTGTCGTCATCAATTAATTTGAGCGCCCTTTTTTGCACTTTATCTAACCATGTCAAGGTGGTTATTGGGGCGCCGCCCCAAACGAGGGAGTTATATTCGAGAAGAGGCCGAATGTAGGATTTATAAGTAACAGCATGGGCCGATGACTGGAGGAGGAACTTGCACCTCTTAAGAAATCCCAAGCACTGGGACGCATATTTGGCGATTTGGAGTATGTGGTCATTCCATCGCAAGTCTTTCGCTAATGTCACGCCTAAGATGTGCAAGGATGGGTCGGCCATTAGTTGAACTCCATCCACTCTCAAGGGTGGAGAGGTGTTGAGCTTCTTTTTGGAGATAAGACAGTACTTGGTTTTGGAGGGGTTGATTTTGGCACGATTCTTTTTTCCCCACTCTATAATAAGTTCAATGTCGTTATTAATAGAGTTGAACATTAGTTCGCGATCATCAAGACAGGATCTGGCATGAGTCTGTCTTGTATCGAAGCTGTACGAGTAACGTAGAGTACCGTCGTCAGCGAAGCTGAGAAGTGGGTTGGAGGGGATTGAAAGAAGGTCATTTATAAATATGAGAAATAGGGCCGGTGATAAAATTGACCCCTGGGGTACCCGCGCAGAGATCGGGTGGGGTGCGGATTTGACGCCATCCAATACCACTTTGATTGAACGGCCAGAAAGGAAACTCTCAATCCACTTCTGTAGAAGTGACTCAACTCCAATAGCTTTGAGTTTAGCTATCAGGGCTGAGTGCCAAACTCTATCGAAAGCCTTGGAGATATCCAGAGCAACCAGACTAGACTCACCGGATCCATGCAGGCTACGGCTGAGGTGTTCTGTAAGACAGACTAAAAGATCGCCAGTGGATCTTTTTTGTCGGAAGCCATACTGTCTGTCGTTTATGAGTAGATTGGATTCTAGATATCCCATAAGCTTTTTGTTGATTATCGTCTCCATGGTTTTGGAGAGAATAGAAGTAATTGCTATTGGGCGGTAATTGGAGGGATCGCTGGAATCACCTTTTTTCGGTATGGGCTGAACATGGGCAAGTTTCCAAGAGTCGGGATAAACTCCGGAGAAATATGACAGGGAAAATAATTTGCGCAAAGGTTTAGCCAAAGGTGAGGCGCATTGTTTTAAGACGATAGGGGGTATATTATCGGGTCCAGTGGATTTGTTGGCATCGAGCTCTTTGAGGCACCTGTACACTTCGCGAGTCCTGAAAAAAACCCTGTCCATTGAATGGGCGTTACGCTCGGAGACAGGGGGTAGCACATCAGTTTCGGGTAAAGAAGAATTCGAAGCGAACATAGATGCTAATAAATTGGCCTTGGATTTGCTGTCTGCTATTACCTTCTCATTGTGAATAAAGGAAGGGGTTGAAGTTGTAGTGAAATTCTTCTTGATGGAACTTACCAAGGACCAGAAGTTTTTGCTACCGGAGGTTGCATTTAGGAGTTTACTTCTCAATTTGTTGTCAAATAAGGTTTTGACTTTTTTGATGGCGGTTTTACAAGAATTTCTTTGTTGTATGTACTCTAAACGGAGCGATTCACTCGGGAAGCTCTTGTACGCTCGGAAGGCGGCTTCTTTAGTTTTGATTGCATTCATACACTCCCGATTAAACCATCTGTTGGGCCTAGGCTTCACAGATTGGTCCATTGGTCTTCACAGATTGGTCTTGGTCTATTCCCGGCGCTTTCTATTTTTCAGCGATTTTATTGCCGTCTTCACCTCGATAATTGTCGGTTCGGGTGCTGGACGTTGTGCCGGATCGTGGTTGTACAGCTTGTGGAAGAATTCTCTCCATCCGGGTTTTGTTGTTGTTTTTACGCGCAACCGCCGGATTGTTTGGTACAGAGTCGCCGCTTCTTCCATGTCGGCCGCAACGTTATTCCAGTAGGCTTTTCTTTCCGATTTCATTTTCTATCGAACTTCTTTGTACAATCGTCGGTATTGCTCAAAGTCGAGTTTATTCAATCGCTTCCGCTGATCGACGTGGTCCAGACAGCAGTCCGAGATCCATGGCTGCGTCCGTTAACGGATAGATGGACACAACTCCATTGCACACTTCACAATAGATACCGACAATTGCGTTTCTTCTACGAGCGCAGCGAATTTGTTGGATAGGTCCCGTAGGCCCGCCCAATTCTTCTTGGCTGGTAGTAGCGCCGTTTTCTTCGCTCTTTGTAATCACATCTGTAATTTAGCTCGAACAAGATAATGGTCCGATCCGCAATCGGACCCACGCATTGCATTTACGTCGCTCGGAATCTCGCGTTAATCAAAACGTAGTCTAACGGAGCCGCCCACTTTGAGTCAGGAATTCATTTCTTTTGAAAGTGTCCCCTCTTTCTCGAAAAAAGCGGTAGAAAGTACGAAGTGTTTAGCTCTGCATAGAATGGTGAAAAATAAAGTTTTTTAAATTGTGTAAAATGGATTCTTTTCCGGAAAGTAAGTATAATTGAATTCTGTTAATAAAATTTAACTTAATAAAGCATAATCATAAGCAACTTAAAAAAGCATGAAATAGTTAATATAGAATGGAGGTAGGGGTAATTTGCCTGACTGCGGTTTCAAATATTTTCACGAAAAAAGCCATAAGTAAAAAGTTCCCCGAGGGTTAAGATTCCCTTAACAACATTTACAAAAATTGGTTGCCACTTTCTGTCGCACTGGCTTCTATTCCATTTTTTGTGCTGGTGGTGTTGAGTGTGCGTGTGGTCTGATCGTACCGGATCGTACACCTGTAACAGCATAATGGCGCGACTATATATTGGGCGCCACTTATGCGAGGTATTGCCCCCCTAGCCAGAAACCCGGAAAAGCATGACCAAGGAGTCAATACCATACATAAGAAAAAATTCCGGAACTCCTATCCTCCCCAACCGCCGATACTAATGTCAGGGGGATGTGCTGCCGGCCACACGGAGTTCACTAGCTCGCCGGGGGGGGTCGTGGGGTGTGTGGCCGGGCCTATACGCAGTATGGTTCACCACTTACCTGTGACTGTACAATTTCAGATTCCGCCTCCATCCTCTCCAGGCATCGCCTGAGCCGCGTCACTGTAGTTCGGTCCCTTGCCAGCTCATAATATAGATAACCACCAGCTGGCAAGGAAAGGCACTACTTAAGAACCCTGAAAAAGGAAATGAAATACGGCCCAACCATTCCAGAAAAAAATCTTAACACATTGACATTTTCAATATAAGTATTTAATTTGGTTAACACAACTCCAACTTAAATTCGACAACAGTATTAGATAATTACATACCTATATAAAAAACTCGGTTCGACGAAAGATTTACAAAAACAAAAAAACGCGTCGTAATGGTACCAGCACGTCGCGTTTGTACATCAAAACGATTACACATTAGTATCCATACATTATAAATATCAATTCATTCGTGAATTTCAAACATAACACAACAAAACGTCAACCAAAAAAATTTAAGGAGTGGAATATGTTAACACAAACAAAGGGGTAGGTACTCAACTGCCAAAATAAAAGTAATTTGAATAATAAATGTAATAGGAGTAAAGCATAAATTGTAAGTGCTCTGGGTATGCTTAACCCGTTTAAAATAAACTAGTATTATTGGTACAGTTATTGTTTTTTGTTATAAGTAAAATATAAATTAATTAAATTGTCATCAAATTGCTAAAAAAAATAAAGTGAATTTCAATATTATTATTATTATTTCTGTTCAGTGATGTCAGCCATAGTAAACGTGTGAGAGTTTACTTCTTGTCACTATCTCAATATATTTCGATGAACTAGAAATTAACAATCCCCTAGGATCACTTACTGGCGTTAATAAAATAGGAGTAGTTGATTACGAAATTGCTTGTTGGTCTCCTCGATGTGCTTCAAAACTGGCCAATAATTTTTTCCTTTTTTGTTTCCGTTTGGCTTTTTGTGCCCTGCTCTACAGAACCGTAGACAGGAAGCAAGATAGTTAAAAATGGAATTGCAAGTACAATTGACGGTGTACAAACAATTAAATTATTTTGTCTCCAGTCGTTATATCAGGAGATAATTTACGCCTGAATCTTTTGTACGGCTTAAACGAGAGTTTTAATAGTAATTTTTACTGTCGTTCTTCCCGAGAGCAAAAAGAATTCATGGAAGTCGAACTTAAAGAAAACTTTCGTTCCCTTCGCACAGATCAAAATTATAAAACAGACTTACTTAATCGACAGTTCGGTAACTATTTCCCTTGGCAACGTTGAACTTCTTGAACACGTAGCCTTCCAACGCAATTACTACCTGCCTCCGAGTTGCTATTTTACCTTGCTATATTTTGCTAGTAATTTGAGAATCTTGGTCCTCTTCGCCGAATCGTCCTTATCGCCCGGTATAGCCACGTAGGTACTTTCCTTCTGACTCTGCTCCTCCAGGTTCGTATAATTAGTCAAATACACATACGTATATAATTATTTTTCAAATTCTTTTTTTGTTATTAAAAATTTTTTCCTTTATTTTCCCGACGAAAAATTTTTCCAGTCCAGAGTTATCAATCCATCAAAAACTTTTCTGCCAAAACTCAATTTTTTTTTCTACTCGCCTACTTTTTTTGTTCCGACCCACTACTAGATTTCTTTCCCGACAGTGATTTTGTGTCAAGTAGATATTTAGGGATTTTCGAGCAAAACTGACCGTCACACACCTCGACACGGTACAGGAAATGCTGCCAGGAAAATTTTCGGATCGTACACTTCGACAAGACCTCGGCAACACCCCATAGGTATTCGGTATGTGTGTTCTTACCCTGCCGGATTTTACACCTCGCCACGGTATAGGAAACGCTGCCAGAAACATTGGCGGATCATACACCTCGACAAGGCCTGGAGAACATTCCACAAATATGCGCTATGTGTGTGTGTTCCGTGTGAGTTCTTACCGTGCTCATACACCTCGCCATGGTACAGGACCGAAGAAAATGACCTCTCCGGAACGAGTCTGGTGAAAGACTGAATTTGGCCTGATCAAGCGGTTTCTTTTATAGCTGTAAAGCTCAACCTGGTAAGAAGCTTTAAAGCTTCGAAGTGAAGCTTTCAAATGGTGAATCACCTGGCTTGCTGCGTATATATTTTTTTGTTATAGCTCTATTGGTAGAGGGATTATTATTAATGAATCGCCGTTCGTTAGAAGACCTGGGAAAGTGTAGAGATAGGGATAGTGTGAAATTTGAAGTGCCCAAAAGGAAACTATTAATTTAATTTTTTAGAACTGAGCATTGGGGTGGAATGTGGAACGCAGTTTCGCACTTTCATTAACCTGTAACTAAGTATCTGCTGAAGTATAAAGTCCATAAATTTTAATTTATATCTCATTCCAAAAATCCGTTCAGACAATGTTATTTTAAAGAAATTACAGATGAAAAATACCGAAAAATTGGAATGGAATATAATCATCTTAAATTTGTAGACTTCTGCTGACCTTCGCCATAAAAATCAAATTAATATTTATGAAGAATTTAAAAAGAAAAAGGAAAATCGATTTTTCAGCACCAAACTGCAAGGAGTGCAACCTGCAACAATCCATCCCCCTCTCAGATGTATCAATTTGAACTTATGACGAACACAATGCATTTTTAACGATGCATCTATCGCAACCCCCATTCGAAATGGAAAGCTTTAAAAGTTCCTTCCTAAAAGGGCTTACGGAGCTGTCCTTCACCCCTGCCCCATCTATTGTTGGTAATGTTGCATTTCTGATGGTAAAACCATTTCGTGCACCTGCATGCACACGTACCAAGTTCCAGCTTAACACGAGGATCTGGGCCCGAGTAATTTGTTGCACTTTGTAGCTTTCAGTTTACCGTTGTAAGGGTGAAATAAAATGAAACAAAGTGAAATGAAATAGCGAAACGAAACACACAATGCCAAAGGTGAGATGCTGACATTAGCGCGCTTCATAAAGGCCCCATCGGTCTTTATCAGTGTTTGGGGTGTGGGGGCCGGGTAGCTGGGTATTTCTGAAATGTCACGACCCCATAACTACATCCAGATATTTCCTGTGTTTCATCCCCAACAAAAGGAGGGGGGCCAAGAAATACCGGGGACTGTGCTTTCGAAGCATATACACAAGTGTACACAATGGTATCCCGCTCCATTTTTACCGTGGAGCGGCTGCGGGCGAGAAACTATTGTACAGGTGCAGGGTGGGGGTAGGTTGAGCTCGTGCTTTACTGAAAGGATATTTATGGAACCTAGGCACGGCTATGGACGGAGGAGATAACCCCGCGGGCGAATGTATTTCTTTTGTGCATTGGCATGAGGTGCACCGAGGTGCACCCAGCAGACGGGCGCAAATTTGTTGCATGATGCAAGTTAATTTCACGGCGGATATCAAATAAGGAAGGATCCGAGCGGAAACTTTGTTGTGTCCTAATATGAATTGTGATTCGGATGTGGAATGAATCCCAGATAAGTGGCAGCTAATTGCATCATAAACCTGCAGAAGAAGATGGCTTATCGTACACTCGTAGAATTAAGTAGGACATTAAAGTGGGCTTTGCAATTAATTAGATGCATTTGTCGACGCTTGAACGTATCGACGATGTCAAGCAGAGAAGTGACAAATTAATTTTGCACCAGTGAAGCTTATTATGTTGCATTAGTTGATACTGTGCAGATTGTTGACTGCAATGGAAGGTGCTTCAAATTACCTGTATTTTGGGAATATACAATGCCAGAGAATGAAATAATGATGCTACAGTTGTAAGTTTTTCATTCCATGTTATCAAAAATGATTTGTGAGGCAGAAACAGTTTTCAAGTGCTTTATGTTTGTGCCGTATTATTCCTATTGCTCCTAAGCATCCGTTTTAATCAATTGCAATAGCTTTTATTTCTGTTTCTAGTTACTTTTAATCTACAAAGTAAGACACGGAGCTGAACTGAAGGCTGAACTTACCACTACAACCCCTTCAGCTTAGTCCGATTCAGCACGTCCATGACGTAAGCTCCGGGCAATATGATTTAATTGTAGCAGAGGTGAAAGGAAGAACGCGAGGGTTCGGCGCGTAAAAACTAAATTTATTGGTTGGGCTCCAGGCTGATAAACTGGTCCCGGAAAAAATCACTGTTCCTAATCCCCTAGGAATTCCTCGGGCCGGCTAAGACTAAAGCGACGAAATATGGACTTTAATTTGGCTGCATGGAACGTAAGAACAATAAATATAGCAGGAGCTCTAAGATTTCTCCTCTTGGAACTCAAAGTAATGCTGTGTTTGGTGGGACTAAAAAAATCGCTCACTAAGAGTTACATATTTCCAGTTTTCAAATAATGTGGACAACTAGGACGATTACGCCAACCAATTTCTTTGTTTTATATGATAGCCTAAGCTCAGGGGTCATCCTTTGTACTACCAGTGCGTTATGTCGTACACGTCTAGTACTAGTAAGCTTAGCTCAAAGAATAAAGAGAAGGTTGGTTAAGGGAGTCAGGGTAGTATTTCAGGATATGACGATGAACTTTGGTTTTGAGATCTTAGGTGTTCTATGAGTTTGGGAATACTGACTGGGGACGGTTGTTCCACAGTCGAGTTGTATAGCTATAACAGACGAGTTGTATAGCTATAACGAGCGAGGAAGTCTTGCATTGCGGGGGAATTTTGCCGTAGAGGCATGAGGTTACTTATTTCAGTGGAGCAGTCGTTGTGATACAAGCAGTAAAATTTTGCAAGAGCTGCTACATTCCTACGGTGGCGTAATGAGTCAATTGAAAAGTAAATGGCGCTATCACCAATAAGCTTGGGGGCGCGGTTTTGCACCTGTCCAGCCAAGCTAAGGTGGTTAGATATATGAGTTGAATTCGAGGTGGGGGCGAAAGTAATACTTGTAGATTGTAGCGCTGACCGACAGCTGAAGAAGTAATTTGCACCTTCTAAAGACTTCCAGGTACTGTGAAGCTTTGGAATATGTGCGCAGATCTTCGGCTGGTGTTGTGCCTAAGCTATTTAGAGCCGTTAAGTTCTCAATGCCCGCTGAAATACTTCGTTTTTAATGCATTAAATTCAACACAGTTCTTGCGGCCCAAATCAAGAATTTGTCTACGTCCCTGTTAATTGAATTGACAAAATTTGGTGCGGGGTTTACTAACATTATCGAAGCCATAGGAATAACGTAGAATGCCGTCATCAGTAAAGATATGTAGTGAGTTGTAGGGGATTGAGAGTAGGGACCTTATTCTCTTTTACAACATTGTGAGAATTTCTCTCGAAACTGCCTAAATCGTATTCTTTATTACAAATTCCACTCGAAACGGTAACAATATTGTTAGATTTTTATAAAATTTTAGGTACAATTGTTATCTAAAGGAAGCAATATTGTAATAGGTAATATGGAACCATTTTAGTTACGGATAAAGTTTCGAGTAAAACAGTCCAGGCGCTGTAGTAAAAATTTTACTAAAACGTGACACTAAGACCAAAAGTAATGATTTTTGGCACACGAGCAGTTTTTGAAGAGTACTTGAAGAAAAAAAAAATGAGTTGGATGACGGTATGGCACGGTTTTATGTCCACTATACGAAGCCCTCGTTTCTTGCGTACCTTATGAGCCCCAAAAATTGCCCAGTTCATCTCCACCCTGGTTCAATAATGAACTCAAGCATTTGAAAAATCAGAAGAATAGACTCTGGAAACCCTATTTAAAGAGAAAGGACTCTCTGAGTCGCAATTCATTTATTATTTGCTATAACAGATTTCGTCCACGCTCTTTTACTATGTATCGTGATTATCTTAGCAGTATGGGTGATAAAGTGTTTATCGATCCTAGAAACTTCTTCAAATTTGTCAACTCTAAGAAAAAAGTTGATAACTACCCTAGTACTATGCAGCACACGAACTGGTCTAGCTGTGAGTCGCCTGTGATTTGCAACATGTTTTCTTTCTTCAATGTTTGTTTTCTTTCATCAATCTTTCCAACATGCTGACTTTCAGCCTAATAACAATAATTTTCGTCACATTATTCCTAACTGAGAGGCTCATTTTCTAAAGGGTCCGCCATGTAACGTTTTTTTTCAACTAGTGCTTATTTCATGTATGGCAACACTTAGCTCATGTCTGATTTGACATATAATTAGTTTTATCCTTCCGCTGAACGAATATGGTTGTGTATACGCTTGAACAACGCTGGGAAATATTGCGACATTACTTTGAAAATCATGGTAATGTTGCAGAATGTGTGCGAAAATTGCGTACGGATTTCGGAGAAGAGAAGCACCGTCAGCTCCATATGTTCGTTACCTTGTGCAAAAAGTGAAAGAAACTGGCATCCTCATCGATAAACCAACGCGTGAAAAGCCAAAAACAGTGCGTACGAGAATATTGCTGCTGTGGCCGAAAGTGTGCGTGAATCGCCATCAACATCAGTTCACCGTCGTTCTCAACAATTGGACATTTCGCAGACATCATTAAGACGAATTTTGCGTAAATACCTTGGTATGTCGCCGTACAAAGTCCTATTGGTTCAGGAGTTGAAGCCAACTGACCATCCACGTCGTTTAAGTTCTAACACCACGTAAGTCAATTTTTTGCGGTTTTGACATTTTGATGCCATTCACTACAGAATTAGAAGAGGCGTCGTTTGAGCCATTCAGAAACAAGCAACGTCCATTATAAGTGTAGTGTGTACACAAATTTTTAAATGGTATCGCAATAGTAATCCATGTAAAATTGCGCAGTTTTTTCACTCTCCTGTAAAGTCGTCATTTTTGACTTACGTGGTGTTAGAACTTAAGCGACGCAATGCGTTTTCGCTTCGCTAAGTGGGCCTGCGATCGACTTGCAGAAGATGCGGATTTTGCCAAAAAAAATCATCTTTTCAGATGAAGCTCATTTCGATCTTGGCGGGTATGTAATCAAGCAGAATTGTCGCATTTGGGGCACAGAAAACCCGCACGCATGCATTGAAAAGCCGGTGCACCCAAAACGAGTCACTGTTTGGTGCGGATTTTGGTCCAGAGGCATAATTGGGCCATTTTTCTTCGAAAATGAGCAAGGAGTGGCCGTTACAATCAATGGCGATCGTTATCGGGCCATGTTGAACGAATTTTTGTTCACAGAAATTGAAGAGGAGGATATTGGCAACATTTGGTTTCAACAGGATGGCGCTACGTGCCACACAGCCGACGCTACACTTGATGTTTTGCGCCCTGTTTTTGAAAATGGCATTATCAGCCGCAGAGCTGATGTCGTTTGGCCACTTCGGAGCTGCGATTTGACACCGTTGGACTACTTTTTGTGGGGTGCCGTCAAAGATAAGTGTTACGCCGACAAGCCAGAGACAATTGACGCTTTAAAGGACAATATTCGTGAAGCCATTGGTGAAATACAGCTGCACACAATCGATAATGTACTTAAAAGTTGGACCGATCGTATAGGCTACTGCATGGCCAGCCGAGGCAGCCATTTGAATGAAATTATTTTCCATCATTAACCGGAGGGATTGTACTTTCAAATAAAAAAAGAAATTTGAAAAAATATTCAGTAGTTTTTTTATAGCATTTTCAAAAAAAAAAAGTTATTTGCCGGACCCTGTACCTCTCTCAATTACCAGTGTTGATATCGTGAAACATATTGAAGAGCTCCCATTCGATTTCACTTCTGGCCCTGACGGTATTCCTCCTTCTGTCCTTAAGTCCTGTGTGGAGGTTCTCCGGTCTCCACTGAAAACCCTTTTTCAAAAATCCCTGGATAAACGGTACTTCCACAAAAGTGGTAGCAAGAACGAAATATCGAATTATAGACCAGTTGCGAAGTTATACCGAAACTTTTTGAATCAATTATCTATTCTGCAATCGATCCTATCTGCAAGAGGCTGGTCTCAACGAATCAACATGGGTTTCTTGCGAGCTCGTTCCACTACCACCAATCTTCTTGAGTTCATTTCTCACGCTGTCGAGGGCTTCGTTTCCGGTTGTCAAACTAATTGTGTCTACATTGATTTTAGTAAGACATTGGACAAGCTCTCGCATTCCATTATAATTCTCAAATTAAGAATATTAGGCTTTCCGCAAGCCCTTCTAGTACGGTTCCAGTCTTACTTAGCTGACCGGACCTACCAAGTTATTTTTCGTGGTTCCAAATCAGAAACCATTGAAGCGACATTCGGTGTCTTGGCACTCTACTCTTTATCTTATCAATTGATGACATTGTTCCCTTGCTAAGACACTGTAGAATATTGATTTACGCTGATGATATCAAATTGTACCGTCACATAATGAGTATCGAGGATTGCACACTTTTGCAAGTCGACCTTGACACCTTTCACTCTTGGTGTGTTAACAACAACCTGGTTCTTAATATTGGTAAAGGTGAAATCATGACTTTTAGTAGGAGACGTGATCCTTTAGTTTTTAACTACACCTTTGATATTGAGGGTATCCCTCGTGTTTAGTAAGCTGGGTTTTTCAACTCACATCAACTATATCTCTTCTAGAGGTAGTTTAGTCCTGGGTTTTATAAAAAGGTGGTCCAAAGAATTTGACAACCCCATGATCACTAAACACCTTCACATATCTCTTGTCAGACCATTACTCGAATGTGCGTCCCAGGTATGGTCTCCTCACTACTCTTTGCATGTTATGTAGAACTAGTGAATCCTTTCAACGAAGGTTCGTTCGATTCGCACTGAATCATCTTCTTTGGGAAACCCCATTAGCTCTTCCATCTTATGAATCCCGGCTTAAGTTACTAAACTTAAGCTCTCTTCACAAGCATCATGAGGTGGCCGATGTTGTATTTGTTCATGAGCCCCTTAATGGCAAGGTTGACTCAGGTTGGTTTTCTAGATGAAAGACATGTGGGTGGGAAAGTGGAAAAGGCGAAAGACCGCGGGGCTGGCCGGGATTCGAACCCGGGGCGTCTGGGATAGTAGTCAGGCGCTTTACCCCTAGACTACCGAGGCCCCCAACTATAAAAACATGTAAAGGAACCTACAAACGTAAACGTACGTTAATAAGGTCATCCCTCTGCCAAAATATTGAAACCTGCAGAATTTTAAGCAAATTATAATTTTATAGTCCACTGTGGCAAAATCATTTCTATTTAAACAAATATTTTTGATGCCACTATGGCCCATTGTTTATAATAAAATCAAAAATGAATATAACCGTTGCGTAAGAAATGTTAACTTCGGTTAAACTGAAATTAAAAATGTTTGTCACTTCTTTTCGGAACTCAGGCAAGTAAACATTGAATTCATAAAAGTGCGTTTTTCTTCCGCTTGTTTTTTTCTTTTCATTGAAGTGAGTAAATCAGGGATCAATCTGCAATCATATAAATCATTTACAATAAAATTGACGAATTTAGCCTAATGTTGGAAAGTTCAAAAATACATGTTCTGATGGTAAGTGAAACTTGGTTGAAACCTGAAATTCCAACCTCCCTAGTTTCGCTTCCTGGTTTTTTGCTGCATCGTAATGATCGCATAGTTCGTACTGGTGGAGGAGTTGCTATATATTGCTCATCTTTGTTTTCCTCAAGAGTAGTGGGCAAATCCTATGGCTCACAATTTGAATTTATCGCGGTAGAATTAAGTTCTGCCTGTGATAAATGTGTTGTTGTCAGTGTATACTGCCCGCCCAATATATTTAACACTGATATTGCTACTACTTTGCCAACCTTGTCTTTAGCCTCTCTCACCTATATGAAAATATAATAGTTGCTGGTGATTTTAATGTTGACCTCCTGAAAGCCAATTCTCGTACGGATTCGCTCAGGCATTTTATTGTATCGCTGCATTTGCATATTTTAAATCAACTACCAACATTTCTGAGTTGCCTGAATCCTTCCTTACTAGATATTCTGGCTACAACCGCCTCGGATGCTGTGATAAGACAGAGTCAAATCTCCCCTTCTAGTTTTCTTGACCATGACCTACTATCCCTTTCCACTCGTTTTGCTTTTTCCCCATCTACCTCATCTTCTTCAGTATCATACCGCGACTATAAAAATATTAATTTAAATCTGCTATCTGTAGTCACTGCCTCCATGCCTTGGGATGATATCTATTTCACCACTAATGTTGACACTAAAGTTGATCTATTGACTACATTTATTCAACACATTTACGATCAATGCGTACCTGTAGTAACAAGAAGACAGCGGTCTTCTGCCCCGTGTCCTTGGTATTCTCGTGAGATCCGTGATCTGATTAATCAACGTGAATTTATGTACAGACGCTATCGTAAAACAAAGATTCCCAGCTGTCTTAGTGCTTATAAAAAACTTCGCAACCTCATCAACAGTAAAGTAGCAAATTTTGCTAAACGTGAGTTTTATTCCCGCAAGCTTGATACTGCCCTAACTTCCAAACAACTTTGGTCAACTCTCCGGTCATTAGGTATTAATGCTTCCGAATCTATACCGTTTGATGTGAATGTAAATCTGCTCAATGCCTCCTTCATTCAATCTCCTCCTGATCCTACACTCCTCACTCAGTCGTGCTTTCAATCATCTAGTCCATTCAGCACCGATGGCTTTAACTTCCGTTGTGTGGACTCCTGCGAAGTTCTGGAAACATTGCTGTCCATCTCATCTAACTGCATTGGTTGCGATGAAATGTCTCCCCGTTTTATCAAGCTGATTTCTCCCCTAATTGTAGGAACTGTCACGCATATCTTCAATTACTGTCTGACAACTTCCCGAGTACCCCAGCTTTGGAAAAAGTCTGTTGTGATTCCGTTACCAAAGAAATCCTCACCCGTAGATTTAAAAGATTATCGCCCTATCAGTATTCTTCCCTTCCTTGTCAAAGTCTATGAGAAAACCAACTGCTTCAACAGAAGCAGGCCCTTCAACTGCACTCGTGCAGTCTCCTGGTGCCTCTAAGGAGGCTAAAAAAACTAAAATGCCTGGCTCTAAAGGTGCTCCATCAAGGGTGTACTACCAAGAGCTACGCAGCGCCCAGAGAATCCTTGCCCGATACAAGGGAGTTGCGGAGGGTGGACTCACCGAGAAGCAGCAAGCTTCGATAAGGTGGGCGACGCGGGTCGCCGGCGAGCAAACTTCGCAAACTGGCAACCCAGCCCCAAAGCGTCAGAGGTCCCTAGAGGAACCTAATCACCCTGAGGCTAAACGTAGCAGGAACACTTCCATACTTCCTGCTACTACTAAAACCTACAGCCAAGTGCTGGAAGGTCAGATCGTTATCGCCGTCATCGACGAAAACGATCCAGATGGCACCATTCTGCCTGATAAATGGAGGAAACTTGAGGTCAGGCTCGCGACGATTTTCCTCCCAATACTTCAGGAGCATCCTGGCACTGCTCCTCACTGTCGCGATAGCGGATGGTTTCAGGGCCGCGTGAAGCTCATCGCTTGTGCCGATCAGAGATCTGTCGATCTCTACAAAATAGCAATATCCAGAATTGGGGAAGCATGGCCAGGCGCCAAACTCAAGGTTGTTAGGAGGGAGGAAATCCCGAATCGGCCAAGAGCGCGTTCCTGGATCCCAGCAGAACCAGCCGAGCCTCAGGCTATTCTGGATATCATTCGGTTGAGTAACCCACAGCTACAGACGTCTTCGTGGAGGATTACGAAACTGGAGGACCCTAAAGGCGACGGCCGAGCGGTTACATTAGTAATTAGCGAGGAGTCGCTGGGACCTTTGGCGAAATCTGAATGCGTCATAAGCTATGGGTTTTCTTCAATCACCCTGAGGCTTTACAAAAAAGATTCTTTGCCCCAGAGTGGAACTGCTCCACCTGGGGCTCCAGATGGTGAGCCCTCAGGCACTGCGGGTGACACAGGTACGGATGTTTCTGATTCCAACGTGCCTGGCACTGCGGGTGACACAGGTACGCAAGTAGCTGAACCCAATGTACCTAGTATTGCGGATGACACAGGAACAGGAGTAGCTGATCCTAAGGTGCCTGAGGATACTCACCTACCAACCCTGGGTTCAAACGACCCTCTCTTATCCTCTGAGGATTCCAACTTCTCAGTTCCTTCGCCGTCAAGGACGGAGGATGAACTGGGTGACTTTGCCCAACTTCTTTCGGTGGGAGATGATGATATTACTCTCACACCGGAAGAGGACGAGGCTGATATTACGGTGATCGAGACTGATCCCACTACTCCCAACCACGATGTTGAGAGTAGCGCAGATTAATCTCCATCACAGCAAGGCTGCATCCGCCAGCCTATGCTTACGCCTTTCTAAGGCCGATATAGATGTCGTCCTGGTACAAGAGCCTTGGATCGTCCGGGGCCTTGTATGCGGAATCAGGACTCCTAAATACAGGTTGCTGTATCCCAGAAATGGGGGAGGTAAGCCAAGAACCTGTTTAATTGTTAAAAATGACCTTAACGCTTTTATGTTGTCTAAATTTAGCAATGCTGATAATGTACTGGCCTGCTTGGACAACAGGAAAGGCGGTAGGCCTACGTGGATTGGATCTGTCTACCTACCATATGAGGAAAATTTGGACAACTCCAGTCTCTTTGTTGCCGCAAAAGAAGCGGCTAGTCGTGGAGCCAGCCTCATCGTTGGATGTGATGCGAATGCTCACAACACCGTTTGGGGCAGCTCTGATACAAATATAAGAGGTGAGTTGCTTTTTGATTTATTACTACAACACAATCTCTTGCTATGCAATAGGGGAAATGAACCCACGTTCATCACAAGGGTAAGACAAGAAGTCTTGGATATTACCCTTGTTTCCCCAGATCTGCTCAACCGTGTGGAAAACTGGAGAGTATCCAGTGAACACTCTTTTTCTGACCACAGAGTCATCCTTTTTAATATCAATATGTACCCAACTGTGAAGAAGGCCCCTGGTTACAGGAATGTCCGGAACACAGACTGGGTCATATACAGACAAGTAGTGGAAAGATCCCTCCCTGAGGATGTTCCCACCCACCCTTGGAATGCTGAAGATCTTGAACATCAAGTGACAAATCTCAGTAACCTCCTGAATAACGCATTAGAAGCAGCCTGTCCCATTAGGAAATATGGGGGTAAAACCAAACCCCCTTGGTGGAACAGCAGACTTCTCAAACTAAGGTCTGAAAGCAGAAAGGCCTTCAATAAGGCCAAATGGTCTAATTTGGCTTCGGACTGGGACAACTACAAAAGTCGTCTCAGGGAGTTCAAATACGAACTGCGAAACTCAAAAAGGGAATCCTGGAAAACCTTTTGTGCGACAATAGAAGGTTTTTCAGATGCCGCAAGAATGAGAAAAGTTCTCTCGAAAAGCCCAATGTGCCAAGAAATGCTGCAACAAGCAGACGGTACATGGACCACAAGTAGTCAGGAGTCACTGAAACTCCTACTCGATACTCACTTTCCTGGCTCAACATCTCTTGCTGCATCTGCAGAAACAGGTTTTGAGGGCCCAGCTAGCACACATAATTTAGGCACCATTGACAGATTGATAAACAGAGATTTACTACTGTGGTCCATAGAAGGCTTCATGCCTTATAAAACACCGGGACCAGATGGAATTTATCCCATTGAAATTCAGAAAGTCAGTGACCTAATTCTGAATTGGCTCGCAGCCATCTATAGGAGCTCCCTTAGCCTAAGCTACATTCCAACATCCTGGAGAGTAGCGAAGGTAGCTTTCATTCCGAAAGCGGGTAAAATCTCCTACCACAATCCAAAAGACTTGAGACCTATATGTCTCACATCCTTTCTCCTCAAGATACTAGAAAGACTTGTGGAGATCCATGTTAAGCAAAGCATTGATAAAAAACTGCTTTCTCCCTCGCAGCATGCCTACACGAAAGGTAAATCAGTAGACACTGCTCTCCACTCTTTGGTAGCGGTCATTGAAAGATCCCTTGAATTCAAGGAATTCACGTTGGCTGCTTTCCTAGATATTGATGGTGCTTTCAACAATGTTGAACCCTCTGCGGTCACGAGGGCACTCCAGCGTCTGAATGTTGATGGGTGCTCCAGGTCCTTTATTGATCAGTTGCTAGGGTGCAGGGTCATAAAGTCTAGCCTGGGGCTTTCGGAAGAAGTCAGACGGGTTAAAAGAGGCACACCACAAGGTGGGGTCTTATCGCCGCTCCTTTGGAATATGACAGTCAATGAAGTATTGATAACTCTAAAGGAGTCTGGGTGCACCACGGTGGCCTATGCTGATGATATTGTGCTGGTGGTGACCGGCAAGTACATCTCAACAATAAGAGATATAATGCAACAAGCATTGAATACTCTTTCTCATTGGGCCACTACAAAGGGTCTAGGCGTCAACCCAACCAAGACTGAAGTAGTGCTCTTTACAAAGAAGCATAGACTTCCCAATTTTCCTCCTTTAAGACTCTGTAATGAAACACTGCATATAAAGGAGGATGCGAAATTTCTAGGTCTCATACTCGATAGGAAACTAACGTGGAGACCGAATCTTATAGAAAGAGCAAATAAGGCCAAAACAGCTCTCTTCCTATGCCAGAAAACGATCGGAGTCAACTGGGGCCTTAAACCCCGCATCGTCCACTGGCTCTATACAGCCGTCTTCTTCTTCTTCTTTGATCCGTTAGCTGGCGGTCCGAGCGGGACGTCCCCGCAACGGATACGCTGCTGTCGGTGCCGCTGGGTCCCGAATTCTATTCACGATTCGCTTCCATTCTTCTCGGGTTTTGGCGGTGTCTCGAGCCTCGGTAACTGATAATCTTTGATTCTTTAGGTCGCCCTCGATATTCTTTAGCCAAGTTTTCTTCGGTGCCGTAATCAGACCTATACTTATGCATGGCATATCGGTATGGTGGACTGCATTACAGAAGATTACGTATCGCAAGATACTGGAAAGGGTCCAAAGAACAGCTGAACTGTGTATCAGTGGTGCAATGAGAAGCACCCCTACAGCTGCGCTGGATGTCTTATTGCATCTTACCCCTTTGGATATACACGCCGAGCAAATGGCAGCCTGGACGGCTGCCAGGACAAAGGCTTCTCTTGGATGGACTCCATACTCATATGGCCATTCATCCATCCTTAGGAAATTCGCCATCACTGCGAACAACCTAGATTATACTACACCTACGTGGACCTTGGAGAAAGGTTTCAATACCATCATTCCGGCCAGAGATGACTGGACAGATGGTGTTATCCCAACTGGGTCATTATGTATTTTCACAGATGGCTCAAAAATTGGGAATAATGTAGGCTCTGGTATCTTTTCCGAGGCATTAAATATAAATACCTCTCTTCGTCTACCCGATCACTGCAGCGTCTTCCAAGCGGAAGTCACTGCGATCTGGGAGGCTCTCGAATGGCTGAAGATAAATAATATATCTCATAAGAATATATGTATTCTATCGGATAGCCAGGCGGCCCTCAAGGCTCTTAATTCTGTCGTCACAACATCCACGACTCTTCTGAACTGCCGCAGGTCTCTGTGTGAGACTGCCACTCAGTTTGATATAACACTGTGTTGGGTTCCTGGACACAGTGGGATTAGGGGAAACTGTAGGGCAGATGAGCTTGCTAGACAGGGAACCGGAGTGGAAAGGACACCCCACTTAACCCAAATGGGAATGCCCTTAGCCACCTATAAACTAGCTGTGAGAAAAATCAGCTTAGCTCGAGCCGGGCTGAGATGGACCACAGCAACGGTTTGTCGCACTCTTCATGCAATGTGGCCAACTTTAGACGCAAAGCGTTCAAAATCTCTGGTTCAGTTGAACAAAAAGGAGATAAGCCATGTGGTAAGGGTGCTGACTGGTCACTGTCCCTTCGGCCCACACGCCGAAAGATTAGGACTCCCCCACAACGACTTATGTAGAAGTTGTGGTAATGAAGAAGAGGAAGAAACTGTCTCCCATCTTCTCTGTACATGTCCCGCCCTAGCAAGGAAAAGAGGGACTCTACTTGGCTCACCTTTTCTTGACGGATTGAGCGAGCTGCAAAATATTGGTGTCTCTAGACTCTGTTGCTTTATTAAAAGCTCGAAATGGCTTGAAATGGCCTGAACTATGTCCCAATACCAGAATGGCATCACAATGGGCCCAATGGCGTGCCTAAGTGGGCTCCCTGGTGGGGCAGCCATTTCAACCTAACCTAACCTAACCTATGAGAAAACTCTCTTCGCTCAGATCATGCGCTATCTCGAATCGAATAACTTCCTCTCTAAATTCCAATCTGGCTTCCGTAAAAACCACAGTTGCGAAACTGCTATATTGAAAGTAACTTCTGATCTTCGCTCAGTTCTAGATCAGGGAGACATAGCAATACTAGTGCTTCTTGATTTCTCAAAAGCGTTTGACTCAGTAGTTCACTCTCTTTTGCTCTACAAGCTTAGTGCATTCTATAGTTTTTCTTCTTCTGCTATTCGACTTTTCTCATCTCTTCTATCTAATCGGCTTCAGTGTGTGCGCCATAATGGTACTGTGTCTTCTTTTTTACCAGTACCTTTGGGGGTTCCACAAGGTTCAATTCTTGGTCCCCTTCTTTTCTCATTATATGTTAATGATGTCATATCTGTTATCCAACGTTGTTCCTCCCATCTGTATACTGATGATCTCCAGTTGTATACCTCTTGTCCTCCTAGTCAGATTAGATCTTGTATCTCAGATTTTAATAATATTCTGTTCCAAATAAATCAGTGGAGTTCATCCAATTTCCTTCAATTAAATCCTAATAAGTGCAAAGCTCTCGTTCTTAGACGTCCCACTCTGTCCCTGGACAATATTCCTAACATATTCCTTAATAATGTTCCTCTTCCCTTCGTTGACTGTGTCAATAATCTTGGCATTGCTATTAATTATAAACTATCCTGCTGCAGTAAAGTCTCACTTATGCTCTCGAAGATCTATGCTACACTACGTAAACTTTGGCTCTACAGTAGTCTCTTATCACCATCTATTCGTGCCAAACTAGTTAAAGCTCTTGTTATACCGCACTTTCTTTATGGCTCCCTGGTTTATATATCTTTTGACTCATCTTGTCGTCAACGACTTACGGTTGCATTTAATGATTGCTTGCGCTATATCTTTCACTTCGAGACGGACAGATCATGTCTCGGGTATACGGAATTCCTTATTAGGATATGACCTTTTTCGTCTTTTAGACATCATGGCTCTGGTCCTTTTATATAAAGTGTTCTGTACCAAAAGTCCTTGTTACCTATCTGATTTCTTATCTCCCTTGCACTCCACTAGATCAATTAAATTTCTTATTCCTGCCCATCTGTCCCTAATTGGTAGTCGCTCCTTCTTTGTGCATGCTATTAGGCTTTGGAATAGCCTCCCCAACGTGGTGCAAAGAATAGGCACAGTCGCGGCGTTCAAAAAGCAATCATCTATTTTTCTCCCCTCCTCTTAATTTTCTCTTCTTCAGTCTATCTAATCTTTCTTTCTTCTATGCTTTTATGATCACAGAAATAGTTTTAATTAATTTGTGTAATTATCTAGTTAAAGTTAGTTTAAGCTATTTATTAAGTTCCCAATTTTTATATATTTATGTTTTCTTTTCTGTTACTCTAAAAGATGAAAGTCTTGTGTACTCACTCCTGTATTAAATTAATAAATAATAATAATAATAAAAAGAAAAAAAAATTGCATAAATTTCTATCAGTTATTCAGAATTTCTTCACGACTAATTTGCTGTGCGAGATTAGCGGAGGATTTTACCTGTTTTTTGTATACATACGTATACCTTCTGGGAATCAGGTATATACCACATCACAAACGTTTTCTCATTACAAAATATGAATCACAAGTAAATTGTTATTTTATAAAGAACAAAAAATGACTATATTCTAATTTACAAGCTTAAAAACAATTCCTAGAAATCCTTTCCACACACACACACATCAACCACGTAATCACTCAGTTTTATTGTGTATCGAGCAAAGCCATTACTGATGAGTCACTCCATGTACTTAAAGATAAAACCCGATACATTATGCCTTAATTTATAACTGATGTCCTCTTATCTCTTATTGCGGGGCGCGCATATGTACGGAAAAAAAGAGTTATGAAATCATTCCACCACTGTCAACCGTTCATTCAGAAACATGAAGCTATTTAAAGCCTCAAGGACATTTTATTTTATTTACTATAAGTCAATTTTTTTTTCGTCCTATAACAACCGCCAAACATTCTACGAGCATACTTCTTCGCTATCTTGAAAATTACAACCCTTCACGAGTACTCCATCAACCCCCCTCGAATAATCGTGATACATATAAGAACTACCCAATTTCATTAAATATTCAGGGGAAAGTTTAGGGTCAAGCCTGGTGCTAAGCGAGAAATTTCTTCATTTTGAACAAGAACTTTCTTTCCTCCACTCGAGAACTAGAAATTTTTTCGCTTGAAAAATCTTTTATTTTCCCTCAAGTTGAGGACCTCAACTATCGGGGGGAACCATGGCTAGAATTTGTTAACCCTATAAGAAGTGGGACTTCTTAACTTCCAAGTCTGGTCCTATGCTCGTTTGATTCCGCCCTCTTCATTTCCGTTGTATGTGAAGGAAAACAGTTCCATGGAAATTCTGAGATGAATTTTAAATGAAATTCTTTCTTGTGTGTGAGTGTATGGGTGTGTGTATCCTCCATTTATATGGCTACCCAGGAGCAGAGTAACTTCTACTTCTAGTGTAAAAGTCTTCTACAGCTTCTGTCGTGGGTAGGAGCTCTTGAAAGTTTCGAGAGTTCGATGACTAAAATTTACATACGTGAGCAAGAAACACAATGTGCTTCGAAGGAGCCGTAAAACGTTTCGGATATACCGCCTGAAACCAACCGTCTAGAGAGCGCCATCCCTCCTGCCTCGTTGGGGGCCCACAAGATGGGAAAAGCGCGGAGCACCGAGGACCCCCTTTTTATCAATTTTATCCAGCTGTAATTTACTTTCCGCCGGAGGCAGTTCTATTTTTATAACAATCTATTTTGTTTATCAATTTGCACTTAAATGCGAGCGGAGAAGAAAATATTTTTGGACCCACCGACTTTGTCGGATCGGGGCTGGAGGGGTGTGCCTGGCTGCCGATGATTGTCACTCAATCACAATAAATCTGTTGCCAAATAGAGTTATCGGGGCTGGCTGTGATAATTGCCAGAAATTGAATATCGAAAACAAATCAATTGGATTTGCCGGCACGGGCGCTACTCCCCAAAAACAGCTCCAGATTATCATCAGCCATCGAAGATCACTAAAGTCAACAACCACCCAGAAGCACTTGGTTGTTGTGCTGATCCGCGACAGGCAACACGAAATGTCAACTATGCCCGACCTTTCAGCACCCATATACCAACATACATATCTGTCCCATCGAAACATACATGTATATTTTTAGGACCCTATGAGAGTTCCAACAGTGCGAATGTCTCCTGGCACCAGATCCGCAATTAATCATATTTCCTAGCCGGCCTATGTCTGCGCGATGTTCATTTGGATAACGATGACATTCGAGAATTGTGAACATGTCAGAATCATTTTATTTTGACGTGTTAAAGTCTGTGTACTTCAATTAATGCCAAACGTCCGGGAAATGAATTGAAATTTATGATTTTCTGAAGCGTTTATGTCACCATAATAAAATGCCATAAATCTTTTAAAATTGCCGATTTCGAAACTAATTTACTCGCGTAGATACTTGAAGGCCGATCTTAAATCCTTGGACTGTATTAAAAGAAATCGATTTCTGAATTAAATGTATGGTAGTGTAAGTGAGCAAAAAGCAAATTTGTTTGTTTGTTTGAGGAACAGGCAAAACAAGTGTAGGAAATTTGACTATTTGAAGGTCAATTGAAGGTCAACTTTAGTAGAATTTAAAGCCTCCGTTTAAAATGGTTAAGCAACACCCATTGTAATACTAGTTGGTCATGTCTTTCATATCATGATGCAATGTTTACCAACAAACTTAATTTGAAAGATAGAAGAAGATATGATAAGCTAGTCGTCTGGACCTTACATTTGAACTCGAGAATATTGTACGATTGTTCCAGAGTTGAGTCGTTCTATTTATAAACGAACATCAAGGCCGTACTGTGCGCGACGAAGAAGATTGTAGGGTGTGGGAATAAGCTAATTAGCGGACTAGTCAATGGAACGGTCAATGGGCTTGTAGCTGGTTGCTCAATGAGTTTATGAAAGGGCCAAAGATGCCTTCACCGACGAGTTGGATGGTCTGGTTTCGTACCTTGTCGAGCTAAGACGATTTTCCAGAACCCCAACCGAGTTGTGTTCAATCCGGACCGGAATGCAGGTCTTGTGATTTGCAACCCGTGCTGCTAGGAGGAACTCGTATCTCTTAAGAAATAGCAGCCATTGAAATACTTGTTCGGCGAGATAAATCAGAACTGGCTGAAAATTGGTGCAGCTCTTAAAAGCAGCATTATAAATAAAATGTTCAGTCTAACAAGCGATCGATCAGTGAGAAATATTTTATTCAAGGGCGAAAGGTCAAAATATCGGTTTTCTGCAAATATGTATCTCTTAAACGATAATTCATTCTTATCATAAAATAGTGTCAAACGAATAATAAGTAAAACACTTACGTTATTACGATTGAGTGTTTCCTGAAGTAAAGAAGAAGATATTTTTTTATATCGGGTAGCTGTTGATTTTAATTAAGGATTCTCCGAAACGTAGGCAGCCAGGAAAGACGTTTGAGAACAAGAATCTAGTTTTTGTTTAATTTTAATTATTTATGAAATTTTGGATATTTTAAATAAACTATTTCAATTCTAGCTTCGAGAATTTTAAATAGAAACCTTCGCTATTCTGAACTGTACACGACAGATTATCAGAAGTGGGATTACACCTAAAGCCTTGTAGCGGACGAAATGAGAAACGGAGAACGGTTAGAAGATCTGAAAGTAAAAGAATTGCAAAAGCTGTGTGACGACTACAATTTGTCCAAAAAGGGTCGAAGACAAAGCTTAATTGAGAGACTTGAGATGTATTTTCTTGATAGGCAAGATCAGCATTCAAAATTAAAGGGACCTGCGAAGTTATGGATGGACAGTGCTCCTGTCTTCCATACATGGAAAGAGTTCACGGAACTGTTTGTAAGAGACTTCCCGTGCGAGTTTAATATGGCCGATATACATTTAGAAATGGCTGAAAATGTACAAAAATATAATGAGAGTATGGAAGAATTTTATTATAGACAACTAGCAATGGGTAGAAAAGGAAATTTACCGGATGCTGCGATTATCAAATACGTTTTGAGAGGAATAAGAGATAAAGAATTCGTTAGATCAATATCTACCATGCCGATTACCCAATGTACGAATTTACTAGCCTCCATGAGGAGATACACTGATTTTGTAGGTATAGGAGGGAACGAATCAAGAACGAATGCGAGAACGACAAATGGTATTCGTTGGCAGAGTAGGAACTTTTCTAAAGTGTCGCCGAACAATAACAACAAAATTAGAATTTCTCAGCCGGATACATTAAGGTCTGGCTCACCTACCGGAAATGCTGATCAATTTATTAAGTTTAGAAGACAAAACGGAAATCAAGTTGTATGTTATAACTGTTTTAGGACTGGTCATGTATCATTACATTGCCTGGATCCTCCTCGTCGAGAGCGTTGTACAATATGCCGTCGAACTGATCATTTGGCGAAAGATTGCACACATAAGAATAGAAATTCTGACCCGGCTTGGCAAAGAGAAAATGTTAACGAAATCGCTGATACTAGTAAAGAACATAAAAACCCGAATGATAAAATTATAAAGATAATTGAGATTGGGAAAAATAAATATAAGGCATTTATTGATCCAGGTAGTGCGTACTCATTAATAACAGGAACGATTGCTGAGAAACTTGGTCTTATAGAAGAAATTGATGTGAACTTGATCGGATTTGGCGGAGGTTCATTCCACTGCAAAGGAAAAATGAATCTAGATATTAAATTTGATGATAAAATTTTTAATATTAATGCTCTCGTTGTAGATGATGAACTGATAGGCTCAGATTTGGACTTGCTTTTGGGGCGAGATGTATTGTGCTATAAATAGTCCGGTCAAATTAGACCAAAAAATAGGTATGAAGGTACATTAATTCGCACCTAGCTGAAAATTGGTAGGATTGTTCAAAGCACCGTTATAAATGAAATCTAAAAAGTCCCCATCGATCCGGCACCTGGAACCTAGATTTACTCGGGGTCAAAGGTCACAAAAACGGGTTTTTTGTGATTTTCAGCAAAACGGTAACTTTTATCATAAAATAGTGTTTACAAAGTTTGTAGATTATGCGATTACCTACAAAAAAGGATCTTATACATTTTCCCGTACGAATTGTCATTCATGAGATATCGCCGTTTTAAAGATTTACATAAAGCACTCATATCCCCTCACTTGCAACTTGTATGGCCAAATATCCATTTACTTAAACTTTAATAACTTCTATACCGATTATAGTAGAGCAACGTAATTAGGCTCATCTTTTAGGTAAATGTGTATTCTTTTATGTGAAAGAAATAACAGAAACCTGAGTGACTCCGTTTAGAAAATATGTAGGTTCAAAGTATGGGCAAACTGTCGTTTTTCAGCAGTTTGCCCATACTTTGAACCTACATATCTTCTAAACGGAGTCACTCAGGTTTCTGTTATTTCTTTCACATAAAAGAATACACATTTACCTAAAAGATGAGCCTAATTACGTTGCTCTACTATAATCGGTATAGAAGTTATTAAAGTTTAAGTAAATGGATATTTGGCCATATACAAGTTGCAAGTGAGGGGATATGAGTGCTTTATGTAAATCTTTAAAACGGCGATATCTCATGAATGACAATTCGTACGGGAAAATGTATAAGATCCTTTTTTGTAGGTAATCGCATAATCTACAAACTTTGTAAACACTATTTTATGATAAAAGTTACCGTTTTGCTGAAAATCACAAAAAACCCGTTTTTGTGACCTTTGACCCCGAGTAAATCTAGGTTCCAGGTGCCGGATCGATGGGGACTTTTTAGATTTCATTTATAACGGTGCTTTGAACAATCCTACCAATTTTCAGCTAGGTGCGAATTAATGTACCCTCGGATGTCTAAATTGACTGGACTAAAAGGGAAAAGGTTAATAATTGAAGAAGGAAAGTGTTGGATTGAGAATAATGAAAATTTTAATACCGGCAATAATTTATCTCCGGAAGAATTAAATGAACTGAAATTAATATTAACTGATTACCGTTCTTGTTTTGCCGAATCAATAGATGAATTAGGAAAGTGTCCAACCATAAAAATGAAAATTAACCTTATGTCCAACGAGCAAATATACACTAAACCTTATCGCATTCCCTACTCAAAAAGGAAAATAGTAGAAGAAATGGTTGCCGATTTAATTAAAAATAAGATTGTCCGTCTGTCAGAATCAGAATACTCATCGCCTATTGTTCTCGTTGAAAAAGATAGTAAAAATCGTTTATGCGTTGATTACAGACGACTGAATAAAGTCACAGTTAGACAACCTTATCCCATGCCTAATTTAGAAGACAAATTTGCTTTACTGGCCAGATGCAAATTTTTCACAACACTGGACCTTAAGATGGGATACCATCAAATAGAAATGGAGGAATCTTCGAAAAAATACACGGCCTTTATAACGCATCATGGACATTTCGAGTATAACAGAATGCCCTTTGGACTAGTGAATGCCCCAGGATGCTTCCAAAAATTTATGAACCAAATTGTAACTGAATTTAAACCACATAAAGCGTTAGCCTATTTAGATGATATATGTAATTTTACCGAGTCGAAATGTTAAGGAAGGGTTGGAGATACTGGCAGGTTTTTTTAAAATCTTGAAGAACCATAACCATTCTGCAAGTTTAAGTAAGTGTAAGTTCTTAGCGACAGAAATTACATATCTGGGACATATTGTGAACGAAGAAGGAATTAAACCAGGAAAAGGGAAAATGAGTGCAATCCAGAACTTTAAAGTTCCTGTAAATTTAGTGGAACTACGAAGATTTTTAGGACTTACGGGGTTTTTCCGTAAATTTGTACCACGTTACTCAATTATTGCTGTACCGCTGACTAATTTATTAAAGAAGCAAACCAAATTTCGGTGGGATGTGGAACATGAGGAAGCATTTAAGAAATTGAAGGATATTTTGTGTGATTATCCTGCTCTTGCTATTTATAATTATAACTCCCAACATGAAATACACTCCGATGCCAGTAATGTTGGCTTAGCGGGAATGTTGCTGCAATCCGATGATGAGGAAACTTGGTCCGCTGTCGCATACTTCAGTAGGAAATGTTCCGATATGGAGAAGAAATACCACAGTACTGAGCTGGAATTAATTACTCGCTGTTATAGAATCTTTATCTCGATTCAGATTTTATGTTCTGGGAAAGCCAGTGAAAGTAATAACAGATTGCTCCGCAGTTTCGACGGTGAAAGCAAAGACTGAATTGAATGCACGGATTACAAGATGGTACTTAAAGCTGTCGGAATATGATGTTACTCTTGTGCATAGATCGGGCCATAAACTAAGTCATGTAGACTCTTTGAGCCGTATGCCTGATATGCCACCTAATGAAGTCGAACCAGCTGGTATTATTCTGAATATTGAAGTTGCTTCTGACGATTGGATTTACACAATGCAAATACAAGACCCGAAGTTGCAGCATAAGGGGGCCGTTTTGAAGGGAACGGAACAAGATGATCAAGTGAATCAATATCGCCGAGAATATATGCTAAAGAACCATCGATTATATCGGAAAAAAAATAATGAAAATAAGCTAGTAATACCTAAGAACATTCGATGGAAAATTTTAGAATCTTGTCATGATCGACTTGGTCATTTCGGGTTAGAGAAGACGTTAGAGCGTATAAAAGCGTACTATTGGTTCCCAAGGATGCGTAAATACTGTAAAGAATATCTTAGTAGCTGCATAGACTGCTGTTATAATAAATTAAAGAAAGGGAAACATGAAGGTCAACTACGTCTCTATGACATTGAACCAGTCCCATTCAGAAGGCTACACTTAGATCATCTCGGTCCCTTCGTAAGAAGCAAATCAGGAAATGTCTACATATATTCTAGTTGTAACGGATGCCTTCAGTAAATATAATGTGATAAAAGCTGTCAGGAATACCAAAACTACTGGAGTAATTAAGGTTGTTAATGAGCTGATTAGTTATTTTGGACTCCCAAAATTAATGATCACTGAAGGCACAGCCTTCACATCCAGGCCATTCGAACAATATTGTGAAAGATATGAAATTAGACATATTAAAGTGGCTGTTCGAATGCGGCGGGCAAACGGTCAGGTGGAAAGAGTTCATCAAAGCATTTTGACTTACCTTCGTACTTCAGTGAAAGAAAGTAGAAATTGGGATGAGAAAATTCATGAGCTGCAATGGATTCTGAATTCTCAAAAGAATCAAACAATGAAATTTTCACCAAATGAAATGGTTTTCAATTTTAATCTAAGAGATGTTGTATCAAACAAGTTGACTGCAGATATACAAGATGCCGAAATATCAATAGATTCTTCGAACATCAGTAAATCGGATATCGCAGCTGGAATATAAGAAAAGAACAAGAAAGATGGAAGAAAAGATTTGATGGTAAACATAGGCAACCTAAAGTTTATCAACCTGGTGATTTGGTGGTAATCGAAGCAGAAGCTCCAGCTACTGGTGAAAGCCGAAAACTATATCCTAAATTCAAAGGACCTTATGTCATAAGAAAAGCTTTGGATTTCGATCGCTATATGATTGAGGACCTGGATGGACTAGTGGTTACTGGAAGAAAATTTTCATCAGTGTATTCGTCAGAAAAGTTAAAACCATGGTGTCAGTCAGCTCCAATGTTAGAAGAAGGAAGTAGTAGTGACGACGAAATCGAAGACGATTCCGATAGTCAGGAAGGGTCGAGCTGTCAAACGAATAATAAGTAAAACACTTAACGTTATTACGATTGAGTGTTTCCTGAAGTAAAGAAGAAGATATTTTTTTATATCGGGTAGTTGTTGATTTTAATTAAGGATTCTCCGAAACGTAGGCAGCCAGGAAAGACGTTTGAGAACAAGAATCTAGTTTTTGTTTAATTTTAATTATTTATGAAATTTTGGATATTTTAAATAAACTATTTCAATTCTAGCTTCGAGAATTTTAAATAGAAACCTTCGCTATTCTGAACTGTACACGACAATAGTCTTTACAGAGCTTGAAGATTATGCGATTATCTGCTAAAAAACGAAGAATATTGGAATTTTGCTCACACTTTGCACCTACATATGTATCTTCTAAACGGGGTACCTCAAGTTTCTGCCGTGATCTACAAGAAATTATAAATATTCTACGGACTGTACATGACGTGGAATGTTCATGTGGTGTATCCTCCACGAGGTTGGGCAAGCAAGGCATTTCCGTCGCGTCCAGCCTCGTGCTCAGTACCGGCGGATCGTGTTAGGCTCGGGTGGGTAGTCAGACAAGCGCACCCCTCCTGCGAACTGTTATTTGGTAACGACCATTTCTAAAAAGGAAAAAAGGTAGGTAACTCCATTGTGAATTGGAAGATGAGCCGAAGTTGTACAGAGCAACATATGGTGTCCTAGGACCTTTCCGGTGGATTACAGTCTATCATGATGTATTGAGGCTATGCCTTCATGAGATCGAGTTGTGCGCGAACGAAGCTATCTGAGGCATTAAAGCGTGGCCTGAAAGCGCTGGTCTGTCGTTTGCACTGCGCACAAAGTTGTAACTACGCCGATCACCAGCCAGGCAAAACAAATATCCGTAAGACTCAAGATATGGGAACAGATCATTCACTAACAACTAGTCCTAAGGTACCTGGGAGTGAACAAGCTTAGTTTAAACACAATTGGATGGCATGGCAGTGCCAGTAAGGGCAGCAGTAAGAAAGAGTCCTAACAACAGAAAATGGAATGCCGCATACAGACTTATGCTAGAAACAGATACGTGCGCGCGGTATATGCGGTTAATTTTCGCTGACAGACAGTTGCGTGCCAGGGTTCCGTCTAGCCAAAAAATCGAAGCGACAAATTCATGTGTCTGTTGTGTGGCTTGTGTTTGGGTATTCGATTGAGACTATGGTGAATGCGACAATGAAGAAAATTTGGAAGTAGACAAACTTTTGGGTGTCGTGCGTTCTGATTATGTAACTATAGTCAGTTTGCATTTGAATGTAAGCACTTCTATTATATCAATCAACGCACGCACCAACGTACACATGTTTGTGTCTCCAGCTTAAGCGTCCTTCGCGTGTGCTGCGATTTCAGAACCATATCCAACGATGGGGCGAGCGTGATAGTAATGAATAATACCCATAGATAGACTGACGAGAGAAGGCATGCGTCTTTATGATCCAGAATATGTTAGAGGAGAGACAAAGTCAGTGCGACGTCAGATGACGCACTGCGTGTCTGTAACGTAATGGCAAGGCAAGTGAGACAAGTCTGTTAAGAGTTGGTGGACCTATCCCAATCGTAGAAGGATGGGTTACGCAGGTCTTGAGCGGAAATGAAAGATCTAGATAATACCTCAATCGTTTCGAGCTAAATAGCTCAGCGCTTTTTTTAGTATAGCTAGTTATCCAGGGTAATTCAGAGTACCTTTTCTTTTATTATGTGAGATTCTGCGAATATGGACCGGGACCAGAGGCATTCTTCATGTGATACGCTCATTTATTCTCAAATTCCGGGTGGGTATTTTACTGGTACCCACCATATCCGCCGGCGGTGCTTGTGCTAGTATCTCTTGTTGGAATTAATTATTAAGTAATGAATGATAATCAATATTATCTCGATATACAGGGTGTATTGCTTAAACTAACAAAACGCCCGGCTGTAGATAGGTTTTGGACGTAACGGTTAAGGCGCTAGGGCTTTTTGAAATGTTTTTGGTAGCGGTTCACATATCACCCTGTAATTTTGTAAACTTATTCGATATTTTCTTGAGTAAGGCAGCAATGAACGCAGAATAACCCTGCCTATCTAAAACGGTAAAAGTTAAGCCAACCAGCAGCGTTCGGTTCAAAAAGGTTTCGGGCAAGGAGACCTAGCTTCGCCACTTCTCTTCAACGTTGTGATCGATGCGATTATGCGTGAAGCATTCGATGGGCGATGCGGAGTTCGACACGACGACAACTTCGTAACCGACTTGATATTCGCCGAAGATGACTACGTCTTCGCCGACACGGATACCGAAGCAACGGATATCTTATATGACATTTTCGGCATCGCCCAGTCAGTCGTTAAAAATCAATGCGGAAAAGACCAAAGTGCTCACAACGCAACGGACGGACCGAAAGCCAGTGTTCACCTCGATCAGGTTCCGATATTCAAATATTTCGGATTATTATTTGAAGAAAAGAAAGTGATATCGACGGCCGACGTTCATAGCCGCATCGGCCAGGCAATAGCAACATTCACCTGTACATATGGAAACGAACAAATATTACCATCAAAACGAAAATACGCCTTTAAGGAACGTTGATCCTTTCGATTGTTCCTTATGGATCGGAAAGGTGGAGAGTGCTCAAGCCGGACGTCAACAAGCTCAAGATCTTCCAAATGCGATGCTTGAGGCATATTAATTATCGGTGTCTCACTACGCGATCGTCTTCGAAACGAGACAGTTGGACAAAGATGAGATCAACAGACACTAATCGAAGAAGTAATACAAAATACGTCGACTACGGTGGTTTTGGCATGTTTGTCGAGGCTATCATCCGCTTGCCACGTAAACTCATCTGGCGAGACAGTCCGGCATCCTGGAGAATTCAGCGATCTCAACCGAAGAAAACCTCGCAAAAAATACTTCGCCAAAAATCGTCAAAAATGAAAACGAATCGTAAATGGAGTTCGAGACCGACTGCAACGTATCCGTTGCGGGGACGTCCAGCTAACGAATCAAAGAAGATATTATTCAAATGTGGATTTTTTTTAGTGCCTTCACTAAGTACATACGCGTAGTCTTAGTCAGAAAACCGCAATGGAACCTAAGTTTCGACAGTTGCCCGTATGTTTTGCGAATGATGGAACTAGCATGATCGCAGCAGGTCATTTTGGCATTCAAGGTAACTCCTAGATTTCTTACCTTCTCAACACTGGCGATAGCGCAGAGGTTAGGACGAAGAGTGGCAGAACGAGAGAAAAAGATGCAATGAGACTTCGAAGGATTAAACTGAAGTAAGTTTGAGGTCGACCAGGAAACGGCGTAGGTCGGCAGCAAGCTCCTCCACACATCGTTGAAGTTGATCGTTAGGCGCTGAGATATAAATTTGCACATCATCAGTGTACATATGAATCTTACAATGTGTTACTACCGAAGGAAGGTCGCTAATAAAGATGCTGAATAAGAGAGGACCCAGAATGGAACCTTGGGGTACGACAGCACAAAGTGGAGTTATCGAGGAACCACAACTACCAAGTATAACTCTGAGAGCGGTTGGTTAAAAAGCTTTGCAAGAGTTTGATAGTATAAGTAGAAAAATGGGGACGAGAGGAGAGTTTTGCCAAAAGCAGAGAGTGAGAACTCAAGCAGAAATAGGCAGCAAACATGGTGAAAGTCGAAAGAGTTTCAGAAATCCCGACTGCCAGACATTTATGAGTCGAAGACGATCACGCTACTCAAAGATCTGAGCTGCTATCAGCTTTTCAAAAACCTTAGCCACAAATAGAAGAATACTAATAGGCCGAAAATCAGAAGGACAAGCAGGAGATGGGCATTTGGGTATTGGTATAATTACAGCAAGCTTCCAAGACGACACAGTGAGGCAGGAGTTGAAAATGTGAGTTAAGACGGGCAACAGAAATGTCCATCACTACCCATCACATTAGATTTTAAAGAATTTAAGGCAGTAAGCACTTCGAGGGAGTGCACACAACGAAAGCTGAAGCCATCAGATGAGGGAGTGAAGGGGACGTTGGTTGAGACCGGCGAATGATGAGATAAGAAATGTTGGTTTAGGGTTTCATTTGTGAATTGATATCATTTGTGAAACAAACGTCGAGTAAGGAGGTTTCACTACAATTGAAATAGGTTGGGAGAACATTGGTTACATCTAAGCCAAGAGAGTAGCACAACAGAATTTTGAAGGGTCTTTAATAGATTGACGTTGAAGTCACCACCTACCAGGAAGTATTTATACGCACCGGATAGGTGTCCAAGAGCTTCGCTAAGCTCTTGGGCATTAATAGGGTTGAAGATTCCAGGCGGAGAATAGGCGCAGACAAGAAGTTTATCAGAAGCACTCGAAATTTCAACACAACTAAATTCAATTCCTGGGAGTTTCGAGAACCCGACGGTTTTAGATTTAAGATGTTCCCGCAAATAAATGGAGACTCCTCCACCAACACGTCCCTGCTGATCGTTTCGAAATAAGTTGTACCCCTCGATGGTAACGACAGAAGAGGGAATAGAATCATTGGGCCAACCTTCACTGATGAAAAGCGCCTGGACACTTGACTGCTGCTGCAGAGTGACTTCTAGAAATATTTTTACAAATACTTCCATCCCTGTTGGGTTCTTTCAAATTTCTTACACGTGTCATCATTGATATTTCAAATGAGCACTGACAGTGGCGTAGCAAGAAATATTTTCAGGGGGGGTTAAATACTTGTAGCTCGAGTCCTGAACTCCAAACATTATCTTTCAAAATTGATATAATTTTTAGTTATGTTTTAATAGGAATAAAACAGGAAGAAGTGTTTTAGAGGAATTCAGTGATCAAAAGTCACAGTTCTATGTTTCTACGCTTTTCAGCAAATTTGTTGATTACTTCCTTAGCCGTTACGTCGATTTCCCAGCGAATACTCAAAAGAGCAAGACCGTTCGGCTGCTGTTCTCCGTTTGCACTACTTTGCCAATCCTTTAAACGCCTTAAAGGTGGAAAACTTCTTTCATTGCTAGCAATTATGGTCACAGCTAAGGTAGCTCCAAGCTTCAGTTAGTGACTTTCGGAAAAAGTGTTATTGATCGATGTGGGTGACGATGCATCGTGATCGTGACGATGCATCATGATATTGACGAAAAGACTGATTTGCAAGTTGCACTACGTGCTCGATTTCGCCGCACTTTAGGATTATCCGCGGAATACCTGGAAAAGCGCTCAATAATTATCCTTCATTAGTCACGAGGGCTGCAAGTAGCATTGAAAAGATTTCAAATAATTTGGGAGTCTTGAAATGAAATTCATCAAACAAATTTGAGCGTATCAGAAAGTACACTTTTCAATCCGAGAGACGGGAAAGTTAGCGTGAAATCAAACATCTGTATTGTTCGAATTCCCCCTGATTTTAACCACTATTTATGAGCTCCTTGGTCATTATGTAGGTATCTATACAGGGTGTATCAGCTAAAATGTCGAAACACCTGGCTGTGGATAGGTCTTGGATAGACGAACAAAAAATCGTATGGGGGGGGGTCATAACGGTTTATTCGCTAGGGCGTTCTCTTCGCCTACCTGCCCATTGCAGCTTCTTTCAAGAGGAAGTCACTGCGATCTGGGGGGCTCTAGAATGGCTACGAATGCTATTAGCCACCTATAAGCTAGTTGTGAAAAAAATCAGCTTAGCTCGAGCTGGTGCAACAGTGTGTCGCACTCTTCACACAATATGGCGGACTTTGGACGCAAGGCATTCTAAACCTCTTATTCAGTTGAACAAAAACGAGGTAAGTCATGTAGTGAAGGTGCTGACCAGTTATTGTCCCTTTGGCCCGCACGCCGAAAGTTTGGGACTTTATCACAACGACTTAAGGTCGATTTGCACTATACGGAACGTCAACGTTACGTCACAGAACGGCAACGGTACGTGAATTTTGCTTTCGTTTCGCACTTAAACATCACGTCAACGTTACGTAAATTTTGCCGTTCAGTCACTCCTCAGCACCAGCTACAAATCCTTCATAATCCTGTGAAACAAAAACTATAACCTATAGCGAAAAGCCTTATAGGAGAATATCAAGCTGGTTTTAGGACAAACAGGGCACCATCGGTTCAATTGCTGACCTTAAAGCAAATTCTGGAGAAAGCCTGGGAAAGGAATGTAGATATACACCAGATATTTGTCGATTTTCAACAGGCATATGACCCAATAAACTCTGAGAGAGACTATACGAGATCTCATAGGAATTAGGAGTCCCCTCAAAGCTGGTAGTACTGATCAAATGCGCAACAATTAGCTCACTGGAGAAGGATAGGATCCAAAATGTTATAACCAGGGGCGTCGTTTTCATAGGTGCAAATGGTGCACTTGCACCGGGCGCAATTGGACAAGGGCGCTATTCCAGAAAATCTTTAAAAAAATTGAAAAAGTGTTCCCGTGACCTTATTTTTATCTATTAAAGGAATTGTGTCTTTTTCTATTGCGATCAAAAAATGAAGAGCTAATGGGGCGCAATATGGCAAACTGCACCGGGCGCAAAAAACCTAAGTGCCGGCTCTGGTTATAACCGAAAAGTTTGAAGTACAACAAGGACTTAGACAAGGAGATGGGCTGAGCCCAATGCTCATAACCTCGCTCTAGAATAGGTGATAAGGAAAACTTCAGTCAAGATAAGTGCATCAATAGCTAAACAGTCGTTACAATTTCTTAGTTATGGGGATCTGACCATCGTGGCAAGGTCCTTTTTGGCAGCAAAAGAAGCTTATGTCGAATTAAAAGAGGCGGCAAAGGACATAGGCCTGAAGATAAATGAAGAAAAACGAATGTGATGCAACAATCCAGAGCAGGAAGATTTAGAATGTGAAAAGATATAACCACCGACGAACATAACCTAGAAATACTCGATAAAACAGTCTACCTTGGGTCTCAAATCACAAAAAGAAACGAAGAAAACGAAGAAATAACCAGACGAATACTACTGGCTAATAGAGCTTTGCCTTTTATGCCCAAAAACAAATACTGCACTCAAGATTTCTACACATGACCCAGGACATAGAGGAAAGAGCCAACAGGTTTTAGAAAAAGTTCTCAGCCCAAACATAGAGGATGGAATATGGCGAAGAAGATACAACAATGAGTTGTATGGAATTTTTGACAACCCATAACTCTCAATTTTAATAAAATTGAACAGACTGAGACTAGCTGGCCAGGTAATCAGGATGGAGCATAATCGTTTCCCAAAATGGCTTATGGTATTAGAAATTTGGATAGACGAAAGATGGATAGACTCTGTGGCGGCTGTCACATCAATGCTCAACATCCGGAACAGAGACCGTCAAGCTTGGAGAAATGCTTTAAAGAAAGCCAAGGCTAGATTCTAGAAAGAGGCCAAGGCTAGGCTGTAGCGCCATAGGATGGATGGAAGGATCGCATTAGTTTTGGATGAGAAAGAAAAAAATTTGTGACGAAATCATACAGCTCCTCGTATCGTTGAACCTTTTCAACTAAATTTTCATCTTCCATGATAAATTAGTTCAATACAAAAATCATAAATGCTTGAAAAATTCGAAATGCTTCCGTTACTACGTTCACATTGAGCAGAATAGATCAGTCACGTCAAGGCACGTCACGTCAAAATATATAGTTTGAAACTAATCTTGACGTGCCGTTACGTTGACGGTCCGTGACGTTGCCTACATATATATGTGAACGTGTACTGCAAAACTCATTGATGAATATTTTGATGTGCCGTTGCCGTTCCGTGACGTTACGTTGACGTTCCGTATAGTGCGAATCGACCTTTATGCAGAAGTTGTGGTAATGAATATGCGGAAGAAACTGTCTACCATCTTCTCTATACATGTCCCGCCCTTGAAAAGAAAAGAGGAACCTTGCTCGGCTCACCTTTCCTTAACGGATTGAGCGAGCTGCAAAATACTGGGGTTCCTGACCTTTGTGGCTTTATCAAAAGGTCCAAATGGCTTGAAATGGCCTGAATTTGGTCCCAACACTAGAATGACATCACAATGGGCCTAATGATGTGCCTAAGTGCAGCCACTTCAACTTAACTTATCCTATGAGCCACTTGCGATCGCCGTTCGAGGCACAATAAGGGATATTTCTAGTGTATTTTCTTCGCGCTGGATTACAAAATGATATTATAAATATTCAAGTTGAATTTTCTTCATACAAAAGGCGTTTTGGGAGGGGTTTGGTTCCCAAGCCCCCCCGTTCCTACGCCACTGAGCACTAAATAATCACAATGTTGTTGAACTTAGCAGATACCGAAGAATGACAGATTGTTTGGTAGATTTTCTGACATCCGTTTACCCTATTCTTATATACATAATCTTACTACTTCTTCAAAAAAAAGAACACATTTGTTTTTTGTTCAAAGAAAAAAACTACTTTAAAACAAATGAAAATTATTTGACACCATTTGGCCTCTAGTTACAGCACACACTGATAAAAAGGAACAAAGAGTAAAGTTCACTTTATAATTATAATTCACTTTTATTTGACTAATTCAATTTTAGGTTTTAGATACACAATTCAAAATAATAATACATATATAATTCATCAATATAATTCACTGAATCAATGTCATTAAATTTTAACTTTTAAGAGCTTTGCAGTTATTAAGGAAAATAATAAATGAAAATTATAAGAAGGGTTAGTTTATAAGATTGAATTAAAGTTTACTGTATTCACTCGATGTGAACATCCACTCAAAAAAATATATATATTATTAATCACCCTCATCAACGGTGTTAGCTAAAATAAATAATCCACTTAATCACCTCAACAACGATGGAAACTAAAATATCAGATTAATTAAATTCCTCTGCCACGTTGATCACTAAAATCACTTCAATTTCAAAGCAGAGAAACAAGTTAAAATATTATTGTAACGAATCAAGGAAATCGTAAAAAAAATCGTTCACCATATCAAATATTATTTATTTAAAGAATAAAAGGAAAATTATGAAATATGAATATTGTATTGTGGTAATTAAGTACTCACCTGACCTTGAAAGTTGGCCTTGAACTTTAATTTGGTTGCGGACAAAGGGATTGTTAAAATCAAGGTCAAAGGAAAGAGGAATTAGAAATTACTGTTCATAGTCTGTTCCCATGAACAAGGAAAAGGAAAGTTGTTAATATTAATTCTCGGTCTATTCCCGAGAATTAAGGAAAATTAGTAATAATAGTAGTTCTCGGTCTCTTCCCGAGAACTAAGGGAAATTAGTAATAGTTGTAGTTCTCGGTCTATTCCCGAGAACTAAGGAAAATTAGTAAATAGTTGTAGTTCTCGGTCTATTCCCGAGAACTAAGGAAGATTAGTAATAGTTCTCGGTCTATTCCCGAGAACTAAGAGAAAAATTATTAGTAATAGTAGTTCTCGGTCTATTCCCGAGAACTAAGGAAAATTAGGAATACTAGTTCTCGGTCTATTCCCGAGAACTAAGGAAAATTAGGAATAGTTCTTGGTTTATTCCCAAGAACTTGAAATGGAGGAAAATAAAAGCTCAGGTCAACTTACCTTCCAAGCGTCCGGTATCCAAAGAGAGGAAGATTCATGGGTGCAACGATTTTTGTTAATTCACTTGAATTCGATTCAAGTGGGGATAGAAATATATAACGGGATGACTGAAGTGATTTTTGTTTGAATAATGCAAGTGGGAATGAAAATTTTAATTGTGCATGTGTTGAGGTGAGAAGTGTTACCAGAGTAAATATTTATTCGAGTGAATGTATGAATTTTTGAGTGAATGTTCTTCAGAAAAATGTGGTTTCTTAAAGTTAAATTAGTATCAATGATAATGATGTTAAATGATGCTACTCAATGTCCACGTTATCCAAAGATGATGTAAATTGTTGATAGGTTCTTGATGTTCCCTTGTTAGAGCTGAATGACGGTGATTGTTTCTACATATGTAATTGCCCAGGAGTGTAATTGCATCTGGTTTCCTATTGCGGCTCTATTTTTCTGGAATAAAAAGTATTAACGTGCCCTAAGGTGATATGGTGAACGAAGAAGGGAAAGAAAACATGAAAGATAAACTAGGGAGATTTATATTATGTTGTGAAGAATTGAACATACTCCCCCCCGTTGAAACACTTGGAGTGTTTTAATATGACACTTTGACCTGGAGGAGTTGAAAGCAATCAAGAGTTAAAGAAAAGAGGTTGAAAGAAATAAGAGTTTTTTTTTTTTAAATATCGATGATGAGTTAGTTTAGAGAGAGGAAGTTCTTTTGTAAATTTTACACAAAGAAACAAGAGCAAGGTTTAAATATTTTAATGGTTGTGATTAAAATTTAATTCAATTTTGGAGGCATTCATATCGACTGGAAATAGACAAACTTTAAGTACTGGTATTTATTGACTGGGTAGAATATTGTTAGAAAAGTTAGAACATGAGGGTTATTTTGAAGAATAAATAAAATACGAAGAAACATTTAATTTTGGGTTTTCTATGCTACGTTGGACATCGTTCCTTGCATTGAGACGCTTGTGATGTTTTAACTGCTAACTGTTTGTCCGCTGCAGTTGAGTACTTTAAAATGTCCTTGTGTCTTGTTGTAGGTAAAATATTATTTGTAAAATGTAATGAGTTAACATTGATTAAAGAATTACTTGTGTAGCAAATTGGCTTAGACGAACTAATAAAAACATTACAATTATTAGGAGATGAAATTATTTTTAATTTAGGTAGGGATTCTGTAGATGTAATCGGCAAGAAATCTGTTTTCAAATCTGCATTTGTTTTATTTGATAACTTAGTTTTGCCGTTAATTTTATTGCTGAATTTTGTACGTGTAACATTTTTCGAGGACGAGATAGTCTTCTTATCAGCTGTTAAAGGTATAGATAAGGGTTTATTAAGCCTAGTGGTTGAAACATTTTTAGAATCTGTAACTGGTAGTGGCTTGGGAATGTCCGTGCACACAGGAGCTGTTGATCGTGATGAAGGCGATCCATTTAAGTATGGTTGATACGTTTGGGAGAAACCCTTGAAATTAGGTGGACCAAATTAGTTAGTGTGGTTGTGATTGAATTTTGGTGTTTAGTGGTAATGGGATTAGTGGAACAATTTTGAATAAAGTTATGAGACTGTTTTCGATTTTCTTTAGAGGATCTTGAAACAAAACTTGAAAAGCAATTTGCAGGGAATGTGTTTAGGGCAGATAAATATGAAGATTGCTCTGGCTTTGGAAGTGGGGATATAGCTTCAGGAATTGCTGATTGTATGGTAGATTTTTCACTTCTTGAATTTATTGGTCCGAATAAAAGCCAACCAAGTAAGGTATTTTGAGCTGTAGGAGTACCCTTAGGACCTTTAATTAGGCCATCTAGGATCAAATATGAATACACATCGGCTCCAAGTAGTAAGTCAATTTGTCCAGGCAGATAGTATTGGGGGTCAGCAAGATTAAGATTAGTTAAATGAATCCAACCATCTCTCGGAAGTGGAGACGGTGGTAAGAAATTTGTGATTGAAGGAGCAACTAGGGCCGTCACAGAAACTTGCTCTTGAGTTGAAAGATTTCTAGGCTGAAAAGAAAATTCTATTTGTTTATGAGCTTGGGTAATTGGCCTTTCACATACTCCGTTGATTGTTACTGAAGCAGGGGAGCCTTTCAGTTGAAGTTGTCTCGCTGTTCTTTCAGTAACAAAAGAAACTTGTGACCCCGGGTCGACGAGAGCTCGTAGAGTCACAACACCTGTTTTGGTTGGAACATTTAGCCAGGCAGTGGAAAGAAGGGTTTTAGAGAAACTATTTTTCTCCTTAGTACAGCAGAACGATTGTGTAGAGAGCAATACCGTAGTTTCGGCATTATTAGGTAAATTGTGCTCACTATTCAAGTTGGGAGCTGATGTCCTTGTAGAAGTACTTTGACTATTAAAATTTTGTATCTCATTGGAAATTGAATCTTGTGAAAGAGTTCTGTGTAATAAGGTATGATGAGGTTTACCGCATTTTCTGCATCTAAACTTACTACAGCAATTTAAAGTGGAGTGAGAATTTTTTTTTTTTTTTTTTTTTTTTATGTGGCAGTGCTAAGCTCAGGAATCACCCTTTGTACTACTAGTCCGTCATGTCATTTGTCACGTCATGGTGCAATGTCTAGCAGTAAGCTTAGTACGGGGGAGGGATGAGGGGGGGCATAGGTTAAGGATTAAAAGGTACGGGGGGGTATTGAAGAAGGTGGTGATGAACCCTGCGTTTGAACTCTTGGATGTTGTAGGAGCTCGGAAATACTGACTGCGAGAGGTTATTCCACAGCCGAGTTGTTCTATTAACAAACGAATTCATATCTTGTTGAGTGCGTGAAAGGGGGAGTTGCAGGTGGAGGGAATGAGACGAGTGGGCTAATCTGGTGTTGCGGGTATAAGAATGCCGTGGAGGCAGGAGAGCGTTTAGCTCGGAGGAACAGTCACTATGATAGTAGCGATAAAATTTTGTCAATGCTGCTACATTCCTACGGTGGCTGAGGGGGTCGATGGTGGAGCAAGCGGTATCGTCGTCAATTAATTTAAGGGCCTTTTTTTGGACCTTATCTAACCATGCCAAGGTGGTTATTGGAGCGCCGCCCCAAACGAGGGAGTTGTATTCGAGAAGAGGCCGAATGTAGGATTTGTAAATAACAGCACGGGCCGATGGCTGGAGGAGGAACTTACACCTCTTAAGAAATCCCAAGCACTGAGATCCTTGTTTGGCGATTTGGAATATGTGGTCATTCCATCGCAAGTCCTTGGCTAATGTCACGCCTAAGATGTGTAAGGATGGTTCGGCCATTAGTTGAACTTCATTCACTTTCAAGGGTGGAGGGGTGTTGAACTTCTTTTTGGAGATAAGACAATACTTGGTTTTGGCGGGGTTGAATTCAACACGATTCTTCTCTCCCCACTTTAGAATCAGTTCGATGTCGTTATTGATAGAGTTGGACATACGTTCGCGATCTTCAAGACAGGATCTGGCATGAGTCTGCCTTGTATCGAAGCTGTACGAGTACCGTAAAGTACCGTCGTCAGCGAAGCTGAGAAGTGGGTTGGAGGGGATTGAAAGAAGGTCATTTATAAAGATAAGGAATAGGGCCGGAGATAAGATTGACCCCTGGGGGACACCCGCCGAGATCGGGTGGGATGCGGATTTGACGCCATCCAATATTACTTTGATTGAACGGCCGAAAAGGAAATTCTTGATCCACTTCTGTAGAAGTGAGTCGACTCCAATAGCTTTGAGTTTGGCTAACAGGGCTGAGTGCCAAACTCTATCGAAAGCCTTGGAGATATCTAGAGCAACCAGACTAGACTCGCCAGATCCATGCAGACTACGGCTGAGGTGTTCTGTAAGACAGACTAAAAGATCGCCAGTGGATCTTTTCTGGCGGAAGCCATATTGTCTGTCGTTTAAGAGTAGGTTGGATTCTAGATATCCCATAAGCTTTTTGTTGATTATCGTCTCCATGGTTTTGGAGAGAATAGAAGTAATTGCTATTGGGCGGTAGTTTAAGGGATCGCTGGCTTCACCTTTTTTCGGAATTGGCTGAACATGGGCAAGTTTCCAAGAGTCTGGGTAAACTCCGGAGGAGTATGATAGGGCAAAAAGTTTGCGCAGAGGTTTAGCTAAAGGTGACGCGCATTGTTTTAAGACGATAGAGGGTATATTATCGGGTCCAGTGGATTTGTTGACATCGAGCTCCTTGAGGCACCTGTACACCTCGCGAGTCCTGAAGAAAACCCTGTCCATTAAATGAGCATTGTGCTCGAGAACTGGGGGTAGCGCATCAGTTTTGGATAGCGAAGAATTTGAAGCAAACAGAGATGCTAATAAATCGGCCTTGGCTTTTCTGTCTGTTATCACCTTCTTATCGTGAATGAAAGAAGGAGTTGTAGATGCAGTGAAATTCTTCTTTATGGAACTTACCAAGGACCAGAAGTTTTTGCTACCAGAGGTTGCATTAAAGAGTTTACTTCTCAACTTACTGTCAAATGAATTTTTGACGTTCCTGATGGTGACTTTACAGGAATTTCTTAGTTTTATATACTCTTTACGGAGCGATTCACTCGGGGAGCTCTTGTAAGCTCGAAAGGCGGCTTCTTTGTTTCTGATGGCAGGCGGCTTCTTTGTTTCTGATGGATTTGAAAGACATTTAAAACATAACTTGTTTGATTTAACAATGTCATATTTCTGTTGATGAGGGAGGCTTGAAAATTTAGAACATTCGGATATTGTATGAGATTCTTTACAGCAAATGCAGGTACCGGTCGTCGAGGATGAAGCAAAGTGTGTAAGGAATTTAGGAGTTGATCCACTATAAGGGCGTTGTTGAGTGTTAATTTTGTGTTCTGAAATAGATTCAAGCATGCGGAAACGCTTCTCGAGAAATTGCTTAAGTCTTTCGAACGTTGGAAGTGTGGATTCCCCATTTAGTTCTGTTTCCCACATCCGATGAGATTCAGAAGGAAGTTTTTGAACAATAAGATAAATGAGAAAGGGATCCCAATAAGAAGTGTTAACACCTAAAGCCTCCAACTCGCACAAACACTCGTTAGACCTATCCAATAAGGATTTAATAGAGTTCACCGATTCACTAGATACTTGTTTAAGATTGAATAAATTTTTAAGTTGAGAATTAACTAGAACCCTGTTGTTATTGTATCTGTGGAGTAATGTTGACCATGCCCTTTCATAGTTAACATCTGTTATTTGAAATTGTCGGAGGAGATTCTCGGCTTCGCCAGATAACACGGACTTTAAATAATGCAATTTTTGTGCATTGGAAAGTGAGGGATTTTGGTGGACCAATGAGTTAAATAGATCGTGGAAGGAGCGCCATGATTCATAAGAACCTGAAAAAGTGGGAAGTGAAATTTTCGGAAGTCGTAGTAACTGTGTTGACATTGATGTTGAGTTCAAGTGCGTCGACTCATGCGCTGAAGGGCTTGGTGAAGGTGTTTGTTCATCAAATTTGCTTAGGGCAGTTCTTATTCCTCCCATAAACTCAAAATACTTATCTTCAAGATTTAAATATGTATCATTCACAAGATAATCACAAGTGGGTTTATCAACTAAGTTTGCAAACAGTAATTCAAGCTGAATATGATTCTTTTCTATTCGCGACCATTGTTCTCGAAATTGAGTAATCCGTTCGGATATGTATTCTTTGGTTCGTTTGACAAGAGCAGTCTTCTTATAGTTGGAGATAGCCTTGTTTAAAAGATCAATGTGCACCTTTTGCAGTTTCAAGGCTTCATTAAAGGAGGTTTCTGCAGCCATATTGACTAGTCAATCACAAACACCTTGTAAAAAAAAAAAAACTTTGAACTGATGTATCACGAATGTATCACTTGCACTTGATCACAGTTAGTGCGTTACCCCTTGAAATGAATAAATCGAGAACGAAGCTTTAGTAAATTAGGCGTATGTAGAAACTAAACTCTTTTAAGCACTTGGTGTGGAAGAAATTGATATAGGTGAGAAACTCGCCTCGAGAATGTAATAAATTGGGTTGGTATGAAAACCTTCCAATTGATTTGATCTCAAATGAGGGACTTCCCTCTGAAAATAGTATAGTTGAGGACTAGGCTCATGTAAATTTGCTTGGTGCTTAAGACCTTGCAACAGGTGAGGGACTTGCCTCGAGATTGTAATAAATTGGGTTGGTATGAAAACCTTCCAATTGATTCAAAGTCATGAAACTAGGCTCGAGTTCAGTATGAACCTTGCAATTGATTGAAAAGAGGGACTTTGCCTCGGGAGAATAACATAGATGAGGACTAGGCTCGAATAATTGTTCGGTATGAGAACCTTACAATTGATTTAAGTGAGGGCTGTGCCTCGGGAAATTAATATATCTGAGAAAGCTCGAATAATTGTTCGGTATGAAAACCTTACAATTGTTTCAAAGTCTCAGGAAACTAGGCTCGAATAATTGTTCGGTATGAAAACCTCACAATTGATTGAAGTGAGGGCTGTGCCTCGGGAAATTAATATATTTGAGAACTAAGCTCGAATGTTCGGTAATAAAATGCAAGAACTAGGTTCATATAAACATAGCTTGGTTTGTAAGACCCTGCTATGGGTGAGGGGCTTGCCTCAAGAAACATTTCAATAATAAAAATGTAAAAAAAACTAGGCTTATGTAAAAATAGCCTGGCGTGTAAGACCTTGCTATGAGTGAGGGGCTTGCCTCAAGAAAATTATAAATTTTAAGACCAGGATCGAAATAAAAATAGCTTGGTATGTAAGACCTTGCTATAGGTGAGGGACTTGCCTTGAAAATAATAAATTGAAACACTGGTCTTAAAAATAGAAAGTCACTGAGCACTAGGTTCACACGAATGGTTGACACTAATATTCTTCGAATGGTTGCATGAGTTTAGGAACTTTACTTCCACTGAAACCTTTAAACAATATGCACTGCACTTAGAAGCACATCCGGCTCGAAGGACCATATGTTTTTTTGTTCAAAGAAAAAAACTACTTTAAAACAAATGAAAATTATTTGACACCATTTGGCCTCTAGTTACAGCACACACTGATAAAAAGGAACAAAGAGTAAAGTTCACTTTATAATTATAATTCACTTTTATTTGACTAATTCAATTTTAGGTTTTAGATACACAATTCAAAATAATAATACATATATAATTCATCAATATAATTCACTGAATCAATGTCATTAAATTTTAACTTTTAAGAGCTTTGCAGTTATTAAGGAAAATAATAAATGAAAATTATAAGAAGGGTTAGTTTATAAGATTGAATTAAAGTTTACTGTATTCACTCGATGTGAACATCCACTCAAAAAAATATATATATTATTAATCACCCTCATCAACGGTGTTAGCTAAAATAAATAATCCACTTAATCACCTCAACAACGATGGAAACTAAAATATCAGATTAATTAAATTCCTCTGCCACGTTGATCACTAAAATCACTTCAATTTCAAAGCAGAGAAACAAGTTAAAATATTATTGTAACGAATCAAGGAAATCGTAAAAAAAATCGTTCACCATATCAAATATTATTTATTTAAAGAATAAAAGGAAAATTATGAAATATGAATATTGTATTGTGGTAATTAAGTACTCACCTGACCTTGAAAGTTGGCCTTGAACTTTAATTTGGTTGCGGACAAAGGGATTGTTAAAATCAAGGTCAAAGGAAAGAGGAATTAGAAATTACTGTTCATAGTCTGTTCCCATGAACAAGGAAAAGGAAAGTTGTTAATATTAATTCTCGGTCTATTCCCGAGAATTAAGGAAAATTAGTAATAATAGTAGTTCTCGGTCTCTTCCCGAGAACTAAGGGAAATTAGTAATAGTTGTAGTTCTCGGTCTATTCCCGAGAACTAAGGAAAATTAGTAAATAGTTGTAGTTCTCGGTCTATTCCCGAGAACTAAGGAAGATTAGTAATAGTTCTCGGTCTATTCCCGAGAACTAAGAGAAAAATTATTAGTAATAGTAGTTCTCGGTCTATTCCCGAGAACTAAGGAAAATTAGGAATACTAGTTCTCGGTCTATTCCCGAGAACTAAGGAAAATTAGGAATAGTTCTTGGTTTATTCCCAAGAACTTGAAATGGAGGAAAATAAAAGCTCAGGTCAACTTACCTTCCAAGCGTCCGGTATCCAAAGAGAGGAAGATTCATGGGTGCAACGATTTTTGTTAATTCACTTGAATTCGATTCAAGTGGGGATAGAAATATATAACGGGATGACTGAAGTGATTTTTGTTTGAATAATGCAAGTGGGAATGAAAATTTTAATTGTGCATGTGTTGAGGTGAGAAGTGTTACCAGAGTAAATATTTATTCGAGTGAATGTATGAATTTTTGAGTGAATGTTCTTCAGAAAAATGTGGTTTCTTAAAGTTAAATTAGTATCAATGATAATGATGTTAAATGATGCTACTCAATGTCCACGTTATCCAAAGATGATGTAAATTGTTGATAGGTTCTTGATGTTCCCTTGTTAGAGCTGAATGACGGTGATTGTTTCTACATATGTAATTGCCCAGGAGTGTAATTGCATCTGGTTTCCTATTGCGGCTCTATTTTTCTGGAATAAAAAGTATTAACGTGCCCTAAGGTGATATGGTGAACGAAGAAGGGAAAGAAAACATGAAAGATAAACTAGGGAGATTTATATTATGTTGTGAAGAATTGAACAACATTTTCGTTGTCAATTAAAAATTAATGATGTGTCCTGAATTATATTATGAAAAATGCTTGTAGTATGTATATCACATCAATTTTGAAAGCTCCAGCAGAAAATTTAATAGAAATTTTTAATAATTCATAATTTTTTTGCAAAAAATCATATTATCATCACAAAAATTCTTTTCTCATCGTTTTCTCAAAAGGTTTCATTTTATTTTTTTTATTGCCAGCATATTTTCCTTTCTCACCTGCACATCGTTCAGCAGCTCCACAACTCTCTACCCTTAAGTAAAATGCAGCCACAAATCCCATTAGTTAAGTCCACCAAGTCTTGCACGTTGAAGCACGCCCCTTGTGGAAATTTGGTGGAAATTTGTGTTATGAATTTTCATCGCTTGACTTTAAATAAAAATTGCTACTATTCGAACTCCCGCTTTCCCATCGCTTTAAGTGTTTCGCATTTCCAATTTTCCCAACCTAATATTCCATCTTTGAGGTATGGAAAAAATGATATTTTAACTAGAAGGGAAAAATATGAAATATGTTTCTTGCTTCTTATTTTTTTTTTTATATTCCTAAAATAGAATTTCCCCATCAGCATATCCTCTACCTGGCAAGGGTTCTGAGAATTTTCCGCAGCATCCCTTTCTTTGCTGCTACGTGGAAACCCTCGAGTAATGGGGAAATAAACTTCCAAAAGGGAGTAATGAATTGCGGAGTTCACTGATGGATAGGTAAGACCCAGTGTGGGATCCAGGATGCAATTCTTTTCCTTTAAAATCCCGGCCAGACACTTTGGGGTGTGATGTGTTTATGGGTTACCCATCTAGCACCCGTCAAGCGATATATCAACCCGCATAGCCAGACCCGGTTGCCACCCGGTTACAACAACCCGGCAGCAGAACTTGTACAGAACACCGTACAGCCAACGTAGGGTAGGACGACTACAACACGGCTGATGATGGGGTAGATGCTGCTTTGAGTTGTCCCATTTGCACCTTCTGCTCGCTCCTACCCGAAAACACTTTTCATTTTACATACACAAATGATTCGCGACCCCATCTGTGCCGCAAGTGGTGGGGGGCTTTTTTTACCGTATCATACAAAATTCTGCTCCACTTTTTATGCTTAAAATGGCGAGAAATCTTTTGAGACGTGCAAATCCACTTCAAGAGTTCCCTAATAACAAAGGAAACTCGTTTCGAGTATGGCAACTTGCTAGGGATGGGCCCAAAACAGTTATTTTTATTACAAAAAAATTTTCATCTACACAATCAATTTTTTGTATTTAGGGGTTGAGAGTTTAGGGTTCGTGAAAATATAAGTATTAGACGTAAATAGAGGAAGCAGAGGAGACGGGATACGTATGGGCCTCTGCCGTGGCTATTGTTAGGCTTAATACTTGAAGACGCATGAAATTTGTGGTTATGATAGAGATAATATTATGAAGTGGCCATTAGCATCATCCGCACCCTCTTTTTCTCATACGATATCTAATTTCCTCGCTTATTTCGGGACAATTCGTGTATTTTTAGAAGTTACTTTATCTGCGGTAAAACATCTGAGATAAATTAACACCGTGGGCATGGCATTTAACAATTGCCAGGTAAATTTCATTGTCATCTGTAGCACTACAGCAGCTTCTTCCTGGTTTTAGCGAGTGGTGTAAGGGCCGGCGTTTGGCTTTTTTGCGCCCGGTGCAGTATGCCATATTGCGCCTCCATCAGCTGTTCATTTTTCATCGCAGTGAAGGACAATGAAAAAAAACACAAACACTTCGTAATATATGAAAATAAAGGCATGGGAACACATTTTCACTTTTTTCTGTAACTGCGCCCGGTGCAAATGCACCAATTGCGCATATGAAAGCGTTTATCCGTGATATTGCTTTTGTGCTGAATTTGTTTGGCTTTAATTTAACTTCGCAAAACCCTCTTGCTAATACTGTTTAATACTCCAGGATGTTTTTTGGTATTAGCTGCACTTCCCTTTAACTATTTCTCGAACAATCCTGGGCTCCTATAATCTATAGTATTGTATACTTGAATTTATAGTAGTGTATACCTGAATCTATAGTATACTCGTATCTCCATAATCATTACATATTCATATTTAAAGGGATAATAGGCGATCACTGCACTCCTACTGTAGAATCTTGCATAGGAAAAAAACAGCCCCCTTAACAGCCTTTCGAGACAAAGAAGACGCTTTAAACAACTTCAGAATTGTGGCGATCCAGGTGTTTCTCGCCGAAAATCTTAATTTCTGAAATTTCGCCCGGTGCAAGTGCGCCATTTGCATCTATGAAAGCGCTACCCCTGAGTGGTGTGCAACTTGATGGCGCATCCTCGGATATGGGGCATCTCTCTCAGTGGCGGATCTAGAAATTCATTTTGGGGAGGGCCATCCTCATCCAGCGGCGGATCTTTAAAATGTTGGTGAAGGGGTGCAACAAGTAGAAATAAAAACTTAAAACCCAGATCACACTGAACGAGGCGCACGCGGTGCGGTGCGGCACGCTGAATCGTGGGACTGCGCGATGTGGCGTCTGGTTCATATCACCTGCGGCGCGGTGGTTATATATTCTTTAAATTTCTGATCAGATCATATAGTGGTTGTTGCGGGATGAGTTCCTACAAAAATGGGGAACATGGTATCAAACAAACCAGGCCAAACGTAAAAAAAACACCTTACGAAAAAGAACCCAACATTGCTGTGCAACCACACATCTTACAAACACAAAATTACTCTATAATCTAATAATTCTAGGCTAATGACATCACCCAAATATCTGAGGATAGGTTTTTGATAGACGAACAAAAAATCGAACTGCCGAGGCCAATCTTATGGTAATGCAGTTATAATAAAGGAAATTTCGCCCTTTGACGAGTTTGTTCGCTGCTCAACATATTCGCTCAATTTAGTAGGTGAATGTGCAGCTGAAAGCAGCCAAGAGGATTGCTCATTCATTTCTCTACTGCAAGAGTGGTACAATTGAGGGGTTTGCAGCAAAAAAGAGTTAACTCCACTTTTAGGCCAAACAGAGTTAACAACCGTTTTCTGGGGGAAAAAATGGATTCTTTCGTTTAGTTAAACCAAGACTTATCTACCGTTGATAGTTCTCAAGTTATCTGCTAGAATGAGTTAGCTGCTTCATTCGCTTGGGTCAAAATGGAGTTAACTCCAGGAGCTGACTCTTTGTTGTCCCAAATGTTTGTTGTAAAACAGCATGGAGGTAACAGTGGCCCGAAGGTTAAGCGTCTTGATTACTGTTGCAGTCGAGACACACTTCGTGTGGCAGCCCAGGTTCAGCTTGCCCACTTTTTGCAAAATCAACACTTCGCAGTGAGTTGTCAAGAGTGTGTACTTCCGCCGTCATTCATGTCGTTTTCTGTTTTATTCTGTAAACAAGTTTTCAATGTTTATGAGTTCCTATTTCATGGTACTTTTTACTTAATAATTCGTAATTATTGATAAAATCAATGATTTTAAAATTTTTTGTTTTAAAATTTATTATTATAACAAATTATTTGTGTTGTTGTAGGTGCTATACGTTTCTAATCGCTTAAGGTATGTCAAACATGGAAAATGATTTGTTCAGTGGAGCTTCGTCAGACGAATATACATATACCAAGTTCGGAAGACAGTGAACCAGGTAGTGTTGCACAATCAAGGAAAAGAAGGAAGGTTGTCGATCCTGGAAAATGGAAGAAGAATGTCCGGAAACAGTTAAGAACTGAAGGGAAAAGGTATGTTTCTTCCCGAGGAAAACTAGTTGAAGCCCGTAAAACTGGTTCCGAACGTAAGTGTAAGTCCAACTGTTTTACTAGAATTGACAATGAACAAAAACAACGTTTACTCTCCCTTTTCAATCATTTGGAAAATAAAAGAGAACAGGATTTCTACTTGGCCGGACTAATTTCTATAAAAAATGTTAAAAGAAGAAGAGCTTTAAACGGTTCGAGGACCAGCAAAACCTTCTCTGCCAAGTATTCAGTTCGGGAAGGCATCAATATCAACAAGGTTTGCAGAAAAGCTTTTGCTGCTCTGCATGGAGTCTCTCAAAAACGGATTGAGCTTATAGTCAAGGAAATTTCGAAAGAAGGAATTGCCACACCAAAAGCAGATGGCCGCGGGAAACACAATAATCGTCCCAACAAAGTTCCAGATGAGACAATCATCAAAGTTCATGATCATATTCTGAGCTTTCCAGCCAGGCAATCACACTATTGCCGAAATGATAATCATCAGAGGAAATACTTATCCTCTGAACTGAGGTCTGTGAAGTTGGCAACACGAAATGCGAATTTTGGAAATTTTTTTTTCATACTTTTGTCCATCGTTTGTCCAAGTTTGTCCAAGCAAAAGTTTTTTTGTCCAGGCACCGTTAACAAATTATAAGCAAAAAAATTTTTTTGCATATTTTTTCAACCAAAAATTGAAAAAAAAAAAATTGTTTAACCACATATGTATATCGTTTGTCCAAGTTTGTCCAGCAGTTATTTTTATTTGTCCACCCCCCAATTAATTAAAATAAATAATTGAAATTTTTCAGGTTTGTGAAGTTGGCAACACGAAATGCGAATTTTGGAAAAAAAATTCTCAAATTCGCATTTCGTGTTGCCAACTTCACAACCCTGAAAAATTTCAATTATTTATTATAATTAATTGGGGGGTGGACAAATAAAAATAACTGCTGGACAAACTTGGACAAACGATGGACAAACGAATGAAAAAAAAATTTCTCAAAATTCGCATTTCGTGTTGCCAACTTCACAGACCTCCTGAACTGAATATCAAAATCATGCACGAGTTGTATTTGGAAAAACATTCCGAAGCCAAGGTATCATATGATTTTTTCTTCCGTTACTTCCATGCAAATTTTAATCTCCACTTCGGCTGTCCCCGATCTGATACGTGTCAAACTTGTGATCAATTTCCAAAGAAGCTTTCTTCTAGTACGCTTTCTGATATTGAAAGAAAAAACCTTGAATCACAGAAGAAGCTACACCTAAAAAAGGCGGAGAGTTTTTTCAAGGATATTAAAGAAAAGCATAAGTTGGCTGCAGAGCATGAGGACACAGAAGCACCATGCATGGACTACCAACAGAACATGCCTCTCCCTAGAATACCATCCGGGGATGTATTTTACAAACGCCAATGCTGGGTGTACAACTTTGATATATCCTCTGAGAAAACGGGACATCATCACTTCTACATGTACGATGAGACAGTCGGAAAAAAATCATCGAATGAACCAATAAGTTTCCTTTACCATTATGTATACAATGGGTTGGATCCCGCAGTTAAGATTGCTTATCTTTTTTCGGACAACTGTGTAGCTCAGAACAAAAACCATGCATTAACACAGCTTTTGTACTATTTGGTTGACAGTGGAAGACTCACTAAAATAGTGCACAGGTTTCCTGAACCAGGTCATTCATTCATGCCATGTGATCGGGCGTTTGGGATTAGAGAAAAATGGTTGAGAAAAGCTGAAAGAGTTTTTCAATTCTGAATATGTGAGAATAGTCCAAAATACGTGCAAAAAGTATTCAGTTATACATGTGAATAGGTCAATGATCTTCGACTTAGTTGGAAGTTTCCGTGATTCTTTTTTGAAAGCTCCTTACATTATAAAACCGAATGGTAAGAAAGATAAGTACGCCATAACTAAATACAGAGTTTTCATTTATGATGTGGAAGCCGTTAAACAAGGAACCATCAGTTGCAGCTCTACTGTAGGCATACTGGTAGCTCATAGCGTAAAAATCCGAGACACCAGAAATGAGACATCGCTGACTCTCGAAAGTCTACAACAGGCATACAGTGGTCCTCTAACATTGAAACCTGCTAAACTAAAAGACGTTAAGGAATTCGCTGAGAAGTATGTTGGTCACAACGAGATGTGGTTCTACGATGGTCTAAATTCGAATGATGTCAAGGATTCTGAAGAAATCACCGACGCCGAATGCTATGATAATTAGTAGTTTTGGTAGTTTTGCATTCTTAGTTTTTCTTTGGAGCTTCATTTTTCATTTACTAGAAAGAGTGTTTTTGGTCTTAGAATTTTGTTAGTACACTCGTTACTGTGTTCTTTCTTGAAATAAACCTATTTTCTTGAAAATAGTCCTTATTCAACGCTTTCTTACTTTAAAAAGAAAATAATTTTCAATTATTTGGGCCAAAAAGTAGTTAACTCCAGAATAAAATTGACTCTAGAACTGCGAATTTGACCAATTTCTCAATGGAATTTGGCCAAAACATTAAGTGGTAGGTGACAAATAATTGCACGAAGCGATTTAAATACATTCATCCATTTTTAAACAGTTTTTTCTATTTTCCCAGAAATTATAAATATTGGAGTTAACTCTTTGTTGCTGCACGCCCTTCAATTTATTTGCAACTCTTCGTTGGGAACTCCTACAAACCCATTTCACCGTCAAAAGTCTATCAACGATTCGTTGGCCAGCTTGTGCAAATGCATGCAATAGTTTACGTGAATCATGGAATGAAATCCATAGAGTTTTAGGCTACGATCAGACGATGAATTTTTTCCCGTATACCGTATACACAGGATCTTATCGAATAGAACAGTCGCAATAATAATTACATTAACATGTTCACACTAGGCCCATGCGGTAAAATTCTGTATTCGTGAAATTTGTTTTCCCGTATACCATGCGAACTTGTTACTAATTTTCGATAAATCTCGAATGTACATATTTTATCGAATGCGTGATCAAGTGGCGTTTTGTTTCATATTGCCTATGTTGATTTTTATATGATGATGCCTATTGATGTTTATAAAATTGAAGATATATATATTAATCGGGACGCACAAAAAAAAATCCTTGTACATTTATCATCATTATACTTTTACTTTTGACGCAAAAATAATTAAAATGATAAGCATTGTCTCTGTTTCATAAAACTTATGTTTTAAAATAATCATTTTTCTTACAGAATTCATTCAACGCCATTTTTATTTCCAAAAACAGCCGGCATACACAATCTAATGAAAAAGAAAAACGCGCGCAGCGCCGCCGGCAGCCTTATACTTCTCTCGGCTTCTCGCCGGCTATTATTATTGAATATTATTGATTTCCAGGCCTCCACAACGTCGTACCCAAGAACCCTGATTCCCACCGCAGACACCAGCATGAAAGCCCACCCAAGACATACTATTACGAAGTTCAACTTATTTCACACACATAACGCTCATTGCCACCCAAGAACACATCCAAACCCAGGACCACAACCGATCATGTCACCGGCCCAGTATCTGCAAAACTATACTCTTCACAACTAAGAAATTATTGGGACGAGGTAGAAAGGATGTGAAGCCACTTGTTGACTTGACGTCGGGAAAGTTGTTACCTTCATGTTTTGGATTGATAATAATAATAGAGTTTCCCTTCTTATGCAGAAGGCGCACTTCTCAGCTGGGCTGAGAAACATTTACCACGACCACGTGGGCTCGGCTGAGACATGCAAACATATAGAAATAAATATAAGTACTAAAACACTCTAACAAGGAAGCGTGCTACAACAAAGAGGGAGTGGATACACCAAGGACTCACGTCACATTAAGAAGACTCTTTTTGAGAGCCTCTTCACTTGTAAGCATGCTAAAAACCCTAATATTTCTATTAACGTTAATAAGCATGCGATTAACAGGTTCGTACTTGCCATAATTGGTATTAGAGGAGTTAGTATGCAGGAGAGGTACACCCCTCAAGCTATAATTACTCACTCTGAATGCCACTTGGCTTCGTAAGAAACCTGAGTCTACCTTGTCATTTAGTAGCCGATGAACAAATATGACGTCAGCAACTTCACGACGTTTATGTAGGGAGCTTAAGTTGAGTAGTTTAAGCCTGTTTTCATAAGGCGGAAGGATGCGTGGGTCATCCCAAGGGAGATGACTGAGTACGAAACGTACGAATTTTCTTTGAACCGATTCGACTCTTCCAACTTGGGAGGAGTATTGAGGAGACCATACCTGGGAGGCGTATTCGAGTAAAGGCCTCACTAAGGATATGTACAAATGCTTAGTGATGAGGGGGCTGTTGAATTCCTTAAACCCCCTTTTTATAAAACCTAGGACTGAACTGCCCTTGGAGGAAATATAATTAATGTGGGTGGAAAAATCCATCTTACTTTCAAACCTGACCCCCAGATCGATCACAGAGTTAACTCGGGAAAGTGTGTTGTTAAGGAAAGTGTAGTCATAAGTCAGTGGACAACGTTTCCTGCAAAAAGTCATGACCTCACACTTACTAATATTGAGTACCAGTTTGTTGTTGGATCACCAAGAATAGAATGTGTTCAGGTCAACTTGTAAAAGTTTGCAGTCCTCAATACTTCTTACATAACGGTAGAGTTTAATGTCATCAGCGTAAATAAGGATTTGACAGTTCTGTAACAAGGCAACAATGTCATCAATTGAAAGAATAAAAAGAAGAGGGCCGAGGTGACTACCTTGCGGGACTCCAGATGACGCTTCGATGTTTCTAGATTTAGCCCCGCGGAATAAAACCTGGTAAGTTCTGTCGGCTAAGTACGACTGATTACCTGACGCTTCGCCCTGAATTACCACTCATGGAGGCTAGGAAGGGTGGGTGGGGGCATTGCAGGGGAGTGTGTGTCTGAAAATCAAAAGCATCAAGATATCACGCTGACACTGGATAGGATATGTAAAGAGAATAGCTGAAGAACCGCGCCCCTAAATATCCTGTTCCTCCAAACGCCAGAGGGAAGAAGGTCACAAAGAAGGCCTAGGAACAAATATAAAGACGACATCGAAATGAACACAGCCAAGTAGGATTACCAACTGGAAGAGAGAGACGTAGGATCGAGAACGTACGAAGAAAATTCTTGTGGAGGCCAAGGCTTGCAGAGAGCCGTAGCGGCGCCTATGATGATGGTATAATGTCGACCAAATTTTTTTTGGAAAAGTTAACTTATAATAAACAATTATTACTTGTCTTTATTTTTCTGATAATAACAACCTCAAGATCATAATTTCTACAACCAATTTTAGTTCTATTACAAAATTATGAATTGAAGAAACGATTGTAACTCGAAGAATTCATTTACAATTGAAGACTGACAATAGTTTGATGAAAACTTTCCATTCGCCTACACGGCGGAGTAACGAAGAAATAAAATAGACGTCGAAGATGGAAGAAATGAAGTTAAAAAATAATAACTTACTTTAATGCATTGCTTCTTAGATCTTCTAAAAATCAGTTTTGTACTCACCTGGAAGAAAAAAAGAATAGTATTAATTTATTTCATGGTTATATGCTTTGATAAAAGATACACTTATAATCTAGATTTTTATTATTAATTTTTAGTAATTAGTAAATTGTTTACTATGCCTTTAAGGTGCTGTAGCCTTTGTATAATAATCATCTGAGACACGTTTGTTTCAACGCAGATCCCGAGTCAATGTAACCCGTGGACAGACTTGAGTTAAGTGAAGGAAAACTGAAATGAATGGTTTTGTGTAAATTTGGTTGGACATAATAGAAAGTCCTTTTGAAAGAAAGCACTGAATTTGACATATCTCTTGCGGTCCTAATCAAGAGTGAATTCATTTGGTGAGTTGAATATAAGCTCACGGTCATAAAGGCATGGCTTGTTTTACATTTTATCGAAGGCGTTAGTGTAATGAAGAGTGTAGGTTAAGGGTTATGAAGGTACGGGGAGGAGGGGTATTGAAGAAGGTGGCGATGAACTTGCTATTGGGCGGTAGTTGGAGGGAAGGTTGAATTCAGCTTTTTTCGGTATTCCTGAACATGGGTAAGTTTCTAAGAGTCTGGGTAAATTCCGGAGGAGTAGGATCTTTGGCGAGGAGCATTTTTTTAAGACGATGGAGCGTATGTTGTAGGGTCCAGTGGATTTTTTGGCATCGAGCTCCTTGAGCCACCTCGAGGGTCCTAAAGAAAACCCTGTCCATTAAATGAGCGTTGTGCTCGAGAACCGGGGGTAGCGTATCAGTTTCGGGTAAATAGGAATTTCTAGAAAACCGAGACGCTAATAAGTCGGCCTTGGATTTGCTGTCTGTTATCACCTTCTCATCGTGGATGAGATTAAACCATCTGTTGGGCCTAGCCTTCACAGATTTAGTAGAATAGGGAATGAATAAATGCATTCCTGCCTGTATGATCCTGTTGATACAGATAGCGGTGTAGTTGATGATTTTGTTTCGGAAGCACAAATCCCAGTTAGTAGTTTGGACAAAATTAAAAACCCCCGCCAATTGGCCTTGACATAAAGCCATGCAGTTCTTCTAACTGTTTTGGGAGGGGCGGGAAGTTTGAATGGGAAGCTTGCTCTAACTAAGCAGTGGTCCGAATATCCGAGAGGTGAATCAACTGCGACGTATAGTACTGCGTTGGATGAGAAGTAAGGAAAAGATCAAGGAGATAGGTTTCTTGATCAGCAACATCAGGGATTCTTGAGGGATGATCCACAATTTGATGTACATTATTGGTTCAACAAGTTCGACGTCCTTGCCAGAAACACTGGTGCCATTTGAGTAAGTCAGACAGTTTACGTTGTAAACATTGAAATCACCCGCAAAGAAGATTTCACACTCAGGATTGGACGACAAAAATCTTAAGAATATGGCGTGGCTTCGAAAGATCCAAATCCAAAATAATTAAAATCTGAAGACGTGCTTTTATATATCTTATAATAATATACGTCATTCCTAACATAGATGGCAATGCCCCTATGGGGAGAGAGATTATTCACTAAAGTGTACCGCGATATCTGGCAATGACCTAAGTCAGTATTATTTGAGTTTCACTAAGTGCGAAGATTGGGGGTTTAAAATTCAAAAAGTGGCACTTTAAATTTGCCGCAAACATCCGATTCAATGAAATTTCTCCGAGTCAAAGTGTTATGCCTTTTGAGACGGGGCAAATTTGATCGACCGACAGATTTTGGACGCGACACTTGCAGGTCCGGAATTTTTGTGCGGGTAAGGGGGATCAAGGGTACTTACTTCTCGAGTTCGTCGGTCGTGAATGTTGTCTTTTTTTTTTATTTTGGTGTGAGTTTTTGAAGTGTTAACTTTTTTAGGCGCGTTTGGCACTTTTTCGCTGGGGGTAAAACAAAGAATTCGCGACACGCGCACTTTGTTGCTACACCCGTTTCTGGACACTTGCTGCAATGACGGCGACACGCGCACTTTGTTGCACACCCGTTTCTGGCTACTTGTGCCTATGCAGCTTCCAGAGCATGAAAACTTTTGGTTGAGAATATGACATGAATTTTGAGAGCGGCGTCTGCATTGCGAGAATATGAAACGAATGCTGAGAGCAGCTTCTGCATTGCAACATTCAAACCCAATCCCTCCCATCAAGCGCGGGCTATTTTGCCTCGCACACATAAAATTATACGCTGCTGTAAGTGGAGCTCAACCAAAAGTTTCCATGCTCTAGAAAGCTGCATAGGCACAAGTAGCCAGAAACGGGTGCGCAGCAAAGTGGGCGTGTCACCATCGCTGCTGTCTGTTGCTGGACATCGACTAAAAGTTGCCATGCTCTAGCCAGCTAAATGGCTGCAATATTTAAATATTTTGCTTGGATTAATCACTTTCGGCGACATGGAATACGTTTCAGCGTTTCGCCTATTCGACTGGGCGTCTGTATTTTACTTACATAACTGGGGTAGTATCCCAGTAGCGAAAATCGCAAGTATTTACTGTGGGAAGTCGATTTGGAAGTACTTCTTTATTTAGTGTTTTCTGTAATGACTTATAAGTAATGCAGAGGAGAATGGGTTTGGTGACCAAGCGTTTGATTTCGCGCAAAAAGCGTGTTGAAAAACTTCGTAGCTGGTCGTTTTCTTTGTTAATCATCTCAGTTATCTCAGCCATTAAGTTTTATATCTATAATTTATAAACATATATTTGAATTTATGTTTATGATATAAATATAAATCGCTTAATTTTACTTCAAGCTACCCCACCTCTTCACGCCTACCCCAACTAAATTACATTACAAAAATTTACAGTATAATAACTTTGTATTATGAGTTTAATAATAAATGTAGTATAAGTACTTCCAAAACACATTCTATGGAAGGGAAAAAAGAAGTATACTTCCCAGCCTAGGCCATCGCCGTGTTAATGTAATGCCTTTTTTGTACTGGGTGGAAGTACTGAACTGCTTCTGTAGAAGTAGTTTTTCCAGTACTTCCATTCCCTACTGGTATGTTATATTATTTTCTATGTATTATATATTATCTATTACGTACTATATACAATGTACTGCATATTATGTACTATGTTCTGAAAAAATTCAAATTGAATCCAGTAGATTCCCATAAAAATTTAGATCCGTGACTTTGGCTGAATATAATATGACTTTTTTGAATATTTGCACAATGTTTAAAATAGCAAAAATTTCTGTTTTGTGACTATTGCATCAACCCGACGATAAGTACTGTGTACTATGTACTACATATTTTCTATGAACTATGCACTATGTATTTATTACCTACTATATATTAGCTACTATTTTTACTAAAAACTACATTATTCCAGTCATCCATTGTCCGATCTTTGTGTGATAAGTTTAAGACAAATAGTTTAATTTCCAAAACATTGCAACACATTTTGGAGTGAGTGCATATAAGTAACAATTAAATAAACTTTAACAGAATATTCATAAATAAAATATATTAATCCTTATCGTCCTGCATTAAGATGGATTTGGAAATTTAGACTACCCATAGAAGTTAACACTTCTAAAGTGTGGCTCTACGCACACTCGTTTTTTTTTCACTATTTCACTGTTTTGTTGTTTTTGTGGATTTTATTTTATTTCTTTTTGAACTTTTTCACACCGCATGATTGACGGACCCGATCAGCAAACGACCGCACTCCTTGTGAGAGAGTCGGAGGATGGTCCATTCGGGCAACCAACATCAAGTTTTCACCACAATAGTACTGGTGATTGATTGTAGCTATTTGCTCCAAACCAATATTAGACTATAGCAAAAGCCTTAACCTTGAAGGTTTTTAACTACGAGGTTGGCACAATAGACGACATTAAACAGATCGCGGTGGCCGCTAAGGCACCCCCTAAAGAACGAATTAATAATCTTGTTGAATAATCTTCCGCAGTAAGCATTTTCAAACTCGAACAAAGTCCCAGAGTTCAAATGCAAAGTTCATCAATATCTATACACGACCACCCCCAAACCTCCTCTAACCTGTCCTATTTCTCCTCTGTCCTTCAAATTAAGCTTACTACTAGACATTGCACCATGACTCGTAGCACAAAAGATTTCTAAGCTTGGTTTGTTTCACACAAAAAAAAAGAGAAAAAGGTCATTTATAAAGATTATAAAAAGAAGGGGTGACAAAATTGATCCTTGGGGCTTGCGACAAGCATAGTGTCGAAATCATAATTAATTGAAGGATTAATAAAACTCAATAAACTGTTAACGAGCAACATTTTTTTTACCGAGCTTTAAATAAGCCACAAATAATCTTCCCTCAAGAGTATTAAATAAAAAATACCAGCAATACCCCATAAAATATGTAATTTAATCCCCAACTTGCAGATTGTAAAGAGTTTTTCATAGTAATTAACACATTTTCATGGAAACCCTCACATTAAGAGGCCCACTCCCGCCCCGTAATAACGAAATCTACTCACATACATTTTATACACATTGTCCTTGAGCAAACAGCAGCAGCATCGTTGGCAATTACACATTTGTATGCATATACATATAGTTTTTTTTTAAATATCCTTTATCAGGACACATATGAAATTTTATCATCATAAAGTCGTCCTACATAACTCAAGTAAAAGCGCACAGAAATGATGTCAGAAAAGAAGTCTCAGTCTACACCACATCAACAGCAAAAGGGAAAAACGCTAGTTTTAAAAGAAAAGGAGCAAAAAAAATATACGGAGAAGGAAAGAAGAAGAGAGAAAACAGGACCCAGGACTTTAAGTTATCTGACGTCACAAAATTGTGGACTTTTATACGTTCAGCCCCATTCACTCTTCAGAAATGGCACAAGGACCTTTAGATAGGAAATCTTCAAGTTGCCTTCGGTATACTATTTAATGCTTAGTAAGTGTAGGTGCGGTCTTGTGTGCTACACTACATGAATGAACCGAGCATTTGTGGGACCACTTTTATATGCCCCATATGCGTGTGTGTTCGTCGGTTTGTGTAATAGGTTTGTAGGGGCATGACCGGCCCCTCGCCAAACCCCCCGTCGGCAACTACATTATAAAAGGCGCCCCATAGAGCGAGAGAGAGGGGAAAAACGTAGAAAACTTTGTGCCCTCGTCCGTCTGATCCCAGTTCATAGTCGTTTCATTTTTCACTTCTCAGCAGAATTATTGTGAGAAAATTGAGGACTTGGATCCAGTAGCTTGGGACAGGGTTTTTTCATCTGTAGCGTTCCGTTCTGGTTGACATTCGATTTTCCTTTCATTTTTTTTCCTCCCCCAGCATCCTCACCCACCATCCCCCCCTCTCTAATTCTTAATTTGGAATCTACATTTTTAAAAAGTCCTGAAAGAGGAAATCATATAATGGGAAAATTTCTTTAGATGGGTCCTGGATTGGGGACAGATACTCCTCTCTAGAGAGATGAAAATAGCCTGGGTTCGTAGGCGAAAAGTTTCTTTTATCAACAAAAAAAAATCCGTGGACGAGATTATTAACCCCAATTAAATATTTTTATTTATAAATATAAATATTACCCGCCACGCGCCGCTGCAGCCCTCAATTGATCTAATTCGGGTAAGAGTAGATGTTTACTTTCATGTTGAAGAAAGTAAAGAAAGTAAACTCGTTCTACCCACATGCATCCACCCAAAGTGATTTTAAAGTCAACATTTTTTTTTGGTAATAGCCTTCTGTTTTTGTGTGTTGTTGGGGTAACTGAGCTATTTTCGAGATGTCGAAAAGTTTTTTTAACGTGGATCCTTTTTTTCGAATATATCCTTTGCGTTGTCCTTTAAGTGTCTTAGAACGGGATAATGGAGTATTAGCTATAATTAGCGTCTTTTTAGGGTGATTTGTTTGTTAGTCTGGGGGCGAGCTGGGCTGGGCCAGTTGATCCATCTTTAGAGGATACAATTCCCAGAATAAATTACTTCATAGAATAAATAAGCATGTAAATACAGTGATCTCCTACATACCAAATAGAGATTTTAGAATAAAAACAAGAACAATATTTAGTTGAGAAACATGATTAGAGCACCCGAGCCGGACGGCAGTTACGTTTCCGTGAATTAAAAGATGGCGAGACTCGTCTTCATCGCAAAGAAGAGACCACGAAACCATGAAACTATACGAACGGCTACAGGCCGTTAAACCTCACATCTTTCATGATCACTGAAAAGGATGATCGACTCTCACGACCAACAATCGGTAAATGTGTGGGCCTCGGTAGTCTAGGGGTAAGGCGCCTAACTACCATCCCAGAGGTCCCGGGTTCGAATCTCGGCAGCGCCTCGGTCCTTCGCCTTTCCCACTTTTTTATGTGATAGTCTAAGCTAGCTAGCTAAACCTTTCTTGGTCCAGCTAAGAAGTGCGCCTTCTGTATTAGAAAGTTAACTCTATTAATAAGCTTAGGTGTCACCCTTTGTACTACTAGTCCGTCATGTCGTTCACGTCATGGTGCAATGTCAAGTAGTAAGCTTAGTTCGAAGGATAGAGAGTAAGATAGGATAGATTAGGGGGAGTCGGTGGGTGTTGGAAGAGATGGTGGTGAGCCTTGCGTTTGAACTCTTGGGTGTTGTATGAGTTCGGGAATACTGACTGTGGTAAGTTGTTCCATTTTCCCAACTACATCCCACCTTTCTTCTTCCCTCTTTACATTCCTGATTCCTCCTGTCATAGCCTTCCCTAGTTCTTCCCCGCTCCACCAAGCGCCTGTCATCGGTTGGTTGATTAGATTCAACTCGTTTCATTCCAGCGAGTTATTTTCGATGCCCGCAGAGTCGCGATAGTAAAGTAAGGTTTACATTTGCAAGTACTTTCGCGAAAGTAAGTCGTTTTTGACATGAAAGTCTAACTTTCGCTTCCACTTACGCCATGTAAACACTGCATGACAGTGAGCTAGCACTTGCGCAAGTGGATAGAGCCCTATTCTATTTACTTTCGTGAAAGTGACTTTCGCGAAAGCACTTGCAAATGTAAACCTAGCTTAATGGTTGGAGTAGGTGGAATAAAATATCGTGGCTAGGTTGTGGCAGTTCCTTCCTTTAGCTTCTCTCTCTTTTCCCTTTATCTTCCGACAAAAGCTGTTCGACATTAGAACGAAAAAACAAAGGGCCTTTCCCTAAGCCTCTAGTCTATCACATAAAATAATATGACTCCAGCTTATCGTACCCATCTTATAGGTGGACCCACGACCCATTGAGGCAGCTTCGGACAAGGTTGTGCGAATTTTCAAAAGAGCGCTTTCAATCCGACACTTTAACCAAATGCTGAAGGTGTAAAGCCGAAAACTGCAGATTGATAATGTTTTAACTCTTTATCTTTGATAAAGAAAAACCCATCATCAAAACACTTGATCCACACTTTATCAATTAAATCATAATGTAAAAGGGCCCTTAGATATGCATGAGCTGCTGGTACACAGCCTAAACACTTAGGGGTCGTCCATTAATTACCTGGGGCGTGTAGGGGGTGGGGAGATCGAGCCGAATCTCACCCAATCTCAGGTGGGAGAGAGGGGAACCCGGAAAATATCATAGAATTCACGAAACAGTGTATAATTGCTAAAAACTGGGTTAAATTAAGAAAAACATGTTTCTCTACTAAAGATCCCCATTCATATACAGGCAGCCGGTAGGCAGTGGCCTTTTAGACCAGGTGTGCCGGCACGGCCCGATGAAGGCCACAGATTACTCAGTCTGACTCTGAGGGACTTCAGGTATCCGCCTGACAGGCCGCGGCATGTTGACGACAGCTTAGCTGACAGTTGTTAATTCAAGTGCAAAAATGGTCATAACCTCAACTAAAACTTCAAGGCGGCTTCAGACTCATGACGTAAAAAACACCCGCGCTTGTTCGCGCGAACGTGAGTGTAGATGGTTTTCGCGCCTTTCTTTCCGTTCCGAGTGGATACGGCGTGAACTCTTGCCGTAAATTCACGGCTTGAGACTGATTAGAAGTTCAGATTTTCACGAACTGACTGACGATAACTGAACTGACGATAAATACAAAGATTTTCGTCAGTTTTCTTGGACTACAGGGGCGGCCTATACAGTGGGCGGCCGAAGCGTGTATGATGATACATGGCCTCAAGGCGAAACCCCTCAGTTCGCGACCTGCCGGCCACCTTGTGTATAAATGCTGACTCGGCGAATGCTGCAGCGAACGAGCCAAGTAACACTGACCCTCGAAAAGGCCCATAGAATATAGAACTACAGAAAGGCACACGCCGAACAAAAGGGAAGGCTCTTAAAGGTGACCTTGGATATGCGAAAATCCGTTTCTGTCGGAATGTTGACAAAGTCCAGCACCTTAAAGTGTCCTCCCCTGATTCCGGTCCAAGATCCAGATTCTTTTATTTTAAGGCCTGCGATAGTCGAGTTTTGCGTATTATCAGCCATGTTATCAGCCGTATTAGTCGTATTATCAGCCAAAATAAACTATTTTCAACCCTTAAGGGGGTAAAACTACCCTTAGATTAAGGTTTAATTTGAAAAAAGATTTAAATAGCAAAATTAAAACTTACGATATTTCCCATTAAACAGCATAATACTTTTTTACGTAGCACTTTTACTGTCGAAAATTGGAGCCCATCGAAAATTGTCTATCGAAAATTGGAGCCCAGGCCAAAGGGGAGTTAACATCCCAGACTCAAAGTGAAAGAACAAAGTGGCCCTGTACAAAATACAAGCGGAAATTTTCATCGAAAGCTCAAAACTTTTTACATCTGTCAAATGGAAAATTATAACATTGTCGCAGAGAAAACAATTTAATGAGCTGCATTTCGTTTTTGATTTTTCAAACTGTCGAAAACAAGGTAAATATGCAAAAATTTCTAACAAAACCACAACAAACCGCGAAAGTGACATCTAGTAGACATTAGAATATTTAAATTTAACGAAACTAAAAGCTTTTTTTTCGGACTTCGCATTCGTAAAGTAGAATAGAGCTCTACTTTGAGGCTGCCGTTTTTTGTTGCCACTTTGGTGAAACAGAGACAGAACCATACTATATTCAATGCGATAAAGGAGTTCAGATTTGCGCGTCCACTTAGAGACTGGGATGTAAACTGGCCTTTATTCAACACTGCGAAGTTCAACTATTTCTACATAGGTGGCGCACGCTTCAACCCAGGATAAAAAAACACAAAAGTTTCCCAAGACGCAAACCGTAAAACCTTCAGCCCAAGATACAAACGAAAAGCTTGATTACGATATATTACAAAATAGGTGGCACAGAAACAGCATAGCTCTACTACTTGTACTGATGGAAGTGTGATCATAACCTCCTCGAAGTAGTCACTGGAGGCTGGCCTGAAAGGGATGGGCTAATATAATCGGGCCTATAAAGCCAATGCCTAAAGCTATCGTCTAGAGGGCTGCATGGCAGTGGGTAGTTTTTTAATTGACGTTTAACAATCTCTTCTGGGAACCGTGCGTACCCAGTTGTATAATACCTTATTCTATTATGCAGGCTTTGTCATGATGGACCTTCCCTTTCTACCTTACTCATGGGACTTAAGAGGGCCAAGAGAAAAAGAACCGGAATGGAATTGGAGATCCGTTTTCGTGGCCGGGATCACCAGGGCAGTGGAACGTTGTTCAACGAGGCCGTAGATGAGTTGTCAAGCCATTAGGCAAACTGCTGTACCTGTTCAAGCGGTTTGGCCTGCAACTATGAGGTATGAGGTGTAGTGCAATAGGTTAAGCCAGTGGCTGCAGTACTTTTGGATCCTATACCTTACCAAAAGAAGAAGAAGAAGAATAGCCTATGGAATCATTTTTGAATAAAACGTAAAAAGCTCTTATTTGCTTCTAAAGCACAAAGATATAAAATATTCCATAAAATTCTACCTTCACCCTTTCCATCTTCCTTCTGTTGTCCCTGCAACAATCAAAACAACTTTTATACTCCAAATAAAATTTCCCCCTGCTCCATTTCCACCAAAATTTAAGACACAAATCAAATTATATTCCGGGAAAGCATGACGAATTCTCGGATTGCATCACAACGGAAAGACACCGTACGGCTGCTGTTCACCTTATACGAGAATAAATAAAATAATTACCTGGATACTCGAAGTGTTTCCTAGCAACCGGTGTGCATGCATCGTGTCCCAGAACGTAACATTCGAAAATTCCCCAGGATAGGACGTGCTCAAGTTACATCTATCCACCGCAGCAGGATTAGGGGAAAATTAAACCGCCATAGAAAGAAAGTAAAATTCTGCTCTCATAATAAAGAATGAAAAATGGCTCTGACCCCGCCGCCGCCCCCCAGTCGGGGCTGTAGATCGCCTCGGGTTTCATCCGGATAATTCCTTAATTTAAAAGTCGTGTAAAAGTCAAATGGCATCTCCCGGAATTGCGGCATAAAATTCGTTATTAAAATTTATTTCGACATTTAAAACCGCGACCAGCTCTCACCTTGCTCCCGCCTCGCCGCGGCGCCGTTAATAGATCATTAAAAAATCGTTTGTTGACCTTATGCCGAACTTTTGGCGCTTCGCTTTGATAATGAACTCGGAAATAAGTTTCTGGCTAGATGAGGGGGCGAGAAGTTGTAAACGCGTTTATTCCCTTAATTTACAATCGCACTCAAAATTGTGATATTTTCCCGGGGGGTTGTAAAAAGTTTTTAAGGACCAAGAGCTGCGCTGGGTGTATTGCCTCTACAAAAGGAGCTGCAAGGATACAATCGATTGCACTTGTAGTAGTTTGTGTCATTCATGCAAAAACTAGGGTAGTTGCTGAAGTGGTTGTGGCGGTGGCATTGGTCGGGGGTTGTTAAACTTGTAACAAAAAAAAAAAATGTCCGCCCCCAATTCTACGGTCGGATTGCACCAGGATCCGCCAGATGGTATCCTGTTGAACAAAACTCAGAGGATTTGCGGATTTTTTCGCCCCAGTGAGGGGATTAGGGGCAATAGAAAGGTCCGCATTTGAACCTGACAGGCCGGAACGGGAGCGAGAATGAATATCGAGGCAAAAACTTGTGCAAATAAATTTGAATGCAAAGTAGACGCCAGTTATCCTGCCGACAATAATGCTGTAATCTGTCGAATTAGAGATTCCAAAATCCGCTGGCGCTGTAAAATTCCAGATTGAATTGATTTTGGAAGACGGGGGTGCTGCAGGATATCGCGCGAGGATATTTTTCCTAATCCTGCTGCCGTATGCCGAAGCGAAGAATTATGCCGCTGTGTTTTTTCTCTGTATTGTTGCCGCTGGTTTTTGTGTCCAGGACAACTAAAGAGTGATGCTCGGGAAATGATTGTGCGAGACTTAAGCGAAGTAAATTGCCCGTCGGTGGATACCCTGGAGCGTAGAGATGCAAGCGTATAATGTTAAATTATTTAGGGGTTTGGAGGGTGCATGAGTAGGTGTCGATGAACCTTGCGTTTGAACTCAAAGATGTTATATGAGCTCGGAAACGCCGATTGCGGAAGACAGTTCCACAGTCGAGTTGTTCTATTTATAAACGAACTACTAAATCGTAATGTGCGCGAAGAGGAGGGCTGTAGTGTGCGGGGGTGAGGCGAATTGGCTAGTCTTGTATTGCGGGAAAAAAGTTGCCGTGTAGGCAGGAGGTTCTTTATTTCAGTGGAGCAGTCACTGTAATAACAGCGATAAAACTTGCTGAGTGCAGCTATGTACATTCCTACAGTGGCTTAAAGGGTCGATGGAGGAGCAAAGAGTGCTATCGCCAATGAGTTTGATGGCGCGGTTTTGCACTTTGTCCAGCCAAGCCAAGGTGGTTTTAGGAGCGCCCGCCCAGATATACGAATTGTATTCAAGGTGGGGTCGAATGTAGGACTTGTAGATTGTGGCTAGAGCAGCTGGCTGAAGGAGGAACTTGCATCTCTTAAGGAATCCGAGGCATTGATACGCTTGTTTGGCGATTTGGAATATGTGACCATTCCCTTGCATATCATTGGATAGAGTCATTCCAAGGATGTTAAGAGATGGGTCAGGTGTTAGGTTATCCTTGTCCACTAAAATAGAGGGACAGTCGGTACAGGTTTTGGTGGTGATAAGGCAGTACTTTGTTTTTGATGCGTTTCGACCCGATTCTTGCGGCCCCAGTCAAGAATGAGCTCGATGTCCGCGTTAAGAGAGCTGGACATGAGTTCGCGGTGTCTGGCACTTGCTTGTCTAACGTTGGCGTAAGAGTAACGCAGAGTTCTGTCATCGGCGAAACTGTGGAGTGGGCGGGAGGGGATTGAGACCAGATTGCTAATGAATATTAGAAAGAGAGCAGGTGAGAGGATCGATCCTTGGAGAACGCCGGCCGAGATGGAATGTGGGTTGGATTCAACACCATCCAATACTACCTTGATTGAACGGCCAGAAAGAAAGCTCTCAATCCAGTTTATAAGAACTGAGTCGATACCAATAGCTTGGAGTTTAGACAGCAGAGCGGGATGCCATACTCTGTCAAAAGCCTTGGAAATATCTAGAGCAACCAAACCGGACTCACCGGATCTATAGATGCTTCGGTGTAGATGCTCGGTCAAACACACAAGAAGGTCGCCAGTAGATCTTTTCGGCCGTACGTATATGCCTGCCGTGTATGATTTGGTTAGATTCTAAATATTGCATCAGCTTTCTATTAATTATTGTCTTCATGATTTTGGAGAGAACAGAAGTTATTGCTATACTAGAAAATCATACAATCGTGTACGTAATCTAGTCGTAGCGAAAATCTGCGAAGCCAAACGTAATTTTTATGCTCGTAAACTTAATCTGTCACTTCCAACTCGAACTTTCTGGAACAACCTGCGTAACTTGAGCGTCTGCAGTGATAAAGATGATTCACAAGTATACGCCTACTGTGACCTTGAAATTCTTAATAATCACTTTTCTTTTTGGAATATAGATACTCTTCCCTATATGCCAGACTCAACTATTGAAGGATTCAGCTTTCGCTGTGTAGATGCCATTGAAGTGAGCTCAGCCATTAACTCCATCAAGTCTGAGGCTACTGGAACTGATAATATTTCATCTAAATTTTTAAAAATAGTTCTTCCGTTATTACTACCTGTCATTGTCCATATTTGCAATGCTTGTCTCACTGTGCCGAAATTCCCTACTGCTTGGAAACATGCTCTGGTAATCCCTAATGCCAAGTGTCCCAATCCTAGTAGCCCCTCGGATTTTCGTCCAATTAGCATCCTACCATTTCTGGCTAAAGGTCTTGAAAAATTAATTGCAATGCAAATGATTGTTTACTGCAAACACCGTATGCTTGTAAATCCATATCAGTCTGCCTTTCGGAAACATCACAGCTGCGACATTGCTCTCCTAAAAATCACGACTGACATACGGAGTGTTCTAGTTATGTTGTCTACTCCTGCTAGACTTCTCCAAAACTTTTGATAACGTCAATCACTCCGTCCTGTCACTCAAACTCTGTACAAAATTTGGTTTTTCCTCTTCTGCCCTCACGCTCATGTACAGTTTTTTAGCTGCTCGTTCACAACAGCTGAAGATTTCCCATTTAATTTCCTCCCTTGCCGTGCTTTTTGCTGGTGTTCCCCAAGGATCTATCTATCTGTTTAGTATATATATAAATGATCTTCCACTAATAGTACAGCATTCTTACGTACATATGTATGCTGATGATGTACAACTCTATGTACAGAAATATGACGTGTTGTGACCACATTAGCTACATTTTGGGCAAAGTATATTGTACTTTAAGGCGACTTCGTATTCATAGTAGTCTCTTGTCACAAGATGTTTGCATGAAGTTAGCTAAAGCCATACTCTTGCTCTTGCCGCACATAATGCATGGCCTCAGTGTCTTCCCTTCGTTAGATTCATCCTGTAACCGTAAGTTAGAAGTAGCCTTTAACGACTGCACACGCTTCATTCATAGCCTTCGCAGGTTTGACCACATTTCGCCTTACCGGCACTTAATTTTTGGATGTTCCTTAGGTGAATACCGGTTTTGTGCTACTACATCATCAATAACCGAAAACTCTCTTATCTAAACAAGTTTATCCAGCTCTCACAATCGCAAAGAAATAATAATGTGATCATCAGCGCCGGCGGCCCTAGGGTAGAGCGAGTGGAGCGGTCGCTCTAGGCGCCAGGTGGTAAGGGGCGGCAAAATGAATGCGAAAAACAATTTCGAGCAAAAAATAAAATTTTGATGGCACTTTTTGAGGGCGTTGTTTGTAGCTAGCCAATTCTATGTACTCATCAATATGACTCGAACCCGGCACAAGCAGGGAGCACTGACTCCAAGACCGATCGCACATGGTCTTAGGCCACATCCTGCTTTAGATCCATGGAGCAGACTGAATACGGCGGATCTAAACTCGATAAAAACCGCAATCCTAATGTGTAAACATTCGTGCTGAAGTTATGAATGGTACTGCGTGAATGTACTACTAACGATGGACTGCGGATACCAGGGGAACTTCGGTTTGAATTAGCCTTCCATTGGTGATACGGAGTTCTGCCATAGGCGACCGTCCTTCCTAGCCGAGCTCGTGGTATCAATATAAAATTACCTTAAAAAAACTTTTGAAGATGGAGCACTTCTTAACCTCTAAACCTTTTGGGGGCTGCCACAGCTCCCAAAAGAACGACCTACAAAATCAGTTAGATATTTTTGGATCCATGCTTCAAGGTGTTGAATGTGGTCGTAGTGAAGGAAAGTTTTCGGGATTCTTCTTCAGGGAGGGCAGTCAGAGCCCGTAAACCCAGGGATGGAGTACGTTGAGATCACTTCTTCATTGGGAGATCTTCTTAGATCTCCTGCGGAAGTAAGGGTACCTAATCGGAGAGGCGGCACGAAAAAAACGACCGCTTTCAGAAGATGGGGTGGCGCAGCCCGAAAACGTTGTATGCGATATCTGGAGGCTAGCTACTCCTGTGTAGAGGCTGGTAGGGTCTGCGTCCCCCCCGGGAGGGAGGGAGAAAGAGATACCGATTTTCTTACTAAGAAGAGAGTTAGATCGTCTGGATGTTCTCTAGGACATAATAACCCGGCGAAAAGAGCGAAGGCTTTGGCCATACGGTTTGAAAAGCCTTCAAAAAAGTGCACCCCCATAACGAAGTCTAGAACGAGTCCAAAGCCGATCTTCTGGCAAATATGGAAAGTGTCAGAATTGGCGTGCTTGCGACTAACAATCCGGGGACTCTTCTGACCACGAAACAACTAGTTACCGTTGGCTCAAGTTTCAGAACAGCACAGGTCAGTAGGGGTCGGTGCGCCCTCTATGATGAGCCGCCTTACGCAAGCTTTTTTGCTGTAGACGGGAACAAGCTGCCGCGCAGCCTTTTTGTAATCGGGTACTTTCCGGCAGCAACAGAGGACTCCACTGGCGGTCCAAAAGAAGACCCTAAGGATGTAGGAGTGGAGAATACTCCACAAAGTTCACCGCATAAAATTCACAGAGATGACGATGTCAGGATGGGCTGATGGCAGGAGAAACCTCTTTTAACGAGAAGGTGACTCTTTCCACTATCTCAACCTTACTAGCTGGGGCAAGCCCTAACGTCCAACCATGCAATACAAACAACCAAATAGCCTCGAAAGAATGTGGTGCTGTTGGCGAAACGTCGGGGAAGCAACTTTGAGAAAACATACTTCCTCTATTGCCGCTACAGGTGGAACTGTGACCCTAAATCCACCATCGAAATCCTTATGGGGCCCCCAGCCCATAAAGGCTTGCAAAAGGGGAGATATAATCCCGTAAGAAAATGGCAGGCCGGCAGTACTCGAAAAAAGTTTTATCTAGGACAACTGGAAATACAATTTATGTGAAGCGAAAGCGTCGAACAAAGGGCGCCGAAAGACAATCTCGCTCTACCCTCAACAAGGGCTAGGGCCGGCGCTGGTGATTATTCCCCGTTTTCGGCATCTTTCGAGGCAACGCTCTTTCTTTGTTCACGCAGCTCAATTGTGGAACTCTATTCCTGTCGAGATACAACGAATCGAATCAGTGGCCATTTTCAAATTTTTCTTCTTTGTTCTTTCTATTGCAACATTATTTTCCTTCCTTTTATACATATACTTGTATTAGTAAACTAATTTCTTATCTCTATCATTTGTCATTGTTTTTATTTTTTATTTTAAGATATAGATCTTCAATGTTTAGTTTTTCTATGTACAAATTTAAGATTTTAATCTTGTACTTATGTTTTTCAAATACATAAATGTAAATGTAAACTAAAATCAGTTCATGTCCTTAATATCCTTATCAATGTGATATTCACAAAACAGGCTCGTCGACGACCAGAGTTGGAAAGGAGGGAGGGGAGATGGGGGAAAAATTTGCTTTTTATAAAAAAAAACTTATCAGGAAAAATTCCTTATAGGGACTCTCGATCCATCTTCACTGACTTAGTAAAGGACTACGTGGACTGATTTATTGCTTGTATGTAGTTAAGTGTTGGTCCCTGGCTGGTAGTAAATTAGCACAAGCAAGCAAAAAAAAGGAGAATGTTTCACATGCAAGGATATGAAGAGGCAAAACTTTTACGTGTCATGTCCACTAAAGGATGAATATGAAGTCGTCCTGCTTACTTTTTGTCCTCAATTTCAATTATGGTAAAATCACTGCCTCATCATGACCCGTAACTTGCTAAGAAACCGACTTGCAAGATTTTTGTGTCCACCACCTTGACCCACAACTTAATCGACCACCCCCACCCCCGCTCCATGTTCGTAATCTTCTTCTTCATCATCATCATCTTCTTCTTCTTCTTATTGATGACTCGTGTTTATTTCTGGGGCATTTTTATTATATGGAAAGCCTTTGGGATATTAATATGAGATCAAGGATGGAGAATACGGCAATCGGTTTTTTCTCTTAATTAATTGAGTGGAGACTGATTGTTGTGGAATAAAGGGGACATTTTTTTGTTTGGTGCTTGGGGTGGGGGAGGATTGTAATTTTATGTTTTTATGAATAAAATGATGATGATCTTTAAGCATGATTTGTCATTAGTGGGATATAAAGTTGTTGTCTTGGACGTGTTCATTCTTTGATGGAAAATCATAATAATCGTTTTTTTTTTGCAAGGAGAAATTGTGTACAAGAGGTTCAGCTGCAATAACGTGGACCTATTGTGCCATTAGCAGCCTCACTACCTGAGATTTTTAGTCCAATTAGCCTGAATAGGAGCAGTCTGTGATTTTAGGCTTTTTTGGTAAACTAAATTCGCAGGCCATGGTAGCATAAAGATTCCATGAAAGGTCGCGGCCCTACATCTTTTCACTAGCTTCACCTAAAAAACTTTCTTCTTTCTTTACAAAAAAACTCCCTGACCTTTCTCCTGCCGTCGACTATGGGCATAATAAGCGAGAAAGCCATTTCCAGTTCGTCAATAGTAGTTCAATAAGCGCAGAATTAGATGGAAGCGGGTGGAGTAAAACCGTGTGTTACCGTTGGCAAATCCTTTACTCTTCTCTCTACCACCCCGTACTGGCGTACCTAGGGACTGGCGCTACGCCTCGAGCTAGGAGTGGTCTCTATCGGGTTCGCCGATGGTATTGAGGTCACAGTAGTATCCAGGCGTTTGAACGAAATCGAGGTATTCGTGAACGAAGCGATAAGGGGCATAGAAGAGTGGCTCGAGAACGCTGGTCTAATGCTAGATGAACGCAAAACGGAAGTAGGGCTCTAATTAGCAGGGGGGGGGGGGGCAAGGTGAAGATCATAACGGTGCAAGTAGGTGACTAGTTCATCCGGTTTTAGGTATCTGGGAGTGATGATTGACAGAATTCTCAACTTCGCATTTGTCGGACACGGCGCAAAATCATCCCCATCAGTGCGGCATTGGCTAGGGCAAGACGAGGCCTTTTTACCGTGCACGCAGTTGTATATAAGCTTGCCAGGTCCGGCCTCTTCTCTTCACCTTTCTGCGAAAAATATCCAGACCATGACGAAGATGCGAGCATCGACTGTATTGGATATACCTTTCAAGACGGAACTAACAAGCGAGCGCACCCCATACCAGATGATTAGGTTGGAGGATATGTGAAGAATGTTGGAAGTGATACTGAATGCAACCCAACAGAAGCTGAAGCCAATCGACCAATACTTAGCTCAAAAGGGAGAAAAAGGCAAAGATTGGCCAGTAGAGATAGCGCCTGGATAGGTGATCCAGCCCCATGACCCAATCGCGTAAGCCGCGATTTCCACAGGATACCAAAGCGTGAGACCTATGGTTCACGGATGGCTGCAAAATAGATGCAGGCGATAGTGCTGGAATTTGGGTCGAAAACCTCTTTGATTATAATCTGTGCAACAAAACAGCTTCTTCAAAGCAACTGCAAATGATTTCGGCAAATAAATTGCCATGACAACCTTTTGATCGTCGCAGGACTTTTAAATTTTTGAAGTGATTGCAAATCGTTGACATTTTCGAAAAGTGCCATACATACGCAAGGACAAGCAGAGCTTTATTCTATATGGCAGCCCAGTGTCTTTGATGAGCTAAGTACCTACTATTAATCGGGTCACTCTTTTTTACGAGGCCGTTGTGAGAATCTATCATCAATCGAGCGGAGGCACCACCGGGGGTCCGCACATACACTGTAATGTCAGATTCCTGCTGACTATAAACCAACAAATCCTTTCGCATAACGTTTAAGTCCACACCAGGACGAGCTCAACGTGACCCCTAGAAAAGGTACTCACAGAACAGTGATATATCCGGAAAGGTGACTTCGCCGAAGACTCAATTTACTGGCTACATAAGTACGCATGGACGCGTCGGATGATGGATATCATTCTACTGAGAAACTAATGCTTCTAGGTTTGTAGCTCTCTATGCCAGCCTAATAACCTCATTCGCAAAAAAGAATTATTACGGAACTTATTAGTTGCGAGAGGCCAGCACCGGATCCCGGTTGTAAAGCCGTTAAAGAAGAAGAAGAGTATTACTTTTAGTGCAGCTTTTATAGCGAATTCTCTTCTTCGATGAAACGGTACCAAATTGAGTAGCCTCCAGCGCTGGTGATGTGCGAATAGCCCCGATGATGATAACGCAGGCCATTCTTTTAATCTTGGTAGTAGTATTGCTATGGGATTCCAAGCTTGGTAACGTCATCGGTTGTGGTCTCGGATGTGGGTATGGTCTGGCTGTGAGTGAGTACCACCTGTGTTACATTAGTTGAACTTCGTCGTGGGGGTTGATGTGTCTTGGGTGGGCTTTCATGCTGGTGTCTTGGGTGGGAATCGGGGGTCGTAGTTGGGCTCTTGTGTGGCTTGAAGGACTTACGAAACTTTTCGATGTAATAAGAATTATATTATAGTTACGCGGAATTCGGGGTAGGGGTTTCGTCTGGGTTCCATTTCTTGATATTATTTTTGGTCGAAGCAATATTTTATGGAGTCTGACTTGTGGTTAAATGGGCTCCACCTAAACTTTTAGATGAAAAAAATCGGTGGAGAAATATCATGAGCTCTAACTTTCATTGTGAGCCAACGGTTTCCGAGATAATCGTGAAAAAACGCGAAAAACTGCCATTTTCACTCTTAGCCAGAATAGCGCCAAAACTACTCGGGCTACGAAAAAAGTATTGCCTTTTTTTGGATGGTAAATATTTTTTTATAGGCGACTTGGGTCAAAACCGAAAGTTTCCCCCATAATTACAAAAAACTTAAATTTTCACCAAAATATCGCAAAAAATAGAATTCCTACGATTCGGGTTGGTTTGTTCCGTATCTTGTTCTGGGATACAACTAGATGCTGTGGGTGACCTTTTGCTGAGAACCCGAGGTTGGTTGCCCGAAGAGGCCAACCTCCGACCCTCACACAAAAACTAACAATTTAACCATCGTCGTCTCCAAGAAACACAACACGGCGGAAATCGGGGCCTCAATGAGAAGGGCTGGCTCGTCGGTGGGGGGGGGGGAGGGGTCGTGGGGCAGAGACTCCGGAGGACCTAGTTTAATGCGCCACCACTTACCTAGTTGTGAGCTCCTCCCTCAGGGTAGACGCAAAAAACCTAGTTGAGCAGTGAGGGGGCCTGAAACCTAAAACGTCAACGTGAGTAGAGTATCTGCTTCGCCATCAGAACGCCTTACCAATTCAACATATCAAAAAGTTTTCTCCCAGAGAAACTCGTGTACTCCACGCTGTGATTACGGAGATGAATCCGTCGGCCATCTTTTCGCTGTGGGTCGTCTATACCTTTCACCCGATCCAGACGACGTAGCACTTCTATAACTCTCCAACACTAGCTTTTTAGACGTGTCTAGCCAAATCCCCGGGACCTCCTTTTCACCAATCCCTTACTTAAGGCTGAGGGCTGCTGTCTTTCTGATATTCGGTTTCCAGCGACCGCTAAGCTGAACAGGCTGCTACGGAGTCTCCCACTTCCTTCGTCCTAGGGCTAACTTCGATCGCTTCTGAATGCTAGATCATTTTCCTCTTCGGTTCCAGGTCTTCCTTCAGTCACGGTCAGGTCCGGCTATTCCCGGCTCAGTTGCTTAATTCTCCGCTGGCTCCACCCGTTAAGGGGTCTTGTAACAAAATCTTTCTAGCCGCAATCCCGATCGTACGTTCCTTGTTTTTTTTTCTACTTTTTCTCGCCTACGTTTATTTTAAATTTTTCCAAAAATTTCCTGTCAATTTCGGAGATTTTAGAATTCTACCGTAGTTACAAGGTGAATTTTTGAAAACTTGATCTTCGATGGAGGAAAGAAATGGCAAATATCAAAAGAACTCATGGGGATTTCTTATCTTTATAACGAATTTTTCAAAATCCCACCAGACAGAGCAGGCCAGACCAGATCGCTTTTTTCGGTATGCCGTCCATACCAGGGGTCTTATTGATGGCTACCAGTTTCGCGGCCTCCAGAATATCTTTTGCGATTACCACAAGTACATTCTCTAGGTCCAACTGAAGGGTGGGTAGATCGTCGGGCGCACGTTCTGGGGAAACGTCCTGCACTTTGCATCTTATTATGACTAAGTCAACCGTGAAGGCTAGTATTTGACTGTTTCTTCTAAATAAGCTATTTACTCCTTTTCTCATTACCACAATCCACAAATGATTAAAAATATCACAATAATAAAGCTTTAAGTAATGATTGTTGCATAACCCCACAAAAATGCCAAAAATAACCTCAATTACATTCCATGAAGTTGAACAACTTACATAAAATGTCATTTATGCTTGACAAACTGCAACAGAATTCGCAGCGATTTGCTCTAATCATCTTTCATCGCAGTTCAAAATCCGTTGCCAAAAAAAGATTCGTGCAAAGAAAACATTTTCGCATTTGCTTGGTACGACGGCTTGTCACCTCGTTGCCAAGAAACTTTAATTAGAATTCCTTCTCGTACCGCTTTGTCCGCACCTATAAGTTGAAAAAACCAAGCACCCTCCATTCCCTGGCGGCCGTCTGTCAAACTAAATCAATTAATCCCGATGCAAGTTATTTCCCCAACAAAAAAGAAACGTCGTGCCGCAATTAAATGAAAAAAAAAAAAAAAACCCCGAAGCGGATTTTATTGAGCGAATTGAGTGAGTGCCATTTCAGCAATTGACGGTATTTGGGTCATCGAGGATCATTTGAGATTTTCTAAAAAACTTGTCAAGAAAAGAAACGAAACGAAACTCGCCTTCAAGAACGGCCATTTCTGAAGTGGATTCACTCCGGGGCTGTGGAGCCACATTCGAAATCTCGGATTTACCAAGAATCTAGCAATTTCAGCACAAGGCCCGGAGTGGAGCTAGAGTGGGGTTGGACGTCGTCGCCGGTGGACCTAATTGCAGCCCCATTCGTCGTCGACGCGACGTGAGCACAAGTAATTAACTTCTGACTTGGGACGAATCTCAGCTTCCCTCGGCCGCTCAAGACGGATTTCTACGTAAGATTGCACCTTGAAAATCTCGAGTGCAATCCAATTCCGAGCTCCACAATGGCACAGCGCTTTCGAGGGAAAATTGAATTTTCCTTTAATGACGAACAAGTGTGTGTGTAAGATGACGACGGAGGCGACGACGTCTCCGCCGATTTTGCTGGCATACTCAGGCATTGCAGGAATTTAATTTAATGGAACTTAAATTAAGATAAAATTTAATACTTGGGAATTTTTCTGTTATTTATTACTTAAACTTCATAAAAATTTAATTAAGATTGGATCGTAAGTCCGGTCTAAGCTGCGGAGAATTATTCAATTAAAAGAAGACGCACCTACGGAATAAAAAAGACGTTTTGTGCGGAGATAGTTCGGCATGGGGCGCTAGTTATTGAAAAGCCACATTATTTATGTTAGAGAATTATGTATTCATAGATTTAGCACAGACTGGTGTCAAAGGGCGGGGAGGTTATTAATACCTTCCACGCGGAACGTGCGGTAGAGTAGGTAGTCCGAAGAGTAGACGTTTATATGCAGCCTGCGATATTCAGGTAACGTTATCGGAATTGAAAGGTCCCTAAGCCTTATAAGAAAAGGTTTCCGAATGCACGGTGTCGGATCCTAGCCCGGAGCCAGACAACTGCAAAGAAAAGATGTGGGTGTTGAATTACAAATCTGATTCCCAATTCGATTATCAAAACGATCTGACGATGCCCACCCATGAAAAGCAGGTAGTCCCACAATGTCTACTTGATGTAGTCAGGCGCAGGAAGATGCGCTGCCGGAATTAGGCTCATCAGGAGCCTTTCCCACCCGGTCGGAGCGCGGTAGGTTCCAGTTTCATAACTAGGTCTAATATTTTGGCTTCAATGTCAACCCAAAAGTGATCTGGGCTTCTGTGGGTCTTTGAGCTTAGGGGTCGTCCATTAATTACCTAACACAGGCGAAAACGACTGCCTAGCATAGCAGGTTATTAAATCAAGTGCAAAAATGTTCGTGGCCTCAACGAACGCTTCAAGGTGGCTCCAGCCTCACGCCGTGAACACCCACAAACAAGCGCAAACGCGCCTTGCTTTCCGTTCCGAGTGGATACGGCGTGAATTCTTGCCGTCAATTCACGGCTGGAGAGTGAATAGAAGTTCAAATCTTCAGGCGCGAACTGACGATAAATACGAGTTTTGACAGCTTTCTTGAACTGCAGGCCCCATACTATAAAGTCGCAAAAATCACCTCACGTAATTTATGGACGACCCCTTACATCAATAGAGGATACTTGAAGGTGGTCTCTTACCACGTCACTCATTTGTTAGCAGGAAGCTGGAGGCTTGTAGGAACAGTTCCCTTGACAACAGCGATAGCCCCATTAAAAATAATTTAGTTGGTTAATTTTCTAACAAGTACTCACAAACAAATAAGTATGTCACAAAAGTATGCACATGCTCTCCACAGGCATCCACGCGCCTTCCACAGGCAAGCACGCGCCCTCCACCGGCATGCACGCTGCGCTTTTTCGAATACTTTTTGACCAATATGGCGGACGAATTTTGTTAATTTTGTTCCGAATCTAATGATAATGAGTATATAGCGATTCCTAAGGTAGCAAATAACGAATTTATGATCAAAACTAATAAATTCAAAATTGCGGGCCCAATATGGCTGACGAATTTTGCCAAATAAGAGTCATTTCCAGGTTAGCTGTATGTAGGTTGTTTAAGAGTTGGAGAATCGGAAAATCTTCGAAACCGCCCAACCGTTTTATATGAAAATTTGGAAAGTGTATGGATGTTTCCAGATTGGAAGATATGATAGTGTTGGTCCAGATAAGTGGAGCTGTGGAAAATATGAATATATAGAAAAACACATTCCAGCCTAAATGAAAATGAAATACCAACAAAATTAGTGAATTGTTCATTTCTGTTGGCAGGTGATTTTCGCTAAACATTGCCACTGATTCCACGGTAAACGCCAGCCATGAAAATGAAATGGAATTAGAGTAACAACAAAATGAATCATCATCTGTAATCAGAGCAGATAAGACCCCTGCAGGCGCAAACGCAAGACGTTTCAATGCGCCAACAATTGAGAATTGTTAAATGAACGACAATTCTGGCGGCTACGTACGTCAGAAGTCTGCAAGATGCCATGTAAGAAGATGATCCAGGCTGAACGAGCTGATCGACCAGGATCTACAACATTAACCACGCTGATAAGTTCGTCCGACGCTGCTACTCCGAAATGCTAAGAATTATAATTGAAATCATTCGTCAAAAAATTTTAACGACGGAATCAACGAAAAAGAGTTTCAGGCTACCCACAGGTATTTTCCATGGAGGAATTAGGTGGCATTAAAGGTGCCAGTTCATAGAACGCGTTTCATGCGTCACTTTGATGCATTGCGTTTATAACAATCGTAAGACGCGTGTGGCCGTCCCAATTTAACATAACTTCCAACTTTTTAGGGTGTACTTGAATTTTTCTGTACAAAAGTTGCATGAAAAGTTGAAAGTTGGGAAACTTACATGTGACGCCTCTATGCGTTTCTTTCGTCATTTAAAAGCATGTACTCGAACTCAATTGTCAAAGCAACGCATGAAGGCGTTACGTAGTCCATCCAAGCAAAGGCGAGTGTTTCTATTTGCATTTGCTATTAGTCAACGTTCGTAGCCCAACATCATTCCAATATCTATTAACTGTTAATGGTGCATTGTGTGGCACATATGTAAAGAGGAGCCTGCCCACTTTTGGAACCGCTAGAATATGACACTTATTGGGATTACACCATCCGAGATGCTGTGATTTCGTCAAATGGTTTTTACTTTGTTTTCACAATTCCAATAGCTTTCCACAAATTGACAAAATGATCACAACCAAATTTTTTGAAATATGGACAGAACAAGGTCTCTTGAGTCAGCTAGTAGATTCATAAAATGCTTGGAGCTGGGACAATTAGTCCGGGAGGCAGCGTTGCATTTTGGCGGCTCATTTCTTCCCACTTGATTTTTTTGCAATAGATAGTTTAGATAAGACTAATAACAGAAACAACCGTCAGACGCCAGTATCGTGGTGGGGGTGGTCGTGGGAAAATGTGAAAGTGGTAAAAAAAAATTCGTCGGCTTATTTCTTACCACTTGAGCATTTGCACAGCTATTGTTTAAGTGATAATAAAAATTATAAAAAAAGTCAGCTGCGTACCTAGTGGGGGATTATACGTCAGTCGCTTGTATAAACCTGTCAAAAAAACACATTTTATAAAATCATTTCAAATTCAATGAAACTTATACATAAAATTTCTTTTATAATTAGAAGAATAAAAAGCACAATCACCTGTATGCACAATGGGGGTAACACCGTCAGCTGTCAGATAATAAGTGCTGATTGGGTTTTTAACGTTAGCATTTTATAATGTATTCAAAAAAGAAACTGACTATCTTCACAACGTTATGCCAGCAGCTATCGACAATTTTTTGTGAATATAATCTGTAAACACATTATTTCAAAATATTTCTTGCCGCTGGAAAACAGCTTGGCTACAGTATGATGGATTAAATCCATTTTTTTGTATTGTGAGCATGGTTTTACTAAAAATGACCTAGCTGACTATCTTTCCCCCGTTATGTTGACAGCTGACGGCCAGTTTTTGTTAATATAATCTGTAGACTCATTATTGCAAAAGGCTGTTTTCTAGACGCATGAAACCTTTTGCAATAATGAGTCTACAGATTATATTAACAAAAACTGGCCGTCAGCTGTCAACATAACGGGGGAAAGATAGTCAGCTAGGTCATTTTTAGTAAAACCATGCTCACAATACAAAAAAATGGATTTAATCCATCATAGCTTAGCCAAGCTGTTTTCTAGACGCATGAAACCTTCTGCAATAATGAGTCTACAGATTATATTAACAAAAACTGGCTGTCAGCTGTCAACATAACGGGGGAAAGATAGTCAGCTAGGTCAATTTTTTTAGTAAAACCATGCTCACAATACAAAAAAATGGATTTAATCCATCATATCTTAGCCAAGCTGTTTTCTAGACGCATGAAACCTTTTGCAATAATGAGTCTACAGATTATATTAACAAAAACTGGACGTCAGCTGTCAACATAACGGGGGAAAGATAGTCAGCTAGGTCATTTTTAGTAAAACCATGCTCACAATACAAAAAAATGGATTTAATCCATCATATCTTAGCCAAGCTGTTTTCTAGACGCATGAAACCTTCTGCAATAATGAGTCTACAGATTATATTAACAAAAACTGGCTGTCAGCTGTCAACATAACGGGGGAAAGATAGTCAGCTAGGTCAATTTTTTTAGTAAAACCATGCTCACAATACAAAAAAATGGATTTAATCCATCATATCTTAGCCAAGCTGTTTTCTAGACGCATGAAACCTTTTGCAATAATGAGTCTACAGATTATATTAACAAAAACTGGACGTCAGCTGTCAACATAACGGGGGAAAGATAGTCAGCTAGGTCATTTTTAGTAAAACCATGCTCACAATACAAAAAAATGGATTTAATCCATCATATCTTAGCCAAGCTGTTTTCTAGACGCATGAAACCTTCTGCAATAATGAGTCTACAGATTATATTAACAAAAACTGGCTGTCAGCTGTCAACATAACGGGGGAAAGATAGTCAGCTAGGTCAATTTTTTTAGTAAAACCATGCTTACAATACAAAAAAATGGATTTAATCCATCATATTGTAGCCAAGCTGTTTTCCAGCGGCAAGAAATATTTTGAAATAATGTGTTTACAGATTATATTCACAAAAAATTGTCGATAGCTGCTGGCAGAACGTTGTGAAGATAGTCAGTTTCTTTTTTGAATACATTATAAAATGCTAACGTTAAAAACCCAATCAGCACTTGTTATCTGACAGCTGACGGTGTTACCCCCATTGTGCATACAGGTGATTGTGCTTTTTATTTTTCTAATTATAAAAGAAATTTTATGTATAAGTTTCATTGAATTTGAAATGATTTTATAAAATGTGTTTTTTTGACAGGTTTATACAAGCGACTGACGTATAATCCCCCACTAGGTACGCAGCTGACTTTTTTTATAATTTTTATTATCACTTAAACAATAACTGTGCAAATGCTCAAGTGGTAAGAAATAAGCCGACGAATTTTTTTTTTACCACTTTCACATTTTCCCACGACCACCCCCACCACGATACTGGCGTCTGACGGTTGTTTCTGTTATTAGTCTTATCTAAACTATCTATTGCAAAAAAATCAAGTGGGAAGAAATGAGCCGCCAAAATGCAACGCTGCCTCCCGGAGTAAATAGATCAAATAAAATATGTAGGTCGTAGTGCCCAGAAAATGCCCTCTTAAATAAAGAAGAAGATGGTTTCGTTATTAGGTTGCATTTTGACAACCTACATAAAAACTTAAACATACTACTGACAGATTTCCCAATTGGCGAAGTATCCTGCACTGCATCAATCTGAATAATTTAATATATTCCCCGAAATCAATACTTCGATGCTTAATGTTTGTGTTAAAATTTAATCTAAATCCACCATCTTCTTTTCTGCCATGAAACTGCATCCAATTTATGCATTTGAGCATGCAGTACGGTGCATTCCCGATTAATGATTGTCTCGAAACTTTATTGCAACGCAGATTCCAAATCTAGAACACGATGAAGCCATTTCAATAATCGCCACCCATCCACCAAAATCGGATCCACAATCCACTTCTTGTACCACTTTTAATTACATCCACCATCAGCGAAAATCTCCCTGGACCCCAGCATCCCCGCTTTGGGTCGGTGGTTGGGCGCTCGTTACTAACCTCTATGGATTTTGCAGCTGCCGTAATTATTGGGAGCAGCTGGCGTCCGCCATTAAAATTTAACAGCGCCAGACTTGGGAAATTTCGGAAGGAGACGCAAGTGGCCAAATGTCATCTCGTACGTATGTAGGTGTCGAAAAACTTAGCAATTGCGAAATTCATGAGCGGCAACTGCTCAACTGCTGTGCGGCCATTACGCTGCTCCGTTTATGGCTAGTCCAGTGACATCATGGCGCTCCAGAATTGAATCCGCTTTAATAAGCAAAAAACTGGGGCACTTGATTGCTGCGCTGTTTCTGCGCTCTCGTTCTGAGGTAATAAGGACGTCGCCGGTCATATGGGAGTGCTTAGAGCTGTACAAGTGATGAGATCCATTTTTTACCTTCATGTTTAATGTGTTTTTTCTCGACGTTTGTTAATTAACAGTTCAATTTTCATCCCCCCACCCGCTCATAGCTCTGCTATCTTTCATCGTTTCATTTAAATTTCAGCGCTAGCGACACTTTTTCACGCAACAGCGCGACACTTTCGCTGTGCCATCCCCGAAGGACTCGTCCTAGTCGATTGCGTAAAACGTGCGCGTAAATTCCTTTAAAAAAGCTTAAATTATTTTATTAACCTGGAAGATCGCATATACCTGGGCATGGCTATCAAGGCAAGGTGTTTGCTTAATATTCCGATGAAAACCACTTAATCAGCTTCCTTCAATAAAAAGTAGAAAAGACGTTGTTATTGGGGGAAGACTCCACAAATTACATTTACATAAAACGTGGGCCAAGGACCAGTCACGTTCGTGGTGCTAGTTGGTGGTGGCACACAGGTCTTACCGACGATCCAGGTCCTGTCATATTTGCATTAATCAAATTCCTTCCCAGCCACCTCGACGCTCCGGCATCCTCTACCTGGGGCTTTTATACCTGGCTCAACCTACATATAATGCAGAAAATCAAATTAGTTTTTCGGCCGGATAGGAATAGCCCCAGAAACTAGGATCGGGTGGGGAACGGATTTAGGTGCTTCACGCAGACTGGAAAAGACAGGTCAGGTTGCTTACTCAGGAAGGAGCCGGAGGTGTGCTCCTACATCCTCACGTACTTAGTCTTAAGTAAGCCTCAGGATCGCTGGCCCAGCAAACTCCGGCAAGTTGATGCCCCCATTGACATCTTACTTGGAGCGCAAAATTCATCCTTTGTTACTTGCGGGCGGAGGAGTCCTAGCTGGGGCGCACACAGTAAACCGCGCCCTTCCGAGTCTGTTTTCATTTTATTTGCATCCTCGTGCTCGGGTTACTTCTGCTCGAGAGGGAAATTTACAGACCGTAAGATTTGATATGAGTGCAATCAAAGTTTTAAAAATAGTTTTATTATATTCCTGGAGGGGGTGGAATTCCTCCCTTATCGCGATAAGGACTTATGCAAATAATGAGCAAAGTTTATACTAAAAATAATTTTCTGTGTTTCTACTTTGGTGGGGGTGGAGGAATTGTTTGACGTAGACGCAATGTGGAAAAAGGTCAAATGTTGATTTTTTAGTTTTATTTGAATTGAATGGAGAAAGGATGGTAAATTATTGCGAAAATTTTATTTATTCACCGGTCGGTATTCCATCGTCTACTATGTATTGTGAAGAGCTTCGCTAGAAATGTTTTTATTGAAAAAGTTCATACCAGCTGCGGATGTATTAGGTTAGGGATTTTTTGTAAAATTCGGCATGAATGAATTTATTTATACCAAATATGCCCCATTATTATCGACAATGTTTACTTCAGACCTTGGCCAGGAAAAGATAGTCTAGCTCTGCTTGAACCCTGAACTCTGGGGTATCAAGAGCAATGAGGCTACGAGCAAGACTGCGAGGTTGCGAAGTTCCTCTCTACACTCTCGACTTCATCGAACTTCGCGAGTAGTGTAGTACAGTCTTTACGATTATGCAATAATTCATGAAGTAAGATGTGGAAGCTCGAATTAAGAGAAAGAGAAAGGATATTGTTTAAGGCAAATATCAATAGTGAAACAACTGCATAAGCAAGATGATTATATTACATCAAACATGCAAACAGTCCTTTGGAGAATTACGTTCAGAAGTTAAAGCTGGTAACTCGATAGATATCCCAGCACAACCTCTGATTTACGACAGCACTCATCATTTAGCTGCAACTACACCAAGGTAAGTAGGTGAAGAGCTGCCTCCAGTGCGACCGGAGACACAACTAGCGCTTGGCGTACCGTTTTATTCACACAACTCATGTAACTTTGGTGTGGAGTGGTTGTATGGTCGGGTGTGACGGAGGCCTAAAGCCATCCTGTGGAATTTAGGAAGCTTAACAGTGGTCTGATCTTGTTTGGAGATTTCTTTTAAGTCTTGATGCATAAATGCATAGAATGTGCTGCTTGGCTTAAGTTAAAGCCGGGCACTCACACAGGAAGTGATCGAATACTTTTCTCTCGTTCGTCTCCTCGCGTCTGCTTTGATCCGATAGCTGGCGGTCCAAGCAGGTCGTCCCAACAACGGACACGTTGCTGTCGGTGCCGCTGTGTCTCGAACTCTATTCACGATTCGTTTCCATTCTTGACGATTTTTGGCGACGTCCCGAGCCTGATAACTGTCCGTCCGTCCCTAACTGATAAACGTTGATTCTTTAAGTCATCCGCGATATTCTCTAAGCAGATTTTCTTTGGTGCCGATCGCTGAACTCTCCAGTCTGCCGGAAGTTCTCGTCAGAGAAGTTTACGTGGCAAGCGGTTATCATCCTTTCGGCAAACATGTCCAAACCACCGTAGTCGACGTTTTCGTTTATTTTTCGTTCTTCTTCGATCAGTGTCTGTTGATCGCATCTTTGTCTAACAGTCTCGTTTCGAAGGCGATCTCGGAGTGAGACCCCGTGAATCTGTCTCATGCATCGCATTAAGATGACCTCGAGCTTGCTGACGTCCGGTTTGAGCAGCATTCACTTTTCTGATTGATACAGAAAAATCGGAAGATTCAAAGTTCGGTAAAGGCGTACTTTCGTTTTGATGGTAATATTTGTTCGGTTCCATATGCACCACTTGAGCGAGGCGAATATTGCTGTTGCCTGGCCTTCCTTTTCTTCAATCAATGATCTCAAATATTTGAACATTGGAACCTGTTCGAATTGGGTTGGGGTTCCATAGAGGTGAACACTGGCTTCCGATCCGTCCGTTGTGAGCACTTTGATGTTGACTAACATCACGTTCGACTGTCTGTCATGAAACGTGGTAAATGGTCGGGGTGAAGGGTCGGGGGTTGTCTGAGAGCAAAAAGATGTTGATTCGCCACTAATCATGATCAGTTAAATCCGTCCCTAATCTTCTTCGGAGCAGTATTGGGGATGGAGATTGAAGTCAGTGGTGGGTGTGGGAGGTCGAGGGAGAGGAAATTTCAATAGTCTACTCTTTACGCACTTTTCAAATATCTTAGCAATATTGGACAGCAGACTTATTGGCCTATAGTTGTTAGGGTCACATTTTTTTCCAGACTTGTGCACATTTCAATTTGTCGGGGAAGATACCCTTTTCCATAGAGAGATTAAAAATATGGTGAAGTGTATTCTTGCAGTTACTCCACTACCAGGCGATTTACCTGTTTTTAATTTTTTTATGTGAAAACATATTTCATCACAGTTGATAACGGATTGGTCTGTAATCGATATCAACCGTTTCATGATTATCGGCAGAGGAACGAAAGCTGTCTGCGATTTTCTCGCGAATACTTGAAAAGAGATCATTTAATTCACGTGCAATGGCATAATCATCTTTTGTTGAGGTCCCGTCCTTTGCTTTTATTTCACAAATCCCCTCATCTGATCTTCCCCTGCATATAATCTCATCAATTTTTCCCCAAAGCTTCTTAGGGTTATCCTTAACATTGTTGCTTTCATTTCTATAGAAAGCAGATTTGATTATATTAATGAAGCTGCATAGTCTATTTCTGTAGTGTTTATACTTAGAGTGAAGTTGTTGGTTGAAAGGTTGTTTTTGTAACTTTTTAGCTAATTTATCTCTGGTTCTAATAGATGTTAGTAGACCTATAGTGATCCAAGGGTTTCTTGTGAAAAATAACTCGGACATGTCACACCCTATGTGCCAGCCTTTAACATCTTCGTAAAAGGAAGTTTTGCATCATAATCCATCTACGTACTCTCGTTGCTTCAATGAGTGACCTTCAGATTTTTAGAGTTCAGTTCGTCATGAACCACCTTGTAGCGTGCGCTTATAATAAATAGTTTAACATTTGAACTCACGTGTTTTCACTTATAATTTATACTTTTCAGTAATCCCTTCAAGCTTTTTCGACATTTCTTGCTCTCATGTTCGAGCTGGTTTGCAATGCATGACAGGTTGTAGACAATGAAACGTATCTATTTAGGATTTTAAGGAATTCGTTAGTCGAAAGATTTGGATCGTCATTGTTAACAACTGACATCCAATTTTCATTTTTAATTACCGAAACCAGTTTTTCCATATTTACACTTTTAATTTCGCGCGACATAAGTAATTTTTCTATCTCCAAGATATCGCGCGAACCATAAAAGATATCCACTTAGTTGAGGCTCCGTTCGAAGTGTATTGATGAAAATATGATCTTTCGTTCGTGATTTTGGTGCCAGCACGATACCGCGTAAACCAAAAAATATATCGACTTCTTTGAGGTACGGAAAGGATATTAACGAAAAAATGCTCCGAAAAAAATTCCACAACATTCGGTCGGGCCTTTTTTTTGTTTAAATGAAAAAACTTCGGCTAAGTGTCAGAAAATCCTTAAATTGATAAGTTTTGCTAAACTATATCTATAAAAATCTCGTGTCACAGTGTTTGCTACCGAACTACTCCAAAACGGGTTGACCAATTTTTATGAAATTTTTTGTGTATATTTGGTAGGTCTGAGAATAGGTCTTAGGCTATTTTTTATACATTTAACCAAAAGAAACACCTGAAAAATCTAAAAAAATAGTAATTTTAGGAATTTTCACTTAATTTTAGTTCAATAGCTTCAAGGCCTATCTATTGTTTGACAGCTTCGTAAATGTAAAATTGTCATTAAATTGAATCATTCTATTTAATGAAAATTTCAAATTTACGCAGCTGTCAAACAATAGGTAGGCCATGACGATATTGAAAATAAACTGAAATACAATAAGCAATATAGTATACTGAATATGAATTAGATCAATGACGGCTGGATCAACACTTTCTACACAATCCCCTCGACATGGGTATCAAATGAAAGGGTATGATACGTAGAATACAATAAGCAATGTAGAATACAATAATCAATAAAGTACACTCAATATACCTTAGATCCATGGCGTCCGTCCCAAGGGGGCGGATTACCACTTTCTTCACAACCACCTCAACATGGGTATCAAATGAAAGGGTATGATAAGTTGAATACAATAAACAATAAAGTAGACTCAATATATCGCTAGATCCATAGCGGCCGTCTCAAGACCCATGTACCCGTTCTTTAAGGCACTTCATCTGTGTAAAATTCATATCTCGAAAAATACCAAGTCAATGGATGGTTTTAATTGGCTATTATTGGCTTATGGGTGCAGCGAGGCGTACCGGGTCCCATCTAGTAATAATATAAATGCGAAAGTAACTCTGTCTGTCTGTCTCTCTGTTACGCTTTCACGCCTAAACGGCTGAGCCGATCATGATGAAAATTGTTACAGAGATAGATTAGACCTTGCAGACGGACATGGGCTACTTTTTGTCGCGAAAAAAACTCAAAAGGGGTGAAATAGGGGATGAAAATTCGTATGAAAAAAATTATTTGCATTTTACTAAGTTTTGTTGTTCACATGTTTAGGTGGCGTGGCGTTAATGTTTTTCGGTTAAATAATTAGGTTTTTTTTAGTTAATTAATTAGTACGAGTACAAGCGTTCACCTCTTGCAACTGGATTTTGACCCACTTTCCTGATTAACCGCTAATTTTACCCATATGCATAGTTCGCGTGACAATGCAATTTTAAATTTTTTTAAAAACATGATGGCGGCCCCAACATGGCGGCGAATTTCGCAATCGCGTTTCCCGATCCCCGACACGGGTATCAAATGAAAGGGTATTACCAGTAGATTACAATTAGCTGTGTGACATCATTCCAAATTCAAAATGGGGTCCAATGAAAGATGGCGGAAGACAAAATAAATCGGACCATTTTGTAAAACAATTAAGATGGCGGTTCCAAGATGGCGGCAATTGTGCAATTGTGTTCCCCGACCACCGACATGGGTATCAATTGAAAGTGTATGACAAATAAAATACGATGTGCCATGGCGTCAATGTGCAGTGCCATGGCGTCATTCCAAATTCCAAATGGCGGCCAACAAAAAGTGGCGGATTACCCTTCTCTTTACAAGTCACTTGGTATGGGTATCAAATGAAAGGGTGTGATAAGTAGCATCCTATTATCCGTGTCGCGTCATTCCAAATTCAAAATGACGGCCAATACAAAATGGTAGTTTATCTTTTTCTTTACAACGCTCTCGGTATGAGTATCAAATGAAAGTGTATGACGAGTATAGTACAGTAAGCTGTGTGACGTAATTTTAAATCAAATATGGAGGTCACCACAAAATGGCGAAAGATATATAATTGACTAAAAATAGAAAGTAAAAATATAGTTTAAAAACATTAAAATATACGCTTTTATTTTAAAATGAAGTAAAAAGTAAAAAATAATTTTGAATGTAGAGCTTTTATTGCTCCAGCCAGTATATGCGAACAAACTACCTTTGGAAATGTAAAAAAGCGTGGGGCGCTAACGAAAAGTTCCGGTGTTAATACAATTAAATAGGTAAAGATAGGTATTCGAATTTTGTTGGGTCACTATGTGTTCCACAATAGGTGCCAAATTTGCAAAATTGATTACTTTTCTGGCCCTTTTTCTGCAAAAAACTATATGGAGGAAAGGTGGGCGCCATGAGTGAAGTTCTGCACAGGGCGTCTAAACTTTCGCCATAGCAAAATCTATGCAGACGATTCTGATTATGTTTGATTATGTGTCTATTGTGCACGTAGTTTACAATTTCTCATCATCGAATCTTAAAAAAGCAGTAGCACTCTAAATTTTTTGAAGTTTCCAAAATCAATTTTACCAGATTTGTTTTTTTCCCAGCGGACGGTGCACACAGAATCTTTTTTTAATGTAAAGCGTTGCAACGCACGAGGGTTTTTGCTAGTATTATATAGTGAAAACGACAATAACTTTTTTCCAGCCCGAGATCAGGGTGGGGAACCGAATCCCATTTTATTTATGCGTTATGTTTGAAAAGTCAAAACTTCAGCCTTAATATACTCGATTCTGACATCATACGGAAGTAAACTGAATACAAATTCTGCAAATCAAGAAATAAGGACTTAACAAAAACGCAAAAAATTTAGGCCATAAAAAGAATATAAAGCAATAATGTCTTTTATTGACCAATTAATCTAGATTGATGTGTTACTAAGCTCATCCTTTACGACTCGTTTATCAAAAAAAGAAGAAACGCTGCTTATCTCATAAAAAGTAGTGATATTAAAAATTTAAATTGTTATGAATATAAGACAAAGTAAAGAAAGAACTTTGGCAAAATCATAAAAATTTTTATCTTCGATGTTTAAGCAAGAAATATATTTCGGACGACAAATTGGAAGCATACCACAAGTTTTCTATCTTAACTACAATTTTACAATTCACATCCGAAACTATTATTGGGGATTATTTTTGAGGCAGAAACTGACATTGAGCGATGATTTACTGTGAACACCAGGCTTTGTGTAATTTTGACTTCGGCTTGTTTTATGGGATCACATAAGTCTTCTCTTAATGATCAGCCTTGGCAGCAAGTTAACATAAACGAAATTCCTAAATACTGTAGCAAGTTTTTTAGTAAGCAGAGTTCGAAAACAAAAATTCGGCTAGAACAATTAAGTCTTAAAGAATAGTGTATTATACAAGAATTATATTATGCCAAAAATGTTATGTTGGTCCCCACGAAAAAACAAAATATTTCGTTGTACTTTAATTACATAATTTCCCCAAAAAAAATTGCAATTACTTTAAATTGAAGAAAGACACCTGAAAATAAGTTTATAATCACCTCGTTCTGAGCCAATTTGTTTAATTCAATTTTTAGCTACAAAAACACTATTGAAGTACTCCCAATGCAATCAGTGCTTAATGGAGGCACTAGACCAGCGCTGAAAACAACGCTTGAGTAAATACAAAATTGGCCATAGTACAAAGATAACACAAACACACAAAAAAAATATTCAAGGAAAAAAAAAACACTTAAAAGAACAATGACAAGAGATTTTCACACAAATCTTGGCTTTTGGCCAAGAAGATTTCCATCTAGAAAATTAAAAATAAAAAAAATAAAACTTCTTTTTCGTGCTGTTAAATATTTCATTTCCTGACTAGAAAAAATCGTTAATTTTTCATCGTGTCTTTTAGCATTTTCTCAACATTATTGAAAATTTCACTTTTAGTTTCTTATATCTTTTTCGGGGGTTGATTTGCAGGCTTAAGGATCTCTTCAATATTAGTCAATTGCTCTAGCACAAATTTTGTGTACCAGTAATCGCAGACCTTCGAAATTGCATGAAACACCTCGAGGTCCGATTATCGAAATTCAATATGGCCGCCGAAAATGACCGAGATTCAAAATGGCCACCCAAATATGAATTAGCAAATTGTGTTTCGATTTCAATGAAAGTTGGTATCTGGGGTTTTAAGGTCGCTAATAACGAATTAGTGGTCAAAACTTATTAATTCAAAATCGCCGCCAATATGGCCGACGAATTTGCTAATTGTGTTCCGATTCCAAAGAATATTGGTATCTGGGATTTTTTGAGGTAGCAAATAACGAATTTATGATTAGAACGGTGCCACATTTCAAATTTTATTAAGCATTGAAATGGCTGTGTTTTAGGATTTTTGTTGTGATTTAGGGTTTGCAATGAAATCTATCCATGAAATTCCATAATCTGCGTTGAAAAATGCGTTACGTATCACATTAGGCAGTGTCAAATATGACGAACAAGAGGTGGTGAGCTGTTACAATCGTTCGCGAAGCCCCGGAAATCCTCGAGAAAGCTGTGTGTGCTGGGACTACTGTATGGTATGGGACTATATGGTATTTATTGATGATTGATTCTCAACTCGACTGCAGACAACTAGAGAGATTACGCGTGACAATTGAACGAGAACGGCCGGCATTGAATGATAGGAAAGGTGTGGTCTTCCATCACGACACACTTTTTTAATGAACCATCATAAAAACTGAGAGAGTTTGATTGGGGAGTTTAGAGGCATCCCGCGTATCGTTCAGACATAGCAGCATGTATAGTAGTTGTTGGAATCTCTTCAGGGCTGTCTCAATGGAATCAATCGTGACGTGAAAGTGAACCCAAAAAAAGGAAAAAATAAAAAAATAATTAAATTGTTGAGATTTTTAGTGTGTAGTGAAGGTGTCCTCAACCTAACAGTGGATGTAACGACAGTACATGTAAACTCCCAGCGGGGAATTGAAGCGCTCTGGAATAGATTCTGAAGCGCTGAAATAGAATGCCAACGCGCTTCTTATTCATATCCCAATTCCCTTCCTTTTAACACAGGCATGTCATCAGAGCGAAGCGCTTATATTTTATTGTTGAAGAAGCGCAATCGAAGCAGGGAAATGGAAGCTTTTGAGAAGCTCCTGGAGCTTTTATTTTCACCAAAAATAGTATTTCATAACAGACACGATTATTATAAAAGCACAAATTTACCAACTGTGGAGAATAAAAAAGAACTGGAGGAAAACAAAGCAAAAAATGAGAGTATAGAGTGGGTGCTTCCAAAGAGCTTCCATAACATATGAATAGGAAGCGCTGCTTTCTTGCTTCTTTTGGCAGCGCTTGGTAAATTTCCCGCTGGGCTTATTTCCCTTTCCCACACCCGTTCACGGCACCGCCGGCGTTAGAGTCAGTGTTGGCCAGCTGACGGGATTTCCTTGCTTTAGGAAGCATAACGCTCCAGCAAGGCACATCCCGTTTACCCCGACGCACAGTGGGACCAAATCCAAAAAAGCTGGCCAAAAGTCTAAAAAAAAAGTTTATAGATTGCGGTTTTTTTTGGGGGGGATGATTCGAGGACACTTCCAATAGTGAGCAATCAGTCACGGAAGGTTAGATTTTTTTCTACGGACTGAGCAATTGTAGTTGCTACTTTACTCTTTTTGCTTATTTTTAAACGTTAATATTGTGAAAAAAGGTTAACGTTTTCAAAACGCTATAAAAAATTAAGTAACCAAGCAATCGTGGTCGTGTAAAGTGGAATTTTCTTTGGAAGGTATGTAGAGTATAAAAAAAATTGCACTATACCCATTAAGCAAGTATATAATACACAGTAAGCATCTATTACACGTGCTTTTTATGAATTAGGATTGTAAGAATGCGATATATATTGGACAAAAAGTAATATTGCTCCACTCTGCTCCACTGGAAAACTTGCTGGGCGTTGTTGGTAAAGGTGTATTCCTTCACCTCCAAAAAAAATCCGCTGCCCAAAATTGCCCCTCCGTGTTTTAAGGGGTCACATACGTCCAGCACTAGCCCATAGAAATGGTACTTCAATATTGCGAAAATGCGGGACAAGGTTTTATTTGTGGGATGTGTAGGGGGGATCAGTGTGAGCTTAAATCTGAGTTTTCGGGATTCTAACCCACTCCCCCCCCAATTTGGCCGCCATCTTGGAAAAGGTGCGCAAATGGTTTTTCCATTATATATCTCCGTAACAGTACATCTTACAGAAAATTAGCAAGGGCACTTTTTGTTTATAATTAAATTATCTACAATATATTAGCAAGATATTTTTGGGTAAATTTAATAATTAAGAAGTTATAAGCCTTAGAACACCAAAATTAGTCACAGTATTTTCTTTTAATGGCTATAGCTCTGAATGTTCGACATCAGAAGATAAAGATACAACTTTTACTTGTATTCACAATGATTTTCTTCTGTAATTGCATTCTTAAAAATTCTTATTTTGTTTTTCTAATAAACAATAACTTCCTAATAAAATAACTTGCTTATAAAAAAATTAATCAAAAGTATTAAACATTATATATTAAAACAAATTTTTTGATTTTTTTAAGAGGTTATATTAACCATATTGAGTCCGCCATTTTGAAAATCGAAATTTCGACACCGGATTCGTCATCAGCGACCCCGAAAACCCCTAAGTGAGATGTTTTGGTATCATTTACTAAAGTTTTTGACTATTTGGAGGGGTTATGTTAACCATATTGAGTCCGCCATTTTGAAAATCGAAATTTCGACACCGGATTCGTCATCAGCGACCCCGAAAACCCCCGAGTGTAAAATTTGAGATCATTTAATGCACTTTTTGACTTTTGGCCAGCTTTTTTGGATTTGGTCCCACTGTGCGACGTTGATGACTGGCATTGCCGATTGCGACTGAGGCTTGCAACCTTGTGTACACGAAGCCACGATACAATAATTTTTTGCATCGACTTTACCAACATCCGTGGGATTAAAACGAGTTTCTATTTCGTGTTGTGTTATCTTTATACTTTGTCTCCCCCAATTTTCGAACTAAGTGACACCCAGATATTACCTAACGACCGCTTAGATTGTTATCAGGTTTCCAGGTACACCTTAGTGCATAATCTCTCCCCATAAAGGGGAATTGCCATTTATATTAGGAAAGACGTTGCCTTCCATTAGGTGTACAGCAGTACATCAACTGATTTTAACCATCTCGGTATTAAAATTTCACTTCGTAATCACGTCTTGAGTAAAGCCCTGGACAGACATGTGATTTCGATATCATAATATTGAGATCACGATATCAAAATAAACTAAGTCCCAGCGGGAAATGGAATCATACAATAATGAATCTTAGATCACTCCCTTGGAAGATGCGATGCATGACCCTTCGTATCCACCTCCATTTCTTTTTAACATTAGCATGTCCGCAGGAGGGAGGCATATAAAGCTTTTTCATGTGCTTCCTCAAAGAGGACCATGAAGCAGTCTAGAATGTATGATTGGGTACGATTGCGTCTCTTAAAAGAGCTTTTTATACCTTACGGGGAATGTAAGAAAGATGGAACAAAGATCGCTTCTTAATGTTGCTAATGGAACGCAAGCGCGAACAGGCCGATTCACGTTAGCTGAAAGTGCAGGAAAAATTCTGTACCCCTTCCGCCTAGATTCCCTGTCATAATACCGGGATGCATTATTATCGAGACATGAAATTTTTAGGCCCTAAGATGCATCTGTGATGTGTCACTTGAGAATACCTGACCACATTTCCCGCTGGGTAGTGACAGACATAATATTATGATATCTGTGGCAGTTGTATTTTTGACAGTTGGAATTTAAATTTCTAAGGAGAACCTGAAACTGGTTCGTATTCTACTTTAATAAATAGTTACTATAGTAACTATACAAAACTAAACAAATATAAAAATTTTAAAGGTAACTTGATATTTCAAAAGAGCAAAAGTTTGAGTTTTTATAATTTCCGCTAGCGAAAAATAGCGCTGCTCTCACTAGAAATTACTCATATCATGTTAATATTATGAAAATCAGCTGTGTTTCGATATTACGTTAATATCATGTTGTTGCGTTTTGATATTATGATAAGGGGGTGACAGACATATCCGAATATTATAATATTAGGAATATTATGATATCGAAATCACATGTCTGTCCAGGGCTTAAAGCCCTGGACAGACATGTGATTTCGATATCATAATATTCCTAATATTATAATATTCGGATATGTCTGTCACCCCCATATCATAATATCAAGACGCATCAACATGATATTAACCTAATATCGAAACACAGCTGATTTTCATAATATTAACATGATATGAGTAATTTCTAGTGAGAGCAGCGCTATTTTTCGCTAGCGGAAATTATAAAAACTCAAACTTTTGCTCTTTTGAAATATCAAGTTACCTTTAAAATTTTTATATTTGTTTAGTTTTGTATTGTTACTATAGTAACTATTTATTAAAGTAGAATACGAACCTGAAATAAAGAAATATTTGCGAACGCTTTATAAGAAGGTTCTCCTTAGAAATTTAAATTCCAACTGTCAAAAATACAACTGCCACAGATATCATAATATTGTGTCTGTCACTACTTAGTTTATTTTGATATCGTGATCTCAATATTATGATATCGAAATCACATGTCTGTCCAGGGCTTAATGAAGCTTCCGTATTAGTATTCGACGCTCTCTCTGAACGTATGCATTTCCGAATTTTCATCGTCCTATCAAGTGCGAAATTATTGTTGCGGGTGATTTTAACGTTCACAACAATATCCAGCCAATTTGGATTATTCGAATGGCACCAGTTTTTCTGGCAGGGATGCCGAGCTTTTTACTGAGACCAATAACCTGCACCAAATGGTGAAACATCGTACGCGTGTTTCTGACAATGCAAGGACAAGGGGCCCTCTTCCTTGATCTTTTTCTGGCCTCTCACCCAACACGCTACTCCGTTGAGGTCGATTCGCAACTCGGACCACTGTCTAGTCAGCGCTTACTTTCCATATCCATCTCCAACCCCAAAACCGCCAGCTCCTAGGAGAACTATTTGGCATTATGGTAAAGCCAACTGGTGCGGGTTGATTCGTTTTTTCCAAGCTGCTGACTGGGATCTGGGTTTTCAGAACCGCGATATCAATTTTGCGACCTTATGCCTCACCAACATTATACAATTATTCATTCTCATTCCTCCAAATTCATAAAGCCTAGGCAGCATGGATGGTTTAATTGAGACTGTATGATCGCAATTAAAACCACAGAAGCCGCTTACAGAAAGTACAGACATTCTCTGAGCGAATCATCTCGTCGGGAGTACATCAAGTTGAGAAACCCTTGTAAATCCACCATCAGGAAAGTCAAAGAATTATTCGTTGACAGACTGAGGGGTAAACTCATAAGCTCCACTGCTGGCAGTAAAAACTTCTGGTCCTTAGTAACCTCTATCAGGAAGAATTTCAATTCACCTACAACGCCTTCATTCATTTACAACGAACAGGTGATAACAGAAAGCCTAAGGCTGCGGTTACGCTGGCTGAAAGTTGGTGATAGTCCAGCTGGTGCCAGCTGTTACAATTCAAGCTTTCATTGTTTAGTGGTTATGCTGCAAGACAGTTCATGATAGTTATGTATAGAGTTTTTCAAACCTCGTGACATCTGGCGCATATTGGGGAAAAAATTTCTTAAAAATGCTCAAAAGCTTAAGATAATTTCTCTTCCTCTCTAATTGAGAAATAAAGCTCTATAAATGAGGGCCAAAGGCGCACGCAAAAGAATTATCAGCAATTCACATATAATTTCTGACACCATGTGGGATATTTTACGGCGACTCTGTTTTTTGATAAGAGCTTCCGTACATACCACAGTGACTTAAAAAATCTCAACCTGAAAACGAAAATTATGTTTTACAATTGGAATAATTAGTAGAAATTTGGTAGAACAGAACCGCAAATAAAATAATTTTTAACAAGAATAAACTCACTTTTTCAAGAAACAGAGAGCAATGTTTGTGTAACTTGCACATTTTCAATTTTACTCTTTATCTTTTATTCTTTTTATCTTTGCTTAATTTTGTGATCCATTGTATATTTCAAAAAGTGAGCGAGAATTGACTCCTCCTCCTTCTTATCAAATCCCTTGCAGTCATCTAATCAGTCTCGCCTGCGTATTGCTTGGGTGAGGTGCATTTTCCTGGCGTGTTAATGATTACTTAAAAAATTTACAAATTATGAATGAAAAACGTCCTTTTTTATATATTTTTTAATATTCAGGTTTTTGTATATTAGGCATTTGCCACAGAAATAATTTTTAGTAATTTTTATTACGAAATATGAAATTTGTGTTTCTAACGCTGTCATTACTAGATTCTTGACGTTTTCCGCCAGTCGTATGCGCTCTTCTGCCGGGGGAGGTTGCGCTGCTTGCGGCTGCGGACAACTTTCAATTTATGAATGAAAATGCTTATGAACTTTTTCAGCATAGTTTTTAAATTATTTTCAACTTAGGGATGAAAAAAATTGAATCTTTACTAAATATTAGAAAACGACATAATTAATATGCCACTACCAGCTCGGTTACCAGGTACAGACGTTTATGCACCCTTCGCTTTGTTAGCAGATGAGGCATACCCGTTGCGAGAATATTTACTAAGACCGTTCCCCCAAAGAAATATAACGAACGAGAAAAATATATTTAATGAAAACCTTTCTAGAATACGAAAGGTTATCGAGTGTGCATTTGGGTTAACTGCTATGAAGCGGCGTATCCTCACAAAGGAGATAGAAACAGATGTGCAAACTGCAATAGATATTACGAAAACCGTCTGTTTATTGCATAATGTTATCATTGACCACGAAGGTGTGGACAAGGTAGCTTTACTTCGTGTAAAAAATCAAATTTATACTACAGCGTCCACCTCCGCCGATGGCACCTCCTCAAATCATCCAAGTTTTAGTGCCAGCAACGTTCGAAATATTTTTAAGACTTATTTTTGTTATATAATAAAACCTTAATTACCATCTAAATTTAATGCGTCCCTACTTCATCCCACGCACGCTTCACTTTCTTTTTGTCCTTATAATTAGACGCCGTTGCATCCCACAACAATTTCCTATTCCTCACTTCGTTTATTAATTTTTCAGAATCCATTTTCAAAATTTCAATCTCAACTGGTGCCAGCTAACTAAACAAATTTGATTAGCTATCACGCTGTCATGAACTTTCATGAATGTGTGAAAGCTTGCAAGTTTCAGCCTAACCACTCTGCATTAGTTCCTTGTGTTTAATTTTCTTGTAACAGCTGGCACCAGCTAGACTATCACCAACTTTCAGCCAGCGTAACCGCAGCCTAAGCCGACCTACTTGCATCTCTGTTCGCTGAGAATTCTTCCTTAGCCGATGCTGACATGCAACCCCCCACCATAGTGTTCTGCCCACTCAATGGATAGAGTTTTCTTCAGGACGCGTGATTTGTATAAGTGTCTCAAAGAGCTTGACTCCAACAAATCTATTGGCCCTGACAAAATTCCCCCAATGGTTCTTAAAAATCCCCCTATGGTTCATCTTTGGCTACACCTCTGTCCAACCTTTTTGCACTTTCATACTTCTCCGGAGTATATCCTGACTGTTGGAATTGGCTCATGTTCAGCCTATACCGAAAAATGGTGAAACTAGTGACCCTGCTAACTACCCCCAATAGCGCAATTACTTCTATTCTCTCCAAAATTATGGAGACAATAATAAATAGAAAGCTTTTGGGGTATCTTGAATGCAACCAAATATTGGACGATAAACAATACGGCTTTAGATCGAAAAGATCTGTTGGCAACCTCTTTGTTTGCTTAACGGAGCACCGAGTATACACCGATTTCGTGAATCTGGCCTGGTTGCTCTGGATATCTCCAAGGCTTTTGACAGAGTATGGCACCCCGCTCTGTTGGCTAAACTACAAACTATTGGTATTAACTCTGTTCTAAGGAAATGGATTTTGAGCTTCCTTTCTGGCCGTTCAACCGAGGTAGTATTGGATGGCGTCGAATCCAACCCCCACACCATCCCCGCAGGTGTTCCCCAGGGCTCAATTCTATCACCAGCTCTCTTCATGGTTTTTATTAATGACCTGCTCTCTATCCCCTCGAATTCACTCCACCGCTTTGCTGACGACGGTACTCTACGTTACTCCTATAGCTTCGTTAGTTTGCATCATCGCCAACTCTTGTCCAATTTCATCAATAGGGACATCGAACAAATTCTTGATTGGGGCTTCAAGAACCGTGTTGAATTTAATGTACTAAAAACGAATTATTGTCTCATCTTGCACCGACCCTCTTTCTATTTCAGTGGACAATAATATCGTAACGGCAGAATCGTCTCTAAACATCCTAGGCATAACATTAGAGATCTGCGCTGGAATAACACATATTCCAAATTGCTAAACAAGCATCCCAGTGCCTAGGACTCCTCCAAAGGTGCAAATTCCTTGGCTATAATTTACAAGTCCTACATTCGTCCCGTCTCGAATACAACTCGTATATCTGGGCCGTTGACCCAAGAACCATCTTACCTTGGCTGGACAAGGTGCAAAACCGCACTCTCAAACTTAGTGATGATTGCGCCATTTGCTCTTCAATAGATTCATTAAGCCAATGTAGGAATGTATTGTAGCAGCTCTTGCAAAATTTTATCGCTTTTATTACAATGACTGCTCCATTGGAATATGTAACTTCATGCCTCCACGGCAACATTACCCCTGCAACATAATACTTGCCCGATCGGCGTACCCCACAGTTTACAGCCCTTATCTTCGCGCACACTCCGATCTCCGATATTCGTTTATACAAGAACAACTGGTCTGTGGAACAATCTTCCAAAGTCAGTATTCCCGAACTCATACACCACCCAAGAGCTCAAACGCAAGGCTTATCGCCATTTCCTCCAACACCTCCTGATTCGCCCTAGCATATTTTATCCTTTTCTCTATCCTTCGAGCTAACCTTGACACCTACGACATGACGAACTAGTAGTACAAAGGGTTACACCTGGGCTTAGACTATCACCTAAAAAAAAACGGACTTTAAGAGAAACTTGTGAGAACTAGTTGATTCAGTTTTTCAACCAGAAACGTAAGAAGTTCTCCAACTGTGGCATCATGACTCTACCCGACAAATGGAGAATCTTTTTTGATAACAACCATGAACTTGTCGTCCCATCCTTTATGATCAGTGCTGTCTCTTTACTCCAATTGTAGTAGATCTACTCCACATTTTTTGTTTTGCGGATTAAGTGGCCACTTTGAAAATTCTACTCCAATTTTCGAAATCTTATTTTAATTTTCAATTTTATTTTAAGAATTTGGATTGCTCATATTTTTCTTTATCATTCATAATATACTATATAAAATGAACGCACCCACTTTTAAGTTATCGCACGTAGCCCAAATTCGAATTATGCATTTAGTAAAAACGTCAAGGTACCACTCTGTCTTGCACATGCAATTGGAACTTTCTTCAAGTTGTTGTTCGGCATGGATTAGAGCGTTGCGAAATTCGGAGCTCAGTCAAACTTGAATTTTAGATGCATATAAATAATGAGGTATATTTCCAAAGCGTTCCAAAGAAGGTACATTTTTGCTTTTACATGTAATGACATTGGTGTCTACTCCCTTAAAGTTCAATCTTCTCCCTCTTTTTCGGTCAAAATACTCCACAGTTAACCTGAAAAGTGACAGCACTATTTATGATACTAATCCTAATAGAGTTAATGTATGACTCACGTGACATAAGACTAAATTCTGAAGTTAACCTAACATATTCTAGTTTGAATTCTGTATTTCATCACCTAATCCTAGATTTCATATTTTTATCTAGCCCTTCTCTTAAAAAGGTAATTCAAAATTTCCCCTAAAAATGTTTGCGCTTACTAAAAATCCCCATTAAATTCCCTCCGTGAGACGAATTAAACTAAATACCAAAAAAAAACTTCGAAAAAAATTGATTGAAAAACTTTTCAACAAAAATAAAAATTGAATGAAAATTTTTCTGAGTAAAAAATGAATTTTTTTGCAATTAGCGGAAGTTGTGCCACCATCGACGGTCAGCCATTGTCCAAGATTGGATGAAGTCCAGGAAAAAATAGCCCCGGAAAAAGACTTTTTTTCAGCCAGGGATGTATTGAGCTTGTTTCCAATAAATTGAACGAATGCCGCCCAATTACTCAACGTTATTGACAATCGAGCGAAAGCAAACAAACAAAGGCCCCAATTGCACACGAATATTTATGACGTAGCTCCACCCATCGAGCCGCTTGTAATGGTACATGCAAATGAGCGATTCAACAGGTGTCTCACATTTTGTGGCCTTCGTCAACATGGCGCCACCACTCTCGTTCCGCAGCTGGGATGAGCTATTTGCCACCTGGATCATAATTCGTAATAAGTGCCGCGGCAGCCAGCAAAATGCTTAGCTGACAACCCATCGACGGATCTTCGATTAAATCTTGGATAAATCACACCAAGAAAATGGGAGCAGGGACCAGGTGGGGGTGTACCTGCGGGGGCCACATATACCAACAGCGAGCTCTATCAGTGGGGACTGCGGACTATGGTAGCCCATTGTATACCTGACGTCGAGATAATAATTCCTAGTTAATGGCAGGTAATTGAGTCCGTTGACAGCTCCAGGTTGTCGTGGCCCGGCTCCGCGCGATCTTATCCGATAGCAGTAAAATCACAATTACGAGCTCCAGAAGGAATCCATTAATGGCCCATTCACACATCGGAGCTCCTCCGGCCATTGCCACAAATTAGTTGCTGGCGGTGCCGCGAGGGGTGCCCCACCGGCCGCCGATGACTGGGGGTGGGGGCGGGGGTGAGAAAATTGTTTTCTTTTCATGAACGATGAAAATCGCCTAATTGCCAGCACGTGACATGATCAGAGAAGTAAATCAACCTCGTTACACCTGGACTACAGATTTTCCCCCGCACTTTTCCTCAAAGCTTTTCTGTGCGTTCCAGCATCTGATTTTCCTTTACCTGTTAGCAGTTACCTGTGAACTGTGAAGCGTTGATAATTTGTTAGTTAACACTGTTACCGCCGCGATAATTAACTGGGAAACACTCTTTTTTTATTGATGACACTAAAGCAGGCGCCACGCGTTTATTATTATTTTTTTTTTATTTCTTTTTTTAGATAAGGTTCAATAAATTGCTTCTCGGGGTTAGAATTAAGCTCATTAGAGCGGAAACCCCACCTTGTGGGTCAGGGTTGTAGTATGGTTAAGTCTACATTTATATTAAATGGCAGGGCGGGTTTATTAATGGGGTTTAAAGAGGGATTGAGAGATTGCAGCAATTTTAACTGTTAACTAAGAGTCTTTAGGGTCCGATTTAAGTTCTCCTATTGATTTATTTTAGACTTTTATCAATTTACTATAAGAACTTGAAAACTTGCACTAATTTCTAAGTGGAGAATCGACTGAGGAATTCGAGGCGCTGGTAAGAACTAATAAATATTCGACCAGGCTGCTATTTACCTTAGAAGCAACAAGCCTTATCATTTTGATGTCTTCTACGTGGAATAACTAAAGGTTGTCCTTGTTGTCCTTGATTGTAGGATACGACGTAGGCATCTGTTGATGAAAACTTGAAGGCGTCCCGTGATGAATCGGGTAACTTTCCACGTTTCTCAACCATATAAAAAACTGCCATAACATAGGAGTTGAACAGCCGCAATTTGGTGTTAGCTGAGATCTCCAAAGGCGAAACAAACATGGATATATACTACTTGCCTTATTGTTTCTGTAACTGACGCCTTCTTCAGGCTCGCCATTTTCGGTAACAATATTATCGAGATAACAGAGCTGGAGCTGGAGCTGAATTGTTATAATTCTTGTCTTAAACTGAGCTTTGCTTGCTGAGTTATCGGACCAGCAAACGTGGTTTTGTGCATGGTACAATAATACTATTGTATTATTGTACCATGGTTTTGTGCCCAATTCGGAATCTAAAAAAAGCTTTGACGGCGATTTTCTCGAAACACATATTTTGCACTTGAGCCCTTCTGGCTGTGTACTGTAGATATCGAGTCAGATGATCTAGTAAAGATGTACAAGACAACTTTCGGAGTCCCCAAGGCACTGAGTTAGGCCCGTTACTGTGAATCATCAAAGTACACGAAAAACATTATAATGGAAACATTTATTTTTTTATTTTATTTTACACTAGCGAAAAACCCGCGTGCGTCGCAGCGCCTTTAAAAAAAGTTTATATGTGCAAGTTTATATGTATGTATATGCCTGAAAAGATCAATGCGCAACCGTATTTTTGCAAAGATTCAAAGAAAAGGAGGATCTAAAAATTTTCGAGTTACTGGAAAAGTTTTTTTTTGCTATTAACCATTGTTTTTACTTCATTTTCTGAAGTGCGTACAAATGAAAAATATGGGCGCAAAATTTTAAATTGATCGGTTATATGAAAGTCGGTAAAAAGTTGTACGATTTGAACTAAACAAACTAACAAACACTGGAAGTTAAATAAAATCTTATAATAAATAACTTCTCATACAATTGTTTCCACCATGTTTCACCCCACGTATTTTTTGCCGTACGGCCTCAGGCCAAAGCGCGCATGAGCTTTTAAAACACAGCATTTTGTCCACGCAGTTTGGCCGTACTGCATTTGCTATTAAAAATATTGTAAACAAATTCATTAAACTCTATATGAAAAAAAGGCAAAAGCGCGTATGAGCTAAGACCGCGTAGTGTAGATGCACCATTAGGGGTGGAATTTCGAAAAATCCTGAAACACGTGTTTCATTCATTACTTATTGCGTGGAGAATTTATACTAAGTTTGAGGAAAATTTGACTAAATAAAAAAAAAGAGTGTGCTTAAGACCACACTTTAGAAGTAAAACTTTTGTGCCCATCGGCTAGTAATATGCAATAGATATAGTGGAAAGTCTGTCGGATCTATAGTACGCTTGAGAAAATTAAGGCCAACGACAGATGCAGGAAGAATAGTGACGAATCTACTGACGGACTTGATACAAATACTATTTGAAAATATCAATATTTATGAATTCCTATTTAAATTAAAACCTAAAAGTAACAGAGTAAAAATAATTTTTATTGGCTAATTTTCTTAAAAGCATACACGCGGTGCACCTAGTACGTATAGCATATAAGTGCGCATCCCACACGGGTATGCACGCTTCCGCCACAGGCATGGATACTACCAGCACAGGCACGAAAATCTAAACATTCGCCTCATGGAAGTAAGCTGGTGACATATGCATGCGTACATGCATTGCATTCAGAGGTTCATAAAATTGCATGGTTTTTTTCCGTCCCGGCTTTCACACATAGCCCGAAAATCTAAGTAACGAGTGCATGCAAGGTGCATGTGTTTGTTGTGGATACTTGTGTGTGCTATTTCGAATGCGGCATTACAGAAAAAGTTACAAGTAGTCCGACCTTTGCGTGGCATGCATTCCATTCATGGAACACTCCGTCAGGTCGCATTTGAATACACACACTTCTATATTATTTATCAACGAATTGAACGCATGTACGCTTGGATATGTCACCAGCTGTATGCATGCTCCGCTCCCGCTACATTCATGATCATTAATAATTGCATCCGCATCGGCATAGACTATTCCAAACCCAAGTATTGTTTTACCAAGCAGTCCGCCAACCACATCCAATGAAGCTTTACCTACGCGAACTGGAGCCAGTCTACTTGAGTATGGTATTGGCACCCTTTATGGCAACCTAGCCAATTGCCTGATTTCTTCGTCCCCTTTTAGGGAGCCAATTAATTTTAAAGGGAGCAAAAAGAAATGCAAAAAACAATCAACCTTTTTTCAAATTCTTCTTTCTAGGCGTAGTTGAAAATAATTTATTTTAGCGGATTAAACCGAATTTGAAGCATAAAGTTGAAAAAACATTTTTTTCAAACCTTTATATTTTCAGACAATGTAGGGATAGTTGCAGCCCTTTACTAGTATCCGTTATCAAACATTTGCTTTGTTATAAATCAACCACTTTTGAATATAAATATTGCAAAAAATGTATTTTATTGGATTGCTTTTGATTATAATTAAAATTATCGCGAAAATCCTTAAAAAAGGGAGTTTTTAAGCATATTTAAAGGTGACATGCATATTTTAAGACTGTGGGACCCCGATTTTCGTAATCAGCAACCCAAAAAACATGTCAGGAACGATTTTCACAACAGTGTAACTCACACTCTTGAACGCTGAGCAATAAATAAATCAAAGTAAAAAATTAAAATAAAAAAATCCGATTACGTGCCATTACCGCCTTGCTGGCCCATCCTGCTGGGCTGTTGAACCGGACGTCTGCGCCCGTTAATAAATAAAATCAAGGTAAGTAAAATGCGTATTATAAAATATTTTTATGCTCGTATTCACCGACCTGGATAATAAATATCGTGGATATTTCGTGTTTACGGACCGCGATTTTGGGTGCACGGATAAAGTTAATACCAGCTCCGACCTGATAATAAGTTAATCCGCTGATTTCTAACCTCTAAAGTCTCGAATTTTCAATATTGAAAAAAATTGTGAATGAAACGTCAAACCATAAAATATTTATTTATTTAATAATTATTTATTTAATATTTATTATCCAGGCTGGTGAATACGAGCCTAAAAATATTTTATAATACGCATTTTGCTTACCTTGATTTTTTATTAACCGCAATCGTGGGACAGCTGCAGGGGAAATCTGACTATTCAAAGTCTCCAAAATCGAGGGAAAGCTTTACGCGAAAGCTCTTTTCGTAATCTGGGGAAGAGTTGTTAGATCTAACAAAAATCTAACATCTAGAATCGCGGGGCTAAGCACCCAAACCACTGGACATACGGTTTTAACAGCTTCGGTTTTATCAATTGAAGCGTGCAAAAAGTATTTTATATTGGAGACAATAACAAAATAAACGTAAGAAAGATGTATTGTTCATTTCTTCTTTCATTTTTTCATATTTGTTTACATCGTTTGGCATTTTAAGAAAGTCTCAAGTGTTTATACCCTAACTTCCCGGCAGTGCCACATGTTTGGCCACGCCAAAAAGCAGATCCACTTGCTCAGGCTGCGCCGAAAATTCTTGTCGTATATGCCGCTTCCAACATGTCAGTCAACTCCAAAGTATCCGCGGCATAAAAGCCCGGCCAGTGACCAAACCACAAGAAAAATCTCAAATAATTCACCTCTACATAATGGTGAATTTGTATTCCTATAATGAGATAAAGCAAAGTCTGGGCGACAACGTAGCTAACATGCCAGAAAATGTATGCAGTAAGGCAGAGTGTATTTTAACTGTTGCACACACAGCCCCGAGTTTCTTCGTCTCTTGTACCCTGTCCACCCCATTTCCCATCGTTATACGAAAGTTCTGACGATTTTTCATGTGTGAGAGCGTTACGCGAATGAAATTGATTCACTCTCATGTAAATTTTTTTAAGCAAACGTCCCTAAAGAAGTTTTACTTCAAAAATATTCCTCATACAACCTATTCAACCCCATTTCACCTCGCTAGGGGATGAATTTTATAAAATCGCGTCAACGGCATTATAGGATGCACTGTCAATTTCAGCCCTTTATATCGCGCGGTTTGGGCTGTGGGTTGTCTGTCAGTCAGTAACTGTTTTATATATAGAGAAAATTATATTTAACAAACTACTGTATTTTACCGAAAAACGCCACCCCGCCACGCCACCTAAGCATAGATATATTTGTGAACAACAAAACTTAGTAAAATGCAAATACTTCTGTAACGGTCAGTTTTGCCTAAATATCTACTTGACTAAAAATTACTGTGGAGAAGAAAATCGAGTAGTTGGTTGGGAACAAATAGGTAGGCGGGGAGAAAGGAAAAAAAAAATTGAGTTCGAATTTTGAGGGATGTGAAAATTGACTGAAAAAGTTTTTTGGTTTTGAAAAAAATTTAAAATTAAATAAAAAAGAAAACATTGGATCTGGATTCCATAGCCCCCATTCGATGTCCGTTTTAAGGTCAACTATTAATTACGAGGTTTAATTAGAAAAATACTGGATGTAGACAGCGATGGAGACTATTACGAGCCAGAAGAATTCCTCAGCTATGCAGATTTCGAATCCAATCTCAGGCCACAAGAACTAGAAGATCCCAACCTGCAGGATCTGTTGACTTCAGTGTCGGAAGCCCCGGATTCCAACCGGTCGGATTGCGCGTAAGTTCTTGGGTATAATTTGTACGTAGGATTCCCGACGGAAGGCTGCTAGGCAAAACGTGAGGGCCAGAACCAGGAGGAGTGGTAGCAAGCCTTGATCGTGACGGTCGGTGCCGTATTTAACAGAGCGCTGCCCGACGCTGCCCACTCGCTTTTAGTCCAGTAAATAGGTACTTTTTCTTTGCAAAAAATACCGCACGCGATTTTTTTTTACCAAATGTTTTGACATATTTTTATGAGCTTAAATTCAAAATGGCGTCATCCCCACCCTTATGCTTCACTTACAATGAAGGGAAACGCGTTTAATTCTATATCTCAGAAACTATGCATTTTACGACAAAAATGTATATAATCTTTTTTGTAGATAATTAAGTGATTTAACTTTTTTGTTCAGAAATTTTTTTTGTAAAGTCAATATGTTCGGAGTTATAGTGCTTCAAACTTTATACATCACTTTCTTTGCACTATATTTCGTTAACGGTTAGCCCGCCATAAAAAAGTTCTTCCTAAGACTTATAGAACACACGATTATCTATGACTTTTGCTTTTATCGTTTTTAAATAGGGCTAATATTTCACGAGTTATAGCGCTTGAAATGTCGAAAAATGTAAATTCAATAAAAAAATAATTTCCTAATATCTTTTTCTTTGCCCGTTACATTTAAACTGATTATATCGTGTGTTGAGCTCATCATTGCCAACAATTGCTGCCTTTACTTTTTTCTATAAAGTTGATATTTATGGATTTATTACACCTCAAAAGTTTATTAAAAATGGTTTTTTGCAAATATCTAGTCAACTATTTATTTACGATGACAAGTTATACCAACAAATTTGTTTGTTATAAAATTCCGTTGAAATTTTACTTTAAACATTTTTTTCTAGCATTTATACTTTAGCCGCAATTCAGCGCCGATTGTTTCATTAATGTTCATATTAAGAAACTTCGTTGGCGTGCAAACCCTTTTCCACACCACCTTGGAGGTCGAGTTTTTGGCGCGTTTTTTTATTGTGGTTTCCCCAGGAGGCCTAATCCACAAGAAAACGAAACAATGATGCTATAAGATGTTATTTAGCCTCATATGTTTCGAAGATGTCGGTTGACAATCGGATATGCCAATGAACCTGCCATCTAATGACTTGACGTTGTCTTCGTCGAATGATATATCTGGGAGACTTGAAAACTCACAAATGTTCTCATTTATTTCATTGTTTTCAAGGAGGTTTGCATCCTTCGTCACATTTTCGCAATTTCCTCCACTGCAGTTAGAGCAAATTATGGTACATTTGAGACCGGCCTTGCGGCATCCCCAGGAACCGCCACATTTTTTCCTACATTTGCAGGATATTAATTTTAATAAATTTGCTGGTGCCGGAGCAATTGTCATTGGGACTGGTTGTAAGCCAAATCTTGTTCGCTTCCAGTCCCATTCCTCCGGGTCTTGATAACTACCAAGCCAAGTTTGCACTTGATGATATACTCGATATGAGTGAAGTCGAGCAGCATCTTTAGTTGGAGGCAGAGCTGATAAGTTCACTTTGGTTTTTGTAGCCGATTTTCCAAAACATTTGAACCTTAGTGAATGCTTAAACAAACGAATTTCCGGACGATTTTCCTTTTCGATTAACGCGAGCAACTCAGAAACTCTAAATTGACATTCCTCACTGTTCGTTATAAAGCTACTAATAACTTGCATCACCTCGGACATTTCTTTATTAGAACGACCCCTTTTCCCCCCTGTAGATGGTGTGGTTTTCAAATCTCGCATACAGGAATGATGATACCTAGCACCTGTAGCTTTGGCATCAGAAACATTTGCAATACGTTGCACAATGTCCAAACTTCTTTTATCATTCCGATTCTGCAAACGTACGCCAACAAAATTTCTTAATTATATGTACATATGTATGAACATTAGCTAAAGTATAAATGCTAGAAAAAAATGTTTAAAGTAAAATTTCAACGGAATTTTATAACAAACAAATTTGTTGGTATAACTTGTCATCGTAAATAAATAGTTGACTAGATATTTGCAAAAAACCATTTTTAATAAACTTTTGAGGTGTAATAAATCCATAAATATCAACTTTATAGAAAAAAGTAAAGGCAGCAATTGTGGGCAATGATGAGCTCAACACACGATATAATCAGTTTGGAAATGAAACGGGGAAAGAAAAAGATAGGAATTTTTTTTTTTTAATTTACTTTTTGCGACATTTAAAGCGCTATAACTCGTGAAATATTAGCCCTATGTAAAAATGATAAAAGCAAAAATTATAGATAATCGTGTGTTCTATAAGTCTTAGGAAGGACTTTTTTATGGCGGGCTAACCGTTAACGAATTATAGTGCAAAGAAAGTGATATATAAAGTTTGAAGCACTATAACTCCGAACATATTGACTTTACAAAAAAAATTTCTGAACAAAAAAGTTAAATTACTTAATTATCTACAAAAAAGATTATATACATTTTTGTCGTAAAATGCATAGTTTCTGAGATATAGAATTAAACGCGTTTCCCTTCATTGTAAGTGAAGCATAAGGGTGGGGATGACGCCATTTTGAATTTAAGCTCATAAAAATATGTCAAAACATTTGGTAAAAAAAAATCACGTGCGGTATTTTTTGCATTACGAAGGCCTTTTTTTCGACCTATTTACTGGACTATTTGTAGAGGAAGAATTTTTCACACCGCCCGGTCCTCCCAGAAGTTACCCCTCAATTAGAATTGCGGCTACCAGACCAGGAAGATTAGCGGCTAGTCCTCCTCCAGCTTGGATGGTCTTTGCTTCTGGACACATACCTTTTATAGTTAATTTTTATAATTCTTCGTGTATAGATTTCATTTACATAGACACATTTTGGTTTGTTTTTTTATTTAATAACATACACTTTTCAGGTTAAGTTAGTACATATATTGATATAATAATCATTTTGATAGCCTTAGGTGACAACTTGTGAATCAATTTATTAAGTTTTTATGAAGTCGTGTTTTGGTGACTCCTTGTTAGAATTATTTGCTTTAATCTTGCGTTGCTTACTTTCTTAATTTCTGTGTTGTTTTTTTCGGGAATTTGTTCATCCGTAAATTGACTCAAACGTTTGTGTTAACGAATGTACAAAACGAGGAGTGTTGGTGCCAAGACTGCGCGTTTTTTTTTCTTCTTGATCCTCAGATTAATGTATATCTAAGAAAATTTCATTGTAAGTTCCTTGAAATTGATCATTTAATAGGATAAAATAATATTTTTAATATCTGCCAAGGAGACCTATAATCATTAGTGAAATTGTTCCTTGTCCACTATGTTGTTTGGCATGTTGATTGCGCCTGTAAGATACAAGTTTATTGCAATGTATTAAAATGATTATAACTATTATGGCCATGTATTAACTTTCTTTGGTGGAATGGTTGGGATGGGAGGCATTTTTTTTCAGGGCTCCTAAGTAGTGCCTTTTCCTTGTCAGCTGGTGGTCAACCATACGATGAGCTGGCAAGAGGGCCGAACTACAACGACGCGGCGCAGGTGAGGCTTGAAGAGTGATGGAGGTGGAATTCAAAGTTGCACAGACACAGGTAAGTGGTGAACCAACCGCGGTAAGCCCCGGCCACACACCCCACGACCCCTCCGGCGAGCTAGATAACTCCGTGTGGCCGGCGTAGGAGTTCCGGAAGTTAGTTTCCTTTCTTATGTATGGTATTGGCTCCTTGGTCATGCTTTTCCGGGCTTATGGCTAAGGGGGTAATACCTCGCATAAGTGGCGCCCACTATTTTATCGCGCCATTATGCTGTTACACTTCCATACGAACTTTCATCCCCTATTTTACCCTAGCTTTTTTCACGACAAAATTGATAGCCTATGTCCTTCTCCAAGGTCTCTATCTACCACTGTAACAAGATTGGTTCAGCGGTTTAGGCGTGAAAGCGTAACATAGAGACAGACAGATAGAGTTACTTTCGCATTTATAATATTAGCAAGGATTTCTAATCTTTTTGATTTCTGTGTTGCTTCTTTTACTATAACTCTATTTTCCCCACTCTTTCTCACATGGAGGGTTACCATTCCTGCAAGCACTGCCCATCCGCGATTGTTCGAGATGGCATTTCTTGCAACGGTGTCTATGGTGGTATCTTTCACCTGGCAGTCCTGAATGGAGCGGATCCGCGGAATTTTCGGGACTGCAAAAAACATTATAATATTTGTTCTACAAAATTATGTTCACGAATTTATGAAGTATGTATTATATTTAATAAGAGCATAACAAACTACTAAATCAGTACAAACAAAGTATTAAGGCCAATTCTGAACTACGCTGGAGTCGATTCCGCTGGAATTACTTTCCGTTACAGCAGTGTTTATGCTACCGATGTAAGAAAATTCCAGAGGAGTCAATTCAAGCGGAATCAATTCTAGCGTAGTTTATGTAGAATTGGCATGAATACTTTGTTTGACTGACTCAGTAGTGATTGGTATACAATACAATTATCCACTATGGTAATCCCCGTACGCTCATATTGGCATTTACTTTGTATATATCCGTATCCGTTGAGTTAACAGAAATTTTTTTCCCTCAAGTTAACCGATGCTGTTTCCATGACAGTTCTGGTTTGAAGTGACAGATAAATAATTTTACGTGGGGTCTCCGTTGATATATGTCCAGCAAACCCGCTTAAGCAAATACTTATGCAAAACCTAGCTTAATCCGGCGTATTTCGTGGAGTTTTCTTGGATTTAACGAAACCTTCCCCACCCCACATAGCTTTTAGTCACGAGGCTGTGGCAAAGTGTCAGTCAAGTAGTTCAGATAAAGTGCAGCCACGCAACTAAAATCGCTTCCGAGCAGTCGCACGGGAGCAGCTCAGAGTAGTTTCAAATCGGTTTCGTTTCTGTCGACCGGTGCAGGAATTCCCACTTCCGTATACGGGCAAGATAACGAAACAGTGTTGTGGATGCAACTGAAATTGCAATCAGTCGACTCATATTTGGAGGACCTAATACTTATTAATACTTTGCAATATTGTTAGTATTTCTCTATTAAGCCTCGGCTCTTGAAACAGGTGATTCTACTGCCCAAATCCCGCTAATCCAGCGTTTCTTTTCCCGTATTACTGATGCTGCAAAAATTATGCGGGATCCCGTATTTGCAGGATCCCATGTTTGCGGGATTGGATTATCCAGTGTTAACAACTGAAAAATGTCCTTGCCGGTGGGCAAATTTAATGATGTCCTCCTCCATTGATCTGGGGATGGCAATTAACCCCCCTGGACTCTTCAGTAAAAAGTCTTGTTTTAGGGTAAAAACCTTCAAGAGCAGAGGTCTTTAATATCTCTCTTATTGCTCATAAAAATTGGTATTCCTTCTGCGGTTGTTTAATTCGGCACGTGAACGTATCGACAATTGGTAATATAATTCTGTTCAACGCATCTACGTGCCCATTTTAGTACCTGCACTATGTTTCATTTGGTAACTAAAGTCTTTTAGAAACGCAGCCCATATAGCCACCCTCATTAGATCATCTCCTTTTTTAATTATCGTGGCGAAGGCATTGCGGTCGGCGACAATCTTAATCGTCCTTCCCGCAACGTAAGCTTTCATTTGTATTGTATTGCACTGCATGCAACGGTTGATCGCCATTATCCCGTTGAAAGACAATAGCTCCGAATTCGTCGTTACTAGCATCGGAATGAATCTCCGTATGCGCCTCTGGATCAAATAACTTCTTTTAACACTTTAAATGAATTTTGCTGTTCGGTTTCTAGTTTAAAGAAGAGGTTCCCCTTTAGCGATTCGCTGAACGGCTGTACTACGATTATATAGTCTGCTATAAAACTTCTGAAGTAGGAGGTTAATTCCAGAAACCTTTGTAACGTTTTCCTATCGTTTGGTGTAGGAAAATCAGTTACCAATTTGTCCTCTCGTCTGATGGTCGTCGTTCCAACTAGACATTCCGTATATTTTTTTAGGAAAATAGGCGCATTATTTTTAATAGCCCACGGGCGTAGAATATTATAGGACAGCTCTGGGTAGACACCCTTAACGGTCAACATTTTTGTCGGACGACTTTTGTTTCGCGCGTATCATCGGCATCTCATGCGACTATGATTGCTAAAAACAGTATCTATAAATTGTTTGGGCACCATAAAAAGGTCGACTTTCGAACAAAGTGGAGGAAAAAAGCCGCGGCTCCAAGAATTTTCGCAGAAGAAAAGTCGGTAGACCAGGTGTCCTTAATCCATATAAAAAGTTTTAACAGAGCATGTATAATTTTTTTTTTGCCCGAGCACACTCAAACTACAATGCCTCGAAATTCAAATACGACAAACGCAGAAAATTGCACCTCTGAATAATTGAGAAATGAAATGGCTTGCAAAAGTTGATGGCCACAGTTGCGCACTCTACCATACGACTCTACAGTAGAGAAAAACGTATCTGCAGTGTACACAGTCTATAGAGCGCGTGGTAGAGCTCTATTCAAAATTTATCTAGAGCAGCTCTACAGTGGAAAGGTATTGTGGAAGAGATGCGCTTTACTTTATACTCTACACACTTCGATAAAACTCTGGGTGCTTTCAGTAATGCATACTTGCATGCGCAAATTCGCGCAAATGCGGCAAAATGGTTTGCATGACATATGTGACAAAGTAACTTGCGCATGTAAACATGCATGCATTAGTGAACTTCTTTGGCCATAATTGCAAATGGCGACGGTCAATTAGTAGCGCCATACGCTCATCGTTTCATTCTGGTTGGAAATTTTTAAGTGTAAGGTTGTGTAACTAACTGGATTTTTTTATTTTAAAATATGAATGTTAGCAATAAAAATACAATCCAGGGTTATTGGAAAATCTGAAACGGTAACGGTATTTCCGTTAGGATTCTGCGCCAAAGAACACTTCTGCTATATTTTTCGCCAACAAAATTCTTCTCCAATTCTAAACGGGTTTGGATCAGCAATCTAATTCGGGAAGGACTCAATCCTTCATTTTCTCTACAATATAAATAATAAATAGTGGTAATTGAAGAGCGATATTCCAAAACGTACTAAGTCAATTTTTGTTTAATTTTAATATTGTATTGCTTTCCAATCTATGACGTAGTAGTTATGCATTCACATAAACATTTATCACAAATCATACTCAGTCCGATGTATAATGGGTCATACAAATGAATTTTCCATCAATTTCAATAGCTAGTATTCATATTGAATTTTTTAATGTTTTTTTTATATTAAAAATAAAGATTTGAAAAATACTATTCCTTCTTTTGCTGGGCTGAACTTTCTGAGGACTGAAAACATTTACCATAGTATCATAATTTTACTATGAAATTTTATTTCAAAATGTACTAAGTAATTGACTTAGTACATTATGAAAATGTACCACCATAAATAAAACCATTTTTTTCATATAAAATGTAGCAAATTTATTTATATTTTTATAAATAATAGTTTCTTTTATCGGTTTTTTGAGAAAGGAAATAATATTACAGCCCTTTAGGCGAGAGTGAAAGTGATATTCTGTTTTTTTTTATTTCCCACTAATTACATCATAAGAACTTAGCACGTTTTGGAATATCGCTCTTCAATTATTTTATTAATACATTTATACAAACCCAACGTTACAAATTTCTTGAGTAACAATTTTAAATACAATTGTAGAAGCAAAACAACACAACCAGCGGGAGTGGCAGTACATTTGTGACATTTCATTCTTCTTCTTTAAATTTCAGTATTGCATGCAGTTGAAAGCACATGCAGACCTTGCGCTTATTTGCCTCGCACGTTTTGATTTATGAACCCTGTGCGAACGCATGTTTCTATTTCTTGCTTTAATGAAGCTCTTGCATGCGCAAATATGCGCAAACATGCATTAATGAAAGCACCCTCTATAGTGGATACTTGGCTTAACAAAATATGTCTGCCTTTTACGTTCTCCGCACTTGACCCGCGATGGGTCCCGTTTTTCGGAGCGGCCTTGCTCGAAGAGAAATGTCTAATCGACACATCTCTAGGCAAACTGCTAAGCTGGTTTAAATGGTCTCATATATGTCCGAAGTATAAGGGCTGTAAGAGTGCAAAAGGTCTAAATGGCAGTGGGTACTTGTGAGAAAGAAAACATATTTAAAATTAACGATATCACCAAGTATCGACCTCAATTAAGAGGCTCCAACGCAATTAAATGCTTTAACTTGAAATGCACAACTAATTGCACATTATTCCGGAACATTCTACGAAACCTGACCCACACACTGTTGCCATACACAGCATGTTCCATTTCTAAAGGCAGCCCAATATTGTGTACAGAAATTTTACAGTGCGTTTCGCTCCACTAGTAATCAAATATTCCACGCATAATGAATCACGGGTGAATAATATTTGCTGATAAACTTTTCTTACTTTCTGTTTACAGTTCAGTTTTTGCTAGAGCGCTCTCGAGAGGGCTGAAAGTAACTAATTGAATAGAATACATTAAATAATTTGCCAAGAACGATGACGACAGGTTCATGTATGAGCGACGGGGGGTGTACGAGGTGTGGTTTATTGTGGCGGGTGGAATGCTTATCGTATACATGCCCTTAAAGGATAACAATCGCCTTCACCTAGTTCCATGTTATTCATTGAATTTATTTACCTTATTTTGTACTCATTCAGCTGTGACTTTCTGATACTTTATGGCCACAAAATATTTTTGAATGGGGTGGCAAATTGTGTTTTCTTAGCCCCAGCGTTTTGTACATGTATTTGTGTATCTGAAAGTTTTACACCAACACACACACACACCCATTCATCATCAGCAGGGGTGTGACAAAATAATTTACACGAAGTCCTTGAATGTGTGATAAAGATATCGGAAACGGTAGAAACAAGGACATCACCATATATCTCACATCACCCAACCCCCTTTGGCCATTCAAGCTCTCGACATTCAACGCCCTTAACATAACGACATTGACGACAGGAAAACTTTCTAACAATGTGGTCAAAATCCATTACACTTGGTGGCAGGAATTTCGAAATAATCCTGTTGCCACATACCGCACACACAGCGGCAGAATACAAACCCCTGCGGAGCTGCAGCTACCTGTTCTCTCACCTGGGTCAGGTACTTTTGTAATTGAAATTTCACAGACCCGATATCGTCACTAGCACAATATGAAAACTCTCCAGCTAGCAGCAGCACAGATGAACGATAAACTTTTTCCCCGGGCAACCGGGCATTCCGGAAAACTAATTCCCTGTACGCCTGCACACCCTGTACATCCTGCTGATCTGGAATTGACTCAAACAGAATTAGTTTTTCATCTTGTTCTTTCCGATTTGCTTCAACTAATTTTTTTTCCTTCCCAGGTAAGCGGTTCACCTGAAATGTTCTTATTTGGAGATAAACTAGTTTTACAGCAAAGAAAACGAAACTGTGATGCCAATCTTTGGACATTCTAGAGGCAATTAATACAGCCAGAAAATATATCTTATCTGATTTCGTTGAAATTTTGAATTGATCACCCTGTATCAATTTCCCTATTACCCATTATGTTAATGTCTTTTGTCAAACGTTTTTCATTCACTTTCCAAATCTGATTTTCGCTAAGAAACTGGTGTCTCGTTTTGTCGTAAACTTTTATGGCTGCAGTTTAAGTGAGAATTGCTGGAAAACAGTCGGCGGAGGATTGTTCTAGAGAGCTGTAATCACGTACGGACATTAAATCAATAAAACGCTGCAGAAGGACTTTTATTCGACGAAGAAATGGGATTCACGACCAATTGAGCAATTACTTTACCTCATTTGATCGTTTCAGGGCACAAAGGTGTAACAATTAACGTTTGTAAAGAAATACTAACTCGAAAACTGAACATAAATCTAATTAGTGTTACACTGTTAAAGTAATTGTGAATTCACAATCAACAGAAAGTAAAGTGCATAATAAAGTTATTTTTATACTTCCCGCACTCGGATCAACCACCGACGGCGTCAAAGCCTTTAATGGTCAGTTGAAGGATTTCTTCACCATACCACCTTTTGTTTTGATTTTTGCAATATTTGGGCTCACAAGGTAAATTAGCTGAATTACTCGAATGCTGCAGCTGCTTTATCATTGGGCATTGCACGAATTGTTGTTACTATTTCTGTCACGGGTGGTGATTCTTATTGGCTGTGCATTATTGCTGCTTTCTTGAGTTTCCTGTGCAGATGAACCATTCAAGGCGGCGAAGAAGTAGTCTCTCCATCTTTGGAGTTGCTCCTTCTTGCTGCACAACGGCCCATCCGCACCCTTTACGGCAGTTGTTTCCAAACTTTATGATACTGCGTCTCCCTGTTACATACCCCCCCCCCCCACCACCCCCCTCAAAAAATATGTAAATTTACATACTCGGTGGAGTGCGCCATCTAGACCTTCGGTATTTCAACACTGAATATCTCCGACATATTTTAGCCGATTTTGACAAATGAGCAAGATTTACTTAGGATATTCTCTACCATTGATTTCAGATCAGTTTTTGAATACAATGTCGATTAAATTACCTCGTATGTTAGATTTGAGTTCATCAACGGTCTTCGGCTTGCTGGCATAGACTTTATTTCTGCAAGAACTTCATCGTAGAGGAGCGCCATCTTTTGAAAAAAAAAAAAAAAGGTTCATCATACCTTTTTCCGCGTTTTCGGACACACGAAGCTCGAACTTTGAAGAAAAATGGTCCGATGCACACTTTGACCCAAATAGTGACAATAGTCCAATGGTGTTTCGTGAATGACGTGTGGCTTCTCTGTCGACAGTTTAGTTTATTGACTCCGCCGGAAACTGAAAAATGCGCTTAACCCCTGAGATCGGCGGCGATACGACACATTTGGATTATCGACAACACTCTCTATTACTGCTTCAACAACATCATTGGAGTGTCGCCAACGCAGTCGAATGGGATGCTGGCGAGTGGCTATAGGCCCATACTAAACGAAATTCTCACCAAACAACGAATTGTGTTGTCTGAAGGCGTATTTTTAACGATAAGCACGCACAGTTTTCTAAATTGAGCGATTATTTTCAATGTAAAGCGCCACATTTCAGCGCGTTATATCGATGTGAGTAGACTCATAGCTGAAATGGTATTGAATGACGTTTCAGTTGACGAGATGTATAATACAAAAGACACAATAAAATTTGAGTAGATATTAAACAGTGAGACAAAAAAGTCAAAACGATAAAATCATCGCGTCGGACGTTTCTGATTGCGGTGATTTTGAGGCGAATAGTTGCTACTAGAGATGCGTCGAATGTTCGGCCGAATATTCGTAATCGACATATTCGGCGTATTTTTTAATGTTCGTATTCGGCCGAATCTTCGTGAGCACAGAATACCGATTGATCAGAAATCAGTTTGGCTTGGATGTGGACAAAGGTTTCATTTTGGTTGCAAACTGGTGGTGAGCGTGGTAACGGTTAAACTAGGATTGCAAATCAGTCGACTCATGTGTGTGGGGCCTCAATGTTTATTCCATACATCTACATTTTTGCTTTAGTCCCCTATTTTTTTGGCGATAATCACTCTTGCATGCGAGAAATGGCAATAAAAGAAATTGCGGCGCATTGAGTGAGCCAAACGAGCTAGCACGAAATGCTGAAGCGGTGGACGAACGTTGCTACTTGCAGAGCGCTTCGCCGACCTATATGAACCTGTTTACTGCGCAAAGATTAACCGAATAATTTAGCCAAATGTTCGGTTCGGTATATTTTTGGCCGAATATTCGTATTCGGTCGAACCCATATTCGACGCATCTCTAGTTGCTACTATCAAATGGTGGTCACTTCCATTGTCTGCTTCCCTAAGGCCCACAATTCGACTTGCGACAGACAATTTAAAAAACTAAATCGTTGCGTATGAGCCTACCTTTACGATAAGTATGACACGCTGTCGTAGTATCGTTGTACCGACGATGCAGCGTACGTATTGCGAGAATGATTCTTCTTTTTAAATCCATTCTGAGAAGTATAACACACCGCCGCGACATCGAAAAAAATCGAAGCAGCAGCTAAATAGTTTTTGCAGTAATGTATTTGCATATTTTCGGACGAATTTAAAAAAAAAACTTATTTAATACGAAACAAAATTCTCCGGGGGAAATTAAAAGAAATATTTATTGTGAAGTCGATAGCTTACTGTACTATACTCGTCATACACTTTCATTTGATACCCATAACAAGGACGTTGTAAAGAAAAAGTAAGCCGCCATTTTGTATTGGCCGCCATTTTGGGGTTTGAATGACGCCACCAGGGAGAATATACAAGGAGATATAACTCTCATGGGGAAAATAACAGGAAATTGATGCGTAGCAGAAACTAAACTTCACAGATGTCGCCTAAAGCTGACGTGCCCCACATGGAGTTAGCTGAATTTTATCCATTTCGACGATTTCTTCAAAATTGTCAGCCGAAATGCAAAAAAAATCATTGGGAATTATAAAAATTCATTGGAAAATCCATAAAATGGTTAAATACAAAAAATCAGAAGCTGATTTTTCAAGTAAACATAAAATATTTTAATAGTTAACGAACTTGGCCATGAACCGGATGAATATAATCCGCCATGTTTTTTGGGGTACATGTGACTGTGGCGCCCTCATTAATCAAACAAAAAGTGACAACACGGAGTTATATCTCCTTGTATAGTCTCCCTGGACGCCACATAGCGAACTGTGTTCTACTTGTCACACCCTTCCATTTGATACCCATTTCGGGGGTGGGGGAGCCAAATTGCAAAATTCGACTGCCATCTTGGAACCGCCATCTTGATTTTTTTTACAAAATTATCAGATTGTATTGTCATGCGAACTATACGTATGTGTAAAATTTGCAGTTCATCGGTTATATCCCAGCGGGAAATGGAGTGCTCCAAGAGCCATTTTTGAGCGCACCAAAAGGAGCTTACAGTGCTCCCGTTCCCATACCAGTTCCATATTCTTTTTAACATTGCCTGCCATTGCGAGGGAGCATACGTTTTTATGCTCCCAAAAAGGCGTTGTTGGAGCATTATATAAAAGCTTTTTAAAAAAGAAATATTCATGGGCGCCTGTGGGTATGTAATCCGGTATCGAAAAGCTTTTACTTCGTCTTTTGCAATTGCCTCCCAGCGGGAAAAGGAGTGCTCCAAGAGCCATCTTGGAGCGCACCAAAAGGAGCATAGAGTAATCCGGTATCGAAAAGCTTTTATTTTGTTTATCTTTTGCAATTGCCTTTTTCTTTCCAAGCCCGAGAGTGGCTTCACCAAAGCAGTCCCCCAACTAAACTCTATCAACTTCCAAAGCTGCTTGTCCTCCGTATCGAACGAGAGCCGGGCTATTGAGTATGCTAATGTCACATTTTATGGGCATGAAGATAAATGCCCGTTTTCTTTTTTTATATAAAATTTATGAAAACTCCAAGAAAGCTCCCTTGAGAGTGCTCCAAGTGCACTCCCCTGTGCAGCGCTCCCAATTTTTCCCACTGGGATGGAAGTGGGTCAAAATCAAGTTCAACATTTGTTTACAGTACATACACATACAAATCAAGGAAATATAAGCTTAATTGCCATTGATACCGGGGAAATCAAATGTAAACAATAAAATTCTTTGATTCTTCACCCACGTCATGGTATATTTCTTTATTCAATATAAACAATAGTTTTTGAGCTGCAAATCAAAACTATATGCCATAATTTCGTTATCATCGGTTTTTGTTCTGGAAGCAAATTTAGAGATGTATTCATGTCAAAAACTTGTTTCATATGAAACAAAATTCCCCAAAGGAAATTAAAAAAAATTATTATGACGAAAAAAAAGCACCGCGAGCCGAAGAACCGAACTCGCAGCCCCACAGAGCCCCCAGATGAGGGTACCTCTCCCTAGCCCTCTGCGCCATGGCAGATACTATCGGTGGTTGACTAATATGTTAATAAATCATTTCAGAAAGAAGAAAAAGGGAAAAAGAAAACAATCTGGCCCGACCGAACAAGGCTCGAACCTGCAACGCCACACGTCGCTGGACCGAGGATCCAACGCGCTACGCACTCTCCCATCGGCCTTCTACCAGTTTTGCAACAATAAAGTAATTTGTTCGGTGCCTATGAAATGTTTAGGTTGAACTAATTTTAACAGTTTTTTATGCCTAACTTCGAACTCCGTTATCAAAATTTCGAAAAAATTTAACGGGACCACCATGGGAAACTCCCCCTTCAAATGAAACCAAAAAAAGCAAGAAAGTTATTGGGTTACAAAGTTATGCGTGAACAGGACTACAAAATACCTACACGTCGAATTGAGTAACCTCCTCTTTTTTTGAAGTCGGTTAAAAATGGCGTGGGTCGTGTAGGTTTCTCAGAGCGAAGAGGAGAAATTTTTTCAATACTGATTCCAACCTACCGCTACTTACCTGAGAAATATAGGGTCCCAGATCGAGCACGCACATTCCCGGATTGGGCGGACGAGCGAAGAGAAAAGAGTATACCGAACGTTATTGAACTTCATCGACATGGTCTAAGGCCTGGTCGTTGGGTAATTCTGTGTGTTTCTTTTGCGGGAGAAAATAATCACATGATATTTGCTGATGTTGTTTTGGTACACCAGCCCTGCAACGCGTTTAGCTTTGTTTGAAAAAAGTTACGCTGTTCTGGGACCTTATGGTATTACAAATTTTGAGGTTATCGGCATAGAAAAGATGCGGAATATTCTCTAGTTTTTCTGAGAGGTCTGAGACAAATATATTGAATAACAGTGGGCCTAGATGGCTACCCTGAGGGACCCCTGAAATTGCTTCGTTTCTTTTTGACAGAAATCCTTGAAATCTGACAACCTGATTTCTGTTATATGGCCTGATATGCCAAATTTTAGTAGCTTTTCACTTAAAATATGGGGCTCAGCACGATCAAGGGTTTTCTGAAGCTTGTATAAACCGTATGTATTTGTTGGCCATTCTGCATACCATATAGTAGATCGGAGGTTAGAATCATAAGGTTTGTAGTAGTCGATCGCCCCCTTCTGAAAGCATGTTGCTGTTCATTAAGACCTGAGTTGATTACAGGAACAATCTTATCGTAAACAAGTTTCTCGAGAAGTTTTCCACCGAGTGCTTATTAAATGTTTTGTGCATTGGAGTGAAATAGGATAACGATAACGGTTTGTTGAAGATCCGTCCACTCTGATTATTAGTAGCGATCGGTTGTTTACTATTTTTATTTCGAACATGAACTGTGTTGAAAGGTGTTTTAAGTGCGCTAAGCAATTATTCGCAGACGGTGTACATTCGTGTTTTGTTTGCGAGCGAAAATATCATAAACGCTGCGCAGGTATTAATTATAATACTGCGGCAGCTTTAAAATCATGCGTAAATCTTGTGTGGCGGTGCAATTCCTGCAAAGATTTGTTTGATGGTGTCTTGTCTTCTAGACTGGGTATGCTTACTCAGGAAATTAGGAAGTTGCAGCAGGATGTTCTAAGTTTAAAAACATCCTCCGAAAAAAATAGCCTTCGACCAGAGAATGCTGCTAAAAAGAAAATTTCGCTTCGGCCTAGAACGGAGGTCTCAGACGTGATGCTCACAGAAGCAACGGTTTCAGTTTCGGTTGTGCCAGTGGATGATGCTTCCATTGCTAAATCACCTGCGGCTGAAGCTTCAAATGCAGCATCGATCGCAGTTTCAGATTTACAGCTCACGCCAACGGCTGCCTTGCAATCAACGGCATCCCACGCTGCTGCTGCTACGACCAAAGGATCGATGTCAGCTTTCTTCTGGATGCAGTAGGGGTGGCGGTGTCTTGATTGCTGTCCGTGTTGATGTGGCCAGCATAGAACTTTCTTTACCATGTGTGGAAGAGAATATTGAACAACTTTTCGTTAGAGTTACTGCAGCTTGTTCCAGCTTCTCAATTGTCTTTTGTGTTAGCTATATTCCGCCATCATCTAATTTGGATATTTACATGAGTCATTTATTAAACATAGAATCTATTTCATCAATGCTCTCTCCGACGGAAGGAATTTGTGTGGTTGGAGATTTCAACCTGATTGGCGTGACATGGAGTTTTATGGATGAGGATGATTCTTTGCTTCCATCGAATGTGTCTTCAGAAATCGAGATTGCTTTTATTGACGGTATTTTAGGTCTAGATTTAGCTCAGATAAGTACGATAGGAAACTTTTTTGGAAAATTTTTGGATCTAGTATTTATATCTGATAACCTTTCTTTTAAAATCAACGAATCTTCTTTTCCACTTCTTAAATGTGATTTGCACCATAAAGCCTTGGATTTGAGTATCACCTCTTATAATTTCTTAAAAATAAATTCTATTGTTTTGTCTCAAGAATATAATTTTAGAAAGGCAGATTTTTCTAACTTAAATTTGTATTTTTCCTGTCTTGATTGGTGTAAGTTGTTTAATGATTGTTCTTTGGAAGAGATATATGGGAAGTTTCTAGAGTTGCTTCATTCTGGTTTTCAATCTTATGTTCCATTAAAGAACATAAATAGTAATAATTACCATCCAAAATGGTTTAATAAATCATTATTACAATACGCTTAAAAAATGCAAATAGCTCACAAATGATTCAAAAGTTCTGGTGGAGATAAGGATTTAAATAATTTTAAAAGATTGCGAAAGGAATATGAGTTTTTGCATCGATTCTTATTCAAACAATACATTTTTTCTGTTGAGAACAACATAAAGAATGACAGTAAAAGTTTCTGGAGTTATATGAAGACCAAACGAAATTCTTCTAGTTTTCCGAACATTATGGAGTATAATAACAAAAAAATCTATTTGTGCTGAAGAAGCGTGTGCACTGTTTGCAGACTACTTTGAATCGGTATATAACGATAATACCTTTGTTGATGATTTTACGAGATATAATTCTGACTATATCAACTTGCTGGATATAGGTTCTTTGTCTTTAGACGCAAAGGATGTTGAGAGTGCTATCCAAGATCTTAAAATGAATTATTCTTCAGACCTGGATGGTATTTGTCCCGCTCTTATAAAAAATTGTGTTTCTGGTCTTATCAAACCTTTAACTTATATATTTAATTTGTCTTTGTGTAGTGGTCAATTTCTTGATTCGTGGAAGATCTCAATAATTAAACCTATTTTCAAAAACGGATCCAAACATTTGGTTACGAATTATAAGGGTGTATCTTTAATGAAAGTCATTCCTAAACTCTTCGACTGTTTGGTTGCGAGGAAATTATGTTTCTTGTGTAAGGAAATTATTTGTCCTCAGCATCATGGCTTTCTAAGGGGTAGGTCGACGGTCACAAATCTTGCACTCTTTACTAATTTTTGTCTGTTCAATATGGAAAAAGGTCACCAGGTTGATGTAATTTACACAGATTTTTCGAAAGCGTTTGACAAAGTTAATATTATAGTGCTTATAAAAAAATTACGTAAGGCTGGCTTTCATTCAAGTTTTTTGCAATGGATTAGCTCTTATTTATCAAATAAAAAGCAATATGTCGTTCTTGATTCTGTTTCTTCTAGAATAATATGTGTCAAATCAGGCGTGCCTCAGGGCAGTCACTGCGGTCCTTTGCTATTTATTAATGATATAATTAATTGCTTCAAGAATGCCCATTGTTTAATTTACGCCGATGACTTAAAAATTTTTTTAAAAGTTAGTGGAGAGGATTGTTGTCATCGCCTTCAAGAAGACTTCAACAATTTATCCATCTGGTGCTCTATGAATGAGGCACTTTTCGTAAAAATGTCAACGATTTGCAATCACATCAAAAATTTAAAAGTCCTGCGACGATCAAAGATTGCCATGGCAATTTATTTGCCGAAACCATTTGCAGTTGCTTTGAAGAGACTGCTTTGTTGCACAGATTATAATCAAATTGTTGACTTATAAAACTGTTTTCGAACACTTGACATAATCGTCAAAATTTTGCTAGAGCACTTGATTCAAATCAAAAGCCAGTCATTGACATTTTCGAAAAGTGCCTGATCTTCAACTAAATGTTTCTATGTAAGTGCCGAGTTATGTCTTTCTATCGCTCATTGGAAGGCATCGAATACAAATACTCTTTCTCTACTTCTGCTCTAGCTAGAGTGTATGAGATTAATGATTTAGGTGTTGTTTTAGATAATAGACTAACTTTCAATAGACACATTGATTTCATTTGTAGTAAAGCCTATAGATTACTGGGTTTTATTAAGAGAAATTCTAAAGAATTTTCTGATGTCTTTACTATAAGGACCTTGTTCATTTCCTTGGTAAGGCCAATTCTTGAATATGCATCATGCATTTGGAGTCCTCAGTATGCTGTTAATTCGAATAGAATAGAATCGGTGCAAAAATCCATAACCAGATTTATGTGTTTTAAGCTTAATTTATTTAAGGAACATGTTCCTCATTATACATCCAGACGATTATTATTTGGTCTTCCTAGCCTTAGCTTTCGTCGAGATGTGAGCTGCGCAATTTTCATAAAAGATATATTATGCAACTCAATCAAGTGCCCTGAGCTGTCGAGTCAAATTCATATATATATATGCTATAGAAAGGCCACTTAGGTCGAGAAACCTCCTATATGCCCCTTCTCACAGAACCAATTATGGCTCAAATGGAGTTCATACTAAAGGCATTCATAAATTCAATTTTTTTAACGACTTCGTTGATTTCACCCTGGATCGAACGATCTATAAAAATGTAATTTTAGGTTTAGAGAACCATGTTGAAATGAATTTTTCATAAAATTATGTCAACTTTATTTTAATTTAAATAAGTTTTTGGAATTTGTAAGTTTTCTAGTCTGTAAGATTGTAAGATGTAATCAGTAGACTAAATAAATAAATAAAAATGAATAAAATAATATGCAGAGGAACCAAAATCTGATTTGAACAATCGATCAGAATCAATTTGTTTTTATGTGACAGACTAGAGGCTTAGAAAAAGTCCCTTTTTACTGTCGACAATCAATTTTTTCGTATACAATTACCATGTTTACGCGAAGCCTCTAAAACTGTTTACAACAACCTTAACACTGATTTTCATACGCGTAAACGCCCCTTAATACTGCTTTCGTTAGTGGTGTTAAGCTTAAATAAATGTGTTAAGGTAATAACTTTATTAAGGAAAACTGAATTAAGTAGTAGGCGTAAACAGTTTGACAGTTTTAGTAAAAACATTAAGGACACTGTGATTTCCGCTGCACAGCTGCAGAACTTGGCTATGATGGTTTATGAGGATTAATACTTCTCGATTTATGTTCATTTAATGATAAAATTTAGTTAAACTTCTTCCAATCTATTTATTTATTTATTTGACTGTCAGATTGACAGTTTATATTAGATCTAAGTAGGTACTTTAAAAACTGATATCTGCTGGTGGAAAAATTTTAACGCGCGTGAACGTTCTTAAAACTACTACGGATAGCAGTGACACGAACCAAAATATTTGCGCGTAAACGCTTTTAAAATTACTACTGATAACGATGTTATAAGCTTAAATATCTTCGCGTAAACATGGTCAATGTTCCACCTATTCGCGACCATTTCGCGACTCTGACATCGGGGCATCGATAACAACTCGCTGGAGTGTTATGCCTCCTGAAACGAGCTGAATCTCATCAACCAGCCGATCGCATGTGCTTGGTGGAGCGGGGAAGGACTATTGAAGGCTATGTCAGGAGGAATCAAGAATGTAAAGAGGGAAGAAGAGAGAGAAGGATAGTTATGTAGGTGGGCAAGTGAAAAGGCGAAGGACCGTGGGGCTGGCCGGGATTCGAACCCGAGGCCTCTGGGATAGCAGTCAGGCGCCTTACCCCTAGACTACCGAGGCCCCCACCGAGGTTGTTCAGACCATGACATTAATTGATGTAGAGATAGTCATTATATCGTCGGTCATTATATCATCGCGCATAGAGACGAACCAGTTATAAAAACTTTGGTGCGTACTTGTTCGGTGAATGTGCATTGCATTAGACTTTGGGTAAAAACTTCAATGAATTTGTCAGCAAACATAATGCAAATTTCTTGTGGACATGAGTATTGTTTTCTGCTGTTTATCACAGTCTAAGAAAAAAAGAGAGTACAATAGAGGGTCATATCTCTCTCACTTGAACTCCCAAGCAGAATTGGAGGGATCTGCAATTTCTGGTTAAGCTCATGTGGCTCTCAAGATCTGCTATTACCCATTGCACTGGTTTATTGGTAGAAACTGAAGAGAATAATTGCAAAAGAATGTATAATAAAGCGCCCTTGCCAGTTGTATTTAAGATTTTTTTTTCAAACGCAAGCTTTGCTTACTTCCTGTGCATATCCGACGTTGTGTCTTATATTGTGGAGGTATTTTGATTTCATAGGTAAATGAATGAACGCATTACTAGATCGTGGCAGTGCCCCATGGGACATGGCGCCCTCGGTCGGTCGCTCGGGTTCGCCCACCCCTAAAGCCGAAACTGATTACACTGATTCACAATTATGCCTTTCACGCCTGAGCCATGCATGGTGAGTTTTATATTTTGTTCCAAATTTGATTATAATAAGCCACGTTACTGATTAAAAGATGAATATCTCAAATTATTTTAAAACTGATTGTTTTATTAAACACTTTACATGGTGAAATCCGTAATGTGGCACCCGTTACAACCCGCCCCACTTTACTTCAATACACGTGCCGCGAAAAATTTCTAGATATACAGGGTGTCCCACATAAACTTACAAAGCGGCCGGCTGTGGATAGGTCTTGGATAGACGAACAAAAAATCGTATGGGTGGGGGGGGGGGGGGGAAATCGTAACGGTTTAGCCGCTAGGGCGTTTTGAAGTTTTTTTGCTAGAGTTTTACATATCACCCTGTATTTTTGTAACCGTGTAACACATTTTCATGATTATGGTACCGGTGTACGCAGAATTCCCCCACCTATCTACGACGGTAAAAATAATGGTCCTATCTTATAAACTTTTGGAGTTATGAGTCGCCAAAGTCAAAATTTTGTATTTTTTCACTAAAATTTCAACTAAAACCACCTTTTTCTCCAAAAAATACGTGATAAACCTAAACTTTTTTTTCCAAAATTAAAAAGTTTGGACAATTTCCTATAAATAATGTATTACAACTTTTACGCCACAGCCTCTATTTTTGAAGTTATAAGCATTTTTAATGTTGAAATTGGCTCTATTTCGTCCTTTTTTAGTACTTTTCCATCTGAGCTTTGTCGAAAAGTGCCAAATAAGCATCGAAAAAGGCCAATATTAACTTTAAAATTGCTTATAACTTCTAAAGTAAAGGCCCCAGAATAAAACTTGTAATACATTATTTATAGGAAATTGTCCAAACTTTTTAATTTTGGAAAAAAAAGTTTAGGTTTATCACGTATTTTTTGGAGAAAAAGGTGGTTTTAGTTGAAATTTTAGTGAAAAAAATACAAAATTTTGACTTTGGCGACTCATAACTCCAAAAGTTTATAAGATAGGACCATTATTTTTACCGTCGTAGATAGGTGGGGGAATTCTGCGTACACCGGTACCATAATCATGAAAATGGGTTACACGGTTACAAAAATACAGGGTGATATGTAAAACTCTAGCAAAAAAACTTCAAAACGCCCTAGCGGCTAAACCGTTACGATTTCCCCCCCCCCCCCCCCACCCATACGATTTTTTGTTCGTCTATCCAAGACCTATCCACAGCCGGCCGCTTTGTAAGTTTATGTGGGACACCCTGTATAAGAATAACCTTTTCCACTCAACCATCTTTGTATTTTAATTATGTTATATTCGCATCAAGTATCTTACTAATAACGGCAAAAGTGACAACCCTGCACAGAAAATTTATCTAAAAATAACAAATATAAAATACCAATGGACACACACAAATTAATATAATATAACACAAAAGAGAACAGGTTTTTGCCTAAAATAAAAACTTCTTATGTCCTTAAGTGTTACATATTAATATTTTGTTTCGTATCCACAAAAAAAAAATAAATAAATAAATAAATAAAATGAAGAAAGAAAGTATCAAAAAATCAATCCCAAAAACATCCCTAACGATACCAGATTGTCAAGTATTCAATGAAATCGATACAACAACTCTAATTGGCAATTACCAGCAGCACCACCTTCGTTATCTTCTCCATAAATCCGTCACCTGTGATCTGATAAATGGAAATTATTTATTTCCACCTTCCCTTGGGTAGCATTAATCTTCCCCAATTTCTGATTTTCAATTAGATTCTCTCTCGCAAAGTTTGGCGTGTTGAGAAAATCTCTTCTTTCCAAAAAAGATTTTTTATTGTGTGAATTTTATTATAAGGGAAAAAAATATGTTTCATGTTTAATACACTAAACTTATACACACGCATACATAGATTTTTGCATCCCCTGTAAGAATATATTCGGTGACACCCTTAGGTGTCCTTAAAAAATATATGACAAAAAAAAAATTTTTTTATTGCTTTTAACAAATATGATTGAGGGCTTTTAGTACCCTAAGGACCTGATATAAAAGGAATCGTTGAATGTGAACTTTTACTCGATCCTGTATTAGGATAAGACCAAACTTTTCCGCTTCCTCGAATGTCAAAAAGGCGTTCTCTGATGGTAATACATAGCCGGAGCGCGCAAAGGTAAGAAAGGACTCAGATCCTGAAAGCTATTTCGTGAATCACGGCTCTAACAACAGGAAGAGACGCGGGGTTCATAAATTCTCCCTCTCGTCCCTGGCCCCGTCGTCGTCGGTCCTAGGGTCGGTCTCCTTCCCTTTTCGCAAATAGTGTAAATACAATAAATTACAGACAAAGTAAACAAAATTCGAGGATAGACAAAGGCGCAAGGAGCAGGATCGCATGTGACTCTCCCTGCATAGGGCGAAGGCAAAAAAAATCGTGGCGGAGGTTAACGTCTTTCAGGAAAGCTTTTGATTAATGTTTCCCCACAAAAGTCGCCCCCTACGCCCCGCGCCGAGCACCTATCCTTTCGCATACAATGCGTCTTATAAGTAAGTCAGGCAGATTTATGCCGGAAATAAGGGCAGGAACAGACCCTTGAAAATGTTCATCAGCGGAGCCCGGGTGGAGGGTGTCGTCCTCGCCAGCAAATCTCGCACACATGCTCCCCACGGAACATAACTTAAGTCGCATCAGCGGTGCCTATACCTATACCAACCCCCGCATTTCCACCACCTCCTGACAATTTTCTTTTTATCCAATTTTTTTTTTTTAAGAAAAAGCAAAGGAAATTATCGTGTGTGTACAATATCCTCGTGCTCAGGCCCTCTCCTAAGAAAAGGCATTTTCTTCGGATTTATCTTCGCTGGCGGAGCTCCTTCTTTGCTCCTTGAGTTACTATATCCCGAGTCGAGTCCTTCTAGTTCCTTATTTTCGATCCAGTTTTTGCTTTTTAATGGGGTTTAGGTAATAAAAAGTTGCTCAAGTTGCTCCAAGCTTATTATCGAGAAAGGTTTCCCAGTATATTAGGGGCGGCATTTGCGGCGACGCAGCGGGGGGGGGGGGGGTTGGTGTAAAGGACGACATAGTCACAACCTAACACGAACAGGCGGTGAATACAGGTACACAACCAGGAAAGTAGATTTCCTGTGTAAGTTATTAGAGCAAAAGGAGGCTTATTTCAAGCAAATGCATATTTATGAAACAACGATAGGGGTAAATAGGTAACTAATGGTGCAGTCAGAAAATAGTGGTAGTATACCCCACCACCAGCGTAGATACACCAGGGGAATGTGTATAGTAGAAACCAAGCGAAAGTTTGTTGTTTGGGTATAGAACTACAAGTACTAACAATGTTATTCCAGACTATGGCGGCTTTAATGAGGAGAGCTCCTTCTCTCGTTTATGAAATGAATAAAAATGGACGAAACAGAAGTTAATGAATAATGTCTGACGGCACGAAGAGGGTTCCTTGATTAAATGTAAATGATAACGGAATATGCATAAATTTTAATTAATTAATTTTATTTAATTTTCATTCATAACACATGTAATTTTGGGGGTTTGTAATGATTTTATGTTCATGTTACCATATGGGCAAATAATATTGTTTCTGTTTGTAGTTTAGAAATGATTTTTTTTATAGATGAGTGATTTTATTTTAATATATCATCCTTTTTTCTGCAAAGATGTAGCATAAATGGTGTCTCAAAAAGTTTGGCTGTCCTTAAACATATTTCAAGTATGTCTGTTTCAATAGTATTAAACAATTTCAGATTTTTAAAATATCTATAAAAAATTGTAAATTGAAGAAACAATTTAAAATAATAATAATTTATTTACGAGCACAGTAGTTATGAGCAACAATGGTCTTGTTCTTGCACATTTAGTAAAACCAAGAACAAGAACAAGACTTAGTTATGCTTGCAAGAACAAGCACAAGACCGACTGGACAAAAACAAGACAGAAATAAGACTAGACTAGTCTTGTTCTTGCGTTTGTTCATCACTAGAGAACAGCTACAATTGAATCATGAAGATAGCTCAATGAGAACTTTGAACCCGATTACTTTAGCTGTAGCCGTCATGGAAGAAATGCCAAAGAAGGTACCAAAGAATAGCATGCGTTTAGACCAGTGATTCCCAAAGTGGGTACGGTTACGGGTTACGGTTCCACGAAAAAATTTTAGGGTTCCGTGTCACCAGCGCCGAAGCGCAAATACATTCGCCGACTCACTGGCGCTGCACCAGCCGTTTAAAGGGCCCAATACACGAGCGCTCCATCCGACTTACGCCACGCCAAAGCAACAACAATTTGTATGCACTTGTCATTTGTATACAAAGAAATTGTTGTTGCATTGGCGTGGCGTAAGTCGGATGGAGCGCTCGTGTATTGGGCCCTTAACGCGTTATTGCTAATCAGAAAGTGCGTGTGGCCCTTCTTCCTTGAAATTTGGTCTACGTCACGCCGCGTAACATTTTGGCCGCCATTCCATATTCCCATGTCGAGGGGGTTGTGAAGAAAATGGTAATCCGCCCTCTTAAGATGGCCGCCATGGGCCAAACGATATATTGAGTATACTATATTGCTAATGGTGATCTACTTATCATACCCTTTCATTTGATAGCCATGTCGAAGGGGCTGTAGAGAATATTTCAATCTGCCCTCCTGAGACTGCCGCCATGGATCTAAAGGTATATTGAGTATACCATATGGCATTGTCATCGGAGCTAAAGCTGTATGCAAAGTTTCAGCATGATAGGATATCCGGAAGTATTTGAAAAATCGATTGAAAAATTTGTTCCGTGAAGAAAAGAGTAACCCTCCTCTTGAGACGGCCGCCATGGATCTAACGGTATAATGAGTATACCATATTGCATTGTCATCGGAGCTGAAGTTGTGTGCAAAATCGGAACAGATCGGAAGTATTTAAAAAATCGATTGCAAGATATGTACCGGACAAACAGACAGACAAGAAAGCGAGCTAATAAAAACGTTTTAAAATATATTAAAGGATAAATATATACATATATCATATATTATTTTATTTTTTCATCGTTGGGTTCCGCCAAATTTTATACATTGTAGAAATGTTCCGTACGAAATAAAGTTTGGGAACCACTGGTTTAGACACAAATAAACATTTTAACTCCTACAGCTTCGGCTTAGAAAAAATCCGACATAAAAGATTTGGCCTCGGAATTCAAAAATATTTGTATAGGTGTTGATGAAATTAACAAGAAATGGAACCTTCTTCATCGTTTTTAAATGATATACGATCTACAGACGTGCCCTGGGTGAAAGTAAACGGTGGGGATGAACCTAGATATAACCGTATTTGCAAAAATGCAACTGCTTTGTAGTCGTTGCCATTTTCAATAATGACTGGATGCAATCATCCGAATGCGGTTTGTTTTAACGCGAAAAACGTCAAACTTTGAGCCATCGACAATGATCATGAATCTGTTTTCTTCCAAAACTGTTTTCAAAAGTCATCTTGCTGTCGAAATCCTCGACAAAATTTATCAAAAAATTGAGTGAAAAAGCTATACAAGATACAATACAAGATTTGACGGTTGAATGGGCCGACCTTTTTCAATGTCAAATTTAGTGACCAGTTTCAAGAGTCAATTTTGTTCATTGAGACTTTTAACGGCTGCTATATGCTCTCAATTGCCGTCTTCTGTATTCTTCTGTATTCTTTGAGCCTCTCTGGGTTCACTTTTTCTCCTCCATCCATTTATAGGACCAGACGGACTTTTCAGGGCACTTATAAGTTTTGTGCTGGGCTTCCTTCAATCGCCGGTGAAGAATACAAACAAATATTTATGTTGATGTAGGTCTTGTCACACTATACACCCCGAAAATACAGCTAAGGGTGGAAGTGCCGTAATAGTCAAAAACAACATTTATCACAATGAAGAAAGCAAATTTGAAGCAGAAGATATTCAAGCAACGGCAATTAATATTAAGACTAAAAATTACAACATTACCGTAGTTAGTCTGTATAGTCCTCCGAAGCACACATCAAAGCTGACAAATACATGGAATTCTTTAAGACTTTGGGGACTCGATTCATCATAGGTGGCGATTTCAATGCAAAACACACACATTGGGGATCGAGACTTATTACGACCAAAGGCAAAGAATTGTTAAAAGCAATTAATGAACACAAATGTGAAGCAATATCAACGGGCAAACCTACGTATTGGCCTACTGATCCAGAAAAAGTCCCTGATTTGATCGACTTTTACATTATCAGAAAAATATCTGCTAATTATATGCAACTAGAAGATAACTTGGATCTTAATTCAGATCATTCAGCGATTGTTTTAACCCTAAGTGAGAGCATCATCCAGAAATCATGTAACCCTACATTAATAAATAAAAGAACAGATTGGGAAAGTTTCAGGGTGATATTAGACGAAAGGATTCAATTGGAAGTGCCACTACAAAGTGAAGAACATCTAGACACCGAAGTGGAAAAACTTGTCAACGATATCCAACAAGCAGCGTGGCAAAGCACTCCTGAAATAAAAAGGAAATTGAAAGGTAACAATTATCCTAAAGAAATTTTCGAATTAATTTCAGAAAAGAGAAAAGCGAGAAGAAAATGGCATCAATCCAGAGCTCCACAAGATAAAACTAGACTGAATAATCTAACTTCACACCAAAAACAAGAGATTAAACGGCTGAAAAATGATAACATAAGTGAGTCACTGAGGAAATTAACCAATGACTCCAGCACTGAATATTCACTTTGGAAAATAATTAAAAATTTAAAAAGACCGATCATACAAATGCCTCCAATTAAGAATTTAGATGGTAGTTGGGCAAGAAGTAATGAACAAAAAGCATCAAGATTTGTAGAACATTTAGAAAAAATATTTCAACCTAATTCCACGGACAGCAGTGAAATACTACCCGAAATCTTGGAACAAGGAACAGCAAATATTCCTTTTACTACTCCAGCTGAAGTTAAAAATGAAATCAAAATGAACATTAATCCAAAAAAGGCTCATGGTGATGATCTTATTACTGGAAAAATATTGAGAGAACTTCCTAGAAAAGCTTTGGTTAAAATCACAAACTTATTAAATGCATCGTTTAGGTTAAAATACGTACCACAAATGTGGAAGGTAGCTGAAGTCATTATGTATGATTCCCAAACCTGGCAAACCACCTCACGAAGTAACTTCATATCGGCCAATATCATTATTACCGATTATGTCAAAATTATTTGAAAAACTTCTATTCAAAAGACTAAAACCTATCATCCAAGAGAAACATCTCATCCCGGATCACCAGTTTGGTTTTCGGAGTCAACATTCCACGATCGAACAGGTCCACCGAATCACTAATGTTATTGAACAAACGCTGGAAGAAAAAATGGTTTGCTCAGCAATATTTTTGGATGTTGCGCAGGCTTTTGATAAGGTCTGGCATGAGGGATTAAATTATAAACTTAAAATGCTCGTTCCTGCCGAATACTCATAAATACTTCAATCGTATATTTCAGAGAGATACTTCAGAATTAAGCAAGAAGATGCGTATTCTAATCTAAAGAAAATTCAAGCAGGTGTGCCACAAGGCAGTGTACTTGGACCAACCCTCTATCTCCTATATACCAATGATCTCCCTACGTTCAGTCAAAAAGTTGTTGCTACTTTCGCCGACTAAGAAATGGCGAATGAAACTTAATGAGACTAAATCTGTCCACATTGATTTCGCAAATAAACGTATCAATCCCAAGCCAGTATACATCAACCAGAAAATAGTTCCTTACGAAAATACAGCAAAATATCTAGGCATGACGTTAGATGCAAAACTCAGGTGGAAGCCGCATGTCAAGAAAAAACAGGAAGAACTAAAAATAAAGTACAGGAAGATATAATGGTTAATGGGCCGTTTCTCTGCTCTGTCAACGTACAACAAGCTATTGCTGTATAAACAAGTTTTAAAGCCAGTTTGGACTTATGGTATTCAACTCTGGGGTTGTACTAGCCAAAATAATAAAAACATAATTCAACGCTTCCAAAACAAAGTTCTTCGTGATATTGTCGATGCTGCCTGGTACATTCGTAATGACAACCTACATAAGGATTTGGATGCAAATAGGATCGAAAGCGTCATCCAAAAATATGCTCAAAGTCATCAACAACGGCTGCATCATCATATTAATGCCGAGGCCCTCCAACTCCTAGATAACGATGACTTAACCAGAAGATTAAAACGAATCAAACCGTTCGAACTATAGACCAGTGCAGATAATTTTTGAGAAAAAAAAATTCTTAGCAGTATATGGAAGGTGGGAAAATTTAGGATAAATGCTACTTAAACAAGGAAAAATCGAGAGCACCGCAGCAGATGACCGGAAAGGGGGCGGGGGAGCCAAAATGTGAGTTTTAGGGGGTTAAACGTGTTTTTTTGCGATTTCTGAGAAAAGTAGACCTCCTATCGAAAAACGTTAAATGTAAACGTTGTAGATAATTAAAAGATCTAGAGCTTTTGTTCAAACCATTTTTCGACATAACCTCAAAAAATGGAGAAAAACGTCAAAAACCGAGTTTTTCGTTTATCATTTTTATCTTTCACAAAAATGATCCAATTTTAATGAAATTTGAGGAAAATGTAGATTTTCATGTTTCGAAAAGGCCCAATTTTTTTCAAAGCGATTGGTTGTGTAGTTTTGTTTTTATGACCTTAATTTAAAAAAAAGGCCCCATTTTCAATCAAAAAAGTTGGCGAACGAATTTTTGATTTTGAAAATTTTGAAGACGGGTTTTCTTTCGCTGAATCCTCTACTTTAAGATGGTGTAAAAAAATGATAGTGTCACAATAGAAAAACATCGATAAAAATTCGAAAAACCGAAAACATCCTTTTTCAAATATCGATTTTTCCGTAAACAAGCGGAAGAAGATGCTGATGCACTAATTGTTAAAACAGCCATTGAAGTAGCTGAAGATCAAACGAAAATCGTAGTAATTGTTGGACAGGATATCGATCTTCTAGTTATTTTAAACCAATTAAATTCAAATTATTCCGATATTTATTTTCACAAACCGGGTACCGGTAATACAAAAGAATCGTTTTACACATCAAATAGCTTCAAACATGAGCAAGAAAAAAAACTTGTTGCTTTTTTACATTGTATTTCTGGATGTGACACGACATCCAGTTTTACTGGGAAAAGTAAAAAAACGATCGTAAAATTACTGCTTGGTAACCAAAATTTATTAAAACTGGCAGAAATTTTCTATCAGAGAAATGCAGCCAAACAAGCAATAGCTCAAAATGGACTGAAGCTAATAACGTCTCTGTATAAGTGTAAAAGAAAAGATGTTTCCTTAAACGAATTAAGGTTTGAAATGTATCAAACCGCTGCAGCAAGATCTTCGTTCAATTTAGAAAAGCTACCACCAACCGAGGGAGCAGCAGAACAACACTGCTACAGGGTCTAACGAACTGAAAGCTACAGATTGGAGGTGCAAAAACCATTTAAACGGAATAACACCTAAATTTACCGAAAAGAAATTAATTCCTGAAAGTTTGCTTAAATCTATCTGCTGCAGCTGTGAAACTGGTTGTGATAGTAAAAGATGTGGCTGTCGAAAGCATGGAGTAAAATGCTCCCTTTTATGTTCCAATTGTACCGGAGCCAACAACTGTTCAAATTCTGAAGATCAACCAATTGGGTGGCATACACGGATCATAACGTCAAGACTAAAAAACCGGTTTCCCGGACAGAGGGGCAAAAGGAAGAGAGATAGTTGTTGCAACTTTTTGAACAGAAATTTTTGGCGTGAAAACTAACACATGCACAAATGTTTCTTCTTATCTTCTTCTTCGTTGGGTCTGATATTGACATATCTCTTTGTTATTCGCGTTCGGGTTGTGCACACATAGATATTCTGTGTAGGGATAATAAAGTTACTCTCGGTAAAATAAATACCCATGTACGCCGAGAGTATCATAAAAAAACCGGTTTTTTGGTGTTGATATTACGATCCGTGTCTGCCAGCCCAATAGAAGATCTCAGCGATTCGGAGGAGATTATTAATAATGAAGATTGTGATGAGCTAGAGGACCTTCACGAGGTCGATCACTTTATTGAAGATTCTCAAGAGATTGGAAAATGTGTTGAGTTTCATGATGAACAGCATCTTTCCAAAAACATGAGGTATGAATAATTCTTTTATCACATAACAGCATTTGAGTACGCGAACACACTTATTATTTAAACACGGCATAGTCTTTTCTCATGGGCAATTGTATTTAGCAGCCATTAGAGTGTAATACAATATAATGTAATACATAATGTGACATTAGGAAATAATAAAAGTTGGTTTTTTGGCATTGCTTTTTCCAACTATGTATAAAAAATTTGTTTCATTTTTCAATTTCGTTTTATTCTTCTCGAAAAATTTTGTTATTGAAGACTTATACATAGACTTAGAAAATGGTGCTCGAATGTCGAGTGCTGGGATCTACTAGTAAGTTTTAATGTATAAGCCATCACAATATGTAGAAATATTTTTTTTGGCCTAAGACTGTAATTTTTTCCTTGCTTTCGTGGGTGAAATAATTGTTTAAACAAATTTTTTCACATCTGAAACTGTTACATGAAGCTCCCTTATAATATATTACATTAAATTTATAGTTTTGCGCCACTATTAAAGCTTTATGTCAAAGAGAGATAAAGAATTAGCGAAGTTTACGGAAAAATCGATATTTGAAAAAGGATGTTTTCGGTTTTTCGAATTTTTATCGACGTTTTTCTATTGTGACACTATCATTTTTTACACCATCTTAAAGTAGAGGATTCAACGAAAGAAAACCCGTCTTCAAAATTTTCAAAATCAAAAATTCGTTCGCCAACTTTTTTTGATTGAAAATGGGGCCTTTTTTTAAATTAAGGTCATAAAAACAAAACTACACAACGAATCGCTTTGAAAAAAATTGGGCCTTTTCGAAACATGAAAATCTACATTTTCCTCAAATTTCATTAAAATTGGATCATTTTTGTGAAAGATAAAAATGATAAACGAAAAACTCGGTTTTTGACGTTTTTCTCCATTTTTTGAGGTTATGTCGAAAAATGGTTTGAACAAAAGCTCTAGATCTTTTAATTATCTACAACGTTTACATTTAACGTTTTTCGATAGGAGGTCTACTTTTCTCAGAAATCGCAAAAAAACACGTTTAACCCCCTAAAACTCACATTTTGGCTCCCCCGCCCCTTTTCCGGTCATCTGCTGCGGTGCTCTCGATTTTTCCTTGTTTAAGTAGCATTTATCCTAAATTTTCCCACCTTCCATATACTGCTAAGAATTTTTCTAGTTTTTGGCTGTTCAAAAGCGTATCTGCACTGGTCTACTAGTGTAAAAAGCAAAGTAAAAACCTCTCAAAAACATGAACTATAGTGCACATTAAAAAAGTGACAACTTTATCAAAAATAAAAAGTGTCTATCATAGGATTAGTACTTTATAAATTTAAAAATCGTAGCAAATTAAATCAAAACCAAATAGCTTATTAGTATGTAGTTACTAGATTGATATAACAATAAAAAAAAATGTAGGTCTTGTTAAATTGAAGTCCTGAGTGAGCTGGCTAAGCCCCGTATACCAAAGCTTCACAAACTTAGCGACATTTTGTACTTTTTTATATGGAAGAAATCGTCACATGCCACTTTGCTACACTTCTACATTGATCTCCATTGAAAATCGACGAAAGCTGCATATAACGCTTTGGTATATATAGCCTGGCTAAGAGTTGCGCGAAGACTTTAGTGGTTTATTTTTAAACGAAAAAATGTTTAATGTTGCAAAGTTTGGCAAAAAAGCGTCGTCAACCAAATAATTCGTCGTGACCACGGGCTTGAATTTCGGGCAGGACATAGCACAATAACGGCCGCCATTCACAGTTAATTCTGGCTTGTCTTTCTAAACCACACCAAAATAGTGTTTTGTCTGGGATTAATGGCAGCTCTCGCACTTCAGCCCAAATAATAAAATTTTGCTTAATGACGTAATCATTAAACTAGAAATTGGCCTTATCGCTGAACAAACTTTGGGTCGAAAACACTGGACCTTCTTTTTCTTCTGCAAAATAATTGGTGTCTGGTGCCGGCCTAAATGGAGAAATGTCAAACAATATTGCATAAGAATACTATTGCAGTTTGATCTGTCATAAAATACAAATTGAAAAAGGATCTCTACATGGATCACCTGTTAGTCAAGATACTACTTCACTCAAAACTGAATCAAAAGATCTGTCCACTGATCGAATCAGTATAACGATTTACTTCGGGCTGTTTCCATTTATTTAACTTTGCTTAGCATGAAAAACTGATAGTTTGTATACCTTTATTGGCAGTCATTTTTTTTAATATGAAAATAAAACCAAAAACCTGCGTAATAGCCCAGTCACTTTATACAAAAAAAGGACCAAACCTCTGAAAAATGCAACTGGAGATTTATCAGCGGGATTCTCTTTATTTTGGGGTCACAAATAATTTCCCAAAAGTCCATAAAACCCACTGAACGGCTACTCAAGTTACGGAGGGTCAAAAGTCACAAAAATCATTTTTATCAAATATCTCGTAAATTATCGGTGTTATGTAATTTGGCAAGGTAAAGAATGTTCGTCAGGTAAATCTGCATAAAAATGTCCTATAGGAAATTTACGTAGAACCAATAGTTTTGGAGATACTCGGGCATCGTGCTATATTTGTTTCCGCACCACCTTTGAAGTAGAATGCAAGCAGCGACTGGTGACTGTTTTCTTATTGCACATGAAAGGTCTTCGACAAAGTTATTAGCTATATTACTAATGTCATTTCAATCTATCAATTATAGCTCATTATCTCCCATACGAAGCCATTTTCGAAAAAAACATGTAAAGACGTTTTTTGTTAATATTTTCAAGCTCTACAAGTTGTTCCTATACAACATATCAAAATTTTCATCCCCTTCCACGTTATTGATGGAATATAAATTTCCGAGTTTTCCCAGTGTCATGGTTTGGTAAAATGATGACTAAGGCACCAGGACTACTATGCCTTTCGGAGCGCCCTAAGAATCCTTGCTCGATTCGAAGGAATGGCAAAAGGGAGAGATCACCGTGAAGCAACGAGCTTCAATAATGTAGGCGACCATACACTCTGAGGCTAAGCGTAGTAGGAAAAGTAACAATTTACTTTATCCTACTACTAAGATCTATAGCCAAGTGATAAAAGGTCAAATCGTGAACGCCGTTATCGACGAAAGCGATCCAGACGGCACCATTTTGCCTGATAAATGGAGGAAACTTGATTTCAGGCTCGTGACGATTTTCCTCCAAATTCTTCAGGAGCCTTTTTTTTATGTGAAAGTCTAAGCTCAGGTGTCACCCTTTGTACTACCAGTCCGTCATGTCTTACACGTCAACGTCAGGTGTCTGGTTGTAAGCTTAGCTCGAAGGATAGAGAAAGAATAAAACAGATTAAAGGGAGTCTGGGGGGTACATGAGGAGATGGAGATGAACCTTGCGTTTAAGCTCTTGGGTGTTATATGAGTTTCGGAAAACTGACTGTGGAAGGTTGTTCCACAGTCGAGTTGTTCTCGAAAAGAACGAATTACTAAATTGGTGTGTGCGCGAAAATAAGGGCTGTAGATTGTGAGGATGAGCCGAATGGGCAAGCCTTGTGTTGCGGAAAAAACATCGCCGTGAAGGCAGGAGATTATATATTTCGGTGGAACAGTCGTTATGGTAGATGCGGTAGAATTTTACCAGAGCTGCTACATTCCTGCGGTGACTAAGTGAATCAATTTTGGAGCAAATGACGGCGTCGCCAATGAGTTGGAGAGCGCGGTTCTTCACCTTGTCCAGCCACGCTAAGGTGGTACTCGGTGCCCCTGCCCAGAGATATGAGTTGAATTCGAGGCGGGGCTGAATGTAGGATTTGTATATTATAGCCCTGGCCGACGGCGGAAGGAGGAATTTGCATCTTTTAAGGAATCCCAAGCATTGTGATGCTTGTTTAGCAATTTGGAATATGTGATTACTCCATCGCAGATCTTCAGTTAAAGTTATGCCCAGGATATTGAGGGATGGATCAGCCATCAGTTCTAGACTGTCCACTATAATGGGAGGGATTGGGGAGCCCGTTTTCATAGAGAAGAGACAGTATTTTGTTTTCTGTGCGTTGAATTCAACTTGATTCATGAGGCCCCAATCAAGAATCAATCTTATGTCCCTGTTGATTGAAGTGGACATAAGTTCACGATCAAGCAGACAAGGTCTGCCCCGTGCTTGTCTTGCTTTATCAAAGCTATACGAGTAACGCAAAGTACTGTCATCAGCGAAGCTGTGAAGTGAGTTGGATGGAATTGAGAGCAGGTCATTTATAAAAACTAGGAAGAGAGCTGGTGATAGAATAGAGCCCTGGGGAACGCCTGCAGAGATGGAGTGGGGATTAGATTCAACGCCGTCCAATACTACCTTGATTGAACGGTCGGAAAGGAAACTCTCAATCCAATTATTTAGAAGAAAGTCGATGGCAATAGCATGGAGTTTACTCAATAGAGCGGGGTGCCATACTCTATCAAAGCCCTTGGAGATATCGAGAGCTACCAGGCCGGATTCACCAAAGCGATAAATGTTTTGGTAGAGGTGTTCAGTTAGGCATACAAGGAGGTCGCCAGTAGATCTTTTCGATCTAAAGCCGTACTGCTTGTCATCCAATATTTGGTTGCGTTCAAGATATTCCATAAGCCTTCTGTTAATTATTGTCTCCATGATTTTGGAGAGGATAGAAGTGATTGCTATTGGGCGGTAGTTAGAGGGGTCGCTGGAATCACCTTTTTTCGGCATAGGCTGAACATGAGCCAGTTTCCAGGAGTCAGGGAAAACTCCGGAGAAGTAAGAAAGGGCGAAGAGTTTGCGCAGAGGTTTAGCCAAAGGTGAAGCCCATTTTTTAAGAACCATAGGGGGAATTTTATCAGGGCCAGTGGATTTATTGGGATCGAGCTCCTTGAGACACTTGAACACTTCACGAGTTCTGAAGAAAACTCTGCCCATTGAGTGAGCAGAACCCTCTACAATGGGGGGTTGCACGGCAGTATCAGGCAAGGAAGAATTGGAGGCAAACAGAGATGCGAGTAAGTCAGCCTTGGATTTGCTTTCTGTTAATACCTTCCCATCGTGAATGAAGGGAGGAGACGACGATGTGTTAAAATTTTTTCTGATGGAGGTTACCAAGGACCAGAAGTTTTTACTGCCAGCAGAGGTGTTAATGAGTTTGTTTCTTAACCTGTCATCGAAGGATGCTTGGGTTTGCTTGATGGTGGGTTTGCAGGCATTTCTCAACCTGATGTACTCACGTCGGGATGATTCGCTCAGGGAATGCCTGAACTCTCTATAGGCGGTTTCTTTGTCTTTAATCGCGTTCATACATTCTTGATTAAACCATCCATGCGGCCTTGGCTTAATGGATTTAGTAGAATGGGGAATGAATAAACGCATTCCTGCCAATATGATTTTTGAGATGCAGAGAGCGGAAAAGTTGGCTTCGCGATTCTCAAAACACAGATCCCAGTCAGCAGCTTGGAAGAAGCGAATAAGTCCCAGCCAATTGGCTTTCCCATAGTGCCACAAGGTGAATGAACTTCGATGGAGTACCGTGTAGGGTGGGAGGTAAGAAAAAGATCAAGGAGATGGGCCCCTTGATCTACAGCGTCGGGAACTCGTGTAGGGCACTTAACCAATTGGTGAAGGTTATTAGTCTCTGCAAAGAGCTCGGCATCCCGGCCAGAAACACTGGTGCCATTTGAATAATTCAGCCAATTTGTGTTGTGAACGTTGAAATCACCTGCAACAATGATTTCACACTCCGGGTATAAGGATAAGAATTCGGAGCCTCCTGAGCACCCTTACTGCCTCGATAGCGGATGGCATCAGGAGCGCGTGAAGCTCATCGCACGTAGATCTATCATCGATCCCTATAAAATAGCCATATCCAGAAATAGCCAGGCGCTAAACTCAAGGTCATTATGAGGGAAGAGATCCCTAGTCGACCGAGAGCCTCAGGCTATTCTGAATATTATTCGGTTGAGTAGCACTTGTAATTAGCAAGGAGTCGCTAGGACCTTTGCCGAAATCTGGTGTAGTCATAAGTTACGGTTTCTCTTCCATAACTCTGAGGCCTTTCAAAAAAGATATCTTGCCTCTCAAGCAGAGTGGAGTGGCTTCAACTGCTCCACCTGCGGCTGCAGTTAGTGAGTCCTCGGGCACTGTGAGTAGCACAAGTACGGAAATAGCTGATCTCAGGTGCTTGAGGGTACTTACCTACCAACCCTGAGTCCAAAAGACCCTCCTTTCTTATTCGAAAAGGATATCCAAATCTGAGGCACTCCTTCGCCAGCAAAGATGGAGGACGAACTCGGGGACTTTGTCCAACTTCTTTCGGTGGAAGATGATGATATTACCCTCACACCGTAGCAGAACGCGGCTGACATAACGGTGATCGGATAGATTCCGCTGCTCGCAACTGCGTTGTCGAGAGTAGCGCAGATTAATCTCCAACACTGCAAGGCTGCATCCTCCAGTCTCTGCTTACGCCTTTAGAAGGCTGATTTTAATGTCGCCTTGATACAAGAGCCTTGGATTACTCCGCGAAAAACAGAAAGAAGGTAATGTAAAAGAGAAATGTAATTTTAGTGCTGACGTCACTTGGTGGCCGTTTTTACGTTATTCGACGTTATTCAGTCTCTTTTACATTACGGGATGCAAGTATAATTCAATAAGGCGAAAACACATATATGCATGTACGAGGGAAATTAAAAATATAAAAACTTACTTTGATAAAACTCTTGTTAGATTTTTTAAAACTCGTTTTTGTACTCACCTGGAAGAAGAAAAAAATTCAGTATTAATTTATTTTACTACAGTAAAAAAATATTTATTTTATAAGAGGTAAATGTAAATTTGTAGGTACATTTACATATATTGTATGTATATAAGCTAGACGTTTATAAAATAAATTTTTATAATTAAAAAAAAAATATCAACTTGTAACTGACCTGTTCAATTTAGATCAAATAAATATTTGTTTGTTATATAAATATTTCGTAAAGCACATTATTGTTGAAAACCAATAATTTTGGGTTCACGGAAAAATCATAACTATCATGATTCTTTGTGCTTCCACTTCTCGTTCACCTAGATAGTATCCCTTCTTTCCTCTCATAACCTATTCTCCTTTCTTCACAACCTTTTCTTGCCTTATCACATCTTCTATGGTCTGCAAGAACAGTGAGTACTGGAGAACTGGACTTCTAGGTTAAGGGTTATAAAGGTATATTGCCTCGGCAAAGAGAGATAGATACCTGGCAGCAGTGATGCCAATCTATCGAGGGCCTAGGAGACTTTGCCAGACTATGCTGGATCCTTTATAAGAAATGCGAACGGAGCTTGGACAGAATCACAGGCCGAGTCTATAGAGCTATTAATGAGCACACACTTTCCTTGTTGCTACTATGAAAATGTAGTCGAAACATCAGGGAATGGACAAAAAATCCTAGGAGGAGATTTTCGCTATTATTATTTGCAAAGGTAAAGGTCCTCTGTGCCTTTAATAGCTTCTTCCCCTGCAAAGTAGCCGGCCTGGATGGCTAGTAAGCAACTACCTGAGGTTGTAGTACCAGGGCTACCATTCTCAGCTACATCCTCATGAGTAGAAGACGCGTGAGAGTAATTCTTATCCAAAGACAGGGAGAAGCACCAGCTTAACTAGCATATAGCATATTGTAGTGGTAGATCCAGCGAGACTACTCTGCACGAGGTAGTGGGAACTATTGAAAAGACCCCATATTACCTTGGCAGCCTTCTTAGATATATAAGGCACCTTTAGCAACGTACGGACTGCAAGATAATGGCTAACTACCAAAGCTAAAGCGGGCAAACCTTAAAATTTCAAAAAGGGTAGCTAAAAAGAATAACCGACCTCTTGACAGACCACTAAGCAGAATAACGCTGCCAGTAGATTGTAGCTTTAGGCTCTGCGGAAATTTGGGGTCTTTACCTATATTTCAATTTTATTTTCGCAACACACTTTTTTACATTTCGAAAGGTAGGTTGTTTCTATATACTAGCGGGACCAATAAAAACTTTACATTCAAAATTATTTTTTACTTTTTAGTTCATTTTAAAGTAAAAGCGTTTGTTTTAGTTTTCTAAACTATATTTTTATTTTCTACTTTTTAGTCTCTTATATGTCTTCTGCCATTTTATGTCCTATTAGATTTAAAATGATGTCACACAACTTACTATACTATACTCGTCATATACTTTCATTTGATACCCATACCTAGGGCGTTGTAAAGGAAACGATAAACCGCCATTTTCTGTTGGCCGCCATTTTGATTTTGGAATGACGGCACACAGTTAGTATATTAGTATAGTATTATATAGTATAGTATTCTGTTGTCACACCTGAATTTTGAATGACATCACATAGCTGATTGTATTCTACTGGTATTAACCTTTCATTTAATACCGATGTCGAAAGTAGCAAGATTTGTTTACATACTACATACAACATACAATATACAGGTGAAGCTAATATAACGCGTATAAAAAGAACGTCGATGTATGAGTACTTCATGATAGACAAAATTAAAGTTCGCTGCATTTGCGCAAGGAGTTCACTATGAGGTATGAGACGATTTATTCTCAATTCTACTGTGGACATTAGAGAGATCACGCCATGTAATCACAACAACGTCCGATCACACATTTTTTGGAGACTCGTAAAAAGGAGAGTTTGTTTGGAAAGTTTTGAAGCATGCACCGTATAGTCAAGACAAAGACACCGTCAGACAGGAAATTCGGTTCAATATAGTAATTCTTAACAATCAATCATAAATATGTCGTTTTTTCCTTGATTAAACGCCCCCATGAACTCTAAAGCATGCATGACATTCACGGCTGACTGACATGCATGCGGGAGGGTGGTTAACTTGTTGGCGAGGGTGGTTAACTCAGTCTAGCTTTACGCAGTCCCAGTATAGGCTGCAGCAAGAAAGGGGGCTAACAGCAGAAAATGGAGGGTCGAATACAAACTGAAGTTGGAAACAGATTCGTGCATGCACCTAGTGCTTGCGGTGTATGCGGCAATAAGGAAAAGTTGGAAGTAGATAAACTTTTGCGTTGCTTGCGTTCCGTTTACGTAACTATATGTCAGTCTGCCTTTGGATGTAAACACTTCTATTACAGCAATCAACGCACGCACCAACTTACGCGTCTATCTGGTTCCAGGTTAAGCGTCCTTCGCTAGTGCTGCACATACAGGACCATATCCAATGATTCGGCATGCGTGATAGCGAGAATTATACCCGTAGAGATACTGGAAAAAGAAGGAATGCGTCTCTATGATCCAGAATATGTTAGAGGGGAAACAAAGTCAGTGCGGCGGTAGATGACGACCTGCGAGTCTGTAAAGTAATGGCAAGGCAAGTTAGACAAGTCTGTTAAGAGTCGGTGGACCCTTATAATATCCCGAACATGGATATATGGGTTACGAGGGAGTATGGGGAATACAGCTACGACCTCGCGCAGGTCTTGAGTGAAAATGGAATATAGACGATAGCTCAGGGCTGTGACTGGTACTACGTATCCAAGGTAGTGCAAAGTGCCTTTTCTTTTATATTGTGTGAGATTGGGCTAATGTAGGCCGGAACCAGAAGCATTCTTCATGTCACATGCTCATCTATTCTCAAATTCCGGGTGGATATTTTCCCCATACGGAATTTTCCCGGTCGCAACCACATTATCCACCGGCTATGACATGCATGATAATGGATGGGAAAATAACCTTCATAGATGACATTCTTGCATGACACGCAAAACTAATAGTGGATGGGGGCCTTGAGTAATTCTGCCTCCGTGCCATGGTTATGACGTGATGTTACCGATAGGATTGAAAGATCGGTCCAGCTTCGTTCCGCCCCACATCTGCGCCGCCCGGACCCTGGACCACGGACTAATTTGGTCCTCTGGTCTGATGGTCGCCGTTCCTGCTAGATATTCCGTGTACTCTTTCTTTTGAAGAGGGGCGCATTATTTTTAGTAGCCCACGGGTGTCGAATATTTTAGGGCGGCTCTGCCTCTAAGAGCCAGTTTAGACGGTTCTCTTCAGCGCATGTGCCTCACAAATGGTTGAAAATGAAGGGAGAAGTGGGGATGATGAGATTTACTACCCCACTTTTCCTTTTATCCATTAAGTTCATGAGACATATGCGCCGGAGCGTACCGTCTAATTCTGCTCTAAGACTTCTTTATCCACACCAGGCTTTTTACTTGCTGTTAGAGGTCCCGCCAAAAGAGTTGATGCCGGAGCGCGCAGCTGGGGAAATTAAAGCTGCATACAAATACAAATTGCGCACATATTCATAAGAAATGCGCTAATGTATTTTCAAATTTCCCCTTCGAAATTTGTTGCGACTAGGCAAAGGGACGGGAACGGCATGTGGGGATTCTACTGCGCATGGAAAACGCGACTTTCTCGGCATCAACTCTTTTGGCGGGACCTCTATCTTTATGACGCGTTGTCCATTGTCATAGGTGCTGCCATATGAGTGCCGGCACACTTCCTATATACGGTCTCCCGATCTATTTTAGCGTTGTCATGCACCAAACTCCAAGGTATAATTAAAAAACTCCTAAAAAAATAGGACATAATGCATGATATTTTTAAAGTCATTTTAATTTTTTTAATAAATAGATGACAAACAAAAAACTTCATAAAATAATTTTTTTATGAGACACAAATAAATGCTTCTTCATATAATTTTTAACAAGATATCTTACGTGTAAATCAAACTCGAAAGTGGTAGTCAAAAAATTTGAAATTTGGCCAAAGAGGACTCGTAACATTTGTCAGTTTTTGTTTCTGTTTTTATAAATTATTAAACTCATAATAAAATATTTACGAAGCATATGTCCATAAAATAAATTTTGTGTCTGCATTTTACCGTCTTTTAGTCTCATAAAAGCCACAAAAAATAAACAACAACAAAATAAAATGTCCGAAGTATTTTTTGATTAAATTTCTCAAAAACTTCCGTTTTAAGTTCAAATGGAAAAACTTAAAACTGAATCCATTTCGTGCAGTCATAAAATAATGAATTTGGCATATTGTCCAGCTATTCTGGAGCAGTTTTGTCCTGCATAAAGCCATTCCGGAAAATAGCTCTGATACGGGAAAGGCAAAGTTGACCTGACTTTTTTCCTGCTGTCATACATAAAAGTTTTAGAGTACGTAACTGAAGTTGTTTATGCGCCAGGAACGCCACTTTGTCTGCAATTCTTGGCAGGAAAGTGCACCGTCAAAGTGCAGCGAACTAAAAGAACAGTAAATGCCCCCCGCCCCCCGTCTGGCATCCGGACCCAAGACCCACTTCCAGTTGGTCGCCATCCAAATGGGTGCACTTTGTTCTGGTTAGGTAGTACTACTGGATCCCGATGGGACAACGACCGCAGCAACGCCTTTGTGTCCTGGAAAAGAATTTATCATATCCTTGTTCCCAATGAAATTCAAAGTTTAGCAACCTCAAGGATTTCCTTGCCGCTTTCCAAATGATAGGGTTGCGCTATGTGTTGGAAGGGTTTCTTTTATAGTAAAGGGAGTTTTATTTAAAAAAAAAATCAGAGTCCCGCCGACAGCGATTATTTGCGCTTCAAATTTCCGTCAGTGTAAGTTGAATAGCTTCCAGCCATAACAGCACCATTCGGCAAAAGGACTCAACGACAGGAGACCGAACCTGCGACATGATAGTCCTTGCAACACAGAAATTTCTGCTCCTAAATAAAAATTTCTGAGATGACTTTTCTCTCTCTGTCGTGACTTTTTGTGACCATTTAACCCGTTCACTACAAACGGATGTCAGTCCTTTCTGTGGCTATAAAATTTCTTTATTCTCGCTTCAAGTTTCAATACGATTCTTTATATCCTTGAGTCTGTGCAAGGATGTCTGTAATCCAACCTCCTATGCATATACACAGGATTATAAAGTTACAGCCCTCACCGTCGTGTCGTCTCCAAGGATAGAATCTCGACAACTTGTAACAAAGACTGAGACCGGCTTCTATAGAGAGACTGGGGCGACAAGGCGGGTTACAAACACAACCCCCCCCCCTTCTCCCCCTCCCCTAAAACGATATCCTTCCTGCCCCTAAGTCGACCGACTTGGCTCCTTGTTCTGGCTTTAAGATATTTTTCACCGAAATCTCATATTCAAGTCGATGCACCAAAAGCAAGTTTCAACTCACACAGACAATTTACTGCATGTGCAGTAAAGTTTGTTCGTGCTTTAGCTTATTGTATCTAGATAAAAAAGGAAACTCAAATAAAATAAAAGTGTGTTTACATACGTGCTTAAAAGAAGTGCTTTTCGGAGATGGCGGTGATCCCTGAAAATATTCAAGTAAAGAGAGAAACTTGTTAGCGTGAAATAAAATGTTAAGTAGCGATTATGTAAATTTATTGAAAAGAAAATATAAGTAGTTTTTTTTATCTAGATAGATGTTCATCAAAAAAGCGAGTAAACAAAAGAAAAGTGTGAGAGTGATAAAAGTTTCTTGAAAGTATTATCGAAAAATTAAATTATGAAAGCATGTGTGAGTTCACCAACGACTAAGTCACTGTCAGTGTTGTATTTTAGACCTTAAACGTATTCAAAAGCGATGTGTCTTAATGATACGAAATTGCAACTTATTATATCCCAATCTTTGCTTTGGCATTTGGGTATATAATCCTTAAAACTTAAATCAAAAAACTACTGAAAAATGCAACAAGCAATCTATTAGTTAATGCAATATCGGACAATAAACTCTAGTCGGAAACAGAAGAGTGAACGAAAGCTGACACCATCAACACGCAGTTTTATACCACCTTCTTTACGGTTTAAACGACATAAGTGATTTTTGTACCTGCACGACATCGCGCAATTCCCCGTCATCTGGTCCCAAGTCCAGGGTGTGAAAGGAGGAGGGTGGTCGACCTGCCGAATTGACCAGAATCGGGAAACCGAAGAAACTAGGCAAGAAACCGCATGGATATACCAACTAACTATTACGAAATAATCCTATTGCATCCTTATGTACGAATAGGATATCACGTGGGTCAAAAGGAAATAATAGCAATGGAAAATCGAAAAGAAAAATATCAGTTCCTAGGCTATCGGAACTACGACTTACCGGATCCGGCCGGGACATTGACGATCATCCCGCCAGCAATCGATGAACCGATGATGCTTTACTATTTCGCTGGTGAGAGACGAGAGGCTGTCGTCGGTTTTATGGTCGATCGACGGGCTGCCAGCAGCGTTATCGCATTCCAACCGATATCCGAGCGTTTGGCGGTTACAACCATCGGTGGAACGATCAACACCCATATCATATCCTTTTCTGCGCCAACCGAGATCAGTACGAACGCGAACAATGACGAATTTTACGATCAGCTCCACCATGCGCTGGATATGATACCTCGAAGCGAATTAATAATACTCGCGGAGGACTTCAATGCAAATTCAGGAGCAGATCCAATCGGATGGGAAGGAACGATGGGCAAATTCGGATAGGAAGTAATTACCGACAACGGCTTACGCCTGCTTTCATGCGCAGCGTCAAACTACTTGATCGTCGGCAACATCTAGTTTGGTTGCTTGAATCTAGTTTGGTTGCTTTAGATATCTCCAAGGCTTTTGATAGAGTATGGCACTCAGCCTTGTTAGCTAAACTCAAAGCTATTGGAATTGACTCGCTTCTGTATAAGTGGGTTGAAAGTTTCCTTTCCGGCCGTTCAATTAAGGTAGTATTGGATGGCGTCAAATCTGAATCTCACCCCATTTCTGCGGGGGTCCCCCAGGGTTCAATTTTATCACCGGCCCAATTTCTCATCTTTATAAATGACCTACTTTCAATTCCCTCCAACCCACTTCTCAGCTTCGCTGACGACGGTACTTTACGTTACTCGTACAGCTACGATACAAGACAGACTCATGCCAGATCCTGTCTTGATGATCGGGAAATTATGTCCATCTCTGTTAATAACGACATTGAACTCATTCTAGAGTGGGGAAAGAACAATCGTGTTGATTTCAACCCCGACAAAACCAAGCACTGTCTTATTTCAAAGAAAAAGTTCAACACCTCACCATCCTTGAAAGTGGATGACGTGGTACTAAAGGCCGACCCATCCCTACACATCCTAGGTGTGACATTAGCCAAAGACTTGCGATGGAATGACCACATATTCCAAATCGCAAAACAAGGATCCCAGTGCTTGGGATTTCTTAAGAGGTGCAAGTTCCTCCTCCAGCCATCGGCCCGTGCTGTTATTTATAAATCCTACATTCGGCCTCTTCTCGAATACAACTCCCTCGTTTGGGGCGGCGCTCCAATAACCACCTTAGCATGGTTAGATAAGGTCCAAAAAAGGGCCCTTAAGTTAATTAATGACGATACCGCTTGCTCCACCATCGACCCCTTGAGCCACCGTAGGAATGTAGCAGCACTGACCAAATTTTATCGCTACTATCATAGTGACTGTTCCTCCGAGCTAAACGCTCTCCTGCCTCCACGGCAATCCTATACCCGCAACACCAGATTAGCCCACTCGTCTCATTCCCTCCACCTGCAACTCCCCCTTTCACGCACTCAACAAGATATGAATTCGTTTGTAAATAGAACAACTCGACTGTGGAATAATCTCTCGCAGTCAGTTTTTCCGAGCTCCTACAACATCCAAGAGTTCAAACGCAGGGTTCATCACCACCTTCTTCAATACCCCCCCGTACCGTTATAATCCTTACCCTATTCCCCCTCCCTCCCTCCCGTACTAAGCTTACTGCTAGACATTGCACCATGACGTGACAAATGACATGACGGACTAGTAGTACAAAGGGTGACTCCTGAGCTTAGCACTACCACATAAAAAAAAAAAAAAAAAAAAAAAACAGCATGTTCCGGCAACACCACCTCACCTGGCGAAATCCATCTGGCAAAGGCTCGGTGATGTTAGACTACGTTTTGATTAACGCAAGATTCCGATCGACGCTCAAAGACGTACGAATAATGTGTGGGCCCGGTGGCGGTTCGGACTATTATCTTCTTCGAGCGAAATTACAGATTACAAAGAGCAAAAAAAAGTGCCTCCGAGTACCGGCCATGGGGCGAGAGTTTTAAATGGCATTATTCAACAAATTTGCGGCGCTCGCAATACCGGACGATATCGATGCAGAAGAAAGGCAATTTTCGGAGTCTATTGTGGAGCGTGTAATGGAATTATGTCCACCTATGCGTAAACGGACGCAACCATGGATCTCGGAAAGCTGTCTGGACCTCGTCGATCAGCGAAACTGAATGAAACACTTTCAGCAATACCGACCATTAAGCACAAAAATTCGACAGAAAATGACGGAACAAAAGTGTACTGGAATAACGTTGCGGCCGACATGGAAGAGGCGGCGTCGAGGCACGAGTGCCAGACGCTGTATCAGACGATCCGGCGGCTAGGCGGCAAAATAACATCAAAAAACGACAACATCAAAAAATCGGATCAAACTTTCGTGACTTCTCCCCATGAGCGCCTGTAGCGGTGGAGAGAATCTTCCACCAGCTGTACAACCAGGATCTACCAAAAGGTCCAGCACCAGAACCGCCGATTATCGAATAGCCGATGAATCATTTTCTCGATACCGAACCGACAATTATTGAGGTGAAGATGGCAATAAAGTCGCTGAAAAATGGAAAAGCGCTAGGAATAGACCAAGTAATCGCCCAGAGTCGGAGGCGATGTCTTATCACAACGACTTCATGTCCTCATAACACATATATCCGTCAGCTAATGGAAGAAAGAATTCGCTGCGGTAAACGAACTGTTGTAGTTTTCATCGATTTCAAATCCGCTTTCGATTGCATCGATTGAAACAGCTTGTGGATAACCTTAGAAACCGAAAACGTGCCATTGAAAATCATCCAACTTCGCCGTACGATGGCTCAACCAGCAGCGTTCGTATTTGAAGGGCCTTATCCGAGAAGTTCTCGATTCAAACGGGTGTCCGACAGGGAGACGTCGATTCACCACTTCTCTTCAACGTTGTGGTCGACGCGATTACGCGACTCAGAGTTCGATACGACGACAATAACTTGGTAACCGATTTAATGTTCGACGTCTTCACCGACGCGGATGCCGAAGCAACGGACATCTTATACAACATATCCCGCATCGCCCAGTCATACGGGTTAAAAATCAATGCGGAAAACACCGAACTGCTCACAACGGACGGATCGAGGGCCAGTGCTCAACTCGATGGAACCCAAATCGAACAAGTTCCGATGTTCAAATATTTAGGATCATTGGTTGATGAAACGAAAGTGGCATCGACGACCGTTTACAGCCGCATCGGCCAGGCAACAACAACATTTGCCTCGCATATGGAAATGACCAAACATTTCCATCAAAACAAAAGTACGTCTTTACCGACCGACGGTCCTTCCGATTCTTCTTTATGGATCTGAAATGTAGACACTACTCAAACCAGACGTTAAGAGGCTCGAGGTCTTCCAAATACGATGCTTGAGGTAGATCCTCGGTATCTCACTACGCGATCGCCTTCGAAACGAGACAAACAGATCACTGATCGAAGAACAGATCACTGATCGAAGAAGAAATGCAAAAAAGTCGACTACGGTGGTTTGGACATGTTTGCCGAATGGATGATGACCGCTTTCCACGTAAACTTCTCTGGCGAGACCGCCGAGCAGGCTGGAGAATTCAGTGATCTGCACCGAAGAAAACCTGGCTAAAGAATATTGAGGGTGACCTATAGAATCAACGACTATCAGTTACCGAGGCTCAAGCCGTCGCCAAAAACCGGCAAGAATGGAAACGAATCGTGAATAGAGTTCGAGGCCCAACGAAATCGACAGCAGCGTATCCGTTGTGGGGATGTCTTGCTCGGACCACCAGCTAACGGATTAACCAAGACGAAGAAGGGTTGTTAGGGTTAACCTATATTCAACCCAATGCCTCGTATGTTTTGACATTTTGAACAATCTCCTAACATCTCTTCGTATTGCAGCTAACCTGTTGTTCCACCAGGGCACTTTATGCGACGACTGAAAAGAAGAGACAGTGTTGCTCTCATGGTAGGAAGAGATCAGCACATCAGTAAGCTGGGTGGCCGCATTCCAATGAGTTGATAGAAGCAGCCAGTAGGTCTGATTTCGAGGCCACCAGCTCCTGAAACTTAGACTAGTTAGTTTTCTTAGAAACCAAAGGAGAGGTGCGGATATGTGAGAGGCCCACAATGTCGAATCTAATGTGCAGATGACAGTGAGGCCTCGTCCAGATCACGCCAGTTTTCAATCCTGTCCTGTCCAGTTAAGATGAGGTCTACTAGCAGTGACAAAAGTGGGTTTTGTTTCTAGGATAAACCTACCTCTTGCGTTTACATCAGCACTCCCCCAAATGGAATGATGAGTATTTGCCGATGATATTGTCAGTGCGTATTGCGACAGAGCTCAATCAGTTCCTTAACCGTTTCTTGGAAGCCGTTGGCAGCCGAGATCGCCACTAGATCTCTAGAAATATACTTGGTAATGGAGAGTCACGGTTGTCAATTAAGGGAAGAGTATGCCCCTTTCGAATGGTGCAAGTTTATTTTATCACCATATTGCGACTGTTCAACTGCAACGTCAAGACAGTTATTTTGTACGATTGCGAAACATGGAGTCACCCAATTAATCACAAGGCACCGACAAGTTTTCATCAACAGCTGCCTACGTCGTTTCCTAAAAATCGGAATTGGATTGGCTACACCCTGTGACGCGAAAACAAGAATCTAAACAAACATGGCTTTGACCGAGGCGGCAAAAGCTGGGACATCCCGTTCAGAGCTGAGAGAGGTCGCGTAAAACAGGGTCCGCTGAAGAGCAACTGTTTCCGCCCTATGTTCCATGAGGGACTAAAGGAGCGTTATGTAAGTATGATAGAATGAGGAGCCCAGCGGGAAAAAATGGGAGCGCTGTGCAGGGGACACGGCTCGCCTGAACCCAGTCTAACCCAAAAGTTCTGGCACTTATGATTTTATTGCGGCAACACTTAAATTAAACTTTCAGAAACTCAAAAAAACTAACAAAAAAAACATGTGTCGAGCTATTTTCGATTGCGAGCGTTTATTCGAAAAAGAAAAGAAGCCCGTTAATTCTCTTGTTTATTTCTTTGTTTTATGAAGAACGCAATTCTTTGTTATATATTTGAAATTGGTTTAGTATGTATTTACACTTCATAAGTTAATGCAAACTTAAAATTTTTGTTCATATTTTGTAAAAAATAATTGCTAAGGGGTCGTCCATTAATTACATGAGGCGTTTTGGGCCAGGGGTCGAGCCGAATCTCACTCAATCTCACGTAATTCAAGTGGAATAATATTCATGGCCTCAACGAAAACTTCAAGGAGCTCCAGACTCACGCCGTGAACACACGCGAAAAAGCGCGAACACGTATGCGGATGGTTTTCTCGCCTAGCTCGAGCCTTGCTTTCCTTTTCAAGGGGATATGGCGTGAATTTGTGCCGTGAATTCACGGCTTGAGAGTGAATAGAAGTATAGATCTTGAGGCACGAACTGACGATAAATGCCCAAACACATAAAGATTTTTGTCAGTTTTCGTGGACTGCAGGCCCATACAGTTGGCGGCCGGTGTACGTGTGGTAATATTTGGCCTCAAGGCGAAAACCTTCAGGTGGCCGGCGGCCTATGTGTAAATGGAAGCCTTAAGATATGACTAAATCCTACACAAACTCCAGAAAGTAGCATAGCAGTAGATTGCTAAGCCGCCAACGGCCAGCTAAACGCGTGACTCCGCGAATACTGCAGTGTACGAACCAAGTAGCACTGAATCACGAAAAGGCCTTTAGAATTTAGAAATACAGAAAGGCATAGGCCAAATTTTAGCGTAATGAAATTCTTGTTGAGTGAGTGATAACGTTCTGGTAGTTGTGTGTCCATTACAAGCGGAAAAGAGAGTGGAACAGAGGATAGGTAAGAAGGAGTTAGTCAGGAGTAGTAAGACCTATGAGGTGCGCCAGCGAGGGAGACCCAATCTTCGCTGGAAGGATGGTGTAAACCAGGACGCTCAGAGCTTAGGGATGTCAAACTGGTTGACATCGCCGCAGAATCGGGGCCGGTGCAGAGAACAGTTGCGAGACACCAGGACCGGATCCCGGCTGTAGAGCTGTTAAAGAAAGAAGAAAAAGACGAAGAAGTCTAAATTATCAGTTATCTCAAATAAAATCTTGCACACGACCAGCCCGATTTCCTGTGGTTATGTAAATACTAGAGATTTTTTAAAATTTGAAAAACCTCACTAGTGATTAGATGGGGGAGGGAGTCGAGCCAAATCTCACGACATCTCACCAGGGGGGGGGGGGGGGTGCGCTGTCGATAAATTGCAAAAATCACCTAACGTTTTTTTTTTGCGAAAAAACGCTCGCAATCTAAAATAGCTCGACACATGTTTTTCTTGTTAGTTTTTTTGAGTTTCTGAAAGTTTAATTTAAGTGTTGCCGCAATAAAATCAGAAGTGCCAGAACTTTTGGGTGACACTGAGTTCAGGCGAGCCGTGGGGAGCTTATTTTGAGTGCTGTTAAATATACTCTCGAGAAAGCGTTACTAGGGTTTTCATCAATTTTATAGATAAAAAGAAAATGGACAATTATAATATTTACGTGACCATAAAGGGTGATATTAGCATACTTAATAGCCCGGATCTCGTTCTATACAGAGGACAAGCAGTTTTGGAAGCCGTTAGTATTTAGTTGGGAGGCTACTTTGGAAAGCAAATGCAAATTAGCAAGAGCATAAAAACATATGTTCCTCTGCAATGACACGCAATGTTAAAAAAAATTGATGGTCTTGGATGTGAAGTATCACGTCCGTATTTTAACGTGACAACGTCTATTAATTTGAACGTTACAACGTCTGTTATTACGTTTTGTATTATTTTCTCAATTAATAAATTATATATTTCGAAGCAAATTTTTTTTTTGTGTGCGGGACATTTTCACACGCGCGTCCTATCTTAAACCGATTTAATAGACCTTGTCACGTCAATAAGGTGAATGAATGTATTTTTCCCGTGTAGAGGATAAATTAACGAAAATTTTGAGCCATTAACCACCCCCCTAACATGTATGGGGGCGGAGATATGATTTTTTTTTGTGTGCGGGACATTGTCCGGGACATTTTCACACGCGCGTCCTATCTTAAACCTATCTTAAACCGATTTAATAGACGTTGTCACGTCAAAAGTATATAGAACTGGTATGGGAACGGGAGCACTGGAAGATTTTTAAGAAGTGTTCAAGTATGGCTATTGGAGCACTTCATTTCTCGCTGGGAAAGAACAAACACATTTACGCCAGCCTCAAAATAACAGAGTTGGTGTTAGAACTACGGAAACATAAATCCCACTCAATTGCTCGGAAGAAGTGAATAGGTACCATCCATTCGTTTTGCAAAAGAGCCAGGCAATCTATTCAGGACCCGGAATGGCGAAAGCATCAACCACTTGCAGCACTATCAATGTGAAACTGCCGGCAATATGTAAATCAATCCGCACAAAAAATTTTTCGGAAACTCATGTGCTTTAAGATTAAATTAACGTTCGAATCTTGCAACTAAATTACAAGATCTTATCACAGTCCCTACAGCATTTACAGCAGGATAACAAGATTCTTAGTTTCTTAACTGTTAAAATTTGTATTAACCGCAAAGACCTTATAATCAAAATAAATTAAAAAAACATCCCCCCACCCTCATAATCCTTTCCAATGGAAACTTCTCAACGAAACAGCAAATGATTTGGGTATAAAATAACAAAAAAAAAACTCTATTAACTTAGAATCCCCTTTTTTGTGTTCCTTTATGAAATTCACGAGGATAAATTTTCCTGCTCCTTTGTAATGAAGGAATTCATTTCCCTTTTCATATTTTCCTCAACTTTTCCTTTTCAAAAAAAAAAAAAAAAAATAAGAAAAAAAAAACTTTTTTCCTTTCGTTTCTCGTATAAAGAAAAATTTGAAATATGAGGGAAAAGACAGTCCCCAGCATGAATCTTTTGTCCTTAGTCCTGTGAATTTGTCATATTTGGATTTATTTCATGTAATTCATTCCCCTGCGGAGATAAATTATGATAAATCCCGAATTTATCCTGATATCCTCTCTCTTGGCTGTGCAAGAAAAGTATCCCATAGTATCCAAGCTAGAAAATCGCTCGTGTGACAAGAAGTGTCTATGAATACTAAACGAAGGGCCGAGGGGATGCGAGGGGCAGCATCCGTCCAGTTAGGCACTCCTAGTCGTAAAAGTATGATGAAAACTATTTGATAAATGGCCAAGGAAGCAGCGGTGCCCTCAAAAGGGAGCAAATTTAGTTAAACAATATGCGGCCCTGACAGATATGCTGACAATATAAAATGCTTGACGTCCTTTTTCGACTAAACTTTTTGGTCACTTCATCAAAACTTTTTTTCTGCCGTTCGAGAGAGCCGAAGTTTGTGCACAAAAAATGGACCTCCAGAGTCGAAGGGACGATGGATAAAAATTTTTTTGTCTGCCCGCTCTCTCGGTGTTGGGGAAGTGTTGGACTGAAACGAAGATAAATGGAAATTTTAGGATGGAAAATAAAATTTCACACTGGATTTTGAGGGATGAATAGCATAACCAGAAAATCCCTACTTCCGTGACGAGATGCTCTTCATTTCCGGAAAAAGAAAAAGGGAAAATCCGTCGACTTCCGACATTTTCTCAGGCTACTCAAATTCGCATCATTACGAAACTCGAGAAGGACCTTCGCCCCACCTTACGTGCGTCTTACAGGAGCTGCCTTTTGTTCCCCTGGATCTGGCGATCAATTAACGATAAGAAAAACCGAGTCCAGTCCTAGTCGTTAAGACATCATCAATTTCACATTTTAACTGCATGAAAGGAAGTGCTTACATATATATTATATTCCAAGGATGGAAGCCCTGCGGTCGTCCATTCATAAGAAGCTCAGCCAAGATGCATACGAAATCAGTGTCGATGGTGGTTTTTGTGTATGGAGCTCTCGGACGTGTACATGACCCATTTTCTGGGATCTTTTGAGCTTGACTGAATGAAAAATTACTATGCCGCAAGCTCGATGAATTTTTAAATGCATTCCGGGCTTGATGAGTGCTGTTTTATCTAAGGGGTCGTCCATTAATTACGTATGGCGTTTAGGGAGAGGAGGTCGAGCCGAATCTCACCCAATATTACGTGGAGGAGAGAGGGGTCGCGGCACGTAATTTTGTTTCCTCAAGAAACAGTGTAAAATTGCTAGAAAACGGGGTTAAATTAAGTAAAACATGTTTCTTCACTAACGACCCGCATTCACTTACAGGCCGCCGCCAGGACAGGTCCGGAGGCACGGCCCGATGAAGGCAATACCAATACTCAGTCTGACTGGGGGATGAGGAGGACTTCAGGTATCCGCCTGACAGGCCGTGGTGTGCAGGTAACGTCATGATTCCCTACAGACACACAGTAGAGGTGGATAACTATCGATAGTTCACGCCATCGATAGTCACCGATAGTTTTCACCAAAACATGAATAGACTATCGATAGTTTTGACCTACTCAAAAACAATGACGTTTCTCATTACATGCTGATGTTTTCGACAACTAAATTATGAAGATTGGGGGTGGGAGTATTCTGCGAAGACTACTGCCTTACACACGAAAATATCTTATAGGGTTACTAAAATACAGGGTGTTGTTCCTTGTAGGCTTACCTAATTATCACTTCATTGAAGTCTTCCTGCATCTGTAGGAACCTCCTGTTTAGATGCTCTCTCCTCTTCTTTCTGCATAGCTTGTCTGCAGTTCTTTTTTTTAGCTTGAAGACTTCCCTACGTGCTCTTGTAGGCCTTGCGATGAACTCTCGGTGGCTGTGGTTTCTTTTTTGCGTCTTGCGGATCTACAGTCCTGATCGAACCAGTCAATTCTGTCTGGGGGCCCAGCCTTGTGTCTCTTCTGCTGTCTGCTTTATGTTGCTTTTCAGTTTTTAACAATTGATTTCGGACTCCTTTTCCTAGGTTTTGTACGGCAGCATTCTGATGAATCTCTTCTTTCTTCTAGCTTGTTTATATCGTATCTTCCTCTGTGTATTTCGATCGTTATCTGAGTTCTAAATTACACTTTGACTAGATCGTGGTCCGAGCCACAGCACACTCCTCTCATTGTTCTTACATCCAGTATACTGGTGACCCCTCTTCTCTTAATTAGGACGTGGTTAATTTGGACATTTGTTACCCCGTCTGGAGACTGCCACGTCATGTTATGAATATTTTTGTGCGGTAACATTGACGAATTTGTTACCATTGAGTTCGAACTTACTACCATTGAGTGAGATCGATCGATGAACCACTGGAGAGTATCGTGTGGGTTCAGAGATCCATTATGGCACTGTGAGTCCACTTAGTTTCCTGTAGAACGGTGATTGATATTTCATTTTTTTGAATAGTAATAAAAGCGAACGCAGAGCGCCGTCCTGTTGAGAGTTCTGACGTTCCAAGTTCCAAAATCGAATGCCATATTTTGTTGCCTGGGTTGAGTCTGTCCGGTCCGGGGCCTGCCTTGAGGATTCGTGAAAGGTGGGTTTTTACGGTGAAAGGTTGTCAGCCTGCCACCGAAAATTTCAACTTGGAAACCGTTTGTTTCGTTTTGAGGCGCGAAACACTCGCCTTTCACCCTCCTCCTCCTCCTGTTACTCTTGTATAAACTTTGTGGAGGTGGAGTTAGGATTCGGTGGCCTGTCAGAAGATCTTAGGTCGCGTAGACCTTAGATCGCAGATGCTGTTTCTCAGGGCTCTTCTCTTTGATGTCGTTATCGTTATCGCGCGTTGCCAGCTAGCGAGGCCGTTGCTACCATTTGAATACCAGTTTTGCTACAATTACTCATTAAATAATATGGTGCAGTAAATTACTTTTTATTACTTTTTATTATTGCACTGTCGCGAAGTGCATTTTTCCGTAATTAATGTATTTAATTTAGACCATACCACTCTGGGAAAATATGTGTTTTTATAGGAAAAAATCCCCCGGAAATATGACAGTATTTTTTTAAATTTTTAAAAAAACCGATTAGTAAATTGAATTTCAAATATTTAATTGTTAATAACAAATACTAATTTGAAATGTTTTTTACAATTATTAATATATAAATAAAGATCTCTCCACTACCTTTAAAATGATACCTCATTTAACTCGATACCATGAGTAGAACTGGAATTATAGCGATTTGAAAAGGACATAATTGGCGAGTGACGTAAACTTTATTGCCCCTCCTTATTTTTGAAAATATTAACCAAAACATAAAAAGGCAAAATACGGGTCTACTCTTTATGAATAGGAACTACGTAAAAATTTTCAAAATTAAAATGTTGTTTAATAAAAGTATTCAAATTGTAAAAGAATGCCTCATTTGCGACTTTACTATCGATAGTAAAAGGAAACCATCGATAGTGGAAAACCATCGATAGTACCGATAGTACTAACGATAATTATGCATCTCTAACACACAGGCGAAGACGAAAATTTAGCATAGCAGTTTGGTTAATACAAAGTGCATGGCCTCAATTAAAAGCACAAACAGATTGGTGACTGGAAAAACCTTTAAAATACACGAAGCACCATATTTGCTAACATAATGGAAAGGCGGCGCGGAAAAATAAAATGTATGGGAAATTATCTCGCAGGCGGCCGCCGTCACCGCCTTCGCATTAATATGTTTGTGCCTTAGGTGGCTCCAGATTCACGCCGTGAACACCCGCGAACAAGCGCGAATGCGAGTTTTAATGGTTTTCGCGCCTTGCTTTCACAGGTCCGACTGGATACGGCGGGAACTCGTGCGGTAAATTCGCGGCTTGAGACTGATTAGAAGTTCTGCGGTGGTAGCACGTAAATTGTTTCAGTTGACCTTTTCATACGAGTGTTTCAATTTTTTTTGTATGAAGTGGTCGATTGAAGCTACTTACGCGCTACCACCGTTGATCTTCAGGCACAATCTGATGACAACAGTCCACTCATTTAAAAATTTTTTCAGTTTTCTTGAACTGCAGGCCCCATCCAGCTGGCGGGCGTGGAGGTGTGGTCAGGGGCGGCGCCTTCATAAGTGCAAATGGTGTACTTGCACCGGGCGCAATTGGAAGCGGGCGTAATTTCAGAAATTAAGGTGTTTAAAAAAATTTAAAGCTTTCAGAAAAAATTGAATATTCCGATGACTTCATTTTCATCTATCAAAGGAATCCATTTTTATTACACCTAAAACTCAAGCGACGGCTCTGATCGACGGTCACAATAATATTCAAAAAACTTATCAGGACGGATGATAATTTTGTAGGATTAGGTTAAGCAATTCCGTCCCGCATACTTTTGTAACGGCTGGCCTATCTTCTAATTCAAAATTCACCTTGTATTAGCCACTATAGAATTTGATTAGGAATTTCGAATAGATTGGAAAAGGGATAGGCGAGAGAAAAAAAGGAGGAACGAAAATTTTTTAGTCAGTTCGGTCGGCTTTTTTCAAATAGTCAAGTCTTGGTCCTTCTTTGCAAATAGTCAGTTGGGTTTTTTTTTGGAAATAACAAGGAAATAAGGAAGTTCCAGTTTTTCTCCCAAGGGACACCACAAGGGACAACCCCTGGCATGAATTTTGGAAAGGAAAAAGCTACGACCAAAAGGCAGTAAGCTACCAGAGTCAAACTGGACAAGCAGTACCAAGGGTCTTGAGCAAGCATCCTAAAAACTTGCTGGGGAAAAGTTACCGGTGGCAGAAAACCGAGGAGTTTTTGGAGAAAACGGTTAAGATCTGGACCAGGCGAGATAGGTTGGAGGAGCCGGCTCGAGCTCCCCAACAGATGGTTCCGGCTTGGGAGGAGAAAGAAGACTATGACGACACGAGGACGCCATCTTTGGTGAGTCAGAAACAGCGGGCGTTGTTGCTTTGTTTGTTGTGGTAGAGGAGGAGTGTAACCGGCCTAAGGGATAAAGACTGATGACGGTCAAGACGTGGGTAGGCAAGACATCCCAGAATACGTATCAGAGGAAGGAAGGAATATTGTACACCACCACTTGAAGCGCATTGGCGTGGTCTGACTAACGAGTGGATAGTAGATTTTTAGTAGTTATTTAGATTTAGTGAGTGATTCCTTAGTGTACAGTCTTGTCTTATTCCTATTTGTTTTCAGGATTTGTTACAGGCATTGTTTGTCAATTTATTTACTCCTTTTTTTTTATTTGATGTGACGTTATTTTTTGAGTTGATGTCATGAATTTGATGGCTATTTCTGTCATCGCTATTTAATCATGGTTTATATTGTATGTTAGTAGAGAATTTTCATTGGTCCGCGACTAACGGGTATTGGATGGTGACGGGTAACTAGTTGTCATAGCTCTACGGGGAAAGTGCGCTAGTAACGAGGCGGTTTCACGCTGTTTTGTTTAGTTTTTTTGTCGATGAGTGCAACTAGAGGTCTTGAAAGAAGGACAAAAATAGTGTCACCTAATATCTCGGTTTCAGTTCCGATTTACTTCTTGTTGCGAGTATTCGTATGTTATTGTATTAAAGACTGGATACATCGAATAAATGTTTTTTGTGGATATACGTAATTCTTGTTTCAGTTTGTGACGGAACAGATTTTGTTTAGGATCAGGTAATAAACGACAGGATGGCCAAGCGGCGGACGACCTGACTCTGAGGATTTTCTGTTCAAGGGGCTCTGATTTCCTCATGAGTACTCCGTAACTGACTGGATGGGGACGCCGAGTTTAGGACTTCCCACGCCCCGACCCTCCCGACGAGCTGCCTTTCTCAGGAGGAACGAGGTACCGCTTTGAAAAGTCTCGGTTGGCAAAATGTATAATATTCACTATTCAAAAACTAAAGAGATTCTGGGGCGCTATATGGTACACTGCACCGGGCGTAAAAAACCCAAGCGCTGGCCCTGGGTGTGGTGAAAACTTTCAGGCCACGGCCTGTTGTCGACCTGTGTGTGTGAAAGGTTGCCTTAAAATATGGCTAAATCCTACACAAAAAATTTTATGCGAGCACCTCTCGATTGTGTAGCCGCCACCGGCCAGCCAAACGCACGACTCGATGATGCCGACCCGCGAAAAGCCCATTCGAATATTATAACTACACGAAGGGCTCTCGTCGAATTTTAGCGTAATGAAATTCTTGTTGATTATGAGTGCTCACGATTTGGTGTCCACTATAAGCGTAAAAAGCGAGTGGAATAGAGGAGAGGCAAGTAGGAGTTCGAATTATTACTTATCTATAATTAAAGGTAGCAGTTACGACCCTAAATACGTATTTTTATTTAAATAATAGAGATTTTTTAAAATCTGTAAATTAAATGAAGGTATGTAGTTTTCACTGAATTTTGTGTCTATTTTATTAAACGAAATGATTAGGTTATGGTAGCCAGAGGGCTGTGCATTTGTAAGCTTTAATATTGTGTACAAATGTGTCATGTGGGAATTGGTTATTTACGTAGAAATATGGGCGACATTGTGATCACTTAAATCATATTATGTGCTCCGGATGAAATTTCTTGGAAAATCTGGAAATTCCATTTTAGATACAGTAAAATGATATTTTGGAGATGAACAATGGAGTATTAATTCAATTTGAGCAGAGACAAGCACAGTTTAAGTGTTTCTCCATTTCTGTTTGCTTTTTAAACCAATCAGCTTCCATTCCCATCATGAGCTACATCTGCCCTCCTATGCTGCTTGGGAGATGGCTTACGCTTGGTGCCCAAAATTACTTCAGGCAAGGTTACGTACATGATTTTGTAATCATTGCTACCGGTGAAAGAGGTAGCATTACGTCAAGGTAGACGGACAAGCAGTTGACCTAGTATTCGGCTGGGCTGACCAATCTGGTCAGCTAGTATAGTACTCAGTGTCAATCCTGAGAAGACACTTTTATAACATTTACCAGGAAGCGAATAATATCATTCATTGACTCCTAGCTCTTTTGGGCAAAGCTATAATGTTGAGTTTACACGAATGACACCCTGGTCATTTTTTATGTCATTATTTGCCATTATCGTTTACAATGTCATTATAATGACAACTTAATCGCATCGTATCGCATCTTGTCAGCTGTTAGATTCTTCTGGTTCACTGAGATAGAGGAAAGGTCGGTATAAGTTCTGGTAAAGATAGAACAGTACTTTGTTTCCAATACATTGAATTCGACACAATTCTTACGGCCCCAATCAAGAATGACTTTAAATGTCCCTGTTAATAGAGTTAGACATGAGTTCACGGTCTAAAAGACAAGGTCGGGCACGTGGTTGCCTAATGTTGTCGAAGTCGTAGCAGTAACGCAGAATACCGTCATCGGTCACACTGTGAAGTGGGCTGGAGGGAATTGAGAGCAGGTCGTTTATGAATATTAGAAAGGGAGCAGTGTTGTGGAATGGTAATTTATTTTCGACAATGAAAAAGTGCCGGATAAGTGCAACTCATTGAAACATAAAATTCACAAATTTATGCTCTTTATTGACTTAATATGCAATTTATACTTAGCCGTATTTAGTGTTTGCCCTACAGGGACCTTCAATTCGTGCAACTTCATTGAACTTACCGATTCATTCAACCCTATCGTTCAGAAGTATCGTGACGCTATTCTTTATGGTAGTTTAATGTAAACGTTCTGAAAGCTGGTTCAGCAGCGGATGAATTGTCATATCTCCTGGTGACATTAGATCTAAAGGTTCTCAATAAGCAACCAACCTATTAAGATACTTCATCTCCCTCCCAGTTGTATTACATGTTGACTACAAACATACTTAAGGTACTATTTCATAACCAGATGTTGCCTCTACGCCACTTTGATCATGACTTTCTCTTTATGGCGTATAGGATGAGATTGGTGGCTATACCTAAAGTTATTCCATTCATTTATCGTGCCTTTGAGAATATTGAGAAAGATCTCTTGAAGACTGAGTGTAGTGTTATGACTAGGGATAATGTATATCGAGATGGGACTCTGTATGGAAAGGTGCAACATTTAACAAATACTTTATTAAAGTTGTGTACGTCGGCGAAGGTGTCTTTGGATTACTGATAACCTCCATCGTGCAATGGCTGAGAGAGATTACCTCACTTATCAGTACCGGAGAAGCAAGGAATTATAAAGATATAAAGCTGTGCGTAATAGGGTAACAGCTATGATTCGCTCGGCAAAAATAGGAGAGTACAATGGCCTCGATTCCCAGATCCTGCGGATCGGAAGTGAGTGCGGATTTGACACTTTACGATTCTCAAATCCGCAGTCGCGGATTCAATTAAATTAAAAATTCGGAGTGAAGATTCACGCGATAATGAAATATGCGATGTCGGATTATCTTAGGCGCATTTGTCGTTAAAATCCGCAGAAAATTTGTTGCGGATCACACTTTTACAGCGCGGAAAATGTCAAGAGATTCGCGGTTGCGGATTTGAGAATCGCAAAGTGTCAAATCCGCACTAACTTCCGTACCGCCGGATCTGGGAATCGAGGCCAATATTCTGACATTTTGTGTCACAATTCAAATGATCTGGCAGATGTGGGGTTTAGTTTTAGGTACACTGAGGCTTCTTACAGCTATACACTCAATCAAGTCGAATGCCACAACACTAAACTCTTTAACACCCGTATTCCTGAAATTGTTAGTGCCTCTCATTGTGTGTTCTCTAGTTCATATTTTCAACCTTTGCTTTACTACCTCCCAATTCTTACTGTGGTGGAAGAAGGCATTATTAGTTCCTGTACCCAAAAAATCATCCCCATCGGAGCCTGGTGATTTTCGTCCTATGTCTACTGTGTTTCTTTGCGAAAGTTTTTGAAAAAGTTATGCCCAACGAAATAATGGAGTATGTCAAACAAAGCAATCTATTATCCAAATGACAGTCTGGTTTTCGACCGAATCATAGCTGCGAGACAGCCTTATTAAAAGTTACTTCGGACATCCACGAGGCGCTCGATAAGGCCCACTTAGCTGTATTAGTTCTACTTGACTTTAGCAAAGCCATTGACTCGGTAAATGACCAAAAGCTGCTTAGTAAGTTTAAAAGGGATTTTAACTTCTCATCTTCGGCTGTGAAGCCTTTCTGGCTGGCAGGTCCCAAGTTGTTAAAGTGGGAAAAGACTATTCGTCCGCTGCGTCTCTTTATTTGGGTGTGCCTCAAGGCTCAATTCTTGGCCCACTTTTATTCAGCCTGTACATAATCGACCTAACAAAAGTAGTACGAAATTGTGCTATCCACTTATATGCCAATCATGTCTAATTGCATCTCGTCCGATTAAGCTAATTGAGGACTGTATTGTGCGAATAAACGAAGACCTGCAGTGTGTTCATGAATGGTCTCAGACCAATGGCGAAATTAATCTGCTTAGCTATTTATAGAGACATCATAGACACAAGAGACTTACCACCTGTCGTATTAAATAATGCTGTTATTGACTATGTGCATTCTGTGAAAAGTTCGAGTGTTCAACTGAACTGCAACTTTAGTTGCTGCAGTCATGTTCATCTATCCCGCTAACACTTAACGCAACAACAACAACTAAAGTTCGCAATCCTTACCCTAACTTTTCTCGGAGCCACATCATTGTCGGAGGTCGTTCCTATGCTGACGTTAATGAGGTTCCTAATGACACACAGAAATCAGTTGATTCTTCTGTAAGCCGCACCAACAACATCCCCTTGACGAAACCTCCTTTCTTAAACCCGTTACAACCCCCGGTTGTAAAAAATACCTTGATTTCAGCCGACTCATCCGATAGTCGATATTTGTTATCTCGGTTTAGAGAAAGGAAGGTCTTTGACAATGTAAGGCTGTTTCTCGCGTACATGCATAACAAACCTGACTCTACCTGTATATATGGTAAAACCAGGACCAGCCTCAGTGTCTCGATCCAACAGGAAGGTCTTCCAACGGATCATAGTGCCCTGCTCGAATTGTACACTAGGTACCTTGAGCATTATCAAATCAATCCCCATCAAGTTACCAAGGATCTCTCCGCTTATGCTGCTCATGTAAGATCAATACATGTGTCCCAGCTGCAAAAAAGCCGCGATGAGATGAAAAGATATTACCGCCCTTAACTAGTTACTTCCCCAACTGCCGATCCCACCCAGTCTCTTCTTCCCAAACCTAACCCACCCGAGGTTGTAAGAATCTTTTACCACAATTGTAGTGGTATGAGAACCAAACTTAATAATCTCTACATTGACTCTAAATCATGTCGCTGTAATGTACTTGTACTGACCGAAACATGGTTAAATAGTACATTTCTTAATGAAGAGATCTTGGACAGCAGCTGGACAATCCACAGGTGCGATAGAGACTACAGTTCCACTGGTCTCACCAGAGGGGGTGGAGTCCTTATAGCTGTAAAAGACTTTTTAAATAGTGATTTAATCACGACCAATTGTTCAAAATCCTTTGAACACGTCTTCATAAAAATCAAATCCGACCAGAAGGATATATTCATCGGTTCGTTCTATATCCCCCCCAATTCCGACGAATCCAACTATGACGATCTATTGCATATAGTGGAGGAAGTTAACGATACACTCTGCGGTAATGATGTCATATTTATCCTGGGTGATTTCAATCGTCCAAATATTTCTTTCATCCCCGACGAGGAAGATAATAAATTACTTCCTATAAATGCAACTAATACCGTCGATATAAAATTTATCGACACACTTTACGGCAATGATCTACACCAAATTATCGGGCAACCAAATTCTTGTGGTAAATGGCTAGACCTGATCTTCACCAATTCATTCGAGGAGGTGAATACTCTACTCGTTTCCGATGAGGAAAACCTATTTACGAACTCCATCGACCACTTCGCGTGGATTCTCGAATTTAATTCATCAATCCCCAAGCATCGTACACCACATAACAATGCACTTGTTTACAATTTTAAGAACGCGGACCTGGACAGTATTCGAATTATCCCTAGTCGACTGGGAACATAGGCTAACTAGCAATGATCTTGACGTGATAGTTTCATGCTTTTATTCTATCATTTTCAACATCATCGACAAATATGTACCCAAAATTAAAAAACGGGATAGAGTGTCGGAACCATGGCTAGATAGAGAACCTAGATCCCTACGTAATCAAAGAAATAAATTATATAACATGATCAAAAATAACACATATGTAAACGAGCGATTGAATTCCGAATACATTAGACTAGCCTCAGAATTTGCTGTTAGGTCTCGCGAGGCCTACTCTGCATATATTAATTCTGTTGGTGATAGTATCATAAGTGATCCTAGAAAATTCTTTGATTACGTTAACATTAAACGGAAGACTTCAGGCTACCCAACAACAATGACGAATGGTAGAGCCCACACCTCGTGCCCCCAAGTAATTTGTAGCATGTTTGCTGATAGGTTTGCTGAAATTTATAGCCCCTTGTCCAGCGCAGCACACGATGTAACTGACTCGAACCCTGACACCTCCCTTATAACTGGTATATCCCTTTCTGTTGATGAGATTATGGCGGGTCTGTATAATCTTGATATCAAAAAAGGTAATGGTCCCGACAATCTCCCTCCTATTTTCCTGCAGCGCCGCTCGCAACATATCGCGTTTCCTCTTTATCTCATCTTCAACAAATCTTTATCGTTAGGAAAGTTTCCCAAGCTGTGGAAGAAATCCTACCTAACGCCAATCTATAAATCCGGTGACAAGCACTCGGTAGACAACTATAGAGGCATTGCCATTTTATCATCAATTCCTAAGCTTTTTGAAAAACTTGTTCATGACAGGATTGCTCCTCTTATCGATCCATGCCTAAACGAACAACAACATGGTTTTCGGAAAGGACGTTCAACAACTTCTAACCTATCTCCGAATTGCTATGCGGTATGGAGAGCGGCCATCAATTGGATGCTGTGTACACTGATTTCAGCAAGGCCTTCGATCGAGTGTACCACGCCATCCTAATCGCAAAATTATTAAAATTTGGAATATCAGGCTCTGCCTTGGAATGGTTAAAATCATATCTGAACGGAAGAACACAGGTTATCAGATTCCAAGGATTCCTATCTAATGAGGTCGAAGTAACCTCTGGCGTTCCTCAGGGTAGTCATCTCGGTCCCCTACTTTTCAATATTTTCATCTCCGATCTATCCGAAAAATTAGCAAATATTCCACATCTCTTTTACGCGGATGACCTCAAAATTTATAGTGTCATTAAGACCCAAACTGATGCTTCCTTCTTGCAGACAAAACTCAATGCCCTACACGACTGGTGCACCATGAACAAACTGCAACTAAACACCAGCAAATGTCATGCAATTACCTCCTCCCGCTTAAAAAACACACAGAACCATAACTATTATCTCAATGGCATAATGTTGGATCAGGTTGATCATATCGTAGATCTAGGCGTCGTCCTAGACAAAAAACTCAATTTCAACCTGCACTACGATAATATAACAGCCAGAGCCAACAAACTTCTTGGTTTCATTAAGAGGAGAGCCAAAGAATTTGGTAATGTATGGGCCACGAAAACATTCTTCTGTTCTTTAGTCCGCCCTATCCTGGAATATGCGTGTCCTATCTGGGATCCTATATTCCAAGTGAGCAGCAGGAGGATCGAATCCATTCAAAAGAGATTTCTTCTTTTTGCCCTGAGACATCTACACAACCCCCATGACTATCAAACCCTGCCGCACTACTTGGACAGGCTCAAAGTGCTTGATCTCATGCCGTTGTCTAGCAGGAGGAAACTGCTCATATCTTACGTTGCCTTTGACGTCTTAAGTGGAAAACTTAAAGTGCAGTTTCTGTCGGACAGAATCAAATTCAATGATGTAGTCCGACACACTAGACACACTAAACTTCTTAAGGAATATCCACACCGCACCGATTACGCAGGAACGAGCCCGTCAACAGATGCTGTATGGTTTTTAATAGCCATAGCTAATCTTTCTCCCTTTCCCTCAACAAGGCATCCTATAAAAAAATACTCAAATCCCTACTAACATAACCCCCTCTCTGACAATAGTAGGTTTTTAGTAGCTGTCAGTAGTCATAGCAATATATTATAAAAGACTGCACACCATGTTTTTAATCTAAGTATTTGTAAACCTATTTTAAGTGTGCCTTGTTTGGCGAATTAATAAATAAATAAATAAATAAATAAAATTTATAGTAGCTTAAGGCAGCTGTGGATTATCTCGGTTAGTGTACCTCCTGGGTTACGAATGAAGACAGCTAAGGCCGTCGTGCTGCCTCACTTTGTGTAGTAGTAGCCTTATCTTTCCCAAGTTGAATTCTGTATATAATATGCATGAAGTTCTAAATCTGTATGGGGCTAGGAGAAATTGTTTTATACTTTTTAGTTCGTTTTAAAAACGTGGTATATTATCCGCAATCATAGGAAGCGCGGCGTTCATTGGCCCTACACCTTTAGGAATCGTCCCAGGTGGTAGAAATCCACGACATGCCACTAAGCCCGCTTCTCGTAGTCTCAGGACTATGCAGGATGTCTACGGCCTGCGATATAGGTTCCGTTGCAACAGATCGAGAATTGCATTTTTATTGCTTCCGTAAAGGTTGTGCCATTCGAGAGGTATTGCCTTTAATTAGAGTTGGCCTGATCTGGATGACCAGTCCGCCTTTCATGTGCTGTGCCACTATCATGTGATAGCGAAGAAGAGGTTCCCGTTACTTGACCAAGTGAGAAATCGTTAGGCAGAGTACTAAATCTGTTCAAGCGTTCTGGCAGCGAGCAATAATAACAAGAGTGATTAGGTGGAGCTCAAGGACAAGTAAAAGAGTTAAACATATGAAAGAAGAAATACGCAATAACATTAAGGGAAACTTCCAAAAAAATATTAACAAACGCGCGATGCAGATACATTTCATGCAAAAAGCACAAAAGTATGAACGAAACAGAAATTTTCTTTGATTCCCCTCCCTATTGCAATGTTTACATTTAAATGGTGGCAACATTAGAACAGAGAACGTGTCGGTATAGAATTTGAGTATGTATACGTAAAAATGTTTCAAAAGGAAACGTAAAAATGTAAAATAGTAATAAAAACGCACGTGCAGTTAGTATTTCAAGTTTATTCAATTTTAATGTACTTCAGTATTTGCAAACTTACAATCTAATCATGCAACTTATGTTAATATGTATCTAAATTGCTTGCTGCAGTGCCCTTGGTGTCGCTGGTTCGTCGTTCCAGTCCTGCGTCTCGGTGGTGCGCTGGATGTTTCCTTTAATGCGTGCTTAAATGTATTTCAAATGCAGGCAGAATTCCGGCCTTCCAATGAATGGTATGCACAGGAATTCACTGCGATTGTTTTTGAACTCTATAACTTCCTAACGACAAAAAGCATGCAGAGTTTGCCACCTTCCGCCAGTAAGCGGTGTGTAGAAGTTCACTGCTAATTTCTACGACTCTGAGATACGTGAACACAAAATTAATAGCAGACAAATTCTGGCCTTCCATAAAATGGTATGCGCATGAATTTACTGCTATTATCTACTCTACGCAAGACAACAACTAAAACGAATAAATTGCAGGCAGAACCTTAGCCTTCCACAAAGGGGTGTGCTTATGCGTTCACTGCGCTTTATGAATATCACAACAACAACACAACAAAACGTGCATGTAAAATTTTCCACCTTCCACGTTGTGGTGTGCGTGAAAATTTCCTGCTTGCTATCAATTTTTTAATACTGCATGCAAAACTCTCACCTTCCTTATAGTGCGGAGAGTTCCCTGCTTATCTGAAATTGAGAGGCCGAATAAGGATGCGTCCGCGCTTTTATAGGCCAAAACTAACTGTATCCTTTAGGAAATTTTATTTCCTTGTCGCGAACTGCCTTATCGGCAACGTAAATTATTAACTTTCTCCGAATTTTTAGGACAATTGTATAGTAATTATTTGTAATGTATTTAAAAATAATTATTTTAATTTTTCTTTATATTTTTTCGACTGTTTTTTTCTTTTTTGTCGATTTTTATTGCAGGGATATTTTTATTCCCTAAAATGGCCACGAACAATTTCCCTTCTCCATTTTGTAAACAACTATTCTTATCTCGCTTTAATTTCATAGATTTATTTTCTCTTTCTTTCTCCTTAACCTTATGGAAAAATATTATTATTAAAATATCTTTTTCCACGTATCTTTTTCGATGTTTTTAATGTCACCATTAGAATCCGCGCGAAATTCTACATAAGTTTCATATGTCATTTTCATATGAAACATAAAGTTTGACGTTTCGTTGCCGGGCGAAGTTCTATGTACGTCGCAAGTGATGTTTTAGTGTTTTTTACCTGTTTTTCCCTAATTTCCAGGTAAGTAAAGTAATGTGGTCGGTTAATATTTTACTTGTGATAAGTTGTGTGTTGTAGGTGTGGGAAATTGTGTTTTTCTAGTGTGAAAATAGGTGGGTAAAAATGATAGGTTATATCCGTCATTTTCAACCTTAAATTGTTATTTTTCACCTGTAATGTGTGAAATGGACACATATTGTACAGGTGAAATGATATGTAGCACATATTGCGCAAGTGTTTTAACTTGGATGTGCTTTTTATGTGTTAATTGTTTGAATTCGGTTTGTTTACGTTCTGCGTGTAGTTGCTGTCACAAACAACCTTCAATTATCTTTAATTTTATTAATTGTATTTGTCTTGTTTCAGATAAGTTTCGCAGGTAATCTTCTTGTTTGTTTTTAATATTTTATTAATAATTCGATTCATTTTTTAGGTTTTTAGGTAATGGGCAAATATCAACTTGCTATTGTTTGTAAGGCAAACAAACATAGATAACTTGGTAAGTAATATTTTTTGGTAAAATTATATTATTTTGTTTCAAATTTATTTTCATTTTATATTTCAGGGTTAGTATTTATTTTTTTCTTATGTTTCAGAGAATAATTTTTAATTCGTTAAGGGTTTGTTTTTTTGTTTGCAGGTTTTTTCTGTTTAATAATATTCTATCTCGCTCGTCTATCCGCGCACCCTCACTTCCAATGGGCTCAAACTATATCCCAGAACCGGTTGCGGCATCAACCACTCCTATTAGTATCGTTGGACCGTCGGGCACTGGGGATACTGAGTCTCCGGTAACCTCCGCGAATCTGATAACGGTACCCAAGCCGCGAACTATTTTCATTTCGCGTTTCTCCCCTGAAACTACGTGCGAGGCAATTAAAGAATACCTAATGGGGAAAACTATTAATCCTGCTACAGTCTCCTGCAGGAAGATCAGCAATGTTTCCAAACCGGTTGCGTCTTTCATCTTGACCGCACCGCCCAATACCGCTGAAAAGCTTTTAGACCCCACGTTCTGGCTTCCTGGTGCCTTTTCAAAATGTTTTCTCCCCCGCAAGCGCACTCCTGATACTCTACAAGTTTCAAAAAACTTAAGACGCTTTCCCTCTATTACCAAAACGTGAGGGGAATCAGATCTAAAACCCAAGATGTGTTTCTGTCGACTTCGGCCAGTGATTTCGATATAATCGCTTTTACAGAAACATGGCTATACAGTGGGATTCTTAATGCCGAACTTTTCGACTCTTCCTTCCAAGTTTTTCGGAGGGATAGATATATTGACTCGGAGGCTCGTGGAGGTGGTGTACTACTTGCATGTAGTAACCTTCTCAACTGTTGCTTAATAACGCTTCCTGATTTTTCCAACACTTTAGACATTGAGGTCCTCGCTCTCAAAGTCTCCCTTGTTCATAACAACTTATTCTTAATCTGCTGTTACATCCCACCAGATATGTTCAGCACTCTTGACGATAGAGGTCAAAATCTCTATGATATTCTAATCGCTTGCATAAATCATATCCAAGATATGATGGATTCCAAAGATGAACTCCTACTGATTTTAACTTACCCAATGTTAAATGGGTATCGTGCGATGATGACGAAAACTACCTTCCTGGAAACAACCTTAACTCTAAGGAATCCAGCTTTCTGAATTCCTTATTTTCCTGCGGCTTGTGCCAAATGAGCGGTGTGAATAATATTTTAGGAAGGCGGTTAGATCTTGTATTCTTTTCCGACTCAGACAACATGAATGTTGAGCCTAGCTCAATTGTCTTGTCACCTGTCGATAATTATCACCCTCCTCTTCTACTGAGCTATTGTTCTGTCTTTAACAATAAGCCAATCCCAGAGGAGTCAACCTTTACCTTTAACTTTAAAAAAGCCAACCTTGAGGAACTGTCATCCAAGCTCACTTCGGTCGATTTCAATTGGTTGCTCTCACCTAATGAGTTGGATGTCGATGTAGCCAGATTTTACTCCGTCCTGTATGAAACTTTCGCATCCTGTGTACCTATCGAGCCGTTAAAATCGTCCAGATCATCCCCACCGTGGTACAACTCCGAGTTGAGACGTACCAAAAACCTGAAGAATAAACTCTGGAAAACCTACCTGAAGAAGAAAGACACTGTGAGTTTCGATGCATTTGAAGAGCGATATTCCAAAACGTACTAAGTCAATTTTTGTTTAATTTTAATATTGTATTGCTTTCGAATCTATGACGTAGTAGTTATGCATTCACATAAACATTTATCACAAATCATACTCATTCCGATGTATAATGGGTCATACAAATGAATTTTCCATCAATTTCAATAGTTAGTATTCATATTGAATTTTTTAATGTTTTTTTTATATTAAAAATAAAGATTTGAAAAATACTATTCTTTCTTTTGCTGGGCTGAACTTTCTGAGGACCGAAAACATTTACCATAGTATCATAATTTTACTATGAAATTTTATTTCAAAATGTACTAAGTAATTGACTTAGTACATTATGAAAATGTACCACCATAAATAAAACCATTTTTTTCATATAAAATGTAGCAAATTTATTTATATTTTTATAAATAATAGTTTCTTTTATCGTTTTTTTGAGAAAGTAAATAATATTACAGCCCTTTAGGCGAGAGTGAAAGTGATATTCAGTTTTTTTTTTATTTCCCACTAATTACATCATAAGAACTTAGCACGTTTTGGAATATCGCTCTTAATTTCTCAATTGCTATGACCAATTTCATGCTCTCTCCGAAACCCTCTATAAAGAGTACCTCAGAAACATGGAAGGTAAAGTGTATGGTGATCCCAGAGCATTCTTTCAATTTATCAACACAAAGAAAAAAGTTGATAATTATCCTTACACCATGCAATACGAGAACTCCCTTAGTTCTAATTCAGCCGAAATTTGTGAAAATTTTGCATCGTTCTTCCTCAAATCTTTCTCGTCCCCTATATTCCAACCAGATGAAGACAATTTTCGACATATCAATGCAATCCAAACGGCTCAAAACTTTTCCCTGTCTATAACCAGGGATGATATCTCGAAACATATAAATGAACTTCCACAAGATTTTTCGTCCGGCCCTGATGGAGTCCCTCCAGCTGTTCTAAAATCCTGTGCAGGGGCCCTACTGTCTCCTCTTCTTTGTTTATTTCAAAAATCCCTAAATAAAGGGCGCTTCCCAACCTTATGGAAGAACTCTTTTATAATACCTGTCCATAAGAAAGGCTGTAAAAACGAAATATCTAATTATAGGCCAATTGCGAAATTGTCGTCTATACCAAAACTCTTCGAATCTATTATTTATTCTGCTATCGCCCCTATCTGCAAGAGGCTTATCTCAACAAACCAACATGGTTTTCTTGCAGCCCGTTCCACTACTACTAATTTACTGGAGTTCTCTTCACACACAATTAGAGGCTTTGTCACTGGCTGCCAAACTGATTGTGTCTATACAGATTTTAGTAAGGCTTTCGACAAGCTCTCCCACTCTATTATAGTTCTTAAACTAAAGAAATTAGGCTTTCCGCATGCCCTTGTGGATTGGTTCCAGTCGTACTTAGCCGATAGAACCTACCAGGTTCTATTCCGCGGAGTCAAATCGAAGAATAACGAAGCGTCCTCTGGAGTCCCGCAAGGCAGTCATCTTGGCCCTCTTCTTTTTATTTTATCGATTGACGATATTGTTACACTGCTAAGGCACTGTAAAATCCTTATTTACGCTGATGACATCAAACTGTATCGCCACATAAGGAGTATAGAGGATTGCAAACTTCTGCAAGCAGATCTAAACACCTTCTATTCTTGGTGTTCCAACAACAACCTTGTGCTTAATATTAGTAAATGCGAGATCATGACTTTTTGTAGGAAACGTGGTGTTATAACTTATGACTATACTTTCCTTGACAACAAGGTCTCCCGTACTGAATCTGTAATCGATCTGGGGGTTAGGTTAGAAAGTAAGTTGGATTTCTCCACCCACATCAATTATATCTCCTCCAAGGGCAATTCAGTCCTGGGATTTATAAAAAGATGGTCCAAAGAGTTCAACAACCCCCTCGTCACTAAACACCTGTACGTATCCTTGGTTAGGCCTTTGCTTGACTACGCTTCCCAGGTATGGTCTCCTTACTACTCCTCCCATGTTAGTAGAATCGAATCGGTTCAAAGGAAGTTCGTCCGGTTTGCACTCAGCCACCTCCCGTGGGATGACCCACTCGCTCTTCCGCCTTATGAGAACAGACTTAAATTGCTCAACTTAAGCTCCCTCCATAAGCGCCGTGAGGTCGCTGACGTTATATTCGTTCATCGACTGATGAATGACAAGGTGGACTCTGGTTTCTTAAGAAACCGCGCGTCATTTAGAGTGAATAACTACAACCTGAGAGGTGAACCTCTCTTGCACATTAATTCCTCTAACACCAATTATGGCATGTTCGAACCCGTTAATCGCATGCTTATAAATACTAACAACAATAGGAGTGTGTTTAGCTTGCTAACCAGTGAAGTTGTCCTTAAAAGGACACTTCTCAATGTGGCGTGACTCTCTGCGTGCCTCACTCCCTTATTAGTTTTGCATGCTTCTCTGTTTAATGTTTTTGAACTTTTATGTTTTTAATATTTTATGTTTGCATGTCTCAGCTGAGCCACGGCAGTGGTAAAATTTCCCAGCCATGCTGGGAAGTGCGCCTTCTGCGTTAGAAGAGAAACTCTATATATGTATATATATATATATATACATATATATATTTATATATATATATGTGTGTATGTGTATGTATATATAGATTTTCATGCTTAACTGAAAAGTGCGGCTTCTGTGCTAGAAGGGTTAACTCTTATATATATATATATATATATATATATATATATATATATATATATATATATATCTTTATTTCAGGTTAATTCATAAGTTTAATTTTAATTTTAAGTTCATTTTTAAGTTTATTTTTATTTAGAATTAAGTTTGTAGATAATCGATTAATAAACTAAATTCATATTTTATGTATTGTGTTTTTTTTTTGAACTGAAATCCTATCCCCTTTCAGGTTTAAGTGTTCGGGGCCGAACAAAAACTTCGTGTTGATACAGCACTCGCGTTACTTGATTACATTTGTATTGTCCCTTGTTGTCCATTCGTACTTCCCACTGACATATAGATTATTATATGTCAGTGGTACTTCCCCTTCATTTTTTATCTTTCTTTCACACACATTGCGTGTAGTGTGAAAGTAATGCTGCCTCCTTTTGTCATAGATATTACTTTTGTGATATTTTGACTTTTTCACTCGCATTGAAATTTTTATCAGCTGATCTCAAGGACAATGAAACATTTTTGAAACTTTGTTCTAGCTCATCACTCTTATTATTATTGCTCGCTGGTTCTGGTTTTCAAATTTGAGATTGAGCCACCACACTGCAGAGCAGCATGTCAGCACCGCTATAATCAGTGCTGCGGAGAGCACATGCGGCATGTATAGCTTCACTTCATATGGGCTTAGAAAGATGCACTTCCATTTCAGTTCCAGAATAACATTCAACTACACAGCTGATCGTGATAGGCTCACTTCGCTACCATTAATTGTAGGAAGACTGAAATTAGAGATTTTTGCTATGTTAGTGTTCCGGATTAGCGGGTAGACCATAACTGTTAGATCGCTAGTTAGCCTTTCCGGACCCAACTCCCTAATCTTTCTGAGTGTGGAGGATGACTTCCCGAATACTACGATTACCATGTCACCTGCAACTGTTTTTGTGCTGTCTATGACCCTTACTAAAAGCAATCCTTTTTCGGTTTTGTAGGCGCCATTTCATGCATTTTCCAAGTACTTATTGAACGACCTTCGTAACTACTTGAGTTCATTCTGTACCACATAAATTTCGACTTCATTGCCTACCTTGTTATTCATGTGACATATTTTCTGCGTGAATAACGACTCTGCGCTATATCACATCTGTCCATTAAGCTACTTTTCATGTAACTCATCAGAGTAATAAACAAAATTTAAATATTTGAAGAATTTTCAAAAAAAAAAAAAAAGAAACAGAAAATTCTGAAAAACATTTCACCATTTTCCCAGATGGCTGTGTGCATGTATGTATAATTAAAGTAACATGTACACTCCAACCCAATCAATTAACGAGCGCGAAAAAACGAATGCTAATATTAAAACGTGTTAAAATTACTACTTTGTAATAAAAATTCGTTATGGTACATACTACGTGACGTACCTATTATGCGGCCATTATTATTCCATTTCTCGAAAGCGCTGTACAGCAGCTCCCTTACCGCAAGCAGAGAAGGTTCTGCTTCAGGTACGAGTTGCACCTGATTCCTATCTTCATATAAACCCTATTATCGTCGTTTTTACGTAACTCCAGGCTACCCTCTTTCCCCGTCTACTAGCTGGCAATTGCCGTCCGGAAGGTGAACACATTCTGATTCCATAAAATTTCCCGGCTATGAGTTTTGCCACCATTTTTCCCCTTAAAGTTCTCTCTACCTGGGCTCTGTCTTCGTTCCCGACTGCTCAGGTACCCCCCGCAAGGATACTTTAGGGGAGCTCTGGGTCCTTGGGAGCTTAGCAAATTACAACATAAGTAGATACACACACCAGTCAGCAATGCGGAACTGTTCACAGCTCCGGGCACGGGCTGGGCCGAGGCCCGGCATCGGATCCCGTGAGAGGGAAAAAAAGAAGAAAAATAAGCGATGATAGCGCCATTTATTATAATATCGTTCCGAATGGTAAACACAAATGAATGGCGGAAAAATTACTCGCCGTGCTCCTAATGTCTCCGCAGGGAGACTACTCCTGGCTGCTAGCGCTTCTAATTCAACACTTCTACGCCCATAAATTCTGCATCATTCCAGGAGCGCTATTTCTGTAAACTGGGGATGAAACGCGTCCTAGGGATGGAACTGCTCAACGACTGCCAGGTACTCTTCAGGTAAGCGCGACGGGAAATAGTGAAACTTCTGTTAGTTTTATTGAACTTGTTCTGTGCTCTGCGTACCACTCACCTACATAGATACACCAACCTTAATGAGATACATTTTGCCGGGGATCTAATATTGGCAGAAGATGAATTACCTTTCTACTCTGGCTGCCGGATCCACAAATGTATTCTCTCCAGCAAACTGCTAAAAGTAAAAGCTTATTTCAAACATTTCGTCGGGGATGAAAAGGTCCTGGGGGAAGGAAATACTTTAATGTAAAATGTTTACCTTGCTACATTTTTTCTAGGGTATTGGATTATACCTTAATAGCATTCACATGGCATCGCTTAAAGTAGTGCTGTAACTTCCGGATTTTGTGTAGTAAGAGAAAGCGACACCTGCTTGCTGAGGTGTGGGAGTGGGCCTGATCATGGGTTAACTGCTGTTGAATAATGGATTTTCGATGAGAGTGACAACGAACAGAAGGGTCGATTAAACAGGACCATTTTACGTATTTACTTTCACCTTTATTTTAATTTATGGTATGAGAATTTTTTATTAATTTAAATGTTAGTTTTTTTTTTGAGCTCTTCGGCCTAGTAAACACCAGAATTCTCAGTATTGTAGCTTTAATAAAAAAACTGGAGACCTTTATAACGACGTCCTAATGGCATTTTGAAAAGTACCTTAACTTTCACCTGGAGCTTTTCTAGGAAGGTTGAAAGCTCATTTTTAGTTTTTCACACGATTATTCTGAAAACTATTAGTGAAGGACGACTAGGTGAGTAGATTAGAGTAGAGAACGATAGTACCGAGAAGACTCACGAACTATACAACCTAAAAGGTTTAGGATGTGTGTTGGTGTCTCAAATAAGGCAGTTGTGAAGTAAAGTTACCTATAGTTAGGGCTGCCAACACTTAACTTGCCGAAGCCGGACAAATACTTCAAAAACCCCGAATATTTGGGTGAAATTGAATTTTTTCCCCGAACGTCCTTGAAATTTATTTTTACATTATTTACTAGCTGCGCAAAATTCCTTGAGAGCTTAGGTGCGATCGGTATAAATTGACAAAGAGTTATTTTCGATATCATAGTCTCTACGTCAATAGGATAATCATATAACTAAATAAGCATGCAATGCCTCTGATTCCTCAAATTCCATATTCCGTTGCCTGAGCCGTTGCCGTTGAGTCCGTCCGAGGCCTGACTTGAGGATTCGTGACGGGTAGGTTTTTACGGTGGAAGGTTGTCAGCCTGCCGCCCAACCCCCAACCTGGAGGACCAGTCCGGTATTTGCTTCGTTTTGAGGCGCGAGGCACTCGCCTTTCACCCTCCTCAGTCTGTTACTCTTGTGTAGACAAGAGCATCCAGGGGACACACGATGTAAAATCTACATCTTCGTGGAGGTTGAGGTAGGATTCGGTAGCATATCGGAAAATCTTAGATCTTGAAGACCTTAGATCGCAGGTAGCGTTAACCAGGATTTATCTCTTTGATGTACCGGCACCATCAAAGGTCCCTGAGGCCGTTGCTACCAAACGAAAAAAACGAAACTCTCACTCTACAAAACAGTAATACGACCAGTACTGTGTTATGGTAGCGAGACTTGGACTATGACCCAGGACATAGAGGAACGAGTCAACAGGTTCGAGAGGAAAATTCTCAGATGCATAATAGGCCCAATCAGAGAGGATGGAATATGGCGAAGAAGATACAACAACGAGTTGTATGAAATTTTTGACGACCCACAACTCTCAACTTTAATAAAAATCAACAGACTGAGACTAGCCGGCCACGTGATCAGGATGGAGGACAATCGCATCGCAAAACGGCTTATGGCATCAGAAATTTCGGGAAGTAGGCCAGTAGGTAGACCCAGGAGGAGATGGATAGACTCTGGGACGGCTGACGCAGAGTCAATGCTCAACATCCGGAACTGGAGACATGCTGCAAGGGACCGTCAAACTTGGAGAAATGCCCTAGAGGAGGCAAGGCTCGATTTTGGCTGTAACGCCATTGGATGGATGGCCTCTGATTCCTCAGGAGATGCAAGTTCCCCCTCCAGCCATATGCCCTGGCAGTAATCTACAAGTTCTACCTTCGGCCTCGCTTTGCGCCATCAGAGTCAGTAGTGATATCACCTTATAACAGAGTTACCCTTCTAACTCAGAAGGTGCACTTCTCAGCAGGGCTGAGAAACATTTACCACTACACCGTGGCTCAACTGAAACATGCAAACATAAAATATTAAACAACATATGGGTAATTTCATGCCAACTCAGCATGAGTTTCCACCCGCCCATCACGGATTTTAAATTCAACTTCATTGGCGTGTTCTACACTTAAAAACAACAGATTTTGCCAAAAATAAAATATTTTCATTGATTCTATTGATTTTTATAATCGATTTTTTATTTTATGTTTTTATCGAAGTCAGAAGTCACAATAATTGAATTATCTTCTAAATTTGCAAATAGTGAACAGTAAAAAATGTAAAAATGTACTATTCTGATAGGAAATTTTCTGACGAATCGATTAATGGCATTGTCGAAGCGAAATTTTTAGATCTAATGGTCCAAAATGGCGTTTTTTTGAGAAAAAAAAAAATCACCTTTTTTTCAACTTAAAATATCTCAAAATGGGATACCTCAAAAAATTTTGTTTTGCATGAAATCGCAAGGGTTTTAATTGAACTTTACGAATATACCATGGTCTTTTGTACTTTTGGCCAACCAAGTCGATTTTCAGGCTATTTTAGTTCAAACTCTGAATTTTCACCAAATGAAGTGATTTTTAATATGTTCTATCACTATATTTTGCAAATACCGGGAAAAAAGGCTAATAACAAACATTTTCACCGAACACACAGTTTTCCAGCATATATCTTAATCAATCAAAAAAATTATATGTAATGCAATTTAAGTAAAAAAGTACTATTAAGTTTTATTTGTGATGAAGTAACGTTTGCATTTTGTATCAGACTGCAAAAAAAATTAAAAGTATTTCAATGAAAAGGCATTTGAAACTTCATTTTCTAAATATTTAATTTTTAATTTAATTCATAATACAAAAGAAAATTCTATATTTATCAAACTTGTACAAAGGTATCAACTTATTTAATTTTTCTTTTGGTAATCAGGTTGAACTTGATTGCAGGTGTTGTATCAAGACTGACGACTTTACATTGTATGATTTCATCGGATAGAGGGTCTCTATCATTAATTCCAGCGCACACTTTTAGGGTACAAACTACATGCCCTAATTTACTTCTGCGGGCCGCTAATGGATCCACGATCCACATTTTTGGCATGAAGTTGCTGGAACTGAACCTAGGTCTTCGCCGACGGTTCATCCACAACTTCATAATAGTCAACACTAACAAAGCCATACTCGGTGCGGACTTCCTCACGAAGTTCGAACTCATCCTTGACTTCAAAAGGCGAGTATTAGTTGACTCACAGACCAGTCTTCAGATTGACGTCTGTGCAACTGGTGAGTATATGATAGTATATGATCGAGAGCTTTGAATGCCAACATCTTGGCAAAAGAATTGTTAATGAAGTACGCTTCTTTAACACAACCACCTAATTTTGACCTACCGGTTAAACACAATGTGCAACATCACATTGTTACTAATGGGCAATTACCTTTCGTTACCGCTAGTAGACTTCATCCTGAAAAGCTCAAGGTGGCGAAATTGGAGTTTGAACATATGGTTCAACTAGGGATTTGTCAACCATCGTCGTCTCCCGCAGCATTTCCACTTCATCTGGTCCCTAAACGGGATACAAATGATTGGAGGCCATGCGGCGACTACCGTCGCCTTAATGCAGTCACGGTGCCGGATAGATATCCTATCCCGCACATTCACAATTTCTCTGTGAACATTCACGGATGCACGATTTTTTCGAAGGTGGATTTGGTGCGTGCGTACCACAACATCTCCATTGCACAAGAAGACGTGCATAAGACTGCCTTAATAACACCCTTTGGTTTGTTTGAGTTTACTTGCATGCCATTTGGGTTAAGAAATGCAGCCCAGTCATTTCAAAGATTTATGAATGAAGTCACAAGAGACTTAGACTTCATTTATGTCTACCAAGATAGAGGGTTAATGATAGAGGGTGAAAATGTTTGTTATTAGCCTTTTTCCCCGGTATTTGCAAAATATAGTGATAGAACATATTAAAATAGCCTGAAAATCGTCTTGGTTGGCCAAAAGTACAAAAGACCATGATATATTCGTAAAGTTCAATTAAGACCCTTGCGATTTCATGTAAAACAAATTTTTTTGAGGTATCCCATTTTGAGATATTTTAAGTGGAAAAAAAGGTGATTTTTTTCAACAAAAAAAAACGCCATTTCGGACCATTAGATCTAAAAATTTCGCTTCGACAATGCCATTAATCGATTCGTCAGAAAATTTCCTATCAGAATAGTACATTTTTACATTTTTTACTGTTCACTATTTGCAAATTTAGAAGATAATTCAATTATTGTGACTTCTGACTTCGATAAAAACATAAAATAAAAAATCGATTATAAAAATCAATAGAATCAATGAAAAAATTTTATTTTTGGCAAAATCTGTGTCTGCCAGTGAAGTTGAATTTAAAATCCGTGATGGGCGGGTGGACACTCATGCTGAGTTGGCATGGAATTACCCATATACGATCACAAAACATCAAACAGAGAAGCGTGCAAAAACAAACAGGGAGTGGGACACGTAGAGAGTCACGCCACATTAAGCCACCGTAGGAATGTAGCAGCTCTCTCCATACTTTGGCGTTATTATACCAATATCATAGCCCTAAACTCTCCTTTCTTTTTCTTTTATCCTTCAAATCAAGCTTACTACAAGACATTTCACCATGACTTGAACGGGAAGGATACCCTATTCCAACAATATTTGGATTAAGTCTACCATTCAGTTGAAGACATTATTTGTCCCTGGTCTAGATACAGTTTCCACCGAAGTTTGTGTTGCAATTGTCGCCGGAAAATGCATAAGTTCAAGTTGTTTCAGACGGTTTATTTTAGTACATTCGATTTCAGGAAGCTTTGATGTGATGTCGCTTTTTAGTTTATAAAAATACTGAAAGATAATGGGGGATTATTTTATGTTTCCGTGCTTTCTAGTATCGGTAGATACACTGATGAATGCAACATCGATTTCGTTTCAGCTCGGCAATCGTTAAAAGGCTCAACACGATCTTTGCTATATCTGTACCTTTTGTGCGATAACGATAACATGTTATGTTTTTTGTCGTAGGGTGCTTTCAGTGATGCAGTTTGCGCATATTTGCTTTTGCATTGGTTTCATTAAAGCAAGCATGCGTTTGCACAGAATTCATAAATGCAAAGATGACAAGCAAATGTGCGCAAGCTTTACAAATTTTGCGATAGACCTGCATACAAGTTTCAAAGCAAAAGAGATGTCAACTGTCAAATTATTACTTGACAACATAAAACGGATGAGGATAATATTGATAGCGTGTGGTAAATATAATAAAGAACATCAAAAATTACAAATCAGCCATATTTATATATGGCGAAACAAGTTCACTAATCCATACTTGCAAGCATGCTGGTAAACCATTGCATCTGGAAGAGTAGATCTCTATCTGAACTAGGTCTTGATTTGCCACAGAAGGGCGTGATATTTGTACTAGCTGAATCAGTTTTGTGTATCCTTATTTGCATTAGAAATGTTTGTAGAACAAATTTTGCATAGAACTTCCTAGTCATATTTTCCTCTTTTTAACATAGGATATTTATTTTGCAATTCGCTATTAAACGTGCATTTACGTTTAGGTATTTTGTTTTGAAAAGAAATAGGTTAACATTGTATCGTTTGACAAATAATAAACCCTCTCTCGAGCTTTTTGGTTTCTTTGATCGACTGTATTAAGTTATTTTTTGTTTCGGATCGGTGTACGTTCGATAGGATTTCTTGTAAATATTGGAAAATTCAGCTCCTGATTAAGTTGTTAGTTATTGTGAATTGACATTGAAACTTTTATACAAAACGAGGCATGCGGTCATCGGGTATTTTTGACCCGCCGGAGTTTGCTTGGATGCGGTTTACGAGCCAATTTTTAACTAATATTTGTTTATATTTATTGCTTATCATTCAATTTATCAGTTTTCGCCGGGCACAAAATTGCCCGGGTTTTACCCGGACACTTTTTAAAACCCGATGAACGGTAACCGGCTGCTCTCCAAACTAGGACAAATCCGGGGTTACCCGGACGGATGGCAGCCCTACCTATAACGAACCTGAAGTTTCTATCGAGTGGTTGATTATCCGATGCATGTATAGGCTATTGAAAATTTCCTAAATAAAGGGGTAGAAAGAAAGCATTTTTATGGTTTAATTTGTTAGCTTGGCATCTAAATATGATAAAACCACAAAATGCCCCCTTTTTTTATAGGGGTGCGTTTTTGAAAGCCGACGCTAAGCACCCTTTTTTCAGGTCTTTTCAAAATATATCGAAAACAAAGTGAAATTCGAGATTATTACAGCAATACTATTTTGTAGAAAATGAAATCACCGAAATGCGTTTTTAATTTTTTTTTTTACCATTTCTTACCATTTTCGAAATTGAGTAAGAGGATGAAATGTCACTAATCACAGCGACCATAAGAAAAATCATGGTCTGCCTAGGCAGAAGTGGCGCCGGAAAATTTTTTTGACTGCAACGTGACCTATCACAAGGAAGAGGTTCGATTACTCTTAAAATTTATTTTTAAGAAGTAGAAAAATATGGCAGACTACTTTTTGTGTTGTTGTTTTGCGACCGTAACTGACCTATTGAGTAAGAGTTTCAACTTATAACCAAATTAAAGTTTGAACATTTTTATACTAGAAAACACAGGTCTGCCGAGTCTGTGCCGGCCGTTTTATTTTAGTATTTAATCACACTAGTATTTCCCGAAATAATTCGAATTTACAAATGAAGTCATTTGCTTCACAGTTCATCAGCGGCGCCGCAACACGCTCAGAACGAGTTCGAGCATGCCCTCTATAGGCCCGTCAAATTGTCGAAAAAACCTGGGTAAAATAGGGAAAATTCGGTAAAATTTGATGAACTACTTTACTCAAAAAAAGGCCAAAAACAGTTTTTCGTGTTTAGAAAAAAAAAACTAGACTTTTAGACCAGTCCGAAAGCGCTTTTGAAAGGCCAAAAACTAGAAAAATTCATAGCAGTGTATGGATGGCGTTAAAATTTAAGATAAGTGGAACATAAACAAGGAAATATCGAGAGAATCGCAACAGATAAACGGAAGGGTGGCGCGGGGGTGCAAAAATGTGGGTTTTGGGGGTGAAACGTGTTTCTTTACGATTTCTGAGAAAAGTAGACCTCTTATAGAAAAAAGTTAAACGTAAAAGTTGTAGATAATTAAAAAATCTACAACTTTCATTCAAATCATTTTTCTACTTAATCGCGTAAAAAACCGCTTTTTTAACTTCCCAGTATTGGAAGTTATTGTAATCGGTCCGAAAATCGAAATCGAAATTTTCAAAGTATTTTCATTTTTCAAGGTCCCAAGAGCATTTTAAGCAAAAATTTGAGTGGAAGTATGTGTGTGTGTGTGTGTGATTTTTGTACTAGCACGATAGCAGCCGAACCACAAAAGATATCGACTTATCTAAGGTTCCGTTCGAAGCGTATTAACGACAATATAATTTGAACAGAATTTTATAATATTCGGTCGAGCCGTCTTTTGGTTTAACCGACATAAGTGATTTTTGTACCTGCACGATATCGCGCGAACCATAAAAGATATCGACATAGTTGAGGTGCCGTTCGAAGAATATTAACCAAAATATGATCTGAAAAGATTTTCATAAAATTCGGTTGAACCGTTTTTTTTTTTGTTTAAACGACGTTCGTGATTTTTGTACCTACACGATACCGCACGAACTAAAAACTATATCGACTTTTTTGAGGTGCCGAAAGAAGAATGAGACTCGTTCTAAACGAAGTGATCTTTTTTGGATTCTGCACAGCGATATCCTTCGAACAAAACATCACTTGTCAAAATCCGACAACCTTTAAAAATCGTGCAAAAGTTTCGTTCACAAATTTTTCAAACCTTGGATCAGCACTTTTTTGACGGGGAATTGTTTTCTCTGCGTGATACAGTTTCAGGAAATTGCGGTTCATCCCGGGATTTCCAGTAGTTACCAAAAACTTTTCTTTTTGGCCAAGTCTGACAAGTACTATCTCCGGAAAGCTTTGGTGTTTCCAAATGAAGTCATTCTGTTCTCAGTTTATCAGCTGCGCTTCACTACGCTCAATACGAATTCGAAACCCGCTTTAGGGTAGCGCTAACGTTCAGGAGAAACAAATTTTCTAGACAATTTTTTTAAGGTTAACCAAAGTTATTTGAACTAGCTTCTCTCAGGATTACTTTGTCACCAGTTCTGGTACTAGTCGATTTCCCACTAGTGCTAAACGTATTACTATTTTGTTAGAAAACAGTTTATTCCGTCTACGTTCATCATACTGGGAAGTTGATCGTGTGGACCGAAGGGGTCAAACCCACATCCCAACTAGTTTGATTTATAATTTTTATCTTTCACAAAAATAATCCTATTATAATGAGATTTTGTGAAAATAAGAATAAGAATAAGATAACCACTTCGTCAAAGTGCCGTTCAAAGCGTATTAACGAAAACATAATCTGAAAAGATTTTTATAATATTCGGTCAAGCCGTTTTTTGGTTTAAACGACATAAGTGATTTTTGTACCTGCACGATATCGCGCAAACCAAAAACTATATCGACTTCTTTGAGGTACTGAACGAAGAATATTAAGCAAAAAAAGCTCTGAAAAAAAATTTCATTACATTCAGTGGGGCCCTCTTTTTGTTTAAATGTCAGGAATCGTTAAATTGATAAGTTTTGCTAATATCTAATATACTCGTTGAAATGTTTTAAACAATGTGATCTAGCAATAGCTTTCCAACAAAACATCATCTGCAATAATCACGTCACCTTTTATAAACACTAATTTTTCAAACTTTTGATCAACACTTTTTTGAAGAGGAATTGTTTTACGTCCTACCGTTTAAGGAAATTGCGGTTCATCCCGGATTTTCCAGTAGTTATCGAAAAATTTGATCTTTTTGATCAAGTCTATCAAGAACTTTACACTGATTAGTTTTGCTAATATCTCCGGAAAGCTTTCGAATTTTCAAATGAAGTCATTTGCTTCCCAGTCAATACGAATTCCACCACGCGCTCAAGTGTAGCAAACGAAGTACGAAGGAAAAGTTTGTTTCGACAACATTCAAGAAAAACAAATGTTCTAGAAAAATCTTTACCACTATTATATGTAGTTATTTGAACTAGCCTCCTCCTTATTACTATTTTGTATTTGAAGTCAGTTGATTCCGTCTACGTTCAACATACCAGGAAGTTGGTCGTGTGGACCGAAGGGGAACTGGTACTGACGTCTTCTTCAGCACCGCCATTTTCGGTAATAATAGCACTGAGGTAGTAGAATTTATCTACCAGTTCCACGTTACGGCTATTCAGCGCTGTGCGTTCTATAGTGTTTGCACTACGTGTTTGTTTACCGCTGATAAATTGGCAAATTCGTCCGCCATATTGGCCGGCGCCATTGTGAATCTTTAAATTTTACTAAAAATTCGTCATTTGTAACTTTAAAACCCCAAAGAACCGATCAGACTAAAATTGCCAGATTCGTCATACTTTTCAGACCCACCATTCTGGATTTTTAAAAAAATTAATGCATTGTTACGGGAACTGTATACATGTGCCAAATTAGAGATGGATTGGTTATTTGAAGCGGATTAAAATGAAGTCGCAACATTTCTGAATGTAGTTAGATAGTTACACAGATGAAGCTAAAAAAATTATATTAAAAAAGTCATTCGCTGCTTAGATTGAGGCAGAGCTATTTTCAGATGAAGTCATTAAAAAATTTAAATCTTCAAGGGTAGGGGAGACTGGGGCTAAATGTTAAATTTTTGGAGAAAATTTTTTTGAGGCACTAAAAATCAAAACACATATACATAAACACTCCTATGTTGTAGGGAAATCGGTCCTCAACAACTTTCTATGACCCAGCCCGTGAGTATTTCACGAATAATGCATGTTTCTTGCTTCTTTCCAAACTTCAATTTTTTTAACATCCCATGGTGGGGTAAAATGTTAAATGGCTGGGGCTAAATGTTAAATCCTTTTTCTAGCTGAATACAACTGCTTTTTGAACTGTCTTGAGAAGTAAGAAAGTTTAAGGATTTACGAACGATACATTTAGTGTAGAAAAGCGACCGTGTTTATTGAAAAAAATAAGTAATACAAAAAGAAAAGTAAAAATCATCAGTTCGTCTTAGTTTTTTGATGCCGAGCTCGTTTTTTCGGAGCCGTTTTTGTTTGTTTCTAGTGTTTTCTTTGCTGAGCCGCCTTCTGTTCTTTTGACAACTCTTCCATTATCTGCGGATCAGTCAGAATAGCCGATGTACGTCGTTTTCTTCCACGACGAGTGGGTGCGCGCGGTGCAGCCTTCGGATAGGGTCGAATCGACTCAAGAGTCTTTTCCAAATCGATGTCTTCTACATCGCTTGAATTAATTGAAATTGTCGAGCCCCTCGGAAGACCAGATGCTTCCTCTGCCTCGTTGTTCGGTGCCTCTTCTTCAGGCCGTCCCGGCTTGTCCCTCGAAGTTGTAGCTGAAGTTCCTTCGCCAGGATCGTCACCAGACGCCGGAGCAGGCTGATCGGTCACTTCGGAGGGCATGAAGTCGGTGTCGTTGAAAACAAATTCATTTATCGGCCAAATTCCTGTTGCTTTAAAGCCGGAAATGATATTTGAACACGTAATCCAATCGAAACATACCAGAAAAGTCGAAAGATAAATTTAACATTTAGCCCCACAAATTTTTTAACATTTAGCCCCACGGTATGTTTTTGGCTTCGACACCTCACAAACAATTAAAACAAATACTCCTATACAAAATATAGTTTCGAATTCGTGTTCAGTGTAGTCAAATTAGATAAAATACTTACTTTGATGTCAATATGTCCAAAACAGTGATCAACAGTTGAAACTTACGGCAGTGAAAAAGTTTACGACGACGTTGCCAAAACACACTTTAGGTTATGTACACGTCGGTGCTCTGCTGATTGCTACATAACCATTGACAAATGTGTCTTGTATCGAGAGCCCTCTAGTGTTCAAATTTTAGCAATAAAACTGTTACCGTTTGGAAGATATTGTAGATCGAAGGTTTTTACAATTTAACATTTAGCCCCAGTCTCCCCTACTCCTACAAAATAAATGCATAAGGGTAGGTTCGAATAAAAACGTATTGAAGTACTAACCGATTAATCTTTATTAACAAATTAAAAAAAATTAAAAATGCTCCTTAATACCATGTGTCAGGATATTGAGGTGGAAATCTGGAGTGAGCAAGTAAATAATGAACTACAAAATATTCGTTTATTAATCAAATTAAAGTAGCTAACACTTCTCGCTAAATTATATATATAAAGAGTACATATTCGAAATTAACAAAACAAAATTAGAGAGCTTAATTAATAGAAAAATAAGATGTCCGGGAATTCTTTCTCGTAATGCCGCGCCGCCTTGAACACGTCCGCACGCTCGATTCTCTAGTCGCTGACTACTCTGTTGCGAACGATTTCCATGGCACGGTGTCGTTGTGTTAGGGCCGTGACAGTTCGGCCAATCCTGACTGAGAGGCGTCCTCGCCTCCTGTGCTATCTTGGTCCTCGTCATCGATTGTGATCCCATCAATATCAGGGGAGACAGAGCACCAAGGTTTTAATTTGTCGGAGCTGAAAATAAATTTGGCTTTTCTGGAAGTTATTTGCATTCCATCGATATCTTCAAGAAGATAGCGGTCGTTTCCTAAGCATTTCCTGACGACGTAAGGTCCACGGTATTTGGGTTCAAGCTTTCGGCTGGTCCCGGTCGAAGGCGGTTCATTCTCGATCAAGACTAAATCGTCCTCTTCATACTTCCGTGGTTGTGAATGACGTGCATCGAATCTTTCCTTCCAGCGCTGCGCTTCCTTGGCGATGTTTCGTAGAGCATCGGAACGCTTATCAGTCATTAGTTGATCTTCCCCTTGATTATCGTCACCTTGTAGGGCAGCTACCAATTGATTTTGGATGACTTCGCGTAGATTAAAATCGAATATCAAAGAATTTGGACTATAACCGGTTGTTGCATTGCTCTGGCTGTTGACTGTCCATTGCAAATCTCTCAGTTTCTCATCCCAATGTCGTTGATCCTTCACCGATGTTCGTAAAAATGAGAGAATGGTTTGGTTAGCTCTCTCGACTTGGCCATTCGCTCTTGGAGTTCGAGTAGCCGTTTTGATATGTTGAATGTTATTCGTAACGCAGTAATGTTCGAAAATTTTTGCGGTAAAAGCCGTTCCACGATCGGTAACAATTCGTTTTGGAAGTCCGAAATAACTGGTTAACTCATTTAGGATATTAATTACGGGCTGAGCCTTCGTGTTCCGTACGGCCTTTATTATTAGGTATTTACTGAAGTGATCGGAGATAGCTACGATGTACACATTTCCTTTCGTACTCCGTATAAACGGCCCAAGGTGGTCGATGTGTAATTGTCGGAAGGGAATTGGTTCTGGTTCTGGTACATGCAAACGGCCTTCTGGTTTTCCAGATTTGTGCTTATTGTATCCGCATTCCACACATGAAGCGATATATTGTTTTACATATTTTCTCATTTTAGCGAACCAATAATGTTGCTTAAGGCGTTCGATAGTTTTTTCGATACCGAAGTGACCATGTGCATCGTGGCAATATTGAGTAACTCTCCAGCAGATTGCCTTAGGTATAACTAATTTTATGTCCTTACCTTCACGTCGGTATAAACGATGGTTCATCAACTTATACTCCTTAAGAATTTGATTTTGCTGTTCATCCTTCACTTCGCCCTTCAGGACCGCAATAATTCGTTTCAGGGAGTCATCTTGAACTTGGAGTGTTAATATCCAATCGTCACTACAGGCGCTAATATTATAAACAATCCCAGCAATGTCGGCTTCTTTTGCGGGCTGATCCGGTGACCTACTTAGAGCATCTACATGGGCTAACTTCGCACCTGGCCGATGAACGAACTCGACGTCATATTCCAATATTCGGTACCACCAACGTGCTATTCGGGGAATAACTTCAGTTTTATCTTTCATCTTGGCTATTGCAGAACAATCAGTGATAAGTCTTATGGATTTTCCTAAAACGTAGATTCGGAACCGTTGCAAGGCTTCCACAACTGCTAGTATCTCCAGCTCATAGCTGTGATACTTCTGTTCTGTATCAGTGCAATGTCTGCTGTAGTAGAAGACAGGCTTCCAAGTCTTATTATCCTTCGATTGCAATAAAACGCCAGCTAAACCTACGCTGCTGGCATCGGTATGTATTTCGTGGTGAGCGTTAAAATCATATACATCCAGGACAGGTTGTTCGGTCAACTTACTTACGAGCTGTTGAAATGCTTCCTCTTGTTGGTTTTCCCAGGTAAACTTTGATTCTGCAGATTTCTTGAGTAGCCTAGTCAACGGTTTCGCTATTAAAGAATAATTTTCCACAAATTTCCTGAAGAATCCGGTTAACCCGAGGAATCTTCGGACCTCGGTAACATTCGTTGGTCGATTAAAATTACGTATTGCGGTTAATTTTTCATCTCCTGGTCGGATCCCATTCTCGTTTATTCTGTGGCCTAAATAGGAAATTTCTTTAGATAAAAATGTACATTTTTCCAACCTTAACGTCAATCCATTTGCTAATAGAGCATCCAGTACTCTTTGTAGTTTTTGAAGTCCGCTGTCAACATCTCTGCTAGGTATTAGTAAGTCATCAAGGTAAACGATGACGTCTTCCGCTGGTAGTTGACTTACAATTTTATTGATGATATTTTGAAACACACTTGGAGCATTCACCAACCCAAAGGGCATTCTGTTATATTCATAATGCCCATTATGCGTAACGAACGCTGTAAATTTCCTTGACGCTTCTTCGAGTTCAATTTGGTGGTACCCCATTTTCAGATCGAGAGTTGTGAAAAGTTTATAGTTGGCCAGCTTTGCAAATTGTTCCTCGAGGTTTGGCATAGGGTACGGCTGTCTAATTGTAACCCTATTAAGACGACGGTAATCCACACATAGTCGGCTTTCACCACCTTTTTTTTCCACTAAAACGATGGGTGATGCGTAAGGTGACTCAGAAGGTCGAATGATGTCATTACTCAATAAATCACTAATAATTTCATCCACTATTGCACGTTTAGCAAAGGCCGTCCGGTATGGTTTTGATTGTATTGGTTGATCGTTTTTTAATTCAATCTTCATCTTTGTTGAGTTGCATTTCCCCAACTCTTTCAGTGATGTAGCAAAACAATTCCGATATTTGTTTAGTAACACTTCCAGTTTCGCAAGATCTTCTGCTGGCAAAGTTTGTTCCACTTGAATTTTTTTCTTCTTTTCCACCCAGCAATCTTCTCCGTCTATGATTAAGCGCTGACCTTTCCTACAAAGTACATCTCTCCCTAATAGAGCTGCATAATCCAAGTTCTCGTCTTCAACCACTAGAGCACAAATAGTGTAAACATTGCCGTCAACTTCAATCTGGACGTTCATTTTCCCTGTACAAAGAAATTTAGCCCCACCAAATACGTTTATTTCAGTTTGACAATCACTAATAATTCCAATTTTTTTGGCAGTCGTTTTTGTAATTACAGTACGATTACTCCCGGGATCGACAAAAGCAGTAACTGGTACTCCATTAATAGTGATGTTTTTATGCACTTCATCTTGACTTGCTGTAATTTTGTAAATGTGCGCTTGACTGTTGGAGGTTTGGTTTTGTTTCGTTGGACATTCTGATGTGTTGTGGCCGGTCTTAAAACATGTTGCGCAGCGCTCCCTTCTTTGAGGATATGGGCATTTTATGGAGATGTGCCCGGGTTTAGAGCAGTTGTAGCACATTTTGGTTGCTTGACTTGCACTTCGTTCTGTCACTTTCGGTGTCTGCACTTGTATCGCTGGTTGCCTATTAATTATGGACGAATTTTTAGTTGGCCGGAAGGACACAAACCTTTTTATGGAACTCAGCAATTCATTACAAAACGTATAATTGTAGGCGGACACAGTTTTTAGGAATTCATAGTCGTTTATTCCATTTAGCATGTATTTAATTATTGCTGGTTCCGGAAGGTTTCCTTTCCTACCCAATGCCAACATTTTATAATAAAACTCCTCCAAGCTTTCGCTGTATTTTCGTTTTGTTTGCATCATTTCCATATGTATGTCTGCAACATTTTCGATGATTGGAAAATCCGTTAAAAATTGTTGCACGAATTGCGTCCAGGTGGTGAAGATATCACAGCATTCGACCCATTGTTTCGCGGGGCCTTTTAGCTTTGATTGCACCGCAAATAATACGGCCATATCGTGCCAGCCATATGCTTCTTTTAATTTATTAATGCGGTTGATAAATTGTTGAGAAGTGAGTGAGTCCCCACTACACGGATGGAAGTCTGGCATCATTTCCATAATTTCGCGTACGCCGCTAAAAAGATTTCCTCGGTGTGCAGGCACAAAATTTTCTTGCTGCAGCGAGCTAAAATTTTCTCTTTGCAGCGGAGCAAAATTTGGTTCAACTAAAACTGTATCTTGTTGCGACAGTGCTCCTGAGTAAGTGGACGTGCATACGTGGTTCTGTGTGTGCGTGCTTGATGTGACTGTCACAGGTCTAGCTGAACAAAAATGCGGTTGCTCTTGTCTGACTGATACACGAGCTTGGAAGCCATTTGTCGTGTCCGGATTTACTGCTGAGTGCTGCTGTGAGCGGCAAGTTGGTGGTTGTGTATGGGTGTAATGCATGGCTCCTATATTGCGACTTGTCCGTGGTGTTCCTTGTTCCGGCGTTTGCTCTCTGCTAACATTTGCTGGTGAGATAGACTCACTAACACAACCGTGCGCCCGTTGATTAGTATTGTAATGCGTATGCAATCGCGCCATTAAAGAATTTTTCCGTCCCTTCGTGGACAACCCGGCTTCCCGACAAATTTCTCGTAATTGTGCTACCGTTTGTTTTTCCACGCTTTCCATTTCGCGTTATATTTTCTTACTTTTTTTTTTTTTTTCGTCACCGTTAGTAGTCCTTACACCTACTCCTCACCGACAGAGATCCCACTTCTGAAATTGTCAGGATATTGAGGTGGAAATCTGGAGTGAGCAAGTAAATAATGAACTACAAAATATTCGTTTATTAATCAAATTAAAGTAGCTAACACTTCTCGCTAAATTATATATATAAAGAGTACATATTCGAAATTAACAAAACAAAATTAGAGAGCTTAATTAATAGAAAAATAAGATGTCCGGGAATTCTTTCTCGTAATGCCGCGCCGCCTTGAACACGTCCGCACGCTCGATTCTCTAGTCGCTGACTACTCTGTTGCGAACGATTTCCATGGCACGGTGTCGTTGTGTTAGGGCCGTGACACATGCAAAATTCCCTCATGCACAACGTACATTAAAATTATTTTCTACGGTGGAATTAAAGGTACAAAAAAGTTAATCCGCCTCCAAATACTTTCAAAAAAGGGTCCATTATTTCAGACAAGATTTATTTGTTCGCTTATGTTGGGTAGAAAATTTACGACGAACTACACTACAAAATAGTTTTTTACGTGCACTTAAAATGTTGTAGCTCGTGGCAACACGAGGGTGGAATCTCTACTTTGGGAGAGAGATTAAAATATTCTTGGAATAATTTGTCTATAAAATACATAAATGCAGTGGCGTACTACGTGTATTTTATGCAGTATAATTAAAGAAAAGCTTAACTCTAAAACTCGTATTACCTGGAACAGCAATGGGGATTTTGTTTTAATTATGCTTCAAAAAAGATATCTTTCAGAGGAATGAATAATATGACAAACATAGAATAAAATAAAGTAATTTTTTAGTATATTTTGATTCAATATAATAATAACAATAGACTCTGGCGATGTATACCAAATCTAATTTTTTTTAGCCGTATCCCGCATCTTTATACTAACAGCCCACAAGGCTGCTTGACTTAGATAATCGAACGAAACCAGGGGCCGGTTCACGTAACTCGAACGACGACAATCGTTCGAAACGAATTTGAAAACGAAAAAATTTGTCTCGAAAAAATTGAGCGTTCACGTAGCTCGAAAGAAAATTTAAGGAAACCACATTACTGAAACACGATTTTCTTTACAAAAACCGCTGTAAAATTATACAATTTATAGGCATTAACTTAATTAAATATTTAAAAATAATTTACATATGTAATAACTTATAAAAGTCTACTTTTAAATTGGAAAATTAATCTTAATAATACAAGTGTTCGATAACATAAAAGCTTTCGAGTCAACAAACGAAAATTTGCAATTTTTTCGAGCTACGTGAACGCGAAACGAAAAAAAATTTTCGTTGTCGAGTTACGTGAACCGGCCCCCAGGTGCCGGTTCGTGTATGGCGAACGTCGATAATCGAACGAAAAGAAATTGAAGTCGAAAAATTTTGTCGACGAAAATTTTAGCGTTCGCATAGGTCGAAAGAAAATTGTTCGTGTCCTAATGCAAAAACTCGATAACCCAAGAGCTTTCGAGTGCCTTTCGTCGGCTTCAGACGAAAATTTTCAATTTTTTCGACTTACGCGAACCCGAGACGAAAATAAATTTTCGTTTTCGACATACACGAACCGGCCCCTGGTCTCTTTAGAATACTAATTATACGGGGCACCCCTTTTTTCATTTACATATGTACTTTATCAATCATGTTTATTTATATCTATATAAATATAATTGGAGTATCTGTGATTTCAAATAATTGTGTTTTTCTAAGTTCATATTGTTATTTACATGATATAAAAACAGAAACAACTATTTTTAAAATTTTAGTCTGTTAATCTCGGAAACGGCTAATCCGATTGGGATGGGACTTTCACTGGAAGATTCAGTGTTTTTGCGAGCATGTTTTAGGCTATTTGTATATCCTTTATATTTGCTTTATCTGTATGTATGCATGTATGTATGTATTTAGACAAATCTTACAACTCGAATTTGACCCACTTCAATATAACCGATCAACTTGAAATTTCGCACATATGTAAAGTTCGCGTGACAATGCAATCTGACCATTCTGTAAAAAAAATCTAGTTGGCGGTTCCAAGATGGCAATTCCAAGATTGCGGCCGTATTTCACAATTGCGCCCCCTGACTTCCAACATGGGTACCAAATAAAAGGTAATAAGGTGATAAGTACAGTACAATTACCTATTTGGTGTCATTCCAAATTGAAAATGACGACCAACACAAAATGGCGGATTAGCTTTTTCTTTATAATCCATTCGATATGGGTATCAAACGAAAGGATATGACAAGCAGAATACTATTACCTGAGTGGCATCATTCCCCAGTAGGAATTCTAGGAAGGCCTTACCGATGGAGCACTGAAATGAGTACTCATCTGGTAAGGGGTACTCCTTATTTTCTTGGTGCTAGATGAGCCCTTACAAACCCCATTACAAGAGAAGGCAGATGGTAAGGTGTAGTCCAGAATTATACCCAAACAAGTGAGAATCTGCTCGGACTCAAGGGAGCTTTCCTGGAGCTTTCATAAATTTTATAGAAAGAAAGAAAACGGGCAATTATATTCGTCGACATAAAATGCGACGTTAGCATACTCAATAGCGCGGCTCTCATTCGATACGGAGGACAAGCAGCTTTGGAGAAGTGGAGAATTTAGTTGGGGGACTGCTTAGGTAAAGCCACTCTCGGGCTTGGAAAAAAAGGCATTTGTAAAAGATGAAAAAATAAAAGCATTTCGACACCGGATCACATATCCACAGGCGCCCATGAATATCTCTTTTCGCAATGTTCCATTTGCTGCCTTACTATACCCCTTACAGATGAGCAGTTCTATAAGTACTCTAAGGTAAGTACCATAGTAAGGCCTTACCCCCTATGACATCGTGTGTAAAAGTAAGCACTTCTGTAAAAGGGAGTGGTAAGGCCTACCCCTTACCAGTAAGTGCTGATTTCAGTACTTCTGTAAGCTTACCGGTCCTACTGGGTCCAATCTATCTATATAAATATAAAAGGCATGTCTGTCTGTGATTTCAAAACATAATTGTGTTTTTCTAAGTTCACATGTACTATGATTACATGCATACTTGAAGTCGGCTTCAAATAGACTTGAAAATCATGTAACCCCAGATCGACTTCAAATCAATAGCATTTAACTGTCACTTCAAGTTCAAGTCCGGCATGTAATCGTAGTAATAGTTATCGATCTATCTATATATCTAGTAAATATCGTTTATAACGACATTTGATATAACGACATATCGGTTTTTACGACGAAATTTCAAAGTCCCGGTTAAAAAAATCTTTTGATATGTAAGACTTACCGCTTATAACGACATCGGATATTACGACGAAACTAATATAACGACGAAAAAGGCTTCACATTGGGGTCAAATAATCTTTTATTACGACGTGACGCATCGGTAGGTGGCTGGAGAGTCTAATATTTGTATTGCCAAAGAATTTGACGTAAATTTTGTTTAATTTGTATAACAATAATAAGCATATGTATGTATTTATATTACATATTCTTATTGTTTTTAGGTAGCACATTCAACAATATCGACGATTTGGAAGAATCGAGCTAAAATAGAGGATTCAATTAATAGATCTTTATCAGTACAAGCAAAAAAGATCAGACCTTGTAACCAGTCTAGAGTAGACGAGGCCTTATATGAATGGTTCAAAATTCAGAGAAGCCGCATTACAAGTCCGATATTACAAGAAAAAGCAAATGAATTTGCTAGACGATTAGCAATAGAAGATGCACAGTTGGATGGATTCAACGCTTCCGAAAAAGATACAATATTGTTTTTAGTAAAATAAATGGTGAAGCAGCAGATGTACCTAAAGGGATCTGTAATGACTGGTTAAATACAGTGTGGCCAAATTTAAGAAAAGGATACAAAGACGAAGAAATTTTCAATGCGGATGAAACTGGCTTATTTTTCAGAATGATGCCAGACAGAACGATGACATTTAAAGGAGAAAAATGTGTTGGGGGTAAACTTTCTAAGCAAAGATTGACTGTTCTTGTAGCAGCAAATATGACCGGATCGGAAAAAGTAAAACTTGTGGTTATTGGCAAAGCTAAGCAGCCTCGATGTTTTAAAAATGTTAAATCCCTACCCGTTGAATATGAAAATAACCCAAGAGCATGGATGACATCAGCATTATTTGAAAAGATAATTGTACGCTGGGATAATAAATTCTTTCGGCAAAAAAAGAAAATTCTATTGCTTTTGGATAACTGTCCAGTTCCCCAACATATTCAAAAATTAAAAGCTATAAAACTTGTTTTGATTCCACCAGTTCTTCAACCAATGGACCAGCGAGTTATAAAGTCCTTAAAAACCCATTTTAGAAAATTCCAAATCATGCAGCTTTTAAAGGACATTGACGAAAAAGGTGTTTCTCAAAAGCTAGATATCCTGAAGGCAATTTTTCTAGTTTCCAAAACTTGGAATCGTGTTTCTCAACGCACAATAGCAAATTGTTTTGCTCATGCTGGATTTAATTCAACTGAAAATTCTTTCAATGAAGATGATCTCCCCCTGGCACAGTGGATAAGACTACAAAAGGACACGGATAAGGATGGCGAAAGCTTACCTTTAGCTGTATGGGTCCGAACATTACCTGTAGTTAATCTGGCAACCCCAAATTTTGCAAATATTGATGAAGAACTTGAAACGGAGGAAAATGTAACGGAAGAAGAAATTTTAGCTGGGTCAGATCCGAATTTGGAGCCAGAAATAAACAACACCGAAATGGAAATGGACGAAACAACCGAGTTCCAAACACCCACTATAAAAGATGTATTTTCAACAATTGAAACAATCCAGCAGTTTTTCTCGTTTAATGAAAATTTAAAAGAGGCTAAAACAGATTCTGCATTGCTCCATTTGGAAAAAATTATTGAAAAAAACTTTTTGGAAAACCAAAAATCTCAAAAACAAACTAGAATGACGGATTTTTTTAATAAAATTTAAATATGACATATGTATGTATGTTATGTAAAATTAACTAGACAAGTGTTAACTACATATTATGTAGTTTGTAAAATAAATTGGACTTTTTTTTGTTTTGTAAAAATTTGAATATTATTTTTGTTGCTTAAGATTTTTACACTCACGTAAATGTACAAAAATAACATGTATTTTTCAACATGTTTATGGTGTTTGGATATAACGACCTACTGCTATAACGACCCTTTTTCGCTGGTCCCTTCAGCGTCGTTATAAACGATATTATATAGATATAATTAGAATGTCTGCCTATACAAAAACTATTTTTAAAATTGTTGTCTTTTAGACACATAGTTCTGCAAGCCACTATCAGTGGAACATCTCCTTTTTCATTGCAGTGGCGAAATCATTGTAGTCGGTGACAATCTTAAACCTCTTTCACAGAACGTGAAAGCACAGCATCGACAGGGAGCAAATGTATGCAACAATGCTGGACCTAAACATCCCCATGAAGATTATAAAATTAACACAAATGACAATGGAAAATACAAGATGTGCAGTCAGAATACAAGGAGAATTGACGGAATCCTTCCCAGTCAAGCAAGGCTTAAAGCAGGGCGATGGGCTGGCACCCATGCTATTTAATCTCTGCCTAGAAGGAGTAATTCGCAAGGTTAACATTGATGCGAACGCAACCCTGCTTAACAAATCCAAACCGTTGGCAGGATATGCCGACGATATAAACTGCCTTGCAAGATCACTGTCATATCTTAGAGAAATATTTACAGAATTAGAAGATGGAGCAAAACATATTGGGCTGCAAATAAACGCAGAGAAGAGTAAGATTCTAATTCAGTCAAGGGTGGAAAGAAGAAGAAGAAACCACAATACCACCTGGGGGGAATATAACTTTAAACGGGTAAACCAATTTAACTACCTGGGGTCCACAGTCAGCGAAGACAACGATGAAACGATAGACGTACAAAGAAGAATAAACGCCGCGAACAGAACATACTTCTCACTACTGCCAGTAATGAAATCCAGAGACATCCACAGAAAAACTAAAATAAGAATCTACAAAACCATCATACGTACAGTAGCTACGTATGGATGTGAAGCTTGGAGTATCTCCCAGAAATCCGCAGACAAGCTGGATTGGATATATTTGAGAGGAAGGTTCTCCGAAGGACATACGGCCCAATCAATGAAGACAATGCATGGAGAATACGCTACAATCACGAATTGTACGACTTATACAAAGAATGTAAACTTTCGACCCATGCCAAACTACTACGTTTACGTTGGGCCGGCCATGTCCAAAGAATGGATGACTCAAGGATACCAAAAAAAGCCCTATATCTACTACCAAATGGCAAAAGACCAGTTGGCAAACCACGGTTAAGGTGGGAAGACAATGTTAAGGCCGATGCAGCAAAACTGCTCAACACAAGAAACTGGAGACAAGCTGCGGAGCAGAGAGACGTCTGGAGGAAGAAGCTGATGGAGGCCAAGGCTCGAATTGGGCTGTAGAGCCATCGAAGAAGAAGAAGCATCGGCATGAATCTCCGTATGGTTCTCTGGTTAAAATAATTTTAACACTGACCCTTTACCAATATTTCGTTTAATGCTTTAAATGAATTTTGCTGTTCGGTTTCTATTTTAAATATGGCCTTCTTTATTAGAAATTCGCTGAACGGCTTTGCGTCAACTGCCTAGTCGGCTGTAAATCCTTTGTAAAGTTTTCCTATTATTTGGTAAACGAAAGAGGAAACTCAATTACTACTTTTTTGTATGTATGGAATGTAAAGAGGGAAGAAGAAAGAAGGAAAGTTATGTAGATGGGAAAGTGGAAAAGGGAAGGACCGTGGGGATGCCGGGATTCGAACCCGGGACTTCTGGAATGGTAGTCAGGCGCCTTACTCCCTAGGCTACCCAACCCAAGCACCCCAAATTGCTCCTGCTCTTTTCTATTGATTATAAAATGACACCCTGTGCTTGTGTTGTGTTTTGCGCTAAAGTCATATTTTTAAAAACCCGTGAGCGTTAGTGATATTTATCCAAAAAAAAAACATCGCTAAAGAAAACTTTTCTGCTGGCGATAAAGAATTATGATAATATTGAAAAGAAAAGTCTCTCACAATATTTCTTTGTTGAATTTTTGTTGCTTTTTAACTTACTAAAAATATTTTCATAACAAGCAAAGTCAAGGAAATAAAAAGGCAAGAAAAAAGGTTAATTTTTTCCCCGAAGCCCTAACATGAAAAATAATCCACATTAAAGGTAACATACTCATGTTATCATATCATCGTGAATACCACGATGAAGCTTGTTTTGATATCCTTGAACAAGATACTGAAAATATAAGTAAGCAACGCATTTAAATACCTGCTAACAAGCATCAACGAGCAGCAAGAATACACAAAATCAAGTCAAAAACGAGATATTAAACAAGGCAAAAAGCACCCATGGAAGAGAAAAATAAGGATGCCAGAAAAAAAAATGTAATGAATTTCATATTTTCATCGTCCTTATTCCGCCGAAGGAGGAGGAAATATTAAATTGGTATTGAGAGCTTGCCGAAGCTCTTAAGTAGCTTAGCATACCGAAAAAAAAAATAATAATTGTATAACTTTCATGTAGACTCAGCATGTCTTTTCTTTCTATGTGTAACAAGGATGTTTTTTCGTTCTCAATTTTCTTTTCTGCCTCCTCTGCTCCTTTCGTAATTCTGTAATAGAAAACATTGTCAAATGGGAAAACATGTATTGAGATGTGTAAGGATCGTCGTGGGCTTGGTTTTTTTTTCGAAGATAGAAGGAGAAAAAATGATGGAGGCTTTTAATGGTGAAATTTCTTCGAATTTATTAAAGACGAGAGAAAGTTTTTATCAAGAAACGTGAAAAAATATCATTGACGATACCAAATATAATTACAGAGAATTATAAGAAAAGGAAATTTGATGATAAATAAATCTATTAATGTAAGCCGGGATTTGTCTGTGCAGTTCTATTTTGTAGCGAAAAATATAGCTGTGTTTATCTATCCACGAAACGGTGCTACAGTCCTAATCGGACCCTAGCCTACTCGAGTTTTTTCCTTTAGATATACTAGATACTTTACATTATCTTTATCTACAGAATCTATACATCGCTCTAATGAGTTTAGTTCGCATCATCATACACTGCACAATTAACGGAAACTGAAACACAATTTGAAATTTCTGCAACTAAATCGGTCATCTATCCATCAATGGAGCTACATCACAACGAACTAATTCGACATCTGGCAGATAAAGACACTGCGATATTAACGGCTGTATACATCAACCAAGGTAACCCTAATTTGTACGATTTAACATGAACATCAACCTAGGTAACTCCGCATAATATCCAAGATTTCGGGTAATTTGATAACATTACACCGCATTCGCCATGTTTAAAACTTGAAACCCTAAAGCTTTTTTTGTTAAATTATCCCCTTTTAGACGGGCGGAGACTGAACAGACATCGAACAGACAAAACGAACGAACGAACTGGGTGTATACGGAAAAGGATGAGAGAGGACGATGTGGAGGGCAGACAATTTTCATGGATACTTTCAGCGAACTGTGAACGGACATTTTGTACAGTTCCTGCTGCAGTTCCTGTTGTTGTTGCTAGGAAATTTCAAAAAGCAAGACCAACAAGCCGCCATGAAGTTTTGACATTGGTGTTATGAAAGCAACAACAAAAACTCAATATGTTTTGACATTTTTCGTTCGTTGGTATCAGCTAGTTTAAATGCCCAGCCGTCCATCGGGCTTCAAAAGATAATTAACGATGACAGAAAAGTTTTGTCTGTTTGGTGTCCGCTCGTCTAAAAGGGCCCATTAAAAGAGAGACCACTAGATTCCTCGATAGACCACTAGATTCGATTTTAATACCACCAGAAAACCACTAAAATATTTTCCTCTTCGCCAAAAGCAACTAGTTACATATTTCACTAAATCTAAAGTTTCTCAAACATAAGCGGAAATAATCAAACCTCTCAACAAAAATAATGACTGCACTAAATGCTATAAAATATCAATATTTTAATAATAGAATCAGTATGATTGATTTGATCAATTAACATTATACCCTGGCTTCACCGGCTGAATGCGCAAGTTCGAGCATTTTCCACATATTCAATTGAGGATAAAACAGACCTCAGTTCACCACACTGGACTCAAAATGAAGTTAAACGTGAAAGCTCGCTCCAAAGAGAGTAATCAACACGATAAATGGAATGCCATTCCAGAGAGCTTTTGCATTTCTAACTTCTGGCGAAAAGCAACAACCTTTCTGAACTGAACATGAACTGGAATTTAGCCGGTGAAGCTATGTGGTTGGAACTGAACATTATTGAAGTGAGGTAGGTGATGTCGATTTAGCCGGCGCTCTAAGGATATGCACGGCTCTAATAACACAAGTTGCTGGCTTAACTCGTTAATGGGGACACCAAAGTTCCACTAAAGCTGGGTCTTTACCAAGCGGACCACACACCTCCTTGTTCCGTCTGGTAGTCTGGCATTGCCTCCGCCTCAGCCCTTGTCTCCATAGAAAATATTTTCCGCTAACTCCAACGGTTGCCTCTGAACACGTACACCATCAGAATTCAAATTCCCTAAGCTTCCTTTAACCAATTCTATCCTTTTTCTACTCTTCAAACTGAGCTTTATTCTAAGGCACCCTGACATGAACGACGTTAGTATAAAGGGGTGACACCTGAGGTTAGACTTTAACTTATTGTTGAAAATGTTCACGCTGATCAAGCCTTTCTTCATCGGTGTTTGAATGTGTCAAAATTCTTCTCTTTTCTTCTTCTTTGATCCGTTAGCTGGCGGTCCGAGCGGGACGTCCCCGCAACGGATACGCTGCTGTCGGTGCCGCTTTGAAAAATGCGGTTTCTTGCCTAGTTTCTTCGGTTTCTCGATTCTGGCCAATTCGGCAGGTGGACCACGTGGCCAAATTAGTAATTAAATAGCAAAAGTGCAGAGCTTCTTACGCATTTTTTTGTAATTTTTGCCACTGTTCATCAACTTCGGCAATAAACTCTTGGTTTTTATTTAAGCGAATTATTAGGGCAGTAGTAATTGGTGTCTTATTATGCTCTGGTGCATGACCAACACTAATTTTGTATACTCGTTTACTTTCTAGTGGTAAAACCACTAAGTTGGCAACGCTGGCCATGGTGTAAGAAAGTTTCGTACGTGTCTCCAAAAGCTCTTATTTGCCATACCAACAAGCTTTCATAAAATTGAGTGAGCTTTTCTCTGCGAATGAGTTTTACATTGGAATAGAAGAAAGAGCGAGATATCCATATGCGAAGAAGTGCGCAAAAACTGCGATACAAAATACCAGTGAAAATATTACAAAAGAACTGTTAAGGCAAAATTTCTCATGTCTTAAGGTGCCCTTACAAGGACAAGGTGTGGTATGTTTAAAATGCTTCAACACCATATACTGTAAAAGTCCACATACACGAGCAATTTTTCTAGCAATAACCGCCGGCAACAATAATGGAGCAATCTCGAGCAATTCAAGCAATTTACGAAAACGGCAACAAGTATCAGTTTGATAAAAATGTTTTGCAACAACAATTTTGAGCGATATGGAGCAACTGAAATTGCTTCAAATTGTTCCACTAATTGCTCCAGATTCCTTCATTACTGTTGCCGGCGATTATTGCTAGAAAAATTGCTCGTGTATGTGGACTTTTACAGTATATGGTGTTGAAGCATTTTAAACATACCACACATTGTGGGTGAAGCTAATCTTTCACCCTCAGTTAAAGGTAAAGGTGTTTACGGCCATAAATGGAACAGCCACCACTTTCAGTAAATTCTAAAGAAGACAAAAACGTATATTAATGAAACTGGCCGTCGTGTCTTTGGTTTCTTATACAGCGCTGCAATACGCAAATATACACACGCTATTACAAATGAGATCAATTCCTGAACGGACAAGTAAAAACACGAATATTTGCTCAATTATAACTATTCCCATATTAGCAACCTGGTTGATAGTCGCAAGCAAGTTAAGAAACCCCAAGCACTGGGATGCTTGTTTGGCGATTTGGAATATGTGGTCATTCCAACGCAAGTCTTTGGCTAATGTCACGCCTAGGATGTGTAGGGATGGGTCGGCCTTTAGTTCCACGTCATCCACTGTCAAGGATGGTGAGGTGTTGAACTTCTTTTTTTTGAGATAAGACAGTCCTTGGTTTTGGTGGGGTTGAATTCGACACGATTCTTTTTTCCCACTTTAGAATGAGATTAATGTCGTTATTAATAGAATTGGACATTAGTTCACGATCATCAAGACAGGATCTGGCATGAGTCTGTCTTGTATCGAAGCAGTACGAGTACCGTAAAGTAACGTCGTCAGCGAAGCTGAGAAGTGGGTTGGAAGGGATTGAAAATATCGTATGGGGGGGGGGGGGCTTGGGATCGTAACGATTTAGCCACTAGGACGTTTTGAAATCTTTTTGGTAGAGGTTTACATATTGGCCTGTATTTATGTAACCCACCGATACGATTTTTTGTCCGTCTATCCAAGACCTATCCACAGCCAGCCGTTTCGACATTTTCACTGATACACCCTGTATATAAAAATGAATGTGTGTATGTACATATATACAATGTCAACCGTGCAATCGATCTTAATGAAATCTTAACCATGTGCTATTTACATTAAAACTTAGAACATAGGCTATTTTATTACTTCCTAAAGCCACTCCTAGATGGTGCTGTCATGGAGTTTCGTTGAAAATCATCGCCGACCATCGAATTTTTGCATGAAATGGTCGCCGAAATATGACCGAAATACAAAATTGCGCAGAAATATGGTTGAGTTGGTCAATTTTATTACGATTCCAATAAAAAGGGGTACCTGAGGTTTTTAAGGTAGCAAGAAACGACTTACTGATCAACATTTAAATTCAAAATGGCCGCACCAATATTGCCGACGAGTTTGCAAATTGCATTCCGATTCCAATTAAAATGGGTATATGGGAATTTTTAAGGTAGTAAATAACGAGTTTATGATCAAAACTTATAAATTCAAAATGGCGGGGCCAATATGGCGAAGGAATTTTGCTATTTGTGTTCCGTTTCGGATTAAATTCCCAAATTGATTTAATTACCCGAGAAAACTGCAATTTGGCAATTTGTTGGTGTCGATTAAACCGTGTTTCTCCCATGGTCAGCATGTATGTAGAGGTTGTTCAAGAGTTGGATAATCTGAAAATCTTAACATCCTAGCTCAAAATGGAAGAACAGTGTATCCTGAAGCTCTCTAAGCAATCGGCTTACCACTCTCCCAAAAAGGTTATATCATGAATAATGATCTGACTTTTTCTGGAGATTACACTATGCTCCTAATGGTTGTTGGAAAAAGACTATTTTTAAGTACTCTTTCATTAATATTTATTTTTGGTGGTGGATTACCTTTTAAGTATATTGTCATGTCACAACTAAATATTCCATCTGTGTCACCTGGGGCTTACGTGAATAGAACTTCTTCGTTTTCCGAACATATTTTACTACTTTCTTTATTTCGAGGTGCATCGGGTTTCAGCTAGTATATGATAAAAGTGAAAAACAATAGCAATATTTTATAAACATTGTATGCCATCTTCAACGAAATGAAAATAAGATTCGTAGATAACGATGAGCTCCTAATTGCAGTTTTCAGTGCCGAAGAATAGAAAACATTGATTTGGAGATTAGGTCCAATATTTACAACCTTTGACCATAAAACTTCCATCCATAGAAGAGATTGCAGTGGTCATCTGATTTATACAAACTTTCAATAGAGCAAACCTTGATATAATTTTTCAGCAACGAACTGCATTCGGCGAAACGTATAATTTATTGCTGTGTTGATAAGGATTAACCGACTTCAGCGTTTCTCTATGTCACATCAATGAATGTCAAACTTGATTCTTCTTGCATAGGGACAAAATCGTACAAAAACTCAAAACTTAGAGTTAATTTTAAGAAAATTTAATCAGCAGAACTACTATGATTACACCTTTTTTATTTTTTTTTTCTGATGCACAGATGCACATTGTGGGAATATTTACTTTCGGCTTGCACTGTATTTTTTGAGAGTTTCGTGATTACACAGTCTGGCTACGGTCCTTGAGACTTAAATACTGCATATTGGTTTATTGGATTCTCCACTTCGTTGTGCAATATCCACTAATTAGTACAATTACTAGAGTGTAAACCAACACCATAAATTTGTCAATGTTCATTATCCACACATCATAAAATATTTAAAATTTAATCCTTCTCTGCTTTTGGTTATGTCATCATCTCTGGTAGAATGTGCTCTAGGCAAGCCATCAACGTGATTCGACTTCAACGAATAATAAATTTTATTAACCCATATGTATGAATGCGATTTGCATTTGCATTGTAAACAGCACTAAAAGAACCAGCAATAAACAATTCTCATTTAAATTATTCCGCTAATAAACAAATGTGCGATGGTAGCCCAACCATGAACCCTTTGTGGAACTAGCACGAATTGCGTCGGACAAAAAGTCCAAGTATGTAAATATTGCACAGGAATTCCTTCAGCAATTTTGGTGTCCTTGAATTCTATCGCTTCGCAAAAATTTAATATTCCAACTTTTTTATTATTTGTAACTAAATTTATTGTGAAATTGACAGAGAAAGGTTTTGAAAAGAACGTTCTCCAAAAAATCATTTTCGTTGGAATTTTTTCACATATTTCAAAAAGTGAAAAATTATGATCCTTGGAATTGTAACAAAGCAAAATTGGATTTTGCATGTCATTTCGAATGAATCAAATTTTTGTTAGATTGTAGGTTGTTTTGACATATTATACATCTATTAATTTCTGTTTTTGCTTTGTAGCTGCAGTTGGTTAAGTTTCATATTCGCAAACGAAATACAAAATAATAATTTTATTTATTTCAATAATTTCTTGAACTAACTTGGAAATTATCTCTAGGAATATTTAAATTAAGAGTTCTATTAGAAGTCGAGAACGCAATTTTAATTTTGAGATAAGAAAGGTAATCAGAAAAAATAATTCGGTGCATAAAAATTAAAGTATTATATTCGAGATAAAACAATAGCGAAAACCCTGAAAATTTCCGTATAAATGAAGAAATATGATCGAACTTCCTCAGTCCGTAAACATACCTCTAGGCCGGTCTCGGTATCAACCTCTTCGCCTCTAATAGTGGCCAATCCCCCGGTCACTGAAGCTACAGTTCCCCTAGAACCGTGCACCCCTCTAGTGACGATACCGAGACCTTTAAATATCTTTATATCACGATTTTCTCCTGAAACTATGACGGAGTCTGTCTGTGAATATATGAGGAAGAAATCTATATACCCTGGAACTGTTTCATGCAGAAAATCTTGTGGATAGTGGAGATAGCCGCCCTCTGTAGAACAATTTTTTTCTCCAAACATATCCAGGAATCACCCCTGAAAATATTAGCCGCGTACTCCAACAAAGGATTTATTAAATTTCTGATGACCTTTACAAGTCGGGAATGATAGAATATGAGTATTTTAACTTATTAAAACGACAATATCTCAGAAATGGCAATTCCTACGAGAAAATGTATAATATATTTTTTTGTAGATAATCGCCTAATCTACAAACGTTGTAAACACAATTTTCTGATAAGACGTACGGTTTAGCATATATTTGCAAAAAACTGATATTTTGACCCTTTGACCTTGAATAAAAAAGTCGTCCAATCGCGTGGCAGTCTCTACAGCTTATGTATAATAATGTTTTTAAGGGCTGTTCCAATTTTCAGCAACTTCCGAATTATCTTCCAATTATGGCGTTTTTTCGTCTATTTCGACTGGACTATCGTGGGGGTGGCTCCGCCTTCGTCTGGTCCCAAGTCCAGGGTGTGAAAGGAGGAGGGTTGTCGACCTGCCGAGTCGATCGTAAAAACTAGGCAAGAAACCGCATGGATACACGAACTAACCATTCACGAAATAATGCTACTGCATCCGGGGCAGCCGATGCGCCAGCGCTGGGGACCAGGGATGCTGGTGAGAAGTGGGTTACTGGCCGAAACAATGCTACTGCATCCGGGGCAGCCGATGCGCCAGCACTGGGGACCAGGGATGCTGGTGAGAAGTGGGTTACTGGCCGAACACCCAAATTAGTCACACCGAAAAGGGAATTAAAATTCGCTGCGTGGAATGTACGAACAGGACATCACGTTGGTCAAAAGGAAATCATAGCAATGGAATTGTTGAAATGCAAAATATCAATTGCTGCGCTATCGGAACTACGGCTTACCGGATCCGGGATATTGACAATCGTCCCGCCAACAATCGACGAAACGATGATGCTTTACTATTCCGGTGGTGAGAAAAGAGAGGCCGGCGTCGGCTTTATGGTCGACCGACGGGCTGCCAGCAGCGTTATCGCATTCCAACCGATATCCGAGCGTTTGGCGGTTATAACCATCAGTGGAACGATCAAGACCCATATCATATCCGTTTATGCGCCAACCGAGACCAGCACGGACACGAACAAGGACGAATTTTACGATCATCTTCAACAGACGCTGGATATGATACCTCAAACCGAATTAATAATTCTCGCGGGGGATTTCAACGCACATTCAGGAGTAGATCGAACCGGCTGGGAAGAAACCATGGGCAAATTCGGACACGGAGTAATTAATGACAACGGCTTACGCCTGCTTTCATTCGCATCGTCAAACAACTTGATCGTTGGCAACAGCATTTTCCGCCATCCACTCAAACACCAACTCACCTGGCGAAATCCATCCGGCAAAGACTCGGCGATGTTAGACTACGTTTTGATCAACACAAGATTCCGATCGACGCTTAAAGACGTACGTGCAATGCGTGGACCCGATTGCGGATCGGACCATTATCTTGTTCGAGCGAAATTGCAGATGCGATTGCAAAGAGCGAAGAAAACGGAGCCACCACCAGCCAAGAAAAATTGGGCGTGCCTACGGGACCCGGCCATCGGGCGAGAGTTTCAGATGGCATTGTCCAACAAATTCGCGGCGCTCGCAATACCGGACGATATCGATGTAGAAGAAAGGCAATTGTCGGAGTCTATTGTGGAGTGTGCAATGGAGTTGTGTCCAACTATCCGTAAACGGACGCAGCCATGGATCTCGGACAGCTGTCTGGACCTCGTGGATCAGCGGAAGCGCATGAAACACGTCGACTTTGAGGAATACCGAAGATTGAACAAAGAAGTTCGGCAAAAAATGAAATTGGAACGAGAAGCGTACTGGAATAACGTTGCGGCCGACATGGAAAAAGCGGCGTCGAGGCACGAGTACCGGACGCTGTACCAGACAATCCGCCGGTTAGGCGGCAAAACAACATCAACAAACGACAACATCAAAAAATCGGATGGAACTTTTGTGACTTCTGCCCATGAACGCCTGGAGCGGTGGAGAGCATTCTTCCACCAGCTGTATAACCACGATCCGCCGCAAGGTCCAGCACCCGAACCACCGATTATCGAACAGCCGATGAATCAGTTTCTCGATACCGAACCAACAATTATCGAGGTGAAGACAGCAATCAAATCGCTGAAAAATGGAAAAGCGCCGGGAATAGACCAAGTAACCGCCGAGATGATCAAAGCTGGAGGTGATGTCTTATCACAACGACTTCATGTCCTCATAACACACATATGGCATTCGGATCGTGTCCCTTCGGTATGGAAGAAAGCGATCGTTGTCCCAATTTTGAAGAAAGGCGACAGTCGGGAATGCAAGAATTATCGCGGTATTAGCCTTCTTTCGATCGTCGGTAAAGTATTTACGAAAATAATACAATCGAGGCTACAGAAACATCGAGAGCAAACGAGCCGGGAGGAACAAGCGGGATTTAGACCACATCGAGGATGCATTGATCAAATATTCGCCCTCCGTCAGTTAATGGAAGAAAGAATTCGTTGCGGCAAACGCATTGTCGTCGTTTTCATCGATTTCAAATCCCCTTTCGATTGCATCGATTGGAACAGCTTGTGGAGAGTCTTGGTAACCGAACACGTGCCATTGAGAATCATCCAACTTCTCCAAGCGTCGTACGATGGCTCAACCAGCAGCGTTCGTATTCGAAACGACTTATCCAAGGAGTTCCCGATTCAGACGGGTGTCCGACAGGGAGACGTCGCTTCGCCACTTCTCTTCAACGTTGTGATCGACGCGATTATGCGTGAAGCATTCGATGGACGACTCGGAGTTCAATACGACGACAACAACTTCGTAACAGACTTAATGTTCGCCGACGATAGCGCTGTTTTCGCCGACACGGATGCCGAAGCAACGGACATCTTATACGATATTTCCCGCATCGCCCAATCATACGGGTTAAAAATCAATGCGGAAAAGACCAAAGTGCTCACAACGGATGGATCAAGAGCCAGTGTTCACCTCGATGGAACCCAAATCGAACAGGTTCCAAGGTTCAAATATTTGGGATCATTGGTTGAGGAAACGAAAGTAGCATCGACGGCCGACGTTCACAGCCGTATCGGCCAGGCAACAGCAACATTCGCCTCGCTCAAGTGGTGCATATGGAAACGAGCAAATATTTCCATCAAAACAAAACTACGTCTTTACCGAACGTTGATTCTTCCGATTCTTCTTTATGGATCTGAAACGTGGACACTGCTCAAATCGGACGTTAAGAAGCTCGAGGTCTTCCAAATGCGATGTTTGAGGCAGATCCTCCGTGTCTCACTCCGTTATCGCCTTCGAAATGAGGTTGTCAGACAAAGATGCGATCAGCAAACACTGATCGAAGAAGAAATGCAAAAACGTCGACTACGGTGGTTTGGACATGTTTGCCGAATGGATGATAACCGCTTGCCACGTAAACTTCTCTGGCGAGACCGTCCCGCAGACTGGAAAATCCAGCGATTGGCACCGAAGAAAACTTGGCTAAAGAATATCGAGGGCGACCTAAAGAATCAAAGATTATCAGTTACCGAGGCTCGAGACACCGCCAAAACCCGAGAAGAATGGAAGCGAATCGTGAATAGAGTTCGGGACCCAGCGGCACCGACAGCAGCGTATCCGTTGCGGGGACGTCCCGCTCGGACCGCCAGCTAACGGATCAAAGAAGAAGAAAGAAAGAAAAGGGGGTGGCGTACTTCTTGCTTGCCGCAGTCACCTTTATTGTAACCCAATTACGCTTCCTAGTTTCTCTAACCATTTGGACATTGAGCTTGTCGCTCTCAAGATTTCCTTTTCTAAATCAAATCTATTCCTGCTGTGCTGCTATATCCAACCAGATATGATTAGCATACTTGACGATGGAGGTAAAAGCCTCTATGATATTCTCATCTCTTGTGTTGATTATACCCTGAGTATGATGAACACTGGGGATGAATTACTTCTACTTGGTGACTTCAATTTAACTAATATTCAGTGGGTATTTGACGAAGTTGACGATAACTACCTCCCTGAAGGCAATTTTAATTCTAAGGAATCCTGTTTTCTCAATTCCTTATTCTCACTCGGCCTTAATCAAATGAGTGGTGTGACTAATGTATTAGGGAGGCAGTTGGATCTTGTATTCTTTACTGACTCAGGAAACATGATTGTTGAGCCCAGTCCAATAGTCATGACGTCCGTTGACAATTACCACCCTCCTCTCTTGCTAAATTACTGCTTCAACTCAAAGAATAATCCTTGTCCGGAGGCGGTAACTCATTCCTTCAACTTTATGAAGGCTAACTTTAATGAACTCTCATCTAAGCTTGCCTTGATTGATTTCAACAGCCTACTTTCCGCAAATTAGTTGGATGTCGATGTGGCACGGTTTTATACCGTACTATACGAAGCTATCGTTTCATGTGTACCTTTTGAGCCCCAAAAATTGCGCAGTTCATCTCCACCTTGGTACAATAATGAGCTAAAGCATTTAAGCAATCAGAAAAATAGACTCTGGAAGACCTATTTAAAGAGAAAGGACTCTCCGAGTCTTATTACATTTACTGATTGCTATAACCGATTTCGTTTACTCTCTTCTGCTCTGTATGGTGAATATCTCAGCAGCATGAGGGACCAGGTGTATACTGATCCTAGAAACTTCTTTAAATTTGTCAACTCTAAGAAAAAAGTCGATAACTACCCAACTACTATGCAGCACACTAACTGGTCTAGTAGTGAGTCTTCCTCGATTTGCAACATGTTTGCTTCATTCTTTCACCAATCTTTCACTCCTTCCAACTTTCAGCCTAATGACAATAATTTACGTCACATAACTCCACACCGAAAGGCTACTAGATTATCTCTTTCAATTTCCAGTGACGATATCGTGAAACATACGATTTCACTTCCGGCCCTGACGGTATCCCTCCTGCTGTCCTTAAATCCTGTGTGGAGGTTCTTCAGTCTCCACTGAAAACCCTTTTTAAAAAATCCTTAGATAAAAGGTATTTCCCGACTCTTTGGAAGAATTCGTTCTTAATTCCTATTCACAAAAGTGGTAGCAAGAACGAAATATCGAATTACAGACCAATTGCCAAGCTGTCTGTCATACCAAAGCTTTTTGAATCAATCATTTATTCTGAAATCGTGCCCATCTGCAAGAAACTTATTTCTACGAACCAACATGGTTTTCTTCCAGCTCGTTCCACTACCACCAATCTCCTTGAATTCACTTCCCATGCTGTCGAAGGCTTTGCTTCCGGCTGTTAAACTGATTGTGTTTACACTGATTTCAGTAAGGCATTTGACAAGCTTTCCCACTCCATTATACTTTTTAAACTAAAAAAGTTAGGTTTCCCTGAAGCCCTTCTATAATGGTTCCAGTCCTACTTAGCTGACAGGACCTACCAAGTTCTCTTCCGTGGATCCAAAAACGCGACCAGGCGTCATCCGGTGTCCCTCAAGGCAGTCATCTTGGCCCTATCCTCTTTATTCTTTCTATTGATGACATTCTTCCCTTGCTAAGACACTGCAGAATCCTGATTTATGCTGATGACATCAAATTGTACCGTCACGTAAAGAGTATGGAGGACTGCAAACTTTTGCTAGTCGACCTCGACACCTTTTACTCTTGGTGTGCTAACAACAACCTGGCTCTTAATATTAGTAAATGCGAAGTCATGACTTTTTGTAGGCGACGTGATCCTATAAATTTTAACTACGCCTTTTCTAATGAGGGTATCCCTCGTGTTAATTTTGTTAAAGATCTCGGGATTAGATTTGACACCATGCTGGACACCATGCATGTCTCAGCCGAGCCCACGTGGTCGTGGTAAATGTTTCTCAGCCCAGCTGAGAAGTGCGCCTTCTTCATAAGAAGGGAAACTCTATTATTATTATTATTATTACAACGGACAACAGAGTTAAATGTATTTGATAAGATCGCATAGAGGCATAATCCAAACGGCCAAACACCGGAATACCATATTGAATAAGAGGCATAAGTAATGATTTAAGCTTGAAGCTATATCAAAGATGTAGTCATTCCACGACAGAGTTTGATTTAGAATTACACCAAGATATCTAACCCTATCAACATATGGAATCGTTACACCATTAATGTGAATCTTCGGAAAAATCGCCACATTTAACACTCTTTTATAAATGACAATACCTTTATATTTGTCAGGATTTAGTTTAAGCTTATTCCCTTTCGCCCATTTGTCTAACCTACCATTCATTTTGGTAACACAATCATCAATAGTATCCCTGGGGCTTGCGCAATAAAGTCGCACATCATCAGCATATACATATAAATAACGAAAATAATAGTGGTCCAAGAATAGAACCCTGTGGCACACCGCTAGTGGCATTGACTAGTTCTGACGAGTTGCTAATTGTTTGCACAGTGACGATCAGTGAGGTAGCTAAAAAGAAACCTAACTGCAGTACGAAGAAAACCAAAGTAATCAAAAAGTTTCCTGCATAGCAATTCATGGTCCACTGTATCAAAAGCCTTGGAAAAGTCCAAAAGCGACAAAATTGTAATATTGTTAGTTATAAGCACTATGCGAATGTCATCAATTACTTTTACTAATGCAGTTGTACAGCTGTGGTTTGGACGAAAACCAGATTGTACTGTAGATAGAAGATTCGCTGCACTTATGTAAGGCAGCATTTGCTCTCACATCAGCTTTTCAAGTACTTTACTGTTGTTTCTTCAATAAATAAATAAATAAATAAAAGCACGATAAAATGCTAATTGGTCTGAAGTCTTCGACTTTACAGGGCGCTTTCACTTTAGGAATCGGTATTATTTTGGATATTTTCCAATCACGAGGAAAATACGAGCGCGTAATGCACGTATTGAAAACGTGGCTGATAAAAGCAACACACAAAAGGGCAATAAGTTTAAGAAAACGAAATTCGACGTTATCAAGACCAACAGCATTACATGAGATGGAGTAAATTGCTCTCATTACTTCACCCCCTTCAATGTTCCTAAAAGAAAAAGTATTAGGTAGGCCGTACTTAATTAAATACCTCGCTGATATCAAAAGTAGCCCGTTCGGGCATAAATACAGAAGAAAAATAGGTATTCAGTACATTCGCGTCAAATTTAGAGGGAGCAGAAACACTATTAACGATTCCCATGGTACGAACATTACTCCATAGCTTTTTAGTGGGTAGAAATGGATCAAGAAGCTTGCTGAAGTATTTTTGCTTTGCCTTTTTAATTACTGCATTGACTCTATTTAGCAGTTTTTTGTAGCTAAGCTCTAAGCTAACCAGTTTGCATTTCTTCCATAGACTGTACAAAAAATCCCTGCGTTTAATCAATGTCTTAAATTAATATGCTAATCCTGTCCAAGTAAGGTTGACGTGAATCTAATAATCTCACCCCACTAAAAACTTTCTAATATGAATTCAGTCACAAAATTCGGGGACCGGATGAAACGCCGACATTACAACATAAAAGCCAAAACAATTTAAAAATTCTCTCATAGAATGTTCGCACTCTGTACAGACCAATCGACAATATTACTATCTACATTAAAGGCCGGGGTCTGTTCAAGATTTCTGCTACAGCAGCTTTTAGCAGCTATTGTCATGCTTTTCGTGTCCAAAACAGCAGAAAAGCTGCTATCGAAGTTGCTATTTTTGTGTCCAAAATTCTGCTACCGAAGCAGCTTTAGCAGAAATCTTGAACAGACCCCAGGATATCAATGCATCCGCTTCGTTCCGATCCGCTAAGCTGTTAAAGTCCCCTACCCCCATACCCCCACGGCCAGGGCCAACGCATAACCTTTTTTAAATACTGAAAAATTAAACTTAGGAATAACTCTTTGCACTACTTAATACTACCTTCCAAGGCCTAGGGCTAAAATATGATTGGGACTGTTTAAAGAAGATTGAATTTCCAAAAAATCTTTTACTAAAAAATATTGATAATTTTTAATTCTGTGATAGGAATATAATTATCGAACGATCGGTTCTTGATTTTCGAATGAAGATAGAGCAGCCAAGTACGGAACAGGTCTTATGTAGACAGACACAGTATGTAGATAGTTTCTAAACTGTTATAATTCAATTATATTCGTATCTCTAGACCAGATGTAGAAATACGCGAAGTTTCATTTTACTCCGAACTATGACTCTCAACGGCTCTTATGCTAAATTCACAAAACTGGCTGGCGATAGGTCTTGATGAGACTAACGAACAATTGAATGGGTTTAAGGAGCGGTGGAATCGGAACATTTTTTGGTAGAGTTTTAAATATCACCCTGTATTTTTGTAAGCGTATATCACATTTGCATGTATAACGTACCAGTGTACGAATAATGCTCCCAATATACCGAATGGCAAAATTTAAGTCGGTTTGGCTGAGAGTTATATCCCATTCCAACAAAACCGCTCTTATTACGAATCGGCAAATAATGTCACGGAACCGGGTGGATAACACAAAGTCGACCTTTGTTTTTCGAATTAGGGTACTGGATTATGTCCTCAACGGTATAAATCGAGATAATATCAAGACCATGGGACTTACCAAGACCAAGCATATCTTTCTTCGTGGTAACTCCTTTTCATATTCTGGTAGGAACAAATCCGAAAACTGGAGGAGTGGCGTTGGCATAATACTCATCAAGGAAACCAGGTCCAGCCTCATTAGCTGAATGAGATTATTCGCTCTGTTCCAAAGGCGCCTTATCTTTTGAACATTGAATAACTCCGACAGTTTTAAGCCGATTTTGGCAAATGAGCTGGATTTATTTAGGAAATTCTCTACCATTAATTTCAAAACAGTTTCGTTATAGCAGCTACTTCGGCGCATTTGAGTCCAGCATCCAACAACACCGTGCGTCGTTGAGGATTTCTCGAACTTTGAAGAAAACTGGGCTCTCTGTTTCCCAAATACGACAGTTTTGTTTATTGACTTTACCAGAGAGTGTAAAATGACCTTCGTCAATCAATGGCTTCGTCAATTTTGTATGGGAAGAGATGAAAATCTTTCGTCATAATCCTCCTTAGAGTTGTTCCACCATGTTTAACGCCTGCGGTCGGCGGTGTTACGACACATGTGGATTATCGGCAACACTCTCTGTTATTGGTTAAACAACTTCATTGGATCGTCGCGGACGCGATCGAATGGGACGCTGGCAGGTCAAACAGTCCCGTACTCAAAGAAGTTCTTCACTAAACTACGAATTGTGTTTTCTAAAGGCGCCGTTTTCTCCCATAATTTTTACGGTAGGCCTCACAATTTTCACAATTGAACGATTGTTTGCAATGTAAAGCGCTACAATTTCAGTCTCATAGCCAAAACAGAGTCATATTTAAAATGAAACTGAATGGCGTTTCAGAACCGTGTATACATTTTTTGAAATCGGCTAAAAATGTTGTTGAAATACCGAAAACCGAGATAGCCATGAGATGTTGACACAATAAAATTTAAATAGAAATTAAAAAATGAATCAGAAAAGTATAAAAGATAAAATCATACGATAAAAGATCTGTACAAAAGTTCCAAACGCAGAGTTCTGCATAATGTAAGGAGTAGCACAAGGATGCCCACTTTTGACATTACTTTATCTTATAGTAACAAATGACACCCTTGTCAGCGCTCTAGTGAATCTAAAATTTCAAATCGCAGCCCTTATTTTTTCTTAAGGATTATGATTCTTCAAAGAGAAATTATCAAACTTTGGTCCGAATTTTTTTTATTCCAAACCTACTTGCACACCCAAATGAGATGATTGTTGGGGAATAATTTTGATTTTTGATGTTTTTTGAGGGTGCTCGAAAAGAATTCTTCCGGGGTTGCCATTTTAGATTCACCCCACCCCCTGCGAGTGGGTGTGGAGGTAGGGGTTAGTTTTGTGGGTAAACGATTCCACCCTTCAAGTTTAACAGCTTTTGTCCGAAACTTTTTTCACGTAAGCCCTACCATACAGGTAATATCGGACCGTTGCCGAATTTTTGCTGCACCTCGGAATAAATAAAACTATTTCCGTTTGCTTATACTGCATTAAATCCTTTACACCATTTCAGTAACCATGATAAATTGAAAAAATTAAAATTATCGAACATTTACTGCAATTTTATGTTTCTAGTATTCTTGGCTTCGCCGGTCACCAGTGACCCCCACGGCGCTACGAACAAACTCAGTGCCGGTCACCGGTGACCCCCATGGCACTCAACGTGTTAAGAGCTAATCCGTTCTAAAATGATACTTGAAAGATAAGGTATTCTTTGCGTTCGATGCAAATTTGAAAATATATGCTTCATTACAGCGTCAAAATACACGCGGATGTCTGAAGCAGAGCTTTTTCGGGTAAAGGATCTCCTTTTAAACACAGAACCTATTACTATAAATAATATTTTTATTCTACACGTCTCGTTGCACCAAGAAAGTAAGTGTCTGTGTCATGAGTCCGCGTGGATTTTGGAGAATAAAGTTTCATGAACCTACAGAAGAGTCGCCGAACCACGATAAATAAGAACGTTTTGAAGTTGTTGAGCGATAACTTAATGCTGGCCCTAAGGATAATTTAGAAATCATCTTGGAGGATTTTAACGCTAAACTCAGTCGAGATCTCGTATACAAGCAATACCTATAGACTGATCAGATTTGAATCACTATCTTACTGATATAGTGCTACGACATGTTTCAAAAAGCTTTGTTTGCACAAATCCTGTTTGAATCATCTGTGCCGCTAAAACGTCAGCACTCGTACTGACTGAAGTTAGACTACCTCCTGAAAATTAGATGCTAAACGTCAACTAGAGTTGGAAATGGTTTTAAAATACTTTCATTAGTACAGCTGATTCCCTGATAGGCAGATCGAAGCGATTGCTTTGCCTCGTACAGAAACTCTTATGGTATAACGTTGTTCAGCGTAAATGATATTCTCTGTTATCCTGTAGAACAGGATAGTCACATATTCTACTTCCATTGGCGCTACAACTCAACTCGAGCCTTGGCATCCTTTAATCTCTTCATCCAGTCTTTTCGATTTCTGGCAGAAGTTCTTCAGTTCGATATGTGAAGTGGTGTCTCCGCATCTTCTACAACTGCATCCGGTGTTTCTCTTTCGATGATGCTAATGAAGACCTTCTTTGCTACTCTGTTATCTGGAATGCGCTCGACGTGTGCAGTGCAGTGAAGTCTACTGAGTTTTATGAACGACACATATAGCATGATAGAAACTCTAAGCAAATAAAGAACTGACAATATTTACAGCAAGAGGCACGCAATGGAAAATGTCTACAGCAAAAAGTCTTGTCTGTTGTGCATGAACTTCAAGGAGCTACTCGGTCCCCAAACTGCTCTATCTGAAGCTACGCAGAATATGTCTTCTTCGTGGTTACTAATTGGTTAACACCTAGCACATCAAACAGTGGCGGATTTAGGGGGGGCTATAGGGGCTTCAGCCCAGGGCGGCAAATTTTTAGGGGCGGCAAATTTTCAACACATTTTTTTATATTTTAACCGGACAACGTATATATGAGAACGAATGATAATTTGAAACCACATGTCATAAAGAAGGTTGTAATCAGAGACTATTTACTGTACACATTTAATCCCAATACTTTACGATACCCTTCCTAAACCAACCGTCGTGCGTAATATATTCGTCTGGAGAGCGATGTGTCAGATGGGTCTAAAGGTCCCAATACACGAGCGCTCCATTATGGCGACACTACATTGTTGCCAGTCCATTGGATCCGGTCCAAAATTAGGGCACACACACGATAGCGCCTGAGTCAGTCAGCCGATTGCAGTCGGTTAGACGAGCACTGTACTTAAATTTTGTTTTCACAAAGGTTGCATCTCCCTCCGACAAAGTGATAATGGTTACAAATGAATTTTATTGTTTTATTGCCCTCATAAATTAGTACAGGAAAAATAGTAAAAATAGCGGAAATGATTGGGTACAGGCTGAAAATTGGCACGGAGCTTTCTTTTAGGGTTCTTAATAAGGGGTTATAAAGTCTACCGATTTTCTACCCCGGGAACCTTTCTTTCTAGGGGGTTTTAGGGTCAAAATATCTGTTTTTTGCAAATGCATCTGAAACGGTAAGTCCTATCATAAAAAAATGTTCACAAAGTTTGTAGCTCAGACGATTTTCTACAAAAAATGTTATTATACATTTTCCCGTAGGTATTGCCATTCATGAGATATCACCGTTTTAAAGATTTAAAATATTCATATGAACTCATTCACGACTTGTATAGGTTTTCCGACGTTCAAGTTGGACTACTTTTCTAATTTTTTCAGGGGTCATTCCTGGATGTATTTGGAGGAAAAATGTGTTCTAGATAGGGGACTAACCACTAAGATACAGGGTGTTCGCGAAAAAACAATGTCTTTTTTTGTCATTTATTTAGAGTTGAATAACTCCTAGACCAATTATCGTAAACCAATATACTTAGACTCATCTTTTAGGTCAAAGTGTATTCTTTTATTTGATATAAAGATCAGGAACTTGCGTTGCTCCGTTTAGAAGATATATAGACTCAAAGGATGAGCAAAATCACAATTTTCTTAGTTTTTTAGCATTTCGCTCATGCTTTGAACCTACATATCTTCTAATCGGAGCAACTCAAGCTCCTGATCTTTATATCAAATAAAAGAATACACTTTGACCTAAAAGATGAGTTGAAGTATATTGGTTTACGATAATTGGTCTAGGAGTTATTCAACTCTAAATAAATGACAAAAAAAGACATTGTTTTTTCGCGAACCACCTGTATCTTAGGGGTTAGCCCCCTATCTAGAACACATTTTTCCTCCAAATACATCCAGGAATGACCCCTGAAAAAATTAGAAAAGTAGTCCAACTTGAACGTCAGAAAACCTATACAAGTCGTGAATGAGTTCATATGAATATTTTAAATCTTTAAAACGGTGATATCTCATGAATGGCAATACGTACGGGAAAATGTATAATAACATTTTTTGTAGAAAATCGTATGAGCTATAAACTTTGTGAACATTTTTTTATGATAGGACTTACCGTTTCAGATGCATTTGCAAAAAACAGATATTTTGACCCTAAAACCCCCTAGAAAGAAAGGTTCCCGGGGTAGAAAATCGGTAGACTTTATAACCCCTTATTAAGAACCCTAAATGGAAGCTCCGTGCCAATTTTCAGCCTGTACCCGACCATTTTCGCTATTTCGCTTTTTTCGGCTTAATTTGACTGTACTAAATGAGTACATCGGAACAGAAAAATACCGAAAAAAAATGTATCAAATGCGTCACATTTGAAAGTGGCTATGATTGTTACGTCGTAAAATTTATATGAAAAAGAAATCACATTTCAGGAATATTTGTATCTCGGGTCACTTGTTGCCTAGGGACATTTGTATTGAAGGACATTGGTGCAAGGTACATCACTCGATACTCACATCAAACCGGTTTGTGTATGATGCGGGTATTACACCAAGCATTCATTTTTCTACCTCTTTTTTTGTGTAAAGATTGTGATGCATTTGTAGTTGTGCAATAAACGCGAATGAGAGGGGAATTTCTCATAGTTTTCGCAGACCCCCGAGTACGATGTTATATTTGTGTTAGTGTAATGGAGGGTGAGTCTGGCAAATTTTTTGGCTCAAAAGTGAGGAGTCATATGACGCATGAATTGTACTTCCCTGCGACCCCTTGCCTAAAAAACCGGTTTTGTGTATGGGGGTAATAAACGAAATGAATGATAGTGTAACTTGCACCATTCACATATGGCGCCGCGCTTTTGAAATCAAAAGAATATCCAAATATTTGGCTTGGGTTTCGCGTGCAAACAAATTGTTGTTGTTTTGGCTTGGCGTGGTGTAATTTGGACGGATGGAGCGCTCGTCACGAGCGGCTCGTGTATTGTGCCCCTAAGGCCAAAGCACACCAAAATAGGCCAGGGCGGCAGACGACGGACTTCCACCGTGCCCGTATGTCGACCCAGACGTACGCCACTAGTGGGAAATGCGTGGGGGGGAGACGGCAGTTTCAAGTTGTAACAGGAAAAAGGTTGATGTACGCTGCGTCAATTCACCCTGCATTTAACAGTGATTATAAAAACCTGGTTGATGGATGATGTAAGAGCGGTGGTGGGGCGGCAGATCTGTTCCAGCCCTTAGGCGGAAATTGTGTAAATCCGCCCCTGACATCAAGCTGCAAGCAGTAAGCACTTGACTTGATTTAACAACCTGCAGTTGCTATGGTATGACTCAGTGTCAGGGCCGGCTTTAGGCATTTTGGCGCCCATGCGAGATATTTTTATGCGTCCTTAACTTTTTAAAGAAATTTATTTCAGGTGGATTACCTATGTTATGTTATCATGGACCATTCAAACGATCTTCTGTCATCCTACGGCGATATTTTTAGTTGGTGTGGTGGTGGAGGTGGAGACAGATTACTCAGCAGTGCTAGAAGTTACAGCAAACTTGCACAGCAATTGGCACAGACTTCTAATATTTGACAGTATCGTTGCTCTTTTTCATTTCTTGCCAAATCTTTAGCTCTCCCTTCAAATCTAAAAAGAAAGAAAGGCCTTCTTTGTACACTTCAGCACCATGCAAAATCTCTTCTATTTGGGTAACCTTTGCAACTATCCGATTCTTCGCAGCTGAGTGCTAGGGAACTCTTCAACAGTTCCAATGAATGCGTCGTCCAGAGCAGTCATAAAAATTTAAAGTTTCAATAAATTTCCGTTTTTTGCAGAGCCAGGCAATACCAGGCAATAGGCCCCTATACACGGTCAAATTAGATGTACATTGAATCGCGGATGTACAATCAAAACTATCGATTGTAAGCCGGTCGGCTGATCAAAACTCGTTGACCATGAAAATCTGAATGTACATCCAATTTGACCGTGTATGGCGGCCTTAAGTTGACCTTTTCAGAGCACCAGCAAAGGTTTTCTTTAGTACAATAGAAATGGAACCCTTCCACGTAGTTTCTTATTTTTGCGAGATTGAGTGAGCGAGGTATAGCAGCCTTTATAGTTCTCTGTTTCTTAAAACCCAAAAGGAGAAAAGAGATTACAAGGAGGATATATGGAGGGCTGTGGAACTTCCTAGGAAGCTCTTGTGGCTCCCAAGAGCTGCTACTGCCCAGCACCGTTTTATTGCTAGATACTTTGCTATATGCAAAAGTAAAATGAAGCGCTCTTGCCAGCTGTCTTTTACTTTTTTTGAAACACAAGCTTTATTTACATCCTGAAAACATCCAGGATTGTGTCTAGTATTATAGAGGCGTTGTCATTCAATAATAAATTAACACATTACTGGGTTTACGCGGTGGTGGCGGCGCCCTAGGGCAGTCGCCCGTGTTCGCCCACCCCTAAAGTCGGTACTGCTCGGTGTTAATCAGTGGTGGTACCATTCACTGAATCTAATTCTAGACTAATTGCAGAATTAATTAATCTGATCCTCGCGGATAAGTTCTCAAGACAAGCCAAATACGGGTCCGTTTTTTATTCCAGGCACATGTATATAATTTACATTGTAGCAAGAACTATGTGCGATCTGACATCGTCCACCTACTGATCCTCAGAAATTGTTAGTATAGCCTCGCTAAACCTCTTTGTATTATTCTAAATTTCTCCCTTAATTTTTGGATTCATGGAAAGAGGCATTTATTTCTCCAATATTTAATTCGGGCATTAAATCGTCGCATACACTCTTAACGTAGTCATCGTCGACTGTCAGTTATCGAGGTATTATCATTTTTAATTGTATTCCCAAATTATATATATATAGTAGGTATATTATTCCGATTCCGATTATGTGATAAATTGTAAATTTTGTAATTGAAAGAATTTATTGTCCCCGCCCAAGACGGTTTTATAACCGGTCGTTCAACCGTCACAAACCTTGTTTGCTTTACACACTTCATCTCTAACTCGTTAGAGTATGGTGGTTAAATAGATGTTATCAGCCCAGAAATTGTGAAAGCTTTTGATAGAATTACACACAGCTTATTAATTCACAATCTTAAAGCTCTTGGTTTGCACTCATCTTTACTTAACTGAATTTAATCTTTTATAAATAACAGAAAAATCAGCGTAAAAGTAAATGGAGCAATTTCACGTACGTTCCTAGCAAGATCCGGGGTACCTCAAAGTAGCCATCTTGGGCCATTGTTGTTTATTCTCTTTGTCAATGACACTGTTAGCAGCATCTCCTTTTCAAAGTGCTTACTATAAGAGGACGAATTTGAGCTATTTCGAGAAGTGGTTAATGCTGCCAACTGTTTATGTATGCAATGCGATTTGAATGCCCTAACTAAATGGTGCAGCTCCAACCATCTTGTGTTAAGTATTAATAAAAGTTAAAACGGCTAAAGGTCATAACCCCGTTTTTGTTTCCTTACACACTGTATAACCTAAGCCTAGCTCGCATTACTGATCTGAATGAACTCAGTGTTGTGCTCCATTCGAAATTAGCTCTCAATTCGCACATAGATTTTATATGTATTATCTCGAAATTTTTTAAAATGTTCGGTTTGTTGTGAAGTACTCCAATGATTTTTACGATCCTTACACTATTAAAAGTCAGTAGTAAGTAGTGTGAGAAAAAATTCTCGAAAAAATTATAAAATTATGAAGTAACAATTCTCGAGAAATTTAGATATTTCTCGAAAAATATGCAAAAATTATAATTAAGTGAATTTTTTGAATAAAACTTTGTTATTTTTGGAAATTCTTAAAACTGTAATAACACTAGTTTACACCAAAAATGTACCTCGTAGAAAAAGTGTTTTTTAGCCTAATTTGAGGTCGCTGAAAACGAAAATGACACTCATTTATTTTTCCAAAGAACCGTTTTCGAGATATTAGCAAAAAACATGTTTTTCGGCTTTCTTCCCAGTTATGGCCAAAAATTTCTAGAACAATACATCTAACCAATATAAAATTTTTACTAATCGAAAGGTTCCTCTTTTCCCATTACGACGATGTATTGCTTGTGTCAATTGGAGTAGTACTTTTTGAGTGTGAGGCGCTGAAAGTCGGAAAAAGTGAATTTTTTAAGCATTTTGGAAACTTACACATGTTTATTTGTTGTATTAAGTTCACTTTTTTCCGACTTTCAGCGCCTCACACTCAAAAAGTACTACTCCAATTGATACAAGCAATACATCTTTTTTAGATTGGTTAGATGTGTTGTTCTAGAGATTTTTAGCCATAACTGGGAAGAAAGCCGAAAAACATGTTTTTTACTAATATCTCGAAAATGGTTCTTTGGAAAAATAAATGAGGGTCATTTTCGTTTTCAGCGACCTCAAATTAGGCTAAAAAACACTTTTCCTATTAGGTACCCGCAATTAAGCAAAAATTTGTAAACTAGTGTAATTTGCCGTTTTGTTCATTTTCTTATTCAACACTGTCATACAATTTTTTTTTTTTAAAAACACCGTTAGTTTTCTATTTTGTTATTCATAATTTACGTAGTTTATAGCTACTCCAAAAATAATTCGAATTTTGGATCATCCAAAATGTTTTACCCTATAAACGAGGTATAGGGTAGGGAATTATGGCTTAAAGCGAAATGTTTTGGCTTAAGCCATAGTTATAAGAATGTATTTGTACTCGTTTATACGCTAATTCGAAATTTTCACGTAACTTTGAGTTAAATCGATTTAATTTTTTTTTGCTATAAACTTGGTAATTGTCTCAAACTTCAGTGGTTGTGGTTGTTTTATGCTTAACAATTCGGGGAATTCCCGATAGTATATTATTATATAATAAATAAATCATCAGTTATCAGCAATTGCGTTGTGAACGATTTTTTTAAAAAAAGGAAGTACCATATGTAAGATAAACCTACATAATAAATTTAAGGTTCTTTTATTATAAATTGAAGGGTTGTAAGTCTAAAGGGTCTAAGTGCCAATTTTATTATTTGGAGATATAACAAAAAACATAATAAAAAACACGTTGGCACTTACGGCCCGCCACAATTTTTTTTGTGTGTAAGTAAAATTTTAAAAGAAACAGGCACCTTGACCCATTTGGATATTATTAGGCTTGCCACGTAGATTGTATTTTCGTAAAAATATTGACTTTTGATTTTTTGGCACTTAGACCCTTTAGACTTACAACCCTTCAATTTTGTTTTTAAAATAATTTTAATTAAAAAAATAGAAACCAACAATTACCCACAAAATGAGTAAAATTTACCAGGACTGTTGGGAACATTTTAAAAAAAGTGAAAGGAATAAAGATTTGGCAATATGTAAGATATGTCTTAAATCACTTTCATGCAAAGGTTCGGCGACTATTGGTCTGCGTAGGCTTCTTGAAGGTGTACATGAGTATAAAAGAGAAGAAAATAATGATGGTCAAAGTACCTCAGCAAAAAGATACAGGTACGGAGATAATTCAGTAATTGAATCTTTCTTAAAACGACCAACTATGGGTGAATTAATTTCAAAGTTAGCAGCTGTTGATGGAATATTTTTTAACAGAATTACTAAAAGTGAATTCATTAGAACATCTATGAGTGGCAAAGGATTTAATTTACCACGAAACTCTACCAAAGTGATGCAATTAATGCTGAACTTTTATGAAGATATAAAACAACATCTGATTAAAAAAATAATTAAACACAAAGATAATGGTAAAAAATTCAGTATATCCATTGATGAATGGGCCAGCATGAAAAATAAAAGATATATGGATGTACACCTTTACTATAATAACAAAGATTCAGACAACTTAGGGATGGTTCCTGTCGTTGGTAGTTGTCCTGCTAAAAAAGCATTGGAATTAGTAGAAGAAAAATTAAAATCATTTAATATCATATTTAATGACGATATAGTAGCTACAATGAGTGATGGTGCTGCTGTAATGCAGAAATTTGGAAAATTATCTTCTCATTTTCACCAACTTTGTTACAATCACGGGTTGCATTTGGCTGTTCTGAAAGTATTTTATACCAAGAAGAGACATCCTGATAACTTTGCTTGTATCGGAGAACTGGAATCTGATAAAGTATCTGAAGTACAAGATTTAAAAAAAGGAAAATAATAACTCTGATGACGATTCTGATATAGAAGTTGTGGAAGACGTTGAGGTTTATTTGCAGCCCCAAATCGAAAAAGTTATTAAATCCAATCAAAAATGTTTAGAAGCTCCTCCGTTAAAAATGCTATATTGCAAAAATATGTAGTGGAACAGGAGAAAAAGGAGCTAATGGTAGTCTTAGATTGTTCTACTAGATGGAATACAATGGAGACTATGGTAGAAAGATTTGTAAGAATTAGCGGCCCAATAAAAAAAAGCATTATTGATTGAATTAAATTTGGGTAGTTTGTGGAACGACGACTATGTTGAGGTTGCTAAAATAATATTAGCAACATTAAAACCTCTCCGGATTACAATTGAAACTCTTAGCCGAGAAGATTCTACACTATTATCTGCTGAAGTAGCTCTCAGGTTTTTGTTTACAACTTTGGAAAAATTAAACACTAATTTAAGTCGAGACCTCCTTAAAGCAGTTAAGGAGGAAATGTCTAAAAGAAGGGATTCTACTTTAGTTCCTATCTGTTATTAGGCTCCTACAGAATCCTGCTTGTGTGTCACAGAAAGAAAATGATAGTTTTTTCGACATGGCACCAAGACAAGAGATTTATAAATTGGCTAAATCTATATCATCTAGAATTTTTGAAACTAAAAACAGTGATAACGATAATACTGAAGAAACTGATGAAACTGAAAATATTGAAGAATGTCCAGATCGAGAAGAAGAAGCAAGTCTACAGCAACAAATAAATTTTGAAATTTCAAAAAGTTTAAAAGAATATGAAAGTCCGAATGCTGATAAATTTCAATCATTAACAAAGGAATTTAAAATATTTGAAGCCAATGGGAAGAGAACCTCAAATTTGCAGAATCTTTTGGATGCACTTCTGACCATTAAACCAACTTCTACGCAAAATGAGCGAAATTTTTCTATTGCAACAGATTATGTTACCAAAAAAAGAACAAGGATGGGAGATTCAACTTTGGATGCTCTGTGTTTCTAAAACATTATTTTAAATCACAAAAATGATAAATTTATTATATTTTTATAAACCTTTTTATATATTTTTGTAAAACTTGAAGAATTTATTTTTACGTTACTATTTTTTATTTTGTTCTATAATAAAAAAATGAATTTCAGTTTATATTATAAAGTGCATTAGATTTTTGTTTTAATAAGTTATTTTCTCAAGAAATCCCGAGAAAAATAATGTGTGTTTTCTTTTCTCGAGAAATTAAAAAGGGTGAGAAATGTGAAACACTAGTAGTAAGGTCTCACCTTGAATATGCCTCTGTTATTTGGGCTCCTCAGCCTGAAATTCACATAAAGAGGATTGAGTTGGTCCAAAAATCCTTTTATGTGCTTCGATGCAAATTGCTAGGCTTGAAATTCTTATCGCATAGGAGGAACGTCACAACAGTAATGCTCGCTCGAGCTGTATTAATGAGCCAGATCAACTCTCCGCAGTTGATTTTTTTTTATTATTTATACGCTCCTGACAGAAGCATACACACTAGGGATATTTTAAAAATGCCCTCGTACAGTTTATGCTTAACACGAGCCTATTTTCGTTTCAAGAAAGTTATTTAATTTTGCGAGTTTTGATGTAGATTTCACTTTGCCTCGAGATTTATTCCGGAAATTAATTTTAGAACGTAATTTTTAGTACCTAGTTAAAGTTTGATTAGTTTATTTAATTCGATTTCTTTTCCTTATATAAGTAGATATATACATTTTTGTTCTTTCTGAAGAACTTAGTTTTTACGTTTAATGTTGTAGATTTAAAGAATTGAAGTACAAACAGTTTTGAATTGAAGAAACAATAGTAACTGGAAGAATTTAATTACTAAGCCAGCTCCAATTGATGAGCAAAAATAGTTCGATGAAGAGTCCATTCGTCTACTCAGCGGATCACAGCACAGTTGAAATAAAATAGACGTTGAAAATGAAAGGGAGGCAGTTAACAAAATAATAACTTACTTTAATGAATTGGTTGTTAGATCTTCTAAAATTCATTTTTGTACTCACCTGGAAGAAAAAGAGAGAAATATTAATATTAGTTATATATTACTACAATGTTTTGATAACAGATATTCTTTGCAAAATAATTTAGGTTTGTATTAATAATTTTCATTATTTAGAATCATTTTATTATACGATATAGTTTATCTGTTCGGATTAGATAAAAACAATTTTATTCTTGGGAACAAATGTATGGTTTGTAGATTAACGCCCAGACCTATGTTCGAAGGAGCAAATTGGAATATGTGATTTTTCCAACGCAAATCATCGGTCAATATTGTGTCAGGAATATGAAGAAGTTTAGACGTTCGTTCTAGACTGTCCACTTGTAGTAAACGGATCTACTTTATTTGAGGCCCTTAATTATGCAATCGCTAAATTCTATAAATTTTATTGCGCACTATGCATTATGCAAGTGGATTTCAATTCAATTATCCCACCCAAAGCATCTGTTTTCGATACCAACCAGAATTTTCATGTATAAACCCGCCACAAAAATTAATATAATGTGATAAGAAATACACTACATGCGTTAATTAGTTCAATTTTTTCCTGTACGAAGTTTAAACAGGTGTCGAATGACATCCAAAACTGATTAAAGGAGTATCCACACATATATCAGCGTTCCGGGCATGACCCTGACACGGACATGTGTGAACGAATTTATATAAAATGTAGGTACCGATATCTTTTGACACTGTGACGGAACATAGACCAGTAACGTTCCGAGCACGGACCTGATATGCAGTGATTTGAATTTGAAAGATTTCTTCGACAACATGCCTATCCTCTTCTGCTTGCCCTCAGTTTGCGAATGACGCTGATGATTCCCTTGAATAAGTATTTTCAAGATAATATCTTATCACAAAAAGTTGGTGGCAGCGATGGGATTTTAACCCACGTCACCGAAGAGACAGTTGCCTCAAACCAGAAACGAAGCATACTGATGGTTTTATTGGAACTAAGGTTCTCTAAAGTTGTCTTACTTACATTATCGAAGCTATAGGAAAAAAGCACACGCTCCCATAAGGAAAAATATGAGACCCGATTTAGAGCCGTTCATTTATAAAATTAGGAAAATAGCCGGTGATAGATTGAGCTCTGGGGAACATTATCGAAGATTATGTGTGACGCTACTTTGATTCTTTATATGTGAAAGACTAGAGGCTCAATTAAGGCCCTTTATACTTTTTTCGTATAGAGTGCAATGTCGAACAGCAGCTCTAGTTGGAAATCAGAGGGAAGAGAGTGATAAGCTGAAGGAAGGAACTACCACAACCTAGCCGCTATATTTTATACCACCTAGCACTTCCAACCATTACATTGCGAATCTGACATCGGGGCATCGAGAAACAACCTGCTGGAGTGTTATGCCTCCTGAAACGAGTTGAATCTCATCAACCAACCGATGACATGCGCTTTGGTGGAGCGGGGAAGGGCTAATGAAGGCTGTGACAGGAGAACGCAGGAATGTAAATAGGGAAGAAGAAAGGAGAAAATGTATTCCTACTGCGCCCTAACAATTCCTTGGCCGACTTAGGAGACCTGACAAGAAGGAACCGCTTAGAGTTCACAAGTTCAGGCGCGGACCCCCAGCGTTTAGTATATTTCATCAAAGTAAGATCGGCCGGGGCCCTTTGCAGCAAGCTGGGACGGTGCCCCAATAGCCTGCTCTGGACCGATGAATGCAATATCAGAGCCCTGTTCAGCCAGGGCATCTGAAGACCACGTTGGAGGTCCCAAACTAATTTCGGCTTGGTCCTACGTGACCTTATCGCTCTAATTGCAGCTTGGCTATCAGAGAAGATAAAAATCTGTTTATTTTGGTTGATAGACAGTAGCTACGGTGCCTAGGCTTATAGCCCTGCTCCATCTGGGGCTTTCACTCCAAATTCCAACGCCCACACCTGTCTCTGTTCCATCCGTATACAATACTAGTCCACCGGGCAATACGGAAACTCCACGTTAGCCTATCCTATATGTGCCCACAAGGTTGCTCAAATTTTGAGATTGTAAAGGGCTTTCAGTCCGATAGCATCCCCTCTTCAGGAATCTCTTCTATGATGTTGATTATTATAGAATGTCCTCGCCCAAGACCAGCGCCCAGGTGACCATTCGCTTTCAGGTCAAAGTGGAGAGGTACCAATTGGGGAGAGTCTGCTCACCGAGTTTCCATGTGCTGGGCCCAGTTGAGCTTGGCATCTAGCGTCACTTCTAAATATTTGGCTTATTGTAAAAAGCTGGCGAATGTGGGTTCCAGAAGTCCCGGTAGTGATCGTTTCCTGGAACCACAATCATTTTGTCGGTATTGACTTTTAGTCCTACGCTCTTGCACCAGCTAGAGAAGTCTCAGTTTCACCTGTAACTACAATGACGACATCGTCAGCGTAACCTGTTTCGGCCGTTGAGCAGCTCTAGGAATTCATCTACAACAAGGCACCAGAGAAGTGGAAATAAAACTCCTCCCAGTGGACAACCTTTTGCTTTAGTGCCCTCCAGAGCTCGCTCAACATGAGAGACCATTAGTTTGCGAGTTTTCAGCATAGAGTCAGTTTCAGAAAGTGCCACTTAGATTGCGTCTACTTAGAGCCCTAGCTCCCTTAGGTCTTGAGATCTGCGGTTTTTGCGGAAGCTGTAAGAATGCGAATAAGGAAGAAAGCAGGCGCGGATCTAGAATTTTTTTCCGGGGGGGTCACAGGATAGAAAAAAATAACAAAAATAACCAAATAAACAAAGCTAGCCGAATTTTTCAATGAATAAAAAACAAGTCAACAAAAGAAAAGTCGTTTGGTTAGTTTCAGGTTTTTATGTTTGCAAAAACTAGGTTTTGTTCGTTTGGTTTTTTTGTTTTTCGGTTTGCAAAATATTGTTTCAGCTCTATTTTTTGAAATGCGTGCTATTTTGGGGGGGTCATGACCCCCGTGACCCCCCCCCCCTTGGTTCCGCGCCTGGAAGAAAGTGTACTGCATCTCCTCTGTCACTGCCCAGCCCTAAGCAGAAGGAGACTAAACACATTTGGTGAGCCCTTTCTAAGCACGCGGAAATCTCGAAGATTGGGATCCCGCATTTTAGAAAATTCATTACTTCCTCGGGATGGTTTAGCGAAGAAGCGACACTTTAACATCAAGTTTAACATGGGATCACGTGGCATCACAATGGACCTATCCTTTTGGGACAAGTGAGCTTAAACCGTGAACTTAGCCCCATCTACACCTTTTCCAATTGTAATTCAGAAAGTATCAATTGTAATTCAGAATATATCAATTGTAATTCAGAAAAATTCAGCATTCATCCAATTGCAGCAATTTCTGCAACAGGAATTTTATGTATGGAACGCAGAAGATTTTAATTTGCTTCACATTTAGCCTAACCATTCGCTTTAACATCGTTTGCACGAAATGAGTTATCAACTGAAAGATTTTTAGAGATTGCATCAGATAACACAACTTAGCATTGAAACAGTAATAATGGGATGATATCATGCATGATGGTGTCACAACACTAATAAAGCCTGTCCCACTCACTATATATGGTTCGAAAGTGTGGACATTGAAATACGAAGCATTGGTAGGAAGATTCGAAAGGAAAATCCTTCGTTCGATCTACAAAGGAATACAGGTTGATGGCGTTTGGAGGAGAAGATACAACTCAGAGTTGTATGAAATTCAGAAAGATTCCAAACGTTGTTACAGTGATCAAAATAAACAGACTACGATGGATTGGTCATGTCCAACGAGGTGGGGAACGGAACCCGACAAAGATAATGCTGGGGAAAGTACCGACAGGAAAAAGGAGACCAGGACGTCAAAAAAAAGATACATAGATGAAGTCGAGGACGACTTGAGGCAGTTGAATATAAGAAACTGGAAAAGTCGGGCCAAGGATAGAGAATCATGGAGGCGAATGCTGGACGAAGCCAAACAATAGGCTGTGGAGCTCCTGATGATGATGATCATGCATGATGTGGCTAGGAGAATATTTATTTTGTAATGAAAGAAATTATTTGGTCAATTTACTGCATCAATGAGATGAATATTGAAATTTTCTGAATTACAATTGATACTTTCTGAATTACAATTGACGCTTTCTGAATTACAATTGGAAAAGGTGTAGTCTAACCTAAATTATACGACGGATAAGTTTACAGGTAGTGATTCAATAGATTGATCGATGCAAAATTCTATTGGCAGTCCCCATTGTCCGGACTCATGATGACTGAACGCCCAAATAATCATGACAACACTAGAATATAGTTTTCTTTCTAGACTACAACATTGTTCTAGGTTGAATGTTTTCGCCACATTTCTTGCATAGGTATAATTGTAGCACGCATATTCTACAAATGTACAAAACGGAATGATAGGCTGAACCATTGAATTTTTTGCAATATTTCATATAGTCAATAATTTATATATTGATACCCCGAAATAAAACTACACCGAAATGCCCCAAAATAAAAAGGTGTTTCTCTTGAAAGAAGCTAAAATAAACGCAAATTGTTTAAGAGGATGCCGTAAAGTATAAAATTCCGTTTTAGGGGCACCCTTGAAACAATTTCAAATATAATTACGAAAATTTTAATGCCTCCATTTTGTATATATGTATTTTTAAGAAGTAACTTTTTATTTCGTACTCCATGAGTTCACCTGTCCAAAATTATAAAAATTTACTTAAAAACTTCAATTTTTTTTGCTCTGGAAAACGACGCCATAACTTTGTGCATGTGCCAATAACACTCATGCTCTCCTAAAGTGCGCCGAGGGAAAGCGCTTTTCCTCCAGTTTACGTTGCTTTTCTGGCTCAACAAAAAGGCAATAATTATGGTTTTATGATACTGAAATTTACGCGTCGGCTTTTCAGCATCAATGAGAAAAAGAAAGGCGAAAAAAAAGTTTACACAACTCATAAAATATCCAAAAATGTGTGTGAACGCTGCCGGATGGTGTTGGTTCCGAAAGCTGAACATTATTTTCTTTTCTGGGCTGTGTTGTTGTTGTTGATGTAAAAGGAAAGAAAAGCGGGTGTTCGGAGTACATAAGTCTTCACGCGAGTGACTTTTCCCGTCACGGTGATAAAATTTGTGAGTCCGCGTACTCTTCCCGAGGAAATTAGCTGGCAGCAATTTATGGCACAGTTCTGGTGCATATTTAATTTCGAATCCCAAGAATGGCTGCCACCCACCGCCTTCAGCTGAAATCGTCCGCATTTGATATTTTTCGTAAACAATTTTATTGTTAGTTCGAAGTGTTAATTAGAAAATGGCCGCGCTTCGCTTAAAAACAGTAATTGGCGTTTTTCTTTCGCATTTTACGACTGGGGTTATTTTCGAACGCGAAAATTCGAATCTCCCAAGGACGAAGCCTTTGTAATTTTATTAAAGTGTCCGAAATTCGATTAAAAGTGCCCTCGTACATTTCTCTCTAGTCTAGCAGAAACAGCAGCAGCACAACAGCAGAATTCTGATTATTATAACAAGACAATGTCCTCGAACAAAGGATTTTCGCTTCAGGAACTCTGAAAAAAAGGATATTCCGAAAGGAGCTTGAAAATTGTGTGAAAAGTTTTCTTGACTTTAAAGATGTTCTCAAGTGCGAAAAACGGTGTTGATGCTCAGTGCACATTAGCCCAAGTACATGGAGCAACCTTTTCCTTTCGTCCTAGCCGATCTGCAAGAGTTTTCACACAAACACAAATACACACATATATATTTATTTTTTATACATAAAATATATTTATTTTTCCTCCCCTAAAAAAAATTCACTTTGTTTACCAGTCGATTTGCTCTTTAAAGAAGTTGTTCTTCTTGGTCTTGAGGGTTTTAAGTTTATCCTTCTTTTTTAAATATTTACATAGAGTCAGGATTAAATAAGATTCACTGAAACGAAGTAAAGGATTAGAGAAAAGAAAGCAGAAAAAAAACTCGTCTGCAGGAAACTTTAAACGAGTTTTTGGTCAAAAAAAGGGAGGAGGTTTATTTTTTTCCTTTCTGTATTTTTTTCCTTATATATTTTCTTTTCTTCCAACTTAGCCTTTACATTTACAAAAAAAAAATTTGTAATTAGTCAATTAAGCTTTTTGAACTTTTTAAAAATAATAATTAGTTTGCTTTCAAGGAAAAATTTCAAATTGCTTGTAAAATGTTTGATGACAGGTCTAGGATTTTTGGACCAGGATAAATTATTATTATTATTAAATGCAAATTACAAATTTTTTTTTTTTACAAAAACTGCCTGAAAATGTTGTAGTTAAAAACATATTTATGCCTCCCTTTTTGTTGAGACCAACCTTTGTACTTTCTGTGGTAGATCAGCAGAAGATGCACTGCTCAAGATTTATTTCGACATTTATTTCGTCTTGGCAAGATTTGGGGTCATCCATAAATTACGTGAGGTGATTTTTGGGATTTTTCGACCCCCCCTCCCCCCTTGGTGAGATTTCGTGGGATTTGGGTCGACCCCCTCCCCCCCCTAATCTCACGTGAGATTTTTCAAATTTTAAAAATATCTAGTATTTACACTAAAAATACGTATTTACGGTCGTAACCACAGCAAAGTGGGCCTTTTCTTAGAATATAGAACTTTCCTGCAGTCCTGCCCTCGAATTTAAAAGAAAGAAAGGCGTGTAAAAAGTTCATCTGAGCGGAAGGGTGGTGTTGGGAGCAAGATTTTATTTGAGATAACTGATAATTTGGACGTCTTGCCCTCCTCTATTCCACTCACTTTTCCGTTTGTAGTGGACACACAAGTAGTTTTAAATTCTAAGGGCCTTTTTGCGGGTCAGTGTTACTTGGCTCGTACTCTGCAGCATTTGACGAGACACACATTTGACAATCGACAACCAATTTTTGTGTAGGATTTACCCCTATCTTAAGGCCCCAATTTACACACAGGTCGCCAGCAGGCCGTGGCCTGAAAGTTTTCGCCTTGAGGCCAAGTATCCCTAAACACTCACTGGCCGCCAACTGTATGGGGTAGTGATGAGCAAGACTTTTCTTGTAATTATTCCTTTTATTGTACATTAAGCAAGACCAAAGCAGGAACAAGACAAGACAGGACAAAATAAGACTACATTGCTCATCACTAAATGCCTAAAGTCTTGCAGTGGTGAGCAAAAAGCCTTCGAAAAAGTCTTGCTAAAAGTCTTGCAAAAAGTCTTGCAGTCTTGTCTTTGTCCTGCTGAATTGTCTTTGTCCTGCAAGACAAGACGTTTTGCTCATTACTGGAAAACTTTTGCCCCTTAGTGATGAGCAAAAAGCCTTGCTATCCTGATCTTGCAGTCTTGACTTATCCTTGTCTTGTCTTGGTATTTCTTGGTCTTGCTAAATGTGCAAGACTAGTCTTGCTCATCACTAGTATGGGGCCTGCAGTTCAAGAAAGCTGTCGCATTTATCGTCAGTTCGGGCCTGAAGATCTGAACTTCTATTCACTAAGAATTCACACCGTATGCACTCGGAACGGAAAGCAAGGCGCGAGCTAGTCGTGAAAACCATCCACCATCGCATTTGCGCTTTTTTGCTCTTTTGTGTTCACGGCGTGAGGCTTGAAGCTTTCGTTTGGGCCATGAGCATTTTTGCACTTGAATTAATAACCTGCTATGCTAAGCAGTCGTTTTCGCCTGTGTGTGTAGGAAATCAGGACTTTACCTACATGCCACGGCCTGTCAGACTCATCCCTCAGTTAGACTGAGTCAAGCTTAGTTCTGCCGGCCGGCCTGTAAGTCAATGGGGGTCTTTAGTGGAGAAACACGTTTTACTTAATTTAACCCAATTTTCGCGCAATTTTACACTGTGTGTTTAAAAAAAAAAATACGTGAGATTTGCCGAGACCCCCCTCTCCCCCAGGTGAGATTTGGTGAGATTCGGCTCGACCCCCTCCCCCCCCTAAAGTTCTCACGTAATTAATGGACGACCCCTTTCGTATGTCCAAAATCTTAAGTTAAGCAGAATATGATCCATTAGTACAAAAGTTCAATACCTTTTATGGTGTTTATCCATTCGCATTAAAAGTATTCTACGCTGTTAACAGTTTAAATTAAACCAAATTGAAGTGCTGTCGTCTTCCTGAATATTATTTACATGCTTTTTACAACTAAATTTTAATTGTTTTGAGATCTGATAATAACACTATGCTAGGACGTTCTGTATCGGGTGGTTAAACTAGCTCTTGACTACCATCCCGGAGTCTGGAGTTCAATTTCACACAACGCTGTAGCGTACATGGCCCAGGAATCACCCTTTGTACCACTCATGGTGCAATGTCTAGTAGTAAGCTTGACCTGAAGATAGAAAATAAAGAATATGAAAGGTTAAGGGTAGTCTGGTGGATGCATGAGGAGGAGGCAGTGAGCCTTGCGTTTGTACTCTTGGATGTTTTTGGGAGCTCATTTTTTTAGCAGTCGGATGAGTCACAAACGAGAGGCTAGCGGGAGAGTGTCTTGTTGGACTGCTATGCCTCCTGAAACAAGTGAATCCCTCTAATCACCCGGCCAAGGCCAGGTCGTCACGGCTAGGTGAAGACCCGACCTAAGCGCAGCGCCAGCTCTAGGATAGAGCGAGTGGAGCGGTCGCTCTAGGCGCCAGGTGGTAGAAAAAATGAAGGCCAAAATGAAGGCGAAAAACAAATTCGAGCAAAACATAAAATTTTGATGGCACTTGTTGAGGGCGTTGTTTGTAGCTAGCCTATGTACTCATCAATATGACTCGAACACGGCAAAAGCAGGGAGCACTGACTCCAAGACCGATCGTACATCCATAAAGCAGACTGAATACGGTGGATCTAAACTCGATAAAAACCGCAATACTACTGTGGTATAGATCTCCTGCGGAAGTAAGATCACCTAATCGGAGAGATGACTCGAAAAAACGACTGCTTTCAGAAGAACGACTGCTTTTCGAAAATGTTTTATGCGATATCTGGAAGCTGGTTACTCCCGTGTTGAGGCTGGTAAGGTCTGCGTGGCCTCCGAGGAAGAAAAACCGATTTTCTTAATAAGAAGAGGGTTAGATCATCTGGATGTTCTCTAGGGCATAACGACCCGGAGAAAAGGGTGTAGGAGTGGAAAATACTCCACAAAGTGCCCCGGATAAAATTCATAGAGATGACGTTGTCAGTATGGTGAACACTGCAATTTTGGGCTGATGGTAGAAGAAGCCTCTTAATGCCTCTCCACCATCTCAACCTAACTAGCTAGGGCAGGCCCTAATGCCTAACCAAGAAATACAAACAACCAAATAGCCTCCAAAGAAAATGGTGCTGTTGGCGAAACGTCGGGGAAGCAACTCTGAAAAAAACATACTTCCTCTATTGCCGCTACAGGCGGAACTGTGACCCTAAAACCACCATCGAAATCCTTATGGGTCCCCAGCCCATAAAGGCTTGCAAAAGGGGAAATATAATCCCGTAAGGAAATGGCAGGCCGGCAGTTCTCGAAAAAAGTTTTATCTAGGACAACTGGAAATACAATTTATGAGAAGTGAAAGCGTCGAACAAATAGTATTAAGGCGCGTCGTAATAGTCGCGGGAATAATTGAAATCGCCAAGCCACCATTGATGAAGATGTAACCTTTAGTTTCTTGCCCTGCGTTCCAGAGTCAGAGTCGACCTCTAGGCCGGTCTCGGTATCAACCTCTCCGCTTCTTATAGTGGTTTATCCCCCGATCACTGAAGTTACTACTACCCTGGAACAGTGCACCCTTCTGGTTACGCCACCGACACCTTTAAATATCTTCATCTCGCGATTTTCTCCTGAAACTATGACTCAAACTATTTGTGAATATGGAAGAAACCTATAGACCCTGGAACTGTTTTTTTACAGACAAGTCAGTAAGGCTTCCAAGCCGACTGCTTCTTTTGTTTTGTCTGCCCCGCCTGTTATTGCCGAGACTCAAAATTTCCTTCTCTAAAACAAATCCCTTCTTTCTGTGCTGCTATATCACACCAGATAAAATTAGCACACTTGACGATGGAGGTAAAAACCTATATGATATTCTCATCTCTTGCGGGGATCATATCCTAAGTATGATGAACACTAGTGATGAGATACTTCTTCTAGAGGACTTCAATTTACCCAATATTCAATGGGTATTGAGCGTTGATGCGGAGTGCGATCATAACCTCCTAGCGGTGGCCACTGGTAACTATTCTATGAGAGAGGATAGGCTAATATGATCGGGCTAGTCCCTTCCAAGTAAGGTTGGCGTGAGGCTAATAACCTCACCCGTAAAAAACAATTATTACGGAACGAGCAACATGCCTCGGATACTGGAATAAACGACGACGACCACGGCAACGAAAAAGGCAAAACGATTTACGAATTTTTTCATGGAACGTTCGAACTCTGTACAGAACTCGAGCTTCAAAACATCTAGCCGATACCCTGTCAAAGTATAAAGCTGACATTACCGCCATTCAGGAGATGAGGTGGACAGGGAATGGTGTTTTGCAAAAACCTGAGTATGACGTATATTACAGCTGTCATACAAAACACCATGTTCTAGGAGTAGGTTTTATGGTTAGCAAAAGAATGAAGCCTACCATTATCGGCTTTAAAGCAATAAACGAAAGGCTATGCTCCCTTCGTGTGCGAGGTAAATTTAAGAACATCAGCCTCATAAACGTTCACGCACCTACAGAAGAGTCCCCGGATGATGATAAAGAAGAATTCTTCGAATTAGTTGAACGGGAACTTAATGCCTGCCCCAGGTATGATGTAAAAATCATACTGGGAGATCTGAACGCCAAAGTAGGCCGGGAGCCCATATACAGGCAATATGTCGGCAACCACAGCTTGCATGTTAGCGAGTTGTAGAGATGGCAGCAAGTAAGAACTTGGTCGTTGCAAGTACTAGATTTGCGCGTAAAGATATCCATAAAGCCACCTGGGTATCTCCTGATGGAGCCACTCGCAACCAAATAGATCATGTGTTGATAGACCGCCGCCACCTTTCGGGTCTGATGACGGTAAGAACGTACCGAGGTGCCAACTTCGACTCGGATCACTATCTTGTTGGTATGGTGCTCCGAGAGCGCATTACAACGCTGAAAATCTTTGTATCCGCTGATCAGGCTCGAATCAACACAGCTGCTCTACGCAATGAAATGGCCAGAAACAGCTACGGTCATGCATTAGAACTCGCCCTAAGTGCTGGGGATGAGATGCCGGGCGTCGACGAGAACTGGACCCGCCTTAAAAATACTGTCATTTGTACTGCTGACTCCATCTTAGGCAGAAGTCGTAAAGATCGGAACGACTGGTTCGATAATGAATGCAAGCTAGCAACTGAACGTAAGAATGCTGCGTACCGAGCCATGCAGCAGTCTCAGAGAACACGGGCACGCGAAGAGAACTATAAAGAGCTCAGAAAAGAAGAAAAGAGAATTCACAGACGGAAAAAGGAAGCCTGGGAAAAAAATCTCGTCTGTGAGCTAGAACAGTACAGAGAACGACGGCCGCACCAGGCGCGGGAGTTCTACCAAAGAGTCCGCAGTATGACGCAATTCACACCACGTTGCACATACTGCAAGGACAAAGAAGGGAATCTGATCACCGATCCTAAAGGCATCTTGGAGCGATGGGAAGACTGAGGATTCGGAGGCTTCACCAATATCTGATGACAATGCTATGCTGCCGCCACCAAGCAAGAAGAAGTTAGCAGAGCCATCAGCCGGCTCAAAAACAACAAGGCCTCGGGTGCAGACGGCATCGCAGCGGAGCTGGTTAAATATGGAGGGCCTACATTACACCAAGCCATTCATGAATTAATTGTGCAAGTATGGGAGCAGGAAGTGATGCCAGAAGGCTGGAGAAAAGGCATCCTCTGTCCGGTATACAAAAAAGGAGATATCACAGCGTGCACTAATTATCGCGGTATAAAGTTGTTGAGTACCGTGTATAAGATATTCTCCGCTATCCTACAAAACAGGATGGCCCCATACGCCAGAAACATCATAGGCCATTACCAGTGTGGCTTCAGCCCAGGCAAATCAACGACTGATCAGATTTTCACCTTGAGGCAGGCTATGGAAAAATGTCGAGAGTTTCAAAACTCAATTCAACACCTCTTCATAGACTTTAAAGCCGCCTATGATAGCATAGCCAGGGTGGAACTCTACAAAGCCATGAGAGAACTCGGCATCCCCAACAAACTGACAAGACTATGTAGGTTGACCATGATCAATGTGTCAAGCCAAGTAAAGGTATCCGGAACACTGTCCAGACCAATCAACATCTATAATGGACTCCGACAAGGGGACGGTCTGGCCTGCCTCCTTTTCAACCTGGCGTTGGAGAAAGTGATCCGAGATTCGGGCGTGACATCAAGGGGTACAACCCTCGACAAGTCCACCCAACTACTGGCTTACGCAGACGACATTGACATCATTGGAAGGACAACAACAGCTGTACAAGAAGCTTTCACTCAGATTGAGCAAGCGGCAGGAAATCTGGGACTGCAGATTAACGAAAGCAAAACAAAGTAGGTACATGGTGGCCTCGTCTGGAAGAACACCTAACATTAATCCCACAATCAAGGTAGCGGAACACGAGTTTGACGTGGTAAAATCATTTACCTACCTTGGGTCAATAGTAGCAGCCGACAATAGCATGGAACCAGAAATACGCGCACGATTGCTAAAAGCCAACAAAGCCTACTATAGTCTGTCAAGGCTCTTCAAATCCAAATATCTAACCATAACGTCTAAACTTTTACTATATAAGACGATGGTGTTACCCGTTCTCACATATGCATCCGAAACGTGGGTGCTTAGCAAAAAGCACTCAAACCTCTTGGGCGTGTTTGAGAGGAAAATACTTCGGAGGATTGTTGGCCCCGTATGTGAGGAAGGACGATTCCGGAGACTCTACAATGACGAGATCTTCGAGCGCTATCGCGACATAGATGTTGTGAAGAAAATAATGCTGTAAACATACTAAGGGCGACGGCGACGGTGCACACAAATTAAAAAGCACACACAAGAATAATCATCTTCGACATCCGAATGCTACACACGCGCACAGGAACATACGAGAATAGCAACACAATCCCATGTCACACTGCCCAGGCAATTTTGAGGGGCGACGGCTACGAAATAGAACTTGGATTGATTGAGTCGCCACTCTCGGCGACCTCGTCGTCGAGTGGTCTGCATATTGTGCTGCACCCTTCATACTCATAGAAAAGCTGTGTGTTCTATTCGTTTTTTCCAGTCGCTGTGGAAACACTATTTTCGCCCTTAGTATGTTTACAGCATAAAGCTCGGTAGGCTCCGGTGGGCAGGGCATCTAGCTCGTATGAGTGAAGATGAGCCTGCTCGGAAAGTTCTCTGCGGTAAGACCTATGGGGTGCGACAGCGAGGGAGGCCCAACCTTCGCTGGAAGGATGGCGTGGACCAGGACGCTCAGAGTTTAGGGATGCCAAACTGGATGACATCGGCTCAGAATCGGGACCGGTGGAGAGAACAGTTGCGCGAGGCCAGGACCGGATCCCGGTTGTAGAGCCGTTAAAGAAGAAGAAGAATTGAGCGAAGATAACGATAACTACCTCCCTGCTGGCAGTCTCAATTTTAAGGAATCCTGCTTTCTCAACCTCCTTATTCTCACTCGGCTTGATTCAATTGAGCAGTGTATCTAATGTATTAGGGAGCCAGTTGGATCTTATATTCTTTACTGACTCAGTCAACATAACTGTTGAACCCAGTCCAATAATCATGACGTCTGTTGGCAACTACCAACAGACCTGCTTAATTATTTCTTCAATTCTGAGAATACTCCGGAGGTGGTAACCCAAACCATTAACTTTAAAAAGACTAACTTTAGTGATCTAGACAAACAGGCCCTTGACTGGAATCCGCAAGGATCCCGTTGAGTCGGAAGATCTAGAACAACGTGGAGGAGAACCCTACTAACAAACGCCGCCACAACTGGGAGATCCTGGTCGGAGGCTGTGAGCTGTCGCCCAAAACAGAGTCCGCTGGAGGGAAACTGTTTCCACCCTATGTCCCATGAGGGATTAAAGGAGCGTAAAGAAAGTAAATAAAATCCTTTGGGACATTTAAAAGTGCCCACACTTGGAGGCGATGATTGCACTTCAAACAGTTCTGAATAGTATGTGCACATTTTCATATATTTGTGCTGTCGTACCTCTCTATTCCACAGATGGCCGACCTCAAAAAACTAATAATAATACAAAAAAAAAAAAGACAATCTCGAAACATCAACAAAGCGAAGTCAAAGAAATATAAAAGAACGTAAATCAATACTTGGCGAAAAGTTTCTGCCAATTCCACAAATAAACAAATTCGATTTGTAAAGTTTCGACGCTTAATAGTGTGTCTAAAGCTGGCATAATCTTTTATGTAGCCCGAAAAAGGATAAAAAGCTTCAGCCGGGAATGCCAAAGAAAGGAAGAAAAACAAAAAGGAGCTGGGCACAGAGAGAAACGAAAAAAATATTCATCATATATATGAAAAGGGATAAGGAGAATCTTCCGTTTTATCCTTTTCCATCTATCTTTGAATATCATAAAAATTGAAGGCAGGAAGAATGACAGTTTCCTTGAATAGATTCGTTTTTTTTCTTGTGTGACAACCCGACCGAATATCCTTTGAAGGATTCTGTGCTTTCTGCGTTTATATCGCAGGAAAAAAAACAGTGAGCGGGAATAACAGAATTTTGACAGTTTTACTAGAGTTATTCCTTTTATTTGGTCCTGTGTCCTACACAGTGATGATGATCTAATAAAATGAAATTATTTGTGTCCGATCTCTTTATTGTCAGGATGTGAGATGAGAATAATTCGAAGAATGCTGGGAAACTTAAAAGGTATTTCCCGTGCTGATTTGATGACATAGAGTATGTATTATATTCTCGGTATTATTTTATCCTGGCAGCATTTCTATTTGTTTAGAAATTGAAAGTGAATGTCTGCAGAATGTTGTCCTTCCGCATCAACAACGTACAAATTTGATGGCAATTATCCATTATTGAAATGAAATGTGTTTCGTTTAAAAAATAATACCATTTTATGTATATTGATTCTGAGCTAAGGGGTCGTCCATAAATTACGTGAGGTGATTTTTGCGATTTTTCTATCCCCCCCCACTCCCTTTCGTAAAATGTCGTGGGATTTGGCTCGACCCTCTACCTCCCTCCTTAATCTCACGTGAGGTGTTTCAAATAAAAATAAGTACCGAGGTGACACGAACACGAACCGAGTTCAATTTTCGGTTCGGTTTGAGTCATGTAACAAGCGACCGACCGAAAAAATTGTGCCGAACGCGTTCTGAATGGCTTCACAAGATTTTGCTTGGTTGGTTCGGTCGGACTGCCATGTAACTAGCGTCTGCAAAAGGAACCCAACATTGTCATTATGTGCGCATTTTGTTATTATCTACAACAGTGTTTAGTTATAGGAAGTTAGGTAGTTTTTTAACTTCCCAGTATAGGAAGTTATTGTAATCGGTCCGAAAATCGAAATCGAAAATTTCAACGTATTTTCATCTTTCAAGGTCCCAGGAGCATTTTAAGCAAAAAATTGGGAGGAAGTATGTGTGTGTATGTGTGTGTGTGCGTACGGATGTGGTCATTTTTTCCTGCACGATATCGCGCGAACCAAAACTGATATCGACTTCGTTGAGGTGTCGTTCGAAGCGTATTAACCGAAATATGATCTGAAAAGATTTTCATGAAATTCGGTCCAGCCGTTTTTTTGTTTAAGCGACGTAAGTGATTTTTGTACACGCACGATATAGCACGAACCAACCATGATACCGACTTCTTTGAGGTGCCGATCGTAGCGTATTACCGAAAGTACAGTTTGAAAAGATTTTCATAAAATTCGATCGAGCGGTATCTATGTTTAAAGGGCGTAAGTGATTTTTGTACATGCTCGATAGAACGCAAACCAAAAATGATATTGACTTCATTGAGGTGCCGATCGAGGCGTTGGAATGACACCCGTTCAAAATGAAGTTCACTTTTATGGATTCAGCCGAGCAATAGCTTCCCAAAGAGTCATCACTCGTCAAAATCCGAGTTTTCTTTAAAAACCATTCAACAAATACGTTAACCATTACAAACATGACGAAATTTTCAAACTTTAGTTCAGAACTGTTTGAACGGCGGATTGCTTTCCACGTCCTACAGTTTTGGGAATTGAGTTCATCGCGGGATTTCTAGTGATTACAGTTTGGCCTTTTCGGACAAGTTTGACAAATCCGTTGCATTGATTAATTTTGGTGCTATCTCCTGAAATCGTTCGAATTGAAAATGAAGTTTTTACCATTGCAGTTTATCATCAGCGCGTCAACACGCTCAAAATGAATTCGCTTTATAGTGTAGCGAACGAAGTGCCAGGGACATGTTTGTTTGCTACTGTTCAACAAAAAAAAAGTTCTTTATAAAAGCCTTGCGGATTTACCATTCTTATCGTTATTTCAAAGAGCTTCCTTCCCTCAGGGTAACTTTGGCACCAGCTCCGGTACTAGTCAATTTCCCAATCATAATATTCAACATCCATCATACTGGGAAGTTGATCGTGTGGACCGAAAGGGTCGAACCCACATCCCAACTAGTTGGTTAATATTAGGGCTGCCATCGCCTAAATTGCCGAGGCCGGACAAAAACTACAAAAAACCCGGACATTTGTGTGAAATTGAGTTTTTTCCCCGGACACCAATTTTTTTTTTAAGAATTTAACGAATACGTTTTTTGGCGAGTTTAAATACAACCGTCGTATCGAATCGATAACCAACTATATATTCAGCTACCAGCGAAGGGCTAGCAACCTTTTCTGGCATTAAGTTGCTGCTATGAAACCTACGACACCACCTCGGACAGACAGAAACTCGGGAAACTTAAGGCAAAGATATCTTGAATTACCCCATTTATGACTAGGTTGAAAAGTTGAGTCGAGGTTGAGTTGAAATTTCCACCACCGAATATGATATCGAGTTAAGCTCACTTTGGGTTGAAATAGAGTTGACCGGAAATCAAAACATAACCTCAAATTTTTGTGTGAAATTCTCAGACGGAAAATTCGCAAAAACACCGAAGACAAAACTAACACCAAAGGCGGACTTCAATCAATGATGGTGTACACAAAAAAAAATATCACTTCAATCCAATTTCAACCCACCCAGAAGAAGAGCATACACAAAGCAAAAAAAAGCTGGGTTTGGAAAGAAGAAATGAGGGAAATAGAAGAATCAGCAAACTCAAATGACATAAGACATTTTTACACAAAGTTAAGCAGCAACTTAAAGAATTTAAACCCAGAATGACGATGGTGCAAGTACAAAAATAGGGATGTACTACTACACCAAGAGCTGCAAAAACGTGCCTATCAAGTACGAGGATGAAATGTTTTTGAAATGCTAGTATTCACAGCGACCATAAGAAAAATCGTGATCTGCCTGGGCGGAAGTAGTGTCCAAATTTAGTATGTCCGTTTTCCGCAAAATTTGGAGACCGCAACGTGATCTATCGAGTAAGAGCTTGGAATTACCTTTAAAATTTAGTACTTACGGAGTAAAAAAAAGAGATGTTGGTCTGCCTTAGTCAAATCTGGCGCTAGTGTTTAATTAATACCTCAATCTTAATAACTCGTATACCACCTGCTCGGTCATTTTAATCTAAAAATATGTAAATCGGTTGGACATTGGGTGGTTTCATAACTAAAATCTTGGTTTCCTTGAACGACTGGATTAAGTCCTCTTTTCGTTTCGCAACGTTTGATAATTGAATTGTCGCTGGAACTTAAAAAAAAAGGGAAAGCATTTTCACTGAAGTTTGCTTGGATGCGGATTAAGGGCTTTTTTCACAATCTCCAGTTAAACTGTCAGTAAACTTCTAGTTTCTAAACTTGTAGTTAATTTAACTGTGACCTTAAAGTGCCAGTAAAAAAATTTTATTTTCACCAACTATGAGTTTACAAACTTGAAGTTAAAGTAAAAATGTACTAGTTTTTATATAGTTACAGTACATAAAATGTCAAAAGTGTTCCTTTTCATTAAAATACACTTGTATTAAAACCAAAGTGCAAAAATGTCAACGCCAATGTGAAAATTTCAGTTAAATTAGTTAACCAGGAGAAATTCGTACGGTTAAATTAACTTCCAGTTAAATTAACTGAAGATTGACTCTAACCAAAGATTGTGAAACGGCATTTTTAACTAACTGCTGGTTATAGTTGCAGTTAACGTTTAACCGGAGATTGTGAAAACGGCCCTAAAGAGTTAATTTTTAACTGAGATTTGATTTAATTTATTGAATATCAATCAATTGATCGGGTCACCCTTGGCACAAAAAGTGCCCGGGTTTTACCCGGACACTTTCCAAAACCCCGCCCGGACGGCCCCCGGACGCCCTCTGAACTAGGATAAATCAATATTAAAAGAAATATTAAAAAATTTAACTTGACAAAACGTGATACATTCATTCATTAATTAATTTCACAAGAAAAAATTATCCATTTTCACGAAAAATTTCATCTAACCAAAATGGCAACTAAAAACTCAAGTTCGGTATGTCATATGAAACTCGAACGAATACAAATTAAGGTCAAGTTGAGTTCGGTTTGCCACGTAACTTCCCTAGTATTTACGGTCGCAACCACAGCAAGGTGGACCTTTTCTTAAAATATAGAACTGCGTCGCGTATAAAATCCATGTATGTACGTAACCGTAGTGAAATCTGCGTCAGTTGACTCTCAGCAGTCTCTTCAAAGCAAATCCAAATGTGAACAGTACACACATGTAATGGACTGTTAAACTTTTGATGGGATTTCAAATGGTTGACTTTTTCGAAAAGTGCCTTATTCACGACAAGCAGGCAAGCAGTAGTGGAAATATTTGTCGATTTTGAGGCCAAATAATTGAGTAAAAATTCTTGTATAGGATTTACCCATATCTTAAGGCCCCAATTTACACACAGGTCGCCGGCAGGCCGTGGTCTGAAACTTTTCGCCTTGAGGCCAAGTATCACTATACACTCAACGCCTCGGTAGTCTAGGGGTAAGGCGCCTGACTACTATCCCAGAGGTCCCGGGTTCGATTCCCGGCGGTGCCACGGTCCTAGCCTTTCCCAATTTTCCCACCTACATAACTTTCCTTCTTTCTTCTGTGGCGACTGCGTACAAACTTAATTATTAAGTTTCACACAAAGTCGCACAACATATTCCGAAAACGATAAACACGATCAATCGGAACACTATCTCGATCACCGAACTCAAAGTTCAGTGATCTTCCCGTGTCCCGTTCCGTCCCGATCGTGTTTATCGAGACAGCCAATTTCCGGCATCTCCGTTTTACACTTCACTGTCCGAAGGTCCCTGGTGAAACACACAAAGTCCGCTCGTGCTCTAAAACCGTGTAATATTTATCAAGCGCTTCATAATCAATATATATATATATGTATCTATATATATCAACCAATGTAAAAACTGCAGTGTTAAGGAATTATTATAAAAGAACTGTGATAATAAAGTGAATTACGAATTAAAATAAAATACCTTTTGTTTTATAAAAACCGCATGGAGCGGTAACAACAATGGTGACCCTGAACGTTACACGCGGAGTGTTATAATTCCTTTACATACAAAATATAAGTTTAAAAAAAGTGGCTCATTTGCGGACAATTACGCAGCAATAGGGAAATAAAGGAAGCAATTTTAATTTTATGCCATTAACATTTTTTTAGATTAATTTTCAGGCAATTTTTAATCAATTTTTTTTCTTTGCTATACAATAAAAGGTGTTCAAGTTTCACACTAGGATATTTTTGAAAATCAAAAAGAAATTATTCTCTACCGACATACACACATTAAACTAAGTGCGTGTTATTAACGAAATAAAGCTTGGAAATATTCAGTCAAATATTAAAAAAAATATAAAACTCAATGCAAAAAAAAAATATAATTTTGGCATGCTGAAGTGACAAAAGGTTTTAGCGGACCAAACAAAGAAGGCGATTGAACAAAAGAACTGAGGCACATCGAGGGAACAAATACAAGATAGCATTTATCAAATATTTAAAATTAAAATTTTTAGTGATTTACAACACTAACATTAACCTAATTTTAATAATTGGTGCGGGGATTAATATTAATTTTTTCTTAGTTGTTTATATACATAAAATATCTTAAACTATATTCCTTTTTAATAACTATATTTTTACCAATACATATTTACAGACATATTTTTTTATATACATACATACATATATACAAATATTTTGATTTTTTATATAACTATTTCTATAACCAACTATTGTCATTCTTTTGGTTGGTGATTTATTTTTGGGACACATGTTTAAATTTCAACCTTGATATTTTGAATTTTAAAAAAAAAATATTTTTGTTTTGCGTTTTTCCCATTTTTTAAAAAAAAAAAAACAGTCGATTCATTTACACGAATTCAGATTCTAGGTTGTTTTGATATAAATTTAAGACATTTCTACTTTTTTTTGTGTACAAAATTCACTTTCGTGCTTTATATAACACATATACATATATATACATATATATAATTTCATTATAACCCCGAGAGAGAAATCGGGTGTTTTTCGAGTCATTTTCGATTTTTTTTTAATTTGCTATTTTTTTATTGGGCGATAATTAATATTTGGTCGTTCTTCTGATACGGAGTCTAAGTTTCTATTATCCTGATTTGTTTTGGTACTTTATTTGCTTTTAGATTTTTTTTGCTTTACAATATGTCAAGGACAGAGGGCCAATCCATTGAACAAGACGTTCAAATGGAAACACCAGACATAGATGGACCAAAGCCCGGAACTTCGGGTGTCGACGCCGTTAAAGTGTCAAAATACGACATCCCGAAATTCTGGGTACAGCAGCCCGCCTCCTGGTTCTATCAGGCTGACATTATGTTTCAACTGGCGGGCTGCAAATCGGACAGGATCAAGGTATACAACGTCATGGCAGCACTGCCGGAAGAGGCGGTGACGGCAGTGCGCCATGGCACAGTAGACTTTGCCACCGCCACATACGAAGAAGTGAAGGAATATCTGCTCGAGAAATACGGCACTTCTGAGAAGCGCCGGCTCGAGCAGTTGCTGTCAGTGCAAGAGCCTGGAGACCGGAAACCTTCCGAGTTTCTCCAGGCTCTGAAGGCACTAGCTGGCGGGTCATCGGCGGTCAATGATGACCTGATCCGGAACCTGTGGGAGCGGAGGCTTCCACAGGCCATCCAGGTCACATTGGCCACCGCTGCCGACCAAACCCTAGCCGGTCTAGCTGCAACGGCGGACAAAGTATGGGAGGTGCTTCCACACGGAGGCGCCTCATACGCTTCCGCCGTCCGCGCAACACCTGCCACAGCGGAACCCACATTGGCGGCGCTGCAAAGCGCCATCAATAGGCTGACAGTTCGGCTAGACAGGCTTGACCGCAACCCGCGGAAGCCGAGAAGCAGAACACCTGCCAATCGACAGGGCGGCCCTCGGCAGCCCTCGGCCAATCGGCCACAAGGGGCCAATCAAGCCAGGGGTAGCCTGTGCTACTTTCACTACCGTTATGGTAGTGAAGCTCGCACCTGTAAGGCCCCCTGCAGTTTCGGTGGTGGTCAAGCCAAGCCGGCTAAGAAAAAGTCGGCCACCACCCAATCTAAAAAAAACTAGAGAGTCAGGGGGTCGACATGAGCGAGCATATAACCGGCCGCTCATATCGTTTATTCGTCAGAGACACCAACAATCGGATGGACTTTCTGATTGATTCGGGCTCTGACGTTTCAATTGTTCCCGCCAAGGCGTTCCCGGCCCATAACGGTAGCCCGAACGTCCTTCTGTACGCGGCCAACGGATCACTGATCCGAACTTTCGGCACAAAGTTGCTTGAACTTGAACTCGGCTTACGCCGACGATATGTTTACAACTTTATTATAGCCGACACCACTAAAGCCATTATCGGGGCGGACTTCTTAACGAAGTTCAAATTGTCCGTCGATTTTGAATATCGGCATTTAGTCGACAAGCGCACGAAGTTTCGCATTAACGTGTGCGCTACCGTCGACTACAACCCCGAAACATTTCCATGCCGAGTTATTGGCATATACAAAGAGCTATTAACGAAGTACGCTTCGTTAACAAAACCGCCCAATTTTAACCTTCCGGTTAAACACAATGTGCAACACCACATTGTAACTAAAGGGCAATTACCATTTGTCACCGCTCGGCGACTCCATCCGGAGAAACTGAAGGTGGCAAAATTAGAATTCGACCATATGGTCCAATTGGGGATTTGTCGACCTTCGTCGTCCCCCGCAGCATCTCCGCTTCATCTGGTCCCTAAACGGGACTCACATGATTGGAGGCCATGCGGCGACTACCGTCGCCTTAATGCTGTCACTGTGCCGGATAGATATCCAATCCCGCATATACAGAATTTCTCCGTGAATCTTCACGGCTGCACAATTTTTTCGAAGGTTGACTTGGTACGTGCATATCATCACATACCAATCGCCCCAGAAGACGTGCATAAGACTGCACTCATTACGCCATTCGGCCTATATGAGTTTACACGTATGCCATTCGGCTTACGAAATGCAGCCCAAACCTTTCAAAGGTTCATAAATGAAGTTACGAGGGATCTCGACTTCGTTTATGTATACTTGGACGATATACTTATCGCCAGTAAAACCGAGGATGAGCATATCGTTCACCTCGAAGAGCTCTTTAAACGCCTCGATAGCTTCGGTTTAACCATTAAGCTAGAGAAATGCGTTTTTGGTGCAACAGAGATTAAGTTTCTAAGCCACCGCATCACAAAGGATGGAATACTTCCATCCTCCGATCGGGTTCAGGCTATCGTTGATCTCGCACCTCCAACTTCTGTCAAATCGATCCAGAAGTTTTTGGGAATGGTGAATTTCTATCACCGATTTATCCCAAAATTGGCTGAACAGTTGGTGCCTATAAACGAGCATTTGAGAGACCTTCTCAACCGCTCACGTGCCAATAAAGTTTTTGACTGGCCAGCAGAATGTCAGGCGGCATTCCTCAAGGTGAAAACCTCGATGGCTGAAGCAACTCTGCTGAACCATCCAATCGAGGATGCAAAATACAGTCTTACGACTGACGCCTCTGATTATGCAATCGGAGGCGTTTTGGAACAATTCAACGGTCATCGGTGGCAACCTCTAGCTTTTTATTCCAAAAAGCTGTCACCAACAGAACGGAAGTACTCTGCATTCGATCGCGAACTTCTCGCAATCTATGCAGCGATCAAACACTTCCGTTACTTCGTTGAAGGACGCAATTTCGTGGTCTATACTGATCACAAACCACTGGTTCGCGCCCTTCACACAAAGACCGAACGATCCCCTCGACAGACCAGACATTTGGGTCTAATCTCTCAGTTTACCACAGACATCAGACATGTGTCTGGTAAACAAAACGTTGTCGCAGACTACTTGTCGCGCTCACTAGCAACCGACAACGTCGACTCGGTCACCTTCGACCTGCCTACACTGGCTCAGGCTCAACAAGGTGACACAGAGCTAAAGTCTCTACAAGAGCACCCCAGCAACGGCTCACGGGTAAAACTAGTCCTCACACCAATACCATTTACCGCCCATCAGGTGTGGTGTGAAAATAGTATAGGCATTCCAAGGCCTTACATACCCACTTCCTTACGGAGACTAGCGTTCAACTCCGAACATAGTCTCTCTCATCCTGGTATTCGTGCTACAAGACGAGCCGTTACCAAGAAATACTTCTGGCCATCGATCAATAAAGACTGCAATGAGTGGTCTCGATCATGCCTAGGTTGCCAAAAGTCCAAAGTTTCACGGCATACCAAATCTCCATTGGAAGCTTTCAAACTTCCAAATAATAGATTTGACCATATCCATATGGATATAGTGGGACCCCTACCCCCATCTCGTGGATACTCTTATATCTTAACGATAGTCGATAGATTCACGCGATGGCCTGAAGCATACCCAATTCGGGATATCTCAGCTTCAACAGTGGCAAAGAAATTCGTCACTGAATTTGTCCCACGATTCGGCGTACCACTCGAGATCACAACCGATCAAGGTACGCAGTTCGAATCGAAACTATTCAACGAAGTTGCCAAATTACTCGGCACTCATAGAATCCGGACCACCGCCTACCATCCACAAGCAAACGAGATGGTTGAACGGTTCCACAGGCAACTAAAAGCAGCCTTAATGGCAAGGGACAACACTACTCATTGGAGTGAAGACTTGCCCTTTGTCATGTTAGGCATACGCACGGCAATTAAGACCGACTTACAATGCTCACCAGCCGAGCTCGTATACGGTCAGAATCTGAGACTTCCCAATTCGATTTCTATCCCAACGGAGGAGAATCCAATTGAAGAATCAGAATTCCTCTCTCGCCTTCGTTCTCATATGCAGAACATTAAGGCAATACATCCTCGGCAACCCGTCCAAAAGGATGTCTATGTGCCAGAAGCCCTGGAGAACGCCGACTACGTTTTCATACGAGTCGACAGAGTTCGAAAACCTTTCGAACCTCCATACGAGGGCCCATATGAAGTAATCAAACGATTACGAAAACACTTCGTTGTCAAATTGAACGGCACAACCAAGTCAATATCCATTGACAGGCTAAAGCCAGCCTTCGGTTGCGACCGCGACAACGAAGCTAAGCCGTCTAAAGCGGTAACATTCCGTTAACGCTACGCTGGGGGGGGAGTATGTGGCGACTGCGTACAAACTTAATTATTAAGTTTCACACAAAGTCGCACAACATATTCCGAAAACGATAAACACGATCAATCGGAACACTATCTCGATCACCGAACTCAAAGTTCAGTGATCTTCCCGTGTCCCGTTCCGTCCCGATCGTGTTTATCGAGACAGCCAATTTCCGGCATCTCCGTTTTACACTTCACTGTCCGAAGGTCCCTGGTGAAACACACAAAGTCCGCTCGTGCTCTAAAACCGTGTAATATTTATCAAGCGCTTCATAATCAATATATATATATATGTATCTATATATATCAACCAATGTAAAAACTGCAGTGTTAAGGAATTATTATAAAAGAACTGTGATAATAAAGTGAATTACGAATTAAAATAAAATACCTTTTGTTTTATAAAAACCGCATGGAGCGGTAACAACACTTCTTCCCTCTTTACATTCCTGATTCCTTCTGTCATAGCCTTCACTAGTTCTTCCCCGCTCCACCAAGCGCATGTCATCGGTTGGTTGATGAGATTCAACTCGTTTCAGGAGGCATAACACTCCAGCGAGTTGTTTCTCAAAATGCCCCGATGACAGAGTCGCGAAATGGTTGGAGTAAATTATCGCGGCTAGGTTGTGGCAGCTCCTTCCTACTTCTATCTCTTTCTACTCTCTATCTTCCGGCTAGAGCTGCTGTTCGACATTCTATATGAAAAATAAAGATTGTCGAACAGTATAAAGGGGCTTCCCCTAAGCCTCTATCACATAAAAAAAAAAAAAACACTCACCGGTCGGCAACTGTATTAGGCATGCAGTTCAAAAAAGCTGACAAAAATCGCATTTATCGTCAGTTCGTGCCTGAGGACCTGAAATTCTATTAGCTCTCGAGCCGTAAATTTACCGCAAGTATCCCCTTGGAAGGCGCGAGCTGGGCGTGAAAAGCATCCACACTCGCGTTCGCGCTTGTTCGCTGGTGTTCACGGCGTGAGTCTGGAGCCGCATTTGAGGCCATGACAATTTTTGCATCGTTTACGCCTGTGTATCTGTAGGGAATCATGACTTCACCTGAATGTCACGGCCTATCAGGCGGATTCCTTAAGTATCATCCCTCAGTTAGATTGAGTCAAGCTTAGTCGTCCCGGCCGACCTAGTCCGACAGGCCACTGCCTACCGTCGGCCTGTAAGTGAATGGGGGTCTTTAGTGGAGGATCATGTTTTACTTAATTTAACCCAATTTTCTCGCAAATTTACACTGTTTCTTAAAAAAAAAAATAATTACGTGATATTTGCCGAGACCCAAACGCCCCACGTAATTAATGAACGACCCCTTGTCTCAAGGAGCAGACTGAATGAACGACTAATAAAAAAAAATGTAGGCATTAAATTTTAGTTGACATTGAATATAAAAGCTGCGTGGTATCGACGTTTTACAGGGGATATATTATTTTAAAATGACTCCTTTTTTATCGATATTCTACTATATTATTCTAAAGTGAAAACAAAAATATATTGCAAAATGAATTTAGAAGCATCGATGCCGAATATCAAAACGAAAATTTGTAAATTATGAGTCTCTAATAGGATGTTATTTGGCATATATCATGACTATCACATTGCAGGCATTTAGCACTTAAATCACGTTATCTAAAAATTGTTGGTTTACAGACGCGTGACAGTGCCTTAGAAAGAAATTTCTTTGACATTATGTTAATGTCACTTTAGACATTTTATAGCATGGAATAATTCTGGAATTTATTATTTTTTCATTATTAAATTTTGTAAATAAAGAATGTTAAGTAGATGTATGAAGTATTTTTTTTTTTTTTTTTGATAGATATACTAGATATTGAAGCACACCATAATGTTTTATGAAATTTGTCGAAACAAGATCGTTCCAACATTCGAATTTTGTGTGTACCTTTCAACTTGCCCATACATATACTGATGGATGTAACGTAGCTTTGGGTAATGCCACTTTTTTGCAAAAACTCGTCAAACTTCGGATTGGGCACCATTGTTAGGAAAAAAGCTATAGAAATCTCGATGGTAGTGAAAATTGGTTGTAATTCAGATATTGCATTCGTTTGTGTTAATTCTGTTTAGTAATAGAGTAAACCCTTCTAACACAGAAGGGTCAAGAAAAATTGACCATCTCAGCACAAGCAAGCGCTGAGATGAAGTTCTCAACTAAGCATAAACACTTCTTCTTAACGCTCCTTTAATCCCTCGGTCGGTCTACTGCCTCTATTATCCTAGATAGTAATAAATGGGACAAAAAATTTTCCTAAAGGATAGGTTAGGTAAATATGATCCTGCTAACTCCTCCAGAAAATTCAGCCGCGGTTCCAAACCCGGAACAAGAGGTAGTGCTAGGACAACGATTAATATATCAATTTTCGTTATAATCTGTAACCTTATTGTCTAGAAGTATAACTAGACCACCCATCCCCAGAGGGGACACAAAGAGGAGAAATCGACAACCTGTGATAGGAAAACAATTCTTAGCATAAAATTTCTGCAGTACAAGAACTAAGTGAAATTGTTTAGAATTCATATAACGCAGTGATCGGCAAACTTATTAGTCAACTTATTAGGTACCGTGTCGAAGGCTGAATAGCCAACCAGTGTGTATAAACAGTCTGGTCGCGAACGGTCCCCACCAATGTTCGGGCAAGGTCGGTATCTACAAGCGCCTTGCTCTGGTATGCGATACTACCGGCTTTACCAGTGGGAGCAATAAGAAGAAGAAAATAATAATAATGAAAAAAAAAAACCAAAACAAACAGATGCACAGATAACAACGCAACGTACAAAAACTGAACTGAAGTATCCTCTGGCGTTCCGCAAGGCAGTCATCTAGGTCCTCTACTTTTTATCTTATCAATCGATGACATTGTCACCTTACTAAAGCACTATAATATCCTTATTTACGCCGATTACCAAATTGTACAGGCTCATTAAGAGCGCCGAGGATTGCAAACTTTTGCAAATTGATCTTAATACCTTCCATTCTGGGTGTTCTAATAACAACCTGGTTCTTAAAATTAGCAAGTGCCAGGTCATGACGTTTTGTAGAAAACGTGGTCCGATAATTTATGACTATACTTTTGTTCACAACATAATTTCTCGTGTAAACTTTGTAACTTATCTTGGGGATTGGATTTTTTCAATCACATCAATTATATCTATTCCAAGGGCAGTTTTGTCTTGGGATTTATAAAAAGATGGTCTAAGGAATTCCACAATCCCCTCATCACTAAGCACTTGTACATATCTTTAGTGAGGCCTTTACTAGAGTACGCCTCCCAGGTGTGGTCTCCTTACTACTCCTCCCAAATTGGGAGAGTCGAATCGGTTCAAAGTTTGTCAGATTTGCACTCAGTCGCCTGCTCTGGCTTTGCGAGTATCAACCGCAGTACTTCAAAGTCAGGCAACATAGCCACAGGCGTGCCAGGAGTCACCAGCCGCAGTGACCATGGCATATCTGAGAAACAGAGATCACGAGCGTCCATCTGCAAAAGAAGATGCAATGCAAAAATGGAAAAAATGAGACCGCCGATACCGTCTCGGAGAAGAACAAAACCAAAAAAATTTCAAGCAGTCGTTGAGGAGTGTAAAGCGCTGCAGAACGTAAGGACAGTAACCTCCCGTACTAAAAGAGATAGAGCCCGGGGAGATAGCTCAGCGCCTACAAATAATGACCAAAAAGGAAAAAGCTCTCAAGACAAACCATAGTCGGGAAAGCTTCTACTTCAGGAGCCCAACAAAGAGGCTCAACGAGCAAAGTAATGAAGAACTCCCTTCTAGTGGCACTAACCGATGCCAATTCTAATACCGGCAGACTCCCGGACCTTCTCTGGGACGAAATCGAGACCAAAGTATCAGAGATGATCATGAAGTTCAAGATAGGGCAAATTGCTCGATTATCTTTGGTGCCATAACAGGGACATCCCTATGGACAACTGGAATGTACACAAGGCTGAGGAACCCTAGCGAAATAATAGATCCATGGTACTTCTAATCAGCGACAACGAGTTGACAATATAGTCCATTGTGGACTAAGGCAGGCGTGGATAAAGGTTTTGAAAACAGCTTCATCTAGCGAAGAGGCTGACTCCGATGAAGAGCTCAGTGATCGCTTGGATGAACTAACAGTCATTGACGTTGAGAGGGAATTAGCATCTACAAACTTATATCAAGTCAGAGTCCAGTGTAAGAGCTGGAGTATTTTCCCCAGCAATTAATTTGCAAAAAGCTACCGGCCGCCTAATTTCGCCTAATTTTTCAGGCAGAACTTTGGGCAATTTTTCATTCCTGCCTCCTAGCAATGCAGTCAAATCCAAAGCCGGGAGCCAAGGTAATTCGGCCGAAAACGGATTTCAGTACATGAGCTATGGAAATGGTCCTTTAACATTACAAAAATGCAGGACAAGGTTTTATTTTTGGTAAGCTTAAATTTGAATTTTCAGGATCCCCCAGCGAGTTGTTCTCGACGCCCCGATGTCAGAGTCTCGAAATGGTTGTGAGTAGGTGGAATAAAATATCGCGGCTAGGTTGTGACAGTTACTTCCTTCTCTTCTCTCTATCTTCCGGCTAGAGCTGCTGTTCGACATTCACTCTATACGAAAAAATAGATTGTCGACAGTACAAAGGGACTTTCCCTAAGCCTCTAGTCTGTCACATAAAAAAAATAGGCTTTCCACTATATCTCCGTAACAGTACATCTTACGGAAAATTTGTAAGGAGATTTTTTATTTAGAATTAAAATATCTACAATTTATTATATAAACTATTTTGTTGTAAATTGAATAATTAAGAAGTTATAAAACTTAGTCACAATATTTTCTTGTTGTTATCAGGTCCGGCGCTTGAGTTTTTTTGCGCCCGGTGCAGTATACTATATTGCGCCCCATCAGCTGTTAAATTTTTGATCACAGTGAAGGACAATGGAAAAAGACACAATTCCTTTAATAGATGAAAATGAAGTCACGGGAACACTTTTTCAATTTTTTTTTAAAGATTTCCTGAAGTTTATTGCGCGATCGTCCAATTGCGCCCGGTTCAAGTGCACCATTCGCATCTATGAAAGAACCACTCCTGGTTGTTATGGTATTTCTTACAAAGTACGATATGGTTTAAAATGAAATAATTCTTTGAAGCAAAAAAAACCATTGCGCTCTCTGAACATCAAGAGTATGAAACCCAATCATGCAGCACTCTAAAATAAAATTAATGAACTTATTCTTACCACAGATTATGTAAAGTTAAAAAAAAAAATATTTAGAAATAGATTTTATAAAGTTTGCAATCTTCTTAAATCATATTTTAGCCTCAGGCCTTGCAAGGATATGTGGCTAGTTCTTCCATGCAATGACATCCAGGTTATTTGATGGGTGTTTTTATGCAGGAAGATCGTCGAGCTTACCACCATTTCTTTGCTCTTAGCGAAGTCAATAAGCTTGATACCATAGTCGCTGGTGATTGCGTGAAGGCATGGTTGCCTATTATTTCCATATACTGCATCTCCTTTCCGATCTTAGCGTTAAAGTCACCCAACATCATACATCGCTGCTTCTGCTACTTTCTCTAAAATATACAAACTGCTCACCCACACAAATCTTACATTTGACTAGACACTAGACAATCAAATTCCATTCGTTCGTTAAACTCTTACAAATTTCATCGCTAAATTGAATCTTGATCCAAGAAATTAACAAAACCATTTTGTGCTCTCATAATCTGTCCACATTATTCACAATAACAACCAATTCACACGCACCATACAAAATCGCATCAAATTCTCACATTCCCGCGATTGTACTAAAAGCCAACGACTTGTGTCCACACATCCCTGCCCAGGTAAAAATTGTCATTTGTTTGGTGTTTGCCCAAAAGATTCACAGCCCCAAAAACTTTTTCAACTTTAATAAAAAAAAGTTTCCATATGGAAAATTTCGGCAAGTGGAAACTATCGATTAAATTCATTTGGGATTCTGTAAATAAACACCTGGAAGGACAGGTGTCCAACTCGGCTGTTTGTTTTCGTTACACCTGCCTATGCGGAGCTTCTTCTCGGCTGGAGCTTTCACCTGATCCATTCACATATGACGAGATGAGTACAGGGATCTCTCGTGTATGATAAATCATTGACAGATACACGTACGCCAGATAATTTCTGTGGAGTTTAGGATATCTTCGGGCGGTTTCTGTTTGTTTACTTACCTTTTGTTATTTCTGTGTGCTGTGTATGTTTTTCTATGTCTTATCATCCTGTGAATTGTTATCGGGGGCTATGCTGGCACCTGAATGGAAGAAGGGTAAATTTGGGCGGGCTCCGGTACTCGGTATCTATTTATAACGACGATAATGATTACATGATGAGGTTTCAATTGTTTTATCTGCTGGGGCTGTGCGTGGGAAGTTTATGTTATAATTATGAGAGATTGCGTTTACTACGAAATTTTAGAGTTTGTTTTGTTGAATGAAGCTAATATGCACTTCCCATTGAGAGATGATTTTCAAACCATGCGATTAGGCAAACATATGCACTTTTAGAATGGATGCCGTGATGCCGGCAATGCTGGCAGTGGTTCTAGTTGATGAGGGTAACTGAGTAAGGCATTTCGCGTTTGTGTAATATCTGTTGTGGCATTCTTTGTTTATTGAGAATAGAAAAATTACAATCTGAATCTGGTTGTGCAAGCTATAATTTTAGCATGATCCACAACCTACCAGCATACAGTGATGTAAAATACCCAGGTATTTATAAATCAGGGTAAATGTCCAGGGTAAATACCCAATGTTCATAAATACCTGGGTATTTTATAATTTAAAAAAATTCAGTTCGGAGTTAGTTAAACCTTGGGAAATGTTCGCAAACTAATTTTTCTAAGTTCTTACAATATTAGAAAGTTATTAAAATTAATCAGAATAGGAACTTAGCACTTCGGTTGAAAGATAAGGAAATAAAATAAAACAGGTCTAACCTACATAGTGAAATTCGCTTTATTGATCGTGAACAATATTAATTGAGCAATGACAACCTGGGTAAAAATTAATTAAACTTAATTGAAAACGGCAAAAAGCTGGGTTCCACATTTTTTGATGTAAAAAACAAAATAAACTGATATCATAAATCAAATACAAAGACGATAATCTGAAAATGGATGGAAGAGCAGTGTCAGTTTGACTTCTGGGTAGGATCAGCTCAGCAGCGTTGCCAATCCACATTCTTGCTGGCAGCTGGCATACATCTTTGTTCGAGATGCGCCGAATATTCGACCGAATATTCGTATTCGGCGTATTTTTTAAAGTTTGTATTCGGCCGAATATTCGGTTAGTTTGCCGAATAATTACCGAATATTTAAATAGTATTATTTGAAGAGTTACATATGTTAAAGAGGCTTTATTCTGAAACCGCAGATAGGCAGTATTTGTAAATGAAACAAACACTTCTTTGTGTAACCATATTTATTCACAAAATCAAAAATTACACAAAATAAAAAAATTGAGAATTCACACACGAGTCGACAGAAACGAGGCCGATTTGAAACTAGGTTTTCAACTGCTTGCGTGCGACTGTTCTTGCCGGTCGGAAGCAATATCAAACTGGTGACAGACAAGCGTTCCTGTGCTGCATTCAACGGTTCTATGATATGCGGCGAGTTTCTACCGCCCCCCGACTTTTAAACATAACCCAAAAGTCTAAGTAACGAGTGTATGAGTGTGTGTGTGCTTTGTCGAATGCGGCATAAAAAGTGCACAGTAGACCGACATTTACGTTGCATGCATTCGAATACACACACTTCTATATTACCTGTCACCGAATGCAACGCTTGTAACGCTTGAAAATGACACCAGTTTCAGTTGTGTGGTTGCATTTGCACGTATGAAAGTTTATTCAACAAAATCTTCGTGAGCACAGAACACCGATTGATCTAAAATCAGTTGCGCTTGTGTTTGGACAAAGGTTTCATTTTGGATGCAACCTGATTTGAGCGTGATAATGGTGAAACCATTTTGAAACTGGGATTGTAAATCAGTCGACTCATGTGCGTAGGGCCTTAATGTTTAAGGAATTGTCATTTCCCCACATTCGTGCTTTAGTCCCTTATTTTTTGGCGATAACTACTCTATCACGAGAGAAATTGCAATGAAAGAAAGAACGGCGCATTGAGTGAGTGAGCCGCGCTAGCGCGAAGTGCTGGAGGTTTGGACGAACGCTGCTACTTGCAGAACGCTTCTCTGTTCTATATGAACCTGCTTGAACCGAATAATTCGGCCGAATGTTCGGTTCGGTACATTTTTGACCGAATATTCGTATTCGGTCCAACCCATATTCGGCGCATCTCTAATCTTTATTATACTGAAACTACCCTCGTTTTGGGTATTTAAACGACCATCGGGTAAATATCCGGGTAAATACCCAATTTATATTTACCTTCCCACTGGGTATTTACCCGGCCCACATCACTGCGCAGCATACCATGCGAATTTTACAAATAGTGTAGTCGATTTAATTTATTAACTACTAGCATAAAACCCGCGTGACTTGCCTTTAAATAAAAACTGTGCACTGTCCTTAAAAAAAAAGTCAGCTGTTATTATCCCTAAAAAAGGTTTATTATAGTGCATTTTTTTAATAAATATGGTAAACAAATTGCTGCGTATATCTGAAGCAGAGATTGGCATGTCTATGTCATCAAGAGAAGTGACATTTTAGGGTTCGTTAAGTTTGTTCGCCCATTTACGTGGGTCCAAGAAATTATGAAGCAATCACAAAGGAATCCTAAATAAAAGCTTTGTTCCAGTACTTTTCCTGCAAAAATTTGTTGGGCAAAAACTTAGTTGAATGGTGGGGATAATTTTGTCAAAAATTCAGAAAGTAAAGAAACGACTTTTGGGCAATTTCTTGCAAATAAAGAAGACGATAACATAAATGTCGATTGTCTATGTGTATGCCGCTTTTTAAGATACCCATACACATACAAAAAATTGTCAATTGACAACTTGCAAGAAATCGCAGGACCGAAAACCTCCGGCTAATTCCTGCACGAGGGGAAGTGAAAATTTCCCCGCTTTTTCTGTCATGAGAAAGTAAAGAAACACAAATTGGGAAAAATTTTGTCCCGCGGGATCCCACATTCGAGTTCTGGAACAAAGCTAAAGTGAATTTCGAGTCATTCATTTCCACGTGATTATAGGGATGCACTGTCAAAATTTCAGCCCTTTAGCTCTAGCGGTTTAGGTTGTGTGTGTTCTGTCAGTCAGTTACTTTTTATACAATAGAAAAAAAAAGTAAAGAAAAAAAATCCCCTTACAACTTGTTGAACCCCATTTCACCCCCTTCAACCCTTTCTTTTCTCCATAAAAAGTAGCCTTTGTCCGTCTCCAAGGTTTAAACTATCTCTGTAGCAAATTTCATTAAAATCGGTCCAGTGGTTTAGGCGTGAAAGCGTAACAGAGAGACAGACAGAGTTACTTTCGCATTTATAATATTAGCAAGGATAGTTTCCTGACATGCCTTTATTTGGAAGCTAGTATAATTTTTGTTAACAAACATCTGGATTTTACTAGATACCAATTACCAAAAAAAAAATCGCAATAATAATTATTAATGTAAGAAACATTGGCGCGACGTTTTAGAAGCAATGCAAGCATTGCTCTGCTCCCCTTTCAATTTCTTAAAAATCTGAAATTGATCAATATTTACTGTTTTGTTTTACAAATTTTTTTATGCTTAGTTGAGAATGCCAAACTCAACTTAATTTTTATCTGAATGCCTGGCATTTTTTCTAGCTCAGACTGTCAACGCCTCGAAAAGAATAATTCGATGACAATGTCGTCCGCATTACTGGGCAGCCTTTGATTCGATCGGCGACATACATTCGGCCAACCTGCACTGCTAACTCCTTGACTTCTGCATCCTCTGACCTGACCTGGCGTCTGGTCCCAAGTTCAGGGTGTGAAACGAAGATGGTGGTCGACCTGCCGAATATACCAGAATCGGGAAACCGAAGAAACTAGGCAAGAAACCGCATGGATATACGAACTAGCTACTTACGAAATAATGCTACTGCATCCCGATCAGCCGATGCGCCAGCGCTGGGGACCAGGGATGCTGGTGAGAAGTGGCTTACTGGCCAAATTAGTCACACCGAAAATGGAAATTCATTTCGCCGCGTGGAATTTACGAGCAGGACATCACGTCGGTCAAAAGAAAATCATAGCAATGGAATTATCGAAATGCAAAATACCAGTTGCAGCGCTATCGAAACTACGATTTAAGGGATCCGAGACATTGACGATCACCCTGCCACTAATCGATGAAACGATGACGCTTTACCGGTGGTTAGAAACGAGAGGCCGGCGTTGGGTTTGTATTCGATCGACGCGCTGACAGCGGCGTTATCGCATTCCAAAAGATATCCGAGCGTTTGGCTGTTATAACCATTGTTTGGACAGTGCAGACCCTAATCGAATCCGTTTATGCGCCAACCGAGACCAGCCCAGACGCGAACAAAGACGAATTTTACGATCAGCTTCAACAGACGCTGGATACGATACCTCGAACGGAATTAATCATACTCGCGAGGGGCTTTAATGCACATTCAGGAGTAGATCGAAATGATTGGAACGTTACGATGGGCAAATTCGGACACGGAGTAATTAACGACAACGGCTTACGACTCCTTTCATTCGAAGCGTCGAACAAATTGATAGTTGACATCAGCATCTTCTTCAAATGGCATTATCTAACAAATGCACGGCGCTCGCAATATCAGATCGATGTAGAAGAAAGACAATTATCGTAGTCCATTGTGGGGTGCGCAATGGAGTTGTGTCCATGTATTCCTAAATGGACGCATCCTTGGATCTCGGACAGTTGTTTGGATCTCGTCGATCAGCGGAATCGAAGAATGCCGACGAATTAACAAAGAAGTTCGACATAAAATGAAATCGCAACGGCAAGCATATTGGAATAACGTGGCGGCCGACATGAAAGAAGCGGCGTACCAGACAATCCGGCGGTTGGCGGCAAAACAACATCAACAAACAGAAACATCAAAAATCGGATGGAACTTGTGTCACTTCTCCCCATGAACGCCTAGAGCGGTGGAGAGAATTCTTCCACCAGCTGTACAACCACGATCCGCCGCACGAATCAGTTTCTCGATATCGAACCGACAATTATCGAGGTGAAGACAGCAATAAAATCGCTGAAATATCGAAAAGCGCCGGGAATAGACCAAGTAACTGCCGAAATGATCAAAGCAGGAGATGACAGCTGCATGTCCTGTACACATATGGAATTCGGATGATGTCCCGTCAGCATTCAAGAAAGTAATAGTTGTACGAATTTTGAAGAAAAGCGACAGTCGGGTATGCAAAAATTATCGCGGTATTAGCCTCCTTCAATCGTCGGGAAAGTATTTACAAGCATCATACAATCGAGGCTACAGAAACATCGAGGGCAAACGAGCCAGAAAGAACTAGCGGGATTTAGACCACATCGTGGATGCACTGATCAAATATTCGCTCAGCTAATGAAATAAAGAATTTGTAGTCGTCGAGTTCATCGATTCCAAATCCGCATGAGATTGGAACAGCTTGTGGAGAGCGTTGGAAACCGAACACCTGCCATTGAAAATCATCCAACTTCTCAAAGCATCGTACGATGGCCCAACCAGCATCATTCGTATTCGAAACGACTTATCCGAGGAATTCCCGATTCAAACAGATGTTAAGGAGACGTCGCTTCGCCGTTTCTCTTCAACGTGAAGAATTCGATGAACGACGGGGAGTTTAATACGACGACGACAACTTCGTAGCCGACTTGATGTTCGCCGACAATAGCGCATCTGTGACATTTCCCGCATCGCTCAGTCATATGGGCTAAAAATAAATGCGGAAAAGACCAAAGTGCTCCCATGGATCGAGGGCCAGTGTTCACCTCGATGGAACCAAATCGAACACCTTCCAAAATTCGTTCAAAAATTTGGGATCATTGGTTGAAGAAAGGAAAGCAGCATCGACGGCCGAGGGCCGCTAAAGAATATCGAGGGCGACATACAAAATCAAGGATTATCAGTTATCGCGCCTCGAGACGTCGCCAAAAATTGTCGAGAATGGAAACAAATCGTGAATGGAGTTCGAAACCCAGCGGCACCGACAGCAGCGTATCCGATGCTAGAACGTCCCGCTTGGACCCCCAGCTAACGGATCAAAAAAGAAAGAAGAAGATGTACCGGAATTTCTTGGTTTAATGTACTCTCGATGGAGTGATTCAGTCGGATCACTTTTGTACGCTATGAAGGCGGTTTCTTTAAGTTAAATTACGTTCATGCTTCTTCTTTGACGGCTCTACAAGCGGGATACGGTCCTGGTGGAATCGGGAACGAACTAAAATTTTCCTGCCTGACTGATCATGGTAGCACGTATACCGGAGAGTTTACGTTTTTGTTACGGAAACATAGGTCCCAGTCTGTCTATTAGGAAAAAATGAGCCCCAGCCAATTGCTTTTCCCGTATTGCCAGAGAGTTATCTTAATTGGTTTGGCTGGGTTCGAAAATTAGTATGCGGTGGTTCAAATTTCCAAGAGGCGAGTCCACTTCAAAAGACTATCGGTCACGGAGGTGCACTCGCTGTACTTCAACATCGGATACTCTTATAAGGTGATATACAATTGTCTTCAAATGCCTTTGCGAAAAACGCTGGCTCCATATAAGTAACTCAGCCAATTTACATTGTGAACAGTCAAATCACCAACATTCCGGGCTGGAGAATGAAAGTGTGGAGATATTATCGGAAATAACATTTGAATGTGGAAGTTGAGGCTTCGTTACTTATGTATGTTAAGACTTCTGTCTAGGAAACAGAAGAATATTGCGGCATTTACTTCTCTCTAGGCAACTTTCATTGCGCCACAACTCGGAACTGATAGCTGTATATAAGACCCCTCACACTCTTTTGAGTATGTCAGGTATACATTTCCCAGATGCTTAAAGTAATTCTGTCAAGGTTTCGTCACTTTTTGTGGATAGATTCGAAATCTCCCGAGATGACTACCACGAGTATTGTAATGCAGTTTTCCGAGTAAAATCTTCAAAGCCTGCAACCCTGGTCTTGTCTTCTAATCGCTTTACTATAGGTGATTATTAAACTTTTGTTGCCGCTTCTGTTTGCTTGCATTAAAGAGCTAAAAAGCCTTAAAATTAATGTACTTGTGGTCTAAGCACGTCATCGATAGTAGAACTAAAAAACCGCGTGAAAAAGCGGTAGCCAAAGTTTTATGGCTGATGATTCTATTATGAAAAATTATGACGGAACTTGTGCAGTAAAACCACTTAATTAGATTATCTCCAAAAGCCCACACGCGAGTACGAAAATGAGTCGTTTGCACCTCTGTGCTTTTTTTACCTGAAACTTTTATGGCTGAGCTGGGAAGTAATAGCAATTAACGTGAAAAATTTGCAAGCATAAATATGACTAGGATAAAAAACGGGAGATTTTTCAATTCCGATCACGTCCAGCAGCTGGAAAGTTGCCGACGTAAACGAATTGCGAAAAGTGCCGTCGATTGCATTTTGCAGAAGTTCGAGCTCGTCGCTATTTGGCCAATAAATTACCTCCGGAAAAATCAATTTCCAATAATTGAGAAGTTCGCCTCCATTCTTCTTACATTTTCAATTTTTCCCCTGCGCCATGTTTGTGAGATAAATTATTTTGCCTCCATTTTATTCGTACTTCTTCATTTTTTTGGTGTGCGTTCTCTCGTTTGCTTTCCAATGAACCTATCCTACACCCCCGGGGGTGAATTAGGGCTAATCTCGGGGGATTTTGGGAGATAGAATAAATGAAACACAAGTAAATCTGAATTTTGTGCCCAGCCCCCCACTCATATACGAAATATGGGAGAGAAAGTGGTAGTGGGGAGCACGGATACAGGCGGAGAGAGAGCAAAGAACATAAATGAAAGTTTCCAGATTTTGGGGATGGAAATTTTGATGAGAATCCTTTTTCGTCCTTGTTTAAACAGGATTTAATTGAAATATTCAGAAACTAAAAGTTTATTCGTAACATTTATAAATGAATGCCCACTTTTATGTTTGCATAATACCAGGAAAAGTTTCCAGGACTTTCTGAATGGATTTTGTGAATAATTTTGACTTAAGTATACCTAATGATAATTAGTGCACTTTTTTTAATGTTTGCATGTATTTTTAGGTCTTAATGAACGTTTTATATTTAGAGTTGTTGGATATTGACATACAGAAATATGTTCTATGTTTTTTATTAATATGGAATCATTGCACTGCAGGGTACTCTCATTTGCGATGGTAAAGGGTTTTGAAATGGGTATGGAAGTGTAGAGCAGCAGATGTTTTTGTCTTAAATAGGCAGGTTGGTTAAGATATTAGTTTTCGAGAATGAAAGAGCAAAAAGGATTTGCTTTCTTACTGTCTCAGCCAGTTTACTTCTACTGTTAGCCGAAGTGTATACTCAAAATATGTAAAAACGATCACTCAGGAGCGTAATCATCATCAGTTCTCATAACTTCTTGCTATTTTCCTAACAAATGACCGATTCTTTCCATGAGCAAAAAAGCACTGATCCTCGAATTCAATTCAACGCTTTAATAACTGTAGAAAATTGGCAACATTCCAATAGCAGTAAAATAATATTGTAGTTGAGCCGCAATTTGGGGCTGATTGAGATCTCCGTTGATCTCATATGTGGAACAGCCATGCATAATGCGCTTCGCCAGCGCCGTAGCGAGGGTCTCGGGGGCCCTTGTGCAAGATTTCGTAAGGGGCCCTTGAAAATGAATTTCTAAAAAAAATGTGATTTCGAAGCAAATTTCATGTGGGCGTCAATCGTTGAGCGTCAAGTGTTTTCAATGCATCAGAAAGAGATTGACTATATTTCTTTCTCTGTCTGTTGCATTGTAAAAACTTAACGCTCGACGCTTGACGCTCCCATGAAATCTCTACTTAAAGGTCTTAAGGTGGTAGCCCAATCACGACTTTATTCGCGTTTACGCGCGCCGAAGCGTTGACGTGCTTTGACGTCGATATTCGATTGTGGGTAATTCAAATCAAGCTATCCCATTCACGACTTTGCAGCGTTAGCGGTGTCAAGCGACGGCAAAAGTCGACCAACTTTCAACTTTTCTTTCCCCTTTTCGCGCGTTAGCAGGCGTTGAAAATTTCAAAACTGTCAAACACTCGAATTATCATGATTTCAGAATAAAATACAGAGGAAAGTTTACATTTTACTAGTTAATGTTATTTTTTTATGAAAATTTTTGATAAAAAATTAATAGAATCTGTGAAAAAATATCTATGGGTTTATTGCAAGTGCATACAAAAAACCCATACATGTATTTAGAAAACAACATTTTTGAAGTCCTGACGCTATGAATGAACCTTCAACGGACGTCAACGCACATGAAGCGCCTACCGTGTATGATGCGCCGTCGTGATTGGGCCATCACCTTTATTCATAGGGGCGTCAAGCGTCGAGCGTCAAGTTTGTACTGGTTTTTACGAAACAGAAAGAGAAAGATATATTTCTGCACTTGTCTGTTGCATTGTAAAAAACTTTACGCCCAATGCCTGACGCTCATCCCATGAAATCGTTACTTAATGCATGTAAATAATAAAATCATAAGCTTTGTTAGAGAGCCAGGATGGTTTTGAAGAGGCAAATTGTTCTAGAGAGGGGGCTATGCCCACTATCCACTACGATACAAGGTGTTTATGAAAGTAAAAAATGTATTTTTTTAATATTTACTTAAAGTTGAATAACTCCTAGACGAATTATCGTAGAGCAATGTAATTTGGTTCATCTTTTAGGTAAATGTGTATTATTTTATATGATATTTAGAACAGGAACTTTAGGGACTCCGTTTACACGATATGGAATTAAAAAGTGTCATCTAAATCCCAATATTCTTCGTTTTTCCAGAAAAATTCCAATATTTTAGAATTTTGGTCATATTTTGAACCTCCATATCTTGTAGATATTAAAAAAACAATTTCATTTTTTCTTTGGTAAACACCTTGTATCGTAGTGGATAGTGGGCATAGCCCCCTCTCTAGAACAATTTGTCTCTTCAAAACCATCCTGGAATCACCCCTGATAATAATAGCCATGTAGTGCAACAGAGGATTTATTGAACGTCTGATGACCTATACAAGTTGAGAATTAGGGGATGAGTATCTTAAATCTTTAAAACGGCGATATCTCATGAACAGCGATTCGTACGGGAAAATGTATAATATCATTTTTTGTAGATAATCGCATGATCTACAAACTTTGTAAACAATATTTTAGGATAGGACTTTCCGTTTAAGAGATATTAACCAAAAACGAAATTTTCTGTTTTTAGGGGGTTGTTTTTAGGGGTAGCGTACAACCGATTTTCCAAAACTTTTTTTTAACATATTATACTCACGAAAAACTATATTTTTAGAAAAAGTTTCGTGAGTTAACATTTAGTCTGACTCTGTCGACTGAACTATAATGAAATAACAAAAATATCGTTTTGTTAAATGAATATTTACAGCGTTCTGGCGGCACTTTGGTGACGGGTAAATGTTCTGGCAATAATTTTTATAAATAGAGAATACCATCAAAAATAATCTCCTGAAAATTCATGACTAATACTATAACAAAATTGAACTTTATTTCCTACCCCTTTTGTAATTTTAGGGTACTACATTCCGGCCACTGGGGGTTGCCAGAACTAGCTTTTATTGTTCAGCAGGTGTATAAGATTCAGTGTGGAAATTTTCATGACTAATGAAATGACAACCCAAAATACGTCGCTGGCTCTTGGTCTATTAAAAAAAAAGGTTCTCGAAAACATTAGATACTAATAAGAGCGTTCTAAAAATAAAAGTTTCCCAGGGGCCCTTTCCATAAAAAATAAGATCCAATTTTATACAATGTTATAAAAACGTTATCGAAGATCTTTTCTAGCTCATACTTTAAAACGAATTCTAAAAAAAAAATCTTCGGGGGCCCCTCAGGGCCGGGGGCCCTGGTGCGCCGCACCGCCTGCACATGCCTAGTTACGGCGCTGCGCTTCGCTCTTTAGTTATCCTGGAACTGACATCTTCTTCTACACCACCATTTTCGGTAATAATACTACCGAGGTAGCAGAATTTATTTCCCAGTTCCAAGTCACATTCGCATTTCTTTGGTTTTAGTCGGATTTAGCCTTAAGGATGCTGGACTACTTTCTCTTGCAAAATTGCTTAACATCTTTTTCAGGTCCTGATGTCTGCGAGCCAGCAAACAGATATCATCTGCGTAGTCGAGATCCTTAAGGCGGTCTAGCAACCCCCATTCTATGCCGCCTGTTCCACTATCTAAAGCGCTGACAAGAATATCGTTTATTACTATAAGAAATAGTAACGGCGAAAGTAGGCATTCTTGTCGTACTCCTGAACTCACATCAAAGCGGTCGGTTGATGAAGAACTCTGCATTTGGAATTGTTGAATAGGGCTTTATCAAACCTATTATTTTGTCCGGTAGCCCACGTAAAGCTCGCCATATGAAGTTCCTATTAACCGAGTCGAACGCTTTCTCATAGTCTACGAGAGCAAGGTAAAAAGGGATCGTATTTCAGTAGACTGCTCCACTATTATTCTCAAGGTGTTAATATGATCAATACAGCAGCGGCCCTTCCTGATTCCGGCCTGATATCGTCTAAGCGTTTGATCTACTGCCTCTCTTATCCTTGATTATATAATGTGGGACAATGTTATTCCCACAGTAGATAATAGACAGTTGTCCCCCTTTTTGCTTATTTTGACTTTAATACCTTCCGTCCATTCCTCCGGAAAAGTACCATGCTGGTGTTCCATGCTTTTTCCAGGATTGGCTGTAGCGGATCGGCTTGAGTCGGCTTTCAACAATTCTGGCGGGATGCCATCTTTTCCAGCCGCTTCACCATTGCATGAATTGCGGTTACTATTTCCGTCTTGGATGGGGCCCCGGTGGCGATTCTTTCAAGTTGGCGTCTTTCAGGGTCGCTTGTGAAGTTCACGTTATTTTTTAGGGCCCTTCTGCATTCTATTTTTTTGCCAGGCTGCTTGTCTCCGCTGCTGTTATAATAGCGTCCTTTGTAGTACTCCACAGCTCTTCAATGTTATTTTCGTCAGAAACTCTTTGCTGGCTTAAGGTTTGTTGTAGTTTCCCAGCAGATTCTCGCCTTTTATTGCTGTCCCGCAGAAGGTCTACGTTAAACCGTCTACAGTCTCCTTATGGCATTGCGTTGGGCGTTTCTGATTGCGGCGATTTTGAGGCGAATAGTGGCTACTACATATCAAATGGTGGTCACTTCCAGTGCCTGCTCCCCTAAAGCTTCTGACATCCTCCAGAATAGTTCTCCATCTGCGGCTGATGGCCACGTGATCTATCTGATTTCTTGTTCTATCATCGGGCGATACCCAGATCTCTTTGTGTATCTTCTTGTGGCAAAAGTAAGTGCCACCTACCATGAGTTGGTGGGAACTACAAAAGTCAACGAAAAGCTCACCATTATTACTGGTAACTTGGCTTGATTTCTAATTGTTTGTTCAAGGTCGGTGCTGTCACGGCCGATCTGTGCGTTTAAGTCACCCATTAATACAATGATGTCTCTCCTTGGAATAGAGCGAAAAACCTCATTCAGTCGCATATAGCACTCGTCTTTGATGTCATAGTATGCGTCTTCAGTTGGGGCATAGCATTGGACTACCGTAGTACTTCTTACACTGGTACGCAGGCGCACGGTAATAATCCTCTCAGTAACTCGTGACCATCTAATGAGCCGGGCTCCTTCAGGATATTGAAATTCCAAAAAATCTTTGACTAAACAAAATTTGTGGTAATAAAGTTCATTGAGAACATTGGACGTGGTTGGTACTTAGTTGACCGGGACCGCTCGATAAAACTGGTGAACAAAATTCAAAAATGATAAAAATCTATCTAAGATCATGTGAGAGTCCAATCAATCAATATAATGAGCTGGCAGAAAATATACTTTGACTTTGTGGAAATGGAAGAACGAACGAAGTAGTGTTTACTATTTAAATGTGATGAGTAGAAGAATCCATACCTATACGCAAACATAACATACATTTTACCATTTTGCGTGCTTGTGTTTCAGGTTTTAGATTACTATTGCTTAACAATCAGAACGCACGGATATAGGGAGGTTTTTACTTTTTTGGCTTCAACCTGGTTCCGGGGCCCCTAGACGATTAGTACACAGGGATGTGGGGTTTTAACTTTTCAAGTATCACTCTATTCTCGGGGCCTCCTTTGGACTGGTGCCCGGGGAAAATCGTCCCAGTGGGCCTTCTTTGTGGCAGGGCTGGGCATATCACTCTGCTATCTCAAACTCGCGGCGCCGGTCGTGACTCCGCCGACTGCTTAAAAAAGATTATACAACATCCAAGAGTTCAACCGCTAGGGTCACTGCCTTCTCCAGGCTACCATTAACCTATCATATCCTTTTTATATCTTCAACTTACGCTTGCTATTAGACATTGCACTAAGGCATATACGACATGATTATTAAGAATTATACCTAAGCTTATACTTTCATGCATAAAAAAATCGTGTCTTGAATACATCAGTCTTGCAATAAAATCCTTTGTGGGACTGTGTCTTATATTTTCAGAGGTGATTCCCGTCCCGCATATATTTGAAAGAAAAAAAATTCTAGAGACGGGACCTATCCCCACTATTCACTATGATACAGGGTATTTACGGAATAAAGAAACTTGATTGACTCCATTTAGAAAATATGTAGCTTCTAGGAACGAGAAAAATCCCAATAACGAAGGTTTTTTTGGCGTTTTGCGATTTACAGCTTTTTTTTGCCAGTTATTTTATTCTTAGGGAATCAAGTTTTTTACTATAATTTTTACTGTAGGTACACGGAATGCTATTTCAGAAAACATCATCTCCAGATTTTTAGTAAAATTTGATTCATCAAAATTTAATACACTATTTTCACCAGAAATAGTAATTCACAGCTGACGCAGTTTTACAAAAACCACAAATTTCCCAAATAAGGGGAATAAGAGAAACAAAGCAAAAAAAATGGAGTCTAGAGTAAGTGCTTCCAGAGAGCTTCCATAGCATATGAATTGGCAGCTCTACTTTCATGCTTCTTTTGGAAGCGTTTGATTAATTTCCTCCTGGGTTATTTCTTTCATTTTAGCCTGGAAGAGAATACACACAGACAAGACGGAATTTATCGATAGTAGCAGAAATCGAAACGTAGATAAACCCGATTCCCGGCAATTCAGGAAATTCAATGAGAGAGTAGGATGATTGAGTCAGCAAATAAATACCTTAGTCCACGAAAGTTGGGATCAGATATATTTACAACAGTATGTAGACATTTGCATGAATAACTTTTACGAAATCATAAACAAGGCAATAGCAGAGAGTTCTAAGAAAAAAATTGGAAAAAAAGTTAAATATAAGCCGATAAAACAATGGATTACACCTGGAATTGTCAATTCGATAAAACAGAGAAATAAACTTGGCAGAGAACTTAGAAGTCAACCTTTTTGTGAATCTCTTAAGAATAAATATAAACAATACCGCAACAAACTAAACTACTTGATAAGAACTGCTAAAATGCTCTACTATAAGAATGAAATTCTTAAAGTTAAGAACAACCCCAAAAAGCTCTGGAACAAAGTTAATGAAATCACTTTTAAATCCAAAGCTAATACATCAGTTGCTCAAATACGTTTGAATGATGGTCGAATCACGAGAAAAGCGGCAGAAATAGCAGAGGAATTCAATGAGTTTTTCACATATGTAGGAGAAAACATTTCCAAAAACGTAGATTGCGCTAGTCAAATGCAAATACCAAACCAACCTATTCTAAGAAACCCTAACCACCTTGAAGATTTACCTCCCATAACTTTGAAAGAAATACAAGGTTATATTACAAATCTAGATGACAGAAAGGCTGCAGGGATAGACAATTATACGCCCAAAATTATCAAAGCTATATCAGGTCACATCATGGAACCTTTGCTTTTCATTTTTAATAAATCACTTTCTGAAGGTGTTTTTCCTAAAAGATTGAAAATATCTGTACTAACTCCCGTACCTAAAGGATTTGATAAACTTAATCCAAATGACTACAGACCGATATCTCTAACCTCGGTTCTAAGTAAAATTTTTGAGAAGTGCATTAAAGCAAGGTTAATGAAACATCTAGTTGAAAACTACATCCTTGCACCGAATCAATATGGTTTTAAGCCTAGAAACAGCACAACAGACGCACTATATGACTTGTCTGAGTATATAAACCGCGCCATTGATAACAACGAAAATGTGGTTGGCATCTTCCTAGACCTAAAAAAGGCATTCGACACCGTAAATCACCTAAACCTGCTTCACAAACTTGAGTGTATTGGTATTAGAGGTAAGGCACTCATCCTTCTAAAGTCTTATCTAAATGAAAGGACACAGTGCGTAAGGGTAATGGATGCAGTTAGTGATTCCTTATTAGTGAGATGTGGCGTGCCCCAGGGTACAGTACTAGGCCCCTTACTTTATCTAGTCTATGTTAATGATCTATGTAATATGGAGCAAAATGGAATAAGTGGACATATTGTTGCCTACGCTGACGATACAGCTCTTCTATTCAAAGCAAAAACTGGACCACGGCCATATCTTTGGCTAAAGATGGCCTAAAAAATGTGTATAATTGGCTCTGCCTTAATAAACTAGCGCTGAATCTAGAAAAGACACAATTTATGACCTTCGGACACAGAAAAATCTTTAACCCAAGTGAAAACTATTTAAAACTAAAAAACATAAAACTAAAATATACAAAAGAGGTAAAATACTTGGGGGTTGTCATTGTCACTGCAGCAGCAGTGCCGAGCCTGGAAACCAAAGTCAAGGTCAATTCGCGTCTCGAGCGATCACTGGTACTGAGATATCAGCCAGTCTACCAAGCAACTTGGGTTTAGAAATCTCGTGTTCAACGAGCGTCCAAAAACTTTATTGGACCGATCTCCGTCAGTTTGAACTGATTTGGGAGATTCGTGTTGACATAATCTTACCTCAGTTAATCTTTCCTTCTAAATTTCAAATTCTCTCTTTATAATTAGTCGATTCAATCCAAATTCCACAAATTAATGTCCTTTTGTCTTTAAAACCAGTTTTATTTCGATTCACACAGTTTTTCTGACATAATTCTCAACAACTCATTTTTGGACTGTCAATTAATAAAAAAAAAACAAAACAAAAAACTTCTTGACCCGGCCAACTGCAACATTCTCCCCCCCGGTACGCGAAGCAGCGTACCCGACAGATTTTTAACATTATGCTTCGATCTTCTTTACCAAGACTGCTAATTTTGACACCGGCCTCACAAGAATATTTCCTCTTTGAAGCTGCACCTTAGCCATCCTCACTCTTCCATCTCGACCAGGCATTACCTCTACGATACGTCCTTTTGGCCAAACATTTCTTGCGAGAGAATTGTCTACAATCCGGACTACGTCGTCAACTTGTACATTTGGTTGATCTTCACTCCACTTTCGTCTTGGAACCAGTTCTGGTAGATATTCCCTCACCCAACGATTCCAAAACTGATCCGCCATCCGCTGACTTTTCCTCCATTCCTTCTTCAAACACAAATCTTCATCTACAAATTTTCCAGGTGCGCTTCCACCGGCACTTCCTATAAGAAAGTGATTTGGCGTTAAACTGACGTCGTCTAGAGGATTGTAACTAAGATAGGTTAGAGGTCGACTGTTAACTATGTTTTGCACTTCTGCAAGCACAGTTTTCAGAGTTTCTTCCGAAGGTTCCCTCTCCTTCAAAATTGCTGCTAAGGAAACCTTCACACTTCTAATCAGACGTTCCCAACATCCGCCCATGTGAGGCGCTCCTGGTGGGATAAATCGCCATTCTATTCCTTCGTTCGCTACTTCCGTCTCTATATTTCCTTGATTAATCTCAGAAGCTGCTCTTCTTAACTCAGTGTCCGCGCCTCTTAGATTACTCCCATTATCCGACCAGATTACAGATGGACAGCCTCTAATACTTGCCATTCTCTGATTGCCATAATCGCCGAACTTGTAGTCAACGAATGAGCCAGCTCTAGATGGACAGCTCTGGAAGATAAACAGGTAAAGATTACTCCCCATCGCTTCTCTCTTCGACGTCCTATCTTCACTATCATTGGTCCAAAATAATCAATCCCGCAATTAGTAAATGGCCTGATATGATGAGACAACCTGGAAGGTGGAAGTTCGCTCATTCTTGGAACCGTTGGACTCGATTTTCGAACACGGCACATTTGACACTTTGAAATCACACTCCTGACAGCTCGTCGCAGGGTTAAGATCGCGTATTGTTCTCGTAAGCAGTTTACTACAGTTTCAGTGTTTTCGTGCCCGTTCTTCTGATGAAAATGATAAATAAGAAGGTGAGTGTACCCATTTCTTCCGTCCAGAATTATTGGTTTCTTCATACTTTCGGGTATCCCTTCAGCTCGATTTATTCGTGCGTCGGCCCTCAGAACACCCTTAGCGTCTATAAAGGGCGCTAGTTGCAAAATTCTACTTCTCTTCGACAATGGCACTCCCTGTTTTAGACACGCTACTTCAACACTGAAACTTGACCTCTGACTTTGCGCTAGAATTAGTTCCGTCGCCCGTGCCATTAGATCGACTTCACTCATACCTTGATTCGCCTCGTTACCATTTCGCCGCGCCTTGAGTAAACGGAAAAACTGCAAAACCCTTGCGGAGGTCCTTACTAAACGCAGCCAACTGGAGAATCTGTTCGCTCCGGGTAATACATCACTGGTCGTGTCCTTCTCAACTAACAAAGTGGTCAAAACTTCACAGTGTTTCTCTTTTACTGGAGTATTATCTTGAAGCACAGGCCATTTATCTTCGTTGTCGAAAAGCAGCTTTGGACCTTTCAACCATCTTGATTCATTGTTTACTTCAAATTTCCCCCTAGTAGCGTCATCTGCCACGTTCATTTTGCCAGGGACCCAACGCCACTCTGAAATGTCAGTCAACTCATCTATTTCTCCAAGCCTGTTAGCTACAAAGACATTGTAACGGCGAGGATCGCTTTTCAACCAACAAATAACAGTTTTCGAATCCGTCCAGAATACTCGCTTCGAAATTTCAACTCCTAGTTCTTCCTTCAGAGATTTTGCTAGACGGCTGGCTACTAAAGCAGCTTGAAGTTCAAGTCGCGGAATCGAAAGTGGCTTCACCGGGGCTACTCTGGCTCTTCCTGCCACGAAAGCAACGCCAATCGTTGAATCTTCGTACACCACCCTCAGATAACTTACAGCTGCGAAAGCCTCTTCACTGGCGTCAGCAAATGTGTGCAATTCCACCTGTCGAGGTCCGACCTTATGAAAATAACACCTTGGCACTTCATATCCATTTGCAAAAGGCAGTAACTTCTTCCACTGGTCCCACAACTTCATCTCCTGTTCCTTTAGATTTTCATCCCAACCAATTTCACTGCGCCAAACACTCTGGAGTAAAATTCTTCCTTTGATTGTCAGAGGAGCCAACATTCCTAATGGGTCAAAAATAGACATAACTGCTTTCAACATTCTTCGTTTTGTGCAACCTTTTTCTTCGCATGTTTTTAAGATTTCCTCGATCTTCAAATCGAATTTCAATGCATCAGTCTCCGGATCCCATTTAACTCCTAACACTCGTTCTAGACTCTTCTCTTCACTCTTCTCATTCAGCTCCGATTTAGGAATTTGCGCCAAAATTTCCTTGCTATTTGAGATCCATTTCCTAATCCGAAAACTTCCTGCTTTATGTATTTTTGTCACTTCTTGTACTAACTTGATGCCTTCTTTCACTGAGTCTACACTATCCAAATAATCATCCATATAGTGTTTTTTCACGATTGCATCTACAGCTGCTGGACATGATTCCCTGAAGTCTTCTGCATTCAAATTTTTGACATAGATAGCCGAACAAGGTGAAGATGTTGCGCCAAATATTAGAGAAGTCATCGCATAGACTAATGGTTCATCCCTTTCTTCGTCACGCCAGAGGAAGCGTTGGGCAGCTTGATCTTCTTCTTGAATTTTGATTCTCAAAAACATATCCTGAATATCCCCCGAAAACGCTACAGCTCCCTGCCTGAACCTTAGCAAGACTCCAAATAACGACTGCAGTAGATCTGGTCCACTCAACAGCTGGTTGTTTAGACTTACTCCATTGAATTCGGAAGCAGCATCGAAAACCATCCTAACTCGACCGGGTTTGTTAACGTTCCTGACATCAAAATGAGGCAAATACCAGACCTTTGGCTTGACCATTTCAGAATCTTCTACTCTCCTTGCAAAACCGGACTTCAACAACTTTTCCACTTCAGCGGCATACAGCTTCTTTAACGGCGGATCTCGCTTAAATTTTTTCTCAAGGGACTTGAGCCTTTTCAGTGCTTCACCGTAGTTCTTTGGTAAGTTGACTTGTTCCTTTTTCCATAAAAGCCCGGTTTCCCAGTGATTACCGCATCGCCTTGTAGTATTCCGTAAAATTTCTTCTGCTCGTACCTCTGATCTGGGTTTTCTAGCTGAACTAGACACTCCAATCGACTCTAACTTGAAACTATTCTTGACCATCTCCTGCAGATCTTCATCTTCGCTTGCCTTCACCTTGTTTTGCAACGCAGATGTAAAGTTGCAATGTGCGTCGACGTGTTTTCCAGAACTCACATAACCATGTACGACCCATCCTAAATTAGTGAGAGAAGCTACTGGTTGATCGGGACTGGCAACCTTCAGTTCTCGTGTAACGATTAAGTCCCAATTGTCCTGCCCAATAAGGAATTTCGGAACTTCGTCTCTTACTTTGATCGGCAATGTTGCCAGATGTGGGAATCTTTCTAGAGCTTGCCTGCTGATGCTGCTGGACGAAACTGTAAATCCAGGAATGGTCTTAACTTTGTGGATTTGATGACGCTCCGACTGAGGTCCTTGAATCTCGACACTAACTACACGACTTCTCAGAGATGTTGTCACTCCTAAAACTCCCGTGATAGTTAGCTCCTTTCTTTCTCCTTTGAGTCCGATCTGGTTTGCTACTTCTGCGTTTAAAATAGACACGGTAGATCCTTCATCCAACAAAGCATTTACTCGAATCGACCCTCGAGGACCAAAAAGAGTAATTGGAAGTACTTTTAGTAATACCTTTCCTTCTGCTCCGTGAGCACTAAGTGTGATTTCAGGGTTGGGTTTGTCTATCTTCTTTTTCTTCTCCTCGGTGTTTCCCTTCATCGAATCACTGTGCAAAAGTCGATGATGGCGCTGACCGCATCCATCTACGTCACACGGTGAAGATTGACAATTTGCTCTACTATGTCCTGTCTTTAAGCATAGGAAGCACCTTCGCTGACTGGATGCCCACATCCATCGTTGTTTCGCGGGTATCCTAGGTAGAGATCGACATTCTCCCGTTGTATGTCCTTCTTTATTGCAAAAGACACATCTCGGCACGTAAAACTTCGACTTCTTCTCTTCAGAACTGTTGGATTTTACCGTGAAAACTTTGTCATTGCGATCTTTGTTCACCTTCTCATCTCTTCGCCGGTGTGACGAACGATGGTGCTCAGAAGAACTCCGACGACTCCCACTTGAAGCTGGAATGATCGTTTGAGCTTGGCATGCTAATTCAGCTTCTTTAAACAGGAATGATGACAACGTTACCAGAACTGGTTCTTCCAGGGCTTTTTTCTCGTTATAAAAATGATTGTAGCCTGGAATGAGTGTTTGCGGCATCTTTCGCACAATATTTTCCGCAAGTTCTGGACTATAGAGTAAACCTTTGTGACCAGCCGCCTCCACAGCTGCAACACAGTTCCGTATCTTTGTTGCAAAAGTCACAAGATTTCCTCTTCGTTCATCTACTGTAGGAAGGTGTCTTATTTCCCGAGCCATGGACTGGGCTATGATATTCGGATTACCATAGCGTAACTGAAGGACATCCATAATAGGTTTCACATTGTTGCAGGATACGATAAGCGAGGTAACTGCTTCTTTTGCCTCTCCATGTAGACATCGATGCAAACGCAGTACATTCTCTTCATCCGAGTATCGATTTAATCGCATACTCGCTTCGAAAGCCTTCTTGAACAAGAACCACTCTAATGGATCTCCAGAGAAAGTCACGAGCTCCTTCTCCGGTAACCAACGTCTTGATGGTCCAGAGCCGCTGTTAGATGATCCCAACTTGTCAAATGTTTTGGTCAGAACCTCGGTGAGCTGCGCCAAATTCTTCTCAATCTTGTCCTCTTGGACTGCTGAAAATCCCATCGATGGTCGGGGCTCCCTCAACGTAATCAGTCGTTTGGCTAACTCGGCTGTGGTCACACTTTCGCAATCACTCATCGCTGCATCATAACTCATTACCGATTCCGAACCTTGCCAAGACGAAACAGTTCTCGTGGGACTGGGTAATTGCGCTACCCATTCATGAACGCTCGAATGGTACTCACTCCTAGCAGTTAAGTTTTCAGTACTCATTGTGGTTTCTTCACATCCATTAACTTGTGCTTGAAATTCTTCATGAAGCTTCTGCAAGTCGCGCTTATATTTTTCTTTCATTGCGCGTTTCTTCAGTTGCAACTGCTTCCTTGCTTCCTCGATTCTAACACCCCCTGATCTTGTGTCCGCAGTTGCAGCGCTTGTTTGAAGAACATTCGCTACTGGCTCAACTGATTGGCCAGACGTATGGCCACCATCTGCTGGAAGTTGAGAATTCTCACCTTGATTTGCAGCATTTGCAACTTGCCTGACGACTTGTTCTGGTTCAGTCGAGCGCTCAGTTTCCACTCTTGGATTTGAATTCCTAGGACGTTTTTCTTGGACTGCATTTATCGCAGTTTCCGGAAGTCTCTTTCGAGATCGTAAATTTATTTTGCTTCTCGGCATTTTTTTTTTTTTTTTTTTTTTTATCTAAACAAATATTTGAAAGAGAAAGAAACCATTAAATCTTGATTTAAATAACGAATCATCATTTTTTTTTTTTTCAAATTAAATCCCGAAGGATTGGCAAACCTGCCCACCTTTGACCTGAGGCTCTTTCAAGTGCCGTGGTTACGCCCGTGGTACGTAACTACGCTCTGCTACCAAAATGTCACTGCAGCAGCAGTGCCGAGCCTGGAAACCAAAGTCAAGGTCAATTCGCGTCTCGAGCGATCACTGGTACTGAGATATCAGCCAGTCTACCAAGCAACTTGGGTTTAGAAATCTCGTGTTCAACGAGCGTCCAAAAACTTTATTGGACCGATCTCCGTCAGTTTGAACTGATTTGGGAGATTCGTGTTGACATAATCTTACCTCAGTTAATCTTTCCTTCTAAATTTCAAATTCTCTCTTTATAATTAGTCGATTCAATCCAAATTCCACAAATTAATGTCCTTTTGTCTTTAAAACCAGTTTTATTTCGATTCACACAGTTTTTCTGACATAATTCTCAACAACTCATTTTTGGACTGTCAATTAATAAAAAAAAAACAAAACAAAAAACTTCTTGACCCGGCCAACTGCAACAGTCATAGATAGTGACCTTAAATGGAAAAAGCATATATTCAACACTGCAAATAGACTGCGGCAAACCATATATAAATTTAGAATACTTAGAAATTATGTCGACCTTGAAATTTTAAAAAATGTTTATTTTGCGATTGCTCAATCAATTCTCCAGTATGAGATAATAGTATGGGGTGCTACTCACGGAAGTACTATTAACATTTTGCACAATGTCCAAAGCAAATTAATAAAAATGTGCCTAGGTAAAACTAAATACTATTCGACAACTCAGGCATTTGCCGAATTCAATGTAATGGGCATTAGGCAATTATACACAGTAACACTCCTGAAATTCGTATACCAGAATTTGGCAAAATTTGCTACCAGAATGACAAGACATGACACGCGTGCGCAACGTAATCGACCACTAGATATTCCAAAATGTAAGAAATCCCTAGTGCAACGCCATGCAAGTATATTAGGCCCAAAACTGTATAATAGTTTACCAATGTACATAAGAAATTATATAAATGAATTTAATTTTAAAATGCTACTTAAAAAATATGTCATATCGAAAAGAGATGTACTCAATGAATTTATTCAGTGATTAAATAGAATTAAATATTAGATAGTATTAAATATTTAGATGTAAAAAGTTTGAAAATTAGTTTTTTTTTCTTTTGGAATTTATATACAAGCAGCTCAATAACTGAAATTTCTTGTTTCAATTTGTTTGTATTAGGATTTAAGTTTATATAGATTGTTAGACTTTGCATTTTGGAAATTAAGAATTAATCTGGTTTTTATATACCTTAGGTAGTCCCAGCCCCCACGCACAAACCACTGTTTATGTGGTGGGCTTAGCTTAAAAGTTTGTACTAAGTACTTAATTTGTAATAATTTAATTTGAAGCTACAATAAATAAATAAATAAAAAAAAATAAATAAATCCTATTCAGTCGAATACTTCACGAGTTTAAACTTTGGTGCATCGAGCTTGAAAGTTTGACTAACTTAATATGGCTTTGCTTAAGGTCCTTAAAGTAAAAAGTTTTTGTGGTAGAATATTTAAATTCATCAATCAGTGACACCATGAATTCGGTATCCTTTGAAGTACCAAGACTGCACTTGTGGAATCTTAAGGAGTACCACCATACCAAACTTGCAGCTTCAACAAGCATAAATTTCGTTTCGTTGTTAAGAATTTAATTTGCCTATAACAAAACAAACTTCATATTTCCAAAACCAAGGATAATGAAAACATTTTTCTTCCCTCTAACCCAAAACAGAGAAAAAAACATTTCCAAGTTACTTATTATCACCACCCCATGTTGCTATTGAATTTTTTGTTGTACTTCTTTACACTAAAAAGCACTCAACCAAAAGCTTTTATATCATATTTTTTCTCTTTTGTACTTATTACGAACTCCTCACCATGCTGTTAACTAAAATCAAACTTAGTGCGCACATCCTTGATACAAAAAAAAGTCCTTTCTGATGTTTTAAATAGAATTTTACAGATGCCATTAACTCTAATCGAGAAGTTGAAGTAAAAATTACCACCACCCTCTAGTGCCGCGCCGAAACGCCCCCGGGCACCCCCGTCCCCCGCTCATTGTCCCGGGCATTGTTCGCACTTCATGCCACCTGTGATGGAAAAATGCCGAAATATAATAACCAACCGCGAAGCTTACCCAATTACCATTTTAACCACGACGGTATCCGGCAAAGAAGCATCCTTAGTCCTCGTCCATAGTCTTTAAGGACTCATCTCTTGCCGCCCGCATAGCTTTTAGCCTGGGAAAATGATAATTTATCCTAGTCGTCGTTTGTTCTAATAGTCATCATCATTCTGGGTATCCTTGCTGCTAGGAGTAGGCTCGTCGTTGGCTTATTAAAATGTCTATATTTGCATAAATAAATGATTACATCTTAAACACTGTTTATGTGTGCGTGCACAGGAGATAACGTGCCAGCCCAGAGTCTGAGGTGGATGTAAAACAATTTCCTTCACTTAAAATCTTTCTCATGAATAATCAAGGGGCCCAAGAAGGTAATATAGGGCCTGGGCCGATGAAAGAAACTGGCATCGACGTCCCTGCCCCCGCCTCCACACATTTGCCGAAGGATATCGACAGATATCCTTGCAGACACTCGAGGCCCCGTAGTTGCGTAGTTGGAGTCTTTAGTTGGCGATTCCGTATGGGAGTAATGTCGCCAGCAGCGGTGGGATATATCCTTGCGCACAAGTGCGGCGTTGCCAAGTTGCGAGAGATCGTAACTCAACGTCAATAATAATTGATTGCAAATAGCGGCGCTGAGGAGCTTTCCGAGCAGCCACAAAATACTTAGTAATTTTTCGTTGGGGGTAGAAGGGGGTGTGTTAAAGAGGGTATCTCGAGTCCTGGCATTACCTGCAGGACGAGCTCAAGCACCGATTGAATTAATCAAGGGGAAATCCGGAGTTTATTCGTGCTGTTCACAGGATTTTTATGCAAACATTTATCGCATGAGGAGAACTATAATCGTGTCATAAACAAAAGCCATGGCGTAAATCCCTCGCAACGACACCCCAAAAATAGGACTTGGCATTCCATAAAAAAATCCACCACCACCGACACAACATCCCCTAATACGCTACATTCACCCCCTATTCTAGTTTCCTGTGTTCTAGTGGATCTAATGGCGAACAAAGTATGACAATGCTTCCGCGTCATACGTCTACCATTCTACTGAGAAAGGGGCCGGTGTGGGCGGGGGTGGGGAGGAGTGTTTCGGGTAGGTAACCCTTTTTTCCACAATTGCACGACGGGAATCTATTTTTATCCAAGGATAGCGTGACAAGCTCTACTCAAAGAATGCAGGAATGGGACTCACCGGGTGTAGGTGCAGATTTCCGATGACAACTAGCGAAATATTTTTGTTGTATATCCTTTTTAATAGCCAGGATATTTGTGAAGCGCCCGTCGGACTTTGATAGTGATTTGTAGTGCGGCATAGCATAAATCTACCAACTTACACGGACATGGCGCTTAAGGATTGTTGCTTTGGCCTCCATTATTTTTTTCGTCCTTTTCCTCTAGTGACTTTATGCAATGCCACAGGACTCTTGAATTTGCGTGCTAAGCTACGAAAAAAATGTTGATAAACAAACAAAAAACCCCATACCTGCTGGAAAGCGCAGCTTGGTGGCAAAATGCTGCCGGCAAAAGAAAAATAATATGGAGAAGGGCCACCTCGAATGCCGTGCAGGTATGCCCCTTTCGCAGCACATTTTCATAGTGTGATTGGCATGCATAGAACGAAAGCCGTTTGCCCTTTAAAAATCACGACGTCAACAGTCACGGGCGGGCGGTGGCGGTTTGTTTTGCAATTTCACTTTGATATTTTTGTGAAAACAGAAATTATCAATTCGAAATGGCACGCCGAGGAGCGAATCGATCTTTGTTCAAAGGCCTCGATGGAAATAGGTCGAACCTATTTTGATACTTTAAAGGTGCTTTAATGTGGCTATGGTTGTGGACTGTGGGCTCGATACCTGGGAATTTTAATTTCAACGGGCACCAATAGGTTATTAATAATGCTACTACCGTCACCTGATGCGGCAAAGCTTTGAGTAAATAAATGCAATGTCAATCAAATAGCTTTTCAACGAACACCAAAGTTGGTTAGTATACCAAAAATGGCCTATGGTCAAGCCTTCATGTTTTAATGAAAATTATGTGGTAATAATAACTCTATAACAGTCAGGTTGTTAAAACGTGAAGTACCCTTTTAGCGACTTTGTCAAACTTTTACAATCATTTCACTTTGGGACTTCACATTAATTGTTCAATATATAAGGACTGATTAAACTATATTTATTTGAATTTAATTTTCTACAAAAATTCAAGTATTTGTAATACGCTTTTATTAGCTTCACTTGTAACTATGTAATAAAATCTTGGAAGTTAAATTTGACCCACTTCCCGGTTTCCGATTAGGCCCCCATCCACGGTCAAACAAATCGTCAAATTCCTGGCCAACATCGAAAAAATTGCAAGTGTGCGTGTATAAAATACAAGTTTTCGAAGTTGGCCGCTGTTTGAAGAAAATATTCGTCTGGTTTAATATTTCCTTCAAACAGCTTAAATGTGTGTGTGAGTTTTGCCTGTGTGCCATGTAAAGTTCGCTTTGTTTACAGTAGATTATATGAAATGTCGCTCGGGATGTTTGAAGAAAGTTTTCCTCGTTGATGGCCAAAAATGTCAAAGCATAAATGTGTGCGCTGTTTGTCGAAAATTGGTTTGACGATTTGTTTGACCGTGGATGGGGGCCTATTGAGCTGAAATTTGGTATACACGTATAGTTTGGATGACAATCCAATCTGACCAAAATCCAGAGGGCGGTTCCAAAATAGCATTGTGCTCCGCGCCCCCTAGCATGGGTATCAAATTAAAGGATGACAGGCAGAATACAATTAGCTGTGAGACTAGCTCAGTCGACCCTAATTCAACTTGACTCCCGTCTACATGTAGTTGTGCTCGGGTTCAACCTGAGTTCAAGGCATCAGGTATAAGTACTAAATGTAATCTGACCATTTTGTAAAAAAATCAAGAAGGCAGTTCTAAAATGGCGGCCGATTTTAGCTTTTTCAAAAAAAAAAAAAGCTTATACAGAGGCTCTGTCCGTCTGTCCGTCTGAAGCCTACTTTCATCTCTGAAAGTACTGCAGCTACAGACTTGGGAAATATCTCAAAATGTAGCTCTTGGTCAAAAGACCAAAAACTGAGAAAATGGTCTGGAAATTTCAACCAGAAGTATATTTAAACAACAAAAAGAGCATTTAAAGAAAATATTGTGACTAATTTTTGTGTTCTAAGGCTTATAACTTCTTAATTATTCATTTTACCACAAAATTTCTAAGTAATAAATTGTAGATTATTTAATTCTAAACAAAAAGTGTCCTTCCGGTAAGATGTGCCGTTTCGGAGATATAGTGGAAAAACCATTTGCATACGTTTTCCAAGATGGTGGCCAAATGGGGGGAGGGGGGGTTAGAATCCCGAAAACTCAAACTTAAGCTCACCCTGACCCCCCCTACACATCCCAAAAATAAAACCTTGTCCTGCATTTTTGCAATGTTAAAGTGCCATTTCCATGGACTATAAAGGGCTAGGGAAACTCTATCGTCCGTGGGGCTGCGAGTTCGATCCTTCGGCTCGCGGTGCTTTTTTTTTCGTCATAATATTTTTTTTTAATTTCCTTCGGGGATTTTGTTTCATATGAAACAAGTTTTTGACATGAATACGTCTCTAAATTTGCTTCCAGAACAAAAACCGATGATAACGAAATTATGGCATATAGTTTTTATTTGCTGCTCAAAAACTATTGTTTATATTGAATAAAGAAATATACCATGACGTGGGTGAAGAATCAAAGAATTTTATTGTTTACATTTGATTTCCTTTTTTTTAAGCTATGATGATTATATTGTAGTGTTTGTTAAATACTTTGTTAAGTTTTAGATTACGCAGTCTCACAACTTATAACCTACATAAGCCTTTAACAAAAACTTTTCAAGATTAATTATATATAGCGTTGGTCAGTGTGATACTTATGAATCTCCATGGCCAAACTAGGGTGCGGTAAGCCGAATTTTTAACAATAAGACATGTATGTTTAAGTAAAATAATACACCTAATTCTGTTGTGCAAAGTGCACCACATTAGATTTTCCTCCAATCCAAAGAAAAATGTTTAGATTCGTTTTCTATAGTGTTTACATGTGTGATGTGCTTTTTTTTCAATTTGACACATTCGAATTATTGGCCTCGATTCCCAGATCCGGCGGGTTGGAAGTGAGTGCGGATCAATCTCCACTTAATATATTGTCATCCAATCTGAAGTGTTATTCAACAGAAAGAATACCATAAAAAAGCGTAATTAGTGGCTAGTCTCTAGGCACAACATCCCACTAGTTTGTTATAATGCTCCCCGAGCCCACGACATGGATATCAAATGAAAGAGAACAACAGGTAGAATACAGTAAGCTGTGTGACGTAATTTTAAATCTAATATGCCTGCCACCACAAAATGGCGGAAAACATATCGTCGATCCAAATGCAAACTATCGAATAAGTTTTCAGGAATGTCAAAAAACAACAAAATGTTACTTTTTGTGAAGAAGTTAATTTTTGGTACATTGCAACCGCAGTTTGAAAAGATTGGAGAAGGGATACGGCGTCAATATTTTGCCACCACAAAGGTGTCTAGAGTGCAATTATAATAAAGCAAAAAAATGCATTTTTCATTTTCGATAGTTTGCATTTGGATCGACGATATAATAGACTAAAAAGTAGAAAATAAAAATAAATATTTTAAAAATACTTAAAAATACGCTTTTATTTCAAAACGAACCAAGAAGTAACAAATAATTTTGAAAAAAAAAAAATTACATTAAGTAAGTGATTACAGAAACAGAAATCCAAAATTCAAATTTTATTTAACTAGTTTTTTTAAACTATTTATTTATTTATTTTTTGTCCACTTTGTAGACATACAGGGTGTATTGCTGAAACTGACAAAACGCCCGGCTGTGAATGGATCTTGGATAGACAAGCAAAAAATCGTTGATGGAGGGGAAATCGTAACGGTTTAGCCGCTAGGGCGTTTTTAATTTTTTTTTTGATAAAGGTTTACACATCACCCTGAAATCAAAAACCTCCTGCCTACAAGGCAATTTTTTCCCCGCAACACAAGACTAGCCAACTCGGCTTACCCCTTCACCCTTGTAACGGTCAGTTTTGCCTAAATATCTACTTGACTAAAAATTACTGTGGGGAAGAAAATCGAGTAGTTGGTTGGGAACAAAAAGGTAGGCGGGGAGAAATGGAAAAAGAAAAAAATGGGAGTTCGAATTTTGACGTAGGCAGAAATTTACTGCAAAAGTTTGTGTTCGGAAAAATTTAAGATTAAATAAAAAAGGGAAAAATCAGTTTTGAACACATACGACTGGCTGGAAGACAAAAACCTTCATTATTCAGTTCATTTGCAAAAAATAAAAATTTCGTTTCGAATTAGCAACAATCAGGACTATTTCGGTGCTGTGAATTCTAGTCGAAAATACAAGAAAGATTAGGCACAAAAACATTAATAAATAAGAAAAGAATTTGGAGAAATTTGAAAGTACCGAAAAGGATACCAGCAATACAAAAATTGCGTTTTGCCCTTTTGTTTATGGAGCAGGATATGCATGTTTCGGTGTTTTACGTGGTTGGAATTTTAGCAGGGAAATGTGCGGATTGGTGTTAATCTGTACAAACTGTTTTATTTATTTAAGGGGAAGGACCCTGTGTTTATAATACTCTTCGTTTATCTGTCACCAAAATTTCAGAAAAAAACGGGAAAAACGTGTAGCGAAATGGCGGAAGGCAATGGAGAGTTGGTGGACGAAGTAACAGGGTTTAAATAGAAAAAAAGTTGCCGGAAAATTAGATGATATTTATCAAACAGCAGACACTAGTATAAAGGAGGAACGGTATATTCCATTACTACCAATTGATATACCTTTCGATAGTCAGGTAATTAAGCAATACCTATAGTGCATCCACACCAGCTGGATCAGAGAAAAAAAAACCACACAAAAAAATTACACAAAATAAAATAACAAAAAAAAAAAATTTTTCTTTTTTGCTTTAATTTAAAAAACAAAAAAAAATTTATTACTAAAATAATAATTTTAATAGTAGTTAGTATTAACTTTATAATATTCTTTTTAATTCACAGGCCTGCAAGGTTTTTTTCTTGACAATTTAATAGTCGTATTTTAAGTATTTTTTCGCGCTGAATCCGAATCCGCTGGCCAAATTGCCCTATCACGTCAGGATTTTGAGCAATCCTAACCTAAAAGTGCCAAAAAGCGTGTTTTTTGCACTTTTGCGCGTTAAATATCTCAAAACTATGGAATGATAGGGCAAATCTGACAACGGGATCGTTTTCAGCATGCCAAAATCTATAGAAAAGCATGTCGGAAGCGTGAAATTTGACAACACTTTTTTTGTAATACTGAAAAGAAAAACTTCTTGGCGCGAAATCGACGATTTTTATTAAGACATGTTATCATCGTTGCACCTCGTTTTTCGGGGGCTCGTATTTTAAGTATTTTTTCGCGCTGAATCCGAATCCGTTGGCCAAATTGCCCTATCACGTCAGGATTTTGAGCAATCCTAACCTAAAAGTGCCAAAAAGCGAACACGCTTTTTGGCACTTTTAGGTTAGGATTGCTCAAAATCCTGACGTGATAGGGCAATTTGGCCAACGGATTCGGATTCAGCGCGAAAAAATACTTAAAATACGACTATTAAATTGAAAAGAAAAAAAAAACGTTTTTTGCAGGCCTGTGTTGTGAATTTGTGTTGCCCCTTGTCAGAAATATTTTGTTCTTTGTTGGTTCCGGGAAATGTGTTTTTTCCTCTAAGTGATTCTGTTGATTGTAATCTCGTTTGTACAAAGCGAGGAGTATTGGCCAGTACTGCGCGCTTTATTGTTGTCCTTCATGCACATGTCCCGAAAATAACGTAACACTTAGGTTTTGAATTTGAGCAGGTAATTGTTAATATTTGACACGGGCAGCTAATCAGTGTCGTGGTTGTTAAGGTTCCAATGTAATGTTTGTGTTGAGGTTTACAGATATAATAAAGGATTGTAAATATTAGAATGTCCAGGTGGTAAATTTTTTTTGTGGAATGGTTGAGGGGGGATCATTTCTTTTCAGGGTTTGACGAGGCTCAGGTGATGTCTGGCGAAGGATGGAGGTGGAATTCAAGATTGCACTGGCACAGGTAAGTGGTGAACCAACCGCGGTAAGCCCCGGCCACACACCCCACGACCCCTCCGGCGAGCTAGATAACTCCGTGTGGCCGGCGTAGGAGTTCCGGATTTTCTTTTCATTTCTTATGTAGGGTATTGGCTCCTTGGTCATGCTTTTCCGGGCTTGTGGCTATGGGGGTAATACCTCGCATAAGTGGCGCCCACTATTTTTATCGCGCCATTATGCTGTTACACCCTGCAGCCCTCCCGTTCACGCACATTACGGTTCAGCAGTTCGTTTATAAATAGAACAACTCGATTGTGGAACTGTATACCGCAGTCGGTATTTCCGAACTCATATAACATCTCAAATTTCAAACGCAAGGTTCATCGACATCTACTCATGCACCCTCCAGACTTCTAACCTATCCTATTTCATCTTTCCTTCAGATCAAGGTTACTACTATCTATACATTGCACCATGACTTGAACGACATGACGGACTAGTAGCACCATGACTTGAACGACATGACGGACTAGGGTGACTCCTAAGCTTCATCTTATCAAAAAAAAAAACCCTGTATTTTTGTAACCCTATCAGATATTTTCATTAGTAAGGTAGCAATCAACGAAGAATACTCGCACCTATCTTAAATTATAAAAATTTGTTGTCTGTAAAGAGGGTTTACCGACGATAGTTTAACGTGACAACGTAATGAGACCGTGGTAGCTGGCTGAAATCTCCGCATAATATCACGTGGATGTCTCCGAATGGTTTGTCATAAAAGCCGGTAATCTGCTGCAGTCGGTAGTTGATTTTTTGAAGAATGGCTGAACTTATCATGCTGATCTCGTCGACGAAAACAGCTTTGACGCCAACGAACATGTTTCTGTAGGCTTGCGAATTTTCTGTGGATAAGAGTTTTGTCACGCGAGAAGTTGTGAGACGAAACGCTGAATGCACTGTAGTGCCACCAAGAGGTACAGCGGCTTTACCTGTGCTTGCACAGGCAATTTAGGTGTTGTTCATCGAGTTGTGCTCCTGAGTGTATCGGTTGTACGTTTCCATAAGGCACTTTAATGTGTAAGTTTTTCCACAGCCCGCCGGACCGGTGAAGAAAATTTGTAGCGCTTCCAAAATGCCATCTCCACAACCATGTAATCGGTGAATGACTTCAAGGATGATCTCCCGTTGTTCCGGATTGGTGGTTCGAAGAAACTCGCAATACTGCTGCTTTGACATCACAGTGCTGCGCTTTTTCACAATCGAGAATCCACAACAAATATTATTGTTTACAATTTTTAACAATTTTAATCAAATTTTTAAGATTACTACAATCAAATTTTTATTAAAATTACTACGGGACTTACGGGACTAACGGGACTAACGGGACTAACGGGACATAACGGGACAATGAGTCATCATTTTTCGTGCATGCAGCCGGCTTTCATCGTTTTAATAGACGTTGTCACGTCAAAAGTCAAGGTTTCAATCCGCCAACTCCGGAGATATTTTTTTTTTTTTTTTGTCAATAAAATTTCAACTTCAACCACCTTTTTCTTTTCTTATTTTTCTTATACGTAGTTAATCAATATTTTGTTTTCCCTCTACTAGTTCGCCTGTCCCCGCCCCGTCACTCCCAATGGCCTCAAACCATATACCAGAACCGGATGCGGCATCAGCCTCTTTAACCAGTTAGTATCGTTGTATCGTATCGCTAATTTCATAACGGTACCCAGACCGCGAAATATTTTCATTTCGCCTTTCTCCCCTGAAACTAAGTGCGAGGCAGTTAAAGAATTCCTAATGGAAACAGCTATTAATCCTGCTAAAGTCTCCTGCAGGAAGATCAGCAATGTTTCCAAACCGGTTGGTTTTTCGTCCTGACTGCACCGCCCAATATCGTTGAAAAGCTTCTAGACCCCACGTTCTGGCCTCCTGATGCCTTTTCAAAGTGTTTTGTTCCCCGCACGCGTGCGCAGCGTATTCCTGACACTAGACAGAAAAACTAAAGACGCTTTCCCTCTATTACCAAAACGTGAGGGGATCACATCCGAAACCCAGGATGTGTTTCTGTCGACTTCGGCTAATGATTTCGATATAATCGCTTTAACAGAAACATGATTACACAGTGGGATTCTTAATGCCGAACTTTTCAATACCTCCTTCCAAGTTTTTCGGAGGGATCGATATATTGACTGTAGTAACCTTTTCAACGGTTGCTTAATAACGCTTCCTAATTTTTCCAACACTTTGGACATTGAGATCCTCGCTCTTAAAGTTTCCCTTGTCCATAACAACCTATTTTTAATTTGCTGCTACATTCCACCAGATATGTTCAGCACTCTTGACGATAGAGGTCAAAACCTCTATCATATTCTAATCTCTTGCACAAATCATATCCAAGATATGATGGATTCCAAACACGAACTCCTACTTGTAGGCGAGGCGATTTTAGCTTACCCAATGTTAAATGGGTATCTTGCGATGATGACGATTAGCACCTTTCTGAAAACAACCTTAATTCTAGGGAATTTAGCTTCCTGAATTCCTTATTTTCATGCGGATTGTGCCAAATAAGCGGTGTGAATAATATTTTAGGAAGACGGTTACATCTTGTATTCTATTCCGACTCAGACAACATGAATGTTGAGCCTAGCTCAATTGTCTTGTCGACTGTCGATAATTATCACCCTCCTCTCCTACTGAGCTATTGTTCTGCCTTTAACAATAAGCCTTACCACACCAACTTTAAAAAAGCCAACCTTGATAAACTCTCATCCAAACTCACTTCGGTTGATTTCAATTTGTTGCTCTCATCTAATTAGTTGGATATTTATGTAACCGTGGCACAACAATGAGCTGAGGCGTGCAAAAAACCTGAAGAATAATAAACTCTGGAAAACCTACCAGAAGGGGAATGATCCTACGAGTTTCTATGCATTTCTCAATTGTTATGACAAATTTAATGCTCTCTGCGAAGCCCTCAGGAGCATGGAAGGTAGACTGTATGGCCATCATAGAGCATTCTTTCAATCAATAATACGAGAACTCCTTTAGTTCTATTTCATCCGAGATTTGTTACAAGTTTGCATCGTTCTTCCTCAAAACTTTCTCGTTATATAAATGCAATTCAAACGGCTCAAAACTTATCCCTGTCTATATTCAGGGAAGATATTTCGAAACATATCAATAAACTTCCACAAGATTTTTCGTCCGGTCTTGATGCTGATGGAGTCCCTCCTGTTGTTCAAAAATCCTGTGCAGAGTTCCTTCTGAATTCTCTGCTATGTTTATTTCAAAAATCCCTTAATATAGGGCGTTTCCCAACCTTATGGAAGAACTCTTTTATAATACCTACCCATAAAAAAGGTTGTAAGAACGAAATATCTTATAGACCAATTGCGAAGTTATCGTCTATATCAAAACTCTTCGAATCTATTATTTATTCTGCAAATCAACATGGATTTCTTGCAGCTCGTTCCACTACTACTAATTTACTGAAGTTCTCTTCACACGCATGCTTCTCTTCGCAGGCTTTGTCATTGGCTGCCAAACTGACTGTGTTTACATAGCCTTCAGAAGGCGTTCGACAGGCTCTCTCACTCTATTATAGTTCTTAAACTAAAGAAATTAGGCTTTCCACATTCCCTTGTGGTATGGTTGCAGTCGTACTTAGCCAACCGAACCTACCAACCAGGTTCTATTCCGCGGAGTCAAATCTAAAAACATCGAAGCGTCCTCTGGTGTCCCGCAAGGTAGTCATTTTGGCCCTCTCCTTTTTTTTATCAAATGACGACATTGTTACCCTGCTAAGCAGGGCCGTAACGTGGATTTTGTGGGCCCTGGGCAAGACCTTCAAATTGGGCCCCCCTCAATAAAAAAAATTGAGAAAAAACTTACCGTGGCTATAGTTCCTGTTCTTTCACATTTTTAAAGTTTAGTAGGTATATCACTTAATAAATAAACACAAAATAAGGAATCTTTAAATTGGTCCTGTCCATATTTTTTGTAAATTTATATTTATGAAGAAAAACGAATTAAAAATTTATTTAAATTGCATTCTTCTTGCTTTTTTCTCCGCAAACTCATCAATTATATTATTAAAATCTATTTCTTGCACTATGTTAGATTCAATTGATATAATAGACAGGTTCAACAAACGCTGTTGTGAGAGCGACGATCTTAAATAGTTTTTAATTAACTTCAGTTTACTAAAACTTCTCTCGCAAGAAGCGGTGGTGACTGGTAGGGTTAGAAATATTCTTAAGGGGGGAGCCTGCTTTAGAGGCTTCAAAAAATCTATTTTTTTGAGGAATTTTTAGGGAAGGCAATAAATATTTAATTGAAACGAAACTCTCAGGTATTATTGTTATATATTTCAACATTTTTCTCAAATTTTTTCATTAACATATATGTCATAATATGCCGGGTATAAGCATTTCGCCGAGGCGCCTCGAGCGTGCATGTGTCGTGTTGGCGGGAAAGATAGGAACAAAATTTAACGTCATATCGAAACGAGACAAAATTGATTGTATTCAGGATTAAATTCTCTTCTACTTGAACCTAAAAAATCTAAAAAAAAGAGAGAAATTCAACAATTTTTCGCAACTTAAAAAAAAAAATTTTTGGAAAAAAAAATTTCACCTTAGATTGTTTAAAAAGTGGGTTAATTATAACTTTTTTTTAAGGTTTTTTAGGTTCAAGTAGAAGAGAATTTAATCCTGAATACAATCAATTTTGTCTCGTTTCGATATGACGTTAAATTTTGTTCCTATCTTTCCCGCCAACACGACACATGCACGCTCGAGGCGCCTCGGCGAAATGCTTATACCCGGCATATTATGACATATATGTTAATGAAAAAATTTGAGAAAAATGTTGAAATATATAACAATAATACCTGAAAGTTTCGTTTCAATTAAATATTTATTGCCTTCCCTAAAAATTCCTCAAAAAAATAGATTTTTTGAAGCCTCTAAAGCAGGCTCCCCCCTTAAAGCAGCCACCATGTTTTGGTACGATTCGACTAATTCGAAATCATGTATAGTCTTGGAATATATTTAGAGGAGTGGTTTCTTTCAAATTTTCCACCAGCCCACATACTTGAAATTTAAAACTTTCATTCTCACAGCTTAATTCGTGACTATTCAAATCTTTATCATATTTTCTGGATAAATCTGCCGCCGCCTTTTGTAATTCAACAACGCTCATTGATTCTAATGACGAGCCAAAAAGAAAAGAAAAATCTTCACAATTTCTCTGTGAACCTTCACGGATGCACGATTTTTGAATGAAGAAGATTTATGAATGAAGTCACAAGAGACTTAGACTTCATTTGTGTCTACCAAGATAGAGGGTTAATGATAGAGGGATAGAGGGTGAAAATGTTTGTTACTAGCCTTTTTCCCGGTATTTGCAAAATATAGTGATAGAACATATTAAAAATCACTTCATTTGGTGAAAATTCAGAGTTTGAACTAAAATAGCCTGAAAATAAACTTGGTTGGCCAAAAGTACAAAAGATCATGATATATTCGTAAAGTTCAATTAAAACCCTTGCGATTTCATGTAAAACAAAATTTTTTGAGGTATACACATTTTGAGATATTTTAAGTTGAAAAAAAGCTGTTTTTTTTTAAACGCCATTTGAACCATTAGATCTAAAAATTTCGCTTCGACAATGTCATAAATCGATTACATAAAATTTCATATCAGAATAGTGTATTTTTACATTTTTTACTGTTCACTATTTGCAAATTTAGAAGAAAATTCAACTATTGTGAATTCTGACTTCGATAAAAACATAAAATAAAAAATCGATTATAAAAATCAATAGAATCAACGAAAAAATCTTATATTTGGCAAAATTTGTTGTTTTTAAGTGCAGAAAACGCCAGTGAAGTTGAATTTAAAATCCGTGATGGGCGGGTGGACACTCATGCTGAGTTGGCATGGAATTACCCATATGTGATTTGGAATATTCATTAAAATACGAATGAAAATAATTGAGATAATTTTTTATCGGGGTTTCCTGGGCCCATCTGGGGCCCCCCTGGGCCCAGGGCCCTGGGCAAGTGCCCCTATTGCCCCTGCCTAGTTACGGCCCTGCTGCTAAGGCACTGTAAAATTCTTATTTATGCTGATGAACTGTATCGCCACATAAGGAGCATGGGGGATTGCAAACTTCTGCAAGCAGATCTAAGCACCTTCTATTCTTGGTGTTCCAAAAACAACCGGGTGCTTATTATTAGTAAATGTGAGATAGTAGTCCTATCTTTTTGAAGGAAACGTAGTGTTATAATTTATGACTCTACGGTTTTTCGAAAACAAGGTCTCTCGCGCTAACTCTGTCATCTATCTAGGAGTTAGGCTAGAAAGTAAGTTGGATTTCTCCACCCATATTAATTATATCTCCTCCAAGAGCAATTCAGTCCTGAGTTTTATAAAAAGATGGTCCAGGGAATTCAGCAACCCCCTCATCACTAAACACTTGTGCGTATGTTAAGAGAGGCCTTTGCTTGAATACGCCTCCCAGGTATGTTATCCTTACTACTCCTCCCATGTTGGAAGAATCGAATCGATTCAAAGGAAGTTCGTCCGATTTGATCGGTCGATAGATTATTGCTCTTCCACTTGCTATAACTGTCAAACATAATGACGTATTTTAACGTGTGATACTGTTCTTCATAAATGACGAATTTTCGTCATAATGAGATTGCCATGGGTCGAGGCTATTATACAAAAAATTTAGATTATTGATGTTAACCAATCAAGTCCTGTAACAACATTTTAGCAGAATTGATTTCGTGAAAGCAAACAAAAAGTAAGACTGATTTTGAATGATAAAGTATAACCAGCACAAAATATCATCAAACAACAATCAAATTTTATATTTATTGATTTATGATTATAATGACTTTGTAGATCGATTAAATTAAACGTTTTCACCATAATAAAAAATTGTTAAATAAGATTTCACTTCACAAAAAAAAAAAAACTCGAAAATTTCTGATTAATAGAAAATTATTCATGACCATCATCATCATCATCATTGCCAGGTATTCTCACAATTCTATGATCGATAAAATAATGACAACCCTCACAACTTATCACAACATAAACCAGGCACCATAAAATGTTTCTCTTCTTAATTTCCCTTTTCTAGGGCTCGAGCAATTGAATTCGAAAGCAGCCCAACAAAATGTATCCCCCCCATAAAATGAATTGGAACAACCATTAGACAGCGTCAATACATGCCAATGTTACGTCGAATTGGATTAGGATGAAACAAAAAAAAGTATATATATTTATTTGCGGTTATATATGTACGCACTCGCATATATAAGTACATGTATATGTATATATAAAAATCACGCCCTACTCTTGTTGAATCTGGAGCTGTAACTATACAAGGGAGCACACCGGATTACACAGGACTGTTTCTGCTAGCCCCCCAAGGGGCAGCTCTGGGGCCCTTAATCTTATCGAACAAAAACTTAGTCCTTTTATTCCAACACATTCGCCGGTGGTAAAGTGTTGCAACAACAAATCGGCAAGCCGCACACTATCAAATCGTTATACGTGCCCAATTGCAAGTAGAAAAGTAAAAAAATATAAATCAGGACCTTTCTAGGGCAGATGGGGGATTTCCATTTCGTTTAGGCTAAAAATAGTACAGGCGTGAGGTCATTGACATGAAAAAGAAAAAGTTACAAGCGTCCCTTTGTCTTTCCTATTTCCCAAGATGCGAGCGGTAACAACAACGCCGGAACCTGCGAGGCCCCTGTGGAATAGGCGTCATGCGCACTCCCAGATAGTGACTCCCATCCATCCAGGACGTGCCGTGATACTGGGGATTCAGCCCCCCCGCTTCAATCTGTTCATTTATCCTAGAAGAGATCTAAAAGGCTGCAAATAAAAATTTCCTCCCCTTCCATCCCCCCGCCAAGTAGTAGGCCCCACCACCAATAAGTTTCCGTAAAAGCTTCCGAAAGATTTGCTTCCTTCAGGTCCAAATAAGTGACGCGTGGGCGGCGGCAAGGACGAGGCTCAGGATTGAGGGAAGCCTGTCAGGATCCATTCCACTCTACTCCGTCAACAACGGGCTCCGAGCCCAACCAGAGCAGAAAGATATAAGGGCTCGGTTCTGGCATATGAGCGCCGATTATCGATATGCGTGCTGCCTCCGAATCGTGTGTTTGCGTATCATAAATTATGCTCGCATTATCGCAGTACGTTCCAGAAATTGGTTTTACCGCAGCCTAAATGCGAGCGCTGGCTGAGCGGGCGGTGCGGGCGAAGCGGGAAGCCATTCGATGCGGGGGCGGTGTGCACCTTTCAATTTTATGACAGTTAGCTGCTGCTGCTCAAGACCTTGTATATGCTTCGCCTTCAGTCGCTACGGTTTTCTTCTTGTTCCACAACCAGGGGGTGTGGATGTGGATTGTAGGCTCTAGTCAAGGTCGATAAATTTTGTAGGACAATCTTGTAAGGGTTCATGAGTACGTTTATGTGCGGGCCGCATGAAGACAACGAGCTGGAAACTTTTAAGAGAGATTTTGAGGTTAGTTTTGGGATTAAATGTATGAGATGTAAATTTCCTTAGCTGGAAGCGTAAGGGTCTTAAAGTTACGACGAATGTGCTTCTTTTTAGTTTCGCTTTTTATGTAGGCTGAAGGATCTTTTGCGGAGAAGTTAGTTTTGTATTATGGCAAATGATGAAAGATTGCTTTTCTAATTTATTAAGGGCAAGGGCTGTTTGAGTTTTCCAGCTTCTTTTGGTCTAAAAGCAAAAGGAAAAGTGCTGCTGTAAATTTTGATTAAACTCGTAACTGTGAAATAGTTTTCAACTTATACCTGCAATATTTCTTCTTCTCCTTCGTCTTCAGTGTTAAAATTCAATTCAATGTAGCAAATCCAGATTTTAATAAAATTATGTTTTCTGTATCAAATGGCAACACTCTTTCGGATCGTTAGGAGGCAAAGGTACGGGAGATGTTGAAAACTTTCTCATTCGGGCTTTTTAAGAACAGTTTGGACATTTTTTGATGCTTAGAATAGAGAAGATAGGGAACAGAACATAGCGTATATGTATACAGATTCGAGGGAAGCATTCGGATTCAAGAACCTCTCGCTCTAAAAGGAAAGAAACAACCATTTACATCGTACTTCGCGACCAGAGGCATATCGAAATTCGATCGCGTTTGCTTCAAACCGCTACAGGCATGAATATTTATAAATAAACGTGTCCAAGTGCCAGTTAGGAAGAGAAGAGCTGAAGTTTCTCGGACACGCGGTTAAAAGGATGGTATTCGACCCTTGGAGGAGAAGGTCGCGGTCGTAAAAAACTTTGAGAGTCCGAAGTTGGCAAAGGAGCTGGAACCTCTTCATCGCACTCAACGCGTTCTGCCAGAGTTTTATACCCAACGCGGTGGAGAATTAAATGATCCCCCGAGCTATGATCCCAGGATTTAAAAAAAGCGACACCACAGAAATAGGCTGGACACCGGAGACGATCGCAGCTTGTGAAGGATGCAAAAAGACTTGACAGAAGCAACAATTGGGGGCCTCGGTAGTCTAGAGGTAAGGCGCCTGACTGCTATCCCAGAGGTCCCGGGTTCGATTCCCGGCCAGCCCCACGGTTCTTCGCCTTTTCCACTTTCCCACCTACATAACTTTCCTTCTTTCTTCTTCCCTCTTTACATTCCTGATTCCTTCTGTCATAGCCTTCCCCGCTCCACCAAGGCGCATGACATCGGTTGGTTGATGAGATTCAACTCGGTTCAGAAGGCATAACACTCCAGCGAGTTGTTTCTCGATGCCCCGATGTCAAAGTCGCGATAGTAATGGTTGGGAGTAGGTGGACTAAAAATATCGCGGGAAGGTTGTGGCAGGTCCTTCATCCCCGACTAGAGCTGCTGTTTGACATTGCACTCTATAAGAAGAAAATAGATTGTCAACAGTATAAAGTGCCTTTCCTGAGACTCTAGTCTTTCACATAAAAAAAAACAAAAAAAAAAAAAAAAACACCCATCACATATATATCATAAGGGCAGCCCTGAGCCAAGCCAACGGAAAGATCTTCAAGCCACTTGCGTTCTTCTCTAACAAACTGTCTGCGGCGTAAAAAAAAATACAGTACCTACGATAGGGAGCTGCTGGCAGTGCACAAGGCAATCAGGCAATCATGCAAATTCAGAAATCTTCTGGAACGATGGGCTTTTTACGTCACAAGACGCTAACATTCGCCTTTAATACACCCATCCGCCCCGACGGACAAGGCGCCTTGATTATATAAGCCAGTTGACCACAGATATATAAAGGCTTGCATCCCTTGCCTGCGTTCGAAAATCCGGCAGCATACGAAATCGGCAGTGACCGAATATACTCCCCCTACTGAGTCTGACGCGCGCAAAAAATATTGACATCATCGGAACGTTACCGCCAGCTAAAGGATATAGGTATTGCCTAAAGTGCATTGAAGTTTCACGCGGGGCCTGAAGCTATCCCCATGTCGGATATAACAGCTGAGACTGTGGCTCGTCGTTTCCTCAAAGATTTTCAAGTACGGCGTACCAACTCCGTATCACCCACAGGCAAACGCATCAGAAGAGTACATTTCAATTTTTTTCTTCAAAAGTTTAAATCTTAATTTCTGAAATTGCGCCCCTGACAAATTGCGCACAGTGCAAGTGCACCATTCGCACATATGAAAACGCCGCCCCTGGCTATAGCCAAACCTATACAGCGCATACTAGGGACTTACGGTACTGAAAAGAGATATCTAGATTAAGGATCAAAGTACTGACAAGCTTCCCGTGTGCAAGATAGCTGAGTATTTCCGAACTAGTCCAAAACGAAAAATTCATGATCTATTCTTTTAGTGCCCTACCGATTCTTTTCAGCCCATCATATCTTCTAGTTGTTATTAAATGTTAGCAATGTCTAGTAGAATAACATTTCACCATGTACTATATTGCAAACTAGCAGGGCGGCGCTTTCATAGGTGCAAATGGTACACTCGCACCGGGCGCTTTTGGACGGGGGGCGCAGTTTCAGATATATTAAGATTTAAAAAAAAATAAAACTTTGAAGGAAAAAATTATACTACCACGATTCCATACTTCGATTTAGTTTCCTACTTTATTTTCCCGATAAAACATTCTGTATTTCAACTCATCTGCATCCCGCGGCCGCAAGAACTTACACAATTTCTGTTGCCGTACTTTCTCATGCAAGAAAAAGCTGGTATACATTCCCTCGTGCAGGAACTTACTCGAGATTTTCGCTTCGAGATTTTCATATAAATTCTGCACAGTTTTTAACCGAAAAGATTGAAAAGAACGAGCGAGACGAAAGACAAAATAATTTCACTTACACTAAGCTGGAACACTTTTTGAAAATTTTGTTAAATGCACCATAACAACTCACACAGAGGCAAAAAATTGTTCCGATGCTTCTATATTGTTTATTATGATTGATAACAAATGTAGATCGCTGTTGGAGCCTAGGAGTAGAGACGAGAAGGAAGCGCAATTAATTAAAATCGGGAAAGCATTTCGGCAACACATACGAACAGCGCAGTATTTGTGTTTATCCGGGACAATGGTGGTGTCATATTTAGTCAAAAACAGGAAGGAGATTGATGGGAACAGATGAGAACACATCACTTGGCTGATAACGTTTGGAGCAAATGCAAAAGAATTTCGGCTTTGTTCGCAATATATGGTTGTTTCTTTCCTTTTAGAAGGCAAGGTTCTTGAATCTAAACGCTTCCCTCGAATCCGTATACATGTACCCTATGCTCTATTCCTTATCCTCTCTATTTTAAGGTTGGAGCACATTTTATTTTTGTTCCAAATTTGAACGAAATGAGAACAAAATCCCTTGTAGCGAGAATCTCTCTCATTTTTTCCTTTAGAGTTCTATGCAATTTAGTGCTAATACATCAAATTTGTACTAAAAAATGCGCAACCAAAGAGTGTGTCCTGTAAATGAATCATTACTACAGTAAAAAGCCTAACGTGCTTAAGTGGAAATTTAATGATTTTGATTTTATTACATTTTTGTGTTCAGTATTATGTTCGTAATCATTGTTATAAACTCTTGTCTTAAGCTGAGCCGTACAAAAATAATTTGACTTCCAGAACCCAACCAAATATGCGCAAGATACGTTGGACTGTTTCGTCTGAGAATTTACGAAGACAGAACGAGGTGAAAATCATCAGCCAAAACAGTCCAAAATATCTTACGCACATTTGGTTGTGTTTTTCACTTTGTGCTCTCTTTGAAAATCCCCTGTTTATGGGGCGCAATATGGCATAGTGCACCGGGCGCAAAAATCCCATATACCGGCACTGTAAACTAGTAGTACAAAGTGTTATCTCTAAACTTAGTTTTAACATTTATTCATTTTTTTTTGCATAGAACAACTTCTTCAATAAATCATTAAAATGCTGTACAGCAACTATCAAGTACCCCCTGTATAACTAACAATCCTTGTCGTAACATACCCCCACAAAATGTAAATGTTGCGTGATTATACCTCTCTATCGCTAATCTCAATCTTCAATGGCCTGCAATCGAATATTATGGGGCAAAAGCTTACACTGAAAATGTATATAGGTTATTCACCGACACAAAAAATTTACGATTCTGTCAAAAAAATTATGGAAATATAAAATTACTAGCATAAAACCCGCGTGCCTTGCAACGCCTTTAAAAACTGTTTATTATGTGCAATGTTTTCCTTAAAAAAAACCAACAAAAAAGCCAGCTGTTATTATCCCTAAAAAGGGTTTATTATAGTGCATTTTTTTAATAAATATGGTAAACAAATTACTGCGAATATCACCTCTCCTCAACAAATCTGCAAGTTTTAAAGTAGATTAGCATGTATATGTCATCAAGAAAAGTGACATTTTAGGGTTTGACGAACGTTCGTTAAGTTTGTTCGCTTATTTACGTGGATGTAAGAAATTAAGAAGCAATCACAAATGAATATTAAATAAAGTGAATTTCGAGTCATTCATTTCTACGCAATTATAGGGATGCACTGTCAAAATTTCAGCCCTTCAGCTTCAGAGGTTTGGGTTAACCCCATTTCATCCCCTTAGGGGATGAATTTCGAGTACTCCCCTCTTAGTGGATGTCCATGTCATTATAGGGATGCACTGTCCAAATTTCAACCCTGTAGTTCCAGTAGTTTGGTAAACCAAATTTTACCCCTTTAGGGGATGAATTTCGAAAAATCGCTTCTTAGTAAATGTCCACGATGCACTGTCAAAATTTCAGCCGTTTAGCTCCAGCGGTTTGGCTTAACCCCATTTAACCCCCTTAGGGGATAAATTTCAATCGTCCCTAAGTGGATGCCCACGTCATTGTAGTGATGCACGGTCAAAATTAGAGCCCTCCAGCTTCAGCGGTGTGGGTTAATCCCATTTCACCCCATTAGGGGATAATTTTCGAAAAATCGCTTCTTAGTGGATGTCCACGTCATTAAGGGGATGCACTGTCAAAAATTTCAGCCCTATAGCTCCAGCGGTTTGGATAAACCCCATTTCACCCCCTTAGGGGATGAATTTCGAAAAATCGCTTTATAGTGGATGTCCACTCCATTATAGAGATGCACTGTCCAAATTTCAGCCCTATAGCTTTAGCGGTTTGTATAAACCCCATTTCACACCCTTAGGGGATGAATTTCGAAAAATCGCTCTTTAGTGGATGTCCACGTCATTATAGGGATGCACTGTTAAAATTTCAATTCTATAGCTCCAGCGGTTTGGAGAAACCCTATTTCACCCCCTTAAGGGATGAATTTCGAAAAATTGCTTTATAGTGGATGTCCACGCCATTATAGAGATGCACTGTCAAAATTTCAGCCGTATAGCTCCAACGGTTTGGATAAACCCCATTTCACCCCCTTAGGGAATGAATTTCGAAAAATCGCTTTTTAGTGGATGTAAACGTCATTATAGGGATGCACTGTCAAACTTTCAGCCCTATAGCTCCAGCGGTTTGGGTAAACCCGCTTAGGGGATGAATTTCGAAAAATCGCTTCTTAGTGGATGTCCACGCCATTATAGGGATGCACTGTCAAAATTTCAGCCCTATAGCTCCAACGGTATGGATAAACCCCATTTCACCCCCTTAGGGGATAAATTTCGAAAAATCGTTTCTTAGTTTATGTCCACGCCATTATAGGGATGCACTGTCAAAATTTCAGCCCTATAGCTCCAACAGTTTGGATAAACCCCATTTCACCCCCTTAGGGGATGAATTTCGAAAAATCGCTTCTTAGTGGATGTCCACGCCATTATAGGGATGCACTGTCAAACTTTCAGCCCTATAGCTCCAACGGTTTGGATAAACCCCATTTCACCCCCTTAGGGGATGAATTTCGAAAAATCGCTTCTTAGTGGATGTCCACGCCATTATAGGGATGCACTGTCAAACTTTCAGCCCTATAGCTCCAACGGTTTGGATAAACCCCATTTCACCCCCTTAGGGGATGAATTTCGAAAAATCGCTTCTTAGTGGATGTCCACGCCATTATAGGGATGCACTGTCAAAATTTCAGCCCTATAGCTCCAACGGTTTGGATAAACCCCATTTCACCCCTTTAGGGGATGAATTTCAAAAAATCGTTTTTTAGTGGATGTAAACGTCCATATAGGGATGCACTGTCCAAATTTCAGCCCTATAGCTCCAGCGGTTTGGATAAACCCCATTTCACCCCCTTAGGGGATGAATTTCGAAAAATCGCTTCTTAGTGGATGTCCACGCCATTATAGGGATGCACTGTCAAAATTTCAGCCCTATAGCTCCAACGGTTTGGATAAACCCCATTTCACCCCCTTAGGGGATGAATTTTGAAAAATCGTTTCTTAGTGGATGTCCACGCCATTATAGGGATGCACTGTCAAAATTTCAGCCCTATAGCTCCAACAGTTTGGATAAACCCCATTTCACCCCCTTAGGGGATGAATTTCGAAAAATCGCTTCTTAGTGGATGTCCACGCCATTATAGGGATGCACTGTCAAAATTTCAGCCCTATATCTATAGCGGTTTGGGTAAACCCCATTTCACCCCCTTAGGGGATGAATTTCGAAAAATCGCTTTTTAGTGGATGTAAACGTCATTATAGGGATGCACTGTCAAAATTTCAGCCCTATAGCTCCAGCGGTTTGGGTAAACCCCATTTCACCCCCTTAGGGGATGAATTTCGAAAAATCGCTTCTTAGTGGATGTCTACGCCATTATAGGGATGCACTGTCAAAATTTCAGCCCTATAGCTCCAACGGTTTGGATAAACCCCATTTCACCCCCTTAGGGGATGAATTTCGAAAAATCGCTTCTTAGTGGATGTCCACGCCATTATAGGGATGCACTGTCAAACTTTCAGCCCTATAGCTCCAACGGTTTGGATAAACCCCATTTCACCCCCTTAGGGGATGAATTTCGAAAAATCGCTTCTTAGTGGATGTCTACGCCATTATAGGGATGCACTGTCAAAATTTCAGCCCTATAGCTCCAACGGTTTGGATAAACCCCATTTCACCCCCTTAGGGGATGAATTTCGAAAAATCGCTTCTTAGTGGATGTCCACGCCATTATAGGGATGCACTGTCAAACTTTCAGCCCTATAGCTCCAACGGTTTGGGTAAACCCCATTTCACCCCCTTAGGGGATGAATTTCGAAAAATCGTTTCTTAGTGGATGTCCACGCCATTATAGGGATGCACTGTCAAAATTTCAGCCCTATAGCTCCAGCGGTTTGGGTAAACCCCATTTCACCCCCTTAGGGGATGAATTTCGAAAAATCGCTTCTTAGTGGATGTCTACGCCATTATAGGGATGCACTGTCAAAATTTCAGCCCTATAGCTCCAACGGTTTGGATAAACCCCATTTCACCCCCTTAGGGGATGAATTTCGAAAAATCGCTTCTTAGTGGATGTCCACGCCATTATAGGGATGCACTGTCAAACTTTCAGCCCTATAGCTCCAACGGTTTGGATAAACCCCATTTCACCCCCTTAGGGGATGAATTTCGAAAAATCGCTTCTTAGTGGATGTCCACGTCATTATAGGGATTTACTGTCAAAATTTCAGCCCTATAGCTCCAACGGTTTGGGTAAACCCCATTTCACCCCCTTAGGGGATGAATTTCAAAAAATCGTTTTTTAGTGGATGTAAACGTCATTATAGGGATGCACAGTCAAAATTTCAGCCCTTTAGCTCTAGCGGTTTAAGTTGTGCGTTGTCTGTCAGTCAGTTACTTTTTATACAATAGAAAAAAATCCCCTTGCAACTTATTGAACCCCATTTCACCCCCTTCAACCCTTTTGTTCTCCATAAAAAGTAGCCTATGTCCGTCTCCAAGGTCTAAACTATGTCTGTTGCAAATTTCATCAAAATCGGTTTAGTGGTTTAGGCGTGAAAGCGTAACAGACAGACAGACAGACAGACAGACAGACAGACAGACAGACAGACAGACAGACAGACAGACAGACAGAGTTACTTTCGCATTTATAATATTAGTAAGGATTTGAGAGAAAATGCGGAAGAATTAAAACGATATTTAGAAAGATGCTTGTTTATTTCTCTCGACATTATTTAAATAAAGTGTGAAATTACAAGCGTGATTATAGTGGCAAAAACAAGTGTTTTTTTTTAAAGAAGTATTTTTCATCAAATTATCAGGAAAATTATCACAATTTAGGTAGGAGTTGTAGTTTCCGTAAAATCTCAATCGATGCCACTTTGGTACAAAATGTCATCTATTGAAATTTTACGAAAACTACTAATCCTACCTAAATTGTGATAATTTTCCTGATAATTTGATGAAAAAATACTTCTTTAAAAAAAAAACACTTGTTGTTGCCACGATAATCACGCCTGTAATTTCACACTTCATTTAAATAATGTCTAAAGAAAAAAGTTTTAAGTTATTAAGAAATTTATGCTCCATCGTTGGCTTGTTTATTGCAGGCATTTCAAGCAGTTCAAGCATGAAACTCAACTCTTAAACTTGAGAACAAGCGTTTAGTAAGTTAATAGGCACACACACACAACCCACAAAAAAAAGAAGAAGAACTAAAAACCCACTTAAAATGTTTCTTGAAGAAAATATGGTAAACAAATGTTTTTTATTTTTTGCGTCATATCGCCATCAATGGCAGACAACATGCCCCCATGGTTCTTGAAATTTCTGCTTATAAACAAAACAATTTCACTTAATAGCAAGCCGCTGTTTACTCACTGGTATGCAGGCATCAGGCAGCAGCGGCCATGGAAGCGGTATTATTAATAATAATTTTTTTTTATTCTTCATAATATGTATATATCCATATATTTGTAGGAACGGATATAACAAGTGTGTGTTGTATGGTTGTAATTCACGCGACTGTGACTTATCGCCCCCATCGCTGATAAAAATTGATAGCCCATAGCCTGTCGCTTCTAATTAAGTCCGAATTAAGATTTTAATCTATCGCGCGTATCAACCATGTGTGCGCCATTTATAGCTAAGTAAGAGGGGCCGGGAGGGGGTAATCAAAATTCATTAAAATAGCACAAAATGTATGTATAGTATACACCAAGCCAAGGATTGTGGGTGGTTTGGGGCTGGCATGGCGGTCGGGGGTTGGTTGCCCCAGACAATATACGCTATGGGGCTGTTTTGTGTAGCCACCTTATATCTATGCTCACGCGGTGTGCGCGCGGTAAATGGAGACACACACAGGAAGGCTGAAGTAATTTTATTTATGCTCTCCGAGCGAGAGACGTCTATAATGGCTCGAGGCCCCAAGGTCCGCTTATCTGTTTAGGCCAATTTGCTCATGGTGGGCTATTAAGCCGTGTTAAGATAAAACAATATTCACTTTTGGCCCGAGGACAACGGCGCGCTGCCGGCAACGGACCGATTTGCAATCAAGTTTTACGTCTTTGGATCTGGATCTGGTTCCTTCATCTGCGTAGAGAGCATTCCGGGGCCCCAGTATGCTCTATAAGAGCGAGGAGTCATTGCTTTGTTTAGAAAGACTCCAGGAATCCATTAATCTTCATAACAAACATTCCCGAATTGGGCTAAATGCGTTGATGAATGTTGGGCCGTGACACGACACCATTCGGAGAGACACTTTGGTAATTTTCTGTTTATGACGAGATTTCGTTGTTTCACGAAATTGAATTTGTTTCTCTGTCCGCAATACACACACACACACTCAAGGACGTTTCCATCAGGCCTCCTTAACATCTCTAGCCGAATCTCTCTTCAGGCATCAAAAACTGTGTATCAACAAAACGTGTATTGTATATTAAAGGAATCTGGCCTAGCTTTTCTCCATTTTGACAAATTGTAAATCGTCCATCGTGACAAGTTCCTTTATCCTTGGAAAGGTCGGGGTAATAAAATTTCTTGGTTATATCCTCTCTACCGGAAAAAGGGGGATTTATCGATTTATAAAATTGAAAACACAAATCCAAGGGCTTGGCTTAAATGTTGCTCAACAATTTTCAATTTGAGCATCGTCTATTTCATGTCTTATTCTTCGACGTACTACAATAGATTTATGTCTCTGCTACACGGCCCCATCCCCTTGGCCCTGTCCACCACCCGTCCACCACCCGTCCACCACCCGTCCACCACCCACTTCATCATCCCTTGCACAATCGTCCACTGTGTCAAATTCTAGGAGGGCAAGTTTTTATGGATCTTTGGAGTGTTTTACTGTCAAAAAAAAATCCTCCCTTGTAGGCCGGCTTGCCCTTGTACTCCCGTTGGGATTCTTTGCTCTGGAAATGGCCTTTTATGTTCTCGTAAATTTCAGCAGTCGTTAAATAAATCTTGTAATAATTTCTTAAGTTGTGATGGTCTCTAAATACTGCCAACTATTAACCTAATGCATGGCCCCTCTCTGTATGCCCTGGTTTTAGAGGTGTGGAGGTGTTATTTTGGTAAAGGAATCCCTTGTGGTATTTCTGTGGCTAAACTGTTTGTGTGTGTGAAAATCTCTCTATACTAGATTATGACGAAAGAGGGTTTGTCTTAAATTTAAGTGTTGAATAACAACAAAAATTAAAGTTTTTATTCAATTTTTAATTAAAAAAAAAAATTTATAGTAGAAATTGCAGATTAGGAATTGAACTCTTAAAAGAGATCATCTAAAACGTCATGAGTTTAATTTCACCCAGTAAAAGAATTTTTGGCCATGTTCTAGTACTGGCATGTACTGGATGTAAGGTGTTATCAAGAAGCGAATGTGAACACCTATCACTACCTAGTTTTTGGGAAAATGATGGCAAAGAACTGGCGATAAGACATAGAAGCAGCTCTGTCACTTATCAGGGTTAACAGTGGAGTATTTTGACCCAAAAGGGGAGTATATGGAACTTTTAGGGAGTAGATACCGATATCATTACATGCAAGAGCAAAAATTTCCCTTTATGTGTTCTTTGCAACGCTTTGGAAGTAACTCTTCATTATCTATGATGACACCCCACAAACTACCATCGCGTCGGCTTGCCTTTCATATTTATGCGCGACTGTTGTAAAGGCCAGAATAAATAAAGCACGAGGCGCATATGCATGCCTGTCCCGCATATGGAGATCAACGGAGATCTCCACTAACACCAAATTGCGGCTGTTCAACTCCAACGTTAAGGCAGTTCTTTTGTACGGTTGCGAAACATGGAAAGTCACCCAATTCATCACGAGGCGCCTACAAGTCTTAAAATCCTATGGCAAGATAGAATTTCAAACGAAGAACTATGGCGCGTGCCGGTCAGGAAAAGGTAGACGACCAAATCAGGCGAAGGAAAGGAATTGGGCTGGCCACACCTTGCGACGCGAAAACGAAAATCTAGCCAAACAGGCCCTTCACTGGAATCTGCAACGATCCCGTCGAGTCGGAAGACCTAGAACAACGTGGAGGAGAAACCCTACTAGCAGAAGCCGCAACAACTACGAGATCCTGGTCGGAGCTGAGAGCTACTATGCTACTTTGATACATATGGATCAGACTTCACAGACGTACACACTACCTAAGGTATATACGCTACCGCCCGCCGCGGACCCGCTTCACTCGAACCTAAATAAAAAGACTCCCCATTCAGTCACATAAAGGCCGCCGGCAGGCCGTGACCTTTAAGACCAGGTCAGCAGGTACGGCCACACTTTACTCAATCTGACTGAAGGATAAGTGACCTCATGATTCCTTACATACATACATACTAGGGTTGCCAATTTTTTGAGTAGCCCGACGAGGACACTTCGAAAAAAAAAAAAAAAAAAAAACAGCTAACAAAAGAAAAACTAAACAAAATGCTTTTTCGTCTGAAATCCTTTTGAGCCATTTCTTTGTATTCATCCAATCGCTATTAAATTTTGTAGCTCTCTTAGGGTTCTTTGGTGGTGTGTTTTGCATTTTCTTAAAAGATTGCTACAAATATAAATTAAAATTGTTACGAAATTCATTAATTTGAACATTACCTGCTCCTTAAAAGTCAAATTCGCGTTTACATTTTTATACAACCGGTTACTGAAAAATGAATCTACTTCTTTTTTCAGTAAGAAGTTCTATAGTTCTCTGTTTTAAATATGGATTAGATGAATACTTTTTGAAGTAGTAGAAGGAGACAAATTATTTATAGCGCTATTTTCTTTGTAACATTTGAATTTTAATTTAATTTTGTTAAAGAAATTGAAATTTCACAAATATTATAAATTTTTATGAAGTCACGAGGATTTTCAAAGCGCGGCGAGGACTGAGGACAAAACTCATGAAAAGAGGACAATCCTCGTCAAACGAGGATGTTTGGCAACCCTAATACATACATACAGGCGAAGACGATAGTTTAGCGTGGCAGCTTGTTATTTTAAGTAAAAACATTTTCATGGCCTCAACGGAAACTTCCGACGTAATAGAAGTTCAAATCTTCAGGCCCGGACTGACGATAAACACCCACACATAGACAGATTATTTCACTTTTCCTGGACTGCAGGAGCCAGGTGAGTGTGTGGTGATACTCGGCCTCAAGCGAAAAACTTTCAAGCCACGGCCTGCCGGCGGCCTGTATGTGATTGACTGAATCGGGAATCTTTATATCAAGGTTCAAGTGAAATGCTTGCTTTGTGAAATGTTTTTAATGGACAAATAAAATTATCTCTATATACAATGACTTCTTTTGTGTGGCATGCTTAATATATGCTTCAGTAGTTTTAATTATCTGTTTTATCGCACGCCAATGCATTTGGGTTGCCGACTGCTATTCTAGCCCTTACCAAGCAACAACTAGAAAAAAGTTCCAATTGCATGTGCAAGACAGCGTGTTACCTTGGCTTTTTCATAATTCGAATTTAGGCTACGTGCGAGGGGGGGTGGGGGGGGGGGGTTGTGTCCATTTATCTTAAGTATATAATGAATGATGTGGAGAAATATAAGCAATCTAAATTTTTAAAATAACATTATTTTAAATCAAAATTATAATAAGATTTCGAAAAGTGCAATCGACGCGGTTTCCTGAACTTGGATTGAAGTAACTTCTACTGTATGTGCCCGATTTTAGCAAACTATGGCTTAAATAAAAGGTATCGAAGCCAAAAAGACAACAAATTCAATAAATCGGATGTTCATCGCTGGAAGTTTACCTACATTTCAAGCTTTTCAACTTATAGTAATTTTGCATGGGACATATTTTTTATTTCACATTTCTTACGAAAAAATTACTTTTTATCATGCCGTTAAATATTTGAAAAGTTCGCCCAAGTTCGCCTGTTGAACGTAGGAGCAGAGGTGCTCTGCGTGCGTGTCCATTTGCTACAAGATGCCTCTGCTCAAACGGTTTCATAACAAATTTGGATGTTGGCAATGGCGAAATTTGAATCGATAGCAGCACATTTTATTATTCGGAATCAAAAATATGAAAAATATATCTTTATCTCCCACTGTATATTAAAATTCTTATCACCTCAACTGCAAAATAAACGGAAGTTATAGTGCGCACCAAAATAATTGAAAATTTAAACGGAGGCGGGAAAATGACGATTCCACACACATTAACTTTTCGTATATGGATAAAATACAAGCGCACTTCCATTGAAATTTCCCCTTCGAAACTCGTTTACAGACAACACTCCCCCGTAGCATCTGACCACAAGTGAGGTGAGACCGTTGAATTGTTATTGGGAATACAAATGAACGGGTGATTTGGGATTTTAAATCAACGGAGTTACACTTTTCTTTTCGAATGTACTTTCGTCGTGGGATTTCAGATTCTCACTGCATATAGAAAAGGCAATTTGGAGATTCCCAATTGTTTTGGCCCACGCCATACTATTGACTTTTGGGTGAAGCGAGGCACAAGGGGCTCCAGCTAGTTTATACATATTTTTTAAGTAAAAATATAAGAGGTTCATAAAAACTACAGCCACAGCATCTCATAATTTGTCTAATATGAAACTATTGTGATGTTGAGAATCGTTTTGGTTCCATAATGGTTACCTCTAAGTCATACCCACTATGCTCTCCGCTTCCATCGCTGCTTTGCTCTCTGATTCACTATGTCCTTAGCCTTACTTTTCGAAAGTTGCTATTTCTATCTTTCTTCACAAGGTCTAACGTGTCGGTGCCTTTTTCGCTCCTCATTGCTCATTGTTCCAACAAAAGAATCGTCTACTTCACTATGGCATACTCTCTTCCTTATCTCTTTCTGGTTCTAGGTCTTTTTAGAATATTTTGTTTTCCAATACTTCGTAATTAATAATTTATTATAGTGCTACCATTTTGCTTTTGCTGGAACAATCGCCACCACGTGTCAATCGTCCATACCCGTAAATAACCATAGATTGTAGACTTGTGAAACAATGTTCCTCTGGAATGGTGCTAGATTAAAGCAGACTGTTGTCATCACGTCTTCTTGTTTCAAGTCCATTTGCCAGATGTTTTTGCACTCTGACTTGCGGCCATTAAATTTTCATTCACGGTCTCGCTTCCTGTATGCAGATTATTTTGACATTCTATTACAGAATGGAAATTGCATACGCAAATAAAATCCACATTTCATATTAACTGGGAAATTACTTTGTCTTTAATTGATGTCGTAAAAAGCACTTGAGCAATAAATGCGGGACAAATGCAGAATCCATTATGGATTGCCCTTGCAAGGAGCCGTGGCTCTGTGTGCGTGTTATTCTCGATGGCTTACAATGTTAAAAAAATGTTCTCTTAAGTTTGGTTTTTATATTTAACCCTTAAAAGGTATTGCAGGTGAAATATCATCCCGTGCGAATTGTTCGTCTAATATTATTCAAAATCCGATATACTGACAGCACTTACTTTTGCTGTAATCATTTACGTCATCATAATCATGAAATAGTTGGAGAGGTAAGGAAATAAGTGCTTTTGAAGTGCTTTTATCCATTTATTTTACTTATTTTATTGCCGCCAAGATAAGTTTATAATATGGCATTCCTAAAACAAGTGCTGACATTTTAAGCGGTGATAAAGAAATTCCTATAATCTACTCTAGCAATAATAAAAGATCTCAAAAGAAAAGAAAGCTGGGAAAATAGTAGATAAAGAAAAAAGTGAAAGAACTGGCAACACCATTCCGCAGAGTAGAATCGAATCACGGACCTCTGGGATGGTAATCGGGCGCTTTATCGAACCCGTATTTCTATAAAGAAAGCTAAATTAAATAATAATGTTTTAGTACAGTTAAATTAAGCCGAAAAAAGCGAAATAGCGTAAATGATTAAGTACAGGCTGAAAATTGGCACAGAGCTTCCTTTTGGCCATTCATATACGAGGGATCATGGTTCCTGCCTGAAAATACACGGAGCAAAAGCAAAGGAAGCAGCTTTTGTGTTGCTAAGCAATGATTGTTTGTATTCGTGAGATGTCAAATATTTTGACTCTGGTCGGTTGTTTATTTAAATCAGGCCAATATTTATGATTAATAATTAATTAATTAGATATAATAATGGATGAAAATAGTGCGTTGGTGATTTCAGCTGCAGCTGCAGCGGCAGCATGTTTTTTCACTTATAATTTTTGACTGTTTGAAAGTTTATTATTTTTAACTCCATGGCAACGTATTAATTCTTATTTGTGTAAGTGCGTGCTTTCCGAAGAAGCACGAAACTCTCCACTTATTGCATCTCCTCACGACTCCTTTGCCCAAAAAGGCTTTTGCTCCGGAACCATGGTCCCTTGTGTATGAATGGCCTATGAATGGCCTTTAGGGTTCTTAATAAGGGGTTATAAAGTCTACCGATTTTCTACCACCGGAACCTTACTTATTAGGAGGTTGGGTTTAATGAACAGCATGGTTATTCTAGCCCTTTAAATTAGCAAGATGTTCAAAGGGGTAAAAAATAAATATAAATTATCAATCAAGAACCAAACTGAACCGTCACCTCCTCGTGCTGCCCCCTGGATAACCAACTAACGACGGTAGTAAGGATCAGACCCTTAAAAGCCTACTAAGTCAAGATGTAAATGTCATCGCGTCAAGAGCTGCGTGGCAGTGGGTAGTGTTGCACTGTCCCGAACGATCTCCTCTGACACCGTTCGCACCCAGTTGTAAATATCCTTATTCTTATATGGAGGCTCTGTTCACTTTCCTGCCATACTCGTGGGACTTTCATGGACCAAAATTTTCAAAAATCAGACGAAGAAGGAGGTTGTGGGTCTGATGCAATAAGAATCAGCTCAGAGCTGGAGAGGGATCTCCTTGGAGATACCTCGACCAGAACAGAAGCTTCGGCTTCTCAATCAATATCAGTGCCCCAGGCAGCTGGCGGCAATGCAGTTGGAGTAATAACTGCCAAGGTTGTCGGAATGACCGTGCAACCTAGCAAGAAAAAATCTCGTACTGCCAAGAGGAGGAGGGCTAAAGCAAGGAAAGCCGCAGCGGAACGCACGGAGCACACCTAAGTCCCACATGTGGAGCTTCTTTCCCAACAAACCAAAGGCAGTACAGTGGTCAGGACATCGGGGGGGGGGGGCTCCAAGGAGCGAACCCGGACTACTGCTGTACGGCCAGAAGTTTCTGGTATCCACCAGAAAATTGGTAGCACCAACTCCTTCATCTTCTAGGTGGCTATGTCGCATGCCGGATCCGGCAGCACTCAGAGGATTCTCCGGCTGGGCAGGTACCCCAGAAGAAAAATAGAGGGGAGTCGCAAGAACCGTCATACCGGGACAAGTTGGCTGGGAACACCGTGTCAGTGGTCGTGGACAACTGACAAATTGACGTAGGAGCAGTCCTCCCCTATATGCGATTCCATCCATTTACTTTATGGTGGGTGAGTCTTTGGAAAGAGTGAGTGCATGTAGGAATCCTAGATATAGAAACTTGACAGACTTTCGGGGCGTATTGAAGCTTTCCATGCAGTCAATCAAATCTACGATGGATGTAGAACTATCCGCAGACTTCCTTACGGAGGCAGTTACTGCTGCTTACAACAATAAATGCCCCTTTCTGATGAGGACGTGTAACAGGAAAACTCCATGGTGGAATAACGAGCTCCAACCGCGCAACCAAGAAGAGCGGCAACTGGGAGAGTTATAAAAGCTCACTAACCACCTATAACAGGGCGATCAGACGAGCAAAAATAAATAGCTGGAGGAATTTCTGCAAGAGTGTCGAACACATTCAAGACTCAGCAATAATCCACAAAGCTTTATTAAAGGGCGATTTTGGATCTATCAAGAGAACCGATGGCTCCTTCACACAGTCTACGGAAGAAACCTTGATAATATTGCTCCAGACACAACCATTTATTCAAATGGGAACACAACTTCTGCTGGGCAGCCAACAGGCCCACTTTCTAACGTGACCAAAGTTTAACCACGAAGCTATTAGGGAGGTGATTAATTCGTTCAAACCACCCAAGTCCCTTGGAGCAGACGAAATCTATCCTTTATTATGCAAAACATTCAGGGCTTCCTTCGCACATGGTTACATCGCATCTGTCTGAAGGAACGTCAACATAACATTTATACCTAAGCCGAGGCATTCGGATTACACCTCCGCTAAATCTTTCACGCCGATAAGTCTCTCGTCTTTTGCCTTCAAGACAATGGAGAAAATTATCGACCGGGCAATAAGGGAAACTTATCTTCAACACTAACCAATAAGCTCCTATAAGCATGGGTACCAGGCGAGCAAGTCAATTGAGACAGCACTGCACAATCTGGTGCTCAGGCTCGTATGCGCAGCTCTAAACAAAGGAGTTGTGCTGAAGGCCTTTCTCGATATCGAGGGAGCCTTCGATAATACATCCTTTGATACTACAGCTAGAGCTTTAAGTAGGCGCAGTCTAAGTAGCACTTTCTGCAACTGGATTGACTGTAGGCTGGGAACTCGCAAACTAATGGTCTCTCAATGCAGCGCTGCTGCTCAAAGCGATTGGTCACCTGGGCGCTGGTCTTAGGCGAGGTCATTCTATAATAATCAACATCATAGAAGAGATTCCGGTAGCGGCGATGCAAAATTTAGGCAGCCTTCTGAGCACATACAGCATAGGCTAACCTAGACTTTTTCTAAAGTATAGTATGGTACACGGATGGCTTTAAAACAGAGACAGGTGTGGGCATCGGAATCTAGAGTGAAAGCCCCAGATTCAACAGAGCGGTAGTACTCATGAGAACTTAAGAAGGGCCTACCAAAGTAAACGGATTTTTATCTTCTCTGATAGCCAAGCGGCAATTGGAGCGATAAGGTTCCCGGACCAAATTGAAATTAGTTTGAGACTGCCAACGTACTCTTGATTGCGTTCTCAATCAAGTTACCCTTGTCTGGGTCCCGAGCCACCGGGGCTTCAAAGGCTACGAAAGTGCGGATGCCCTGGCTAAACAGGGCTCTGACATTGCATTCATCGATCCAGAGCCGGCTATTGGGGCACCGTCCAGCTTGCTGCAAAGGGCCCTGGCCAATCGAACTTTGATGAAACATACTGCCAACAACTCCAAGCGGTTCCTTTCTGTGCCGTCCCCTCAGACGTTCTCCGTGAGTGCCCTGCAATAGCGAGGAGCACGGTTTCTTTGCTCGAGGAGTCCCTGCTTGAACAATCAAGTCTAAGCGACAAGCCACTAGGCAGACTGCTGAATTTGTTCAAGCGGTCTGGGCTACAAAGATGAGGTGTAGGAGTTGTAGTACAATAGGCCCAATAAATGGCCGCAGTACCTTTGGACCCAATACCTCACATAGAATACCCCAGGCAAGGGGTCGTCCATAAATTACGTGAGGTGATTTTTGCGATTTTTCGACCCCCCCTCCCCCCTTGGTGAGATATCGTGAGATTTGTCCCGACCCCCTCCCCCCCCCTAATCACACGTGAGATTTTTCAAATTTTATAAAATCAATAGTATTTACATTAAAAATACGAAATTACGGTCGTAACCACAGAGTTTGAATACAGAACTGCAGAAAAGGCCCTCGCGTATAAAATCCGTGTACGTAACCGTAGTGAAATCTAGTGAAAGGTGTGTAAAAAGTTCATCTGTGTGAATGGGGGGGTTTGGGTGCAAGATTTTATTTGAGATAATTCATAATGCGGACTGCTTGCTCTCCTCGCTTTTCTGCTTGTGGTGGACACACAACTACCAAAACGTGAGCACTCACCCAACATTTCATTACGCTAAAATTCGGCATGTGCTTTCTTGTAGCACTAAATTCTAATGTCCTTTTCGCGGTTCAGTATTACTTGGCTCGTACTCTGCAGCATTCGAAGAGTCGCGCGTTTGACTAGCCTTTAGAGGCTAAATAATCGAGTAATTTTTTTGTGTGTCCTACCTTACGCACATCTTAAGGGCCCAATTTTCACACAGTTCGCCGGCAGGCCGCGGCCTAAAAGTTTTAGCCTTGAGGCGAAGTATTACCATACAATCACCGGCCGCCAACTGTATGGCCTGAAGTTCAAGAATGCCTACAGCTCAAGAAAGCTGACAAAAATCGGATTTATCGTCAGTTCGGGCCTGAAGATCTGAGCTTCTATTCACTCTCGAGCCGTGAATTGAGGGGAAGAATTCACGCTGTATCCACTCGTAACAGAAAGCAAGGCGCGAGCTAAGCGTGAAAACCATCCACACTCGCGTTTGCGCTTGTTTGCGGGTGTTCACGACGCGGCGTGAGGCTGGAGCCGCCTTGAAGCTTTCGTTGAGACCATGAACATTTTTGCGCTTGAATTAATAACCTGCTATGTTAAGCAGTCGTTTTCACCTGTGTGTCTCTGTGTGTCTGTAGAGAATCATGATTTCATCTGCATGCCACGGCCTGTATGGCGGGTACCTGAAGTATCATCCCTCAGTTAGACTGAGTCAAGCTTAGTCGTGCTGGTCGACCTGGTCTGATAGGCCACTGCCTACCGGCGGCCTGTAAGTGAATGGAGGTCTTTAGTGGAGAAACATGTTTTACTTAATTTAACCCAGTTTTCTCGGCATTTTACACTGTTTCTTTAAAACAAAAAAAATTACGTGATATTTGCCGAGACCCCCCCTCTCCCCCACGTGAGATTTGGTGAGATTCGGCTCGACCCCCTCCCTCCCCTAAACGCCTCACGTAATTTATGGACGACCCCCAAGAAAGGGAGGACTTACTTACCGTTCTTCAAATTTTCTTTGTGAAGTGAGTTATTTGTTAGTGTTTTGTCATTTGGGATTAAAATCAGAACGTTTTTGTTTATTTGTATCTTTTTAATTTGTTTGGCTTTATTGAAAGAAAGGGCCTGGTTATGATTGATAATATTGCCTGCAATATGCACTTACACAAAAGCAGCACCGTACATCATACTTTACAAAATTGAATTGCGGCCACTTTATTTCTTGTTTGAATCGCAGTGCGCTGTCTTTGGAGTTTTATGACTCTAGATAATTTCCAGTTAAAAGCAATCAAAGTTAGCCACCATACCACATCATTAATTTCCATAACAGCCAGGAATCTGTTGACTGCGGACCATGCAGCATTTTCAATTGAGTTTCCCATGAACTATGAACGAGGATATCAACTCAGGTCTGCTGAATTAATGACAGTCGGCATGATATTTTCCGCATACAAAGAGCAGCCAGCTTACCCAGCTCATCCTCATGACTTATGTACGACCGTTGCTGCTGCTGATGCATACTGCATCGGGGTGTCTAGAGTAGAATGTTGCCATGACAATGCTGAAATCCTATCCACAACTTTAGATGATAAAATATGATCTCTCTAGGTACTGGGGGTAAACGATGCATATGATGGTCCTTTCCTCCAGCAGACGACAATGACCTGCTAGTGCTCTCTCGGCACAGTCCCTTAAGCAAAGTAAAGCAACCAAAGATCTGCATAGGTGTAGTGGAGCCACATACTACACTAACTGCTTTTTGGGATTTATTTTTAGGAGTGTCGACATCCGTTTGGCTGATTTTTGCCCTTCCATCCGGCAGGAGCAGCAATGTACGTGCTCCTTTGCTAGGATAACCAGAGATTAAGCCATTCTTGAAACGTGCTCCATGGAGGAGATATCTGCCTGACAGAGACATTACCGTTCGATGAACGTCACTTCTGGGCGAGAGAATGTGGACCCCCAAGTATTCAAAATGGCAAGTTAGAGCCTATAAGGACGAACCCTTCCACCATTAGCGCCAAGTAGTGGCTGGGTTACTTGTGCTGAATGCTCCTGGCTCCCTTCGTTGCCTCGTGTGGTTTTGTTCACATCAGATGGGGTCCTTCTGCACTATGGAAATGAGGCACGGATGCGAATAATAAGTAATGACTTCGGGTGAATGGGTGATATTCAATTTAGGAGAGCTATGTGGCACTGCGGGGTGAAGCAGAGCGGTCGGTCTCCTCTGTAAAGTATGCAAATGATAAATGGAATTCTGGTAAAGTGAGTTTCTTTATGAAATCTTCTTAGAATGCATTAATTATAGCTTGGAGAAAGTCACAAAGATGGTTGGAAATGAATTTTAGATTAAGGGTCAAGATATCGCAAGGGCTTACCAGATGTGACCTAAATTGAAGTTGTTTCCAGAAAAGTTGAAGATAAAGGCAGCTTCAATGGTTTCTCTTTTTTTTTGTGAATTCAATGGATGCGATTTATATGGATGCTTTTGGTTGTAGAGTTTCCTTTTATAAAAAATAAGTTTAGATTATCGTACTTATTTGTTTCTTCCAAAAATGGTAAGGAATGCTATATAGTAACAAAGTATTGTTACCTTTTTTTAAACAACCTCACTCAAGTAAAAATATAACTCGCTCGTTCTCCCCTGCGACAAGTGGGCACAGCGTCAAAACGACTACATGACACCCGAAAGAAGCACGGTTAGCCTGAGTAATAATATACTCGCCCGCACTTAGCATGAAATAGGCGTAGCACGCTGGAGTAAAATTTCTATTTTTTCAAATGCAGCTCGCTACAGGCTCTATATATCAATAAAAAACGCCCCGAGTAGTCCAAACGAAGCTTAGAGCGCTCCTTCTTTTTTAGACTTTTGCACCTTTTAGGATCTTGGGATTTAAAAAAGGATAGGATAACGGGCAATTATCTTGATGACCATAAAGGGTGCTATTAGCATACTCAATAGATCGATTGCGTAGGTCAAGCAGCATTGTACGTGGTTTAGTACTTAGTTGGGACACCGCTTGCTAAAACTACACTCGGGTTTGGAATGGTCGATGCTGAGAACATGCAAATCAGTGTGGCGGGTGTGTATCGAAATTTGTATAATTTTTTTGCGTTTAAATAGGTAAATCGTTACACAAGCGCTTCATCTAAACCGATCTCTAAATATGAATCAAGAAATAATTTCATATATGATTGTCATTCAGAGAATAAATGCGCTTCGCATAGCTTCGGAATTATATTAATAGTTCAAACTGACCTCGGTTCAAACTGGCTGAACTTATTCGCTTCTCCCAAGCCATCGACTGGGATTTGTGTTTCCATAGTGGCAACTCCAACTATGTAGCTCTCTGTATCATCAAAGCTATCCAGGCATCAACGCGTTTACTCTTTTCTCATTCTTTGTTTCTCATTTTTATGTTAAAATCCAAGGCTCCTTTTGTATTACCGGTCCTTCCATTCCGTACTCGGTATAGTGCAATATTTAGTAGTAGGTTTGGTTCGAAGGAAGGACTAAAGTATAGGATATATTAATAAGAGTTTGCAAAGTGTTAAAGGAGGAGGCGATGGACTTTGAGATGACCCAGGGCGTAGTAGTGGAACAAGTCAAAAGGTTTCAGAAAAAAATTTCAGATGCACAATGTTCCCAACGAGAGAGCATAGAATATTACGAATATTACGATAAGAATCCGATGATCTGTTGGAAGATAGCATCAAATTCTAAATACGAGCGCCTGTATGAGGTCCGAGATGGTGTCATTGTGATCGCAGCTAATCAGAAGTTCATCGAATACATTTGACCATATGAGCGGCACAGCCATCACTCTTTTGAGCACAGCCTTTTGCAGCCATTATCATAATTAATTGTCAATTCATCTTAGCAGTTATCACAACCCAATCTTGAGAAACGAGGTGATCCATCTCGCAGGTTGGTTCGGCTCATTCAATGTTCATTTTCTGCAGTTTCATTAATTGCGTCGAAAGTAACAACAAACGCACTCACTGCAACAGCGTCCAGAGAGATTTCCTTGGCTCGGGGGGATCTCTTGAAGAATGTGGTCGACCTGCCGAATCGACCAGAATCGGAAAACCGAAGAAACTTCATAGGCAAGAGACCGCATGAATTCACGAACTAACTATTTACAAAATAATCCTACTTCATCCGGGGCAGCCGATACGCCAGCGCTGGGGACCAGGGATGCTGGTGAGAAGTGGGTTACTGGGCGAACACCCAAACTAGTCACACCGAAAATGGAAATTCAATACGCCGCGTGGATTGTACGAACAGGACATCACGTCGGTCAAAAGGAAATCATAGCAATGGAATTATTGAAATGCAAAATATCAGTCGCTGCGCTATCGGAAGTACGACTTACCGGATCAGCGACATTGACAATCGTCCCGCCAACAATCGACGAAACGATGTCGATTTACTATTCTGATCGTGAGGAACGAGAGGCCGGCGTCGAGTCTATGGTCATCACATTCCAACCGATATTCGAACATTTGGCGATTATAATCATCGGTGGAACGATCAAGACCCATATCGTATCCGTTTATACCCCAACCGAGTACGAATTTTACGATCAGCTTCAACAGTCGCTAGATACGATACCTCGAACCGAATTAATCATACTTGCGGAGGGCTTCAATGCACAATCTTCAGGAGCAGATCAAAGCGGCTGGGAAGGAACGATGGGCAAATTCGGATACGGACGACAACAGTTCAAGCCTGCTTTTATTTGCAGCGTCCAACAATTTGATCGTGGGCAACAGCATCTTCCGCCATCCACTCAAACACCAACTCGCCTGGCGAAATCCATCCGGCAACGAGTCGGCGATGTTAGACTACGTTTTGATCAACGTAAGACTGGGATCGACGTTCAAAGACGTACGTGCAATGTGTGGGCCCGACTGCGGATCGGACCATTATCTTGTTTGAGCGAAATTACATACGCGATTACAAAGAGCGAAGAAAACGGTGCCAAGAAGAATTGGGCGTTCCTACGGAACCGGCCATCGGGCGAGAGAGGCATTATCCAAGAAATTCGCAGCGCCCGCAATACCGGACGATATCGATGTAGAAGAAAGGAAATTATCGGAGTCCATTGTGTAGTGTGCAAAAGAATTGTGTCCATCTATCCGTAAACGGCCATCGAAGGCATGGATCTCGGACCGCTGTCTGGACCTCGTCGATCAGCGGAAACGTATGAAAGACGTCGACTTTGAGCAATACCCAAGTTCGATAGAAAATTAAACCGGAACGAGAAGCTTACTGGAATAACTTTACGGCCGACATGGAAGAAGAGGCGTCAAGGCACGAGTACCGGACGCTGTACCAGACAATTCGCCGGGCAAGAGGCAAAACAACATCAACAAACGACAACATAAAAACTCGGGCGGAACTTTCGTGACCTCACCCCATATGCGCCTGAAGCGGTGGACAGAATTCTTCCACCAGCTGTACAACCACGATGCGCAACAAGGTCCGGCACCCGAATCGGCGATTACTGAACAGCCAACGAATCAGTTTCTCGATACCGAACCGTAAATTATCGAACGAAAGAACGACCTTACCGAACGATGATCCTTCCGATTTTTCTTTATGAATCGCTGCTCATACCGGACGTCAACAATCTCGAGGTCTTCCAAATGCGATGCTTGAGGTAGAGATTTTCCGCTGTCTCACCCGGCGATCGCCTTCCAAGCAAGACAGTTAGACAAAGATGCGATCAACAAACACTGATCGAAGAAGATATACAAAGGTGTCGACTACGGTGGTTTGGACATGTTTGCCGAATCCATGATAACCGCTTGTAACGTAAACTTCTCTGGCGAGACCGTCCGGCAGACTGGATAATTCGACGATCGACACCGAAAAAACCTGGCTTAAAAATATCGAGAGTGACTTAAAGAATCAACGATTATCAATTATCGAGGCTCGAGACGTGGACGAGAAATGTAAGCAAATAATAAATGGACTTCGAGACCCAGGGGGACCGACAGAAGTGTATCCGTTGCGGGAACGTCCCGCTGGGACCACCAGCTAATGAATCAAAGAAGAAGACTGTCACTCGTTGCAGAGCCCTGCATAACCATGGGAGACAACCAGAAGCCCACGAATATTACAAAATTCAAAACAAAAATGTTTGTATCAGGTCTTCACTTCTATAAGGTTAATAATCTCGGGAACAGCCGGCTAAGTGGGAGGCATAGCCATTATGGCCAACAGGAAAATGCTCACTGGAGTGTAATGCCTGCTTAAAGGAAATATACTCCGTTACCCGTATACATGGTGAGTTGAATAGTTGAGTTGAGGTTGAGTTGAAAATAAAAAACACTACACGTTACAAACAATCACACACAAAACACAGAGAAGCTGCTGTCAACTAAATTCAACTACTGAACTCACGTCTGAATGCATAATTTCAACTCAACCCAGGTAGCAGAGCTGAGTAAATCTCAGTCGACCCTAACTCAACACGACTCCCGTCTATCTGTAGTTTGACTCTCTTACTTGGATATGTAAAGAGCACTCCACAAATAAATAAAACGCCCCGTCTAAAACGCACCCAAAACTTTTGAGATATTTTCATAATTATTCTAGATTTCCTGATTAATTTGTAACAACAACAATCAGAATTTTGATCACTTTTTATTTTCGGACCCCTGCGAATCCATCAAGATTGCGTCACACAGGGGTTTACGACCCCGCAATACATTGGAAGTAAAAATCAACTACATATAACTTGATAATTGAAGTGGAATTAACACATTACGGATAATTTCCTGGAATTCAGCACCGAACCAGATACTCTGCAGTTCTCATCTTATCCGAATCACCACGAAGGTCCACTTGGGAAAATAAAAGTCCGAAAATTTAATTAAGACAACACACAGCGATTCCGAAGTTCGTCTGCTGACGTTAGACCAATTGCCAACTTTGAAACAGTTAAGCATTACTATAACATAGCCATGCTGGCCGAGTCCAAAAATAACCCTTAATTGTGATGCCCGTGAAGTATACGGAGTGCCGTACTAGCCATCGCCAGTAATAAAAGTTACAAGTGGAAAGGGCCCAACTGGTCATTATTGTGCACTTCTAAAAATAGTCCAGCACCCAAACTGGCCATGACAGTTACCCACAGCTGAACAGTATATGGCATGCCCAAGTGTCCACCCTATCATGCCCGGAACAGCTATGCCGGGGGGAATCAAGCGATGTCGATGAACAGAAGGAATCCTCATCCTTTCACGCCCCATAGTACAGGACGATGCCAGACACTTCTCTACCACATTTCAGGATTAACTCGGGCCAAGTTTACCACTTATTGCTCTCGCAGGACAACATCGAATGTAGTGACACTCCATTTAATGTCCTTTGACAGGGTTCACTGTTAGTTACACACTGCCGCTATTATTTTTCAGTTTTTCGTCATCGAACCTTTCATTGGTGATGCACAGACTGACGTCTATGATTACCTATCACCTGCACCTCCCGGATTCAGTCCTTTCAGTCTATTGTCAATCCGATTTGTGAGCAGCATTCGATCTCAGAATCTAAATTCGTTTGAACCTGCGATGACCCGGTCCCAGCTGTTCTGCACTGACCTGGGTCGACCCTGCCGGATGACGAGTGCTGATATTGACACTGACGAGCTGGAAATGATGAATGGCAACGATGATGACACAGTCGCGCTACAATCTGTCGCGGCACGCGAAGTGCTACACAACTACAATTAATTAGCGCATATTAGAGATTGTTAAGTAGTGTACACTACGTGATTGATGCGTCCGCACTCGAATTATACTCGCACTCCCCCGACCGATGGGGCGGCTGTCATCGATCTTTGGAGCAGATTAGAAATCCAAACAATTTTTCCATCGTCGTCGTTGTGGAGATGAGCGGCTAAGAGGTTAAGATGTCCAGGATTTCTTGTGTATATAAAAGGCAGTAATTGATCTGGTGCGTGGAAAATTGGGAAGCCCTCGCCTTCTGGACTTATTGGCTAAGAGGAGGTGAGATGACTTTGAATTGATTCTGGGAAGTATTAATGGCTTAGTTGAGGCTGGAAGAGAATTGACGGATGTATATTAACATATTTTTTATAAGAGCTTCTGAGTGGACTGACTGGTAGCTTTATAGATAGGGGGAGGTATTTGGATCAAGATGATGCAATCCACGCTACATTAAACTGGCTTGAATAAGCTTAGTCGATTACAAGTATGTAAGGAATTACAATTAAAGAAAAATTAGATTCAGACCGGCTTTTTAAAGTACCTTCCAACACTAAAATAACTAAGCAGTTGGAGTCTTGTGACGACGGACTTTTTTATATATGTATGGGCCCGTCGTACAGCGAGTCAAACATGTCGTTCGAGCCATGGTGATATTTTTGTATTAGGCTTTGTTTAAAAAATAAATAAAATTTTATTTATGTTGAGCCTAGGTGATCCTTTATTATCTATATCTATAAAAATCTCGTGTCACAGTGTTTGTTACCGTACTCCTCCGAAACGGGTTGACCAATTTGCATGAAATTTTTTGTGTATATTTGGTAGGTCTGAGAATAGGTCGTACGCTATTTTTTATACCTTTAACCAAAAAAACAGCTGCAAAATCCAAAAAAAATTGTAATTTTAGGAATTTTCACTTCATTGTAGTTTCAATAGCTTCATGGCCTACCTATTGTTCGACAAATGTAAAATTGTCATTAAATTGAATCATTACATTTAATGAAAATTTCAAATTTACGCAGCTGTCAAACAATAGGTAGGCCATGACGATATTGAAACTAAAATGATCCATGGCGGCCGTCTCAAGAGGGCGGTGTACCACTTTCTTCACAACCACCTCGACATGGGTATCAAATGAAAGGGTATGATAAGTAGAATACAATAAGCAATGTAGTATACAAAATATATCTCTAGATCAATGGCGGCCGTCTCAAGATTGCGGGGTACCACTTTCTTCACAACCACCTCGACATGGGTATCAAATGAAAGGGTATGATAAGTATAATACAATAAGCAATGTAGTATACAAAATATATCTTTAGATCCATGGCGGCCGTCTCAAGAGGCCGGATTACCACTTTCTTCACAACCACCTCAACATGGGTATCAAATGAAAGGGTATGTTAAGTACAATACAATAAGCAATGTAGTACACAAAATATATCTTTAGATCCATGGCGGCCGTCTCAAGAGGGCGGGGTACCACTTTCTTCACAACCACCTCGACATGGGTATCAAATGAAAGGGTATGATAAGTAGAATACAATAAGCAATGTAGTACACAAAATATATCTTTAGATCCATGGCGGCCGTCTCAAGAGGGCGGGGTACCACTTTCTTCACAACCACCTCGACATGGGTATCAAATGAAAGGGTATGATAAGTAGAATACAATAAGCAATGTAGTATACAAAATATATCTTTAGATCCATGGCGGCCATCTCAAGAGGCCGGATTACCACTTTCTTCACAACCACCTCAACATGGGTATCAAATGAAAGGGTATGTTAAGTAGAATACAATAAGCAATGTAGTATACAAAATATATCTCTAGATCCATGGCGGCCGTCTCAAGATTGCGGGGTACCACTTTCTTCACAACCACCTCGACATGGGTATCAAATGAAAGGGTATGATAAGTATAATACAATAAGCAATGTAGTATACAAAATATATCTTTAGATCCATGGCGGCCGTCTCAAGAGGCCGGATTACCACTTTCTTCACAACCACCTCAACATGGGTATCAAATGAAAGGGTATGTTAAGTACAATACAATAAGCAATGTAGTACACAAAATATATCTTTAGATCCATGGCGGCCGTCTCAAGAGGGCGGGGTACCACTTTCTTCACAACCACCTCGACATGGGTATCAAATGAAAGGGTATGATAAGTAGAATACAATAAGCAATGTAGTATACAAAATATATCTCTAGATCCATGGCGGCCGTCTCAAGATTGCGGGGTACCACTTTCTTCACAACCACCTCGACATGGGTATCAAATGAAAGGGTATGATAAGTATAATACAATAAGCAATGTAGTATACAAAATATATCTTTAGATCCATGGCGGCCGTCTCAAGAGGCCGGATTACCACTTTCTTCACAACCACCTCAACATGGGTATCAAATGAAAGGGTATGTTAAGTACAATACAATAAGCAATGTAGTACACAAAATATATCTTTAGATCCATGGCGGCCGTCTCAAGAGGGCGGGGTACCACTTTCTTCACAACCACCTCGACATGGGTATCAAATGAAAGGGTATGATAAGTATAATACAATAAGCAATGTAGTACACAAAATATATCTTTAGATCCATGGCGGCCGTCTCAAGAGGGCGGGGTACCACTTTCTTCACAACCACCTCGACATGGGTATCAAATGAAAGGGTATGATAAGTAGAATACAATAAGCAATGTAGTATACAAAATATATCTTTAGATCCATGGCGGCCATCTCAAGAGGCCGGATTACCACTTTCTTCACAACCACCTCAACATGGGTATCAAATGAAAGGGTATGTTAAGTAGAATACAATAAGCAATGTAGTATACAAAATATATCTTTAGATCCATGGCGGCCGTCTCAAGAGGGCGGGGTACCACTTTCTTCACAACCACCTCGACATGGGTATCAAATGAAAGGGTATGATAAGTAGAATACAATAAGCAATGTAGTATACAAAATATATCTTTAGATCCAAGGCGGCCGTCTCAAGGGGCCGGATTACCACTTTCTTCACAACCACCTCAACATGGGTATCAAATAAAAGGGTATGTTAAGTAGAATACAATAAGCAATGTAGTATACAAAAGATATCTTTAGATCCATGGCGGCCGTCTCAAGAGGGCGGGGCACCACTTTCTTCACAACCACCTCGACATGGGTATCAAATGAAAGGGTATGATAAGTAGAATACAATAAGCAAAATATATCTTTAGATCCATGGCGGCCGTCTCAAGTGGCCGAATTACCACTTTCTTCACAACCACCTCGACATGGGTATCAAATGAAAGGGTATGATAAGTAGAATACAATAAGCAAAATATATCTTTAGATCCATGGCGGCCGTCTCAAGTGGCCGAATTACCACTTTCTTCACAACCACCTCGACATGGGTATCAAATGAAAGGGTATGATAAGTAGAATACAATAAGCAATGTAGTATACAAAATATATCTTTAGATCCATGGCGGCCGTCTCAAGAGGCCGGATTACCACTTTCTTCACAACCACCTCAACATGGGTATCAAATGAAAGGGTATGATAAGTAGAATACAATAAACAATGTAGTATACAAAATATATCTTTAGATCCATGGCGGCCGTCTAAAGAGGCCGGATTACCACTTTCTTCACAACCCCCTTAACATGGGTATCAAATTAAAGAGTATGATAAGTAGAATACAATAAGCAATGTAGTAGACTCAATATACCGATTCATGGCGGCCGACGCAAGACCCATGTTCTTTGAGGCATTTCATCTGTGTAAAATTCATATCTCGAAAAATATTAAGTCAATGGATGGTTTTTATTGTTTACTATTGACTTAAGGGTGCAGCGTAGGCGCACCGGGTCCCAGCTAGTTGTATTATACTTATCATACCCTTTCATTTGATACCCATGTCGAGGTGGTTGTGAAGAAAGTGGTACCCCGCAATCTTGAGACGGCCGCCATGGATCTAGAGATATATTTTGTATACTACATTGCTTATTGTATTCTACTTATCATACCCTTTCATTTGATACCCATGTCGAGGTGGTTGTGAAGAAAGTGGTACACCGCCCTCTTGAGACGGCCGCCATGGATCATTTTAGTTTCAATATCGTCATGGCCTACCTATTGTTTGACAGCTGCGTAAATTTGAAATTTTCATTAAATGTAATGATTCAATTTAATGACAATTTTACATTTGTCGAACAATAGGTAGGCCATGAAGCTATTGAAACTACAATGAAGTGAAAATTCCTAAAATTACCATTTTTTTTGGATTTTGCAGCTGTTTTTTTGGTTAAAGGTATAAAAAATAGCGTACGACCTATTCTCAGACCTACCAAATATACACAAAAAATTTCATGCAAATTGGTCAACCCGTTTCGGAGGAGTACGGTAACAAACACTGTGACACGAGATAGATATAGATTATAGATATAGATAAAGATAATAAAGGATCACCTAGGCTCAACATAAATAAAATTTTATTCAATCATATGGATCCCACACAACCCTAATATTTAAAAAATAAAGGAGGTAAAAATAGAGTCGGGGAGTGTAGAGTAGATGACGCTGAATGGTATGAATGATTGCCGAAGGAGGACTAAGGGCCCTAACTCACTAGGACGCCATGGCAGCGTAGCCAGCAACGTAGCCATCTGGAATATGTACATTGGATACGTGGCCAAACCGTCACCAAGTGAGTTATCTGCCATACAATTCAATACGAGTTATTTGGATACGTAGCTGGCGACGTCGCCATGGCGTCCTAGTGAGTTAGGGCCCTAAAGGGCATGGAAGTGACCATCCATCTATCCATCCGATGGCGCTACAGCCCAAATCGAGCCTTGGCCTCCTCTAGGGCATTTCTCCAAATTTGACGGTCTCTTGCAGCATGTCTCCAGTTCCGGATGTTGAGTATTGACTCTGCGTCAGCCGTCACAGAGTCTATCCATCTCCTCCTGGGTCTACCTACTGGCCTACTTCCCGAAATTTCTGATGCCATAAGCCGTTTTGGGATACGATTGTCCTCCATTCTGATTATGTGGCCGGCTAGTCTCAGTCTGTTGATTTTTATGAAAGTTGAGAGTTGTGGGTCGTCAAAAATTTCATACATCTCGTTGTTTTAACTTCTTCGCCATATTCCATCCTCTCTGGTTGGGCCTATTATGCATCTGAGCACTTTTCTCTCAAACCTGTTGACTCATTCCTCTATGTCCTGGGTCATAGTCCAAGTCTCGCTGCCGTAGCACAGTACTGGTCGTATTACTGTTTTGTAGAGTGAGAGTTTCGTTTTCCTGTGTACAAATCTTGAGTGCAGGATTTGTTTTTGGGCATAAAAGGCTCTATTAGCCAGTAGTATTCGTCTGGTTATTTCTTCTTTTTCTTCGTTTCTTTTTGTGATAGTAGACCCAAGGTAGACTGTTTTATCGACTACTTTTATGTTATGTTCGTCGATGGTTATATTTCTTCCCATTCTAAATCTTCCTGCTCTGGATTGTTGCATCACCTTCGTTTTTTTCTTCGTTTATCTTCAGGCCTATGTCCTTTGCCGCGTTTTTTAATTCGACATAGACTTCTTTTGCTGCCAAAAAGGACCTTCCCACGATGTTTACGTCATCCGCATATCCAAGTAATTGTACCGACTGGGTAGCTATTGATGCACTTCTCCGGACTGACGTTTTCCTTATCACCCATTCTAGGGCCAGGTTGAAAAGCATGGGGGCCAGCCCATCTCCTTGTCTAAGCCCTTGACGTACTTCGAACTCCTCTGTTATTACATTCTGGATCCTCACTTTCGCCAGTGAGCTATTTGTGGCGCATTTGATCAGTTGTACCAACTTTGAGGGGACTCCTATTTCCGATAGGATCTCGTATAGCCTCTCTCTGTTTATTGAGTCATATGCCTGTTGAAAGTCGACAAATATCTGGTATACATCTACATTCCTTTCCCAGGTTTTCTCCAGAATTTGCCTTAAGGTCAGCAGTTGGTCCGATGTTGACCTGTTTGTCCTAAAACCAGCTTGATATTCTCCAATAAGGCCTTCCTCTATAGGTTCCTGTTTTTGTTTCACAAGTATTGTGAAGATTTTGTAGCTGGTGCTGAGGAGTGAGATGCCTCTGTAGTTTTTGCAGTTTAATTTATCTCCTTTCTTGTATATTGGATATATAATCGCTTTCTTCCAGTCCTCCGGTATAACTTCTTCCTCCCAGATGGTGCATATGAGTTCGTGTAAGGTTTGTAACAGTTGGGGTCCCCCTTCCTTTAGCAGCTCAGCTGCTATTCCATCGGCGCCAGGCGATTTGTTGTTGTTCTGCCTTTTTACAGCTTCCCGCACCTCATCCAGTGTTGGTGGTTCTATTGAGATGTTATCTTGGGGAATTACAAATGCCTCTGTCTCTGCATTCTCGTTTAATATGGAGATAGGGTTCAATAGGTTCTGAAAATACTCTCTCCACCTTTCCTTTATCCTATCAGGATCTGCCAACAAGTTCCCATCTATGTCCTTGCAGATGTCCGTTCTTGGCTGAAACTTATTGGTGATCTGGCGAGTTCCTTTGTACGCTTGTCTAATTCTCCCTTCATTGAAGTCTTCCTGTATCTGTAAGATTTTCCTATTTAGATATTCCCTCTTCTTCTTTCTGCACAGCTTGTCTGCGATTTTTCTTTTTTCTTGAAGACTTCCATCCTTGCTCTTGTTGGCCTTGCGATGTACTCTCGGTGGCTCTGGTTTCTTTCTTCAATTGCGGTTCTACAGTCTTGGTCAAACCAACCAATTCTAGTCTGTCTGGGGGCCCAGCCTAGTGCCTCTTCTGCTGCCCCCTTTATGCTGCTTTTGGCCTGTTCCCATTTGTCGTTGATGCTGGGCTGCTCATCTACCTCTCTCAAGTTTTGTACGACAGCATGTTGGTAGGCATCTCTTATTTCTTCCCGTTTTAGCTTATCTATATCGTACTTTGGTTGAGTTTGCCCTCTATGCGTTTTAGTTGCTATCCGGGTTCTCAATTTCACTTTGACTAGATAGTGGTCCGAGCCACAGCACGCTCCTCTCATTGTTCTTACATCCAGTATACTCGTGGCCCCTCTTCTTTCAATTAGGACGTGGTCAATTTGATTATTAGTTCCTCCGTCTGGTGACTGCCACGTCATCTTATGTATATCTTTGTGCGGGAACATTGTTGAGCTTACTACCATTGCGTTTGAGCTTGCGTTACCATTGTCATTGGTAACGTTATGTAGGCTATGCTTTCCTATGACTCCTTGGAACTCCTCTTCTTTTCCTACTTTGGCGTTCATATCTCCAAGCACCATTTTAATATCGTTTGACGGTATTAACCTGATGGTGTTTGTTAGCTCTTGGTAGAATTCTTCTTTCTCCTCATCCGTTTTCTCTTCTGTGGGCGCGTGGACGTTTATAAGACTAATGTTATGTAGCCTTGTTTTAATGCAAATTGCTGACTGGTTTGAAGTCCAGAATCAGAGATTTCATTTCCTTGGAAGTGACCAGAATGGACTAATTTAAGTATAGGAATATCAATAAGGTTTTGTTAAGTCTGCGATATTCCCACGATGGGTTTCGAGGCATCAACCTAGATAGGCGAGCTGTACTTGCAATGGGGCAGAATGTAGCAATTTCAGATTGTAACCTGGGTTGTTGGCTAAAAAAGGAACTTGCATCTTTAAAAATGGAAGAATAAACGAGCTTAAAAAGCGGATGAGAATCAAGTAGGAAGCACAAAACATATTCAGCGCTCTAAACTTGCAGAATGAACTTTTCCAGCGTAATAATCGTGTAATTCGTTGCGGAATCGCGTAATTCGAAAAGTACTGTAGCTGGGTTTTCTGTACTAAAATCTCTTTCCGCGCGCCTATGCTTCAAAAATTTTCTTGGGAGTGAATTGATTTCATTCGCATCTCGCTCACACATTGAAAAGTCCGATTTTTTGGGTACGCTGGGCAATGGGACGGGCGAAAAAACTCGAGTCTGTGTCCGGCTTGCATAGACATTAAGGCTGTGTTCCCAAATAGAATCCAGTATACCGGCCAGTGATGATGACGTCTTAAATCGCACCCGATTCAGTATATTTTCAATACCAATTGCATGTGATTTAAGACGCCGCCATAAGCACTGGCCGGTACCCTGGGTTCTATTTCGGAACACAGCCTGATACCATGTTCGCACTGAGCCGAAATTAGGGGCGCTTTCAGTAATGCAGGATGCGTGCGCAATTGACTTATTCAGTCATTGAAAGCTTCACACCTTCAATTGCTGAATAAGCCATTTGCGCAAGCATCCTGCAGTACTGAAAGCGCCCTAGGTGATTTTGGAAAATGATTTCGAAATTATGTAGAACTGTTGGCACTTACATAATTGAAATGATTTCGTTTGACAGTTTTTTTCTAGCACTACGCACGTCTTCGATTTTTTCTGCCCAAATTTCACTAGCAATTTCTTTTATAACAAAGCCCATAGCTTCTTTCTTTCATATATCTTGGGTTTTTGTATTTTGGACAATGTTAAAATATGAATTTCATATTCAAAATGAAATCTGTGTTATTAAAATGTGTCAAACTGACAATTTCGCCATCAAGAGAGACGTGCTGAATTGTGCTGAATTCGATTTTTAGGTTTGAGCATGATTTTGTTCGTAATTTTGCGTAAATTACGAGGTTTGAGATGATTTTGAAATCACAGGAATGCATGAGAAATCACATGATTTTGAATGTGATTTTGGGCGTAATCACCAAAATAGCCGAAATCACATAATTTCGGCTCAGTGCGAACATGGTATAAGGCACAAACAGATTGGGGTAGCGCGGGTTACGGTGGCCTGCGGAAGAATTCCACATAGAATTCTCGTCGCCTGCTGTTTGTGTTAGCCCAGATGGTGACCCGTGCATTTTAAACGTTTTCAGTTCACCGCCGCCGCCACACAGTGGGGCAAAAGGCCGAAAAGCTGGCCAAAAGTCTTTAACATTAACCAATTAATTTGAAATTTGGTATACGGGGGTTTTTGGGGTCGGTGATCACGAATTTGGTGTCCATTTTTCCATAAACAAGATGGCGGCTTCAAAATGGCGACCAAAAGTAGTTAAATATCCTTCAAATGCTACAAAACTTCGTGTACGGGGATTTTTGGGGTCGCTGATTACGAATTTAAAGTCCATTATTTTCTTAAACAAGATGGCGGCTTCAAAATGGCGACCAAAAGTAGTTAAATATCCTTCAAATGCTACAAAACTTGGTATACGGGGGTTTTTGGGGTCCCTGATTACGAATTTAGTGTCCATTTTTTCGTAAACAAGATGGCGGCTTCAAAATGGCGACTAAAAGTAGTGAAGGATACCATGTTGCTGCAAAGACGATTGAAGGATACGCTACAAAACTTGGTGTACGGGGGTTTTTCGGGTCGCTGATTTCGAATTTAGAGGCCTTTTTTAATAAAAAAATAAAATTTTAAATAAAAACTTGTAAGGAAATCACTCCTGAAAATATTAACCATGTAGTCCAACAAAGGATTTATTGAACGTCTGATGATCTTTACAAGTCGCAAATAAGTGGATACAAGTATTTTAAATCTTTAAAACAGAAAATTCAGAACATTTTTTTGCAAATAATAATAATTGCAACACTATTTTATGATAACACTTACCATTTAACATATATTTGCAAAAAACTGATATTTTGACCCTAAAACTCCTAGATGAAGGGTTTATAACCCCTTATAAGAACCCTAAAAGGAAGCTCTCTGCCACATTCATTTTAGCCTATACCCAATCATTTCCGCTATTTCGCTTTTTTCGACTTAATTTACCTATATTGTTTCCGAACTCAACAAATATAAAGTACATTCCGGAAAATTGTGTGCAGCAGTTTATAAAAACAATATTTATATAAATATATTATATAATACATATGTACATAACATATGTAATATGAATACATAAAAAGGTTATTTATACATAAATATGGTGGAAATAACCCATAATACGATGCACTTTTTAAATAAAAAAAAGTCCACCGACTAAAAGATCGCAAAAAGTCTCAATTTTTGTTGTTAAAAAAAATTTTAAAGCGGGACCTAGCGAGACTTTTAATATCGGGCTTCTTAAACAAAAGATTTTCTAGCCAAAATTATAAAAATTTCACTGTCTTTCATTAATTAATTAATTACACAGGTACATATTAAAATAGACAATATTGATTACAGAAATGTTTTCTACATACCTTCAGGAAAAAATCCATTTTTTTTTTAACTAAATAGCTTTTACCACTGGAAAATGAGAAGCAAAACAAATAGCAGCTTCGACAAGACCTTAAAAATTCTAACAATCACTTGCTGCAACGGTCACTGCTGCACTGATCCTGCGAAGAGAAAAAGGACACCTGACCGCCATAAACCGGTTTATTGTGTGGCAGGGGTCTCCTACTAAATGAGGCAAATTACACGACATAACATTTCTTCCATCAACACTTCCAATAATTCCAATAAACCGGTTTTATTGGCAAGGGGTCGCGGGGAAGTGTGTTACTTGTGCATCCCGAAAACTTCTCGACTGCACAGAGCAACACACTAACACAATCATAATTTCATTCTCGGGGTCTACGAAAATGACTTAAATTTGTACACAGCTACATAGACAATAGAATTGTTACACGAAAAAATGCAGAACAGTCAGTTTATCGTGTAATTCGTATAACACGCACAAACCGGTTTGTTAAGGCAGAAAGTGTTGTGACGTGTAATTTGCCTCAATATTTATCAGGCAAAAAGTTCGAAGTTCGATTTTCGGCTTTTGGCCAGCTTTTTGGCATTTTGCCCCACTGTGCGCCACCTGCGCCGGCAAATCTTTTTGCACCTGTATTTTTATTTAGTCTAGCGACATACGCTTAGGTTTTTTTTTCGTGCCAAATAGAACTCAAGCAATTAGGTTAGCTGCGATATACGTTACGGTTAAAACCGTATCGGTTTCAGAACCGAAAAGCATGTAATCGGAAAATCGGGGACGGTTAGCCGTAAGGGAAAAACCTAATCGTATGTCGCCTTAGATTAATAAATCAGCGACAGCGAAAGGACTTCAAAATATATTGGTGGATTGTTGAAAAAAATGTAATTGTAATAATTTGTATATTGTCTCTATTGTTGAAGTAAAACTTGTTTAGGCGCGCCTTAGCCTAAAAAAATGTACATGAGAATGAATTCATTTCGCATCACGCCCTCCCACATTGAAAAATCGTCAGATTGATGTGGACAACAGTTCACATACACTCTGCCTTACTGCATAGATTTTCTGGCATATGTTTGCTACGTTGTCGCCCAGACTTTGCTGTATGTCATAATAAGAATACAAATTCACCATTATAATTAATTCAGATCTGGCGGCTGGGTGCTTAGAATACCAAAAGGGGGTTATCAATTAAATACGTGAGGTGTTCCTGTTTTAAATTGGCACCCACCTGCTCTTCGGTGAGATGTACTGGACCCCTACCGTTACCCTAAAGTTTTAGGAATTTTAAAATTACAATTTGATGAATACTTTATGTCAGAGCATAACACTGTTATGAAAATCGCTGATTACGAAAACCGAGGTTCGACAGTCTTAAAATATGAGTGAAAATGAATGAATGCATATTATCAGCTAAAAATGAATTAATTTCAACCCTTAAGGGGGGAACTACCTTTAGACGCTTAAAAAAATCGATTTTTTTTATAGTTTTAATCGATAGGTATATTGTCTTAGAATATCGTGTCAAAGTTTCTAAAGCTGATTCTCGAAATTCTGGAAGATATGCCTCCCGGAAGTGATTGAACTTCCCCTTTGAGTAAGTACTTTTTTTCTTGACCGCAAACTTTAAACGGCTTTTTCTCGAAACTATGTTTTTCAAAATTGTGTAAGTGATAATAAAAAAACTAGTGAACGGATTGTCATCATCCAGCATTCATTTTAAAGAGCATAAAAAATTGTTCTATATGAACTAAAGATTTCAAAAACAAAACATTTTTAGACCCTTTTTGACTGCAAATACAACGAAATTTTTTGTGAAAATCCTAATTTTTTTTTTCGGACCCTGTTTTAAAGGGTTAATTTTCGAATTGCGCAAACATTTTAGTTCATCGACTATAAAAAACCCTCCCGAGTAAGAAAATGTTTGGTTTGTTGATTTCAGATGAAAATTGCAGCCAGCATCACTTACACAATTTACGATGCCAGCGGCGACATGACTTACAAGATCCTTGAAAAACTTGCTAAATTTAAATTTTCACTTTTGTAAAAAAGTTTTTTTTTTTACTTCAAACATAACTCTAAATAAATATTATATTGATTTGAAAAGAACTGTCTTCATTTATCTACAAATCGACTGCAAAAAAAGCCTTTTTTTTCGGCCTCTAAAGGTAGTTCCCCCCTTAAGGAAGTAAAACTGGTTGAATTTGAAAAAAAAAATTTGTTTGCATTTATTTTTGCTCCCTTTAAAGCTGGCACCTCAAAAAATTGTATAGGACGAAGAAAACGGGAAATTTGTGAGGTGGCCATAAAGGGTTCCAAAGCATGGTCAATAGAATAGCTCTCGGTCGATTGCCTAGGTTAAGCAGCATTGGACTTATTTGGGGCACTACTTGGTAAAACAACACTCGCGTTCGGGAGGTCTACGTAGTGGGAGCGGAGCGTTCATACTTCGAGCCGGCGAATTTTCGTGCCTGTGATACTGTGATACAAAATTAAGCTGACGAAGTTGTGAAAAAAATTATTGTATTACTTTTAACAGAAACGGGATAAAAAATGAAGTAAATGTTGAGCTACCCCCCACTTCTCCTTTCATCCACAAAGCTCATGAGGAACGTTCCTGGAAGGAAAATTATTATCAGTTATTATAAAACCTTTGCTTTGTTTTTCGGTTTTAATGTAAATATGAATTTATAAATATCGATATTTTCAATTTGTACTTGTATCGAGTCCCTCAGCCTCAGTAGGCCCGTCAATATACTTTCTGTATAGATTTTTTCAAACTCCGTGACACAAAAAATTTGAACAGTTCTGCGCACCTCATTGCCAAATTTTATAAATATTGTTCTATCATTTCCCCGCTTTTTAGTTAAAACGGCAACAAACGCAGAAAAAATTCAACAAAATAATTTGGGAAGGGATGCGCGCATGCCGAATGAATAAAGTTAATCAATCTTTATACGTGTTGAGCATAGCTTTTAAATACATGTAAAACTCCTGCTCAATCAAGTCAGTTTATCCATCGTAATAAGCATAATTTTACTATAATTATTCTAAATATTTCTCATCCCTAAATTTAAAATAAATTAAAAGAATTGCTGGAAAAAATTCTTTTAAAGATATGAGCATTTTCATTCATAAATTGAGAGTTCTCCGCAGCCGCAAGCAACACAACCTCCCCAAGCAGAAGCGCGTATGCGAATGCGACTGGCGGAAAATGTCAACAATCAAGTAATCAAAGTGATAAAAATACAAATTTCGTATTTTTTAGTAGAAATTGCTACAAATTATTTCTGTAGCATATGTGTAAAATACAAAAACCTTAAAATAAAAAAAAAATATATAAAAACGGGTGTTTTTCAGTCATAATTTGTAAATTTTTTAAATAATCATTGAAGTCCCAGAAAAATACACCTCCCTTTAGCAATACACAGTCGCGACTGATTACATGGCAGCAAGTGATTTGATAGGAGGAGTTAAATGAAGATTTTGTCTGAGCTTTTAAACATTTTTAAGAGCTTAGCTGGGGAACATGCGCAGGATGTCACGACGTTTGCAAACAATTATACCTGTCGTTAGCTTGACTTTCCTCAAAGATACCATTTATCCGACAGACCTTCCACTATATCTGTTGCTTATTACTAGCTGTTGGGCAAACAAGTTTTACCTCTAAAGTGTGGTCCTAAGCAAACTCATATTTTTTTAATATCTGCATATTTTCTGTCTTCCTCAATGCAGATCTTTCGTACGTCTCAAAGATCGTAAATAGGTTGGGACGAATCGTCCCAAAACGTCCCCGACCTTGAAAAACTACCCTCAATGCACGCAAAGAAGTTTCACATTAAAAAGAGAACGCCTTGGTCAGACATACCTTAATCGGTCCGGTATCAGAATTACAGCTTCCGCAAGTTTAGTGAAGCGGGCCCCATACGCTCGAACGCACATAAAATATTCCAATTATTGAAGGTCTACACCTGCTGTAATGTATACCAAAAGGTTTATTCCTACTGTGTTTCATAACGTGGCTATAGAATGTTAGATTCACGTTCTATGTTACTGTCCCGCGATAGTGGGAAACAGGGTAAATGTGGTTTGGGTGACCTTACTCTAATAGGTAAATCTGACCGACCATAGGCATACTTCTGAGCTTGTTCGAGCAAAGGTCTAATTGGCGATACTCCCGGACCCAATTTCTCATTGAAAAAGCGAAAGAAAAAATAATTGCAACAAACGAGGCAAAGTCGACCTCGGTAACGACCTCCTCGACCTCGACCTTGTTGCTAAAACCCCGACTACCATTCCAGTTCATAGTTTGATTCCACATATTCATATTGTCCTCCATGTTTCCACTACCTCGATAACATCTCTTCTTTGGTGTCTTCCCTCTTTACAAAAAATTTACCACCCTTTCTTCTAGCCTCAAAGCATAATATGCGAGGAAGCCATCTTATCTCCTGTTCGACCGCAGACGTAAACTTTCTGTGGTGGTAGTATTAGAAAGGAGTCGATAGAGCAATTTTAGTTTTTTAACGCCTATTGGGGGGTTGATTTTTTAATTTTTTCCCCTATTGTTGTTCCCACCAAGCATTACTGTGCCGCCGACAAATAAAAGCATATTACATATTTTTGACAAATAGAATTTTGTATTTAAAAATACTGCGGGGTCCTAATTAAATGTAATTAAAACCGTTGTACATAATTTTTGAAGATTAAATCCAATCATATTTTAAATTCTATTGCCTCTACCATCGGTCATAAGCTATCACCTTTTGTAAATGTGTTCCGGCCACGATTGCGAAGTCACCTTGAGACGCCAATGGCAAATGACAGGAAGAGTAGCCCGTTGTTAATTGTAAAATTTCCTTCTGCTAATGAGCAGCTGGAATTTCTGAAGAAAACTCGCCAGCATGGTACTTTAATGCTGAATAAGCTAAAATTGGGCTATTCAACTAATAGCCTGGTTTATGTTAATGAAAACCTAACGTCGAAAAACAGTGATATACTGCGGACGGCGCGGAACCTCCTTAAGAGGAATCTTGTCTCTTCTGTTTTTACTCGTCGTGGCTTAGTTTATGTACAAATAGAAAAAAATAAGCGGGCCCAAATATTTACTTCGGCACTCGACCTGAATGAAGCAGCCAACTCTGCGTCAACTCCTGGATCACAGTGAAGAATTTTTGGAGCAGCTCCTCGCCACTGGGGTCATCATCAACAATCTATGCTTGATAATGATGATAGCTACTAGTATTTTTAAGTATTTTAATATTAAGGTTTAATAGATTTCCTCCTCACTGTGTTGTTTCTCTCTATCTTCTTTTTTTATTGTTTTCTTCCGCTTTCTTTTACATCTCTTCCCCTTCTATTTTCCTCTGCTTTCTAGATATTTTCCTTGTGGTTGCTTCTGTATTCTTGGTTGTGCGTTATGATAAAATTTATTAATGAATCGTTTTTCTAATCGGGTGTGCAATGTGGGAATGCTACTCAATATTCTCTGTTCTATCACTTCAGGACTGAATATATGCACTATAAATGCGAGGAGCTTAAAAAACAAAATGGACGAGCTTAGGTATATGTGCGACCGTACTAAAATACATGTTCTGCTAGTAAGTGAGACTTGGCTTAAACCTGAAGTCCCTTCCTCTTTTGTTTCCCTATCTGGCTTTTCGCTGCATCGCAATGATCGTGTTGGTCGTACTGGTGGTGGGGTTGCCATATATGTATCCTCTATGCTTCTATCTAGAGTTGTTGGTAAATCGAGTGGCTCTCAATTTGAGTTCATTGCTGTTGAGATAAAATCTAAATATGATAAATGTGTTGTCGTCAATGTATACTGTCCCCCTAATATATTTAATCCCGATGTTGCTGTTAATTTTCACAACTTTGTTTCACGTTTCTCTGTTCATTATGACAATATAATGGTTGCTGGGGACTTTAATGTAAATCTGCTTAGGGACAATTCACGTGCAAACTCGCTTAGATTTTTTCTCGCATCTTTGGACTTACATATTCTTAATCGTCTTCCTACTTTTCTGAATTGCTGTAATCCTTCCCTACTTGATGTTCTATCTACAACCTCTATTGATTCAGTGTTAAAACACAACCAAATTTCTCCCCCTAGCTTCCTCGATCATGATATTCTGTTTCTCTCTATTCGTTTTACCTTTCGCCAGTCTTCCATGCATTCGTCATTTTCCTATCGCGATTATAAGAACATCAATTTCAATCGGCTCTTCGAACTAGCCTCTTCTGTGCCTTGGGGCGATATATATACTACCACACAACAACACTACCTGTGTTGACACTAAAGTCGATCTCCTGACCTCTTTTATCCGATCTCTCTATGATCGGTGTGTTCCCTTGGTTACTAGAAGATGCAAACTGTCTGCACCTTGTCCTTGGTTTTCGCGTGAAATCCGCGACTTGATAATGCAGCGCGAGTCCATGTACAGACGTTATCGCAGGACTAAGATCCCTGGCTACATAAGCGAATACAAAAAGCTTCGTAATCTCATCACTAGTAAGGTTATCTCCGCTAAACGCGAGTATTACTCCCGCAAACTTGATCCTGCTTTAAAATCTAAACAACTGTGGCATAATCTTCGTTCTATGGGTATTCATGCTTCGGTGCCTATCCCCTTTAATACTGATGTAAATCGTCTTAATGCATCTTTCATCCAACGTCCTCCTGATCCTATATCTTCCACCTCTTCCAATTCTGTCTCTTTTGATTCTCTTAGTTCTGATGGCTTTAGCTTCCGATGTGTGGACTCATCCGAAGTTCTTAAAATATTGCTGTCCATCTCCTCCAACAGCGTTGGATTTGATGGAATTTCTCCTCGCTTTATCAAGCTTCTCTCCCCCATAATTGTGGAAACTATAACACACATTTTTAATTACTGCCTTACAATTTCCCAAGTTCCCTTGCTATGGAAAAAAGCCATAGTAATTCCATTACCTAAAAAATCCTCTCCCTCTGACATATCCGATTTTCGCCCTATAAGCATTCTACCTTTCCTAGCCAAAGCTTTGGAGAAAGTCATCTTTATTCAAGTTGTTGGTTATCTTGATTCTAATAATTTCCTCTCTAAATTCCAATCTGGCTTCCGTAAACTTCACAGCTGTGAGACAGCTGTACTAAAGGTAACTACTGACCTGCGTTCTATGCTTGACCGAGGTGACATTGCGATATTAGTTCTTCTTGATTTTTCTAAGGCGTTTGATTCTGTGGTTCACTCGCTTCTAATTTCCAAGCTTAGCCAGCTCTATAGCTTTTCCTCTTCTTTCTAATAGATACCAATGTGTGCGGCATAATTCTATTGTATCATCCTTCCTACCTGTACCCTTGGGTGTTCCACAAGGTTCTATCCTTGGCCCTCTTCTTTTTTCGTTGTATGTTAATGATCTCCCTGCTATTATCCATGCATGCTCCTTTCATTTATATGCTGATGATCTACAGTTATATACTTCATGTCCTCCCAATCGGATAGAATCCTGCATTTCTGATCTCAATAATGTCTTATGCCTGATAAATGAATGGAGCTCTTCCAATTTCCTTAAACTTAATCCTAATAAATCCCAAGTACTCATTCTTAGTCGTCGCTCTCTTTCTCTAGACAATATTCCAACCATATCACTTAATAATGTTTCTCTTCCCGTTGTTGACTGTGTTAATAATCTTGGTATTGCCATTAATTCTAAACTATCCTGCTGCAACCATATCTCACTCACGCTTTCCAAAATCTATGGCACGTTACGGAGACTTAGGCTTTATGGTAGCCTTTTATCATCGTCTATTCGGCTCAAGCTTGTTAAAGCTCTTATTGTCCCACACTTCCTCTATGGCTCCCTTGTATATATATCCCTTGATGCATCTTGTCGTCAACGTCTATCAGTCGCATTTAATGATTGTTTAAGGTTAATTTTTCACTTGCGCAGATCAGATCATGTGTCTGGTGTACGAAACTCCCTACTTGGCTGCGACCTCTTCTGTTTTGTTGATGTCGCTGCATTGGTCCTAGTGCATAAAGTTCTCCACACGAAATGTCCCTCTTACCTCTCAGAATTCCTCCTTCCTCTGCAATCCATGCGTTCGATTAAATTTCGTATTCCTGTACATTATTCCCTAATGGGTAGCCGTTCCTTCTTTGTGCATTCGATTAGACTTTGGAACAACCTTCCTAGAAATATTCAAGGAATAGGCACAGCCAAGAATTTCAGAAAGCAAGCATCTCTCTTTCTATCTCCCTCTACTTCTCTTTAGTATTTTCTGTCTTTTTCTATCTCCTGCTCTTTTCCTTTCTTGGTCCTTACTTCTGCTTTTTTCCTTCTTTCTCGTCCCGTCCCTCTCATAGTTTATTAAGGTTAGGTTAGTCTATATATTATGTAGTTATATTTTTTTGTTCTTTCTTTTTTATATGTACTCTAAAAGATGTAAATTTTGTGTCCTCTCCGGTTAATATAATAAAATAAATAAATAAATAAATAAATAAATATTCCAAAAAATCTAAATCACTTTATAAAAAAATCCATATATTATTATTGGAAAAATTCGACCTTTGAAAACAAATTCCTTCACAATTCTAAAATCAAATTTCCAAAATAATTTTTAGACATAAATTCCAAAAATTTTATTTAAAAATATCCATCAGTCAAAAATATAAAATTTCAGTCTATGCATAGGGGAAATACCATGAAAATGTTTCGCAACAACATGCTTTATTTTGATTTATAATATTTAAAAAAACGATTTAAAACATCCAACAAACAACAAAAAAAAATCCATCATGCAAAAATATCCTTGCTGCGATCCCTTTTACACGGTTGTTATTTTATAAATGCAAATTCCACGGGAATTTCGCCTTTTTTTAACTTGAGCTAGAAAAAAAGGAATTTTTATTGTAGAATTTCTCATGTGGAAATAACCTTTCCCCGTTGGTGGTATATGTAATGTAAAGTAAATTGGAAAAAAAAATGGTGAAAGTGCGGTACAAATTCTGTGTAATATTTTTGTAGTATTTATTTCCACTGAAATTTACATATTTTTTAAATTGTATTTATTTATTTACACTTAATCGAAATTTTGGTATTGCTCTTATCCATATTGTATAAAGACAACTTGAGCTGTAAATTTAGTACATAAATGCCAACTTTGCCTTAAAGGAGTGTTTAGCAATGGAAAGGATAACACAGGATTTGTGATTAATTAGGTACTGCTATTTCTATGTCTTGTTGAGGGGTGCCTTGGCGAGCACTTTGACCTATTTAATTTGGTCTATTGTACTATCCCCGTCTTTAAAAACCATCTAGGTTAAGGCTGTTAATATAGCCTAAAACTGATTTAGGTTTCTGTCCCAAATCTACCTGAGAGTAGGGAAGTCGCGATGAAGGAGGCTCAATCTCTTCCTAGCTTTAGCCTCACAGTCGTACAGCAAGTGCTCCCCAGTTTCCGAAGCTGCCCGCAGAACCGACGGCTTCAATCGGCTACCAGTCCTATTTTGTTTAGATGGTAGTTAAGCGAACAGTGGCCCGTCAGTAGCTCTGTTATTATTTTTAGCTCCCACCTCCTGATAGTTAAAAGTTTTCCAGCTTTAAGGCCGGGACACACATATAGGCTGTGTTCCGAAATATAACCCAGTATACTGGGTAGTGAAAATGACGTCATTGGTTGATGCTATATTTTAGTTGTGTGAACCGGTGTGACGTACTGGTAATCACAAAAATATAAGAGATTGGAAGCTGAATGAGCTTCGAGCTATAAAACTTTCATGTAACCTGCTGTTAATCACAGCGTAAACGCCCGATTTTCCCCTTTGTTGCTGGGCAGTATGCTGGGTGATATTACGGAACACGGCCATAAACTCAAGTAATTTGACGCGATGCGGACACGGAAACGTGGACTGGTAAAATTGTTCTTGTTTACACTCTCTCCGTGCGTTTTCCGACACACGGCCGTCATACGGAGCGGATATGTATGTCCGGGCCTTTAGCTTTATCGATTTAAACGAATCTTTCAGTTTGACGAGCACCTTAGGTCCTTATGAGCTAGTAAGAAACAGCTGGCCGACCCAATTTTTAATGGCCGTTCTTACGTGACAGATTGCTAAGCTGTAGAAAGATTCCGGATCGATAAGTGATGCATTTGCCCCTACTCGGTTTGCCGGAATCTACATCAGCGTGACATTGTTGTTCCTGCTGAGGGATTTCAGAGATAGGAGAAATCCAGGACAGTCTTTGAGAGCACCCTGTGAGATTTAAAGGCCAACAGGCCAGCTAGACTGCCCGAAAAAATTACAATGTCCCAGAGCCATAGATACAAGGCATTTTGCAGTGGGGTGAATGTCTTTTTTACCGCGACTTCATTCATCGCGTCGAAGGTAACGTCAAACGCATCCTCAATGTCTGCAAAGGCGCAGAGAGAGATTTCCTTGGCCCTGAGGGACTATGACTGTGACAGATTAAATAGTTTTCTGAATTCTCTTCCTCTTCTTGTTCCACCACGAAACCTTTCGGTTAGTACTTCAAGATTTCGCAGGGCTCTCAATCTACTTTCGAAGATTGTAAGGATCGTTGCCTGCAGATTGGTAGAGACAAGGTCGAGATCGGCCTCAATCATGGGATTATTATCAATGTGGCTGACTCTTAACCCGAGGGCTGTGCAATAGGCCTCCCAGTGAGTCTGCGGTGGCTCCCAAGTTGAACCCTATATGACTATGATTAGACATTGATGGCTCACATGTGACGTGCCAGTTCAGTGTGCTTGAACTGACGAAATCAGCCTAGTCACATTAAAAAAAGTAGGTTCGTGGCCCTTGTTCAGAACCTGTAAATTGTAGATAGTAATGAAATCAGGTATGAGGTATTCGCCCTTAGAATTAGTATTGGTGCTTCCCAATGCAAGGTTGTGTGCATTGGCGAAGCACCCAATAACTAACTAAATGCTCCTCCTAGCGCAGTCCTTCACAAGTCTCCGGACATCTGACGGAGGTGGGCCAGGCTCTTCTTCAGGGAGGTAGGTCGAGGTCTGGACATTCCTACATCTACGGGTAGCACTACCTCCGCCGCTACCGGATCTCTGGATACGAACTGTGAAAGAGGAAAGCAGGTTAGTCTTTTTCCCATAGCAGTGCTGCTCTAGGGCAGTCATGCTCGGTAGAGTCTGTCAGTCTGCCAGCATTACTACCGAGGCCATATACTGTTCGTCGGTACACACCCATGGCTCTAGGATTAGGGCCACATCTAAATTGTCCGAGATAAAGCTTACCTCTCCCATTTCCGAAGCAGAGCCTCGATTTTTCAGCTTCCTTGGTGATAGGAGTGGAACTGGTCGCGGTTGCACGCGAAGTGCTGATGGTCGCTGAGGGAACATTACAAGTTTAGCTGGGGTCAGCCGTGGGTATGGGGTGACCCTTGGGCCTAGATCCTGAGCTGTGCCCAACAAAACTTGTAGCCACTTTGGCCGCCCGTCCCCCTCTGCTCGACAATAGACTTTCGTCCACAGAGAACGTCATCTCTGTGAATGGTGGACGGTGCATGTTTTGGAGTACTCTCCACACCTGCACCCTTAGAGTCTTGTTTTGGACCTCTATCCACTTTAACATAATATCAGTAGGGTCTTCAGATGCAGTCGGGAACTACCCGACCACAATATGGCTCCTTGTCTTCGTCCACAGCCACGAGACTAGCTCCTTCCAGGACCTAAGGCTGACCATCATAGCTGTCAACCATGTGGCCGTTGCCGAGTCGGTGCAGGTGATGGATAGCCACCCTGGGCGCACAGAAATACCTTGGAATCTACTAACATCTTTTAACGCGTTCATTCTTTGCGTACTCGGTGCAATAAGGATATATTTTAACCAGTTTCGTCTATCTCCTTTTCCTAATTTTATCTAACAGCAACTGCACTTTAAAATTGCGTTTAAGACCTAAAACAACTGTTACTATATGGCAAAAGAGACTGTATAAACTGGGAGTTTAGATAACAGAACTGTGAGAAAGCCTATGTACGGAGTTTTACGCTAGGCTGAGTAAGGAAGTTTGTATACAGAGCATAGTAGTATAGCTTCTTAGAAGACCTGATGTGTAGAAAAGAAACGGGTGAGGGTACTAGTTTTATCCTCAAGCCGTTGTTGAGATTCTCTTGAAGCGGTTTTAGCTCGGTGCCACTTTGTTATGCCTGAACTAGTGTAGGCAAATGGCAACTGCCTGAGGCAACTTTGTCGGATACCAGTGAGCGCGACAAGTAGTCTGCGACAATGTTTTGTTTAACTGACATTAGGTTGATGGCTGTGGTTAGTGATGAGCAAACGCAAGAACAAGACAAGACTAATCTAGTCTTAGTCTTGTCTTGTTCTTGTTCAGTTTGTCTTGTTCTTGTTCTTGCAAGCATAACTAATGCTAGGTTTCCACTTGTCGTTTTGAAATTGACAAATGGCCTATTATGACGTCATTTAGAAAATTCGCAAGTGGAAATAGCGAAAAACTGCCTATAATTGAATTGACCAACAGTACTTGTCAATGACTTACCAAGAATTTAAATGATTGGTGCCGTTGGTTACTTCAATTATAGGCAGTTTTTCGCTATTTCTACTTGCGAATGTTCAAAATGACGTAATAATAGGTCATTTATCAATTTCAAAACGACAAGTGGAAACCTAGCATAAGTCTTGTTCTTGTTCTTGGTCTTGCAAAATGTGCCAGAACAAGACAATACTGCAAGAACAAAACCATTTTTGTTCCTGTGGTTAACTCTGAAATTAGACTCAAATATCTGGTCTGTCTGGGAGATCCACGAGCCAGTGGTCAATATAGGCCATTTAGGATTTAGAGAAGCCATACTCGACAAGACTCGCAAGTCTAAGAAACTAACTCCACTGCCTCGTGTGGTCTAGTTGTGGATTTCCCTAAAGGCCCACAAGGGATATCTAACGCCTTGCTCATCTTGAGTGGAAAATAGAGGCTAACATATTTGAGAATATCGGCGTGGATATGCGAGTAATAAATGCGTCGGTAGTTTTATATTTTTAAACGGGAGTGTAAGCTTTGTATGAGTAAAACTAAAGTTTTTTAAAAGCTTTCCGAATACGTAAGACAGATGTTGGGATTTCTCCATTTCATTTGCCATAGGGTGTCCTCATAGGGAGCCCACAACTAAATCCCTCTTTCGGCATGTCTCTTATTTGCCACATGAGGCCCACACGTTGCATGAGGCACGCCCCTTTTAAAAGCTGGCCTGGGCGTGAGTCTATCACTAAGGAAGAAGTACGCATACCAAACGACCTTCGGTATAAGTTGGCCTTCGCATGGTGATACAGAACCCTGCCATGATGACCGCCCTTTCTCGCCGCGAATCGTTGGATCAACCTCTTAACGGTCTAAACACTTCTGAGGCATCTATAGCCCCCAAGAGGACATGCAAGGCCCGTCGGACAACACCAACCCCTGCCGAATGTGGCACAGCGACTGGGACTATTTGAGATCCCATTCAATGAGGGCAGTTATCACGGAGACCATAGAAATGACATTTTCATTGGAGAAAGATCTACTTAAAGACCTCGCCACATCAGTGAAAGGCGCATCTACTGCTGTATCGGGGAAGGAACCTGAAGAAGCGAGAGCCACCCGGAAGCGCCTTTTATTGAGGCGGGCTACTGCTATGAGGAGGCTGCTAGGTTCTCCTTTTCGAAGGACGAGGGCTAGATTCTCGCAATCCTCTACAGGTCACAATAATCTGGCAAATAATGTGAAGGCTCCAGTTATCCGGCTCGAAAAGCCTTTAAAGAGTCCTTGCGGTCGGATATGCTACAATTGGGTAGAGTTGGGCCTATACGGTGTCCACTGTCTTTCAAGCTTAGCTTTCCGCCATGCAGGTATGTGCCCAGGCTAGTATTAATAGAGCTCCAAAACGACCTGGAATATGCAAGGAGGAGTCTAAGGCAGTACAACAGATTTTTGCACGATCAGCCCATCGCAACATGGTAAAAGATATGGGACGAGTCATATACACATACCAAATGCGGAGAAATGGGTTATAAGAGGACATGAGGAAGTGGGCATGGTTATGGGGCAAACCTTCACCGCTTCAGGGTGGACGCTTCACTGTTCTTCCCAGAATTTCCGTACATTATAGAGAAACTTTCTGGAAATAGACGTCGAAGTGCGTTGAACATTCTAGACCAAATGATTAAAAGGAGGATGTTTGAAGAACGGTGGAATGGCGCTGAAGGCCATTCACTAGAAGTTTAAGCTCAAAGAAATAGAGAAAAGTAAAGAAAAATTCAAGAAAAGACTGCATGTAAATAGCTGATCCAGCCTCGTGATGCAATAAGGAAAGCCTTTCAAGTGGGGAGAATTAGAGTTAAGAGGGAGGCGGCTCTTTCTTAGGCTGAGTTAGAGACATACAGAACCAAGAGACAGGAGCTTCTCGCTAGAGTGATGGTCCGAGTAAAAATTAAACTTGCCCACTCCAAGTCCATAACAGGCAAGTACGACCTCAAAACGCTTGCACGGCGTCCAAAAAAGCCTCGGTACGCCTGAGACGCCCGCCCCCGCACGCACGCACAGCATCAAATCGTCCATATGGCACACAAACGAGGCACGGTACCTTTCCACTTTTTCTAGACTAAAGCACGGAAACGTGCAATTACCTTGATAATGGACCATATAGGGTACCAATAGCATACTATATTGCAAAATCTTTCGATTTCGTAGGTCAAGCAGCATTGGACGTAGTTAGTACTTAGTTGGAGGACTGCTTGGTAAAATGACACTCCCGTTTGGATTGGTCTATGCCAATAAGGGTGCATTTAGATGTTCATGGCAGCTCTGGTGAGCACATTCGAGAAACTCACGTCAAAGACCCCAGGTTAATGTAATGCTTCAAATATCACTTCCGATGACCTGGAACAGTAGTTGCAACCTCAGCATTTATTGGTCCGAAACCTTTCTGCATCTAAAGTCGACCATAAAGTATTCGGCCGACTAACTATTTCTTCACAATTGGGCAAAAAATCAGACTGTTCGTCAAGCTAAAAGATTCATTCAAATCGACAAAGGTAAAGCGGGCGAATTTTGAAATTTCAACACGTGGGAGCTAAAAACAATAATAGAGTTCCTGACTTAACGCAGATACTGTGCAATTGCGAGGTTACACCGAGGAGGAGATTGAGACTCCTGTATCGCCGCTTTCCTACTCCCAGGGATACTTGGGGTATGAATCGTATATCAAATTTAAGTTATGTCAAAAGCCTTAGCCTCGAAGGTTATTAATGACGTATTTGACACATTAGACCAAATAGTCGGCAGTGCCTGCAAACGCTCTCCTTCGTAGTAAGAATGAATAGATGAGACTAAGCTAGAAGTAGTTTTACATACTTAGGCTCAACCATGATGAACAAAAATGAAAAACTTGAAAGAAATCGGTAGAAGATACATTGAACTTCAGCCAGAGATCGAGATGAATGGAGGAGAAGGCTCGAGTAGTGTCAATGGAATAAGAAGAAGCTTGATTGCTCAATAGCTTGCTGAAGGTTATCGCTATAAAAAGTATCGACTAAGTCTTGTGTCAATGACATTTGTGATATAAATAGCAAGTTTATTCCTTGTCAGGGATTAAATATAATATAACTATTTAAGGAGCCTTTGATGACTATCTTTGCTTCTCATGAGTCTATCGTGCAAATACAGCCTGTACCGCATCTATAAATAGTAAACTCTCTATGGCAACCATAAATTTGAAGATATTAATTCTATTTTCAAACATCTAAATTTATTATACTTAATATAAGTTCTTAAGATCTTTAAGTATCATTATTAATTAAGAGACCGAGCTTAAGCTGTGATATTATTTTATGTCTAATTTTAAAAACTTTCGATATACTTTTATATCGTTTCTTTTCATAAACAAAATATGTATATCCTTCAACTTCCTGCTAAATAAAAATACAAAATGAAATTAAGGAAAGGCAACGTAAATTCCTTTCATCTATTTACATTCAAAAAAGGAGAAGTCACCTTACACTTTCATCTACTTAACGTAAAATCCTTGAACATCGTTTTTCTCATAGGTACTAAGAGGCTCATTAGAAACTTTATTCATACCTTTTATAAATTTAGTATTCTGTATTAGTCTATATACACACAGTAATACAGTTGTTATACCATCCCAAGAATTTTTTTTTATTTTATTTTTTTACATTTTTGATAAAAGAGTGACGAGGCACACACATATACATACATACACCAATACAATGACTTGAAGCTCTCCAAAAAAAAAATTGTGTGTGAGAAATTTTGTATCATGATAAACCTGGGGTAAAATACACACCATCCATCGAACCCCCATCGCCATTCTCCTATTGGAACATTATTCACGTCAGCATCCTAATTTTCACCTTTCGAAAGATTCCCATCCGGGGAATTTCAAGCTTCAAAAATTCCAAACGAACCAAAGACAAAAAGGCCTCCCCCTAATGAAAAATCAATACAGCATCACTGTGGAGGAAATTCTAGGTATGAACAGGACGAACAGGACCTAAATATCATGGGGATTAGAAGACGGATCCCCAGTTCTCGACTGTGCTATACAGTATGATGGTATAGCGACGCGGCCGGTCGGTGCCGGGCTAGAGAGATGAAAGAGAGAGCGAGAGAGAGACCGGGAGGGGGGAGGTAAAATTAGACAAATGAACCTGCCTGTGCCTCTGTATAAAGCTTTCCCGACTGACAGAAAATACACCAGGGAATCCCTGAAGTAGCTGAAAGTTCAACAACAATTTGTCCTGCCATTGGGGAATGCTCCCATTACTGATCTCTAGCTGTCAAGGGAATAATCTACTGCCATACGTTTTTAACAGCCCCCCGGTCTCTGTCGCAGCCTCCTCTTAACCTTAAAAGTGTGCGCCTTTTGTGCCTAGTAATACCAACTACCGTCGATGCTGCGATAGCAGCATCTTCCTGGCCAGGACCCGAGCACACAATACACAACCTTCCGGATTTGACGGCGTGTTGGAAATTTCTGAAAAGCGCTCCTAGTCTAAGGATTCATCTCACTCAATCATCAGTGTAGGGAGATGCTCTTACTGATATACCAATGCTGGTTCAGTCGCGACCATCTACCTCATCCCAAACCAGCCTCCTTTCGTCCTCGTCAACGCACAGCTCCCATCTGTTACGGAGGAGATGAATTTTATCTAGAGAAGCTTTAGAGTAAAAATAATCCTTGACTGGAGTCAAAAATCGATATTTCACTCAAAAGGTGAGAGGAGCTTTCTGCCTCGACAGAAAGAAAAGAGAAATTGTCTAAATCTCGCGCTGGCACGTCTTTTAAGCGAAAACAACAGCGAACGATAGACAAGCCCCTAGTCGCGCACAGGCTACTATACTATAGATGGATGCTTTTTGATCCCTTATGCCCAAGGGTTGAACTAGTTTTCTTCTTGTGTCTTGTTCTTAATTCTGTCTAAAAAAGACAGTCGAACCTAAAATTTCCCAAGCCAATATAAATTCCCCCATGCCCCCTCCCACTCCCACTGGAAAAGTTATTATTATCGCTGTGTGCGTATATTTTAAAATTGATTAAAACCGAAAGACACACAATATACATATCTATATATACCACCAGAAATTTTATCGAAGTTTTTGTGTGAAGTAAATGAATATTAAAAATAGAAAATTATATTAGATGCCTTTATTATGAGGGGAAGTTTTTAGCAAGTCGAGTCAAATTAGAAAGGACGAACTTTTTAGTGAAATTTTAGGGCGAAGATGCAATGATATTCACTTTAGATCAATTTGTATAGGGTGTTTCTGAGAATTGAGCACTTCGGACAGGTCTCTGAGTGGTTAAGTTATACTTCTTTTGATCTTAACAGCAAGTGGCGTGTTTCCTTTTCGTTCACCAATATACCTACACTTTCTAGCTCTTTTATTTTGAAATTCGATGAGGTTAACTTCCTTTTTAATATTTTATTTAAACTCGTCATAAAATAGAATTTAAAAATTCAGTCCCAACTACCAATTATCGGCGTCGATATCGTAAGTCGTTCGACACCCATTCCAACGGTTGCGGTTCGATTTCCAGCAGCCGTTTTTTCACTTCTTCGCCATATTCCATCCTCTCTGATTGGGCCTATTATGCATCTGAGAATTTTCCTCTCGAACCTGTTGACTCGTTCCTCTATGTCCTGGGTCATAGTCCAAGTCTCGCTACCATAACACAGTACTGGTCGTATTACTGTTTTGTAGAGTGAGAGTTTCGTTTTCCTGTGTACAAATCTTGAGTGCAGGATTTGTTTTTGGACATAAAAGGCTCTATTAGCCAGTAGTATTCGTCTGGTTATTTCTTCTTTTTCTTCGTTTCTTTTTGTGATAGTAGACCCAAGGTAGACTGTTTTATCGACTACTTCTAGGTTATGTTCGTCGATGGTTATATTCCTTCCCATTCTAAATCGTCCTGCTCTGGATTGTTGCATCACCTTCGTTTTTTCTTCGTTTATCTTCAGGCCGATGTCCTTTGCCGCCTCTTTTAATTCGACATAGACTTCTTTTGCTGCCAAAAAGGACCTTCCCACGATGTTTACGTCATCCGCATATCCAAGTAATTGTACCGACTGGGTAGCTATTGATGCACTTCGCTGGACTGACGTTTTCCTTATCACCCATTCTAGGGCCAGGTTGAAAAGCATGGGGGTCAGCCCATCTCCTTGTCTAAGCCCTTGACGTACTTCGAACTACTCTGTTACAACATTTTGGATCCTTACTTTCGCCAGTGAACTATTTGTGGCGCATTTGTTGTACCAACTTTGAGGGGACTCCTATTTCCGATAAGATCTCGTATAGCCTCTCTCTGTTTATTGAGTCATATGCCTGTTGAAAGTCGACAAATATCTGGTATACATCTACATCCCTTTCCCAGGTTTTCTCCAGAATTTGCCTTAAGGTCAGCAGTTGGTCCGATGTTGACCTGTTTGTCCTAAAACCAGCTTGATATTCTCCTATAAGACCTTCCGCTATAGGTTCCAGTTTTTGTTTCACAAGAATTGTGAAGATTTTGTAGCTGGTGCTGAGGAGTGAGATGCCTCTGTAGTTTTTGCAGTTTAATTTATCTCCTTTCTTGTATATTGGACATATAATCGTTTTCTTCCAGTCCTCTGGTATAACTTCTTCCTCCCAGATGGTGCATATGAGTTCGTGTAATGTTCGTAATAGTTGGGGTCCTCCTTCCTTTAGCAGCTCAGCTGCTATTCCATCGGCGCCAGGCGATTTGTTGCTGTTCTGCCTTTTTACAGCTTCCCGCACCTCATCCAGTGTTGGTGCTTCTATTGAGATGTTATCTTGGGGAATTACAAATGCTAGGCGAAGAAGATACAACAACGAGTTGTATGACGACCCACAACTCTCAACTTTAATAAAAATCAACAGACTGAGACTAGCCGGCCACGTGATCAGGATGGAGGACAATCGCATCCCAAAACGGCTTATGGCATCAGAAATTTCGGGAAGTAGGCCAGTAGGTAGACCCAGGAGGAGATGGATAGACTCTGTGACGGCTGACGCAGAGTCAATGCTCAACATCCGGAACTGGAGACATGCTGCAAGGGACCGTCAAACTTGGAGAAATGCCCTAGAGGAGGCCAAGGCTCGATTTGGGCTGTAGCGCCATTGGATGGATGGATGGTTTTTTCACTTCTTCCATAGACATAACAATCCTAGTTATTTATCTTTCCTCTTTACAGAAATCAAATTAGATGTTTTTTTACCTCGTTTGTATTGTAGTAATCTATACATATAAATGCGAAGTTCCACTCACTCATCACGAAATCTCCGAAACTATAAAACCCAGAGCCGTCACGTGTTTTTTTGCGCCCGGTGCAGTATGCTGTATTGCGCCCCATCAGCTGATTATATGAAAAAAAAAGGCTTCTTTCGCTTGGATCGCAGGGACGAAATAGCTGGAAATACATAAGGTACTTCTAACTTCATGGGGCCTCGGTAGTCTAGGGTTAAGGCGCCCGACTGCCATCCCAGAGGTCCCGGGTTCGAATCCCGGTGGCGCCATGGTCCTTCGTCTTTCCCACTTTCCCACCTACATAACTGTAAATAAAAATAAATTCCTCTAATAGATGAAAATGAAGTCACGGGGACACTTTCTCAATTGTTTTTTTTTTATTTCCTAATTTGCGCCCCCGTCCAATTGCGCCCGGTGCAAATGTATAATTTTCACGTAACCCTGATAAAACCTACAAACTTGATTTCTGGCAAGTAGGTTCTTTACACAGCAGAAGCAGTCTACCCGAAATTTCAGGCGGGGGAGGACGATGCACACTGGTATCGCACTCTCGAAGAAACCTACGTCTTTGACTCACCTAATAAAATGCGTGAGCATGTTGGTTTTTTGCCAAGTAGGAGACCCTTGAAATTGTGGGAGAAATACTGAGACACTCTTGCGGAAGATGTTAGATGGCAAATGGAGAGAATGTGGAAATTTTCCACCAGGTTTCGACATTGTTTATAACCAATGCCTTACTCTTCTTGAGGGTGTTGCCATATAAGCCAAAGTTATAGTTAGTGATGAGTGCACCATGGCAAGGTATCGCGGCACCATAGAAAGGTATCGAGACTTCGTAAGGGGAAACTAAAATATCGGATACTTGGCGTCTGGGATACAGAGACTTGAAGACTCGATAATGTAGTTGCTCGTCGTCTTCAAACGGACGCGACTGAAATTGTAAGTTTCCTATCAACTCTCTCTCTCTCCTATATGTAGTATTGGATACCGTCGAACTTAATCTCCACATCATCTCGGCCGGTGTCCCCAAGAGTAAATTCAACATACCTCCAGGTTTTTGTGGATTACGGATGTGCTTTTATTCAGTGCACTTTGCAAAATGTCTAGTGACAGTAATAGTGGTGAGGATTTCGTTACCCAGTATTATTATTACCGCCACAGAAAGAGAGCAGTGAGAAAATTTTTGTTACACCCTAATATCGAAAGAAGATTGCAGGAATTTGATACTAAAATCGTTGCATTATATATGTATATAGAATGAGAAATGATACGTACCAAAAACTAACGCAGCTCATCACTCTCTTCCATTCGATATACGAACGTCAACATGAAGAAATGTGTGAGCACTGAGGAAAGAGCTCTGATAACATTGCAATCTCATGTCGAGTCTCCTAATCACTGGTTGCGCAGTTGCCGAGTATCCGCTACTGGAGTATTCCCGTATGAGTGCCGCCGTTTGTAGACGTGTCTCTTAGTCGCCGAGTATTACAGTCGCTCCGAGATTTGAGTAGCCCCGTGTGAGCAGTGCCTTAGTCTTAGGAAGAATTTCTCATGTAAAATTAAACATAACCAAATATAGTGCAAAGAAAGTGATATATGAAGTTTGAAGCACTATAACTCCTTAGGTGCATATTGACTTTACAAAAATTCTAATCAAAAAAGTTAAATCACTTATTTATCTAGAAAAAAGATTATATAAATTTTTGTCGTAGAATGGATAGTTTCTTAGATAAAGAATTAAACCCGTTTCCCTTCACTGTAAGTTGGAGGGGTGGGGATGATGCCATTTTGAATTTAAGCTCATAAAAATATACAAAATCATTATCGTAAAAAAAATCGCTTAAGGTATTTTTCGCATTACGAAGGCCTTTTTTCAACCTATTTATTGGACTAATACCATAAAAGGTTGTGGCATCAATTGTGGATGCAGAAAAGAGAGTGCCATGCTCCACGATATGTGGCTCTTGTCGGAGCCAGTCCGGTCGAAATTTGACGTTCGAGGATACAACCATGGCACCGACCTCATTTCATTAGTTTCCGCTGTGATAATTGTTTATGAAGATAACAAAATGGAAGAAGTGGAGATGGAAGATGAGAAGAACAAGTCAGCGAAAACGATCAATAATAACCAAAATTATATCATAACTTGTAACGTTTGGAATAGGATTACTTGGGATACCAATGTAAAGACACTGCTTGCATTCTACTTTAAAGATGGAGCGGAAAAGAATGCTGCGCAATGTCCGAGTTCTCTCAGCCCCATATCTCGAAAACTATTGGTTCTACGTCAATTTTGTATAGGAGATTTTTATCACGAGTACCGGACACTGTACCAGACAATCCGGCGGTTAGGCGGCAAAACAAACTCAACAAATGGCAACATCAAAAAACCGGATGGAACTTTCATGACCCAGCGCAGCACCCGAACCGCCGTTTATGGAACATCCGACTTATCAGTGTTTCGATACCGAACCGACAATTTTCGAGGTGAAGACTTTGCTGCAAAATAGAAAAGCGCCAGGAATAGACAGAGTGACCGCCGAAATTATCAAAGCTGGAGGTGATGTCTTATCACAACGACTCCATGTCCTCACAAAAATCATATGACAATCGGATCGTGTCCCGTCGGCGCTTAGCTTCGCCACTTCTCTTCAACGTTGTGATCGACGTTATTATACGTGAAGCATTCGATGGACGATTCGGAGTTCGATACGACAACAACAACTTCGAAACCGACTTGATGTTCGCCGAAGATAGCGCTATCTTCGCCGACAGGGATACCGAAGCAACGAAAATCTTATACGACATTAATCAATGCTTAAAAGACCGAAGTGCTCATAATGTACGTTTATCCTTCCGATTTTTCTTTATGGATCTGAAACGTGGACACTGCTCAAGCCGGACGTCAACATGCTCGGGATCTTCCAAATGCGATGCTTGAGGCAAATCCTCGGTGTCCCACGCGATCGCCTTCGAAATGAGACAACGATGCGATCAGCAGACACTGATCCAAGAAGAACCTAAAGAATCAACGATTATCAGTTACCAAGGCTCCAGACGTCGCCAAAAACCGGCAAAAATTGAAACGAATAGTGAATAGAGTTCGAGACCAAGCGGAACCAACAGCAGCGTATCCATTGCAGGGACGTCCCGCTCGGATTGCCAGCTAACGGAACACAGAAGAAGAGGTAGTTCCTGCAGCATACCCGGTAGTATGCCATCCGGGCCGCGTGCTTTTAAGGGAGAGAACCTATTAGTTCGCCCAGAGGACCTTTCCTTCGTTATAATAGTGGAAATCTCCTCCCAGGAATGTCTCTGTTCGTTCAGTGATGCTTCGACCTCGTTTTCGACCTTGCAACCGGGAAAGTGATTCTGTCCAAGCTTCTTTCATCTTTTTTGATAAAGTTTGTATTTCTGAACTCCCATCCCATCCAAGAGTTTAAAAGTGGGGCTATTGCCACCTCCTTCAATACACTGCTGACCTTCTACTCTATCGCTCGAACTAAGCTTGTTACTACACATTTTTTTTTTTTTTTTTTTTTTTTATGTGACAGTGCTAAGCTCAGAAGTCACCCTTTGTACTACCAGTCCGTCATGTCATTTGTCACGTCATGGTGCAATGTCTAGCAGTAAGCTTAGTACGGGGAGGGGAGGGGGGTATAGGTTAAGGGTTAAAAGGAACGGGGGGGTATTGAAGAAGGTGGTGATGAACCCTGCGTTTGAACTCTTGGATGTTGTAGGAGCTCGGAAATACTGACTGCGAGAGACTATTCCACAGTCGAGTTGTTCTATTAACAAACGAATTCATATCTTGTTGAGTGCGTGAAAGGGGGAGTTGCAGGTGAAGGGAATGAGACGAGTGGGCTAATCTGGTGTTGCGGTTATAAGATTGCCGTGGAGGCAGGAGAGCGTTTAACTCGGAGGAACAGTCATTATGATAGTAGCGATAAAATTTAGTCAATGCTGCTACATTCCTACGGTGGCTGAGGGGGTCGATGGTGGAGCCAGCGGTGTCGTCATCAATTAATTTAAGGGCCTTTTTTTGGACCTTATCTAACCATGCCAAGGTGGTTATTGGAGCGCCGCCCCAAACGAGGGAGTTATATTCGAGAAGAGGCCGTATGTAGGATTTATAAATAACAGCACGGGCCGATGGCTGGAGGAGGAACTTGCACCTCTTAAGAAATCCCAAGCTGGGATGCTTGTTTGGCGATTTGGAATATGTGATCATTCCAACGAAGGTCTTTGGCTAATGTCACGCCTAAGATGTGTAGGGATGGGTCGGCCTTTAGTTCAACGTCATCCACTGTCAAGGATGGTGAGGTGTTGAACTTCTTTTTTGAGATAAGACAGTACTTGGTTTTAGAGGGGTTGAATTTGACACGATTCTTCTCTCCCCAATCTAGGATTAGTTTGATGTCTTTTTTAATAGAGTTGAACATTAGTTCACGATCATCAAGACAGGATCTGGCATGTGTCCGTCTTGTATCGAAGCTGTACGAGTAACGTAGAGTACCGTCGTCAGCGAAGCTGAGAAGTGGGTTGGAGGGGATTGAAAGTAGGTCATTTATAAAGATGAGAAAAAGGGCCGGTGATAAAATTGACCCCTGAGGGACCCCCGCAGAGATGGGGTGAGATTCAGATTTGACGCCATCCAATAATACCTTAATTGAACGGCCGGAAAGGAAACTCTCAACCCACTTATACAGAAGTGAGTCAATTCCAATAGCTTGGAGTTTAGCTAACAAGGCTGAGTGCCATACTCTATCAAAAGCCTTGGAGATATCCAAAGCAACCAAACTAGATTCGCCAGATCCATGCAAACTTCGGCTGAGGTGTTCTGTAAGGCAAACTAAAAGATCACCAGTGGATCTTTTTTGACGGAAGCCGTATTGTTTGTCGCTGATAAGTTGGTTGGATTCTAGATATCCCATAAGCTTTTTGTTAATTATCGTCTCCATGGTTTTGGAGAGAATAGAAGTAATTGCTATTGGGCGGTAGTTGGAGGGATCGCTGGAGTCACCTTTTTTCGGCATTGGCTGAACATGGGCAAGTTTCCAAGAGTCTGGGTAAACTCCGGAAGAGTATGATAGGTTTGCGCAGAGGTCTAGCCAAAGGTGAGGCGCATTGTTTTAAGACGATAGGGGGTATATTAACGGGTCCAGTCGATTTGTTTACATCGAGCTCCTTGAGGCACCTGTACACCTCGCGAGTCCTGAAGAAAACCCTGTCCATTAGATGAGCGCTGAGCTCAAGAACCGGGGGTAGCATATCAGTTTGGGGTAAAGAAGAATTGGAAGCAAACAGAGATGCTAATAAATCGGCCTTGGATTTGCTGTCTGTTATCACCTTCTCATTGTGGATAAGTGAAGGAGTTGTGGATGAAGTGAAATTCTTCTTAATGGAGCTTACCAAGGACCAGAAGTTCTTGCTACCAGAGGTTGCATTAAGGAGTTTACTTCTCAACTTGCTGTCAAATGAATTTTTGACATTCCTGATGGTGACTTTACAGGAATTTCTTAGTTTTATATACTCTGCACGGAGCGATTCACTCGGGGAGCTCTTGTAAGCTCGAAAGGCGGCTTCTTTATTTCTGATTGCATTCATACACTCCTGATTAAACCATCTGTTGGGCCTAGCCTTCACAGATTTAGTAGAATGAGGAATGTACAAATGCATTCCTGCCAGTATGATCCTAGAAATACGGATAGCGGCAGAGTTGACGTTTTTGTTTCGGAAACACAGGTTCCAGTCAGTAGATTGGAAAAAATTAATAAGCCCCAACCAATTGGCCTTCCCATAATGCCATACAGTTCTTCTAACTGGTTTGGGAGGGGTGGGAAATTTGAATGGGAAGCTAGCGCTAACTAGGCAGTGGTCCGAATTGCCGAGAGGTGAATCAACTGTGACGGAATAACGCGCTGGATGAGAAGTTAGAAAAAGATCAAGGAGATAGGTTCCTTGATCAGCAACATCAGGGACTCTCGTGGGATGATCCACAATTTGATGCAAATTATTGGTGTCTGCAAAGAGCTCGACGTCCTTGCCAGAAACACTGGTGCCATTTGAGTAAGTCAGCCAGTTTATTGTGAACATTGAAATCACCCGCAACGATGATTTCACACTCAGGATTGGACGACAAGAATCCCGAGATTTGTTCGGAAATAGTATCAAAAGATAAGGTGGAGGCTTCGTTACTTATGTTAGGACTTCTGTATAGGAAGCAGAAGAATATGACGTGGCTTTGGAAAATGATTTTAATCCAAAGATAATTAAAATCTGAAGTCGCGCTGGAAAATATTTTATAATAAGCCACGTCGTCCCTAACATAAATGGCAATACCCCTATGGGGGGAGAGGTTGTGCACTAAAGTGTACCCCGATATCTGGTAATGACTTAAGTCATTATCCGGTGATATTTGGGTTTCACTAAGTGCGAAAATTGGGGGTTTAAAAGTCAGTAGGTGGCACTCAACAAAAGAGAAATTCGCATGAAGTCCACGAATGTTACATAAGTCAATGACAAAGCGTGACTCGTAACGGGACTTCGTTTGCGCGGGCTCAATCGCCACATTCTTGGAGATTTTTCCCGGAATTACACTTGTCGCAACCATCAGGGTCAATGAAATTTGTCTGCGTCAAAGTGTTATGCCTTTTGAGACGGGGCAAACTTCATCGACCGACAGATTTTGGGCGCGACACTTGCAGGGCCGAGAATGGAGTGAGGGTAGGAAGCAAAGGGAACTTACTTGCGCTGTTCGTCGGTCGCTGGTCTGTAGAAGGGTGATGAAGCCTTCGCTTGAACATTGAACCATGACGTATCAACGACGTTACAGACAAGTGATTCATGACGTCAGAACTGTCACATAAAAAAATAACTTTGATATTATTTTATCTGAAAGTTTTATTTAGATAAACTTTGAATTGTATTCTTTTAACAAAAGTCTTAATTACTTATTTCATAAAATATTCAGAAAAACAAATGAGTAACCTTCCAAAAAAATTATAAATACTACATCCAACTGCGCGTATCCATAATTGGACAAATTAATTGTTGTGCTAAACCTGTTATAATTAAATATTTTATAAACATCAATATATTTTTTTTTTAAAAAACTCATTACCAAATATTTTCTTAATTAATTAACAATTATCTATGGTCACCTTTAAAATACGAAATTCATACCTAGTAATTATTATCTCTATAGAACAATCTTAATTGTCATACTTAAATATGAAAAAATCTTTCATTGTCACTACACAATAATATTGAGTTACATCACAGGAAAAATAAAAACAATCTTTTTATAATATATTTCAAACTCCATTGAAACGTAATAAATTTTACGTGCTATATATTTTTATCGACATAGTTCGATCATTTTTATCACAATCGTTTCAATAGTTCGAAATTCATCAGTAGCTCTCTTAAAAATAATAAACAATATATTTTTTTTTGCTTTCTGTGTATAAGACAGCTGAAAATATCTTCAAATAAAAATACACACATATGTATGAAAGTAAAAAAAATATATAGTAAATGGCCATCTGTCGTTTTGGAAATCTCCAAAGATGTTTGTTGTTACATCATAGTTACACACGCACGCATCTTCAGAAGCTTTTGCGCTATCTAAGCATTCCCCCTTTCGTGCATCCCCCAACCCTCTGGTGTTACTTCCGCAACTCACACACTGGTTCTACTAAAACCGATAAAATCCAATGAAGAAAAAAAAACGTCAAGAATTTAAACTCAAAGATCGTGTGTGTGAGTTTACTCAGCAAATATTTAGTAAACAAATGATGGAGATTCTTTTTATTACCCACCGGCAGGCGGCAGCTCAAGAGACTTATACGCGTCACACCTGGAGCAAGTGCGTTCGCGTGTACGGATGGTGTTTGTCTTCATATTGTCGTGTCATCTACTATAGCGCTACTGTTGGTGCAATTTCGGGTGGTTGAATGTTATTAACATAAGCACAATAGATGGCATTCCCTCCGCAGCCCAATCCACACCCCCCTCCCCCCACCATTCTATTCTATAAAAAATTGTTTGCTCAAATCGTAAATTTAATTTCCACCTTTTCACTCCTCAATAAAATCTTCTTATCTACTTAAAACAAGAATCAATGTCGGGAGATCTACAAAATTTTAAGGTCAATTTGACGACGACTTTTTTTGGCGAACGACAAATAAATAGATAAAAAATTCGCCGGGTTTTTTGTTCGCTGGGCTTTCTTGTCTATTTATCAAAAGCGAATTCCACAATTTCATCAACCGAACGAACCCCACTGACAGTTTGGCACGCGCGCACGCCTGAACCAGTTTCGCAGATTCTCGTCACAGATTAGACGGGCGACAAGTTCGCCATGGCCGACATTTTGTTGGTTTTATAACTGGAACATTGCAATTTTCATATAAGTACCTAATCGGTCTATTGTACCGTTATAATTAAGATGGCGAAATTTGCTTGTTTGTTGTTTTTGCAAAACAGACCAAGGCGAGCTTTTTTTTATATATACATATAGTGTGCTATTCTTTTCTGTTTTTGGGCGCGCAGCGAACACCAACACACACGACGACAACGGCGGCTTAATGGCGCTTATATGCGGGAAGTACGCGACAGCCGTAAATGGGCGCTTGAAGATTGGATCGACCGTTCGCCCGATCGCTTGCCCTGTGTCGCGTACATATGTATATAGTATTATTTAGTGTATTGTGATAGCACACGGTATGACGGTGATTATTTCTTCGTTTTTTTTTTTATGACAATGTTCCACCTTGATTTGACAGTGATACATCGGCGATAACCAGTACCACCTCTGATAAGATACGCACGGCGGGCGGCTCGCTAGATGGAGCGCGTTGTTCCGTCGCGTCGTCGTTGAGTTTATTAAACTGTTTTTGACATGTCTGAGATATGCGCCGAATTCTTCACGTAATAACCGACAAAATATTGCTAAACATCAACAAGACTAACACACGACGAAAATATGTCGTGATGAGCAATTCGTGTCGTCGTTGTCAATTAAAAAAAAATCGGATACTTTCAACATTACAAATCCCACCTTAAGTTTCCTTCAGTTTGGCGTCCGAGTCGCATATGCTTGAGTGGGTGAAAATCGGCGCGCTCTACTACATTATCGATCAAAAATTAATTAATACAATCGGCAGATTATTTTAATTCTTATTTTTTTATTTTATTTCGCAGATACAAAACAAACATAATCTTAAGGTAAATGAAAGAGCGACGACGACGACGGTGTAGCATATTTAGGCGGATTGGAATTTCGCTATGCCCACCTTGAAATCTGCTTCCTCTATTTGAAGAACTGCTTCTTTTTTTTCGATGTTTATTCATCTGGGGTATTAGACAAGAGTGACATGGCAGATTCTGTAACGTTATACAACAACCGGTGAGAGACTTTGCGTAGAATAATGATTTTTCTTCTCGCTCTCTTTTTTGTACGCAATAAATTAAATGAGATTTTGTTGTTTCAAAGACTTGATTAGATCATAGTAGATTAAACGAGATTAGTTTTGTGCTGCAACACAAAAAATAAAATAAAATAAACGTGAGATTAATTCAATTTCGCTACTTGTTTTGGGGTCGATACGTAATCAATATTCATTAATTTTAATTTTAATAATCAAGACTATTTAATTGCAGGAAAAATATAGTTTAACTAAAGCACGATTTTTTGAAGTGAAGATTCTCTAGCGCCATAGAGCGAGAGAAAACGTGACCGTCATCGTCATCGTCAAGTTCGCTCAAACTGGAAAATAAATACATTCATAGTTGTGACGCGTCAAACGAGGAGTTGTGTACAACTTGATGGCGGAGTCTTTACGGCAAAGTTTTTACGAAAATCATACAATCGATGATACAGAAACATCGAGAGCAAACGAGCCGGAAAGAACAAGCTGGATTTAAACCATATCGAGGATGTATTGATCAAATATTCGCTTTCCGTCAGCTAATGGAAGAAAGAATTCGTTGCGGCAAACGAACTGTCGTGGTTTTGATCCATTTCAAATCCGCTTTCGGTTGCATTGATTGGAACAGCTTGTGGAGGGCCTTGAAAATCATCCAACTTCTCTAAGTGTCGAACGATGAATCAAACAACAACATTTGTATTCGAAGCGACTTATCCGAGGAATGCCCGATTCAAACAGGTGTCCGACAAGGAGAAGTCGCTTTGTTACTCAACATTGTGATCGACGCGGTTATGCGTGAAGCATTCGATGGACGACGCGGAGTTTGATAAGATTACAACAAATTCGTAACCGACTTGATGTACCTCGACGATAGCGCCGTCTTCGCCGACTCGGATGCCGAAGTAATGGACATCTTATACGACATTTCCTGCACCGCCCAGTCATATGGGTTTAAAATCAATGCGGAAAAGACTAAAGTGCTCATAACGGACGAATCGAGGGCCAGTGTTCACCTCGATGGAACCCAAATCGAACAGGTTGCGATGTTCAAATATTTGGGATCATTGGTTGAGGAAACGAAAGTGGCATCGACGGCCGACGATCACATCCGTATTATCGGCCAGGTAACAGCAACATTTGGTTGCTTTGGATATCTCCAAGGCTTTTGATAGGGTATGGCACTCAGCGTTGTTAGCTAAACTCAAAGCTATTGGAATTGACTCGCTCCTGTACAAGTGGGTTGAGAGTTTCCTTTCCGGCCGTTCAATTAAGGTAGTATTGGATGGCGTCAAATCTGAATCTCACCCCACCTCTGCGGGGGTCCCCCAGGGTTCAATTTTATCACCGGCCCTATTTCTCATCTTTATAAATGACCTACTTTCAATTCCCTCCAACCCACTTCTCAGCTTCGCCGACGACGGTACTTTACGTTACTCGTACAGCTACGATACAAGACAGACTCATGCCAGATCCTGTCTTGATGATCGGGTCCATCTCTATTAATAACGACATTGAACTCATTCTAGAGTGGGGAAAGAAGAATCGTGTTGAATTCAACCCCGCCAAAACCAAGTACTGTCTTATTTCAAAGAAAAAGATCAACAGCTCTCCATCTTTGAAAGTGGTCAAAGTTGAACTAACGGCCGATCCCTCCCTACACATCTTAGGCGTGACTTTAGCCAAAGACTTGCGTTGGAAGGACCACATATTCCAAATCGCCAAAGAAGCATCCCAGTGCTTGGGATTTCTTAAGAGGTGCAAGTTCCTCCTCCAGCCATCGGCCCGTGCTGTTATATATAAATCCTACATTCGGCCTCTTCTCGAATATAACTCCATCGTTTGGGGCGGCGCTCCAATAACCACCTTAGCATGGTTACATAAGGTCCAAAAAGGGCCCTTAAGTTAATTAATGACGATACCGCTTGCTCCACCATCGACCCCTTGAGCCACCTTTGGAATGTAGCAGCACTGACAAAATTTTATCGCTACTATCATAGTGATTGTTCCTCCGAAATAAATGCTCTCCTGCTTCCACGGCAATCTTATAACCGCAACACCAGATTAGCCCACTCGTCTCATTCCCTCCACCTGCAACTTCCCCTTTCACACACTCAACAGGATATGAATTCGTTTGTAAATAGAACAACTCGACTGTGGAATAATCTCTCGCAGTCGGTATTTCCGAGCTCCTATAACATCCAAGAGTTCAAACGCAGGGTTCATCACCACCTTCTTCAATACCCCCCCGTACCCTTATAACCCCTCTCCCCCTCCCACGTACTAAGCTCACTGCTAGACATTGCACCATGACGTGACTCCTGAGCTTAGCACTGCCATATAAAAAAAAAAAACATTCACTTCGCTCAAGTGATGCATATCGAAACGAACAGATGTTACCATCAAAACGAAAGTACGCCTTTAACAAACGTTGATCCTTACGATTCTTCTTTATGGATCTGAAACGTGGACACTGTTCAAACCGGACGTTAAGAAGCTTGAGGTCTTCCAAATGCGATGCTTGAGGCAGATCCTCGGTGGCTCACTCCGCGATTGGCCTTCGAAACGAGACAGTTAGACAAAGATGCGATCAACAGACACTGATCGAAGAAGAAACACAAAAATGTCGGCTACGGTTGTTTGCCGAATGGATGATAAGCGCATGCCATGTAAACTTCTCTGGCGAGACTGTCCGGTAGATTGGGGAATTTAGCGATCGGCACCAAAGAAAACTTGGCTAAAAAATATCGAAGGAGACTTAAAGAATCAATGACTATCAGTTGTCGAGGTTTGAGACGTCGAGAATGAAAAGGAATCGTTTATGGAGTTCGAGACCCATTGGCACCGACAGCAGCGTATCCCACTCGGTTCGCCAGCTAACGGATCAAAGAAACGAAGAAGATGGCGGATCTTCGGATATGATGCCTCTCACATCTCTTTCCAATTACTACTGCAACCTTCAAGTGGTGACGATTTTAACTCCGAGCGGAGAACGAATGTAATGGGTAAGAGGGAGCTTCAAAACCTCCCAAACCAAGATGTAAATGTCGTCGTGCCGATAATACATGTTTTGACACTATACTCGTAGCTAGGGATCTAAGAATTCTTCGACTGTATTGTTTGACTCGCAAACTAATGGTATCTCAATTTGAGGGTTCCCGGGACGGAGGTATAGTAAAAGGATGCCACAGAGAGGAACATTATTGCCACTTCTGAAGTGCCCTTGATTTGATTTTCAGCTGGTGGGCCAGCATAGAACTAAATGTCTGGGGGCGTACCGCAGAGCTTGTGGATCCACTTGAAGTTCTAAAGTCAGCCATGTATTATAGACGAGGTGCTGCGACTGATAGCGAAGCGTTCAACAGTCTGGCCCACAATTAAGACGTATAGGGGTATAGTGACAGGTGATACATTTAGATATGCTTTTTTCAGTACGAATTTTATGATTGATCAAACTGTCATGGTATTTTTACTCAGAATTGTTTGACATTTCATCATTGAAAGCACACAGCGTCCACAAATTATCCTTACTAATATTATAAATGCGAAAGTAACTCTGTCTGTCTGTCTGTCTGTCTGTCTGTCTGTCTGTCTGTCTGTCTGTCTGTCTGTCTGTCTGTTACGCTTTCACGCCTAAACCACTAAACCGATTTTGATGAAATTTGCAACAGACATAGTTTAGACCTTGGAGACGGACATAGGCTACTTTTTATGGAGAACAAAAGGGTTGAAGGGGGTGAAATGGGGTTCAATAAGTTGCAAGGGGATTTTTTTCTATTGTATAAAAAGTAACTGACTGACAGACAACGCACAACTTAAACCGCTAGAGCTAAAGGGCTGAAATTTTGACTGTGCATCCCTATAATGACGTTTACATCCACTAAAAAACGATTTTTTGAAATTCATCCCCTAAGGGGGTGAAATGGGGTTTACCCAAACCGTTGGAGCTATAGGGCTGAAATTTTGACAGTAAATCCCTATAATGACGTGGACATCCACTAAGAAGCGATTTTTCGAAATTCATCCCCTAAGGGGGTGAAATGGGGTTTATCCAAACCGTTGGAGCTATAGGGCTGAAAGTTTGACAGTGCATCCCTATAATGGCGTGGACATCCACTAAGAAGCGATTTTTCGAAATTCATCCCCTAAGGGGGTGAAATGGGGTTTATCCAAACCGTTGGAGCTATAGGGCTGAAATTTTGACAGTGCATCCCTATAATGGCGTAGACATCCACTAAGAAGCGATTTTTCGAAATTCATCCCCTAAGGGGGTGAAATGGGGTTTACCCAAACCGCTGGAGCTATAGGGCTGAAATTTTGACAGTGCATCCCTATAATGGCGTGGACATCCACTAAGAAACGATTTTTCGAAATTCATCCCCTAAGGGGGTGAAATGGGGTTTACCCAAACCGTTGGAGCTATAGGGCTGAAAGTTTGACAGTGCATCCCTATAATGGCGTGGACATCCACTAAGAAGCGATTTTTCGAAATTCATCCCCTAAGGGGGTGAAATGGGGTTTATCCAAACCGTTGGAGCTATAGGGCTGAAATTTTGACAGTGCATCCCTATAATGGCGTAGACATCCACTAAGAAGCGATTTTTCGAAATTCATCCCCTAAGGGGGTGAAATGGGGTTTATCCAAACCGTTGGAGCTATAGGGCTGAAAGTTTGACAGTGCATCCCTATAATGGCGTGGACATCCACTAAGAAGCGATTTTTCGAAATTCATCCCCTAAGGGGGTGAAATGGGGTTTATCCAAACCGTTGGAGCTATAGGGCTGAAATTTTGACAGTGCATCCCTATAATGGCGTAGACATCCACTAAGAAGCGATTTTTCGAAATTCATCCCCTAAGGGGGTGAAATGGGGTTTACCCAAACCGCTGGAGCTATAGGGCTGAAATTTTGACAGTGCATCCCTATAATGACGTTTACATCCACTAAAAAGCGATTTTTCGAAATTCATCCCCTAAGGGGGTGAAATGGGGTTTACCCAAACCGCTATAGATATAGGGCTGAAATTTTGACAGTGCATCCCTATAATGGCGTGGACATCCACTAAGAAGCGATTTTTCGAAATTCATCCCCTAAGGGGGTGAAATGGGGTTTATCCAAACTGTTGGAGCTATAGGGCTGAAATTTTGACAGTGCATCCCTATAATGGCGTGGACATCCACTAAGAAACGATTTTTCAAAATTCATCCCCTAAGGGGGTGAAATGGGGTTTATCCAAACCGTTGGAGCTATAGGGCTGAAATTTTGACAGTGCATCCCTATAATGGCGTGGACATCCACTAAGAAGCGATTTTTCGAAATTCATCCCCTAAGGGGGTGAAATGGGGTTTATCCAAACCGCTGGAGCTATAGGGCTGAAATTTGGACAGTGCATCCCTATATGGACGTTTACATCCACTAAAAAACGATTTTTTGAAATTCATCCCCTAAAGGGGTGAAATGGGGTTTATCCAAACCGTTGGAGCTATAGGGCTGAAATTTTGACAGTGCATCCCTATAATGGCGTGGACATCCACTAAGAAGCGATTTTTCGAAATTCATCCCCTAAGGGGGTGAAATGGGGTTTATCCAAACCGTTGGAGCTATAGGGCTGAAAGTTTGACAGTGCATCCCTATAATGGCGTGGACATCCACTAAGAAGCGATTTTTCGAAATTCATCCCCTAAGGGGGTGAAATGGGGTTTATCCAAACCGTTGGAGCTATAGGGCTGAAAGTTTGACAGTGCATCCCTATAATGGCGTGGACATCCACTAAGAAGCGATTTTTCGAAATTCATCCCCTAAGGGGGTGAAATGGGGTTTATCCAAACTGTTGGAGCTATAGGGCTGAAATTTTGACAGTGCATCCCTATAATGGCGTGGACATAAACTAAGAAACGATTTTTCGAAATTTATCCCCTAAGGGGGTGAAATGGGGTTTATCCATACCGTTGGAGCTATAGGGCTGAAATTTTGACAGTGCATCCCTATAATGGCGTGGACATCCACTAAGAAGCGATTTTTCGAAATTCATCCCCTAAGCGGGTTTACCCAAACCGCTGGAGCTATAGGGCTGAAAGTTTGACAGTGCATCCCTATAATGACGTTTACATCCACTAAAAAGCGATTTTTCGAAATTCATTCCCTAAGGGGGTGAAATGGGGTTTATCCAAACCGTTGGAGCTATACGGCTGAAATTTTGACAGTGCATCTCTATAATGGCGTGGACATCCACTATAAAGCAATTTTTCGAAATTCATCCCTTAAGGGGGTGAAATAGGGTTTCTCCAAACCGCTGGAGCTATAGAATTGAAATTTTAACAGTGCATCCCTATAATGACGTGGACATCCACTAAAGAGCGATTTTTCGAAATTCATCCCCTAAGGGTGTGAAATGGGGTTTATACAAACCGCTAAAGCTATAGGGCTGAAATTTGGACAGTGCATCTCTATAATGGAGTGGACATCCACTATAAAGCGATTTTTCGAAATTCATCCCCTAAGGGGGTGAAATGGGGTTTATCCAAACCGCTGGAGCTATAGGGCTGAAATTTTTGACAGTGCATCCCCTTAATGACGTGGACATCCACTAAGAAGCGATTTTTCGAAAATTATCCCCTAATGGGGTGAAATGGGATTAACCCACACCGCTGAAGCTGGAGGGCTCTAATTTTGACCGTGCATCACTACAATGACGTGGGCATCCACTTAGGGACGATTGAAATTTATCCCCTAAGGGGGTTAAATGGGGTTAAGCCAAACCGCTGGAGCTAAACGGCTGAAATTTTGACAGTGCATCGTGGACATTTACTAAGAAGCGATTTTTCGAAATTCATCCCCTAAAGGGGTAAAATTTGGTTTACCAAACTACTGGAACTACAGGGTTGAAATTTGGACAGTGCATCCCTATAATGACATGGACATCCACTAAGAGGGGAGTACTCGAAATTCATCCCCTAAGGGGATGAAATGGGGTTAACCCAAACCTCTGAAGCTGAAGGGCTGAAATTTTGACAGTGCATCCCTATAATTGCGTAGAAATGAATGACTCGAAATTCACTTTATTTAATATTCATTTGTGATTGCTTCTTAATTTCTTACATCCACGTAAATAAGCGAACAAACTTAACGAACGTTCGTCAAACCCTAAAATGTCACTTTTCTTGATGACATATACATGCTAATCTACTTTAAAACTTGCAGATTTGTTGAGGAGAGGTGATATTCGCAGTAATTTGTTTACCATATTTATTAAAAAAATGCACTATAATAAACCCTTTTTAGGGATAATAACAGCTGGCTTTTTTGTTGGTTTTTTTTAAGGAAAACATTGCACATAATAAACAGTTTTTAAAGGCGTTGCAAGGCACGCGGGTTTTATGCTAGTTCGTTTATATTACAAAAATGGGCTTACAACAAAAATTTAGTTTCACATAATCGGCCTAGCGAACCCCCAATTCGTAATACCATTCAAAAATTTGAAACCTAATTTCTATTATTGGATAATACGACAACATCGAGCCGTAGTGATGAAAATATAGCGACGATAGCCGGAAATGTGTGGTCAATATATTCGCGCCATTCTCGACAGTTTGGCTTGTTGTACAGAATAACTTGGCATATTTTAGTTAAGGATCTTGGTTTAAAAGCATACAAAGTTCAACTCGAGGAGGAACTGAAACCAGCGGACCTTTCGAATCGACACCGTTTCAGGGTTTTGGCTTTTCCAAAGATTGAAGAAGATCCACTCATTTTTTTGAGCAATGAGACCCATTTCTGACTCAATGGCTTAATTGCGGCTGCCCTGATGTAATAAGTAGCCCATATTGTTTTCAAAAATGAGGGCGTGCCGAACGTTACTGTGAATGACGGCCGTTATCACGCCATGATAATGTACTATGGTGATTTATGCTCTATCTGTCAAAAGTTTGAATGAACTGTTATTTATAAAGATTTAGCTAGAATTTGAATTAACGATTTATAACAATTGAGCAGTAAGGTAACATCGCGCCATATATTAGAATTGAAAAGATTAAAGCTTCTCGAAGGGTCTATGAAAAAATTTTGCAGTAACAGAGTGCCTCCAGACTGTGGGGGGAAAGATCTGGAATTTGGATAAAGGAGGAGCTTGGATTTGGAAATGCAGTGACAAAAGTCAGTTTTGATTTGAAAAGCGATAAAAGTGTTCTAAGTGATCAAAGTAACTTAAAGCGAAAAGTGATGACAAAATAATTAATTAAATTGCAAGTGATAGTAGTAAACTTTAAGAAGTGTGTTTGTAGTAGTTATTGAATTGTGGTAATAAAGCAGTTTTGGGTGGGCATTTAAAAGTGTATTTCCTTGGACGGCGATCTTGTCGACATGGTTCCAACAAGACAGCGTTATTTGCAACGCCGCATTATATTACTGCGATCCACCAGTGATTCTTTTACCTACACATCTATAAAATAGTGTGTATTTCACTGAACAAAATACACTAGCAAGAGCAGTAACAACACCAAGAACAACATTAATTGATTTTTTCATATTATGCAAACAATAAACAAATATAGGAGCATTTACAAGAACTTCATAGTATGCCGAACTACCAAAACATTTCGCATAAAAAACTTGGCAGATTATCATAGAATATTTTCAACACACTTATTAGGTTTATATGCTTTGCAAAATGGACAATCAAAGAATAACGTTTGCCCTGGTAGGCTAGCAACTTAATAAATATCTTTAAAACAGATTTTTCTTTATGTTTGTCATTTTCCATTTACAAACTGCAATGACAATAATTTTTTATGGAGTTTTTACTAAATTAAATTATCTTAATTTTTTTATACTGATATAAATTTTTTTATTTAGGATAAAATAAAACGTGTTTTTCGAATTTGGTCATATCACATTGTGACGGAATTTTTAATTTAAACATCACAGAAGTTAATCTCTAATTTTCTTGCAAGAAGGAAACAAAAAATAAATGATTTTGCAGCTTGGAATTGATAATCCGGATGTTGTGATTATATATACAAATTTGTTAAATCAGTTTTTTTTTATTTTGTTGCAACGAGTTTCATGGTGATTTTCAGTAGATAGTCTGACAAGTGTGAATATCTCAATGTTATTGAATACAATGATTTTTTTTTAATTTTGATGATATTTTATTCTAATTTTACTCATTTTTTTCTTATTTTGAACTGCACAAAGAGGGTGTCCCCTTTGATAGATAGATAATTCCTTCGTACCAACAGGAGCGCGTTAAAAAACCTTACTATGCTTAAGTATAGTTAACCATGGTAAGATTTTATCGTTCAAAAACTCCATGGTTAACTACAACATAACTACGAGCATAACTTGTTGCCGCTCAAAAACTCCCGGGGTTAACCATGGTGTAGTTAAATTTTAACCTTGTTCTGGAGCATGGAGTAAATTTACTTCTATACATAATCCTAAAACCTTCTGTCTTTATTTTCAATGAAAAAAAAAAATGAAAAATGGCTATAGAATTTTTAAATTGTAGCTGTTTGAAATGTTATCAAATCAAACTAGGTCTGTATCTGAAATTGTTGAATTTTTACAAAATAGGCTTAATAGAAGACTCAATTTAGAAGCTACTTCTAGGTATAATAACTCTGTAAGCTATTCGATAAACACATTCCCTATGGTTAGATTTGAGCAGGACTTATGCGAGGCAGTACATTTGTCCCTTGCACAACAGTTAATGGTACTGAATAGTGTTGGGTAGGACACGATAATAAAATGAGTTTGTAAGAGGAGCCTCTTTTTCCTTTTGAATCAGTACAGTGTCTCACTTCAAATGAGGCGAGGTGCCATTGTATTGCTAGCACGTCACGTAGTGAATGGCTCAAATGTTGCGATGCGGGTAGATCTATTGCGTTTGCGAAAGAGAGGATACGATAAATGATGAATGCATGAATGGAAATATTAATTATCGTGCCTATGAATGTTGATTACAAAAATATTCTTCAAAATTTTTGTTAACTGTATAAAGAAAAACATATTTACAAATTTAAAATGAAACTCCCTAAAATTGAAAATAACACGAAAATATTTGATTTGTTACAGATAGAGTTTAAAAAATAAAAATAAAATTTCACCTCCCTCGAAAAATGTAAAAAATATCTCTCCAAATTCACTCCCTCAATAAATGTAAGAATTGTCTCTTCAGTACAAAATTTACCTCCCTCGAAAAATGTAAGAATTGTTACCTCCCTCGAAAAATGTAAGAATTATCTCTTCAGTACAAAATTTGCCTCCCTCGAAAAATGTAAGAATTATCTCTTCAGTACAAAATTTGCCTCCCTCGAAAAATGTAAGAATTATCTCTTCAGTACAAAATTTGCCTCCCTCGAAAAATGTAAGAATTGTTCCCTGCCTCGAAAAATATAAGAAATATCCCTCAAGCACAAAACTTCACTCCCTCAAAAAATGTAAGAATTGTCTCTTTAGTATAAAATTTCACTCCCTCCAAAAATGTAAGAGATTTCTCTCCAGTTCGCATTTACAATTTCACCACGACTCGGTTTAAATTGGATATTTTACTGAGGCAAAAGCAGTAAGAAAATGTCTTTGCAGTTCATGTTTACAATCTCACCTCGCCGCAATTCGAATTGGATATTTTATTGTCGCAAAAGAAATAAGAAAATGTTGTTCCAGTTCGTGTTTACAATCTCACCTCGGCGCAGTTCAGATTGGATATTTTGCTGCTGCAAAAGAAGTAAGAAATGTCTCTTCACTTCGTAATTTACAAACGCACGATACACGCTCATATCCCAGTAGTACATTATTTTTGAACCGGGACATTTAAAAAAGTTGAGGCCTCAGTACAATTTACTATCGTGTACGGGACAAATGAACTGCCTCTTGTAAGTCCGGCTCAACTCAAGTACTGAGGCCTCAATTAAAATGCTCTACTACTTTTAGTATGAGCGAATAAACCTGACCAAACCGACGAATCTTAAGGGAAAAAAACAAGATAAGAAAAAAAAGACAAGAAAAAAACTATTATTGGGAAAGAGGAGAAAATAAATAATATATGAATTTTGAGAGAGTGCGAGCAAATTGAGACGTTCTACCCTTAAGGTATTCAAAAAGACGCGTTTTGAAAGCACAGCTTGATTCGATAAATTGCAGATTATATGGAAGAAAATTCCAAAGCAGAGCTGCATAAGCAAAGTATGAACGTTGGCCTAACAAAGGACAAAACCGAGGAATAATTACGTTGTTATTTCTACAATCCAGTTATTCCATAGTTTCTTCAGTGACAGAGTCGGATTGAGTCGGCATGAGTAGAAACTTCGCTTGGAGCCAAGTTTTTTACTATAATTTTTACTCTACACCATAGTATTCGGATAACATAATCTTTAGATTTTGCGTAACATTTGATGCATTCTCTCCTAGAATTGCTTCTCCGCCCCTGTAGAGCGCTCCTTAAAAAGCTATCTTGCCTATTGCTATCGCTCCAAATTCGCTCCTCTTAGTAGCGCTAAGCACAAGGGTTTGGTTCATTCTAGGGTGCACTAAGTAACTTTAGGTTCATTCGGAAATAAAGAATGGGTCGATTTTTTTTTGTCAAAGATTTTTTGGAGTTTCAATGTCCTGAAAGGCTTCCAAACATATTTTAGCTCCAGGCCCCGGAAGGTGATGCAGCGGGCCTGGATAGCGTTCACTATTTTGTTCAAGACTTGCTAGCGAAAGACTCGTAAGCATACATAACATCAATTTTGAAGAGGTTTCTATTAATTTAAGTTGAAGGACATCTAATGTTCCATTGGACATTGTTTCTCAATAAAATAACGTTTAAAAACTTGCTTTAGAAAAAAAAAAATAAAAATAATCTTATATAAAATCTAGTACTTACAGCTGTTTCAGCCAACTCCTGATAATAAGATTCGCCGCTACCACGTCGTGATCCAACGCACATGGCGCGCCTAAGTAATCGCGAAAGAAGTGAACAGAGGCCACATCTTTGCATGGCTCCATCCACTGATCCTTGACGTGATCCCACTATATAACCAGAACTAGACGCAACCGTATCAACAGTTGCGCTAGTTGATTGTTGAATATCACTCGTGGTACTTGATTGTGTTGTTAATCGCTGACACAAGGTTATTCCACCACCGCTGCCGCTGGCGCCACCGCCACCGCCACCGCTGCTGCTACCACCACCACCACCAGCGCCACCACTACCACTACTACTGGTACCGGTAGCACCAAACCCGCGAAAGCGGCTACCACCGCTTTTAGCACTTGTTGTTGTTGTACACTTTTTACCTTTATCACTACCACTACCGCCACCTTCTTGGCTGATATTAGCACCGGTGGCGCCACTAGCGCCAGCTATCGATTCTCCAACAACATTGTCACCACCTTCACAGCCGCCCCCACTACTATCACCGCCACTGCCTTCTTGAGTATCTTTTTTTACTTTCGACGCGGCCACTGTGAATATAGTTTTTTGTATCTAAAAAGCTGGGCGCCTTTTTGGTTCTTTAATGTTTTTTATTTTTTTTTTTTGTAATTTTGATTTGTGGAGAATTTTACACTTTAGTTTACACTTAAACTATATATATAATATTATATATTCTTCTTTCTTATTTTAATTTATTTTTATATTTTATTTATATTTATGCACAACAATTCCACAGCTAAAGTTCTTATTACTATGACTTATAACTTCTTTTTTTTTACAAAAAATAAAATTGAGCACAAAATTTTACATATTCACAACACGACACTGAATAGAATAGGACAAGAAGAAGGCGGAGTTACACTTCATATTTTTATTTTTATTTTACTTTATTACTTATTATTAATATTTATACAAATAAAAACAAGACAGAAAGAAATTTCCTTTCTTTCCTTCTGTACGATTAGCACTGTTTTAAATTTTATTTTATTTTTTTATTTTTTCATTTATAATTCGAGCAAGAAATAATTCTCTTTGCTCTTTTTCTTTAAAAACTTTTTTCTTTTATTTTTATTTATTTTTTTTCATATTTTTATGTAATAATTATTACTTTTTGAGCAAGCATTTCTCTATTTTTAGCTGACTATTCTCCAACATTTTATCTCTCTAGCACCGAAATATATTTTATTTTTTTCTTTTTATCTTAAAAATAGAAAACAGGAAAATATTTAAAATTAGAATTTTCTTTTTTTGTGAAACAATTTTTTTTTTTTTTGTCATATTTTGACTTTGGAAATTGTTGTTTTATTTTTTGTTTTCTGCTGAATAATTTGAACAGAAATATATCGTTGCAATTCGCTTGCCAAAAAATTGTGATTTGGTCAAAAAAATAAAAAATAATAATAACAAAATAATATAAATTAGTTTATATAAATAAAAGAAGAAATATCTTTGTTGTTCCTAAGGAAGTTTCGTTCCTGATTAATTTGACTTTTGTTCTTTTGTGAGTTGTAAAAATTGTTTAAACATCAAAAAAACACATTTTTATGCAACTTTGAAAAAATACGAGAGGATAAATAACAAAAAATAAAAATATTATTATAAATCGCTTTTGAGGGAAATATACTTTTTTTTTTTTTCGAAGGCCATCCTTTACCCAAAAGACTAAAGTTAGACCACACGTGCTTTTAATGGAAAATAATTTTTTTTTCTCGAGCAGTCGTTAAAAGTATCTTTTGGTAAAACCCTAATTACAATCCTAGAACCCACAAGAGAAATTCTCTGGATCGAACCTTAAAGGAAAACGGATTCGAACATAAAACTGAAGCTTGTAAAAAAAGTCGTTAAGGGATTGCACCAAGGGAAATTTTTACAAGTCCTTTTTTTCGAATTTATTTTTAAAGTCACAAGGCTTAAACTAAAATTTAATCAATAATAAGAAGCACAAAGAGATATAAAAGTTGGAAATAAGGTATATATTTTTGTGATTTAAGCACAAGTCGAGTGAGACTTACTGGTAATAACGCTTTCAGGTAAGGGGTCGTCCATAAATTACGTGAGGTGATTTTTGTGATTTTTCGACCCCCCCTCCCCCCTTGGTGAGATATCGTGAGATTTGTCCCGACCCCCTCTCTCCCCTCTAGTCTCACGGGAGATTTTTCAAATTTTATAAAATCCATAGTATTTACATTAAAAATACAAAATTACGGTCGTAACCAGAGAGTTTGAATGTAGAACTGCAGGAAAGGCCCTCGCGTATAAAATCCGTGTACGTAACCGTAGTGATATCTAGTGAAAGGTGTGTAAAAAGTTCATCTGTGTGAATGGGGGGTGGGTTTGGGTGCAAGATTTTATTTGAGATAACTGATAATTCGGACAGCTTGCCCTCCTCGCTTTTCCGCTTGTGGTGGACACACAACTACCAAAACGTGAGCACTCACCCAACCATTTCATTACGCTAAAATTCGGCATGTACTTTCTTGTAGCACTAAATTCTAATGGCCTTTTCGCGGTTCAGTGTTACTTGGCTCGTACTCTGCAGCATTCGACGAGTCGCGCGAAACAATCGAGTAATTTTTTTGTGTGGAACTTACCCACATCTTAAGGGTCCAATTTACACACAGTTCGCCGGCAGGCCGTGGCCTGAAAGTTTTAGCCTTGAGGCCAAGTATTACCATACACTCACCGGCCGCCAACTGTATGGCCTGAAGTTCAAGAATGCCTACAGCTCAAGAAAGCTGACAAAAATCGAATTTATCGTCAGTTCGGGCCTGAAGATCTGAACTTCTATTCACTCTCGAGCCGTGAATTGACGGGAAGAATTCACGCTGTATCCACTCGTAACAGAAAGCAAGGGGCGAGCTAAGCGTGAAAACCATCCACACTGGCGTTCGCGCTTGTTTGCGGATGTTCACGGCGCGGCGTGAGGCTGGAGACGCCTTGAAGCTTTCGTTGAGGCCATGAATATTTTTGCGCTTGAATTAATAACCTGCTATGCTAAGCAGTCGTTTTCACCTGTGTGTCTGTAAAGAATCATGATTTCATCTGCATGCCACGGCCTGTATGGCGGGTACCTGAAGTATCGTCCCTCAGTTAGACTGAGTCAAACTTAGTCGTGCTGGTCGACCTGGTCTGATAGGCCACTGCCTACCGGCGGCCTGTTAGTGAATGGAGGTCTTTAGTGGAGAAACATGTTTTACTTAATTTAACCCAGTTTTCTCGGCATTTTACACCGTTTCTTTAAAAAAAATTTACGTGATATTTGCCGAGACCCCCTCTCCCCCACGTGAGATTTGGTGAGATTTGGCTCGACCCCCTCCCTCCCCTAAACGCCTCACGTAATTTATGGACGACCCCTAAGTAACGAATCAGGACTGGTTGATGAACATGTTTAAAAATTTAAAGTTAGTTTTTTTTTATTTCTAATTCTTGATTTTTTTTAGTTTTTTTTAGTATCCTTGGAAAATGTAATCAAATTACTTACTAATTACAAATTACCAGAGGTAATAAAAGGGTAATAAAATAAAGGATCATAAAAATACACTTTTCAGGCAAATGAAAGTGTTCAGATGATGATTAACGTCTTGAACAAAATAGAGAATATAAACTGGTGTGACGTCGTGACGAGATTCTTTGTAAATGGATTATTCTATGCCTTGTGAATGGATTATTCTAATAGTACAGTTTCCAGAGTAAAAAAATCGCTAAAACTGCAAAAAAAAATTGTAGGTTAATGAAATTTGGAATGGTGGGAGTTTAGTAATTGGAGAAATGGTTCCGGGCCGTACTTCGTGAAAATCACGAGTATACTTGCAAGTTCAAAAGTGGCTGTCCCATGATATCCACGCTAAGGATTGGGGGTGGATAGAAGGAGATACATTGGCGCCAGTAAAAATGACCGATCCTCCGGCTCCCAAACACCTTTTACAGTTAATTTTCTGCAAGTGCATAAAAGGGTGTACGAAAAGCTGTTCCTGTCGAAAAGCGGGGTTATTGTGCACCTCAGTATGTGCTCATTGTTACAGCAATCGCTGCAGTAATATCCCCGTAATGAATGATCCTGAAGAGAACTTAGAAGAAGAAAATGAAGGTGAAGTGGACAGCTCCGGTGAACCATACCCCGAGACATCCAGCGATGAAGAATAAATGGAAATAAATATAGGAACTTTGTCAATTTTTCTAATATATATGTATATTCGAAATTGTTTTTCTGTGAAAAAAATAATATTTTGACTCATAACTCTGAAAGTTGGTGGTGTAGAACCTTCGCTTTTACAGTTTAGATAGGTGGGAGTATTGTTCGTATACTGCTACCTAATTCATGGAAGTAGGTCATCGGGTTACCAAAATACAGGGAGATATGTAAACCTCTATCAAAAAAACTTCAAAACGCCCTAGTGACGAAACCGTTACGATTTCTGCCCCCCTCCCATATGATTTTTTGTTCGTCTATCCAAAGCCTATCTACAGCCCGCCACTTTGTAACTTGAGGTGGGACAACCTGCATAAAGAAAACAATATAAAAACAAAATAATTTTTCATATTTTTTTTCTTTACCCTCCATTTTCCGACCAAACGTGAGGTTTTCCGAGAAAAGCTGATATAACTTTTTTTGTTGAGAATTTTCATAGCTTTAATTTTGTCTTCTTAACATTTTTCCAATTTCGACGTTTTTCCGAGCTACGGTCGGGAAAGCGTCGGAAAATTCTTTCAATCGGATTTTCTCGTGATTTTCACGAAGTACGGCCCGGAACTCAACGGTTACCTTTTCTCCAATTGCTAAACTCCCACCATTCCAAATTTCATTAACCTACAATTTTTTTTGCAGAAGAAATCTCTAGGATCTGTACTATAAGGAAAAGCGATAATAGCATAAACCACAAAAAAGCACCATACCATCTAGCGTACTCCCATATTCTAAATTATGACCACCCATAAATATCGAAAATTCTTGGTTATCTGTAGAAATCACTTTTGCTTTTGTTTGTCGCAGCTACTGTCTGTTAATCTGAATACTTAACGATAATTACACACCCTATAATTAAATGTCAAAAAACGGCCATTTTTAATGGTTTTTGAATTTTTCTGCAAAAACCTGTTGATTGATATCAATGGTCCAAACCTCATAATTTTCGTCTTTTTAAGCACTATTATGTAGTATTTTTTGTTTTCCAAAACAACATTTTTTTCGTACCCAAACCCCTGGACCAATTTTATCCAAAACACATTCATTGAAATCCTACGATTTTTCTCTTAATTATAGCGTCAAGAAATCGCAGGGTAGATTTATTTCAACTTTTTTGCTATCGCTCCTGGACTATTATATCTGCCATAACTATCGGGATTACTATCGATAGTTTTCCACTATCGATGGTTTTTTTTAATTTTTACTATCGATAGTAAAGCCCATATAAGGCATTATATTACAAATTGAACACATATGTGACGCGATCCGAGAAAAGGGACTTACTGTCCAAAAAATCGATTTTCGGATAATGAGTGATTCTTAAGGTTTTGAATCTCCTCTTTAATTCTGTGCAATCAGAATTAATTTATTCCAATTACTTTCTGAGCAATAAATATTTATAAATGTGTCTTCAAAAGTATTTCAAGTGGCAGCTCAGCGTTTTCGCTCTCCTCCGTCTTTCTTTCAATCGCTTCTCCTGTAAAGTTTTCTTTTTGGATAGTAGCTCCCCTTTCTCGGATCGCGTCACATACATATATCAAACAATATTTTTGAGCTTTAAAACGACCGGACCGGACTGGTCCTCTAGGTTGGGTTTGAGCGGCAGACTTGCAACCTTCCACCGTAAACAACCGCCCGTCACGAATCCTCAAGGCAAGCCTCGGATAGGACGGACTCAACGGCAATGGAACATGGAATTCGATTTTGGAACTTGGAACATCAGAACCCTCAACAGGACGAGTGCTTTGCGTTCGCTTTTATTAGTATTACAAAAATTTAACATAAAGATCACAGCCCTTCAAAAAACTAAATGGACCCATTGTGGTATATTGGATCTAAAGACCCACACGGTACTCTCCAGTGGATCATCGAATGGAAGAAGGGAGTTCATAGAGAAAGAAATGAAATCATTGATTCTGGACTTGGAGCCGGTAAGCAATAGAATATACACGATTCGCATTACAACAACGCTACATAGCATTAGTTTTATAAACGTCCACGCGCCCACAGACGAGAAGACGGATGAGGAGAAAGAGGAATTCTACCAAGATCTAACAAACACCATCAGTTTAATACCGTTAAATAACATTAACATAGTGCTTGGAGAATGCCAAAGAAAAAAGGAAAAGACTCATAAGCTCAAACTCAATGGTAGTAAGTTCAATAATGTCCCCGCACAAGAATATCCATAAGATAACGTGGCAGTAACCAGACGGGGTAACTAATAATCAAATTGGCCACGTACTAATTGAGAGAAGAGTTGAGTTGAGTTGACTATCTAGTCAAGGTGAAATTGCGAGCCCGGATAGCAACCAAAACGCATTGAGGGCAAACTCAACCAAAATAAGATATAGATGAGCTAAAACTGGGCGAAATAAGAGATGCCTACCAGTATGCTGTCGTGGGGAGCAAATTAAAAGTAGTGTAAAGGGAGGAGCGAAAGATCTAAACCGCAGGATCTTACAGATATAGGAAGACTTCTATGAAGGGAGACTCAGACATGCGTACAAAGGCACTCGCCAGATCACCAATAAGTTTCAGCCAAGAACGAACATCTGCAAAGACATAGATGGGAACTTGTTAGCAGATCCTGATAGGAAAAAGTAAAGGTGGAAAGAGAGAGTATTTTCCGAACCTACTGAATCCTACCCCCATACTAAACGAGAAAGCACAGACAGGGGCATTTGTAATTCCCCAAGATAACATCTCAATAGAACCACCAACACTGGATGAGGTGCGGGAAGCTGTTAAAAGGCAAAACAGCAACAAGTCGCCAGGGGCCGATGGATAGCAGCTAAGCTGCTAAAGGAAGGAGGACTCCAACTATTACGAACTTTACACGAACTCATATGCACCATCTGGGAAGAAGAAGTTATACCAGATGACTGGAAGAGAGCGATTATATGTCCAATCTACAAGAAAAGAGATAAATTAACCTGTAAAAACTACAGAGGCATCCCACTCCTCAGCACCACCTACAAAACCTTCACAATCCTTGTAAAACAAAAACTAGAAGCTATAGCGGAAACCCTTTTAGGAGAATATCAAGCTGATTTTAGGACAAACAGGTCAACATCGGACCAACTGCTGACCTTAAGGCAAATTCCGGAGAAAACCTCGGAAAGGAAGGTAGATATATACCAGATATTTGTCGACTTTCAACAGGCTTATGACTCAATAAACAGAGAGGGGCTATAAGAGATCCTCTCGGAATTAGGAGTCCCCTCAAAGCTGGTTCAACTAATCAAATGCGCAACCATAATAGCTCAGTGGCGAAAGTAAGGATCCAAAATGCTATAACAGAGAAGTTCGAAGTACGACAAGGACTTAGACAAGGAGATGAATTGGCCCCCATGCTTTTCAACCTGGCCCTAGAATGGGTGATGAGGAAAACGTCAGTCCAGAGAAGTGCATCAATAGCTACACAGTCGGTACAATTACTTGGAGATGCGAATGAACATCGTAAGAAGGTCCTTTTTGGCAGTAAAAGAAGCTTATGTCGGATTAAAAATGGCGGCAAAGGACAGGCCAGAATATAAAAACAAGAAAAAAAACAAAGGTGATGCAACAAACCCGAGCTGGAAGGTTTAGAATGGGAAGAAATATAACTATCGACGAACATAACCTATAAGTAGTTGATAAAACAGTGTACCTTGGGTCTACTATTACAAAAAGAAACGATGAAAATGAAGAAATAACTAGACGAATATTACTGGCTAATTTTTATGCCCAAAAGCAAATCCTGCACTCCATATTTGTGTACAGGAAAACGAAACTCTCACTCTACAAAACAGTAATACGACCATAACTTGTACTATGACCCAGGACATAGAGGAATGAGTCAACAGGTTTGAGAGAAAAGTGCTCAGATGCATAATAGGCCCAGTCAGAGAGGATGGAATATGGCGAAGAAGTTACAACAACGAGATGTATGAAATTTTTAACGACCCACAACCCTCAACTTTAATAAAAATCAATAGACTGAGACTAGCCGGCGACGTAATCAGGATGGAGGACAATCGTATTCCAAAACGGCATATGGTATCAGGAATTTCGGGAAGTAGGCCAGTAGGTAGACCCAGGAGGAGGTGGATAGACTCTGTGACGGCTGACGCAGAGGCATTGCTCAATATCGGGAACTCTAGACATGGGCAAGGTACCGTCAAACTTTGAGAAATGCCCTAGAGGAGGCCAAGGCACGATTTGGTCTGTAGCGATTGGATGGCTGGATGGTACTTTTCGACATAAGCTCAGGTGGAAAAGTGCTGAAAAAGGACGAAATAGAGCGATTTTAACATTAGGTCAGGTCAGGATATTGTTGGACCAAGGGGGATGCTTATATGTATGTAATATGTATGTAGGTGGCATATGATACAAAAAATATTCACGGAGCTTAAAAGAGTTACATAAACTAAAGCATACATTGTTATAACGGGGCTTATTGCGTACGGGTAATTGAAGTCATATTAAATAAATAATAGTAGATTGTTCTACAAGTAAAGAAAAGTGATAGTTTTCCAATGAGTGTAAATATTTAATTCACGAGCGAGCGTAGCATATTTCCCTCAAGTGAAGCAAATAAAAGCGTATTAAAAACAAAACCACATTGCATGTGCCAATTTACAATTATTAATAAACAATTGTCAATTTTAGTGAATATAATACAAACGTGGAGTTGAATAACAAAAAAATCGAATCAATAAAGCACTCGGAAGTTAAATTCAATTTACTGATTGTCACTTTCTTATTTTTGGTACCATGTCGGGTTTTTCCTGTTATATGATGAAAATTGAATAGAAACACAAAAGCGCCGTTTTGTAGTTATTATTATTATTCAAGGTGTATCGAACTAACTAAATGTCACCTGGAATTTTTAATCAAATATGTGTACTCTCAAAACAAACTTTCAATATCATCAGCCAGCAGAAGCCGCTTTATTTCTTCTTCATTTTTTTTTTCAAAATTCAAAAAGAAGTCATACAAGACCGTCACAGAAATTCTTTATTCAGTTGTGTTGAGAAATGCCGGTTTTCTGTAGGCCGGTGAACTTGACATACATTCACATAAATTCTTTTTTCTCTCAACAAAATTCCGACAATAATTTTTAGGGATTTCCAAAAAGCCAAGAAAACAGATAAATTTCACACACATACACACACATGCATACTATTGGAGTATAGTGAAGTTGTTGCCGTGACGACCTGGGCCTGGTACTATATTTACGTTGGCGCGTCTCCTTTTGTATCTTACCTGTCCACCGGTCGTCATTGTTGAATATTATTATTAACAAGGATAAATGATTGAGTTTTATTGGACAAACACACACATATGTATATACAATATTTCTCTTAATTTTATTCTTGACTTGAATTTTATTATTTAAAAAAAAAAATTCTCAATGGTAAACATTATTAATAAAACAAAACGAAAGAAATTCTCTACATAAAGATAAAAAAAAACTAGTTTAAGGATTTCTTATGAAATATTGAAAATATAAATAAAAAACGCCATGTTTTTTTTTGGGGGTGTGTCATGTTCAAAATTTTTAAAAATTTATATTTCTCCACATGAAAAAAATACACGAACATTTACCTAAATGCTCTTTTTCGAATAATAATACTATGGAAAAATAGAAAAAAAAATCCCACAGAATTTCCCAAAATAATATTCTCTTGTGTCTTTATAAATCAAGAGTGTACATAAAAAAACATTAAATTTATGTCCACTTTATATTCTAGAAGTATTTCGTTTGAAGATAAAATTTAACTTAACACCTTTAATTTCAGTTTTTTTTCCACAAAAAAAAAATGGGGTAGCAAGAAAAAATACAATTTTTGTACAGAATTAGCGCCAGAAATAAAACGTCGTCGTAATTGTCCAATTATATCTGCCAAGTGAAGATTTGTTTGTTTTTAACTTCAAAATAGACAAGAATTAAACAGTTAAATTAGGAATAAAAAATGAAGGATAATTTTAAATAAAATATTTGTTTTTAGCATTATGACATTGGCAGTGTAGCGCCGCAGAGGTCACCGGGGCCTGTTGCACGAAACTACAATTCTACAAGTGCCTGTAAAATAATACTTGTAATACAAGTCCACCAAATTTTGGTTGCACGAATAATTTCTCTATACTATTGTAGAATTATTGAAATTTCCCAAAATATGTATATGGAATAAATTTTACAAGTGTAGAATTGGATTGTTTGGCAACGTGTATGTTTACAAAATATATGGTGTGCTTAAGACCACACATTAGAATTAAAACTTTTGTGCCCAACGGCTAGTAATGTGCAATAGATATAGTGGAAAGTCTGTCGGATCTATAGTACGCTTGAGAAAATTCAGGCCAACGACAGATGCAGGAAGAATAGTGACGAATCTACTGACGGACTTGACTCAAATACTATTTGAAAATATCAATATTTATGAATTCCTACTTACATTAAAACCTAAAAGTAACCGAGTAAAAATAATTTTTATTGGCTAATTTTCTTAAAAGCATACACGCGGTGCACCTAGTACGTATAGCATATAAGTGCGCATCCCGCACGGGTATGCACGCTTCCGCCACAGGCATGGATACTACCGCCACAGGCACGAAAATCTAAATATTCGCCTCATTGAAGTAAGCTGGTGACATATGCAAGCGTACATGCATTGCATTCAGAGGTTCATATAATTGCATGGTTTTTATCCGTCCCGGCTTTCACACATAACCCGAAAATCTAAGTAACGAGTGCATGCAAGTTGCATGTGTTTGTTGTGCATACTTGTGTGTGCTATTTCAAATGCGGCATTACAGAAAAAGTTAAAAGTAGTCCGACCTTTGCGTGGCATGCATTCTATTCGTGGAACATTCCGCAGGTCGCATTTGAATACACACACTTCTATATTATTTATGTCACCAGCCAAGACCCTCTCAACTACAGCCCATGAAGGAGAATTTTTCGTGGTGTTGGTATCGGTCCAAAAAGTCAACGGAATAACAGTCTGAAAATGTGCTTGAATATATTTCATAATAAACCATATTATCTCCCTAACATACATAGGTTGCAATACCCGTATGGGAGAAAGAATGTGCACTAAAGTGTGCCCCGATACTTGGTAATGACCTAAGCTAGTGTCGGGTGATATTTGGGTTTCACAAAGTTCGAAGATTGGTGGTTTGGAATTTTTTAAGTGGCAAAGAGAAATTCGCATGAAGTCCACGAACATTACTTAAGTCAATCACAAAGATTGACTTGTAACGGGACTTCGATTTTTTTTTATGTGACAGACTAGAGGCTTAGGGAAAGTCCCTTTGTACTGTCGACAATCTATTTTTTTCGTATAGAGTGAATGTCGAACAGCAGCTCTAGCCGGAAGATAGAGAGAAGAGAAGGATGTAACTGTCACAACCTAGCCGCGATATTTTATTCCACCTACTCACAACCATTTCACGACTCTGACATCGGGGCGTCGAGAACAACTCGCTGGAGTGTTATGTCTCCTGAAACGAGTTGAATCTCATCAACCAACCGATGGCATGCGCTTGGTGGAGCGGGGAAGGACTAGGGAAGGCTATGACAGTGGAATCAGGAATGCAAAGAAGGAAGAAGAAAGAAGGAAAGTTAGGTGGGAAAGGGGAAGGACCGTGGCGCCGCCGGGATTCGAACCCGGGACCTCTGGGGATAGCAGTCAGGCGCCTAACCTCTAGACTACCAAGGCCTCCGGCGCGGGCTCAATTGCCATAATCTGTGGAATATTTCCCGGCATTACATTTGTCCTCGTCAAAGTGTTATGCCTTTTGAGACGGGGTAAATTTCATCGACCGACAGATTTTCGGCGCGGCACTTACAGGTCCGAGAATCTAGTGAGGCGATGAAGCCTTGCCGTTAGAGTGTTAAAGGCAGTTCTTTTGTACGGTTGCGAAACATGTAAAGTCACACAATTCATTACGGGGCGCCTACAAGTCTACATCAACAGATGCCTGCGTCGTATCCTAAAAATCCGCTGGAAAGATAGAATTTCAAACGAAGAACTATGGCGCCGTGTCAGCCAAGAAAGGATAGACGACCAAATCAGGCGAAGGAAATGGAATTGGGTTGGCCACACCTTACGACGCGAAAACGAAAATCTAGTCAAACACTGGAATCTCCCGTCGAGTAGGAAAACCTGGAACAACGTGGAGGAGAACACTACTAGCAGAAGCCGCAACAACTGGGAGATCCTGGTCGGAGCTGAGAGCTGTCGCGCAAAACAGAGTCTGCTGAAGGGCAACTGTTTCCGCCCTATGTCCCATGAAGAACGTGTGCTCCTTGCCGGCTGATGGGAGACCGAATAGTGCGGGGCCCTAGTGAAATATGGTGTGCGACCTAGGGACTTCTTCTTCTTTGATCCGTTAGCTAGCGGCCCCAGCGGGACATCCCCGCAACGGATACGCTGCTGTCGGTGCCGCTTTAAAAAATGCGGTCTCTTGCCTAGTTTCTTCGTTCAATTCGGCAGGTCGACCACCCTCCTCCAGGTAACCAGGGCCACGGTATAGTCTTTTCGCGCCTCTCTCTCCTGATTTCTTCAAAGAGGTGCGTGTTCTATCGTATGCCCAGAAATGTCTATGTATTGGAAAATAAGTTTTTCATTCGTAACATTCCAGAGGATTTACACATTTCGTTCATAGGCCTTGTTGAGTTTTTGACTTGAAATTGCCTATCGCACCCCTAGTATGTGTATTTTGGGGCACGTCAATTTGTTCAGTTTAGACTAACTGTCGCCCTACAAAAAACACCAAATGGATTTATTGAAAATATTTTTTTTGCCTAGTACTATTTTACCACTAAATAGTCCTTCCTTTTTTATAAAAAAAAAAGTATTTTTTTTTTCTGCAAACAAATGTTTTATTAATTTTTTCTTAAAATTCCAAATTTCCTTCCGAATCTTTCCCATAACATCTTTTTACATCTTCTACAAAACTTCTTTCCTAAATTTTTAATATCTCCGAGAGCTTAAGAAACGGCCACCTATACCCCGGCAAAAAAAGCAAGAAATCCTGCAAGGGCAGGGGCTTTAAGTCATCATGTCTTTCGATTCTTTTGTGGAAATCATTATTAATTCATTCAATTATGCCTGGAAGTTTTTTAAATTCGGTTCGCCCTCAAGAATGCTAACAAACAATTTTTTTTAACGGATTTCATCATCCAAGAAGCCCTGGTTGAGCGATCCTGGATATGTCCGAAAAATGTTCTTTGAAATCTTATTAATATTCAAAAGTCAATTTTCCTCGATATGTAAAGATTTTTCTTTCTGTGGGTCCTTTCTATTTTTGGACCAGAAATGTCCTTGGATTGTGCACATGAATTAATAGGCGTTTTTTTAGTCGTAATATTCAATACGTGGACGAAGTGGCTGCCAAGCATTTTTAATATGAGAGATCCTTCTATAACGAAGCTTTTTCCATAATTTTTGTTTTTTTATGTGAAAAATGTGACCTCGTCGAGCGAACGGGATATGCCTTCCTCGATTATTATTCCTAGAGGTGATGGCAAGAGAAAGGCAACAATTGGAATAAAATAAGGAAGCCAAGAGGGAAGGAACGTTATCCAGATGCGACAAATGGAAAGGCGAAGGACCATGTCACTGTATGAAACCGAACCAGAAACCTTTGGGATGGTATTCGAAGACCTAATCACCTAGGCCATCTTGTGTGTATGCCCAAACAATCTCAATAGTCCATTCAAAACGCGCGTTATGGTGTTCCAAAATAACACCGTTAAGAAAATCGAACCCTAAACGTTTTTGGGGTCGCTGATCACGAAAATCGAGGTCCCGCGGTCCTAAAATTAGGGCGTCACTCCTAAAAATGCAAAAAACACCCCTTTTTAGGGGGGTTTCGCGATTATTTCAGTAATAATGAAAACTAATGCGATGAAATGCACTTTTTTTAATATTTATTTGCGAAGGCGACCTTTTTTTTTTATGAAAAAACCAAGCTTAGGTGTAACCCTTTGTATTACCAGTCCGTCATGTCGTTCAGTTCATGGTGCAATGTCTAGTAGTAAGCTTGGTTTGAAGAATAGAGAAGAATAGGAAAGGTTAGAGGGGGTCTGGAGGGTGTAGAAGAAAATGACGATGAGCCTCACGTTTGAACTCTAAGGTGTTGTACGAGTTCGGAAATACCGACTGCGGGAGATTATTCCACAGTCGAGTTGTTCTATTCATAAACGAACTTCTAAACCGTATTGTGCGTGAACGACGGGGCTGTAGGGTATGGGGGTGAGCCGAGCGGGCTAGTCTTGTGTTGCGGGAAAAGTATTGCCGTGCAGGCAGGAGGTCCTGAATTTCGGTGGGACAGTCGCCATGGTAATAGCGATAAAGTATGGAGAGGGCTGCTACATTCCTACGGTGGCTCAAGGTGTCTATGGAGGCGCGAAAGGGGCCATCACCAATGAGTTTGAGGGCACGATTTTGCACCTTGTCGAGACAAGCCAAGATGGTTTTTGGGGCGCCTGCCCAGATATGCGAGTTGTATTCGAGGCGCGGCCGAATGTAGGATTTGTATATTGTAGCCAATGCGGCTGGCTGGAGGAGGAACTTGCATCTCTTGAGAAATCCAAGGCATTGGAAGGCTTGTTTGGCGATTTGGAATATGTGATCGTTCCATCGCAGATGCTCCGTTAAAGTTACCCCTAGGATGTTGAGAGTTGAGTCAGCCGTTAGATTCTCTCCATCCACCGAGACAGGAGGAAGGTCGGTACAATTTTTGTTGGAGATCAGACAGTGCTTCGTTTTTGTAGCATTGAATTCGACGCGGTTCATTTCGCCCCAATGAAGAATCGATTCGATATCCCGGTTGATCGAAGCCGACATCAGTTGACGGTGGTAAAGACAAGGTCTGGCACGTGCTTGTCTTATATTGTTGAAGGAGTAAGAGAAATTCAGAGTACCGTCATCAGCGAAGCAGTGAAGTGGGTTGGAGGGGATTGAGAGCAGATCATTAATGAAGATTAGAAAAAGTGCGGGTGAGAGAATTGACTCCTGGGGAACTCCGGCCGAAATGGCGTGGGGGTTGGATTCGACGCCATCCAATACTACCTTGATTGAACGGCCTGAAAGAAAGCTCTTAATCCAGTTCCTTAGAACTAAGTGTATACCAATAGCTTGGAGTTTATTCAACAGAGCTGGGTGCCATACTCTGAACTTAATGGTAAGGGGTACTCCTAAAGGGTTGAAAGTACCCCTAAATTGGCGAAAAATGGCAAAAATTGTAAAAAAAATTTTTTTTCCAAGTTTATGCTTCAAATTCGATTGTGGGCGTACTGTCAGGCAAAAATAAATTATTTTCAACCCTTAAGGGGTTAAAACTACCCCTACTATAATAAAAACAATTTTATATAAAAAAAATTGCCAAAAAATTTTTTTTTTTGCTTTTTGTTTGAAATTTGGTTCAAAAGGTATTATCAGCAAAAAATTAATTTTTTCAACTCTTAAGGGGGTAAAACTACCCCCACATTAAAATTGTAATTGGAACAAATTGAAATTTATTGTTTTGCATTAAAATTTTATATTTGATGAAATATTATTAAAACATTTGGAAATCTTTTAACCCTCTTAAAGGAGTTAAACCTTACGGGTAAATTGAAAAAAAAAAATTTCTTTTCGTAGATTGCAATTTAAATTTTTTTAATGAATTGTTTGAATAAAAATTCGTTTTATTAGAAAATATAAATTGATATATGTACATGTGTGTATGTTACGATGTGATAAATCTGGTTATTACGTAAAATCCACGGGTATTATATAATTCTCAACTTGTAATGGCAAATATAGGCCCAAGGCGAGCGGTGGCGGTCGTGCGGCGGGTAGGGCGGACATAAGAGATTGTGCCGCTGTAGGCATGTGGCGGGAGGGCAGGTGGAGGGAGGTGGTGTCGGTCGGCGTATGACGGATGGGCGCAGATGGTGGAAGGGTGCAGGCGGCGAAGAGCGGGTAGAGGCAGAAGGGATGTAGGTGAACGATATAGGGGGTAGGCGTAGGAGGGGCACACGTAGGGTGGGGGGGGGGCGGTCATAGGAGGAGTAAGTAAGGAGTACCCCTTACCATTAAGTTCGCCTTAATTTTGTATAAATCAACCACCTTCGCAAATAAATATTTAAAAAAGTGCATTTCATCGCATTAGTTTTCATTATTACTGAAATAATCGTGAAAACCCCCTAAAAAGGGGTGTTTTTTGCATTTTTAGGGGTGACGCTATAGTTTTAGGACCGCCGGACCTCGATTTTCGTGATCAGCGACCCCAGAAACCTTTAGGGTTCGATTTTCTTAACGGTGTTATTTTGGAACACCCCCACCTATTATTCGATGAACTATATTGTAGGGGTAGTTTTAACCCATTAAGGGTTGAAAATAATTTATTTTTGCCTGACAGTACGCCCACAATCGAATTTGAAGCATAAATTTGAAAAAAAAAAATTTATACAATTTTTGCCATTTTTCACCAATTTAGGGGTACTTTCAACCCTTTAGGAGTACCCCTCACCATTAAGTTCGCCTTAATTTTGTATAAATCAACCACCTTCGCAAATAAATATTAAAAAAAGTGCATTTCATCGCATTAGTTTTCATTATTACTGAAATAATCGCGAAAACCCCCTAAAAAGGGGTGTTTTTTGCATTTTTAGGGGTGACGCCATAGTTTTAGGACCGCCGGACCTCGAGTTTACTCCTATTTTTGCAGTGAGCACTTAGTTTGGCAGGAATAAAAATAGCCTTCGTTAGATTTCGTTAAATATTTCACTCTGTCATTTCTCCATATAAAGTGAACACTTTATTTTGGTGTGAATAAAATTTAGTTTTTACGTTTGTTTGTGAGTGAACGCCCGTCAAAGTTAAGGGTAGGGGCGAGGAGCTTTAAAACGAAAAATGTGTGATGGAATTGATTTTTGGGATGAAATAGATGAAGAGATGATCGATGGAGCAAAAAATTAAAATGGAAACTTCAACAATTTTGTCAATTTATTAAAATGATGCTTTATGGATAAAAGCCATGTGTCAATCCAGAGCACCAATTTCACTAGGCAATTTATTTTTTGCCAGCCATTCCTTCTTTACCTCCTTTATTTCTTCACGTGAAGTCGGAAATTTGATCCATTTCTCTCTTGTCTGCTCTTGTGCATATAGTACTACAGACCTCCCAAATTATTTTGCCGCTGTAGTTCTATGAATGCCAAGATATTTACCGACTTGAAAGCCCGGATCACCTACATGTTTTAAGAAAGTTATAATTTTTTTAATCATTGGTATAGCGCCACCACGAGTTCCTTCATTATTGTTATATACAACGACTTCAAGTTATCACCGGAATCACCGTTGACCGTGACATTTTCTTTTTCGAGTATTAATATTCAAAAACATTTTAATTTCCTTTTTAAGTACAGGTAAAAAAAGCGAAATAGCGGAAATTATGGGGAAGAAAAACGTGGCAGAGAGGTTCCTTTTTACTCGGGACTTGTACAGGTCATCACACGTTCGATGAATCCTTTGTCGGACTACGTAGCTAATATTTTCATGGGTCATTCCTGGATGTATTTGGAGTAATAAATTGCTCTAGAGAGTGGGCTATCCACACTATCCACTAAAATACAGGGTGTTTAGGAAAAATTGTATTTCTTTTAAACTTACTTAAAGTTGAATAACTCTTAGACTAATTATGGTGAAGCAACATACTTAGGCTCCGCTCATCTTTCATGCACATGTGTTTTCTTTGTTTAGTATAAAGAGCAAAATCTTGAGTGACTCCATTGAGGTGGAAAGCATGAGTAAAATAATAATTTTATTCGCATTTACAAAGACAACGGATTTATTGAACGTCTGATGACCTATACAAGTTCCAAATGAGAGCGAGTATTTTAAATCTTTAAAACGGTGACATCTTATGAATGGCAATTCGTTCGGGTAAATGTATAATAACTTTTCTTGTAGATAATCGCATGATCTACCAAATTTGTGAACATTATTTTGCGATAAAATTTCCAAAAAACTGATATTTTGAGCCTAAACCTCATCCCTTGGTCCTAATGCCCTTATAAGTCCTTATTAAGCACCCTAAAAGGAAGCTCTCTGCCAAGTTTCAGCCTCTACCCAATTATTTTCGCTATTTTTAGTATTTTACCTGTTCTACTTTGCTTTTTGATAAAATAAAATTTTTGTCTACTTTGACTATTACTTAACGTACAACATTGACACTTCAACACTTGAATCCCAAAAATTTCCCTTGAGTGAATGGCATTTGAATGAGGAAATTTTTATTCACACCAAATCGAGTACTCATTTTTAACGAATCACTCCATTCAGAAGTGTTCACCGTAAGTGTACACTCAGTTTTTATTCACACCACCCATTGCCACAAGCAGCAAAAGCTGTGCGGTTGGCAACGTGTACCCGCAGTCTGAGTCGCGACTTTTGAGCCAAGGTGTAAAGGTACAGTGCCGAAGGCAGAATGGCCAACCAGTGGGTATACACAGGCTGGTCGCAAACGGTCTCCGCCGATGCCCGGGCAAGGTCGGTGTGAACAAGTGCGGCTCTGCCAAGGCGGACTTCATTTCCGGCTTTACTCGTGGGAGCAGCATAGACAAAAATAGCAAAAATAATAATGAAAAGAAACCAAAACAACAAGAGGCACAGACGACCCAACACAGTAACGTACAGGGACTAGGACAAAGGACTATGAACCTTTCCTCTCGGGGAGTCTCAGCTTGCTCCAAGTGGGGCAATCGCCAGCTCTGGCTTTGCGAGTTCCAACCGTAGCGCTTCAAAGTCAAGCAAAATACAACGGCACATTTGATAAACAGAAATCACGAGCGTCTAATCCCAAGAAAAGGTACAATCGTGCCCTCTTCGTTCTCGGCAGAATTGCAAAATTTCTCAAGGCCGAGGAAACCCAGAAAAACAGTAGAGCCCTGATACTGCTAATCAACGACGAGTGCCTAGAGGTGCAATTAAATGGTGAAATTAAATTTCGGCAGTGAATATCCGGATCCCTACCAGAGAGGAATGGAAAGGTTTCCAGCCTGACAAGGACCCTGACGTTGTCTTGTACACAGGCGGATCCAAATCAGAGTAGCAGCTGGAATGTTTTCGCCATCAATTTACTTGCAAAAAAGTTTCCTCCTGGCTAATTTCGCCAGCACTTTCAGGCAGGATTTCTGGCAATTTTTCATGCCTGCTTAGCAATGCAGTCAAATCCAAGACAGATGAATTGGCCAGACTGGGGTCAATTCTCGCAGGCATACCGGTGGTGGAGAATGTACAGAAGCCTCTGTGCATGCTAAAGAGAGACATCTCCATGCACTTTCTCTAAGTAGCTAGCTCCAGATGCAAGAGCCTATCATCTTGTGATAGATCTAGGAAGACTTTAACTTGTCATAACAAACAAAGATCGCGAGTTCTTATGTTTGTTGAGTTGCATCAGGAATATTGTCAGAATCGTGTCATCACTGGCTAATTGGGAAACATGTATATTGCGAATTCCGCATAACACCCATTCTGCGAATGTACAGTTCTGGCCAATATCAGACACCGTGTATTTGGAAGGCCCTTCTTAAATGATTTGGGGGATGTTTCGAAACTTAAAATAGGAGATTTGATCCGATAACTAAATTTGACGGGATGGATGTAAATCCCTAGCTTACTGCTCTTTTCGTGCAAAAGTTTTTTTACTAAACCGCGCATCTTAGCGCCAATTGGGTCCCACCCTACGACCTGAACGGGACTGTCGCTCTTACCAAATTAAGATATTGCACCAAGATAATTGACTAGCTTGTATATTATAAAACCCTGATCCATAGGTAAAGAAAGGGCTGTTAAGTTTCTTCCACACCCTGCTGAAAGATGCGGCGTTATTTTGAAACTGGTGGAAATACTCTCTGCTTGATCTGTTTTACAATAATGCCCTTTTTAAAAAAAATTCAATTGTAGTGTCCTTACATCCTCCCTAGAGTGCCCCCCGTTGGCAGTAAGAAATCGGTTGGAGTCAAGGGGTCTTCTCACTAACTAGTTGGTGTCCCAGTAGCTGGTTACAGACAGATGAATAATGTCTGACCAGGCCGTCGCCCTTTCATTACCAAACAAACAAGAGAAACCTGATTGAGAATATCTAGCTCATAAAGATCAGTTGGCAGTATAGGAGAGTTACGCTCACTCTAGTTGCCAGAATAGTCAGAGAAGATAAAAATACGCTTACACTATAATGCTAATATTCGTTTGATAGTACATGGTCAGAACCTCGTTGTAGGCAACAGCGGGGATAGTAGGCTGATGAAAGGCATCAAATCCAGAAATCCAAAATCCGGAAACGACAAAATCCAGAAAACTATTAAAAATCCGGAAACGACAAAATCCAGAAACGACAAAATCCGGACACGGCAAAATCCAGAAGCGACAAAATCCAGACACGACGAAATCCTAATTTTGCCGAATTGGCAAACTAACTATAATTTAGAGGGCTTCAAAAGTGCAATTTTTCGCACCTAATGCAATTTAACGTATTTAAATTTAATATTTCCAACTAAACTTATGTAGATTTCCCAAAATTAATAAAAATGGATTCTACAAGATTGTTATATGCATAAAATTTTTATTATAAAAGAACAAATCCTTATTTTCACTAAATTAAGGCAAACCCGATTTACATTTTTGGATTCAATAACATGAATTTTATAAAAACGCAGTATTCAACATTTTTTTAGTCTAACCCTTGTTTAAATGCAAAAAATTCTAATGTAAACAATGATTAATAGATTCCTTAGGCATAGTTCAGCCTTTTTGAAAATACTTAACGAAAGAGATGTAATGTAAACAGTGATTAATAGATCCCTTACGCATAGATCAGCCCTTTAAAAATTCTTAACGAAAGAGAGAAAAGGAAAGGCATAAGCCCTAACTATAATGATCTTAAGAAGTCATAAGATTCTTCGTCAAATTCTCTTAAGACTGATTAATTATCTGTCAAATCGTAAGCTCAGCTATAATAGCCTTAAGACGTTTTGACATTTATAAAACGTAAACAAATCGAGTCTGGGAAAGCGTCCAATAAATTAAAAAATGGAAATTAACAATAGTTTTAATGAAGAACTGATTGAATTAGTTCAAAACTGTTTTTTTATTGTCTCTATTTATTTTTCTTACACAACACGATCTAGGTTTTCTTTTTATTTTTTTCACATCTTCTACCAATTTCACTAATAACGCCAAATTATTTAATAACTCCAAATTATCCATTTTGCAAAAAAACGTTTTCTGCAACTAGAAACACTAAAGAAAATTACACTTTTCTTATGATTGCTTAAGATTTGTACGCTCGTTACCGTACATTAAAGACTTGACGAAAGATTGGAAAAGTTAACGAAAGATTGCTTAAGGCCAGTTGGTATTATGACATTTCATAGGAGCGTAAAAAATCTTAAGGTATCTTAAGACCATTATAGTTAGGGCTATAGATTGTATGAGCAAATTGAAATATCATTCCTACGAAAGTACCAAAGTGCGCAGAAGTGTTTTATTATAAGTGAACCCGGGGATTTCCCTTTTAAATAAAAAAAAACGATATACATATAATTAGTGATTTAGGCCTAAGAGGTTTAAAAGAAAAGGTGTTATTTTATTGACGTTTTTATAAATATTTTAATTATAAATAAATAATTCTTTATTTCATTAGATGGAAGAAAGTTGTTGCCGAGTGACCACTTCGAATAAAGGTGGTAAGAAACTATAACTGAATGGCTATGTTTACCATGTCGACAAAAAAAAATTTATCCACAATAAATTGGATATGCGAAAAAAGAAAAATCTATAAATGTTCAGCGAGACTAACAACAAGTGGAGACAATTATTTCGTTAAAAAACCGCCATCTTCACACAACCACGACCCTATGGCTTCAAACATACACCTTTATAAAGCCAACTCATTTTTAAAGAACAAATCAGTGGAAACGGATCAAAACCCCTCCCAAGTGATTTCGTCTACTGTTTTACAGTGCGAAAGACCTAGCCGTAAATACCTGCCAACAACATCCGCTCAAGCTCGAAAAATACAAAGAACAAGAAGGAAACGGTTTTTAAATGAACCTAATACTATAGGCGACGTTATTATACCTGATAATTTAAAAGTAGTGGAAGGCGAAGAATTTTTAATTGCTCATGAACAATTTGGGAATGATTGCATTATTCTATTAGGAACTCTACGGAACCTAAAGTATTTGTCAAGATCTAATATTTGGCTAGTTGATGGCACATTTCAAGTTGTACCAAGCATTTTTAGGCAATTATATACGATTCATGGCATTGTTGGAACAAAAAATAATAATGATATAGTCCCTCTTATATATTGCCTAATGACAAAAAAAAATGAAATGTTATGAAGAAATGCTGTTCCAATTGCTTAGATTTGCATGTGACAAAGGTGTAAATTTAAATCCCAAATATGTATTATCAGATTTCGAAAAAGCAAGTATAAAGGCTTTCAAAATTTTTTTCACTTCTGCTACCTTCAAAGGATGCTTTTTTCATTTTGGGCAAATACTCTGGCGACGTCTTCAACTAGAAAAATTAAATAGAAGGTATGGGAATGATGAGGAATTTTCCTTGCAAATAAGGAAATTAAAGGCATTAGCGTTCCTCCCTCCTCAAGAAATTCCAAGGTATTATGAGTCCACTAAAAATAGTGACGAAGATTTTTTAAAAATTGGACGATTTCTGGAGAATAATTATATATATATGGCAAAACTTTTGGAAGGGGACAACGTATGAAACCACAGTTCACTCCAGAATTTTGGTCTGTTTTTGAAAACATCGCATCCCATTTGCCTCGAACACAGAATAATGTAGAAGGTTGGCACATGAGGTTGCGATCTTTAGTTGGAAGACCTCATACAGGTACGTACGATTTAATTCGGATAATTGGAAAAGAGGTAATAAACGTGTATAATGCGATTGACAAAATTTTAAACGGCCACAGTAAAAAAGTAAGCAGAGAGTACTTCATGAGAGAAAAAAGAATTCAACGAATAATAGAAGAACGCGAGTCCTATTCCGCAAAAGAATTTTTAAGCAGTATAGGTTTTAACTTTATATAAAAATAAAAAATGTATAAAAATAATAATGTATGTACATATTCAAGTGACTTATTTTAATTTGTAACAGAAGTGTTTTTTTTTTTTGTTTTTGAGAAAGAATGTCTATTTATGTTTATTTTATTGTTATTTTTGTTATCTGAAATGTTATTTATGTTTATTTTATTGTTATTTTTCATTTTTGTAATCTGAAATGTTATTTATTTATGTTAACGACTTTGTAATTTATTAAATATTTTTCGATATATTTCTTTTTAACTCCTTTAGTTTTACTAATAATATTAGAACAAATCCAGAGAAAATCCAGAATAAAAAAATCGCGCGATTTTTTTATTCTGGATTTTCTCTGGATTTGTTCTGGATTTTGTCGTGTCTGGATTTTGTCGTTTCTGTATTTTGTCGTGTCTGGATTTTGTCGTTTCTGGATTTTGTCTTTCTGGATTTTGTCTTTCTGGATTATGACGCATATCCCTGATGGAGGGATTTACAATTAGAAATTTTTAAAAAAAAATTCTAAGTGCAAGAAATGCCGAGTCCTCCATCCTAAGAATATTACGCATTATTATGGTGCAATCTTAAATTTTGCACAAACTTTGAATATTATTTCTACATGTTTGTGTCTTTTTCCATTGTCCTACACTGCGTTCAAAAATGAACCACTTATGAGGCGCAATATGGAATAGTGCACCGGGCGCAAAAAATCCAAGCGTCCCGTCCATGAGTGGAAGACTATCGCGGTGGCTTTCCCAACCACGTAAGTGTATTGAAAGGATCACAACGGCTGGGGCGCAAGAGAATTGCATCATATCTCTTTGTGAGGATGTAACTAAAACTTCTGCCATGATTATGAGTGTTGACATTCTTTCAGGCAAATGGGATGTAGCACATCCATGTGATTAAGGAATGTGAGTAGATGTCATTTCGTACATGGGACTTCTATGGTAAATTATAGTAGAATCGCTTGCCTTCTTCCACATTTTTCGACAAACCTATTGCTGTTTTACAGCTCTTCTTTATAAGGAAGATCAGAGTCGTTTTTATCTTCAAGCCTGATTTATTAAGGTTTTAAGAGGAGAGCGCCAGGGGTACTTGTGGAAAAGATACCTCAGGTCTAGCAAAGGCTGTGTAGTTATCAATGATGATGAGAAATCAGAATCGTGATTCTATTTTTAATAGCGTTTTGATTTTACTCTACAAATTTAAATAAATAAATTGTTATAGGCATTTAGACTTTCCGAAATAATTCAGCAAAATAAAGACACCCTCAAAAATTGTGCAAATAATACTTTACAAAATTCAATCAAAATGTTTCATCACTTCAAAAAAAAACAAATAAAACTTATTTACAGTTAATGCAGGTACATGCTCATATCTATACCAACACTCAGCCTTAAGTAAATGAAGCCCAGACATACCCTCATATACTTAAAGTAATGTGGGAGGTGGCGCAAAAACTGACCGAACAGGACCTAAATAAAATATTAAAAAGTTTCACCTTTTTACGCCTTTAATGGGGCCCTTACTTGTCGAGGTAATCCACCAGTGACACACATACAATAAACAGGTCAAATTCAGTCACGACAATAATAAATTTACCGATTGTTGGTTTCGTATATATTTTTGTGCTTAATGCCCGGTAAGCTGATATTAATTACGTGCCCGTGCATCTCGTTCAATATCAGCGAAAAGATTAATTGTTCCATGAAAATTCACACAGAAATAGTTAAAACAATAATTTTATTTTTAAATATGAAAAATAACAATAAAAACACTAAATCATTTGCATACGGAGTTTTTCACATAAATTAAATTAATTTGAATAATTAAGAACGCAATTTTGTAGAAGGAAATGCTAAATTTTTATGGTGAAACATTTCGGTGACAAATTTCGTATTCAAAATATTCTTTTTACGATGTTGGTGTTTTAGAATTTTCAACAGTAGTAAAAATATAACGTCTGAACACCAATTGAATTTGATTAAGATTGGTGTTGTTTTGGTGCTCAAATGGTGTTTGATCAATTATTCAAAACTGCATTACTAACTTCGGCATCAATCACCTCCAAATTCGCTTTAGTTCACTTTTACTTTTCAAACTCGATCGGCCATCCCTATAGCAATTTTCATCATAGTATCCAAATTTGGTGCGATCAGTACAAGCACTTAGAGACAAAGCGATTTTGTACTATCGAGAGTTCAATCATGTTGGGAAGACAGGAATAGAAGGAATGAAGAGAAATATAAAGGCGAATTACCATGCGCAGCGGAGTAGATTGGAACCACGGACCTATGGAATAGTATCAGTGTGATAGAAACTAATGTAGTGGTGAATGATTGTTATAGAGCTAGCACGAAATCACGGTAGCCCCAACTAACCCTCGCCTGCTCCTACCCTGCACCAGGCACGTACGCACAGCGTCAAATAGCCTTTATGACACCCAAAGGATGCACCATATGCTCACACTTTTTCTAGACAAAAAAAAAAAAAACAACAAAACTGTACCTATAGGACGAATAAAATGGGGCAAAGCTGACAAGATTGATAAAATGCACAGCAGAAAGGACGGCTTCGCAGATGAAAAAATAAAACTCAATCAGGGATGAGTTTGAAGTCACCCGACACGACGCACACTGGGGCAGAAAGCACTTTTTTGGTTCAAAAGTTTCTAGAGACCACAATTTTTAACCAATTTAGATAATTTTTTTTTTATTTTGAAGGTAAGATGATTTGTAAGATATCTGTGGAAGCCGAATTTTGATTTTCCCTTCCAAATATGTCGCACCTAACCTCAAATGTCAAAAATAATTAATTTGCTTTACTTTACTATCAATAATAAGCTTTGATCTATGCGATAAAATGAGACAATTTGACGTAATTAGAGCCCCAGGTGAAGTACAATGACTTTTTTTTGATTGATTATTAATTATTACAATCAAATTAACTAGTTTTAAAATTTAGACATTTGTGGCGTGCATAGGGTGCATATGAGGGGGGGGGGGGGGGCAAACTTTCAGGACCCTTTTTGACCCCCTTAGAGGCAAATGCGGATTTTTATATTATTTTATTATTGTTGTACGTTAAATTACGAAAATTTTAAGGGGTCTCCGAGCCTCCTACGATTTTTTTTTGGGGCCGTGGGTGGTAATATTAGGGGTCGTACATAAATTACGTGAGGTGATTTTTGCGATTTTTCGGCCCCCCCTCCCCCTTGGTGAGATATCGTGAGATTTGTCCCGACCCCCTCCCCCCCCCTAATCTCACGTGAGATTTTTCAAATTTTATAAAATCCATAGTACTTACATTAAAAATACGAAATTACAGTCGTAACCACAGAGTTTGAATGTAGAACTGCAGGAAAGGCCCTCGCGTATAAAATCCGTGTACGTAACCGTAGTGAAATCTAGTGAAAGGTGTGTAAAATGTTCATCTGTGTGAATGGGGGGTTTGGGTGCAAGATTTTATTTGAGATGCGGACTGCTTGCCCTCGTCGCTTTTCTGCTTGTGGTGGACACACAACTACCAAAACAGTACTCTGCAGCATTCGACGAGTCGCGCGTTTGACTAGCCTTTAGACTAGACTAGGCTAAACAATCGAGTAATTTTTTTGTGTGTCCTACCTTACCCACATCTTAAGGGCCCAATTTACACACAGTTCGTCGGCAGGCCGTGGCCTGAAAGTTTTAACCTTGAGGCCAAGTATTACCATACAATCACCGGCCGCCAACCGTATGGCCTGAAGTTCAAGAATGCCTACAGCTCAAGAAAGCTGACAAAAATCGGATTTATCGTCAGTTCGGGCCTGAAGATCTGAGCTTATATTCACTTTCGAGCCGTGATTTGAGGGGAAGAATTCACGCTGTATCCACTCGTAGCAGAAAGCAAGGCGCGAGCTAAGCGTGAAAACCATCCACACTCGCGTTTGCGCTTGTTTGCGGGTGTTCACGGCGCGGCGGGAGGCTGGAGCCGCCTTGAAGCTTTCGTTGAGACCATGAACATTTTTGCGCTTGAATTAATAACCTGCTATGTTAAGCAGTCGTTTTCACCGGTGTGTCTGTAGAGAATCATGATTTCATCTGCATGCCACGGCCTGTCTGGCGGGTACCTGAAGTGTCATCCCTCAGTTAGACTGAGTCAAGCTTAGTCGTGCTGGTCGACCTGGTCTGACAGGCCACTGCCTACCGGCGGCCTGTAAGTGAATGGAGGTCTTTAGTGGAGAAACATGTTTTACTTAATTTAACCCAGTTTTCTCGGCATTTTACACTGTTTCTTTAAAACAAAAAAAAAATACGTTATATTTGCCGAGACCCTCCCTCTCCCCCACGTGAGATTTGGTGAGAATCGGCTCGACCCCCTCCCTCCCCTAAACGCCTCACGTAATTTATGGACGACCCCTTATAAAGTGCATAAGTGCATTTTACAATTCACAGCCCTTAAGGTTGCGCACTGGCCCCTTTAGAGGCAAGGGCGGATTTTTTTGTTATTTTTTAATTATAGTAGGGACTGTTACGAACATTTTAAGGGGTCATAGTGCCCCCTACGACTTGTTTTGGGGCCGTGGGAGGCAAAAAAATGGCTAAAAACAAAAAAAAATTGAGGCATATTTGGAAGGGAAAATCAAAATTCGGCTTCCACAGATATCTTACAAATCATTTTACCTTCAAAATAAAAAAAAATTATCTAAATTGGTTAAAAATTGTGGTCTCTAGAAACTTTTGAATCAAAAAAGTGCTTTCTGCCCCAGTGTGCGACGGCTTAGCTGGCGTGCTAGAATCGATAAAAGAACAAATATGGAGAGCAAAAACACAGCAAATCGATTCAACTATTAGGATATGCTGACGGTGTGGAAATGGTAGAAAGATCGCCGCAAGCGATCATACGAAGAGTTGAAAAGATTGAGCGAGGAAACAGGATTACAAATAAATAGGGGCGAAACTAAAGCTACAATTTAACCATGATCTAACAGAACAAGAAGTGAATCGATCAGGGGCGGATCCGAAAACAATTCTTGGGGTGGGAAATCAAATGTATCTTCTAAATGAAGTCACCCTAGTTTCTTTTTTCCGTAAATGCCCTGCTTCATAGTGGATAGTGGCGATAGCCTCCCCCTCTGGAACATTTTTGTTTTTCAAAGATATCCAGAAATCACCACTGAATATATAAGCCACATATATAGTCCTATATTTATTTATTTATTTTTGCCAAACAAGGCACACTTAAATCTAAGTACACTTTTTAACAATAGCTTAATTAATTATCATTAGTCAGGTACAGGTATAATTGGGCTAGGCTATATGTAGGCTAAATCTACTATACTAATTCTATTGCTTAAGCAGTAACGGGAGTTTGGGGTTTCATCATTAGTATTAACTTTCTTTTATAGGACAATTTGTTAGTGGGATGGGGAAATCATTGATTATGATCATTGAAGTCCATGCAAAATCTATTAATGGGCTCGTTCCTTGCGTAGTCGATGCGATGAGAATATTCCTTAAGCAGTTTCGTGTGCCTAGTACGCCGAACTACTTCATTGAGTATTATCCTATCCGACAAGAACTTCACCTTGACATCGCCGTTTAGAATATCCAAGGTGAGGCAAGAGATGAGCATTTTGCATGACAGCGGTAAAAGATCCAAAACTTTGAGCCTGTCTGTATAGTGTGGAAGACTATGATAATCAGCGGGGTTATATAGATTTCTTAGGGCGAACAGGAGAAATTGCTTTGGAATGGATTCAATCCTGTTGCTACTGGCGTGAAATATGGGATCCCAGACAGGGCATGCGTATTCCAGGATTGGGCGAACCAGTGAGCAGAAAAGAGTTTTTGTGACCCAGATGTTATCAAATTCCTTAGCCCTTCTTTTTATAAAACCAAGGAGCTTATTAGCTCTGGCAGTAATACTATCGTAGTGTAGGTTAAAGTTTAACTTATTGTCTAAGACAACGCCTAGGTCTACGATTTGATAAACATGGTTTAATAACTTGTTGTCAAGATAGTATTGCTTTTTCCGAGAGAAGGTTATTGCATGGCATTTGCTAGTGTTAAGTTGCAACTTATTGGTGTTACACCAGTCCTGCAATGCATTAAGTTTAGTCTGAAGGAATGATACATCGGTGTCGGACCTTATAACGCTATATATTTTCAGGTCGTCTGCATAAAAGAGATATGGTATATTATTTAATTTGTGAGACAGATCGGAGATAAAGATGTTAAACAAGAGCGGACCAAGATGACTTCCCTGGGGGACACCGGAAGTAACTTCGATTTCTTGGGATAAGAATCCTTGAAATCTGACGACCTGAGTTCTACCGCTAAGGTATGATTTTATCCATTCGAGGGCACGCCGGTAATTTGAATAACTTAGTAATCAAAATATGGTGGTCCACACGATCAAAGGCCTTGCTAAAGTCCGTGTAGATAGCATCAATTTGATGGCCGTTCTCCATACCACATAAGAGTTCAGAGATAAGAATCATTAGATTTGAAGTGGTCGAACGCCCCTTTCTGAAACCGTGTTGCTGCTCGTTAATGTTAGGATCTATAAGTGGTGCAATCTTGTCGTGCACAAGCTTTTCGAAGAGTTTAGGAATTGCGGATAGGATGGGAATGCCCCTATAATTATCCACTAATTTCTTGTCGGATGATTTATGGATTGGTGTTAAGAAGGATTTCTTCCAGAATTTAGGGAAACTTCCCAACGAGAGCGATTTGTTCAAGATAAGACGATAAGGAAATACTAATTCATTCGAACAGCGCTGCAGGAAGCTCGCTGGTAGATTGTCGAGGCCGTGACCTTTATTAATATCAAGATTGTTTAAACCTGCTCTTATTTCGTCACCTGACAGAGATAGATTGTTAATGATCGTTGATTCAGTACAAGTGGGGTCAGTGTGCGTTGTGTTAGATTTGGGAGGGAAGACTTCACTAAATCTCACGGCAAACATGTTACATATATCTTGGCAGGAAGCTCTCCCATTCGACATTGTTGCCGGATAACCTGAGGTCTTTCGCTTAGTGTTAACGAAATCGAAGAATTTCTTAGGGTCCTTTAAGATATTTTCTCCGACTTTGTTTATGTATGTAGTATAGGCCTCACGTGACCTAAAAGTGAATTCAGATGCTAGTCTGGAGTATTCGGATCTTAATTCATCGTCAACATCCGTTTGTCTTCTTATCGTGCGGTACAATTTGTTTCTTTGATTTCGCAGTGATCTAGTATTTTTGTCTAACCATGGCTCCGATAATTTATCCCTTTTTTTAATTTTGGGAACGTGTTTGTCGATGGAGCTGAGAATAATGTTGTAGAAGCATGATACTAACTGGTCTAGATTATCACCCGATAACCTATTTATCCAGTCAATATGGGATAATTCAAAGCAAATACTATTATAGTCTGCGTTTTTGAAATCAAAAACAATTGCATTGTTGTGAGATGCGCGATGCAGGGTGACAGTGGAGTTAAGTTCTCCTCATCGCTGGCGGGGAAGACGTTCACCTCGTCATATAGATTAGTGAAAACCAGGTCTAACCAATTTCCACTAGTGTTCGGTTGCCTTATCACTTGCTGCAGATCATTGGCATAAAAATTATCAATAAGCTTCATGTCATTAGCGTGTGTGACATTAATGGGTAGGAAATTATTATCGTCGTCGAGAGTAAGGATATGTTAGGACGGTTGAAATCTCCCAGTATGAGCACCTCGTCATGCTTGTGGCAGTCAAGTGATTGGAGAACTTCATTTAGTGTATATGGCATAGGCCATATAGTCATTCATGTCATGTTGCAATGTCTAATAGCAAACTTAGCTTGAAGATATGAGAAGGATATGATAGGTTGGGTAGCCTAGAGAAGGTTGAACTCTTGAATGTTGTACGAGTCTATTTTATTAACAGCCGGCTGAGCCACAACCGTCGGTGTTAGCTTGATATAGCGAAGTGATATGCCCAGGTCCGCCACAAAGGGGGCAACTGGGACGATTTGCTCTGGGCTCCAGAACAGAGGGGTCCCCGAGAATAGAACTCAAAGAGTGAAAGCCCCACATCCCTGCTAAAACTAATCGACTAGAGAGTCTAGAGACTAGACTAGAGTATCTAGCTTGTGGCCCGAAAAACCAAAACCGACATATCCCTGCGTTCTAATTGTCAAGCAAAAGTAATCTAAAACCTGAAACACAAGCACGCTAAAATATATGTTATGTTTGTGTATAGGTATGGATTTTTGTACTCATCGCATTTATATAGTAAACACTATTTTTCTTTTTTCTATTTCCGCCTATATTTTCTGCCATCTCTCGCTATTGATAATATCACGCAATGATTTAAACGTGACTCGTACATGGATCTTAGATGAAGTTTATTCATTTTCAATTTTTGTTCATCTTTTTCAGTTTCCTTTTCGCCTTTCTAAACGCGAGTGTCGACAGTACTTTTAGCGAGCGCTCCTCCAACTAAGTACCAACACGTCCAACATGCTGCTTGACCCCGGCAGCGACCGGTCTACGTTTGTCCGTTTTCTTCGCCAAATACAATTCCTTAAAGCTCCAGTCGAACATTATTAGGAGCGCTCCAAATTTGCTACTCTTAGTAGAGATTCGATTTTTCCCGCTAGGATTGCTTCTGGATCGATTCTGGCACAAAATGATTAATAACACTGTAGAACAAATGACAAACTATTTTTTCTCATATGGAAAAAAATTTGATATTCATTGAGATCTGAGCTTTTGGAACACGACTGTTTTGGTAGTTTGTAATTATCAACTCTTTTTCAAAAGTTATTAACTTTTGAATGTTATGTTAAATGCAAGCAAATGAAAAAAAAATTTTTGTTTTTGGAAAATATTTTATTTTAATACAACAGAAAATGTATACAAAAGTACTATATATACTATAAATATAAAAAGTTTTTGTTTTGAACATTTTTCAAACAGTTTTACGTAAAATTTCTGATCCGACCATATTAAAAAAACCCATATTGAGTAAAAAAAATTCGAACTTTCAAAAGTTAATAACTTTTGAAAAAGAGTTGATAATTACAAACTACCAAAACAGTCGTGTTCCAAAAGCTCAGATCTCAATGAATATCAAATTTTTTTCCATATGAGAAAATTCGTGTTTCATAGTGTAACCGTCGAATTCTTCACCGCCTAAATGTGTATCACTAGCAGTGGATTTGACTTCGAAGGTTCCATCATCAATGGATAGAATTGATACATCAAAAGTACCGCCGCCCAAGTCAAAAATAAGAACGTTACGTTCACCAGCAGTTTTCTTGTCCAAACAATATGCAATAGCAGCAGCGGTTGGCTCGTTAATAATACGAAAAACATTAAGCAATTGTGCCAGCAACCTTTGTTGCTTTACGTTGAGAATCATTGAAGTAAGCTGGAACTCTAATGACAGCATTTGTAACTGTCTTACCCAAGTAAACCTCGGCAATTTCCTTCATCTTTGAAAGAATAATTGAACTGATTTCTTCTGGGAAGAATGTCTTCTTCTCATCTTTGTACATAACTTGGATTTTTGGTTTTCCTTCAATATTGACAACCTCGAAAGGCCCATATCACCTTGAACGGCTGGATCATCAAATTTACGACCAATAAGACGCTTAGCATCGAAAATTATATTAACGGGATTCATAGCGACTTCATTCTTGGCGGCATACCCAATGAGACGTTCAGTTTCTTTTAACTTCAGTTCTAGGTTAGTTAGACGAACTGAAGTCAGTTTTATTCTCAGTTGAATATGAGGAAAACGAAAATGACATGCTTATGTTATAAAAAGTATGATATTTTACATAAAGGAGTAGTCAATAACGGATGAAGGGGTGGACTTTAAAAAAAAAAAAAAATTACATGAAATTCGTAATCAGCGACCCCAAAAACCCCCGAATATGGATTTTTGAACGAATTATTTAATTTTCGATTTTTGGCCAGTTTTTTCGGATTTGGCCTCACTGTGCGCTGGTCTAATCTAATAGATGTGTAAACCAACCATCATGTGAACTTATCAACGTTAACTGCGTAACTGCGGGAGGATGTTGAGACGTGATCGCAGAGAAATAAAACATCGTATATTTGTTAACTTCCCAGTATAGGAAGTTATTGTAATCGGTCCGAAAATCGAAATCGAAATTTTCGACGTATTTTCATCTTTCAAGGTCTCAGGAGCATTTTAAGCAAAAACTTGGGAGGAAGTATGTGTGTGTGTGTGCGTACGTATGTGGTGATTTTTTCCTGCACGATATCGCGCGAACCAAAAAAGATATCGACTTCCTTGAGGTGTCGTTCGAAGCGTATTAACCGAAATATGATCTGAAAAGATTTTCAAAAAATTCGGTCGAGCCGTTTTTTTGTTTAAGCGGCGTAAGTGATTTTTGAACCTACACGATATCGCCCAAACCACGAAAGATATTGACTTACTTGAGGTGCCGTTCGAAGCGTATTAGCGACAATATAATCTGAAAAGATTTTTATAATATTCGGTCGAGCGGTTTTTTGATTTAAATGACATAAGTGATTTTTGTACCTGAACGATATCGCGCGAACTATAAAAGATATCGACTTAGTAGACGTGCCGTTCGAAGAGTATTAACCAAAATATGATCTGAAAAGATTTTCATAAAATTCGGTCGAACCGTTTTTTTTTTTTTTTTGTTTAAACGACGTTTATGATTTTTGTACCTACACGATACCGCGCGAACTAAAAACTATATCGACTTCATTGAGGTGCCGAAAAAAAAAATATTAACGAAGAAATGCTCTGAAAAAAATTTCATAATATTGGGTCAGGCCTTTTTTGTTTAAATAGAAAAACTTCGGCTAATTGTCAGAAAGACCTTAAATTGACAAGTTTTGCTAATATCTAATAAGCTCGATGGAATGAGACCCGTTCTAAACGAAGTGATTTTTTTGGGGTTCTGCACAGCGATAGCCTTCCAACAAAACATCACTTGTCAAAATCCGACAACCTTTCAAAATCGTGCAAAAATTTCGTTACCCTTTACAAACAGCGCGAATTTTTCAAACCTTGGATTAGCACTTTTTAACGGGGAATTGTTTTCTACGCGTATTACAGTTTCAGAAAATAGCGGTTCTTCCCGGAATTTCCAGTAGTTACCGCAAAATTTGTTCTTTTTGGTCAAGTCTGACAAGTACTTAATAGTTACAGTTTTGTTAATATCTCCGGAAAGCTTTGGAATTTCCAAATGAAGTCATTCGCTTCTCAGTTTGTCAACGGCGCTTCAGCACGCTCCATACGAATTTGAACACCCGCTTTAGTGCAGCGAACGAAATACGGAGGAAATGTTTGTTTGCTAACGTTCAGGAAAAACAAATTCTCTAGAAAAATCTTGTGGATTTACTACTATTATAGTTATTTGAACTAGCTTCTCTCGGGATTGCTTTGTCCTCATTTTCCAATAGTGCCAAACGTATAACTATTTTGTAAGAAGTCAGTTTATTCCATCTTCGTTCATCATACTGGGAAGTTAATCGTGTGGACCGAAGGGGTCAAACCCACATCCCAACTAGTTTGTTCGGTTTCTTGTTTCTTTAGTTCAAGTGTTGCAACAGCTTTTTCAAATACTTAACCGATTCTTATTAGTTCCAGTGACAATGCAATATGGCAATTTTGTAAAAAAAATTCAAGATGGCGCTTCCAAAATGGCGGACGAATATTGGGTTCCGATTCCATTGAAAATCGGCATCGAGGGAAGATTCTATGGTCAAAATTTGAAAAATCAAAATTGTGGCGCCAATATGGCGGGTGAACTTTGTAAATGTGTTCTGAACCCATTGAAAATCGCTATCGGTGGGTTTTTAGGGTCACAAATGACGATTCTGTGGTCAAAATTTGAAAATTAAAAATGGCGGATGTATTTTCCAAATGTGTCCTGAATCCATTGAAAATCGTTATCGGGGAGTTTTTAAGGTCACAAATGGCGAATCTGTGGCAAAAATTAAAAAAAAAAAACAAAATGAAAATTAATGAATCTGTTGTCAAAAATAGCAAATTTAAAATGGCGCGGGCAATATGGTATGCATAACTAAAAATGTCAAATTAATTTTGAAAGGGATGGCGTACACCTTATCCACCCTAAAGCCATACAATTTCCGGCAAAGTTTAATTTGGAACGGTCGAAAGAAGGATGTTGCCAATAATTTTGTCATGGACCAACGACATACCGGACCAATAGTACATGCGGTGATTCCTGAGCTTAGAATTGCTGCTAAAAAGTGAGGTATCCTGACCGAAATCTACAAATAATTAGAGATATAGGATATGTCTTTAGCCAGTTTCGGAGATTAAAGTTGGCCTGGCCATAGACGAATGCAGTTTTTGTACAAATTTCCTTCTTTGAAAATTAAAGCTATAATCCAACAGAAAAGTGTTTAAATTGATATCGGCGATATCATATCGCCTAAAAATGAAAAATCTTCACAGCTCACGGCATGACAATAAATTAAGAGTGTGAAATTTAATCCACGGAACAATCTAAAAATTAAACTTGTAAAAGTTCATGAAAGTAAACAAACTTCTGATGCAGGTAACCGAATATTCTGTTTGTAATACTTTTCCTATCAGAATTCAAAACTGCATGTCGGAAGCTACCTGAATTCGACACTGACTCGAACCCTAAACCAGGCAAACTTCGAACATTATCCGAGCAACAAAAATTCAATATCAGTAAACTTCCGCAACCGATAAAGGTAATGCAAGTCCTTAGTGCAAGTCGCGTCAGAAGAATCAAGCCCAAAATTGTGCAATATCGACAAAAACGCTCGCAAGCAAAAAGTCGCATCAGAATTTTTATCGCATCGAGGCACGGACAAAAAAAAATTGAAAACCTGAACAAGGTGATCGATCACCTGCGATTGCCCCCGAGGCGGTTGATATGTGTGTGCGCATACGTGTATAATATGGTTGGGGCTTAAGATCTGGCTGCATTTGATGGAAAGTACACTATGTCGCTAGTAGTGAGCTAAGGCGGCTTACCTGCTTAAGGTAATCGAGGCTTATCCACTTCTTCTTTTCTAACTACTTGCAGCAAGGCAAATCTTGTGTAGTAAAGAGGCGAGCAACTTCGAGGCGGCAATTTTATTTTTATTTATTTTTTTTTTTTGTTTTTTTTTTTCTTAAGTAAAGTTTGAAATTTTTAAGGAATTATTTATTTTTCACTCGTTTTTTTCTCTCGTTTTATTTTAAATGCAGCTTAAATATAAACTTATGATTGTGTCGTGACACAAATGAACACGAGGACAAACAAATAACAATCAACTGCGGCCGGAGCACGTGAGCTGAATGGCAAACTTTAGTTTAAATTTTAATGTTCTTTCGAAAACATTTTTGCTTTTGCACTTTTACTTAGTGCCGACAGTAATTATTGCTAGGAGTAGTTAAACTTTTACGAGGGTTTGTTTTGCGAAGAGATTCTGCAGTAGTTTGACGGGCGTTTGTTGTTTTGTGAGAGTTTTGCTCGTAATTAGCAAATACGATTTCAATATGGCAATTCAATTATAATCGGAAATTAGAAAATGTGGAAAAAAAATATTGAGTGCATTCCAAAATTGTAAACAGCTCAGTTGAAGTGCAACTCGACCTTTGTCGCGCAGCTCGTGTGATCAATTTTGACCTTAAATGAAATCTACGAGAGCGGAACAATTCTCAATGATTCAAATACTTCTGGGGCTTCAACAGGATTTGAAAGGCCCTTCGAACCCACCTAGGTTTGAAAGTGTGCCAAATATAGCCCCAGCGAAGGGGACTATTTGGGAATCGTAACGAACGAGAGCAGTTTGTGCGCAAAAACCGCGGTGGAGACCATGGAGAATAATTCTTCATTGGAAAAGGATCTATTTAGGACCCCACTTAGAGAGCATCTACTCCTTCATCGAAGAAGGGATCTGAAAAGGCTGCCGACGAAACAATAAGGTTGTGTGGTGCAGCCCCCAACAGCCTTAGGCGCTTTATTGACATGGGCTACTCCTATGACGAGTCCGTGCCAGGAGACACCTCCGCCGTCGTTTGGTCCCAAGTCCAGGGTATGAAAGGAGTGTAGGTCGATCTGCCGAATTGACCAGAATCGGAAAAAACAGTAAAAACTAAGCAAGAAACCGCATGGATACACGAACTAGCTATTTACGAAAGAATGCTACTGCTTCCGGGGCAGCCGAAGCTCCAGCGCTGGGGATTAGGCATGCTAGTGAGAAGTGGGTTACTGATCGAAGACCCAAAGTAGTTACCCCGAAAATGGAAATTTAATTCGCCGCGGGGAATAGACGAACAGGACATCACGTCGGTCAAAAGAAAATCATAGCAATGGAATTATTGAAATGCAAAATATCCCTTGCTGCGCTATCGGTACTACGACTTACCGGATCCGGGACATTGACTACCATTCCGCCAACAGTCGACGAAACGGTGACGCTTTCAACCGCCTGGGAAGGAACGATGGGCTAATTCGGACACGGAGTAAATAACGACAACGGCTTACACCTCACCTCCTTTCATTCGCAGCGTCAAAGAGAGAAGAAAACGGCACCACCACCTGCCAAGAAGAATTGGGCGTGCCTACAAGTCCCAGTCATCGGGCAAGAGTTTCAAATGGGATTATCCAACAGATTCGCGTCGCTGACAATACCAGACGATATCTATGTAGAAGGCCAGGCAATTTTCGGATTCCATTGTTGCGGTATGCAATGGAGTTGTGTCCACCTATTCATAAACGGACGCAGCCATGAATCTCGAACAGCTGTGTGAGCCTCGTCGATCAATGGAAACGAAAGAAACACGTCTATTTCGAGCTATTCCGACGATCGCGTTCAACAGGAAATGAAATCGGAACGGGAAGCGTACTGGGATAACGTTGTGGCCGACATGGAAGAAGCGGCGTCGAGGCAAGAGTATCGGAAGCTGCAACATCAAACATCAAAAAATCGGATGGAACTTTCGTGACCTCTCCCCATGGGCGCCTGCAGCAGTGGAGAGAATTCTTCCACCAGCTTAACAACCACGATCCGCCACAAGGTCCAGCACCCGAACTGCCGATTGTCCAGCAGCCGACGAATCAGTTTCTTGATACCAAACCGACAATTATCGGGGTGAAGATGGCAATAAAATCGCTGAAAATGGAAAAGCGCCGGGAATAGATCAACTCACCGCCGAGATGATCCAAGTCGGAGGTGATATCACAACTCCATGTCCTCATAACACACATATGGCATTCGCATCGTATCCCGTCGGCGTGGAAGAAAGTCGTCGTGGTGCCAACTTTGAAGAAAGGCGACAGTCGCGAATGCAAGAATTATCGCAATATTAGTCTCCTTTCGTTCGTCGGCAAAGTATTTGCGAAAAGCATTCATTCGAGGCTACTGAAACATCGCGAGCAAACGAACCGGAAAGAACACATTTAGACCACATCGTCAACATTGATCAAATGTTGGCTCTCCGTCAGCTAATGCGACGATCGAACGGCCGTCGTCCTTGCGACGATCGAACGGCCGTCGTTTTCATCGAAGTCAAATCCTATTTCGATGGCATTGATTGGTACAGCTTGTGGAGAGCTTTGGAAACCGAACAGGTGTCATTGAAAATCATCCAACTTGTCCAAGCGTCGTACGATGGCTCAACCAGCAGCGTCCGTATTCGAAGCGACTTATCAGAGGAATTCCCTATTGAAACTGGTGTCCGACACGGAGGCGTCACTTCGCTACTTCTTTTCAACATTGTGATCGACGCGATTATGCGTGAAGCATTCGATGGATGACGCGAAGTTCGATATTGATGTTCGCCGACTCGGATGCCAAAGCAACGGACATTTTATACGACATCTACCGCAACGCGCACAAGGGTTAAAAATCAATGCGGAAAAGATCATAGTGCTTACAACAGACGGATCGAGGGCCAGTGTTCACCTCGATGGAGCCCAAATCAAACAGGTTCCGTTGTTCAAATATTTGGGATCATTGGTTGAGGAAATGAAAGTGGTATCGGCGGCCGACGTTCACAGCCGCATCGGCCAAGCTACAGCAACATTCGCCTCGCTCAAGTCTCTTCTATCCTTCAAACTAAGCTTATTACTAGAATTGACCCATCATCCGAACGACATGACGCACTGCCATTAAAAAGCTTGATTCTTAAGTGTAGTGCTCTAACAGAATCATGCAATGAAAAGGCAGGTGTTTGGGTACAGGTACATACATAGGTTGAGTTCTCTAAGCAAAGTGCAATTTCGCAATCAGTATGTATGTAAGTTGCATTAAGTAGGGATTTTTCGTTATAAGAAGGTCTTAGATTTTGAAATTGATGATGGAGGTAATGGAGTAATCTTTTTCCGAGAGTGTGGGTGGTGCAAGTAACACTATTCATCATTAATTTCGTTTATTACTCCCATACACAAACCGGTTTTTAGGCAAAGGGTCGCAGGGAAGTATATGTTATGCGTCATATGTTTCCTCACTTTTGAGCAAGAAAATTTTGCCAGACTCACAGGGCCATTGCACAACACTAATATAACATCGCACTTGGAGTCTGCGAAAACTATGAGAAATTCCCCTTCCCATTCCCGTTTATTGTACAACTACGGCATCACAATTGTAACACGAAAAAGCGGCATCACACGCAAACCATTTTGTTTGATATGAGTATCGAGTGATGAAACTAATTATGAAACTTCCATCTATCCATCAATGAATTCAGTCTAAACTAACGCAAATGACTCAAAATCAACAATGGCAATATAAAATTTGAAAACCCTTCAATAAAAACAATATTTCACACTCTCTTTGAGTAATAAAAGTTATTCTACGAAACACAATTTGCATCATGTGTGCTTGTGGGTGTATGCTTTATCCTTTTGCGAAATTATTTCCTGAAGATTTTAACGAGAGAAAGTTGCCTTAATGCATAAAACGAGTGAAGATCCAACATTCCTGAATAAAAATCGATAACGACAAAGTAAAGACTCTTCTTGTTAATTAAAATTTCTGGTCATAAAAGGTGAGAGATTTCAGGCATTCTTTAAATATTGAAAAGGGGGTGTTGAGAGTGTTGCTACATTAGCATGTACATCATTTTTACACCTTATTTTGTTTTGTTTCATAATGACAGGAAAGCATAATTCAGTTTCATATTTGTAGCAATATTTATGAAAGTTAAAAAAACGGATATCGAAAGCTTTTTCATGGAAGTCCATGGTAGTTTAGAATTAAATGAAAAGGCTATGAAAAGATCGGCTACTAAAATTTTTTTAAATTATAGAACATGCAAAGTTGCTTTTGTTTGACTTTATTGGATAATTGAAAAAGTTCGCCCTGTTTTGGCGTTTGATTCTACATCATCGTAAGTGGTAACAGAAGTTTTATCTAGTATGTTCTATCCAAGTTTGATATTGCTTAGCAGGCCTAATTTCAGAACGTATTTGTTACACAGAAAATGTGTTACACAATTGTGTAAAATAGCAAGGATTTTCGACATATTAGGACAACAAATGAAAAACGGAGATTTTCCAATAGGTGGCGAGCGTTTATTTCGCTCGAACAGTTGCGATAAAATTTTGTCAGTGTTGCTATATTCTTACGGTGGCCCAAAGGATCGATGGTGCAGCAAACGGTGTCGTCGTCGATTAATTAAAAGGTTCCATTTTGTACTTTATTTAGCCATGACAAGGTGGTTATTGAAGCGCCGCAAAAAACGAGGAAGTTATATTCGAGTAGAGGTAGAATGTAGGATTTATAAATAACAGCTGATGGCTGGAGGAGGAATTAGAACCTCAGCATTGAGAGGCTTGCTTGACGATTGGAAATATGTATGTGCTCATTCCAGCACAGGTCTTTGGTTAATGTAACGCCTAGAGAAGGGTCGGCATTAGTTCAACTTCACCCACTGTCACGGATGAAAAGGTGTTGCACTTTTTATTGGAAATAAAAGAGAACTTGGTATTGGTGGGGCTCCCAATCTAGATTGAGTTCAATGTCTTTATTTATAGAGTTGGACATTAGCCCGCGGTCATCAAGACAGGGTCTGGCTTTTTTTTCCTTTATTGTCGAAGATGTAAGGGTAGCGCAGGGTACCGTCGTCAGCATAGCTGAGAAGTGGATAAGAAGGGACAGAAACGAGGTCATTTATAAATATAAGAAATAGAGCAGGTGATAAAATTGATCCCTGGGGGACCCCGGCAGAGATGGGGTGAGATTCAGATTTGACGCCATCCAATAGTACCATGATTGAACGGCCGGAAAGGAAGTTCTCAATCCACTTCTGTAGAAGCGAGTCGACTCCAATAGCTTTGAGTTTAACTAGCAGGGCTGAGTGGCAAAGTCTATAAAAAGTCTTAGAGATATCTAGAGCAACCAGAATAGACTCTCCAAATGCATGCAGATTTCGGTTGATGTGTTCTGTCAGGCAAACCAGAAGATCGCCACTGGATCTTTTTGTCGGAAACCATACTGCCATACAGTTTTTTTGTTAATTATCGTAATAGGTATAATAGAGCAAGCCCTTCTAACACAGAAGGCGCACTTCTCAGCTGGGCCAAGAAAAATTAAAAATTAAAGATTATAACATTAAAAACGTCCAAATTAACATGTAGCCCACGCAAATAACAGAAAACGTAAGCGGGTACGTGAGATTTAAAAGACTCCTTTTAAGGACACCTTTACTAATACTCACGCTAAACACATTAAAATTTAGGTTCACGTTAATGAACATGCGATTGACAGGTTCAAATCTGCCGTAATTCGTGTTAGAGCAGTTGATTTGTAAAAGAGGTGGTCCTCTCAGGTTACAAGGACTCTCTCTCTAAACGACGTACGGCGACTTAGAAAACCTGAATCAACCTCTCTATTAAGGAGCTGATGAACAAATACAGCATTGGCCACCTCACAATGCTTGTGAAGAGAGCTTAAGTTGAGTAACTTACGCCCTGATTCGTAAGATGGAAGAACTAACGGGTTTTCCCAACGAAGATGACTCAGTGCGAATTGAACGATCGTTGAACCGATTCAATACTTCTAGCATGCGAATTGTAGTGAGGATACTAAAGCCGAGACGCATATTCGGGTAATAGTCTGACAAGAGAAATGTAAAGATCTTTAGTGATCAAGGGGTTGTTAAACTCTTTGGACCACCTTTTTATGAAACCCAGGACTAAACTACCTCTGGAAGAGATATAGTTTATGTGAGTGGATAAATCCAGCTTACTATCAAATCTAATTCCGAGATCTTTAACAAAATTAACACGAGGGAAAAGGTGTAGTTAAAAATTATAGGACTACGTCTCCTACTAAATGTCATGATTTCACATTTACTAATATATTTAGAACCAGGTTGTTGTTGTTAACACACCAAGAGTAAAAGAAGTCAAGGTCAACTTGCAAAAGTTTGCAATCCTCAATACTCTTTATGTGACGGTACAACTTGATGTCATTAGCGTAAATCAATATTCTGCAGTGTCTTAGCAAGGGAACAATGTCATTAATTGATAGGATAAAGAAAAGACGGCCAAGATGACTTCCTCGAGGGACACCGGATGACGCTTCAATGATTACTGATTTGGATCCACGAAAGAGAACTTGGTAGGTCCTGTCACCTAAGTAAGACTGGAACCATACTAGGAGGGCGTGCGGAAAGCCTAACACCTTAATTTATAATGGAATGGGAGAGCTTGTCAAATGTCTTACTAAAATCAGTGTAAACACAATCAGTTTGACAACCAGAAACGAAGCCCTCGACAGGATGAGAAGTGAACTCAAGAAGATTGGTGCAAAAAAACCATGTTGATTCGTTAAGACCAGTTTCTTGCAGATAGGAACGAATGTAAAATAGATATTGATTGAAAATGTTTTAGTATAACAGACAACTTCGCAACTGGACTATAATTCGATATTTCGTTCTTGGTACCACTTTTGTGAATAGGAATTATGAACGAATTCTTCCAAGGGAAGTACCCTTAATCCGAAGTTTTTTGAAACAGGTGTTTGCCCTTACATTCTGGTAGTAGAAGGAAACCGTCTCGAGTTTTTTTTAAATCTGAGGAACACCCCAAGTTGAAATTGAAGCGTTTACGTGATGAGATCGTCTATGGGTACGCGGCACGAAACGCTTGGTAAGGACGTTAGTAGGCCAGAAACCAGGGTCTAAGAGGATCTCGGCAGTAACAGGCGGTGCAGACAAAATAAAAGAAGCAACTGGCTTGGACGCCTTGCTAACTCTTCTGCAATGAACTGTTCCAGGGTCTATAGATTTATTCCTAAAATATTCGCAAACAGAGTCCGTCTTATTTTCCGGAGAGAATCTCGAGATGAAGATATTTAAAGGCCGAGGTATCGTAACCATTCACTATTAGAGGGGGAGGGTTTGCTACCCAGGCTGGCATAGAGGTCGACTCAGTCCCTAGAGCTTCCGCGACCGAGGGACCGTCCACTAAAAGTGGCGAGGAGGATGATACCTTGAAGTCAGCTCTGTTGATGGAACACGGGTCGTGGAACTCAAGCTGACACCATTGCGAATGGTGGCTTGGCGATTTCGACCATTTTATTTTTATTTATTATTATCGTCTCCATGGTTTTGGACAGAATAGAAGTAACTGCAATTGGGCGGTAGTTGGAGGGAAGGCTGGAGTCACATTTTTTCGATATGGGCAGAACATGTGCAAGTTTCCAAGAGTCTGGGTAAACTCCGGAGAAGTATGATAGGGCTTTTGCCCAGAGGTTAAGCCAAAGGTGAAGCGCATTGTTTCAGTCGATAGGAGTATATTATCGGGTTCAGTGGATTTGTTGGCATCGAGCTCCTTGAGGCACCTGTACACATTGCGAGTCCTGAAGAATACCCTGTCCATTGAATGGGCGCTGTGCTCAAGGGCCGAGGGTAGCATATCAGTTTCGGGTAAAGAAGAATTTGAGGCAACCAGAGATGCTAATAGATCGGCCTTAGATTTGCTGTCTGTTATCACTTTCTCATTATGGATAAATGGAGGGGCTGTGGATGTAGTGAAATTTTTTTTGATGGAACTTACCAAGGGCCAGAAGCCTTGCTACCAGAGGTTACATTAAAGAGTTTACTTCTCAACTTGTTGTCAAATGAATTTTTGACATTCCTGATGGCGACTTTACAGGAATTTCTTAGTTTTATATACTCTAGACGGAACGATTCACTCGGGGAGCTCTTGTATGCTCGGAAGACGACTTCTTTGTTTCTGATTGCGTTCGTATACTAGCGTTTAAACCATATGTTCATATGGCTTCACAGATTTGGTATATGATCCTGGTGATACGGATAGAGGCAGAGTTGATGTTTTTGGTTCGGAAACACAGGTCCCAGTCAGTGGATTGGAAATAATGACTAAGCCCCAGCCAATTGTCCTTCACATAATGTCATGCAGTTCTTCTAACTGGTTTTGGAGGGGTGGGAAATTTGAATGGGAAGCTCGCGCTGATTAAGCAGTGGTCCGAATTTGAGTTTCACTAAGTTGGAACATTGGCGGTTTGAAATTATTCAAGTGGAACTCAACAAAAGAGAAATTCGCATGAAATCCACGAATGTTACAGAAGTGAATAACAAAGCTTGACTTGTAACGGGACTTCTGTTGCGCGGGCTCAATCGCCACATTTTCAGGGATATTTCTCGGCGTTGCATTTGCCGCAACCATCAGAGGCGATAAAATGTATCCTTGTCCAAGTGTTATGCCTTTTGAGATGGGAAAAATTTCATCAACCGACTGATTTTGGCCGCGACACTTGTAGGTACGAGAATCGAGTAAGGGAAGGGAACAAGGGTACTTATGTACTTGTGCCGTTCGTCGGTCCATTCGGTCGGTTGTGTCTACGGGTGATGGGACCTTCGCGTTAAGGCCCCCTTACACGGTCAAATAGGATGTACATCGAAGGACGGATGTACAACCAAAACTATCGATTGTGGGACGGTCGGCCGATCAAAACTTATTGCGCGTATGGGTTTGATGAAAATATGGATGTACATACATCCAATTTGAACGTGTATGAGGGCCTTTAGACTGCGCTCGTTTTTTTTACACTGTTTTTTTTGTGTTTTTTGTGCACGATTTTTTAGTTTTTAGTTTTTTTCTCACTTTTCATTTTTTTTTTGGTTTTCTGAATTTTTTTTTCGGCGCGTTTTCAGGGACCGAATCACTATGCGTCCGTTCACTTTGTTATCCTAGCCCAAACTTGTAGGCATTTGGTGGATAAGAGGCACAGGTGTTGGCTCGATCCCCTGTTCTGTCAAGGCCAGGGTAATACGTTGTTAAACGCTCTCTCTATGTCAAGGAAAGTTACTAATGTATATTCTTTCACTTCGAGTTACTTTTTTCAATTATCGAAGCGCAGTATCCGTGGATCTACCCTTTGTATAGGCGTGCTGAATACCAGAGAGTTTCAAGTTTGGTATCGTCTGCCTCAGATATCTTTCAATTAGCCTTTCTAGAATCTTCAATAAAAAAGATGATAGGCTGATTGGAGTGAAGTCTTTGGATGTTGCGCGGGAGGCTTTTCCTGCCTTAGGTATAAAAACTACTTTAACCTTTTTCGGGATGCGGTTATTTTCACAGGTGCTTACAGCCTATTTAATTTAAATGATATCTAGGTCGAAAATATTATATGCTAAAGAGCGAACCACGAATCTCTGGCACTGTAGACGGGCGCGTATACCCCTATGCTACCGAGGCCGGCCAGAATTGAATCCTATCAATTGTTCTGATCTTTGCAGAATTCCCTCACTACTTGGTTCAGTTTTCAACCAGAAAAGTTCTTTACCGATAGCAACATAACTCTACCCGAAAAATAACGAAAACAATTTCGATATATGGTTCAAATAAACCCATTTTTAAACTACATAAGAAAACCAGCCAAATTTAGCCAACAAAAGCACTCTACTTAATACAGAAATTCTTTCAAGCCTGTGTCATTTCCGTACTAAATCCAATTTTAATATAATATGTATCTTAAAAATATTTACTAGGACAATTCGTAATTGATTGCTTATTTTTTCTTGTTAAATTTTCAAAGAATCTGGCTTGGCTATTTTTACAGAAATAAATCTTAATTTTTTTTTTTTTTTTTTGAAAAAAAGAACAAAGTAATTAATCAACTTGACAAAAAATACAATGCCATTAATATATTTCTTTTGTGAAAAAGACAATCCAAAAAAAAGAATATAAAAATATCCAAAAAAAAAATAAATAAATAAATAAATAAATGAAAATGGAAAAACCTTTTTCTTTTTTTAAATTTGATGAAAGAAAGCAAAATATTTATACTTTTCCTGATGTCATTACACTCATTTATTCACTCGTATTTTTTCATTATTATTTTTTATTTTATATTAACTGAAAATTTTAATTTTCTTTTTGTAGATTTTTTTTAATTAACTTTTTACATTTTTTTTTTTTTTTTGAGAAAATCACAAAAGCAAGCTCATGCAACAATTTATATTTAATATTATTATTTTATTTCACAAAAATAAAGAAACATAATTTTTAACATTTCTTTTTGATAATTTTTTTTTATTTTTTTTTTTATTTATTTTTTTTTTTTTTTTTGTTTCAAAGATAACTTCACAAGCACTTTATATATTAAAGTGGATAAATTTATATTTTATCGCACAATTTCATTATTTTTTTTTTTTATTATTTTTTCAGAATCCACACAAATTTTTATGGTAATTATATTTTTTTATCATGTGCCTTATCAAACACTTTATAAACACTTTTGCGAATTTTTGTTGCACATTTTTTTCACACACTTTATTTTACACTTAAAAAAAAATGCAATCTGTTGTATATACAAAAAAAAATATAGGGTATTGTAGAAAAATCAGAATCGAAAAGCTTTTCCTCGTATCATGATGAAAAAAAAAGCTATACATACATCGAATATAGGTAGTTCTTCTTGTATGCGATGTTTTTTTTTTTTAAACACTTCGAAAACGCATCATGATAAACATTTCAATCAAAATGCATCTATAGCCACTCATCATCAGCTGCAACAGCAGCAGCATTCAACATTGACGTTACACCCCATCCCCTTCGAACAAAAAAAAAAAAAAAACGTAGAAACATAGATTAGACAGGGCGCTCATCAGCATATCAACATGAACACAGCATTAACATCATATAAGTAGGCAACGTACGGTTGATTCAATGTTTCTATATTATTTTTTTTTCTGTTATCTTGTTCCTCCTAGCGCGCATCAATGGTAGGTACTGGTACGTAAACTGGTGTGTTTGTTGAAATTGTTGGATCTGGTAAGTGCCCTGCTGTTTTATAGGTGCGTGCATAAATTTTCATGTTGTTTTCACTCACTTTTCTTTTAGTAGTTAAGAAGAAAAAAAAACGGATTTGGTTCTTCATGCACATACATATACTGAATACATACGAAGACTTGTAGATGTGTTTGTAATTTGCACATCGAAAAAAAAAATAATAATGCTCTCAGTCCGCACTCATTCACTGTACAGAATTTTTTTTCTTTGCAAGAGTCTATTTGGGGGGAAAAAATAGGGGTGAGAAAAATAAGGAAAATTATAAATGAAAAGAGGCGGATTTTCTTTTGCATTTCTTACGAAAATATGTGCACTTAAAAATTATGTTTTATTTCAACAAATTCAGTTTATTTCCTTTAAAAACAAACATATGAAAAAATAAAAAAAAAATAAATAAAATAACATTGCAGAATCTTCTCCCGCGAGGCAAACATTTTGTATTGAGAAAACATCGACGATTTTCTTGTTTCTTTCTCTATAGAAAAACATAAAAAAATTTCTTTTTGCTTTCGTTAAAAAGCTCGTAAATTTGCTAAAAAATGCCAAAAATTCTGCCACCGATAATGCTTCATTTTTTTTTAGTTTTTTTTGCTATATTTTTTTTCTACTAGCCAAAGGCGCGCTTTAGTACATAGTAAACTTGAGAGAAAAATTATCTTTGATACTCAAAAAAAAGGCAAAACACGAGAAATTCCCCGATTTAATATTATTTAATAAATATATCAAGATTTCTACTATAAATATATATTTTCTGTATTATCTTGACACAACAATAATAAACTGATTTAATAATTGGTGAAATTCTTTACTTTTTTGTGTGTTTCTTCAATATAAAGATTTATTTCTTTTTTTTTTTTTTACTTCCGATCTTTCGGCGTTTTTTTCGTATATTTGCTGAGCTTACAACTCTTTAGCCTGGTCGAATTAAAACTGAGTTTGACTTCCTCAACTGTGTGAGAAAATACTTGCGATAGAGAGATATCGACCACATACAGCGACAACCGACAACGACTATGGCTTTCGACAAAAATGATGTAGAAGAAGAAGAAGAAGAACAGGCGAAAAGTTATAATATATATATATAGAAATGAGCACGAATACACCGTTAGATTTTACCGTGTGGCTTATACATATAAATGTATATTAAACCGAAAAAAGCTGTTTTCGTGACGTAGATTCTACAGATTCATTCACTCGTTCTCATATCACCACACCGACACCGACTACGACGGCGACTCCAATTCCGACAAGAGTCCAGAGCATAGAAGAGCCCCCCAAAAAAGCACACATATGGGAGTTGTTTCTTCCAGATTCATTTCCCTCTCGTATTTAGCTCAAAATCTAGCTTGTTGTCGTCGTCGTCACCGTCGTCATCGTTCACGGTTCAACTTCTAGTTCTATACATCATTTCTATCTATCTTTCCTAGTGTGCTGTGTTTATAGAGATTGGACCTCTTACTATACAAAACTTCAACAATAATTTCGCCGTCCGAAGGTGTTTTTGCTTTACTCTCTCAATACCGCCTTGAACGAAAGACGACATCGGTGCTTCATACTATATAATTTTCGCCGACGTCAGTATAGGGCGAAAGGTAGTCGCGCCACGCGCATGTGTTACTAACCAACAACAACACAATTCCATCTTTTCAAATTCAATTGAAAATCCTCCTTAAAAAGCTGGATGAACTCACAAGAGTGAACTGCATTCCCCTTCAAAAACGGGGGAGACAACGAAACAGGGAGATATGTAGATAGAGAGACACAGAAAGAGCGCCCCAACCAACAATTACGGTATATGTGTGTACTAACGTATTGATAACAGAGCACCGCGGCTATATAATAATCAACGTGCATTCCCTGGGGCTTTCGAGGGGCCAACGTGCTGTGCTGCTGGTGCTGCCGTGGCCGGAGACCTATGTCTGGGCACTCTAGGTATCCAGAGCTCAATTCTGAGAATCTAGATGCCCCCGATAAATATATATGATAGTTTATATCTGACTGTGTTATGACATCCGTAAATGAATTCTGGATACTCTGAAGAGAATTTTTCTTTTTAGAAAGTAAAGAAAACTTTCGGGAGAGTTTTAAAGTGAATTTTTAAGTGAAAAGCTTTGTGTGATAAAGATGAACTTTTAAGATTGTTTAGTGCTGCCATATATACTAGTAAAAATTGTTCTTCAATTAGTTTGAAAAGTGTTTTGTGAAATACAGTGTGAATATTAAAAGTAATCGGACAAATGGTCTAGGAGTGAAATTAGTCAGAAAAGCAGAAATAGAAAAAATGAACATGATATGTTTATGAACAAATAAAGAAAAAATTTACCCCGGCTGTAACTGATATGAAAAAGTAGATGAAATTTTTGTTTTCATTTTTGTAATACTCGGTAGCTTCTTACCTATTCCTTATCCGTAATCCACCATCTGCTGAAATATACCCCCGCTATTCTTGCACTAAGTGAAACCCAAGTAACATTTGATTCTGATTTAGATCGATTTCAGGTAACTAGGTATAATGCACGTTCCGAATGGTAGTAACGGCCTCAGGGACCTTTGGCAGTGCCGGTACAGTAAAGAGATAAGTTCTGAGAAACGTCAAATGTTAAGCGAGCGCGTACTGATATGGTGAGAAATTGGCGTGGCGGTTATACTAAGAGGCAATATTTTAATCATATGGAATTTTGCCCCGTTTCAAAAGGCATAACACTTTGACGAGGACAAATTTTATTGACTCTGATCGTTGCGGCAAATGTAGTACCGGGAAATATCCCTGAGAATATGGCGATTGAACCCGCGCAACCGAAGTCCCGTTACAACACAAGCTTTGTTATTGACTTCTGTAATATTGGTCGACTTCATGGGAATTTCTCTTTTGTTGAGTGCTACCGAAATCGCCAATCTTCGCACAGGGGTGAATGATAGAAACGGCCTCAGGGCCCTTTGTTAGTGCCGGTACACCAAAGAGATAAATCCTGAGTTACGCCATCTGTCTTCACGATCTGAGATCTTCCGATATGCTACCGAATCCTACCTTAACCTCCACGAATATGTTAACTTTACATCGGGTGACCCCTGGATGCTCTATACAAGACAAACAAACTGAGGAGGGTGAAAGGCGAGTGTTTCGCGCCTCAAAAAGAAGCAACACTGGACTGGTCCTCCAGGTCGGGGGTGGGGCGTAGTCTATATATATATATATATACCTTCCATCGAACCCACCCGTCACGAATCTTCAATGCAGGCCTCGAACAGGACAGACTCAACGGCAACGACCCAGGCAATGAAATATGGAATTTGATCTTAGAACTTGGAACGTCAGAACGCTCAACATGACGGGCGTTCTGCGTTCGCTTTTATTATTACTGGCAAAATACGGCATCTCTGCGGTAAGACCTATGGGGTGCGACAGCGAGGGAGGCCCAACCTTCGCTGGAAGGATGGCGTGGACCAGGACGCTCAGAGTTTAGGGATGCCAAACTGGATGACATCGGCTCAGAATCGGGACCGGTGGAGAGAACAGTTGCGCGAGGCCAAGACCGGATCCCGGTTGTAGAGCCGTTAAAGAAGAAGAAAATACGGCATAGCAAACGCCGCCCTACAGGAATCCAAATGGCCTCACAGTGGCATAATGGATCTCAGAACCCACACGATGCTCTCCAGTGGTTCATCGAATGGAAAAAGAGAGTTCGGAGTTGCCTTCATAGTGGAAAAGAAAATGCAATCACTGATTCTGGGCTCCAAGCCACTAAAAAAACAAGACTACATAACATTGGTCTCGAAAATGTCCATGCGCCCACAGAAGGCAAGACGGATAAGAAGAAAGAGGAAATCTACTAGGAGCTAACAAACGCCATCAGATTAATACCGCCAAACGATATCAAATTGGTTCTTGGAGACATGAAAGCCAAAATAAACCCAGATAACTCCCAGAAGGCAAACACAACTAAGGTACGTTATAGACAAGCTAAAAATTGAAGTAAGAAGAGATGTTTATCAGAATGCTATCGTACAAAACCTGAGAGAAGGAGTAGGAGAAGAGCCCGAAATCAACAACAAATGGGAAAAACCGAAAAACAGCGTAAAGGAGGCAACAGAAGAGACCCTAGGCTGGGCCCCCAGACATACTAGAATTAACTGGTTTGATCAGAGATGTAGAGATGCAATAGAAGAACGAAACCAACGATGAAAAGGAAAAAATATCTAGACTAATACTACTGCTAATAGACTGCTGCCTTATTCAAGAAAATATGGAATAAGGTTACAAAAATACAGGGTAATATATAAACCTCTACCAAAAAAAATTCAAAACGCCCTAGTGACTAAACTGACCCCCTCCCCCCTACGATTTTTTGTTCGTCTATCGAAAACCTTGCATACCTGTAACCGTGTATATCTCTATATAATAAAATAATGACCGGTCTAATAGATCTGGAGGTCAATAAAGGTCAGGACCCGGACTGTCTGCATATAATTTTTTTTGCACAGCGACGCCCAACACATGCTTTTCCCTCTTCACCTAATTTTTAACAAGTACCTACTTGCCAGTAAATTTCCTTTGGTATGGAAGAAATCCTACTTCACACCAATCTTTAAATCAGGTGATAAACATGCGGTGGACAACTATAGGGAAACTGCTATCCTATCTGTTATCCCTAAACTAGTTGAAAAACTTACCAAGATTACCCCGCTAATTGTCCACACCTAAACCATCAGCAGCATGGTTTCAGAAAAGTTCGATCCACCACATCCACTCTTATGATATTGACCTCTGAACTGCTATGCGGTTTGGAACAAGGTCACAAATTTGACGCTGTCTACACTGATTTCAGCAATGCATTTGTTCGGATGGACCACCATATTTTATTTATGAAATTATTAAGATTTGAGATATCCGACCCCCTTTGGATTGGATAATATCCTATCTTAATGGGAGAACTCAGTTGGTAAGACTTCGAAGTCTTTTCAAAATAAATCAATGGTATACTGCAGGACAGCCACCTAGAACCACTGCTATTCAACATATTCATTTCCGATCAATCTACAAAATTAAATGGCATTCCGCACCTTCTTACGCCGATGAATTAAAATGTTTAGTACTATAAGGTCTCAAACTGATGTATCTTTTTTACAGTCAAAACTTAGTGCACTACAAGACTGGTGTACCACTAATAATTTTCTTCTTAATACCAGTAAGTGCCACGTTATTACCTTCTGCAGGAAAAAAAACAAACAGCTGCATTATTATTATCTCAATGACAATGTCTTGGATCTTGTCGATCACATTGACGATTTAGGCATTCGATTTTTTCGTTTTTTTTCGTTTTTCGTAAAAAAAAATCCTTTTCCTTTTTTGCGATTTTTCGCCTTTTTAGATTTTTTCGACTTTTTCGATTTTTTCGATTTTCTCGGTTTTTTAGATTTTTCGAATTTTTGGGTTTCTGATTTTCGTTTATTTTTCGATTTTTTTCGATTTTTTTTCGATTTTTATCTCACTTTTTTCGATTTTTTTTAGTTTTTCTTAGTTTTTTTCGATTTCTTAGATTTTTTCGATTTTTTGGCGATTTTTTTTCGATTTTTTGCATTTTTGCTCGCTGAGTTTTTCGATTTTTTCGACAGCAATTTTAACTATAATTTACACTATGAGAATATTACTGCCTGGGCCAACAAGCAGTTGGGCTTTATTAAGAGAAACGCTAAAGAATTCGACAATAAATGGGTTACTAACGCCTGCGCATTAGTTCGTCTTATTATTGAATATGGGTGCCAGATCTGGGATCCCATTTTCAAATTAGTGCATGAGTAGATGTCGATGAACCTTGCGTTTGAACTCTGAGATGCTATTGAGCTCGGAAACACCGACTGCGGAAGTGAGTTCCACAATCGAGTTGTTCTATTTATAAACGAACTGCTAAACCGTAATGTGCGTGAAGGGGAGGGCTGCAGGGTGAAAGGGTGAGCAGAGTTGGCTAGACTTGCGTTGCGGGAAAAAAATTGGCGTGTTTTTGTTTTCAGTGGAGCAGTCGCTATGGTAATAGCGGTAAAACTTGCTGAGCGCTGCTACATTCCTACGGTGGCTTAAAGGATCGATAGAGGAGCAAAGGGTGCTATCGCCAATAAGTTTGAAGGCGCGGTTTTGCACCTTGTCTAGCCAAGCCTAGGTGGTTTTGGGGGCGCCCGCCCAGATATACGAGTTGTATTCATGGTGGGGCCGAATGTAGGTCTTGTAGATTGTAGCCAAGGCAACTGGATGAAGGAGAAACTTGCATCTCTTGAGGAAGCCGAGGCGTTGATACGCTTGTTTGGTGACTTGGAGTATGTGGTCATTCCAGGGCAAATCGTTGGATATCTCCTGGTTGCTCTGGATATCTCCTAGGCTTTTGACAGAGTGTGGCATCCCGGTCTGTTGGTTAAACTCCAAGCTATTGGTTTGGACTCTATTCTAAAGAACTGGATTGCGAGCTTCCTTTCCTTTGAGGGTCAGAACCCCACCCCATCTCCGCAGGAGATGAGAGGACTCAATTCTATCACCAGATCTCTTCCTAGTTTTTATAAATGACCTGCTCCCAATCTCCTCTAATTCACTCCACAGCTTTGCTGACGACGGTATTTTACGTTACTCCTATGGTTTTGAAAATGTAACACAAGCACGCGCTAGACCTTGTCTACATCATCGCCAGATCTTGTCCAATTCAATCAATAGGGGCATCGAACGAATTCTTGATTAGGGCCTCAAGAACCGTGTTAAATTTAATGCATTAAAAACGAAGTACTGTCTCATCTCCAATAAAACTTGCACCGACCTTCTTTCTACTTCAGTGGACAATAAGATCGTAACAGCAGAACCGTCTCTAAACATCCTAGGCATAACATTAGCCGAAGACCTGCGCTGGAATAGCCACATATTCCAAATTGCTAAAAGAGCATCCCTAGGATTCCTCAAAAGTTGCAAATTCCTCTTTCAGCCGTCGGTCAGGGCTATAATCTACAAATCCTACATTCGTCCGCGTCTCGAATACAACTCGTATATCTGGCTATCTTCGCGCGCACTCCGATCTAGAAATTTGTTTATAATAAGAACAACTCGTCTGTGGAGCAACCTTCCGAAGTTAGTATTCCCGAACTCATACAACACCCAAGAGTTCAAACACAAGGTTCATCGCCATTTCACCCAGCACCTCCCTGACTCCCCCTAACCTAATCTATCCTTCTCTTTATCCATCGAGCTAAGCTTACCATAGGACATTGCACCATGAATGATACGACATGACGTAGAAGTAGTACTAACGGTCCCACCTGAGCTTAGACTATCACATTAAAAAAAAATAAAAACAAGATGGCTGATCCATTTAGTTGGTTTAATTGCATAGGCCGGTTCGTCTTTCCGGAGAATAGTTTATTGCCCCGATCGGTATGGCCCTTACGACCGAACTGTTTCGTTAGCCGGTCTGGTAGACCTTCACAGTTGACGGGACCGGTTACGCTGTCCCTTTGACTTAGTTAGCCGGATCCTTTGGTCTTTCCGTTCAGTCGGGCTGATTAGTCGATCCGGAGCGCGTTCAAAAACCTTACTATAGTAAACCACGAGGTAAGCTGTGGTTATGCTACATCACTTCACTTAACCACGAAAGTTTATGTTTAACCATGGAGGTTTTTGAACGCACCGTAGTTAACTACGTGGTAAAGAAAATTTAAATTTTTTTCCCATAAAATAGTGTCGGCTATTTGCCTCAGTTATTTCCAATAATTATTTATTTAAAATAATCTCACAAATCCCACTTTGATTTGTTCAAATTGTACATTAAAACAAATGTCAAAAAATTGTTTTTATTCTTCTTCTTCTTAACTACCGCTAACCATGCTCCGGAGAATGGTTAAAGTTTAACTACACCATGGTTAACCACGGGAGTTTTTGAACGCCAAAAAGTTATGTTCGTGGTTATGTTGTAGTTAACCACGGAGTTTTTGAACGACAAAAGTTTACCATAGTTAACAATGGTTAACCATAGTAAGGTTTTTGAACGCGCTCCCGGTTGGCAGCCCTGGTTAACCAAGGCGGTTGGCGAGTCCAATGAGCCGATCAGGCTGGCTTGATTGCGCGAGGTCCACAAAGATCTGCGCCACCTTCTAATCCGACTTAATGTGCAAGTTCCAATGAAGTTCGGAATCCAGTGTAATTCTAAGTCACTTGAGATTGGCCGTGGACAGCGAAGTGAACGGACGTGTGCTGGTCCGGTCCGTCAAACACGCCCCGCTAAATACAAAATAAAAAAAATTTTTTTCGTTGTGAAAAGTGAAAAAAAGTCTAAGCCCACAAAAAAACCACAACAACAAAACAATAGTGGAAGAAAATACGCGCGGCAGTGTAAAGTGAAGGCCTCATCACCCTACAGACAAGCGACCGACGAACAGCACAAGTAAGTTCCCTTTGCTTCCTCCACTCACTCGATTCTCGGACCTGCAAGTGTCGCACCCGAAATCTGTCGGTCGACGAAATTTGCCTCGTTTCAAAAGGCATAACACTTTCACGCAGGCAAATTTCGTTGACTCTGATGGTTGCGGCAGATGTAATTCCGGGAAATATCTCCAGGAATGTGGCGATTGAACCCGCGCAACCGAGGTCCCGTTACAAGTCAAGCTTTGTTATTGACCTCTGTAACATTCGTGGACTTCATGCGAACTTCTGTTTTGTTGAGTGCCACTTATTAAACTTTAAACCCCCAATCCTCGCACTTAGTGAAACCCAAATATCACCCGATAATGACTTAAGTCAATATCAGATATCGGGGTACACTTTAGTGCATAATCTCTCTCCCCATAGGGGCATTGCCATCTACGTTAGGGATGACGTGGCTCATTATAAAATATGCAAAAGCACTTCTTCAGATTTTAACTCACTTTGGATTAAAATCATCATCCGAAACCACGTCATATTCTTTTGCTTTCTATACAGAAGCCCTAACATAAGTAACGAAGCCTCCACTTCATCATTTGACACTATTTCCGAACAAATCTCGGGATTTTTATCGTCCAATCCTGAGTGTGAAATCATCGTTGCGGGTGATTTCAATGTTCACAATGTAAACTGGCTGACTAACTCAAATGGCACCAGTGCTTCTGGCAAGGACGTCGAGCTCTTTGCAGACATCAATAACTTGCACCAAATTGTGGATCTTCCCACAAGAGTCCCTGATGTTGCTGATCAAGGAAGATATCTCCTTGATCTTTTCCTTACTTCTCATCCAGCACGATATACCGTCACAGTTGATTCACCTCTCGGCGATTCGGACCACTGCTTAGTTAGCGCTAGCTTCCCATTCAAATTTCCCACCCCTCCCAAAACCAGTCAGAAGAACTGTATGGCATTATGGGAAGGCCAATTGGCTGGGGCTTACTAATTTTTTCCAATCTACAGACTGGAACCAGTGTTTCCGTAATAAAAACGTCAACTCTGCCGCTATCAGTATCACTAGAATCATACAGGCAGGAATGCATTTGTTCATTCCTCATTCTACTAAATCTGTGAAGGCTAGGCCCAACAGATGGTTTAAGTGTATGTGTTGCGGCGTCGCTTAGCTGCAATGTAAAAAAATGGATAGGTTGGTTCTTGCTCAAAAGAAAGAGCTTGGGTCAGTTTAAAACAAATTTATTCTTGCCTATATGGTACAATGCTAACTTAATATCTACTATTTAAAGCTACGTTACGTTAAATTTGTATATTAATTCAAATAAAAATCTTAAAATAAAACATTAAAAAAATAAAAAAATGTTCCGTAGTTGGAGCTGAAAAGATACTTATTAGTTTTCTGTCAAATTATTTTTTTATTATTGGCAAATTCCAATGAGTTAGTATGTACACCTTGGCAAACTCCAAGGTTGAAATTCCCAAATACCAATTGTTAGTGTGGAAGGGTATTTGGTATCTTCGTGTTAGTGTTAACACAAATTGTGGTCTTGTTTTTAAAACTGTTGAAATTTTTTTTAAAAACTTCAGACAATTTCTGAACTCTAAATTTTTCTATGTTTAGAAAAATATAAATTCCAAAACCCTTCCAAGTTTCAGAAAAATTGAAACCACGAAACTATTCTAAGTTTCTGAAAAATAAAACTTTCAAAATTTTTCTAAGTTTTAGAAAAATAAAATTCCCAAATTTTTCTAAGTTTCAGAAAAATAGAAATCACGAAAATTTTCTAAGTTTCCGAAAAATAAAACTTTCAAAATTTTTCTAAGTTTTAGAAAAATAAAATTCCCAAATTTTTCTAAGTTTCAGAAAAATAGAAATCACGAAAATTTTCTAAGTTTCTGAAAAATAGAACCTTCAAAATTTTTCTAAGTTCTAGAAAAATATAAATTCCCAACTTTTTTCTAAGTTTCAGAAAAATAGAAATTATGAAAAATTTCTAAGTCTCCGAAAAATAGAAATTCAAAAAAAATTCAGAGTTCTGAAAAATGATTTTAAATTCCTAGCTAAACCTTTAAGAGCCTGCGGTGAACACTCGCTAGCTATCTAAGCCCTATCTAAACTGATTGTAAACCCAATCAGCATTACCTTTATTCGAAGCGACATAAAGGCGAAGTTTCTTGCCGTGCATCGAGTTATATAGCCCCCCAGAGCTCGCAAGTGGGGATGGCAATTTTCACTGGTCGAAAAAATGGCGATCCTGCCACTGGAACTATTTTAAAATGGCGATGATAGTTCCAGTCAATTCAACTTCCTTGCAATCAGCTGATTGTCACTGACATTTCAGTTGGCGGGTTAAAGTTGTTTTCTGTGGTTTCGAAATAATTAATTGTTTTTATTACTTTTTTTTGTGGTTTTTTAAATAATTGAAATTAATAATTAATTGATAGTGAATTGGCGATTGATTAGGGTAATTTATTTTAAAATAGTTTTATTATCAGTTTTTTTCATTGTTGTTTCTTTTTAGGTGTTATTTATGCTCGGGCTTGTTATGTTTTGTTTGCGTAGTGTTAGTTTTAAGTTTTAAATTATTGTTTAGATTAAAAGTGTTTAGTTTTATTTATTATTCTTTTAGGTTTAAGTTCTTTTTCCTTTAAGTTTGTTTATTTAGTTGTTAGTTTTATTTATTATTCTGTTAAGTTTAAGTTCTTTTCTTTTAGGTTTGTTTATTTATGTTTTAATTAGTGTTTAGTTTTTGGTTATTTGAAATAAACGAGAAGTTCTGGTAAATCTCGTCATTATTTCATATTTTTGTATTTTTGTGTAGTCTTCTACAGTTTGTTACTTCGTGTTGTTTCGCGCTGAAACATTCTCCCCTCTCCTTGATGCATTGCATCAAAATAAATACTGCTATCTTTAATTCAAATTCACCTTTATTATTCAATTCTTTGGTTTTTTGTTTTTTGTCTATTTTTCATATTGTCTTACTAACTATAAGTTCATTACGTATTATTTTATTATTTCATAATTAAATTTAACATTTATTATTTTAATTGTGGGTTCGCTATGGCCGTGTAGCCTTGCCACACTAACTGATTATTCTCGAATTTCACTCTTACCTTGTGTGTTCCGCCGAGGAACACGGTATAACGTTTGATCAGTCCTTCTCTCATGTCCTGGTAAGGAATCGACCTAAGTTGTAGATGGGTGATTTTAAAGATTGTCCCTTCCCTTGCGGTTATAAAATAGGTTTTCGTGTCTAGGCCGCTTGTCGCCTTTGGTTCCTCCTTGGGGATTGATGGCCTGTAGGTTCGGATTCGTAAGGGTTTCTTTTTTCGTTTGTTCCGCTTGCGCTTTGGTTTCGGTTCTTGTTTTGGTTTTTGTCTTATCGTGCCGTGAAGCTCCTCTTCCAGCCTGCTGGTAGTAGGTTGATTACTCTTGGAGGTTGATGCCGTAGCTGTTTCGGCCCTTCTTGATGGAGACGTTTTTAGTATCGCCTTCCAATCAATATTTCGTCCCGGTGTTGGTGGCGGTTTCTGGGATGGCCCTTGCCTGCTTGGGCTACTGTGGTCATCTTCGCGTCTGCTGCTACTTCTTCGATGGGACGTTGTTGGGGCTGCTTCCTCCAAGTTTAAATGTCTTCCAGGTGTTGGTGGTGGCCCTTGTGATGGCCCTTGCCTGCTTGGACTGCTACACTCGCATTCCCAACTGCTTGTTGTTCTTGAAGGGGGTGTTGTTGGAGGTACTTCCTCCAAAATTAGATTTCGCCCGGGTGTTGGTGGTGGTCCCTGGTCGCCCGTAGCTGGTTGTTGGGGGCTCAGTCCGCCCAAGCTTAAATACTCGTCCTCCGGAATGCATAGTTCCAAACAGTCGCTGTCTTGGTCCATCGGATGCTCTTTTCGTGGTATTGTTTCGTTATATTAGTTGTCTGGAACGACATTATGAGAGTTAGATTTGTTTATTAGTTATAACACATAGGACTTCACACATAGGACGCGCGACATTGTTATGTTTCATGCGGACAATGGACACAGTTTTGTTATTGGCCTCTTGGTGGTTGAGGCTTTTGTTCTGAGAGTTACTACTCTCACCCTGCCGTCGGGTCCCGGATGTATTTCTTCGATTATCCCTAGTGGCCAGTGCGTTGGGGGTGTCTTATCATCCATTACGATCACTACTTGACCCACTTCGATGTTAGGTTGATTAGATACCCACTTCTTTCTTTGTTGTAGTTGGTTTAAGTAGTCTCTAGCCCATAGTTTCCAGAAACGCTGCAATGCTTGTTGTACATGTTTCCATCGATCGACGTAATTATTATCCTTTTCGAGTAGATCTGGTTCAGGTATGGTTTTCATGTTACGTCCTATCAAGAAGTGTCCGGGCGTAAGTACTTCAACGTTTTCTGGATCTGCTGAGAGTGCACATAACGGTCGGGAATTTAGGCACGCTTCGATCTGTGCCAACAATGTATACAATTCCTCGAAAGTATACACCCTACCATCGGTGGCTCGTCGTAAATGGTGCTTAATGCTCTTGACTCCTGCCTCCCAAATTCCACCGAAATGTGGTGCTATGGGTGGGTTGAAGTGCCACTTTATTCCATCGTTAGCAAATTCTGCGGCGGCGCATTGTGAAGCATTAGTTATTACCTGTTGTAATTGTCTTCTTAGTACTCTATTGGCACCTACAAAGTTGGTACCGTTGTCTGAGTATATGTTGTTGCATAGGCCTCTGCGTCCTACAAATCTTCGGAATGCTGCTAGGAATGCTTCACTAGACATATCCGAAGCTACTTCTATATGAATGGCCTTGGTGGCCATGCAGATAAATATGCAAAAGTAGCCTTTGTACAGCTTCGAGCCCTTGTGTTTAGACATCTTGAGATCTATGGGTCCTGCATAATCTATTCCGACGTTTTTAAAAGGACCTGTTTGTGTGACTCTAACTTCTGGTAAGTTTCCCATTAATTGCTTTGGTGCTGTCGCTCGAAATCGGGTGCATCTTGTACATTTGTAGATTCTTTCCTTAACGGCGGACATTCCGTTGATTATCCAAAATTTTTCTCTTAAGATATTCAATACTAATTGAGCTCCGCCATGCAAGCTAACCTTATGGTGATGGTCGATGATGATATTTGTAACGTGATGTCCTCGTTGTAGAATCCAGGGATGTTTTTTATTGTAGTGCAGTGTAGATGCTTGTAGTCTACCTCCTAATCTCAAGGTGCCGTCTTCGGCCAAAAATGGGCTAAGCTTCGCTAGCTGACTTTGAGGTTTCACCGTCCTTGTTTTCTGTAGCTCGTTATACTCTGTAGGAAACATCTGCTCTTGTGCGATTCTTATAAGGGTTGCTCTAGCTTTGTCTATCTCCGTTGCCGATAAATAGTCGGGGGGTGCTGGTCGTTTGCGCTTGCAGTGGTGTATGAAGCGATAGCAGTAAGCTATCACCCGCAACGTTTTTTGGTACGAAGAAAATTTAATAAGCCAGTCCAGATCAGTGGCTTGGACTGTCATCAAGGCCCTTGTGGTTGTTTTTTCCTCTAGTTGAGTCGTGAATTCCTTTATTGAGTTAGTGGGCCAGCCTTCCTCCTGGTCCCTGAGCCATGTAGGCCCTTCCCACCATAGTTGTGTGGGTTGCAGTTTAGATGGCATTACCCCCCTGGATGCGATGTCTGCTGGGTTTTCCTTCGATGAAATATACTGCCATGAATCTTCTGCTGTGTTTTCCTTTATTTCGACGGTACGGTTTGCTACGAACGTTTTCCACCTATTCGGTAGCCCCTTTAGCCAAGCAAGTACTATCTTCGAGTCGGTCCAGCAGTGTCCCTGAATGTGCTCCAGTTTCATGTCGATTTTTGTTTGTTTAAGCAGTCGGCTTAATAATACGGCGCCACATAGCTCCAAGCGTGGTAAGGACACGGGTTTTATGGGTGCGACGCGTGTCTTGGCTACCACTAAATTTGAGTTGATAGTACCGTCTTCTCCTAGTGTCCTTACATAAATGACTGCTGCATAAGCTCGTGTGGACGCATCGCAAAATCCATGCAGCTGACACGAACGCATCGAGCGGTGTATGTTGATCCAGCGTGGTAGCCTTATCTCTTGGATCTGAGGCAACTCATTCTTGAAGTTGTCCCACCCTTCCTTGATGTCGTCGGTGACTTCTTCATCCCAATCGCATCCAGACATCCACAGTTTCTGCATTATAAATTTGGCCGTCAGCACGGCTGGTGCTATCCATCCTAGTGGGTCGAATAATTTTGCCACTTCCGACAATATTCCTCTCTTTGTGGTAGTTGGTTTGTCGAAATTATTGGCTTTAATCCTAAATGTGAAGCAATCCTTCACTGGATGCCACAGTATTCCCAAAGCTTTGACTTCGTTGTTTTCATTTAGGTCCAAGGGAAGCTGCAGTTCTCGGTCTTCTGCTGGTATGGATTCTAGAAGTGAATGATGGTTCGCTACCCATTTCCTCAGGTGGAATCCTCCACCTTTCAACAATTGAACCAATTCTCCTTGTATCGTCTGTGCCTCCTGTACACTATCTGCTCCAGTGAGAACATCGTCCACATAAAATTCGGATAGGGCTACCTCAGAAGCTCTAGGATACCGTGACTTGTCGTCCATGGCCAGTCTATGTAGAGTTTTGATGGCCAAGTATGGTGCTGACGCGGTGCCAAATGTGACTGTGTTGAGTTCATACTCTCGTATTGGTTCGTTGGGGTCGGCTCTCCAGAGTATAGTTTGATATCCCTTGTGTGCTGGGTCCATCTGAATCATCCTGTACATCTTTTCGATGTCGGCCGTCATTGCGTACTTGTATTTTCTCCAGTTCATTAGTGTGGCGAATAACTTGGGTTGTAATGTAGGGCCTGTGAGAAGCTGTTCGTTCAGGTTCTTCCCGTTTGATGTTTTCGCAGACGCATCGAAGACTACTCTTACCTTGGTCGTCGAACTGTCTTTAAAGACTGCATGGTGTGGTAAGTAATATCGCTGTGTACTGTGGTTGTCCGCCACTGGTGTCATGTGGTTCATCTCTGCATACTCGCGAAGACACTGAGAATATTCTTTACACAATTCCGGAGCTTGTTTGAACTTCCTCTCTAGTTGAGCAAACCTCATCGTTGCCTGTCTCCTGGATTCTCCTAAGTCTGGTGGCTCACCGTCCTTGAATGGTAACCTTACCTGGTATTGGCCGTTCGCTAGGCGCCTTGTAGTTTCGTCGTACGTTTTTTCGCACTGTTCTTCTTCGGCTGTTAGTCGTCTGCCCTTAGGTATTTCCTCCCATTCCCAGAATTGCTTTATTTGTTCGTGGAGCAATTGCATCGTAGTCTTGTGTTGGGTGGTTAGTCCAGAGAAGCACACGTTGTGGGTTGATTGAGTGGCGGGTGCGGCTAGTTCGCCTAACAGTACCCAACCGAGACTCGTTTTCTGCGCGACTGGAGACTGAGCGGGCCCCTTCCGTATACCCTCTTCCAATATATTTGCATAGACATTCACGCCGAGAAGTAGGTCTATTTGCCCCAGGTCGCTAAATTTCGGGTCGGCTAATTCCAAACCATCAATGTAGGACCAGTTTTGGCATGTAGATCTTTTTGGAGGAGAAACGCTGGTTATTGTCTTGACGACATATGCTTGCATATCAAGTTTGTAATTGGAGTTGGTTTTGGACTCAAGTGAAAAGCCTGCCAATTTCCGTGACGTCGCCACCTTGACAGATCTTATCCCGATTACTTCAAGCATAGTTGGTATGACGTTTGCTTGGAGTGTTTGATTTGCTGCCTCTGTGATAAAGGAGCTCTGTGACCCTGGGTCTATTAGAGCTCTTAGTGTGAGACATATACCCCGTTGACTGCGTACCCTGACGATAGCTGTTGCTAACATAGACTGGGTAATGTTTTTGTTAAAATTGCAGGTTGTTACTGCTTGCGTTTGGCTTGTGGTAGCTGCATCATCGTTAGATGTAGGCTTAGTCCCTTCGTCATGCAGCAGTGAGTGATGGTGCTTGCCGCACTTAAAACATTTATTGCTGCTAGTGCACACGTTGCTGTGATGTGGCCTTAAGCAATTGAAACATAAGTTATGTTCCCGTATAAAGTTGCGTTTTGCCGTAGTGGCTAGTCCTTTGAATTCAGGACATTGATATAACTGATGCTTGTCCCTGCACATTGGACAATTCGTCGTTGACTTGCAAGGTCTGCCACCATGATTCTCTAAGCATTGGTTGCAGTGCCCGTATTGTTTTATCAGGCTCCTCCTTGAAGCTGGATCCTTGCGTTGAAGAGTGGTGCAATACTGAAGGGTGTGGTTCCCCTTGCAGATTGGGCATCCCTTTTGTTCCCTTATGTGAAAGCTACTCGTTTTGTGTCGAGGTTTCTCTGCCCTGATGCTTTCTGTCGAAGATTTGTTGCTTTGGATGTCCTTGGTGGCCTCCAAGCTTCTATATCTCCTTTCGAGGAAGCTAAGCAGTTCCTCCAAAGATGGAAGGTCGTCGGATTCTGCTATCTTCTGTTCCCATTGATTTCTTGTGACATCTGGCAATCGTTGCGCTGTCACAAACACGAAGATAGGGTCCCAGTCGGCTGTGCTCACCTTTAATACCTTAAGTGAATGCCGAATACGGTTTAGGTCATCTAACATTGACCTTAAATCCCTGTAGGACTCCTGCTTAATCTTTGGTTGATTAAGCAGAAGTTTGAATTGCGCGTATATTAAGAGCCTTCTCTTATTATACCGTTTGCAGAGGAGCTCCCATGCTGCTAGATAGTTAGCCGAGATCATGTCGAAAGAATCGAGATCCCTGCGTGCCTCTCCCGTGAGGCTTCCCTTGAGATAGTGAAGTTTCTCGACGGGCGTCAGACGATCATCGTTATGGATTAACGATACGAATTGGTCGTGAAAGGTTCTCCATGTTGAGTAGTGCCCGTCGAATTTTGGAATTTCCATCGTTGGAAGTTTTGCTACAATCCTTGGCGGATTTGGTTGTTCACATTGAACGGTCGTTGCTGTTGCCTGAACTGTGTTGGCAGCCATTACGTCTCGCATATCCCCTAAAAACTCAGAGTAAGTCTCTTCAAACTCTTCGAATTGGGTGCTCTCTAAATAAGCAAGTAGAGTGCTTTGGATTTTTTCATCCTTGATAGTGCTAGCGTCTACTGTATTTAGTTGTGAATGGTTATCTTTGAATCCCTTCCACAACTCTTTGATCGTTTCTATTTTCCCGCTAATGTATCCTGGTGTTCTCCTGGTTTTTGACGTTTTATTATAATTGGATAACGTCTGATCCAGCTCTTTCTTAAATGCAACTTGCTGTTGCAAGGCGCTTTTAGTCGCAGCCATTGAGGTTAGTAGGTTATAGATCTTTTAAGAAAAATAATTGGACAGTGTATGTTAGAATGTACAATATGGAAGAATAAATTTGTTTGACTTCAACCTATCCGGCTCGAAGGACCAATGTTGCGGCGTCGCTTAGCTGCAATGTAAAAAAATGGATAGGTTGGTTCTTGCTCAAAAGAAAGAGCTTGGGTCAGTTTAAAACAAATTTATTCTTGCCTATATGGTACAATGCTAACTTAATATCTACTATTTAAAGCTACGTTACGTTAAATTTGTATATTAATTCAAATAAAAATCTTAAAATAAAACATTAAAAAAATAAAAAAATGTTCCGTAGTTGGAGCTGAAAAGATACTTATTAGTTTTCTGTCAAATTATTTTTTTATTATTGGCAAATTCCAATGAGTTAGTATGTACACCTTGGCAAACTCCAAGGTTGAAATTCCCAAATACCAATTGTTAGTGTGGAAGGGTATTTGGTATCTTCGTGTTAGTGTTAACACAAATTGTGGTCTTGTTTTTAAAACTGTTGAAATTTTTTTTAAAAACTTCAGACAATTTCTGAACTCTAAATTTTTCTATGTTTAGAAAAATATAAATTCCAAAACCCTTCCAAGTTTCAGAAAAATTGAAACCACGAAACTATTCTAAGTTTCTGAAAAATAAAACTTTCAAAATTTTTCTAAGTTTTAGAAAAATAAAATTCCCAAATTTTTCTAAGTTTCAGAAAAATAGAAATCACGAAAATTTTCTAAGTTTCCGAAAAATAAAACTTTCAAAATTTTTCTAAGTTTTAGAAAAATAAAATTCCCAAATTTTTCTAAGTTTCAGAAAAATAGAAATCACGAAAATTTTCTAAGTTTCTGAAAAATAGAACCTTCAAAATTTTTCTAAGTTCTAGAAAAATATAAATTCCCAACTTTTTTCTAAGTTTCAGAAAAATAGAAATTATGAAAAATTTCTAAGTCTCCGAAAAATAGAAATTCAAAAAAAATTCAGAGTTCTGAAAAATGATTTTAAATTCCTAGCTAAACCTTTAAGAGCCTGCGGTGAACACTCGCTAGCTATCTAAGCCCTATCTAAACTGATTGTAAACCCAATCAGCATTACCTTTATTCGAAGCGACATAAAGGCGAAGTTTCTTGCCGTGCATCGAGTTATATAGCCCCCCAGAGCTCGCAAGTGGGGATGGCAATTTTCACTGGTCGAAAAAATGGCGATCCTGCCACTGGAACTATTTTAAAATGGCGATGATAGTTCCAGTCAATTCAACTTCCTTGCAATCAGCTGATTGTCACTGACATTTCAGTTGGCGGGTTAAAGTTGTTTTCTGTGGTTTCGAAATAATTAATTGTTTTTATTACTATTTTTTGTGGTTTTTTAAATAATTGAAATTAATAATTAATTGATAGTGAATTGGCGATTGATTAGGGTAATTTATTTTAAAATAGTTTTATTATCAGTTTTTTTTCATTGTTGTTTCTTTTTAGGTGTTATTTATGCTCGGGCTTGTTATGTTTTGTTTGCGTAGTGTTAGTTTTAAGTTTTAAATTATTGTTTAGATTAAAAGTGTTTAGTTTTATTTATTATTCTTTTAGGTTTAAGTTCTTTTTCCTTTAAGTTTGTTTATTTAGTTGTTAGTTTTATTTATTATTCTGTTAAGTTTAAGTTCTTTTCTTTTAGGTTTGTTTATTTATGTTTTAATTAGTGTTTAGTTTTTGGTTATTTGAAATAAACGAGAAGTTCTGGTAAATCTCGTTCATTATTTCATATTTTTGTATTTTTGTGTAGTCTTCTACAGTTTGTTACTTCGTGTTGTTTCGCGCTGAAACATATGAATGCAATCAGAAATAAAGAAGCCGCCTTTCGAGCTTACAAGAGCTTCCCGAGTGAATCGCTCCGTGCAGAGTATATTAAACTAAGAAATTCCTGTAAAGTCACCATCAGGAATGTCAAATATTTATTTGACAGCAAGTTGATAAGTAAACTCCTTAATGCAACCTCTGGTAGCAAAAACTTCTGGTCCTTGGTAAGTTCCATCAAGAAGAATTTTACCACCTCCACAACTCCTTCATTCATCCACGATGAAAAGGTGATAACAGACAGAAAATCCAAGGCCGATTTATTAGCATCTCTGTTTGCTTCAAATTCTTCTCTACCCCAAAATCATACGCTACCCCCGGTCCTCGAGCTCAGCGCTCATTTAATGGACAGGGTTTTCTTCAGGACTCGCGAGGTGTACAGGTGCCTTAAGGAGCTCGATGTCAACAAATCCACTGGACCCGATAATATACCCCCTATCGTCTTAAAACAATGCGCCTCACCTTTGGCTAAACCTCTGCGCAAACTTTTTGCCCTATCATGCTCTTCCGGAGTTTACCCAGATTCTTGGAAACTTGCTCATGTGCAGCCAATACCGAAAAAAGGTAACTCCAGCGATCCCTCCAACTACCGCCCAATAGCAATTACTTCTATTCTCTCCAAAACCATGGAGACGATAATTAACAAAAAGCTTATGGGATATCTAGAATCCAACCAACTTATAAACGACAAACAATACGGCTTCCGACAAAAAAGATCCACTGGTGATCTTTTAGTTTGCCTTACCGAACACATCAGCCGTAGTCTGCATGGATCCGGTGAGTCTAGTCTGGTTGCTCTAGATATCTCCAAGGCTTTTGATAGAGTATGGCACTCAGCCTTGTTAGCTAAACTCAAAGCTATTGGAATTGACTCGCTTCTCTATAAGTGGGTTGAGAGTTTCCTTTCCGGCCGTTCAATTAAGGTAGTTTTGGATAGCGTCAAATCTGAATCTCACCCCATCTCTGCGGGGGTCCCCCAAGGGTCAATTTTATCACCGGCCCTATTTCTTATCTTTATAAATGACCTACTTTCAATCCCTTCCAACCCACTTCTCAGCTTCGCTGACGACGGTACTCTACGTTACTCGTACAGCTTCGATACAAGACAGACACATGCCAGATCCTGTCTTGATGATCGTGAACTAATGTTGAACTCTATTAATAACGACAATGAACTTATTATAGAGTGGGGAAAAAAGAATCGTGTCGAATTCAACCCCTCCAAAACCAAGTACTGTCTTATTTCAAAGAAAAAGATCAACACATCACCATCCTTGACAGTGGATGGCGTGGAAGTAAAGGCCGACCCATCCCTTCACATCCTAGGTGTGACATTAGCCAAAGACTTGCGATGGAATGACCATATATTCCAAATCGCCAAACAAGCATCCCAGTGCTTGGGATTTCTTAAGAGGTGCAGGTTCCTCCTCCAGCCATCGGCCCGTGCTGTTATTTATAAATCCTACATTCGGCCTCTTCTCGAATACAACTCCCTCATTTGGGGCGGCGCTCCAATAACAACCTTAGCATGGTTAGATAAGGTCCAAAAAAAGGCCCTTAAGTTAATTAATGACGATACCGCTTGCTCCCCCATCGACCCCCTAAGCCACCGTAGGAATGTAGCAGCACTGACAAAATTTTATCGCTACTATCATAGTGACTGTTCCTTCGAGTTAAACGCTCTTTTGCCTCCACGGCAATCTTATACCCGCAACACCAGATTAGCCCACTCGTCCCATTCCCTGCACCTGCAACTACCCTTTTCACGCACTCAACAAGATATGAATTCGTTTGTAAATAGAACAACTCGACTGTGGAATAATCTCTCGCAGTCGGTATTTCCGAGCTCCTACAACATCCAAGAGTTCAAACGCAGGGTTCATCACCACCTTCTTCAATACCCTCCCGTACCTTCATAATCCCTAACCTGTTCCCCCCACCCTTCCCCCGTACTAAGCTTACTGCTAGACATTGCACCATGACGTGACAAATGACATGACGGACTAGTAGTACAAAGGGTGATTCCTGAGCTTAGCACTACCACATAAAAAAAAAAAAAAAAAGTATTTGGCCTGTTGTGAAAATCCTAAAGCTCCGCCTTTAAGATCCGCTTCTGTCAATTTCGTTTTTCCCGGTTTTCCCTTGGCCCTATGCTAACCCACCAGTTGGAGACAAAATTAAGTATGTTCTGCATACACATTGAGGTGTTGCCCCTTATTATGTGTCAATACTATTTTATAACTACATTTTCAAAGTTTGGAATGTGTTTTCAGTTTTTATCTTAACCAAAGTACAAATAGTCAACGGGCATTGTACTCACTTCATCGGCTAATCGATTTGTTCAGCGCAGCACTTACCTAAAATAAAAAGAAAAATGATTTAATTTTTTTTATAAGTTTAAAAGCAATTTGGTTTATGTAATTTTTAAATTCTTCCCAGGACCACCAAATTAAATCCCTGGCAATGTGACTTTAATCACAAGAACCCTTGTTACACTCGAAGGATAATTCAGTGAACCATCAAATTGGTAATTATAACGTTCAATTAACACTGCACAGGACATACATATAAACCCAAACATAAACTGCGTCAAGGACAGTTTAGGGTTAGAGTTAAGACCGACACCATGGCTACTATCATCGCTAGATATATTCCCCGGACCGAATAGCCACTGGAGCAAACCGGGCACATTCTTTCTAGACACATGTCCCATAACATGTGAAGCAGGATGGGGCCATAAAGACGGGTGGGATGTGGAAATTAAGTTTATATCCCTGATTATGTCAAGGACAAAGCGACCCTCCTCCTTCCAGCTCCACCCGGGCAAATATTCGAGGGCAGTCGGCAGACGAGAGGGCACTCAAGATATGAATTTCACGTTCAAGCATAAGCCGTAGGACTCCGAACAAGGACGAATCTTGCCGCCCTAGACGCACGTAGTATATTTTAGCACCGACCTCGAGTAACGTGAGCATCCAGCTATATAACGGTCGGTAACGCGCCTTGAGGTTTTCCAGCTAACCCAGCCCCGGGCCCGGGCCCCCAGCCGCCGCCGAGGTTGTATTTATGGCGCGCTGTAAAAAATGTCAATTTATGGGCGATAAAACAAAAGTAACAGGAAAATGAAGGAGGGGATGATGGCTGCCAGGATAACTTCGCAGATTGTAGTGTGCAGTGATAAAGGACCTAAAGCGGCCTATCAAGTGTGATGTCTGCAGTGGCATGTGGACCGACTGCGCGCTGGTGTGCTGCATCCGGGAACAATTAGTTTTTAGCTTCCGACTGCCTATGGCGGCGAGTCTGGATGATGACGACGACGACGCCTGGATGCAGCCTGTCCTTTAAGGATTCCAATTTGATTTATTGAAGGATTTATTGGTTTGACAAATTTAATTTTCGGTTCGATATGCAGGAAATCTCTTGTTATTGCGGATGACCGCTTTTCAAATTGCGGCTTCCTGCTTGGGAAATAAATCTGTTATGACATTGATGCGCCGAAGTTGGCACAAAAAGTCAAACGAGAGTGTTTGTCGGGATTTCTTGTCCTTTGAACATGTGTAAGCTGGAATCCTGTTTTTCACTTACACAATAGTAAAGCAAACGAATTTAAATGATTTTTGACCGCTGAAGTTATTCCCTTGCAATAAGGAATGCTGCAAGGCGCATAACGAAAATTTTGGACAAAATTGACACTACGGAAATATTACCAAAATCCCTTTCAAATTGAACTTTCGGGTTCCTTACTTTACGGTTCTTAATGGCGTCAAATAGGAATGCCGGGAATTATTGGTACAGAATAGTTTCAGCAAATCAGGCCATTCAAACTTGGGTTGGTAAAATGCCAGAAATCCTTCGTTAAATGCGGTTGTATGATATCAACTTCAACTGGATGAACATTCACTTTTTTTATTAGCCAAGCAGAACAAACTTAAACTTAAATACAGATCAAGAAAACTTATCTTATTGTAAAAATTATTGAATGAACAAAAATATATTATAATTTATACATATATGTATATATAACAATGAATGTGTGTATATATGTATGTACGGTCTCAATAGGTTCCTACACCGTGCAACCGATTTTAATGAAATTTTAGCCATGTGCTATTTACATTAAAAAAAGAACATAGGCTATTCTATTACTTTCTAGGACCACTCCTAGATAGCGCAGTCATGGAAAGCTTCGTTGAAAATATGCTACAAAGCGCCAATTGTATTCCGATTTTAAAGAAAATCGGTATCGAGGTAGAAAATAACGAATTTATGACCAAAACTTATAAATTCAAAACGATCGTGCCAATATGACGTACGAGTTTGACAATTGTTTTCCGGTTTCAGTAAAAATCGGTATGGGGGGTTTTAAGGTAGAAAAAAATGAATCTATAATCATCATCATCATCGTCCTTTTGGCTCTACAGCTCAGGGTGAGCTTTGGCCTGATTCGTTAGCTTTTTCCAGTCGTTCCTGTCCAATGCTACTTCTCTCCATCTTCCTACGCATAGTATCTTCAGATCATTTTCTACGCAGTCACGCCAGCTGGTCTTTTGCCTTCCCTTATTTCTCGTATAGGATCAGACTCTAATATTTACTTTGGCGCTCGTCCTGGTGGCATCCTAGTTACCTGTCCTGCACATCTTTTACGTTTTACTTTAACAAATTTAGTTATGGCTTCGCCTTACTTCGATAGGAAACTGTAAAAGGAATATCTAGTCCTGTAAGTGCTAACGAATGGCGCAAGAGAACAGATGAAAAGCTTAAAGAAATATAACACGACATAAACACAGTCACAAAATTGAGTAGACTAGAATGCCTCGAAAATATTGTACGAGGGTCTGAAGAAAGGATGCTCGGCAGTATTTTCAATGGTAATAGATCACCTGGAAAAAGAAGCGTAAGACGACCTAAAAATAGCTAAAGGGATAACGTGCTAGATGATACACGAAAAGTTCGTATAACAAACTGAAGAGAACTAACAACACGGTGTCTTTTTAGACAAAAGATATTCAGGATTTTAGAAGTTACTCTACTAAGGTAAACAAAATATAAGATTTTGGGGAAACTTATTTGATTCCATTAATTAGCAGATGATTATTAAATTGAACAAAAAACTCTTTTTTTTACTGATACGATGAAGCTTAGGAGTCACCCTTTGTACTATTAGTCCGTCATGTCGTTCAAGTCATGGTTCAATGTAGAGTAGTAAGCTTGATCTGAAGGATAGAATAGTAAGGATAGGTAAGGGGTCGTCCATAAATTACGTGAGGTGATTTTTGCGATTTTTCGGCCCCTCTCCCCCCTTGGTGAGATATCGTGAGATTTGTCCCGACCCCTCCCCCCTAATCACACGTGAGATTTTTCAAATTTTATAAAATCCATAGTATTTACATTAAAAATACAAAATTACGGTCGTAACCACAGAGTTTGAATGTAGAACTGCAGGAAAGGCCCCCGCGTATAAAATCCGTGTACGTAACCGTAGTGAAATCTAGTGATAGGTGTGTAAAAAGTTCATCTGTGTGAATGGGGGGTGGGTTTGGGTGCAAGATTTTATTTGAGATAACTGATAATGCGGACTGCTTGCCCTCCTCGCTTTTCTGCTTGTGGTGGACACACAACTACCAAAACGTGAGCACTCACCAAACATTTCATTACGCTAAAATTCGGCATGTGCTTTCTTGTAGCACTAAATTCTAATGGCCTTTTCGCGATTCAGTATTACTTGGCTCGTACTCTGCAGCATTCGACGATTCGCGCGTTTGACTAGCCTTCAGAGGCTAAACAATCGAGTAATTTTTTTGTGTGTCCTACCTTACCCACATCTTAAGGGCCCAATTGACACACAGTTCGTCGGCAGGCCGTGGCCTGAAAGTTTTAGCCTTGAGGCCAAGTATTACCATACAATCACCGGCCGCCAACTGTATGGCCTGAAGTTCAAGAATGCCTACAGCTCAAGAAAGCTGACAAAAATCGGATTTATCGTCAGTTCGGGCCTGAAGATCTGAGCTTCTATTCACTCTCGAGCCGTGAATTGAGGGGAAGAATTCACGCTGTATCCACTCGTAACAGAAAGCAAGGCGCGAGCTAAGCGTGAAAACCATCCACACTCGCGTTTGCGCTTGTTTGCGGGTGTTCACTGCGCGGCGTGAGGCTGGAGCCGCCTTGAAGCTTTCGTTGAGACCATGAACATTTTTGCGCTTGAATTAATAACCTGCTATGTTAAGCAGTCGTTTTCACCTGTGTGTCTGTAGAGAATCATGGTTTCATCTGCATGCCACGGCCTGTCTGGCGGGTACCTGAAGTATCATCCCTCAGTTAGACTGAGTCAAGCTTAGTCGTGCTGGTCGACCTGGTCTGACAGGCCACTGCCTACCGGCGGCCTGTAAGTGAATGGAGGTCTTTAGTGGAGAAACATGTTTTACTTAATTTAACCCAGTTTTCTCGGCATTTTACACTGTTTCTTTAAAACAAAAAAAATTACGCGATATTTGCCGAGACCCCCCTCTCCACCACGTGAGATTTGGTGAGATCCGGCTCGTCCCCCTCCCTCCCCTAAATGCCTCACGTAATTTATGGACGACCCCTTAGGGCTCCGGAGGATGATTGAGTAGTTGCGATGAACCTTGCGTGTGAACTCAGAGATGTTATATGACTCAGAACAACGACTCTGGAAGACAGTTCCACAGTAGAGTTGTTCTAGTGCCTGTTTAGACGAGTCGCGCCCACCACCTTTCAACACGAAATTTGTTGATGCGGGGAGTGTTCGGGTGGGAGGGAAGTGCGTCTCGATTTTAAAGCGACTCACGTTCGCCTTTTCTGATAGTCTTGTGTTGCGAGAAAAGAGTTGCCGTGCAGGCAGGAGGTTCTTTATTTCAGTAGAACAGTCGCTATGGTAATATCGGTAAAATTTGCTAAAGGTTGCTACATTCGGCCATTCCTACGGTGGCTTAAAGGGTCGATGGAAAAGCAAAGGGTGCTATTGTCAGTGAGTTTGATGGCGGGGTTTTGCACCTTGTCCAGCCAAACCAAGGCGGTTTTTGGGGCGCCCGCCCAGATATAAGAGTTGTATTCAAGGCAGGGCCGAATGTAGGTCTTGAATATTGTAGCCGGGGCAGTTGGCTGGCATGTGCTTATCGAAGGTGTGGGAGTAACGCATAGAACCGTCATCGGCGAAACTGTGAAGTGGGTTGGAGGGCATTGAGAGAAGATCATTAATAAATAAGAAAGTGGGCAGGTGAGAGAATCGAGCATTGGGGAATGCCGGCCGAGATGGAATAAGGGTCGGATTTGACGCCATCCAATACTACCTTGATTGAACGGCTAGAAAGAAAGCTCACAATCCCGTTCCTTAGAACTGAGTCGATACCAATAGCAAAGATTACCCACAAAGATACGACACTCTCAAAATTTCCCATAAGCTCCCTTGCGAGTGAATATATCAATCGACAAGGTGCAAGCGAGACAAAATTCAATTTAAAAACAAACAAAAAATCGAAGAAAGAAAGGGTAAATAAAGAAATGTTATTTCACGAAGTGCGAAAGAGACGCACTGATTTCTCTTCTCCGCAATTTTTTGTGCCGTCTGGACTTTTATTTTGCTTGTGTGAATTCATGTACCATCTTCTTGTACTTCCAGCTCTGCATGTGTATGTGTAGTTTGCCGTTGCTCCGCCATCTCGCCACTCCGGAGCGTGTATATGAATGGACAGAAGATCATAGATTTTTACTTTCCTTTTTCTTCGCACAGAAAGGATTACAGTGTCGTATCTTTCTGAGTTATCTTTGCCAATAGCTTGGAGTCTAGACAACAGAGCGGGATGCCATACTCTTTCGAAAGCCTTGCAAATATCTAGAGCAACCAGACCAGACCCAGCGAAGCGATGGATGTTTTGGTTGAGAGCCTCAGTCAGAAACACAAGAATGTCGCCGGTAGATCTTTTCGGTCTAAAGCGGGAGTCACATAGCACACGTCTTCCGATCTCCGTGTTCCGTGCTCCGCTTCCTGTCAAAATTGATTACAAAGTCTTAATACTACTTGAAACATAGAAACACGTAAACGGAGAAGATAAACCAATTTCAACTTTTGAACGGATTAACGGAAACGTTACCTCACTTTTTTGTAGATTGAGTAAATAAAATTCGCAAGTTCACTCGCTTGTCAATAAAATCAAGGATGCCATGGAAACGGACGAGTGTAGCTCCATAAAAATAAATATCGGTGCACCAAAACACGGAGAGACAGAAAACCTGTAGTGTAAAATTTGGTTAGATTCTAGATATTTCATCAGCTTTCTATTGATTATTATCTCCATGATTTTGGAGAGAACAGAAGTAATTGCTATTGGGCGGTAGTTTAAAGGGTCACTGGCTCCACCCTTTTTGGGAATGAGCTAGTTTCCAAGAATTGAAATAAACACCGGAAAAGTATGACAGTTTGCGCAGAGGTTAAGCCAAGGGTGAGGCAGATTTCTTAAATACCACGGGGGGAATATTATCAGGGCCATTGGATTTATTGACGGCAAGCTCTTTGAGTCATTTATACACCTCTCGTGTCCTGAAGAAAATTCCGTCCATTGAATGGGCGTTGCGTTGGAGCACCAGTGCTGACGTATCAGCTTTGGGTAAAGATGAATTTGAGGCGAACAGAGATGCCAATAAATCGGCCTTGGTTTTGCTTTCTGTTATCACCTCCTTCTCACAAATCAATGGAGGGGTTGAGGAAAAGCTAAACTTCTTGATGGAAGTTACCAAGGACCTAAAGTTTTTGATGTCTACGTGAGTGTTGAGGACCTTACTTCTCAACGTTTCGTCAAATGATGCCTTGACCTTCCTAATGGAATTACAGGAGTTTCTCGACATGATATACTCACGGCAATGTGACTCGCTATGGGAACGTCTGTACGCTCTAGCTTCCTTAGCTGGAATTGCTTTCCTACATTTCAGATTAAACCATCTAATTGGCCACGGCTTTATAGATTTGGTAGAATGAGGAATGAACAAACACATTTCTGCCCGTATTATTTTAGCAATACAGAGAGCGGCATAGTTCGTACTGGCACTGTGAAAACTCAAATCGTAGTCATTGGCTTGGAAAAAGCGAGTAAGTCTCAACTAGTTGGCTTTCCAAGAGTGCCAGACAGTTTTTTAGGAACTACGTTGGTTGGAGTAGAAGATGGATATGGGAAATTAGTGCTAGTTTGTGGTCTGAGTTGCCAAGGGCTGAGCTAACCCCGACGGAGTATGGAGTTGGATGGGTAGTAAGAAATAGGTCAAACAGAGGGGCTCCGTGACCTTCAACATCCGGAACTCGCGTTGCACGATTTGATGCAAATTATTTAGGTCTGCAAAGATCTCGCCGTCCTTGGCAAAAACACTGGCGTCATTGGAGTAATTTAGCCAATTGACATTAAAAACATTGAAACCACCCGCAACAACGAATTCACACTCCGGGAGGGAATATAAAAATCCAGAGCTTTATTCAGAGATAGCATCGAAGGCTAATCTGGAGATTTCATTACTAATATTAGGGCTTCTGTATAGAAAACGGAAGAATATAACGTGATAACGAAGAATAATTTTAATCCATAAATGATTAAATTCAGAGGATGTACTTTTGTACACCTTCTGGAACGCCACGCCATTCCTAATATACATGATCGGAGAAATTGTGCACTAAGGTATACCCAGTCACCTGGAATCGATCGGAATCAGTATCAGTGACTTGAGTTTCACTTAGTAAGAGTTTGGCGTTTGGATATGAATATGGCACATAACAGAAAAGAAATTCGATAGGAGACCCCTGGTATTACGGAAAACAAAAGAGAAATATTTGTTTTTCTTTTGGGGGAATTCCTGCGCGAGCCAATGACTCATTTGTGACTCAGCCGGAGATGCAACCATCAAAGATCATCAGCTGGTCAATATGTGCTACAGCGCCGGCGATGTTTAGCTGGGAGAGCGGGAGAAATGGTTGTTGGGGGTCAGTTCGGTGTTGGTGGAAGTCCGTGTTCACGGTATTCAGAAACAAGGTAGTGTAAAAGACTGTATACCGTAAGACGGTATTTAAGTGCCGACACGTCACGTGGGGTACACTTTCCATATAAAACTGGAGCTGTTGCTGTTGTTTCTGCATTAGGGCTGATGTCACTAGGCGGCCGTTTTTTACCGTATTCGAAGCTGGCAGTCTCTTTTACATTACCTTCTGTCCGTGTTGGTGATACTCCCTTAGTTTTTAGCACTTCCCTGGGCTAAATTTCACTTGGAAACTTGTCTGCAAATTGGTGCAAGTGACGGCTAAGGTCAGTCACCAAAAGCTTAAGCGATACGAAGATCAAAGAAACAGAGAAAGACAAAGAAATACTAGAATAGATGGCATCTAGATAACTGATTCAGCCCCATGAAGCAACGGTGTAAGATAGTGATGAGCAAGTCTGGACAAGAAAAGACTGCAATATCAAGATAGCAATACTTTTACTCATCACTCAGTGCCAAAAGTCTTGCAGTGATAAACAAAAAGCCTTTCAAAAAGTCTAGCAAAAAGTCTTGCAAAAAATCTTGCAGTCCTGTCTTGGCCTTGCTGAATGTGTAAGGAATGACTTTTAGTTCATCATTGCAAGACTTTTGGCAGCTAATGATGAGCGAAAGGTGATGATCAACTAGTGTAAGGCGGTTACGAGAGAACACTTAGGTAGCCGATGAATTGGACCTTGGGCCTTACAGACGTTCACACACATATTTCCGTTTGCTGGACCGATGTAAAATTCTCAGCTCTCCCTCATAGAAAATTACCATTTTGGTCTTGAGACCCTATCTGTTGCAAATGGGTTTTGCAGACTTAGAATGTTATGTAGGCTTCTTTACACTTTCCTTGATAATCGGGTTCCAATTGACTGCTGGGCAAATATTTGATTTGATTTAATTTATTTACATTTACGAAAGTCTTCTTCTTCTTCTTCTTTAAACTCCTTTAATCCCTCATGGGACATAGGGCGGAAACAGTTGCCCTCCAGCGGACTCTGTTTTGCGCGACAGCTCTTAGCTCCGACCAGGATCTCCCAGTTGTTGCGGCTTCTTCTAGTAGGGTTCTCCTCCAAGTTGTTCTAGGTCTTCCTACTCGACGGGAACCTTGCGGATTCCAGTCAAGGGCCTGTTTGGCTAGATTTTCGTTTTCGCGTCGCAAGGTGTGGCCAACCCAATTCCATTTCCTTCGCCTGATTTGGTCGTCTATCCTTTCTTGGCCGGCACGGCGCCATAATTCTTCGTTTGAAATTCTATCTTGCCAGCGGATTTTTAGGATACGACGAAGGCATCTGTTGTTGAAGACTTGCAGGCGCCCTGTGATGAATTGGGTGACTTTCCATGTTTCGCAACCGTACAAAAGAACTGCCTTAACGTTGGAGTTGAACAGCCGCAATTTGGTGTTAGCGGAGATCACCGTTGATCTCCATATGCGGGACAGGCATGCATATGCGCCTCGTGCTTTATTTATTCTGGAACTTACGTCTTCTTCTGCCCCACCATTTTCGGTAATAATGCTACCGAGGTAGCAGAATTTATTTACCAGTTCCACGTCGCATTTATTCAGCGCTGTCCGTTCAATGGTGTTTGCATTTATCCGCATTTCTTTAGTTTTAGTCGGATTTAGCCTTAACCCTGCTGGACTACTTTCTGTTGCCAAATTGTTTAACATGTTTTTGAAACTCCTGACATCCTCAAGAATAGTTCTCCATCTGCAGCTGATGGTTTCTCGTTCTACCATCGGGCGATACCCAGGTCTCTTTGTGTATCTTCTTGTGACAAAAGTAAGTTCCACCTACCATGAGTTGGTGGGAACTACAAAAGTCAACGAAAAGCTCACCATTGTTATTGGTAAATTGGCTTAGGCCTTGGTTTCCAATTGTGTGTTCAAGGCCGGTGTTGTCACGGCCGATCTGTGCGTTTAAGTCACCCATTAAACAATGATGTCCCCCCTTGGAATAGAGCGAAAAACCTCATTCAGTCGCATATAGAACTCGTCCTTGATGTCATCTTCTGCGTCTTCAGTTGGAGCATAGCATTGGACTACCGTAGTACTTCTTAGTCTGGTACGCAGGCGCACGGTAATAATCCTCTCAGAAACTGGTGACCAGCTAATGAGGCTGGACCTGGCTTCTTTGGTGAGTATTACGCCAACGCCACTCCTACGGCTTTCAGTTTCGTTTCTACCAGAATATAAGAAGGACTCACCGTTTGGGCAGATATGTTCCCCCGCATCGGGCCATCTGGTTTCGCTAAGTCCCATGATCTTGATTTTATATCGATTCATCTCGTTGAGGACTTCATCCAGCCGTCCCTCAACAAGACGTGTTCTCACATTCCATGATCCGATTCGTGTCCTTGTTCGAAAAGCAAAGGTCGTCGTCGTGTTGTCCATCCGGTTCCGAGGCACTGTTTGCCGATTCGTAGCAATGGTGTTTTTTATGGGAGCGGGTTGCTAACCCTCAGCCCAACCGACTTAAAACTCTGTTTTGTGGCGCAGAGAGCTCGCCATTCGCCCGTCTCCCGTTAGCTCCTTCCGAAGAAGTACCCCAGGGGGCACCGCGGGGAGGTGGGATTAGGACTTGCTAACAGGTCTGCTAGGTGGTCGTCTGCAGTGACTTTTCTCGGGTCTTGACAGAAGTGACAAATCGGGTGCCACCACTTTCCGAGGTTTACGAAAGTACATTATATATATTAAAAAAATGGGAAAAAAGTACATATGTATATAACAATAAAAAAATTAAACTAAAGATTAACTTAATAAATAGGGAAAAAAAGAAAAAAAAAATATTAATCAAAAGAATTAATTTGATGGAAGATTATTGGCTGGTAAGGTATTTAAATACAAGCTACCTGAACACGTTCGAAGATAGGGAATGCAATCCAGCACCCAAACGATAATCTTGCAAATCCGCAAGATTGAGACCATCAGTCCCGCGGATCCGCAACATTTGCAGGACTGTACAATATTTTAGAATTTTTAGCGCACAACATTATTTTCTAAGTCAGTAAATGAAACACAGGATTTACTTAGAAAAAACAACACGCTTCTACGTTAAAACTGCCCAAAATATGTGAGTATATGAGTGAGTGTAGTAGTGATATGTGAATGTTTACGTTTACATATCGATGATTCTGAAAGAGGTCCATTCGTCAGGTTATTGCAAATCATTGCTCACTGTTTTTCAAATATCTAAGTTCAACAGTAATTCTGTTTTGAATTGAAAGCCCATATTCCATTACAATAGATTTAAATGTATGATCAGAGGCAGGCATTTTATAGCCTTCTGCTTCAAACAGTTCTCGTAAGTCAGTCGATGTCGTAAACTTTGAGAATGGTATGCCATCCTTAGCGACCATTCGTGATATTCTTTCTTCCATGGAACATTTTGTTGACTTTGAAAAAAAAATCGGTGATGACTTTTATCTTTTTCGCCGACGTTGAAATATTTTGTTGTGAATGCTGCTGACAAGAGCTTGTACTGGCGGTTTCAGTATCACTAACGCTACATACGGATTCCTCTGTCATCTTATGCTTCGTATGCAAGTTTACTTGCAAGCCCTTAGTAGATCGAGCGCTTATTTTGATAATATAAGGACAACGTTTACACTGAGCAGAAGGCCATCTTCCGATCTTATAAAGTGCTGCCATACAAATTTATTACTGTCGTATTCCTTATAAATCACTTTAGCACTCATTTTTAAGATCCCGATTCCAACATTACCTATAGCAAGTAAAAAGCCCTGGACAGACATGTGATTTCGATATCATAATATTCCTAATATTATAATATTCGGATATGTCTGTCACCCCCATATCATAATATCAAAACGCAACAACATGATATTAACGTAATATCGAAACACAGCTGATTTTCATAATATTAACATGATATGAGTAATTTCTAGTGAGAGCAGCGCTATTTTTCGCTAGCGGAAATTATAAAAACTCAAACTTTTGCTCTTTTGAAATATCAAGTTACCTTTAAAATTTTTATATTTGTTTAGTTTTGTATAGTTACTATAGTAACTATTTGTTAAAGTAGAATACGAACCTGAAATAAAGAAATATTTCCAACTGTCAAAAATACTGAACTGCCACAGATATCATAATATTATGTCTGTCACTACTTAGGGCCTGTGTGAATTGGGACTAAATTGATGACTAAACTAAATTCTGCAGTTTGACTAAATTAAATTGACAATAATTTTTCCTTTTATAAATTATATTATATGCTTTTTATACAGTAAGCAACTACTTATATGGATGTAGAAGATATCATTATTGACAACAATCAATTATTTCTCCACATCATTTTCAGTTGTATTGAACTATTTTGAAACAAATTCAAAATCATTTTAATCAACTGTCAAAAAATTTAGTCTCCTCGCCAAAAGACTAAATACTGTATTATCGACACTAAATTTTAGTCATCGAATTCACACAGGCCCTTAGTTTATTTTGATATCGTGATCTCAATATTATGATATCGAAATCACATGTCTGTCCAGGGCTTTATTAATTAATTAATTTGATTTAGAATGTTGCTGCTCAAATATAAAAATAAACCGTTTATTTCAATTGAAATCTCATGTCACAAACTACGCACTAGTACGCACGCGACAGATATTTGGGGAGTCACCGTACAGAGAGAAGTTCCCATTCACTCGTCACTCGACTCACAGATACATACTTCGATTTGGGGATCCCCCTATTATCGTGCATTTCTTGCCGTAAATGATGTTATGCGAATTTAGGCTGGAAAAAATAAAATCTTGCAAATCTTGCGGATCCCGCACGTGTTATCCCGCATTTGCAATCCCGCTAATTTCATGCGGGATCCTGCATTTGCGGGATTGCGGATCCGCGGGATTGCATTCCTTATTCGAAGACCTCGCACTCTGTAAGGTGTGTGGGAGAGTGTTCCACAGGCAGAGACAGTGAACAAAAAAGGACCTTTGCCCAACTAGGTGATGGATTCTTGGCGGGATAAAAAGTATTTTCTTGTGGTATGACCGCGATGAAGATACTCAAGGAGGTATGGCGGACGTTCATAGCGCTGAAATATATATAGATAAATACTGCTGTCTTGAGCGAAAGGTATTCGTCGAGCATGCACCCCAGAATAGAAGAGCGGTATGGGCTTATATGGTCAAATATGCGGAGGTTATATACAAACCTGGTACAATCATTAAAGGCAGCGTTAAGTTTGTGTTCAGGTAAACACCTGGGTTCTTGACTCGCAGTTGGTAGGGTAAGGTTGTTTGCATGAAATTTTTTTGGTGCTAAATAAGAGGTGTCTAACACACTCCTGTGAATTGCGAACAGCAAGACTTAGAGGCATTTATGTGCAACTGATTGGATAACGACCATAAATGTATTCGCTCAAGATCAGCGTTGATGTTATAGATACAGTTTTCTACCAATCCAAGAAGACTATTTAAATAAATCTGAACGTCATCCGCATACATGTGAAGTTTGCAATCCTTGACAGAATTACAGATATCATTAATGTAGATGCTGAACAGTAATGGCCCTAGAATAGAGCCCTGCGGAGCCCCACATGTATTTGGTGATGAATCCGAGATAGAATATTGAAACCATACAATTTGGGAACGGAACACTATCAAAAACGTTGCTGAAGTCGAGAAGCACCAGAAATGCTATCTCATCACAATCAAGAGCAATTCGAAGGTCAGTAGTTACTTTCGTAGTATTATACCCAGAAATTTCACCCTGGGAGAGTAAGAGTGGGGGGCGAACGGCTAACAAAGACCTCGGAAAGTGGTGGCACCCGATTTGTCACTTCTGTCAAAACCCGAGAAGTCACTGCAGACGAACACACCTAGCAGACCTGTTAGCAAGTCCTAATCCCACCTCCCCGCGGTGCCCCCTGGGGTACTTCTTCGGAAGGAGCTAACGGGAGACGGGCGAATGGCGAGCTCTCTGCGCCACAAAACAGAGTTTTAAGTCGGTTGGGCTGAGGGTTAGCAACCCGCTCCCATAAAAAACACCATTGCTACGAATCGGCAAACAGTGCCTCGGAACCGGATGGACAACACGACGACGACCTTTGCTTTTCGAACAAGGACACGAATCGGAGCATGGAATGTGAGAACACGTCTTGTTGAGGGACGGCTGGATGAAGTCCTCAACGAGACCAGATGGTCCGATGCGGGGGAACATATCTGCCCAAACGGTGAGTCCTTCTTATATTCTGGTAGAAACGAAACTGAAAGCCGTAGGAGTGGCGTTGGCGTAATACTCACCAAAGAAGCCAGGTCCAGCCTCATTAGCTGGTCACCAGTTTCTGAGAGGATTATTACCGTGCGCCTGCGTACCAGACTAAGAAGTACTACGGTAGTCCAATGCTATGCTCCAACTGAAGACGCAGAAGATGACATCAAGGACGAGTTCTATATGCGACTGAATGAGGTTTTTCGCTCTATTCCAAGGGGGGACATCATTGTTTTTTTTTTTTTTTTTTTTTATGTGAAAGACTAGAGTCTCAGGAAAAGCCCTTTATACTGTTGACAATCTATTTTCTTCGTATAGAGTGCAATGTCGAACAGCAGCTCTAGTCGGGGAGGAAGGGAACCGCCACAACCTTCCCGCGATATTTTCAGTCCACCTACTACTCCCAACCATTACTATCGCGACTCTGACATCGGGGCATCGAGAAACAACTCGCTGGAGTGTTATGCCTCCTGAAACGAGTTGAATCTCTTCAACCAACCGATGACATGCGCTTCTGGGGGAGCGGGGAAGGGCTAAGGAAGGTTATGACAGAAGGAATCAGGAATGCAAAGAGGGAAGAAGAAAGAAGGAAAGTTATGTAGGCGGGAAATTGGGAAAGGCTAGGACCGTGGCACCGCCGGGAATCGAACCCGGGACCTCTGGGGATAGTAATCAGGCGCCTTACCCCTAGACTACCGAGGCCGGGTGACTTAAACGCACAGATCGGCCGTGACAACACCGGCCTTGAACATACAATTGGAAACCAAGGCCTAAGCCAAGTTACCAATAACAATGGTGAGCTTTTCGTTGACTTTTGTAGTTCCCACCAACTCATGGTAGGTGGAACTTACTTTTGTCACACGAAGATACACAAAGAGACCTGGGTATCGCCCGATGGTAGAACGAGAAATCAGATAGATCACGTGGCCGTGAGCCGCAGATGGAGAACTATTCTTGAGGATGTCAGGAGTTTCAGGGGAGCGGATACTGGAAGCGACCACCATTTGGTTGCAGCAACTATTCGCCTTAAAATCGCCGCAATCAGAAACGTGCAACATGATGCTAGAACCCGTAGACGGTTTAACGTAGGCCTTCTGCTGGAGAGCGTTAAAAAGCGGGAATTTGCTGGAAACCTACAAGAATTATTAAACCAGCAAACTGTTTCGGACGACACAAATATTGAAGAATTGTGGAGTACGACAAAGAGCGCGATATTGACGGCTGCGGAAACGAGCATCGGTTATGTCCAAAGAAACCTGGATCTCGGACACAACCTGGTAAAAAATAGAACGCAGAAGGGCCCTCAAAAATAACGTAAACTCTACAAACGACCCGGAAAGACGTCACCAATTAGAACGGGAATACTCCCAATTACATCGGGAGATTAAAAGAAGTGTCCGGCGTGATAAAAGGCAGCAGATAAATGAGCTCGCGGAAAACGTGGCAAACACAGGCAACAGTAAGGTGCTGTACCAAATCACTAAACAGCTCTCGGGAGAGCACTCTACTAAAAAGCATGCCGTTAAGAGTGCGGATGGAAGGCTGCTGTGCAGCGACGAGGAGCAACTCCAAAGATGGAGAGATTACTTCTTCGCCGCCCTGAATGGTACACTTACACAGGAACCTCAGGAAAACAGCAACAATGCACAGCCAACAAGAATCGTCACTCGGGCCCCATCCAAGACGAATAAAGTAACCGCAATTCATGCGATGGCCAATGGTAAAGCAGCTGGGAAAGATGACATCCCGCCAAAATTGTTGAAAGCCGATTCAAGCCTCATAGCAGATGCGCTTCAGCCAATCCTGGAAATAGCATGGAACACCTGTACCTTTCCGGAGGATTGGACGGAAGGTATCATAGTCAAAATACCAAAAAAGGGGGACCTAACAATATGCGACAACTGGAGGGAGAGGTATCTGTTTATTATCTACTGTGGGCAAAATTTTGTCCCATATATTACTATCTAGGATAAGTGAGGCAGTAGACCGAACGCTTAGGAGGCAGCAGGCCGGATTCAGGAAGGGCCGCTCATGTATTGATCATATCAACACATTGCGAATAATAGTGGAGCAGTCTACTGAATTCCGATCCCCCCTTTACCTTGCTTTCGTAGACTATGAGAAAGCGTTCGACTCGGTCAATAGGAGCTTTATATGGCAGGCAAGCGACGTGGACTGCCTGATAAAATAATAGAATTGATAAAAGCCCTATATAACAATTCCAAATGCAGAGTTCTCCATAATGGAAAATTATCCGACAGCTTCGAGGTGAGCTCAGGAGTACGACAAGGATGCGTACTCTCGCCATTACTACTTCTTATAGTAATAAATGACATCCTTGTCGGCGCTCTAGATAGTAGAACAGGCGGCATACAATGGGGTTTGTTAGACCGCCTTAAGGATCTCGACTACGCAGATGATATCTGTTTGCTGGCTCACAGACACCAGGACCTCAAGAACATGTTAAACAATTTGGCAACAGAAAGTAGTCCAGCAGGCTTAAGGCTAAATCCGACTAAAACTAAAGAAATGCGGATAAATGCAAACACCATTGAATGGACAGCGCTGAATAACCGTGACGTGGAACTGGTAAATAAATTCTGCTACCTCGGTAGCATTATTACCGAAAATGGTGGGGCAGAAGAAGACGTCAGTTCCAGAATAAATAAAGCACGAGGCGCATATGCATGCCTGTCCCGCATATAGAGATCAACGGAGATCTCAACTAACACTAAATTGCGGCTGTTCAACTCCAACGTTAAGGCAGTTCTTTTGTACGGTTGCGAAACATGGGAAGTCACCCAATTCATCACAGGGCGCCTACAAATCTTCATCAACAGATGCCTTCGTCGTATCCTAAAAACCCGCTGGCAAGATAGAATTTCAAACGAAGAACTATGGCGCCGTGCCGGCCAAGAAAGGATAGACGACCAAATCAGGCGAAGGAAATGGAATTGGGTTGGCCACACCTTGCGACGCGAAAACGAAAATCTAGCCAAACAGGCCCTTGACTGGAATCCGCAAGGTTCCCGTCGAGTCGGAAGGCCTAGAACAACGTGGAGGAGAACCCTACTAGCAGAAGCCGCAACAACTGGGAGATCCTGGTCGGAGCTAAGAGCTGTCGCGCAAAACAGAGTCCGCTGGAGGGCAACTGTTTCCGCCCTATGTCCCATGAGGGATTAAAGGAGTTTAAAGAAGAAGAAGAAGAGTAAAAGTATGCCCTTCCAACCTGGGGATGGATCTGCTTACTAAAATCTCCTCGTTTTGAAAAGTATCGTTTAGCGATTTTTTATTTTCCCTTTCATACACTGGATTTATAGTAACAATGGTACTCCCCTCTTCTGGTGGTGTCTGAAGAAATGTCACATTGACTTTGTGGAGAGATCGAGAAAAATAAAAATAAATATAAATATCATCAAATTGTATGGTATAGTGAATCTACGATTTCTAAAACATGTAAGGGTAGGTCCAATTAAAAGAAACTAGCAAAACCACGTCACTTTCTAAAAACAAAAATGTTTTTGTTTTTTTTTTAACTTCTACAGAATTGTTATTGGATGAAGTTAACCAGGAAAACTTTCAAGCCGCTTTTTGTTTCCCTGTATTATTTTTTATTGTTTCTGTGAAAGCTCAACTTTCCCTCAGGTTTAATTAAGAGTTTTCAAAAATTCGTTGGAGCTTTTGTTAAAAAAAAAACAACATATTTTTAAATTGTTGTCATTAAGCAAAAAGCAAGGTACGTAGCGGAAATTAACAAAAAAAGAAAATTATTTTCCAACCTGTCGTTTATACAAAAACGTGGAAACATTATTTGTTGTTTAATGCAGTTGTAGAGAAAATTCCTTTTTACAAAATGCTTAAATTCCTGGCTTGAGTGCATAATTGTGAAGAATGTTTGTTCATTTATTGTCACGACATCGTTTACATGCAGAAATTTTTTTTTTTCATTTTCACCACTTCATTTTCGAACCTTCAATTTCACCTGTTTAGCATATTTTAATTTTTAATTAAAATTGTTTTAGCAGAAACTATTACATGAAAAACCCCAACTAAAGTTTTGTGTAGTGCAGACCCCCCCACATGTATGATTAATTTTGTCGGTAGCATCAACTTTTCGACATCCGATATATACTAGGAAGTTACCAAAGCAGCTTCGAAATTAAGGCTTCAAAATAATAAGGCTGTTCGTTTACTTAAAATGGGATCCCTCGGGATCCCATTTGCGCCCATTTCGTGTTCGCTTACTTTTTCGGGCTCGAAAAAGAGGGGAAATTTTCGCTTCCCCTCTTGCCAATTTGTGCCAGAGGTTTTGAGTCCCGGCGATTGTGGATTGCTGTTTGTAGTGTATTTTAACTGTCAAAAGGAACTGTCAATTATCATGTTAAACCAAAACGATTACGACGTGATGAAAATAAGTTCTTTATTTGGTGCCTAGTAACAAGATTTTAAATAATTTCATGCATAAATTATTAGTTTCAATAGCTTTATGTCATTAATTTGAAGACCCAAGTGATTTCTAGGTTAGATTTGCCAAAAACAGCCCAGAAGGTGTTCGCTTACTTTCATATTTTTATCCCCACTCTTCAATTTTATAGTCAAAAATCTCGGGATCCCGAGAGATCCCATTTTAAGTAAGCGAACAGGCTAAATGCCATCGGTATTTTCTGGGAAATTCTTATAGAAAATTACTCTCAGATCGTGTCTAAGATTTTCCGAAAATGCCGTCTATAGCAGGAGAGAGATTGTCCCCCTGACATTTCATTATTCTGTCATAATTCACGAAAAGCAATTGTCTTCCTGCACGAATACACACACACGCAGATACCCATCCGCCCCCACATATACACAAGACAGGAGGTATCAGTCACACTCCTCGTATTACAGCTCCGGCAGGTCCTGGAGTCTACAAATAGGTACAGCGCTGCCGGAGATCGAAGGACGTCAACATGTCTGGTGTAAAGGAATCAAAGTTTCACGGGCGCTCCACAGGCACAAAGATTGCAAATTATATACAACATCACAGTTGTCACTGGCAGGACTCCGATCCTGTAGCACGAGTGACAGCTTTGATAGTGACTCCGGGAAGCGTTCCCAGTTCTCAAGAACATGATTGGCTTCATGATAGTCGAAAATCGGTTAATTATAGCTGAAAACTAGAAAACTTCCCTGCTCCAAAATTGGTAGCCCCGAGGAGCATCATCGACCCCCAAAGGAAAGAAAATTCGTCCTTAACCTATGTCCGGGAGCTGAGGATGCACTCCACACTGGGCCAGACCCAATCACCAGTGAGTTCCACGGACAATTGTATAATGTGGAAAAGGATATAATATGCACCCACACATTTTCCCATATATATCCCTGCAAGTATGGCTTCACATGAGGTACTTGAACTCTGGGGCTACTGGATGGATGGGCGAGCATTGTCTGAGCCGCTGTAAATACATCAACACACGAGGGACGAGAAAAGCGGTTTTTAATGCAACAAGGACGCGCGAGGAGAGAGATGGAAAAGAAAAGCTTTCCAGGGCTGGAAGCACATGTTGCTATGGAAACGTTTTGATTGAGCGAAAGGGACGAAAGTATCGACAGGATGAATTCGGATGAACCGTGCTGTGAGTGTGGTGGTAGTTCCTAAATCGCGCGCCGATCAATATAGTTCGTGCCTGTGCAGCCGTGTACCATGGGTGATAAGAAGGCATGGGTTAAATCCAGAGCTGCTTTTCACGCATGATGTGAAAAATGTCGGAAAATTTAGCAATAAGGAAATGAAGAGAATACTTTTCTCTTTGAGAGCTTTTCAAGTAAAAATGAAAGTGTAAGCTTTCTTCAGGTGCGGTACTGCCAATTCTTAGGAACTTAACGCTATAGTGTGTCTTTGGAATTCATTGGGTGGTCAGTAACAAAATAAATTAAAAATCTTTGTTTGCTATACAAGTAGTCAACATTTTCAACTCAGCAAGACCTACAAATTAAATTTTCTAAAAAAGTTTAAACTTCGGTCAGATTAGGAATGCTCCAGAAAGCTGTTTTAAAGGTGTGTAATAATTTTTCTCCACTATGTCCAAGTATTATGTGTTATGTGACCCCTAGCCTCATTTTACACGATGAAACACGAAACTAAAAGTTTCCTGCAAGCTTGCTAGTTTTGATGAGGAGGGATGAAAGACGGCTTGAAGAAACACGTCCTCCCTCAAGCCATCTCTCACTTCTCCCCATCAAACTGAGCAAACTTGAAGGAAACTTTTTGTTTCGTGTTTCATCGTATAAAATGAGCCTTAGAATATGTACTCGTATGAGAGGTTTCTGGGAGGCACCATAGAAAAGAAACATCACAGAAAGGAGCTATATCTCCGATAAAATTAAGGTGACCATACGTCCCGGATTGGCCGGGACAGTCCCAGATTTCCACCTTGCGTCCCGGTTTGTTCTAGAAGCAATATTTGTCCCGGATTCAGGTTTTTTGTACCGGATTGTCCCAAATTTTTGAAAAGGTTCTTATTTTCAATATTTATTTTAAATATATTTCAACTAGAATTATTTTTACAAAATTTGTACCGAAAGAATTGTGCATATCAAAAAACGCGGCACGCTTTAATCCATTTGAAGCGTACAGTGAACTCTCGATTCTGCGAATCCCCTTCCACCTAAAGCCTCAATTATAGTGGACGCAACGGAGTGGAGAGTTAACAGAATGGAATTGTACTGGTTATACTGACGGAATCGAACGTATTCAAATGTCACTTTTTTCAGCAATTTTTCGCCAAATTTTGGACTTATGCTCAAAATTTTCATATCCGTGTAATTTTTTATTATAAAGAATTTCATTATCTTCCACTTCATTTATAAAGGGGAATGCCCACTGCCCATAGGCATTTCGGCCATGGGTGCCCACACATAAAACCAAACGGAAACGATAATATACATCTTAAGAAATGAAATGATTACTTTCTTGGTTTAGAAAAAAGTCGGGGGTTTTGAGATATACAGGGTGTTTCAAACCATCCGTACCACCCAATTATCTCAGAAGATTTCAATTGAAAAAAAAACCAAAAAACACGTGTTTAATATTTTTGGAACTCTATCCGACCATACAGAAATTGACCCCCCGCCACACCCCCACTTTGGGGGGCGGGGGGTAGCTTTAGAATTTCAAATGGCAACCCCCATTTTTTTCACGGATTCTGATTCTCCGCTGGAAAATATGAAACTTTCGTTCAAAACATTTTTTTATCCGAAGCCCCCCTGCACCCCCAAAAATCATCAAAAATTAAAATTATCCCCAAAAATCAATCTCCAAAAGTTTGATATTTGTCTTTGGAGAATTATAATCCGTGACAAAAAATATGGGTTGCCATAATTCTTCACCAAACCTCCTCACCTAAAAAAAAAATGTAAATTATTTAAATATAATATTTAATATGCACAAAAAACAATATTTTGCATTAATATTTAATTTACGACATAAAACATTATGTAAAATCTTACACTTGATTTCGCCATTTCAATATACGCGACAAGATTACCACTAGTTACAATCCTTATACTTTGACGAATGACCGCACAAAGGTTAAGATTTATGTTGAAGGCTATTACCTTACATAAAATAGCTGAATTTTTCTATTACTATAATATCCAGCAAACATACTACCTTTTAAAATTATGTTGCCATATGGCAACATAATACCGAAACGGTTAATAAAAAGGGATTATTTCAACGATCCGCATTGGTGTAGCTGTTAATTGTGATCAAGTTCGATGAAAATATTCAGGCCAGACTATTCAACTGGTACTGTAATAACTAATACCGATAAGATTCTGCCATTCAAACAAACATAATAAGTAATATACTTATATATAAGGTAGGTATAAGAATACTCTATAATTTACAGTTGGCCTAAAAAAGGGCTAGTGTAGAATTAGAATTAATGTACAACATGTAAAAAATATATGTAAAAAAACGGAATAATAAACTTGAAGTTGAAGTTATTAATAAACAAAACTTGATCATGTATGTACAGTAAAATAATTGTTAAAAAAGTGTTGTTTTATGAGAATAAAAGCAATTTTACATACAGGGTGTTTCAAACCACCCGTACCACTCAATTTGGGGGCTACTATTACTCACTCTTGCGAGGGGGCGAGGAGGTGGGGAAGAATTATGGCAACCCATATTTTTTGTCACGGATTTTAATTCTCCAAAGACAAATATCAAACTTTTGGAGATTGATTTTTGGGGATAATTTTGATTTTTGATGATTTTTGGGGGTGCAGGGGGGCTTCGGATAAAAAAATGTTTTGAACAAAAGTTTCATATTTTCCAGCGGAGAATCAGAATTAGTGAAAAAATGGGGGTTGCCATTTGAAATTCTAAAGTTACCCCCCGCCCCCCAAAGTGGGGGTGTGGCGGGGGGTCAATTTCTGTATGGTCGGATAGAGTTCCAAAAATATTAAACACGTGTTTTTTGGTTTTTTTTTCAATTGAAATCTTCTGAGATAATTGGGTGGTACGGATGGTTTGAAACACCCTGTATATCTCAAAACCCCCGACTTTTTTCTAAACCAAGAAAGTAATCATTTCATTTCTTAAGATGTATATTATCGTTTCCGTTTGGTTTTATGTGTGGGCACCCATGGCCGAAAATGGGCATTCCCCTTTAACAACAAACTCTGACTACATTTTGGGCTAAATAATAAATGTCAAAATCAGCTGTTTTTAATGCTGCTTTTGACACTTCAATCCGTCGCTTCCTTCAAGTTCCAAAGTTTTGAAACTTTGATCCGGTCCGTTCCGTTGCGTTGCGTCCAGTATAACCACTTAAATACAATTTCTCTGTAATGAAACTCTTTTTGACATTTCAATCCGGTCTGTTGCGTTCAGTATAATTGAGGTTGGAAGAGAAAAGTGGCACGGACCGACCATTGGAAAGGAAGTCTCCACGAAATATAAAACGACGACGGACAACGTGCTATCGATTGTGCGAAGAACAAAAATATGATCATCAGTTCAACATATTTCGCGAGAAAGGATATTCACAAATACACATGACAATCAAGTAAACCATATTCTCATAGACAGAAGGCCAGCTTCCAGTATCCTCCAAGTAATGCCCTGCAGAGGTGCGAATTGTGAATCGGACCACTTCCTAGTTAAACCTAGATTCAAATGTCGGCTGTCCACTCAAGAAAAAAGAAACAACAAGCAAGAGAATTTCGACCTTGATAGCCTACAAGAACAGACTGTATTGAAGAGGTATCAGGTAACTGTAGCAGAAAGTATAGGTCCCAACAAAAATAACACGGATACAGCCGAAGGAAAATGGACAACACTGAAAACAATATTGACAGGAAACTGTAGGCTACAAACGCACAGCCAGAGCCGGTGTATAGTACGACGAGGAATGTAAAGCAGCTATAGAGGCAAAAAAAAGCCTAAAGAGACCAACGAGGAGCAAGAAATTGAAATGCGATGAAACAAGAAGAACAGCAAAAAAACATCTGCAGGAAGAAGATAAGGCAATTCCTCCACAATTACATCCTAAGGGCAGAGGAAAACTTGGCACAAAACAAAATACGGGAAGCATACAAGGAAGTAAACTTCTTTAAGAAAGGCTTCAAACCCTCTTCCGGTATTTGTAGAACAACAATAACGCTCTATAGTCACAGGCAGCGAGGATGTAAAGAAAAAAAGGAAGGAATTTTTAGCGAGCTGCTGAACGCAAATCAAAGCATCAGACAAGTACCAAAACCCCGTCTACACAACATAATGAAAGAATTACAAAATACCCTACAATCCTTAAAACGAAACAAATCTTTAGGAATTGATAACATGCAAGCAGCTATACATGAACTACTATGCTGCATTTGGAGGAACGAAAAAATGCCTGAAGATTGGGAGCAAAGCTCTGCCCGATGCACAAGAAGGGGACAAACTCAACTGTGGAAACTGTAGATGCATATCTCTTTTAAGCACATATACCTATAAAATAATGACAAATATACTTAAGGCCAGACTCCAACTTTAAGCAGAAGCGGCAATAAGTGAATACCAAGCTGGATTCAGAAAAAATATATCAACAGTGGACCAATTCTTTTCAATAAGGCAAGTCCTCCGCAAATGCTGGGAATACAACATCAACGTGTATCAACTTTTCATCGACTTCAAACGAGCATACGACAGCATCGACAGGGAAAAAATGTATGCGACAATGCTGGACCTAAACATACCGCTAAAGATAGTGAAACTGACGAAAATGATAATGGAAAATACAAGATGTACAATCAGAATACAAGGAGAATTAACGGAGTCCTTCTCCGTAAAGCAAGGCTTAAAGCAGGGCGATGGGCTGGCACACATGTTATTATTCTCTGCCTAGAAGGAGTAATTCGCAAAAGTAAACATTGATACGAACGCAACTCTGCTTAAAAAATCAAACCAATTGGCAGAATATGCCGACGATACAAGCTGCCTTGCTAGATCATTGTCACACCTTAGAGAATTAGAAGGGGGAGCCAAACTTATAGGGCTGCAAATAAATGCCGACAAGAGTAAGATTCTAATTCAGTCAAGGGTGGAAAGAAGAAAGAGAAATCACAGCACCACCTGGGGGGAATATAATTTCGAACGTGTAATCGAATTTAACTACCTTGGGTCCACAGTCAGTGAAGACAACGATGAAACGATAGACGTACAACGAAGAAATAAACGCCGCAAACAGAACATACTTCTCACTACTGCCAGTAATGAAATCGAGAGACATCCACAGAAAAACCAAAACTAGAATCTACAAAACCATCATACGTACAGTAGCTACGTATGGATGTGAAGCATGGAGTATCTCCCAGAAATCCGCAAACAAGAAGATATATTCGAGAGAAAGGTTCTCCGAAGGATATACGGCCCAATCAATGAAGATAATGCATGGAGAATCAGCCGCGGATTCAAGGGGGGGGGGGGGTTAACGGGGGTCATGACCCCCCCAAATGCTCGAACTATGCAATAATAGTTGAGATGGGAGAAACCAAAAGCTGCTGATACGCTTCTACTACTTGTCGAACATCTTGAATGTCTCAACTGATCAACGTCTCGGTCCAACATGTCTGGAGAAAGCATTTCATTAAATTCGGTAACAATGTTGTCCAATAAAGGAATGAAGATTCTTCTTCTGGAGTTTGATTTTTTGACGATAAACAACCCGTGCTTCTTTGAATTCCTCATCCAATTGTGCAGCGAGATGTTGAGCTTCAGTAAATAACCGTCGAAAACCAGAATCTTCATCACATCTTTTGGTCAGCAAGGGTATCTTTGATCAAATCCGTTGCTTTTTTAAATTCTTTTATTTAACTTACACTACTTGTCGTCAAATCTTGTAAGTTAAATTTGACCGACTTCCCGGTTTCGGATAGAGCTGAAATTTTGCATACACGTTTAGTTTGGATGACAATGCAATCTGGCCATTTTGTAAAAATATCAAGATGGCGGATCCAAAATGGCGGCCGATTTTTGAAATTGCGCTCTGCGGCCCTCTGGCATGGGTATCAAATGAAAGGATATGACAGGTAGAACACAATTATCTATGTGGCGTCATTCCAAATTCAAAATGGCGGCCAACACAAAATTGTGGAAAGCTTATAATAGACTAAAAAGTAGAAAATATAACCGATCAACTTCCAATTTTGCACACACTCGTAGTTCGCGTGATAATTAATATGTATGTATGATGAGATGAATAGTTGAGTTAAGGGTGAATTGAAAATAAAGAAACAGTACCCGTTACAAAAAATCACAAACAAAACACAGAGATGCTGCTGTCAACTAAATTCAACTACTCAACTACTGAACTCATGTCCGTATGCATAATTTCAACTCAACCCAGGTAGCAGAGCTGAGTCGAGTTCAGTCGACCTTAACTCAACTCGACTCCCGTTTACAAGTAGTTAGACTTGGGCTCAACCTATGTTCAACTCATCATGTATAAGTACTAAATGCAATCTGACCATTATGTAAAAAAATCAGGAAGACGGTTCCAAGATGAAACATGAAAGAGTACGGCAGGTAGAATACAGTAAGCTGTGTGACGTAATTTTAAATCTAATAGAACCGCCATCATAAAATGGCGGAATACATATGTATAATAAACTAAAAAGTAGAAAATAAAATAAATGGTTAAAAAAAATTTTTTTTAAATAATTCTTTTGATTAACTAAAAAAAGTACTGAAAAGTAAAAAATAAAAAATATGTAAAACAAAGCGTGAAATTTCAATATTAATGAAAAAGTTAATTAAAAGAATGGCGCATTTTTCATCAAAAAATTTTGTTAGAATTTTCTTCAAAGTGAATTGAGCAAAACAACAAGTTGAAATTATTTTTTTTACTACGCCTTATAAATTAATAACATAAAATCTTAAATATATTGAAAAATAAACAAAATTAAAAATGATGATTTTATAAAAAAAATGTGAATTTCTTAATATAAAAATAATGAAATTAATAAAGCAAAAATTGAGGGTTATTGTAAATCTCACGCGATTTACAGTTATATTTTCAATTTCTGATGAAAAATGCGCCATTCTTTTAATTAACTTTTTCATTAAAATTGAAATTTCACGCTTTGTTTTACATATTTTTTATTTTTTACTTTTCAGTACATTTTTTAGTTAATCAAAAGAATTATTTAAAAAAAAATTTTTTAACCATTTATTTTTTAAATCTAATGAAGACGTTTGGAGTATTCGGCTCAAAGGTAAAGTTGTACCGGATAAGTACGAAAAGTAAAGTTTATTATGTTACTAGCTGGAACTAGCGCCTCGCTGCACAAATAAGCCAACAGTATGGCGTGCGCCAAAACAATTGGGAATCTCAAAATCGATGGGCACTGAGAGTCTCAAATCCCGGGATGCAAGTACATTCGTAAAGAAAAGTGTAACTCCGTTCGTTTAAAAACCCAAATCACTTGCTCATTTATATCCCTAATCACAATTCAGCGGTCTCACTGCCACTCTTGTCGTGGTCAGATGCTATGAGGGAGTGTTTTTGCCCGTAAATGAATTTCGAAGAAGAAATTACAATGCACGTCCGCTTGAACTTTATCCATACACGAAATTTTAATGGGTGTGAAATTGTCAGTTCGCCGCCTGTGTTTATATTTCCAATTCTTTTGGTACGCGCTATAGCTTCCGTTTATTTTGCAGTTGAGGTGATAAGAATTTTAATATACAGTAGGAGCCATTTTCGTATTTTTGATTCCGAATAATATCGATGCTATCGATTGAAATTTCGCTATTTGAAACGACCAAAAGTTGGTTTTTTCAATACTGTTCCATAGATGTGATGCTTTCAAGCATGCATCCGTTCAGCTCATTTGCAGGCTTTGATCGAAGTATACCAGGCAAAGTTGAGCAAGTAGTGTCAGAGCGCCTACCATGGATTAGGTTTTCCTCGGAAATCTTGAAAAGCCCTGTCATGCGCTTCGACCTATTTTTTATAGGCCATGGTGCATTCGCTCCAAAATAATAAATTTGCACGGATGTGGCAATACGGGAGTTTTTACTGATGTTACATGTAGGTGTTTCTCTCTGGTTCAAATTCAATAGGAACTTGGGTGCTCAATACACTAAACATCCACCATCAAGTAGCGTTGATGCAATTCCCGATGATGTCACACTTCACACTATGAATGGAGACAGTTAATATGTTCAATAAGCAACGTTTGGCAACATTGGGCGAACTTTTCAAACATTTAACGGCATGATAAAGAGTAATTTTTCCGTAAGAAATATGAAAAAAAATATGTCCCATGCAAAATTATTGTATGTTGAAAAATCAAGCACCTTGAAATCTATGCAAATTTCCAGGTACCATAGCTCAAAAAGAAAAAGCGACGAACATCTGATTATTGAATTTGTCGTCTTTTTGGTTTCGAGACCTTTCATTTAAGCCATACATTGCTAAAATCAGGCACATGCAGCCGAAGTTACTTCAATCCAAGTTCAGAGAACCGCGTCCTTCGCGATAAATCTGATTTTTTCAACAAAATTGTACGGCAACTATCCGTAAATAAACTCCGATCGATCTGAAACTTTGGAAATCGTATTTTTTTCGGAAAAAACCAAAACAAAATGGATCTGACTTCTTTAGCAGAAAGAAGAGTACCTCCCATACAAAAGTTTCGGATTTTTCTATATCAGTACACTACAGCTACCCGAAGGTTTCGAGTTAGCCTATATGTTATTCTGAAGTATGAGCTATATTATTGTAAAGTTTCATTAAAATCTATTCAGTAGTTTTTGCTTGAAAGAGTAACAAACATCCATACAAACATTCGCGTTTATAATATTAGTAAGATAGCCTACAGCAAAAAACCTGTGTGCGTTGCAAGGCTTTTAAATAAAAAAAAAATTATGTGTGCTTTGTACGCGGTAGGAAAAAAAAACAATAAATCTGGAAAAAAATTCCCTCTTCCCAATCTTATCGGTGATTCAATTAGAACAGCGTTATGTATTCAAGTAGATGCATCTAAACATGTAACTTCTCGGTGAATTGGAATTTTAACTTTCTCTTTTCGGTTAGCCGTTACACTGCTCCCTTCTTACTCAGTATTCGTCCCGAACACAGCTTCCTCCAGGTCCCGTTTTTTCCGATCGAACTTTTTGGAAGCGATAGATGACATCGTTTAACCTCGTGATGACAATGTAGGGGCGCACAAATTTGCAAACTTCGACTCTTTCTACCGTTTTTACTGTTTCTATACTGGTTAGAGGGAATTTTAGAAATTTACTACATTTCAGAATGTGGCTTGGGAAAATTCGTGCGTCATATTGGACCCGCAATTTTGAATTTATAAGCTTTGATCATAAATTCGTTGTTTGCCCTAAAAGCCCCCAGATACAGATTTTCATTGCAATCGGAATACAATTGGAAAAATTCGTCGGCCATATTGGCGCGGCCATTTTGAATTTATAAGTTTTGATCATAAATTCGTTATTTGCAACCTTAGAAACCCCTAGATATTCACTTTCATTGGAATCGGAATACAATTGGAAAAAATCGTCCGCCATTTTGAATTTATAAGTTTTGACCACAAATTCGGTATTAGCGACCTTAAAAACCTCTATATACCAACTTTCATTGAAATCGGAACACAATTTGCGTGGCCATTTTGAGTTTTCGGCGGCCATGTTGAATTTTTTTATAAATTATAGCCTATATGTTATTCTGATATATGAGCTATATTATTGTAAAGTTTCATTAAAATCCATTCAGTAGTTTTTGCGTGAAAGAGTAACAAACATACATACAAACATTCACGTTTATAATATTAGTAAGATTAATGACTATGATAAAAAATCAAATAGTACGAATATTATACACGCCTAGAACGTCATTTAACCAAGCAGATGAAATCGGAAACTCTAGGCTGAAAAGTACAAGACGAAGATTTGCCGCAGGAGATGCAGTTTTCGCGTCCTCCCACATCGAAATTCATTAAGTGCGTCACACTTTTTTATTAATTGTTCACCCTCAAACTGCATGTGCCCAACGTGATTTTCTACCCAACTAGTAAAGTTGGTTTCTACCAGTCTAGCAAAGTCCTTAAGTGATTTGCCACCAAGATGTTTTTTAAAAACGTTTGCAAAACCGTTAGCCAAAGCCAAAACTGCTCTCATTGTTCCCGAAGCATTGCGACAATTTGAAACTTTGGAAGATTTTAATAAAGAATTGTTAACAAATGATTACTGCAAGAACAACGTCTTGCGTGAATGGCTACTTTCGTCAAGTCCTGACATACCCCTTTCAAATCAGACGCCATTAGCGAGCAACTATCTGTTCTAATTCCAACCAAATATTTTAGGTCCAAGTCGAATTTCTCACACAGATCGATGACGAATTGCTTGGTATGCATCGCAAAATGTGATGAAATTCTCTGGTTTTATTGATATGTCGCGATTGAACCTGCGGTTTCCAAATGATGCTGAAGAGTAAAGTCACCAAATTCAACGAAGAGTGCCCTGAAGTTTCTATCATTTGCCACCAGAATATCTACTTTTCCGTCAGCACGATTATAGAGAAGTTCATTATCCCTACATAATAACATCGATCTCGGCTTTCTTTTACTTGTGAGTCCCGTTGTACACACAGATGTTGGGTTATGAAAAGTCTGAAGGAAACTTTTTTCAGCTTCTACCACCCTCTGATGATATTGGTTCCGTTGGTGAAAGTCCAAGTAAATCGTCAAATGCTTTTAGTGTTTCGCTTTCTTGATTTACTTTTAATTCCGTGACCCCCCCCCCCCCCCCCACAAAACAAAATTCTAGATCCGCGCCTGTGGGGAATACGCTACAATCACGAATTGTACAATTTATACAAAGAGTGTAAACTCTCGACACATGCGAATCTACTGCGTTTAGGTTGGGCCGGCCATGTTCAAAGAATGGATGACTCAAGGATACCAAAAAAAGCCCTGTACCTACTACCAGATGGGAGAAGACCAGTTGCTAAACCACGATGGAGGTGGGAAAACAATGTTAAGGCCGATGCAGCAAAACTGCTCAACACAAGAAACTGAAGACAAGCTGCGGAGCAGAGAGACGTCTGGAGGAAGAAGCTGATAGAGGCTGAGGCTCGAATTGGGCTGTAGAGCCATCGAAGAAGAAGAAGACTCGTTCGTTCATGCAAGAAATCACGTTCAGCTAGCGCATATTGTCTAACTGTTGAGAACCATTTAGGATATTTTATATTAATACGCTTTTTTTTTCAGAGGAACATATTTGTCCAGGAGCAATTTCACATTACTGCTGAAGTTTAGAACCATTGTTTCTAAGGTATTCAGATAGCTTTCCGAGGATACGTTCTCGTGTATATTCCAGCTGCTCGGGGCAAACCAGTCCGTTTGACCACATTGAATGAATAAGGAATTCATGTCAACGCTATTGAAATCACTCTTTCTATGAGCGGGTATACTGTGGCAGTTTTATGTCATATTTTAGCACCAGAATATCATCATCCAGGTTTGCGGGAGGTGTGAGCTGTAAAATAAATTTAACTTTGTTTGGGTGAGTAGACAGCAGAAGATCTAACTGCGATGAAGAAAACTTTCTATAATAAGTTGGAATATGGCTCAACACTGATATGTCAAGGGTTTGCAGGAGAAACAGCAAGTTATCTGAAAGTTCATTTCTAATGAGAATATTAATATTGAAATCACAGCAAGGCAGCTTTCAAACCCTATGGTACTCAAAATGTGTGCCTCACCCTTGGCTAAACCTGTGCGCAAACTTTTTGCCTTGTCATATTTCTCCGGAGTTTATCCCAACTCTTGGAAACTAGCTCATGTTCAGCCCATTCCCAAAAAAGGTGAAGCCAGCGACCCTTTAAACTACCGCCCAATAGCATTAACTTCTGTTCTCTCCAAAGTTATGGAGACAATAATCAATAGAAGGTTGATGAAATATCTAGAATCTAACCTAATTATTCACGACAGACAGTACGGCTTTAGACCAAAACGGTCTACTGGCGACCTTCTTGTGTGCCTGACTGAACACATCAACCAAAACATCCATGGCTTCGGTGAGTCTGGTCTGGTTGCTCTAGATATCTCCAAGGCCTTCGACAGAGTATGGCATCCCGCTCTGCTGTCGAAACTCCAAACTATTGGTATTGACTCAGTTCTAAGGAACTGGATTGAGAGCTTTCTTTCTGGCCGTTCAATCAAGGTAGTATTGGATGGCGTCGAATCCAACCCTCATTCCATTTCGGCCGGCGTTCCCCAAGGGGCGATTCTCTCACCTACTCTCTTTCTTATATTCATTAATGATCTGCTGTCAATCCCCTCCAATCCACTTCATAGTTTTGCCGATGACGGTATTATTATTATTATTATTTATTATTTATTTATTAGCATATAGTACACAAGACATTAGTCTTATGATTGTACTTATAAAAAAGATACATAAATTAGCAATAAAAAAAACAAAGTTAAAAACACAGTTACAGCTATAAAAACCAAAACAAAGATACAAATTTTTGAAATTACTTAACAAAATAAGAAATATTAAAACAAAATAAAATTAAAATGAAGTGAAATTGTGTTCGAATTCTAATTTGCTATTCGGCCAACCAAGTATTCGATGAGACACCTTTTGAAAACGCTGCTCGATTCCGTCATTTGTATGCTAGCAGGAAGAGAATTCCATAGTTGAGCGACGCAAACAAAGTAAGAACGTTGTCCTGACAAGAGTCCAAAACGCGGAATAAGTACATTGAGGTTTCTAGGTGATTGAGACAACTGAATAAATTCAGAAAGGTAAGATGGTTTACGTCCACGTAGAATATCATGAAAGAATTTTAATAGCCTAAAGTGCAAGTAGACATGAAAAGGACAACCTAGGACGTTAGATGAATAAGGTGAAATGTGATCATGCCTACGAAGATTATATATAAAGCGAACGCAATCGTTGAAAGCCACAGTAAGTTTCCGACCACAAGAAGAGTCCAGAGATGGAAATACAACGTGGCCGTGCATTAGAAGAGGCAAGACTAGAGATTTAACTAATCTCAATCGGAGGACACAATTTAACAAGTTACCGTGCACACGCAGCTTCCTTAAGACCCCATAAACTTTGCCCAGTATTCCTTGTATATGGTCGCAACAGGTCATTCTGTCATTTAGAATAACCCCAAGGTTTTTTACTTTGTGCACACGTCCAATGTGAGTGTGGCCCAGGGAAACATGTGGAAGGTCAAGGTCAGAGATATGGGAGTTGGAAAAAACTATAAACTGGGACTTAGCAGGGTTGAGAATCAAGAGATTAGAAGAAGACCAGTCATAGATGTTTTGCAGGTCTGCGGTTAATTTACTTAATCCAAACTCAAGCTTATCTTTAGGCATTGTGAGATAGAGCTGTACGTCGTCAGCGTACATATGAATATTAGAGTTCGTGACAACCGCTGGAAGATCATTAATGAATAAACTAAATAGAAGCGGGCCAAGTATCGACCCTTGGGGAACACTATCTAATAACTTAGCAGGAGAAGAAATAGAGTTTAGTAGTTTAACCTGTTGCGAGCGATTGGTTAAGAAACTATGCAAAAGCTTAAGAGCGGATGACGAAAAGCCAAAGCGAGCGAGCTTCACTAGAAGTAGGGAGTGGTTAACTTTATCAAAAGCTTTTGAAAAATCTAATAGAGCGAGCAAACATACGTCGCGATCATTTAGAGAGTGCCTTATATCAGTGGTAATTTTAAGAAGTGCCGTATCACAGCTATGAGATTTACGAAAGCCAGATTGGAAAGCATGAATCACCTGATTTCGTTCACAAAATTCGAGGATTTGAAGTGCAATTAGCTTTTCAAGCACCTTGGCGAGAAATGGGAGGATGCTGATAGGTCGAAAGTCCGCGGGACATGTCGGGGTTGCACATTTAGCAATCGGCAAGACAAACGCATGTTTCCAGGAATTGGGAAACTTGGATAGGGTAAGGCAGAAATTAAATAGATGAACTAGAGCAGGCAGGATACAAGGCATAAGCACTTTAAGGAATCTAGGCGGGATATTATCACTACCAGTAGCGTTCGATTTAATTGAGTATACTGCACTAATAACTTCAGTCGAATCCACACAGCGGAAACTAAAATCATCCCTTAGAGCAGGAGGGAGTATAGCTGGCTGATTTGGGTAATGGTTGCCAGAGAAGTAAGTGTTTAAGCTTTCTCCGTCAAAGTCAGGAGCAGTTGTCTCATTTTTGCAGTGGACACTTAACTTTCGTAAATTTCTCCACAAAGTATTAGATGGTAGAGATGGATCAAGCTTACGCGAGTAAAAGTTGCGCTTGGCTTCTCTGATTTTGGTTGTGACTAAATTGCGAATACGTTTGTACGAGTTTCTAGCACTTGGGCTTTTTGTAGAGAAGTATCTTTGGTAAAGATATTCCCTCTCGGCGATTAAGGATTTCAACTCCGAACTAAACCAAGGTTTGGACTTATCAGTAAAAGTTTTGCAGCAGATAGGAACAAACTCCTCGTGCAGTTGGGAGATCAGTTCCTCAAGGTGTGCGGTTTTATCATTCACATCAGTGAGAGTAAAAATATTCGCCCAGGGTAGAGATACACATCTAAGTTTAAGGTTGTTATGATCAATATTAGCATAATCACGGAAAAGTATGGTTTTAGGGGGCTTCGGGTCTACTGGGATATTACAGCAACAAAACAATAAATCATGGTCCAAGAAACTTGGAGCAGATATTTGGTTCTGAAAGCTGATCAGGTTCGGGTCACTAAGGAGGAAAACATCAAGAAGTGAAGGATGCATCGTATTATAATAAGTAGGGAGATCATTGATTACATTTAACCCGAATTTAACCATGTTTCGCTAACGAAAATCGCATGAACGCCGGTATTAAGGAACATTTCACCAAATTCATCAACTTTATTTCTTATGCTACGGGCATTGATAGAAACCACTTTAAATCCTCTACACCTGGAACTGAAAATTTTGACAAGAGTTCTTACCCTGTTTTCGCCACTGAAATTCACAGACATAAAGATATCAAAACTGGAATCATCAAGCGTAGACAAAAAGGCACTGCAGTTACGAAATAGCTTAGACCAACACGCAATTTAGAAATCGAACACGATAAGAGATATATACAAAACATAACAAAGATAAAAAAACAAAATAAAATAAAATTAAGATAAAATTAAGAAGTTAAATTAAAAATTGAAATAATGATTGAAATTAAAAATAGAAATTTAAAATAAAAATAAAGATAGAAACAATAAAAAAAAAAGAAAAGCAAAAAAGAATAAATCGTACGAAAACAAAATAAAATAATTTAACATTAAACACTTGAACCTCTATGCTCCAGGGTATCCACCGACGGACATTCTAATTCGCTGAAGTCTCGCACAATCATTTCCCGACTATCGCTCTTTTTTTTTATGCGCACGAGTCCATCTTTCGTAGCAACAGCATGCAGCAGTCCCATTCTGCGTAAGTTTAAGGCCTCACGCAGCAGAAAATTGTTATATTGGGTGAGACTCTCGTTCACATAAACGAAATAGAGGAAATTTCGCTTTCCTATGTATTTTCAAGGCACGCATGAAAACCTTGGCTTCACGCTGGCCCGAAAATTTAACTATAATAGCGCTGGAGGCGCCATTTCGCAAACGGAACGCATCAATGAACGGAGAGAGCTGGTGGTTAACTTTGTTAGCTATGTTATGGATAATATTTATAAGGTTTTCTTGCGGTTTAGCTGGTACTCCACGAATGATCACATCACTGAGCCGCTCAAAACGCTTTGCGTCATCCAGGCCCAGCTTCATGCTAACCAACAGCTTACGGTGATCCTCCACGCAGTCGATTAGTGCAGCAGATTTGTCCCCGACAGAGGTAACAGTCGACTGCAACTCTTTGACGTCGGTGTTGATTTTGCTCAACTCCGCTTGGTGTTGTGTGGAGGTAGCATGCAGCCCATCAGTAAGTTGCTGCTCCAATGAATCTAGGCGGAGTTGGAGAGCACAGAATCCTTCTAGATGCTCAGAGATGCGCAGCTCCATTTTCTCGAATTTACCGGCCAGATCGTCCAGCTTAGCTGTGAAACGCGATTCCAAGGCTGCAAGCTGCTCCGCAAGAGAGGTACCAACGGCATTGTTGTCAGTCTCTGAGGGAGATCGACCACTTCTTGTACAAATGGGTGACGAATTTGGCACCAGCAACTTTTTAAGTTTGCCACTCGCGTTTTTGCTTTTATCGGACATACCTCCTCCTTGTTATTTTAGTGTCTTAACGGCAAGTGAAAAGATTGAAACAGCAGCCGGCGAGAAAAAAGCAAATAATTAATTTTCAAACACGGAATAAATTCGGTTAAAACTTCGGAGCCCTCAGCAAACGTGTTATTCACAGCAGAACATTACTCGAACTCGATAGACTAAACTATATGGACGGTACTTTGCGTTACTCATACCTCTCCGACAACACAGGACAAGCAACCCAGCAAACCACATGTAATGCATAGAACAAAGAAATGCATTCGCTGTACATTACAAGTAAGCTATCTGAAAGTTATCAATCAGCGACTGCTTACAAGTGCCTTACAAATACATTACAAGCAATGTATTAAATTGTTAGGATTTTGGGGATTCAAAAGCGTATTATAAAGGGCCAAATACACGAGCACTCCATTCCGCCAAGCTAACTAATTTTTGTTGCAGTCTAATTAAGCTAATAAAATCGTATCTCATTTCAGATAGCATACATACTGAAAATTAATCATTTTCTATTTTCGAGAGAGATATGAGGGCGACGGACGTCACATGGTAGAACACATATCCAGAATTTCAGGGCATCTAAAATACAAAGTTCAACATAAAATTATAATGAATTTTGTTTTAAAAAAATATTATTTTATTATTAAATGCATTTTTAGTCGATTAGAATCAATGCATTTCTTCCTAGGGCAATCCTAATGCTATTCAATACATTTTATTAGTTTTATGAAATGCCTTTTGTAATGCTTTTCAAACATCTATAAAATATATTTGTAATTTATTATTTATGCATTACATACTTCTATATGAAATATATTGTTAATGCATTACAAGCAATGCATTTCATCCTAGGACATGCCTAATGTGTTTTAATGCATTCCGTATTACTTACAAAATGCTTTCTGTAATGAATTTCATTCATTTCGGAAATGTATTGTGAATTCATTTTGTATGCATTCGTGGTTTACTGGGAAGTGCCAGACCTTGTCTCTTAGAACGTGAACTCATGTCCGCGTCTCTTAACGCGGACATTAAACTCATTCTTGATTGGGGCCGCAAGAATCGTGTCGAGTTCAATGAAACCAAAACCAAGTACTGTCTATTCTCCACTAAAACCTGCACCAACCTTCCCTCCATTTCAGTGGGCGAGGATAATATAACAGCTGAACCATATCTTAACATCCTCGGCGTGACTCTATCCAACGATTTGCGATGGAATAATCACATACTCCAAGTCACCAAACAAGCGTACCAATGCCTCGGCTTCCTTAAGAGATGCAAGTTGGCTACAATCTACAAGTCCTACATTCGGCCACGCCTTGAATACAATTCGTATATCTGGGCGGGCGCCCCTAAAACCACCTTGGCTTGGCTAGACAAGGTGCAAAACCGCGCCATCAAACTCATTGGCGATAGCACCCTTTGCATTGATCCTTTAAGCCACCGTAGGAATGTAGCAGCGCTCAGCAAGTTTTACCGCTATTTTCATAGCGACTGCTCCACTGAAATCAAACACCTTCTGCCTACATGGCAATTTTTCTCCCGCAACACAAGACTAGCCAACTCGGCTCACCCCTTCACCCTTCAGCCCTCCCCTTCACCCACATTACGTTTTAGCAGTTCGTTTATAAATAGAACAACTCGATTGTGGAACTCTCTTCCGCAGTCGGTGTTTCCGAGCTCATATAACATCTCAGAGTTCAAACGCAAGGTTCATCGACATCTACTCATGCACCCTCCAGACCCCTAACCTATCCTATCTCATCTTTCCTTCAGATCAAGCTTACTACTATACATTGCACCATGACTTGTAAGACATGACGGACTAGTAGTACAAAGGGTGACTCCTAAGCTTCATCTTGCCACAAAAAAAAAAGTGAAAGCATCTACGCAGAACTGCTGTGGTGGACAATAAACCGAAGATAATATACATTTTTCTAGTGTCAAGTTCAACAATGATATACTCACCAGAGCTACAGCAAAGAAGCAGTGTAGACTTGAAACACTTCCTGACATAAATGGCCACACAAGCACCCCTTTTTTTCTAATCTATCATTTCGAAAGATTTTGAAACCATTGATTAATACTAATATGGAGGGAATGTGCTGCTTCAGCACATGCCTACTAGCATTAGGTTGAACTCAACAGACTTATTCACTGAGCTACGCGTATTGAAGAAGCACATTAAAGTTCTTACCTTGTTCATACATATCTGACTGTTAGCATCGGCCATTGGAGGAAGGAAACAAGGAAGTAAGCCAATCAAAACCGCAGATAATATACCGAGCAAGTATCACTAAATAAATAAAAAACTGATCCACACACCATATATGTACTATAGCTAATTAACACTAAGTAAACTATACTAAGAAAGAAAAATATAAATAAGGCGAACAATACAGAGGTAATCTTCATCATGATGAGTCATGTAACAAAGTACTTCGCATCGGTGCAGAGCCAGGATTAATTAGGATGAACTGCCGCAGTTTGTAGAACTCGGGAACAGAGTGTGGCAGCATATGAGTATCGGACAGATTTGAGTATCTTGCGCATGTCTAACAGCAATCACCAGCTTAGGCAACTCGAAGCTAGTCCATTACCATTTTGAATGAAAGACGTCATATTTATTTTACGCATAGAAAGTTTTACTATTGTAGATCTGCATTGTGAGCTCCGATCTTTATTTTGATTGTATTTTTTTCCTCACCAAAATAATTAACAAAATTCAAATAAAAACATACAATTTCCTTTAAATACAATTTCCCAATTAATCTTCAAAAATTGATCTAGACACCCAAAAATAGGCGCCCAAAAATGTTCACAATTCTCAAAAGCGGCCAATTAAAACATTAATTTTATTCTCGTAAAAAGATCAGTCACAATTTACCTAGATTCAACCCGAAACGAAGAACTCAACAGAAGTCGTCCTTTAAAGCACAAAATCAAAATCCTCCGCTGAAACCTAAACAAATACCCAAAATAGAATTTTAACATGTCTAGAGTTGCCTTGACGTCATTAATTCTTATCAAAGGATTAATTTATAGAGAAACAATCCCGAGTTGTCAGTGGGATCCTTTCACCGACCGGCCTGCCGCAAAGGATGGGCACACAGGCGGGGTAGCGGCGGGGCTAGCTGGGGGTGCTGCCCCATTACCATAATGTAGGAGTAAATACAAGTTACAAGGATAAAGGCTCTCCTCAAGTGATCTCCATTCGAACAGAAGAATAGACAATTTATGAGATTCCTTTGACCTAAACTGCAATCAATTATCGCTGATGTATCCTGCCGTTGTTATCATTTTATTAGTGATAACTTCTAACATGCCACTCATCCAGCCCGGGGAAGGATTCATCTCTCGTATGGCTGTATCATTACAAACATCCCTTTAAGGGTCTGACCTTTAAGGTAAACTCTGGCTGCCTCCTCATTGGTTTAGGATCCTCTATTCCTTTAGTGCCGAATCCTTCTGTCACAGTGACTTTACTTATTCGTTTATATTTATTTATGTGTTTATTTATATGTCTACATATATGCGTGCTAAAGTAATATTATATGCATGTATACGATTGTGTCCTTGAAGGAAACTTCTCTTCAGTCCTTGGGACAACAGGATGCCATTGAATGTTGGGCCTCCTTAAATGAGATTTTCATCAAATAAGTGATATAATCAGGCAAGCAATCAACCTACTGAATTTTTCTCCAGTATTTGTGCATGTATATGTGTATTTATAAGTGTGGTCGAGCTATACGAGAAAAGTTTCCTTCAATTTTATTAATGGTCTGAGAGTTTTGATAGGTTTCAAAACTTTCAATAGGTTGCCTTACGGGCTTTCGGGTCGCAGGACCATTTTGGCTAAATTGCTACTGTTCAAGTTTCTTAGCGTAAAAGATTGTGTTAAGCGAAGGACCGTCTGAAATATTAAGACATCAATTAAGAGAGATTTAATTTAAAAAAAAAATGTGTACAATATAAATATATGTATACACGAGTATCCATTGTATATCTTCAAAGATTTACGAATATTTATAATGTCAATCTTCTTTTATTACTTTCAAACAGAATTTTCTTATCGCAGGATGTCTTGTCTGCGCGGCAAGAAGGAGATGGCAACAAAATTACTTGAAGATAAGTTTTTTAAAAAAAATTATAAGATAAAAGACTTTTTTTTAAGATTAAGGGTATTGGACACAGAAAATAGAATGTTACTGGAGAATGCTGTTACCAAGTTAGGATTAAGGAATTTTATATAATCTCAAGGATTTTTTAGGCTAAACATAATTTGGATTATAGGAAAAAAAAGGAATCCGTGAAGAGTGTCAATATTATCAGTAGATGATTAGCAAGGTTGGTAATTCATCCAGGTCTTCGGAATAATCTTCGAATACATATTAGTTACTTAGTTATGGTCCTTTAATCCCAAATGGGGAGGGCCAGCTTTAGGTATTTTGGCGCCCCGTGCGAGATATTTTTATGCGCCCTTAACTTTTTAAAGACATTTCTTTTTAGTAGATTACCTATGTTATTATACACAAATTATACAATAACCCGAGTAAAAATTAAAGATGGCCCCGATTAAAAATGAAATTCGCCCGCAGCTAGCACGCAGCTAGCATGCACTAGCCCGCACGGCGTCCGCAGCTAGCATGCACGCCTGAGTGAAAATAACACTAGCCCGCAGCTAGCATGCAGCTGGTACGCACGAAACTCAAATTTAAAATGAAAGAAAAAATTTTGTTTTCCTAGAATAAAAATTCTACGCCTCTTAAAAAAGATGGAGAAGAGTATTATATATGTATGTAAAGTCGTCATCAGGCACATTTTGAGATTTTCGTTCGTGTGGCGGGAGAGTGGATACCTGTGGCGGGAGAGTGCATCCCTCAAGCGAACAAATTTTTAGATTTTCGTGCCAGTGGCGGGAGCGTGTATCCCTGTGGCGGGAGCGTGCGTGCCTGTGGCGGGAGAGTACGTACTTTTGTGGCGTGCCTGTTTGTTCGCTATGCGTGCTAGCTGCAGGCGCGTGCGTGCTAGTAAGGAAATTAACCATGAAATTATTTTTAATCGGGGCGTTACAACGGGCGAACACGTGCCGCTTGGAAGCACATGCGGGCTTACGACTGCCAAACTTGACCAAACGATTTAAATGATCGGGTAATGAGCTGTACACACGGGCATACTTAGTTACTTACGCTCCTTTAATCCCTCATGGGACATAGGGCGGAAACAATTGCCCTCCAGCGGACTCTGTTTTGGGCAACAGCTCTCAGCTCTGACCAGGATCTCCCAGTTGTCGCGGCTTCTGCTAGTAGGGTTCTCCTCCACGTTTTTCTAGGTCTTCCAACTCGACGGGATCCTTGCGGATTCCAATCAAGGGCCTGTTTGACTCGTGTTTTCGCGTCGCAAGGTGTGGCCAGTCAAATTCCATTTCCTTCGCCTGATTTGGTCGTCTATCTTTTCTTGGCCGGCACGGCACAATATAGGCCTGCAGCACATCCCATTTTTTCGTTCGAAGTGATGGAAATGAGATAACCGGTTGAGACTAATTGCAATCGATAGAGGATGGAAAAATGCATCTACAGTTGATTTTGGCCGAAGTTTGGACATGGCCAACATATAAAAAAATCATGAAAATGCCTTTTTTTCGTAAGTGCGGTTTGAACGAAATTTTCACTTTATCTCGCCATATCTTAGTTGATATTGCAGATATCAATTTCAAATTTTAACATAGTCTAATTTGACTAATTCCCTAAATATAATACTTTAACCGAACGGTTTACATCGTTTCAAAACAAAATGGCGAATGTTTAAAAATTTTCCAACAGATTCATGAGATTTTTTTTCCAATCAAAAAGTTGTGTTATAGATTTTCGAAATTCGCTTTTTTGACTATTGTGATAGGTCTTACATTTTAAGATGTATTTGCAAAAAACTGATATTTTGACCCTAAAACCCCCTAAAAAGTGGGCTTTCCGGGGTAGAAAATGGGTAGACTTTATAGCCCCTTATTAAGAACCGCAAAAGGAAGCTCTGTGCCAATTTTCAGCCTGTATCCAATCATTTCCGCTATTTTGCGGCTTAATTTACCTGTACTATGAACATTTGTTGCGTGCGAAGTCGAGCGTCAACTTATGTTGCCGTAACTTTTGAACGGGAAGATATTTTTATCTGGAAATTTACAGAAAACTGCCTCAAGCATTCCACTACAATGTACAAAAAAGCGAATTTCGAAAATCTAATAGTCAGGGGCAGATCCAGAAACAATTCTTGGTGGAGGGGAATCGAATTTTACTCATAATCTGGAGATGATGTTATTTGAAATAGTATTCGGTGTACAATTAAAAGTTAAGCAACAATATTGACTCCCTAAGAATAAAGCAACTCACAAGAAAACAAAACATTGTAAATTCTTTCTTTCTTTCACGGATTCTTTCCGATGTGATCATTAGTCGCCGAACCTGACGAGCTTGTCTATTTTCCGAGTCCGTGTTGTTTGATAACTGAGTGGTTCTTTTGCTGATTCATGATCTGGCTGTGGCTCTTTTATCGTGTAAGTTGATTTCATCCGATCGATAGATTTGACGTCTTCTTCTCTTCTGGTAGACGAATTCCTTGACCATAGACCAACTCTGCTGTGGATGCATTAGGGTTCTCTTTGAACGCTGCCAATGCCGTGGAGTATTTCAGTAATCAACGTGTCTACTCTCTCTCATTTAGTCCTATAAGCGTAGCTTTTAAAGTCTTGTAAAAACCTTGCTTTAGGTATGGTATGATGCCGTATGAATACGTTTAGAACCTCATAATGAATTGACTCCCCTGGTCTGTTGATATCCTTAGTGGAACTCCAAATCAGCTTATAATAAAATCTATTAGCAACACTTCTATCCATCTTGAAAAGCGACCTATGATCCTTAAGCAATAATTTTTCGCTTTTGATGATGGAAAAGGCCCTATGATGTCCATTTGAACATGTTCAAAACTGCAGTTAGCGGTATTGAACTGGGCTAACGGACTTCTTGTGGGCTTATTAATTTTACATTTTTGATATAACACACATGCTTTTATAAATCTGTATTCATCTTAAGCCAAAGCCTCACATAACGTGCGACAATCAATTTCCTTGATGCTCGTAAGCCTATGGGTGCGCTAATCCGCTAAGATCTCGTAAACTGCTCTCTTGAAATTGTATGGCACGTCGGGTTGAACTACTTTTTAACCCATGTCGCAATAAAATTCGCTTTTGCTGTTGGGATCAGGCATGGTTTTAATTTGATTTTTCTAGTACGATCGTTTAACAACTTAGCTCTGCTGACTCTCTTACTCCTTAGCCATTCCTTCGAAATCAATCATTGACGGAACCGATATTGTATTTGTAAACGACAAACAATCTGCGACCGAGTTGTCTTTTGCGATTATGTGAACTATGTTTGTTGAAAATTGAATGATAAAGTCCATTGTCGTGCTTGCCTTGGTGGCAGTTTCTCCCAAGTCTACTAAAACGCGTTAACACTGAGGTTTGTGGTCTGCTACGATGGTAAAATTAGTCTTTTCTAAGAAATAGGGGAAATGTTTTATTCCTGCATTCATCGCCAGTTGATTCCTCGTACGCTCTATATCGTTTCTAAGTGTTGAAAACTTTCGCAAAAAGGATTAACCGACTGTTATAATGCGGCACCTAATGCTGGCGCGGCGTCGGTAACTATTGAGATTGGGGCGCTAAAAAAGCTAACATTGTTGTTTCCGGCAGACTGCTTAATATTTTTTTGAACGCTTCACTTGCGTCTGTATCCCAGCTGATCTTAGTTCAATCATTCTTCTTTAAAAAGCCGAGGAACTGCTTTATAGCCAACTGATGTCTGTGGAATGAAACGCCGATAGAAATTGTACATGTACATTGGCCTGGCATTTTTTTTAATCAGGTCAGACACTAGATAAATCACGGATTGCACGAGTGAAAATTTTCTTCTATTCTGGAAGGGGTCCTTTGCGGCCCGTATAGTCCACATCCCGAGCATTGTTCGACCCGTGTGGTCCGTGAGGCCCGTATTCGTGGGTTTGGTTTTGGGTGGTTTGCATTTTAAAGTGGAAAATATCAAATAATTGAGGCCTCAGTACAATTTACCAATGATGTCTGCCCTTGGAATAAAGCGAAAGACCTCATTCAGTCGCTTACAGAACTCGTCCTTAATGTCCTCATCTGCGTCTTCAGTTGGAGCGTAGCATTAGACTAGCGTAGTACTTCTATGTCTGGTACGCAGGCGTATGATAATAACCCTCTCAGAACCTGGTGACTAGCTAATGAGGCTGGACCCGGCTTCTTTGGTGAGTATTACCCCAACCCCATTCCTACGGCTTTAAGTTTCGCTTCTGCCGGAATATAAGAAGGACTCATCGTTTGGGTAGATATGTCCCCCCCCCCCTGGCGGGACATTTGGTCTCGCTGAGTCCCATGACTTCTAAGGATCCTAGTCTGGCGAAAACGCCTGTACATGCACTTTCGCTGACTTATCAGGATTGCGGATTTCGCAAGAAAACCAAGGACAGAGCGAAGATGACGAGAAGAGAGAACTGAACTGGTTTGTCTGACCAAAGCCTATCCGCAGCCTGTCGTTTGTAAACTTTGTTTACTGTAAACACCTTCTATATTTGGTTAAAATTTGTGCTTTCCAAGGACTGTTTCAATTGATCCTTTAAAGACACAAATTCCAGGAAATAGAAAATAAGGAAAGAATTTGCCTAGTTACGAGCAATTTGGCCATATTTAACCCTAACTCACCTGAAATATTCAACTATTTGCAATATTAAATCTCATTTCCTTTCGCCAAGATGTAAAAACCTAATTTTCTACTTATCTCTGATGCCAGCAAGAATTCCTCCATCACAGCTCCGAGCGAAATCCCATCAAACGGCTCCACTTTAAGCACAACAAGTTAAGCCATGGACTTCAATTTCTAATGAAGCTCCGCAGCCAGCGCCAACAACAACAAGCAGCATCCGTGCGGGGCTTTATAACTTTTCCGAGAACATTTGCTCACCTGTAACCTGCTAAGAAGGCGTCGTCCTTCTGCTCCTCGTTTTGTATATAAATGCTGACACGTAACACGCTTCAAAAGGACTCGCAAGGAGAAACGACGACGACGCACGTTGCGGCATCCTTTCGGCTCACAGGGCGAGATTCAAATGTACTCGAACGATTACCGAAATGACTCGACTGATATTTGAACAACTGCGAGGACATGTAATAGGCTTACCTGTAGTGCTCCCCATAAAGCAGGGCCGCCCTCGGGATCCTGGATGGCAATAATTAAAATAAGGATGTTATGGCCCTGATGATGTACACATCCAGGTGCGCCTAGGCGGGCCGAAATGAGCTCCTTAAGTGGTTGAATGGGGGAGCCTTGGGGGGCTAAAATGATGTAAATATTTTAAGTAGTAGTCAGACAATGCGGTGGTGCTATTGGAAGGGCTCAGGCCGAGCAGGAATGCCGAGTGGTATTATTGGGACCATGTCATACGGAAAAGACACGGTCAGAATTTATTGCTGCGTAATGGCATTAGTGCGAATTAGGACTCGCATTTGATTACGGCGTCTTCAATAATTCACGGTAGTTTCGTTTTATGTGAGTTGAATAAGAACAGTTTACGGTTATGTTTAGCGCTTACGTGGAGGAGTATGTGGAATTTATGGCGTGGATGAGCAGCAGCGGCACGAATTTTAATGGTTTTATGAATATTTCACCTCTTCGCTTATTGTTTTACCGGTTTTAGTACGAGGTTATTCTATTAAAGTGATTTTGCAGAAACATAGACCACTCAGCAACCCTATAAATATCTTGTTAGCACAAAAGATACATATATGTTTGTGTATAATGAGATATTTGAGGTTCGAGACTTGAAACAACTACACAAAATAATAGGAAAGAGTACGTCGGGAAATCCTGAATCTATCAAAGATATCCACCACTATTTCACACAAACAATGCAGGCAACATTCATGATACTACTACAGAACACTTGCCAGTTGCAAAAGATGGCGGATCATGTTTCAGCTGAACTGATATCAGATCAGCTTTTCTGACGTTACAAACACAACCAAATATCGCGGTCACCTAGAAACCATTAAGGAAGCGATTTGGTCGTTCAAACCTTACAAGTTCTTCGATCAGAGGGCATTTTTTACATTCTTCTGCAAGAGGGTTTCGATCTGCCACCTTTATTTAAAAGCCTCTATACACGAGCGAACCATCCATTAAAATTGCGTCGAGTTTCACCGAAATCTCGCCGTGTATTAGGAAACTCGAATAGTCTCCGACTCTCAGGACCTAGAGCTCTATAGTCCAGGAGTTATAGCGAAAAAGTTGAAATAAATCTACCCTGCGATTTCTTGACGCTATAATTAAGAGAAAAATCGTAGGTATTCAATGAATGTGTTTTGGATAAAATTGGTCCAGGAGAACAGGCAGCACAGGCGGCGCTTTCATAGATGCGAATGGTTCGCTTGCACCGGGCGCGATTGGTCGGGGGCGTGGTTTCAGACAACAAAAATGGGCTGTAATCGTTTATTCCGTTTTGAAATGCGATAAAGAGTCGCATGGGTTGTCACAAGAGCCAACTTTTCCAGTGAACTATACGTCAGAATGCTTTTGCTTGTTGTTGTTGTTTCTAATCTTAATTTTTCCTCCTGCCATTCTTTTTCTTTTCCCAGCAAAAAAGAGACAAGAAATAACAACAACCACTCTATCAAAAAGTTGAATTCAGACATCCAAAAAATCTGCTCAGTCCATCGTCCTATCCAGCTCTGCGCAAACGACGTTTTCAGCAGATTTTTGTTGTTGGATGTTGACCCATATGAAACTCCCTATATAATCTTTTCTTATGTCATATGCATTATTATGGTGCAATTCTAAATTTTGTGCAAACTATGAAAATTATTTCTACCACCCATACAACGAGCGTTTGCGGCTCTCTCTCCATTGTCCTTCACTGCGTTAAAAAACGAACAGCTTATGGGGCGCAATATGGCATAGTGCACTGGGAGAACTATACATTTCAACCTTGGTATTCAGGTCTGCTAACCCAAAACAATACTAGTCATTTCATACAGCCATATTATCAAACATCTATATAGATACTAGCTGGGACCCGGTACGCCTCGCTGCACCCATAAGCCAATAGTAGCCAATAAAAACCATCCATTGACTTGGAATTTTTCGATATATGAATTTTACGCAGATGAAGTACCTCAAAGAACAGACACATGGGTCTTGAGGTGGCCGCCATGTATTCAACAGTATATTGAGTATACTGCATTGCTTATTGTATTCTACTTATCATATCCTTTCATTTGATACCCATGTCGAGGGGATTGTGAAGAAAGTGGTAATCCGCCCTCTTGACTCAGCGGCCATGGATCTAACGGTATATCGAGTAAACTATATTGCTTATTGTAGTGTATAGTTTCAATAGCGTCATGGCGTACCTATGGTTTGACAGCTAGAATGATTCAATTTAATGACAATTTCACATCGTCGGATTTTAATCTTCATGGTTGCACAATTAGGTTAATCAAGGTTAATTTGGTACGAACATACCATCACATTCCAATCGCCCCAGTAGACGTGAATAAGACTGCACTCATTACGCCAATCGAAGTTTACCCATATGCCATTCGGCTTACGGAATGCAGTACAAACCTTTCAAAGGTTCATAAACGAAGTTACGAGAGATCTCGAATTCGTTTATGTACACTTGGACGATATATAGTTATCGCCAGTAAAAGCGAGGATGAACACTTTGAAAAGTGATAGCTTTTATTAACCATTAGGCTAGTTTCTCAGCCACCGCTTTGTCAAGGATGGAATACTTCTATCATATCAAATATTTTAGCCACAGTCAGCCTATCATCGAGCAAGTAGTGTAAAACTGGTCTTGGACAGTCTTAAATGGAAATCGAACTTGGTAGCGTCCATCGTTGCATCTTGTGACATTGTTGCAAAGCGGGTTTCGCACTGCGCCTCTTCTTTGGTCCATTTTGATCTAGATGGAAGTTCCTCCAATTCTCAAAACCTCTTCAAATCGCTGTCGGGGACTATTCGTGTAAACAATGTTTCTAGTCTTAGATCTCCTTGTGCCGCCAGAGCTGTTTGTCAAGAAATGACTCATTCTAAAACTACTTTGTTCTACTGTTATCGTTGCCCTTTCTTAACTCGTGCATGATAATATTGGAAATTATGTTGGCTCCCAAGAGGAGGTAGAACGTCGGCTCTGCTTACTGGAGTCCTGCCAGGTGGATCCAATCCCTGATAAAGTATTCGCTATGAGGTTATTGGTTTGCGATTTCGATGATCACATGCGCCTGTGCTTGAATGATCTCGGGTGGTTGACCCTGTGTTTTCATCTGCTGTATGACCCTATTGGTTATCTTACCGGCTGGCATGGTCCGGAGTACTAATACCTCGCCGTGTATGGACTCCCGTTTGAGTTGCAAGTTCTGGACCACTGACTCTCGCACAAATGAGGATTGCGATCCAGTATCTGGTAGTCTTTTCGTCAATATATTTCAGTACATCATCCAACGTACCCGTATTCATCGATGCTTTAATCTTTAATCACACCTTTTCTCCGAAAGTCGCTAACTGTCTGGAGATTGGAGCTACCTTAGGCTAGCAACGAAAGCAGTTTTCAAATTTAAGGCGTTTAAAGGATTGGCAAAGCGTTGGAGAACAGCGGCTGCTCTTTTGAGTATTCACAGGGAAATCGACGTAACGGCTAAAGAAGTCTTCTTCTTCTTCTTGAAACTCCTTTAATCCCTCATGGGACATAGGGCGGAAACAGTTGCCCTCCAGCGGACTCTGTTTTGCGCGACAGCTCTTAGCTCCGACCAGGATCTCCCAGTTGTTGCGGCTTCTTCTAGTAGGGTTCTCCTCCACGTTGTTCTAAGTCTTCCTACTCGACGGGAACATTGCGGATTCCAGTCAAGGGCCTGTTTGGCTAGACTTTCGTTTTCGCGTCGCAAGGTGGGGCCAACCCAATTCCATTTCCTTCGTCTGATTTGGTCGTCTATCCTTTCTTGGCCGGCACGGCGCCATATTTCTTCGTTTGAAATTCTATCTTGCCAGCGGATTTTTAGGATACGAAGAAGGCATCTGTTGATGAAGACTTGCAGGCGCCGGGTGATGAATTGGGTGACTTTCCATGTTTCGCAACCGTACAAAAGAACTGCCTTAACGTTGGAGTTGAACAGCGGCAATTTGGTGTTAGTGAAGATCACCGTTGATCTCCATATGCGGGACAGGCATGCGTATGCGCCTCGTGCTTTATTTCTTCTGGAACTTACGTCTTCTTCTGCCCCACCATTTTCGGTAATAATGCTACCGAGGTAGCAGAATTTATTTACCACTTCCACGTCACGGTTATTCAGCGTTGTCCGTTCAATGGTGTTTGCATTTATCCGCATTTCTTTAGTTTTAGTCGGATTTAGCCTTAAGCCTGCTGGACTACTTTCTGTTGCCAAATTGTTTAACATGTTTTTGAGGTCCTGGTGTCTGTGGGCCAGCAAACAGATATCATCGGCGTAGTCAAGATCCTTAAGGCGGTCTAGCAAACCCCATTGTATGCCGCCTGTTCTATTATCTAGAGCGCCGACAAGGATGTCATTTATTACTATAAGAAATAGTAATGGCGAAAGTAGGCATCCTTGTCGTACTCCTGAGCTCACCTCAAAGCTGTGGGATAATTTTCCATTATGGAGAACTCTGCATTTGGAAATGTTATATAGGGCTTTTATCAATTCTATTATTTTATCAGGCAGTCCACGTCGCCGTAGTGCCTGCCAAATGAAGCTCCTATTAACCGAGTCGAACGCTTTCTCATAGTCTACGAAAGCAAGGTAAAGGGGGGATCGGAATTCAGTAGACTGCTCCACTATTATTCTCAAGGTTAATATGATCAATACTGGAGCGGCCCTTCCTGAATCCGGCCTGCTGCCTCCTAAGCGTTCGGTCAACTGCCTCACTTATCCTAGATAGTAATATATGGGACAAAATTTTGCCCACTGTAGATAGTAAACAGATGCCTCTCCAGTTGTCGCATATTGTTAGGTTCCCCTTTTTTGGTATTTTGACTATGATACCTTCCGTCCAATCCTCCGGAAAGGTACAGGTGTTCCATGCTATTTCTAGGATTGGCTGAAGCGCATCTGCTATGAGGCTTGAGTCGGCTTTCAACAATTCTGGCTGCGTTACCATTGGCCATCGCATGAATTGCGGTTACTATATCCGTCTTGGATGGGGCCCGAGTGGCGATTCTTATTGACTGTGCATTGTTGCTGTTTTCCTGAGGTTCCTGTGTAAGTGTACCATTCAGGGCGGCGAAGAAGTAATCTCTCCATCTTTGGAGTTGCTCCTCGTCGCTGCACAGCAGCCTTCCATCCGCACTCTTAACGGCATGCTTTTTATTAGAGTGCTTTCCCGAGAGCTGTTTAGTGATTTGGTACAGCACCTTACTGTTGCCTGTGTTTGCCGCGTTTTCCGCTTTTTCTGCGGGCTCATTTATCTGTTGCCTTTTATCACGCCGGACACTTCTCTTAACCTCCCGATGTATGTAATTGGGAGTATTCCCGTTCTAGTTGGTGACGTCTTTCCGGGTCGTTTGTAGAGTTTACGTTATTTTTGAGGGCCCTTCTGCGTTCTATTTTTTGCCAGGTTGTGTCCGAGATCCAGGTTTCTTTGGACATTACCGATGCTCGTTTCCGCAGCCGTCAATATCGCGTCCTTTGTCGTACTCCACAACTCTTCAATATTTGTGTTCCCGCTTTTTAACGCTCTCCCGCAGAAGGTCTACGTTAAACCGTATACGGGTTCTAGCATCATGTTGAACGTTTCTGATTGCGGCGATTTTAAGGTGAATAGTTGCTACAACCAAATGGTGGTCGCTTCCAGTATCCGCTCCCCTGAAACTCCTGACATCCTCAAGAATAGTTCTCCATCTGTGGCTGACGGCCACGTGATCTATCTGATTTCTCGTTCTACCATCGGGCTATACCCAGGTCTCTTTGTGTATCTTCGTGTGACAAAAGTAAGTTCCACCTACCATGAGTTGGTGGGAACTACAAAAGTCAACGAAAAGCTCACCATTGTTATTGGTAACTTGGCTTAGGCCTTGGTTTCCAATTGTGTGTTCAAGGCCGGTGTTGTCACGGCCGATCTGTGCGTTTAAGTCACCCATTAAAACAATGATGTCTCCCCTTGGAATAGAGCGAAAAACCTCATTCAGTCGCATATAGAACTCGTCCTTGATGTCATCTTCTGCGTCTTCAGTTGGAGCATAGCATTGGACTACCGTAGTACTTCTTAGTCTGGTAAGCAGGCGCACGGTAATAATCCTCTCAGAAACTGGTGACCAGCTAATGAGGCTGGACCTGGCTTCTTTGGTGAGTATTAAGCCAACGCCACTCCTACGGCTTTCAGTTTCGTTTCTACCAGAATATAAGAAGGACTCACCGTTTGGGCAGATATGTTCTACCGCATCGAGCCATCTGGTTTCGCTAAGTCCCATGATCTTGATTTTATATCGATTCATCTCGTTGAGGACTTCATCCAGCCGTCCCTCAACAAGACGTGTTCTCACATTCCATGATCCGATTCGTGTCCTTGTTCGAAAAGCAAAGGTCGTCGTCGTGTTGTCCATCCGGTTCCGAGGCACTGTTTGCCGATTCGTAGCAATGGTGTTTTTTATGGGAGCGGGTTGCTAACCCTCAGCCCAACCGACTTAAAACTCTGTTTTGTGGCGCAGAGAGCTCGCCATTCGCCCGTCTCCCGTTAGCTCCTTCCGAAGAAGTACCCCAGGGGGCACCGCGGGGAGGTGGGATTAGGACTTGCTAACAGGTCTGCTAGGTGTTCGTCTGCAGTGACTTTTCTCGGGTCTTGACAGAAGTGACAAATCGGGTGCCACCACTTTCCGAGGTCCTTGTTAGCCGTTCGCCCCCCCAAGGCTAAAGAAGTAATCCACAAATTTGCTGAAAAACGTAGAAATATAGAACTGTGACTATTACACAAGCATTGCTCTGGAACCATTGACAATAGCATGTCAATAGCTAATAAACTGAATTTCTTTAAAACACTTCTTTTGGTCTTTTTCCTATTAAAACAACTAAAAGTTATATCAATTTTGAAGGATAATTTTTAAAGTTCAGGACGCGACTTATAACTATTTAACCCACCCTGAAAATATTTCTTGCTACGCCACTGGGAGTCGGTGGACTAAAAAATGTCGTGGGTAGGTTGTGGGAGTTCTTCCCTTCCCCGACTAGAGCTGCTGTTCGACATTGCACTCTATATGAAGAAAATAGATCGCCGACACAGTATTAAAAGGCCTTTCCTAAGACTCTAGTTTTTCACATAAAAAAAAGGTTTTCTCCAGAATTTGTTTTAAGGTCAGAAGCTGGTCCGCTGTTGACCTGTTTGTTCTAAAACTAGTTCGATATTCTCCTATAAAGCTTAAGGTTCTAGTTTTTGTTTCACAAGGATTGTGAGGGTTTTGTGACTACAGTCTTCGCCCGAACATAGGGCCAAGTACGAGTAATACGCCTAGTGAGTGTTTATTCGAACATAACGCTTAGGCGTTGTATTGCAAAAAATTGAAACAGAATTCACGGAAACATTTTCGCCTTTTGGGCAAATTTTTTCCAAAAAAACCATTTTTTATATAACAATAACTTTTCGACATGTGAAAAAGTCCTAAAAATGTATCAAATAAATACAATTTTGACATCAAAATTTGCAAATATCGTCAAAAGTAAAGATTGGATATTTTACCAATCTAGCCGATCAAAAATCAATTTCTAAAATTTCATTGCGGGTAGAAAGAAATTGGTTATTTTTGTTTTAAAATGGACAGAGAACAATAGGCAGCCGTTACCAGTGTCTTTTCGGTTGCATTTGTGCTCTGGTTTAATGCTGTAAACATACTAAGGGCAACCGACCAATCGCTTTACTCAACGACTGTCAAAAAGAAATAGAACATACCGCTATAGTATGAAGCTGAACAATCTGCAGCCCATTGCAACAACTACGCCGCCGAGCCCGGCAACCGAATCAATCCAAGTTCTATTTCGTAGCCGTCGCCTGTCAAAGTTGAATGTTCGCTGTGGCATGGGTTTGTGTTGCTATTCTCGTGTGCTCCTGAGTGCGGTGGAACATACTCGGCTGTGCAGGTTATTCCGGTGTGCGTTTTTTAATTTGTGTCGCCGTCGCTCTTAGTGTGTGCTCACAACAAATTTCGTCGGGCCATTCGCCGTGGGTGAGGAAAATAGTTTCGCCGTCGCCCTTATCATGTTTACAGCATTAGTCGGAACTTTGTTACCGCTTGAAGTGTACGTATTTTTCTTGACTTTCTAAGTGCAACAATATCACTTAAAAAGTAAATATTTTTGTGATCACTGGCTTGTTTAACAATATTGTAATGGATTTGGATAAAGCAGGTAAGAACACACACTTTTGAAAATTTTCACTGTGTTTTTTATTGATGACATTGCTTTATTACCGTTTGAAAAAACCGCTTTAAATTGTTTGAATTAATCTACAAGATTTGCTTACTGCAACAATATTACGTACATACTTGAAGGATGTTTTATGTGACCCCATAATAGATTAATGCGAATCCTTAGCAAGTGGGGCTTCGATGAATCACACCAGGCACAATTTAAGTAGAAGATGGAAAATAATACCACAGATTCTCATATTTTTCAAAGTAGTTTTGAACCACTTCGAATAATATAAGGTACAAAAAAAAAACAGAAAGCACTATGGAAAAATCCAACCCCATCATCACCACGATATTGTCGACCTATTCAAATCAGATTAGTAAAAAAAACTTTGGATATAACCCAAGGGGAAATTGAGTATGTGAAAAATATCATCAACACTTTACAAAATACAACATTTTTACTGGAGGGAAAGTTATATTCCGTAAAGCATACAATGACACTTTCAATGATAGACGCAAAAGTGCGTAATGCTGCTACATAAATTACGTCAACAATATCAAAAGAGTTACTGCCGGTGGTGGGGGGATATACTTTCTTTTGGATTATCTAGTTTGCACGCCAGAATTCGCCTGTTTGAGAGCATACTTCACCTGTTGTAACAGCATAATGGCGCGATAAAATAGTGGGCGCCACTTATGCGAGGTATTACCCCCTTAGCCATAAACCCGGAAAAGCATGACCAAGGAGCCAACACCATACATAAGAAAAGAAACAAAATTCCGGAACTCCTACGCCGGCCACACGGAGTTATCTAGCTCGCCGGAGGGGTCGTGGAGTGTGTGACCGGGCCTTACCGCGGTTGGTTCACCACTTACCTGTGCCGGTGCAACTTTGAATTACGCCTCCATCCTTCTCCGGTCATCGTCTGAGCCGCGTCAAAGCCTGAAAAGGAATGACCTCCGTCCCAACCATTCCATAAAAAAAATTACCACCTAGACATTCTAGAATTCATAATGTATTTATAATGTATTTATAATCATTGAATACTCACAGGAACAATCATTAACAAAACCAATACAATTAGTAATTGCAAATGCCAATTTCACAAGACATTAAATATGCTCAAACTACCAAAACTTGAGATACGGATTAAATTCAATTAAATTATCATACATGGATGCAGACAAAAAATAAAAAAAGCGCGCAGTAGCGGTACCATTACTCTACGCTTTGTACAACCGATATCTTTACAATCAAATCTCTTAGTCGAAGAACAAATTTTCCGGAAGCAACAAAGGAACAAAATATTTTCACCAAGGAACACAAACAATTCACCAATGAGTATCAGTACGATCATAAAGTTAGTAGTAAATACCAATAATTTTATTATGGTGGTAACAAGTCGTGTGTTGAAATATACCAACCTAATCTATAATGCTGTTCTTTTTAAATACACTTCTATGAAGTAACCAGTTAGAATATCAATATCTTCCAATATTAAAAACTACCACTAGTATTTAAATCTACCTACTCAAATTTATACAGTGATCAACAAAATACCTTCAATTTTCTAATATATCGCACTTCTTGATCCTAAGGCATTTGGGGTGAGTAGGTTAGTTCTTCCAAAGAAGTCACCCCATCCGCTGATATTCCAGCAAAAGAAACCGCCCAAGATTTGTTTTCCTTTTTCCCCAAAAATCGTCTTCTTCAATAAATATTTTTTTTTTCAATCCAGGAACAAAAAATCGTCTTCTTCAATAAATATTGTTATTCAATCTCCCGAAACAAAAATCGTCTCAAAGATGTTCTTTTCCAATCCAGAAACAGCAATCGTCTACTTCAAAAATATTTTTTCTCCAATGTCAATAAATATTTTTTTTTTAATCCGGAAACAAAAATCGTCTTCGTCAATAAATATTTTTTTTCAATCTTCAAGCGAAAATCGTCTACTTCAGAAATACTTTTTTTCCCAATTTCAATAAATATCTTTTCAATCCGGACACAAAAATCGTCTTCTTCAATCAATATTTTTTTCAATCTCCAGCAAAAATCGTCTACTTCCAAAATATTTTTTTCCAATTTCAATAAATATTTTTTTCAATCTCCAGCAAAAATCGTCTACTTCCAAAAATATTTTTTTTCCATCCCCGAAAAACAAAAACCCGTCCACTTCAAAAAATATCTTTTTTCCAATCCCTCTCTATTTTCTCGCCTCCTCCGTTTTTATTTTCCCAATACCTCCCAAGTGATTTCAAAAAAAATTTTCTCTTACCTACAAAGTGATTTCTAAAAAGTTTTCCAACCAAAATAAAATTTTAGAACCGACCGTTACACTGTCATATAAACTCACAGTGAAAAAGTGGCAATTAAGATCTGCTGCTGACAAAGATATTGTAAAGGAGAGGAAAAAAGCTATCCAAGAAAAATTTAAAAGTAAAACAGGGCAAATAGTGGATGTGTCGAAACTGGTTTGGAAACACCAATGATGGACATTATTAATTGGCTTTTACTCAGTTTTGATTCACTGATTATAGTCCATGGAAACGGTACTTTAACATTGCAAAAATTCAGAACAAGGTGTTATTTTTGGGTTGTGTAGGGGTTAGAATATTTTCTGTAAGATATACTGTTACGGAGATATAGTGGAAATTGCATTTTCACACCTTTTCCAAGATGGCGGCCAAATGGGGGGCCAGGGATCCTGAAAACTCAAATTTAAACTCACATCAAACCCCCCTGCACAACCCAAAATTAAAATCTTGTCCTGCATTTTGACAATGTTAAAGTACCAATTCCATGAACTATTAGGTACTGGCATGAGACCGCCTCCCAAAAAAAGACATTGCCGTTCACGAAAGATGCAATTGCTTTGATGATTCCCGCTGTACTTGACTCTGAAAATGACTCAGATTTGGAAAGAGTCTTTGGAGACCCAAAAAGCAAACAGAACGGTAAAGAGCACTCATCGTCATCTTAGTGCAAAAAAGTACATAATTGTGTTTTCAGAGAAAATAAATATCAAATCATAAATTATACAAATGCAGCTTTATTCCATTTTCTTACCAAAATTTTAAGTGATTATTCGTTCAAAAACAACTTTATTATAATAAAATCAATTAAGAAGTTTTAAGAAATAATATAAGCTAAATAAATAATTTTGAGCGGCTAGGTCGGCGAAATACCCTTATGTGGGCCGTAACATAAATATTCCAAGCTTTCTAATTTTGGAAAAAGAGTTAAAGAGTACATATATGCGTATTTTATGGAGAAAAAAGTAGTTTGAATTTGACGCCTCATAACTCTGAAATTTGGTAGGGAGCCGTCACTTTTGCAATTTTAGATAAGGAGTATTCTCCGTACCCTGCTGGCTGAGCTGATACTACCCTGTTGTTAGCTGGCTAAGCCGGCGGGATGTCTTATAGGGCTACCAGGGCTATTTATGTGAAGGTTAAGTTTTCTTGAAATGAATTACAGAATAAAAATTTTCATTTTCAAATATACTGCCTAGGCGTTCTATTTTATTAGGCGTTCTATTCGAAAAGAAACCCAAAGTTTTAAAACAAAGAAAAAAGAAACTTTCCCGAATATAATGCCTAGGCGTTATGTTCGGGGAAGACTGTAGTGCTGAGGAGTGATAGGCATCTGTAATATAGTTCACAATCAATAATAATTCCCGCTTCTGATAAGGTTAATGCTTAGTTGTTGTATTACAAAGTGCGATTTACTTCAACTTCATTCAAAAGCATTACTGAATTTGTATAAGAAACATACGACATTGTCATGTTATTGAACGTACCAACTACACACATACAACCTCTTGTATCATTCGCCGAAAAGCTTAAGAAGATCAAACAGTTTAAGACCAAAAATCAAGAAATGTTTTATCCGATAAAAGTGGCGTTTTCTTTTAAGTCTCCCTGCTCCAATTTAAAGGATTTTCTTCCTCAACTACTATCCGCTACGACGAAGCCATATACTGTAAGAAACGAGAGAATTGTAAAACAATAAAGTTACAAACTACCAGACCATAGTTTTATCCAATTTGTAGCACAAAATTTCTCTCTAAAAATATTGCCAAATTATAGTTGTAACATCGAATGTCCTTTGTATCGCATGACGTCTGGACATGAATAGAAACAATTAGGAAGTATCTGCAAGTTTTTTTATGACGAACTATTGAAGCAACGGCGTCCTTGATTTGATTAAATTTTTTATTCGTTTCGGCCAAGATTCGCCAAATATGAAAATCAATTTCTTACATGAAACTCAATTAGCTTAGTCAAACACTCGCCCGAATTCATCCTTGAAAATTCATAAATTGAAACTTGTTTGAAATTAAATCAAGTCCTTTTTTCCATTTGCTCTCAAGCACTGCTCCTGCATAAGGCGGGGAAAAATAAGGAAAACGGAACGATAATTCTGCCCTTAGAATCCTGTCGGATTAATGTTGTCGTATGTACCCTTCCAGGATTTCCGCACTGTGACGACGTTCATTCAATTAAAGTTTAACCATTTCATTTGTCCTCGGGTGTTACAGTGTATGCGCTTGTGTCTTGGCCTGTGTGTGTGTGTGTGTGTGTGTGTGTGTCTGTGCGCGATCTTTACTAACTTTACGAATTTTGTGTTGAAAATTGAAACACGAGTTAATTAATTTGCATAGCGCCGAGACTAAGTTGTTTATTTCAAATAGAGGAAGATGCCAAAAGTTTATCAAGCTAACGATATCCACATCCTTGACGATGTGGTTTTTAGGTAAGACCAGGATTCTTCTTCGGCGCTGCATCCTTCTACAGAATATCTACAATTTCCTGAACAATTTTAACTGTTACCCAGTTAGGTAGAGATACCTGTTGTTACCTATAGCAATGGTGTGCCGACTACTTCAAGTGTTTACAATTTTCTTCCTAATTCGACCGAGTTTTGTTGTCGGTTGAGGAACAAAAGTTTCTTGCTGTTATTGCAATATTTAAACTTTATTTGTAAGGCAGGAGCAAAAAAAGAGTCCCTTTTCGCCATTAACAAGGCTTCCCGGAATTGGGAGTTATTTCCATGTCAAGGAAGATTCCAATTTTATTGATGGAACTCGAGAAACGGAAGGGTTTCTGCTGCCTCAATGCCAGACGCAAACAAAGGGGAATGAAGTAAGAAAAAATAAACGCTAAAAGGAAAAATTTAATAAGTTAAATTTAAGTTTTGATTTCTTGAATTATGAAAGGGAGACATTTTAATATTTATGAAAAGCCATTTCTAGATGGAAAATTCGCATTGTCAGGAAGATAGAAGCATTCTTTGGAGATGGAATCATCGATATTTGTGAAGTGGATCAACAAGTAAAAGGAGACGGAGCAATATTGATAATGGCTGCAGTGTCTTGAAATTCATGCTTTCTTAACCTTTTATGTAATAAAATCAGGAAGCATCCTTTTATGCCATCAGTTCGTCAAGTGGATGTTGATCAGTCATGATGCAATGCCTAGTAATGAGCTTAGGTTATGTTAGGTGTACGCTGCCTCCAGTACGACCTGAGTCCCACAGCCACATCCTCGTGTACATAGAGTTCGGTGGTTATTTGGTCTGCTGTTGCGGATGTCCATAGCCATTTTGTGGAGTTTGCGAAGCTTATCAGTGATATGACCTTATACCTTTTAAGTCCACCGGAACGTAACCGTCCAGTGTGCGAAAGCCGGGCATTTACTACACAGTAAGTGTATAAGTGTTTCTCTCTCGTTCGTCTAGACCAGGGGTGGCCAACCCAAATGATATCGTGGGCCACTTTGAAAATGCATTATGATTCCGCGGGCCGTGGAGATTCAAATTTAATTTAATATAATTTAGGGAGAGAGTTCCAAAGTTGTCCTGCTAATACAAAGAAAGAACGACGACCAATTAAAATGCGGAAACGCGGAAATAAATTATTATTTCTGAGGAATTGCGAAAGCTGCACAAACCGGTCTGCGCTCCTGTAGGATTTCGTGAAACAGTTGCAGAAGCCTATACTCACGATAGTCACTAAACGCTCGATTACATTGATTGAGTTTACAAACTACTAGCCAGCAAATTTAGAAGCCGGCTAGTCAACTAGTACAAAAGTGACGATGACATTCACAACTTTCCACTCGCTCAGTAGTCAACAAGCTACTGCGAACTAATTCCGTCATTTTGTAAACAATGATCCGTCATTTTGTAACCAAGATACTCACAGCTAGTTCACTAGCAACTATGATGACACACGGCTAGTTTACTAGCTAAGAAGTCCACACGCCAGGGAGTGGCGAGTAAAGTAGCCCGGCTTTCAACTTTCTCGGAAGATTGCTTACAATCTGCTAGTTAGCTAATGAACATGATGACACTGGGCTAGTTTATTAGCAGATAGTGAATTTGCCGGCTAGTAGCTTATAAAATTCAAAATTACTCAGCCCTGAACTTATTATCGGAAAAATTTAGCGTTTTCGATAGTAAGCATCCCTGTGCCGCTCACTGTAAGGAGGTGCAATGCGAACCTCCAGCCACCGCTACTCCAGAGGTTGGTATTACCGTTGGCCTTTCCACAGTACCCGTGGAGAACCCTTCGATGGGAACTGACTCTAGGCTGGCTCCGAACCAGCCAAAACCCTGTAACAAGCGTAAAGGCAGACGCAGTCGTAAAGCGACTTTTACAGAGGTGGTCTCTATGAACTCCTCTGTTAGCTTGTCGGTCCCCGGCCCTTTACTTCCAATGAACTCATCTGATACGTCATCTAACTTCTCTGGCAATATTAGTGAGCAAGTTGACGCTGGGGTTACTAGGTCTTCAGTAACCTGTACCAGCCTTGTGACGGTACCCAGGCCGCGAAATATTTTCATTTCGCGCTTTTCCCCTGACACTACGCCAGGGTCAATTAAAGATTATTTAAAGGAAAAAGAAATAAACCCTGAAACAATCTCCTGCAGAAAGATTAGCAATTCTTCCAAACCGGTCGCGTCCTTTGTTCTGTCTGCACCACCCAGTACCGCTGAAAAGCTTTTGGACCCGACATTCTGGCCTCCCGGTACCTTCTCTAAATACTTTGTTCCCCGCACACGTGTACATCGCACTCCTGACTCTCGCCAGGTTTAAAAAAACTTAAGATGCTCACCCTCTATTACCAAAACGTAAGAGGAGTGAGGTCCAAAACCCACGATGTGTTTCTATCAACTTCGGCCAGCGATTTTGATATAATCGCTTTTACGGAAACATGGTTATTAGGGTGGTTCAAAAATGGCAAAAAATTTTCAAAAAAACATGAACCCCCCTATCTTTAAGTTCAATTAAAATGATGATTTTTGGCGGCAACCGGAGAATTTTTGATTGACACTAACCATTGCCGCCGAGCACATTTCGTTTTAGAGATTTACGATTTTTAAACGTATTTTGTTCATAGTTGACAGCGTTTTTGACAGCTGTCATGTTGCAAAACTTTGATTTGACGTCATATTCGTAATCAGCGACCTCGAAAACCCTCTATAGCACGAAATTTCACGTCATTTTGAAAAAAATTTAAAAAAATGGAATATTTTGTTCATAGTTGACAGCGTTTTTGACAGCTGTCATTTGTCAAACCTTCGATTTGACGTCAAATTCGTAATCAGCGACCTCGAAAACCATATAGAAGCTACGATCTAGGTAGTTTAATGGACGTAAATGAACAGAATTATCAAATTTTTATTATCGTCTCAATTGCTCTTCAATAACGCTTCCTAGTTTTTCCAACTCTTTGGACATTGAGCTTCTCGCTCTTAAAGTCTCTCTTGCCCACAATAACCTGTTCTTGATCTGCTGTTACATCCCACCCGATATGCTAAGCACTCTTGACGATAAAGGTCATAACCTTTATGATATCCTAATTTCCTGCATAAATCATATCCAGGATATGATGGATTCTAAAGACGAAATCCTACTTTTAGGTGATTTTAATTTACCCAATGTTCAATGGGTATCTTGTGATGACGACGATAACTACCTCCCTGAAAACAACATTAATTTTAGGGAATCCAGCTTTCTGAATTCCCTATTCTCATGCGGCCTGAACCAAATGAGTGGTGTGAATAATATTTTAGGAAGGCGGTTGGATCTTGTATTCTTCTCCGACTCTGACAACATGATTGTTGAGCCTAGTTTAATAGTCTTGTCGTCTATCGATAATTATCACCCTCCTTTTCTTCTAAGTTATTGCTCTGCCTTTAACAATAAACTTATCCATGAGGAGGCCATATTTACTTTTAATTTTAAAAAGGCCAATCTTGAAGAACTGTCATCCAAGCTCACTTCGATCGATTTCAACAGCTTGCTTTCCTCAAATGAGTTGGATGACGATGTTGCAAGGTTTTATTCCGTTCTGTACGAAACCTTTGCATCTTGTGTACCTATTGAGCCTCTAAAGCTGTCCAGATCATTCCCACTATGAGTTGAGACGTGCCAAAAACCAGAAGAATAAACTCTGGAAAACTTACCTGAAGAGGAAAGACACTGCGAGTCTCTGTGCATTTATTAACTGCCATGAGCAATTTCACGCACTCTCCGAAACTCTCTACAAGGAGTACCTGAGTAACATGAAAGACAGACTATATGGTGATCCCAGAACCTTCTTTAAATTTATCAATACTAAGAAAAAAATTGATAATTACCCTAACACCATGCAACACGAGAACTCCTGCAGTACGAATCCATCCGAGATTTGCGAAATGTTCGCATCGTTCTTCCGCAAATCCTCCTCGTCCCCTGTCTTTCAACCAGACGTAAACAATTTTCGGCATATCAATGCATCTCAACTCAAGTGGCTCAAAACTTATCTCTTTCTATTACCAGAGAGGCTATCTTAAAACATATTAACGAACTCCCACAGGATTTTTCGTCCGGCCCTGACGGTATTCCCCCTGGTGTTCTAAAATCCTGTGCTGGGGCCCTTTTATATCCCCTTATGCAATTATTCCAAAAATCCATTATACAGGGTGCTTCCCAACTTTATGGAAGAACTATTTTATAATCCCCGTCCATAAAAAGGGATCCAAGAACGAGATATCGAATTATCGACCGATTGCAAAATTATCGTGTATACCAAAACTCCTTGAATCTGTTATTTACTCTGAGATTGCTCCTATCTGTAAGAGACTTATCTCAGCAAATCAACACAGTTTTCTTGCAGCTCGTTCCACTACTACTAATCTACTTGAGTTCTCTTCTCACACTGTTCGGGGCTTCGTCACTGGTTGCCAAACCGATTGCGTTTATACTGACTTCAGTAAGGCCTTTGACAAGCTCTCTCACTCGATTATAGCTCTCAAACTAAAAAAATTAGGCTTTCCAGAAGCCCTTGTGGCATGGTTCCAATCATACTTAGCTGAGAGAACCTATCAAGTTCTATTTCGTGGAGCCAAATCCAGAAACATTGAAGCGTCCTCTGGCGTCCCGCAAGGTAGTCCTCTAGGTCCTCTTCTTTTTATATTATCTATCGATGACATTGTCACCTTACTAAAGTACTGTAATATCCTTATTTACGCCGATGACATCAAACTGTACCGTCTCATAAAGAGTACCGAGGATTGCAAACTTCTGCAAGCAGACCTTAACACCTTCTATTCTTGGTGTTCCAATAACAACCTGGTTCTTAATATTAGCAAGTGCGAGGTCATGACGTTTTGTAGGAAAAGTGGTACGATAACTTATGACTATACTTTTGTTCACAACATAATCTCTCGCGTAAATTCTGTAACTGATCTTGGTGTCAGATTTGATTGTAAGTTGGATTTTTCCACTCACATCAATTATATGTATCTCTCCCAAAGGCAGTTTAGCCCTTGGATTTATAAAAAGATGGTCTAAGGAATTCAACATCCCCTCATCACTAAGCACTTGTTCATATCTTTAGTCAGGCCCTTACTCGAGTATGCCTCCCAGGTGTGGTCTCCTCACTACTCCTCCCAAATTGGAAGAGTCGAATCAGATCAAAGGAAGTTTGTCCGATTTGCACTCAGCCGCCTCCCTTGGGAAAACCCTCTTATTCTTCCGTCTTATGAGCACAGGCTTAAATTAATTAATTTAATCTCTCTCCATAAGCGTCGAGAGGTTGCTGACGTTATTTTCGTTCATCGGTTACTGAATGGTAAGGTTGATTCAGGTTTCTTGTGTAGCCGTGCGTCGTTTAGAGCGAATGATTATAACTTGAGGGGAGAACCTGTGTTACACATTAGTCCTCTAATACGAATTACGGCAGGTATGAGCCTGTAAATCGCATGCTTATTAATGTTAATAGAAATATAAGCGTTTTTAGCATGCCAGCAAGTGAAGTTGCTATTAAAAAATCCCTTTTTGAGGTGGCATGACTCCCTTCCTCTTGCACGCTTTGTCATTATTTGTTTCTGTATATCTATTTGTTTCTATGTTTGCATGCTCCAGCTGAGCCACAGTGGCCGTGGTAAATGTTTCTCAGCCCAGCTGAGAAGTGCGCCTTCTGTATTAGAAGGAAAACTATATTATAAAGTCAATCAATCAAGCCTTTAGAAAGGAGCCCAATACGAAGCACGAGTAGGGTTAAATGTGGTCAAAACGGCATAGACATTCGTTACATAAAGTTTATGGGCGCATGAAGAATCGAAAGAGGGATAGATGGAAAGGCCAGAAGAGGTATTAGTAAGGCTTTAGCAAATTTATACGCACAGCCCTTTTCAACAAGCCACAATGATAACACTGCAAACCTCAGAGTACTTTTTCCGTGTGAATTTAACACACTTCATAAGCGTGTCAATTCAGTTAATAGTGTTAAAATATTGCACTTTAGCAATAAACCGTGTTAAAATAATGCGGATAAAAAGCCACATTCAGTGTATAACATTTTTCACACGCTAGAGAAATTCAAACGTTTCATCGTTTAACGTGTTAAACGTGCGAAAATCAATCATCAATATCATTTCAAACACTTCGCTTCCTACACACATCCTCCAATATATGTGGAACCAGGAACCACGCTTACCAGAGAGCTTCACAATCCTTGTTGTAGTCAGTCAGAAACAGAAAGGCGGCGAAAGAAGACATTACGGTAAAGATTTTTCTAGGTTTACTCCTTGCAAAAAAAGCTTTATTAACAACAGCTTCATAGTAATACATATTTGGTGTGTTTAAAATACATACATTCAGTGTGTTAAATTTACACACTTTTCGCGTGTTAAATTTACATATCTTAAAAGCGTAAAAAGTGACTACACGATTTTACCCGCGAAATGCTTTTTAAAATCACACACTTCGGTTTGCAGTGAACGAAGTTTATACAGGAGTCCGTATGTTTTACTAACAATGCAAATAATGTGATCGCAGCAGGCCACGCTGCTATTCAGTATCACCCCAAGATTTCTTACTTTATTAACGCAAACAAGAGGAACCTACTTTAACGCGATAGCAGAAATGTCAGGACGAACAGTAGCAGAGTGAAAAAGATAAAAATACACTGCAATTTCGAAGGATTTAGCTGCAGCAAATTTAATGTCGACCAGTTGGATACATGACGCTACTCAACAGCAAGCTTCTTCACATAAATATGTATTTCATCTCTTGTCGCAGGGAAATAGAGCGGCACATCGTCTGCATACATATGAATCTAAAAATAACTTTAGTAAAAATACTGAATAAGAGTGGCCCAGGAATGGAGCCTTGGGACACTCCATCGTGGAGTAGGGCACTTGAGGAGCTATAGCCACCTAGTTTAACCTTTTGCAAGCGATTAGATAAAAAACTTTGCAAAAGCTTAAGAGCAGAGAGAACAAAATGTGCTTGTGAGGCCAGTACGAAACCGGGAACACCGCTTATGTAGACGTTGTGCGGGATACCCAGCTTTGCAGTTCGTCATTAACGACCCCACTGTGCATAGTTTCGGTGAAAGCGATTATATCGAAATCATCAGCCGAAATTGACAGAAGCACATCATAGGTTTTGGATCTGATATACCTCACGCTTTAGTCTTAAGCTTTTTGAAATCTGTAGAGTATCGGGAGTACGATACATACGTGGGCGGAGAACAAAACATTTTGAGAAGTCACCGGGAGGCCATAACGTGGGGTCCAAAAGCTTTTCAGCGATATTGGGCGGTGCAGTCAGAACAAAAGAAGTGACCGGTTTGAAGCGTTGCTGATCTTGCGACAAGAGACAGCCTCGGGATTAACTGCTTTTCCCCTTAACTATTCTTTAATTACCTCGAACGTAGTTTCAGGGAGAAACGCGGAATGAAAATATTGTGTGGCTTGGGAACCGTTACCAAGATGGCGTAGATCACCGAATCATCTAGACTGTAACCAGAAGCCACGCAGAATCACCTATGCCCTCGACTTGAATGATGTTGCCGGCTCTTCCCTATGAGCTCAAATTCTCATAGAATATATGGAACTTCCCGCTGTCTTCGTGGAGCTGAGTGTAGCGTAGAGTAAATTGCTTTTTTTTTATTATTTTATATAAATAATTTTGTTTGTTATGTTAGCTTTAAGAATTCCCTCAAATCTTCTTCTTCTATTCTTCTTTCTTCAAATTGCTTCACCTTTTCCTTCACTGTCTCTATTCTCTTTCTGCATGTTGATTCTAGTGATGTGGCTTTGTTGCTCATTGAATATTGATGTATTCCTCTGATAGAGTACACAATGAAGGAAGGCTACTGAATATCCTCTACTCCTCCTCCTCAGGGCTGAATGTATGTATAATGAATGCAAGAAGCCTAAGAAATAAAATTGATGAATTGAGATACTTGTTCGATAACACTAAATTGCATGTTATTGTAGTCAATGAGACGTGGCTGAAACGTGAAATCCCATCTTCCTATGCTGCCTTACCTACCTTTCGCATGCACCGGAATGAGCCTATTCAGACGCTGCCAAAAGTGTGCTGAGCAAAACCGGTTTTATTCAACCCCTCGGAACACACACGGGGCGTAATTGTGAACGTTTAAATGTATTGTAAATAAAATTCACTTGTCAGACAAAAACAGAGCTAAAGAAAACAAGAGATAGAAGTAACATTTTATATGTGGGTAAGTTTTCACGCGTTTGCTTTTGCGTGAAAAATGTTTCGTTAAGTTCTTCCGCTCCCTTCCCTCTCTCATCTATAAAACCGGTTTTACTTGCCATGAATATGCACCGTCTGAATGAGCCTATGATCGTATGGTTCGTACTAGGGGTGGTGTTGCAATATATGTCACCTCCTCTCTCTGCTCAAAGGTAGTAGGCCACTCCATTGGCTCACAATTTGAATTTATTGCTGTGGAAATAAAGTCGTCATATGACAAGTGTGTTGTTGTTAGTGTCTATTGTCCTCCTAATGTGTTTACTCCTGATGTTGCTAGTAACTTCTTTGATCTTGTATCGAGTCTCTCCCTTCATTACGATAACATAATTGCTGCTGGCGATTTTAATGTTGATCTGCTGAAGGCCAATGAACGTGCGAACACTCTCAAATACTTTCTGGGGTCATTGGATTTGCATAAACTAAATCAACTGCCAACATTTTTAAATTGCCATAATCCATCGCTCCTTGATGTTCTCACTGCTACTTCCACAAATTTAGTGTTTAAACATAGCCAAATTTCTCCTCCCAGCTATCTTGACCATGATCTTCTCTTCCTCTCCCTTCGTTTTAATTTTCTCCTCCCCCCTCTGCCTAATTTTTATTCGTACCGGGACTTCAACAATATCAATTCTGCTCGCCTCTTTGAAATTACTTCCACTTTACCTTGGGCTGATATCCATAATACAACCTGCGTTGATATGTACTAAGGTTGATCTCTTGAATTCTTTCATACAATCACTATATAATCAATGTGTCCCTTTAACTACAAGAAGATGTCGTAAATCTCCAACTTGCCCCTGGTTTTCTAATGAAATCCGCAAATTGATTGTTGAGCGTGAGTACTTGTACAGACATTATCGCAGAACAAGGATCCTGAGCTACCTCAGTGAGTACAAAAATATTCGTAACTTAATCAACAGCAAAGTCAAATCCGCCAAACGTGCATTTTACTCCCGTAAACTTGATCCTGCTTTGTCCACTAAGCAACTTTGGTCTAACCTTCGATCTTTAGGCATCCATACCTCTGAGATTAATTCATTTGATGTTGATGTTAACTCACTCAATACATCTTTCATTCAATCTCCTCAGTATTCCTCACTGTCTTTCCCCTCCGATCCCTCTTCTCCAACTTCACTTACTCTGATGGTTTTAATTTCCGTTGTGTGGATGCACTTGAAGTTCTTCGAATATTGCTTTCCATTTCGTCCAATAGCGTTGGATATGATGGAATCTCTCCTCGCTTTCTTAAGATTCTCTCCCTCTAATCATTGAAACCATCACGCATATTCTTAACTATTGCTTGACAACCTCCCAAGTTCCTTCACTCTGGGAAAAAGCCATTGTGACTCGCATTCCTAAAAAGTCCTCCCCTGCCGATTTATCAGACATTCTTCCTTTCCTCGCCAAAGCCCTTGAGAAAATCTTATTTACCCAAATCTCGCGGTATCTTGATTCTTGTAACTTCCTTTCTAAATTCCAGTCTGGCTTCCGTAAATCCCACAGTTGCGAAACTACTATATTGAAGGTAACAACTGATCTCCGTTCCGCCCTTGACCGTGGTGATACTGGAATACTAGTTCTTCTTGACTTCTCTAAAGCATTTGACTCGGTAGATCACTCGCTACTGCTCCATAAACTTAGTCAACTATATCGCTTTTCATCTTCTTCTGTTCGGCTTTTCTCCTCTCTTCTCTCAAATAGAGCTCAGTGTGTTCGTCATAATAATGTTACATCCTCTTTCCTAAGTGTGCCTGCAGGTGTGCCTCAGGGTTCGGTCCTCGGTCCTTTGCTTTTTTCCCTCTATATCAATGATCTTCCCTCTGTTATCCGTCGCTGCTCCTTTCATCTATATGCTGATGATCTCCAGCTACATATCTCTTGTCCTCCTGACCAAATTGAACTCTGTGTCTCTGAACTCAATAGCACCTTGTCTCAAATAAACGAATGGAGTTCTAGAAATTTTCTAAAATTAAATCCATCTAAGTCGCTAGTACTTTTCCTTAGTCGTCGCTCGATGCCCTCATATGTTTTCCCACCTCTGTTACTTAATAATGTTCCTCTTCCAATAGTTGACTCTGCCAAAAACCTGGGTATTGTAGTGAATTCCAAACTCTCCTGCTGCAATCATGTCTCATTGATGCTCTCTAAGATCTATGGTACTCTTCGTAAACTGTGGCTACATGGCAATCTATTATCCTCACCTATTCGAGCAGAACTTATAAAATCTCTTGTTGTTCCTCATTTCCTTGGTGTATATTTCTTTCGATTCATCCTGCCGTTGTCGTCTCAAAGTAGCATTTAATGATTGCCTCAGGTTTATTTTTCATATGAGAAGATCTGAACATGTGTCGGGTGTCCAAAATTCTTTACTGGGTTGTGACCTTTTTCCGTTCCTTGATCTCATGGCCTTGCTTCTCTTGCATAAAGTTTTTTATACCAAAAGTCCCTGCTATCTTTCTGATTTCCTCTTTCCTTTGCAATCCCTGAGATCCATCAAATTTCTGATTCCTGCTCATATTTCCCTAATTGGTAGCCGTTCCTTCTTTGTGTATACCCTGAGAATCTGGAATAGTCTTCCAAATCATATACAGCGAATGAGCACAGCCACAACTTTTAGAAAATATGCATATCTCTTTCTATTTTCTTCCTCCTTTTCTCACTAGCTTTCTCTATCTCTGTTTCCTCTCCCATTTCTATCTCAATTTTTAATTTTTAATTCTTTAATTCTATTTTAGTATGTATTTTAATTTCCATTTTAATTGTAATTTTTAATTTTAAGCTTATGTTTGCTTTATATATTTTTATATTTTTTTATTTTCTTTTATATCCACCTTATTATGTACTCTAAAAGATGTAAATCTTGTGTACTTTCTTTGAAATATAATTATTATTATTATTATTATTCAGGAGTTAACAACGCCACCACTTGAAGGTCGTAGTAGGAGACTAAGAGTTAAAGGGGAGAATCGTCATATCCGAGGATCTTCCATCAGACTGCACATCACTCCCCATAAGACGCCGCGCCGGCTAGAGAAATCCTCGGATGTCAGCGCAACAGTAGTTGACTGGGTTACCGGACACTGCGGTCTACAATACTACCTACAGTGGACCCCCGAATGGTGTAGTCTGTAGAGCTGCGCGTAAAGCGTCGCGTTGTTCGATTTGACTTCGCTAACGAAGTTAGTCTAAGGGCCGTAAATATTCATCGAGAGTCAAGGGTTTCGAAATGTTACACATGACGCATGGAGTGTAAGGTTATCAAGTTACCCCCAAATCTTCGAATTTATGATGTGACCCAGTTAGATATTGATGTAAAGACTTTACGGGGTACGACCCAAAGTGATGAATATTTAGACAGACTGTTGAGCCTCTTCAAGTCATCTGACTGACTGAATAGAGGCTGTTAAGAGTACGCTTGGTTCATGTTGCGTTCGCGGCAGTTTTTGCACCTGACCCGAAATGACAGAAAAAAAAATCTCATTAATGAAAATTGATGATCTAATCCAGAATTCCTTTATATGCTCTGTAAAAGTGGAATAACGTGTAGTTTCCCTTCAGTATAATTCAACTTACCGAACACCTGCCAAAAAAACAACTTTCATGATATTGCCTAGTTCCTTTTTCTGTTAATAATCCTTTTAAATTTATCCTGATCTGCTACTGCTATGACTTTTCCCTTGTATTCCATATAACCTTTGACCTTACTACCCAGGGTCGTCTCTCCCAAGTTTCCCGGAAATCCAGCACCAGCTCTGGCAGAGCCACACCCTGTTTATATTGACAAAACAAATTATCTCCGAATAGGAAAAATTCAAATTTCTCGGCCAAATCAAACACCAAAAACTGTCAATCTCGGGAAACCCGGGATTTAGGACCTCACACCTTGCGTCAAACTCTGCTTGTCAACAGGGCTTTTAAAGTCACAGTTTTAAAGTATGCCGGCTCGTGGGGGCGAACGGCAGCGGCGGGCGCACAAGTGGCAATAAACAGCCCCAGGTATGAATAGAGACTTCGCCGTCGTTGATGTAGCTTATAACAAGTTAATTAACTGATCAAATTCTATGGCAGCAGCTTAAGCGTTTCTGAAGTATTCAGGCCCTTCGGGCTAATAAATAAAAGCAAATCCCTCACTGATTGTAGAGATTAGCACTCAAACTAAGAACAGTATTTTTTATCGGCCTTCTTTTGTTGCTAAAATCACTTTGGACGAAGGTTGTCCGCATGGCCTCGGACTTTCTTTTCTTTCTCTTTTTTTTTGCTGGGGAGAAAACTCTTTTTTTAAGGTGCATTAAATCACGTAAAAACTCTTTTTTACCTCTCGAAATAAAATCGAGCGAATTTCTTTTATTTCTTTTAATTCGGCCGTAATTACTTTGTCCGAAAATAAATTAGCTAATGGCTCCGGGTTTTGCCAATTGGTCAACTTTTCAGGATGGACAAAGAGTCCTGGACCCCGGATTCCAGGCCAGGCTTGTTGCTGGTTGCCAAGCATTGATAACTTGTGTTCAATACGAGGAGTTAATCATCTAATTTCGAGCTGGCAGGTGTGAGGATCCTAATCCCTTTTATTAATTAAAAATGTTTTTAGTTGTATAATTCTGGGAATTAATTCTTAGCATTAACGATGATTACGATCCAGGAATAACGAAAAAATGTACCGATGGTATTAATGTATTGGCATAGTATGCAAAAATGGAGTTGGATTCTGTATTGAAGGTTAATCCTTTAGCTGAAATCCTTCTTGTATGAGCTAATTTATGTAAGTATGTATTATCTTGTTGTGTTGACTCACTTGAAGTACTTGGAATACTGCTTTCCATTTCGTCCAACAGCGTTGGCTATGATGGAATTTCTCCTCGCTTTCTTAAGATTCTCTCCCCTATAAGTGTTGAAATTATCACGCAAATTCTTAATTATTGCCTGACAACCTCCCAAGTCTCTTTACTCTGGGAAAAAGCCATAGTGACTCCCATACCTAACGAGCCCTCCCCTGCTGATTCTTCCCTTTCTAGCTAAAGTCTTTGAGAAAATTGTATTTACTCAAGTCGTTCGATATCTTGATTCTTATAATTTCCTTTCTAATCTCCAATCTGGCTTCCGTAAATCCCATAGTTGCGAACCTGCTATACTGAAGGTAACGACTGATCTTCGTTCCGCTCTTGATCGAGGTGATATTGCAGTACTAGTTCATCTTGATTTCTCCAAAGCGTTTGAATTGGTGGTTCACTCGCATCTCCTTCATAAACTTAGTCAACGGTATAACTTCTCTTCTTCTTCTGTTCGTCTCTTCTCTTCTCTCCTCTCTAATAGGTTTCAGTGTGTTCGGCATAATAATGTTATATCTTCTTTCCTTAGAGTACCTGCAGGTGTGCCTCAGGGTTCGGTTCTTGGCCATTTGTTTTTCTCCGTCAATATTAATGATCTTCCATCCGTTATCCGTCACTGCTCTTTTCATCTCTATGCTGATGACCTTCAGCTATATATCTCGTATGCTGCTCATCAGATTGAGTTCTGTGTCTCTGAACTCAATAGAACCCTGTCTCAAATTAATGAGTAAAGTTCTAGAAATTTCCTTAAGCTAAATCCAATTAAATCACAAGTACTTCTCCTTAGTCGTTGCTCGCTGTCCCTGGATGGCTTTCCGCCTCTTTTACTTGATAATGCTTCTCTCCCAATCGTTGAGTGTGCCAAAAACCTGGGTATTCACGGGCGCCGGGAGACAGGTGCATGGGGGTGCATTTGCTGGCTTTTAAACTAAAGGCTTAAATAGACTACAAACTTAAGATTATATGAGAGGAGCCAAATCGTTTATATAAATATAATTGGAGTGTCTGTCTGTGATTTCAAAATAATTGTGTTTTTTCATTTTATATGGTTATTTACATGATTTTAAAACAAAATCACGCATTTTCAAAATTTTTGTCTGTCTGTATGTCTGTCTGTCTGTTCGGGCTAATCTCGGAAACGGCTAATCCGATTGGGATGGGACTTTCACTGGAAGATTCAGTATTTTAGGCTATTTATATGCACTATACACTATGGTGTATGGACGTATGTATGTAGACAAATCTTGTAAATTGTTTTTGACCCACTTCCATATAACCGATCAGCTTCAAATTTTGCATACATGTACAGTTCAAGTGACAATGCAATCTTTTTTATTTATTTATTTATTTACAGTCTACAGAGTAAGTCTCCAACAGACAGATGCCAGTAAAATAATTTACTATAACTATGAATATAACAAAATTAACAAAGACAAAAAACAAAACCTTAGAAAACTAATTGTTGTATTAAACACTAGGCAAAAGATGATACAATATCAATAACCAACATTATTACAAAGAATGGACTTGAATGCATTTCTATCTAGGGTTAAATCAATTGCATCGTAGATTTTATTAAAGAGGTCAGAGCAAAACGTTACTGGTTCATGTTGGCCATAAACAGTCCTATGCTGAGAGACACACAATAGAGGTCTAGATATTAAAGATACGCCAGGTGCATAAATATTAAAAAGAGAAAGCAATGAAGCAGATTTAATTCGGAAACATAAAACATCTCTGACAAACATTACACTAGCGATATTTCTTCTAGTTTCTAAAGTCGGAAGTCCAAGAAGCAAACATCTAGAATTATATGAAGGAATACTGTTTTGCCAACTAATTTTACGTAGAGCAAAACGAGTAAAAGACTTTTGAATAGATTCGATACGAGAGCTGTGGAAAGAGCTAAGGGGATTCCAGACAACAGATGCGTACTCTAAGTGAGAACGAACAAGAGACATGTAAAGGACTTTTAACGTAAAAGAATCTCGGAAGTCAATAGAATTTCGTTTTAGAAAACCAAGCATTTTAAATGCTTTTGAGCATACTATATCAACATGGCAAGATGAACTAAATCTATGGTCAAGATTAAGACCAAGATCACAAATAGTATCAGGAGAATCAATAATCACACCATTAATATTATAAGAATGAGAAAACGGAACAATAAGTCGATAAAAAGACATTTTTTTACATTTAAGGGGATTTAGCTCCAACCTATTAGCTTTGCACCAAGAAAAAAAGATATCAAGTTCTTTTTGAAGGATACTACAGTCGGATAAAGAAGAAATTGAAGTAAAAATCTTCATATCATCCGCAAATAATAGCGCATTGACTGTCAATGATTGACACGAGAGAATATACTACAAGCATCATTAATAAAAATTATGAATAATAACGGACCAAGATGACTACCTTGTGGAACACCTGATTTAACTGCAAATATTCTCGACATACATGTATCAATTAGAACACACTGCTTACGGCCAATAAGATAGGAACTTATCCAATTAAGAAGAGAAGAATGAAAACCAATTGCGCGTAATTTCCTTATTAATAGTGTAGCTTGCATGCTTGAAAATCGTCGTGTGACATATACGTGTTCCTGTGCGAAGTTTTGTTTTTTTGGTGTTTCGTTTTGTTTTTCGATAAATCTGCCTGTGGTGATCTTTTTTCCTAGTGCCAGTGACTTAGTTATTTGTTCTTGATTTTTTCTCTTGTCCTGTGCATTTTTTATCTCTACTTTTCATCTAGTTTTCTTTTTAATTTTTTTTTTTTTTTTTTGTGACATCGTTCTTCCTCTTCTCAAAATTTGAGATAAGAGGTACTACCCCATCCTTTATTAAAGGGAATATTTAATTTTTGCCTAAGGTTATGCAAAAATTTAATTAGAAGAAGCTTCCAAAACTGTTCCAAGTTTTTTACTATTTTCATTTTCAATATCTATCTTGCCACTTTTTCTATTTTTATTTTCTTTTTTTATTTTTTATTATTATTTCTCGAGTTTTTTTTATTTGCAATGGAGGGCCTTTATATCTGCAAGAACTGCTCATCCGAGATCGTTCGAGATGGCATTGCTTGCGATGGAGTCTGTGGTGGTATTTTTCACCCAGACTGCCTGAATGGTCGTGTCAGATGCAAGTCCTCAGCTCCTAGAGGATCTACTTGCAAAGAGTGCTCTGACATCAAGCCCTGCCATGTGATGAGGATGATTAAGAGTATCTCGGAGGTGGTTGAAACTGATCACGCAAATGTTACTGATCGGTTGATTTCCCTCTCGATCATCACCTCTCATTTTCAAACCCTGTCTGACGATGTCCAATCGGTAAATGCCCGGCTTGACCAGCTGTCCGACACACTGGCCTCTTTTTCAACGAGCTCGAGTTCTCTCGTGACCAAATTCCACGAGCTCTCATCTCGAGTCTCCACGGTCTTAGATACCGTCGACGATTTGCAATCAGTGATCCTGAACCCTGGTGCTCTTACTTCTTCCATTTCAGCTGAAACCTCGGCCCCCCTTTCTGCAGTGCTAACTGATATAAAAAGTTGTACGATGCGTGTCAGGACTGAAGTCGAGTCGTTATCTCGTACAGCGACTCAAAATTACTCTGCCCTGAACTTATTATCGGAAAAATTTAGTGCTTTCGATAGTAAGCATTCCTGTGCCGCTCAGTGTAAAGAAGTGCAATGCGAACCTCCAGCCACCGCTCCTCCAGAGGTTGGTATTACCGTTGGCCTTTCCACAGTACCCGTGGAGAACCCTTCGACGGGGACTGTCTTTAGGCTGGCTCCGAACCAGCCAAAACCCTGCAACAAGCGTAAAGGCAAACGCAGTCGTAAAGCGACTTTTACAGAGGTGGTCTCTATGAACTCCTCTGTTAGCTTGTCGGTCCCCGCCCCTTTACTTCCAATGAACTCTTCTGATACGTCATCTAACTTCTCTGGCGATATTAGTGAGCAAGTTGACGCTGGGGTTACTAGGTCTTCAGTAACCTGTACCAGCCTTGTGACGGTACCCAAGCCGCGAAATATTTTCATTTCGCGCTTTTCCCCTGACACTACGCCAGGGGCAATTAAAGATTATTTAAAGGAAAAAGAAATAAACCCTGAAACAATCTCCTGCAGAAAGATTAGCAATTCTTCCAAACCGGTCGCGTCCTTTGTTCTGTCTGCACCACCCAGTACCGCTGAAAAGCTTTTGGACCCGACATTCTGGCCTCCCGGTGCCTTCTCTAAATACTTTGTTCCTCGCACACGTGTACATCGCACTCTTGACTCTCCCCAGGTTTCAAAAAACTTAAGACGCTCACCCTCTATTACCAAAACGTAAGAGGAGTGAGGTCGAAAACCCACGATGTGTTTCTATCAACCTCGGCCAGCGATTTTGATATAATCGCTTTTACGGAAACATGGTTATATAGTGGGATCCTCAATGCCGAACTATTCGACTCCTCCTTCCAAGTTTTTCGGAGGGATAGACATAATGACTCGGAGGCTCGTGGAGGTGGTTTACTACTTGCCTGTAATAACCGTCTCAATTGCTCTTCAATAACGCTTCCTAGTTTTTCCAACTCCTTGGACATTGAGCTTCTCGCTCTTAAAGTCTCTCTTGCCCACAATAACCTGTTCTTAATCTGCTGTTACATCCCACCCGATATGCTCAGCACTCTTGACGATGAAGGTCATAACCTTTAAGATATCCTAATTTCCTGCATAAATCATATCCAGGATATGATGGATTCTAAAGACGAAATCCTACTTTTAGGTGATTTTAATTTACCCAATGTTCAATGGGTATCTTGTGATGACGACGATAACTACCTCCCTGAAAACAACCTTAATTTTAGGGAGTCCAGCTTTCTGAATTCGCTATTCTCATGCGGCCTGAACCAAATGAGTGGTGTGAATAATATTTTAGGAAGGCGGTTAGATCTTGTATTCTTTTCCGACTCAGACAACATGAATGTTGAGCCTAGCTCAATTGTCTTGTCACCTGTCGATAATTATCACCCTCCTCTCCTACTGAGCTATTGTTCTGTCTTTAACAATAAGCCAATCCCAGAGGAGTCAACCTTTACCTTCAACTTTAAAAAAGCCAACCTTGAGGAATTGTCATCCAAGCTCACTGAAGTCGACTTCAGTTGGTTGCTCTCACATAATGAGCTGGATATCGATGTAGCAAGATTTTATTCCGTCCTGTATGAAACTTTCGCATCCTGTGTACCTATAGAGCCGTTAAAGTCGTCCAGATCATCCCCACCGTGGTACAACAACGAGTTGAGACGTACCAAAAACCTGAAGAATAAACTCTGGAAAACCTATCTGAAGAAGAAAGACACTGCGAGTTTCGATGCATTTCTCAATTGCTATGACCAATTTCATGCTCTCTCCAAAATCCTCTATAAGGAATACCTCAGAAACATGGAAGGTAAAATGTATGGTGATCCCAGAGCATTCTTTCAATTTATCAACACAAAGAAAAAAGTTGATAATTACCCTTACACCATGCAATACGAGAACTCCCTTAGTTCTAATTCAGCCGAAATTTGTGACAATTTTGCATCGTTCTTCCTCAAATCTTTCTCGTCCCCCGTATTCCAGCCAGATGTAGACAATTTTCGACATATCAATGCAATCCAAACGGCTCAAAACTTTTCCCTATCTATAACCAGGGATGATATCTCAAAACATATAAATGAACTTCCACAGGATTTTTCGTCCGGCCCTGATGGAGTCCCTCCAGCTGTTCTAAAATCCTGTGCAGAGGCCCTACTGTCTCCTCTACTATGTTTATTTCAAAAATCCCTAAATAAAGGGCGCTTCCCAACCTTATGGAAGAACTCTTTTATAATACCTGTCCACAAGAAAGGCTGTAAAAACGAAATATCTAATTATAGGCCAATTGCGAAGTTATCGTCTATACCAAAACTCTTCGAATCTATTATTTATTCTGCTATCGCCCCTATCTGCAAGAGGCTTATCTCAACAAACCAACATGGTTTTCTTGCAGCCCGTTCCACTACTACTAATTTACTGGAGTTCTCTTCACACACAATTAGAGGCTTTGTCACTGGCTGCCAAACTGACTGTGTCTATACAGATTTTAGTAATGCTTTCGACAAGCTCTCCCACTCTATTATAGTTCTTAAACTAAAGAAATTAGGCTTTCCGCATGCCCTTGTGGATTGGTTCCAGTCGTACTTAGCTGATAGAACCTACCAGGTTCTATTCCGCGGAGTCAAATCGAAGAACATCGAAGCGTCCTCTGGAGTCCCGCAAGGCAGTCATCTTGGCCCTCTTCTTTTTATTTTATCAATTGACGATATTGTTACCCTGCTAAGGCACTGTAAAATCCTTATTTACGCTGATGACATCAAACTGTATCGCCACATAAAGAGTATAGAGGATTGCAAACTTCTGCAAGCAGATCTAAACACCTTCTATTCTTGGTGTTCCAACAACAACCTTGTACTTAATATTAGTAAATGCGAGATCATGACTTTTTGTAGGAAACGTGATGTTATAACTTATGACTATACTTTCCTTGACAACAAGGTCTCCCGTACTGAATCTGTAATTGATCTTGGGGTTAGGTTAGAAAGTAAGTTGGATTTCTCCACCCACATCAATTATATCTCCTCTAAGGGCAATTCAGTCCTGGGATTTATAAAAAGATGGTCCAAAGAGTTCAACAACCCCCTCATCACTAAACATCTGTACGTATCTTTGGTTAGGCCTTTGCTTGACTACGCTTCCCAGGTATGGTCTCCTTACTACTCCTCCCATGTTAGTAAAATCGAATCGGTTCAAAGGAAGTTCGTCCGGTTTGCACTCAGCCACCTCCCGTGGGACGACCCACTTGCTCTTCCGCCTTATGAGAACAGACTTAAATTGCTCAACTTAAGCTCTCTCCATAAGCGCCGTGAGGTCGCTGACGTTATATTCGTTCATCGACTGATGAATGACAAGGTGGACTCTGGTTTCTTAAGAAGCCGCGCGTCATTTAGAGTGAATAACTACAACCTGAGAGGTGAACCTCTCTTGCACATTAATTCCTCTAACACCAATTATGGCATGTTCGAACCCGTTAATCGCATGCTTATAAATACTAACAACAATAGGAATGTGTTTAGCTTGCTAACTAGTGAAGTTGTCCTCAAAAGGACCCTTCTCAATGTGGCATGACTCCCTGCGTGCCCCACTCCCTTTTAGTTGCACGCTTCTCTGTTTGATGTTTTTGATCTTTCATGCTTTTAATTTTTATGTTTGCATGTCTCAGCTGAGCCACGACAGTGGTAAATGTTTCTCAGCCCTGCTGAGAAGTGCACCTTCTGAGCTAGAAGGTTTAATTCGTTATTTATTGTTATATGTTTGCATGCCTCAACAGAGCCACAAAATCTGTGGTAAATTTTTCTCAGCCTTGCTGGGAAGTGCGCCTCCTGTAATAGAAGGGAAACTCTATATATGTATACATATATGTATATATATATATATATATATATATATATATATATATATATATATATGTATGTGTATGTATATATAGATTTTCATGCTTTGCTGAAAAGTGCGCCTTCTGTGCTAGAAGGGTTAACTCTATAAAAATATCGACACGGTCAAAAGCTTTGACAAAATCTGTATAGATAACATCAACCTGCTTACCCTGTTCCATAGCATTAATTGTGTAGTTCTTAAACACTACCAGGTTAGTGGTAGTGGACTTCCCTTTCATAAAACCATGTTGTTTATCACATATACAATTGTTCACAACAAATTCAAGTCTGTGTTTTACCAGGCTTTCAAAACATTTAGGAACAGGTAATAACTTCGCAATACCTCTATAATTATTAATTTTATTACGACAACCCGATTTATAAAGCGGTTTAATATACGAAAATTTCCAAGAGTCAAGGAATAAACCAAACTTCAAGGACAGATTAAACACTTTGGTAAGAACATAAGAGAGGCTAGAGTAACATTTCTTTAATAATAAGTTACACATTAAGTCAGGTCCATGAAAAATGTCACCACTTAAATCCTTTAGGCATAATTCAACTTCACCCTGCTCTAATTGAATAAGACCAAGATCGACAATTGAATCTAAATCAATACACTCAGAGCTATGACCACTATTATGATTGGACATATAGACATATTCAAAATAATCAGCAAAAAGATCACAGCTTTCTTGCAAACTATTAGAATGTAGACTCTTGTACTCCATGCAAGCCGGCATGGTAGACGAAACACGTTTAGATTTGATGTAAGTCCAGAAAGCCCTGCAATCATTTTTTATATTATTTTCCATAGCTGTAATATATTGATTATATAAAAATCTATTGAAAAATTGGTATTCTTTATGAAGTCGTTTGAATTTGGCTAAATTGTAATCATTGCAATGAAGCCTTGAAATTTTGTGAGCTTTATTTTGAGCATTTTTAAGCCTCAACAAACCTTTATTGAACCAAGGCGGATGATTAGAAGACACATGAACAACGATTGGAATGAAACGCTTAACACCAACATGAACCAATTCAAGGAACCTCGTATAGTAATTATCTAGATTAGAAGAAAAGCATTCAAGTTCCCTGTCCCAGTTCACAGATTGCAAATAATTATTCAGTCCATTATAATCACCTTTAATAAAATTATATTTAGATGAACTAACATTAATTGCAATTGAAGCAAATTTATAGGTGCAGATATCAAGTACAAAAGGTTTGTGAAAAATGTCAATCTTAGCTAAAGGCTGCAGTGCTTCAAATGCATTACAAATCAAATCTGGGCTAATAAAAGCTAAATCTAAAATCCTTCCAATACAATTATAAAACCTGTTAACCTGATTTAAATTCAAAGATAAAGCAGTATCAACATTCACTTCGAGATGAAAAGTTCAGCGGTGAAAGATTATTATCATTTTCGCAGTGAGACCAGTTTATGTTGGGTAGATTAAAATTTCCTAAAATGCATATGAATTCATCAGGTGGGACGTCTGTAAACAGGGTGTTGAGATTTCTTGCATGCGCCTCATAAATCACAACAGAAGACACTGGCGAAATATAGCTAACACAAATTTTTAAACTTCCCAGTCCCGGAATTAAAACACAAATAGCAAGTTGTTCAACTTCAGCATCCTCAACTTCGAGTGTTAGCAACCTAGAACGAAAATCAGCCTTAACTGCAATGAGCACACCACCTCCACGTGATCTTCCAGTCGAAATAGGGCAGCGATCTCTTCTATAAACAATGAACTTATTCTCATCGAAAAACTCGGAAGTTAAATGTGTTGATGTAAGCCATGTTTCCGTCAGAACAATAATATTAAAATCATTAGTTATAGCATTTAAATAAATATCACGGGACTTAGAAGACATGCCCCGAATATTTTGATAATATAATGAAATGAATTCACTACTGGATGATGACAGTTTAGCTATGTCACAGGTTGATCCAGCTTCGATGGAACGGAGTTTTTTGGAAGATTCAAGAACTTACGGACTACAACTCCAACGGGCCACAATTCAGGATCTAAAATTTTATCAAAAACATGCTCCGGAACACCCAGCTTGAAGGTCGTAAACCTCAGCGAGGTATTGTCAAGATCCGTCTTAACCAAACGTTTACATCGAAATCTAGCACGATCAATACATAAAGATGTAGATATATAGTTAACAATATTATCTTCAGTCGTCAATGGATGCAACCTGGATAAATGAAGCCACTTTAATTCCACAATGGCAGAAATGTCCTTACAATCCAACGCTGTCCCAACAACACGAATTTGGCTACGCCTCTTACGACGCACCTCCATCCAATCATTACCGGAATCGCGAACATTGCCAGTGTTATGAGACACAGCAGCAGCAACGTCATTAGTAGAAACACCAACCACATCAATAGCAGAAATATTATTAGAAACAGCAGCATTAGCACCAGAATTAGTAACAGCAGCAACCTGAGCAATGCCAATGTTATGAGACACAACAGCAGCAGCAACGTCGTTAGTAGGCACACCATCATTAGCCGAAACATTATTAAAAACAGCAGCAACAGCAGCGGCATAAGAACCACTTCCACTACTCTTATCAGCAAGTACAGCTCCCTTATCAAATGCGTTGGTCGCAGTCCCAACCGAAACAACCGCAGCTCCACAGCCAGAGCCAGAGGCGAGAGAATCCAATTTGAGTATTGAAGATGATTTCTTCTTCAATGATGAAACCGTTGCGGGTTTTTTAGGATTAGCAGACGCAGCGGTTCTCGATGATGCACTTTCAACCATGGAACTCCGTAATGACTTTGCCGAGGATACAGAAAGTGATCTGCGGTTATTATGAGATTTAACAGTAGAACCATCGTCTCTGCATTTAATGAACTTCAGGAATTCATCCTTCACGAAAGCAATATCAGAGGCCAATTCCCCGATTTTCAACAACAAACCGCTGATAGGCAAGGAATCACACTTAGCACACTTCCAAAGTAAGGAATCATGCGAGTCAATGAGCTTAATAATGTCCTCGTCGAGCCGAGAGCAGCGTTTATGAAAGGATTTCCCGCACAGAAAGCAAATAATATTTCTTTTCTCGAACAACACTTCTTGGCATTTGCCGCAAATATTGGTAGCAACCACATTATCACTCATACTGAAGAAATCGAAAGCAGATTTGGAGCAGATTAAAAACACGTCTAACACGACCAACGATCAATGATGAAAAATCAAGATGGCCGTTTTAAGATGGCGACCGAATTTCGCAATTGTGTTCGCTGACCGCCGACTTGGGTATCAAATGAAAGGGAATGATAAGTATAATATAATTACATATTTGGTGTCATTCCAAATTCAAAATTGTGGCTGGAACAAAATAGCAGCCAAATACAGATGGCGGATTACTTTTTTATTTACGTCACGATCGGTATGGGTATCAAATGAAAGGATATGACAAGTAGAATACTATTAGCAGGGTGGCGTAATTCCAAATTCAAAATGGCAGCCAATACAAAATGGCGGACTACATTTTTTTACAACGCTCTCGGTATGGATACCAAATAAAAGTGTATGATGAGTATAGTACAGTAAGCTGGGTGACCTCATTTTAAATATGGGTCACCACAAAATAACCGAAGACATATAATAAACTAAAAGGTAGAAAACTAAAAATATAGTTTAAAAAACTTAAAAATATGCTTTTGTTTAAAAATGAGCTGAAAAGTAAAAAATTATGTTGAATGAAACCTTTTTTGCTCAAGCCAGTATATATGTATAATATATGGGGCGCTAGCGAAAAGTTGCAGTAATAATAAAATAAGAATATAGGTCAAGTCCCACGCTTTTTAACATTTCGAAAGGTAGGCTATTTGGCCAATATGAGATCAGGACAGTAGCAGAGATTTCAGCAACTTTACTCACATCAGGAAGAACAGCTCATTCTATGCTTAAGATACCGATCGAAGAAGATCATATGGAAAATCCTGCGTGGAACAAATCTAAAAACCTGCGTGGAAAAAATCTAAAGTTTTACAAGACTGCATGATGACTGTCTGGGAATGCGATGAGTGTACTATGGCAAATAAAGTATCTATTAGCAGAACACCGCGAGATTTAAGATGTAAAAACCAATTATTTTGAAAACGTCATTTAAAGCGAAAGATGAGAACGCAATCGGAAAATTCAGAATTCAGTACTATTCTCCTCAACATAGGATATGGGGACAAACGAATTCTGTCTTTGACAAACGATTTCTGTCCATGGACAAACGAATTCTGGCATGGACAAACGAATTCTGGCATGGGCAAACGAATCTGTGACTGGCAAATATTTTTTTTGCTTGTAACTTGTTAACGGTGCCTGGACAAAAAAAAACTTTTGCTTGGACAAACTTGGACAAACGATGGACAAACGTATGAAAAAAAAATTTCCAAAATTCGCATTTCGTGTTGCCAACTTCACAGACCAATGATTTGATCCATGCTTCTGCCTTGTAGTAACTTGAGGAAGTTTTATTTCAACATCTAATTCGTCGCAAATTTGTTGAGCTTTGGCGAAGATGGCTGAGAGCTCTGTCAAGGCGACGTTACGGCGAGGTTGGAAGCCGATTTAGCCGAGTAACTAGCAATCACTAGGAGAGTTATAACATACGTTGGAGTTGTTGCAGTCATGTAGAGTTGATGTGCTTTTACTTTTGTTTTCGAATTGGGTGCGTTTTATGAAAGATCTTTCAATGTACTCTCTCTGAAAAAATTGATGATTTCCTTTGTTGTAGCAGAGGTATTTCTTACTTCGCAAACATAATTCAGGTCAAGATTAGATTCAAAATATGGTTAGCAAGGTGGAAGAATAACGCATTTGGATATTTGTTATTAATTTGTTTTTGAATACCGCTAATATGACCCGCCATTGCAGCATACCCTTCATATCTTTGGCCAACGAGTCGATTTAAATCCAAGATACAATCAAAATTTTTTGCACCCCCTGACAAAAATTCTGCCGGCGCCCATGTGGGTATTGTTGTCAACTCCAAACTCTCCTGCTGCAATCATGTCTCATTGGTGCTCTCTAAAATCTATGGCGCCTTTCGTCAATTGCGGCTACATGGAAGTCTGTTATCTTCGCCTATTCGAGCTAAACTCATCAAATCTCTTGTTGTTCCTCATTTTCTGTATGGCTCGTTGGGGTATATTTCCTTCGAGTCATCCTGCCATCAGGGTCTTAAAGTGGCATTTCATGATTGCATAAGGATCAATTTCTCATATGAGAAGATCTGATCATGTGTCAGTATTCAAAAAACATGCATCTATTATTCTATCTTCTTCATCTCACTAGCTTTCTTTATCTCTCTTTCCTCACTTACCTACTTCATTCTTTTCACTTAATTCTGTACTTAATTCTTAATTTTATTCTTAATTTTAATTATAATTTTTAAATCTAATTTTAAGTTTTTTATAAATCCGTTAATTCCGTTATTGTAATTTCTGTATGTACTCTAAAATATGTGAATCTTGTGTACTGTCCGAAAATAAATTATTATTATTATCTATCTTCTCTATGGGTGCTAATTCGTTTCCATAATATTATCAATAAAAGACCGGAATTCGTGTCGTGAACAAAAATTCGACACTCATTCTAGGGTTGGCCAATAAAAGGCGAAACTCTTATCGTAAAAGTTTTATTGTAAATTAGATAATTTTATTCAGCATTGTCCTCTTCAAATAGCTCACTGGTACTGTATGCGATGTTCTGAACTTTGAAGCCATTTTTTTTGGAATGTTCTTTGGAACCCGCTTTTCGAGAGGCAATACTGCGTGAGGGTTGTTTCCTCCTTTTATATCTGTTTCGAATTTTATGGCAACCTAAACCAGATGGAAAACACTTGATTATGGTTGAAAGGAGGTGCATGGAGATATATGTTTTCATCAGACACAGCGCCTTCTATATATTTTCAATTGTGTGTTTACACGATTTTCTCTTAATCTGGTCAATTCATCTGCCTTTTCATCCACAGCTTTCCTGATTTCCATGCCCCGATACCCCGAACTGAAGAGTGATCTGTGTACCTCCCAGCTAAGGAAGAAAACTATTTTTGACATTTTTTTAGCAGGCACCTGTCGTTGAAGACTTGTAGGCGTGATGAATTGGGTGACTTGCCATGTTTCGCAACAGTACAAAAGAACTGCCTTAACGTTGTAGTTGAGCAGCCGCAATTTGGTGCTAGTTGAGATCTGCGTTGATCTCCATATGCGAGACAAACAGACAGACTTTATTTATTCTGGAACTGACGTCTTCTTCCCGCCATTTTCGGTAATAATCCTACCGAGGTAGCAAAATTTATTTACCAGTTCCACGTCACGGTTATTCAGCGCTGCCCGTTCAATGGTGTTTGCATTTATCCGCATTTCTTTGGTTTTAGTCGGCTTTAGCCTTAAGCCTCCTGGACTACTTTATGTTGCCAAATTCGTCCGCATAGTCGAGATCCTTAAGGCGGTCTAGCAAACCCCATTGTATGCAAACCTGTCGGATACTTTTCCATTATGGAGAACTCTACATTTGGAATTGTTATATAGGGCTTTTATCAATTCTAAATTTCAACTTCAACCACCTTTTTCTTCAAAAAATACTTAGTTGATCAAATTTTTTTGCCAAAATTGGAAAGCTTGGACAATTTCCTATGAATAATGTGAGCCTTTATTGCTATGGCCTTAACTTTTGAAGTTATAGTGCATTTTGATCCTAAAATTGGCTCTATTTCGTACTTTTTCAGTACGTTTCCACCTGAGCCGTCAAAAAAATCAGGCAAACTTAAATACATTTTTAGATAGAGCTCTTTGAGGTCTACAATTAGAATGATAAAAAAAGTGTTCACTCGATCAGGCTCTCCTTCGATTATCGGGCTGATCCACTAATAGTGATGAGCAAGACTGATCTTGCGCAATTAGCAACACCAAAGCAAAGCCAAGACAAAACAGGACAAGGGCAAGACAAGACTGCAAGAGCAAGATAACAAGAATTTCTGCTCATCACTAAGTGCCAAAAGTCTTTCAGTGATAAGCACAAAGTCTTGTCTTGCACATTTAGCAAGACCAAGGCAAGACTGCAAGAGTTTTTGCAAGACTTTTTGCTCATCACTGCAGTTTTAGCTTTTCCTGTCTTGTCTTGGTCTTACAAGATGTGCAAGATTAGGCAAGACTGAAATAGCAATAGACCGATCACAGTGAAAAACGAGCTTAAGCAATGCGATTGGTGGGTCAGTCACCAACGCGATTAGGGGAGCAACAAGTAGTGTATTTCAGTAATTAAATACGCAAGTGCGTTAACACCGTATAACATTTTCGGTACTTTGTTGAAGGAAGAAATTTCGTGGTCTACACTGACCACAAACCTTTAATACATGCCCTTCACACAAAAACCGAAAGATCTCCCCGCCAAACAAGACACCTGAGCCTAATTTCCCAGTTCACAACAGACATCAGACATGTCTCTGGGAAACAAAACGTTGTCGCAGATTATTTATCTCGCTCATTAGCGGCCGACAACGTTGACACAATCACCTTCGATTTGCCACATCTGGCGAAAGCACAAGAAGGTGACAAAGAGTTACAACGACTCCAAGAGCATCCCAATAGTAGCTCGAAGGTAAAACTAATACTCACACCAATTCCTTTCACAACTCATGAAGTTTGGTGTGAGATTAGCACGGGTACATTACGCCCATATATACCTTCATCATTAAGAAAATTAGCATTCAATGCTGAACATAGCTTGTCGCATCCAGGCATACGCGCTACAAGGCAAGCTATTACTAAAAAATATTTTTGGCCAGCGATCAACAAAGACTGTAACAACTGGTCTAGATCCTGTATAGGCTGCCAAAAATCTAAAGTTTCGAGACACACCAAATCTCCACATGAAGCTTTTAATTTACCGAATAATAGATTCGAACATATCCATATGGACATTGTGGGACCATTGCCCCCATCTCGAGGATATTCATATATCCTAACAATCGTAGACCGATTTACGAGATGGCCGGAGGCATATCCAATGCGAGACATCTCTGCTACTACGGTGGCCAAACATTTTGTCACCGAGTATGTCCCAAGATTTGGCGCCCCACTTGAACTTACAACAGATCAAGGGTCGCAATTTGAATCAAAATTATTCAATGAAGTCACAAGACTTCTAGGTACACATAGAATACGTACTACCGCCTACCACCCGCAAGCAAATGGGATGGTTGAGCGGTTCCATAGACAACTGAAAGCGGCCTTAATGGCAAGGGACAACACTACTCATTGGAGTGAAGATTTGCCCTTTGTTTTATTAGGTATTCGCTCGGCAATTAAAACCGATTTGCAATGCTCACCAGCAGAGCTTGTCTATGGACAGAATCTGAGGCTCCCCAATTCAATTTCCATCCCAACGGATGAGAACCCGATAGAGCACTCAGAATTTCTAACACGTCTTCGCACACACATGAAAGGTCTGTCGGCGACACAGCCCCGACAGTCAGTTCAGAATGATGTGTACGTGCCGAACGCCTTAGAGAACGCGGAGTACGTTTTCATACGTACTGATCGCGTCCGACGGCCTTTTGAAACACCATACGAAGGGCCATTCAAAGTAATCAAAAGATTACGTAAACATTTCGTCGTCAATATAAATGACACAAATAAGTCGATAGCTATTGATCGACTGAAACCTGCTTTTGGGTGTGACCGAGACGTTGAAGCAGCATCAATTCGCTCGGTACACTTCATGTAACGCTACGCTGGGAGGGGAGTATGTAGGGACATCGTCCTACTACTTCCGGTCGTACTTAGTCAAGGAGACTTGTTACAAAAAACGCAGTCGACCGTAAGAAAAAAATAAATTAAAAACTTTTGACGTTCAAATAAAAATCTAAGGGTTGTCAACGAGATATAAAAATAATAAGATATCGGTTTTTTAAATGTGAATTAATTAAATATATAAATAACCAACGCAATTAAATATATGTATATAAAAGTGTTAATAATAAAATACATGTGAATAAAGATTGTAAAATAAAATGTAAAGTGTAAAATATGATGTGGATATAAATTAAAATAAAGAAGCTAACTTCTAAAGTTCTTGTCTTTTTTTTAATATTTTTTATATTCATATAATTTTATTATTATATACATACAAGCTGGAACCCGGTGCGCCTCACTACACTAGTATGGCGTGCGCCAAAACAATTAGGAATCTGAAAATCGCTTTTTCCATGGGCAGTGAGAGTCTCAAATCCACCACGAAAGTACATTCGAAAATAAAAGTGTCACTCCGTTCGTTTGAAAACGCAAATCACCCGCTCATTTATATTGCCAATCACAATTCAACGCTCTTACTGCCAGTTTTGTCGTAGCCAGATGCTATGGAGAAGTGTTGTTACCGGTAAACGAATTTCGAAGGGACAATTATAGAAGTTTTCAAACCTCGTGACACAAATAATTTGAAGGGTTCTGCGCACCTCGTTGCCCAATTTCATAAATTTTGTTCTATCATTTCCCCTCTTGTAACGGTCGGAATTATCATTTATTTGGGTTGGGAAATTTATTTTGGGAATCACCTTGTAAGGGGAAATTTTGGAAAAAATCACTTTGCGGAAACAGGAAAATTTAAAAAAAAAAAGAATAGGCGAGGAAAACAATAATAATGGAAGAGAGTTTTTTTGGAAAAAGAAAAAAAAGGGAGTTCGAATTTAGACGGCTGGAGGCTTGTAATTTATGAGGAAATAAAAATAGTAAAAAAATCAGTTTTTTTTGAACCTATACTACTGGCTGGAAGACAAACACATTCACTAGTCAGTCCATTTGAGAAACAATAACAATTTCGCTTCGAATTAGCAACAATCAGGACTAGTTCGGTGCTGTGAAGTCTAGGCGAAAATACAAGCAAGATTAGGCACCAGAAAAAGTTACCAATAGGAAAGGAGTTTGGAGAGGTACCGAAGGGGATACCAGCAATACCAAAAAAATTGTTTTTTTTTGCCCTTTAGTTGATGGAGCAGGATATGCAGGTTTTGGTGTTTTACGTTGATGAAATTTTTAGCAGGGAAAGGTGCGGATTGGTGTTAATCTGTACAGACTGTTTATTTATTTAAGGGGCAAGACCCTGTGTTTTTAATACTCTTCGTTTATCTGTCACCAAAAGTTCAGAAAAAAAGGGAAAGCCGTGTAGAGAAATGGCGGAAGGCATTGGAGAGTAGGTGGATGAAGAGACAGGTTTAAAATCAGAAGACCGAGGGGGAATGGAGAACAGACCGAAGTTTATCCAAAATTACTTGAACATGGTTTAAATAGTGCAAAGTTGCCGGAAAATTAGATGATAGTTATCAAACTGCAGACTTTAGTATAAATGAAGAACTTCAGGTAATTAAGCAATACCCATAGTGCATCCACACCAGCTGGATCAGAGAAAAAAATACACACAAAAAAAAAAACAATACACAAAATAAAATAACCCAAAAATTTTCTTTTTTGCTTTAATTTGAAAAAAAAACAAAGAAAAATTTATTACTAATATAATAATTTTAATAGTAGTTAGTATTACCTTTATAATATTCTTGATACTTATTTGTGAATTTGTGTTGCTCCTTGTCGGATATATGTTGTTCTTGGTTGGTTCCGGGAAAGTTGTTTTCTTCTAAGTGATTTCTGTTGATTGTAATCTCGTTTGTACAAAGCGAGGAGTATTGGCCAATACTGCGCGCTTTATTGTTATCATTCATACTCATGTTCCCTCAAATCACGTAACTCGTATGTTTTTTTTGAATTGTATTCGTTCACGGCTAATATTTGACACGGGCAACTCATCAGGTTGTGATTGTTAATGCTCCCATGTAATGTTTGGGTTGATGTTATATTAAAGGATTGTATTTATTAAAAATGGCCATGCGTTAAAATTTTTCTTGTGGAATGGTTGAGGGAGGGGGTCATTCCTTTTCAGGGTGATGCGGCTCAGGCGATGACAGGAGGATGATGGACGGAAGTCAAAGTTGCACAGACACAGGTAAGTGGTGAACCAACCGCGGTAAGCCCCGGCCACACACCCCACGACCCCTCCGGCGAGCTAGATAACTCCGTGTGGCCGGCGTAGGAGTTCCGGATTTTCTTTTCATTTCTTATGTATGGTATTGGCTCCTTGGTCATGCTCTTCCGGGCTTGTGGCTAAGGGGGTAATACCTCGCATAAGTGGCGCCCACTATTTTATCGCGCCATTATGCTATTACACTCTTTTAACTTAAAAAGGCAACAAACGCAAAAAAAAACTCAACAAAATAATTTGGGAAGGGATGTGCGCATGCCGGATGAATAAAGTTAAGTAATCTTTATATGTATTGAGCAGAGCTTTATTTAACATGTAAAACTCCTGCTCAACCAAGTCAGTTTATCCATCGTAATAAGCATAATTTTACTATAATTATGCTAAATATTTCTCATCCCTAAATTTAAAATAAATTAAAAGAATTGCTGGAAAAATTTCTTTTAAAGATATGAGCATTTTCATTCATAAATTGAGAGTTCTCCGCAGCCGCAAGCAACACAACCTCCCCAGGCAGAAGCGCGCTTGCGACTGGCGGAAAATGTCAAAAATCTAGTAATCAAAGTGATAAAAACACAAATATCGTATTTTTTAGTAGAAATAACTACAAATTATTTCTGTGGCATATGTGTAAAATATAAAAACCTTAAAATAAAAAAAATATATAAAAACGGGTGTTTTTCAGTCATAATTTGTAAATTTTTTAAATAATCATTGAAGTCCCAGAAGGATACACCTCCCTTTAGCAATACGCAGTCGCGACTGATTACATGGCAGCAAGTGATTTGATAGGAGGAGTTAAGTGAAGCTTTTGTCTGAACTTTTAAACATTTTTAAGAGCTTAGCTGGGAAACATCAAAGTCTAGAAATTAACAAGTCTTTCATCTTCATATGGTTAATGAGTGAAAGGCGAACAGCTGCATGCACAAGTTTTTCAAATGACGATGTCAGGCTATCAGAGAGAGAATGCAACATTTTTATACGCGCTGGAATACAACCATAAGTCGGAAAATTTTATGAGTTTATATGGGGATGTATTGGTGCATATTTGCTCGTTTGCTGTGATTTATGAAAGAGAACAGCTGATTCAATTTTCTTTCCTTTTCTGTTCTGTATACTTTATCGTAAAGAGAGAATCTGGCTTTGTCTTGCCGAGTTCACAAAGTATGCGTTGAGTTTTGCTCAGCAGTGATGTTCATATATGCACGCACACAATCAACGGTCGGAAATTTTTGTATGAAGATGAAAGACTTGTTATTACTAGACTTTGGGAAACATGCGCGGGATGTCACGAGGTTTGAAAACAACTGTACTACATTGCAATCTATTTTATCATAGACAAATAAAAGGAAGGATGTTCCATTTCATACCAGGAAAGTGTGACGATTCTACAAAAAGAGCTTTCCTATTTCCTACATTTCAAGCTGCCTCCAGACGAAAAATGCCCCCGCTAATTCTTTGTTTTCTATGCCACTGTCAAGAGCTTTGGGTAAGTTTTATCTGAAGAGAGCAAAAGTAAATGGACCCAGCGGGAAATGTGGTCAGGTATTCTCAAGTGACACATCACAGATGCATCTTAGGGCCTAAAAGTTTCATGTCTCGATAATAATGCATCCCGGTATTATGACAGCGAATCTAGGCGGAAGGGGTACAGAATTTTTCCTGCACTTTCAGCTAACGTGAATCGGCCTATTCGCGCTTGCGTTCCATTAGCAACATTAAGAAGCGATCTTTGTTCCATCTTTCTTACATTCCCCGTAAGGTATAAAAAGCTCTTTTAAGAGACGCAATCGTACCCAATCATACATTCTAGACTGCTTTATGGTCCTCTTTGAGGAAGCACATGAAAAAGCTTTATATGCCTCCCTCCTGCGGACATGCTAATGTTAAAAAGAAATGGAGGTGGATACGAAGGGTCATGCATCGCATCTTCCAAGGGAGTGATCTAAGATTCATTATTGTATGATTCCATTTCCCGCTGGGGAGGCAAATGATAGCGATGGATGGGAGCATGGTCGAGTTGTTTACGCTTGCGCTTTTTTTGAAGGTTTTGTTGTTTATGAAATATCGACATACGTACATATGTATGTACATACGAATGTGTATATTTTTACTATGTAGGTATAGACGTTTTCAAACCTCGTGACATCCCGCGCATCTTCCCCAGCTAAGCTCTTAAAAATGTTAAAAAGTTCAGACAAAAGCTTCACTTAACTCCTCCTATCAAATCACTTGCTGCCATGTAATCAGTCGCGACTGCGTATTGCTAAAGGGAGGTATATTTTTCTGGAACTTCGATGATTATTTAAAAAAATTACAAATTATGACTGAAAAACACCCGTTTTTATATATTTTTTTTATTTTAAGGTTTTTATATTTTACACAAATGCCACAGAAATAATTTGTAGTAATTTCTACTAAAAAATACGATATTTGTGTTTTTATCACTTTGATTACTAGATTTTTGACATTTTCCGCCAGTCGCAAGCGCGCTTCTGCCCGGGGAGGTTGTGTTGCTTGCGGCTGCGGAGAACTCTCAATTTATGAATGAAAATGCTCATATCTTTAAAAGAATTTTTTCCAGCAATTCTTTTAATTTATTTTAAATTTAGGGATGGGAAATATTTAGCATAATTATAGTAAAATTATGCTTATTACGATGGATAAACTGCCTTTGTTGAGCAGGAGTTTTACATGAATTTCAAAGCTCTGCTCAATACATATAAAGATTACTTAACTTTATTCATCCGGCATGCGCACATCCCTTCCCAAATTATTTTGTTGAGTTTTTTCTGCGTTTGTTGCCTTTTTAAGTTAAAAGAGGGGAAATGATAGAACAAATTTTATGAAATTGGGCAACGAGGTGCGCAGAACCCTTCAAATTATTTGTGTCACGGAGTTTGAAAACTTCTATACAAATTCTTAAAGGGATAAAATTGTTGGTGGAAATCAATGAGATTTTGTTTAAATGATAAAAATCTTTAGACTTTTGGAGGAAGTGGCAATTTTGTTTTTTTTTTGTCCAACGTTTCGATTTGTTACATACTTTGCAAAATTTAGTAAAACCGTTAGTTTTACGCGAATTTTGCTTTCGTTTTGATTTGCAACCAACATTTTCGGAATATGTTTATTTGGCAGATTGGGAAATGTTTCATTGTGGTCGAAGATCGAAGGGAATTATTGCCTTTTACAAGGATTTCAAAATAGCATAATTAAGTCATTCAAAAAGTAATTACGATAGTGTTCAGCTCAGTTCTCTGCAGTTTTTGGAAATAAAGTTTTGCTATTATTTATTATAATACATATTTGATTATTTAGTATATATATTATTTGATTTGATTTAGTGTTGATTTCCTGTTTGCGAGTTGTTTTTGTTTGGTTTGTTAGCTTTGTTATTGACATCAGTGTTTCTGATATTTAGGTAATTTATTATTTATTATTATAAATGGAAAAACCCTTGAAATGGGGTGTAATTTGTGGGTTACCCTCTTGCAAAGCAAAGAAGAGAACAAATGCAGAGCTTAAGCTCTTTAAATTCCCTGCGAAAGACTACTATACATAAGAAGTGGCTACACGCTTGTTCTTTGCAAGATACTCCCTTAAAGAAAGTTTCATATGTTTGCTCAAAACATTTTGCTAGCAGCTCATTTGCAAAGAAAAAGGAATTCCTTCAAGGAATGAAAATAATAAAACTCCTGTTATTATCATCTCTGACGACAAGTCGACAGTAAGTTATTTAACCCATGACGGTAGTACTCTGACTTTAAACCTTGGAGTTCCATCTAGGACTGAAAGTAACAAAACTCCATTTATTACCTTCTCTGAAAAGAAGTCGGCAGAAAACTATTTAACCGATGACTAGTATTCCAGTTATGGTTTTATGAAAACTCAAATAAAATAACAAATCCTTATGTAACTCTCACAGATTTAGGTAAATCCCTCATTTGCTTCTGTCGAAATGGAATTGTCCTGTTCATTTTGACTAAAATAGGCGTAATCGGTAAATTTCTACCGCTCAAAATATTAAAATTTACTAAGGGCCGGTTTCACAGTGCGAACTTAAGTTTTGCTTAAACTTAAGTAAATTTTTTCACTTAAGTCTAACTTAAGTCAAATTGGGTTTCACAGTGCATTTTTTTCTTCTTCTTACTATTATATTTGTTTCTTACGGCGGCACTTCAATATTGTAAATTATGTACTTACAATAGCCGAACTTTACATGTAAAATTTCCTTTTAATCGCGTTTTCCTTGAAATGTACTGGAATAAACTGACGTTTGAATTTTCTATGCATTCTGATTTAAGAAAAACTTAAGTCTAGAGAAATTTCCACTTAAGTTACACTTAAGTAAGATTTAAGTGGCAACTGTGAAACAGCCATCTATACTTAAGTATAACTTAAGTTAATTTTTATACTTAAGTTCGCACTGTGAAACCGGCCCTAAGTAAATATAAAAAACTTATGGAAAAGTTGAAGAGCTGCAGCAAAGAATATAGAGCTAAGAAGGTGAACCTATAAAGAGGAGATGTCGAAATGACTATCTCAGTAGAATAGTTAAAAGTCTTTAATTACCTCCTCGCCATATGTGAGTAAGAATTCAAAAACGTTTTGCACTATGATACTTTTTAAAAAGACAAATACAAAAAAAAGGAGTTATGAGGAAAGATCGTTAGCTTTGAATTTCCATTACAAATCTGCTACAACCTACAAGTATTTGAAGATAATTTAAACATAAATTTACTATCTCTTAGACTTTGCATCGTTGGCAGCTAATTAAAAATATTCAACCTGGTTTTAATAACAGGGTTAAAGAAAATCTTAAGGAGATTGTTTCACATCGGGATGTAGAAATGAGGTCCTCGGTAGCCTAGGGAATAAGGCGCCTGGCTACCATCCCAGAGGTCCCGGGTTCGAATCCCGGCCAGCCCCATGGTCCTTTGCCTTTTCCACTTTCCCACCTTCCTCCCAATATCGCGGGTAGGTTGGGGCAGTTCCTTCCTTCCACGAGTAAAGTTTCTGTTCGACATTGCACTCTATATGAAGAAAATAGATTGTCGACACAGTACAAAGGACCTTTCCTGAGACTCTAGATGCTAGAATTTCACATAAAAAAACAAAGCTTTGTTGTTATTCGATGAAATTAATATTAGAAGAGAAGAGAGTTAACAGGTGACTACGTAAATAAAGAAAATGAAAAGTATGTTTCTTTTTTTATGGTCCGGGGTTTATTTGCTAATTGAAAATTTATTATTAGTTTTTTTGCTGGTTTATCAGTCAATTAACAGTAAAGTATTAGCCGAAAAAGTGAAGTCGAATTTAGAAAACTGTTGTGAACTAGGTCTTAAAATCCGAAGTCTAACCTCAGATCAGGCTTCAAACAATCGCAGTTTCTTAAGCTCTCTCGGAGTAACGGAAAAGAATCCTTTTTTTTTATTATAATGACCAAAAAATGTTTGCAATGTTCGATGTTCCGCTTGTTTAAATCAATACCCAATACTTTATTGGTAAAAGATATTCGCTGTGAAGATGGAACAGTAAGTTGGAACTGTGTTCTATAATTTAGAAAAAAAAATGGTTCTACTAAAATGGTGCCGAAGTTAACTTCAAAACATGTTTGGCCAAATACTTGGGGAAATATGAAGGGTTCTTATGCTTTTCAAGTTTTGAGTAACACAGTTTGTGCTACTCTTAAAACTGTTTTGGAATTAAATTTGCTTTTGCTTTGTTTCATCAGTAACTATTTCTACTTCCGATTTCTTTTCAATACTCAATAACTTGTTCGATTATCTTAATAATAACCTTTTAGTAAAAATTGGTATAGGTGTGGATTAACTCAAACAAATACTCCAAGGAATCTTTCTGAAATGCTGGATTATATCTAATCAATTTCAGTTGAGAACAAAATAAAACATTTTGGATTGGGGGATTGATTTTGACTCTAAAATCCATTATTGTTTTAACTGATGAAATATTAAACGAGTTTCCCAATAAGCATTTCATTCTGGAATCAGAATTTAGCCAAACCCAATTGAAAACCTATTTTCCTTAGTACGATCAAGAGGGGGCTTCAGTATCAGCCTGTGGGGTTATGAATGACACGCCACACTTTTTAATCAAAACAAACTTTATTTTCTTCTTGAACAATAAAAACTTATACTACTCTATACAAAATAACAACTAATTGATTTAATTTATGCTGTCGGGAATTTTAACTCGGGTCGGGCATCACTCTCCGTTCGCTTTTCTGTGACCGCGTTCCTATTTTCGTTCGGTACGAATGGCATAACTTAATAATTCCTTAAAAGAAACTCGTTAATAGAAAATTTATTTTTCAAATACTTAGACGTTTTCTCCGCTGCCGAGCTTCGCTGTCACTTTCTGGTTCGTGAAGGTTGTTTTACGTGTCCCTTCTAAAAATGTTTCTGCTGCACACCAGACTTAAGCCGTGGAGCCCCGTCGGTTGGTCACCAATTGTGGGGTTATGAATGACACGCCACACTTTTTAATCAAAACAAACTTTATTTTCTTCTTGAACAATAAAAACTTATACTACTCTATACAAAATAACAACTAATTAATTTAATTTATGCTGTCGGGAATTTTATCTCGTCACGGGCTTTGTCGCTTTTTATACTTAGTCGTGGCGGCCTTTTTACCGATGCGCGGGACAGTTAGTTAGCACGACGCCGATGCCACGGAGTTTCATCGAATGACGAAATTGTTTTCTTTTGACAGTTGCCACCAGAGTTTTATGTGTGTGTTTACACGGCGCACGTCGATTGTGGTGCATTAAAGTGTCGCCACAAGCCCATCTTTATATAATTTCAATAGTATCATTTGCAAAATTATGTCCAACAAAATTTTGTCCATATCCCATAGAAAGAGATATGACGAAGATAGTCAGCAATTTATAGCTATTGACTGTGACTCATTTAGTGATGACAAAACCATAAATAATTACGACAATCTTTGTATTTTTACTGTAGAGGATCGGACGATTGGTTATGTCACTAATAAAGATCACGTAGTTAGGAGCATAATCGAGTCAATTGATTTGTTGGAATGTGGGGCAAATGAAGATTCGATTTCTGTCGAAGAAACTTCTTTGAGCTATTTTGTAGATTTCAGGTATATTTGTTATGCGAAAAGATTATGAGAAAACCAAACGAAATTGTATTCAAAACTTCCGGAAAGTTTTATTTACCTTAAAAATTATTCAAAAGGTACCGATTTTGGTGCACTTCAAAATCCTACAGATTATTTTTTTAATATTGGTACAATCTTTGTAAAAATCTTCACTAAACTTGTTCAGAATACGCCTGAAATAAAGGGTTTAAAAAACAAAATAATTGAACTTTTTACGGATAAAATAAGCAAAATCTCTCATTTTTCACACTGGTTAGCTAAAGAAAATAAATGTTACCATCACCACAAACAAATCCTAGATTATTTGATCCTCATTCTTCTTCAAAAATTTTGTTTGTGGCATTCGCATCAATTTAAAGATAAGAGCTCATTTAAAAACTATTCCAAGCAAAAAATTATCCCTTAAAAGGAAAAGTACAACAAATTCTTAGGAGTAGTAGCGTGAATAGCAAATTGGATAATTGCCTTTAAAAATTGTAACATTATGTCGGATTTACTCAACAAAGTCTAAATGCCTGTCAGAGATGTAGCGCCGATTTTGGGGAAACCACTTTAGAAAAAACGCGCCTAATGCTCTATCCGAGAATGTCGATAAATAACCATAAAGCATAATTTTCCACTTTTCATATTTTTAAATTTGTTGATGCTATTTTACATCTTGAAATCCTTGTAAAAGGCAATAATTCCCTTCGATCTTCGACCACAATGAAACATTTCCCAATCTGCCAAATAAACATATTCCGGAAATGTTGGTTGCAAATCAAAACGAAAGCAAAATTCGCATAAAACTAACGGTTTTACTAAATTTTGCAAAATATGTAACAAATCGAAAAGTTGGACAAAAAAAAACAAAATTGCCACTTCCTCCAAAAGTCTAAAGATTTTTATCATTTAAACAAAATCTCATTGATTTCCACCAACAATTTTATCCCTTTAAGAATTTGTACCTACATAGTAAAAATATACACATTCGTATGTACATACGAATTGGAATGAAATGGAATGAAATGGAACATCTTTCCTTTTATTTGTCTATGATTTTACCCATACATGAAATGCCCGCCTGCGGTTAAATTTCCAAATCTTTTGGGGCGCGCTATTGCTTCAGTTTATTTTGCAGTTGAGGTGATTTAAGTTGAATTGCTGTTCTCGCACCAAGTTTCTGTCTTGCACGAATGATTTCTGCCTCGTATCGATTCTGGTATACGAAGTTGAGTAAGAAATTTGTTGTTGATTGATATGCATAAGTCCGCAATCACTATATAATGGACGTCACCAATCGCTTTGTCATACCTAAAAACCCACCCAAAAACCCCTAAATACAAAGTCTGAGCAGCAAGAAAGTACATTACTATGCTTTGTATCGTCATCACCAATCGTAGAATGTAGATGTAAGTAATATGTGGTCAAATTTTCGAGGCGATCGGTTGAATGGTTTAGGAGTTATTAGGGAACATACATATGTACATACATCAGATTTAAACAAATCTTGCAACTTGATTCTGACCCACTTCCATATAACCGATCAACTTCAAATTCGCGCGACAATGCGATCTGACTCCTTTAAAAAAATCAAGATGGCCGTTCCAAGATGGCGAACGAATTTTGCAATTGTGTTCCCCTATCGCCGGCATAGCTATCAAACGAAAGGGTGTGACAAGTAGAATACTATTAGCTGTGTGGCGTCATTCCAAATTCAAAATGGCGGCCAACACAAAATGGCGGATTGTCTTTTTCTTTACAACACCCTGATTATGGGTATCATATGAAAGGATATAACGAGTACAATGCAGTAAGCAGTGACGTCACCACAAAATGGCGGAAGACATTTAACTGACTAGAAAAGGGAGAAAAATATAGTTTAAAAAAAAAACTAAAAAATACGCATTTTTTTTAAAATGAACTAAAAAATTGCCTACGTCTGCGGTGTCTATCTACAAAATCTATTTACGCGGTTAACTAATGTTAGTAGTCAACAAATCTATATTTTTTGAGTAATTTGTTCAGAAGTTAAAGCAAGTCCGTTGCCAGACCACAAAAAATAATATTCCCACCGTACAATAACCGCATGCACTATTTCATTACCCCGTAATCCTATCGATCTAAATTCCAATTTAAAAAAAAGACTCCTTTTAACCACAGTATCATCCAGAAGATTATATTACAAAAACTTTTACCATCTACCTCGAATAACAACCTAAAAAACTTCACACCTGTTGCGTTGTGTCCTTTTTAGAGACTAGCAGCCTTTTGAGGTGTGAAATTGTGGCTATCAATATAAACTCAGGCGGCGTCTAGTATAATATTTTCTATCAAAAGCGGCTTCACTAAAGCCTAATGATGCTTATCGAACACATGCTACTCAATTCCGAACACATGATATCCTAATTCTTTTTTTTCTTTTTCCCTTGGATATACACTTCGATGTACATACGGACGTGTGGTGGTGTATGTACATGTAGATATGTATAGCAGATATCATCGAGATAAGGTTCACTCAGGAAAGGGTTCAAGTTTCAAGCACCCATCATCAGTGAATTCTTGGCGAAAATTTTCAGCCCATTGAACATGAAATCAGCGCCGAGTATCGTGTTCCAATTTAAGTAATTAACGTTTGCATTGTATTCAAAGGAAACCACCGCAAGGGCCGTCAAGGTGGATTACTATAAAACATACTGAAAGGAAACTTTCACAAACAAATCCTTTTGCAATTTTCCGTTTGCTCCTTGCTCAGTGTTTCTTGGCATTTCTATGTGAGAGAAATTCTTTCCCTTTGATCTGCCAATCTGACTTATTTCTTTCGTTTAGATTGTTTTAACGAAATCAATTAAAAGTGAAGGCAAAGCTGTGGCCGTTAAATCGCTTCCAACTGAATAAATTCTTCCTTTTCGACGAATATGTACATATTTTATTTCTCTAGGAAATATCCTTTTTCTGACGTTTCATTTTGTTAATGCCATTTCGACAGTTCTGGCAAAACTAGGATAAGCATAGATTGCAATCTGCTTTTTTACAGAAGTTTCCAGACCTTTGTATGATCAGGATAATGAACATTGCACAAGTGGCAAGCTCCGCTTTCACAATCCAGGTCAACTTCAATCTAGATCTCAATCAAGATTCAAATCAGATCCACATGGGAAATCTACAATAAGTTACGCAAGATTGAGATTTAAAAGCATCCCTGAAACCCAGATCAAGCCTGAGGTGAACTTAGGTCGATATCAAATTACTGAGTGAATTTTTATGCACAGTGTCTTCGCCTATAAGGGGTATGTCATTTAAGTCAGGAATGATGCATTTCAAAGGGTAGACAATAGTACATCTTCTGACTTCAACTACACTTGAAGCAAGTTAGAAGAACCCTCTACCAGGCAATAAGGTGCACGAGCCAGCTGTTTGAAAGGGGTCGTCCACAAATTACGTGGGGCCTTTTAGGGGGGAGGGGGTTGAGCCGAATCTCACCAAATCTCACGTGGATTGAGGGGGGTCTCGGCAAATATCACGTAATTTTTGTTTTAAAGAAACAGTGTAAAATGGCAAGAAAATTGGGTTAAATTAAGTAAAACATTTTTCTCCACTAAAGACCCCCATCCACTTACAGGCCTGGTGGCCTGTCTGAACAGGTCGACCGGCATGACTAAGCTTGACTTAGTCTAACTGACGGATGATACTTCAGGTATCCGCCTAACAGGCCGTTGCATGCAGATGAAATCATGATTCCCTACAGACACACAGGCGAAAACGACTGCTTAGCATAGCAGGTTATTAATTCAAAAATATTCATGGCCTCAACGAAAGCTTCAAGGCGGTTCCAGCTTTACGCCTTGAACACCCGCAAACAAGCGCGAACACGAGTGTGGATGGTTTTCACGCTTAGCTCGCGCCTGAGATCTTCAGGCCCGATCTGACGATAAATGCGCTTTTGTCAGCTTTCTTGAACTGTAGGCCATACAGTCGGCGGCCGGTGAGTGTATAGTAATACTTGGCCTCAAGGCGAAAACTTTCAGGCCACGTACTGCCGGCGAACTGTGTGTAAATTGGGGCGTTAAGATATGGGTAAATCCTACACAATAAATTTACTCGATTGTTTAGCCTCCAACGGCTAGCCGAACGCGCGACTCGTTGAATGCTGAAGTACGAGCCAAGTAACACTGAACCGCGAAAAGATCATTCGAATTTAGAACTGCAAAAAGGCACACGCCGAATTTTAGGGTATTGAAATGCTTGTTGGGTGAGTGCTCACGTTTTGGTAGTTGTATGTCCACCACAAGCGGAAAAGCGAGGAGGGCAAGGAGTCCGAATTATCAGTTATCTCAAATAAAATCTTGCTCCCAAAATTCAACGATGATGAAAAATAGAGTCGTGGAGGAGCTTATGCTCGAACAGACTTCAGAAAAATACATCCAACTTCCAGTTTTCAAAGTTGAGCCTTCAGGCATGTATGTCCTGCATTATTCGAAATCGAATGGTAACGAGGCTGAGCCGAGATGAGTCCGATAAAACCATGACAAAATAAAGGGGGTGAAGTGTGAAAAAATGTCCCTTGGTGACTACAGGGCTTCACGGGATATTTTGACCTTTTACTCCAGTGAAGTAAAGATCTGAACACCACAGATTGTGGACATTAAAGGTGCCTTTTACCAGATACAGTTCAGTAAACTGAAGAATGATACTGAACCTCTATCTACGAAAAGGATCACGTCGTTGCTCAGGAGTGGATTGGTAACTGCTGAAATGATTGGCGACAACCTTGTGATATTCCTTTAAATACCTGGAGCAGCCCGAAGGCATTATCTCCTATGGAGCAGCTATAGAAGCATTAACTCCGATTAGTAAGTGGAGCAGCTATTGAAGAGCTTAACTCCCGGGCTTAGGGAAGTTTTTGGCTTCCCACTCAAACGTCAGTTTTATAACGACTGATTTTATTTAATTAAAATGCTCTATTTATATAAAATTATCTTATACATCAATTCTACTCTAACTATCATTATTCCCACCTTAGGTAAATTGCCTTGGGTCAGCAATTTGTATGCACCGGGCCTCAAGAATTTGATGCACCCGTGTGACCTATTTACGTTTTTACTTGATCGGGGAAATTGCAACGTTCAGTCTGCATGATTTATGTATATAAAAAAAACTCTCGTGTGTGACCCTTTTAAAATTTACCTAAGGTGAAAAAATGTGATTTGAGAAATATGAAAATGTAATACGGGAATGAGTGTATCACAACCTCTACGTACACGTGGCGAGTTCATCACGCTGGTTCTCCCTGGGCAATGCTTTCTCGATCGAACGTAGCAGACAGTCGTCTTCCATAAGCTTAAGTTCTTTCCTTTCTCTCCCTGCTTCCTTTCTTTCCTATCCCCAACCAACTTCCTATTCCTCTGGGTCGGATCAAGGTGTCTGTCATACGTACCGTGCCGATGGTCAGCTTGGCTGGGAACCCAGATTAAATAAATAAAGCTCAGTCGTGAACGTGCTTTGGATACCTGGCGATGTCCGGTTCTAACCAGCCTTACCCGGGTACTGCTGATCTCTCCCCGGGTGGACCTTATTTCTCCGCTGCTCGTGGGAGTAATTAAAATTATGAAAAATAATAACACTGATGAAAACAAAAAAGGGGTCCGGTTCCCCTAAACCAAAATCGGAAGGGACCACAGATCCCGCTAAAAGCAGGGCTGTGGTTCACCCGAGCCAACCCAAAAAGAGTGGAGTCACAAACTCCACCCCTCGAAAGAAGGCATCCACTAGCAAAACTGCTCCCCCTTGCGGCACTGTCCTGCGGGCACGGCCACTGCGGGGGATCAGAGTGGCGAATGGTGTGCGGTAAGGCCAAAAATCTAACTAGACCTGACCCCACAACTGCACGTCTCAAGAAGTCCGCCGTGTCAGCAGAATACTTCGCCACTTGGCCACCAACCCGATTAGGGAAGACCAAGTGTCGGAGGAGGACTACATCAAGGTCCAGGATGATATTTTTTAAGCAAAGCAAGTCATCCTAAACTTCACGCTAGAGCAGTTTAGAGGTGCACCAGCCTTTAACCGCTTAATGCACACATACACGGGCAACGTTTACCGGCAGAATTGTGCAGCTCCGTGAACGTCACGGTCACTGTAATTTTATATGTCTCAAAATATTACAGCTCCGAATGGGTCACGGTTAATATAGAAATATAATTTTCCAAATATTTTAAGTCCGTATCTGTCACGTTGGATGGTCGATTATTAGTAAAACAATATAATATATTTTATCTCAGGTAAGATTGTTTTAGTATAGTAGTAGTATTCGTAGTAGCGTAGTATCTTGTTTTAAAATTTACCATACGCAAATAAAATATTAATACAAAAATTTTTTTGCATAAATTAGTTAAAATAAGCATAAATAATAATTATTTGCAAAAAAAAATAAATGATTTTTTTATGTACCTAAATTGATTAAAAAAATGTGCATTAAGGGGTTAAACGCCAACGATCGGTGGAAGAAACCAACACCCACAATCCAGTTCCGAAGAAGTCCAAGCAGGGGCGGTTCCAGGACTGATTTTCGGGGGGGGGGCCATCGTGATTTTAATCACACTTTCAGTCTTAAGAATCACAACTTTTTTGTAGCTGGTAGACTAGAGCTCAGAGACAATCCCTGATGGTATTAATTGCTCATGTAATCGAAATTAAAGCTTGCTTTAGAAAACATAGAGAAAATGTTTTTATGCAATTTTCATAACATATCGTTTAAAAGTTATTTTTAAAAAATAAAAGAAATAACATTTTAATATAAGGAGGTGCACCGACCGCTAGATGAAGAACCCGACCTAAACGGGAATATGATACCCTATTATTAACCGGTTAAGTCCGCAGGATGCCTTATTAGGGGTACCTGTATTAACACTGAACTCCCCCCCGTTCCTTTTAACCCTTAACCTATACCCCCCTCCCCTCCCCGTACTAAGCTTACTGCTAGACATTGCACCATGACGTGACAAATGACATGACGGACTGGTAGTACAAAGGGTGACTCCTGAGCTTAGCACTGTCACATAAAAAAAAAAAAAAAAAAAAATGACGCTCGCCCGCCTCTATCAGCAAAATATTTTTTTTATCAAGTAAAAAAGAATCCCCTACAAACGATCAAAAAGACTACGCCCTTATTATTACAATCAATAAATATCCTTCATAGCCTGAGCGGCGAAAGTCAAAAAGTGGAGTTTTTAAAAGAATCAAAGTTTCAGGAGAGGTAGTATTTGCAAGGCCAATAATAAATATCCACGTCTGCCTTTCGAAAACTTATTCTACTATCGGATCACACTGAAAAACTGATAGGATAGTCGGAAAAAATATATCCCTGCTAGGGAACCTGCTCTATTGTTCCCTAAGTGAAGGGCTCTCTATAGTACGATCAAGATATTTTTAGGGAAACCTAGATATTTAGAAAAAGCTCTGTGAGGTCCACAAATGGAATGATAAAAAATGTTCATTTGCTTTCCTTCGGCTACCGGTTGAAGTTTGCGGTCTAATCCGCCACGCGATAGTCGGTACCGAAAATCGGATTTAATAGGCGTATCCGCCTGAAATATGGCCACAAAAGTACTGAATCTTCCAGTGAAAGTTCAGACAGAAAATTTTTTTTGTACAGACAGACATTCCAATTATATTTATATACATATGTAGGTATATCGATAACCATTTATGAACTTAGAAAAACACAATTATATTTTGAAATCATAGATAGACACGCCTTTTATATTTATATAGATAGATTGGAATGATGCCACTCAGGTAATAGTATTCTACTTGTCTTTCGTTTGATACTCATATCGAGTGGGTTGTAAAGAAAAAGTTAATCCGCCATTTTGTGTTGGTCGTCATTATGAATTTGGAATGACACAAAGTAAATTCTACTGTGCTTATCATCCCATTTCTTTTGATACCCATGTCAGGCGTCGGGGGCGGAGTTGCGAAATTCGGCTTCCATCTTGGAACCGCCATATTGATTTTTTTACAAGATGGTCAGATTGCATTGTCACGCGACATACATGCTAATATAAAGGATATACAAATAGCCTAAAACATGCTCGCAAAAATTCTGAATCTTCCAGAGAAAGTCCCATCCCAATCGGAATAGCTGTTTTTGAAATTAGCCCGGTCAAACAGACATACAGACAGACCAAAATTTTAAAAATGCATGATTTTGTTTTAATATGATGTAAATAACCATATGAACTTAGAAAAACACAATTATTTTGAAATAACATCACAAATTATATTTATTATTTTCTATTCTCGGAGGGGGCCATGGCCCCCATGGCCCCCCCCCCTGAAACCGCCGTTGAGTCCAAGACGAACGGAACCAAAGCTATATCCTTCGCAGAAGTAGCGTAGGATCGAAAATAATAATTGGCGTCCTGTAAGAAAACGAAGAAAATGAGAAGATCCTCAAGCACCAATAGCGGGGGGTGCAAGTCACCCTCGCTAAAGTGGCTATGGAGGTCCTGAGGGACAACCCGGGCCCTCCAGCCTTATGCCTTGATGCCGGATGGTATCGTCACGGATGATACCGTCACGTCTGAGGGCCAGAGCATGGTTTCCGGTGGTTCCATCGGAGCCCGAGGAAATACTCATCATGCTTAAGCCTTCAACGCTCAAATCAACACAGATAACTGGAAAGTTATCAAAACGGAGCAGACTAACAGGGCCACAAAGCGAGTTATTCTGCTCGTAAATGAAGAATGCCGGAACCATCTGGCTACGGAAAAATACGCCGCAGGCTACTGCTTCCAACATATCGAATTGAAGGTCTACAAAACAGACATGGAAGCCGTAATGAACCAAGTGGCACGCACCAAGGGCACTGATGAATCGGGAAACATGGAAACCGATTTAGAAAGCGCAGCTCAGATCGAAGCTGATGCATCGACTGACTCCGAGTTGGGCAGAGCCGTCGGTAACCTGTACACGGAGCACAAACTCCTCAATTGCGAGAACGACGAGGTCATTTCCAGCGACGAAGAAGCGGAGGTGTTTGTCGTCGAAGTAAAACCAACGACAAATGGTGCAGGTGATTCAGATTAACCTGCACCACTGTAAAGCAGCGTCCGCTGCGCTTTTGCTTTGCCTGGCAGCATGCGAAGTCGATGTTGCCGTAGTCCAAGAGCCATCTGGTTACGTAGTGACATGGCTGCAGACCATGTTTGCGGGGTGCCTTCAGAATAATTGCATTCCCTCTAGTTGGAAAGAGGTCAGAGTGGTTTTTATACCTAAGGCGGGAAAAGCCTCCCACGCAACACACAAGGACTTCAGGACCGCTTAGCCTATCATCCTTTCTTTTAAAAACTTTAGAAAGGCTAATCGAAATATATCTGAGGCAGACCTTATTGACCTCGGAACCCTCTGGCGCACAACACGCCTATACAAAGGGCAAATCTACTGATACTGCTCTCCACTCATTGGTTTCAACCATTGAAAAATCCCTCGAGGTTAAGGAGTATACACTAGTGACATTCCTTGACAAAGAGGGTTCGAGGCATCGTTTGTGTCTCTCATTTACGAAATGCTAACTAACAGGATGGTGAGTTCGGTCCTGAGCGATAGCTCGGTCCGAAGGCCGTAAATAGAGGCACTCCACAAGGAGAAGTACTTTTCCCGCTCTTGTGGGTCGTAACTATGAACCAGGGCTGGTAGCACGTAAATTGTTTCAATCGACCTCTTCATACAAAAATTCAAGTTTTACAAATATTTTTGCATGAGGAGGTCGTTTGAAACAAGTTACGTGCTACCACCACAGCTGTTGCGACGCATGGAGGCAGAGGGGCATAATGACCATAGATACGCATACGTGGATGACGTTGCTATCATCACAAAAGGCAAATTCCCTCAAGTCCTCTGTGATCTCATGGAAGTGGCGTTACAAACCCTTTCAAGCTGGAGTGCCACCCCCCGCGGACTCAGCGTTAACCCCCTAAAAACGGAAGTAGTCCTCTTCACAAGGAGGTATAAGATCCCTCCTTTAACTCCCCCGGCTTAACATTGTTAGTCTCAAAATTAGCACCAGTACCAAATACTTGGGAGTAGTCCCTGACAAGAAACTCCTCTGGAATGAAAACACAGCACATTAAGACATATTTTCGCTTGTAAAAAATCCATTGGGAAGAAATGAGGCTCTTCCCCTAACATAGTACGATGGATCTACACATCGATAGTCCACCCAATTCTCCTTTACGGGGTCTTAAAATGAGGACCAACCCTGAGTAAATCCACCGTGCTAAACAAAATACAGAAAGTACAAATATAACAGGGGCATGCATAACAGGGGCACTTCGCTCCACACCTGTTATTTTTCCCTCTTTTGCACCTTGTGGCTAGGAAAAGCGAAACCATCGCGGCCGCGGCCCTTAGAATAAAAGAATCTGGTTTTTGGACCGGAATCAGAGGAAGACACACCAAGGTACTGAACTCTGTTACCATCCCCACTGAAACGGAATTCTTCTGCATACCCGAGATTAACTTCACGCGGAGCTACGGAGTCCACATCCCTTCACGTTGTGAATGGAGAAATAGACCACACAGTTGTCAGGGTGTCACAAACTTCTTCACTGATGGCTCTAAACTCGAAGGTCAAGTAGGAGGAGGAGTCTTTTCCCCAGAGCTGGGGATTGAAGTCTCCTTCCGACTACACGATCACTGTAGTGTATACCAAGCGGAGGTTATTGCTTTACATGAAGCTGTTCTACTAATCAACCGGCAAATCTTAAAGAAATCGGACTGTCTACATCTTCTCAGATAGCCAAGCAGCTCTGAAAGCCCAGCGCTCTTGAACAAATAGCTTTAGAACTACCTCTGAATGTCGCAGATCTCAACGAGATAACTTAACAGTTCAGGACCTTCCTCATATGGGTGCTTGGACACCAAAACATAGAAGGAAATTACATAGCTGATGAACTAGAAGAGGTACGACCGCCTTGGGCCACTTTTAAACTCCGATGGAAGTAGAACACAATGCAACAAGCGAAAAAGCATTCGAGGGATCTTAATCAATACACTTTGGCCAAATTAACTTGGCTCTCTTAAGATCTCAGGCGGACCACCTCACTACTGAACCTCGGGAGACAAGACCTCCCAGTTATAGTGGGAGTGCTGACTGGTCACTGTCTGATAGGGCACTTTCAAAACACGCTTGCGCAGATATCGAAGATTGAGATATCGCAATTTTCAAGATTCATTACTTCCTCGAGATGGTTTAGCGAAGAAACGACACTTGAACATCAGGTTTAAAGTGGGATCACTATGGCACCACAAGGGCCTATCCTTTTAGTCTAAGTGTATGAGCTCAAACCAACAACTCAGCCATATCTAACCTAACCTAACCAATGATAGTGGCTGCAAAAGACTGTCACCAAGCAGGCCTCCTATCGCCTCTCTAGTGATGAGCAAAAATGGTCTTGTTCTTGCAGAGTTTACTTGTTCTTACACATTTAGCAAGACCAAGAACAAGAACAAGACTTAATTATTATTGCAAGCACAAGAACAAGACAGACTGAACAAGAAGAAGACAAGACCAAGACTAGATTAGTCTTGTCTTGTTCTTGCGTTTGCTCATCACTAGTGGCGTGTTATAGGCCTCAAGCATCAATTGACAATAATGATAAAGTGGAAGATGAATTAAAAAAAACAAATAACCAGAGTTAAAACGTGTAAATCAACGCCCAGCATTTATAATAAGTCAAAGAATCAAAACAACAAATTATGCATTTACAAAACTGAATTACATATTAAAGTCGAAATGTATTTTAGCAAAAAAACAAGCTACAGAAAATCAATTATGCAACACGATTACTTCAAATATTTCGTTCTTTCATATTTTTCATTTAAATTCTACCTTTTATCAGTAAACAGACTCAAGAGTAAGAAATACTTGCAACAACAATTCTGATAACTTATCAGAGTCTGTCTGAGTGGTCCAAATCGAATCATTTAAAAGTTCTGGCGTCTTATCAGAATCTCAAGAACTCCAATAATTACTAAAGGAATTGTGCAAGAACATTTGCTCCCGGTTCTATATGGCCTCCGTGGCGCAATCGGTTAGCGCGTTCGGCTGTTAACCGAAAGGTTGGTGGTTCGAGTCCACCCGGGGGCGGCAATATTTTTTTTATTTTAGATAATTTTAGAAATTTTTTTATTTATAAAATAAACCACCTTAAGAAATAAATTATTAAGCAAAAATGATGTTTATTGACGCTGCATATTTCTAGCTTTTAGAGTATAAAGGTATTTTATCACAAATCACTGTCCTCTAAAAGAACTGTTTTTAACTAGGTTGATGCATGAGCTGCACAGCTGCTCTGCTATTGTCGCCAGTAAGTTTTGTTGTCTTGTTTCACCTTTAACCTTCCTGAGCCTCGAACCGCAACCCTTTTTTACACGTTAACCCCCGACAAGCAAATCTCACACGTAATTTGATAAAAGGTGGCGCAATGTAAGCATGGTCGTGGCTGAATAAGCTTTGGGGTAATAAATCATAAACTTGGAAATAAAAGCTTTAAAGCTCTTTGGGGTGAGTGGGTGTTGTGGATGGAAGTGGAAAACTTTCATTCATTGCAGGAACATCCCTTGAGGTTGACGGGGGTGGTTTTGATTGAGATCTGGCGATTTATAAAACTGGTTTGTTCTTGTTTTTCGTAGGAGTTTTATTAAACCGTTTTTATGAGTTTTTTGTTAGTTGTGATTTTCAATGTAATGGACTGTAGGAGGCAAGGGTTATTTGCTAGTTAGAGGTGGAGTTTTATGTAATACTGAAAAGTTCCATTAGGAAAGGTAAACCAGTAAGAGTAGCTGAGTGGAGATACATTTTCATCTACCTGATTGATACTATTAAAATGCGAGAGTGTAAGGTTATAAATAACATTAAAACATTTCTCGACCAGAATTTACTAGGAATGACAATATTTGAACAGCTTGCAGACCTTCTTTTAATTGTTTTTTTTTTCTCACTGTTTTGAACTAATAATCGAAATGGTGCAATGTAGCAAAGATTAGTTCGATGAGGACAAGGATTTTTATGAGAAAATGTAAGCTCACCTGCACCCTCACCTTATTCTCCACAAGTTCACTTAATTATTGGCCTATGCAGACGACATTGACAGGATTGAAAGAACTACAACAGCTGTACAAGAAGCTTTCACTCAGATCGAGCAAGAGGCAAGAAATCTGGGACTGCACATTAACGAAAGCAAAACAAAGTACATGGTGACCTCATCTACAAGAACACCTAACATTGGTCCCACAATCAAGGTAGAGGAACACGAGTTGGACGTGGTAAAATCTTTTACCTACCTTGGGTCAATAGTAGGAGCCGACAATAGCATGATTCCGGAGACTCTACAATGACGAGATTTGCGAGCGCTATCGCGACATAGATGCTGTGAAGAAAATAAAGCTCGGTAGGCTCCGGTGGGTAGGGCATCTAGCTCGTATGAGGGAAGATGAGCCTGCTCGGAAAATTCTCTGCGGTAAGACCTATAGGTGCGACAGCGAGGGAGACCCAGCTTTCGCTGGAATGATGGCGTAGACCAGGACGCTACGAACTTAGGGATGCCAAACTGGATGACCATGACATCGGCTCAGAATTGGAACCGGTGGAGAGAACAGTTGCGAGAGGCCAGGACCGGATCCCGGTTGTAGAGCCGTTGAAGAAGAAGAAGTTAGGTCACCCTTTACCAGTCTATTCGTCATATTGTTCACGTTATAGTAGTAAGCTTAACTGGAAGGATAGAAAAGAATAGAATAGGTAGCTATGTTAAGGAAAGTCTGTGATACTGAAGGAGGAGGCGATCAATTTTGTTTTGACCACATGGATGGTGCAGTAGTTTGGAAGGCAGACTGTGGACTATTGCTCCCCAGTTGTGTAGTTCTTTAAGTTCAAAGGAGGACTCCAAGCCAAGTGACCCCAGTCTCAGCCTTCATTCAGTCATTCATTCTTATTTAGAGGCGCCTTGTCAGACACTGCGATTTATTTTATTTGGTCTATTTAGGTTAAGGCTTTTACCTGATTAATAATAATTTTGTGATCAATTTTCTTACTAGTACGCACGCTCCAGCAGCTAGCACGCATAGCGAACAAATAGGCATGCCACAAAAGTACTTTCTCCAATTTTGACCAGTGAATCTTCTTATGTGCAAAAGGACACACTTCGCAATATTCGAGAAGTTCTATGAAGTCATCAGGGACTTGTACTGCTATTTCCGGTCCTTGGTGGTCGCTGCCGTAAAGCACTGTCGCTAGACAGTTTGTCACGCTTGCGTTTACGTCTAGTAGGCCTATCCGAAGGTCTAGCAAGCATATATCCTAAAAAGAACAGCCAATTGGGTAGGGATTTACTTTTCACTGTATTATTTTCTGAACCAACCAGTTATTCTGTTGGTTGCCCCTGATGTTAGTCGTTTGATTTATATGTGCCGCTTGGCGTACGTTTAAATGTCCGGCCAATTAGTAAAAATTTGAGGGATTGAAAGAGCGAGCTCATTTCCTCTAGAAATAGTCTGGATTGGAAGGTTTGAGGTGCGTACGCGGCAATTATACAATCTTCTGCCACGAGGAAGGTATATAACGCACGCTTCTAACACCCGAAACTTGGCGATGCCCCTGCTGTACATGATCTTGTGTTTAAGGGTAGTCTTTACTTACGTTAGTATACCCCACCTAGGTCGATCTCTCCTAATTACCAAATCTTTGTAATCCACTTTGTGTTTCTCGCGTAGTTTAGTTTCACTAGCAAGAAGCACATCATGATTTTGGGTTTGAAAAGGGTTAGCTATATTGCCCTTCTTTGGTTTCTTATCAACGTGTTAACATTCACTTCAATGACCGATTATTGTATCTTCCCTGGGTAAAGCCATTAGAGTAGTTTACCCAGAGGGCTTGCTATTTTGTTGTTTGGGCTCCAGTCGTCATTAGGGCGAAGGATAACCCCGATGCAACGAAATTTTTGAACATTTGCCCCTTACGGCTTTGTTGAACCTCTAGCTGCTCTTTACGCGCCTTAATACGTTGCTTAGACTCTGCATGTCCATTTGATCCGCAGAGTACACAGAACAACTTTTTTCTACTCGCAACTTTTTTCATCACAAGTGGACATTAGCCTTGTTGTGAGTTTTCTCGCATTTGACAAATCTAAAAGTAATTAGCTGTGGAATGTCCAAACATTTGGCAGCGCATTTATTGCAGGATGTCTGCTTTTTATTTATATTTTCCCAAGTAGTATAGTTTCCAGAGTAAAAACAAAACACTAAAACTGCAAAAAAAAATTTGTAAGTTAATGAAATTTGGAATGGGGGGAGTTTGACAATAGGAGAAAAGGTAACTGTTGAGTGTCGGGCCGTACTTTGTGAAAATCAAGAGAAAATTCGATTGAACGGATTTTCCGACGCTTTCGTGGCCGTAACTCGGGACAAACTCTCAACTCAACTCTGGAAGTTGGTGGTATAGAACTTCGCTTTTAAAGTTTTAGAAAGGTGGGAGTATTCTGTGTATACTGCTACCCTATTCATGAAAGTAGGTCATACGGTTTCAAAACTACAGGGTGAGGTGTAAACCTCTAGCAAAAAAAATTTCATAACGTCCTAGCGGCTAAACCGTTAGTTACAATTTTCCCTCTCCCTTACAATTTTTTATCTGTCTATCCAAAGCCTATCCACAGCTGGCCACTTTGTAACTTTAGGTGAGACACCCTTCATGAAGAAAACAATATATATTCGAAATAATATTTCATATTTTTTTTCTTTACCCTCCATTTTCCAATCAAACCTCAGGTTTTCCGGGAAAAGCTTATAAGACCTTTTTTGTCGAGAATTTTCATAACTTTATGTTTGTCCCGAGTTACGGCCGGGTAAGCATCGGAAAATCCGTTCAATCGAATTTTCTCTTGATTTTCACAAACTACGACCCGGAACTCAACAGTTACCTTTTCTCCTATTGCCAAACTTCCCCCATTCTAAGTTACATTAATTTACACTTTTTTTCAGAAGAAATCTCTGGGAGCTGTACAAAAGTTACCACATGGAAGTTTAGATACCTAATATTTTTTTAGGTTATCCGATTTTCGGGAGTCAGTTGGACCAAGAATATGGGGGGCTGCCCTCAGTGTTACGCGAGTAGGACATATTAAATCTCTTCACCACAGAAAATTTTAGATTTTCGATCGCGAGATATTGGAGTTCATTCAAGAGCTCCTGGGTGTCAGATACAGGGTCGAGACTTTTTAAGAGTACACTTGGCAATTTTTCACTTTTTGCAGTGAAAGTAAAAAATTGCGTATTCGACCTTTCTAAAACTTTTTTCATTTTATTAAAATCACCTAGATTGCTTAAAACTACACTGCAAACCCAAGTGTGTGGTTTTAAAACGCATTTAGCGTGTAAAATCGTGTAGGAATTTTTTACGTGTTTGTTGTGCTAATACGCGGAAAATGTGTGTAAATTTAAAACACTTAATGCGGACTTAATGCGTGTATGTTAAACACACCAAATATGTATTACATGTGTATTAAAATTAGAAAAATCGTCATCGTCCCGACTTGTCTCGGCGCCGTTCTATTACTGACTGTAACAAGAGGTCGTGAAGCTCTCTGATAGGAGAGCGTAGTTCCTGATATATTGGTGATATATGTAGGAAGCGAAGGGTGCGAAGTGCCACATTTTTAATTTCCACACGTTTTAGACCTAAAACGATAAAACGTTACAATTTCTTTACCGTGTAAAAAATATTGTACGCTAGATTTGTGTGATTTTAAAACGTCTGGCTTTTTATCCCCATTATTTTATAATACCCCGGCTTCACCGCCAAATTTTCGCAAGTTCGAGCAAATTAGTCTACTGTACTTTAAAATTTCCTGATTTCCCATACATTTTTCACATTTTAAAGTCAGGAAAAAATGCCTGCTTTGGGCCTACAGAACATGAAATTGAGTTTCAAAGTAAAAGCTCGCTCAAAAGAGAGTAAAAAATTGGAATATTTCCATGGCAACTGATGTATTATTACATGACAGTTAAAGTAAGAGCTTTGAAAAAAGAAACATGGATCAAAAAAGGAAGTATAGATGTCTGTCAATGAATAAATATATACTCAATTACATTTATTTTATAATAGGTATTATTAAATAAAAAATTTAAATCCCACAAAGCATTGAAAATTCCATTTTCCATCTCTATAAAGGAGCTTTCAAATGTAATACGTCACACACGAAGCTTTCTCTACTGAACAATGCCGGTGAAGCCACTTTTGCATATTGAAGTGAACTTGATTAAAATTAGGGCGGTGAAGCCGGGGTATAACACGGCTTATTCCTAAAATGCAATATTTTAACACGATCAACCAAATTAGCACGCGTATGAAGTGTGTAGTGTGTTAAATTCACACGGAACAAATATGCTGGGGTTTGCAGTGTCGTTTATACCTCAGCTTGTTGGAAAGAGCAATCAGAAGAAGCGATTCGAGCAGCGACTCATAAGGCACAAACAGATTGGCGTGCGGCCTGCGAAAGAGTTCTCCATACATTTAATTCTATATACAGTCAGCGAAATTCGTTTGTGTGCACCCATATTTTTCATGTTTTCGACGTCCTGGAATTTTTATTGAACTTTTTAATGATGGTAACTATGTTTATTATAAAAAACCAATATAATTATTTATTTATATCAGTACAAAATTTATTTTACTTGTATTTAACCATAAAATTAGAAAAACTACAGCGAAATTCATTTGTACGCACTTTAGAAAATGAAGGAAAAACAATGGTTTATAGGAAAAATTTTTTTTACAGCAACTCGAATATTTTGTAAATCGTCCGTGGCTTTAGATTTTTGCAAAAATTCGATTGGGTATTGGTCTTAACATGCTACCGATAAGATCCTGGCCAATGTTAGCCCACGTGTCCAAAATAACTCTTTTTAATGTGATCTATCTATCTATGTGCCCCTTAATCCCTCGTGGGACATAGGGCGGAAACAGTTGCCCTCCAGCGGACTCTGTTTTGCGCGACAGCTCTTAGCTCTGACCAGGATCTCCCAGTAGTTGCGGCCTCTGCTAGTAGGGTTCTCCTCCACGTTGTTCTAGGTCTTCCAACTCGACGGGATCCCTGCGGGTTCCAGTCAAGGGCCTGTTTGGCTAGATTTTCGTTATCGCGTCGCAAGGTGTGGCCAACCCAATTCCATTTCCTTCGCCTGATTTGGTCGTCTATCCTTTCTTGGCCGGCACGGCGCCATAGCTCTTCATTTGAAATTCTATCTTGCCAGCGGATTTTTAGGATACGACGTAAGCATCTGTTTATGAAGACTTGTAGGCGCCCTGTGATGAATTGGGTGACTTTCCATGTTTCGCAACCGTATAAAAGAACTGCCTTAACGTTGGAGTTGAACAGCCGCAATTTGGTGTTGGTTGAGATCTCCGTTGATCTCCATATGCGGAACAAGCATGCATATGCGCTTCGTGCTTTATTTATTCTGGAACTGACGTCTTCTTCTGCACCACCATTTTCGGTAATAATACTACCGAGGTAGCAGAATTTATCTACCAGTTCCACGTCACGGTTATTCAGCGCAGTTCGTTCAAGTGTGTTTGCATTTATCCGCATTTCTTTGGTTTTATTCGGATTCAGCCTTAAGCCTGCTAGACTACTTAATGTGATGGCGTCATTGAACTGATGTCCGTTGACTTAAACACACCTCCCCATGATCCCCGGAGGTTCTCCATAAGATTTGGACCGGGACTTAATACTGGGCATCGCATCAAAGACCCTTCCCGATCACTAAACCACTGCCGCGAATGAAGAGAGACGTGGATTGGCGCATTATCTTGTTGAAAGACGACTGCCTGGTCACAAATTTCGGCTTCCAAATACGGTATAAGATGATCTGGTCTTGCCAGTCACAAAACGTAGAGTCCAACAAATTTTGAGATCCACTCCCATGATAGTATACAAAAAGCCGAAAAAAAAACCATCATTAAAGCAACATCATAAGGATGCACGGCTTTCTTTTGCGAGGGAGCACATGGACTGGACGCGGGAATGGGAGACCGTTATCTTTTCGGATGAAAAGAAATTTAATTTAGATGGGCCAGATGGTCTCACTCATTATTGGCACGATCTTAAAAAAGAGAACCCACCCAGAAGTAGTCGACATTCGGGAGGTGGAAATGTAATGATATGGGGAGCTTTCTCATCATATGGAAAGCTCCGCTTATGCATCATCCGTTCCAGGATAAACTCTGAAATGTACACGGATATGCTCGAATCTGCCCTTATACCCTATTTGGAAGATGAAATTGGTGACCAGGCATTCGTCTTTCAACAAGATAATGCGCCAATACATGTCTCTCTTCATTCACGGCAGTGGTTTAGTGATCGGGAAGTGCCTCTGATGCGGTGGCCAGCATTGAGTCCCGATCTAAATCCTATGGAAAACCTATGGGGGATCATGGCGAGGCGTGTTTATGCCAACGGACGCCAGTTCAATGACGTCACAACATTAAAAAACGTTATTTTAGACACGTGGGCGAACATAGACCAAGAACTTATCGGAAGCCTGATAAGATCAATGCCCAACCGCATTTTGCAACCATTCAAAGCAACGGGGGACCTACCAAGTATTAAGAGTCATAAAAAAAATTTTCATGCTATTAGTCATGGTATTTTCCTGCATTTTCTGAAGTGCGTACAAAAGAATTTCGCTGTAGTTTCTCTTTTTTTTCTGTTAAATAAAAGAAAATTAAACATTGTATCGAAATAAATAAAATATTATATTCGTTTTTTATAATAAACATATTTCCCATCATTAAAAAGTTCAATAAAAATTCCAGGACGTCGAAAACATGAAAAATATGAGTGCGCACAAACGAATTTCGCTGACTGTATACTTGGTTTTGGCTTTCGATAGAAAATTTACTTGTGAAACTGTTGCTATCATGGTCCTTCTACATCGTATCTTCACGGATAGCTCAATATCGATTTGGACCGTTGGAGAAAAGTCTAGGGACTCCATTCAGGGCCTCCCACATGACTTGCGTCCTAGGGTAGAGAGGTTAATCGAACCTGACAAAAGTTGTACGCTACCCCAACGAGGGTGTCTTTTTAAGGGCAAACAACAAAGTGTACAAGTGTCGCATTCCCCTAGAGGCAGTCTATGAATGTTGTTTAGAAAGGTACTTCTTTGGTTCTTCTTCTTCAACGGCTCCGGCCCTGACCTCTTCCAACTGTTCTCTCTGCCGGGCCCGATTCTGAGCCGATGTCATCCAGTTTGGCGTTCCTAAGCTCTAAGCGTCCTGGTCTACGCCATCCTTCCAGCGAAGGTTGGGTCTACCTCGCGGTTGCACCCCATAGGTCTTACCGCAGACTTCTTTGGTTACCTCCTCTATAAAACCAATCCATCCAGAAATTCCTCGAAGATTTTTAAATTTACTGTACAGCCACAGCAGAAGTGGCACTGATGGAACGATGACCTTAGTATGAGAGAACGATGTGCTTCGATCATTGATGTGATCAGCGGCTAAACCGACTTCGTTCCTCTTTTAAAAATATATTAGTAGTGCAGCACCGAAGCTTCCAATGATTTTTGCTGATGGTAAATCGTTAGAAGATTCGTAAGACAGCCTGTTTGTTTATAGAAAGGATAGCATGTCACTAAAAATATCATCGAATGTCGAAAGGGTATATATCCCTGGGAAATATTGCAATACGAAACTAACCACATTCTCATGGATTCTTCAAAACAATTCTCCGTTTAATTACAGCAACAGCTTTTGCGTGCGGTCTCGTGAGTATTGCATCTTACTTTCTGTAGCGTTTCAGATACCAATTAGTTCCAACAATCAATGTTCTGCAAACAAATTCAACAATGAAAAATTCATACCTCAAAGCAATTAAGAACACTTTAGACTTAGCTTAATTGCAGACAAAGTGTTAATTAAACGATTATAGTGCCGTGTCATGTGTAAAAGTCTACAAGTAGATAATTAAGCGTTGTAGAATTTTCTATTGAATTTTTCTCCCAGTAATTCATTTCGCGGAATGTTAATTTTTGCCGTAGGAACGGAAATTTTATTAGATTGTGCTACTGATAACAGTGCATGTTGGTAGTTTGAAATTTTAAATCAAAAATTATTTATTTTAAAGTATTTATTATTAACTTCCCAGTATAGGAAGTTATTGTAATCGGTCCGAAAATTGAAATCGAAAATTTCAACGTATTTTCATCTTTCAAGGTCCCAGGAGCATTTTAAGCAAAAAATTGGGAGGAAGTATGTGTGTGTGTGTGTGTGCGTACGGATGTGGTAATTTTTTCCTGCACGATATCGTGCGAACCAAAACTGATATCGACTTCGTTGAGGTGTCGTTCGAAGCGTATTAACCGAAATACGATCTGAAAAGATTTTCATGAAATTCGGTCGAGCCGTTTTTTTGTTTAAGCGACGTAAGTAATTTTTAACTTCCCAGTATAGGAAGTTATTGTAATCGGTCCGAAAATCGAAATTGAAATTTTCGACGTATTTTCATCTTTCAAGGTCCCAGGAGAATTTTAAGCAAAAAATTGGGAGGAAGTATGTGTGTGTATGTGTGCGTACGGATGTGGTAATTTTGTCCTGCACGATATCGCGCGAACCAAAACTGATATCGACTTCGTTGAGGTGACGTTCGAAGCGTATTAACCGAAATATGATCTGAAAAGATTGCCGTTTTTTTGTTTAAGCGGCGTAAGTGATTTTTGTACCTGCACGATATCGCCCGAACCACGAAAGATATTGACTTACTTGAGGTGCCGTTCGAAGCGTATTAGCGACAATATAATTTGAAAAGATTTTTATAATATTCGGTCGAGCGGTTTTTTGGTTTAAATGACATAAGTGATTTTTGTACCTGCACGATATCGCGCGAACTATAAAAGATATCGACTTAGTTGACGTGCCGTTCGAAGAGTATTAACCAAAATATGATCTGAAAAGATTTTCATAAAATTCGGTTGAACCGTTTTTTTGTTTAAACTACGTTTATGATTTTTTTACCTGCACGATACCACGCAAACTAAAAACTATATCGACTTCATTGAGGTGCCGAAAAAAGAATATTAACGAAGAAATGCTCTGAAAAAAATTTCATAATATTCGGTCAGGCCTTTTTTGTTTAAATAGAAAAACTTCGGCTAATTGTCAGAAAGACCTTAAATTGACAAGTTTTGCTAATATCTAATAAACTCGATGGAATGAGACCCGTTCTAAGGTGATCGAGGTGATCTTTTTTGGGTTCTGCACAGCGATCGCCTTTCAATGAAACATCACTTGTCAAAATCCAACAACCTTTCAAAATCGTGAAAAAATTTCGTTACCCTTTACAAACAGCGCGAATTTTTCACACCTAGGATTAGCAGTTTTTGACGGGGAATTGTTTTCTACGCGTGATACAGTTTCAGAAAATAGCGGTTCATCCCGGAATTTCCAGTAGTTACCGCAAAATTGGTTCTTTTTGGTCAAGTCTGACAAGTAGAGGTGGAAAACTATCGATAATGAGTACCATCGATAGTTCACGATAGTGTGATATGCAACCATCGATTATTATCGATAGTTTTCGATAGTGAAATTTTTACTTTTTTATTAATTTTTGTATTGCTCAAACATAACACAATATATAATAACGAATTTCCTTGACATCCATTTTTATTTTTTAAAATTAAAAATTACAGATTACTTAGTAGGTATTGTTTTGAAGGGGTTAAATCCAGTTGTTGGACCGAAAAATGGGCATTTATTGAAAAATTCATTATAACTAAATTAAATGATAAAGATAGTTCATTATTATCTCTAGAAGTATATTATACATCACCTAAAGTAAAAAAAATGGTTTGAGGGTGGGCGATCGCCAGAACTACATTCTTAAGGACGGTGTCTGCACACCATAAATTAACGGTTGAACGGTTGTTGAGTTTATCATGTACAATTACTGAGTTTCCATGAAAGTTCAACCAGAGTTGAACCCGAGTTGAACTCCATGGAAACAGTCGCAGTCAAGAGTTTTCGTTAAAGATTTTCAACTCTGCTCAACTCAACGAAAATAGGTAGATTGAACAGAGTTCACGCACACAACTACAAACGGGATTGTCAAATGTTAATAAAGTCAAAATGTCGCGCCTGTTTATAACATTTCTGTTATACAACGAACACAATAAATTAATTTTATGGTCCATGATCGCTATTTTATAATAACAAAAATATTACGTCAAATTTAAAAACAGCTGCTTGCTTAATACAAGTACACATTCAGCTGTCTGTACACAGGCAGAAAAGTCAGCCATGGAAACGCATAGAGTTGAGTCGTTGAGTTGAAGTGTCATTTCAACTCAACCTCAACTCAACTCGACTCCCATGGAAACTCGGTAAATGTCTTCAAAAACGTAGTGTAATGTAACATTTACCTAGTTTATAGCAGAAAAATTAAATCGATTTAACTCAAAGTTACGTCAAAATTTCGATTTAGCGTATAAACGGGTATTAAATACATTCTTATAACTGTGGCTTAAGCCGAAACATTTCGGTTTAAGCCATAATCCGAATTACCTCGTTTATAGGGTAAAAAGTTTTGGATGATCCATAATTCGAATTATTTTTGGAGTAGCTATAAACTAGGTAATTAAATGCAAAAGCTAAATTGACATTTGACATCACTATCTTCTTCTTGCTCTGCGAAATTCACAGTGCAGTGCAAGCAGGAACGAGTAACATAGGTTTAAATATTTTTGATCAACCAAAATAAAAATTATGTAGAAAATGCTTTACCTATTACTTGCTTAAAAAATATCGAAAACTATCGATAGTTAAACGCCACTATCAAAACACTTCCGATAGTGGAGACTATCGAAAACTATCGATAGCGCTATCGACAAGTACTTAACAACTACTGACAAGTACTTAACAGTTACAGTTTTGCTAATATCTCCGGAAAGCTTTGGAATTTCCAAATGAAGTCATTCGCTTCTCAGTTTGTCAACGGCGCTTCAGCCCAATTTGAACACCCGCTTTAGTGCGGCGAACGAAATACGGAGGAAATGTTTGTTTGCTAACGTTCAGGAAAAACAAATTCTCTAGAAAAATCTTGTGGATTTACCACTATTATAGTTATTTCAACTGGCTTCTCTCAGGATTGCTTTGTCATCAGTTCTGATACTAGCCAATTTTCCAATAGTGCCAAACGTATAACTATTTTGTAAGAAGTCAGTTTATTCCATCTTCGTTCATCATACTGGGAAGTTAATCGTGTGGACCGTGGATCGGCATTATACACTATGATGAAGGTTCCATCGAAAGAAGGTTTGTTAAATAAAAGAATAGGGCTCAAAGGCGTTGGTACTCTCGATGGTTCTGTCATTGACCCAATCTATACTAGTATTCCTTTCGCATAACCGATTTTTATGAGAAAGGTATACATATATACTATATCTATAGATAGGACAAGAGGGTAGTGTAGTAATTATGGAATTCGATCCCGGCTCTTACTTCCAATCTCGGGATTTCGGTATTATAAACAGACAATCCCAGGAAAACAGACAGCCCGGGATTTTTGATTGTAAGAAAAAATTAAAAATTATATTTAAAGCTGCGTTTTTGAAGTGAATACTTCTTTAGGCACGACTGGCACTTTTTGACCTGGGGTAAAAACTAAAAATTCGCGTCAAGCGCACTATTGTTGGGCATCCTTTTCTGAGCACTTGTAGCCATGAAGCGAAGCAAAATAGCTGCGAGGAGTGTGAGGGATAGCGTTTCAATGTTGCAATGCAAACGCCGCTTTCAACATTCATTTCATATTTTCGCGCACCGTAGAATTATATGCTGCTGTCTGTCTGCCAGCTACATGGCTGCAACATTTAAATATTTTGTTTGGATTAATCGTTTTCGTCAACATGGAACACGTTTCGCTTATTCGACTGGGCATCTGTATTTTACATATCTTTGGTAGTATGTTATGCACTTTGTTATGCGCACTTTTGTAGGAAAAATCCGCCTTTGGGTGTTTTAGATTGTATTATGCAGTATGGTATATTATAATGATATTATTTTATATTAAATATATTAAACATATATTACGTATTATGTATTATGTACTATGTACAATGTATTATGTACTATATACTATGTTCTAGGCATTATGTACAAAGCACTTCGTACTATGTATTGATTACTATGTACTATATATAAAGTATTATGCATTATGTCCCATGTACCTAGGTGGCTCCACCATTAGTGTTAAGGCTATTAAGGGCTGCCCTCAAGGTGGAGTCTTATCCCCGTTACTCTGGTCACTAGTTATAGATGAACTTTTGATCAAACTATCTGAATCTGGTTTCAATGTCATCGGTTATGCAGATGATCTACCATTACAGAGGTCATGAGAACAGCACTCCGAGAAGTTCAAAGATGGTGTACCAAGGAGGGTCTGTCAATCAACCCAAATAAGGCTCTCCTGGTACCTTTCTCCAAACGCTACAAAGTGGACCTATCTGTATCCAGGGAACCACAGTTGAGTACTCAGACTCAGTCAAATATTTGGGAGTAAATTTAGACAAGAGACTGGAACGCTCAACTTGACTACGTCATCAGCAAAGCCACAAGGGGCATATGAGCCTGCGAAAGGCTTCTGGGTAAGACATGGGATCTCACACCACAAATGATGTACTGGATGTATAAAACGATCGTTAAACCTGTGGTCACTTATGCCGCCCTATTTTGGTTACGTCGATGCTCAAGTACAGCAAACTGCAACGGCTTGCTTGCCTCTGCATTGCCAGAGCTATGCGGACCTGTCCCACAGCTGCAATGTAGGCAATCATTGGATTGACCCCTTTGCATCTCTTCATATGAAAATCCGCCGCCATAAGTGCTTTGAGACTTCAGATCTCATCCAAAAGGCCCTATACGGTCAAAAGACACATGGATATCCTTAACAATATCCCGAACATTTCCATTTGCCGCGTATCCGACCATATGGTTAGTCGACTGCGGTTCCAAAGGAAATTCAGAGCGATCATTCCGGATCGTTCTGAGTGGGAGGAATTTATGCTTCCTGGGGATCCAAAACATCTCCACTGGTTTACTGACGTGTCAAAGATGGAACCTGGCACAGGGGCTGGTGTCGCAGGACCCAACTCCAAGGTCTCGATTGCAATGGGTAAGTGGCCCTCTGTTTTCCAGACTGAAATACATACATGCCATTGCGACCTGAGCTAAGCTCAACCTTGAGAAAGGTCTGAAAGGCGCCAACATTAAAATCTTTTCTGACAGCCAAGCTGCCATCAAGGCACTCTTAACTCGGAAGTTTTCTTCCAAAATAGTAGCAGGGTGCTTTGACGTACTCCAGAGGCTGACCAGAAGAAATTAGGTCTCGCTCTTCTGGGTCCCCGGACACTGGGGTGTCGAGGGGAATGAGGCTGCAGACAGCCTCGCGAGGGAGGGGTCTGAGACGTTGCTCCAGGGCCCAGAACTTTTCTGTAGCATCTCTTGGTCCACCTCCAAGTCCTTGACAGAGGAGTGGATTAAGGGAACAAACCTAGCCTATTGGGAGTCAGTCCAAGGTCTTAGACAAGCTAAAGATCTTATAAGACCCTTTGTCCTAAGGGGCACTATCACTTTAAACCGACCTAAGGCTGCTGGTGGGTTATCTCACTGGCCATGTAGGACTGCGGTACCACCTCTACAACCTAGGACTGTCTGTCTGATTGGAAGGCGACGAGACTTCCACACATATTCTTTGTGAATGTCCTGCACTAATCTGGCTTAAAAGAAGAAGGAAGGCTGATAGTCTGTTTCGCTAGTGGGGTACGTATACAATAGCTTAACCGCAGTGTTCACCATGTGCGTTGCCCCCTCATTCCTTAAAAAAAATGTCCCATGTACTCTGTTTTATGTACTAACTATTTACTATTGTATTACGTAGGTACTAGTAATAATAATAATAATAATAATAATAAATTTATTGGCAAGGTACACAAGATCATACATCTTTTAGAGTACATTTTAAAACAGGTAATCTAACTTAAATATAAATAAATGTAGTGAGTGGGATAAAGAGAACGGGATAATTAATAGTTACAGAAGAAGATATGAAAATAAGTGGATAGAAAATCTAAGAAAAAGAAGAGGAGGAAGAAAGAAAAAGAGATGCTTGCCTTCTGAAAGCCGTGGCTGCGCTCATTCTTTGAATCACACAGGGAAGATTGTTCCAAAGTCGAAACGAATGCACAAAGAAGGAGCGACTACGAATTAACGAACAATGAGCTGGAATGAGAAATTTGGTTGAACGCAAGGATCGAAGAGGACAGAGGAAGTCGAAAAGGTAGGAAGGGCTTTTAGAGGATAGAACCTTATTTAAAAGAACTAAAGCCATGACATCAATAAAACGAAAGAGGTCACAACCTAGCAAGGAATTTTGTATACTCGACACATGATCTGACCTTCGCATATGAAAAATGTATCTTAAGCAATCATTGAAAGCTACTTTAAGGCGCTGTCGGCAGGCTGAATCTAAGGAAATATAAACAAGGGAACCAAAGAGGAAATGTGGTACGATGAGGGATTTAACAAGCTTGAGCCGAACAGCGGTCGACAGAAGACTACCATAAAGCCAAAGCTTTCGCAGTGTCCCATAAATCTTGGAAAGCATAAGTGAGACTTGATTACAGCAAGATAATTTGGAATTAATGACAATGCCAAGATTATTAACACGCTCAAGAATAGGGAGGGGAATACCATTAAGTAGAACAGGCGGAATGCTGTCAGGGGACTGAAAACGACGGCTAAGCAGAAGTACTTGAGATTTTTTAGGATTTAGTTTAAGGAAGTTGATAGAACTCCATTCACTTATTTGGGATAAGGAACTATTAAGTTGAGAAATACAGGATTCAATCTGATTCGGAGGACATGAGGTGTATAGTTGGAGATCATCAGCATACAGGTGGAGGGAGCAGTGACGGATTATAGAGGGAAGGTCATTAATATACAAAGAGAAAAGGAGAGGGCCAAGAATTGAGCCTTGCGGTACTCCCAAGGGCACGGGGAGGAAAGAGGATAAAGAGCTATTATGGCGAACACATTGAAGCCTATTGGTAAGAAGGGAAGAGATAAGCCGAGTAGCAGAAGATGAAAAGTGGTAGCGCTGACTAAGTTTGGAAAGTAAAACTGAGTGCACCACAGAATCGAAAGCCTTAGAAAAATCAAGAAGGACCAATATCGCAAAGTCACCCAGGTCGAGCGCAGAACGAAGATCAGTAGTCACCTTTAAAACAGCAGTCTCACAGCTATGGGATTTACGGAAACCAGATTGGAATTTACAAAGGAAGTTATTGGTTTCAAGATAAGGGAGGACTTGCATAAAGAGAGTTTTCTCAAAGGCCTTAGCAAGAAATGGAAGAATGCTGATAGGACGAAAATCGGCTAAGTCCGAGGGTGACGACTTTTTTGGTAAGGGGATCACTATGGCTTTTTTCTAGACCGAAGGAACTTGGGATGTGGTCAGGCAGTAATTGAATATATGCGTGATAGTTTGAACAATTAAAGGGGAGAGGAATTTAAGAAAACGGGGGGAAATTTCATCATAGCCTATGCAATTAGAGGAAATGGAAAACAAAATTTTAAGCACATCCGATTCGCTAATACAACGGAAGATGAAACCATCAGAACTAAGTGAATCCAATGAAAAGGAATTAGGATTATAGGAGGATGAAGGATTAGAAGCAGATTGAATAAAGGATGCGTTGAGAACGTTTACATCCATATCAAAAGGGATAGACGTAGGAGAATGAATGCCAAGCGAACGAATATTAGACCAGAGTTGTTTAGGATTTAGAGTAGGATCAAGTTTGCGGGAATAGAACTCACGTTTGGCAGACTTAACCTTAACATTGATGAGGTTACGAAGCTGTTTATAATAAGTAAGGTAACTACGCACCCTAGTTCTGCGATATCGCCTATACATGAACTCACGCTGAACTATTAAGTCGCTGATTTCACGAGAAAACCAAGGATTTGGTGACGACGATCTGCGCCTTCTTGTGACTAAGGGAACGCAATGATCGTAAAAAGATAAGATAAAAGAGTTCAAGATGTTGACTTTTGAGTCAACACAGGTTGTATTATAGATAATACTCCAAGGGAAGGAGGGGACTAATTCAGTAAGCGAGTCTAAATTAATGTTGCTATAATCACGAAATGAAAAAGAAGAAGATAAAGGGGAGGGAGAAAAGGTAAAACGAGTAGAAAGGAATAGTAAGTCATGGTCGAGAAAGCTAGGAGGAGAGATTTGATTATGTTTTAGCACTGAGTCAGTGGAGGTAACAGTTAGAACATCAAGTAAGGAAGGATTTTGGCAATTCAGAAAGGTAGGAAGTTGATTCAGAATATGTAGGTCCAGAGCTTCAAGGAAATATCTAAGGGTGTTAGCACGAGCATTATCCTTCAACAGATCAACGTTAAAATCACCTGCAACAATTATATTCTCATAGTGATGAGATAGGCTTGAAACGAGGTGGCAGAGCTCAGCAGCTAGGTCAGAATTAAAAACATTGGGGGGACAATACGAGTATACATTGATTAGAACACATCTTTCATAAGGAGATTTAATTTCAACGGCTATAAATTCAAATAGTGAGCCACTGGACATACCAATAACTCTAGAGGAAAGTGAAGAAGTAACATAAATAGCAACACCCCCACCTGTGCGACCAATGCGATCATTGCGATGTAATGAAAAATCCGGAAGGGATACAAAAGCGGAGGGGATTTCGGGTTTCAACCAAGTTTCGCTTACGAGAAAAACATGTATTCTGGTGTGTTCGAACATATGCCTCAGCTCATCCATTTTGTTTTTTAAACTACGCGCATTAAAAACGCAAATATTCAGTCCCGTGGAGGACGAGCAAAGGATATTAAGTAGCGTTCCCTCGTTGTGCATTCTACCAGGAAAATGATTTATAATTACAAATGCAGAGCACAACCATGATCTCAGAGGCAACTAACGAGCGGAAAAAGGAAAAGAAATAAAGAAAAGAAAGAAGGACAGAAAAGAAAGAAGGACGTAGTACTATATATTATGTATTTTTTTCCGTGGCAAAGCCCGAGAGAGATTCGGTCCCCGATCACCGTAAGGGCCTCCTCGTTGGCCGTTTCGCTGTTTACGATGGCCCCTAAGCTCTCCGACCGAATTTTATGAAAACCTTTTCAGATTATATATTGGTTAATACGCGTCGATCGGCACCTCAACGAAGTCGGTATCATAGTTGGTTCGAGCGATATTGGTTATAGTATTGAATTGGACTTGACTACACTATGTATATTGTCTTTATGACTACATTCGGTGCAAACTACAAAATCAAAACAAGGTGACACGTAAAATAAAAGGGTTTCGCTTCATTCAGTATTTTTTAGACACATTTAAAAAAATGGCTAGTCCAGAAAATACCGGTTTTGTGAAATGTAATCTTGAACTTTTCGGGACTGGAATAGGCGCAGGATTTCGGTTTCCTGGATTCGAGATCCCGGGATTTAATCCTCTAGTAGTAATATGTTCAACCCCCGCACTTTTTCTATGAAAAATGGCTTTCGGCTTATTTTCTTAATATTTTGCATGTTGATAGTTCTCAACATGTAGACCAAAAGACTCAATGAGCACAAAGCCCCAGCACCCCTCCTTCCCCCCAAAAAACCACCCTGAAGGGGTAGGAGGTATAACTGATTTCTGAATGTAAAACAATTTATTCTTGTAGTCCATCGAACGGCAACCTCAAACGACCACCCCTTTTACCCTTCAACCTCCATATGTATAATCTGTATTTTTGCAACTTGGGCACAATTTTAATTACTTATTTTCATAACATTTGTACCCCGACTGACTTGTACATATACGATAGTTATGTGATACTTAACAAACCCATGACGAGTTCGTCTTCGGCTTGCTGGCATAAACTTTACTTTTGTAAGCACTTCATCGTAGTGACTGCGGTGTGCCAAGGTCTTTTTGAAAAAAAGTCCATCAGAGCTTTCACCGTTTTCGGACACAAGTGGTGCACCCACACCAACGTTAGCGTGCGTCATCGAGGGTTTTTCGAACTTTGAAGAAAAATGGGCCGATGATGGTTTTTTAGCACACTCCGACCCAAACAGCGACTTTCTCGCCGTGCAGTGGTGTTTCGTGAATGACGTTTGGGTTCTCCGTTTCCAAAAATTCGACAGTTTTGATTATTGATTCATCACAGGGTGCCTACAGGTCTTCATCAACAGATGCCTGCGTCGTATCCTAAAAATCCGCTGGCAGGATAGAATTTCAAACGAAGAACTATGGCGCCGTGCCGGCCAAGAAAGGATAGACGACCAAATCAGACGAAGGAAATGGAATTGGGTTGGCCACACCTTGCGTCGCGAAAACGAAAATCTAGCCAAACAAGCCCTCGACTGGAATCCGCAAGGATCCCGTCGAGTCGGAAGACCTAGAACAACGTGGAGGAGAACCCTACTAGCAGAAGCCGTAACAACTGGGAGATCCTGGTCGGAGCTGAGAGCTGTCGCGCAAAACAGAGTCCGCTGGAGGGCAACTGTTTCCGCCCTATGTCCGATGAGGGATTAAAGGAGCGCAATGAATGATGATGTTTATTGACTCCGTCAGAGAGTGTAAAATGTGCTTCGTCCGTCATCAAAATAATGTCCCAAAAAGCTGGCCGGGATCGATCATTCTTGCAACGGCATTTCCATATTCCAAGCGATGCGGCTTGTTTGCAACAATCATTGGGTAAGTTGCAATTTGTATGGGAAGAAATGAAAATTTTCCTTCAAATACTCCTGGGAGTCGTTTCACTCACGTTTAACTCCTGAGATCGGCGGCAAAACGAGATAATGCGCCCGCTTCATAACCCTCATAGGAGTGTCACGGACGCGGTCGAATGGGACGCTGGTGAGTGGCTGTACCTGACCTGTACTCAAAAAAATTCTTCACCAAACTACGAATTGCGTTGTCTTAAGGCAGCGAATTTCTCCCATATTTTTTATGATAAGCACGCAAAGTCTTCACAATTGAACGATTGTTTTCAATCTAAAGCGCTACAGTTGTAACGTTTTTTTTTTCAATGTGAATAGACTCAAACTCATATCAAAGGTTAGGTTAGGTTGAACTGACTGCTCCCCATTGGGGACCCACTTAGTAGAGTTTCACGAGATGCAACACTAGTGTTGCAACTCTCGCACTGTCGCATGTGAGACAAGACAATACGCGAGACAACAGCTTCTGCCCCATGGCGAGAGTAGCGCGACAGTAAAAAATTCCCAGTCTGGCCGAGACAACACTATCGAATGCGAGACTGTCGCGCTCTCGCTCGACCTCGAGGGATTTCCCAGTCGGTTAATTTTTTCCCGGATCGTTGCGGGATTTCCTGATTCTATAGAAAGTAGAGTGTCATATTTTCTTCATTAATATATTTATGAGCTGGACAACCCCAGTTTTCCAGAGTTTAAAGGTAAATCCCCAAAACACGTCGGCGAGAGCCCGAGTGCACCCTTCTAAACATCCCATTGTCTCATTGAGAGAAGGGTCCCTAATCTAGTCACACTACTCTCGCGGAGACAATGAGTGGTGTGAATAAAAACTAAGTCATCACTCTGAGTGGATTCTCTTAAGAAGGGTATGTCGTCCAGAGTGAACACTAATTAGGAGGGAATAAAAATTCTCTTAAATGGGGAGGGTGGGGGAGGTCTAGAGTGCAACACTGACTCTCGCGAGAGTAACGCGATACTATCGCGACACAACACTATAACATCACTGTTGCACTTGGATGCGAGACAAGACAACAGTGTTCTCACTCTCGCGCAGCGAGATCGAGACCGCGGCCAACTGTTGTCTTGTCTCGCTCTCGTGAAACTCTACCACTTAGGCACGCCCTTGGGCCCATTGTGATGCCATTCTAGTGTTGGGGCAAAGTTCAGGCCATTTCAAGCAATTTTGAGCTCTTGATAAAGCGACAGAGGAAGCACCAATATTCTGCAACTCGTTCAATCCATCAAGGAGCCAAGAAAGGTCCCTGTTTTCCTCGCGAGGGCCGGACATGCAGAGAGAAGATGGGAGACAGTTTCTTCCTCTTCTTCATTACCACAATTTCTGTATAAATCGTTGTGGGGAAGTCCTAATCTTTCGGCGTGCGGGCCAAAGGGACAGTGACCGGTCAGCACCTTTACTACATGGCTTATCTTCTTTTGTTCAACTGAACAAGATATTTTGAACGCTTTGCGTCCAAAGATGGTCACATTGCATGAAGGGTGCGGCACACCGCTGCATCCGGGTTAGGTGGAGTGTGCTTTCCGCTTCGGTTCCGTGTTTAGCAAGATTATCTGTCCCACTGTGTCTGGGAACCCACCTGTGGCAGTTCAGGACAGTCATGGATATTGTGACGACAGAATTAAGAGCCTTGAGGACCGCCTGACTATGCGATAGAATATACATATATTCTTATGAGATACATTATTTATCTTCAGCCATTCGGGAGCTTAGAAGACGCTGCAGTGGTCAAAAAGATAAAATCATCCGGCATGGAAAGTTAACACATACACAATGTGCTTCTGCTTACTCTCTTACCTTTACCGTATGTAGCAAAGTTATCGAAACACACATAGATATATCCATATAAAAAGACGAAAGTTACTCGAGATGCAAGAATACAATTGTAGACCTAGATTAACTTGTAAAACCGGTTCTGCTGCTACTGAAGGAATACTAGTATAGATGGGCCAACGACTGAAATGCAAGCTGCAGTAGGAAAGAAAGTAAAGAAAAGAATTAAAGAAATGTAAACGCCAACACTTAGTTCTTATATCACCGGGTCCCTTTTAATACTTCCGTTTCACCGATCTAATACCCAGGGGATGGTTTGTTCTTTTATTATAGCGAGAAGCAATTGCAGGAGAAATTGCTGGAAATTGTTGTAAAAAGAACAGATAAGCCCAAAGGGATAGAGCAAGGATTATTCCACGGAGTAAAATCGAACCACAGGTCTCCAAGATGGCAGTTGAGCGCATTACCCTACCTACTGCTTGTAAGCGCTGTTTTTTTCCTGGGATTTAAGATGTATTCCAGGGCTCTCAAAAGTATCCATTTAAGTACTTTTATTGTTTCTGTTTCATAATAATGATTTACATGTAAGGCTTTTTGTACCACAGATAAATTTCTGCAACTCTTTTAAAATATTTAACAACAATCAAACATTTCCAACAATGTCCACCCTCTTAAATCGCCAAAAAAAAACGAAACTAAAATTCCCGTTAATCCATGATAGTTTCAATTTCAGGGACCTTCGTATTGCCCAATCGATTTCTAAGCTGTTGAGCCGTTCCGAAATCGACATTTTAAAACGTGACTAGAAAACCTTAATGCGAAAATTGCACAACAACGTGGGATAAGAAAGGGGCTTCCCCCGAGGCTGGCGACTGTTTTTTAGGATCGATCGCAGACTCTACAGAAAAAAAACTAATTACAGTAATATACAAGAAGTGCGTAAATAGGTGCCAACTGAAAGCTCACGATAATACCTTCTATACGAACGAACATACAGGGTGATTCGTATAATGCGTGCAAAATATGTACTTTGCGTGCGGCTGTGTAAGCATTTTTAAACATGAGGTGGAATAAAAATGTAAATTAGAGGGCTTTTTTAAAAAGGAGAAAAGGATGCAGGGAGGGGATGACATTTGGGTTCGTTTTGACTTAATTAAAATAATAATATTTCGCAGTGGGATACGATATTCCGCTGGATATGTTGCGAGCGAATTTAAACTTTATGTTTTGAAATTTGAAGGCTTTTCCCCCTAATATGTAAAAGGACTTGATTTTCTCTGCATTAAAAGGAAATTGATTTGAAGGAGGCTTAAAAATTATAAAATAAAGAAAATTATGTTAATGTCAAACTTAAAGACCATTTTTATCGATTAAAGTTTTTATTCAACAACAAAACAACCAAAATATGTAAACATAATCATAAGCTCTGTTGAGCTGCCGTGGGAATCTACCTTTTGCCCGATACTATTATTTAGTCTACTGATTACAATCTTACAAACTGAAAAACTTAAAGATTATAAAACTTAATTAAATTAAAATTAAGTTATAATATTTTTAAGAAAATTCAGTCCAAAATGATTCTCTCAACCTAAAATTACATTTTTATAGATCGTTCGATCCAAAGTAAATCAACGAAGTCATTAAAAAATTAGAATTTGTGAATACCGGCGCAGCTCACATCGCGATGAAAGCTGAGTTTAGCAAGACCAAATAATAATCGTCTGGATGCATAAGGAGGAACATTGGTCTGGTCAATTAAATAAGGTAAAACATTGTCTTGAAACACGTCCTTTATTCAAGCTAGACAATCACATAACTAATTGAATGAACTCACATAAAATTAATTTTCTTAAAATCATAGCCTACTAACATAATTGAATAACATTAACTATCATAAAATTATTATAGAGTTGCCATCACCTCCATTTTTGTAGTAAAAGTTCCTTGCTTTCGTTCCGGGGATTTGGAATTGATTCGAGCAGGTACGAGTGAATTCAGAAAACAGAAATGAAAACAGGAACAGTTGTACGAAACGGAAGCTGCCTTCTCACTCATTTACAGCTGTCACAATTCAGAATCGGCAACGACCACAAGGACAGCCATATGAAGCCTAGTATGGAGTTCAAACGGAATTCCGTTCAGCATTTTTGCAATTTAATTCTACGCGGAAAAATTCGTGTAGAAAATATTGTGGAGAAAAAGTATAAAGTTGACTCTTATGTATTTATTAAGGGGTACGTATGCGGTGGTTGCAAACAAAAAATAAAAAACATTCAATTAGAGTAATTACATTTATTTGAACCGCAGTTATTATTATGAATTTAATGAAAGTCAGAATTAAAAAAAAAGGAATTAACAGAAAATTTAATAAATTTCAAAAATCAGAACGGCAAAAGGTGATTTTCTGTCGTTCTGTCAAAATTACCAACAGCACAACAACGGAATAATTGTCTAGCTATTTATTCCGTCCAACGTGAACGGAAAAAAGTCTCCAATTTCTCTTGCAGAGCCATCTGTTAGAAAGTTTCACAAGTACAGAATTCCCTTCGAAGTCCGTACTCCCAAAACAAAAAGTACACGGAAAAATCGGGTGAACGGAATTCCGTGCATCTTTTTACGTGTATTTTATATAGGGAATGGAATTCCGTTTGAACTCCATACTAGGCTTCACGTTGGACGGAATAAATAGCTAGACAATTATTCCGTTGTTGTGCTGTTGGTAATTTTGACAGAACGACAGAAAATCACCTTTTGCCGTTCTGATTTTTGAAATTTATTAAATTTTCTGTTAATTCCTTTATTTTAATTCTGACTTTCATTAAATTCATAATAATAATTGCGGTTCAAATAAATGTAATTACTCTAATTGAATGTTTTTTATTTTTTGTTTTCAACCACCGCATACTTACCCCTTAATAAATACATAAGAGTCAACTTTATACTTTTTCTCCACAATATTTTCTACACGAATTTTTCCGTGTAGAATTAAATTGCAAAAATGCTAAACGGAATTCCGTTTGAACTTCATACTAGGCTTGAGACGGGGAAAAAATTAAAAAATAATTAATAAAATTATTTCGTTAAAGCCTAGTATGGAGTTCGAACGGAATTCCGTTCGGCATTTTTGCAATTTAATTCTACACGGAAAAATCCCTGTAGAAAACATTGTGGAGAAGAAGTAAACAGCTGACTCTTGTGTACATATTTATTAATAATTAGTGGGACGTATGCGGTGGTTTCAGAGTCAGAAGAAAATAACATACTATAAAAACATTCAATATGAAATATTTTATTTATTTAAACCGCAATTAGAAAAGATCAGAATCACAAAAGTAAAAAAAAAAAACAGAAAATTTAATAAATTTCAACAATCATAACGCCAACTGCTGTTTTTCTGTCGTTCTGTCAAAATTACCAACAGCAACAGCACGGAATAATTGTCTAGCTATTTATTCCGTTCCAACGTGAACGGAAAAAAAGTCTCCAATTTACCTGCAGAGCCATCTATTAGAAAGTTTCACAAGTGATATATTATCAACAGAATTCCGTTCGAAGTCCGTACTCACAAAAGAAAAAGTACACGGAAAAATCGGGTGAACGGAATTCCGTGCATCTTTTTACATGTATTTTATATGGGGAAAGGAATTCCGTTCGAACTCCATACTAGGCTTAAACATTTTGGATTTTAATAACCAAAGTGATGAATTTCGTGAAGATCACCGCTAAAAGAGCAGCACACAACAAAACACAAATAAGTTTCACAATTCAATAACAATAAAATTTCACAATTTAGTTTCCACTTTATTTCGTTTAGCATTTTGGATTTTAACAACACCAAAGAGAAACTTTCCACACTGCTTTTATCAATTAACTGACAGCGACAGCCATGATAGTAATGAAGTGATGCCATATAAACAAATTCTACCAAATCAGCAGGAAAATATATACAGTTTATTTAAATTTGTACATAGATGGCGCAGGCATCGGTAAAGTAAAAATGAGGAGTCGGTTATTTAAAAGATTAAGATTGTGTATTAATTATTAAAAATAAAGTTTTTGTAAAAGCAACGAAATGTTTTTGATTTTTTGTCAATTAATACAAAAAGTGTTTTTGGTTATATTTAGTGATGAAACGATTTCGATTACGATTAATCGTAATCGACGATTATCAGTATTTAACGATTAATCGTAATCGTCGATTTATCATTGCGATTATTTGTCGATTATCTATGAATAGTATTTTGAAATAAGTTTTGTTTAAATTCTCGTTAACAGCCTTTATAAATGCGTCTTATAGATTACACCTTTACATGATGTATCCGAACGCATTAGGAACTCTCCTTCGACAGCTTAGGGAGCTCCCAGTCCCGTTCGCATAGTTGGCAAACAAGTTTGGTTGGTTTTTTACATTTTCTGCTCAGAGCACATTAGTACTGGCAAATTTCCCAGTAAACCACGAATGCATACAAAATGAATTCACAATACATTTCAGAAATGAATGAAATGCATTACAGAAAGCATTTTGTAAGTAATACGGAATGCATTAAAAAACATTAGGCATGTCCTAGGATGAAATGCATTGCTTGTAATGCATTAACAATATATTTCATATAGAAATATGTAATGCATACATTATAAATTACAAATACATTTTATAAATGTTGCAAATGCATTACAAAAGACATTTCATAAAGCTAACAAAATGTATTGTATAGCATTAAGGATGCTCTAGGATGAAATGCATTGATTTTAAACGATTTGATTTATCTGCCTCGAAAGATTATCTTTACACAATTTGATATATGTATTAAATCTTAGGTAAAGAAAGTATAAAACATAATTATACTTTACTCACCCCGTTATAGTTGAAATACAATACTGGTTAAAATGCAAACACTTACAAATGAGCAAAAATTTTCTACTAGCGGCGGAAAGTGCCTCGAAAAGATAACGGTGCTACTGCCTGATTTGATATATTCATACGAGTATGAATCCCCAGAATCCAAACATAATTTAATACATTGCTTGTAATGTATTTGTAAGGCACTTGTAAGCAGTCGCTGATTGATAGCTTTCAAATAGCTTACTTGTAATGTACGGCGAATGCATTTCTTTGTTCTATGCATTACATGTAGTTTGCTGGGTTAAACAGTGAAGCTTCTGTTGCTCAGCTCTCCATCAGTAAAAGAGTATCTGGGGTATCTGCAAGGATATAGTTGATGACACAGAAATGAATGAGCCTCTTTTTTTTAAATTTCAAAAACAACGCGACTATTTATGCTTTTTATATGTAGGTAATCCAGCCACAGAAGAAGTATACTCGTGTATCAAATAATCCAACATACTGCAAGATGCCGACATTTTTCAGTTTTGGGAAATAGGGACACAATACCCAGGGGTGGTAGCACGTAAGTTGTTTCAAACGACCTCCTCATGCAAAAATATTTGTAAAACTTGAATTTTTGTATGAAGAGGTCGATTGAAACAATTTACCACGCCTGTTTTTGAAAAATCGCAAAAATATTTGTATTTAAAGCCTTCCAGTGTCGCATCTAAGAGGTTGCTTTCGATTGCGGGCTTGATTCAGAAGTGTTGTGTTTTCAATATTTAAATTTTGGATACTAAATTTTGTAATATTGTAACATATTTCCTTAACTTTGAAATATGTTTTATTTAAAATATACAAAATGTTGCAATAATCGTAATCGTAATCGTCGATTACTGTGGCTGATAATCGTAATCGTTATCGTAATCGCTAAGTGATAATCGTTTCATCACTAGTTATATTTATTTGGGTTTGTTCTGCTTTTATTGCCTTCGAATTCGTTTACGAGTCCGATATCGAAGCAAACTTTCACTTTCGGCAAATCGTTCTCGAATCATTTCCGAATCGAAATGTTTGCAGGGTTCCTTTAAATGTAACTGCACCTTTGTGGCAGCCCCAGTCGTACGTGAAGTGTGATTTATATTGTAGTGGGAAATTTTTGATGAAAGAAAAGCAATCGGAAAAAAATAAAACATTTAATTGCAGTGGGTTTATAAATATTTGAAATGTTCGAAAACAAAGATATGAGCACCCATGATGTTTTTCTCAATAAACACGAGATTACGATTGTCCCTTTTTGTATGCGTCTCATTTATTATAGAGGAACCCAATTGCATTAGGGTGTGTGAAAATACTTCTACATAGTTGTATATTAAAAAGAATTTTTTTATAGCAAACCGCAGCTTGTCTCCAGTTTCTTGTATTGAGAAGTTTTGCTGCATTGGCCTTGACATTATCTTTCCATCTAGACCGTGGTTTGCCAGCTGCTGGTCTTTTGCCATCTGAGAGTACGTACAGGGCATTTTTGGCGTGTCGAGAGTTTACACTTTTCGTATAAGTCGTACAATTCGTGATTGTAGCTTCTGTTACCTCAAGAGTTAACCCTTCTAGCACAGAAGGCGCACTTTTCAGCTAAGCATGAAAATCTATATATACATACACACACATACATATATAAATATATATATGTATATATATACATATATAGAGTTTCCCTTCTAACGCAGAAGGCGCACTTCCCAGCAGGGCTGAGAAATATTTACCACTGCCGTGGCTCAGCTGAGACATGCAAACATAAAAGATTAAGTACCAATAAAAATTGCATGCAAAACACATAAACAGTCATGAGACAACAAATAGACTCCTTTTAAGCAGGTCTTTGTTAGTGCTCACGCTAAAAACATTAATATTTTTATTTACATTAATGAACATGCGATTAACAGGCTCAAATCGGCCATAATTGGTGTTAGAGGAGTTGATGTGTAAGAGCGGTGGTCCTCTCAGATTGTATCGGCTCTCTCTAAACGACGCACGGCGCCTTAGAAAACCTGAGTCGACACGTCCATTAAGAAGCTGGTGGACGAAAACAACATCGGCCACCTCACGACGCTTGTGGAGAGTGTTTAAGTTGAGTAACTTAAGTCGGTATTCATATGGTGGAAGAATCAAAGGGTCTTCCCAAGGAAGGTGATTCAATGCGAATCGAACGAACCTACGTTGAACCGACTCAATTTTTCCAACATGCGAAGAGTAGTGAGGAGACCAAACCTGGGACGCATATTCAAGTAAAGGTCTGACAAGGGAAATGTAGAGGTGTTTAGTGATCAGGGTGCTGTTAAATTCTTTGGACCACCTTTTTATAAAACCCAAGACTAAGCTGCTCTTGGAAGAAATATAATTGATATGAGTAGAAAAGTCCAGCTTGGTGTCAAATCTAATCCCGAGATCTTTGACAAAATTAACACGGGGGACACCCTCACTAGAAAATGAGTAGTTATAAATTATAGGATCACGTCGCCTACAAAAAGTCATGACTTCGCATTTACTAATATTAAGAACCAGGTTGTTGTTAGCACACCAGGAGTAAAAGGTGTCGAGGTCGACTTGCAAAAGTTTGCAGTCCTCCATACTCTTTACGCGACGGTACAATTTGATGTCATCAGCATAAATCAGGATTCTGCAGTGTCTTAGCAAGGTAACAATATCATCAATAGAAAGAATAAAGAGGATAGGGCCAAGATGACTGCCTTGAGTGACGCCGGATGACGCCTCAATGGTCGCGGATTTGGATCCACGGAAAAGGACTTGGTAGGTCCTGTCAGCTAAGTAGGACTGGAACCATAATAGAAGGGCTTCAGGGAAACCTAACTTTTTTAGTTTAAAAAGTATAATGGAGTGGGAAAGCTTGTCAAATGCCTTACTGAAATCAGTGTAAACACAATCAGTTTGGCAACCGGAAACGAAGCCTTCAACAGCATGGGAAGTGAATTCAAGGAGATTGGTGGTAGTGGAACGAGCTGGAAGAAAACCATGTTGGTTTGTAGAAATAAGTTTTTTGCAGATGGGCATGATTGCAGAATAAATTATTGATTCAAAAAGCTTCGGTATGACAGACAGCTTGGCAATTGGTCTGTAGTTCGATATTTCGTTCTTGCTACCACTTTTGTGAATAGGAATTATGAACGAATTCTTCCAAAGAGTAAATTTAAATACTTTATCCAGGGACTTTTGAAAAAGGGTTTCCAGTGGACACTGGAGAACCTCCACACAGGATTTAAGGACAGCAGGAGGGATACCGTCAGGGCCGGAAGTGAAATCGTATGGGAGTACATCAATATGTTTCATGATATCGTCAATGAAGATTGAGAGAGACAAACTAGTAGCCTCTCGGTGTAGAGTTATGTGACGAAAATTATTGTCATTAGGTTGAAAATTAGAAGGGGTGAAAGATTGATGAAAGAATGAAGCAAACATGTTGCAAATCGAGGAAGACTCACTACTTGACCAGTTAGTGTGCTGCATAGTCTTTGGGTAGTTATCAGCTTTTTTCTTGGAGTTGACAAATTTGAAGAAGTTTCTAGGATCAGTATAAACCTGGTCCCTCATGCTGCTGAGATATTCGCCATACAGAGCAGAAGAGAGTAAACGAAATCTGTTATAGCAATCAGTAAATGTAATAAGACTCGGAGAATCCTTCCTTTTTAAATAGGTCTTCCAGAGTCTATTTTTCTGATTCCTTAAATGCTTCAGCTCATTGTTGTACCAAGGTGGAGATGAACTGCGCAATTTTTGGGGCTCAAAAGGTACGCATGAAGCAATAGCTTCATATAGTACGGCGTAAAACTGTGCCACATCGACATCCAACTCATTTGAGGAAAGTAAGCTGTTGAAATCAATCAAGGCAAGCTTAGATGAGAGTTCATTAAAGTTAGCCTTCTTAAAGTTGAAGGAATGGGTTACCGCCTCCGGACAAGGATTGTTCTTTGAGTTGAAGCAGTAATTTAGCAAAAGAGGAGGGTGGTAATTGTCAACGGACGTCATGACTATTGGACTGGGTTCAACAATCATGTTTCCTGAGTCGGTAAAGAATACAAGATCCAACTGCCTCCCTAACACATTAGTCACACCACTCATTTGATTAAGGCCAAGTGAGAATAAGGAATTGAGAAAACAGGATTCCTTAGAATTAAAATTGCCTTCGGAGGTAGTTATCGTCAGCTTCATCAAATACCCACTGAATATTGGGTAAATTGAAGTCGCCAAGAAGAAGTAACTCATCGCCAGTGTTCATCATATTCAGGCTATAATCAACACAGGAGATGAGAATATCATAGAGGCTTAAACCTCCATCGTCAAGTGTGCTTATCATATCTGGTGGGATATAGCAGCACAACAGGAAGAGATTTGATTTTGAAAAAGAAATCTTGAGAGCGACAAGCTCAATGTCCAAGGGGTTAGAGAAACTAGGAAGCGAAATTGGGTTACAATTAAGGTGGCTGCGGCATGCAAGAAGTACGCCACCCCGCGAGCTTCCGAGTCAGTGTGACGGTCCCTCCGAAAGACTTGGTAGGAGGAATCGAAGAGTTCAGCATTAAGAATGCCTTCGTGAAGCCAGGTTTCCGTGAACGCTATGACATCGAACCCGCTAGCCATCGATGCTGAAGGATGTCGTTAGTTTTTGACCTTGTCCCCCTCACGTTTTGGTAGTAGAGGCATTTTTGGCATCCTTGGTGTTCTCGGAATGGAAACGTCTGAGTGATGTGCTCGAGTACGGGTACGGGGAACAAAGAGCTTGGTAAGGGCACCAGCAGGCCAGAAACCAGGATCTAAAAGAGTCTCGGCAATAACGGGCGGTGCAGACAAAACGAAAGAAGCAACAGGCTTGGAAGCCTTGCTGACTTTTCTGCATGAAACAGTTCCAGGGTATATAGATTTCTTCCTTAAATATTCACAGACGGACTCCGTCGTGGTTTCAGGAGAGAATCGTGATATAAAGATATCTAAAGGTCTCGGTATCGTAATCAGAGGGGTGCACGGTTCTAGGGGAACTGTAGCTTCAGTGACCGGGGGGTTGGCCACCATTAAGGTCGAAGAGGTTGATACCGAGACCGGCCTAGAGATCGATTCTATCCCTGGAACGCGGGGCAAGAAACTCGGGGTGACACCGTCACCAATGATGGCTTGGCGATTTCGATTTTTCCTGCGACTTTTACGACGCACCTTAATAATAGGAGCAATTGAATTGACGGCCTCCTGTGGCAAGAAGACGTTCTCCGAACAAGAAGTAGGCGCGGGACAGGGTGAAGACAGAGGCTGCTCCTCAACCTGCAGAGCGTCATCAGATGCTGCCGTCGCTGGGGAGGTCTTATTTGTAACAACGACGCTCTCCAATTTTAAGGACAGGGAGCTCAGGGCATTGTGATTTTGAATCACTGCTGATGACAGCGATTCAATATCAACCCTGACACGCTTGGTATTCCTTTTTATGTCGTCCAATATAGGATGGACAGAAGCCGAGGAGCTAAAAGTGCAGGAGGAAGAAGTGGCGACCGGATTAAGTATCGCCGAGTGCATGTCGTCCAACGATTCTAGTGCTGTTGCAACTCGGGAAGAAATTTTCTCAAATTTCTCAATCAAGGAACCCGTATTGGTCACAACAGAGTTCAGGGTGTTAGACAACGTGTCAAGCCGGGCATTGATGGACTGGACGTCATCGGCTAGCATTTGAAAATGCGAGATGTTGCTGGAGAAGGAGTTAAGACGATCCATGACTCTTTCGTGATCACCGAGAAAAGCGTCAGAGATGTATTTCATCATTCTCAGCACATGACAGGGTTTGATGTCAGAGCAATCGCCACAAGTGGGCCCTCTAGGAGCCGAAGATTTGCTACTGACCTTGAGGAAGGGTGGAAAACGCCTCCACAAACCCCATCACAGGAAATCCCGTCACGGGCGATTTCCGAAGAACACCTCTTACATAGCTGATCCGCCATGACGAAAACAAATATATATTGATAGGACTTTTAAAACCATTCAAATTAAATATTTTTAGTCAAAAAAAAAACTTGATTACTTTCAGTTGATTATAGCTGTTCAATGTCTCGAGTTGAAGAAATTCCTTTGGACAACAACAAACCTGATAATCTGACAGCCGCACTCTCGCGCATTCGATTTGCGTGCACTAACACACTGTGATCAATTGCTTGTAAAATAAACTTGAATTTAGGTGTAGTGAACTGCACTGAATTGTATGGTCATGAAATGTCTTCATTGATTGGGCCGTATATCCTTCGGAGAATCTTCCTCTAAAATATATCCATCTTGTCGGCAGATTTTTGGAAGATACTCGATGCTTCAAACCCATACGTACCTACTGTACGTATGATGGTTTTGTAGACTCTTATTTTGGCGTTTCTCTGGATTTCATCACTTGCAGTAGTGAGAAGTATGTTCTGTTTGCGGCATTTATTCTTCTTTGTACGTCTATCGTTTCATTGTCGTCTTCCAGGTAGTTAATTGGTTTACTCGTTCGAAGTTATGTTCCGCCCCGTTGGTTGGTGTGTTTTCTGCTTCTTCTTCTTTCCACTCTTGACTGAATTAGAATCTGACTCTTGTCTACATTTATTTGCAGCCCTATATCTTTGGATCCATCTTTTAATTCCGTGAATATTTCTCTAAGGTATGACAGTGATCTGGCAAGGCAGTTTATGCCGTTGGCATATCCTGCCAATTGTTTTGATTCGTAAAGCAGGGTTGCGTTCGCATCAATGTTTACTTTGCGAGTTACTCCTTCTAGGCAGAGACTAAATAGCATGGGTGCCTACCCATAGCCCTGCTTTAAACCTTGCTTGACTAGGAAGGACTCGGTCAATTCTCCTTGTATTCTAACTGCACACCTTGTATTTTCCACTGTCGTTTTTATTAACTTTACTATCTTTAAGGGATGTTTAAATCCAACATTGTCGCATACATTTGTTCCCTGTCGATGCTGTCGTATGCTTGTTTGCAGTCGATGAAAAGTTGATACACGTCGAAGTATTCCCAGCATTTTTGGAGGATTTGCCTTATTGAAAAAAGTTGGTCCATTATCCATTTCTTCTGAATCCAGCTTGGCATACACTTATTGCGGCTTCTGCAAAAGGTTCCCGTCTGACCTTCAGCAGTTAAATCTACAGAGGGCAGGAACATCTTCATCTCATAATATGCAAGAAGAAGTTTATACGCTAGAACAAAATAATAGTAGGATAGCTTATAAAGATAAGAAAAAATTAGGTAATTATTCAAAACAGAATAGAAATATTACAAAATTTAATTTCAGGAAAAATTTAAGTAACAACGATAGTAACAGCAAGATAATTGATTGCAAATCATGCGGAAAGAAACATGTGTACGGTAACTGTCCGGCGTATAAAAAGAAATGTGTTAAATGTGGGAAGCCGAATCACTTTGCCATTGTCTGCCAAACAAAAAGAATTAATTCTGTATCGCATGCAAGTAAGTCAGATTTACTTTATTCCACTGATTTTTATATTGATACAATTGAGCTTCCATCTGAAAATAATAAAGCGTGGTATGAAAATATACAAATCGAAGATAAAATTGTGCGTTTAAAATTGGATTCGGGGTCTGAGGCAAACGTTCTGCCTTTTAGTGTAGTTAGTATGATTAATACACACAACCAAATAGAAAATACGGGATCAAAATTAATTGTGTACGACGGCAACACGTTAGATGTACTAGGAGAAATTTATTTAGAATGTTCTACAAGAAATAGGAGGTGTGTGCAAAAATTTTTAATAGTTAATAAAGAGACAACCCCAATTTTAGGTTTGCAGGGATGTTTAAAATTAAAATTAATTAAAAGATTATACAATTTAGATTTATCGGACAAAAGTGAGGTTATTGAAAAATGGAAAGAAAATTTTGAAGGAATAGGATGTTTTTTAAAGGAATTTAAAATAGAATTAAAAAGTGATTCCCTACCCGTAGTTAAGCCGCCGCGAAGGATTCCGCTGGCCTTATATTCGCCGTTGAAAAAGGAATTAGAAAAATTAGAAAAGAATGAAATTATTGAAAAAGTTAATGAGCCGTGCGAATGGGTATCTAACCTAGTTATTGTAGAAAAGCCTAACAAGAATTTAAGGTTATGTTTAGACCCGCAAGAACTAAATAAATGTATCAAGTTAGAAAATCACCCCATTCCAACATTCGAGGAAATTATGCCTAAACTGATAAACAAAAGATTCTTTAGCGTGTTAGACCTTAAAGATGGGTTTTTTCAAATTCAATTAAGTCGGGACTCAAGTCTCTTATGTAGCTTCAATACACCGTTTGGGTGTTATCGTTATCTCAGACTACCATTTGGCATAAAAATTGCCCCAGAAGTCTTCCAAAAGTATAATGAAAGGAATTTTAGTGACATAAATGGTGTAATTACATATATAGACGATATATTAATCGCAGCTGAATCGGAAGACCAACATGATATGATTTTAGAAAAAGTTATGAAAAGGGCAAAATCTTTGGGGATTAGATTTAATAAGGAGAAATTCCAATACAAAGTGAGAAAAGTAGTTTTTTTAGGACATATTATCTCAGAAAACGGCATTGAGTTTGATAAGGGTAGATTAAAAGCGATAGAAGATATAGGAACCCCTCAATCAAAAAAGGATTTACAAAAATTAATGGGCATGATAAATTACATGCAAAGCTGTATACCTAGTTTAGCTGAAATCTCTGCACCTTTACGTGAATTGATGAAAAAAAATGTACTCTATCAGTGGCTTCCTATACACAATAAATGTCTTAATCATATTAAAGAAATGATCCTTAATGCTCCTATATTACGACATTTTGATTCGCATGCGGCAATATTAATTCAGGCAGATAGTAGTAAAGATGGAGTTGGATGTTGTTTACTACAGGAAGGAAAGCCAATCGCGTTCGCGTCTAAAAGCTTAACAGAGTGCGAAAAAAGATATTCCCAAATAGAAAAGGAAATGTTGGCTATTTGCTTTTCATGTTCCAAATTCCATAATTGGATTTATGGCAAACCAGTAATAATTGAAACCGATCATAAACCACTTCTTAGGATCATGAGTAAAGATATGAATAAAATAGCATCAGCAAGACTTCAGAGAATGAAATTGAAACTTCTCAACTACGAAATCACGCTGAAATACATACCAGGTAATAAAATGTACATAGCAGATTTATTGTCCCGTTATTATACGATGGACAGAGACACTGAAACAATTAAAGGGTTAACAGAAGTAGTACATTCGATCAATGTCAGTGACCAAAAATTGGCACAATTCAAAGAAGAAACGGATAAAGATCCGATACTAGCGAAGTTAAAGATATTAATTAAAGAGGGTTGGCCGTTAACAAAACATAAGGTTAGTGAGGAGTTAAAACCGTACTGGAAATTAAGAAATGACCTACAGGTTGAAGATGATTTAATATTTTTTAATGAGAAAATTTTCGTTCCAAAAACATTAAGGAAATCAATTTTAGAACTCTTACATAAAGGACATTTAGGAATTGAGAAGACCAAAAGCCGCGCAAGGGAAATACTTTATTGGCCTGGGATTAGCATCGATATTGAAGATTTAGTAGTTAGATGTAATACGTGTCAAAAATTTCGTAAATCACAGCGACGTGAGCATTTATTGAGTCATGATATACCTCAATTACCATTTGCAAAGATAGGTACAGATATATGTGAATATAAAGGAAGGAACTACCTTATCATTATGGATTACTATTCAAAATACCTTGATATCATTAGGCTAGCAAATAAATCCGCAAAGGAAGTAATTTTGAAACTGAAAAACTTATTTTCAGTTCATGGGATACCAAAAGAAATAGTTTCAGATAATGTACCATTTAATAGCCAAGAATTTCTCAGTTTTGGAAAACATCTAGATATTAAAATAACCACTTGTAGTCCACGCTATCCACGTTCAAATGGACTAGCAGAACGAGCTGTTCAATTGGCTAAAACACTATTGAAAAAATCAGAAGACAATAACGACGAACTATGGTTATACCTGTTAGATTATAGGAACACCCCTATAAAGGATCTAGATTTATCACCAAATCAGTTACTTATGGGAAGATTAACAAGGGGATTAGTGCCAATTAAAAACATTCATTTTAAAGTGACAGAATACCCAGACCTACGATCCAATTTTAAAATTAAGCAAAATAAAAATTCATTTTATTATAACAAAGGGACAAAACATGTAACCCAATATAAAGAAGGCGACTCCATCATGTACAAAAATGGAAATACTTGGACAGAAGCTCTAGTAATTCGGAAAGCATCTACTCCAAGATCATATTGGATCAAAATCAAAGACAGTGGAAAAGTTATTCGGAGAAATTCTTATTACTTACGTAATTATACATCACCGAAAAAAAAATCTTTAAGTATATAACTCAAATAAAGAATTTATATTAATTATCTTGCTGTGAAATCAAGAAATAACTTAGCAATATGTAAAGTAATAATTATGAAATAATTTATCTGAACTTTAATATTAGGAATCTGAAAAATATAAAAAAAAAAAAAGTGTATAATAATAAAGTGAAATGAATTATAGCATAGTATAAGCAAGTTGATCACTTTGTACTGAATACTTTCGTTAATTACTTTAGTATGTATTGTTTGTAAAAAAAAAAAAAATAAAAATAAAAGGGAGGTGTAATAGCGAGTACCGCTATCCCGGCTAGAGTCATAGATGAGATGCTAGGAACTAGGAATTAAGCCAGTCGATGTCAGAACGTAATGAAATAAACACGACTCAGTAAACGTAGAGTACACTTTTATTATATACATATATCACAATTATGTTTGTCATTATTTTATATACTTGAAAGAGATATACCTCTATAGTTCCCACAATTTAATTTATCTTCTTTCTTGTGTATTGGGCAGATAATGCTTTGCATTTTTTCGTTCCTCCTTATGCAGCATAGTAATTCATGTATAGATGCTGAGAGCGATTCGCCTCCTTGTTTGATCAACTCTGATGGGAAGTTATCACTCGGTACTTCTTCCAGGGTTGGTACATTTGTGTCTCTGATGTCATCGTTATGTTATAGACGGGGTTCTGGTACATGTCTGATGGTCTTATTTGCGTTCTGCAGCTCGCTAAAATAACCCTTCTTCACTGCCTGTAACTATAGTGCCTTCTTGTGCCACTATAGTGCCCCATGCGGTTTGCGATTTTATCATACAAACCAGTAGTGTCACCTGTGGTTTGCACTCTGCCGCTTGGTTCGGAATCGTAACTAAATTCATCACAAAGCGCCGTCTATAAATTAAATGTATGGGAAACTCTCTCGCAGGTGGCCGCCGTTACCAACTCCGCGCCAATGTTTGTGTCTTGTAGGCCAGGGCACACATATCCGCACCATATACGCACCGTGTCCGCGTAAAAACTAAACTCAAGTAATTTGACACGGTGCGGACACGTAAAGGTGGGGACTAACTGGTAAAATTGTAGTACTTTACTTTCTCTCCGTGTGTTGTGCGATACACTGCTTCTCGGTGCGGATATATGTGTCCCGGTCTTAAGGCTGCTCCAGTGAACATACGCGAATGCGAGTATGGATGTTATTCGTGCCTAGTTCGCGCCTTGTTTTCATGTCCGACTGGATACGATGTGAATTCGTACCGTAAATTCACGGCTTGAGACCAAATAGTCGACCTCTACATACAAGAATTCAAGTTTTCATCAGTTTTCTTGGACTGTAGGCCCCATCCAGTTGGCGGCCAGGGAGGTGTGTGGTGATACTTGGCTTCAAGGCGAAAACTTCCAGGCCACGGCCTGCCGTCGACCTGTGTATGAAAGGGGGCATCAAGATATGGCTAAATCCTACACAATAATTGTTATGCGAACGCCAGCAAGTAGCATAGTAGCCTATCGTTGGTTTAGCTGCCATCGGCCAGCCAAGCGAACGACACGACGAATCCGGAACCAACCGCGAAAAGGTCATTAGAATATAGAACTACAGGAAGAGCCCTCGCCGAATTTTAGCGTAATGAAATTCTTGTTGGGTATGAATGCTCACGTTTTGGTAGCTACATATGTATGTGCTACTACAGCCGGGAAAGTAGAAGTTGAACAATTTTGCTGGCTTCTCCCACTGGGTTTGCCTTCAAATACATTAACTTCTGTACCGCTGCCATTATGGATTAATTCCTTGCAGACATCTCGGAACTGTTCCCACCTGAGGTAGTTCCCGTCAAACGTAGGTAATGTGATCTTGGGGAGCTTTAATGAGTTTGATATTGATAGTCTGGTTGGAAGAGTCATTTCCTGAGGAGCAGAGAGTTCTAGGATATGTGTAATTATATCAAGGTAGTGGTCTTCAAGTTCTAGGTGTTAGGAATTATAATAATGTTAGGAATTAATTCCTGGTCAAATAAAAGTCTATCCTAACACAAAACAATATTTTTATTTTTAAATTAAAAGAATTAGAACGCGACAATTTTCAACGATTTCTTGATGTCAACTAATTTTTCCCAAATGTTTTATCCAAAAGTCCTAAGCACGCCTTGCATTACTAAAATTCCAATACAGTGATTATGCTAAGTATGAAATGCATTACCAAATCCCCAACACTAGGAGCACATTCAAACTGTAGTCAACATAATCCACTTCAGACATGATGTCTTGGTGTAACCTGCTGATATCAGTCCAATATTTTTCAATTGTTGTTCTCCGTTGTGTGTAGTATGCTTGATAGCGCGGGAGATTTAGGTCTTGTTCTGTGGATGCCAAAAGCCTTTCTAGAGCCGACATGAGCGTATGCTGGCGTCGTAACCGTCTAGCTTGTTCTATGTCGGCCACTTCTCCCTTGTCATTCTGCTGATTTCTCAGACTCACTTTCATTTTCATGGCCGCTGGTGCCCGCTTTTGGGCTTGTATCTCTGGCCTCTGCTGCTGTGGTCTTTGATGCTGCGACATTTGATGCTGCAAGTTCTGCTGTAGCTGATATGACGGTCGCCTGTTTAAATTCCTCATACACTGCTCTTACTACCTCTTCAAATCCCTGGCTGAAATACGGATGTTGCGAGAATTCCTCATGTAATGGAGTCAGTTGGCTGTTGTTATGCTGGAATTGAGCCCAATCTTCTTACAGCGTTGAGAGCCTATGTTGAATTTTCTGTATGCCATCGTCTCCCTTCTTCCTGCTGAGGGAGTCTTTTTTAAAGTTCTGGGATCACCAAATGATTCTCGACACGTCGGGGTCACCAAATGAAAAATAGATTATTTTATCTATTTAATGTTTTTTGATTTTTCAGTGCAGCCTCACACTGATTATATGAAAATGAAAAAAGGCTTTTGATTGTTAATGACTGAATGAAATAATTTATTTGTATTCATCTTTTATATACAAAATATCTGCTTACACATCAAAGCTCAAGAATTGAACCTTGAACAGGCCAAGAATCAATACTCGACAATCAATCAATGTGCAAGCAGGTAATAATAATTGCTGATGGTACTAATAATTGCTGATGGTACTAATAATTGCTGATCGTAATAATAATTGTGCGACAAATTTTCACACGAGCGGATGACCACCGATGCAGGTTGACGCGCGTGCCGCAAATTTGATGCATTTCCAGACATCGAGAAATTTGGTTTTATTTTAGGCATCTATATTATTCACATTAGTATACTCAATAGACCGTTTTTCGGTCGATTGCGAAGGTCAAGCAGTATTGGAAGTTGGTAGTACTAAGTTGGGAGACCACTTGGTATGGTCGATTACGAATATATGTTAGGCGGCTGAGGGGGTGGGGTTCATACCTTTGGCGTGCGTATATTATCGCTAAGCGTGCTAGTTGCGGGCGGGTATGCTATTTTTGCTCTGGCTCTCTTTACTGAAACAACGTGGAGATTAACTGTTTCCGCCCTATGTAACACGAGAGATTAATTGAGTATAGGGAAAAAAATACTAGCTGTTTTTATAACAAGTTGATACAGGTCTATTCACGCATTTATTTATGGGGTGATCGAATATCAAGAGAAACTGCATATAAATTCACGAGACGCACTTTAAAAAAGAAAATGAGACACGCCTCGAACAATATGGCGTCGAAGCATTCTTAAAGATGTGAGCAAAATTTAAGGTGAACTTCAGAAGACGTCGTGAATCTGTTCCAATGGTAAATATCTTAAGTGCTTGCAAGAATATGGGGGATCATCATTGGTGCAGGCTTTAAAATATACAATTTTCTATCAATTTTGTTGAGTCATATTTTCAACCTCCCATTCAATTTAAACTTTATTTTCTAATATAATGTTGTTATCTTTGTTTGTCATGTTAGTCCATCAAGTATTCTATTTGGTCCTGCAAATGATCTTTAATACAATTTATTAAAGTTTTGTGCTCCAAAAAAAAATTCTTCTTACCCCAGACAAAATCTTAAAGATTTCAAGACGAGACAGATGGAAACACTAAAGTATGGCCCGTTTACAATATTAAAACATTCCATTCCATCACATACTATACCAGAGAAAGCATCTCTCAAGCTACATGGCCTTAATGTATATAGCTCAAAAGGAAAAGCGGCAATATTCATCTTCTTACCCTCCAAACGGTGTCTATACATATATATACATAGGTGTATACCTCAATGTATATATACACAATACAAGTACATAACCGAGTTATGTACACTTAAATTCCACCCTCAGCGCCTGCACGAGGATAAGAACAATAACAAAAACACAAAATTAAAAGCTTATTCCGTCAGAAGAAGCGAGGTTTTTATATAAAATGTAAACTGACCTGGATCTGATTTCCTCCCTGCTCCTCACCTGACGCTGATGATGCTGATGATGATGATTTAGGTGAACAGATAACCCAAAGGGATTTCACATTTCTTCTTTGGCCGGTGGTGGTCGATGCAAAAACCTTGCTGTCGCTTTCAACTGCATCACCTTGAGAATTAACGGGATTTGTGGTGGGGGTGCATTGACTTTCACTACTACCACTACTAGATTGAACCTTTTTCACATTCGAACTAGATCTATAGAAACTCGTGCACATACACGTTGCATGGGGGAACATTGTGCAATAAATATTGTATGTATGACGAAATCAAATTACACTACTTAAGCACACTATACCAAGAACTACAAGAATTATAAGTTGTATTAACAATACGCACTTACTAAGTGTCACCTTTATTTGACAGTTGAACAAAGGAACGTTGCACTCACATTGATGCGACACTCTTGTCGAATGATACTAGTGAATATTGTTGCTGTTCCTTTGTTTTTTTGTTATGTCCTTTTAAAAAAAACTACCCCGAAAAGATTCCTTTTATCGCACTCTTGAAAGATGTAAAAGCACACACGCTGACGACGACGGCCTAGCGTTTACCTGATCAAACACAAAGCTTTCAATCAGTACCGCTAGTTCTTTTTTGTATAGAAGCCATCAACGGCGTATTTGCCAACAAGAACTAAAAGGGAAGTGAGATACGACGGTCGTCATACATAGAATAACCCCCACTATGCAGCAAACAGACCATTAATCCACCCAATCCTCAAATGCCCTCCCACGACCATAGCAAAAGCTTTGACATACATTCACCTACACATACAAGTTGGCACGTGACAGCGATAACGTTATATACTATTGTATGCCGGGTCTAACATGAGAAACACGGTGGTTGGAAAATTGAGGAACGATGTGCTGTCCCTGCCTAACGTCATTTTTATGTGTTCTTCTAGCACCGTTATTGACACTATAAAAGTGAACGCTTTGGAAGTTGCGAAAGCTTTCAAGCTTTTCCTTAATTCAATTCCTTGGTAATCCGTACCCCCTTCTTAATCCGTACCCCCTTCTTAATACTAATGCTTAATACGTCATGAAAGCTTCGAAAAACTGTTGAATTAGAAAGTGCAACTGATTTGGAGTGGGATTTCAGTAAAGGCCCCCATACACGGTCAAATTGGCTGTACAACCAGATTTTCATCAAACCTATAAGCGCAATGTATTTTGATCGGCCGACCGGCCCACAATCGATAGTTTTGGTTGTACAACCGCACTTCGCTGTACAACCAATTGGACCGTGTATGGGGGCCTTAAGTATTCCCCATGTTCGTGGGAATTTGATTGCTGCAACTGCGGATAATCATGACAGGTATTTACCTTTTTTGATGCAGAAATTTTATGTTCGAAAGCTTTTCGTGGTGGTTGATAAAAATGTGGAATCCCAGTAGGAAATGTAAGCATTACCGAATCGATTGAGTAGTGTCAATTTGTAATGTCAATAGGTTACATTACCAATTACAGAATCGATTACTTTTACACGTAGATGTCCTAGGGTGGTAAGTACACTTACCAGACATTACATTTGTAAAAGGTACCTTCAGCACGTTCTGACATGTTTCATTCTCGCCCGACTAAAGTGTAGTTATTACCTATTCGCTTCTTAGTTATTACAAATAGAAGAACTTACTTTATTTGATTTTTCATGCATGAATTCTCTGATTACCCCATAAGCGCTTGCACTATTTCCTACTGGGATGGGGTGGCATGTCACTTCATTTTATAAGTCAATGCATTCCTTGTGTTGGTATCAAGGCTCCTGGTTGAGTCAAAGCTAAGAAGAAGGGTCAACGAAACTGAAACTCCATCTTAACATGCACATTTTATGGGAAAAACTAATTTTTAAAGTTTTTTTCCTTTACCATCAGACCTATTATAGCACAATATGAAGTATGGTAAACCTCCAGGGCAACCTTTTGGGTGGTTTTATTAAAAGCTCCTAGGTTTTAATGAGTGTAAAATCGAGTTATCAGCGAGGGAAAAGTGCATGTGCCTAATTAAATTGTGGGTGGAATTTATGATAAGGGAACACCTTTAAAAGTCATTCAAGCAGTCTAAGCATTCACATTCTGTCTTTTAGAACCACGCAATTAAACTGTAAGTCGTAACCATTTTTCGATTTCGGCTTTTAGTGGGTTTTGTCGATTAGAAGCAGAAAAATATTTATACATACACGATGGAATTTATTATTTATTAAATACTCGATAAATTTTTCATTATTTAGATAGAAACACTGTAAGCGAAGCCACAGAAGACCAACCACAACATTTTGCTTTGTTTATATACATATGTAGATAATAATTGCCGTTTGAGGTCTGTGATGATATTATGCGGCTTCTTTAGGTTATGTATGAAGGTAACTGCATGGAAAATCTTTAGGCAATGAAAGCAAATTACTTTTCTTTTCCATTTTTTTAATCTGTTTATCATAGGCAGAAAGGTGGTAGTTTCAAGTAAGGTGGTCTTATATTAAGTTGGAAAAAGATTTGTTATTTTAACTTTTATGCAATTTTATATTTTAGATTTTGAAACCACCCTCGAAGATTTATTGAATTAAGTATTATGTGTGAAAGATGTTACTTACTCATTCGATGATAGGATCCTGTATTAGCTTCTACCGGCGCCTCTTCGAATACACGAGCTAGATTCTCTGCCCACTGTAGCCTACCGAAATTTATTCTCTTCGCCGCATCCTTGTAGCGATAGCAATCATATTCAACACTCGCGATTACGCAGCGCCTGACAAAAGGGCAAATTGCAGACCCTTGAAAATATATATGTATGTGAATTGATCCATATAGAATAACGATTAGGGAATAACATTGAGATAGACTCAGCCGTGTGTTTAGAATAAATAAAGTTTTTTTATTTTTTTTATTTATTTATTTTGTTTATACTCTTAACATATGACAGTCGTTTGCAGTGCAAATATATTCTTAATTCTAGAGTTTGGAATTCAAATCTTTTCCTTACAACTATAACAAATCATTTTCTATAAATTTGCTTACTTTAATTTTAATTATATTTTAATGTGTTGAGGAAAAGTACATAAAAACCTCGTTAAAACCATACTACACTACTTATGCTAAACTTAAAACTAATCTACAACTAAACTTACAATTAGTTAAGTAGGCAATTTTTAGTTGCCTAATTGCCGAATTATCGGGTTTGTCGATAATTGGCATTGATATTTAAAATTATTCTCTAGGTTTCCAACTATTTCCTCGACATATTTTATATTTGCTAGTGAGTGCAATCGAGTTGTTGAGAAGTACCATGGAAGGTTATATATCATTTTTAATAGTTTGTTCTGTGCTGTTTGTAATTTTTTTTTATGTGTAACTGCACAATTTGCCCACACTGGGGCCCCATATAACAACATAGCTTGGAAAATTTGTCTATAGATTATGACTTTGTTTTCTAAGCAAAGGGCAGATCTTCTGTTAATAAAGGGATAGAGTGTTCTTGTTAGTATGTTAATTTTGTTTATTGTATTTGAGATATGGGTGTTGAAAGTAAGGGTTTTGTCTAGGGTGACTCCCAAATATTTTACACTATCTGCCCATTGAATTCTGTGCCCGTTCAGAGTTAGATATCTTGAAGGCAGTTTAGAACTTTTCCTTTTGCGTGTAAAATACATAGCTTGAATTTTTTCGCAACTCAGTTTTATTTTCCATTTATTATAGTAATCTTTCAAGGTATTTAGGCTATCCTGTAAAGTGTCTGTAAGGTTAGAGGCCTCTTCAGCTGAGGTGTATATTGCGGTGTCATCTGCAAATATAGATGCATTGCAATTTCGCAGTTTTGGAAAATCGGCTGTGTAAATATTGTATAATATGGGTCCAAGCACAGATCCTTGGGGAACACCTGCTACGATTTTATGGGGCTCAGAACACAGATTTCCGATGTAAACTTGCAAGTATCTGTCAGTGAGGAAGCTATTAATTAGCAAATTTAAATAACTAGGGAAGTTAAATTTTAACATTTTGTATATTATTCCCTCGTGCCAAACTGTGTCGAAGGCTGACTGAACATCTAGTAGCACCAGACCAGTTGATTTTTTGTTTGATAAATTGGTCTTGATGTGCTTAGTAATTCGAGTGATCGGGTGGAGGGTGCAATGTTTAGCTCTGAAACCAAATTGTATGTCTGGAAGTAGTTTTATGTTCTAGCAGAAATTTCTCAATCTTTGCTTTTATAATTTTTTCAAGTATCTTACCCATTATACCTTGATGGATTATCTGATGGTTTTCCAGGTTTCGGTATGGCTGGTATGGTTTTTGCAGTCTTCCAGGTGGATGGGAAATACTGTAGCCTAAAGCATGAATTAATTATATGGGTTAGATAAACCATGCCCGTGCGGGATAGATATTTTATGCAACAGCTTGGAATACCATCTACGCCAGGCGCTTTTGAGTTTAGGAGGTTTCTAGTGAGTTTTTTTCACATCGATAACCTTAACCAAGGGTACGTCTTGGGTTATGGTATTAGATGCGAGGAAGTTTTTAACAGTATTCTTAACTTCGGTTTCTGTTAAAGGGTCGCTGTAGTTTTGTGAAACTAAGTTATTCTCGGCAAATTTTGCTAGGAATAGCTCTGCTTTTTCCTTGCATGTCATGTACCTAATGCCCTGATGTTTAATAACTCGAGCGCGTTCAAAAACTTTACTATGGTTAACCATGGTTAACTATGGTAAACTTTTGTCGTTCAAAAACTCCGTGGTTAACTACAACATAACCACGAGCATAACTTTTTGGCGTTCAAAAACTCCCGTGGTTAACCGTGGTAGTGGTCGTTTTCCCTTTTTAATAATTTTCGCTACCTTCCAGAAGGTTTTAGAAGATTTTTTCATACTCTGTAATAAGTTGTTCCACTGTTTGTTTCTTACTTTAGTCATTTCTTCGTGAATGCATTTGTTGTATTTTATCATATATTCTCTGTATATTGCTAATCGTGAGCGTTGCCATGCTCTGCGCATTTTATTTCGCTCACTGATCATACCTAAGATATGGTTTGGTATCTTGATAGAATACTGCGTTTTTGCCACGCATTTGGGAACGGAATAATCAACTGCTCTTTTTATCAAGTTTGTCATATAATTTATCATGTCATTGATTTGGAGAGTGGTATGAATATTATTGAGTGAAAAGGAATTTAGATAAGATCGTAGATTGGTTTGTATGTAAGATTGATATTTTTTCCAGTCAGCCCTTTTATAATTGTCGCTTGGGGCCTTGTTTAATATTTCTAGCATAACCGGTAGATGGTTAGAAGATAGTTCATTCATAACAGAAGGCTGAGTAATAATGTCAGGTGAATTTGTTAGGAATACATCAAGTATTGAGGGATTTGCTCTTGTGTTAGTTGGTATGAGCGTCTGGGATTCTTGTGGGTTTACGAAGATCTGCTCTCAGCTGTCTTCTCTTAATATCATTAGAAGAACCACCAGGAAAGTAGACAGAAAATAATTTAATCTTGACGTCATCTTCGAGATATATCTCAACCCCAATTGTTTCGATAATTGATAGATTTAATGACGGAAGAAGGTTGTGTCTTAATCTTTTGTCTATTACTATTGCAACACCTCCTCCTTTGGACGTTTCTCTATCCAAGCGATGGCAAAAATAGTTTGGATTTGAAAAGGAAATAGTTGGATTTAACCAAGTCTCTGTCACAAGGGCGACATCAATTTTGCGGCTTATCATATAATTGAAAAATTCTATATTTTTTTGCCGGATTGATTGGGCATTCCATGTAACTACCTTAAGATTACTACTTGCCATTATATAAATACTTGATTGCTACTTGAGTAATAACATTGAATTGTTCGAACCTATCTTTGCATACTTTTAGGCTACTAACTATTTCATTAGTCAAACTAATTATTTCATTGTAACTAAATAAACCTGAATCACTATTACTACTTGAAGAGATGTTTCCTTTAACCGTGTCGGACCAAGATATGTTTCCGCTTATCTTCTCAGTTCTTTTGTCACTATTAAAGCTGTTCCTTGCAAGATTAGGGAAATTGCTGGTGTTGTACATGGGCATCCTTGTACCTGGGTTTGGGTTCCGGATATTTTTACGCTGAATTTTCTGCCGTATTTCAATATAGCTTCTCCCACTTGGGCATTGCACATCATTAGAGTTATGCGCTCCATTACAGTTTGCACATTTTGTTATATTTTTGTCGGGGCAGTTTTTTGTATGATGTTCACCCGAACAGGACGCGCAGAACGTCTTTACGTGGCAGCGACTCTCACCGTGTCCGAACATTTGGCAATTATGACACTGAGTAGGCCTATTAGGTATTCTTCTCTGATAGTCCCAACGGACTATGGTTTTATTAATTACGTTGAACTTGCTTCTGAGTTCGTTCATCGTGACGGATTTCTTCTCTAAATAAACGATATAGAGGATCATTTCTCTTTTATTCGTATAAATAAAGTGAATTGTATAAGTTAAGATTAAAAGCGAGAATAAAGTTGTAAAAAAATGAAACGGTTTCTTTTCTCATCATCGGTATATCACAACTATTAAGTTTTGGTTGACAACGATTTGAACTGAAAACTGACAACCTGATTCCGGATAAGATTCTAATAAAAAGAGTTATTTAAGTCTCAACTTGAAAAACACGCCATTTCTCAAAATTTTGTTCCTGGAAGAAGTTGGTTTTGAAATTCTCAAAGATTTTACGGAACCTGCAACTAAAGCTTTAAGACATTTATTCATGTCTGATTGACCTTGAGAAGGCGTTCGATACAGTATGGATCGAAGGTCTTCTCTACGAACCAGTCGCATACAGCATGAACGGGCCTAATCTATACATGATTTACAACATTATTTCAAAAAAGAAGTTAATCGTTAAAAGTGCGAACTTCACTTCAAGTAGGACCTTTAGTTTGCAGCAGGGTGCGGTAAATTCGCCGCCCTTGTAATATCTACACGAGTGACCTTATACGTTCACTCCGCTCCGCGCTAGCGTATGCGGATGACTCGATTATGTACAGGACAGGGCCGAGGATTGAAGTGACCCAAACGCTCCTGCAACGTGATTTCGAAACAATGGAACGCTATAGTAATGATTGGAAGTTGAAGATCAACCTTAGCAAATGGGAGTCGATTTTTCCGGACTAGTCTAAACAGAGCTTCACGCGACGTGAGGAGGCACTGGAAAAACTTCCGAATTTCGAACAATGGACAAACATTGGAAAACAAATCGGTAGTGAAATACTTTGGGCTTTGGCTGGACCAACATTTACATTTCAATAAGAATGTAGGTGCGCTCTCTGCAAAGCAAACAAGACGTTCCACATGACAAAAAGGCTTTTTTAAAGCAAACACCTTGGCCCACGGTCAAAGTGATCTGCTATCAAGCCTTGGTCAGACCGATTTGGATCTATGGCTGCCCAGTATGGCTCAACATATCTCCTTCATATATGAAAAAGCTTCGGGTCTTTGAAAGGCAATCCCTAAGGGCGTGATTAAGCGTGTATCGAACGCCCGAATCTGGTTTCACTAAGTTATGACAAAGCATTTGTTAATAGGATTGACTTGCTAGAGCGTTGGAGAGCAACCATCGTCGGGGAGCCTTCTACCCGAACGCACTTTATCACAGAGCAGCTTGTGAACGCGACTATATTCCTCCAGAAGCATTTGTATACCTGGACTCTAAGCAGTGAGTACAGGATAGATCAACGTTCGTTCAACCATGAAGAAATGCAGGTTCGGGATCTCCTGATGTTCAGCACGCGGATCTCGGAAAGAGATAAGAAAGACGCCTCCAATGCTAGTAGCTGGTACTGGTGGTTGGAGGACGTGTAAATTTTGCGTATTCGCCCTATAGAATAATATAGATTAGTACAACTTATAGACTAGTTTATTTTTAAGGATTAGCCTAGACTTATATAGGATCTAGTTCTAGTTTTTACGGTAGTAATAAATATAGGCTAAGTAAGTTAGGTTAACGGTGCGGACTTCCATGAACCCTTGTTGTTCTCTCAAACTCGGGTCCATGGAAGCCCGTCGCCTGGACCTGAGGCAGTAACACCACCGCTGTCCCCACCCAGATAGTCTCTTTTAGCATTAAGATAGAATTTGAATTAGAAGTAAGCAAAAAATAAAGATCTTTATTATAAAGAAAAAAGAGGAAAGGAGACAGCGAGCCATCATCCAGGGAAGCAGGGAATTTTGGATTAAATAAAATTAAATTTTATAACATTTTTGAGTTGAACAAAATTCAAGGAATTTTTAAAACTCTTGAAATAAATTTTATAATGTTTATTAGAAGTGCGTGTTTTATTTAAAGACAAAATTGACTGTTTTATTTAGATAACATTTAATCGGAGGTGTTCGGACAATTTTCCATCTCACAACGGTGTTAATTCTTGATTAGAGAAAATTTATATCCAAGTCACGTTCGTCCGGAACCTAGCTGGCGGGCAGGTAAAAATTTTGAGAACTTTCATTGTGCATATTGTGTGTGAATGATATTTTGCTGCTAACAATATTTTTTTTGGAGATTATTTTCCTTGCAGAAAAGTGTAGACGAACTCCGAGAATATAGCCCAAAAACTGAGTTACGACACATACATAATGTTTGATTTTCACACATTTAAGATGTAAAACGATAAAACGCTACAATGCGGAAGATATACAATCTCACACCAATCCCCAAATCAAGTGATAAGTACTTCGTAGATAACGACAGACCCATTGCCATTCTCTCAATTCCTAAATCCTTCAAATGAAAAACCTGTATTAGATAAAATGGGCCCCTCTAATCGACCCATGCCTTACCAAACAAAAGCGTGGTTTCAGAAAGGGGGCTTCGACCATCACAAACCTAATGATTCTAATCTCCGAGCTGCTGGGTAGTGGTGCTGTTGATCACACTGATTTCAGCAAGGGCTTTGATCGTGTTAACTAACCACCATATTTTAATTGCAAAGCTATTAAAGTTCAGAATGTCAGCTCCTGTCCTGGCATACATGTTGTAAGATTTCAAGGATCTTTGTCAAAAAAGAACGAAGTAACTTCCGGTGTTCCGCAGGGTAGTAATCTAGGTCCGTCGTCTGGTTCAAGTCCAGAACACCAGATCATTCATCCAGCACACGTAATGGCAGCAGCAGCAGCAGCAGGACACCACGATCGACTTCCATTGCTGCCCCAGACAACAGCCTTGAACTACTGGAAAAAAGGCTATTGTCCCACTTGCATCGTATGCTGGACGACCAATATTCAGCGTTTGAGGAACGTCTGAAGCAGCTCACTTCGCAGCTCACCCACTTATCTACCCAAATGGAAGAAGTTTCCAATTCTCTAAATAGGCAAGTAAAGCCGGCTCTACACGATGCGGTGAACACCTTCCAACGTTGGACGCTTGATGGTAGGACGCATCGTGTGACCGATACTCGAGCTACGAGTGTCCAATGTCAACCGTCCAACGTTCGCGTTTGGACACGTTCGGGCTGTTGTCGGTATTTGGGACAAGTCAAACACTTTTTTTCCCACTCGGCCCCACAGTTGGAAGACATTTGGCACACTGCTACACGATTCGGTCATCAGTTCATTCTGTGATTTGGGCAAAAATTACCCACAAAGATACGACACTCTCAAAATTTCCCATAAGCTCCCTTGCGAGTGAATATATCAATCGACAAGGTGCAAGCGAGACAAAATTCAATTTAAAAACAAAACAAAAATCGAAGAAACAGAGGGTAAATAAAGAAATGTTATTTCACGAAGTGCGAAAGAGACGCACTGATTTCTCTTCTCCGCAATTTTTTGTGCCGTCTGGACTTTTATTTTGCTTGTGTGAATTCATGTACCATCTTCGTGTACTTCCTGCTCTGCATGTGTTTGTGTAGTTTGCCGTTGTTCCGCCCTCTCGCCATTCCGGAGCCTGTATATGAATAGATTAGAATGAATAGATTTTTACTTTCCTTTTTCTTCGCACAGAAAGGATTACAGTGTCGTATCTTTCTGAGTAATTTTTGATTTGGGTTTTGACAGGTGTGTATATTTATTATTATGTATGTATGTGTATTATTATTAGTTAATAATTGATTATTTATATTATTAATAATTATTATTAAAGAAATTATTATTAATAATTATCATTAAAGAGTAATTTAAAAAATGACATGACTTGGCGATCGTTTGAATCAATTGCATTGGATCAAACGCTCGCTCCACCGTGTAGCAGGACATTTGCCATACTAATCGTCGAGTCCATTTGACTCAATCATTCGAGCCAACATTAGAATCAAGCGTTCACCGCATCGTGTAGAGCCGGCTTAAGTGGAGTGAAAGAAGATGTCGAGTCCGTTCAGCATGATGTGGCGGTATTGTCCAATGAGCTAGAGGACCTACGTCGGTAGTCAAGGCTCAAAAAGATGTGGTCTTTAGAGGTATTCCTGCCACCGACAACGACAAGCCGAGGCAGATTTTAGACCAGCTCGCCTCCACCATTGGGCATGAACTGTCGCCTTATGTTAATGTGTTTCGCCCACTAGAGCGCCGAAGGATTGAAGCTCAGGCTGGTAATGTGAGAAAGGTAAGCTCATTGCTGATTATTAAATTCCCGTCAGCCAACGAGCAGCTCGAGTTCTTGCGAAAAAGTCGCCAGCACGGACCTATTGCGCTGAAAAATTTGAATTTGGTATTTGCCTCTGACAGCCTGATTCGAATTAATGAAAGCTTGACGAGTAAAAACAGCGACATCCTCCAGACTGCACGTAAGCTTCAACGAAGGAATCTCGTTTCCACTGTCTTCACTCGTCGAGGGCAAGTATATGTGCAGTTGCAGAAAAATGAGCCGCCTAAATTATTCACGTCAGCACTCGACCTGAACGACGCCGTCAGTCCAGCCTCCACATCAGGAGCATAATTTGGAAATTTGGAACAACAAGCCGGCGCCGGGGAGCTTTGTATACGTCTGATTATAATTTTTTCTTTTTTTTTTTGGTTCTTTGGTTTTTTTTTTTTTTGATCTAATTTTTCTTTTATATTTATTTTTGTTCTGTTTTTCTGTTTAATTTTTGAAAATATTTTTTTTTCTTTTTCTCATTGTTTTCTGTAATGTTGGGATATTGCTGTAAGTCGTTAGAATTTTTAATAATGTCGCATCTTGGACTCATTTTACTATCTCGTGTTGATGACTTCGGGTAGTTGGCTTTAGTATGAACAAAATCAGAACTTTGCTTAACATCTTTGAAAGTCGAGCTCAAGGTTTAAATGTTTGTCACATTAATGCGCGCAGTTTATGTAATAAAATGGACGAACTTCGGGAAATTTTTCGTGAGTCAAATATTCATGTTATACTGGTATCCGAAGCCTCATTACGCCATCATGTGCCGTCGAAACTTGTATCCATAAAAGGTTATAACCTATTTCGAAATGATAGGAAAAATCGCTCTGGTGGTGGAGTAGCTATTTATGTTAAGGACAGTTTCCGATCACTGAAAGTTAAGGAATCCGTTTCAAGTGCCCTAGAGTTCCTTAGCATTGAAATTAATAATGGCTACAGTAAATGTCTTGTTTCTGTGGTTTATTGTCCCCCTCGAATTTTCACTATTTCTGAAGCTAGCGAGTTGGAAGAGTGGCTCTCCGATGTTTCCCGTAAGTACGACAATATCTTATTTGGAGGAGATTTTAATGTTAATATTTAATCTAATAATGCCCGTTCGAAAAACTTCCTTGAGTTTTTCAATACCTTCGACCTTAAACCCGTTAATCGACTTCCAACGTATTGTGATACTAATAATCCAGTGATTCCCAAAGTGGGTTCCGCGGAACCTTACGGTTCCACGAAAATATTTTAGGGTTCCGTGTCACCAGCGCCAAAGCGTAAATACATTCGCAGACTCACTGGCGCTGCGTCGGCCGTTTGACGCGTTCTTGCTAATCAGAAAGTGCGAGTGGCCCTTCTTCCTTGAAATTTGGTCTACGTCACGCCGCGTAACATTTTGGTCGCCATTCCATATTCCCATGTCGAGGGGGTTGTGAAGAAAATGGTAATCCGCCCTCTTGAGATGGCTGCCATGGGCCAAACGGTATATTGAGTATACTATATTGCATATGGTGTTCTACTTATCGTACCCTTTCATTTGATACACATATCAAAGGGGTTGTGAAGAATATTTCAACCCTCTTGAAACTGCCGCCATGGATCTAAAGGCATATTGAGTATACCATATTGAATTGTCATCGGAGCTAAAGCTGTATGCAAAATTTCAGCTTGATATATTATCCGGAAGTATTTGAAAAATTGATTGCAAAATTTGTTCCGCGAAGAAACAGTAATCCGTCCTCTTGAGACGGCCGCCATGGATCTAACGGTATAATGAGTACATATACCATATTTCATTGTCATCGGAGCTGAAGTTTTGTGTGCAAAATTTCAGGGTGATCGGGTAACCGGAAGATTGCAAGATATGTACCGGACAAACAGACAGACAAGAAAGCGATAAAGGATAAATATATCATATATTATGTTATTTTTTCATCGTTTGGGTCCGCCAAATTTTATACATTGTAGAAAGGTTCCGTACGAAATAAAGTTTGGGAACCACTGTAATAATCAATCATTGTTGGATATATTTTTTGTGCCGAATGTGGACAATGTATTATTTCATAATCAAATTAGCCCACCCAGTTATCTCGATCATGACATCCTCTACCTCTGCTTAAATTTCAAAGTTGAAAAAGCACAGCAAAAAGTTTTCACATATCGTGATTACAAATCCATTGATATACCAGCCATATTACAAGGATGTGCCTCTCTTCCATGGAATGGTACATATAGTATCATTGACATTGACGAAAAAGTAGAATATTTCAATTCACTATGTAACTTTCTGCATGAATCTTTTGCTCCGGTCAAAACTAAACGTATGCTTTCTACTATCTTCCCCTGGTTTTCCTCTCAAATTAACCGATTGATTTCTGAAAGGGAATTTTTATCCGTAGGGAAAAACTACGATTCTTTTCGTCAAAGCTTGGAATCCATGGAAATGACTCTGTAGCCCAGGCCAATCTTAGCGTGAATGAGGTCAATAAATATTTCACAGCTGCAACGAGCAAAGTTGGTGATACTAATTGCTCTACGTCTACTGTTAATAATACTGGTACATTTAGTTTCCGCAACGTGGACTACGAAGAAGTCCGTAAAGCCTTCTATGCTATTAAATCCCACGCCACTGGACCGGACAACCTCCCACCTTTATTTCTCAAGCTAATTCTTCCTGTAATTCTCCCATACATATCCCATATTTTTAATAGCTGTCTCATGAAATCACATTTTCCGCTTCAATGGAAAAAGGCGAAAGTAATTGCACTACCTAAATGTAATGCAGACTATCGTCCTATAAGTATCTTATGTTTTTTAGGTAAGGTTCTAGAAAAAATAATGGCTTGGCAAATTGACAGCCACTGTGAGACGGGGTCCCTATTGAGTCGGGCACAGTCTGGCTTTCGCAAAGGCAAAAGCTGTGAGACTGCACTTCTGAAGGTTACTGCTGACCTTCGAATGGCTCTTGACTCCGGTAATGTTGCTTTCCTCGTTCTTCTTGACTTCAGTAAGGCTTTCGATAGTGTTGACCACATGCGCCTATTTATCAACTTGGCAACCCACATGAGGTTTACATCCTCTGCTACCTCTTTAATCCGTAGTTACCTGAAGAATCGTTCCCAAAAAGTATGGTTACATAACTCGATTTCGGATCCTTTACCGATAACCTGCGGCGTTCCACAGGGCTCCATACTAGGACCATTACTCTTCTCTATGTACATAAATGATCTTAGCAGTGTCGTGACAAGCTGCAAACTCCACATGTATGCAGATGATGTTCAGATCTACTTAAACAGCCCCCTTTGACTGGCTGAGAACTGTATTGCGAACGTAAATGCAGATCTCAAGCGTATTTATCAATGGTCTGTGTTCAACTGTCTACAACTTAATGCCTCTAAATCCTGTTGCATTCCAATGTATAGGAGTAAATTAGATACCGTCCGTTTTCCTCCTATCGTTCTTATGAACACACGGCTACCTTATCAAACGCGTGTCATTAATCTAGGTGTTTATCTGAATTCTCAACTTACCTGCTGCGATCATATTTCTCATACATTATCTAAAATTTATGGTAACTTACGACGTCTCTGGCTATACGCTTCCATCCTACCCTCGGGCTCGCGCTCAAAGATAATTAAATCTCTAGTGTTACCATACTTTACTTATGCTGGTTTGGTCTTTCCTGTCCTTGATGCTGCATGTCGTGGTAAGCTTAATGTTGCCTTCAACGACTGCGTAAGGTTTGTCTACTGTCTTCGCCGATGTGATCACATCAGCCCATATCGTTGTTCCCTTCTGGGATGCACAATAATTGATGATTATCTACTCCTCAAGGCATTGACTTTTGTTTATAAGCTTCTACATTCCGATCGTCCATCTTACTTACATGAGTATTTCCGAATTGGACGTACGTCTAGAAGAACGTTATTTATACTGCCAAGAGTCTCTTTCTCGGTTGGGCAAAGATCTTTTTTTGTTCATTCGCTTCAAGTTTGGAATAGTCTGCCTAACTACGTACAAAATGCGGGGTCGTTAAATGTGTTCAGGAAACGCGTCTTCAATTTTTTGAATAACCAGTAATATCTCTTCAACTACATTCTTTTTAATTTTTAATTTTTGCTTGTTTACTTTTGTTTTTTTTTTTTTTCACTTTTTAATAGTTCACTCACTCGTTCCGCTTTTTATTAATTATTGTATTGTATTTGGACATATATATCAATATGGCGGATGCTAAGTTTACTAGTGATAACACTTGCAAGGTTTTTAAGTGTCATTCAAACATTAAAGTTCCAAAAATAGTTATCTGTCTCATTTGTGAAAACGTTTACCATGAAGGTGACTTTAAAAAATATGCAAAAGGTCAGTTTATTAGTGAAATGCTGGTTATTTGTCCTAATCATAACTTGGACAAACTAACCTCCAAAACACAGTTCGATATTCTTTCTTTGGATGAAAGCGTGCGTGAAGTTATTACTAAAATAAAACTTTTTGAAAAAGAGGAATTGCGTAATGAACTCAGTAATAATCTCACACTTAATAACTCAAAGAATGCTGATCTATGTGACCATGAATGTGATGAGCTGACTAATCTTAGGATTCAAAACGAATTACTTACTCAACTAAACTCTGAATTGCGAGATAAAAATAAGTTATTAAATAATATCATAGAAAGCAAAAATAATCCAATGCCTCAATTGTCATATTCTAGTGTAGTCAAAAGTGCTCCTAGAATAATGGATAAAGTTCCTAAAATTCATATAAAAGCCAGAAATAATAATAACTGTAACACTCTGGTGTCAGTAAAAAATAAATTAACTTGTGATACCTCGATTCCGATTGACAACGTCAAAACAAATAGTGAAGGTTCAGTTTCGGTCTCTTGTAAATACAAAGAGGATGTAGCAAGAACCAAGTCAATTTTATCGGATAAGTTAGGCAATGATTTTAGCGTCGATCTAGAAAGCCTTAAATTACCTCGAGTCAAAGTAGTGAATGTGGATAATGACTTGAGCACCGATGAACTACGTGAGGACATCATCAGTAGAAACTTCATCGATTTTGTTAGTGCTTTCAACATCTTAGCTGACTACAAAAACTCAATGGGGAAACGGACCTTAATTCTTGAAGTTACCTCTGAGTCATATCTGTATTTGGTAAACAATGATTTTAAGCTGTATATTGGCCATCAACGATGCCGTGTTTATGATCACTTCAATCTAAGTCTCTGCTTTAAGTGTGGCAGAGCTAATCATAACCTCAATAAATGTAATAACTCTGACAAGTGCTTAATCTGTGCAGGCGACCATCCTACGAAAACTTGTTCTGCGAGCATAAATAAATGCCTTAATTGTGTTTATTATAATGAGCATTTCCATAAAAATAGACCAACCGACCACTCAGCTTTTGACACGAACTGTGAGTATCTCGAATTCAAATTTAACAACTTAGTTGCTAGTACGGATTATCCAATCAAACCAACTCTACCAAAGGCGCTTGGAAGATTTGATATAAGGGACATGCTTACGAGTAGTAACATAAATAAAGCTGATGGTGTTGTCATGTACATTAATCAGTTACTAAAGTATAAAATAACTATTGAAGAGTTTAATAATTTTAAATTTTTGTCAGCTGAAATTAAACTAGTAAATAAGAGTGTAGTTAAGATCTCTGGAGTTTATAGATGTCATGATGTTTGCAGAGAAGATTTTATTAATTTAATTACAAATTTTATCTGTGATAATAGGAATTTCAAGAATCATATCATAGCCGGTGATTTTAATATTAATCTTATGCTAGCTGATGTTATGGTCAATAACTTTTTATCTATACTTTTAGATAATGGTTATCTTCCTTACTTTAACGGCGTCACAAGACCTAATGATTTTGAGGGTTCTTGCATTGATAATATCTTCATTAGATCAAATTTCCCTAATATTCAATCTGCTACATATACTAATGTTCTTACAGATCACTACCCTATTTTCGTCTCTCTTCGTTTACGTAAAGAAAAATTAATTTCTAAGGACATTTTTATTATTAATTATAGTAGGCTAGTAAATTTAAGTGAACAAATTAATTGGGGGTCTTTTTTGGATATTGAAGATCCAGATATTTTCTTTGATCTTTTTATCAGCTGTCTACAATCGCTGATAGGTAACGCGACAGTCAATAAAAGTAATACTAAGTCCAATTTTTTTCCTCGTAGCAAGTGGATTACTAGAGGAATTATGATATCGTGTAAGACTAAAGAAACTTTATATCATATCTGGAATTTGGATAGAGGTAACCTTACTTTAAAAAATGAATACAATGATTACTGTAAGATACTTAATAAACTGGTTAAATTAGCTAAATTAAACTATGAAAAAGAGAGAGTTAAGGCTTACTCTAAAGATAGCAAAAAGCTTTGGCAATATGTAAATACTATTCTAGGCATGAAATCCACTAATTCACAGGATTTAGAATATATTATATCTGAAAATGAAACTATTACCTGTAAACAAGCTATAGCGGACAATTTTGTCACTTTCTTTAGTGATATAGGTGAAAATTTGGCTAATAAAATTGTTACTAATAATAATAACGTCGAAGGCAACTTTATTGATTTCGTAAATCATAATGATAGGAGTTTTTTCCTAAGGCCTACTGATCGTTATGAAATTCAAAAAATCATACTTAACTTGAAAGATAAAAGTGGTGGAGTTGATGGCATTAATAGCAAGGTGCTAAAGTGTCTGGCTAGTGCTATTAGTTTGCCATTGGAGCACATTTTCAACATATGGATCAGTAAGGCAATCTGGCCAACTCTATTAAAAAAAGCTGAAATAATCCCAATATTTAAATCAGGCAATAAGCACTTTACAACAAATTACAGACCTATCTCCTTAATCTCGAATGTGGCTAAGATATTTGAAAAAATTATATATAGTCGACTCTATGACTTTCTTGCGAATAATAATATTATTTGTGATAATCAATTTGGCTTTATGAAAAACAGAGGTACTAATGATGCCCTAGTTTGTGTTTCAAATTTTATAATTAATAACATAGATAAATGTAAACCAACTGCTCTGTCATTCCTTGACCTGGCTAAGGCCTTCGATACGGTTAATCATAAAATTTTATTGGCCAAATTGTGGAAGTATGGCATCAGAGGTATCCCTTTCGATCTTGTTAAAAGCTACTTATACAATAGAATGCAATATGTTAAGTTAAACGGTTGTACAAGTGTATCAAAGATTGTAAAAGTGGGTGTTCCGCAAGGAACCATCTTGGGTCCCTTACTTTTTATTATATATATTAATGACATTTTTAGTTGCCTTCCTGTCAAATCATTGGTATCTTATGCGGATGACACTGTTGTGCTTTGTTCTGGTAATAGTTGGAATGAAGTCAGGCTTCTGTTAACAGAAAGGTTAAAACAATTAGACAATTGGCTCAAACTCAATCAACTCTCATTAAATTTAGATAAAACTACATTCATAACTTTTGGTAGTTACAGCGATAGTATTCCATCTGATTTCAGTGTATGTATTAATAACTGTGCAATAAAACGTGTCTATCAATATAAATACCTAGGCTTGTACTTTGACTGCTGTATGAGATGGAATAACCATGTTATTGACCTAACTAAAAAAACTAAATACTTCACTTTTTTATTCTATAAACTTAATAGACTACTTAAGCATAATCTATTGAAATCGATCTATCATGCCCTTTTTGAGAGTATAATTAATTATGGAATAATAGCGTGGGGGGGTGCCTACAATAATTCGACAAGGTCTTTATCACTAATTCAAAATAAACTGCTTAGTTCTTTTAGAACAAGTAATTTTCGTAATACACCTTTAAATTTTAAAGATTTTTTTGTTGTAACCTCACTATTATATTACTACAATGAATGTCGTAAGTTGTACTTAGAAAGGCATGATAGAACGAGGCATAGGTTATTACCATTACCTAAAGTTAAAAAATCAATTAGCACTAGGAATGCGTACTATGTAGCCATTATGTATTACAATTTACTACCTCAGAATTTGAAATTACTGAATGGCTCAAAAAAAAGTATAAAAGTTAAGATTACCAAATGGTTCTATGATAATTTTAAGAAGACTAATGTATAAGAATATTTCAACCTGTTAATCTCTTTTGATTTTTGAACTAACTATTCTTAAGATAAATTTTTGTTTAATTTGTAGCAATGCACTTAAACCATGCAATAATGTTATGAATGAATGAATATGTATTTATATTTTTGTATAAAGATATTTTTCCGGTTCCAAATACAGGTGCTTACACACCTCTTTGGATTTTTGTATACTGGAATTAAATAAATAAATAAATAAATAAATAAAATAAATTATAATGTACATGCGTTTTTCAGCGCCAAAAGATTATGTAATCTTGATGTACAGTACATGAATAAACGAAATAAAAAAAAATAAATGGTTAAAAAAATTTTTTAAAAAAAATTCTTTTCATTAACTAAAAAATGTACTGAAAAGTAAAAAATAAAAAATATTTTAAAGAAAGCGTGGAATTTCAATTTTAATGAAAAAGTTAATTAAAAGAATGGCGCATTTTTCATCAAAAATTGAAAATATAACTGTAAATCGCGTGAGATTTACAATAACCCTCAATTTTTTGCTTTGTTAATTTCAAATGCTAACAAAATTTTTTGATGAAAAATGCGCCATTCTTTTAATTAACTTTTCCATTAAAATTGAAATTCCACGCTTTCTTTAAAATATTTTTTATTTTTTACTTTTCAGTACATTTTTTAGTTAATGAAAAGAATTTTTTTTAAAAAATTTTTTTAACCATTTATTTTATTTTCTACTTTTTAGTTTATTATATGTATTCCGCCATTTTATGATGGCAATTCTATTAGATTTAAAATTACGTCACACAGTTTACTGTATTCATTTGATACCCATGTCGTGGGCTCGGTGGAACATAATTGCAAAAACGGCCGCCATCTCGGAACCGTCTTCTTGATTTTTTTACAAAAAGGTCAAATTGCATTTAGTACTTATACATGATGAGTTGAACTCAAGTTGAACCCAAGTCTAACTACATGTAAACGGGAGTCGAGTTGGGTTAAGGTTGACTGAACTCGACTCAGCTCTGCTACCTGGGTTTAGTTGAAATTATGCATACGGACATAAGTTCAGTATTTGAGTAGTTGAATTTAGTTGACAGCAGCATCTCTGTGTTTGTTTGTGATTTTTTGTAACGTGTATTGCTTCTTTATTATCAACTCACCCTTAACTCAACTATTCATCTCATCATTCATACACATTAACCACCCGAACTACGAGTGTGTGCAAAATTGGAAGTTGATCGGTTATATTTTCTACTTTTTAGTCTATTATAAGCTTTCCGCAATTTAGTGTTGGCCGCCATTTTGAATTTGGAATGACGCCACATAGCTTATTGTGTTCTACCTGTCATATCCTTTCATTTAATACCCATGTCAGAGGGCCGCGGAGCACAATTTCAAAAATCGGGCGCCATTTTGGAACCGCCATCTTGATATTTTTACAAAATGGCCAGATTGCATTGTCATCCAAACTAAACGTGTATGCAAAATTTCAGCTCTATCCGAAACCGGGAAGTGGGTCAAATTTAACTTCCAAGATTTGACGATAAACAGTGTAAGTGTTGGCCGCCATTTTGAATTTGGAATGACGCCACATAGCTTATTGTGTTCTACCTGTCATATCCTTTCATTTGATACCCATGTCAGAGGGCCGCGGAGCACAATTTCAAAAATCGGGCGCCATTTTGGAACCGCCATCTTCATATTTTTACAAAATGGCCAGATTGCATTGTCACCCAAACTAAACGTGTATGCAAAATTTCAGCTCTATCCGAAACCGGGAAGTGGGTCAAATTTAACTTCCAAGATTTGACGACAAACAGTGCAAGTGTTGGCCGTCATTTTGAATTTAGAATGACGCCACATAGCTTATTGTGTTCTACCTGTCATATCCTTTCATTTGATACCCATGTCAGAGGGCCGCGGAGCACAATTTCAAAAATCGGGCGCCATTTTGGAACCGCCATCTTGATATTTTTACAAAATGGCCAGATTGCATTGTCATCCAAACTAAACGTGTATGCAAAATTTCAGCTCTATCCGAAACCGGGAAGTGGGTCAAATTTAACTTCCAAGATTTGACGACAAACAGTGTAAGTGTTGTCCGCCATTTTGAATTTGGAATGACGCCACATAGCTTATTGTGTTCTACCTGTCATATCCTTTCATTTGATACCCATTTCAAAGGGCCGCGGAGCACAATTTCAAAAATCGGGCGCCATTTTGGAACCGCCATCTTGATATTTTTACAAAATGGCCAGATTGCATTGTTAGCCAAACTAAACGTGTATGCAAAATTTCAGCTCTATCCGAAACCGGGAAGTGGGTCAAATTTAACTTCCAAGATTTGACGACAAACAGTGTAAGTAAAATAAAAGCGGGCGCCATTTTGGAACCGCTATCTTGATATTTTTACAAAATGGCCAGATTGCATTGTCATCCAAACTAAACGTGTATGCAAAATTTCAGCTCTATCCGAAACCGGGAAGTGGGTCAAATTTAACTTCCAAGATTTGACGACAAACAGTGCAAGTTAAATAAAAGAATTTAAAAAAAGTCCAGGGTATGAAAGGAGGAGGGTGGTTGACCTGCCGAATTGACCAGAATTGGTAAACAGAATAAACTAGAATTATTGAAATGCAAAATATCAGTTGCTGTGCTATCGTAACTACGACTTACCGGAGTCGGAACATTAACGATCGTCCCGCCAACAATCGAGGAAACAATGACCTTTCCTATTCCGTTGGTGAGGAACGAGAGGCCGGCGTAGGGTTTATGGTCGGTCAATGGGCTGCCAGCAGCGTTATCGTATTTCAAATAATATCCGAACGTTTGGTAGTTGTAACCATTGGTGGAACGATGAAGACACATATCGCATCCGTTTATGCGGCAACCGAGACGAGAGCGGACGAGAACAAGAACGAATGTTACGATCAGCTTCAACAGACGCTGGATACGACACCTCGAATCGAATTAATCATACTCGCGGATTCAGGAGTAGCTCGAACCGGCTGGGAAGGGCAAATTCGGACACAGAGTAATTAACGACCGTTTACGCTTACGCCTCCTTTCATTCGCAGCGTCAAACAACTTGATCGTTGGCAACAGTATTTTCCGCCATCCACTCAAACACCAACTTACCTAGCGAAATTCATCATGCAACGACTCGACGATGTAAGACTACGTTTTGATAAACGCAAGATTCCTATCGACGTTCAAAGACGTAAGTGTCATTATCTTGTTCGATGAAAATTAAAGATGCGATTACAAAGAGCGAAGTAATAGGCGCCACCACAGCCAAGAAGTTTCCTCCGGGACCCGGCCATCAAGCGAGAGTTTCAAATGGCATTATCCAACAAATTCGCGGCGCTCTCAATACCGGACGATAACGATGTAGAAGAAAAGCAATTATCGAAGCCCATTGTGAGGTATGCAATGGAGTTTTGTCCTCCTATCCGTAAACCATGGATTTCGAACAGCTGTCTGGATCTCGCCGATCACCGGAAGCGAATGAAACATGTCGATTTCAAGCAATACCGACAATTGGACAAAGAAGTTCGACAAAAAATGAAATCAGAACGAGAAGCGTACTGGATTAATGTTCTGGCCGATATGGAAGAAGCGTCGTCGAGGCACGAGTACCCGATGTTGTACCAGACAATCTGGCGGTTGGGCGGCAAAACAACGTCAAAAAATCGAATGGAACTTTCGTGACCTCTTCCCATGGGCGCCTGTAGCTTTGGTGATAATTCTTCCACGAGCTGTACAAACACGATTCACAACAAGGTCCTGCAACCGAACCGCCGATTATCGAACAAAATCAAGTAACCTCCGAGTTGATTAAAGTCTTTTCACAAAAACTCCATATCCTCATAACAGACATCAGGCATTCCGTTCGTGTTCCGTCTACGTGGAAGAAAGCGGTCGTCAGCAAAGTATAATCATACAATCGAGACTACAGAAACATCGAGAGCAAAGTGGCCGAAAAGAAAAAGCGGGATTGGGACCACATCGAGGATTGATTGATCAAATATTCGATCTCCGTCAGCTAATGGAAGAAAGAATTCGTTGCGGCAAACGAGCTGTCGTCGTTTTCATCGATTTCAAATCCGCTTTCGATTGCATCGATTGAAATAGCTTGTGGAGAGCCTTAGAAACCGAACACGTGCAATTGAAAATCTTCAACACGTGCCATTGAAAATCTCCAACAACTTCTCCAAGTATCGTACGATGGCTCACCCAGCAGCGTTCGTTTTCTGAGCGAATTATCCGAGGAATTCCCGATTCAAACAGGTGTACGACAAGGATACCTCGCTTCGCCACTTCTCTTCAACATTGTGATCGACGCGATTATGCGTGAAGCATTCGATGAACGACGCCGATGAACCAAAGCCAAATTCTTAATGTCTCACTTCGCGATCGTCTTCGAAACGAGACAGTTAGACAAAGTTGCGATCAACAGACACTGATCGAAGAAGGAATACAAAAACGTTGACTACGATGGTTTGAAAATGTTTGCCGAATGAACAATAACCGCTTGGCACGCAAATTTCTCTGGTGAGACCGTCCGGCAGACTGGAGTATTCAGGGCGACTTAAAGGATCAACGAATATCAGTTGTCAAGGCTCGAGACGTTTCGCGTCGCCAAAAATTATCAAGAATGGAAACGAATCGTGACTGGAGTTCGAGACTCACCAACACCGACAGCAGTGCATCCGTTGCGGGGACGTCCCGATTGGACCGCCAGCTAACGGATCAAAGAAGAAGAAGACCATTGTCCGTCCCGAATGACTTTCAACGATTCTTTGGCGACACAAAATTTGAATCAAAATATGGTCAAATCACGCCCAAGCTTTATGTGTTAATTCGGCAGAATGGTACCAATGCAATTTTTCAATGCATTTAGTGGTAATTGTAATTTGTAAAACTTCTAACAAAACAATACGTGGAAAAATTTCCTAATCACTGGCGAATAACAACTAAAGACACAATTTGCTACAGCAAAGCGAACCAACGCGAGAATTAAGGTATGTACTCGGTACACTGCACAAACTGTTAATGCATTATTATTGAATCAAATCATAATTGTAAGGCTTAATTGTATATTATTTAGCTTCCGACGATTTTATTAAGCAGAATATTTCATGTTTAATTACCTTCAAAACTATCCATCCATAATTTCACGCAACTTAAAAAATGTCACCAACAACCGAAACCGCCAAATTTCCAAACTAACAATTGAAAACAAACTATCACCGGAACCAAGTGACGTTGACGATTGAATTATCATAAATTCGTTAATAATTGAGAGTGTTGCTTTCATGCTTGTCAGAATTTATCGAGGCGCTAAGCTTTTTGATGAACATATAATTACGATCACGCGATATCTCCTTGCCTCTGGCAGCGCGACCAACAATTACACAGAGTTATCGAACTTTATCTGAAGCAATCCAGATTGAGATGGATTCGGCTGATAAATCTCAATGATAAGCGAGAGTTTAATAAGCAATACGAATTCTAATCGAAAACGATAATACGAACGAAAAACAACAGAAAATTAACTCGCAGTCTTAATTAGAGGAACATTAATGAATGGAAAATAAAGTGTGATGTTTTGTTTTGGGAAGTTAGGTTAAGTGTTATCTAACCGTTTAGCCGTTTTTGTGTGGATAGTGATGCGGTAAGGGTGAACACTACTCCGTTTTTGATCGTATTTTATTCTATTTCTATTAATAAGGATCTTACCCATACACAACACAATTCCTTAAGCTCTAACTTCCACATGTTCAATCATTTCATCAAAATCTTCTTCTTCTTTAAACTCCTTTAATCCCTCATGGGACATAGGGCGGAAACAATTGCCCTCCAGCGGACTCTGTTTTGCGCGACAGCTCTTAGCTCCGACCAGGATCTCCCAGTTGTTTCGGCTTCTTCTAGTAGGGTTCTCCTCCACGTTGTTCTAGGTCTTCCTACTCGACGGGATCCTTGCGGATTCCAGTCAAGGGCCTGTTTGGCTAGATTTTCGTTTTCGCGTCGCAAGGTGTGGCCAACCCAATTCCATTTCCTTCGCCTGATTTGGTCGTCTATCCTTTTTTGGCCGGCACGGCGCCATAGTTCTTCGTTTGAAATTCTATCTTGCCAGCGGATTTTTAGGATACGACGCAGGCATCTGTTGATGAAGACTTGTAGGCGCCCTGTGATGAATTGGGTGACTTTCCATGTTTCGCAACCATACAAAAGAACTGCCTTAACGTTGGAGTTGAACAGCCGCAATTTGGTGTTAGTGGAGATCACCGTTGATCTCCATATGTGGGACAGGCATGCATATGCGCCTCGTGCTTTATTTATTCTGGAACTGACGTCTTCTTCTGCCCCACCATTTTCGGTAATAATGCTACTGAGGTAGCAGAATTTATTTACCAGTTCCACGTCACGGTTATTCAGCGCTGTTCGTTCAATGGTGTTTGCATTTATCCGCATTTCTTTAGTTTTAGTCGGATTTAGCCTTAAGCCTGCTGGACTACTTTCCGTTGCCAAATTGTTTAACATGTTTTTGAGGTCCTGGTGTCTGTGGGCCAGCAAACAGATATCATCGGCGTAGTCGAGATCCTTAAGGCGGTCTACCAAACCACATTGTATGCCGCCTGTTCTATTATCTAGAGCGCCGACAAGGATGTCATTTATTACTATAAGAAATAGTAATGGCGAAAGTAGGCATCCTTGTCGTACTCCTGAGCTCACCTCAAAGCTGTCGGATAATTTTCCATTATGGAGAACTCTGCATTTGGAATTGTTTTATAGGGCTTTTATCAATTCTATTATTTTATCAGGCAGTCCACGTCGCCGTAGTGCCTTCCAAATGAAGCTCCTATTAACCGAGTCGAACGCTTTCTCATCAAAATAGATAGTCAATATTACTTTGTTTAAGTTCTATCGCGATCCCGAATATATACTAACATACTAACTAATAACAACCTCCAGCTACATGTAGGCATCTGTGCTGCTAACAACAAAGCAACAACACAAGGAAGGTACCTGGTCTAGAATTACACCGGAATCTAGTGCCCCCTAGAGCCTTACAACGGTCGCGGAGCCTATGCCCGAAATAGAAGACATCGATGAATCGTGCGACCCGTAAAGGTATCATTCCGGCCTGGCGTCATCAACGTGACTCTTAAAAGGATCCCTCGAAAGAGTGCTCGCCAGAGCTGGACCAGTGAGGCCTTCGGATCAGCGACCTTCCGTCTCTGCAGCTACGATGGATGGATCAGCTATCTGTCTGCTATCTCTTTCGGAGTTTCTTTGCCCTTTTCTGCCTCGAATTGCTTAAGATTCTGGTGTATGACCTTCAGGACAACTTCCAACTTTCTCCACACGTCCTCCGAACACATTCTCCGGTCCAGGATGTTCTCCGATATTCCACCTCCACCTAGACCGCTGGTTTCAGCACAATACTGTGGTCCACGATTGAGAATATTATTAGGAGCCAAAGTTATGTTACGTGATAAATTTGACGTCTCGAAAGGGTTGGTGAACGGCGCTATTGGCTACATCACAAAGATTGTATGGCCTCAGTTTGGGCGAACGCAAATGTATGAAACGGACATATCATCTGTTCAAATTGATTTTAAAAGAAACGGCGTTCACCTTATCCATCCTAAAGCCATACAATTTTCAGCAAAATTTAATTATGGAACAGCCGAGAGAAGGATATTTCCAATAACTTTGCCATGGGCCTCCACTGTCCATAAAATGAAGGGTAGTACTGTTGACCATGCTGCAGTGTATTTGGGCTCCAAACTATTTGGGGAGGTCAAGCGCATGTAGCATTATGTAGCATTGAGTTGGGTAAGGGCTTTGGATGGGCTATGTATTGAGGAGCTTGATTGTCAGAAATTAATAGATAAGAAACCGCGCAATAAAAATGCAATGAAAGAATTGAAAAGAATGAGGAGTTTGCACAATGATACGAGCCAAAGATAAAACTAAAATCTAGAAAATAAAAAAATAGGTAAAAAATCTTTTAAGTTAAATGGTTTTATTTGAAATTATAAGCTGTACCAAAATCTAGAAAATAATTAAAACACAAGATTAAACTTCTTGAGATTCTGACCATCCATCCAATGGCGCTACAGCCCAAATCGAGCCTTGGCCTCCTCTAGGGCATTTCTCCAAGTTTGACGGTCCCTTGCAGCATGTCTCGTTCCGGATGTTGAGCATTACTCTGCGTCACTACTGGCCTACTTCCCGAAATTTCTGATGCCATAAGCCGTTTTGTGATACGATTGTCCTCCATTCTGATTACGTGGCCGGCTAGTCTCAGTCTGTTGACTTTTATGAAAGTTGAGTGTTGTGGCTCGTCAAAAATTTCATACAACTCGTTGTTGTATCTTCTTCGCCATATTCCATCCTCTCTGGTTGGGCCTATTATGCATCTGAGAATTTTGCTCTCAAACCTGTTGACTCGTTCTTCTATGTCCTGGGTCATAGTGTTTTTGTTTTTGTTTTTGACATGAATATGTCTTATCCCTGGGCTCTATTTAAAAGAATGTGCGGAAATCGTGGCTGTGACTAATTTTCAACGGCGAAAATGTTGCATGTAGTTAAGAACTGTTTGCCTTCGAATATATATAGCACACGTACACAACACACTCAATTTTAGCCGGTTTTCGATGGCTACGTGCATACGGTCACCAATAACAGCCAGCGGCGGGCGGGGATATCTCTACATCTCGCTTCACTCGTCGCTTCCAACGGCCGCGAATCTGTTTATGTGGTGTAGTCAACTAGAGGACATCGCTTGAAGAAAGTGAAATTTTTTTGACATGAATATGTCTTATCCCTGGGGTCTATTTAATAGAATGTGCGGAACAAAATTCGTTACCATGACTCATTACTGAGTTTGGGGGCTGAGTTGGGATCTAGTTTAGGTATGTAGAGGAGGGCGTAGTGGGGATAGCAGTGGGCCTAACTAAGGCTGACACTAATGAGCCATTAACGATGACTCACTCTATGGCATGATACTGGCTGCGCCTGGGCGGTAATTATTCACAGATGTATGCACGTGGTCTCAAATCATCAGCATTTATTTATCATTCACTGCATTTTTAATAGTTTCGTTACGTAGCGGTTTCCACTTTTGAACACGAATACTGTGTAAGTATTTTTAAAAAAAAGTTGTGTGATGTGGATTTTTTGATCGTTGTTGTATGTTTGTATGTATATGTTTGTATGTATATAGTGTATATAACAGATCGAAAAAAAACATAAAACCATTTAAATCTTTCGTTTCATTTGTTATATAAGAGATATTCATGTCCACTGTGCCATCGAGAAGCCATGGCACTTTCTTCAGAATTTTTTTCTTCGTTTATCTTCAGGCCTATGTCCTTTGCCGCCTCTTTTAATTCGACATAGACTTCTTTTGCTGCCAAAAAGGACCTTCCCACGATGTTTACGTCATCCGCATATCCAAGTAATTGTACCGACTGGGTAGCTATTGATGCACTTCTCTGGACTGACGTTTTCCTTATCACCCATTCTAGGGCCAGGTTGAAAAGCATGGGGCCAACCCATCTCCTTGTCTAAGCCCTTGACGTACTTCGAACTCCTCTGTTATAACATTTTGGATCCTCACTTTCGCCAGTGAGCTATTTGTTGCGCATTTGATCAGTTGTACCAACTTGAGGGGACTCCTATTTCCGATAGGATCTCGTATAGCCTCTCTCTGTTTATTGAGTCATATGCCTGTTGAAAGTCGACAAATATCTGGTATACATCTACATTCCTTTCCCAGGTTTTCTCCAGAATTTGCCTTAAGGTCAGCAGTTGGTCCGATGTTGACCTGTTTGTCCTAAAGTCAGCTTGATATTCTCCTATAAGACCTTCCGCTATAGGCTCCAGTTTTTGTTTCACAAGTATTGTGAAGATTTTGTAGCTGGTGCTGAGGAGTGAGATGGCTCTGTAGTTTTTGCAGCTTAATTTATCTCCTTTCTTGTATATTGGACATATAATCGCTTTCTTCCAGTCCTCCGGTATAACTTCTTCCTCCCAGATGGTGCATATGAGTTCGTGTGAGGTTTGTAATAGTTGGGGTCCTCCTTCCTTTAGCAGCTCAGCTGCTATTCCATCGGCGCCAGGCGATTTGTTGCTGTTCTGCCTTTTTACAGCTTCCCGCACCTCATCCAGTGTTGGTGGTTCTATTGAAATGTTATCTTGAGGAATTACAAATGCCTCTGTCTCTGCATTCTCGTTTGATATGGAGATAGGATTCAATAGGTTCTGAAAATACTCTCTCCACCTTTCCTTTATCCTACCAGGATCTGCCAACAAGTTCCCATCTATGTCCTTGCAGATGTCCGTTCTTGGCTGGAACTTATTGGTGATCTGGCGAGTTCCTTTGTACGCTTGTCTAATTCTCCGTTCATTGAAGTCTTCCTGTATCTGTAAGATTTTCCTATTTAGATATTCCCTCTTCTTCTTTCTGCACAGCTTGTCTGCGATTTTTCTTTTTTCTTGAAGACTTCCATCCTTGCTCTTGTTGGCCTTGCGATGTACTCTCGGTGGCTCTGGTTTCTTTCTTCAATTGCGGTTCTACAGTCTTGGTCAAACCAATCAATTCTAGTCTGTCTGGGGGCCCAGCCTAGTGCCTCTTCTGCTGCCCCCTTTATGCTGCTTTTGACCTGTTCCCATTTGTCGTTGATGTTGGGCTGCTCATCTACCTCTCTCAAGTTTTGTACGACAGCATGTTGGTGGGCACCTCTTATTTCTTCCCGTTTTAGCTTATCTATATCGTACTTTGGTGGAGTTTGCCCTCTATGCGTTTTAGTCGCTATCCGGGTTCTCAATTTCACTTTGATTAGATAGTGGTCCGAGCCACAGCACGCTCCTCTCATTGTTCTTACGTCCAGTATACTCGTGGCCCCTCTTCTTTCAATTAGGACGTGGTCAATTTGATTATTAGTTACTCCGTCTGGTGACTGCCACGTCATCTTATGTATATCTTTGTGCGGGAACATTGTTGAACTTACTACCATTGCGTTTGAGCTTGCGAAATCGATCCATCGACTACCATTGTCATTGGTAACGTTATGTAGGCTATGCTTTCCTATGACTCCTAGGAACTCCTCTTCTTTTCCATTCATATCTTTGGCATTCATATCTCCAAGCACCATTTTAATACCGTTTGACGGTATTAACCTGATGGTGTTTGTTAGCTCTTGGTAGAATTCCTCTTTCTCCTCATCCGTTTTCTCTTCTGTGGGCGCGTGAACGTTCATAAGACTAATGTTATGTAGCCTTGTTTTAATGCAAGGTGTGCATATTCTATTGCTGACTGGTTTGAAGTCCAGAATCAGAGATTTCATTTCCTTCTCTAAGATGAATGCTACTCCGAACTCTCTTCTTCCATTTGATGATCCGCTGGAGAGTACCGTGTGGGTTTTTAGATCCATTATACCACTGTGGGTCCATTTTGTTTCTTGAAGGGCTGTGCTCCTTATGCTATATTTTTTTAGTACTAATAAAAGCGAACGCAAAGCGCCCGTTCTGTTGAGCGTCCTGACGTTCCATGTTCCAAGATCGTATTCCATATTCCGTTGCCTGAGTCGTTGCCGTTGAGTCCATCCTGTCCGAGGCCTGCCTCGAGGACTCGTGACGGGAAGGTTTTTACGGTGGAAGGTTGTCAGCCTGCCGCCCAACCCCCAACTGGGAGGACCAGTCCGGCATTTGCTTCGTTTTGAGGCGCGAAACACTCGCCTTTCACCCTCCTCAGTCTGTTACTCTTGTGTAGACAAGAGCATCCAGGGGACACCCGATGTAAAATCTACATCTTCGTGGAGGTTGAGGTAGGATTCGGTAGCATATCGGAAAATTTTAAATCGTGAAGACCTTAGATCGCAGGTGGCGTTACCTAGGATTTATCTCTTTGATGTACCGGCACCATCAAAGGTCCCTGAGGCCGTTGCTACCATTTGACCCCCTTGAGATTCTGACGTTTGGTAAGAAATCGTGCAATAGTAGCCGTGCTGTTTTCTAATGTTGTATGCCAGGGGGGATTAAGTAATATTCTGGGATAATATTTTAACAGATAAACACCAGCATAACCACTGTATAATACCACACATAAAAACCAGTATAACCACTGTATAATTAAATAAGAACGGCTTTTCTAGAAAAATGTGTTTCCAAACCCACCGAAAATATATTTCACATGCGTATTGTAAATGCATAGAGTACTGATTTGCATTTTGTATTGACTTTTGGTTATGCTTAAAGGCAATCGAATATAATATACGCGAATTTTACTTAACGCGAGTTTTCGCGGAACATATCCCTCGGAACGTATACCTGTACTTAGATATATTAGATTTTTCTATGTGACGTAATGAAATTTAGGACCCCTCCCACCCCTTGTCACATACAAATATCTAGTCAACTACTCATTTGCCACGAAAATTTATACCAACAAATATGCTTGATATAAAATTCTGTAGAAATTTTAATTTAAACATTTGTTTGTGGCATTTATAGTTTAGCAGCTCGAAAACGTTTCAATACTTTGCACACAAATATTCATGCAAATAATTGAGAAATTTCTTTAGCACACAAAATCTTTTCCGTAGGCCTCCCTTCACGAAAAATTTGGGTAATGCAAATCATTCCCAGTGGGAAATGGAGTGCTCTGAAGTCAATGAAGGAGCACTCCCATGGAAGCATGGAGTGCTCCCTTTCCGCGCCCTCTCCATATATTTTTTAACATTAGATGTCCGCCTAGGCTAGCATTCCCTTTGAGCTCCCATAGGAGCACTCCTGCAACGATGTAGTTGGAGACAAAAAGGAGCATGATAGAGCTTTTTTAATTATCTACAGTAGAGGTCCACTTAAAGTACCATAAGAAAAATTTAATATTTAAATCTAAGGAGCTTGTCGGTCTATTCAATCTACGACTATTTATAAATATTGAGAGAAAGATTCTTACGTTTGCTTTTAAAAACGATTTACAAATTAGTTTTTATTTTATTAATTTTCACATTTTTCACTCTCTAATCAAAATTTGTGTATTTCAGTCAAACGCAATTTATGATCTGATGAAATTTTCCGTAATTTTACGTTTTCAGTATAATGGTGAGTCATCGCATCAATACAATTTTAAGTTAACTCCAATAATGCTCCATTGGGAGTATGTTGAGAGCCCTCCAACTTCCCCCCCTTTGAGAGTGCTCCCAATTTTTCCCGCTGGGTTATAATCAGTTTTGCAAATCCCCGCGCAAAAGCTCATCCTAAACACAGAGAAGCTTCATAAAGCTCGCAACCGATAACGTCACTGCGCTCGGCACCAACTACTAAATCGGCTCGCTCCAATATCATGAAGTCCTCTTTTTGCACACAGTCTAGAAGTTCTTTTATAAAAAGAATGGGGAATGCCACACAGGAGACTAACTGCCGGGGCCCAATGAAACCGTCAACGTGATTTTCCATATAAATTGTTGTTGCTTTTGATGGTGACGGTGACTTGGATTTAATTTTAATTTTGCTGGTCTACCCCTCCACAAGCAAAAGCGCTCTCATTTTTTCGCTCATTTTTTTGATTTGCCTGCCATCTGTTAAAAAAAGTAAACCCTAATTAAACAAGACAGCTTTTACATTTATGTTGGTGCTATAAACCCGCCCACAATTTTCTTGAACAGAAAGTGCGGAAAAATGTACTCGAAGAAGAAGAAGATATTACTTTTATATAATTTAATTTGAAACAAGTACAAAATAATCATACAGTTAATTCAATCACTAGTAGGCAATGACATTTCTCAAGCAAAAGCTACTTTGACGGTGACGGTTTCATTGGGCGAGCTCTCACCGACAGTGGTAGGGGAAAATCACGTTGACGGAATCATTGGGCCCCGGCAGTGAGACGCACTGGTGAAACCGGTTTTATGGGAGAGAAACGAAGAGAAGAAAGGGGAAAATAGGCCATTTTCCCCTTCCTTTTCTTCGTTTCTCTCCCATAAAACCGGTTTCACCAGTGCGTCTTAGTCTCCTGTGTGGCATTCCCCAATGACTCGACCGTGGAACAATCCTTAGGCTACGTTCAGACGGCGATTTTGTTCCCGTATATCGTATACGGGATTTTATCGAATAGAACAGTGGCAATATTAATTACATTTACATGTTCACACTAGGTCCATGTGGGAAAATCCCGTATTCGAGAAATTTGTTTTCCCGTATACCGTACGAACCTGCCACTAAGATTCGATAAATCTGGAATGTAGTTTATCGAATGGGTGAACAAGTGGCGTTTCGTTTTATATTGTGTCGTTCACATGAACGAAATTTCCCCGAATCTCGAACTATTTTGTAGGCAGTTCTTCGAATTCGTGCGTTGAATTTTATTTGCCAGTTAAATCTTTTCAAGATGGAAGGACATTTCCCGATATCAACCGAATTATTCATTTCTTTAATTGAAGAAAGGCCTAATTTGTGGGATAAGTCATTGGACAATTATAAAAATAAAGTAGCAACACAAAATTCGTGGAAAGAAATTTTGGTAAATATTTATTCTGACTTTGAAACTTGGGAAGAAAAAAAGAGGCAAGAATATGGTGAGTAATAAGTTTTATTATAATTTATATAAAGTTTTCTTTTAAGTCAAATGTAATGTTATAAAGTTCTTCAAACATGATGTACAATTAAATGAATTCTTTTTGCCACGGTACAGACCCCCGGTGATACAAAATAATTAGCAAATATTGAGCGAATATTATTGGCTTGAACTCCTCCCCGTGGATTTTGCTCGTTTCGACAATTATCCATAACTGGGGTTACATTATTGAAATCTTCAAGATGAAAACCATCATGTTCACGGACGAAATTGTGAAGTACAATACAAGCTTTTACAATTTCAACGGTTAAAGAAGTTGAAGTGTCAATAGATCTTTGCAGAATTCTCCACTTTGCTGCCATGATTCCAAACGCACATTCGACATACCTTCGGGCTCGGCTCAAGCGATAGTTAAAAATTTTTTTACGTTCATCTAAGTGGGTTCCTCCAAAGGGGCGTAATAAAATGGTACACTATCTCCGGACTCGGTAAGCGACTGGGGGTCAGGTATTGCCAAAGAGCCGTCATTTAGTTTCTTCCAAAAGGTGGAGTTTTTCAAAATATAAGAGTCACAGTTTTTTCCATAGGAACCTATATCTACATAGACAAATTTATAATCTGAATCTACTACTGCAAGTATTACAATAGAGTAGTAATCTTTATAATCCTTACTAATATTATAAATGCGAAAGTAACTCTGTCTGTCTGTCTGTCTGTCTGTCTGTCTGTCTGTCTGTCTGTCTGTCTGTCTGTCTGTCTGTCTGTCTGTCTGTCTGTCTGTCTGTCTGTCTGTCTGTCTGTCTGTCTGTCTGTCTGTCTGTCTGTCTGTCTGTCTGTCTGTCTGTCTGTCTGTCTGTCTGTCTGTCTGTCTGTCTGTCTGTCTGTCTGTCTGTCTGTCTGTCTGTCTGTCTGTCTGTCTGTCTGTCTGTCTGTCTGTCTGTCTGTCTGTCTGTCTGTCTGTCTGTCTGTCTGTCTGTCTGTCTGTCTGTCTGTCTGTCTGTCTGTCTGTCTGTCTGTCTGTCTGTCTGTCTGTCTGTCTGTCTGTCTGTCTGTCTGTCTGTCTGTCTGTCTGTCTGTCTGTCTGTCTGTCTGTCTGTCTGTCTGTCTGTCTGTCTGTCTGTCTGTCTGTCTGTCTGTCTGTCTGTCTGTCTGTCTGTCTGTCTGTCTGTCTGTCTGTCTGTCTGTCTGTCTGTCTGTCTGTCTGTCTGTCTGTCTGTCTGTCTGTCTGTCTGTCTGTCTGTCTGTCTGTCTGTCTGTCTGTCTGTCTGTCTGTCTGTCTGTCTGTCTGTCTGTCTGTCTGTCTGTCTGTCTGTCTGTCTGTCTGTCTGTCTGTCTGTCTGTCTGTCTGTCTGTCTGTCTGTCTGTCTGTCTGTCTGTCTGTCTGTCTGTCTGTCTGTCTGTCTGTCTGTCTGTCTGTCTGTCTGTCTGTCTGTCTGTCTGTCTGTCTGTCTGTCTGTCTGTCTGTCTGTCTGTCTGTCTGTCTGTCTGTCTGTCTGTCTGTCTGTCTGTCTGTCTGTCTGTCTGTCTGTCTGTCTGTCTGTCTGTCTGTCTGTCTGTCTGTCTGTCTGTCTGTCTGTCTGTCTGTCTGTCTGTCTGTCTGTCTGTCTGTCTGTCTGTCTGTCTGTCTGTCTGTCTGTCTGTCTGTCTGTCTGTCTGTCTGTCTGTCTGTCTGTCTGTCTGTCTGTCTGTCTGTCTGTCTGTCTGTCTGTCTGTCTGTCTGTCTGTCTGTCTGTCTGTCTGTCTGTCTGTCTGTCTGTCTGTCTGTCTGTCTGTCTGTCTGTCTGTCTGTCTGTCTGTCTGTCTGTCTGTCTGTCTGTCTGTCTGTCTGTCTGTCTGTCTGTCTGTCTGTCTGTCTGTCTGTCTGTCTGTCTGTCTGTCTGTCTGTCTGTCTGTCTGTCTGTCTGTCTGTCTGTCTGTCTGTCTGTCTGTCTGTCTGTCTGTCTGTCTGTCTGTCTGTCTGTCTGTCTGTCTGTCTGTCTGTCTGTCTGTCTGTCTGTCTGTCTGTCTGTCTGTCTGTCTGTCTGTCTGTCTGTCTGTCTGTCTGTCTGTCTGTCTGTCTGTCTGTCTGTCTGTCTGTCTGTCTGTCTGTCTGTCTGTCTGTCTGTCTGTCTGTCTGTCTGTCTGTCTGTCTGTCTGTCTGTCTGTCTGTCTGTCTGTCTGTCTGTCTGTCTGTCTGTCTGTCTGTCTGTCTGTCTGTCTGTCTGTCTGTCTGTCTGTCTGTCTGTCTGTCTGTCTGTCTGTCTGTCTGTCTGTCTGTCTGTCTGTCTGTCTGTCTGTCTGTCTGTCTGTCTGTCTGTCTGTCTGTCTGTCTGTCTGTCTGTCTGTCTGTCTGTCTGTCTGTCTGTCTGTCTGTCTGTCTGTCTGTCTGTCTGTCTGTCTGTCTGTCTGTCTGTCTGTCTGTCTGTCTGTCTGTCTGTCTGTCTGTCTGTCTGTCTGTCTGTCTGTCTGTCTGTCTGTCTGTCTGTCTGTCTGTCTGTCTGTCTGTCTGTCTGTCTGTCTGTCTGTCTGTCTGTCTGTCTGTCTGTCTGTCTGTCTGTCTGTCTGTCTGTCTGTCTGTCTGTCTGTCTGTCTGTCTGTCTGTCTGTCTGTCTGTCTGTCTGTCTGTCTGTCTGTCTGTCTGTCTGTCTGTCTGTCTGTCTGTCTGTCTGTCTGTCTGTCTGTCTGTCTGTCTGTCTGTCTGTCTGTCTGTCTGTCTGTCTGTCTGTCTGTCTGTCTGTCTGTCTGTCTGTCTGTCTGTCTGTCTGTCTGTCTGTCTGTCTGTCTGTCTGTCTGTCTGTCTGTCTGTCTGTCTGTCTGTCTGTCTGTCTGTCTGTCTGTCTGTCTGTCTGTCTGTCTGTCTGTCTGTCTGTCTGTCTGTCTGTCTGTCTGTCTGTCTGTCTGTCTGTCTGTCTGTCTGTCTGTCTGTCTGTCTGTCTGTCTGTCTGTCTGTCTGTCTGTCTGTCTGTCTGTCTGTCTGTCTGTCTGTCTGTCTGTCTGTCTGTCTGTCTGTCTGTCTGTCTGTCTGTCTGTCTGTCTGTCTGTCTGTCTGTCTGTCTGTCTGTCTGTCTGTCTGTCTGTCTGTCTGTCTGTCTGTCTGTCTGTCTGTCTGTCTGTCTGTCTGTCTGTCTGTCTGTCTGTTACGCTTTCACGCCTAAACCACTAAACCGATTTTGATGAAATTTGCAACAGACATAGTTTAGACCTTGGAGACGGACATAGGCTACTTTTTATGGAGAACAAAAGGGTTGAAGGGGGTGAAATGGGGTTCAATAAGTTGCAAGGGGATTTTTTTCTATTGTATAAAAAGTAACTGACTGACAGACAACGCACAACTTAAACCGCTAGAGCTAAAGGGCTGAAATTTTGACTGTGCATCCCTATAATGGCGTGGACATCCGCTAAAAAGCGATTTTTCGAAATTCATCCCCTAAGGGGGTGAAATGGGGTTTATCCAAACCGCTGGAGCTATAGGGCTGAAATTTGGACAGTGCATCCCTATAATGACGTTTACATCCACTAAAAAACGATTTTTTGAAATTCATCCCCTAAGGGGGTGAAATGGGGTTTATCCAAACCGTTGGAGCTATAGGGCTGAAATTTTGACAGTGCATCCCTATAATGGCGTGGACATCCACTAAGAAGCGATTTTTCGAAATTCATCCCCTAAGGGGGTGAAATGGGGTTTATCCAAACCGTTGGAGCTATAGGGCTGAAATTTTGACAGTGCATCCCTATAATGGCGTGGACATCCACTAAGAAGCGATTTTTCGAAATTCATCCCCTAAGGGGGTGAAATGGGGTTTACCCAAACCGTTGGAGCTATAGGGCTGAAATTTTGACAGTGCATCCCTATAATGGCGTGGACATCCACTAAGAAGCGATTTTTCGAAATTCATCCCCTAAGGGGGTGAAATGGGGTTTATCCAAACCGTTGGAGCTATAGGGCTGAAATTTTGACAGTGCATCCCTATAATGGCGTGGACATCCACTAAGAAGCGATTTTTCGAAATTCATCCCCTAAGAGGGTGAAATGGGGTTTACCCAAACCGCTGGAGCTATAGGGCTGAAATTTTGACAGTGCATCCCTATAATGACGTTTACATCCACTAAAAAGCGATTTTTCGAAATTCATCCCCTAAGGGGGTGAAATGGGGTTTATTCAAACCGTTGGAGCTATAGGGCTGAAATTTTGACAGTGCATCCCTATAATGGCGTGGACATCCACTAAGAAGCGATTTTTCGAAATTCATCCCCTAAGGGGGTGAAATGGGGTTTATCCAAACCGTTGGAGCTATAGGGCTGAAATTTTGACAGGGCATCCCTATAATGGCGTGGACATCCACTAAGAAGCGATTTTTCGAAATTCATCCCCTAAGGGGGTGAAATGGGGTTTATCCAAACCGTTGGAGCTATAGGGCTGAAATTTTGACAGGGCATCCCTATAATGGCGTGGACATCCACTAAGAAGCGATTTTTCGAAATTCATCCCCTAAGCGGGTTTACCCAAACCGCTGGAGCTATAGGGCTGAAAGTTTGACAGTGCATCCCTATAATGACGTTTACATCCACTAAAAAGCGATTTTTCGAAATTCATTCCCTAAGGGGGTGAAATAGGGTTTATCCAAACCGCTGGAGCTATAGAATTGAAATTTTAACAGTGCATCCCTATAATGACGTGGACATCCACTAAAGAGCGATTTTTCGAAATTCATCCCCTAAGGGTGTGAAATGGGGTTTATACAAACCTCTAAAGCTATACGCCTGAAATTTTGACAGTGCATCCCTATAATGACGTTTACATCCACTAAAAAGCGATTTTTCGAAATTCATCCCCTAAGGGTGTGAAATGGGGTTTTTACAAACCGCTAAAGCTATAGGGCTGAAATTTGGACAGTGCATCTCTATAATGGAGTGGACATCCACTATAAAGCGATTTTTCGAAATTCATCCCCTAAGGGGGTGAAATGGGGTTTATCCAAACCGCTGGAGCTATAGGGCTGAAATTTTGACAGTGCATCCCCTTAATGACGTGGACATCCACTAAGAAGCGATTTTTCGAAATTTATCCCCTAATGGGGTGAAATGGGATTAACCCACACCGCTGAAGCTGGAGGGCTCTAATTTTGACCGTGCATCACTACAATGACGTGGGCATCCACTTAGGGACGATTGAAATTTATCCCCTAAGGGGGTTAAATGGGGTTAAGCCAAACCGCTGGAGCTAAACGGCTGAAATTTTGACAGTGCATCGTGGACATTTACTAAGAAGCGATTTTTCGAAATTCATCCCCTAAAGGGGTAAAATTTGGTTTACCAAACTACTGGAACTACAGGGTTGAAATTTGGACAGTGCATCCCTATAATGACATGGACATCCACTAAGAGGCGAGTATTCGAAATTCATCCCCTAAGGGGATGAAATTGGGTTAACCCAAACCTCTGAAGCTGAAGGGCTGAAATTTTGACAGTGCATCCCTATAATCACGTAGAAATGAATGACTCGAAATTCACATTTAATATTCATTTGTGATTGCTTCATAATTTCTTACATCCACGTAAATAGGCGAACAAACTTAACGAACGTTCGTCAAACCCTAAAATGTCACTTTTCTTGATGACATATACATGCCAATCTACTTTAAAACTTGCAGATTTTTTGAGGAGAGGTGATATTCGCAGTAATTTGTTTACCATATTTATTAAAAAAATGCACTATAACAAACCCTTTTTAGGGATAATAACAGCTGACTTTTTTGTTGGTTTTTTTTTAAGGAAAACATTGCACATAATAAACAGTTTTTAAAGGCGTTGCAAGGCACGCGGGTTTTATGCTAGTTAAAATATAAAGATCCACTGTGTTCTGGTTTCTTTGTCCGCACATGTTTTCCGTCGATAGCTCCTATGCATTGCGGAAAATTTGCCTTTTTCTCAAAGCCCTTTGCAATTTCTTTCCATTGTGTTTTAGTAGGTAATGGCAGAAAATCGTCATGTAAAACCTCCCAAAGTGTCGAGCATACGTCATTTATAATTCCACTGATTGTTGAAGTACCAACTTTAAATGTAAAATGTAGATCTTTCATCGAACAACCCGTTGCCAAGTACCTTTAATAAAAAAATATTATTGAACGACTACGTTATAAACATAATTTTCGAAAGATGTAAATATGTAGCTAGTTTCAGAAAATTCCTATATCGCAGTTTTTTCACGAATATTTTCCGGCGGTTTGTCCACTATTTAGCGCCAATTATAATGTTTTCAGGTGCTAGAAGTTCCTAATTGCACTGTTCATTATTTTTATTTATTTAATTTTCTGCCAAGGCGACTATTAAGGGGGTAGACTACAGTAAAATTTTCAAAAAATTGATTTCTTTCTTTTTTGCTTTAAATTTGAAATCAGCCACCTCGAAAACCACCGAGTTAGAAATTTCATCACAAAATAATCAAGATTTCACGTTTTGGCCAGAAATTTGGGACTCTGTCCCACAGTGCAATGTTCAAACGCGTTTTTCTCGAAACGATGTTTTTCAAAACGGTGTACATGATATCTCAAGATCTAATTAACGAATTGACTTGAAATTTGACACACTTCTTTTATGGATGAGTGCCTCTGGCGTCACGTAGAATTTTGTCAATATCTTGCTTTGTTCAATAATTATTAACAATCATAACATGAAATTTGTGCAAATACGTTTTTTCGGCACAAATTTCATGTTATGATTGTTAATAATTATTGAACAAAGCAAGATATTGACAAAATCCTACGTGACGCCAGAGGCACTCATCCATAAAAGAAGTGTGTCAAATTTCAAGTCAATTCGTTGATTAGATCTTGAGATATCATGTACACCGTTTTGAAAAACATCGTTTCGAGAAAAACGCGTTTGAACATTGCACTGTGGGACAGAGTCCCAAATTTCTGGCCAAAACGTGAAATCTTGATTATTTTGTGATGAAATTTCTAACTCGGTGGTTTTCGAGGTGGCTGATTTCAAATTTAAAGCAAAAAAAAAGAAATGAATTTTTTGAAAATTTTACTGTAGTCTACCCCCTTAAAAAATGGACATATATTAGGGATACGTTCTTAAAATCTGAAAGGAAAATAGAAGGCCAAAAGATGTCTGGAAGTGGAGCTAAAACTGCCAAACCTTATGTATACCATAAGCAACTCTCATTTCTCAAAAAAACTTCAAAACCTAATATGACAATCAGTAGCATCGAGTCAGAAGTTATTGCAGAGTTCAGTGAAGAATATCTCGTTAATAAAGACGCGGGTTCGAAGCAGTATAGTGATTCCGTAAATCATAATAATGAAGAACAAGTAGAAAAATCGCAGCAACCACCAGTTCTACCAAATAATGCCCAGAATAAAAGGCAATCAGTTTCGAAGATGTCTCCTATAGACGCTAAAATGATAAAATTTATGGATTCTTTCCAGTCTACGTCTGGACCAACCAACAGGCATATTTCGTTTTTCCATGGTTTACTTCCCACACTAGATCTATTCAATGACGATCAAGTAATAGACTTTCAACTAGGAGTTATCAAGTTGATGAAAGAAATAAAAAACAAGAGTAGGTACTACTAATCAACAGACAGCAATAGAATCTGAAGCTTCTTCACCACATTTCTTAATTGAGTACTATAATCATAATGAATCTTCTACTCCAAGTACGAGCTACGCCTATCGTTCAGATTTGAGTCCTGCAGACTCCAACGTTTCCCAAACTTCTGAACCTTCCAATGACTCATTAACAACAAGTTATTCAGGAAAGACATTTTAATTTCACTAAGTCGTAATGAAAAAAAAATTTATATTTTTTTGTTGAATAAATTAAAATAGCATTGTTTAATAAAAAATACATACCTTAAACAAATAGCTACTTTCATTTTCGTACTAATGCATAGCCTCATATTTGTATTTATACGCGTAAGAGTCTTGCTAATAAATCGTCAAAGCTAGCTATCGACATACGAAAATAATTAAAAAATTTCGGTTCGTCATTTCTCAAGAGCTGGAAAAATTTTTCAAATCTTTTTTGTTGTTGTAAATCATTCCCTAATAAAGGATGTACCCAGAACCTTCTCTTCACCAAAAGTCTCTTATGCACAGATTTGTACCAATATAAAAGAACCGGAACGCGTGGATCCATGATGATGACTGTGCTATTGTCGGTAAAACCACATTTACGTGAAAAAATCGAATCGAATAGTCCCGTGTGAATAATCGTCTCGTATTCGATAAAAACGTATACGTGAAAAACTCGAATCGAATACTCGCCGTCTGAACGTAGCCTTAGGAATCAGTATTTCCGGGCTTGCACAGCAGCAAAAATCGCCTCACGTAATTTATGGACGACCCCTAATTCCAGAAATACTTAATCTGTGGTGCTATCTTAAAGCCCAAAAACTACGGGCAAAAACTTGGTCACTATTCTTGGAAGAACGAAATCCACGAAAGAACTAAATATAATAGGTGTGTGGTGATGTAAGAGCTAATGGTCACTCTTAATCATATGTATGCTCCTGAAAAGTACAAATTTACACAGCTTCTGATCCCATAAATTTCTTTAGTAATTGCAATCCTCGCTAGATTAAAATCTTAGTAATTTGCAAATGAAAAATCGCGACATTTGATTGCGGCACCAGAAGGGATTTGCGAAGGTTGAAGGCCACCAGTCAGACTAGACCATTGTGACCATTTTCCGAAGTAATAGTCCAAAAACTTATTCCACTCATAGAATTAGGTCTGAATGAGATTTAGACTTGGAACTTCCCAGCGGAGGCGGAATTGGACAAATTCTGGTGCTTTATATTCCAGTGGTTATGTGCCATTTGAAAATTACAAGGAAAAAGCAATTTGTAAGACGACGTTTAATTAGACGCAAAAAAGACTGGAGAAGAACACGAGGAGTGAGTTTGAGAGACTGAAATTCATTTTCGTAGCCAAGAGTTTTCCGAGTTTTTTAAGGACTTTTCGAGTAGTTTTCATAATGCAGAAAAATTAATCCTGAAAAGCTTTTAAAATAGTCTTGAGGGAGCCTTTGTGAAGTCACTCCGACAATTTAATTTAGAGATTTTACGTGAACTTCTTGATGAGAGCAAGTAATTAAAAATCGATAACTTTTTTCAAATTATCCATTCAAGTCATGTTAAAACTTGTGATGTTCCCCAAGAGTGCCAGATTGTTGAAGCCAACTTCAAAATCCATTCGTGCTTGTGTAAACGTGTCTGAATATGAGCTTCCTGACCGGCAAAAGCCATCTTTTTTAATTTTTTTTAAATTTCATCTAGATGCGGAAAGAATGTAATCATTTGCCCTTAATCAAAGCGAAATGTTAATTTGAAGTGTTATTCAGGGTGTTCCGTTACTCATGGTACAAACGAAAATGGCAGATAGTACATAAAAAATTATCGCAAAAAAAAAGTAAACGGGGGGGGGTACCTCTTTTCGTTTTCGAGATATGGCGTTGTGAATTTTATTTTTTGGGAAAAAAAGTAGTTTCATGTTTCCGAATGAAAAGATAATGAAACATCGGGCAATTTTCACAAGTAGCGCATCTTTGTAATCCTAAGGAATGCGGCTTTCATTAATAACAATAATAGTGTGTGGTGGGAAAATGTAGAAATGACGCGGTTTTTTGGTAAAAAATATGAATAAAAAATTAATTTTTTTCCATATATTGACCTGTAACTCAAAAAGTAGATCATTTAGGTCCCTTTTTCTAAAAGTTTTTAATATTTTCAGAATGTTGTTAAAAAATTCGTAAAATACACCAAGTCCCTTACGCGCTTTGTTCTGTAGTTATTACCCATTAAAAAAAGGTACACATTGACCAGTTTTTCAATATTTGTAAATTTTACATACCTGGCGGACCCTCCTCCTTCTACCCCACACGTAATAAATGCGCTGTTATTTCATCATCATCATAGATAGCTCCACAGCCTGTTATTGGCTTTGGCTTCCTGCAACATCCTCCTCCAGAACTGCCGGTCCCTGGCTTGAAGTCTCCAATTTCTTATACCTAGGGTTTGTAGATCTTCTTCTATGCTGTCTATATATCTCTTTTTTGGACGTCCCGTACCTCTGTGTCCATCTGGTCTCTTGTTCATAATAATTTTTGTTATGCTGTAGTCACTGCTACTTTCAACATGTCCTGCCCATCGGATTTCGTTAATTTTTACCGTTTTCGTTGATTCCTCCATATATAGTGCGCAGGATTTTTCTTTCGAAGCACCCTAGGAGGTGTTCTTCGTTACTTCTTAATGTCCAGATTTCGGATCCATACAGTAGTATTGGCCTTATAAGAGTTCTATACAGTTTTACTTCAGTGCTTCTTGATTTGTTCCTTGATAAGAAATGTTTACGTAGCCCAAAGTAGCATCTGTTTCCCAGCGCTAATCTCCTTTTAACTTCTAATGTCGTGTCGTTGTCTTTTGAAATTAGCGTCCCTAAATATATAAATTCTTTTACTGCTTGGATGTTGTATGTATCAATTGTCATATTCTGGCGATCATTACGTCTTTTGGAGATGCACATATATTTCGTTTTCTCTTCATTAATTGCTAGTCCGAATTCCTTTGCTGCTCTTTCTAGCGATATGAAGGCTTCTTTCATTGCTACGGGGGATCTGGCTAGTATTACGATGTCGTCAGCGTACGCCAATATTTGTACCGACTTGTTGAAAATACTGCCCGCGGTGTTAATTCCTGCGTCCCTTATCACTTTTTCCATAGCTACGTTAAATAGTAAGCACGATAGGGCATCTCCTTGTCTTAGTCCTACTGTGGCGTTGAATGGTTCTGATAGCTCTCCTTCAATTCTTATTCTGCATAATACCTCTTTCATTGTCATTTTGGTCAAATTTACGAGGTGTTTGGGGAATCTTAGGCACCCCATAGCTTTGTATAACTCTTCACGTTTTATTTTATCATAGGCGTTTCTGAAGTCTATGAATAGCGAATGTATGTTTATGTTAAATTCATTCGCCTTTTCTAGGACCTGCCTAAGGGTGAAAATATGGTCTGTGGTAGATCTTCCGGGACGGAAACCGCTTTGATAGTTTCCCAGAGCTTCTTCTGCGTAAGGCTGCAGTTTAACGTATAAAATATTTGAAAATACTTTATATGCTACGTTCAGTAGAGTGATGCCTCTATAGTTACGCCAGTTTAGCTGATCTCCTTTTTTATGTATAGGGCACACAATGTCCTCGCTCCATTCCGATGGTATTTGTTTCTGGGTCCATATTAGTGTTACGATTTCATGCAGGCTTAATATTACGTTTTCACCTCCTTTTTTTAATAGCTCTGCTACAATGTTATCTTTGCCCGGAGATTTGTTGTTTTTTAGTTTTTTTCACTACGTCTTGTACGTCTTCTAATGTAGGCATATCTCCCACTAGTTCTTCTGCTACTTCCACGTTTTCTGTTGGCGGTTGCTCCTCATCTCCAGCTAGCAGTTCTTTGAAGTGTTCACACCATCTAGTTAGAACTAGTTCTTTGGTGCTTAAGATTTCCCCATTCTTATTTTTGCACATAGTTACTCTGGGCTTGAAACCGACTCGGTGCTCATTTACTTTTTTATATAGTTGCCTGACGTCGTTTCGGCTGTTCGCTTCTTCTATTTTTAACATTTCGTTTTCCCAGTACTCCTTTTTCTTCGCTTTGTGCACTCTTTTCTCCTGCCATCTTTTTTCTTTGTACAGCTCAGTTGCATTTCTCGTTCTGTGTTTCTGTAACATCACTTGATATGCTACACTCTTTTCCTGCGTTACTCGTGCACAGTCATCGTCGAACCATTCATTTCTTCTTTCACGGGGCTCGTATCCTAGAGTATTTGACGCTGATTCTTTGATTAGGGTTTTTAAGTTACTCCATTTAACCTCTATGTTTTCGGCGCTGTCGTTACTTGCATTTGTCACTCTTCTATTTATTTCATCTACATATTCTTCTTGTTTTTCCTCTTCTTTTAACAATTTCACGTTAAATTTTCTTTCCTTGCGAGTTCTTCCTTCGTTTACTATCGATATTCTGCTTCTGATTCTCGCCCCAAGTGGTCAGAGTCGATGTTTGCACCACGATATGATCTAACACCTAGTACTTCTGAGCAGTGACACGCATCTATTAGTATATGGTCAATTGAGTTTTGCGTTCTTCCATCTGGAGATCTCCAGGTTACCTTGTGTATATCTTTCCGCTGGAATCTTGTGTCTGCGATTACCATATTATTCATCATTGCAAAACTGATCAGTCTCATACCGTTTTCGTTTGTTTCGTCATGTAGACTGAATGATCCTATTGTTGTTGTTGGTCGGTATGTCCTTTCATGTCCGATTTTTGCATTCGCATCTCCTATAATAATTTTTACATCATGACTAGGACAGTTTCTTAGCGCTCTATCTAAGATTTCATAGAATGCATCTTTGACTTCTTCTAGTGCATCTTCAATCGGGGCATGTATATTTATTATGGAGTAGTTAAAGAATCTTCCTCTTATGCGTATTTTACATATTCTTTCGTCTATAGCAACGGTGGGCAAATGCGGCTCTTAGAGCCGCATGCGGCTCTTCGTTGAATCAAGTTCGGCTCCAAACGTATCTCTTTAAATTATTGAATATTCCAGACGGGTGTGGAAATGCTCTTAATTTTTGATTTTTGAAATTACATAATACATATAACATATAATGCGGCTCTTTACAATTATGAAAAACCCACATGCGGCTCTCATTAACCTCATGCGTGCCCACCCCTGGTCTATAGCGTCAAACCCCATAACTAGATGTTTAATTTGTTTTCTTACAATGAATGCCGTCCCAAAAGTATGATTTTTCTCGTTACAGCTATAGAATATATTGTGCGTCCATCTCACCTCTTGTATTGCTGTTAGATCACTTTTATATTTATCTAATTCGTTTAGTAAAACTTTTAATCTGCCAGGTTGATACAGTGTCCTTACATTCCAAGAAAAAATTCGTAAATCATGGTCCTTAATGCGATATCCGGGTCTTCGTTGTGTAGTCAATCCTATCCGAGGCTCAGTTGTAGGTCTCGTGTCAATATGGTAATGCCAGGACGGGTTACCAGCCCGTCGCCGGTATGCGGGAATATAGCGTCCCACGCTCGCTACTACCGTTAGTTGGCTATCCAGTGGGCACCACGGGGAGGTGACGGTTCGGTTTTGCCCACCCGCGCTGTTATTTATTGAATGTAAAAAAGCGTTCAGGTACCATTCCGGTAGCAAGCACTGATTTTTTAGGGTCCTTAATTATGTGGTTCGAAGAAAGATGTAAGAATTTTTTCAATAATTTGTAAATGAAGTAAATAAAATAATAACAAACAACTTTTTAACCCCCCCTTAACCCCTTTTACTTTTTTGCGATAATTTTTTATGTACTCTCTGCCATTTTCGTTTGTACCATGGTAACGGAACACCCTGTATAACATCAATAAGCTCGCAATATTCAAACTCTTCTCTTGTTTCAAGATATTTTAGGCATTAGGGAAAAGTTCGTGGAGTTTTTTAAGCAAAATTCAACTGGGTTTATTATAGTGTGAAAAACATCTCACGAAGTCACCGGAGTGAGGAAACTGCAGCCTCCAACTTTCTACGGGCAAAGCCCATTGCCTACTTACAAGCTCCAATTCGAAGCAGCAGCAGGCAATTTCTGGACTGAGGAGGAAAACACAATGGCCTTAACGTTGTCACTAAGGGATACAATAGCAGAAATATTATAATCAATACCAGCAGAACATCCCAGCAGCTACGGGTTCTTGGTTCAAGCGCTGGAAATGCGCTACGGTGATCAGCACATGCAAGAGAGTTATTGACTTCAACTTCGAAATAGACTTCAAAAGCCAGGAGAAACTTTACAACAACTATGCGCCGATATCGAGAAGCTAGTGCAAGAGAGACTTTCCTTGGCCCCTGTGCTGAAAGTCGAGTCGTTCAATGTGACAAGTCGTTTGAGTTGAAGTAAGTGACGTTTCAGTCGAATTACTACTGGAGGTACTAAGTTGTGTTTATAGCGCCTGGGCTGAAAATAGTAATTTGACTGAAACGTCACTTTCTTCAACTCAAACGACTTGTCACATTGCACGACTCGACTTTCAGCGCAGGGGCCCTTAACTCATTTACCGACCGGGATCTGCAACTGGCAGCTAGATTGGCCGGAAAGAAGAACACCGCAGAAGTTTTGGCCAATGCTCTGGCATACGAGGCAGCAAAGCAAGCAACAAGGAGTACAGTCCGCCTCAGGAAAATCATGGGGCGGGAGCTAGTCGGGCAAATCGAAGTTGCTGTTGTCATCATCACTATCAAACAACTGTAGCGTAGTGACAACAGCCTTGTCATCGATGAAAATATTGGAGCCGAAAAATGCACAATAACTGAAGATACTGGTGCTTTAAAATCTGTCATCCGGGGCTGACTTGGTCGGTAATAAGTGGCTGAAAGACGCACACCAATACTGACTGAAAACTGCAACAGGAGAGCCATGGGGAAGCTATGTTGGATATGTTTCCCGCAGACATTGGGTTTTCACATTCGTTCCTGCTAGATGATAGGGAGAAACTTTGAATATTAAGTTTTTCAAGAAGTATGTAAAGGTGCCTGTAAACGAGCAACATTTTTCAGCAATGTGTGGCCGGCAAAACTGGCTGAACGACATTGCTCAAAATTTATCACTATTTCCATCAATATGTTCAAACTTGCCGGCAATATATCCGTATAGCCCGAAGATACCGGCCATATTGCAACTACTAGCCGGCATGTTCCTTCTGATATCGGTCGTAGAGCGAAAATATTTAAACATTGCCGGCTATTTAAAACTTATTTCGAAATATTTTTTGGAGTAGGAGTATGAAGTATGCCCTAAAGATGGCATACATAGTTGTGGACAGTGTAGGAGTGTACTTTGTCTGGGTTTGGTATGCATGAACCCACAGCATTCGGTGAACCATATCGCACCCAAATATGTGCAGAGTTCGAGCAGATCACCTTTGCTTTAATTTATAATTTGGCAATTATCACAGAACGACATCGTAAATGATTATTTGCTGATAAGCTTGTCATCCTTCATTCTAAAGACCCTAGAACACATGTCAGTTATGGACCTTATAAATTCTATAACAGAGCACGCATATTATAAAGGAAAATCGATTGACACTTGATGGCCCTGACGGAACTCGGGATCTGCAATGGTTTAAGTTAGTGGATCCTCCACATTCTTAGAACTATGATATTAAGATTAGATAAGAGTAGAGTGGTAAACACAGGGGCCTCGGCATACCCCAGTCCCCTCACCGCTTTTAAAGTTTATGGTTGTGGATGAAATATTCAAAGTTACACTTCGTCATTCTAGTGAAATTTCTGAACAAGTAACTACATATCTAGAATTAACTTGTGGCGTATCATAATACGTCATCAGGAAAACAACAACGCACTTTTCTTAAAATCATTTTTTCTTGAGTAAATATAATTCACATGTAACTTTTGTCATAGTTGTATATAAGACCTTTGTAAATACTTTGTAAAATAGAGAAAAATTCAATTGGACTTCCAGTGTTTTGATAGCAGGGAACCTTCTCTCATTGGTGATCAAGACACCAATAGTACCTGCTAAATTGGCAACAGTACTTGCCAAAAACTCATCGCTTATATTATTATGTGCCTCTCTGTTTTATTTAAGTAAGGTCGAATGCACATTCTTCTTTTTATTTTAGTAAGCAAACAATGTATGCTGCGCTTACAAGTACTTTTACGCTGTCAGCCATAGTCATACTTGTACGCGTAAAATTATCCGGCAACACTGTAGCCAAAACATTGCGAAAACATGTCTGACTATTACTTGCCAAGCAATAGTATTGGCCACACATTTTCAAAAATATAGCCGGGCCATCTTTTTCAGATATATTACCGGCAATGTGCATTTTTTGTTGCTCGTTTACAGGCACCTTAAGACACTCGGAGTGAAGAAGACCAAGACGACGCCCCTTCATCTCCAGTCCGATGGAATGGTAGAACGATTCAACAAGACAATGCTAGAGTACCTAAGGAAAGTTGTTAGCGAGCACCAGCGCGACTGGGATAGTTACATCCCTATTTTGCTATGCATTAGATCGGACAGCAGTTCATAATTCTACAGGATAAGCCCCTTCTAGTGTGATTTTTAGAAGTCAAATCCGACTGCCAAGCGACCTGAAATTTGGGACATCTGTGGAAAGAAACGAGGTGAACTTCGCGATCGACTTGCGGATATCCACCAGCTCGCAAGGAAGAATCCTAAGATAGCCAGTGACAGGATGAAAACAAGGTACGACCTCCGAGCAAACTCTAGCGGATACCAGAAAGGTGACTTCGTTTAGCTGTGCAGCCCTCGGCGACGGCAAGTCAAGTCTCCGAAACTTCAGCGCCAGTGGGAGGGGCCCTATAAAATCCTAACATGGATCAACGATGTTGTCTACAGGATTCAACAAGGACCCAAAGCAAACAAGAAGATCGTGCACATAGACAGGCTGTGCCCATATCATCAGCCGGATCCAGTGGGCAGTGTGATGATTTATGCGCCATCTGTTGGAAGATGTATGAACTGTTATTTGGTTGGGATTTGGATTAACGATTTATGTACTAAACTAAAATTGAGAATTGGAACTGACGATTATTAAAGACAAAGCTTCTCAAACTTGCCGGAAGGAAGGAAGGATATTCCACCACGGACTAGAAAATGAGCGAAAGTTCCAGAAGTTAGATAAAGGGGGAGCTTGGTTATATAAATGCGGTGGAAACGGAAAAAGACGAAAAGTGATGATTGAAAAGTGATTTAAAAAGCGATAAATAGAATTTAATAGTGTGCGATATTAATTTGCAAACGATAATAGTGAACTCTAAGAATTGTATTTGTTATTAAATTGTGTTTGGTTTGTAGTAAATAAGTTTTTGTGTGAATATTTAAAAAGTTTACTCCTTAATTAATCCTACGAATCCGTTAAGCTGTAAAAACGTAACACTACATATTTTTGCATATATTCTCTACTTCCACAACATCAGGCTATCCCACTCGGCTTACTACTGCAACCTACAGCAACCCTTTTCATGATATATTCAGTCTACGAATTCCCGCAGTACGTAGAACATCTCGACTATGTATCGCTTAATATCAGACATTGCACCATGTGGTGAATGGCATGACAGACGCGCGGGTACAAAGGGTCATTCCACTCTTTTATGAAAAGGATTATAGCTCAGACCTATGTAATCTTTTCTACTCTTGTTCTACCATTGAGTGCAATGTCGGACGGCAAACTGCTGGCCTTAGGAGTAAGGACAGGGAATTAAAGAAAGCTGCGAAGAGGTAAAATGAGAAGGAAGGAGTATCGTCTAAGAGGGTCATGTGGTCTGTGGAAAGACCATGCCTCGTCGTGAGCCCGAACGACGGTTATCTCTGATAGTAGTCGGGTGCCTCCTTCTCCAAAAAAAGCAGAAGTTTTGGTCTGTCAATTCTGCACAGTGCTGAAAGAAATCGAATATTATGACAAAACCTCGACAGAGACCAAAATAACAGCCGAAAACGAAGTGCCATGAAGACATAGAACGAGTTTACATGGCTGCGTCAAAATAAATTTAATTATTTCATGCAGTCGTTTGAACTCGCTCATAGAATCAATGATTTGTAATGGTGGTGTAATGGAAAGAAATAATTGGAGGCAATATTTTAGATAATGATAGAGCTGCCATTTCAACACCGTAGTTGTAATTGTAACTAACTATATCTGGTTATCGTTGTGGAGTAGTATTACGGTGCGTTTAAACTATACGAGTTTTTTGTCAGTTATTGCACTGGCAAATGCCAGTGCTGCAGCCAGTGCAATGTAAACATCATGTCAGTGCACTGGTTGGTGCACTGGCACAGCACTGGCTTAAACACTGACACGATATTTCTCGTGCAGTCTAAACACATAAAAACACGCACTGACGTCTTTCTCGTGAGCACTGGTAACTTTACAAACTTGTTTGTAAAGTTGTACGAGTTAATACGGACGGAGTTGTTTATTTTCTTTAAAGTGTTACCACGAAAATCAAGCAATAAGAAAAAAAAAATGGAAAGTATTAAAAAAAGCGAATTTCTAGGACCACAGGCAGTTCTTGGACAAAAGAAGAAATAAAAAATTTAATATCCTTGTACGAAAATTGTCCAGAACTGTGGGATGCTTCATTGGGGACATATAGGAATAGAGATCTGAAAACGAAGTCTCTACAAGATGTACATACGCTCACCGGCGGCAATAGTGGCACAACTCAAAAAATACGAATTTTGAGTTAATGCGCTCTCCAACATTGCAGATTTGTATTCTTTCCAGCAACAACAGCGGCATATCTTGTAATTCAGTATTCACCAACAGATTGAAGAAATTTCGCTGTTGCATTTTTTGTTTTTCTATGTAAACTGGCACTTCTCAGAAACTTCAAACCCATTTATCTCAGAACTTGATTTTTTGAGTTGTGCCACTATTGCCGCCGGTGAGCGATATATCTCTAGGCAAAGAGAAGTCAGTGTTGTCAATAAATGGCAAAATATAAGATCGCAGTATACCGCGGAGTTGCGGAAATTAAAATTGAAAAAAAGTGGCGCGAGTGCAGAGGAGTCACCCGTTGAAAGTGAATGGGAATTTTTCAAGGCCCTGAGGTTCCTAGATCGTGCTGTAGGGACAACAAGCAAGCATTATTCGAATATAGATTTGGTAAGTAAAACAAAAATACTTTATAATAATTGTATATTACAGTTATAAATTTAAATAAACTTGTATTGCCATGGTACTTCTCCCTCTGTTATAAAGTAGTGTTGAAAATTTTCCCGTACGCTTTTAGCAGACGTGGTGGCATTCCGATGCCTTTGCTGGTCAAGCTGGAAAAAAGTCTTTCCTGGAAGATTCTCCTTTCGCCAGGTGCCGTGTTTGAGTATGTGTTGCTCGTCTTCTTTATCGAAGTCTTCCTTTTGGATATACAATAATTTAGAAGTTTCGCTTGATATTAAAAAATTGTGCAATGCACAAACAGATAGAACTATTTTTTTGGCTCTTTCCGGATTTAACTCCATTGGTTTTCTCAAAACTCGAAATTTGGCACTTGCTATTATGCCGAATGCATTTTCAATTATCCTGCGAGCACGCGACAGTCTATAATTGAAAATTCTTTGATAGCCAGTCAAATTTCGAAATGGAAATGGATTCATAATGTAAGGTTTTAGAGAAAATGCATCATCGGCTACAATTACATATGGAGTAATGTTTCCTTCGCACAAGTGCCGAGGACTTGGTATATTTAATTTATTGGCTTCAAGCGCGTTTGCTAGGGAGCACTGGTTGAAAACACCGCCATCTAAACTTCGTCCACTCGCTCCAATATCAATATAAATAAATTTATAGTTGGCGTCAGCTAGTCCCATCAATACAATGCTATGAGATCCTTTATAATTGAAGTATAAACTTCCACTGTTCGCTGGCGCTTTTATAACTACATGTTTGCCGTCAAGTGCACGTATGCAGTTTGGAAATTGCCACTTCGTCTCAAATTCTTTGGCGATTATTAACCATTCCTTTTCAAAGTTAGGAACCTAGAAAAAATATATTATTTAAAACAAAATCTTTAAAAATTTAAATTTCAAAGATCGTTCCTATTTATTTTTAGAATGTTTTTATTACAGCCTATTGATTCGTCCTTAAGTGATAAAGTGATGAGTGAGAAAGTGATTTCACACCGTCGCTATCATCTATCTTAACTACATCTTCGGAAAGGTGTGAAAGTTTACCGAATATTGCAAATGTTAGAAAATGTCCTAAAAAAAATCAACCGGGTTTGCAAAAGGAGGTTATTTTAAGACGAGCTTTGACTTTAATGGAGAAACCAATAGACAGCAATCAGGTTTTCACGGATTATATAGCCACTGAAATGAGAACACTACGAGATGATATTCGTGAAAATTTTAAAAACACTATTTTAGTGGAACTATTAAAAGCAAAAGAAGCGAATCAGTCTGCAACTGTTATCGTAATAGGGCATTTTCTGTCACCCATACATGCAAGACATCCGCAAGGCACAACAAAGCTCTGACAGCTGTCAGTTCCGTTTGATTTTAAGATATTTAAAAATAAAAGAAAAGTTAAAAATAATTTATGTTGGTTTTAGTTTCATAATAGCCGATTATCACTTAACTCTATAATAACATAAAAAATTTCATATTTTAATACTGCAATATTCGGCAATATTCTTTGTTGTGCCTTGCGGCTCTTCACACCGATTAATTGTCAGAAAATGCCCTATAGACTCAGAACCGTCACAACCAATGGGAGATCCTGGTATTTATGATGATCTGGGAGACTTTTTTAATGTAGGCTCGGATAGCCCATGAAAATAACGAGTTATACTCGATTTAAAAATTTGGAAATTGTTTTGTTTTCGTTTTTTATAAAGAATTTACATTTTTGTTTATGTCATCAAATAAAAGTATTTAATGTTGAGTTGCTAATTTTATCTCTCCTACCTTTAAATGTTTATCCTTAAGAACTCCGTAAATGGCTTCGCAAACCTCTGGTACTATCATCGATATTGTGCAAACTGGTATTCTAAATAAATACATTAGATAATGGTAGCTGTCACCTGAAAACGAAATTACGTTTTACTTTAAATATCCCTTCAACTTACCTTTCAACCACAATATTCGTAAGAATGGTTCCTGGGAGCGAACCGTCAAAACAAATATTATAGTTAGAGTTAGCTCTGATACGAATATGTGCTACTCTATATACTTGGGATAGCTAGTATTACCTGTAGCTAAAAATCTTAGGGTTAATGCCAAACGTTCTCCAACACTTATGGAATCCCTTAAGTGGGTGTCTTTCCTTCGAATTAAAGGCGTTATTAGTTGCACAATATAGTTAAAATCACTGGGTGACATCCGAATGAAATTTTTATAACATAATTAGTTTGTTATAACAGCCTTCAGTTTGCCTTTTTGAAACCCATTCGCGGACCCATATACGCCTCTTTTTTGGTTCACTTAGCAAGTATACAACAATTGCTGAAGCAGTTTTAACTTTTTCTGTAGCCATTTTATCAAAAAATTCGCTGCAAATATTCACAACTTCTTTATGAAATTCCGATCCAAATAACTTTACCAGTGAACTGGCACTCCCAGTGTAAACAGCATCAATTTCTATTACCAGTGCTCTGGAAAAAAAGTGTCAGTGAAGCACTGGCAATCACTCTGTCAGAGAAATATTTGCCAGTATTCTCTGCTAATGTAAACAGTGTGCCAGTGCACTGGCTGCGAATGCCAGCGAAAACTCGTATTAGTTTAAACGCACCTTATAGTTAGATTAAATCAGACTGTGAATATTTTTTTCACGACTGGGGCCAGTAGATATAGAGGCGGAACAGCTCCTCAAATCAATCAGACACAATTCAAAAGTTCCTCCACTCTCCTTTTTACCGAAGTAACACGATATTCGATACCATTAGTGTTTGGTGCAACAAGAACCAGTTAATCCCTCTCTACACCTACTCTAACGTAATTTCAAAGTCCCAACAGAAAGGCGAACCCCCAAGATAAATTACAGCACTTTATGGAAGTTCCTTAAAAAGCACCCCCTGCCAAAAAACGGGGGTTGGAAGAAACTAGTTTTCTCGAGTGTTAAGAGTCAAAAGTTTTGGATGCGGAGAAATTGCAGAAGGAAGCTGCCCGAAGCGCCAAGGAATTTCAGAAAAGTTGCTCCGATGGTTTCGTTGTTTTGGAGTAGTTTACCTAGAATTAATTTACTGCATCTTTGTGGAAATAACTTTTAACAGAAACCAGTATTCGGGTGAAGGCAGGAATGCAGTAAATTGTTGCTGCAACGTACCTGGCGAAATGTTTTATTGGCATTTAAGGTGCTGGTGGAATTTTGTTTGTCAACAGGAAAGTAGGGTGGAAATTAATTAGATCGTGACGTAAATGGCAATGTCTAATTTGAGGAATGTATTGCTTTAAGTAGTTCGTTTGACTTCAACAGAAGATGGAAGAGAATTCGGTTAGTTAAAGCATATTTTTGTAATTTTAGTATTTTTCTATTAATGTAGTCAGATCGCCCAAAACTTGGGTATACCGGGGTTGACCTGCTACATAAGGGCTTATTGTAGTTACCGAATCAATGGAAGAAATGAATTCATTAATTTCATTTTCTTACAACGCTATAACAGCCTGCTTTCATTTGCATTTGCTACTACATCAAGAATGATAGAAGATGGCACCATTGTGAATATTGAGGTCAAAGGGTTTAAATGTAAGTACACAGGGGTGGCGGAGCACGTGGTGATGGAAGGAAAAGTGCACACGCCCTTTCGCTTTGGGTGTGGAAATCCACGCCCTAAATATTTCATGTTCACCTGAAAACCCAAAACGTCGGAGAGCTATCTCGGTCGCTACGAAGAAATGTGGGCGAGGCCCGCACATAAGCAACGCTTTTCATGCGAAACTAAATATATTATATTAGAGCTATTAAGACCTTATAACTGCCTAGTCTAAGCTTTCTAAACCCTACTAGACTAGATTGCCTCAGGAACATCCCGAAAGAGGGATATCCCCGTAGTTTTCCCATGAGAACCCCATGTAGCAAATGAGGGGCATGCCGAACAAGCTTCCTCGTGAGCACCGCTCATGCAGGTATGCATTATCAGTTTTTCATAATGGCCCTAGTAGGGAAACCTTATTTCAAATGAAATGGGGCGATATCTGCCTCACGTATTCGGAAAGTTTTTTGGAAATTTTAAAGAAATACCGCGGCTTCACCGGCTGAACTGCGCAAGTTCAAGGCAATTGGACTTTTAGCCTCAGCTCAGTTCTCATTTATTTTCCACATATTCAACTGAGGATAACAAACCTCAATTCACCCAACTGGTCTCGAACTGAAGTTGAACGTAAAGCTCGCTCAAAAGAGACTAATCAACTGGAATAGTGGAGTTCTGGCGAAAAAGCAAGAACAATTTAAAGCACGAACTGAACATGAACTGGACTTTAGACGGTGAAGCCACTTATGTGGATTGAACTGAAGTCAGTTAAGTCGGGGCATTAAGCTTTAGTTTAACTCATACAAAGCTTTAGTTTTTTTTGTTGTATTGCTTCATATTTCACGCAATTATGTTGGTAACCATATAGGGTATCATTTGGCATACTCAATAGGCCGGTTCTGATTCGAGCATTGGGCGTAATTAGTACTTAATTGTGAGACCGCATTAGTAAAACGACACTCGCATTTAAAAATATAAAATTTTCGACACCGGTGCAGATATTACTCACATATCCACGCCGAAATTCTCAGGCTTTTCGGAATCCATTTTCCACTGGGAATCGAGGAGCAATAATTTTTTCTTCAGGGGACCAAATGGGGCATTCCTTGTGTGGGTCTTATAGGGCAATCCACACGGGGTCTACATGGGGCTCATGGGAGCTCTATCTGCATTCTCTCCCAAAATGCTAGTCCGTCATAACCACATAACCAAAGAATTCAAAACCATATACATATAACTCAACAGACAGCTGGTAGTTCAATTTACTGATTAACTTTTTACAATTTAACGGTTAACTGTTGGCTTAGCACACACCCACGATGATTATGCTCCGCCGTCCCTGTAAGTACATATCCAAAGTTTCTAATAGATGAAGCCTTCTGCTCCTTTTTTGATCTTAACTGTGGGTGCTGTTAATAATACACGTTAGGCCAACAATTGATTTTGTTGCTTTTGCAGACGGCAGTCAGAAGCCCAAGTCACCGAAAGAGTTTGTCATCCCCCCGCATGCGCAGTGCCACGGCTTGCATTTGGGCAGAGTGTGCAACTGCACAAGGCCTCAGCGAACCTGGGGCCTCGCTTTTTTGGCAATAAAAATCATTTCAATTCATTTTATTGCATTTCGACTTCATTGAATGGGCCACACAAATCAAAATATAATTCAATCGTCTGGCCCCGGCACTGCGCATACGATTTGAAATGAAAATGGTAGCACCAGCTTCTATATCTTCCAGGAGGAAAACCCCTATGCCGAGAGCTTCAGGTGTGTTACCTAAACGATAGGTGGCAGAAGAATTTCTAGCGGAGTACGAACCCCAAAAGAGGCAGAAGGGAACCCAAGGTATATCTTACTGGGATAGGCTGGCTGGGTTCGTCATGACAGTGATATCGGCCAATAATCCTGAGGACAAACTAACGAAAGAATAGCCTGCCGGACTCAGTAGCCTAGGGGTTAAGGCAGCTGACAACCATCTCAGAGGTCCGTGGGTTCGAATCTAAGATCAAGCTGAGGCTTTTTATGGGACTTTAGGTCCAAAGTATTAGGTAGAACCATGGTACAATAATTACAAGGTAAGCTCACGTCATTCAGATCTTAGTTCACAAAGGAAAAAAGCTTTCTCGTGACGTCACGCAGATCTTTTCTCATATAAAAATGGTAGAAGCTTTTCAATATGGAAACAGAGCTTTTTCTTGCGAGCCTACCTTGTATTATTGTATTGTTGTTTTCAAACCTCGTGACATCCCGCGCATGTTCCCCAGCTAAGTTCTTAAAAATGTTTAAAAGTTCAGACAAAAGCTTCAGTTAACTCCTCCTATCAAATCACTTGCTGCCATGTAATCAGTCGCGACTGCGTATTGCTAAAGGGGGGTGTATTTTTCTGGGACTTCAATGATTATTTAAAAAATTTACAAATTATGACTGAAAAACACGCGTTTTTATATATTTTTTTTATTTTAAGGTTATTATATTTTACACATATGCTACAGAAATAATTTGTAGTAATTTCTACTAAAAATACGAAATTTGTGTTTTTATCACTTTGATTACTAGATTATTGACGTTTCCTGCCAGTCGCATACGCGCTTCTGCCAGGGGAGGTTGTGTTGCTTGCGACTGCGGGGAACTGTCGGTTTATGAATGAAAACGCTCATTTATTCAAAGGAATTTTTTTCAGCATTTTTTTTAAATTATTTTAAATTTAGAAATGAGAAATATTTCGCGTAATTAAAGTAAAATTATGCTTATTATGTTGAATAAACTGCCTTTGTTGAGCAGGGGCTTTACATGTATTTAAAAGCTCTGCTCAACACATAGAAAGATAAATTAACTTGATTCATTCGGCATGCGCGCATCCCTTCCCAAATTATTTTGTTGAGTTTTTTCAGTGTTTGTTGCCGTTTTAACTAAAAAGAGGGGAAATGATAGAACATTATTTATAAAATTTGGCAACGAGGTGCGCAGAACTGCTCAAATTTTTTGTGTCACGGAGTTTGAAAAATTCTATACCATGGGTAGAACTGCCTGGCAAAATGCGAAAGAATAAGATTCTGAGTTCCTAAACTATCGACGATATTCTTGTACGTAATGTTAATAGGGTTTTCGGGTGTCTGGTTACAGTACAACCTTCCCCTACATTGCTGAAAGGTGGCGCAACCCTTAACCTGGTTGACATTTCATTTGCCAGGGCGTAAAGAGTATATGGTTGGAGGTGGATGGAGTTACTCCAAGACTCTTCCTGTGGTATCCATTTGTGATGGTTGCTATTTTGTTTTCAAGGGTTTTTGACTCGTCAGTATGATAGAGATATGGCATATTCTATTTTGAATCTTATTAAAGATCTGTATAAGAGAGTTGTACTGGCTGGAGTAGCTCCATATTTTTCTTGCTTAAGTTGGAGACGACTCTGTGGTTACTTTTAAGCAGTACCGGCTTTAGGGGTGGGCGAACCCGGGCGATCGCCCGAGGGCGCCATGTCCTAGGGGCGCCGCCGCGATCCAATAATGTGTTAATTCATTCCCGTGAAGATAGCTCAGAGCCTTCAAATAATTACCAAAAAGAAAAAAGCTCTCAAGACTAACAATAGTTCGGGATGTTTCAACTTCAGGAACCCAACAATCAGGCTCAACGGGTATCAGGACAATGAGCGAAGTAGTGAAGGACCACCTTCTAGTGGCACTAACCTATGCCAATTCTAGTAGCAGCACACTCCCGGACCTTCTCCGACATCAAGACCAAAATATCAGGGATATTCATGGAGTTCGTGATGAGGTAAGAGTCGTCAGAAGTGCCGCTGCTCCCTTTTGACTCCGGGGAGAGATATAACCAAAAGGGAGGGATGAAAGGGGAGAGATATTACCAAAATACCAAGGGCGAGGATCTGGCTCCCAAAAATGGAAGCAAAGCCAGACAAATTGCTGAGTAGCTTCAATGCCACAACCGGGACATCCCTATGGACAATTAAAATTTACTCAATGCCGGGCAACCCCAAAGAAATAGTAAAACACCGGTACTGCTACTCAACGACGAGTGCATAGAGTGGCTCGGAAGAGTTGATTATAAACTCCATTTTGGCCTAAGATAGGCATGGATAAAGGTTTCCAAAACGGCTTCATCTAACGAAGAGGCTGACTCCGATAAAGAGCTCTGTGAGCGCTTAGATGAACGAGCAGTCATCATGGTTGAGAGGAAATTGGCATCTATAAGCTCAGAAGCAGCGGTTGACAATGTAGAATAAACATGGCAGCAGGCGACCTGTATCATCCTCCAATCAGGTAAGTAGTGGTAGGTTGAAAACAGTATAGAAGAAATTTCTCCTCTTCGCTCTGAGAAACCTACACGACCCGCGCGATTTTAGCCCCTTTCCGCCCTCCATGGACAGATTCGAGAAAATGGATTTCATGCCGCTGTCACAAAGGAGGGAAGTGCTTATTTCGTGCTTGTTCGTGTCCGATAGAATCAAGTTCGATGCCATAGGCATATACAAATGTTTAAGGAATACCCTCATCGGACAGAATATGCAAAGAACGAGTCCGTCAAAAAATGTTGTATATGCTTCTCACCCAACAAAAAAAAATCCTTTAAACAAAAAATTCTATACACGCCTCTCACAAAAAGCACATTCAACAATATATTAGGTGCATATTCTTTTTTAGTTCAAATTTGCCGTCGTATGCCCGTGTGAATAGCTCAGTTCTCGGCCATTAAAACCTTACGTTTGGCCGTCCCAAACCCTTATGTACTCCCAAGTGGCCAGTGTTTGGTCGTTGTTATGCCAGCTTTTATTTTTACTCGGGTTATTGTATAATTTGTGCATAGGAAATCTACCGAAAAGAAATGTCTAAAAAGTTAAGGGCGCATAAAAATATCTCGCCCGGGGCGCCAAAATACCTAAAGCCGGCTCTGATTTTAAGGTTTTCTATTGCTTCATTTAAGTAGACTCTACTTTTCAGATTTTTGGAGATAATTCTACCAACGAATTTAAGACTATCAACACTTTGAATTTGTTGATTATTTAGAAGCAAGGAGATATGTCTTCGTTTGTTGAATAACATAGCTTTGGATTTTTCAGCATTGATTAGGAGTTTTCTTTCAGTGGCTATTCTGTAAAAATTATCTAAAGCTGATTCGACCGTGACGTCGGCAAACTGGAAGGCTTCTACATCCCACTTCGTGATTTCGTGAAAACCAGCGCTATATAAATTGAATAATGTTGGGCAAATGGACTGCCCTGTGGGATCCATCCACCAACCTTTCTGGATTCACCTCCAAGGTTTTTGCTGAAAAATTGTAATCCAATTAATGTAGTTTAGAGGAACACTATGTTGTAAAAGAGATAGATAGAGTAAGGATAAATCAACTCGATCATATCCACTGTCTAAATCAAGGGTGACCATGGCAACAACGTTACAGGAACGTCTGAATTTATATATTGTTTGATGAATCATGCTCAGGCAAATGGATGAAGACCTGCCTTTACGGTAAGCGAAACTGTGATTCGATAAAATCTTATTTGTTTCAAGCTGGTTGTGAATGCTTTTTTAATGAGCATGTTGACTAATTTTATAGGTACATTAATAAGAGATATCGGTCTATAGTTAGTCAGGGATTTCGGGTATTTTCGTTGTTTTAAAATTGGAAAGATTTTAATTTTAAGCGAATGACTGGGAATTTTCCCTGAAGTAAAAGTGTTTTTAAAGTTTTGCAACTGAGGGATACATTTTTTATCATATCTAGGTGACTTTAGGCGTTCCCAGGGAAGTTTTGGGTTTTTTTTGTTAAAAGGATTTCATTGAGATTGTCCACAGACCACTGCCTTCAACGGAGGACGAGAAAAGGGCCGGAATTTGTGACGGCGATACTACTTTACAGCAAATAAAGTCTAAAAATTCTGACGGAGGGATGTGTTTTCTTAAAAATTCATTTTTGATTTTTCGACCCTTGATGTTGTTTATAAAACTCCAGAAATTTCGGATTTCTGTTTTATGACACAGTTTCATTAATTAATTTGGCCCAATTTTCCCTTTTTGCCTTTTTTAAGTTTTCTAAAGCGTGCATCGATTTGATTATTAATGAATCTTTGAATTTACTAGTTTTATTAAAGCTGGATAGCGCATTAGATTTCAGTATGTCAATTATTTTAATTCATACTTAAAATCAAAATGAATAAAAAAAAAATAGTAGCAAACTCTCGCATTTATGGACAACCTTAAAGTATTGCTCCATTTTCCTAATCCAAAATACTGTGGTTCTAGTCAAAGCTATGACACAAACCGAAACCGTATTTGTATATTGACATTTCACATTTACTTCATTGACAAAAACCAATTAAAATGTATGCATTTCTTTCTAATTAATCAAAATCGCAGCATTTACAGTTGTTAATATATAAAACAAATCCAAATCGTTTATAAAAAATTAACTTCAATTAAGCTAAAAAAAATAATTTTTTTATATTTTAAAACAAAAATTTAAAATTCCTTATCCACTGAACAAAAATTTTGACAATTTTAAATGTTTTGTTTGTAGTTGCGCATATGCGAATGCTTTTCCTTCACCCTCTGCTATCTGTACACGCACCGCCGCTCCAGTATTAGTGGTGGCGTACAATTTTTTTGCTCCAAATGGATAACGTGAATTAAACGAGTAAATTTGGCAGAAAAGTTTGATTTTTGCACAAGGATTCGCCCGTAGCCAGGTTGGAATTGACTATTAAGGACAATTGGACAGCAAGGATTGTGGCGGATAACGTTGACTTGCGGTAGGTTAAGGAATAATATTGAAATAACGAAAAGAGACCAGCGTCAGACGTCTAGACAAATGTCAAACCGCGTATTGACATATTTCTGTTGTTTACATCGCTGCTGCAATCTTTCTGTCAAACATTAATAAATGCGTTTATTTCGCGCTAATTATGGTTGATATTGTTGTAGATTAATTGTGGATTATGTTTATTGTAGACTGAGAAGCAATGCCTGCACCTAGACCGAGGGGATTTGCAGGCGGTTCTGGTGGCTCTGGCGGACGACCTGCCCCAAATACTCCAATGTCAGAGCGCCAACAAATGGCACTTCTGATGCAAATGACTTCATCAGCATCACCATCGTCATCCTCTTCAGCTGGTAAACTAGTTTAACTAAGATTTTTAGCTATTTTTAATCAAATTTATGTTCCAGAAATGAGCCCCGGTGGAAGTAGTTCAAGCCATGGCCCAGCACGATCTCGCGATAGAAACGAAAGAGGTGAAACTGCTTTACATGTTGCTGCTATTAAGGGCGACCAAGAGGCTGTAAAAAAGCTTCTAGACTCAGGAATGAGCCCAAATGTAACCGATTTCGCTGGTAATATAGAAATAATATTTATAAATTCAAGCAATTTTTTGTTTTTTATACTCAATGGCTCCGTTTCAGGGTGGACACCACTGCATGAGGCATGTAATCATGCACACTATAATGTCGCTCTAACTTTAGTAAAAGCTGGTGCAAATGTAAATGCTAGGGGGCTAGACGATGATACTCCTCTACATGATGCGGCTCTTATAGGTCACTTAAAGCTCGTCAAAATGCTAGTGGAAAAGGGAGCCGATGTGACCCTAAAGAATCGAAAAGGAAAAACTCCAGTTGATGTTGCTGTTTCATCAGTTTCGTCATTCTTGATGTCAGCTCGAGGTGAGTCTAGTTCACTATTACAATCCTAGAATAAAATGCTTTAAAACAAATTTTAAAATATTTCACCAATCACAATTGGTCTAAGAAACTTTTCTTTAAAATGCTATTTCATTATTAAGAAGAATAGCTTATTATTAAACTGTTAGGCATGCACATTAAATCCAAAATTAAAATGCAAGATACAATATAACTGTTTTTGAACATTTTCCACTAGAACCTAGACGCATTTCTTTAAAATTGAAGAGGGCGAAAGTAAAGAAATGTTTGAATGCACTGGCAAAGAAATTTGCAAACACTTTAACGTCAAATTTAGGTAAGTGGTGATGAATTTGTGGTGTTTATCATGCCATGCTTTAACAAAAAGTGCATATCGCAATAAATCTTACTCATTAAATGCAGTTAATTAAGATAAATTATTAAAAATTTTGGATTTATGGGAGTTTTTTGGGGGTTTTATGTTATATATACTATTTTACTAACGAACGAGGAATTGTGTCTATAATGGATTCAGTTTCATTAATTTGGTACAAAAAATGTCCATCAAGAAGGCGACTTGTAATTTTATTTCAATCAGAAATGAATTTAATATGATAAACAAATTTTTCAACCACTAATGATTGAAATAAATGCAAATATATTTATTTTTACACATCATTTAGTATTTATTTGCTTAAACATCAAAGTTTGAATATCGCATATCAAGATAATCACTGTAAAGGATGTTGACGTGACAAGTCAAAATAAATGTTGACTGATAAATTAATTAATTTTGAGATGACAGGAAAGCAAAGCATCCTACTTATGGCAGTTCTAACACTATAAAAATTATAGCGAAAGTTATCAAAAGCTCGCCTACTAGAATATTACAGCGAGCTTGAATCAAGGAAACAGTATAAAAGGCGAATTCCAGGATATACAAATCATTCTTTACCTACAAGTGGGATTCACCACACATGGTAAGGAATCCAACAGATAGGGGAGATACGGTTTGGGATTTACCAAATCGTAACAGAGGTTTAGAAACAAGAATTAACATCAAGATTACGCGTTTCCATATTTATAACTTCATTGTTCGAATATTAGTGTTTTGTTAATAAATAACAACCGTTCCATTTAATATCTTCTTTTATTTCATCAATATCAAATCATACTTACCAACACAAATAGTGATTATCCGTAAAAAGAGAAGTCACACGCAAAAACATTGGTCCTTCGAGCCGGATCTGGCCAGCAACTTATCATCAACAAAAGCAATCAACTTGGGTGGCCAGTGATCACAAGACTATTTTCGTGAATCAACTTACAAGAAGCGAAAATGGCCGAACTAAGCAAATTGAAGAAGCAACGGGCTTATATTATTTCAACCATAACAATTTTAAGAAATATTCTCGACAAATGGGATATAGACGCGACCAATCGCAACATTTACCTAGTGAAAACAACCCTTGATACGATGGAAAAGGCTTTTGAGAAGTTTGAAGAGCTACAAACTAACATAGAAGAAATTGAAACGGAAGAAGGTCGTCGTGTTGAAATTCTTGAGAGTTATAATTTGGAAAGAAGTCGAATACTACAAATACAGGAGCAATATGTAGAGAAAACCAATAACGCTGAAACATCATCAGGTTCGTCTGTATATAAAATCAATAATTCTGCAGTGATTTTACCACCGATCCCATTACCGACTTTCGATGGAACGGTCGAAAAATGGGCTTCATTTTATAGTCTCTTTAGTACGCTCATTGACCAAGAAGATTTGCCAGAAGTAAAGAAATTACAGTATCTGCGCTTATCTCTTACAGGAAGAGCTGCTAAAGTAATAGAAGCTTTAGAGACTAATGAAGAAAATTACAAAACCGCCTTGAATATTTTGAAAGAAAAATTCGAATGTACAAGTAGAACATTGCGTCGCCATTGGGCAATATTGCGAGAATATCCGAAGCTACAAAAGGATACACCTTCGGCTATAAACAGTTTAGTTGACACTTTCCAACAGCATACTAGGGCCTTAGAAAATTTAAAGGCACCATTGTCTCATTGGGACATACCGTTAATTGATTTAATATTATCGAAATTAAACACTAACACGGTATTACAATGGGAATTGTCGTTTACTGGGAAGGAAATACCTTCATATATCGAATTGCTCAAATTTCTAGAAAGGCGAGCTACTTGCGTAGCAAATGTTACAACTGAACAACCAAGCTACAGGTCTTCAAGACAAGGAAATGAGGCCAATGGTACAGCTAAATTTCGTGACCGTTCGCAAACCTTTACGACAATAGATAAAAGCAATAAAAATATAGGTATCATGTGTCCAATGTGTAATGAATCCCATAGGATTTACACATGCAATAAATTTCGTCAGTTGACAATAGAAAAAAGACAAGAGGTGACTTCTAAAGCTTGTTTATGTTTCAATTGTTTTGGCAAAGGGCATGGAGTAAATCAGTGTAAATCAAGGACATCTTGTCAAAGGTGCAAGAGACGTCATAACACATTACTACATATCGAAGTTGATCAGAACAAAATCAATACCATCCCACCAGAAAGGTGCAAATTAGAATCAGAAACATGGTTAATGCGGAATGCTATGCCGAGTCAAAGAAACCCAACTAGTTTGGTTATAAACTCGGTGGCAAACGATATTATGGTAACGGCTATGCTAAACATTCTGAACAAGGACACTCAACCAATTCAATGCCAAGCTTTATTGGACACCTGTTCCACCACCAATTTTATAACAGAGAGTTTAGCCAACACCTTAGGTTTGAAAAGGAGTATCTGCAAGATACCCGTAGGCATGCTAAACGAAACGACAACATATGCAAAGGAGATGGTAATCACAACCATTCAATCATGTAGAAATAATTATGAAAGAACATTGACCTTCTTAATTATACCGACCATCTCTCAAGCAATACCAGAACAACAAATCAAGATCGAAACTGGTTGTATACCAAGGAATCTCAAACTAGCAGACCCTAAGTTTTACCAACCAGCACCAATCGATATCCTCTTAGGAGCAGGAACAACGCTCTCAGTACTATCAGTAGGGCAAATACGAATTCAACTACCAGAGAAGCAAGAGTTCTTATTACAAAAGACATTGCTTGGTTGGATTGTCGGAGGCGCCGCACCGACTATAAAATCATCACGCAAACATCATGCCTGTCATCTCACGACATCGTTACAATTTAACCTGAGCAAATTTTGGGAGATAGAAGAGTGTCCAAGGGAAAACAAGTTCTCTTTGGAAGAAGAGCTATGTGAACAACATTTTCAAAAACACGTCAAACGAGCATCTAACGGAAGATATATTGTAGCATTACCTTTCAAATCACAAGTTACTAACTTAGGAAGTTCTTACCAATGTGCACTAAAGCGACTTGAGAGTGTCGAGCGAAAGTTGAGTAAGGATACAAGGCTTCAGAATCAACATAATGATGTTCTGAAAGAATACTCAACATCAGGAGCATTTATGGATATATCAGAACTAGTTCGACGAAAACAAGAAAGTGAAAATGATAACTATGAGGACCGAGTATCGGAAGTTTCAGTCAATGATTACAATAATTTCAACAATAATGAAGACAATAAGAAACCAGTCATTGCTCCTGAGCAACATCAGCGACAGCAGCAACAGCCTTCAGTTCGTCCAGAACCACCACAACAATCACAGCAGCATAATCAACAGCCAGAGCATCATACTATAGATCAATATTTCTTATCCTGGAATAATTTTCATGGCAATATGTGTAAAGGTTTCCACAGCTTGCAAAAGGATGAGAAAATGGTCGATGTGACTATAGCAGCTGGTGGAAAAATATTTAAAGCTCATAAGCTGGTCCTCTCCGTGTGCAGCTCTTATTTCCAGAAAATATTTCTAGATCATCCATATAGTCATCCTATCCTGTTTATGACTGATGTCGATAGCAATCATATGGCTGGACCGTATCTACCCCTATCTGTTGGATTCCTTACCAGGTGTGGTGAATCCCACTTGTAGGTAAAGAATGATTTGTATATCCTGGAATTCGCCTTTTATACTGTTTCCTTGATTCAAGCTCGCTGTAATATTCTAGTAGGCGAGCTTTTGATAACTTTCGCTATAATTTTTATAGTGTTAGAACTGCCATATGTAGGATGCTTTGCTTTCCTGTCATCTCAAAATTAATTAATTTATCAGTCAACATTTATTTTGACTTGTCACGTCAACAAAGGAAAATAACTTGTTTTATACAACAAATTTTATTGTTTACCTATTCTTCTAGGGTAACTTGAAAGGAATAACTCTTAATCAAGTCAATTATTAGTTCTATCTTGTTAAGTTTTAATCCCAAATGTGGGAACTGGTGTGTAGAAACTATAAATACATATATTAATCACATCAACAAGGAAAGCCGCAATCGTTTAAGGGTTGCCCCAATAAGGCATCTTGTCAGCTTAACCGTTTAACAATAGCGTATCAAAGTTGCTCCACACCTCCATGTCCACCTGGTAGCCTTGTACTACGGTCATCATAGCCTTTGTCGGATGGTTAACGGGATTCGTTTGTTTCAGGAAGCATAACACTCCGACGAGGCTGTCTCTCGCTAACCCCGACGGTTGTATCTCTGGCTTAGGTGGCTGCTCAAACGAGAAATTTATCGCCTTCCCTCATGCAGCTCCCAGATTCTCCTTCATCTATCCTCACCTTTTTCTATCGTTCGAGTTAAGTTTACTACTAAATATTGTACCCTGACGTGAACGACATGACCGGCTTGTTGTACAAAGGGTGACATGTGACATCTAAGCTTAGACTTGTAAATCTTACACTTTATGAAACAAAGTGTACGGACGTGTGCTAATCGATTGCGGCAAATGTAATGCCGAGAAATATCCCTAAGAATATGCCCGCGTAACCGAAGTCCAGTTACAAGTCAAGCAGCAGACAATAACAACTAAAATTCGTGGACTACATGCGAATTTTTCTTTTGTTAAGTGCCACTTAAATAATTCCAAACCGCCAATCTTCGCACTTAGTGAAACCCAAATGTCATCCGATATTGACTTAGAGACAATCTTTCCCCGGGTAGGGGTATTGGCATTTATGTAAAGGATGCCATGGCTTATTATAAAATATATTCAAGCACAACTTCAGGCTTTAATATCTTTGAATCAAAATAATTTTCCAAAGCCACGCCACATTCTTCTGCTTCCTATACGGAAGTCCTAACATAAGTAACGAAGCCTCCACTCCATCATTTGATACTATTTCCGAACAAATCTCGGGATTTTGTCGTTCAATCCTGAGTGTGAAATCATCGTTGTGGGTAGCTGACTTACTCAAATGGCACCAGTGTTTCTGGCAAGAACGTCGAGCTCTTTGCAGACACCAATAATTTGCATCCAATGGTCATCCCACGAGAGTCCCTGATGTTGCTGATCAAGGAACTTAGCTTCTTGATCTTTTTCTAACTTCTTATCCAGCGGCGTTAATCCGTCGAAGTTGATTCACCTCCTGGCAATTCGGACCACTGCCTAGTCAGCACTAACTTCCCATTCAAAGTTCCCACCCCTCCCAAACCAGTTAGAAGAACTGTATGACGTTATGAGAAGGCCAATTGGCTGGACCTTATTAACCCTGCGTGTGTACACTATATTTTCCGAGACACGGCGGCCAGGTTTTCAAAATTTCATTTCGGCTATCAAAAATTCTGAAAAAATCTGAGGTACTTATTGAAGTGTCTACTATATAGCCAACAAGTTGCCAAAGTCATATGTTTGAAAGCATTGGGGAGGTAGTTGAAGTTCGCCTTCTATTCATAAGAGGAAAATTTGAATTTCGGATTTTAACTGTTCCTTCAAAGACCCAGTGTACACACGCAGGGTTAATTTTTTCCAATCTACTGACTGGGACCTGTGTTTCCGAAATAAAAACGTCAACTCTGACGCTATCCGTATCACCAGGATCATACAGGCAGGAATGCATTTGTTCATTCCTCATTCTACACCATCTGTGAATACTAGACCCAGCACATGGTTTAATCGGGAGTGTATGAATGCAATCAGAAATAAAGAAGCCGCCTTTCGAGCTTACAAGAGCTTCTGGAGTGAATCGCTCCGTGTAGACTATATATATAACGAAGAAATTCCTGTAAAGGAATGTCAAAAGTTTATTTGACAGCAAGTTGAGAAGTAAACTTCTTAATGCAACCTCTGTTTGCATCAAATTCTTCTTTACCCGAAACTGATACGCTACCCCCGGTCCTTGAGCACAATGCTCATTTAATTGAAAAAAGGTGACACCAGCACTCCCTCCAACTACCGCGCAATAGCAATTACTTCTATTCTCTCCAAAATCAAGGAGACGATAATCAACAAAAAGCTTGTGGGATAGCTAGAATCCAACCAACTGATAAACGACAGACAGTATGGCTTCAGACAAAAAAGATCCACTGGCGATCTTTTAGTCTTACAGAACACCTCAGTCGATTCTGCATGGATCTGGTGAGTCTAGTCTGGTTGCTCTGGATATCTCCAAAGCTTTTGATAGAGTATGCCACTCAGCCCTGTTAGGTAAACTTAAAGCTATTGGAGCCGACTCACTTTTACAAAAGTGGATCGAGAGTTTCCTTTCCGGCCGTTAATTCAAGGTAATATTGGATGGATCCTACGCGATCTTTGCACAGGTCCCCCAGGGTTTAATTTTATCACCTGCCCTATTTCTTATTTTTATAAATGACCTTCTTTCAAACCCCTCCAACCCACTTCTCATCTTCCCAAATCAAGAAAGAATCGTGTCGAGTTCAACCCCACTAAAACCAAGTACTGTCTTATTTAAAAAAAAATTCATCACCTCTCCATTCTTGACAGTGGCATGACATTATCCAAAGACTTGCGATGGAATGACCACATACTCCAAATCGCCAAACAAGTATCCCAGTGCTTAGGATTTCTTAAGAGGTGCAAGTTCCTGTTCCAGGCATCGGCCCGTGCTGTTATATATAAAACCTACATTCGGCCTCTTCTCGAATATAACTTCCTCGTTTGAGACGGCGCTTCGATAACCACCTTGGCATGGTTAGATAAGGAGCAAAAAGGGGACTTAAATTAATTGATGACGACAACGCCTGCTCCACCATCGACCCCTTGAGCCACCGTAGGAATGTAGCAGCACTGACAAAATTTTATCGCTACTATCATAGTGACTGTTCCTCCGAAATAAACGCTCTCCTGCTCCACGATAATCTTATATCCGCAGCACCAGATTAACCCACTCGTCTCATTCCCTCCGCCTGCAACTCCCCCTTACAGGCACTCAACAAGATATGAATTCGTTTGTAAATATCACAACTCGACAGTGGAATAATCTCTCTCAGTCAACTGCAGGGTTCATCGCCACCTTCAACACCCCTTCACACCTTCATAACCATTAAGCTATTCCCCCCCCCCCCCCTCCCGATGTATTAAGCTTATTGCTAGACATTGCACCATGACGTGACAAACGACATAACGGACTAGTAGTACTGAGCTTAGCACTGCCACATAAAAAAAGGTGTAACCCACCTAAGACTGAAGTATTGCTTTTGACAAGGAAGCATAGACTTCCCGATTTTCTTTCTCTAAGACTCTGCAATGAAAGTCTGCAACATAAGGAAGATGCAAAATTTCTAAGTCTTCATACTGAATAGGAAACTAACGTGTAGGCCGATTCTTTTAAACAGAGCTAATAAGGCTAAAACAGCTCTCTTCTTATGCCCAAGAACGATCGGAGTGAATTGGAGCCTTAAATTCCGCATCGTCTACTGGTTGTATACAGCCGTAATCAGATCTATAATTTTGCATGGCATATCGGTATGGTGGACTGCATTACAGAAGGTTACGTATCATAAGGTACTGGAAAGGGTCCAAAGAACAGCTGATCTGTGTATTAGTTGTGCAATGAGAAGCACCCCAGCAGTTGCGCTGGATGTTTTATTGGATCTTATTCCGTGGCCGCCAGGACAAAGGCTTCTCTTGGGTGGGCTCCATATTCATATGGTCACTCATCCATCCTTAGGAGGTTCGTTATTGCTGCGGACAACGTAGATTACACAATACCTACGTGGACCTTTGAGAAAGATTTCAATACCATCTTTATGGGGTCATTATGTGTCTACACAGATCACTCTAAAATTGGAAACGCCGTTGGTTGTGGTATCTTCTCCGAGGTATTTTTTATATGTGATAGAATAGAGGCTTAGGGAAAGGCCTTTGTAGTGTCTCCAATCTATTTTTTTCGAATAGAAAAGCAGCTCTGGTCGAAAGATTGAGGGAAGAGAGAGAGAAGCTGAAGGAAGGAACTGCCACAACCTAGACGCGATCTTACCATTACTATCGCGGCTCACATCGGGGCATCGAGAACAACTCGCTGGAGTGTTATGCCTCCTGAAACGAGTTGAATCTCATCAACCAACCGATGGCAGGCGCGGGGAAGGACTACTTAAGGCTATGACAGGAAGAATCAGGAATGTAAAGAGCGAAGAAGAAAGAAGGAAAGTTATGTAGGAGGGAAAGTGGGAAAGGCGAAGGACCATGGCGCTGCTGGGTTTCGAACCCGGGACTTCTGAGATGGTAGTCTGGCGCCTTACCCCTAGACTACCGAGGCCCCATTGAATATAGACACCTCTCTTCGTCTACCCGACCATTGCAGCGTCTTCCAGGCGGAAGTCACTGCGATCTGGGAGACTCGAATGGCTGAAGAGAAATAATATATATGTATTCTATCGAATAGCCAGGCGGCCCCCAACGCTCTTAATTCTGTCGTAACAACATTTACGACTGTTCTGAAATGCCGCAGGTCCCTGTGTGAGACTACCACTCATTTTGATATAACTCTGTGTTGGGTTCCTGGGCAGAGGGGATTTAGGGGAAACTGCAGGGCAGATGAGCTTGCTAGACACAGAACCGAAGTGGAAAAATAACCCCACTTAACCCAGATGGGAATGCCCTTAGCCACCTATAAACTGGCTTTGAGAAATATCAGCTTAGCTTGAGCCGGGCTGAAATGGACAACAGCAACAGTGGGCCGCACTCTTCACACAATATGACCGACATTGGACATCGAAGCGTTCAAAATCTCTTGTTCCTTGGAACAAAAAAGAGATAAGCCATGTAGTGAAGGTGCTGACTGGTCACTGTCCCTTCGGCCCGAACGCCGAAAGATTGGGACTCCACTACGACTTAAGCAAAAGTTATGGTAATGAAGATGAGAAATAAACTGTCTCCCACCTTCTCTGTACATGTCCGGCCTTCTCGAGGAAAAGAGTGGACCTTCCTCGGCTCACCTTTCCTTGATGAATTGAATGAGCTGCAAAAGTTGAAGAGCTGAGCTATGTTCCTGACCTCTGTCGCTTTATTAGGTACCGGCAATAACCAACTCCTTACTTGATGCCATTTCTATGACCTGCTTTCCTTTCTCAGTAATATTCTCATACAAGCCGTGACTGCCAATGTGCTACCCATATCCTGTTCCCGAAATGTCAGCATTCAAATCTTCTATGGGCTTGTTTCGCATTCCACTTCTTTGAGGTTTCATACGAGAAAGGTTATCAGCTTCATGCCAACCTTATTTGGCAGGTACTTGGAACCCCTGATTCTTTATATAACTTGTTTTTAGGACAACTATCAGTAACCACCGTTTGAAGATTACGATCGCCCTTCTTCCATTAGTGTTATCGGCCACAAATATTTTACATACTGCTTGTTCGTTCCTATTTTTCACTGATATCTAGCCACCAACGGATTGCTTACAAATTTAATAACATAAGTATAGTTAGGTAAATTCTAATCATTAAGAGACGAAATTTAAGGAAAAATCGACCAAAACCTGTCTATCAAAATGAACGGTTCATTTGCGAGCGTTCTGCATATACTTAGATCTCTTTATTTATGTTACAATAAAACACAAAAAAAAGAAAATTGTAATTACTAAATTAAACACGCTAACAACAAATCAGTAAAATGAAAACCATCCACACAAAAAAAAAACTCAATGGCTATCATAGTTAATGGCTTTATAATTTCGCATTAATGAAGGACACACCTAGAACCATTTTCATTTTATTTAAGCACGTCAACGTCTTGACTGATTACCGGACATCAATTTGCGATTAGTTATCAACGAGAAGGCTTCGGGGAGCTTAAAACACAATATTTTACGTGTAGAAGTAATCCTTTATTCGACGAGGGAAGCATTACAATGAAAAATTAGACATTCTCCAGGAAAATAGTTTTTAATTTATTAGAGAGTTAAGTTGAAGGGACTTTATCAAGGACATTTTCAATGGGGTTGCAGGGGTAGTAAAAAATCAAGGCGCAGGAGGAGTAGAACTTTAAATCTTAAAGAGAAGCTCTGAATTTTCTCGTGGAATTGCAATTGCGTTGCTTAATAAGTGTAGAAACTGATTTTCTATCATGCATGAAATTTAATTACTGCTCTCCTGATGAAAGGGAGAAAATGCATAACGTCCTCCCCGGTTGGCTTAGTAGTATGTCTTATCCCAGACTGTTCGGCTCCCCTTTTTCAAAAAAACCCCCGCACATTATATACAAGGGCAGATATCCGAAAGGGGATCCATGCTACTTGCATGCTAAATGATTAACCCCGCCCATGAACTTATCCACAAGATTTACGAAGCATGCATATTGCATGCGGAGGCTAATTTCGTATTTTCCAACGATCCAAAAGCATGCAATTCACCGCAGGAGAATAATTCCCCTATTAATTGCGATAAGCTCTCCTTCTACCCTATATATATATTGTGCATGCTCCGTTAGAAACTAGATAACTACTAGAAAGAGACAGTTGGCCGGGGGATACACCTAATGTACAATCTACCTAAGGCCAGGTGGGAAACTATTTCATGTTTACCTTAAGAGCCTTTTATATTTGATTTATTTTCACCTGTTCGAATTTAGAGCAAGTTCTTACCTAAGCTAAGTGATGAATGACAAGTCCTTGTTTCGTTCGTACCTTTCGCTTTAGTAGAGAAGAGTAATGACTTTATGTAGTTACGATATCGATTCTCAATTTGTTGTCCTATAATTTGGAGGTTGTTTCGGGATAACGAAATTACGAAATAGAGCTAAATGTGGCAAAGTAAGTGACCACAGCAAATTGCTTTAAGTGCAATTCACATGTATGGGTCGATGGCTGAGATTTAAGTCACTGCATGTAAATAATGATATGGAAAAAATGTGTTTTCAGACAAATTGAGTAACCAGATTTTAATTGCAAAAGGGTGGAGAGAGTTAGTTCTATTTTTTTAGTACACACCAAAAATATCGATTTTGAAATTAGGAAAATAATTGTGCCATTTATTTGGATCAAACGGTTTTCCCTATTGATTCGCCATTACAATGTTAGTGATCAATATTGTGAAACTTTATGCATATCAAAATTATAAATACTTTTTAATGCAATCTTTAAGAAGATTTTTGTTAATATTCCTTTAAATAAATTGTCTGCACCTGGATACATTGGTATAACATATTCTTCAGATATTTGTTCTTTTGCCTAACGTATTAATAGTAATAATCTACAAGAACCAAATCGAGATTATAAAGTGGTCTAAAGGAGGATGTCAGCAAATGTATGGACTTTGGTACCACCTCCAATAGCTTGTAATATGGATAGGTATTTTTGAGCTGAATATAAGTTACTATGGCACCTAGTTCGAAATCTTTGTCCGTTTTGAGTAATACGGTCAGAGCTGTAAAAAGACAGAGTTTTACATATCACCCTGTTTTTTGTAACCCTATAACGTATTTCCATGAGTAAGGTACCAGTAAACGCAGAACTCCTCTACCTATCTCTGATGGTAAAATTGATGGTTCTATCTTCCCAACTTTAGGAGTAATGAGAATTTTTGTGTTTTTTTTAACAAAAATATCGACTTCAGCTACTTATTTTTTCGAGAAAGAGGTAGGTGAAATTGGCATTTTTGTTAAAAAAAACCCAAAAGTCAAGGTCCTAACCCACTAACGCCTCCCAACACCCCCCCTCCCCCACACACACACAAGCGTCTATCATTCCTCAACCCTACAAAACCTATCCACAGACGTCCGCTTTGTTACTGCAAAACTTAAAGAAAGCTTTCCAACTGCACGCACCGTCTGTGGTCCTTGACAGAACCAAACAATTGGAAAGTGGCTGGTCACACGGGTCGCCTGATCACGGGTAGTAGACACGGTCTTAGGAGAATTGATAGTGATCGTGCCGAAGTATTGGTTTATAAGCCTTTTAGCACTCTTGATAAAAAAAATGTCGCTATTACTATAGAGGAGGTTTCACGGGAAATATCCCCCTCGTGCCTACATGGCAATATTTTTCGGTAATATAAAAAGAGCCCACTCGGCTCATTCTCACATCCTGTATATTTTTTACGCACACTGGGGTCTTGAAGTTCATTAATAAATAGAACAACCCGACTGTGGAATAATCTTCCAGAATCAGTATTTCCGCACTCGGTAAAACTCCGAGTACAATTGTAAGGTTTATCGACATCTTGTGGACCACCCCAAATACCCTCTAATCGGTCCTATTATCCTTTATTCTTCAAGCTTCCTTTAAGCTTCAAACTAGAGATTGCACTAAGACCTGAACGACATAACAGACTGGACTGCAAAGGGTAATTCCTAAGTTTGAGCAATGGATATTAACCACTATTTTCCGTTTTTACATGACGAGATATTCAAGGCGGTACTTAAAATTTTCAGGTGTTGCGTCACTTTTGACACTGACCTTCTTCTTCTTCGATGGCTCTACAACCCAATTCGAGCCTTGGCCTCCATCAGTTTCTTCCTCCAAACGTCTCTCTGCTCCGCAGCTTGTCTCCAATTTCTTATATTGAGCAGTTTTGCTGCATCGGCCTTAACGTTGTATGCCCACCTTGACCGTGGTTTGTTGTGCACTGATCTTTTGCCATCTGGTAGTTGATACAGGGCTTTCTTTGGTATCCTTGAGTCATCCATTCTTTGGACATGACCGGCCCAACGTAAACGCAGTAGCTTGGCATTGGTCGAAAGTTAACACTCTTTGTATACATCGTACAATTCGTGATGGTAGCGTATTCTACATGCATTGCCTTCATTGATTGGGTCGTATTCCCTTCGGAGAACCTTCCTCTTAAATACATATATCCATTTTGTCGGCGGATTTCTGGGAGATACTCCATGGTTCACATCCATACGTTGCTACTGTACGTATGATGGTTTTTTAGATTCTTATTTTGGTTTTTATGGATGTATCTGGATTTTATTACTGGCAGTAGTGTGAAATATGTTCTGTTTGCGACATTTATTCTTGTTTGTACGTCTATCGTTTCAGCGTTGTCTTCGCTGGCTGTGGACCCCAGGAGTTAAATTGGTTCGAAGGTATATTCCCCCCAGGTGGTGTTGTGATTTCTTCTTATTATTAACCCTTGACTGAATTAGAATCTTGCTCTTGTCTGCATTTATTTGCAGCCCTATATGTTTGGCTCCATCTTCTAATTCTGTGAATTGTTCTCTAAGGTATGACAATAATCTGGCAAGGCAGTTTATATCGCCGGCATATCCTGCCAATTGTTTTGATTTGTTAAGCAGGGTTGCGTTCGCATCAATGTTTACTTTGCGAATAAATCCTTCTAGGCAAAGATTAAATAGCATAAGTGCCAGCCCATCGCCCTGCTTTAAGCCTTACTTGACTGGGAAGGATTCCGTCAATTCTCCTTGTATTCTAACTGTACACCTTGTATTTCCATTGTCATTTTTGTTAATTTTACCAATTTTACTATCTTTAGGGGGATGCTTAGGTTCAGCATTGTCGCATACATTTGTGCCCTGTCAATGCTGTCGTTGATACACGTCGATGTTGAACTCCCAGCATTTTCGGAGGATTTGCCTTATTGAAAAAAGTTGATCCATTGTTGATCTATTTCTTCTGAATCCAGCTTGATATTCACTTATTGCGGCTTCTGCATAAGGTTCCAGTCTGACCTAATTATAATTGTGATTATTTTATATACTGTGCTTAACTCGCCAATTTTCGAACGAATGCTTCGCGAGTTCAATAAGCAAGCGTTAAATCCGTGTTGGTTAGCACTAAAGATCTTGATCAACGTTCTTACCCGGTCCTCGCGACTTAGGCTAGTTGATATTAAAAGGAATCAGAAACGCGAGACAGCAAACACTTTCATAAAGCGAGAGTCGACTAAAGAAATAGAAAAGTAGTTTAGTTGTGTTAAAGCGCAAGTACATAGTGAAAAAATAGAAGACAAGTTTCCTATAAAAAACAAAAAAAGTCAATACAAAAAAAAATACATAAACAAAAAATATATATATAGTAAAAATTAAAAATAAGAAACGAAAACCAAAATGATGGCCCTGATAATATTCCCCCATGGTACTCAAGAAATGTGCCTCACCCTTGGCTTTAACCTCTGCGCAAACTTTTTGCCATGTCATATTTCTCCAGAGTTTATCCCAACTCTTAGAAACTAGTTCAGGTTCAGCCCGTTCCCAAAAAAGGTGAGGCCAGCAACCCTTTAAACTACCGCACAATAGCAATAACTTCTGTTCTCTCCAAAATTACGGAGATAATAATCAATAGAAGGTTGATGAAATATCTAGAATCTAACCAAATTATTCACGACAGGCAGTACGGCTTTAGACCAAAAAGGTCTAGTGGCGATCTTCTCGTGTGTCTGACTGAACACATCAACCAAAGCATCCATAGCTTCGATGAGTCTGGTCTGGTTGCTCTGGATATCTCCAGGCCTTCGACAGAATATGGCATCCCGCTCTGTTGTCTAAACTCCAAGCTGACTCAGTTCTAAGGAACTGGATTGAGAGCTTTCTTTCTGGCCGTTCAATCAAGATAGTATTGGATGGCGTTGAATCCAACCCTCACTCTATTTCGGCCGGTATTCCCCAAGGGCGATTCTCTCACCTACTCTCTTTCTTATATTCATTACTGATCTGCTCTCAATCCCCTCCAAACCACTTCATAGTTTTGCCAATGACGGTACTCTGCGATACTCATACCCCTCCGACAACATAGGACAAGCAAGTGCCAGACCTTGTCTCTTAGAACGTGAATCCTTGTCCAACTCTCTTAACGCGGACATAAACTCATTCTTGATTGGGCCCGCAAGAATCTTGTCGAGTTCAACGAAACCAAAACCAAGTGTTGTCTATTCTCCACTAAAACCTGCACCAATCTTCCCTCCATTTCAGTATAGGATAATATAACAGCAAACCCATCTCTTAACATCCTCGACGTGATTTTATCCAACGATCTGCGATGGAATAATCACATACTCCAAGTCACCAAACAAGCGTATCAATTCCTCGGCTTCCTTAAGAGATGCAAGTTTCTCCTTCATCCAGCTGCCTTGGCTACAATCAACAAGTCCTACATTTCGTTGGCTCACTATAACAAAGTTCTATGTTACAATTTTTGTACTTATTGAGTTAAGAATTCTACAAGGTTCTACGTGTGATAATCTATCTTTTTTCAAAAACTACAACTGTATGACAGCACTTCATGGCAGCACGTATTCAATGTTGTTTTCCGTTACGTTTCGTTAAGTCAAAATTTTCAAAGGCTAATTGCTGAGTTTCATTAAAATCAACATAGAACCTTGTAATAGTGAGCCAACGATTTGGCCTCGCTTTGAATACAACTCGTATATCTGGGCGGGCGCCCCTTAAACCACTTTGTTTTGGCTAGACAAGGTGCAAAACCGCGCCATCAAACTCATTGGCGATAGCACCCTTTGCTCCTCTATCGATCCTTTAAGCTACCGTAGTAGTAGAATGTAGCAGCGCTCAGCAAGTTTTACCGCTATTATCATAGCGACTGCTCCACTGAAATCAAAAACCTCCTGCCTACACGGCAATTTGTCCCGTAACCCAAAGCTAGCCAACTCTGCTCACCCCATCACCCTGCAGCCCTCCTCTTCACGCACATTACGGTTTAACAGTTCGTTTATAAATAGAACAACTCGATTGCGGAACTGTCTCCCGCAATCGGTGTTTCCAAGCTCATATAATATCTCAGAGTTCAAACGCAAGGTTCATCGACATCTACTCATGCATCCTCCAGACTCCTAACTTATCTTATGTCATCTGTCCTTCACATCAAGCTTACTACTATACATTACACCATGACTTGAAAAACATGACGGACTAGTAGTACAAAGGGTGACTCCTAAGCTTCATCTTACCACAAAAAAGTAAAAAATGGAGTTATAAATCCTTTTATAATAATTTTTCATATTAACAATCAGTAGTCTAAGTTTTTTTTTACTAATGACCTTACCCTTACAAGTTGATTCCACTTTATTTCATTTCAATGATGATTTCACGTGATTTGAAATACAAGCTTCTATTTCTTAAACACGTTACTCCGGTGCACTGCTCGGAAAAATATTATGTTTCGACAGGACGCTACTACAGGGGCGGCGGTTTGATCGGTGCGAATGGTGCACTTGCACCGGGCGAAATTTTTCGGTGGCGCAATTTCTTTAAGTACTACAGAAGAGTAGAATAAATCGCTCATCACTGTAAGACTTTTGGCACTTAGTGATGAGCAAAAAGTCTTGCTATCTTGATTTTGTAGTATTGTCTTGCCCTTGTCCTGTATTCTCTTGTTGTTGAAATTGTGTAGAAATGCAAACGTTCACTGGAATGATATTGCAGTTCAATAAGTCAAAATGTATGGGAACTCAGGCAAAAATTGAAGTTCAGTACACCAATTTGTTCGAACTTGCGCAGTTCGGCCGGTGAAGTTCTGGTATTATTGTCTAACAAATTATTATGGCCAGTTACACACGGGCCAAACAACAAAAATTGGCTTTAATCGTCAATTCCCTTTTGAAATTCGATGAAGAATCGCATGGATTTTTACAAGAGCCAATTTTTCCAACAAACTAGACGTCAGAATGCTTAAGCTTGTTGCTGTTGCTTTTAATATTAATTCTCCCTTCTGCTAAAACTTTTCTTTTCTTTTCCTGCGGCCCCATCGTCCTCGCATGTTCTCTTCTCCGTAAATGACGTTTTCAGCAGATTTTTTTTGGTTGGAAACTTCCTATCTATGTAATTTTTTTTATATTATACTCATTATTACGGTCCAATCTTCAATTTTGCGCAAACTATGAAAATTATTTCTCCCATTCAGCGAGTGTTTGTGTCTTTTTCATTGTCCTTCACTACGTTCAAAAATGAACAGCTTATAGGGCGCAATATGGCAATTTGCACCGGGCGCAAAAAAACCCAAGCGCCGGCCCTCCGCTACTATACTTGGTTTCAGCCGTTAGGGGTATCGCAACCCCACTAGAAACTTTGTTTTTTTACTTTTGGGCAGCTTTTCGGATGTGGTCCCACTGTGCGCTGGCCAGAAAATTTGACGATGATCGGCCCACTCCTCTGACGCATCTCTGAATGCAAACGGAAGGCCTCGGTGTAGTCTGATAGGCGGTGATTGATCAGTCTTGTGTATTGATCAATTAAAACCGATATTGATTAAAATAAAATATTTCCTATTCCATAGCAGCAAGCTATGTGCAGAGAAACAAGATACGATTTATTAAAAAAACACGAATTTTAAGAAGATTTTCTAAATTCGATCCTCCATACTTTTCAAACAAAACGAAAATAAAAAGCTTTTCTTGTGATGAAAATCGAAACTTTCAGCCGACGCCTTTGGATTCATATTCTCGTTCTGTTCCGTAGTTTTTTTTATTTTTTTTTTTTTGAATGAAAAAAATACGTTTCACGATAATTTATTTAATTAAAAAGACAGAGATAAATCTAACTTCACTTTATTTATTTGTGGTGAGTTCATGTGTGCGAGATTGTCTCTTTCCTCTTATAATAATTCGAAAGCCATCAGCATATGCTAGGCTCTCTCAAAGCTAATCATCGTCAGTTCTCCTTAAAAGCTTATTTCTCTTTCCTGTAGAAGAATTGAAGAATTTACATTGAATTGCCTATTGTGAATAAGCTTTCACTACGGGAGCGAGTGTCTTAGGGGAATTGGCTCTCCGCTTTTATGTATATGCAAGAGCACAATCGAGCTTTTTTTAAAATAGTGGAATATGTGCAAGTGGAATTGGAATGAGACTTGGAACACACAAAATGGTGGAGATTATTGCGGTACTCTTTTTATGGTATAGAGAAAGATATAACGAACTTTTCTGGATAAAAGCTTCTCGTGAAGCTTATATAGTGTATATATAGCTATCTCGCTTTTGTTCTATGTTTTGCGCATGCTATGCGCCTAAATTTATGTATACAAATAGTATAGAGGAGAATAGATAATTTTGCAGCAAAGAAGAAGACGAAGGAAGGTATATACATATTATTATTTAGAGAAGGGAAATTTTTACTACTCTTTTACCTCTTTCACGCTCAACAAAAACAACACCAACACAAAAAGTAGAAGAAGGAAATGTAATTTTTTTTTCTCGGTTTTCATTGTATTGTTTATGACGTTTATGTTCCGTTACCGCGTCGTCGTCATGTGTTTGTTGTGTAGTATATTCCATCCAACTCTCGCGCTGCTATATCCCACAATCCACCTTCACAATTGAGTTAGAGCTGCTGTTGGCTCACAAACTTTAGCGGCGCCTTTTTCCGACCAAAGTCAAACAAAATTCCTCAGACACACTTAGTACGGCCGGACGGATAAGTTGTGTCTCTGTCTTCTTTTGGAAAAAAAATATATATATATCTTTTTTATCTATCTTTTTTTCTTTTCCTATTTTTTTTTTATGTGAACCGGATGTATATGTGTATGTGTGTTCACCGGTTTTTAATAAAGTGTTTTTGTTTTATATATTGTATATCCCAATACAAATCAAACAAAAAAAAATTATAATAATAAAAAAAATAATTTAATTTTTCCTTATCGTACGTTTCTATTTTTGTTCTGTTTTAATAGTTTAATTTATGTTTTAAAAAAGCGAATTTTTGTTTATAATATTATTTTGTCTACTCTTTTCTTAATTGTATAGAGAGAAAAGAATAATTGTGGTGTTTTAATTGTTTATAAAAAATTTGCAACAAAAAACAAAAATATAAATGTCTTAAAAAAGTGTGGGGAGTTACTAAATAAACTCCCCTCTACATAATTTTAAAAAAAAAGTCAAGAATGCAAAAAGAAGAACCGCACGTTGATTTATTCATATTATATGAATTTTTCCATAAATTCTTGTGAATTATATGCGTGAAAGTAAAAAAATTAAAAAAGAAAAACGAAGATTATTGTTATGACATTTTTGATCACTCCCGTGTGTGTTGTGTGCGTGAGCGAGCGGCCGCGAAGGGGAAAACGTGTGTGTCCATAATAATTAATTGCACAAGTGGTGTGTTTCTCGATTCTCTCATACTCGGTAGAGGGGTAGTATCTACTATACATATATCCATATGTAATTGGTTTAGTGCGCTTCACTCTTTTATATCTATTGCTCTCTCATCCCTCTCTCTCCTTCCCTAGTCAATCGGTTTCAGATTTGTTTTCTCTTGTGTGGTATGTGGTACTACTTAAAAAAAAGTTTGTTTTTGACATATACGTTTCAGTGTGGTGTATTTACGAAGGGGGGGCAAAACTTTTTTGACTGATATAGGAGAGTGCGCTTTTTTTCTCTCTCTATGTAAATACTATTTGCAATTTTTTTATGGAATTAAGGGCGGGGGAGGGGGGGAATAAGCAAAAATTGTTTAATATGTGGTTGTAAAATGTGCGTGCGTGCATGGCACAATGTATACATTTTGTGTAGGCCTGGAATGGTGGTGTCCGGGGGCCGGGGGTCATATTATAAATTACTTAACATGTATTGGAGAATAGAGAATAGTAAAAAAATGAGTGTAAAAATGTTTCCAATTTTTTTTTTTCGCTGAGTGTTTCCGATTTTTTTCACACACTTTTGGTTTTTATTTATTTTTTTCGAGAGAGAGAGAGAATTTCGTTTCTTTGATAATATTTTTTGTTTTTTTTTGTTGAGTAGAAATTTCACTGTCAAGTGTAATTAGTGAAATTGTCCATCAGTTTTATAATTCACATGATAAAACTGATAAAAAAAAGGTAAACAAAATTGTAGAAACATGTTAATTTATTAACACATTACATTATCAATCTTTGAAAAATTAAAAAAAAAGTTTATTTGTTTATAACAAAAAAATAATAATATGTACGTGCAAAGTTTATAGAATCTATAAACCATAATATAAATCACGATAATTATTACCACCTATATACAATAAAAAAAACAATGTAAATTTTTTTTTTATTATTACAAATATTTATTATTATACAAGCACAAAAATTCTGTTTTTTCCTCTTCGTGGTGTTTTTATTTGGTATAAAATATATACATATGTAGATGAGCGCAAAAATATACATATATACATACATCCGCAAAAAATTATTGTATATATGTATATGGTATAAAAATTATGTATGTACTTAACAATTAAAATTAATGATGCCAAATACGTCTGTGCTTTGTCTCAGAAACGTACGACACTGGAGTGATTAGTTAAGACAAGAACCTTCTGAAAAAAATAAGTAGAATATAAATTGTGTGGTTTGTTCTAAAGATTTTTGTCGGCTTTGTTTTTTTTTTTGTTTTAATTAATTAATTAAAGAAAATTAACTTTAAAAATAAAAATAAAGAACAAAAAAAAACACTTTATTAGAGTGTTTATAAAAAAACGGTGTCATCGGTGTTTTTAGTATTTTTACTTTAAAGTATTAAAAAATAAATAAAAGTTATAAAAGCATGACTAAAAACTTGTGTGTTCTCTCTTTCATTTGCATTCTTATTACGTGGATATCTTTTTTAGACAGAAAAATAGATAACGCCTCGTTACAATCAGACAAATAAATATAAATATATAAAAATACATATATAGGTATATATAAATAAATATGTATATAAAAAAATAAAAGAATATCATCTTATCTCTTGTGATGTTAATTTTTCTGTATATATTTTTTTTTTTTTGGGAATTTGCAATTTAATTTTTGGTTAGATTGAGAGTTTATTTATTATATGTTTGTGAGAGAGTGAGTGTAGGTTTATATCTTTTAGTTAAAAGTTTCTTGACATTTTTTTAAAATACAAAAAAAAACAGTGAAATTATACTATAGAAAAGTCGTTGTAATAATGTGATTTTTTTTTGTTGATTTGTATTTTTTATATAGATTTAAAATTGTTTATTTTTGTTTTGTTTGTTTTTTTTATCGTGGGTGTTGATATTTTTTTTATGCTGAAGGAAATATACATATGAAATATATAACAAGAATAAAATATGAAAACGAAACATTTCAATTTGATTTTGTATAAATTTTATTTTACATTGTTAAATTTGTGTAAATTTTATTGTTTGTTTTTACACCCTGTTTTTGAAATGCAAGTGAGCTACTTAAAGTATTTGCAAAATTTTGTAGAGGAATAATCGAACTATATACATTACGGTAATTAATATTCAAAAATATAACAAGGAAAAACTCTACAGAAAAAAAATTCCTCTATACAACGATAGTTCTACATCAAATTGCGGATTATCCCTTGAGTTTCCGTGGTGTAACGGCCCAAGTTCATTGACAAGTCTTCGAGGACCCTCCAGATCTAAAACCAAACCTTTAAAGCCACAGGTATACAAAAATGGATATCCAATCCCGCTTTTTTCAAAAGTTTATTTGGTACATGCATATCATCACATACCAATCGCCACCGAAGACGTGCTTAAGACTGCACTTACTACGCCATTCGACCTATATTATTTTACCCGTATGCCTTTCGGAATGCAGCATAAACCTTTCAAAGATTCATAAACGAAGTTACCAGAGACCTCGACTTACTTCGTTTATGTCGATTAGGACGATATACTTATCGCCAGTGGAACCCAAGATGATCATATCGTTAACCTCGAAAAGCTCTTTAAACACTTCGATAGTTTCGGCTAACTATTAAGCTAGAGAAATGTGTTTTAGGTGCAAAAGAGATCAAGTTTCTAAGTCACCGCATCACAAAGGATAGAATATTTCCATCTTCCGATGGAGTTCAGGCTATTATGTGCCTCCAACTACTGTCAAATCGATCTAGAAGGTTTTGGGAATGGTGAATTTCTATCACCACTTATTAGCTGAAATCTTGGTGCCGATGAACGCGCATTTGAAGATATATTTTCACTAGCGGGTCAATAAAGTATTTACCCCACCAGAAGAATGTGAGGTAGCATTCCTCAAGGTAAAAACCGCGTTGGCAAAAGAAACTTGGCTGAACCATTCAATTGAGGTTATAAAATACAGTCTAACGCCTCTGATTACTGGTGGCAACCTCATAACTTGTTGGGATGTTGGTTTGACCCCTTCGGTCCACACGATTAACTTCCCAGTATGATGAACGAAGATGGAATAATCTGACTTCTTACAAAATAGTTATACGTTTAGCACTAGTGGAAAATTCGTTATTATCAGAACTGATGACAAAGCAATCCCGAGAGAAGCTAGATCAAATAACTATAATAGTAGTAAATCCACAAGATTTTTCTACAGAATTTGTTTTTCCTGAACGTTAGAAAACAAACATTTCCTCCGTATTTCGTTCGTTCGCTGCACTAAAGCGGGTGTTCAAATTCGTATTGAGCGGGCTGAAGCGCCATTGACAAACTGAGAAGCGAATGACTTCATTTGAAAATTCCAAAGCTTTCCGGAGATATTAGCAAAACTGTAACTGTTAAGTACTTGTCAGACTTCACCAAAAAGAACAAATTTGGCGGTAACCACTGGAAATCCCGGGATGAACCGTAATTTTCTGAAACTATCACGCGTAGAAAACAATTCCCCGTCAAAAAGTGCTAATCCAAGGTTTGAAAAATTCGCGCTGTTTGTAAAGGGTAACGAAATTTTTGCACGATTTTGAAAGGTTGTCGGATTTTGACAAGCGATGTTTTGTTCGAAGCCTATCGCTGTGCAGAACCCAAAAAAGATCACTTCGTTTAGAACGGGTCTCATTCCATCGAGTTTATTAGATATTAGCAAAACTTGTCAATTTAAGGTCTTTCTGACAATTAGCCGAAGTTTTTCTATTTAAACAAAAAAGGCCCCACCGAATATTATGAAATTTTTTTCAGAGCATTTCTTCGTTAATATTCTTTTTGCGGCACCTCAATGAAGTCGATATAGTTTTTAGTTTGGGCGGTATCGTGCAGGTATAAAAATCATAAACGCAATTTTGGTGTTATTAAAGTAATCCACCACGGTGCACTTCACAATAATAAATTCTTCTTAGAGGCTCTACAACCGATATCCGGTCCTGGCTTCTCGCAACAAATATGTCGCTTGCTGCAAGAGTGGTGGAACTCCGCACTTCAAAACACTATAGGTTGACCCGCCTTATAGCCACATTCCGTCACATCCCCCGCTACAAAATCAAAGCCAGTCCACAAGTGCACTGTAAATTTCTACCTCTGGAGCCGCTCCACTCTCATAGTGAAAAATAAGACAAAGGCGACTCCAAAGCTAATCAACCTCCAATACTCTAATATACAGAACCACACCACTCCTACATTGAACGACACAAATGCTGCCCGTTCCTTAAAAAATCGTTTTTCCGGGTGAGGTTTTTAGCCAACCTTAAGGTAGTAGCCCGGTGTGACGGCCGAAATTTCGACGTTTTTTCGTGAATTTTTTTCAGCAGGAAAATAATATGCGATCGTTTTGTAATTTTTACATGTTGTTATTACTACTTTCAAGCGTACAAAAAAATTTTTTTTTAATAAATTTTACATTGATTTATTCATAATTCTTTGTGTTGAAGTGGAGTCCTCGAAGGAACGTCGAGCGGTTTCGGGGAAGCACTCACTAGATACTATTTTACCGATTTGGCTGAAAATTTAACTCGTTATTCTAGATACATATAGCTAGATGCTGAACCGCTGAAACATTTATTTTTTTGATAATTTATTAATTTTGTGGACTTGTGAAAAAAAAGGTACTGAAAATCGAATTTTTTTGCTGACAAATTGTTAAAAAAAATAATAAATTATCAAAAAAATTAATGTTTCAGCAGTTCAGCATCTAGCTATATGTATCTAGAATAACGAGTTAAATTTTCAGCCAAATCGGTTAAATAGTTTCTAGTGAGTGCTTCCCCGAAATTTTCAAAACATAGTTTCGAGAAAAACACGTTCAAAGTTTTGACAACAATTTTTTTTTTTTTTAAGGAGTGAGGGGGCAACTCACATGGTGAACACTGCGGCCAAGTTAGGCCTACTGTGTACGTACCTCACTAGCGGAACAGACTATCAGCCTTCCGGGTGAAAGCAAGAAGGTCTTTAATTGACGAAGACCGGACTTGAGCAGGACTCAAAAACTCTCTGATAAACGTTCTTCTAAGCCAGATCAGAGCAGGACATTCACAAAGAATATGTGTGGAAGTCTCATCGCTTCCCATGCAGAGTCGGCATTCTGTCTCTTGAGACAATCCTAGGTTGTGGAGGTGATACCGCAGTCCCACATGGCCAGTCAGATAACCCACCAGCAGCCTTAGGTCCGTTCTGTTTAAAGTGATACTGCCTCTTAAGGCAAAGGGTCTTATAAGATCTTTAGCCTGTCTAAGGCCTGAGACTGACTCCCAATAGGCTAGGTTTAGTCCCTTAAGACGTTTGTTTCCCATCTTAAAGCGGTGTTCACTCGTCGAGCGAACTGATGAACTACTCCAAAATCTTTCTGTTATACTGTACAAAATTCTTATATTTCGTCTTTGTCAATCCTTCCTTTTGTGGCTATAACTTCGAAAATATTGAAAATTTCGGTCTGGAAATTTTACAGTATATTTTTGAAAGGTTTTTCTTTTAAAAAATGTAAAAAAAAAAACAGATTTTTCGGAACCCATCACACCGGACTACTACCTTAACCTTACTTGAAAAGGATTAGCCTGATCGCATATTCTCTCTCTTAGGATAGTTACCAGTGGCCACGGCTAGGAGGTTATGATCGCACTTCAATCAGTCCGAAATACATAGTTGCGGCACGTGCATGTTATGCTATATGTTATACCCCTATTCCGCTGATGACTGACCACCAAGATAATAACTTACTTCCTGGCCGATAATTTTTATAGTAACGAGCTTCAGCAAGTTATAGGGCAACCAAACAGTAGTGGGAAATGGTTAGATCTAATTTTCACCAATTCATATGAAGAGGTGAACGTTCTACCTACATAAATGAACATTCTTTTTCACTTTTTTAAAATCACAAAACAGTTGAGTTTTGACAACCAGCAAATGCACTCATGTGAACGAGGAGATGCAGCTATGCGGCAAGCTTTTCGCAACCTCTCATGAATACTACACGAAGGCAAGCCTAAATAGAGCTTTTGCCGTGCGACATGCAGCCCATGGGACGCGGCCTTACAGGCAGGGGCGGCGCTTGCTTTCATAAGTGCAAGTGGTGTACTTGCACCGGGCGCAATAGAACAGGGGCGCAATTTGAGAAATTAAATTTAAAAAAAATTGTATCTTTAAAAAAAAAATCCCGTTAAATCATTTTCATCTATTCATTCAGAATTCATTTATATTACCACGATTTATTTTTCTCTTTTATTATCTCGATAAAATATTCTGTACGTACATATGTCGCCGAACTCATGTGAATCGAAATGGAAGAAGTTGCAAGATACACTTTTATCGGACCATTTTAAATGATTGCGCAATGTGGCATACGGCACCGGTCGCAAAAAAATCCAAGCCGGCCCTTCCTCCTGTGCCTGTAGAGAACCATGATCATATACTCTGATAGTACGGAAGAGGGATATTATTAGAAACGCACACGCCTTAAATTAAGTAATGCAGGGCGACAACTCATCTGCCTGGGAGAACTAAAAATCCAAAAAAAAGACTATACGTTGAGGAATAAGAATGTCGTGGTAAGCGAAATTCTGCAGAATACAGAATATATCGTAAAGTCTCAAAGTTCATAAAACAATCAGAAGGATGGCAAAGAAACTGGAGGAAACTAGCAAAATCATGATGGAAGTTTCCTCTCCAAGAAGCTTCTTCTCGTGTAGGCATTTCGATTATTCGAAATCAAATGAAAACGAGGTTGAGCCTAGATGGGGTTGATAGGATCGTAACAAAAGAGCGATTGAACCCTGCTATGGAAACATTTTCCCCGTTCAAGAAATTGCGGCTTGGCGAAATATTCTCCGCTTTCCCAATCCGACAAGAAGGCCATTGCACTTAAACAGGGGTAACGCTTTCATATTGGCAAATGGTGCACTTGCACCGGGCGCAATTCGACTGGCACGTAATTTTTCCATTTCCCTTCATTGCGATCGAAAAATGAGGAGCATATTGGCATAAAGCCGAAGTGCCGGCCCAGCTTACAGGTAGTTTACAATGTTGCAGTTAGTTTTGCGCTGTACTTGTATCTTACATTGAACTCTGTTAAATAATAAATTCATGATTTTCCAAAATATCTCAAAAGCATTGCCAAACCTGAATGCATGTTTTGCACAAGCTGGTGTTGAAGCATGTTAAAAATATCTTATTTCATATTGTGATTGATGTTCACGAACCGAACCAAGTTTAAACGCAAGGTATATCTCCTTCAATGCTCTCCTGACTTGCATTTAAAACCTATTCTTTCTATAAAGGACGATTCAAGACCTTAATGTTACGAATACTCGAAAAATACTTCGCCTGATATCGAAAAATATCATGATATTATTTGGTTTAGAAAATTTGCTGCTGCACTATAGCTTGCAGTACATTGTGATTATGATAAGTGGTATGTAATATTTAAGTGAAGTGGGACGTAAAGAGAAACACGAGTATTGATAAAGTTAGCACTTGTAGTTTTACAACGATAAACAAACAAAACTATCAGGGAACTAGGTGACAACTTAATTTTAAGTATAAGAATAGTTTGGGTATACTCAAACACAGTAGATTAAAAAAAATGCATCATTTTTATATCCAGAAAAAGAATGTCTAAAATTGTTGAAGGAACAAGATTGTGGTACTTTGTTACCACAGTGCACGAAAGTCCGAAATGCCCCAAAGTTCAAAACAAACTTGCTAGAAAACTTAGGAAAAGATGTAAGCCCGCAAGCTGTTCCAAGAGCTATTCACTCCATGGAAGAGTGCCAAGAAAAATCCCTTCATTAATGAAAAAACAAGATTGGGAGTTCGCTAAATAGTATGTAAACAAACCCACCCCTAAGCATTCTGGACTGCAACTTTTTGTGTGACGGGAGTAAATTTAATTTGTTCGGCTCGTATGGCAGGTTTATGGTCTGGAAGGAGTTCAATGTAGCAGCTTAAAAAGAAAACTTGCGACGAACAATTAGGCAGCGTAGAGGGTCAATCATTTCATGGGGCTGTTATCGGTAAATGGGGTTAGGTAAATAGTATTTATCGAAGGAAATGTTTATGGACAAGAACATGTACGTAAATATTGAGAAGGGTTATTTAACCAAAAATGCTTGCTTTTGATTGTTTATCAAAATATTAATGCATAACTTAAGTACACGTCTACCATAGCTACCACCAAAGTATAAAGTTGTGCGGGGTTGTGCATAACAGGAGCACTTCGCTCCACACCTACAGATGCCCTAAATGTTATGTTATATCTCCCTCCTTTAAGTCTTATGGCTAACGAAAGCGCAACCATCACAGCCCTTAGAATAAAAGAATCTAATTTTTGAACCGGATTCAGGGGAGGGCACACGAAGATGCTGAACTCTGTTACTATCCCCACAAACGACTTCTACATACCCGAGATTACCTGGAGAAATAGACCACGCAGTTTTCAGGGTGCCATAAACTTCTTTACTGATAGATAGCTCTAAGCTCGAGGGTCGGGTGGAAGGAGGAGTATTTTCCCCAGAGCTTGGGATTGAAGTCTCATTCCGACTACCCGATCACTGCGGTGTATACCAAGCGGAGGTTCTTGGCATACAAGAGGCTGTTCTGCAACCGCTATATTACCTATATTATTTCGTCCTTCTTTAGTACTTTTCCATCTGAGCTTTATCGAAAAGTACCAAATAAGCATCAAATTAGGCAAATTTTAACATTAAAATTGCTTACAACTTCAAAAGGAAAGGCTCTAGCGTAAAAGTTATTGTACATTATTCATAGGAAATTGTCCAAGCTTTCCAATTTTTTTAAAAAAAATATTGGTTTATCACGTATTTTTTGGAGAAAAAGGTGGTTTTAGTTGAAATTTTAGTGAAAAAATAACAAAAGGAGGTGGGTCACAGCCCATACAAAATTACCCCAGGCCCGGCGCAAAAGAAAAGTATCTCAGATTATCGGCTATAATAAGTATTGAATTTTTGTATAGTTGTTATATCCCGTAACTGTGGCTAAGGTGTTAATAATGCTATTTCTTTTTATTCGGGCGAAATGACTAATTAACCCTGTATTTTTGTAACGCCATCACATATCTTCATGAATAAGGTATCAGTGTACGCAGAATACTCCCACCTATCTAAAATTGTAAAAACGACGGTACCACAGTACCAACTTCCAGAGTTATGAGTCGTCAAAGTCAAAATTTTGTTTTTTTAACAAAAATTTCACTTTCAACCACCTTTTTCTCCAAAATATTCATAATCAACTAATGTTTTTTTTTTCCAGAATCAGAAAGCTTGGAGTGTTTCCTATGAATAATGTCTAGACAATTTTTATGCTACGGCCTTTACTTTCGAAGATATAAGCAATTTTAATACTAAAATTGGCGCTATTTCGTAGTTTTTTAGCACTCTTTTCTCCTAAGCTTATGTCGAAAAAAAACCAAGTGACAATTTTCAGGTCAAAGTTGCCTGCAATTTCCCCAAATAAGGCCAGTTTTAGCATTTAAATTGTTTATAACTTCGAAAGTAAAGTTCGTAGCATAAAAATTGTCGGACATTATTCATAGGAAACACTCCAAGCTTTCTGATTCTGGGAAAAAAAACATTAGTTGACTATGAATATTTTGGAGAAAAAAGTGGTTGAAAGTGAAATTTTTGTTAAAAAAAAACAAAATTTTGACTTTGACGACTCATAACTCTGGAAGTTGGTACTGTGGTACCGTCGTTTTTACAATTTTAGATAGGTGGGAGTATTCTGCGTACACTGATACCTTATTCATGAAGATATGTGATGGCGTTACAAAAATACAGGGTTAATTAGTCATTTCGCCCGAATAAGAAGAAATAGCATTATTAACACCTTAGCCACAGTTACGGGATATAACAACTATACAGAAATTCAATACTTATTATAGCCGATAATCTGAGATACTTTTCTTTTGCGCCGGGCCTGGTGCAATTTTGACCCACCTCCTTTTGACTTTGGCGATTCATAACTCCAAAAGTTGGTAAGATAGGACCATTGTTTTTACCGTTGTAGATAGGTGGAGGAATTCTGCGTGCACTGGTACCATAACCATGAAAATAGGTTATACGGTTACAAAAATACAGGGTGATATGTAAAACTTTAGCAAAAAAACTTCAAAACGCCCTAGCGGCTAAACCGTTACGATTGCAAATTTTATGTGTATCTGATTTAAGTTCTTAAAGCCTGTTTTAGCAACTGACATTCTGTATGTCAAAATCCGGGGGTCTATGGGGAAAAGAGCAAAAGATATAAACATCACTATACCCGTATATTTTTTTTCTAATTGATTTAACCTGATTTTATTTCTGTCAGTCTGATTTTACTTCTGAGTGCTTCTGTCAGTTTGGGGGTCTATGGATGAGTGAGACAACTATACTTTTGGGTGCCATTGATTTGTATGGAATAATTTCAGATGAGCTGTCCATTATTATATGTCAGTGATTCGTTAAGGGGGGAAACCAGTTTAGACGATTGAAAAAATCGATTTTTTTTTATTTCATAAATTGTTAGTAAAACTATTCAAGAATATGTTGCCAAAGTTTCAAATCAAAATTCCGCTTTGTTCGAATGTTAAGAGCTCTAAAGTGACCGCCCTCCTTGGTAGACGGTACTATAAACTGAGAAATGACTTTTCCAAATGCGTTTTTCTCGAAACGACTTTTTTTCAACTGGTGGGAATCCTAGCGTGAAAAGTTATTGCTCAATCGTTTTGAAAATTTTCGTTAACATTCTTTATTCAATTACAATCTATATGAACTAAACTCTGGGATGATATTATTATCTTAAATTTGTTTTTAGATGGAAAAAAGGTGAAAAAACACAGTATAAAAACATAACATTTTGTTCCAACACCTCAAAAACATGCAATTTTAAATTTTTTTGTTAAGAGTTTAGTTCATATTCCTAGAAAACATGTTGCTAATGTGAAACAAAAATTGGGGTGATTTCAGATAACAATTGCGACTTCCACACTTCCCACCAGTAGTGAACTCGGATGGCGACGGTCCATGATGAGCAGCTTCTAGCTCCACTATTTACAGTTCAAATGACTTGAAAAAATTACAGCGTGTACTTCAAAACATTAGTAAAATATCCTCCAAGTTTAAACAAATCTTGATTATTCCTTCCCTGTTAAAAAAATTGACGAAATACACTAAAAAATCGGTCTCCTAAACTGGTTTCCCCCCTTAAGTAGAGTAGAGCTTTACTTTGAGGCTGGCGTTTGTTGTTGCCACTTTGGTGAAACAGAGACAGAACCATACTATTTTCTATGCGATAAAGGAGCTCAGATTTGCGGTTTCACTTTGAGTCTGCCATGTAAACTGGCACGAGTATTTTTAACTCAAGGGTGTGAAGCTCGCGACCTGCTGGTCGCACGCGGCCCACAACAAACATTTGTTCGGCCCGACCAATGTATCGGCTTGGGGTTGTGGATTTGACCATTTCGGGCCACACGATCAAAATCCCAGTGTGATGAATGTTGAATATTATGAACGAATATTTTAGAAATAGTACTAGTGGGAAATGGACTAGTACCAGAACTGGTGCCAAAGTAATCCTAAGAGAAGCTAGTTCAAATAAGGATAAAAGTGGAAAATCAAGATTTTTCTAGATCTTTACTTCGTTCGCTTTTCGAGAGTGCATGGTCGAACTCGCTCTGAACTTGTTGTCTGAACTTGTTGAAAAGCTGCTGATAAACTGGGAAGTAAATGATGGAAAACAACTCTCCGTCCAAAAAGTGCTGATCTAGGGATTGAAAAATTCGTAACGGATAACGTAGTTTTTACATGGTATTTAAAAAGTGGTCGGATTTTGGCAAGTGATGCCTTGTTGGGAAGCGATCGTTCTGCTGAATCCAGAAAAGGTAACTTTATTTAGAATGGGCTTCATTCAAACGAGTTTATTAGATATTTGGCTCGGCGAATGTTATGAAATTTTTTTCATAGCATGTTTTCTTTAATATTCTTCGATTTAGTTGGGATGTCATTAAATCGATATCATTTTTGGTTCGCGCGATAACGTGCAAATGCAAAAAAACGTATGTCGTTTCAGCAAAAAAAAATGGCTTGACCGAATTTGATGAATATCTTTTCAGATCATATTTTCTTAAATGCCCTTAGATCGGCACCTCGACGAAGACGGTATCATTGTTCATTCGCGCGATATCGTGCAGGTACAAAAATCACATAGTTGGCTTAAGCGGCATACAGACAATCAATTTGGGTTTTCAACCAGTTGTCAACGAGTTGCACGTCTAGTGTCGTGTTTATGGTTGAAAACAACCAATGATTCAACAATGGTTGAAGCAAAATCAAAATTTTTAGATAGGAGAACGACGAATGGAGAACGGAAGCACAAGGGACACGTTTAGAGAGCATTCCAAATACCTTACGTTTGGGTAGCAGAAATCCCACCTCAACTAAATTCCATTTTGGCTTTTTGTATTGTCCTATTTATAACGGTAGAATCACTGTACGAAACCCGCTGAATTTCATGTGGCAACTCAAATGGTTTAACTAACACATACGGAAAGTTACCCATGTCAACCAATACTCGAGCGAGACGGATAACTCAATTTACAATGAGAAGGAATAGGAAGCAGCACTTTGGTTGGTTGGTTCGAGGTTAGTTTTGCCATTGGAGATTATGCATAAGTCTCCTGTTAGAAACAGTATTGATGACGCTCTCCTTGGGTCAATTTTGAAAGTAATTACTGCGAATAAAATCCCGAAATAGGGAAGATACTTAGTAGCAGAGAAGAGATGTCAAGTGTCAACATTAAATTTTTCTTGTTCTTTTCTATATGTTTATTAAAATATACTTATTATTCGAAATAAACCTACGTTTCTATGAACATTGATTTTTTTGTGGCCCACCTAAAGTTAAACCTTATTTGTTTGGCCCAAGTTAACCGTTGAGCTTGACACCCTTGGTTTGAGTGGTCTGGCTAACTACCCTAAGGCCCCTGTGCTGAAGGTCGAGTCGTCACGACATGAAAAGTCATTTGAGTTGAAGAAAATGACGTTTCAGTCGAATCACGACTTTCAGTACAGGGGCCTAAACGTACCTTACCATTTCCACTCTAGGCCCTTGCGCTGAAAGTCTAAAAGGCCGACTGAAAGGTTAAGTAACTTCAACTTAAACAACTTGTCATGAAACACGACTCGACTTTCAGCATAGGGGCCGAAAATGTAGGAGTTATCAAAAATACAAGAGTTGATTGCAAGATTGTTTCTTATGTCATATCGTTCTTATCTGCGTTTGCTTTATTTGGCTTCACTTTCTATTCTTGCTCAAAGTGGATTCGAAACGCAGACCTCTGGGGTAGTAGTCGGTCGCCTTCTTCCCTCGACTACCGAGGCCGATCATTATTTACGTTCAGTTCGAGATCCATAGGAAGTGGTATTGCTAGAAAGAGTTGCTAGTCCTTCGCTGTTAAACGGGATTCACCACGAAAAAGGCGTGAACGTTAGATTTTCTCAACCTACATATATTTAAGGGGCAAATTAAGAGAACTCTAATCATGGCCAGATTAAAAAAGGTTGCTTAACCAGTAGACAGATGTTAGCCGGGAATATACTATGATGTATAGTGCCAGTGCCGAAATGTTTCGAATAAATTTTGAAGTATTCGTTTTTAGGAAACTACTGTTCAGATTTTTCATTCTTTAGATATTTTTGAATATCTTTAGACAAATAAAATTCAATTACCCCAACACACTCATTTCAATCCTGTGTAATATACTTTCATCTGAATATTAAAATGACTCGCTATACTTTTAAAAATATTATACCCTCGAAACCATTCTCTTACAGAAAAACTATATTTGAATTTTTGAAATCGTAAAAGCGTCTTCGTCTTCGAATCATATTAATTTTAATAATCCTAGCGGAGAATCAGTGCTGGACAATACTCAAGCAATTAATCAAAACAAAATTAATATTTAGATTTAATTTTTACAATCTAGCATGGCGTGTTTTTGGATTAAAACAATTCTTTTTTTTTTGTTATATATTAATAAATAAGTTGTCACACGCTCTTTGATATGGAAAATATCAGTTACTTGGCTTGAGAAGGTCACACTATTAACATAAAAAGTTGACGGATTTTTATTATTAAAAAAAATGTTTTAAATTAGTAACTAAACCTGGTAAAATGTTATCGAAATTATATTTAGCCGATTTATACAGTTTAATAATAATAAATTCTTCCTAAAATCTCGCTCTAGGCATTCTATGGCAGTTTATCTTCTGATTATCTCGAAAGTTTGAATAATCTTTTAGATATTCTACTAAAAGGTCACATAAATGTCACATTGAAAATCGTTCAATGATCGCATTTTGCATACCTAGTGTAGTCCATAAGGAAAATTTTAGTAACTAGTAATTTTGGATAATGACGTTATCCTGTAATGTTTAACTTTTTTTTCTTAATTTCTTTTAAATATTTATCCTTAATACCGATCACTTTATGCGTCATAATGTCCGGGTAGTCAAAGGGAAAGTATGCCTGTGCGCAAGTTCTTTGTTCTAACATATTTGTTCGAAGTCTATCAAGCCTTTTATTTTTTTGGTAACTATGTAGGTCATGTTAAATTTATATATAGGGGCTTATTCTCCAATTCGTTTCACGTGAAAAAAAAAACTTCACCTGCATTTCACTTCATGTTATTGAGTCGATTCTGTGATTCACATGATTCGAAAGAAAAGTTTCACCTGGAACAAGTGGAACTGAAACTGTCAATCGTTATAAAAATGAAAATTTCAATCGTTATGAAAATAATATAGTTGTATTTTTGGAGTAATTTGTTAAAAGATTAATAGTTTAACATGACGTGTGTAGAATTGTGGTTGAGCAGTAGTAATAGTGATAATGATAGCAGTGATGACTTGGAAATAATATCCTGACAACGTCGCCAAATAAAATTCATTCAAATCTTTTTTTTTTGTGGCAAGATGAAGCTTAGGAGTCACCCTTTGTACTACTAGTCCGTCATGTCTTACAAGTCATGGTGCAATGTATAGTAGTAAGCTTGATTATCGTGGGTCACTCTAACAGGAGCGGTCTGCAGATCATCATAGGATGTGATGCGAACGCCCATCATGATGCCTGGGGTAGCAGTGGAGTGAACAAAAGGGGTGAATACCTTTTTGATTACCTCTTAACTACTAACCTGGACATATTAAATCGCGGCACGGATCCTACCTTCGACAACTGTAGGAGACGTGAGGTTATAGACATCACGCTAGCTACTCAACAAGTTGCCACTTACGTGAGTGACTGGCGGGTCTCAGATGAGCCATCGTGCTCAGACCATAGACACATTTACTTTATGGTGGGTGAGTCTTTGGAAAATGTGAGTACATACAGGAATCCTAGATATACGAACTGGACAGACTTTCGGGCCGAACTCAGTAGCATATTCAAGGGTTCCATGCACTCAATCAAATCTACGATGGATGTAGAACTATCCGCGGACTTCTTTACGGAGGCGGTTACTGCTGCTTATAGCAATAACTGCCCTGTTCTGATGAGGACGCGTAATAGGAAAACTCCATGGTGGAATAACGAGCTCTCCAAGTTAAGATCCGCTACGAGGAAACTGTTCAAAGCAGCTAAGAAGAGCGGCAACTGGGAAAGTTATAAAAGCTCGCTAACCAGCTATAACAGGGCAATCAGACGAGCAAAAAGAAATAGCTGGAGGAATTTCTGCAAGAGTGTCGAAGACATTCGAGACTCAGCAAAAATCTATAAAGCTTTATCAAAGGGCTTGTCGGTAGATCTTGGATCCATCAGGAGAACCGATGGCTCTTTCACACAGTCTAGGGAAGAAACCCTGATAATATTGCTCCAGGCACATTTCCCAGGCACAACCATTTATTCAAAAGAGAACATAACTTCTGCTGGGCAGCGAATAGGCCAACTTTCTAAAGTGCCCAAAGCCGCCTGGACAGAAGCAAATACCTTGTTCAACCATGAAGCTATTAGGGAGGCGATTAGATCGTTCAAACCATACAAGTCCCCTGGAGCAGACGGAATCTATCCCATTCTGCTACAGGAGGGCTGCGACCTAGTCACTCCCTTATTATGCAAATTATTTAGGGCTTCCTTCGCACATGGCTACATCCCATCCGTCTGGAGGAACGTCAACATAACATTTATACCTAAGCCAGGGCGTTCGGATTACACCTTGACTAAATTTTTCAGGCCGATAAGTCTCTCGTCTTTTGCCTTGAAGACAATGGAGAAAATTGTCGACCGGGCGATAAGGGAAACTTATCTTCAAAGCCAACCACTAAGCTCCTATCAGCATGCGTACCAGGCGGGCAAGTCTACTGAGACAGCACTGCACAATCTGGTGCTCAGGCTTGAACATGCAGCTCTAAACAAAGGAGTTGTGCTGACGGCCTTCCTCGATATCGAGGGAGCCTTTGACAACACATCCTTTGATACTATAGCTAGGGCTCTAAGTAGACACAGTCTAAGTAGCACTTTCTGCAACTGGATTGACTCTATGCTGAGAACTCGCAAACTAATTGTTTCTCATGTTGAGGGGTCTCTGGAGGGCACTATAGCAAGAGGCTGCCCGCAGGGAGGAGTTTTATCTCCACTTCTCTGGTGCCTTGTTGTAGATGAACTCCTCGAGCTGCTCAACGGTCGAAACATTTTCGCCCAAGGTTACGCTGACGATGTCGTCATAGTAATTACAGGTGAATCTGAAGACGCCATGTCAAGGCGCCTGCAGCAGGCACTTGATCTGGTCTCTAGCTGGTGCGAGAGTGTAGGTCTAAAAGTCAATCCCGACAAAACGATCCTAGTTCCTTTCACCAGGAAACGATCACTACCGGGAATTTGGGAACCTACATTCGCGGGCAGAACTATAGGCTTTTCACAACAAGCCAAATATTTATAATCTAAGTCTTGTTCTTGTTCAGTCTTCTTGTTCTTGTTCTTGCAAGCATAACTAGGTCTTGTTCTTGGTCTTGCAAAATGTGCAAGAACAAGAGAAGACTGCAAGAATAAGACCATTTTTACTCATCACTACGCCAAACGCATGTTAAACCAAAACCCTTTTTGCGGCTGCAAAAAATCATTTTTGTGTGTGCGCATGCGTGTGTGTCTCACAATGTGTGAAAAAATCTTCTAAAATACACGTGTTTTGATAACTGTTAAAATTGGTATTTTTACCATAATTCGCTTAGTTTTTGAGCTATCAAGTTCAATAAAAAACCATATTGTAGGTTTTTTCAAGAGCTATAAGGTGATGTAAATAAATTTTTTTTAAGCTCTTATTTTTTAAAAGGTTGGAGCTCAAACAGCTTGAAAACGTTACTATTTGCGAACGAAGCAAATTTGAAACGGCCATGCCATATCTTACTCAATTTTTATCGTACAGAAAAAGTAAAAAAAACTAAAAGTTTTAGAAAACACCCACCCTTTTCGCTCTACCAAATTTTGCGTATGCTTTCATAATTGTTGAGTTACTTTTAAAGAAAGACAACTTTTTGCAAACTAGCAAAAAAGCTCTCTTCACTTAAAGCTCATATTTTTCAAAAACTAAGCACTGTAAACTGGCCAAACTTATAGAGCATATTCCAAGTGCACAAATAAAGTAAATTGTAAAGTGGTAACAATCATTTTCAATTGGGGTGGTAATTAGAAGGTGATTTTCACAATTTTTTGCCGCCAAAAAAATAAGAACCAATTTTGTTTTTGTCATAACTCGCTTAATTTCGATACTAGGAACTTCCATAAAAAAACAAAACAAAATAAAGGTTTTTCTAAGCACTTCAAAGAAGTTCTATTAGTTTTCCTCGAAAAATGCATTGTTTTTCGGATATTTCACGTGGAAACTTACGATTTTGGCGTTTGCCAAAGAAGAACCAACCTTTAACAAGCTATTACTCCGTTAGTATTGAGTCTAGTGATATTTTGAACCCAGTATTCTTTTTTGTTTTTTTTTTTATAAGCTACATTTCTACTCTAAATGATTTTTTCATAAAATACTTATTTTCAGAGTTGTTCATGAAAAAACGCCTGAAAGCGGGGTTTTTTGTTAAAAAATTGGCATTTCCACTCTCGAATAAGTCGAAAAGTATTGACTTTCAGTAAAAACTGTGCTGTCGACACTCACGCTTAGAAAGGCGAAAAGGCAATTGCAAAAGGTGAACAAAAATTAAAAATGATAACAAATTATCTATGATCATGTATGAGTTATGTCGGTCTACTTTCAACTTTTTCTATATTTCCGCATTCGACATAGCACACACAATCATATACTCGTTACTTAGATTTTTGGGTTATGTCGAGGCGGAACGATTTACGTTCAAGTAACTACGAAATTATGTGTTGGTGGAAACTCGCCGCATATCATGGAACCACCGGATGCAACGCAAGTACCCAAGCATAAGCTTGGTATTGCTTCCGACCGGCAAGAACAGTCGTACGCTAGCAGTTGCAAACTAGTTTCAAATCTGTCTCGTTTCTGTCGACTCTTATGTGGATGCTCATTTTTTTTAATTTTTGATTTTGTGAATAAATATGGTTACACAAATTGTTTGCTTCATTTAGAAATACCACCTATGTATGTACGGTTCCAGAATAAAGCCTCTTTAACATATGTAACTCTTAAAATAGTACTAGTTAAATATTCGGCAAACTAACCGAATATTCGGCCGAATACGAACATTAAAAAATACGCCGAATATACCGAATACGAATATTCGGCCGAACATTCGGCGCATCTCTACTTTTTTGTGTATCACGGGATTGTTTTTTTTACCTTAAGTCGGTTTTTAATACTTTAGTTTTGTCTAAAAAATTTTAAGAAAAAGTTTTTCTCTCGTCACGTTTCAAAATCAAATTGTATTGATCTATTTTTCTTTTCTTGTTATCATATGTATAATTCCTTCGTTAATGTTCATAAAAACATAATTTTTGTACAAATAGTGATTGTTTTTATTTATAGGAAAAAACCCATTTACAAAAATGTAGTCATAAACATTTAAATAGTGATCCTTCAAAAATTAAGACAATTCTTTATTAATGAAGTGCAATAAAAATAAAATTAAACATCCTTGCATGTTATTATTAAAAAAATACACATAAACTATAAAAATGACTTGGTATATTATAAAAACAATGAGTTTTACCAAAAGAAAACCATTTAAGACTTATGATTGATTGTAAATAAAATAAGAAAATTGTGATAGTTTGATTATATACAGTGATATTTGTTGGGTGCACATTTAAACATCAACTTAAAGAAAAACAAAAACATCCTAAGGAAAGGAAACATACTTTATAGAAATTGTTTGAAAGGAAACAAAATACAGTTTTAATATTAAATTTAAACAAACAAAATATATAATATAAAAAAAACTTTAAAATTAAAATTAACGCTTTACTTACCAAATATAAAATTTTAAGTTAATTATAAAAATAAAATGAATAAACAAAGCGCAACAGTACAACGGAGAGTACCTTCATCACAACAAAATAAAGGTACTTTGCTATAAAAATATTCAGTTACAAAATAGTATTAATGTTGTAAGTTTGATTTTTTAATTGTTTTAATTTTCTTTATTTTTTGAATTAATCATTTATTGTTAACAATAACTTTACAAAAATTTATTCCTTATATAAGTTGCAGTGTTCGCTCTGTATTCTTGTTCGGCTTAATTGTTTATTTTTTATTGGGTTTGATCATAAGTTGGCGAATGCAGCGACACGGCAGTTTTCGAATAAACGGTATCATGGTTGTCGCTTGAAAGTGTTTGGAAATTTTTCACAATCAAGAAAAATTGTTTTTATTAAATTGTATTGTATTCCGCTGCTTTAGTCACTCATGGATCATAGGGCCTGTGCGAATACTGGCTAAATGACTAAATCTTTCCACGAAATACTAAATCGTTCCACAAAATTTCCAATGTTCAATTTAGTTCGGTAGGGGTGTGCGAATTCTCAATTGACTAAATGTGATTTTGACAGATTGAGATTTAAGTTTCGTTTCTCAATTTTAAGTTAATTTAAATATACAATGGACCAGCTCCGATGGATATTAGATACTGTCGACAACATAAATGACTTTTATAGGAAATTAATCACGCAATTTCATACTATGGATCTACCTTTACAGATCTGAAGTTAAACATTCAAAGTAGGGGCTTGCTCAGTTGCCGAAATTTGATATTTATATTATTTGCCCGTCGAACACCATGTATTAATGTAGTTTAATATTATATATATTTTTTTAATTTAGTAGCTTATATTTTTTGTTTACGTAAGATAAGGAATTCTACATATAAACATAAAATACCATCAAAACAAAATTTAGTCAGTAGCTGTCAACTTTAGTCACCTCGTAAAAAGACTAAATCGCACTGCAATACCGGCATTTCCAATAATTTAGTTTAGCCGCAATTTAGTCAGTATTCGCACAGGCCCTAGCCAGTATTCGCACAGGCACATAGGAAACAATTGTGGTGTGCATCAAATTGATTCTGAAGCAATTTTTATATATTTTGGCGGACATTGAACTTATTGTAAGTTAAAATATTGTTTTCGGGAAAGAAATGACATATGTACATTGATCCATAAAAAATCGTAAAGAACAGTGAGACTTTTCTCGTTAGCAACCCTTTCCTTCTAGTCCAGGAGAGATAGCGTAAAAGTATTTAAAAGTTGAAATAAATCTACCCTGCGATTTCTTGACGCTATAATTAAGAGAAAAATCGTAGGAATTCAATGAATGTGTTTTGGATAAAATTGGTCCAGGGGAACAGGTGGTAAAAAGCTAATAATAGTAGCGAAAACACGTTTTTTCCCGTTTTATGTACGAAAAAATGTTTGTTTTGGAAAACAAAAAATAGTACATAATAGTGCTTAAAAAGACGAAAATTATGAGTTTTGGACCATTGAAATCGGTCAACAGGTTTTTGCAGAAAAATTCAAAAACCGTTAAAAATGGCCATTTTTTGACATTTAATTATAGGGAGTGTAATTTTCGTAGAACCATGTGTCAGGGCTCTAATTGTGGCCACTGATGGTGCCTACCTACAATAAAAATTTCATAAAAAAATAATGGTAACTTTTCGAGTAAATCTCAAAAATGTAAAAACACCTGTTTTACGAAAAAAGGTTGAACAAGGATCATAGTGGTTCTACAGATTTTTTGTTTGGCCTTTTGGCTCGCAAAGGGTTGCTCTACAACCCCATTTCCATGAAATGTATGTAAGGTTTGATTTAACACCTTAAAAACTCGTTTGAAAACCACCCTTTTTCCAGTTTTTTGAATTAAAAACTTTTCTGCAAAATCGTGCCATTAAAATCATAGCCCGCTTATTCCACCCCCATACCCTACAGCCCAACCTCCTCGGGCACAATACCATAAGAAGATCGTTTATGAATAGAACAACTCGACTGTGGAATAATCTCCCACAGTCAGTATTTCCGAACTCGTACAACATCTTAGGGTTCAAACGTAAGCTTTACCGACATTTCCTAGAGCACCCCCAGACCCTCAAAATAGGAAATGTTAACTATTCTCCTCTATTTTTCAAACCAATCTTACTACTAGACATTTCCTGACCATGATTTTAACAACAAGACAAACTGGTAGTACAAAGGGTGACTCTTAACCTTGGTTTTTTTTACATAACAAAAAACAAATATCTAACACTGTTTCTAGCATAAAAAAATACGTTATATTTGCCGAGACCCCCTCTCCCAAAGTGAGATTAGGTGAGAGATTCGACTATCTTAAGGCCAAACCCAAATGAAAAGTAACGCAGAAGTGAAGTACACGTAACTTCCCCTGAAGCAGATGTAACTTCCCCTTACTTCCATTTTGGCCACTTTCATACATTCATATGCAGTGGTACCTAACTTCACTTCTAGGTTTGAAGCTAAGATAATATTTTTTTAAGATAATAATGTGTAGACAATGTTCGAAAAACATTGCCAAACCTAAAAATTCTCATGGTATTTAAGCATTTTACGCATACCACCGATTGCGGTTGGTGTATGTTTTTTCCACCTCAACAACTCAACCTCTATAAATAGTAAAATTCAAAGCGCTTCCCCATATATTACTCCCATGATTTATTATGCAATACGACTGTGCACGTGCTGCACACCATCACTTCAAGAGCCCACTTCTGCTCAGGATCAATGCCATAAACGCCTTACAATGCCCATTTTTGTTACTGCAAGTGAAAAGGTAAAAAGATTTAAAAATCTGATTAAGCACGCATTCATCTTGATCCTTTTTGTTGACTAAAAAAAAATTTTTTTTTTCATTAACCCTTCAACGAGTCCTCTCCGAGCTGAACTTAGCCAACATCCAGTGTCCTACGGTTTCTGATTATTCAAATGGGATTGAGTGATTGCATCCAGCTTTAAAGGGTGTAAAAGGGCTGCAGGGTGGAGCGAAAGGGAAACATGCGTCTCAGTGCCGTTGTTCAATCGATTTCCGATATGCACTTACTCCTCCTCCTCCTCCTTTCAATCACCTAGTGTACTAGTACATACAGCAGGTAGTTCGTATTATAAGGCATTGACTTCGGGAAAGCCCTTCTGCTGTACAGGGTGTAAGTTTCCTATAGTAGGGCGGTGTTTTTTTCTACCTCACGTAAATCCCACGATAAAGTTTTCTCTGCTAGCTTCGGTGTTGTTTTTTGCCGTTCGCCTCTTCTTTTGTGTCATGCTTGTTTGACAGTCGAGCTTTAAACATTTCGTTGCGGTGTTGCACGCTCTGATTGCCATTTTCATATCGCCATTAAATGGCTCATATTTTCGCATGTAAAAAAGCGAGTAATTTGCATTTGCAGCTGGGGATAGAGAGGATCAGAGAGCAAAAAAACGCAGCCCAGCTCCACATTTTATCCGGTTGGACTGTTTTGTTAATTGTTTCTAAGCGATATCACGCAATCTCAATTTTAGAATCCATTTAAGCCTCGTTGGATGTGTTTTATTCATTTATTTCCTCCTCGTCTCTCGCTTATTCTACGGACATGTAGATTGAACATCATCAATAGGTAAACAACGCGGAAAATGCCAAGTGTATTATCATCCTAAGTAGCGATAAGCCGATTTATAATTGTTTTCAACAACAAACAAACAAACAAAAAAATCTCCAGCTCCTCTCCTCTACTCGGGCTCTTAAATAAAATGTTATCAGCTAAAATATTATTTCACTTTGTATAGTTGCTGATAACAGAAGGCATAAATTGTAATTTTATTTGCATCTGGGGCCCCGGGATTATTGCCTGACGACCACGGTCTCTCGCTCGCATCACAAGTGTAGTAGAAAAAAGGCATAAAGAAGTCTTCTTGATATCTCCACGTCTAGTGACGACTGTCTTTGCATCATCTTAAGTGAAATCGTAGGATGAGTAATATACATTATGCAGCTTTTGTACACATGTAGTAACCATATGAATGTCGGAGATTATTCTTAGAAAATACTGCATGCGCATAACAGCGATAATCTCTCTCGTAAGGGATGGATATGAGTGCTTTACATGTGAAAAGACGTGAAAGGTACAAGTACACACAGTTTAATAACGTTTCACCTGTCTTAAATGGGGACACTTTTACTGACTTTTGTTTTTATTTTATTTTAGAAGGGACCTTTAACATGCTTTAAGGTCTTGTTGCTGTTTAGTGAATATATTTTCACGTTTTTCTGTAAGATAGTAAAATTTCCACGTACAGTTGTAGCCATTAAAAACACACACCTTCAATGGTACAACGTTTGTCTTATATTGAGGATTTAGTGAATAACAATTCTTAAGTGTTTTGCTGAATTAATGGTGGAGAGTGGAAATTGCTTAGCATTTGTGATGGAAAGAACTAATGATGTGGCAGTATGACTTGGCTATTTCGAAATGAAATCATAACAACTTTCTGGAATTAATGCATCACTTTTGCCCACTAAAAATATGAAGGAGAAGATGATGAGGTCATAGGTTTGGGAAAAAAGTGCTTTCGAACACACGTTTTGTAGTTTTTATATATTAAATTGTATAAGGATAAATGAAGAGAGATCCCTTTTGTGGGTCGATTAGTAGCAATGTTGTTACTGCAAGAACAAATAAGTTTTCTGTGGTTTCCGGATGAAAAAATGAATGAATTAGTTTCTACTAGCTTCTTTCTTCTTCTTCGATGGCTCTACAGTCCAATTCGAGCCTTGGCCTCCATCAGCTTCGTCCTCCAGACGTCTCTCTGCTTCGCACCTTGTCCCCAGTTTCTTTTTTTGAGCATGCACGTGCCCCAACTATTTCGGACTGATAGAAGTGCGATCATAACCTCCTAGCGGTGGCCACTATGGTAAATATCCTATGAGAGAGGATAGGCTAATATGGTTGGGGTGAGCCTAAAAAAGAATTATTACGGAACGAGCAACATTTGTGTCGTTCAATGTAAGAGTGGTGTGGCTCCGTATTTTCGAGTATTGGGGTTAATTTGCTTTGGAGTCGCATTTTGTCATATCTTTCGTTGCAATTAGTGCACTCCTGGAGTTGCTTTGGTTTTGTAGCGAGGAATTTGACAGAATGCTCCAAAGCGGGCCAACCTCTAGTGCTTTGAAGTTTGGGGTTGCTCCGCTTTTACAGTGAGCGGCACTTTTGTGATCCCGGCTGTAGAGCCTTTAAGGAAGAAGAAGGGCTTTTTTTGGTATCCTTCAGTCATCCATACCTTCCTCTCAAATATATCCATCGTGTCTGCGGATTTCTGAGAGATACTTTATGCTTCACACTCATAAGCAGCTACTGTACGTATGCTAGTGCCTGTTTAGATAGTTAGCTTTGTCGTTCCTTTTGAGACGCCCTAAAGCGAAAGTTTGTTTAGACACATGGCTTTGAGTCCATTCGCTTATAAAATAGGTGGGACAAACGGATCGCGAACTACTGTGGAAAAAAAAACAATATTACTTTTTAAGTGATAAGGCTGTATCAGATCCAAAGCAAATGATCAAATGGTTGTAACAGCCCCAGAGGCCTTTGGTGGTTCCGATACACCAAAGAGACAAGTCCTGAGAAACGCCATCTACGATCTAAAGTCTTCACATCCTAAGAACTTCCGATATGCTACCGAATCCTACCTTCACCTCCACGAAGATGTTGACTTTACATCGAGTGACCCCTGGATGCTCTTGTCTATACAAGAGTAACAGACGGAGGAGGGTGAAAGGCGAGTGTTTCGTGCCTCAAAACGAAACAATTGCCGGACTGGTCCTCCAAGTTGAGCGGCAGTCTGACAACCTTCCACCGTAAAAACCCACCCGTCTCCAATCCTCAAGGCAGGCCTCGGACAGGACAGACCCAATGGCAACGACCCAGGCAACGTTCAACAGGACGGGCGCTCTGCGTTCGCTTTTATTATTACTTCTAGTACACGGCATATCAATCACCACTCTACAGGAAACCAAATGGCACTGAGAGTCCATGCATGCATAATGGATCTCAGAACCCGCACGATACTCTCCATTAGTTCATCGAATGGAAGAACAGAGTTCGGAGTTGCCTTCATAGTGGAAGAGAAAGAGAAATCACTAATTCTGGACTTCAAGCCAGTAAATAATAGAATATGTACGCTTCGCATTCAAACAAGACTACATAACATTAGTCTCATAAACGTCCATGCGCCCACAAAAGACAAGACGGATGAGGAAAAAGAGGAAATCTACCAGGAGCTAACAAACGCCATCAGATAAATACCTTCAAACGATATTAAAATGGTGCTTGGAGACATAAACGGCAAAGTAGGAAAAGAAGAGTAATAGGAGAGTAATAAGATAGCTACATAACGCTACCAATGACAATGGTAGTAGATTGATGCATCTCGTTAGTTCGAACTCAATGGTAGTTAGTTCAACAATGTTCCCGCCCAAAAATATTCATAAGATGGCGTAGTAGTCACCAGACGGGGTAACAAATAATCAAATTCACCACGTCCTGATTGAGAGAAGAGGGACCACGGGTATACTGGGTGTGAGAACTATGAGAGGAGCGTGCTGTGGCTCGGACCACTATCTCGTCGAAATGAAATTTAGAAGCCGGATAACGACCAAATCTCACAGAAAGCAAACTCAGGTACGATATAGACAAGCTAAAACTTGAAGAAAGAAGAGATGCCTATTAGAATGCTATCGTACAAAACCTGAGAGAAGGAGTAGGATAAGAGCCCGACATCAACAACAAATGGGAAAACTGAAAAACAGCAATAGATCACGCGAAATCTTCTAGTCGTATTAGACTAGTTAGACTCGAGAAAAACTAACCAGTTTCTGGTTGGTTCTAGTAGCACTAGAATAGTAACTGCCTAGTGACGATTTTCATTCATTGTATGAAGACAACAGATTATTGGGAGTGAGAAAAAGTCTTGGTTTAATTGATTGAAATTTTTCCCTTCATGATATAATTCACATGTCATACCAAACTACTGCGCTTAAGTAGCAAACTGTGCTTATTCGCCATCTGACATTTTTACTGCTTGTGTTTTAATGAATTGTAAAGTCATCTTTTGCCAATCAACAGTCATGCGGTCGTTTTCCCTTTTCATAGCCAAGTCGTCGTCCTTTAATCTGTTTTTTTTGTGGCTAGTCGTGACTTCTGTATTTGGGTAAATCTAAATGCAAACAATATTTTTTCAGGATCTGTTTTTGAATTTAAGTTCTTGTCAAGTTTTACTGGTGAATTTTTCTTACCAGTGTCTATCGAGCCCACTGACATATAGAATGGACTGCTCATGAGGAATTTTTCATGGCACCAATTTGTTCCATAGGCTACAAACCTTTTTTCACTCCATGTAAACACTGGAATCACTTTTGAAATTTACATTTTTTTAAATACGTACTTAAAACATTAAAACAACACAAATATTTTGTTTAAAAAAATTAATAAACACTATTTTCACTTTTTCACCTTTGAAAATGCCTTTTTTTCATTAATTTGCAAATTTTATGTGTATCTGATTTAAGTTCTTAACGCCTGTTTTTCCTGTTCTTCTGAGTGCTTCTGTCAGTTTGGGGGCTTATGGATGAGCGAGTCGACTATACCTTTTTGGTGCCATCGGTTTGTATGGGAATAATTGCTGATGAGCAGTCCATTATTATATGTCAGTGATCGAGCCACGCTACGTCAAAGTGGGACAAAAGTGCCAAGTATCTATCGAGTTCTCTCGTCAGAAACTTGCACGTAGAAGCTGCCTCGAAAAATTGGTAGAATGAGACTAAAATAAATACTCGTGTAAGAATAATAAGCTTAGCAAATTAGTAAAACTTAATAGAAAATTTCACACCAATTGTGAACTGTCATAACGCAACTGTCCTTGAAGCAGAAGTGTACCCTATACTGTCATGCACTCATGACAATTTAAAAAGTGCATACCAAAACAAACGGTTCTTTGTCTACTCTGTCTTCCAAGTCTAAATTGGATTGGCACTGCCCTTTAAGTTATCCTTATTCGGCTTACGAGCACTATGGCTTCAAACGCGGATGACCTCGGTAAAGAGAGATCTGACATTGCATTCATCGGTAAGGAATAGGTTGTTGAATAGATTGCCAATCTAACCCTTGCCAATCGGACTTTGTTGAAATATACGGAGGCCCTTACCTGGGCTGACCAAGTCGCAACGTTTGCTTCTGGTGCCGTCTGCTAACACGGCCAAGGAATTGTTGCAGTACATTAAAAATGTTGTCAAAGCACTTGTTCGTTTAATTGCCGGCCATTGCACCACTTATGGGCGATAGGAAGGACAGAGGGTCACGCCCCCACCCTTGCGGTGAAAAGTACCTGTCTGCTCTTGATCTTCTCTGAGAGTGCGCCGTGATAGGGCGGAGCAGGGTGGTGTTGTTCGACAAGACCTTGCTCGAACATACAAGTCAACAGATTCTACATCGCAAGCTAAGGACATTCCACCATTTCACCACGACGTGAACAATATGACGAACCGGTAGTTTAAAGGGTCGCACCTGAGCTTAGACTATCATATAAACAAAATTTAACCGACAAGCCACTTCGCCGACTTAGGTCCAAGCTGTCTAAACTACAAATGTGATATATCACATTTGTAGTTTAGACAGCTTGGACCTAAGTCGGTAGAATAGGCCAAGCGAGCGAGTGGCCCCGGTACCTTTGGATTCAGTATTTCACAAGAAACGACGTCACGGACTGGTAGTACAAAGTGTGATTATTAAGCTTAGATATACATATCATGTAAAAACATATAAAAATTTGAGCTTGAATCTATAAATTTTCACAGCATTGTAATGTGTACATATTTTTAAGATCATATTTATATTTAAAACAATAAAGTAATCTCGAAGTCATAGCGCATGATTGCACTGCTATAATAATCCACTCGACCTACATCAATTCACAATAGCAAATTAATTATCAAGATTCATTCTCGCTCAGATCTTCAACATTGAGTGCGCTTTCTTCCACATCAAGATACAATTTTACACACAAAAAAAAGCCCACGATATTCCCAGGCATGCTTTTCTCACCTTTCCGCTATAATAAAATTGTCACCTGGTGGTGGTCGTCTCTCTCTCAATCATATCAAATGAAACTGGAATTTGACATTCTCACTTGTATCAGATTATACAATCATACAGTCCCCCAGAGGCGTGCAAGGTGCCTCCTCTCATCCGCCATCCCGCCAGCTACCGGAAAAAGAAGACAGCAGAGCCACCACCACACCATCACCATTAAACTGCCATTAATTAGACGCTTGGCAACTAAGTATAGTTAGTACTCAAGAAGACATCAAGCATAGCCAGCCAGAAGTAGAAGAAGCAGAAGCAGCAAGAGATCTAATCGTGGTGGGCTTTGGGCACATTGTTGCAAGACATTTTATAAGTCTCTGCACAGAGAAAGGAGGAATCTCTCCATCATTTGAAATGTTGCCAACTAGTCAACAAAAGCCCACCAGGGGGACGTAAGCAAACAGTTAATTGCAGAAGAAGAGGAGTTGAGGAAAATATTACAAAAAAAAAGAATTACAAAAGAAAAAACAACAATCAAAAAAATGGAGGATAAAAAAAATTATGCGAATAAAAGCGGCGTCTCTATTACTGTCAGCCGCTGTTACTCGCGACTGTGTGCACACCTTTGCAAATGACGCGTTTGAAGGCCGCCCAAAGGCGATATCCAAGATGTCTCTGTTACCTGTGCTCTCTAGACAAACAAGGCAGACATACAAGCTTCTCTAAAGGCACACTCATAGACACTCTGGTCCGTGACATTTGTGTGTGGCAAATTACCCACTCTGAATGCGTGAATTCCATTGCATTATCAAATATTTAATTTATTGTGCCATTATCACTCGTTCCTCGATATATTCTAGAGCAATGCCGATCTACCTTGCAGGTAAATAGAGCTGCTTCCAAGAGTAGTTGAGAAGTAACGCGAGGCGGGCTGAGGTGGTGAGGATGTGGAATTGCTTCTTATCTTGGCAGTAAAAGTACCCAGAAACCAGCTTCTGATTGCGATTTTGAGCTCGTTGATTTTATTTCTTTTCATTATTTCTCACCTGAATTAAATTCTTTCCATTTTGTTCCGTTTTCGTTTTATTTAACGCCTTCTCAGGTGCATATACGTGTATAACCTGCGAGTTTCATTAAACATGCCTCAACCCGTGATCCCCTCCTCTTTATCCTCTTGCAAATACACCTCCTGCAGCACTAGCGCTCCTCTGCCACACTCTCCCTCCATCTCGCTCTATCTTTTCTCGCTTTTTGTTAAAGCAAAAACACAATTCACAAACATTCACCACCACCGCCTGAGTCATGTTGTACACTCAGGTGTTATCTAGATATGTTAACATCCGATATTTGCTAAAAAAGGATTTAAAGACCAATAAAAAAAAGTCGGGGGGGGGAACTCCACACATCGAACGAGGTGTGCCCCACGATTTCGTACTTAAGTAGATTTCAGAGGAAACAGCTTGAAATGTCGAATTGCGTATTTCGTTGTCATCCTTTGTGTTCTCCTCCAGTTTTCTGCCTTTTATTATCTTTGATCTCGGGATGAAAACATCTCTTTCAATTTGTATGGCGGTTTCCTTCTTTTTTTTGTATGTACTAGGACAAAATCTGTGTATTCGGCGGCATTTTCAGAAGCGAATAGCTGTTGGAAAATTGGCTTTCAAGTTCCGGAATTGCGGTCATATTTTTTTTTTATTCTAGTTCTTGCGCTAGAAAGATTGAAATGAAATTTCTCTATGCGATTTGAAAAATGGTTGCAAATTTTTCTTTAATAAATGTTTTAAATTGAATGCTTTAGTGTGTATACATATAAAGGTTGTTCCATTCGTATGTATAGGTATATTATGTATAGTATGAATAAATCATACATGTACCTTTTAATCAGTAATGTGGTTTATTACAATCATACATATATTGAACAAAATATCACCCTCAAAGACGCAGCCTAGCTCTATTAGTGCAGGTGCTGGAAGTAGCTGAGTATGCAAAATATGAGGATCGCATTCCATCAATAGATTTCTTTCTTTTGAGAATAGCTCAAAGAGGAATAATACGAATGTTGCCGGCAACATCAAGAATCATAATTTGCAAACCTTTCTGATATCAAAACAATTGATAAAAGACGGTCCTCACATTTGGCATGCCTCCAGCTACAAGTCTATGCCTAACGAGTATGTTTTTGAAAATACCTAAAACTTATCAATTCATCGATATCTTAAAAACGAACCACATATCGAAAAAAAAAATAGTTTAAAAAAAATAAAAATACGGTTTAATGTTAAAATGAACAAAAAAGTAAAAAAAATAATTTTGAATGTAAAATTTTTATTACCCCCTTGGTAGTCACTTATTTAAATGTAAAAAAGCGTGGAGCGCTCTTTACCTATATTCTTATTTTATTAATACTGGAACTTTTCGTTAGCGCCCCACGCTTTTTTATATTTAAGTAAAAGCTTTACATTCAAAATTATTTTTTTACTTTTTTGTTCATTTTAACATTAAAGCTTATTTTTTAGTTTTTTTATTAAACTATTTATTTTTATTTTCAACTTTTTAGTCTATTATATGTTTTCCGCTCGGGTGAACACAATTGCAAAAATCGGCCGCCATCTTGGAAACAGTCAGATTGCATTTATTACTTACTAAATTCCAAGATTTTATTACCTAGTTACAAGTGAAGCTAATAAAAGTGTACTAAAAATACTTTAGATTTCCGTCTTATTTTTGGGTGTTTTATCGAAATTCATAAAATATCGGCGAAATGGAAATCGTAGCTTTGATATAACTAAAACTATTATTGTGTTTCCATGAGCCAGGATAGAGTTTTCGTTAAGTAAACAGAAAGCTTTTCCTTTCAAGATTACTCAAGGCCGTTTCCATGGCAGCTTTGGGTTAAATTGATAGATAAATAATTTTACACTATAAGGCCTTCGTATACGTGCGGTAAAGGATACTGAAACACCCACATATGCAAAACCCTGCCTAACCGGACTGACTTCGTTAAGTTTACTTGGATTTAACGAAACTTTACTCAATCCCCATTTCCATGGGCGCTTAATCTGAGTAAACTCAGGGGTGGCAGCACGTAAGTTGTTTCAATCGACCTCTTCATGCAAAAATGCAAGTGTTACAAACATTTTTGTATGAAGAGGTCGATTGAATCAACTTATGTGCTACCACCCCAGGGTAAACTCTGCATGGAAACTCAGTACTTGTGGGAAATACCTTAAAACGTCAACTTCAAGTGTCAATGTCTCGAAAAGTAAGCGTAATATCGAAAAAAATTATTTCATATTTTCGTCTTATTTATGTATTTTGTCAAACAAGGCACACTTAAATTTAACTACACTTTTTAACATTTTAACTTTAATTACTTATCACATTAGGATGCTGAGTCAGGTGTAGGTATAATTAGGCTAGGGTACATCTATAATATAAAAATGAATCGCTAAATGTGTTGCTAAGCGCAAAACTCGAGAACGGCTGGACCTATTGGACTAATTTTTTTTTTCGAATATTCGTTGAAGTACGAGGATGGTTCTTACGGAGAGAAAAATTTAAAAAATTGCCTGAAAAAACAAAAAAATGGTACTTTTAGGAATTTTCACTTCATTTTAGTTTCAATAGCTTCATGGCCTACCTATTGTTTGACAAATGTAAAATTGTCATTAAATTGAATCATTACATTTAATGAAAATTTCAAATTTACGCAGCTGTCAAACAATAGGTAGGCCATGACGCTATTGAAACTAAAATGATCCACAGCGGCCGTCTCAAGAGGGCGGTGTACCACTTTCTTCACAACCACCTCGACATGGGTATCAAATGAAAGGGTATGTTAAGTAGAATATAATAAGCAATGTAGTATACAAAATATAACTTTCGATCCATGGCGGCCGTCTCAAGAGGGCGGGGTACCACTTTCTTCACAACCACCTCGACATGGGTATCAAATGAAAGGGTATGATAAGTAGAATACAATAAGCAATGTAGTATACAAAATATATCTTTAGATCCATGGCGGCCGTCTCAAGAGGCCGAATTACCACTTTCTTCAAAACCACCTCGACATGGGTATCAAATGAAAGGGTATGATAAGTAGAATACAATAAGCAATGTAGTATACAAAATATATCTTTAGATCCATGGCGGCCGTGTAAAGAGGCCGGATTACCACTTTCTTCACAATCCCCTCAACATGGGTATCAAATGAAAGGGTATGATAAGTAGAATACAATAAGCAATGTAGTAGACTCAATATACCGATTCATGGCGGCCGACGCAAGACCCATGTTCTTTGAGGCATTTCATCTGTGTAAAATTCATATCTCGAAAAATATTAAGTCAATGGATGGTTTTTATTGTTTACTATTGACTTATGGGTGCAGCGTAGGCGCACCGGGTCCCAGCTAGTATACTATATGTACTAATTTTAATAATGGAGCTTAGACAAAGATGAGTGGAGTTTGGGGTTTCATCATTAGTATTAATTTTCTTTTATAGGACAATTTGTTAGTGGGATGGGTAAAGCATAGACTATGATCATTGGAGACCATGCAACATCTATTAATAGGCTCGTTCCTTGCATAGTCGGTGCGATGAGAATATTCCTTAAGCAGTTTCGTGTGCCTAGTACGCCGATCTACATCATTGGAAACTATCCTATCCGACAAGCGCCGTTTAGAAAGGTACTTGAAGAACTTCAAATGAATGAAATCTAAAAAAAAAATAACTGCGCTGATAATGCTGATCTTTTACTAATTTGGGTATTCCGGATTGAATAAAAATAAAACCAACCCTCTAGCTTGATCGGAAACTAACCGCAGGACAAACCTTATTTATAAAATTGAAATGCTCGCGCTTGCTTTTGAAATCACCTCGCCAATTTTTTGTGAATAAATAGCCCTTACTTTTAGCTATTCGTGGGTACCACCAGCCCGATCGGTGAATCGGAAGCCACCCCCGCAGCAACCGCTAACTTATTGTTATTGTAACTCTTTCAGCATACTATTGATACATTCAGTGCGTCTTTTGTTTTAAGCATTGCTTGCTGCGAATGTTTAAAATGATGCGAATCGTTCGCATAAGCAAATGCGAACATTCGTTACATTCCTAGTTTGAACTAAGAGGGAAAAGAATAAAAGACGCGAAGTTAGCTTTAGTTAGCCACAGTTAATGTGATAACACCTTGATAACACACTGTGGGATTGAATGGCTTGACGATTCGAGAAAATAACAATGTTAGAGCTATTTGAAGCTCTATTAATACAAGTCTGAGCACACACTTGGATGGCGAGTACCTCATTTTGGAAAAAAAAGCAGTGGGAGCAGTACCCAAAGCCTTGGATATTTTGCTTCTTGGGCCATATACGGCCAATCCTACCCTATTATCGATTCTGGAACCCTCCATATACCAAAAGGCCGTGCTTCCTCAAGAAGAAAGTGGCGGGAATCGTATTGGTCAATGATAGCATTGGCTCCAGGTTTAGCTCCTCGAAAATCGATAAGTGAACCAGAAGGTCTCCTGGCTTAAAGGAGAATAGCTTCCATAGACGGAGAGCCCCCGACAGAGCCTCCTGCTTCGCTACTAGGTGGAGTGGAGAAACATTCAGTAGGGCCTCCATAGGCGCAGTCGGACAGGTGCTTCTAGCTGTAAGATCCTCGCTAATATACCTGTCTAAAAACTACCCTGGAATAATGGCAGCAGGATTGGTAAGAAATGTTTAAAGGTGCCAATGACCCATTCAAACTTACCCGGAGTGAAAATCCTGTTTGCTAGACAAAGACTAAAACTCCTATTGTAAGACCGGTGGACAAGAACTAGCTCCGATCCGGCGTCAGGTTCTAAGGCCAATCCAGGGTCAGTTACTTGAGATCCCGGGAATTGAGTGTTCATTAATAGCTCCATGGCATCGCTGGTGTGCTCTGTCAAGGCCCCTTCAGGGAAACTCATTAGGCAAGACTATATATGTTACCACAAGGGGGTTGGAAGCTTGTCTATTTCTTCGTAGAAGGCTTTCCATGACCTTTGTTTGGATTTTCTCAATTCTTTGTTATAATTCGTAAGGGCTTTCTTGTTGGGGGTCCCAGTTGCAAGAGACCTTAGCCCTATTAAGTAGTTTTCTAACTAGTTTTCGTTGCCTACAGAGATCATTGTCCCCCCATGCAACCCTTCGGTTGGTACTTCGTGGTTTCGCAAGACAGCTACTTTCAAAGGCTGTCTATGGTCGTTTCTTGCATATTGGAGACATGGTCGAGATTTATTTATTTATTTATTTATTTTATTTATTTATTTATTTGTACATAAGAAAACGGAGGTACACAAGACTTACATCTTTTAGAGTACAGTAATAATTTTAAATGAAACAAGGCAAAAACAAAAATAACTAACCGAAGCTTACAAACTAAGCATACTAGAGTTATGGCTATTAGAAAGAAGAAGAGGAAAGAGAAAGCTAAGTAGTAAAGGGAAGAGAGAGCTAGAGAGAAGAGGTGGATAGAAGAAGAGAAACTTGTTTCCTGAAAATGGTGACTGTGCTAATTCTTTGTAAAGAAGGGGGAAGATCATTCCAGAGTCTAATCGCGTGCACAAAAAAGGAACGACTACCAATTCGAGACAGATGAGATGGAATAAGGAATTTGAGTGATCTCAAGGTTTGCAAGGGTGTAAGGTAGTCGGAAAGGTAAGAAGGGCTTTTAGCATAAAATACTTTATGTAGAAGAGCTAGCGCCATAATATCGATAAAACAAAAGAGGTCACAGCCTATTAGTGAATTCCGAACAGATGATATATGATCTGACCTTCTCAGGTGGAAGATAAAGCGTAAGCAATCATTGAATGCAACATTAAGTCTTTCACGGCAGGACGAATCATACACAATGTAAACTAGAGAGCCATAGAGGAAATGCAGAAGAATGAGAGATTTTACAAGCTTTGAACGTATAGTGGGTGATAGGAGACTGCCATGAAGCCGGAGCCTGCGTAAAGTCCCATAAATCTTGGAGAGCATTAGTGAGACTTGATCACAGCAGGTCAGTTTAGCATTAATAGCAATGCCAAGATTATGGACCCGATCAACAATGGGAAGAGGAATGTTACCCAGACAAATGAGTGGCATTCTGTCGGGCAGTGTAAAAAGACGACTAAGCACAAGTACTTGTGATTTTTTAGGGTTTAATTTAAGGAAATTGAGAGCACTCCACTCATTTATTCGTGAGAGAGTGCTATTCAGGTCTGAAATACAAGAATCAATTTGGCAAGAAGGGCAAGAGGTATACAGTTGGAGATCATCAGCATATAGATGAAAGGAACAGTGGCCGATAGTAAAAGGTAGGTCATTGATATACAATGAAAATAGTAGGGGACCAAGAATTGAACCTTGAGGAACACCAGAAGGCACCTGTAGAAAAGAGGAGATAACATTGTTATGACGAACACATTGAAAACGGTTAGATAGCAAAGAGGAGAAAAGCCGTGTAGCAGACGAAGAGAAATGATAGCGCTGACTTAGTTTGGAAAGTAATATCGCATGCACCACCGAGTCAAAGGCTTTCGAGAAATCAAGAAGCACTAATATTGCAACGTCGCCTTTATCAAGCGCAGAACGAATGTCAGTTGTTACCTTTAGTATAGCGGTTTCACAACTATGATTTTTACGGAAACCAGATTGATATTTCGAAATAAAGCTATTAGATTCAAGGTAGCACAGGACTTGGATGTAAAGAATTTTCTCAAAGGCTTTTGCAAGGAAAGGAAGAATGCTAATGGGACGGAAATCTGAGATATCTGCAGGAGAAGATTTTTGCGGTAAAGGGATCACTATGGCCTTTTTCCACAACAAGGGAACTTGGGAAGTAGTCAGGCAGTAATTAAAAACATGCGTGATGACATCCAAAATTAAAGGGGCGAGGAGCTTAAAAAAGCGTGGAGATATTTCATCAAAACCGATGCAGTTGGAGGAAATAGAGAGGAGTATTTTAATAACTTCCGAGGGGTCCACACAGCGAAAGTAAAAGCCATCAGTACTATGTGGAAGAACTGAGAAAGATCGGGAGATAGAGGAAACAGGAGGGGATTGAATGAATGAGGCATTTAGGAGGTCTACATCGATATCAACAGGGGAAGGTGCAGTAGCATTTATGCCCAGCGAGCGAAGATTGGACCAGAGTTGCTTGGAGTTTAAAGAGGGATCAAGCTTACGCGCATAAAAACTACGTTTTCGTGATTTGACCTTGCTAGTGACGAGGTTGCGAAGCTGTTTATAAGCATTGATATATCTAAGAATCCTAGTCTTGCGATAACGCCTGTACATGCACTCTCGCTTGTAGCAGTCGCTACTTGTATACGCGTTTCGTTGTAGTAAGTTTTATTCAAGTATCGATTCAGTTTCTGTACTGTAATAATTTCGAGTACAGTGTTTTTGGTTACGTCACAATTTGGATTCTCACTACTACTATTAAATACACTTGGGGAATTTGGATTGTCATATCACGTATGTATACACTGTACACAGAAACAATTTTAAAAACATAGCCACACAAATATTGTGATATTAAAAATTATTTTGAATTTTTGTAAGAGTATTAGTTAGGAGCTTATTCAAAAAGGAAGTCTCCTATAATAAGTTAATAAAAAAAACGTTATGTAATTATTTAATGTGACATAATAAAAAATATAAAAATCTTAAACTATTAAATATAATAATAAATAAATATTAAATAAATATTTTAAATAAAAGAATAACAAAAAATAAAAAGATGTGAAGTAATAGTTTTTATTGGCAATATATATATATATATGGGCGATTCTCCAGAACCTTTAACCTGAGCTAATTGGAAAAATGAAATTTCAAATTGATAGCACAACCGTGCCATGATATTTTTTGTGTTTCTTATTTCATAAATAAATGTTTTCTGATGTAGAACATTAAAAAATTCAATGCGCATATTTTTTTTATGACATGGTTATATTGACATGGTTACAATTTTGACATCAAATTTGACATGGTTACAATTTTGACATTCGCTAAAATTACTTTTTTTTAAGATTCATGAAACAACTTAAGCGAAAAAAACGTTACATATGATTTAACTAGTTACAATACGTCATAAGAAATTTTACGGGGATGAATTTAATGTAATATGAGCAAATTAATTGCGGTTACAACTTTGACATTTAAATGTAACCTACGTTCCCGTTAGCCAGTTTTGCCCAAAAATCAACCAATTTCAACTTATTGTTGTCACAAAATGTATGCACATGTTCGTTAGTGTCTGAACAATAAGTGCGTTTAAAAAATTTTATGATAAAATGACACAATTCGGAGTTCTTCGACTTACCATGCGGGTTACAACTTTGACGTCAAAACCTAGGGACAAACTTCAGAGTTGTTTTTTGGAAAATATAGCGATTTGACACTGCACCGAACACAGCTGCATTTTTCCTTAAGAGTTAAACTACAATTTTTCACTTTTCACTATTTGTGTCAACGCTTCCTATCACAAATATAAATAGTTTTTCATTCAGATTAGCGCTAAAGACAGGCCGAAAAGTGACAGGTAACGGAACATTTTTTCAAATTTCATTGCAAAATATCGTTTTAAATGACTTCGTACTTATACCTCATTGCTCATTAATGATTTCTTAACATTATCGATAGCTTCTTTTATTTTTAATCTTCCTACAAAAATTGTAATTCATAAAAATTTTAAAGCGACAAGCAGGTTAAAAGTTCCGGAGAATTGCCCATATATATCCCTTATATATTGCTATGAAATGAGGGAAGACGGCAAAAATTAGTCCGACCCTATTTCATATTGGTGACCCCGACATTGGAAGAACAAAGAAATTTTTCAAAAAAAGAAAAAAGAAGAATCAAGAATTTTTATGAAAGAAAATTTTATCAAGAAAGAAGTTATGAAGAAAATTTAAAAATTTTAGGAAGAAAGGAAGAAAAATGAAGAAAGAAATCCATTTGATGAAAAATTTAAAGAAGAGGTTCATTTTTATTGAGGAGATCAAGTATTTATTTTAATTAAATATTTTTCTTTAATTTTAAAATTTAAATTGTACAGAATTTCTTACACAAAAGAAAAGAACATTACACTTACATAATTTAGTAGTGGTGAAAATTCAATTTATTTCCTTTTGCAAATATTTTTCTTTTTTTTCAGGAAGTGAGAACTTGAATATAATTTTCGGGAATTTATTTAAGTTTGAATGTTAATCGACTCTTTTCGCGAACGTCCACGGTTGTTATTTTAAAGTATCGCGAAGTTTTTAAGTAAAGTCGAAATTTTATTGAACTTCTTTTTACGTGAGTTTTATTTAAAAAAATTGTGATTAATATGAGTGTCCAAGGTGGTGATAGTGAGAGAATGCACGTTGATAGTGAGAATATCAGTGCATCGGCTGTTAAGCTACCAACTTTCTGGTCTCCATGCCCAGAAGCATGGTTTATTTTAACAGAAAGCCAATTTAACTCGAAAGGAATTAGACTGGATGAGACTAAATTCGAACATGTCATCCAAGCTCTTTCTTTAGAAATCATAATGAATATATTGGATTTCATTCAAAACCCACCATCGGAGAACAAATACCAAGCATTAAAAACAACATTAATTCAAAGATTTACAGAGTCTGAAGAGAAAAAGTTGGAACAATTATTATGCAATTCTGAGATGGGAGATCGAAAACCATCGGAATTTTATAGATCAATGGAGATACTTGCAGGAACATCTTCGGATTTAGGAAAAGACCTAATTAGAAAACTTTGGATGCGAAAATTACCGCCTAGTATTAACATCGCATTGATGTCCTCTGGCAAACAAAACATTCAAGATATTCTAATGTTAGCAGATAAAATTTTCGAATGTTCCAGATTTCAGTATACTTCTTCCATCAATGATTGTTCTTCAAATCCTTTTGTAAACCAAAAATGTATTGATATAAATAACATTGATTATGCTAAGAAGGTTAATGATTTAGAAAATAAAATCGAAAATTTAACAGATTTAATTAAGAAACTTACATTTAATAGGAATAATGAGTTTCATCATAGGTCAAGGTCTAGAAGTAGAAGCCGTGATAGATCTAAATACAATAATAATAATAATAAACCATTTTGTTGGTTTCATTTTAAATTCGGCGACAAAGCTAAAAGATGTATTAAACCTTGCAACTATAATAATCAAAAAAACTAAATATCCCTTCAGCGTGTTTTAAAAATAATACTCCAAAAAAATCGAATAGACTTTTTATTTACGATAAAGAAAATAAACTTAAATTTTTAATTGATACAGGAGCTGAATTATCAGTAATACCGAATTCATATTGTGGAAAATGTAAGAGAAATCCAAATTTAATTCTTACGGCAGCTAACGGATCAATTATCCATACTTACGGAACAAAACTTCTTAAGATAGACTTTGGATTAAGACGAGATTTAACTTTTCCGTTCATTATAGCAAGCGTCGACAAACCTATTATTGGCGCAGATTTTCTTTCTGGATTCAATTTGCTAGTTGATCTTAAGAATAAGAGAATAATAGATGGTAACACCGAGTTAACAGTTAATGGAATCATGATTAAAACAGATTCTCCTTCACCCAGGCATTGTACCTTTGATAGTGAATATGGTAATGTTTTATCTAGATTTCCCTCACTAACTCAACCTCCACGCTATGATTTACCTGTACGACATAATATAGTGCATACTATTACCACTAAAGGTCAATTACCATTTTCAAGACCTAGAAGACTCGACACTAATAAATTTAAAATCGCTAAATTAGAATTCGAGCACATGGTAAAATTAGGCTTATGCAGAACATCTTCATCATCAGTCTCATCAGCACTACACATGGTTCCAAAGAAAGATTCCACTGATTGGCGACCTTGCGGAGATTACCGGAGACTAAACTCAATAACAATTCCAGACAGATACCCGATTCCTCACATTCAAAATTTTACGTTAAATTTGAATGGTTGTACCATATTTTCGAAGATTGATTTAGTGAGAGCTTACCATCACATACCTATGGCAGAGGAAGATATCTATAAGACAGCGATAACTACACCTTTCGGTTTATTCGAATTTACTCGAATGCCCTTTGGACTTAGAAATGCTGCTCAAACTTTCCAACGATTTATGGATAGAGTTTTAACTGGTTTGGAATTCGTTTTTGTCTACATTGACGATATATTGGTTGCAAGCAAAAATAAGGAGGAACACAAGAAACACTTAGAGCAGGTATTCGGCCGTTTAGAAGAATACGGAATAAATATTAACCCAGGGAAATGTCTTTTTGGTGTACAGGAAATTGAATTTTTAAGTCACAAAATTACGAAGGACGGGATTCTTCCTTCTGAAAATAGAATTAAATTCATCCAGGATTTCCCTTCACCTACTTCCATTAAGCAGATTCAACAATTCATAGGAATGGTAAATTACTTTCACAGATTCATTCCACGATTAGCAGAGTTGTTAAGCCCCATTCATATACATTTAGTTAGGGAGCTTAAAAAACCTAAGAGTTTAAAAAATTTTGACTGGACGGAAGAATGCGAAGACGCGTTCGTAAAAGTGAAAAAGGCTTTTATTTCGGCAACGTTATTAGTGCATCCAGCGGAGAATCCTACTTTGAAGTTGACGGTTGATGCATCAAACATTGCGATTGGAGCAATGTTGGAACAAATTAACAACAATGAAAGCGAACCTTTAGCGTTTTATTCCAGAAAATTAAACAATGCAGAAATTAAGTATTCTACATTTGATAGAGAGCTTTTGGCAATGTACTCAAGTATTAAACACTTTAGACATTTTTTGGAAGGTCGTGAATTTACAGTATTCACGGATCACAAACCTTTAACATCCGCAATTTGGACCAAAGCGGAGAGAAGTCCAAGACAAGCAAGACAATTAGACTATGTTACCCAATTCACCTCCGATATAAGATACATCAAGGGAGAATCAAATGTAGTAGCTGACACTTTATCACGGGTAACCGTAGAAAATAGCAATTGTGACGCGGTTAGCGAAAGGCAAATAGATTTAAGCATTATCGTGGAAGCACAAAAGGATGATACAGAGTTGAAACAGTTAATTGAAAACCCAAATAAAAGTTTGAAATTCATTTTAGTGGAAACAGATGTACCTTTCTTAGAAAGTAAAATCTGGTTAGAGTGTTCCACTAGTAGAGATCGTCCATTCGTACCAGAGATATTACGAAGAAGCATATTTGACAAAATCCATAACTTATCACATCCAGGAATACGAGGTACAAGGAAATTAATCACAAGAAGATATTTTTGGCCTAGGATGAATACTGATATTAATTTATGGGCGAAGTCATGTATAACGTGTCAAAAAGCGAAAATTCACAGACATACAAAATCTCCGATACAAAAATTCCAGATACCTATGGGAAGGTTTGAACACATCCATGTAGATTTGGTAGGCCCATTGCATCCGGTGGAAGGATTCGTATACTTGTTAACCGTAGTGGATCGATTCACCAGGTGGCCGGAAGTATACCCACTAAAGAGTATTACAGCCAGCATAGTAGTCAAGACATTGTATGAGCAATATTTTCCGAGATTTGGGATTCCATTGACAGTTACTACAGACCAAGGAGGTCAATTTGAAGGAAAACTTTTTGAGGAATTTTCAAAATTATTAGGAACCCATAGGATTCGAACAACAGCGTATCACCCACAATCAAACGGAATGGTGGAAAGGCTACACAAACAGTTAAAAGCATCTCTTAGAGCTAAGATGTCTAATCCAAATTGGTTGTTGCACATCCCAGCTATATTACTAGGTTTAAGAACAACAGTTAAGGAGGATCTTAATTGTAGTCCGGCTGAATTAGTTTATGGTCAAACACTACGTATCCCCGGAGAATTCTTTGTGAGGGATCCACACCAAGTATCAGATCCAACAGACCTAGTAGAACAATTACGAGATCACATGAGGAACATCGTGCCAACAGATTCTCGGGATCAAAGAAGAAATTTCTATGTTCCAAAAGACTTAGAAGATTGCGAATTCGTGTTTTTGAGGACAGATAGAAGTAGGGGATCCTTGCAGGATCCTTATGAAGGTCCTTTTAAAGTTATTAAGAGAAATAAAAAAAATTTCACGATTGACGTCAACGGAAAAATAACGGTAGTATCAATTGATAGATTAAAACCCGCCTTTATTGAAAAAAAGGAAGACACTGAAAAACCAGTAACTAGAAGTTCAAAGAAAAAAGTTTCATTTCGGTTATAAAATTAAAAATATTTTTTTTTTTCGTTTTATTTGAGTAATTAAATATTAAAATAAAGTATGATAGTACATTCATGGACGCTCGCGCTGAAGGGGGAGTTATGTAGCAGTCGCTACTTGTATACACGCGTTTCGTTGTAGTAAGTTTTATTCAAGTATCGATTCAGTTTCTGTACTGTAATAATTTCGAGTACAGTGTTTTTGGTTACGTCACAATTTGGATTCTCACTACTACTATTAAATACACTTGGGGAATTTGGATTGTCATATCACGTATGTATACACTGTACACAGAAACAATTTTAAAAACATAGCCACACAAATATTGTGATATTAAAAATTATTTTGAATTTTTGTAAGAGTATTAGTTAGGAGCTTATTCAAAAAGGAAGTCTCCTATAATAAGTTAATAAAAAAAACGTTATGTAATTATTTAATGTGACATAATAAAAAATATAAAAATCTTAAACTATTAAATATAATAATAAATAAATATTAAATAAATATTTTAAATAAAAGAATAACAAAAAATAAAAAGATGTGAAGTAATAGTTTTTATTGGCAATATATATATATATATATATCCCTTATATATTGCTATGAAATGAGGGAAGACGGCAAAAATTAGTCCGACCCCATTTCATCGCTGACTTATCAAGTCACGGATTTCGCCAGAAAACCAAGGACAAGCCGAATATGGCCTGCGGTTTCTTGTGACTAGCGGCACACATTGATCAAACAAGGATTGAGTAAATAAAGTCAGCAAACTTACTTTAGTGTCAACGCAAGTAGTATGATAGATAGCATCCCAAGGCATGGTGGAGGCAGCTACGGACAGTTGATCAGGATTTATGTTACTAAAGTCACGAAAAGTATACGAAATAGACGCAGAGGGCACGAGCAGAGAGAACCGAACGGAAAGGAATAATAGGTCATGATCCAGAAAACTAGATTTTACCTCAACAGCAATAAATTCGAATTGTGAGCCACTAGACTTGCCGACCACTCTTGAGGAGATCGAAGAGGCCACATATACAGCAACACCACCACCAGTGCGACCAATACGGTCAACACGATGTAACACGAAATTATGAAGGGAAACAAAAGAGGAGGGAATTACCGGTTTTAACCAAGTCTCACTCACAAGGAGAACTTGTAACTTCGTTTGGTCAAACATCCATCTCAATTCATCCATTTTGTTTTTCAGACTTCTCGCATTTAAAACACAAATATTAAGTCCAGAAGAAGCGGAGCAAAGGATGTTTAGTAGTCTTCCCTGTTTGTGCACTCCATCAGCAGAGTGAAACATAAATGCAAGAAAAGAGCACAATCACGACTTCAGAAACCAGTACGAAACAAGCTAGATTTGTTAAGTAGAAGAAGAAATAATAGACAGGATAAGAAAGAACTGAAAAAGAAGAAGAAGAATAGCCATGAAGAAAGGCAATAACATACAAACAAATTCTATAAAAACTTAAACTTAAAATCAAAATCAAAACTAAGATTAAAATTGAAACAAAAATCATAACAATAAAATTAACTAAGAATATAAACATACATACATATGTATAAGAGATTGGCCTCAGTGATGGGGTTATTACCATCGTGGTTGACCTGAGGACTGTGTGACAAGCTTCCGAGGATATTGCAGAACAGACTCTCTTTAACTCATGCTATGCTTCGCCTATCGTTCAAGCTAAGCTTACTACTAGACATTGCACCATGACGTGAACGACATGACAGACTAATAGTAAAAAAGGTGACTCCCGAGCTTAGACTTTACACATTAATTAAACAATCCGATTTTTATTTGCTAAAATATTTTTATTTTATTTTTCCAAGATAAGATATAATTTGTATATTAAACTTAAAACCCCGCATTACAGGACATAAAAATAACGAAAAACTGGTCAATCGTTTAAATTAAGTACAAACAAAATTCTTTCAAAGATAAGCCCCACAGAAACCTACTAAGCCTTATCGTAAATCGTAAAATCTTTTAGTATTGTATATACTAACTTTCTAACATAATAAAGATCATTATTAATATTATTATTAATCCTCGAGGGATTTCAACAAGTAGTTGATAAGAGCCTCTTCAGCTTTTCGAACACAACTCTCCAAGTCCACACAAAACTTTTGCTTTTAATTAATTTTCTTCCGCATTTTGCCCACACTTATCAACGAAACTTTGCATTATAAACAATATTTCCAATCATGCTGCCCGAAAAAAAAAACCCCAGAAAAATATACAAATAAATAAATTATAAATCTGCTGCGAGTGGTAGCTAAGGAGCAATAAATGAATTCTGATTCGCAGAAATCAATTAAATCAATAAAAACTTTTTCGATTGAGCAAATGATAAGGAATCATCAGCAGCAAGTTTGGCCGTTGTCTCTCGCGAATTCGTGCGACGATCCAAAGTTATTTCACAAATACACATTTTCCCACAAGCGGAAGGATTGAGAGTTTGTTGATAATTATGTATTGAAATAAATGCGGAATAATTAGCGCCAATCAAGACAAGTTCTATTTTCGAATATCGTCGCTTAAGTTCTAACACCACGTAAGTCAATTTTTGGCGGTTTTGACATTTTGATGCCATTTACTACAGAATTAGAAGAGGCGTCGTTTGAGCCATTCAGAAACAAGCAACGTCCAATATAAGTGTAGTGTGTACACAAATTTTGAAATGGTATCGTAATAGTATCCATGTAAAATTGCGCAGTTTTTTCACTCTCCTGTAAAGTCGTTATTTTTGACTTACGTGGTGTTAGAACTTAAGCGACGATATGCGGAATCTATTTGCATATTTTACAGATTTGTCATACGAACACCTTGTAGCATTATTGATATGAATGCTCGAGGCACGACCACTTAAAACCGTAATCAGTATATCGAAATGGAGTTTATAGCCCAGGGAAATAGCATTGATCCCCACAACAAGTTTGGGGAAAGCTGAATTTTTGCTGATATTTTCGATTGCGAATGCGCGCCATGTTATCGCGACTGTCGAAGATAGCAAACGGGTTCAACAAATTTTTGTTTGGAATTGCTCAATGATTTCAAAGTGTGTGCTTTTTCCAGTATTTATTGCTGAGTCAGTTCTAGTGAAATTTTCGCAAGATAACAGACCGCCTTGGAATTTTGTGGTTAATTAGTGTTCTTTCAGCGCAATAATAGATCGCGTCATAGAAATGAAAGAAAATGACTTTAAAGCGATTACAGCGCCCCTATTTTTCACAGCCTTTCAGTTAAATAATGAATCCAAACTTATCTAGTGGTCATTTTTAATTATTAAAAAAGTATATTTATTTCCGATTAGTTTTAAGTTTTTGCATTATTCGACGAAAATATAAGAAAATTTCTTACAAAACATGTTTATTACCAAAGGTAATAAAAGGGTAATATACTGAAGCATCATAAAAATTCTCTTGACAGGTTAAAGACGGAAGCGCTGATTTGTCGAAATTTTATAATCTGGAAAAATCAACGAAGCTTTTTAGTTCAGTTTGTGTTGAATGTCTTGAAAAATAAAGAATGTATACATGCCTGACGGGAAAAAATCACTCAAACGTATATTTTCCAGGCGCAGTGATTGTTTAATGTGAAAGCCTCTGGAAGCATGGGATGCACTGTTTCTCTTGCAATTAATTAATTAAAAAATAAAAATCTAAAATTGATTAAAAATTATGCATCTTATTGCTTGGCACTTTTTCTAGCCCAGACTGTCACCGCCTCGAAATGGAATATGTATTAAAAAGAAGCAAATATTATCATCAATCAGCGAAGGCGAGTCCTGGATTTTGACCGGGAATAAACTAGGTCAGTGGTCGGCAACCTATGGCTCGCGTACGCGAGAAGATTGAATAAATTCAGCGTTGTCGTTAATTGCTTTACTCACGGACTGAAACTCGATGACAAACGAACAAATTTAATTCGAATTCGCATTGGGGGATACCATTTTCTTATTTCCAAATTTCATCTAGTTGACGGCCGGTAAGTGTGTGGTTATACTTGGCCTCAAGGCAAGAAAGCTTCAGGCCATGGCCTGCAGGCGGTCTGTATGTGAGTGGAGCCTTTAAAAATCGTCTCCTGGGGGAAAAGGCAGCAAAATTGCTTTTTCTGAAATATAATATTCCTCGTCGTAAATGCGGGTGTGTGTCGAACAGGGCCGGCGCGGGGTTTTTTGCGCCCGGTGCACTATGTCATATTGCGCCCCATAAGGTGTTCATTTTTGAACGCAGTGAAGAACAATGGAAAAAGTACAAACACTAGCTGGATAGGAGAAATAATGTTCATAGTTTGCGCACAATTTACATAGGCCAGTTTCACACGACCCAACAGCTAACCAACAAAAAACGACTGAAAACGTCGTTTTTAGAAAAGAGGATGAAGGGGTGGTCAGATTTTTTGAACCAACTCTCACTAGATTTACGAGTCAACTTTTTGACAGCTATGTGGTTGTTGTTGCTGTTCTGTCTGGATAAAAAGAGAGAGAAATAGCAGAAAGGAGAATTAAGATTGAAAACAACTAAGCTAAGTATTCTGACTAGAGATGCGCCGAATGTTCGGCCGAATATTCGTATTCGGTATATTCGGCGTGTTTTTAATGTTCGTATTCGGCCGAATATTCGGTTAGTTTGCCGAATAATTATCGAATATTTAAATAGTATTATTTTAAGAGTTACACATGTTAAAGAGGCTTTATTCTGGAATCGTACATAGGTAGTATTTGTAAATGAAACAAACACTTCTTTGTGTAACCATATTTATTCACAAAATCAAAAATTAAAAAATATGAGGATCCACACACGAGTCGACAGAAACGAGACGGATTTGAAACTAGTTTGAACCTGCTAGCGTACGATTGTTCTTGTCGGTTGGAAGCAATATCAAGCTTGTACTTGCGTACTTGTGTTGCATTCAGCACAATTTTGTGTTGCATTCAACACCACGGCTCGCCTGAACCGAGTCTAACCCAAAAGTTCTGGCACTTCTGATTTTATTGCGGCAACACTTAAATTAAACTTTCAGAAACTCAAAAAAACTAACAAGAAAAACATCTGTCGAGCTATTTTCGATTGTGAGCGTTTGTTCGAAAAAGAAAAGAAGCCCGTTAATTCTCTTGTTTATTTCTTTGTTTTATGAAGAACGCAATTCTTTGTTATATATTTGAAATTGGTTTAGTATGTATTTACACTTCATAAGTTAATGTGAGCTTAAAATTTTTGTTCATATTTTGTAAAAAATAATTGCTAAGGGGTCGTCCATTAATTACATGAGGCGTTTTGGGCCAGGGGGTCGAGCCGAATCTCACTCAATCTCACGTAATTCAAGTGCAAAAATATTCATGGCCTCAACGAAAACTTCAAGGAGCTCCAGACTCACGCCGTGAACACACGCGAACAAGCGCGAACGCGTATGCGGATGGTTTTCTCGCCTAGCTCGCGCCTTGCTTTCCTTTTCAAGGGGATATGGCGTGAATTTGTGCCGTGAATTCACGGCTTGAGAGTGAATAGAAGTATAGATCTTCAGGCACGAACTGACGATAAATGCCCAAACACATAAAGATTTTTGTCAGTTTTCTTGGACTGCAGGCCCCATACAGTTGGCGGCCGGTGCACGTGTGGTAATATTTGGCCTCAAGGCGAAAACCTTCAGGCGGCCGGCGGCCTATGTGTAAATGGAAGCCTTAAGATAAGACTAAATCCTACACAAACTCCAGAAAGTAGCATAGTAGTAGATTGCTAAGCCGCCAACGGCCAGCTAAACGCGCGACTCCGCGAATACTGCAGTGTACGAACCAAGTAGCACTGAATCACGAAAAGGCCTTTAGGATATAGAAATACAGGAAGGCATACGCCAAATTTTAGCGTAATGAAATTCTTGTCGAGTGAGTGATAACGTTCTGGTAGTTGTGTGACCATTACAAGCGGAAAAGAGAGTGGAACAGAGGATAGGTAAGAAGGAGTTAGTCAGGAGTAGTAAGACCTATGAGGTGCGTCAGCGAGGGAGACCCAACCTTCGCTGGAAGGATGGTGTAAACCAGGACGCTCAGAGCTTAGGGATGTCAAACTGGTTGACATCGCCGCAGAATCGGGGCCGGTGCAGAGGACAGTTGCGAGACGCCAGGACCGGATCCCGGCTGTAGAGCCGTTAAAGAAAGAAGAAAAAGACGAAGAAGTCTAAATTATCAGTTATCTCAAATAAAATCTTGCACACGACCAGCCCGATTTCCTGTGATTATGTAAATACTAGAGATTTTTTAAAATTTGAAAAATTTTTTGGGGGGGTGCTGTCAATAAATTGCAAAAATCACCTAACGTTTTTTTGGCGAAAAAACGCTCGCAATCTAAAATAGCTCGACACATGTTTTTCTTGTTAGTTTTTTTGAGTTTCTGAAAGTTTAATTTAAGTGTTGCCGCAATAAAATCAGAAGTGCCAGAACTTTTGGGTGACACTGAGTTCAGGCGAGCCGTGACACTTAATTTTGTAGTTGCATTCCGTCCCGACATAACCCAAAAATCTAAGTAAGGATTGTATGATTGTGTGTGCTATGTCGAATGCGGCAATATAGAAAAAGTTGAAAGTGGACCGATATTTGCGTTGCATGCATTCCATTCATGGAATATTCCGTCAAGTCGCATTTGAATACACACACTTCTATATTGTCTGTCACCGAATGCAACGTATGTACGCTTGGAAATGTCCCCAGTTTTAGTTTGGTAGCTTGTACGTGTCAAAGTTTATTCAACAAAATCAGGGTGGGGAACACTGCTATTCGCAGATCGCTTCGCCGACCTATATGAACTGCACAAAAATGAACCGAATAATTCGGCCGAATGTTCGGTTCGGTACATTTTTGACCGAATATTCGTATTCGGTCGAACCCATATTCGGTGCATCTCTAATTCTGACGTAGGTACCTGTTGGTTGATCATTTGGATCGTGTGAAAGCCCATGCGACTTTTTATCGAACTTCAAAAAGAAATGAATGATGACAGCAGATCAGCAGATCCCATGTGACTCTTCATAGAATTTCAAAAGGGATTGCATGATTGCAGCCAATTTTTGTTGGTTGGCCTGTGTGCTGTCCCTTGCTGGAGCTCGACTAAAAGTTGCCATGCTCCAGTCAGCTACATGGCTGCAACATTTAAATATTTTGCTTGAATTAATCGCTTTCCGCAACATGCAACACGTTTCGCCTATTCGACTGGGTATTTGAATTTTACTTATCTGCGGTAGTAAGCGGTAATATGCTTAGTGGTAGTATGTTATGCACTTTTTATACCCACTTTTGTGATTTTGACATGGTTTCGGCGGTCCGAGTTGACACACTAGCCGCTGTGATTGCAGTAGCATAACTTTCAGTAGATAACCTAAAAATAAAGTCCAGCCATTACTTATTTGTATTTTCCTTTTAGAATTCCTTCAAAATCTAATATCCGTAATCGGCCTATCCGATTTTAAATTTGTGTTAAATATTAATTTCTGAAATTTCCCCCGCCACAAATTGCGCCCGGTGCAAGTGCATTATTCGCACATATGAAAGCGCCGACCCTGGTGTTGAAGCTAATATACAAGGTGGGAATATACCTCTGATTACTTGATGTAAGGAGAGAAATATTTACAACCTACTTACATATTCGAGTTGAGTTAAATTTTGGATGCAGCCTACCTAGTATCCACATTTTAAAGCATGTGGAAGATATCCCCGATTACGCATTAGGGTAATCCTTGATTCGAGATATTGAAAATGTTTATGACTTTGGTGTTTATGACTTTAGTGTATCGTAGACTTAAAGTTAAGGTAGAATTTTGACGTAGCTTACCTAGTCTCGACTCTTCAAGCATATTGAAGATATCTCAGATTATGAATTCGGATAATCCTTGATATTGAAACTCCTTGCTAGTGTTTAGAAAGATTTTTTGTCATGGCCAATCAGTCAATCAGGCTTACTTATAGTAATATCATATAATATTTTTTCCCAAGTGCCTTAAACACAATAATTTATTATTTTATTTAAACAAACACAATTTGAAGTTAACATAAAAATTTAAATAAATTTTTCCCTTTTTCCATTTGCAGGTGAGTACACCAAAAAACCCTTTTGCATAATAAATGTGCAAATTACGAAAGGAGAACAAGATTACATGTAAGAATTTTTTTTGTTCGTTTTCTTTTTAAATATTTCCCTCGTGTTTAAATTGCTTGAAATGAAAAACAATAAAATCCGTAACTTAATCAACAACTTTGAGGAGGAAAGATATGTGGAACATCAATGCTCTCGGAACTGAGCATAAATTTGCAAAAAAAGGCGTACAGAATGGCGACTTGTGTTGTATAGCGTAGGCACGATAATAAACCGATTGTGATTAGTGCTATTTAGAGCTTGTGTGTGCCCCTCTAGAGTGCGCTGTTCATCTGTTAAGATAAGGTTCAACGACATTCTGAGCACTTCTCAAGTCCGTGTACTCTCTTTCACCAACTATATAAACACTAAGTGCTGGCGGCAGTTTGGAGCAACATAAAACATATATATGTGATTTATATATTTATATAAATAATATAAAAAATATATGTAGCTAGAGATTCTTATCAGGCGAAAATCTGTGCGCGGCTCCAAGGGGAACCCAGAGCCAGCCCGAACGTCGGAAATATGTCGCATGTTTATAATAAAATAATTTCTAGTCCCACGTTTTCTGATGGGGGCTTATCTTCTGAGGAAATGATCAAAGAAAATTGATAGCAATTTTGTGTTCACGCCCGGAGAAGTTTTGTAATTAACTGCGATTAATACCAGAAAAAAAAAACATTTTTCATATTCGAAGTTGAACACAATTTGATGATAATTTCTGTATTCGGGGCCTGTGTGTTCATGCTTTGCGCTCTGTGTAATACCGTCAATTTACTCACATTTTCTAGGTGGCCTTATTTCAGACGATAAAAAATATATATGTATATATAAAAGCAGAACTCTTCATACCCCCGTAGTACAGCCGAGATACACTTGTACGTGTTTTAAAGAGATGTGAGGAATTAATTCATTTACTCAGCTGGTAGTGCACGAAATGATAAATTAAGATAAAGAAGCGTAAAAACAGCCAGAAATTGTGGCCCTGTGTGTTGATTAATTTTATGTAAATTGAATAATGCTTCTGGGGATTTAACAACTTTTTTTTTAATCAGATTTGTAATTCTATTTTTTTTTTAATTATTTACGAAAATTAGAATCAAAACAGCAATATTCAAGTCTTTTTATCATTAGAATTGAGCCGGTATTACATGAGGCAGTACATTTGTCCCTTACACGATGGTAAATTGTACTGAGGCCTCAATTTTTTTAAATGTCCAGGCTCAAAAATAATGTCCTACTGGTATATAGCTAGATAAAGAAAGCGAGGTGTGATTGTAAATTACGTAGTGCAGATACATTTCTGACTTTTTTGCAACAGTAAAAATTGGTAGTAAAATAACCAATTGATGAGGTGAGATTGTAAATAGGAGCTGGAGAGACATTTCTTACATTTTTGGGGGAGTGAAATTTTGTACTAGATAGACGTTTTTATTTCTTTTGCGACAGCAAAATTTCCAACTTGAAATTAGGCGAGGTGGGATTGCGAAATATACATATACTTTTTGGAGGCATGACAATAGCACCTCGCATCATTTGAAGTATGACATTGTACTGGCTCAAAAGAAAAAGAGGCACCTCTTACAAAGTCATTTTAAAATCCTGTCCTAGCGTTTACTCTAACCTTTAATTTACCTAAGTAAATTTTTTTTGCAAATATATCGATTATTTCATTTTATTTACAACAAATCTATTTCGCAAAACCGGACTGTAGTGTATTAAGTTTTATATCATAATTGGCGTATTATTTTTGTAAATAATATTCATTGGGGTCGTCCATAAATTACGTGAGGCCTTTTAGGGGGAAGGGGTCGAGTTGAATCTCACCCAATCTCACGTGTGGAGAGGGGGGGTCTCGCTAAATATCACATAATTTTTTTTCCTTAAGAAACAGTGTAAATTTGGTAGCAAACTGGGTGAAATTAAGTAAAGCATGTTTCTCCACTAAAGACTCCCATTTACTTACAGGCCGCCGGAGGGCCAGGTCGGCGGACACGGCCCGATGAAGGCCACACAATACTCAGTCTGACTGAGGGATGAGGACTTCAGCTATACGCCTGAGAGGCCGTGGCATGCAGGTGACGTCATGAAGGCTGTTAATTCAAGTGTAAAAATGTGGCCTCAAAGAAAACTTTAAACGCACAAACAGAATCGTGACTGGAAAACCCTTTAAAATACACAGACCACCATATTTGCAGGGCAGGAGGTGCGGAGAAATTAAATGTATGGAAAACTCTTTCCCAGGCGGCTGCCGTTTCGGCTTTCGTGCCAATATGTTTATGCCTTAAGGCGGCTCCAGACTCACGAATGAATGCGAGTGTGGGTTGGTTTTCGCGTCTAGTTCGCTCCCTGATTTCAGGTCCGATTGGATGCGGCGTGAATTCGAGTCGTAAATGCACTAAGCTGAATAGAAGTTCAGATCTTCAGGCACAAACTTACGATAAATAACCACTCGTAAATCGTACACCCTAATTTTTATGGGGTCAGCCAAACTCGCGACTCGACGAATGCTGCGGCGTACGAGCCAAGTAAAACTGACCCGCGAAAAGGCGAATTTTAGCGTAATGAAATTCTTGTTGAGTCTCTGAATGCTTAACGTTTTGGTAGTTGTGTGTCCACGACAAGCGGGGCAAGTAGGAATTCGAATTATCAGTTATCTTTAATTAAATCTTGTGTTTACGCCCATAAATACGTATTTTTAGTGTTAAAAACTAGAGATTTTTTAAAATCTGAAAATTCTCACGTGTGATTAGGGGGAGTGGGAGGGGGGCGATCCAAATCTCACGACATCTCACCAAGAGGGAGAGGGCGTCGAAAAATCCCAAAAGTCGCCTCACGAAATTTATGGGCGACCCCTTATATGTCAATAAAAACTTCCTCTTTGTTCTGACTGTGATTCGGAGTTGACCTTATTGATGAGCTGCTGAGGTACATATATAATAATTTCTGGCGACGAGGAAAAATTCGATTATTGGAAGAAAGAAAAGGAATTTTCGCCAAATATGGAAGAAGCCGTAATGGCAAAGCCATTGAAACAGCAACAGGCATGAATGTAGTCGATGTTCCAAAATCAAAAAAAAAGGATGGAAAACCAATTGAATCAGCTCCAGAAAGCAAGTTCAGTCAGTCACAGCCGCATGTCCCAGCTTTTCATCTATATGATAGATGTAAAGACAATTGGAAATTGTACGAAAAGCAGCTTAACCAACATTTTACTGCGTATTCAGTGACCTCGGAAGGCCGCAAACGGGCTTTTTCCTATCGTGGATGGGAAGTGATTTGTTGGAACTTCTACAAAGAGTTCGTTCGCTTGTTCGGTTTAGAGAGTTTTTTGGACTTCGCAGGACCCTTTCTAAACAGTAAGTCGTTGATTTGTGTGAATTCATTTTCAAAATATCCATTTGTCACCAAACTGCACTCAGCGACATTTGAAACTACTATACGAGCTTTACAAAATATATTTGCAATTGAAGGCCTTCCAGACACTATTGTGACAGATAATGGTAGTCAGTTTACGTCGGATGAATTTGAAAAGTTCTGCACTTTAAACGGAATCATACATCTGACAACAGCTCCATTTCATCCAGCTTCAAATGGTGAATTGGAACGATTTATGCAAACTTTCAATGCAGCGCTAAAGAACACAATTTAGGATAGCGACAATGCTGACCAAGCGCTGCTAAAATATCTAGTAACTTTCTGGGCAACGCCAAACACTATATCTAATCAATCACCAGCTCAATTACTTCATGGTCGTCAACCAAAAATCTTACTGTCGCTGTTACAGCCGAGCAATAACAGCCTAGTTTGTGCATCCCCTAAACAAAAGCCACGTCGATTCAAGATGAACTAGCCTATCTATATCCACAACTTCGGCCTGGATTCCTGCTTATGTTACAACAACCTGTGGCCGAATGATTTATGGTGTTCGTAAGCAACATGGACAATTTAGAAGACATCAAAACCAAATTAAGCCTCGCGTACCGGATGTTACAGATATCTATAATTCTGCTATGATTATTAGCCAACAGGCGACTAATCTAAACGAAGCCAAGTCTAACTCTCTTTCTAGTCCGGGGCACTGAAGTGGCAGGCAGCTCCCATCCGCCGGGCTGAGTGTACACTGGATCCGTCAAACTTAGGCCAGTCCAGAGCACCTTCACCAGCAAGCCGTATGTGGAGCGTCCTTGGCGTGCGTTCGAGCTTCGACGATCAAGCAGGACTCGTAAATGCGTAGTACGATTCACGATCTAGAACCCGCCTCGGAATTTGAGAGGGGGGAAATGTAGTGTATTGAGCTTTATATTATAGTTGGAGATTTATTTTTATAAATGATATTCATTTGCTTCACTGGCTTTTTTTTAATCAGATTTTTAATTCTATTTTTTTTTTTAATTATTTGGAGGGTGTCCAGCGGGCGTGAAAAGCGGGAAAAGCGGGAATTATACGGGAATTTAAATGGGGCGGGAAATGTACCGGAAATATACGGGAATTTTTTGTTAGAGCGGGAAATTTTCGAAAAAGGTGCATAATTAATGAAAAAAAAAATGAAATTTTTATGTTTTGTTATATTTTAAGAGTGAATATTATCGTTTGTTCAAATTTTGATGAAAGCACATAGTGCCATCTACCTCAACAACAAGTGAACTACCACAATAATTGATGCCAACTGAAGAATATCAATACAACCTGATATTTAGTACGACGAGAACAGACAAGTTTGATACGAAACTAGTTGCGAGTCTTGATCCAGTGACAAAATAAAATTTCGATCAGTGTATTTTTATTATTATAATATATTACTATTATATAGCATCTAAAGTGTACTGAAAAATAAGTAAGACATATTAATATCACATGGTCCGCATAAATAATTTTACTAGGTATCTGAAACAAAATGTAATAATCACGTTAATGTTATAGGACTTTTCACTATGCCTAACCACGCGCGAGGGAAAACCAAATTTTGCGAATTGTGGAAACAAACGTATCCTTGGGTGCGTGCATGTAATGATGTTTACTCTGCTTATTGCCCTTTATGTCCCTCTACTATCAACGTCGCAAGTATGGGTGTTACAGCACTAAAAAGCCATGCTGAGGGCAAAAAACACAAGTCACTAATCGACTTGCAACAATCAGCGTTGCAACAATCAGTTGCAACACTTTGTGACAAAGACAAACCTGCGGATGATCCCTCAATCTCAGAACCGAATCAGTTAGCTTCAAACGATACTTTGGCACGACAAAATACTGGTCCTCACACAGGGACGAAATCCTCGTCGGAAAACAAAAAGGTTCTTACACATTTTAAAATGGCCTACGTACATTTTTTGCACACTTTATTATCGAATCTTATGAATTCAGTTTTGTTACTTTTTCTAGAAATCCACTATGGACAGTTTTCTTCAAAAAGACGAAACCACAAAGTGTGAAGCAGTTGTGTGCATCCATGGTGTGATGTCACATCAGTCTCTCCGTACAATCGAAAGTAACGTCAAGGTTTTTCAGTTTATGTCAAAGGAAGAAACCATTTTAAGTATGAAAATGAGCAGAACCAAAGCTTCCTACGTTATCGCTTACGGATTAGGTCCTTATTTTAATCTATGTACAACTGACAAAAAAAATCCGAGAAGCTGGCGCTATTATGTTGTTTCTTTCGATGAAAGTTTGAACAAGTACGCACAATCACAGCAAATGGATGTGCACGTACAGTTCTGGGATCAAGACAAAAATCAAGTGACAATCAGGTATCTCACCTCAGTTTTTCTCAATCGCTCGAAAGCAGAAGACTTGCAGCCTTAAAATCAGCTTTAAAGGATTTCGACTTGAAGAAAATGTTACAAATCTCGATGGATGGACCAAATGTAAACTGGAAAATCTTTGCATTGCTCCAGGAGGTTGAAAGCTTAACAAATTTTTGCGTGCGATTTTTTACTTATTCAAAGACAGTCCAGCTCGTCATGGTTTGTTTACGTTAGCAACTAAATGCAACATTTTGGGTGTTTTCAATGATGCAGGATGCTTTTGCAGACTTGCACGAAAGCAAATGACGTTGACTGACAGCTTAAGCAACATGCAAAAGCAAACAACATGCATCATTGAACATAACTCATTATATGTCAAAATTGTCAGCTGACATACGTGAAATTAGTGCTTCCACTAGTTACGTATTGCGAGAAACTGAAAACAAAATGGATAAAAGAAATTTAAAAACATTAATTGGAATTGTTGAAAACAAAATTCTAATAGAAAGTGCGGATACGAGTAATGTCTCCCATTTCGTGCAGAGAAAAATGAAAAAGAAATCATTATTGGTTAAATTAATAATGAAAAAGTGAGTAAAACAAAAATGTATGGCAGCACTGACGTATCTTCTTCTTCAAAATTACAACTGCAAGTATTTGAAAAAGCTGGCAAAGTATGCAATCATTTGCTTTTAAAGTTTTAATCATTGAACACTGTGCTTTTGCAAGTTGCTTTATTGAACAACATGCAAAAGCAAATATGCCGCAAGTTTGAATCATTGAAAACGCCCTTTCCCCCTGAAATTTTGCGAAACGAGATGGGTTGAAAATTTAGATGTCGTCCAACCAACGAGCTACAACTTTGTTGCCCCTACTGCCGTTTCTTACATCGAGGAACATCCAGAGGACCGTCCCAAATGCCAAAGTTATGCAGTTGTCGAAAAAGCACTTGAGGACGTTCTTCTTCCTGCTAAACTGGCTTTCTTTGAAACACTTGCTAGTGATGTGGAACCATTTTTGAGGGAATTTCAAACGGACGCCCCTGTCATCCCGTTTCTTTATGCCGAGTTACATTTGATGACTGAAAATCTCATGAGTCGAATCGTAAAAAAAGAAGTTTTGGACAGTCAGTCACTAGGAAAAATTGATGTTAGTAAAAAAGAAAACGTGGTCTCACTCAGAAGTATTGACATTGGGGGTATACAGACGGTGCACATTCATGGCAAGTAAAACCGGTTTTATAGATGAGAGAGGGAAGGGAGCGGAAGAACTTAACGAAACATTTTTGACGCAAAAGCAAACGCGTGAAAACTTACACACATATGAAATGTTATTTCTATCTCTTGTTTTCTTTAGCTCTGTTTTTGTCTGACAAGTGAATTTTATTTACAATACATGTAAACGTTCCTGTGTAGCATTCGAATTTACTACGCACAATTTACGCCCCGTGTGTGTTCCGAAGGGTTGAATAAAACCGGTTTTGCTCAGCACACTTATGGCAGCGTCTGTATACCCCCATTGGATTCAAAACGCGACAGGCACTTGGAACTCATGCGAAAAAAGTTTCTGTTACGGTTGCTGACGAATTCTTTGAAAATTGCAAAACCGCTGTTCAGTTTGCAGTAAAAAAAATCATGGAACGCTCACCATTGAGATACCGACTGACCAAAGCATTAACATGTCTCAATCCCGAAGTCCTTTCTCGTAACGACGGAAACGAACTGATGAGAAAAACGTTGGACGAATTCGTCAGGACCAACGCCATAACAGCCGCGTTTGCTGAGAAGGTTAAACGAGAATATTCAGTGCTTCTAAAGGACACTGAATTTCAAACTGCAGTAGGTGAATTCGAGCGAGACAAAATGCGCGTGGACGACTTTTGGATGCAATTTACGATGACGAGTAAATGTTGGTCTAATTTGAACTCATTTATTCAGTTGGACCAGGATAGGGAGAAACTAGTCGAAGAAATTGAAAAAAAGAAGAAAACTGTCGGGAAGAAACGATAGATTGTATTTGTGATACTATCAAAATCTTATGATTGTTGTATTTGACCACATTTTATGCAAATTTAAATTGTAATAAAATTTTATCGATGATGTTGACTTTTTATCAAAATTAGTTCCATAATTTTAATGTACGGGAAATATACGGGAATTTTTTTTGAAAAATTTGCTTGACACCCTCGCAAATTGCGAAAATTAGAATCAAAACACAAATACACAAGTCTTTTTATCATATCAAAATACACGTTTACTCAAGCCTTTTATTTGCCTAGGTAAAATTTTTTTTGCACATATATATCGATTATTCCATTTTATTAACAACAAATCCATTTCGCAAAACCGGACATTGATTTGCACTTGTGAAATATGTTTCTCATTTTTATAATCTATTTATAGACCAAAAAAAAATAGCACAATCTCTCATGCATGTACAATAATTGATTATTTTAATAATATTTTTATTTTATGCACGTGGGACCCAATTATATTATCTATAAACCAGCTTATCTGCACAACTCTTATTTAAAAGTCGATTAATTCCATGTTTGACAAACTGTTTTGCATATAAAAAGGCCTATTTGAACAAAATTGGGATTCGAATCGTATTTTATTTAAGGCTTTGGATTTTTTTCTTAATTAACTAACCATAAAAAAATTTATGGTCTTTATTGTGTAAAATGTTTCTCTATTGAACACTTTTGAAGTTCGCACATTTAGGTCATTGCTTCATGCGCGAATAGAGATTAATGGCTGCCGTTGATACTTTTCGTTTATAATATTTTTTTAGTATATGTGTTTACTACGGTTGCTTTTGCCACAATGAATCATGATAATCTGGAATAGCTTGGTTAATTGATGAATAGGCGAGTAGATTTAAAAAGAATAAGCGAAGATAGCAAGGTGAACATAGACAATAGCAAAACCAATAAACGGAAAAATTTTCTAAGGAAGCTAAAAGAAGAATGGTCGCACTCAACACGTTCACGTGTCATGACATACCCTTAAAGTTGTATACATATCAAATAAGAGCGCAACCACTTCAAAACCTAATAACCTCTGTAACAAAGTTTAAATGTTAGAAAGAAAAATGTATAGGACGTTACAAAAAACAAAAACAAGTAAATAAGCGTGTCCCACACCCAACTTCTCTGTAGGAAAAAGTAAATAAGTGGCGAGTTTTTCAACTCCAAGCAGACACACAAGCCAGCCCTTATTTTTTTTATCATTTTAAACAAATAAATCGGTTCAGAATTTACAAACTCATATAAGATAAACCCAGCGCCTATTTAAACTACTGAAACTGAACTGAATTTGACAATGAAAATAACCCCCTATTCTAAATTGTGACTAGTCATAAGTCGCAAGCTTTTGTGACTCGTGCTTTGGGAATCTACACTGAGAATTCTCCAAATGCTACCGAACATAAATTAGGTCTAGACGCATATTCTTTTTATTTTTTTAAAATTTTGGCACATGTATAGATATTTTCAAATGTCGTGACATTCCGCGCATGTACCCCAGCAAAGCTCTTAAAAATGTTTAAAAGCTCGAACAAAGCTTCACTTAACTCCTCTTATCCAAATCACTTGCTGACATTTAATCAGTCACGACCATGGTACAATAATTACAAGGTAAGCTCATAAGGGCCATGTGACGTCACTCAGATCTTAGTTCACAAAGGAAAAAAGCTTTCTCGTAACGTCACCCAGATCTTTTCTCATATAAAAATGGTAGAAGCTTTTCAAGATGGAAACAGATCTTTTCCGTACGAGCCTACCTTGTATTATTGTACCATGGTCACGACTGCGTATTGCTAGAGCAAGGTGTATTTTTCTGGGACTTCAATGATTTATTTAAAAAATTTACAAATTAGAATGAAAAACATCCCTTTTTATATATTTTTTTATTTTGAGGTTTTTGTATTTTACACATTTGCTTCAGAAATAATTTGTAGCAATTTCTACTAAAAAATACGAAATTTGTGTTTCTAACACTCTCATTACTAGATTGTTGACGTTTTCCGCCAGTCGCATGCGCGGTTCTGCTTGGGGAGGTTGTGTTGTTTGCGGCTGGGTAGAACTCTCAATCATAAATTGAATTGAAAATGCTCATATCTTTAAAAGAAATTTTTCCAGCATTTCTTTTGATTTATTTTAAATTTAGGGATGAGAAATATTTTGCATAAACTATAGTAAAATTATGCTTATTATGATTGATAAACTGACTTGGTTGAGCAAGGGTTTTACATGTATTTAAAGGCTCTGCTCAACACATATAAAAATAAATTAACTTTATTCATTCCGCATGTGCGCATCCCTTCCCAAATTATTTTGTTGAGTTTTTTTCTGCGTTTATTGTCGTTTTAACTAAATGGAGGGGAATTGATAGAACAATATTTATAAAATTTGGCAACGAGGTGCGCAGAACTGTGAAATTTTTTGTATCACGGAGTTTGAAAAGATCCATACAAAGATTAAAATCTTAAAGTACATTAATTAAAAATTTGGAGAACGTAAATAATAATAAGAAGAAAGAAGAAGAAAAATATAAAAATAAGTTAAGAGGGGATAAAAAAATTAAACTAAAAATAATTAAGGTTATGTATTCATGCTCTATTAGAAATTAATTCGAAAAGAGAATTCCATAGCAGAGCTTCGTGGACGAAGAAAGATCGCTGACCAATTAACGTATAAAAACGCGGAATAATCGCACTATTATTTCAAAGTGATCTTGTGAACTGGACAGACTGATTGAGATAAGATGGTTTGCGATGCTGCAGGATATCGTGAACTGACGCAGAAGTCTATACTCGAGGTAGTCACTAAGAGAACAGCCCATAATGGAATTAAAATAAGGTTAGATATGGTCAAAATGGCGTAACTTGTAAATGAAGGAGGAGGAGGAACACAGTCGTTAAAAGGAATTTCAAGAGGAGGAGGCGTCAAGAACAGGAAAAATAGACAGACCATGCATTAGAAAAGGTAAAACTAGTGCCTTAGTGTACATACGGACAGTCCTAGTGAGAAAACCGCAATGGAAACTAAGTTTCGACAGTTACCCGTATGTTTTTCGAATGATGGAACTAACATGATCGCAGCAGGTCATTTTGGCATTCAAGATAACTCCTACATTTCTTACCTTCTCAACACTGGCTAAAGGGATCCCATTTCAAGTGAAAGCGGAGAGGTCAGGACGAAGAGTGGCAGAATGAGGGAAAAGATGCAATGAGACTTCGAAGGACTAAGTTGAAGTAAGTTTAAGGTCGACCAGGAAGAAACATGGCGTAGGTCAGCAGCAAGCTCCTCCACACATCTTTGAATTGATCATTGGGAGCTGAATTATAAAGTTGCACATCAACAGCGTGCATATGAATCTTAGAATGTGTTACTATCGAAGGAAGATCGTTAATAAAGATGCTGAATAAGAGAGGACCCAGAATGGAACCTTGGGGTACGCCAGCAACAAGTGGAGCTAACAAGGAACTACAACCACCAAGTATAACTTTCTGAGAGCGGTTGGTTAAAAAGCTTTGCAGGAGTTTGATAGCAGAAAGAGAAAAATGGACACGAGAGGAGAGTTTCTGCAAAAACAGAGAGTGTAGGAGGGTCAACACTAAAGCTATGACAAAAGAATAAAATATCGAGCTCTAGGTAACTCGGAGGCCAGGTTTGTGTTTTGAAAGATGATAGAATTGATATCATTTGTGAGAAACACGTCGAGTAAGGAGGGTTCACTACAATTAAAATAGGTCGGGAGAACGTACCCAAAGTAGGTTGAGAACGTATAATAAATTGTAGATAATTTAATTCTAAACAAAAAGTCTCCTTGAATATTTTCTGCAAGATGAACTGTTACGGAGATATAGTGGAAAACCCATTTGCACACCTTTTCCAAGATGGCGGCCAAATTGAGGGGTTATAATCCCGAAAACTCAAATTTAAGCTTACACTGAACCCGTTACACATCCCAAAAATAAAACCTTGTCCTGCATTTTTGCAATGTTAAAGTACCATTTCCATGGACTGCTAATCACTCTTGTTATTATTGCTCGCTCCCTAAAACAACGCCATTGAGGTCGAGTTTTATTTGGAGTCACGTCCGCCAGAAATTTAAAAGAGGGATTGAATGAGGGATTAATAACACAGGACCACAAAAAAAAATGAAAGGTTCCTTAGACCAGACTACGTGGATTATATGTCACCCTCAGAGCAAAAGCGGATTATATTTGATGTTGCAGCAAAAGAGGAATAAAAATATTTCAGCGCAAAAATGGTTCAACTATTATTCAGAGCAAGAACGGAACGGCAAAAGTCTTAGAGCAAAAGCGGATTAACTCTCAAAACCGTTTTTGCCCTCTACGAAAACTTAAACCGCTTTTGCCCTCAGTTTTTATTTATACCTCCGTCGCTACATTATTACTTCGAAATCTATTTTTAGACCACATTTTCTTCATTTTCCTAGAAATACAATGCAACTCTATTCATAATATTGGAATTTTTGGAATTTTCGCGTTTGTAAGATTTGACTTTGAATGTGTAAAGTCTTTGTAATTGTTTATGATAAGTTTTATGTTTTTGCCATTTTCCCATTTTGACTATATACATTGACTATATTTGGGGATTTTTACATTTCTGACATATGTAAATTTTTCACATGTTTATCTTTTATCTTTATTACTAACTTCAATTTTTATAATGTTTGCAATTTATGATTTTTTTCAATTTACTTTTTTTACTTAGTAATTTTTGTATTTTGTAAAAAAATTAAATTTGTTCAAAAATTCAGAATTGCAAACAAAAAACTGAAGAATTGGAGATATTATTGTCAAAAAAGAAACTTAATAATATTAAAATGAAAAGAGCACTCATTTTGAAACTGAAATTGTGAAATCCAAATATTAAATAAAATTGAATTTTTTTAATAATTAAAGGCCAATATCTAACTACACAATAAAGACATGACTGAACGGAAAATAATTATTAGATAAAAAAAACTTTTTAATTGTAGCACGTTTTTATAACGAGCTAAAAAGAATAAAATAATGTCTCCAAGCCCCCCATACAGATTTAGAACCTCAAACATATTCCTAACCCCATACAGATAGTCCTGAAAATTGTAAGATTTTAAACGAAAAAACGTGGGGCGCATACATGATTGATACGAATGACTTCTCAACCCAGCTACTCTACACTCCTACTATTGTCTATAGCATGACCCCCGCGTTTTTTCGTTTAAAATAACATCTATAAATTATATTTCATTATCTGAAACTTTTATCTTTCATTTTACTTTAAATAATTTACCGTATTAATTTCCATTATGTAACTGGTGTGCATATTAAATTTTGAATTATGTCACATAGCTTATTTTGTTCTACATGGCATGTCCTTTCATTTGATTCCCATTTCGAGGTTGTTGTAAAGTTAGGCAATCCACCAGTTTATGTTAGCCGCCAAGTTAAATTTATAATGACGCCATTAGCTTATTGTATTCTACTTATCACACCCTTTCCTGTAGTATCCACGTCGCGGTTTTTGTGAAGATAATGTTAATCCGCCCTCTTGAGATGGCCGCCATGGACCAAACGCAATATTGAGTATTCTATATTGCTTATGATATTCTACTTGTCATACCCATGTCGAGGGGGTTGTGAAGAAAATGTTAAACCGCCCTCTTGAGATGGCCGCCATGGACCAAACGATATATTGAGTATATTATATTACTAATAGTCTCTTTTACTTATCATACGCTTTCATTTGGTACCCATGTCGAAAGAATTCTGAAGAGAATGTTAACCCACCCCCTGAGGAGGCCGCCGTGGATCTAAAGACATAGCATATTGCATTCGACTTATGATGCCCTTTCATGTAATACCCATGTCGAGGGGGTTGTGAAGAAAATGTTAATCCGCCCTCTTGAGATGGCCGCCATGGACTAAACGATATATTGAGTATACTATATTGCTTATTGTGTTCTATTTATCATACTCTTTCATTTGATACCCATGTCGAGGGGGTTGTGAAGAAAATGTTAATCCGCCCTCTTGAGATGGCCGCAATGGACCAAACGAAATATTAAGTATACTATATTGCTTATGGTATTCTACTTATGATACTCTTTCATTTGATACCCAGGTCGAAGGGGTTGTGAAGAAAATGGTAATTCGCTCTCTTGAGATGGCCGCGATGGACCAAACGATAAATTGAGTATACTATATTTCTTATGGTTTTCATACCATTTCATTTGATGCCCATGTTTCGGGGGCAGTGAAGAAAATGGTAATCCGCCCGCTTGAGATGGCCGCCATGGACCAAACGATATATTGAGCATACTATATTGGTTATGGTGTTATACTTGTCATATCCTTTCATTTGATACCCATGTCGAAGGGGTTGTGAAGAATATTTCAACCCGCCCTCCTGAGACGGCTTCATGGATCTAAATTGGGGGCCTCGGTAGCCTAGGAAGTAAGGCGTCTAGCTACTATCCGAGAGGTCCCGGGTTCGATTCCCGGCCAAGCCCGACGGTCCTTCGCCTTTTCCAATTTCCCACCTACATAACTTTCCTTCTTTCTTCTTCCCTCTTTACATTCCTGATTCCTCTTGTCATAGCCTTCCTTAGCCCTTCCCCGCTCCGCCAAAGCGCATATCATCGGTTGGTTGATGAAATTCAACTCGTTTCAGGAGGCATAACACTCCAGCGAGGTGTTTCTCGATGCCCCGATGCCAAAGTCGCAATAGTAATGGTTGGAAGTAGGTGGACTGAAAAATATCGCTGGTAGGTTGTGGCAGTTCCTTCCTTCCCCGACTAGAGCTGCTGTTCAACATTGCACTCTATATGAAGAAAATAGATTGTCGACAGTATAAAGGGTCTTCCCTGAGACTCTAGTCTTTCACATAAAAAAAAAGGTATATACCATATTGCATTGTCTTCGGAGCTAAAGCTGTGTGCAAAATTTCAGAATGATAGGATATCCGGAAGTATTTGAAAAATCGATTGCAAAATTTGTTCCGTGAAGAAAACAGTAAGCCGTCCTCTGGAGACCTCCGCCATGGATCTAACGGTGTAATGAGTATACTAATTGCATTGTCATCGGAGCTGAAGCTGTGTGCAAAATTTAAAGGTGATCGGGTAACCGGAGGTATTCAAAAACGAAAATTTCAAAAATAGCAAAAATGTGTTAATATAGTTAAAATTAACCGAAACCTTTGAGATGAACTCAGGAGTACGACAAGGATGTTTACTTTCGCCGTTAATCTTTCTTTTAGTAATAAACTATATCCTTTTCGGCTCTTTAGATAGTAAAACAGGTGGGTTTCAATAGGAATAGTTAGTTGGCGTGAAAGGGCGAGCATCTTCTTCCACAGTATTTTCGGTCCGAGCGGGACGTCCCAGCAATGGATACGCTGCTGTCGGTGCCGCTTCGAAAAATACAGTCTCTTGCCCTGTTTCTTCGGTTTCCCGATTCTGGTCAATTCAGCAGATCGAGTACCCTGGGTTTGGGACCAGGCGACGGCGAACTTTCTATATTACTTTACAAGGAAGAAAAAGCAGAATTAAAAAAATAAAATCTAAAGCAGCGTCCCAGTAGGAATTCTAGGAAGGCCTTACCGATGGAGCACTGAACTAAGTTCTCATCTGGTAAGGGGTACCCCTTATTTTCTTGGAGCTAGATGAGCCCTTACAAACCCCATTACAAGTGAGAGTCTGCCCGATGACTCAATGGAGCTTTCCTGGAGCTTTCATAAATTTTATAGAAAAAAAGAAAACGGGCAATTATATTCGTCGACATAAAATACGACATTAGCATACTCAATAGCCCGGCTCTCATTCGATACGGAGGACAAGCAGCTTTGGAGAAGTGGAGAATTTAGTTGGGGGACTGCTTAGGTAAAGCCACACTCGGGCTCGGAAAAAAGGCATTTGTAAAAGATGAAAAAAATAAAAGCGTTTCGACACCGGATCACATATCCATAGGCGCCCATGAATATCTCTTTTTGCAATGTTCCATTTGCTGCCTTACTACACCCCTTACAGATGAGCAGTTCTATAAGTACTCTAAGGTAAGTACCAAAGTAAGGCTTTACCTCCTATGACATCGTGTGTAAAAGTAAGCACTTCTGTAAAAGGATGTGGTAAGGCCTACCCCTTACCAGTAAGTGCTGATTTCAGTACTTCTGTAAGCTTATCGGTCCTACTGGGGTTTTCAACCCTAGTGTGATGAAAACAAATTTGACGCGTTTATTGAGAGCAAAAGCGATTTAAATTTTTGTTCAGCGCAAAAGCGGTATAAGTTTTCATTAAGAGCAAAAGCGGAGTAAAAAGTTAACCCGCTTTTGCTCTCGGTTTTTTGATACACCGTTTTTGCGCTGAAGTATAGTTATACCATTTTTACTCTAAGAATACGAAGATATTCCTCTTTTGCGCTAAAAAAAACCCCCGAACCGTTTTCGCTCTCTTTGTTATTTTAGCCCGCTTTTGCTCTGAGGGTGTCATATGTTTTTTGGGTCGCTGAAACCGAATCCAAAGCCAGTTTTTCTCTATCACGTCAGGATTTTTCATAACCTAAAAATTAAGCCCAAGACTTAGCAACTCGTGGAATCTTTAACCACCGGAAAATAAGAGAAGGTGTGTTTAACGGACCACAAATAAGAGAACTGTTGAAAGACGATAAATTTGAAAAGAAAATGACGAAGGTTGAAAAAGCAGCCTGGCAAAGTTTTAGAGACGTTACAAAGAAATTTCTAGGTAATACAAAAGATCATAATTATGTAAGTATTGTTCAAAATATGGTAAAAAATTTCAAAAATTTGGGTTGCCTTATGAACCTTAAACTTCACTTTCTTGATTCGCATCTCGAATATTTTCCTGGTAATTTAGGTGATTTTAGTGAAGAGCAGGGTGAAAGATTTCACCAGGACTTACAAGATATTGAAAAGAGATATCAGGATATTTGGATGACCACATGTTGGCAGACTATTGTTGGTCTTTAAAAAGGGATACGCCAAACCAACACAAAAGAAAAGCGCTACGGCGATCATTCACCAATAAACGTACGTGTTATTATTGTAAGACTTCAGAAGATTAAACAACCATTATATAGTTTTATAACTCCTATGAAAATCGTGAGAGGCAAGGGGACTCACGTAAATCAAGCACCTCGAATAGTGAGAGGTAAGGGGACTCACGTAAATTAAGCACCCTAAGGGGAACAGAAGTCTTCTACGTCCACGTCCTTGTTCCTGGGGATGGTTGAACGTAGGCTTTTAATTTATATTTGACCAAGCTCATCCGGCGATTTTTTGGCGTCTTAGATGGGTCTCTCTTTCGATGGTAGGGTTTGAAGGTTATTTAGTTACGTGATTATGGGATTTTTGGGTTAAGAGGGTGTAGGGTTGAGGGGTTAAGATGCTATAGGTTTTAAACTTAATGAGGTTTACAATACTTTGATCAACAGCTAATTTACTGCGATTTTCTGACGTCAGAGATGCATGTACCTCTTTTTCGTCGGGTTTTAAGGTTACATGGTTACGGAGTTATAGGGTTTTCGTGTTAACGGGGTATAGGGTTGAGGGGTTTGCAAGTTATCAGGTTTGAACGAAATAAGGCTTACAATTCTTTAATTAAGAGCTCATTTTCTGCGATTTTCTAACGAAAGAGATACGTGTCATTGTTTCGGGTCGGGTTTTGAGGTTATGTGGTGATAAAGTTTCGAGTTTTTGGGTTTTTGAAGTCAAAAGGTTATGGAATCAAGGAATTTTCGGTGACCAGAATTTCCGGTGGTTAAAGATTCCACGAGTTGCTAAGTCTTGGGCTTAATTTTTAGGTTATGAAAAATCCTGACGTGATAGAGAAAAACTGGCTTTGGACTCGGTTTCAGCGACCCAAAAAACATATAATCCACGTAGTCTGGTCTAATAGTCCAATCAATCTACGGAATCACCATGTTAATTTCCAGACAATTGAAGGCAGGAAAAAAAAAATATGGGCGTGTAGAACACTAAATTTGAAGAATGATAGCGTTTTTTTTTTTACGGAACTGCATTGGCGAACTTAACCTAAAAAATGCGCAAAAGTCAAAAAACCGGTTTTTCGCCAATAAAACAAAAAGTTGAGCTCGGATCCGAAAAAGTTAAATTATAAAGTTATAGGTATTAAAATTATCTTTCAATTGATGTGGTACAAAATATTGGTTAGTGTCTTATACATGGAGAAAAATGCTAAAAACCGCTAAAAATCGCTTCTTTTTCTTTTATTTTTTTCTTTTTATTGATGCGACCTAGAAACTTTTTATTTGGTAAAAATGTTGCTTTTGGCAATCTGAAAACTCGTTATTTTTTTTGGCTCGAAATTTTGCAAAATATGGGAGAAATTTCGATTTATGTAAAAAAAAGCGTTTTCGTAAAATCCTTCGTCTACAGCTCCTCGACCTCGTAGGACATTTTTTCGAAGCTCTTTTTCTTCGTTAAGAGTTGGACTATCATGCACTATAAGTTAAAATTGGAGTTTTTCAATTTTATGTACAAAAAACTCCACCGCAAAAAAGACAAGTTTTTTTGCCGCAAAAAAGACAAGTTTTTTATTTCATTATTTTTCGACTCTAAACTACTATTTAATAAAAGTTTATATTCTTTTTACTAATTTTGAAATAAAATAAATTAACCGTACGACCGTCAACAGCGAAGACATTTTTTTAAATAACGGAGCCTTTTTCCTTCGTTAAATACCTGTGAATTTGAGACATATTGTTGTTCAATACTTACTGTACTACATACATACAAGTTGTTATTGACGTCTCAACAGCACGGATCATGTGCAATTTCATCTTTTACGTAGAATGTTTACTTGGTGAGCGGCCACTTCTAACTTTTCGCGCTGTAGTAATTTCTGGTTGTTCGAATCAATTTTTATTATATAAACTAGCTGGGACCCGGGGCGCCTATGCTGCACCCATAAGCCAATAGTAGTAATCAGGTGAAGCATTTTAATATACCGTAAGGGAGTTTGAAAAAGGCAATTTTTTGGTATTTTTGATTCCAAATAACAAAATGTGAAACTATTAGGGATCTGACATGTTGATCGCGACAATAAAAACCATCCATTGACATATCATTTTTCGAGATATGAATTTTCATACACAGATGCAGTGTCGCAATGAACTGCTTATTTTCTGTATTTTGGATAGCTAGGACCAGGTGCGCCCTGCTGCAGCTAACGTTTAAATATTTAAAATCATTTCAAAGCTTCTAAATTCATCTTTTATCAACCAATAATGAAAAACCAACTATTCCTATAAAAGTTGGAGTCATTAGATTCAACATACATTTATTTGAACTATGACCAAAATTGCCTGAACGTTAAAATATTTAAAATTAATGCAAATAGCCGCATCCAGGACTCGAAATTCGAGGGCCGTTTTCTATAGCTTTTTTTAATTTAACTCTAGAAGTCTGCAATAACAAAATTTTTCGAGCACAATAAAAGTAAATTGAAAAATGAAACAATTTTTTATAGTTGGAAAAAGCCATGCCAAAAAACCAACTTTTATTATCATTTATATAATGTATGACCAAATTACCTATTTATTCTCTAAAAAACATCAACGTTAAACCATAAACCCAACTCTTCAAAATACAACATGCAACTCTTCAACTACTTTTCATGTAGATCAACCAAAAACAAATTATTCCTATAAAAGTGTGAGATATTAGATTCAATATACATTTATATAAGGTATGACCAAATTACCTATTTATTCTCTAAAAAGAATATAAACTTTTATTAAATAGTAGTTTAGAGTCGAAAATAATGAAATAAAAAACTTGTCTTTTTTGCGGTGGAGTTTTTTGTACATAAAATTGAAAAACTCCAATTTTAACTTATAGTGCATGATAGTCCAACTCTTAACGAAGAAAAAGAGCTTCGAAAAAATGTCCTACGAGGTCGAGGAGCTGTAGACGAAGGATTTTACGAAAACGCTTTTTTTTACATAAATCGAAATTTCTCCCATATTTTGCAAAATTTCGAGCCAAAAAAAATAACGAGTTTTCAGATTGCCAAAAGCAACATTTTTACCAAATAAAAAGTTTCTAGGTCGCATCAATAAAAAGAAAAAAATAAAAGAAAAAGAAGCGATTTTTAGCGGTTTTTAGCATTTTTCTCCATGTATAAGACACTAACCAATATTTTGTACCACATCAATTGAAAGATAATTTTAATACCTATAACTTTATAATTTAACTTTTTCGGATCCGAGCTCAACTTTTTGTTTTATTGGCGAAAAACCGGTTTTTTGACTTTTGCGAATTTTTTAGGTTAAGTTCGCCAATGCAGTTCCGTAAAAAAAAAACGCTATCATTCTTCAAATTTAGTGTTCTACACGCCCATATTTTTTTTTTCCTGCCTTCAATTGTCTGGAGAATTTCCGTAGATTGATTGGACTATAAGGAACCTTTCATTTTTTTTGTGGTCCTGTGTAATTATTATAATCGACTTTAAAATTAAAATATTATTTAAAAAAAATGTATAATAATTTATTAATTTTGGTTACCGATGTGGGTAAGCGACATAGCATTACATTTATTTTTAAGTCGTTCCTCAAAAAATTCTTTGACTCGGTATAATCGAATCTCATGATTTCTAGTTTTCAATTCCTTTTAGGATAAATCTAATTAGTGGAATTATTAATAGCATTCTCATGTTTAATCCCTCCCACGTGTAGCCTTTTTCGTCAAAAGTCCGCATTTTGAATTTCTTTTAGGTGCACGACCAACGAATGGAGCATGCTAAAGACTTTGTAATATATGCGCCTGCACAATTCTTGTTTAGGATATTAACAAGCTTCATAAGTTTGCAGATCATTTCACATGAAATTATTTTATAAAATAAAGTTTATTTACAAATATCAACAAAAATTATGTAAGATGAATCATTAATGCCTATTATTAAATCTTTTATTTTTTTGTTTGCCATTTTTTTTTTGTGAAATACAGAAGCAAAAAACGCAAAATCACAACCTTCAGGAAATTATCTAAAGAGGTGTTTTCAACATTTCAACAAAAGTGAAAATGTTTCTTATTATTTTCCCATTTGTAATCCCCCTCGAGGCAAGACAATGAAATTGATAGAAAACGAAGATTATACCTCTCCAAAAAACACCACATGAAATTATGGGCCACAAATAATCTTTTTTGTCTAATTAAGTCATCGCTTTGCTTCTAGCTTACGGCGAAAATAATTTAAATAAAATTATACTAAAATTTGATCGAAAGGAAGTGATGAATCCATCGACATCCTTGAATTAATTGCTTCTCATTTCGCCTTGATTCAGTGCAATTCAAGTCGATTTCGGTTGGCGACAAATTTCGCTTGAATCTGTTTTACCTTGAATCCATCAATGGCGCGGCGCGGGTTTTGTTGTAAAATACAATTTCTGTTTTAAATGAATAATAATTATTATTTGATGTTGTGCTTGAGAATCGCGCTCAGTAATCGCCCCGGCTCTTATCTCTAATCATTAATTAGCTAAACACCGCTGCTGTGCCACCAGTCGTGTATGTCAGCCTGAAATCAGCAATTAGCTAATGCAGTGCGCCGCAGTCGAGCTGCAGTTTTCCAAGTAAATAATAACATTTGTGCGATAAATCCATCTGCAAACATGTGATAAAGTCTTGTTGAATTTGGTTTAGTCGCTTTGTTTATAAACGAAACAATGTGACTTTTTTCGCTCTGCTGTTCTTTTTTTAAACTGGATTTAATGAGTTTACTTTACTGCAGATTATACACAGAAGGAAACAGTATTTTCTGTGCTCGGAGTTGGAGATTTCAGTTTCGTTTTCATTCTGCACTTAGCAAACTCTGCTACAGTTAGTAATTCAAGAAATTTAATATTAATGCTGTTGGCTGTCGGAAATCGATTATTTAAATTTAATATCTATATACAGAAATGTTAATTGCAATGCAGATTTTTATAATTCATGTTTAGTCTATAATATTGAGTGACACAGGTGAGATTATTATTTTAATGAGATATGACGAGGATCATTCAATAATTGTTTGAGAAAAAGAAAACAGGCATTATTTTACGTAGATTAAATTTCATTTTTCCACATAATCTTCCTTTTGATCATGGGTGGCCAACCCAAATGGTATCGTGGGCGACTTTGAAAATGCATTATGATCCCGCAGTCCGGGGTGATATATTGGGAGATTCAAATTTAATTTAATATAATTTGGGGAGAGAGCTCCAGAGTTGTACTACGAAAACGAAGTAAGAACGATGACCAATTAACTTGTGGAAATTGTTAAATTGTTATTTCTAAGGAGATGCGAAAGGTGCACGAACCGGTGTACGCTCCTGTAGGATATCGTGAATCCAGTACCGCGTTTAGGGGTGGGCGAACCCGGACGACCGCCCGAGGGCGCCATGTCACAGGGGGCGTCGGCGCGATCCAGTAATAACACCTCCACAATACAAGACACAACGCCGGATATGCACAGGAAGTATACAAAGCTTGTATTTAAAAAAAACGCAAAAGACAGCTGGTAAGGGCGCTTCATTATACCTTGTTTTGGAACTATTGTCTTTAGTTTCTACCAATAAACCAATTCTGGGCAATAGCAGCTCAAATTTTGGTTCCCCTCCATCTTATCTTCAACAAACCGTTATTGTTAGGAAAGTTTCCTAAGATATATATGAAAAAAATCCTATCCAATCCACAAAACATCTAATAAGCACTCGATGGAAAACTACAGGGATATTGCTATCTTATCAACAATTACTAAACTTCTCGAGAAACTTGTTTACGATAAGATTTCTCCTCTAACCAAACCATGTCTTAATAAACAGCAACATGGTTTCAGAAAGGGACGATCGACTACTACAGACCTTATGATTCTAACCTCCGATCTACTATGTGGTATGGAGAACGGTCATCAAATAAATACGGGTTATTCTGGCTTCAACAAAGCCTTTGATCGCGCTGATCACCATATTTTAAGTAAAAAACTACTAAAATTTGGAATATTAGATCCCGTCCTGGAATGGATTAAATCATACAACAAAACTCAGGTTGTCATATTTCAGGATTTCTGTCAAAAGAAATCGAAGTAACTTCCGGGTTCCCTCAGGGTAGCCATCTAGGCCCAGTGTTTTTCAATGACCTCGTCGAAAAAACTAGAGAATATTCCGCATCTCTTCTATGCCGATGACCTCAAAATTTATAATGTCATAAGGCCCCAGAACGACATAACTTTCTTTCAAACAGTATAGAAAAAATTTCTCCTCCTCGCTCTGAGAAAGCTATACGACTCGCGCGATTTTTCCAGCTTACATACTGCCCTACACAGACAGGCTGAAGAAGTTGTTGAATTAAATGTTTTATTATTTATCAATTGCTTTTATTTCGAGCGGTTAAATAACAAAATTTTCCGATAAAACAATTTTCTCGGTCATTTAAACTTTTGATAAAGTTTGGTTGCCGTGAGCCCGCATATGCTCCCAAGCGGCCAGTGTTCACCCGTTACAAGGCCATCTGCTATTTTTACCAGTAATCTATCTAAAAGAAATGTCTAAAAAGTTAAGGGGGCATAAAAATGGGTTTTTTCGTAAACGTCAAAGCAACAGAGCAACTGATCAGCAAGGCATCGGCAACAAAACAGGGCGAACTTCTTTTCGCATACGTACGTTTTTAATAGGAGTGAAAACGAAAGTATTCGACTCGGTTAATAGGAGCTTTATATGGCAGGAACTACGGCGACGTGGATTGCCTGATAAAATAATAGAATTGATAAAGAAAATAACACATTAATAATATATAACAATTCCAAATGCAAAGTTCTCCATAAAGAAAAATTTTCCGACAGCTTTGAGGTGAGCTCAGGATCACGACAAAGATGACTTCTTTCGCCTTTACTATTTCTACTATCCTTGTCAGCTCTCTAGATAGTAGAACAGGCTGCATACAATGGGGTTTGCTAGATCGCCTTAAGGATCTAGACTACGCGGATGATATCTGTTTGCTGGCCCACAGACATCAGGGCTTGAAAAACATGTTGAGCAATTTAGCAACAGAAATTAGTCCAGCAGCCGGCTAAATCCGACTAAGACAAAAGAAATGCGGATAAATGCAAACACCATTTAACGGACAGCGCTGAAAAACCGTGACGTGGAACTGGTAGATAAATTCTGCTACCTCGGTAGTATTATTCCCGAAAACGGTGGTGCAGAAGAAGATGTCAGCTCCAGAATAAATAAAGCACCGAGGCGCATATGCATGCCTGTTCCGCATATGGAGATCAACACAGATCTCAACTAACACCAAACTGCTGCTGTTCAACTCCAACGTTAAGGCAGTACTTTTGTACCGAAACATGGAAAGTCACCCTATTCATCACAGGGCGCCTACAAGTCTTCATCAACAGATGCCTGCGTCGTATCCTAAAAATCCGCTGGCAAGATAGAATTTCAAATGAAGAACTATGGCGCCTGCCGTCCAAGAAAGGATAGACGACCAAATCAGGCGAAGGAAATTGAATTGGGTTGGCCACACTTTGCGACGCGAAAACGAAAATCTACCCAATCAGGCCCTTGCTGGAATCCGCAAGGATCCTGTCGAGTCGGAAGCCCTAGAACAACGGCGAGGAAAACCCTACTAGAAGAAGCCGCAACAACAGGAGATCCTGGCCGGAGCTGAGAGCTGTCGCGCAAAACGGGGTCCGCTGGCGGGCAACTGTTTCCGCCCTATGTCCCATGAGGGATTAAAGGAGGGTAAAGAAGAAGAAGAAGCTGGATTCAGAAGAAATAGATTAGCAATGGATCAACTTTTTTCAATAAGGCAAATCCTCCGAAAATGCTGCGAATACAATATCGGCGTGTATCAACGTATGGATGTGAAGCTTGGAGTATCTCCCGGAAATCCGCCGACAAGTTGGATATTTTTGAGAGGAAGGTTCTCCGAAGGATATATGGCCCAATCAATGAAGACAATGCATGGAGAATACGCTACAATCACGAATTGTACGATCTATACAAAGAGTGTAATCATTCGACCCATGCCAAGCTACTGCGTTTACGTTGGGCCGGTCATGTCCAAAGAATGGATGACTCAAGGATACCAAAAAAGCCCTGTACCTACTACCAGATGGCAGAAGACCAGTTGTCAAACCACCCCCAAGGTGGGAAGACAATGTTAAGGCTGATGCAGCAAAACTGCTCAACACAAGAAACTTAAGACAAGCTGCGGAACAGGGAGACGTCTGGAGGAAGAAGCTGATGGAGGCCAAGGCTCGAATTGGGCTGTAGAGCCATCGAAGAAGAAGAAGAAGAACAAAATGAATATAATGCGGCTAGGAGGAATTATTTTACTCCAAAGAAGTTTAAAGTCACATAAGGTACAATTCTAACCTCTTGAAGGTCACGTCATTTCTAGCACGGAGAATTCACACCCATAAGATGCTACAAGATTCAAGTCTCGTATATCATCACACTTTTGAATGTTCTCTTTCCTCTCGAACACAAAAAAATCGCATGCGTCTTCAAAAATACGAAAAATTCAAGATTTTCAATTATTATTCATTCGCAGTAATATTTTCTCTTCAACATATAACTCACCTAAAAATACACCTGTAAAAATATTATCCAATTGTAATAATCCGACTGAAATCCATTTTTAAATTCCCTGAACGTTTCTGCAACACGTGAACTGGTAATTCACTTCTGGCACGTCTACGATTTGCCTAAGCAGATTTAATAATTGCTGCAATAAAAAGATTTGGCATAGGCAAAGCATCCACAATTTGATCCCATATTTTCCAGGTATTTCTTTAAGAGAAGAAGAAGACTACAAGAGGATAAGACCGGTGAAAAATTCATCGCATAGAAGTTCGACAGAGTCGGGGGGAGAAACCCATTATAAATATTGCAGAGTTTTTAGGGGATGTGGTTTAATGTCATCCTGCGATTGTGGCGGAAGTGTTTAAATTTAAAAGTGTAAAAATTTGGCATGAAATCGCACAGTTTGTTATTGTGAATATGTAGAAAAAGGTTTCGTTTTTGTTCAATTCGAAATTGCTAGCGTTCAATCAATTTCCACAAATGTGGATCGCATTGATGGCGTTAAAATGAAACATTTAACATGAAAAACGCAATTTTCATTCTTAACTCTCCCGACAAGTCGTGAAACGCTTCAATTAATTCGATTTTGGCAATAATATTAAAATGATTGCTCACAATTGGCACGTAGTTTCCCTTAAATCTGCTCTCCCCTGCCTCGTGCTGCTCGTACAATGGCTGAACATGAGCTCGGCACTGCCGAAGGGGCATACATTTTGCCACATGTTCTCGCAATCAGCGGAGCGCTATCACCGAAACACTGAAACAAAGCCAAGAAAATTCGTCATTGTGAATCATTTGTAACATTTTCATAGCCCCAACTCTGTGTTCAGATTCTCAAAAGTGTATACGAAAATTGTGTTTCGTTTTCATCCAAAAGAAAAACAATGACAAAAAGGGGGGCACACAAATAGGTATTAATCTTTATAAATGGACGCAAAAAAATATAATAGATTGCAGGAATTGCTATAAAATATTGCCATACATTTAATGTGGCTTTAAAATGAGCATGTAGCTGACGACAGAATGCTGCCATTCTCGTTGGCGAACACTTGGGGCGACTGGATACGATCGTATGGCAGCGTGAAACTACCGAAATTTATAGCCGCTGTAAAAGTTCGAGCTTAAAGAATAGCGATGCCTGATTGGACATAATTCGCGAAGTGTATAGAGCTCATGTAGTTGGGACGAGGAAAATGTAAAATAGGCACATTTCAGGACACGAACACATTATGGTGATGAATTGTCTGGCGTAAATGCGCGATTTCGGTTATCTATCAGCTGGGATCAAAATATTTCTATTATTAATGTGAAACTAGTGTTTTTGATGACAGAAATGGTGGTCATTAGATTATGATTACAGTACTTTTTAACCGACTTTAAAGAAGAGACCTCAGTTCAATTCGTGGCGATGTTCACACGTAACTTTATAACAGAAAAATTGTTGGTCCTATGAAAATTTTGTAAGGATCTGATCATGAAGTTTGGAGGTAAAAAACAACAGAACTCACACGTCAAAAGCAAACGGCATAAGTTAGATAAAAGTACAAAACTTGGAACGAGCTTAAATGCTCCACGGACCGTGTGAATCTCACGGCTGACCATCGGAGTTGAACTGAGTATTTGCGATATAATGACCACATACTTCAAGTCATCATTCCAAAATCGCGCCATCAAACTCATCGCTTAATGCAGCTTTTGCGCCACTATTTACTCAGTGGGAATGTAACAGACGCGTCCTCTCGGCTCACTCTCCCACTTGCAATTTCGCGCCGTAGGAGTCAATTGACAACTTTTTGTTATCTGTAATTTTTGATAGAGTTGGGTCGGATTTACATGCGGCAGTACATTTGTCCCTTACAATATCGTAAATCGTACTGAGGCCTTCGTTTGGTGCAATGTCCCGGTTCAAAAATAATGTCTTACTGATGTATCGAGATAACCGAGGCGAGGTGTGATTGTAAATACGAACTGGAGAAACATTTCCTACTGCTTTTGCTCCAACTTGAAATTAGGTGAGGTGAGATAGCAGAATACAAATATACATTTGGGGCATAGGTGTCTTACTTTACTCTGAGGCAGTTTAATGCATATTAGGGTGATACTCGCGAGTTATAGAGATGGCAGCAAGTAAGAACTTGGTTGAAGGTACTACATTGCCGTAGAGATATCCATAAAGCCGCCTGGGTAGTTCCTGATGGGGCCACTTGCAACCAAATAGACCACGTGGAAAAGCTTTATATCCGCTGATTAGGCTAGAATCAACACAGCTGCACTACGCAATGAAATGGCCAGAAACAGCTACGGTCATGCATTATAACTCGCCTTAAGTTCTGGGGATGAGACGCCGGGCGTCGACGAGAGCTGGACTCGCCTTAAAAATAATGTCATTGGTACTGCTGATTCCATCTTAGGCAGAAGTCGCAGAGATCGGAACGACTGGTTCGATAATGAATGCAAGCTGGCAACTGAACGTAAGACTGCTGCGTACCGAGCAGTGTAGCAGTCTCAGAGAACACGGGCACGCGAAGAGAAATATAAAGAGCTCAGAAAAGAAGGAAATTCACAGGCGACAAAAGGAAGCCTGGGAAGAGAATCTCGTCTATGAACTAGAACAGTACAGAGAATGACGGTCGCACCAGGCGCGGGAGTTCTACCAAAGAGTCCGCAGTATGGCGCAATTCATACCACGTTGCAAGTGATGCTAGAAGACTGAAGAAAAGGCGTCCTCTACCCGGTACATAAAAAAGGAGATATCACAGCTGTGATAACAAACTTGGGGGGCTTCGGTAGCCTCGATAGCAAGGCGACTGGCTACTATCCGAGAGGTCCTGGGTTCGATTCCCGGCCAGCCCCACGGTCCTTCGCCTTTTCCACTTTCCCACCTACATAACTTTCCTTCTTTCTTTTTCCCTCTTTACATTTCTGATTCCGCTTGTCATAGCCTTCCTTAGCCCTTCCCCACTCCGCCAAAGCGCATGCGATCGGTTGGTTGAAGAGTTTCAACTCGTTTCAGGAGGCATAACACTCCAGCGAGTTGTTTCTCGATGCCCCGATGTCAAAGTCGCAATAGTAATGGTTGGAAGTAGGTGGACTAAAAAATATCGCGGGTAGGTTGTGGCAGCTCCTTCCTTCCCCGACAAAAGCTGCTGTTCGACATTACACTCTATACGAATAAAAAAAAAACCTGGCGTTGAAGAAAGTGATCCGAGATTCGGGCTGACATCAAGGGGCACAATCCACTCAGATTTAGCAGGCGGCAGGAAATCTAGGACTGCACATTAACAAAAGCAAAACAAAGTACATGGTGGCCTCGTCTACAAGAACACCTAACATTGGTCCCACAATCAAGGGGTAGAGGAACACGAGTTTGAAATGGTAAAATCATTGACCTACCTTGGGTCAATAAAATCTACCCAAAAAGGCTCTTGATTGAAATGCGCAAGAAACCTGTCGAGTTGGAATTCCTAAAAATGTGGAATCGAGCCTTATTAGCAGACGTCACATCAACTGGGAAATCCTGGACGGAGCTGGGAGCTGTCGCATAAAACCGAGTCTGCTGTTGGTCAACTATTTCCCCATGTTCCACGAGAGATTAAAGAAGCAGCAGTAGTTGCACAATAACCAGTTCGAAGGGCGAGTTTCAATAGACGTAAGTGAAAAACATCTTAATGTGGGCAATTTGTATTTCTCTACAATTTGTATGCATATGCCATTCCATTCGCTAAAAGAAATCCGTTAAATTCATGTCCGCTTGTAACTTTTAGCTCATTTTCTCAATTTGGGACTCCTTACCGCAATCTGCAATAAAGCAGGTATCTGTAGATCCAGTAGTTTTGGAGATGACAGGGGGCCATGAACGGTCGGACAGACCAGGCCTTCTTATAAACCTTTTTTTAAATTGCTAAAATTATATTCACATTAATAATCTAACTGTTACAAACTTTTATGGTATGATTATTATTACGAACGATCCCAAAACCCAAACGATCGTTTTTATTCACATAAAATTCGCTGTCATATAAAAATTAGTTGAAAATATTTATTTTAAGTAAGAAACAAAAAAAAACACGCTTTATTTATTTCCCCTTCATAATAATATAATTAATAACATTTAACCTATTTCCTTCACTCAGTTCGCACATGTCGCAGCCCGATCACATAACTGTCAGAATCTCATGTTAAAGCCGAAATAAATCGAGAAGGCTCCACTTTCTTGTCGCCGCGCGAATAAATCACCGCGGAAGCCACATGCCTTGTTTATTCGCACGGGACACGTTCTTGTTCGTGATTACTAATTTGCTATTTATTGAAAATGAACGAAAGAAAACTTTGACACTGTCCCAAATTACGAAAGGTCAGTGTTTCGCGCAGACATCTTTAGTGAGTCACGATTAAGAAAAAACCGCTGCCGATGCAGAATACTTCAGAAGGAAATTCTAGGGTTTCGAGAATCGCAAAGAATTTCCCTTTTTTTCCTAACATTTTTTCCACATAAACTTGTAAAATGAATGATTTTATTTATTGGTGATGTTGCACATAATTCAAAACTTTATATAGAACGAAATTGATTTAAAAATGGCCAGACTGTGACAGAAATAGTCCGGATTTCGTCATCAGTTTCGTGAGAGAAGCAAATTTTGTGATTTGGTTGAAAGTCAAATATTAAAAGTCTCGTGAATTATCTCATTCTGCCTCCAATCTGGCGTACAATAAAATCTTTAGAAATTCTTTTATTTTAAGATGAAGACAATTGCTATAAAATGCTTTTTTATTATTATTTGTGTTTAGTATAAAAATACCAATGCTTGAACTTAAAAATTTGTTTTATGTTGCGGCGTTGTGGGAACAGGAAGAAAACAAGTTGTAAATTTTTTTGTCTTCTTTGACCTTGATTAGACAAAAAATTATCTAATAATAAAATAATCCCTGGTAGCATATTTGATTCATTGATGGGCTTGCATGTGATTAAGATGATGAAAAAGTGAAAATAAATATGACACAAAATCACAATATGAGCTGTTTTCGATCTGTCAAAATTTGTCCCTAAACGTCAAATTCTGCATTCACGGTGTCTTCATTTGTGTTCTGCCTATTTTTAACTCATTACTACATAAAAATTGCGATTTTCTATTTGTTTTTCTATCGATAATCGAATCTCATTTCGATTCAAAAAGATTTTTGGTATTATGTAACGCAATCGAATGCAGTCAGAAGTAATGTCATAGTTAACATGAGTTGCTATTATTGTGAATTTTTCATATTTGACAGATCGGATTGTGTGTTTTTTTATTATCAAGTAGCAAAAAATCGCGTGCGTTGCAACGCCTTTCAATAATAAAAGATTATGTGCACACAGTCCGCGGTAGGAAAAAGGTATAATGAAAAAAGGAAAAATCTGCTAAAATTGATTTTGGATACTTCAAAAAATTTAGAGTATGTTACAACTTTTTTAAGATTCGATGATGACAAATTGTGTACTACGTGCATAACAGACACCTAGCTAAAACATATGCAGAATAGTAAGCATAGATTTTGCTATGGCGAAGGATTAGACGAACTGTGCAGAACTTCCCTCCAAATTGTCTTCCAAAAAAAAACGCCAAAAAGTAGTCAATTTTACAAATTTGGCACCCACCGTAAATGCACAATTGGGCGCCCATACAAAAATCTAATAAATACTCTTTACCTATACTATTATATTAACACTAGATCTTTTCGTTAGCGCTCCACGCTTTTTTACATTTCGACAGGTAGTTTGTTCCCATATTCTGGCTGGAGGAATGAAAACTTTACCTTCAAAATTATTTTTTTACTTTTTTTTAAATAAAAGCGTATTTTTTAGTGTTTTTTAAACCATATATTAATTTGCTATTTTTAGTCTAATATATGTCTTCCGCCATTTTGTGGTGGCCGCCATATTTGATTTAAATGGCGTCATACAGCTTATTTTCTTACTTACTGTCATATACTTTCATTTGATATCCATACCGAAAGCGAAGTAAAGGGAAAGGTTAACCGCCATTTTGTGTTGGTCGTCATTTTGAATTTGGAATGAAGCAACACAGATAATAGTATTGTACTTGTCACACACTTTCATTTGAAACCCATGGCGGGGATCGGGAAACACAATTGCGAAATTCGGCCACATCTTGTTTTTTTACAAAAATGTGATATTGCATTGTCACGCGAACTATGGGCAAAAGGAGGTGGGTCAAAATTGCCCCTGGCCCGGCGCAAAGAAAAGTATCTCAGATTATCGGTTATAACAAGTATTGAAATTCTGTATAGTTGCTATATTCCGTAAGGGTGGCTAAAGTGTTAAGATTGCTATTTCTTTTTATACAGGTGAAATACTTAATATCACTCTGTATTTTTGTAACACCATAACATACTTTCATGATTAAGGTATCAGTGAACGCGAAGCGATGGTTCAACCCTACCAATTTCCGGAATTATGAGTCATCAAAGTGAAAATTTTGTTTTTTTGAACAACAATTTCATCTTCAACCATCTTTATCTCCAAAAAATTCATAGTTAACCACCAATTCCCCCCCGACCCCCCCCCCCCCTGAAAATAAGGTAGCTTGGAGTGTTTCCTTTAAAATTGCGTATAACTTCAAAGGTAAAGGCCGGAGCATAAGTAGTGTCTGGACATTATTCGCTCCTTATTTTCCATCCTGAGTGGATACGGTGTAAATTCTCGCCGTGAATTCACGGCGTGAGTGTGGAGCCGCCCTTACATTCTCTTCTCCCACGGAGATAGGAGGTATATCGGTGTTATCGAGAAAACTGGTTTAAATTAAGTAAAACATGCCTTTCCACTAAAGTATGATTAAATCCTACGCAAAAACATTTATCGCGGTTATGCGAACGTCACAAGTAGCAAAGTAGCCCCTGGATTATTTAGCCTCGAGTTTCACGGGAGCGAGACAAGACAACAGCCGTTACTCCGAATTAGTGTTCACTCTGAACGACACACCCTTCTCAAGAGAATCCACTCAGAATGTTCACTTAGCTTTTATTCACACCACCCATTGCTTCCGCGATAATAGTGTGACTACATAAGGGACGCTTCTCTCGATGAGACAATGTGCCTGTTTAGACGGTTCGCTTTGTCTCTCCTTTTGAGGCGCCCCAAAGCGAAAATTTGTTTAGACGGGTCGCTTTAAGTCCAGTCGCTTTTGAGACAGCTGAAACAAACGGAATGAGAACTAGGGCTGGACAAAAACGAAGCTCGAGTGTTTTTTTTAAATTGTACAAATAACTAAAAAAAATGCTTACAACAATAGAAAAAATAAACTTGGAGAGCATTTAAATTTTTCATAAGAACAACATAGTATTAGAAAGAGCTTAGCAGCAAGTGTTGGTTGGCTCCAAGGATTTCAAATTAAATAAATATCTTCTATTCTTGTATAAAGAAAAATTATAACATCCAATAGAATAAAATATACATATTTTATTGACTGACAATTAGTTAAATTAAAAAGCAATGCTAATGTAATAACAAAACTATAAATTCAGAATACACTGTCAATACTCAGAGAAAGCGAATATGTCTTCATAACAGTTTTGTAGAGAATCGTATGCTCTAGAAAAAAGTCCTTATTATAGCCTAGTATCCTGTTCGTGCAGAATTCCGCTCTGTAGAGAATCCATATAACCAGTCTGAATTCTGCTTACCTGGGAGTTATATAGACAATGACAGTTGGGCAATTTGAAAATGCGTCCAAAGGTAAAAATTATTGTACTTTACTCGCACTTCTGCGGCATATAACAAGTTGAGAAAATTGCCTGCATATCGAGTAAATCCATTATTCGGAGAAAAGAAGATTGAAAGGAAATTTTATCAAAGATGCAGGTTCTATACATATGTATATCCTCGTACTAATAAATTGGACTAGCTAAAACATTATAAATTAAGAGAGAGTAAAAAGAATCAAGAGAAGATTTTGCATTTAAAATATAATTTTTATTTGACGCGAACATTTGTTAATGTTACGCTTTTCAATCTTGTGTGAATTCGAAAAGTAAATGTCAAAATTGCCGCTCATGAAAATACAAAATACATTTCTTGAATCTAAGTATCCTGCGAAAAAAGAAACGAGAAGTCTCCATTTAAAAAAACGCCATCTGTTTTCTAGAGTACAAAGTTTATTTACGGATCTGAATTTCGCACGAACAGGATACTAGGTTTTATGGACGGAATTCAAACCGTTCTCTAACTAACATGAATTCCGCACATAGTTTTACATGTATTTTAAAGGGGAGTCTGAATTCCGCACGAACAGGATACTTAGCTTATGATTTCGCTAAATTCAATAGCTTATACGCAATCAAAATTCATTTCTAAAAAAATTATCACACTTTCTACCAAAAGCCTAGTATCCTGTTCGTGCGGAATTCAGACTTCCCTTTAAAATGCATGTTAAAAAAGTGTGCGGAATTCAGGTTAGAGGACGGTCTGAATTCCGTCCACAAAGTTTAGTATCCTGTTCTTGCGGAATTCAGACCTGTAAATGAGCTTTGTACTCTAGAAAATATATGGCTTTTTTTCTGAGTGGAGACTTTTAAATTCATTTTCCGCAGGATTCTTAGCTTCAAGAAATGTATTTACTATTTTCATGAGCGGAAATTTTGACATTTACTTTTCGGAGGCTACGAGATTGAAAAATGAAACTTTAACAAAATGTTCGCGTCAAATAAAAATTATTTAATTGTAATGTGTTTTTTACATTTTAAATGCAAATTTTTTTCTTGATTCCTTTTACTCTCTTTTAATTTATAATGTTTATAATTTATAATGTTTAGCATATCTCTAGAACATTCATCTTTGATAAAATGGATTTACTCGATAGGCAAGCAATTTTCTCAACTCATCATAAAGCCGCAGAAGCATTTTCAAATTGTCCAACTGTCAGGTCTACATTGTCTACATAACTCTCCCAGCTAAGCGGAATTCAGACTAATTATATGGATTTTCTACAGAGCGGAATTCCGCACGAACAGGATACTAGGCACACATTATCACACTTTCTACCAAACCTGTCAAAATATTTGCATAAAAATGTTGATTTTATTATTTTGTTTTGACAATTATTTTATTGAATTTTCTTAAAATAATTGTTAAATTAATTTTGTAATTGAACATTTTGATTCAGCTCATCCGTTTTAATCATTATTTCCACAGACCTTTTTTATGTGTTTAATTTTATTTTAACAATTGCTTTTTTGGCCAACCCTAGAGAACATAAGTTAAGAGATTCTCCTTCCTCATTAAAACACGTCTGCTCATCACGGCGGCTGAAACAAAAATAAAATGGAACACAAAAGTGATACAAAATGGAATTAGAACAAACAGCTGATCAGAAAAGGCGAACATGAGTCGCTTTAAAATCGAGACGCACTTCCCTCCCACCCGAACACTCCCCACATCGACAAATTTCGTGTTGAAAGGTGGTGGGCGCGACCCGTCTAAACAGGCACAATGGGATGTTTAGGAGGGTGCACTCGCGTTCTCGCCGGCGCGGCGTGTTGGGAATTTACCGGCTCTTTTAAACTCCGGGGTTGTCCAGCTCATAAATATATTACTGAAATATAAAACTCTACCTGCTATAGAATCGGGAAATCCCGCAAGATCGAGCGAGAGCGCGACAGTTTCGCATTCGATAGTGTTGTCTCAGCGAGACTGGGATTTTTTTTACTGTCGCGCTACTCTCGCCATAGGGCAGAAGCTGTTGTCTCGCGTGTTGTCTTGTCTCGCAAGCAACAGTGCGAGATTGCAACACTAGTGTGTCTCGTGAAACCCTAATTTAGCCGCCACCGGCTAGCCTACTGCGTTCGAGCCGGGTTGGTGCGACCCGCGGAAAGTCTCTCTATCTTTGGAGCTGCTCGTCGTCGCTTCACAGTAGCCTTCCAACCGCACTATTTATGGCATGCTTTGTAGTGGAATGCTTTCCCTAGAGCTGTTTAGTAATTTGGTATCGCACTTTACTGTTACCTGTGTTTTCCGCCAGCTTGTTTTTCTGCCGCTTTTTAGCAAGACGGGCACTTATCGTTTCCTCCCTGTGTAATTGGGAGTGTTCCCGATCAAGTTGATGACTTTTCTCCAGGTCACTTGTTATTTTTTAGGACCTCTGGCGTTCTATTTTTTGTAACGAAAAATTGACGAAAATATAAATGGTAATCCAAAAATGCGCCCACTTGTTTTTTAATAAAACACAAAGTGTTTGCAATTTTTTCAATTTGTTTTTTTTTTTTTTTAAATGAAAGCATGATCCGTTACAGTTATACGTGGAACAGAATATCATCCAAATATCCAGCCCGATTGCGTCTGCAGCCATCCAAGAATCGGATACTTTCAATGGAACTTGATGTTCTTCTTTAGATCATTAATTGTTTGTGGCTTGTTTGCATTCACTCGTCTTTTGAAAAACAAAAAACCCAACAAAAAAAAAGTCTAATGGCGCTAGATCACGTGACCTTGCAGATTGATTGAAATTTGCATTTCGCGAACACTTCGAGGAAATTTGGATCGCAAAAATGTAACGTTCTGTCGACATGTAGCGCCATTTTTCTAGATATGGTCATCAGACCCATCCATCAATACCTGTCAATTGTTAAATTGTACTACCTTCTACTAAAACAAATTGGCTTATGTCATTGGAAAAACGTCACATGTTAACTTTATACCATGCTGACATCTAGCCGTCACATTTGGATGACCAAACAACAAAAATGAAGAAAACAACAAAAATGATCCTTAAAACGCACTCGAGAAAAATGTCATTGCATGCATATCGATTTAAACAACTTACTTTAAAAAATTCACAAAGTACCATTAAATAGCCAGTCATTTCATGTATATAATTTAAATAATTTCTTATTATATTATTGACACAAAAAATAGCATTAATTTTTGCAATTTATCAACGACAAAATGACATACAGAATGCGCTCATGGAATGCGCAATAACCTGCATACAAATTTTTTAAATCGATTTGTCACGATTTTAAACAACTTTGTTATACCCACGACATATTTGTCAATCAATATATAAATCCTCCATGGAAAAATATTTCTACTTAATGTATATTAATGAATTCCTTACTAGATCGTGTCAATAACAACTCTATGGAAGCAGAGTCATCTAGTAAAAGTTACGCATTTAACAACTTGACTAACAACATCTTAAAATTCCGCTTTTACTTTTTTGTTTTAACAAAAATCAAAACAAATAAATAATATGTTTTTGCTCGTAGAAATTTTACAATAATATCAAAAATATTTATCATTGATAATACATATATACAAATGTAAGAATCAACAGGAGAGGGGCCAGGTTAACTTTTTAGTTCACATTTTCACAACAGCAGGGAGTTTTCCTTATCTTACACAAATAAAAATAAAAGTGAAAATAAAACAAAGGACATTAATATTAATAAAATTCGCAGAGAAGTATTTAGGCGACGAATATTGCGCGCCTATCTCATTGCTAAACGACCGCTCTTTAACCCCATTATGTATATTGCTAATTGTGTACTTAACATTTTGTTACAAAATGTTGACTTTTATCTATGTAAGTAAGCCACCACCGCCGCCAGTCAAGGTGTATCCCACATGCACAGGTCGCAAGAGAAACGCAAATTTCTACTAACTTAACGGCGACATCAACGTTCTAGCATGCCATTATTTTTTTTTATTTTTTATTTTTTATGAATAATAAAATTTGTGTCTTCAATAATCCTCTCCAATACATTATGACGTGGATGACGTTTTACCTACGAGCCGATATTATACTCGCGGAGCTTCTGGGCACCAGCCGCTAGGCGTCTCCCGTTCACTTCATGCATCTCGGCTGACCTGTCTCAATATGTAGATAGCTTCGTTAGACCAGACCGCCGCCCGTGCCTGTCAACGTGAATGCCTATTATTCACCTTGAAATTGGCGTTTTATTGCCTTTATTGAATTTTATCCATAAAAAGTGTTTTAACCTCTCTCATGTATGTAGTTCCCCTCGCCTCGACAGTTGCACTACACAGAGTTGTTCTCTTGCAGATTTTTCACCGTTGAACTTTTGCCCCTCGGCGACGTTTACTTGGCCGCCATTACTCTTTGGGTATTGTCAATAATCAAATGCAAATGGCCGCCCTATGACTATGACTAGTGCGTATCACAAGAAAAACGTAAATATGCATTCGGGCTGCCATATGCTTAACAACAACTGTATAACGATGGTTATGGCGGACCATACTTGGTCTTAGTTAACGACAAATTTTCAACTAGCGTGGGCTGGAATTTATTACGCTCAGTAGTTCGACTGTTCAGTGCCTCTCCTCGAACGCGATTCGCTTGGATCCATTATGGCTTTAAAAGAAAATTGCCATGAAGCGAATTTCCTTCCATTTTTCAATGGAAACGAATCGAAAATAATTATCCAAATTACTTAAACTATTACAGCCAGTATTGCCATGCAAATGGTAATCAAGTATTTTACGTGCCTAGACTGCTGATTAAAGTGGATTTAAGTTGATTTAAGTCAAGTTTACACACGTTTAACTATTTGTAGCGGAGGTTAATTGCATATCGATCGATACTTTTATTTTATTTTTTTATTTCTAAATGATTTAAGCTTTTTCTCCACCTCAACGCAAAATAAAAAAACGAACAAATAAAAAATGAAAGAAAAATAATAGTTTAAAAATTGTTGAATAAATGAATAGAAAAGTACGATTTTTATGGCCTTTTAAAGAGTTATGGCGTTAGTAACTATTTTCTAATTAAGTTTTCGTTTTAACTTTTATGTCCGAGTTTAGAGATTAAAGTTGCATTTAACAATCGCGTCATGCATATTCATTAGAAGCAGCATGAAAAATAAAATGTGAGAAAATAACCAGATTTTTTCTGTAAAAAAGAAAAATATGAGAATTTTATGAATTTAAAAGCTTTAAACTAGCAGAATTATGAATTCACTTGCGTAAATATACATTAAACATAATCGAATATGGTTTACAGCTTAATTATGGTAAAATTAAGTGCAGAAATATATGAAGTCTTTATGTTTATGGAATCGAAAGAAAATCATGACACGCATACATTTATTATATGTGCTACTACAGAAGAGACCCCCTGTGCCGATAGCAGCGCCAGCCAGCAGAGAACGCTGAAAGCAATGTGAAGACAACTTTTACACTTTTCTCATCTTTCTCTTCTTGTAAAAACGTCAACGAGTACGGTTGTCAGAACCTCAAGTGTGAATTTATATTTTTATTTTTTACCATTATTTGGAATAAATCTTTTGTGGGATTGGCCGCTTATAAAACGTGGAATTTGAGCGGTTTACGTGAAAATAAACTCTTTGTTTCCTGCAAGTACATGGAAATAATGAGCAAGCAAACCTCCTCAGACCCTTCAAGTAACGAAAGGGAAGGAGAAAATGATGGATTAAGCCCAGCAGCAGATCCAACGCTTGTAACTATCGACGCTGTGGATATGGCAAAAGATGTTTTGTATCGGGGCAGGAGATTATTGGTTCTCAAGAATGCAATGAAAAGTAAAAAGTTACATAGCTGCCTCTTGGTGTAAGGCCACGCGAACCGGAAGCAGAACTGCACTGTGTCTGTACTGCTTAACGATACCCAGTACCCTTGCACACGTTGCGCATGGACCATTTATTTTGAAACCTTTCTCCAAACTCTCCAAACTTATTGTAATAAGAGGAATTCGAACAAGTCAGGACAAAAGGAATGTCATAATTTGAATGTGCCATAATTTTTGCAAATGGCGTCCTCATTGTGCTTTGATATTTCTAGATTAAGAGGCAGCACCTCCCAGGCCTACGTCAAAGTATGAAGGCTAAAAAAATTTCTATTGTCACTACTGTAGGTAAAAACGAAAATGTGCATGGCCTCAACGAAAACTTCAAGGGCACTGAACTATCCCTTATTAACTGGGAGGATCTGCTTGACAGTGATGATATTGACGAGTTAGTTACTAGATTCTACGATGTTATTTTCAACACCATTGGCAGATTCGTACCCAAAATCAAAAAAAGGGATAAACTGACAGAACCATGGCTTGACAAAAACATTCGGTCTCTTCGCAATAGGAGAAATAAATTGTACCGCGTAGTGAAAACTAACAACAATGTTAGTGCTGAGCAGAAATCGGAATACGCCAGGTTAGCCGCAGAATTTAATCATAGGTCACGGGAGGCCTATACTACCTACGCAAGGACTGTCGGTGAAAATATCATAAGTAATCCAAAAAAATTCTTTGATTTCGTTAATCTAAAACGAAAAACATCAGGTTATCCGTCAACAATGACAAACGGTGTCACACACTCCTCACTCCCTCAAGAAATTTCCAACATGTTTGCGGACAGGTTCAGTGAAATCTTCTCCCCCATTTCTTCGACTTCGCACACTGTCCCAAGAGAGCATCCAGTGACCACGGTCCTTATAGACAACATATCTCTATCGCCCGAAGATATAATGACAGGTCTAATAGATCTGGAGGTCAATAAAGGTCACGGTCCGGACTGTCTACCCGCAAGTTTTTTGCAGAACCACGCCCAACTCATTCTTTCCCCTCTTCACCTAATTTTTAACAAGTCCCTAACTACCGGTAAGTTTCCTTCGGTATGGAAGAAATCCTACCTCACACCAATCTTTAAATCAGGTGATAAACATGCGGTAGACAACTATAGGGGCATTGCTATCCTATCTGTTATACCTAAACTATTTGAAAAACTTATCTATGACAAGATTGCCCCTCTAATTGCTCCGAACCTAAACGATCAGCAGCATGGTTTCAGAAAAGGTCGTTCCACCACATCCAATCTTATGATTCTGACCTCCGAACTGCTATGCGGTATGGAACAGGGCCAGCAGTTTGACGCTGTCTACACTGATTTCAGCAAGGCATTTGATCGGGTAGACCACCACATTTTATTTACGAAACTATTAAGATTTGGGATATCCGGCCCCCTTCTGGATTGGATAACATCCTATCTTAACGGGAGAACTCAGGTGGTAAGATTTCAAGGGTTCCTTTCGAAAGAAATCAATGTAACCTCAGGTGTACCACAGGGCAGCCACCTAGGGCCACTTCTATTCAACATATTCATTTCCGATCTATCTGAGAAATTAAATGGCATTCCGCACCTCTTTTACGCCGATGATTTAAAAATTTATAGTGCTATAAGGTCTCAAACTGATGTATCCTTTTTACAGTCGAAACTTAATGCACTACAAGACTGGTGCACCACTAACAATCTTCTTCTTAACACCAGTAAGTGCCACGTAATTACCTTCTCCAGGAAAAGAACAAAACAGCTGCAATATTATTATCTCAATGACAATGTCTTGGATCATGTCGATCACATTGTTGATTTAGGCATTGTCCTCGACAGCAAGTTAAACTTTAACTTACACTATGATAAAATTATTGCCAGATCCAATAAGCTGTTAGGCTTTATTAAGAGAAGAGCTAAAGAATTCGACAATGTATGGGTTACTAAAGCCTTGTTTTGCTCATTAGTCCGTCCTATTCTTGAATATGCTTGCCAGATCTGGGATCCCATATTTCAAATTAGTGTAAATCGAATAGAATCTGTCCAAAAGAAGTTCCTTCTTTTTGCGCTTAGGAACCTTTATAATCCTTCGGATTTTCACAACCTTCCTCACTATACGGACAGGCTCAAAATCCTTGATCTCTTACCTCTATCCTCTATAAAAAATAAAATAAAATAAAATTTGAAAAATCTCAGGGGAGGGAGGAGGTCAAGCCGTGGCGTGTTTTAACCTCTCTATAAACGATGCGGTCAACGTTTCATTCGAATGTTGGCCTCCAACGATTGAGTCAGCATCGACAAAAGCCCGAAGGTGAAGGTGTTCAAAAACAAACATTGGACGCTTGACATTGGACACTCGTAGTTTGAGAATCGGCCAAACGATGCGTTCTACCATGAAGCGTTCTACCATGAAGCGTCCAACGTTAAAGGATGTTCATAGAATTGTGCAGGCTTTAGGTAGCTTCGTTCGCGCATAATTCTATCTCACGCTTTATATAGTGACTGTCAAAAATGAATAGAATACATGTCGACCGAATCAATCTAATTTCAATTGCGTAGCCGTTGCTTGTCAAAGTTGCATGGATCCTATGGCATCGAATTGTGATGCTATTGCCGTGTGTTCCTGAATGCGCGTGTAGCATAATCGGCTGTCGGGGTTATTATCTTTGTCGAATTTATTTCGTCGGTACTTTCGCCTTTTCCGACGAAAGTCGTTTCATCATCGCCCTTAGCATATTTTTTTTATGTGAAAGACTAAAGTCTCAGAAAAGGCACTTTATACTGTTGACAGTCTATTTTCTTCGTATAGAGTGCAATGCCGAACAGCAGCTCTAGTCAGGTAGGAAGGAACTGCCACAACCTACCCGCGATATTTTTAATCCACCTACTCCCAACCATTACTATCGCGACTTTGACATCGGGGCATCGAGAAACAACTCATCAGCCAACCGATGACATGCGCTTTGGTGGAGCGGGGAAGGACTAAGGAAGGCTATGACAGGAGGAATCAAGAATGTACAGAGGGAAGAAGAAAGAAGGAAAGTTATATAGGTGGGAAAGTGGAAAACGCGAAGGATCGTAGAGCTGGCCGGGATTCGAATCCGGGACCTCTGAGATGGTAGCCAGACGCCTTACTCTCTAGGCTACCGAGGCCCCCGATGCTGGTAAAATCATCAATCATCTCCAATCTTTACTTTTATGTGAGATAGATAAACGATGTTGATGCTAATGATAAAATTTCAATATAGAAATAACTTCGTTGATATATACTTCTTCTTTGATCCGTTAACTGGCGGTCCTAGCGGGACGACCCCGCAGCGGATTCGCTGCTGTCGGTACCGCTGGCTCTCGAAATCCATTCCCGATTCGTTCCCATTCTTGACAATTTTTGGCAACGTCTCGTTCCTCGATATCGTTCATTCTTTAAATTGTCCTCGATATTTTTTAGCTAGATTTTCTTCGGTCCCAATTGCTGAATTTTCCGATTTGCCGGACGGTCTCGCCAGAGAATTTTCCGTGGCTACCAGTTATTATCCATTCTGCAAACATACCCAAAACACCGTAGTTGACGTTTCTGTGTTTCTTCCATGATCAGTGTTTGTTAATCGCATTTTTGTCTAACTGTCTCGTTTCGCGGTGTGAGGCACCAAGAATCTGCCTGAAGCATCGCATATAAAGACCTCGAGCTTGTTGACGTCCGGCTTGAGCAGTGTCCATGTTTCCGACCCATAAAGAAGAATCGGAAAAAATAAAAAGGGGCGTTTTTCATTCATAATTTGTAAATTTTTCAAAAAATCATTGAAGTCCCAGAAAAATACATCTCCCTCTAGCAATACGCAGTCGTGACTGATTAAATGGCAGCAAGTGATAGGAGGAGTTAAATGAAGCTTTATCCGAGCTTATAAAATTTTTAAGAGCTTTGCTGGGGTACATGCGCGGAATGTCCCGAAGTTTGAAAAGATCTATACATACGTGGTTCTGAAAGCTCTTACTTTCCATCTCAACAAGCTTCAACAATATTTGAATGAGCGAGATATCCATATGAGAAAACGTGGGGAAAAGGAAATATTAGAAAAGAAAAATTCTCATGACTTGCATGATTTGGTGTTTAAGCATTTTAAACATGCCACAGATTATGGATAAACGTAATCCTCGATTAAAGCTAAGCCTCGATGATGTGTACGGCCATAAATCTTCAATATTTTGTATCTCGATTTTTCATCATCACAACCAGAGTAGTATCTAGTACAAATATCGATTTTTAATTAGTTTTAGGTCTTTAAAATGTATTTAGTACTGTTACTTCTATAGTTTGGCTAACTGCCACATGAAAACTTCTCAAGTACTCTCTCATTAACTTTTACACATTGTATTTCAATAAAATCTTAGAGGCACTCTCCCATTTCTGTTTAATCCATGTTCCCGTTCAACATTTTTTATTTCAGTATATTTCTCTCCACTTAAGAGCCCTTCTTTAACTAGGATTTTATGGCGATGACAATGTTGTATTAATTGTATGCATTAGGAATATGTATTCGACTACGTTCAAAGCCGCAAAGTTGTTGCAAATTAACATTCAAGCAGCAATGGCCGTGAAGAAGAGAAAGGTTTACAAGATGTAAATCTTGATATTTACCAGATATTTACTTACACCCACACCAATCTTGGTAGTGACCCGTAAAACCTTTCGGTTTTCTATTTTGAAAAAAAAGCACCCTTAAAAGAAATAAATCACCCCTAAAATTAACATCCATGAAAATCTTTTAAAGCGGTTTTTCCTTGGATTTAGGAAAAAAAACACACAAAAAGAAAATTCCAAATCAGAAATTGACTTTGTATGGAAACAAAAATGGACGAGAAGAGAAATATTTTCGAATCAATAAATTTTAAAGTGTGACAGAAAACAGACTTTAATCCACGTTCCCCCCACCACAGGAACTGTTGCGCGCGGTGGTGGGGGGCGGAAGGGCTTCATGGTTGGGGCTGGGGTAAAACCAGTCTTTTTATTCTACATACCGAGAGAATACGTGGCGATACAATCAGGAAAAATCTTTTTTGCTTATGTTTTTCCGGGATTTCGATGACAAAAAGTTTTTCCTTTTGTACTTTTCTGACGTTGTTTTAATTTTGTAAAATGTATTTGGTATGTTTTTTTTATTGTCGCTGCGAACAAAAACGCCATTCTCTTCAGCTTCCCGAAAAGCATCCTCGATATTCGCGCTCCTGCAGAGCACACTATATAGTATTCATAGACCCATAAATTTGGCATGAGCATGGGACATTGGAGGGTTGAGGATCCAGATTGAAATTGGGGAGTTTGGTAGCCATTTTTCATTTGAAAATTAACAGGCTCACGATTTTCTTTTTTAACTATAGTTAAATGTATGGCACTGAAATTTTTAACAACCCTAACGACATATAACCAGCAACAAACTAGAAACGGGGAAAGTTCATAGCTAAAATAACAAAGGATTTGAGTGTCATGCATCGTACGTGCGAGGAAATTTATGAACGAGAAAATTCACTTGATACATACATACAACGTATATATAAAAATCCAGTTGATAAATTAGATGAAAACACATAGCCGGTACGTCATTGTGTACCTCAATGAATGCTTTTATTCTGCAAATATCCAGTAAAAGAAGACTGCAAAACGCCATTACTTCTGAAGAACTTACAGAGATGTGTTTTTTTTTGGGGATTCAACCTGTGTGCAAAAATCCAGAGGAGATTCTTATAATGCAAAAGTTTCCCCCAGAGTTTCAATTAAATTAATGAGGTTCAGATGAAGCAATTGTAAGAGTTCATGGAAAATTTCATACATCTAGTACCTTGTGTATCCTTTCATCAAGTAGTTTCGGTTTTTTTTTGAGTGTTTCTTGAGAAAAAGCTGGGTAAATTAAATTTATATTTGCGTTATTGTGGTAAGTGGGTTTGTTTAAAATAAAAATTTTATTAATTACTAGCAAACACCCGTGTGCATTGCAACGCCTTTTAGTCCAGGAGAGATAGCGAAAAAGTAGTTAAAAGTTGAAATAAATCTACCCTGCGATTTCTTGACGCTATAATTAAGAGAAAAATCGTAGGAATTCAATGAATGTGTTTTGGATAAAATTGGTCCAGGGCAACAAGTGGTAAAAAGCTAATAAAAGGAGAGAAAACGCGTTTTTTCACGTTTTGGGTACGAAAAATATGTTGTTTTGGAAAACAAAAAATACTACTTAATAGTGCTTAAAAAGACGGAAATTATGAGTTTTGGACCATTGATATCGGCCAACAGGTTTTTGCAGAAAAATTCAAAAACCGTTAAAAATAGTCATTTTTTGACATTTAATTATAGGGAGTGTAATTATCGTAGAACCTTGTGGCAGGGCTTAAATTGTGGCCACTGATGGTGCCTACCTACAATAAAAATTTCATGACAAAATAATGGTAACTTTTCGAGTAAATCTCAAAAATGTAAAAACACCTGTTTCACAAAAAAAGGTTGAACAAGGCCCACAATGGTCCTAGAAATTTTTTGATTGACATTTTGGCTCGCAAAGGGTTGCTCTACAACCCCATTTTCATGAAATGTATGTAAAGTTTGATTTAACACCTTAAAACCCCGTTTGAAAACCACCCTTTTTCCAGTTTTTTGAATTAAAAACTTTACTTTTGAGCTTTTTCTTGAAAATCGTTCTTCGACAGATTTATTAGTTTGTTTTTCACCTATTCTACAGGTCCAATTTTATTCGGAACATATTCATAGAATTCCTACGATTTTTCTCTTAATTATAGTTTTGAAAAACCGCAGTTTTTGTTTGCTTTTAAAAAAAAGCTCAAAGAGCTCACGAAGAAAACTTAAAAGAAAAGCTTTTTATTCAAAAAAACTGGAAAAAGGGTGGTTTTCAAACGGGTTTTTAAGGTGTTAAATCAAACTTTACATACATTTCATGAAAATGGGGTTGTAGAGCAACCCTTTGCGAGCCAAAATGTCAATCAAAAAATTTCTAGGACCATTGTGGGCCTTGTTCAACCTTTTTTTGTGAAACAGGTGTTTTTACATTTTTGAGATTTACTCGAAAAGTTACCATTATTTTGTCATGAAATTTTTATTGTAGGTAGGCACCATCAGTGGCCACAATTTAAGCCCTGCCACAAGGTTCTACGATAATTACACTCCCTATAATTAAATGTCAAAAAATGACTATTTTTAACGGTTTTTGAATTTTTCTGCAAAAACCTGTTGGCCGATATCAATGGTCCAAAACTCATAATTTCCGTCTTTTTAAGCACTATTAAGTAGTATTTTTTGTTTTCCAAAACAACATATTTTTCGTACCCAAAACGTGAAAAAACGCGTTTTCTCTCCTTTTATTAGCTTTTTACCACTTGTTGCCCTGGACTAATTTTATCCAAAACACATTCATTGAATTCCTACGATTTTTCTCTTAATTATAGCGTCAAGAAATCGCAGGGTAGATTTATTTCAACTTTTTTTCTATTCTTCCTGGACTATTTCAATATGAAATCTAATAACCTATCCTATTTTATTAACATCCTAACCTATTCTATTTTATTAACACTGGAACTTTTCGTTAGCGCTCCACGCTTTTTTACATTTCGAAAGCGTATTTTTTTTATTTATTTTTTAAATATACATATATTTATTTTCTCTTTTTAGTCTATTATATGCCTTTCGCCATTTTGTGATGACCGCCATATTTGTTTTTAAATGACGTCATACATCTTACTTTCTTTCTTACTCTGTCTGTCATACACTTTCATTTGATATCCATACCAAGATCGAAGTAAAGGAAAAGGTAAACCGCCATTTTGTGTTGGCCTCCATTTTGAATTTGGAATGAAGCGACGCAGATAATAGTATTCTACTTGTCACACCCATATTTGATACCCTTACCGATCGAGTGGCCTGGGAAGAAAAATATAATCCGCCATTTTTCATTGGCCGCCATTTTTAAATTGGAATGACGCTACACAGCTAATAGTATTTTACTTGTCCCACACTTTCATTTAATACCCATGCCCAGCGCGTTGTAAAGAAAAATATGACCATTTTGTGTAGGTCGCCATTTTGCTTTTCTGCCATTTTCACCGAGTGGGTTCTAAAGAAGAAGGTTATCCGCCATTTTGTGTTGGCCGCCATTTATTTGGAAGGACGCCACACAGCTAATTGTGTTCTATTTATCATACCCTTTCATTTGATACCCATGTCAGATATCGTAAAACACAGCTGCATAATTCGGCCGCCATCTTGATTGTTTTACAAAAAAGTCATATTGTATTGCCATGCGAAATATACATATGAGCAAATTTTGGGGTTGATCGGTTACATGAAAGTGAAAGTTTTCTATTTTTCTTGGGCGCCATCTACCCGATCGCATTCGTACCAAGCGGTTCATCCAGATTGAATCAAAATACACATACTTTGAAAGTTTCAGCTAATCGACCGCCTAGTTTTTGAGTTTTAGTGTTACATTACAAACCAACAGACATTCATTTTTGTAGATATGCATTTTCGGAATTTTCTAATGTTATGAACTACTGAAATAACACTTGAGATATTCTGGTCAGGTTTAGTAAGTAAAGCGCAACCAAATGTGACATCTAGATTTCAGCACTTTATAATGTTTCGTGGCGACTCAAAGCGATCACAGAGCCATCGACATGTCAAAACACCGAGACAAGAGTTATCTTGGCTATGAATGAGCCGGAAGACCTCTTCATAATTACTCAACAGGTAGATCGTATAATGGAGGTAATGAAACCACAAATTGGTACCATTCTTCTTCTTCTTTGATCCGTTAGCTGGCGGTCCGAGCGGGACGTCCCCGCAACGGATACGCTGCTGTCGGTGCCGCTGGGTCCCGAACTCTATTCACGATTCGCTTCCATTCTTCTCGGTTTTTGGCGGTGTCTCGAGCCTCGGTAACTGATAATCGTTGATTCTTTAAGTCACCCTCGATATTCTTCAACCAGGTTTTCTTCGGTGCCGATCGCTGTATTCTCCAGTCTGCAGGACGGTCTCGCCAGAGAAGTTTACGTGGCAAGCGGTTATCATCCATTCGGCAAACATGTCCAAACCACCGTAGTCGACGTTTTTGCATTTCTTCTTCGATCAGTGTTTGCTGATCGCATCTTTGTCTGACAACCTCGTTTCGAAGGCGATCACGGAGTGAGACACGGAGGATCTGCCTCAAACATCGCATTTGGAAGACCTCGAGCTTCTTAACGTCCGGTTTGAGCAGTGTCCACGTTTCAGATCCATAAAGAAGAATCGGAAGAATCAACGTTCGGTAAAGACGTAGTTTTGTTTTGATGGAGATATTTGCTCGTTTCCATATGCACCACTTGAGCGAGGCGAATGTTGCTGTTGCCTGGCCGATACGGCTGTGAACGTCGGCCGTCGATGCTACTTTCGTTTCCTCAACCAATGATCCCAAATATTTGAACCTTGGAACCTGTTCGATTTGGGTTCCATCGAGGTGAACACTGGCTCTTGATCCATCCGTTGTGAGCACTTTGGTCTTTTCCGCATTGATTTTTAACCCGTATGTTTGGGCGATGCGGGAAATATCGTATAAGATGTCCGTTGCTTCGGCATCCGTGTCGGCGAAAACAGCGCTATCGTCGGCGAACATTAAGTCTGTTACGAAGTTGTTGTCGTCGTATTGAACTCCGAGTCGTCCATCGAATGCTTCACGCATAATCGCGTCGATCACAACGTTGAAGAGAAGTGGCGAAGCGACGTCTCCCTGTCGGACACCCGTCTGAATCGGGAACTCCTCGGATAAGTCGTTTCGAATACGAACGCTGCTGGTTGAGCCATCGTACGACGCTTGGAGAAGTTGGATGATTCTCAATGGCACGTGTTCGGTTACCAAGACTCTCCACAAGCTGTTCCAATCGATGCTCTCGATGTTTCTGTAGCCTCGATTGTATTATTTTCGTAAATACTTTACCGACGATCGAAAGAAGGCTAATACCGCGATAATTCTTGCATTCCCGACTGTCGCCTTTCTTCAAAATTGGGACAACGATCGCTTTCTTCCATACCGAAGGGACACGATCCGAATGCCATATGTGTGTTATGAGGACATGAAGTCGTTGTGATAAGACATCACCTCCAGCTTTGATCATCTCGGCGGTTACTTGGTCTATTCCCGGCGCTTTTCCATTTTTCAGCGATTTTATTGCTGTCTTCACCTCGATAATTGTTGGTTCGGTATCGAGAGACTGATTCATCGGCTGTTCGATAATCGGTGGTTCGGGTGCTGGACCTTGCGGCGGATCGTGGTTATACAGCTGGTGGAAGAATGCTCTCCACCGCTCCAGGCGTTCATGGGCAGAAGTCACAAAAGTTCCATCCGATTTTTTGATGTTGTCGTTTGTTGATGTTGTTTTGCCGCCTAACCGGCGGATTGTCTGGTACAGCGTCCGGTACTCGTGCCTCGACGCCGCTTTTTCCATGTCGGCCGCAACGTTATTCCAGTACGCTTCTCGTTCCAATTTCATTTTCTGCCGAACTTCTTTGTTCAATCTTCGGTATTCCTCAAAGTCGACGTGTTTCATGCGCTTCCGCTGATCGACGAGGTCCAGACAGCTGTCTGAGATCCATGGCTGCGTCCGTTTACGGATAGTTGGACACAACTCCATTGCACACTCCACAATAGACTCCGACAATTGCCTTTCTTCTACATCGATATCGTCCGGTATTGCGAGCACCGCGAATTTGTTGGATAATGCCATTTGAAACTCTCGCCCGATGGCCGGGTCCCGTAGGCACGCCCAATTTTTCTTGGCTGGTGGTGGCTCCGTTTTCTTCGCTCTTTGCAATCGCATCTGCAATTTCGCTCGAACAAGATAATGGTCCGATCCGCAATCGGGTCCACGCATTGCACGTACGTCTTTAAGCGTCGATCGGAATCTTGTGTTGATCAAAACGTAGTCTAACATCGCCGAGTCTTTGCCGGATGGATTTCGCCAGGTGAGTTGGTGTTTGAGTGGATGGCGGAAAATGCTGTTGCCAACGATCAAGTTGTTTGACGATGCGAATGAAAGCAGGCGTAAGCCGTTGTCATTAATTACTCCGTGTCCGAATTTGCCCATGGTTTCTTCCCAGCCGGTTCGATCTACTCCTGAATGTGCATTGAAATCCCCCGCGAGAATTATTAATTCGGTTTGAGGTATCATATCCAGCGTCTGTTGAAGCTGATCGTAAAATTCGTCCTTGTTCGTGTCCGTGCTGGTCTCGGTTGGCGCATAAACAGATATGATATGGGTCTTGATCGTTCCACTGATGGTTATAACCGCCAAACGCTCGGATATCGGTTGGAATGCGATAACGCTGCTGGCAGCCCGTCGGTCGACCATAAAGCCGACGCCGGCCTCTCTTTTCTCACCACCGGAATAGTAAAGCATCATCGTTTCGTCGATTGTTGGCGGGACGATTGTCAATATCCCGGATCCGGTAAGCCGTAGTTCCGATAGCGCAGCAATTGATATTTTGCATTTCAACAATTCCATTGCTATGATTTCCTTTTGACCAACGTGATGTCCTGTTCGTACATTCCACGCAGCGAATTTTAATTCCCTTTTCGGTGTGACTAATTTGGGTGTTCGGCCAGTAACCCACTTCTCACCAGCGTCCCTGGTCCCCAGCGCTGGCGCATCGGCTGCCCCGGATGCAGTAGCATTATTTCGGCCAGTAACCCACTTCTCACCAGCATCCCTGGTCCCCAGCGCTGGCGCATCGGCTGCCCCGGATGCAGTAGCATTATTTCGTGAATGGTTAGTTCGTGTATCCATGCGGTTTCTTGCCTAGTTTTTACGATCGACTCGGCAGGTCGACAACCCTCCTCCTTTCACACTCTGGGCTTGGGACCAGACGAAGGCGGAGTACCATTACAGTGAGAAACGATGCCCAGAGGACGACCCAGCCCTCAACGACCTCATGGAGATATGGTGTTGCGGACACGAACCAGGTCAACGAACTGAAACTTAAAGGGGACGAGCCGTCAAGAGAGGTTCGGAAGTTGCGTTCTAGATCACGAGCAACAGATCCACACCTATATGGCATCGGAAGGTCAATGAAGAAGGGAGATGCTACTACCACAACAAGTTTGTTAACAAGGCACAGAAATTCCGCAAGTCATGTTACTGGCAACCCAAGACGGAAAACTAAGGGCGCCGACGGAAAATGAGGCGGCCGTTAGCCAATTAGTGTCTTCAAAATGCTTCTTAATATGCGACAGGGAACGAAATTATTATTTTTAGTGAATACGGGGGCAGATATGTCACTAGTCGCCACTCGGGCCCCATCCAAGACGGAAATAGTAACCGCAATTCATGCGATGGCCAATGGTAAAGCAGCTGGGAAAGATGGCATCCCGCCAGAATTGTTGAAATCCGACTCAAGCCTCATAGCAGATGCGCTTCAGCCAATCCTAGAAATAGCATGGAACACCTGTACCTTTCCGGAGGATTGGACGGAAGGTATCATAGTCAAAATACCAAAAAAGGGGGACCTAACAATATGCGAAAACTGGAGAGGTATCTGTTTATTATCTACTGTGGGCAAAATTTTGTCCCATATATTATTATCTAGGATAAGTGAGGCAGTTGATCGAACGCTTAGGAGGCAGCAGGCCGGATTCAGGAAGGGCCGCTCCTGTATTGATCATATTAACACCTTGAGAATAATAGTGGAGCAGTCTACTGAATTCCGATCCCCCGTTTACCTTGCTTTCGTAGACTATGAGAAAGCGTTCGATAGGATTAATAGGAGCTTCATTTGGCAGGCACTACGGCGACGTGGACTGCCTGATAAAATAATAGAATTGATAAAAGCCCTATATAACCATTCCAAATGCAGAGTTCTCCATAATGGAAAATTATCCGACAGCTTTGAGGTGAGCTCAGGAGTACGACAAGGATGCCTACTTTCGCCATTACTATTTCTTATAGTAATAAATGACATCCTTGTCGGCGCTCTAGATAATAGAACAGGCGGCATACAATGGGGTTTGTTAGACCACCTTAAGGATCTCGACTACGCCGATGATATCTGTTTGCTGGCCCACAGACACCAGGACCTCAAAAACATGTTAAACAATTTGGCAACAGAAAGTAGTCCAGCAGGCTTAAGGCTAAATCCGACTAAAACTAAAGAAATGCGGATAAATGCAAACACCAGCGCTGAATAACCGTGACGTGGAACTGGTAAATAAATTCTGCTACCTCGGTAGCATTATTACCGAAAATGGTGGGGCAGAAGAAGACGTCAGTTCCAGAATAAATAAAGCACGAGGCGCATATGCATGCCTGTCCCATATATGGAGATCAACGGAGATCTCAACTAACACCAAATTGCGGCTGTTCAACTCCAACGTTAAGGCAGTTCTTCTGTATGGTTGCGAAACATGGAAAGTCAACCAATTCATAACAGGGCGCCTACAAGTCTTCATCAACAGATGCCTTCGTCGTATCCTAAAAATCCGCTGGCAAGATAGAATTTCAAACGAAGAACTATGGCGCCGTGCCGTCCAAGAAAGGATAGACGACCAAATCAGGCGAAGGAAATGGATTTGGGTTGGCCACACCTTGCGACGCGAAAACGAAAATCTAGCCAAACAGGCCCTTGACTGGAATCCGCAAGGTTCCCGTCGAGTAGGAAGACCTAGAACAACGTGGAGGAGGACCCTACTAGAAGAAGCCGCAACAACTGGGAGATCCTGGTCGGAGCTAAGAGCTGTCGCACAAAACAGAGTCCGCTGGAGGGCAACTGTTTCCGCCCTATGTCCCATGAGGGATTAAAGGAGTTTAAAGAAGAAAGATATGTCACTAGTGCCCAAATCTTTTACGTCACAATTGGGACTATTACGAGAAGCGACTTAACGGCTGTGACGACGCTCAGGGGAGACAATGAATACGAAAATATAGTGAAAGAAAATATATATTACACTCTCCAACAAGAAACGAGAGGCGCGACATTAGGTATGACACCACATAGAAACGATAGGTTCACTTTGCGCTGAACGGGCGAGAAGACTCACCAGGCAGACAGAATGCAGCGCAGAAGGAAGTCAATGAATGGATGAGGGAAGGAATTGTCAACCCATCTTCAAGCGGCTCGAGTATGGCCGAATGCTTATGCGGAAAAAGAAGGATGGATGTTGGAGAATCTGCGCAGATTATCAGCGGTTGAACAAGATAACCTTGCCCGATATGTACGACGAACATCCCAGAGAGAATTTTAGCCAAAAAGTGACCTTGAATAACTTTCAAAGGGTTAATCGGGTTAACATTTTTGTAAGAACTAAAGTTGTAGTAAAGAATTTCATTTTCAACATTTTGGGCGGGGTTGTATGATCTATAACTAGTAGGATGTTGTGCCTAGAGACTAGCCACTAATTTCGCTTTTTCATGGTATTCTTTCTGTTGAATAACACTTCAGACTGAATGACCATAAATAATCAAGAAAATGATATTTTTTCACTTTTGATTACAGAAGTAAATGTTTATGTTCTCCTGAGTATCATTATTAAACTAGTTGGGATGTGGGTTTGACCCCTTCGGTCCACACGATTAACTTCCCAGTATTACGAACGAAGATAGAATAGAGTGACTGCTTACAAAATAGTTATACGTTTAGCACTAATAGGAAATTGACTAGTATCAGAACTGGTGACAAAACAATCCTGAGAGAAGCTAGTTCAAATAACTATAATAGCGGTAAATCAACAAGGTTCGTATTTCGTTCGCTACACTAAAGCGGGTGTTCGAATTCGTATTGAGCGTGTTGAAGCGCCGTTGATAAACTGGGAAGCGAATGACTTCATTTGGAAATTCCAAAGCTTTCTGGAGATATTAGCAGAACTAATCAATGTAAAGTACTTGTCAGACTTGACCAAAAAGAACAAATTTTGCGGTAGCTACTGGAAATCCCGGGATGAACCGCAATTTCCTAAAACTGTATCACGCGTAGAAAACATTTCCCCGTCATAAAGTGATAATGCAAGGTTTGAAAAATTCGTGATGTTTGTAAAGGGTAACGAAATTTTTGCACGATTTTTAAGGGGACTCTTCACCGATATTTGGTTGAAAATCGATTTTTTGACGAAATTTTTTTTATTGCATATTCTGATAGAGTAGACTTTTCTGAATTATGTAGCGTTTTCACATTTAACGAAAAGAAATGACGAAAGAACGAGCAAAACGAAATAAAGAAGGTGTCATTTATGGCCCTGGAACTGCCGATTAAAAGTTTCCAATTTGTTGTAGAGTTTAAATGTTGTTTAAATAAAATATATTTTGTTAATAAACAATTGTGTTTTTGTTATCTGCTCGATAACAGATATTCGTATAAAAAATTTCATCGAAATCGGTGCTCCGATTGAGGTTTTAGCTACTGCAGCGGAGAAAATGTGTGCGTCAAACTTTGAACGTGATTATTTCAACAAGGTTTTTTTTTTTTTTTCATTTTTTTTAACTTCTCCGAGCTCCTCGTTCCACAATTTTCAACCGATTTTAATTTTATAAAGTGGAAAATGTTCGAATTTATAACTGAATAAATCTGTCAGACAGAATTTTGAAATTTTAAAAATTCATAAAGTTATAAACAAAAATGTAATAAAAAAAACCGAAAAAATCGAGATTTTCGGCTGTTTTTCGACATCGCCAAACTGTATTTGTGGATTGTTAATAAACAAAAAAAGATATTAAAATTCTGTCTGACAGTTTTGTTTATTATTAATTACTGAAGATTTTGGCACTAACAAAAATAAAATCGATTCAAAATTCGCGTGCAAGGAGCTCGCGGAAAATACCCCTTTTCTTGGATGTTTTTTAAAAAAATGTTGCTTAAAAAATTTTTTTTTTCAACAATTGATTGTGCTTTTGTTTTTTACTCGAGAACAACTATTCGGACACAAAATTTCATCTAAATCGGTCTAGCGGTTCAGATTTTAGCCATTTCAGTGAAGAGTCCCCTTAAAGGTTGTCAGATTTTGACAAGTGACGTTTTGCTGGAAGGCTATCGCTGTGCAGAACCCAAAAAAGATCACTTTGTTTAGAACGGGTCGCATTCCATCGAGTTTATTAGATATTAGCAGAACTAATCAATTTAAGGTCTTTCTGACACTTATCTGACGTTTTTCCATTAAAACAAAACTGAAATTTTTTTCAGGGCATTTTTTCGTTAATATTACTCTTTCGGCACCTCAAAGAAGTCGATATAGGTTTTGGTTTGCGCGGTATCGTGCAGGTACAAAAATCACTTATATGTCATTTAAACCAAAAGACGGCTCGAACAATTTTAACAAAAATCTTTTCAGATCATATTTCCGTTAATACGCTTCGTACGACACCTCAACGAAGTCGTTATGTTTTTTGGTTCGCGGGTTATCGTGCACACACACACATACTTCCACTCAAATTTTTGCTTGAAATTCTCTTGGGACCTTGGAAAATGAAAATCCGTTGAAAATTTCGATTTCGATTTTCGAACCGATTACAATAACTTCCCTATACTGGGAAGTTAATAATATAATTTAGTGATAGATTCAAAACATGTTCCACCGAAGTAAAAAAAAAGTAATATTTCACCACGGCCGGCCGAGGATTGAACTTGGTTCCCCGGGGTAGCATTCCAGCGCCTTAGCTCTAGGCTACCGATACATGTACTTTATTAGAAATCTCTTTTTTGTTGTTAAATATACTTCCGGTTGGAATTTCCAGACCATTTTCTCAGTTTTAGGTCTCTTAATCAAGAGCTACAATTTGAGATACATATGGCCCAAGTCTGTAGCGACAGTACTTTCAGAGATAGATCCTTTGTATCTCTTTGAAAAAGCTAAAAACCAAGTTACATAGAAAACTCGAGAAAAACGCGATACCTCCGGCGGCCATATTTTTTTATTCCGAAATTGTTTTTCTAAAGTCACAAGGAGGCTGTGGACCAATTTTCAGCTATTTTGGAGTTTTTTCTCTTTTCGTTCGTTTTTTGTGCTAAGCTAAGTTTTTTGTGTGACTTGTTTTTGTTATTGAGAGTTTTCATTCTTGTGACGTATCAGTTGTTTTGGTATTCTAAGTCACAAGAAAAATCCCAGTCACAAGAAAATCACAAATAATTCACCTCTAATGGAGAATCTGTAGTCGTGTAATGAGATCAAGTCTGAGCAATAACGTAGCCAACGTACGTCACAAAATATTGATGCAGCAAGGCAGAGTGCAAGTGAACATCCGAGAACTTTTCATCGAGGCTTTCACTGTGTTGTGTTGAATATTATAAAAAATTTATGCTAGAAACCTGCTCTTGTGACCTGCACAAGTCACAGTTTTAAAAGTGGAGGTGTTGTTTGTGGATTGTGAAAATGTTGGCTCGAAAATTAGAATACTAAATGCTCTCAAGTTGTGATTGCGTTGTGACCGAAGAAGCAGATCTAAAATAAGGGGTCGTCCATAACTTACGTGAGGCGATTTTTGCGATTTTTCTAATGGGCTTTTCGCGGGTCGGCGTCGTCAAGTCGTGCGTTTTGCTGGCCGGTGGCGGCTACACAATCGAGAGGCTACTATACTACTTTCTGGCGTTCGCATATTTTAAGGCAACCTTTCACACACAGGTCGACAGCAGGCCGTGGCCTGAAAGTTTTCGCCACACCTCCCTGGCCGCCAGCTGGATGGGGCCTGCAGTCCAAGAAAACTGAAAAAATCTTTTTATGAGTGCACAGTTGTCATCAGATTGTGCCTGAAGATCTAAGATCTACAAAAAAAAATTGAAACATTTCTATGAAGAGGTCGACTGAAACAACCTACGTGCTACCACCCACTGACATATAGAATGGACTGCTTATGAGAAATTTGTCATGGCACCAATTTGTTCCATAGGCTACAAACCTTTTTTCACTCCATGTAAACACCGGAATCACTTTTGAAATTTACATTTTTTTAAATACGTACTTAAAACATTAAAACAACACAAATATTTTGTTTAAAAAAATTAATAAACACTACTTTCACTTTTTCACCTTTTAAAAAGCCTTTTTTTCATTAATTTGCAAATTTTATGTGTATCCGATTTAAGTTCTCAACGCCTGTCTTAGCAACTGACATTCTCACCGGGGGCTTATGGGGAAAAGAGCAAAAGATATAAACATCACTATACCCGTCTATTTTTTTCTAATTGATTTAACGCAAAAGATATAAACATCACTATACCCGTCTATTTTTTTCTAATTGATTTTATTTCTGAGTGCTTCTGTCAGTTTGGGGGCTTATGGATGAGCGAGCGACTATACCTTTTTGGTGCCATCGGTTTGTATGGGAATAATTGCTGATGAGCAGTCCATTATTATATGTCAGTGCTACCACCCCAGAACTTTTATTCAGTCTCAAGCCGCGAATTTACCGCTCGAATTCATCGGGCCGTGCCTGCGGACCTGTCCTGGCGGTGGCCTGTAAGTGAATGCGGGTCTTTAGTGGAGAAACATGTTTTACTTAATTTAACCCAGTTTTCAGGCAATTTTACACTGTTTCTTGAGGAAAAAAAATTACGTGATATTTGCTGCGACCCCACCTCTCCCCTACGTGAGATTTGGTGAGATTCGACTCGACCCCCTAAGTACAAAATGATTGAGTAGAAATATCCTTTTTGTTTTTCTTCCATTAAATTTGTGGCACTATAAACCACAAAAAACTAGATTGCCAATAAAATAGGCGAAAAAAGTTACATCTTCCGGTTCATTTCCCTCCCACACACACACACATAATAAATGTTGAACTTCCATTTACTTGACTTGACCTGACTTAATTTGAATATATCTAGCATGAGCATCCCTATTCAACAGTGATCATACACTAAATCATTCTTGATTCGCTAGAACAGCATGCTAACTTCTTAACATAACCAAACTTCCAAAAAGTCACCACTAAAGATTTATGCGACATTTTCGCATTCTACATATCTTCAATATCCCGTTATATACTCCTCTGCTATGTCAAGACAAAAAATTAAAGAGCGAGAGAGAGACCAGCGGAATCCAATGGCAATCTAATCCAAATGCAATAAATATAAATTAATCAAAAATCATAGCTTCTAGCCAAGAATCCAATAAACTTTCGTCAAGTTAAAGGAAATCTTCAAATTTTCAGAACTTGTGCATAACTAGAGACGCCCCGAGCTTTACTCATTCATGAAGAAGCAGCGCTTCGGGTGAATATAAATTGCTCGATTATTTTATGATGTACTGATGTTATGAATCATAAATTTAGCAACCACACGGGTTTCTCTATGTGTACGCCGTTGCTCACTGCCGGTCCTTCTGCTCGGGCTCTTAACATTATATTTTATAGATGCTATGCTCGGATAACATAATGATGGTCTAGGAGGAGGCACAGGAGCAGCACAGCACCGACACCACCAGCAGCAGAAAAACGTATGGAGCCTAAATCTATGGTCTAGCTTTCTCACTGGTAGGTGGAGCTAGCGGCAGGGCAAAGAAGTACATATTTCCACATTATAACTTTCTGGTATTTGCAAAAACACCCCGCGCGCGTTCGACAATATTTTTTTCTGCGGCTGGGGGGCGAACACCACATTATTGTAGATGAAGCATATTGAAGTGATTTGTTCCCAGTTGATTGATGTTATCTCCTCTTCATGTTTGCCATTATTTCATGAAGTTATTACCCTATGATTTCTGGTGTTGCTTCAAAAAGGAAAATCAATTTACCGACATTTTTATCAAGGAAACTGCCATGGCAATGCGGGCACGGAGGTGGTAGAGTTCAGACAACAACAAGACTTCGCCACTGATAGGCGCTACTTACCATAATTTACGTTTAGATTTGGATTTATAACAATTTATCTGTCCACCCACTGCAGGTTGTTGTTGCTGTTTTTTTTTTTTTTTTTTGGTGGAAACGTGAACCAAATTGATTTTAATGGATGGCGAAATAAAGGCGCAACAAAGTCGAAAAGAAGAAGAAGAAAATTCTATGAATTTCCATTATTAGTAAGTAGTCCGCTCTCCATCAAGCCCCGTATTTTAGCCAAAATGTTTCTTCAACGGCTCGGCATTTTTCAGTTTATAAACATTCAGTTATTCAGAATTGAAATCGTTTTGGGGCTTCTCTCTCGGTTAGCGGATATAGCAGTTGCTGCCGTGCTCCCATCTTAAATAATATCTTAGGAAGATGTTAAAAGTCAACAGGAGACCTCTTATCTATAAATTTATGATAATTGGTTTAATAGGGGCCCCGTGAACGAAATATAATCCCGTGGGCTTCGCCCCGGCTATACTCTGTTCTTTCTAGCTTCGAGGTTTAGCAAAATAAAAGATAATTGAAGAGGATTACGAGGAAAGCATGCAAACAGTGGCGGCTAGAAAGAAGAAAGTAAAAATCTTTTCATGTTTGCAAAAAAAAGTGGAAAAAGTAGAATGTGAGCAGAAGTGAATGAAAATCGATTCTCGCTTTTGTTTATTAGAGGTTCGTGTTATATAAGATGCTTTCTGGGCGGCTGTGTGTGTGTGTGCTGGATTCGTTATGGGAAATTGGATAGTAAACGAATAACATAAATTGATAAGGGAAAAATATTTCTGTGTATGAAAGAATGATAGATTGATATTAATTATTAAAGGCTGTGTACACACTTTGGTCGGATGGATTTCGATTAAGAGAATTTTTGGGGCAATTTCTTTTAAAGATATTGCTATGTCGTATAACAGGAAAGTAAGACAAGCGGCATAGTTACGACCAAAACATACAGCTACATTTGTCACCCTCAGAGCAAAAGCGGGTTATATTTGATGTTGCAGCAAAAGAGGAATACAAATATTTCAGCGCAAAAATGGTTCAACTATTATTCAGAGCAAGAACGGAACGGCAAAAGTCTTAGAGCAAAAGCGGATTAACTCTCTAAACCGTTTTTGCGCTCTACGAAAACTTAAACCGCTTTTGCCCTCAGTTTTTATTTATACCTGTCGCTTACATTATTACTTCGAAATCTATTTTTAGACCACATTTTCTTCACTTTACTGGAAATACAATGCAACTCTATTCATAATATTGGAATTTTTGGAATTTTCGCGTTTGTAAGATTTGACTTTGAATGTGTGAAGTCTTTGTAATTGTTTATGATAAGTATTATGTTTTTGCCATTTTCCCATTTTTGACTACATATTTGGGGACTTTTACATTTCTGACATAAATTTTTCACATGTTTATCTTTTATCTTTATTACTTACTTCAATTTTTATGTTTGCAATTTTTGATTTTTTTCAATTTACTTTTTTTTACTTAGTAAGTTTTGTATTTTGTAAAAAAATTTAAATTTGTTCAAAAATTCAGAATTGCAAACATAAAACTGAAGAATTGGAGATATTATTGTCAAAAAAGAAACTTTTTAATATTAAAATGAAAAGAGCACTCATTTTGAAACTGAAATTGTGAAATCCAAATATTAAATAAAATTGAATTTTTTTAATAATTAAAGGCCAATATCTAACTACTCAATAATGGTAGGACTGAACGGAAAAAATGTAATACTTACCCTAAAATTAAAGGTAAAATTTCAGAAACTGGACAAACTAGAGACAATGGCCTCGATTCCCAAATCTGGCGGCGCGGAAGTGAGTGCGGATTTGACACTTTGCGATTCTCAAATCCGCAGTCGCGGATTCAATTAAAACAAAAATTCGGAGTGAAGACTCCCACGATAATAAAATAGCGGATGTCGGATTATCTGAGGCGTATTTGTGGTTTCAAATCCAAAGAAAATTTGTTGCGGATCACACTTTTAAAGCGCGGAAAATGTCAAAAAGAGTTTAGCGGTTGCAGATTTGAGAATCGCAAAGTCTCAAATCCGCACTCACTTCCGCGCCGCCGGACCTGGGAATCGAGGCCAATAAATAATTTATAAACGTTCATAATTTTATAATTTCGAAAAATTTTAAAAACGAAAATTTCAAAAATAGCAAAAATGTGTTAATATAGTAAAAATTATCCGAAACTTTTGAGATGAACTCAGGAGTACGACAAGGATGTTTACTTTCGCCGTTACTCTTTCTTATAGTAATAAACTATATCCTTGTCGGCGCTGGTGGGATTCAATGGGAATTGCTAGAGGATATAACTGATTTCGGAATGTAAAACAATTTATTCTTGAAGTCCACACAATAGCTACACCACACAACCATCCCTTGACCCTTCAAGCACCGACCATCCATCCCCTCCGCTCTCTCGTCCCCCACCACGACCCATCCTATGGACTTTTCTAATTTCTAAATTACCACGTAAGCAACCAATATAACACTCCAGCCTCTGACCATCTAACCCTCATTTACATATATGAGAAGTCTCCACTCTATCTCTCTAACTGATCATGAGTATTTGCTAACCAACATATTTTTACTCTCAGACAACCATTACCCCCGACGCTCACCTCCGACATTTACCACCTTTCATAACAAACCCCTCCACCGGCGATATTCATTGTGTCATTGGTTAAATAAATTCTTTTACATTCAGAAATCAGTTATATACCCCTAGCCCCTTGGAGGTGCGTTTTGGTCAGGACGGGGGTTGAAGCTTGTTTCCATTGAGACTTTTGATCTACATGTTGAGAACTATAAACCTGAAAAATTTCAAGAAAATTAACCGAATTAACATTTTCCCATACAAACGGTGCGGAGTACTTTTCCAATAGAAAACTTGAGAAGAAGAAAGTAAAAATTGGGAGTACAAAGTTTGTGCTTCTAGAGAGCTGCCGTAACATATGAATGGGAAGCACTACATTCTTGCTACTATACGCTATTTTAACAGATAAATATTGTACTATATATTTAATTTTTCTATATTAAATTACTTTAAATGTATAAATGGTATTGTAGATTTATATAAGTATGTACGTTGCTGTCAATCTAAATCAATTACTCCAAACAAGTAAAAGTTGCGTTTAAAACTTCAAAGACGAAGACAACTTCAAAAGTTGTGTTTGAAACCAATATATTAGTTTTTATCCTTTTTAAGGGCAAATACTATATTACGTTCTTCTTCTTCTTTGGTCCGTTAGTTGGCGTGAAAGAGCGACTATCTTCTTCTACAGTATTTTCGGCGGGACATCCCAACAATGGATACGCTGCTGTCGGTGCCGCTTCGAAAAATGCGGTCTCTTGCCCTGTTTCTTCGGTTCCCCGATTCTGGGCAATTCGGCAGATCGAGTACCCGCCTCCTTTCACACCCTGGGCTTGGGACCAGGCGACGGCGAAGTTTCTATATTACGTTACAAGGGAGAAAAAGCAGAATTCAAAAAATAAAATCAAAAGCACCGTTTTCAACCCGAGTGTGATGAAAACATAATTGACGCTTTTACTGAGAGCAAAAGCGATTTAAATTTTTGTTTAGCGCAAAAGCGGTATAAGTTTTCATTAAGAGCAAAAGCGGAATAAAAAGTTAACCCGCTTTTGCTCTCGGTTTTTTGATACACCGTTTTTGCGCTGAAGTATAGTTATACCATTTTTACTCTAAGAATACGAAGATATTCCTCTTTTGCGCTAAAAAAAAGAACCGAACCGTTTTCGCTCTTTTGTTATTTTAGCCCGCTTTTGCTCTGACGGTGTCATTTATTACGACTTTTTGGATAGTTAGATCATATAATCAATCATGTTTAATTAAATGTACTCAAACTCATTTTAAATTGGAAAAATAAAATCATTTTTCACTTCAGATCAATTAATGCTATCATAGATGGGAAAGGAATATATTCACAATTGATTCTAGCCATTCGGAATTAATTCCATTTTAGATTAACGAAGAGAGAATTTATTATTTGCATTGGCATGCCGTTGACCAGCCATTTCCAAAGTGTTCAATGTCGACCCCCAAAAGTCGACTACAACTTGCAGGGGGTCCATAGGAAAATGAGAGAAGAGAATAAATTTTGTATACCATACGAAGTGCCATTCGAACTTGCTGTGTATACTACGCTGTTGTAAAGAAAAAGGTAATTCGTCATTTTGCAGTGGCCGCCATATTGGATTTAAAATGTCGTCTCATCGGTTACTGTATTCTACTCGTCATACTCTTTCATTTGACACCCATGTCGGGGGCGTAGAAAAGAAAAGGGTACTCCACTATTTTATGCTGGCTACTATTGGATGTACCATAAAATTAAATATACTATATTGTATTGTCCTCAGAGCCAAAAGTGTGCCAAAATTGAGCATCATCGGGTATCGGGAAGTGTTCGAAGAAACGATCGCCAGATTAATCCTCCATAATTTGTAAAATATCGATTATTATCTATATATCGATATATCAGCCTGTTTTGTAGCCCTTTAGCAAGATGTAGTTACCCATCCACTTGGATATTAATTTTCTAGGTGATGTAAATTACATGCTAGAAAAGGGTTAAATAACAAACAGATCTTCGCTTTCACCAACGCCCCCACAGCCTCTGCACCAAGGAGGTTATCCGCCATTGTCGAAAATGGCTCCCCCACATCCCCTTTACATATTAAAAACAAAATTGGAAGGGTTGCAGATCGTTTGCAAAACTCAAGCTGTTGGTGTCAGCTTGACTCAAGTAGATCAAAAAAAAAATTGTCGGATCGACTTGAACTAAAGTTATGTAACCCCTGCTTCAGCGCATGAGTTTTAAGATTAGTTCTCCGTGCAATTCACTTAATAAATTCATTTTATTTAAATAAGCTGCACTGCACATAAATGAGAAAAAAGTGTTTGTTCCATCACGTATTTCGTTGCAAACTTATGCAAAGTGTCAAATATATTTCAAGCCAGCTGAAAGGCAAGCAAGTGTGTAAGTTGTCGCTACGGTGTGCAAGTAGGTAAGTTGTCGCTACGGATTAAACTGTAAGTTCAAGTTCAACTCCTCAGTCCGACATATAACAGTAGATACTAAATCACAATTCAATAGCCTCAACTATAGTGGCCATAAGGGGCCTTACGATTTTTCGTTTAGATTGCTTCAAGATTGCTTAAGAACTGTCAAAAACTATCAAATCCTAAAAAATCTTAAGTACAACTAAAACGGATCATAAGAATCATAAGGTTGTCAAATTTGACAAGTAAATTTCATCTTCTAATTTTGCCAATTTTACTAATTTTACCAATGACGCTAAACTATTTAATAGTTCCAAATCATCAATTTTTAATGAGACGTTTTCAACAAAATATAAACAGTAAGGAAAATGACACTCTTCTTATAATTGCTTAAATTTTGTTCGCTCGTTACCGTACCTTTAATACTTTACGAAAGACTCGAAAAATTAACGAAAGATTGCTTAGGTCCATTGAAGTCGGTACTACTATGACATTTCATACTAACACAAAAAAACTTAGGGTATCTTATGATATGTTAAGACCATTATAGTTAAGGTTCATCAGTGCTCACTGCGGCCCCGTTTTATTACTTGGGTGATACGGAACCGATACTTGCTTCTTTACCCATATGTGTATTTGGCTTTCGATTCTACTCTTATCAATACGCGATACTTTTGACTGAGTACTTTTTTCTTTTCTTCTTCTATTCAATTATGGAGATTTTAGGGCGGTTTACATCGCAAACGAAAAGTATAAGTCTGTGCGTTTCCCTGCCTATTCACCAAAGTATTGTAACGGATTCTGCAGCCCGGACATACCAGCATACCAAAGGAGTTGGAACGGGTCTGCTAAAAGCTGATGGACTCAATAAGGAGGTTCCATTAGAGTACAGCTCGAATTGAACTACAGTTTTTGAACTCGAGTGGAACGCACCAAGTTAAGAGTTTTCATTAAATATTTAGTGCAACTACATGCATACAATACAACAACAACTTAAACTCAACAACAACTTAACTCGAAACTGGGTAATAGACTCAGGGCCTGTGCCAAAGTAGTAATTCAAATTCAATTTGTATGGAAAACTCATTTCAATTAGTAAATTTGATTTTCGACGATTTGCGTCTTTGGAAATGTGTAAATTATTATAGTCCAGTTGTCAGAGACTTAGACCCAGCACAAAATGTGATATCTCTGAAAATTGGATCATAGGTACTTTTTGGGGTGTAGAACACAATAAAAAAACCTTTGCTGCTCTAAAGTGTATGCTAACTTCACAATTTCGAAAACAAATTCGAAAATGTGGTTTTCGCGTTATATCTCGAAAAAGAAAAGAAAAATCGAAAAACTAATTACACCACGTGAAAGAGCGGAAAATTCTACTAAAAGCTATGTTATAACTTATTAAAAAATGTTTGTTTATTATTATAAACAATTATTACAAATAAGAAAGCGAGTTCGAAAATTTGACGCGCGCCAAATCTCAGAATTCAAATATTCAAGCGAGGCGTTCGGGGAAAAACTGAAATATCTTTGCCTAAAATCCACCAAAAACAAAAAATAAAAAAAGCATTTTAAAGAGGACACTCTAAGCTTTTTAAGGAAGTCATTAGTTTTTAATTTTATTGTTGTTTTCTCATAGAAAAGTTGACCGGAAGTTAAAATTTCTAAGATTTTCACTGATTTTTATAAAACTGATTCCTGCAACTTAAAGTTAAGCCTAAAAAAATTGTTAAATATATAAAATGAAAGATAAAATCCTGAGCTTTAAGAATATATTATTCATTTTTTGATTAAACATTCAGGTTAAAAGCAAACATTAATTAAAAACACGTTAAAAACAAAGAACATTCTTTGAAATATCATGAAGAAAAAAGACGCGCGCAGCGACGCCGGCAGCTGTGTTTTTGGAGCGCGTCTTTTGCTGCTGTCTTTATTACTGCGCAGCAAAACAAACATGGCTTCAAAAACGCTCATTGCTGCCGGCGTCGCTGCGCGCGTCTTTTTTCTTCATGATATTTCAAAGAATGTTCTTTGTTTTTAACGTGTTTTTAATTAATGTTTGCTTTTAACCTGAATGTTTAATCAAAAAATGAATAATATATTCTTAAAGCTCAGGATTTTATCTTTCATTTTATATATTTAACAATTTTTTTAGGCTTAACTTTAAGTTGCAGGAATCAGTTTTATAAAAATCAGTGAAAATCTTAGAAATTTTAACTTCCGGTCAACTTTTCTATGAGAAAAAAAACAATAAAATTAAAAACTAATGACTTCTTTAAAAAGCTTAGAGTGTCCTCTTTAAAATGCTTTTTTTATTTTTTGTTTTTGGTGGATTTTAGGCAAAGATATTTCAGTTTTTCCCCGAACGCCTCGCTTGAATATTTGAATTCTGGGATTTGGCGCGCGTCAAATTTTCGAACTCGCTTTCTTATTTGTAATAATTGTTTATAATAATAAACAAACATTTTTTAATAAGTTATAACATAGCTTTTAGTAGAATTTTCCGCTCTTTCACGTGGTGTAATTAATTTTTCGATTTTTCTTTTCTTTTTCGAGATATAACGCGAAAACCACATTTTCGAATTTGTTTTCGAAATTGTGAAGTTAGCATACACTTTAGAGCAGCAAAGGTTTTTTTATTGTGTTCTACACCCCAAAAAGTACCTATGACCCAATTTTCAGCGATATCACATTTTGTGCTGGCTTTCAGTCTAAATTTGACTCTGGCAACTGGACTATTATACACATTTCAGATTTTACTTTAATCAAGTTAGCCGTTAAATAAATTTAAAAAAGCAAACAAGTAATAACAATAAATTGTGGAAAAAAGGAATGCAAAAAGACAACTTAAAATAATAAGCTCGTTGCTTAGCTAAACAGATGGGTTTAACAAATGTTTCGAGAAAAAAATTATGCAGACCAAAACTCGCTATGAATTTTTTTTCACCCAATTATTTTAATATCAACTGGAAAAAGATATACAGTTGATTAATTTAAAAAGTGGAAATTAAAGTCGAAAGGAAAGTAAAAATATAAATATAACCTATATTAATTGTTATTTAATTCCATTTTTATTGTTAACGTTATTATTACTAACTTTTAGCTGAAGATGACATCAGTTTGAATGTCGAAACGTCCGATTGTATTATTATTATAACTACATTTTAATAAAAGGATCACAATGACTCATAATGCATTTCTATTCATATTAAATGGATCCTTCATAACCTGCAAACAAATCTTCACGAGGTAGAGTTAACACCTCTTATCAACTTTTACATCCATCAAATTCTTCATTCATTGTTCGCATTCATTAAATTATATTATGGCTCACCAAGGATTCTTCAAACACATTAAATTACATTTTGGCTCACATGTCACCAAATTGATCCACAGGTACTATAACAGGGGTGGCCAACCCGCGGCCCGCGGGCCGCATGCGGCTCTTCGCGGAAAATGTTGCGGCCCGCGAGCTTCAGCATGATTTAACAAAATATTTTTTACGAAAAGGTTTTCAAAATATGAAAGAGCAAAAAATATAGCCAGTTATGAGCAATTATTAAAATTCACCGCCTGCTATATAGTATTAGCCATAACCGGGTTGATGGATAAAAATCCAAGAATTGATTTGGTTGCGATTTAATTGCTTTTCTCGGTAAGAATTCAATATAAAGACCGCATCCGCAACAAAATTTGAGTGTGATGGAGGTGGCAAAAAAAAACAAACATAGCACACTTCTTTCGTTAACATCGAGCTAGTGTGTTATGAGCGCAGAATAGTTTTTTTTTATTATATTTCACATAAATCCGTGCAAGTAAACTCAAAAAAATAAACATGCGGCCCGCGGGATCATAATGATTTTGCAAAGTGGCCCGCGATATCATTTGGGTTGGCCACCCATGTACTATAACAACATTAAAAGACTTGCTATCAATGAAAATAGATTGTATTTCCTAACCACATGTAAGAAACTCAACCTTATTCCTAATTTTATCATTAGATCATATAGGGACAATCATCAATTTCACTCCAATCGTCTTAGTTATAAATTTTCCCATAATTTAAAACTTTTCCAATTTAAATTACTCAACTTACAAATCAATGACACCTACTCTAAGATCAATTATTTTAACAAGATAAAAACTGAAATTATAATAGAATTTATCAATATTTTTCCGGTAGACATTTACTATTATGTCATATACAATAGTAATAAGTTATACCATAACACTAAAGGTAAAAATAGAATGACGATCGAAAAGAAACTTGATAAGTTACGTAGTTATGCTCTCAGTAATAGTATTTGTTCTTTCCTTAAAGATAATTATCATAATTGGATTCTAAACTTAACCGATATACAAATCGATGATGGAGTTTTAACTATCCTGTCATTAGGTCCCTGGACCTAAACATACCCCTAAAGATAGTGAAACTGACTAAAATGACAATGGAAAATACAAGGTGTGCAGTCAGAATACAAGGAGAATTGACGGAGTCCTTCCCAGTCAAGCAAGGCTTAAAGCAGGGCGATGGGCTGGCACCCATGCTATTTAATCTCTGCCTTGAAGGAGTAATTCGCAAAGTAAACATTGATGCGAACGCAACCCTGCTTAACAAATCAAAACAGTTGGCAGGATATGCCGACGACATAAACTGCCTTGCCAGATCACTGTCATACCTCAGAGAAGTATTCACAGAATTAGAAGATGGAGCTAAACATATAGGGCTGCAAATAAATGCAGAGAAGAGCAAGATTCTAATTCAGTCAAGGGTGGAAAGAAGAAGAAGAAGCCACAACACCACCTGGGGGGAATATAACTTCGAACGGGTAAGCCAATTTAACTACCTGGGGTCCACAGTCAGTGAAGACAACGATGAAACGATAGACGTACAAAGAAGAATAAACGCCGCAAACAGAACATACTTCTCACTACTGCCAGTAATGAAATCCAGAGACATCCACAGAAAAACTAAAATAAGAGTCTACAAAACCATCATACGTACAGTAGCTACGTATGGTTGTGAAGCATGGAGTATCTCCCAAAAATCCGCCGACAAGTTGGATATATTTGAGAGGAAGGTTCTCCGAAGGATATACGGCCCAATTAATGAAGACAATGCATGGAGAATACGCTACAATCACGAATTGTACGAATTATACAAAGAATGTAAACTTTCGACCCATGCCAAGCTACTGCGTTTACGTTGGGCCGGTCATGTCCAAAGAATGGATGACTCAAGGATACCAAAAAAATCCCTGTATCTACTACCAGATGGCAAAAGACCAGTTGGCAAACCACGGTCAAGATGGGAAGATAATGTTAAGACCGATGCAGCGAAACTGCTCAACACGAGAAACTGGAGACAAGCTGCGGAGCAGAGAGACGTCTGGACGAAGAAGCTGAAGGAGGCCAAGGCTCGAATTGGGCCGTAGAGCCATCGAAGAAGAAGAAGTCATTAGGTCCCAATTTTAGCTATAAATCCCTTAACATCGACCATATTAAAAAATCTATCCTTGAAACTTACATAAATCTATCATTAGCAGTTGACAGAAGTAATATCATTAATAAAGACTGTATTAAATATAAAATTTCCAAATTTTTAGATGTTCGTTTTAAAGCCCTTACACACGAAAAATTAACATACCCACAACTTGAATTATTAGATTGGATCAAGATCACTAAAAGATTCATTAATGAACACAAAGACCGTTTGATTATAACTAAAGCGGATAAGGGAGCCAAAACTGTACTTATGTACAAACACGATTATGACACTAAAGCTTCTGATATTCTCAATGACGAAAACACTTAAATTAAACTCCACCGTAACCCCTTAAATAGTTTAGATTCAGAGTGTAAAAAACATTCGAAACACATAAATAAGCCAGATTTAATTGTACAAAACCCTAAGATTGGTAGGATGTACATGAACCCCAAAATCCATAAAGTGGATATTCCTCTACGTCAAATTACATCCACTATCGACACCCCAATTTACAAACTTTCCAGACATTTAAACAATATCCTATCTCATGTTACCACTAAGCATGAATTTAACATTAAAAACTCTTTTGATCCGGTACGGTACCTAACGACTACTGTCTTGCAAGCCTAGACGTTACAGCCATCAGTTGTGATCAATTCGTTACAGCCTAGTATCCCCCAAAGTTTAGTCATTGATTGTATATACGATAGATGGGAAGAGATTGACCAGTTCACTCATCTCAGTTGTGATCAATTCGTTGATGGCATCAAATTATGTTTTAAAAATTCGATTTTTAGTCATAATAACTCCATCTATAAACAAATTGACGGTTCACCCATGGGATCTAGCATTTCGAGTTCTCTTGCCGACATTGTTTTACAGAAATTAGAAAAAGAAATTATTTATTTCCCCCAATATAAAATCTGCTATTATAAACGTTATGTTGATGATTGTTTGATTATTGCCCCTTCTAATTTGATTAATAATATACTTAATAGATTTAACAGCTTTCACCCAAGACTAAATTTCACCCTTGAAATTGAAAAAGAGAACAAATTAAACTTTTTAGATGTCACATTAATCAGAAATAATAATTGTATCATCACCGACTGGTATCAGAAGGCTAGTTCTCGACTTCTAAATTTCCATTCATATACAGACAATGCCTACAAAATTAGTGTTGTCAACTCTTTAGTTGATTGTGTCTTCCTTTTATCCCACCATTCATTTCACCAAAAAAACTTTGAATTGGTTTATGGCAGACTATTACAGAACGGTTACCCTTTAACATTTATCAACAAATTTTTAACCAAAAGATTACATAATTTGAAAACTAAAAGCAATACGGATATTGTTGTCCATGAAAGTATCACCTCTGACACTGTATTTACTAAGATCCCTAGTGACCATATTACTAAATATGCCATAAATAAAATGATTAAAAACAGCAATATTAAGATTGTCAGTTTTCCCAATTCTTCTGTTATAGACCAAGAGCCAGCGACGTATTTTGGGTTGTCATTTCATTAGTCATGAAAATTTCCACACTGAATCTTATACACCTGCTGAACAATAAAAGCTAATTCTGGCAACCCCAGTAGCCGGAATGTAGTACCCTAAAATTACAAAGGGGGTAGGAAATAAAGTTCAATTTTGTTATAGTATTAGTCATGAATTTTCAGGAGATTATTTTTGATGGTATTCTCTATTTATAAAAATTATTGCCAGAACATTTCCCCTCCACCAAAGTGCCGCCAGACCGCTGTAAATATTCATTTAACAAAACGCTATTTTTGTTATTTCATTATAGTTGAGTCGTCAGAGTCAGACTAAATGTTAACTGACGAAACTTTTTCTAAAAATATAGTTTTTCGTGAGTAGAATATGTTAAAAAAGAGTTTCGGAAAATTGGTTGTACGCTACCCCTAAAAAAACCCCTAAAAACAGAAAATTTCGTTTTTGGCTAATATCTATTAAACGGAAAGTCCTATCCTAAAATATTGTTTACAAATTATAAATATTATACATTTTCCCGTACGAATCGCCGTTCATGAGATATCGCCGTTTTAAAGATTTAAAATACTCATCCCCTAATTCGCAACTTGTATAGGTCACCAAGCGTTCAATATATCCTCTGTTGCACTACGTGGCTAATATTTTCAGGGGTGATTCCAGGATGGTTTTGGAGAGAAAAATTGTTCTAGAGAGGGGGCTATCCCCACTATCCACTACGATACAGGGTGTTTACGAAAGAAAAAAATGTATTTTTTTAATATCACTTTTTGATCGTCATTCTATTTATGACATCTCAACAAAGTTTTGAACATTAATAATGATTAATTATATAAAAAGATTAAAATTAATAAGGTTTTTACAATTCACTATCTTTTTGATATTGATGTTTTGCTTTACTTATACTTATATATTTTATATCAATTTTGTTTAATTTTTTGTGGATATTCCTTTTGGTTAGTTTTGCATAACCTATATTAATTGTTATTTAATTCCATTTTTATTGTTAACGTTATTATTACTAACTTTTAGCTGAAGATGACATCAGTTTTAATGTCGAAATGTCCGATTGTATTATTATTATAACTACATTTTAATAAAAGGATCACCATGACTCATATGTAATGCATTTCTAAAAATATAAACACATAACTGGAAGCCAATTATTAAAATTTTTGGTCTTAAACACTCTTAAGAAGGCATAATTTTAAGTCAACGTTTTTAGTTTTGCAGGAAGAAACTAAAAAATATTGCAATCAGGGATAAAGCTCATTCATTTATTTCGTCCATTTTTACTTAAAATTTTTTAACTGTCATTGAAATGTGTGAATTGGTATTTTGGCACACTTTGGAATATCGAAGTGCCCTGGGAAATGAGAAAAATTCGAAATTGTATTTTGGCAAAGGGCCTCATACAAAATTTAGAGAACGCGGTTATCTGGGAATAAATAGATTGTCGAACAGTACAAAGGGGCTTTCCCTAAGCCTCTAGTCTATCACAAAAAAATGGGATAGTGAGTTACTACCTCACTCTGATCTTGAGTGGGTTGTAGGTTATGGGGCATACGTACAACACTTCGAGTTTGACGATTCATGGTTCTGCCAAGAATATCCGCACTATAAAGAGGACGCAGACCATGTATTTTTTAAATGGCCGAGTTTAGCGGAGCAGGGGGTTATGCTGAAAGGTGCTGAATACCATTTACTAGAAATTTAGTCAATATGATGCTCAAATAGAGAAATGCAAATAAGTGCAAGTAGAGATAACAGGTAGATAGCTGATCCAGCCCCGTGATGCAATGGTGTAAGCAGGCGCAGGAAGTGTTTTTAGGCCGAGTTAGGGAGCAATAGAACCAAAGACCCACGATAGTAGCTTCTCGATTGAATGTTGTCCACTTCAGACGGACACACGACCATATATGTAGCCAATGATTTGGGTAGCGAACTTCGCCTTTACACACTTGTGAGTGCGGATATCCAGCGGAGTCTCCTGCTTTGGGCGTAGACCTCACATCACACTGCTACTCCACCTATGTAGGTCCAATTTGTAACGTTTGGAAAAAGGGACCAAAGCGGGTTTATTTCGATTGATTGATAAGCCCTCCGGAGTACACCATCCTTGAACAACTCGGAGTGAGTAAGACAATCATCATCATCATTGCGCTCCTTTAATCCCTCATGGGACATAGGGCGGAAACAGTTGCCCTCCAGCGGACTGTGTTTTGCGCGACAACTCTCAGCTCCGACCAGGATCTCCCAGTTGTTGCGGCTTCTGCTAGTAGGGTTCTCCTCCACGTTGTTCTAGGTCTTCCGACTCGACGGGATCCTTGCGGATTCCAGTCGAGGGCCTGTTTAGCTAGATTTTCATTTTCGCGTCGCAAGTGTGGCCAACCCAATTCCATTTCCTTCGTCTGATTTGGTCGTCTATCCTTTCTTGGCCGGCACGGCGCCATAGTTCTTCGTTTGAAATTCTATCCTGCCAGCGGATTTTTAGGATACGACGCAGGCATCTGTTGATGAAGACTTGTAGGCGCCCTGTGATGAATTGGGTGACTTTCCATGTTTCGCAACCGTATAAAAGTACTGCCTTAACGTTGGAGTTGAACAGCCGCAATTTGGTGTTAGTTGAGATCTCCGTTGATCTCCATATGCGGAACAGGCATGCATATGCGCCTCGTGCTTTATTTATTCTGGAACTGACGTCTTCTTCTGTACCGCCATTTTCGGTAATAATGCTACCGAGGTAGCAGAATTTATCGACCAGTTCCACGTCACGGTTATTCAGCGCAGTCCGTTCAATGGTGTTTGCGTTTATCCGCATTTCTTTAGTTTTAGTTGGACTTAGCCTTAAGCCTATTGGACTACTTTCTGTTGCCAAATTGTTAATCATGTTTTTGAGGTCCTGGTGTCTGTGGGCCAGCAAACAACGAGTAAGACAATAAGCGGTCTTATATAAACCCGCTATCAGTGTTTGGTGTTGCTTTACAATAATTAAGGAGATATAAGCTTTCAAAGTATGGAAAAATGCCTTTGCATCACTCAATTCTTTACACCGCTGGAAAAGACGTAGTTTTAAATTAAAATATTTTATTCAGCATCTGCAAACTCATTAAAGAAAAGGTTATGGGTTTTTTGACTTATGATTCATTTCAGAGAATCGTAATTCAGCACCAAAAATGTAAATATATGATAACTAACCAGAATTTCCTAGAACAGGAAAACAATTTAAAAAAGATTAAACCATTATCCTTGAAATTAATAAATATGTATTATTAAACAAATATTTAGAATCCCCTCTTAAATTGTACGTTTTAAAAATATCGAAACGCTTAAAATATGCAAGCTGACATCATTTTGCTTTGAATCATCTCTTAATGACAGAAGAACACAGAAAATAATATTAAACAGCTGACAAACAGATGGCACTAATATAAATTGTTAATGATTTTGCAACACGTGCTCCTAAAAAATAAATATGGAATAATTCGGAAAAAATGCGCGAGATTTAAAAATGCATTTTTCTATCGCTGAAAAAGAATTATGACAAAAAAATACTACACAAAAAATTTGTGGGTAAAACCCATTTAAATATTGAACGAAGGAAAAATGTTCTACACACTCTTAAATTTTAATAAAAAGGTATTTCTCCCAAAAGTATACAAAAAAAAATGTTTTTAAATTCTCCATGGAAAACTGTGTAGACTTATTTTATTTGCGCAAGCAAAAAATGTCGTATTTCTATTTACAAAGACGATAGAAAAATTTCGTTTAACATTTCGCTTAAAATTGAGTTGTTTTTAACTAAATAAATATGGAGATAATAATTTCGCCACTTTTTTATTTCTAGTATTCAAATAGAATTAAAAAGGATTTGTTGGTGGTGATAGGAAAAAATAGAAAATAATATAAAAAATATGCCCATATGTCTTTTTGAAACGCCACAGAAATAGCTATTGTTGGTAGAGAATACAAGTTACAATTATGCAATTGTGCCTTTTTGATGTATAACTTAACTATTGAATCTCAAAATAAAATGAAGGACCGAGTTAAGGGACTGAACCTAACCTCCCAGGTCTAAGGGTCTCCATTTATATAAAGGCCGCCGGCAGATGGTGGCCTTCTAGAGATGAGGACTGCAGGCATCCGCCTGGCGGGCAGTGGACTGCCGATAAATAGAAACACAAGCATAAAGATTTTTCGGGTTTCTTGGACAGCAGGCCCCATCCAGTTGGCGGCAGGTGAGTGTTATATTTGGCCTTAAGGCGAGAAACCTTCAGGCCATGGCCTCCCGGTGGCTTGTGTGTGAATGGAGGCCTTCAGTCCGACTGAGTAATGTGTGACCTTCATCGGGCCGGGCCGTACCTGCCGACCTGGCCTGAACGGAATATCACTCTAAACAAGGCGGACCTAAGGCTGTTTGTGGAATATTTGACTGACCATATGGAGGTGCTACCTCCACAAACTTGGGCTGCATTAGGAGGCAAAATGTCGCCTCTGCATGGAAGGCGACTAGGCTCCCACGGATGTTCTCTGTGAATGTCCTGCTCTGATCTGACTTATCTGAGAATAAAAACGAACGTTTATCAGAGTGCTTCTGAGCCTTGCCCACGTCCGATATTCTTCAACTATAGAACTTCTGAAGAGTGGCGGAACACTCCATCTACTTCAAGGGATTTCTATTTTTAAAAGAGAACATTTAACCTCGTCCCGCCCAAATATGACCCCAAGGAACTCCGAGAATATTAATAAAATTGTCCTACGACTGCACCCAGCATACAGAGCTCTGGAGGACTGACCCTAGAAAATACTCGCTGAACAAACGCTTTAAAGTTTTTCCATGGCTAGAGGTGTATGAGTCATCCTCCTTTTTGAGAAGACCCACTCTGTTGAAGGAGTCTTTGGAACGGTGCTTTGCTTCTTCCTGATAATCCTTTTGATGCGGCTCAACCCCTTGTTGTACGCTGTTAGGGTGTTGCCTACATATTTCAGCCAGGCTTTCCACCAGGGCACTTTACGCAACGACTGAGAGGAAAAGACAGTGTTGCTATCATGGTAGGACGAGATCAGCACCTCAGTGAACGGTGTGGCCACTATATCCAATTTACAAACTGAGCTAATAGAGGCCACGAGCCCCTGCTTAAGGTTAAACCAAATGAACGCCTTTTAGAGCTTTTCCGATTTTATATGTGGCATTTGGTTTTTCCGCATAACAAAGCATTGGTTTATTTGATATGTCAAAGTAAAGCAAGCGAAGCGAGCATTGGGATTTGACCTTTAAACCAGTTAGTTTCCTTAGGAACCAAGGAAGAGGCGCGGATATGTGGGATGTCAATATCAAACCTGATGTGATGTGATGAGATAGTTCGACAGCTAAACCTCCCCCAGAATCTATCTATTTGCAGTGGCAAAAGTAGGTTTGCATCTCCTGTAAGATCTATTCTATTCATAACAAGAAATTCTAGGAGACACTCACCTCTCTCTTTAACATCGGTAATCCTCTCAATTGTTGGTTCGTCTCACGACAGAACGTTAACAGTTCTTGTACCTATTCGAGTGGCATTATTGCTCCATCTCCCGGAAAAGAGTCTGACACAAGGACGATTTCCTGACAACCGCTGACGGTTGCAACTGTTATCGAGATCCACATTAGATCTCTGAAGATGAAGTTAGTAATGGGGAGATGATTGAAATAATTGAATAGGCATCGCTGGTTTTTAATAAATCCTTACTAATATTATAAATGCGAAAGTAACTCTGTCTGTCTGTCTCTCTGTTACTCTTTCACGTCTAAACCGCTGAACCGATCTTGATGAAATTTGTTACAGAGATAAGTTAGACCTTGGAGACGGACATATGCTTCTGTTTGTCGCCAAAAAATTGTTTGAAGGGGTTGAAATAGGGGATGAAAGTTCGTATTGAAGTCCAAACAAATTAAAACATTAAAAATTTAAAACCTTAATTGACAGTCAACGCACACAGCTAAAGGGCTGAAATTTTGACAGTGCATCCCTATAATGACCTGGACATCCACTAAGAAGGCATTTTTCGAAATTCATCCCCTAAGGGAGTGAGATGGGGTTAACCCAAACCGCTGGAGCTAAAGGGATGAAATTTTTACAGTACATCCCTATTATGACAAGGACACCCACTAAGAAACGATTTTTCGAAACTTATCACTCACCTAAGGGAGGAGAAGGGGTTGAATAGGTTGTATGGGGAATTTTTTCCCTAAAGCCTAGTATCCAGATCGAGTGAAATTTCACTTCCTATCTTAAATGAGTGTAAAAAAAGGTGAGTGAAATGAGAGGGAATTTTTTTTTCGCTAGCGTTTCGCTTGCCAGTATCCAGTTCGAGCGAAATTTCACAGGTTAAAAATTTTATGTACAGGTGTCGCTTTTTCAATAATTCGCAGCGAAAATACTACAAAGCCTCAGTTCACGACCAACTGTCATATTTAAATTTGAATTTGATTTGGCGATTTAAAACAATAAATAACATTAATAACAATAATACATTTGAAACATGGAAACATTTTTTTTATGTGATAGACTAGTCACTAGAGGCTTAGGGAAAGCCCCTTTGTACTGTTCGGCAATCTATTTTTTCGGATAGAATGTCTAACAGCAGCTCTAGCCGGAAGATAGGGAGTAGAAAGAGAAGTAGGAAGGAGCTGCCACAACCTAGCCGCGATGTTTTTATTCCACTGTACATATTTCCAACCATTTCGCGTCTCTGGCATCGGGGCATTTTTTGAGAAACAACTCGCTGGAGTGTTATGCCTCCTGAAACGAGTTGAATCTCATGCTCATGCGCTTGGTGGAGCGGAGAAGGACTAGTGAAGGCTATGACAGGAGGAATCAGGAATGTAAAGAGGGGAGAAGAAAGAAGTTATGTGGGTGGGAAAGTGGAAAAGGCGAAGGATCGTGGGACTGGCCGGGATTCGAACCCGGGACCTCTGGGATAGCAGTCAGACGCCTTACCCCTAGACTACCGAGGCACCCTCGTTGGTTTTTTCAGTATTATTCGAATATTTTGTGAATTTGCAGGAAATTTTGGACTCAGTTTTTGACTGTGAGTCACAGGTCATATATAATTTATCACAACGACACGTTGTAGTCATAGTACCGAATTAATCTCATGCGAATGTAGAATGAAATGAGGAAAGTGAAAAGTAAGTGAAATTTCACTCGATCTGGATACTAGGCTTAAGACAATACAGTCTTTAAAGAAAAACGTGAGTATAATTACATGCAGTTATAAAAATAGTCAAAGTTTGGTACTTTTACGATATTCAAAATAAGCAAATTATTATTGAATTGATTAGATTGCTAGTTACCCGACAATTTAAATAAATTCTATTCAATTTCGAATACATTCTGAAATATTCTAAAAATACTTGAATATGTAAATTCTGAAAAAGGTTCGAACATTAGTCAATATATACATATAATCGATATCACGTACAATGCATGGAAATAAGTCCTTTCACATAGATCCTCTCCAAAAATTCAAATGTAATAGAAATTGAAACATTTTATAAAAATATCACAAAAAACTTGCGATAATATTTTTTTTGTGCAAATTTCTTTGCTTAACATTCCATTGCACACAATAATTCGATTGAGGCAACGAAGAGGAAACCTCCCCCGGGGGGAAAGAGTTGGAATATTGCACAATGTCAGTGGTTGTGCGGTATACAGTACAGTCCTTGCCATCAGGAATAGAGAAAGTCGTGCGCACTAAAAATATGTTTTTCCCTTTCTTCTCAACCCTTTTCTTTAAAGTACACTCAATATCCCCATCCAACACACCATCGCTATAAAATCTTTTACAGGAAATGGAATCAATACCTTTTCCGCCATTCATCTGTTTCCTCGCCTCCATCGTTACACGGCTGTATTTTTAGTGTGTATATTCAGAAAGGTGTGTAATAAGAATATTTTAATGCTTGATGATATAAATGCAATAATAAAGAAAAAATATCCTTCAATTTTCGTTTCCACTCCTTTTTTACAGGGCCATTTTCCAGTTATTGCCCTCATCTGAGTTGTACTTATAAATTCTCGAGTGGTTACCAAAGCGAAGAAATGATGAACTGGAGGGATCCCCTAGTATATACATATCAAGGATATATGAAAGGATACACACAAAATATATTTCTATATATATATGTATGTAGCCAAGTCATCAAGTGTACTGAATCCGTGTGATGGCTCTCTTCCTTTCTGGATACGTGATAAGGGAGTGAAACACGTATATAATCGTGAAAAAAAAAGAATTTTATTGGGCGATAAAAGGCAAAAAATGATCCTTTAGAGATTACACGCAAGGAAAGCGCCTCTGCCTCCTTTACTTTTCATTCTTCATTTGTCAGCTGTGTTTTTTCATGTCGTTTTGCGTTGCTTCAAATCGGAATCTTTAAAAAAACAATCAAGAAATCTATATCTACATACACACACATATATAACATAAATCCCAAGTTTGTGCAAAAGGTACACAACAATAGAGACGAAGATAAATCAATCCCTGGAACTGTGCTAAAGAAACCTCTGCGTCTTGACAAGTTGAAGCCCTGGGGCCGTGATAAGGGGATCTAAAGTTTTCTAGCAAATAGGAAGATAGACGTTCGCAGGACCCCAGGATGAAGGTTGGATATTTTGATAGGCCCCAGTGATTTAATCGGACAATTATTATACGAAGCTAGACCATCGCCGACTGCACAGGGTTTGAGTTTTAATTAGGCCCACAGTATATTGATAACGTTAATGCCAGCGCCCCCACTATATATCTGCCGCCCATCGGACAACATGGCAACTGGCGAGAGGAGGGGATCTCATATTCATCAGTGTTATTGTGACATCCGCTACGGTATTGATCTCACCTTGGCAACATATATAAGCACTGATGAAATCCTCCCAATTATGTCCTCGGGGTAGTTCTATATGGATGATGGAGGACCGAAGGCTAATTTCATTTTATCCGCAGTGGGGAGGAAATATGTTCGTATTCCGTCGGCTTGGTCCCGCTTAATATGATGCGCTGATGCTGTTGCAATTGGGGAATTATGCATGCAAAAAATGTGTGTGTGCATTTACGGTACAAAATTTCGACATACATAATTCGCCCACATAGAACGAGGTTGAATAATTAAATCGAATTTAGCTGCCATATAGCCACTGGCGTAGGAACGGGGGGGGTCCCCAAACCCCCCTGAAACGTCTTTTGTATGAAGAAAATTCAACTTAAACATTTATAATATCATTTTGTAATTTTAATGGTACATTCAGCGCGAAGAAAATGCACTATAAATATCACCTTTTTCTTCTTCTTCTTCCTTAACGGCTCTACGACCGGGATCCGGTCCTGGCCTCTCGCAACCGTTCTCTCCACCGGTCCCGATTCTGAGCCGATGCCATCCAGTTTGGCATCCCTAAGCTCTGAGCGTCCTGGTCCACGCCGACCTTCCAGCGAAGGTTGGGTCTCCCTCGCTGTCGCACCCCATAGGTCTTACCGCAGAGAACTTTCCGAGCAGGCTCATCTTCACTCATACGAGCTAGATGCCCTGCCCACCGGAGCCTACCGAGCTTTATTTTCTTCACAACATCTATGTCGCGATAGCGCTCGTAGATCTCGTCATTATAGAGTCTCCGGAATCGTCCTTCCTCACATACGGGGCCAACAATCCTCCGAAGAATTTTCCTCTCAAACACGCCCAAGAGGTTAGAGTGCTTTTTGCTAAGCACCCACGTTTCGGATGCATATGTGAGAACGGGTAAGACCATCATCTTATATAGTAAAAGTTATGGTTAGATATTTGGATTTGAAGAGCCTTGACAGACTATAGTAGGCTTTGTTGGCTTTTAGCAGTCGTGCGCGTATTTCTGGTTCCATGCTATTGTCGGCTGCTACTATTGACCCAAGATAGGTAAATGATTTTACCACGTCAAACTCGTGCTCCTCTACCTTGATTGTGGGACCAATGTTAGATGTTCTTGTAGACGAGGCCACCATGTACTTTGTTTTGCTTTCGTTAATGTGCAGTCCCAGATTTCCTGCCGCTTGCTCAATCTGAGTGAAAGCTTCTTGTACAGTTGTTGTTGTTCTTCCAATGATGTCAATGTCGACTGCGTAAGCCAGTAATTGGGTGGACTTGTGGAGGATTGTACCCCTTGATGTCACGCCCGAATCTCGGATCACTTTCTCCAACGCCAGGTTGAAAAGGAGGCAGGCCAGACCGTCCCCTTGTCGGAGTCCATTATAGATGTTGATTGGTCTGGACAGTGTTCCGGATACCTTTACTTGGCTTGACACATTGGTCATGGTCAACCTACATACATAGTCTTGTTAGTTTCTTGGGAATGCCGAATTCTCTTATGGCTTTGTAGAGTTCTACTCTGGCTATGCTATCATAGGCGGCTTTAAAGTATATGAATTGAGTTTTGAAACTCTAGACATTTTTCCATAGCCTGCCTCAAGCCTGAACTACATTGAAAAGCAGTGCAGTGCAGCATTGCGAAGTGAAATTTAGACTTCTTGTATCTGAACGGGCAACTCACATTAACTTCACTGCCTTGTACTGCACTGCACTGCGCTTAGGCTAATTTCTTATAAACTGCTTTGCACTGCATGCCAATTTCTAAAAAACATCATATGAAGTTGTCATTGCCATTGTTGTCAAAATGGATGACTAAAAATTGATAGAATTAGTGAGAAATAAGGACTTTCTAGACAACAAAAGTCACAGGGACTACAAAAAAATTATAAAAGACTATATAGGAATAGTCAATGTCAAAATACTGCTTATTCAATGTGGACTCCCCAGGACTTAGGGCGAGTTCTAATGCATGACCGTAGCTGTTTCTGGCCATTTCATTGCGTAGTGCAGCTGTGTTGATTCGAGCCTGATCAGCGGATACAAAGCTTTTTAGCGTTGTAATGCGCTCTCGGAGCACCATACCAACAAGATAGTGATCCGAGTCGAAGTTGGCACCTCTGTACGTTCGTACCGTCAACACATGGTCTATTTGGTTGAGAGTGGCTCCATCAGGAGATACCCAGGTGGCTTTACGGATACCTTTACGCGCAAATCTAGTACTTGCAACGACCAAGTTCTTACTTGCTGCCATCTCTACAACTCGCTGTCCATTTTCATTAGTGTTTTCATGCAAGCTGTGGTTGCCGACATATTGCCTGTATATGGGCTCCCGGCCTACTTTGGGGTTTAGATCTCCCAGTATGATTTTTACATCATACCTGGGGCAGGCATTAAGTTCAACTTTTTACAAAATTTTATTTAACACAAAAATAATTCTCGACATGCGTCTAACTTCATGTCAATACCAGTTAAAATACAAAAGAACGTACTTCTAATTGGGGTACTATTTATCATTGGTTGAACTCTATCAATTTTCTTGTAAGACCCGTTTGGCTTCGCGATTGATAATTTAGTTAGAATCGGTGTTAGGATACGATTAACGAATGTGGTATGCCTTCTTCTATGCGGCCATTTTGAGACATTTTGGCTGTAAAAGCTGTTCCTCGGTCCGGTATTATCCTTCTTAGGTTACCAAAAATTGATGTCAGCTTAATCAATCAGTCGACAACCTCCACCCTTGACGTGGGGTACAATCAAACAAATTTTTAAAAACGAATCTACTGTTACTGTAATGGTTGTATCTTTTCTTAGTTCCTTTCATTGGTAATCATCTATTTGCAATGTTTGAAGGCAACGATGCTTTTCATCAATCGTTGTTCCTTCTGCCATTATGCATTCTATGCATCTTTTGACTAACTGGAGTACCTTAGTCTTCACTTTGATAAAAATTAGCGGACTAAGACGTGCCGGCCTCGTAATGAGGATGGAGGACACCAAAACGGCTTATAGTTTCAGAAATTTCGGGTAATATAGCTGTAGGTAGACTCAAGAGAACAACAGAGGCTTAACATTCGAAACTAGTACACGAGACATGCTGCAAGGAACCATCAAAGTTGCAGAAATATCCTAGACAAGGAGAGATTTGGGCTGTAAAGCCATTGGATGGATGAAGTCTTCTGGAATAAATTAGGTTTTCTTGATTAAGATTTCGGTCTTAGCAACTGAAAAATGTCCTGCCTGTGGGCAGATTTAATGATCTTCTCTTCCATTGATGCGGGAGTAACAATTAACTCTTCCCCTGGATTCTTAAATAAAAAGTCATGTTTAAGGTAAAAATCGTCATGAGCGGAGGTTTTAATATCTCTGCTCAACGCATCTATGTCCCTCATTTTAGTACCTACTTAAACGAAGTTTCGGAGTTTAGTACTTAAACGAAGTCTGGTAATTAAGTTCTTATAGAAACATAGCCTATCTTCATCTACATCTAGCCACTTTCAGTGGAACATCTGATTTTCATTCATTGTCGTGGCATTGCATGTCCGTGACAATCTTAATCCTCCTTCCTAGAACGTAAACTCTCCACTTCCTTAGGGAGTGTACTATAGCGAGTACTTCTAGCTTGTAAGCATGAGAGCGCTGTCTGGCTGGGCTTACGACTCATGTATTGCAATGGATGCAACTGTTGAACGTCATTATTCAGTTGCAAGACTATAGCTACGAATTCGTTCTTACTAGCATCGGAATGAATCTCCGTACGCGCTTCTAGTAACTTCAACGCTGATGCTTTTAACAAATTTTTCTTTTAATGCTTTAAAAGCATTTTGTTGTTCGGTTTTTGTTTAAAATGTGGCCTTTTTTGTTAGCAATTCAGTAGTGCAACTGGAGAACAGCGGCTGAATGGTCTTGCTCTTTTGAGTATCCACAGGGAAATCGACATAACGGCTAAAGTAATCAACAATTTGATTGAAAAGCGTAGAAACATAGAATTGTGACTTTTCCACAAGCATTGCTCTGGAACCATTGATCATGTATGTCAATAGTTAATAAACGGAATTCCTCTAAAACACTTCTAGTCGTATTCCTATTAAAACATTACTAAAAGTTATATCAATTTTCAAAGAATGTTTAAAAGTCAGGACTCGAGTTATAACTATTTAACCCCCCCTGAAAATATTTCTTGCCACGCCATTGCTTATAGCAGAGAATTCTAGTTAATATCGATGATTTAATTTCAAATTCTCATTTGCGATTTTCGAGAGAATCATGCATACATCACATCAACCCCCAACATACCAGCCTCCACCACCATACATACTCGTACATATATTTCCAACATAATTTCAAACTTCCATAAAATATTTTCTATAATTAATTTTACATGATTAAAGCCGCATATTGTGAATGTATGTTTATGGATTCTGCCAGCAAAAAGGATCCTTTTTATCACTGAAATTCAACCCTGGAAGAATAATTACATTGCAAATAGAAAATGTGTATTTTCTGTGTGGGAAAATATCATTTTACATTTCATGTTTTTATTATAATTCAATTTCGTTGAAAATAATAAAAGTGCTCTTCGTTAATTAAATATTATTATAGCCGTGAATGTATATGAGCAACGAGCTACGTATAATTCGTGATATCGAATTAATTGTAATACGAGACTGAAGAGTGAGAGTTTTTCAGTGTTTTTTTTTTATTTCGTAAAATTTATGCATTGGCATGTGCCTTTTCACTTATGCAGAAGAGCAGATATTGATTTAATCTTTTTTTTTATTTAATTTAAGTAAAATTTGTTTTATTATTAATAAGATCCCAATCGGAATTCAATTTGTAATATTTTTAATTTTTATTTTTTTAATACGCTTGTATTAGCTTCACTTGTAACTATGTAAGAAAATCTTGGAAATTAAATTTGACAACTTCCCAGTTTCCGATTGAGTTGAAGTTTTGCATACACGTTTAGATTAGATGAAAATACAATCTGACAATTTTGTAAAAAAAAAATCAAGACAGCGGTTCCAAAATGGCGGCCGATTTTGCAATTGTGCCCCGCGGCCCCCTGATATGTCATGAAAAAAAAAACTTTCATACAACAGAACGATTCTTTACATATATTACCTCGAATGATAGTGCAAATGGAGCTAACATAGTCCATTCTGAAGTTCAAATTTTCGATGAAACGTTCGAGCATTTCGACTGGGAAACACGAGTTGGTTCAATCGTTGCATCTTGTAAAAGCCCCTTAATGTTGGCTTCCAATCCTCAATCGAAGCCTGCTTCTCCATGTAGAGTATAGAGGTGTCATATCACATGATCTAGGCGGCCAATGCACCGGTTCGAAGCCTGAAATTAACTCCACACTGAGTTGGTCTGACCCACTGACATATAGTAATGGACTGCTGATTGACGATGCTGAATGGCACCATTTTTCTCCAGAAATAGAAAACCTTTTTCATGCAAACCAAAAAAAATTTCTTCGAATTTAGGAGAAAATAAGTGATAAGATGTTTGTTATAATTAACGGAAACAAATTTCCATCACTCATTTTTATTTATTAGCAGTTTTTTCATTAAATAAATGTATTTATTCCAAAACCGCGACGGTTATTTCCCCTGTTTAACGAAGTTTTCAAAATAGCTCAAGAGTGAGACAGAAGAACGAAAACTATACCTGTCTATTTTCTTCTAATTATGTTTATATCGCTGACATGCGCTGACGATTACAGTTCATTGGGATTTAACGTGGGAGCGAGGCAGGAATAGTTTTTGGTGCCATTTTATTGTATGGGATTTTGCTCATTTAGCAGTCCATTACTATATGTCAGTAACTTCGGGTTACGCTTATTTGACATAGCCATTAAGCCAGAACTGAGCTTCTTCGCTGAGGGAATTATTCGATTCGAATGTGGTTTTATCCACGGTAGCCGAGTCGTCATTATCCCATAAATTAGGCCTTTCTCTAATTAACGAAATAAATAATTCGATTGATATCGGAAATCGTTTCCCATCTTAAAAAGATTTAACTAGCAATACTTAACAATCAACGCACGAGTTCGAAGTACAAACTAGTTCGATCTTCGGGAAAAATTGGTTCATGTGAAACTAAACGCCACTTGATCATGCATTCGACAAAATACATTCGAGATTTATCGAATCTTAGGGACAAGCTCGTACGGTATACGGGAAAACAAATTTCACGAATACGGGACTTTACTGGACTGAACCTATTAATGCAATTATCATTGCCACTGTTCTATTCGATAAAATCGCGTATACAATATACGGGAAAATAATCACCGTCTGAACGCAGCCTAAAGCAATCTTGCAATGTCATTATTCTGAGGCAAAAAAGAGCCACTTTCGATGTTTCCATCTGTCTAACATTGCCAAAGGTATGCGTCGCTCTTTTAAGACTGGTCTAGATATATCCAAGGCTTGTGATAGAATATGGCACCCGGATCTATTAGTTAAAATTACAGTTATTGGTACTGGTACTGGTAGTAGTTATAAAGGGGCTTATTCCGAGAGTCAAATCAGTTACATGACATTTGCATGACTGTTGCATCACTTCCGCTTAAATGCAGGTAACTCACTTCATTCCACTCTGGGTTTGCCCCCATGAAATGGCAATTTTAAATCAGAGATGTCTCTTCAGTTGACTCGGGAAATACCATTCCTTGAGTACAGCGCCGGCCCTAGCCCTTGTTGAGGGTGGACCGAGATTTCTTTCGGCACCATTTGTTCGACGCTATCGTTTGTTATCGAGTACTGCCTGCCCGCCATTTCCTTACGGGATTATATCTCCCCTTTTGCAAGCCTTTATGAGCTGGGGGCCCTATAAGGATTTCGATGGTGGTTTTAGGGTCACAGTTCCGCCTGTAGCGCCAATAGAGGAAGTATGTTTTCTCAGAGTTACTTCCCCGTCGTTTCGCCAACAGCACCACCTGCTTTTGAGGCTATTTGGTTGTTTGTATTGCATGGTTGGGCATTAGGGCTTGCCCCACCCAGTAAGGTTGAGATGGTGGTGTCACCTTCTCGTTAAAAGAGGCTTCTCTTGCCATCAGGCCAAAATTGCAGTGTTCACCATCCTGACAACGTCGTATCTGTGAATTTTATGCGGTGCACTTTGTGGAGTATTCTTCACTCCTACACCCTTAGGGTCTTCTTTTGGACCCCTATCCTTTCAACATAATGCTAGTGGGGTCTTCTGTTGCTGCCGGAAAGTACCCGATTACAAAAAGGCTGCGTGGCAGCTTATTCCTGTCTACAGCAGCAAGGCTTGCTCCTTCCAAGGCTTAAGGCGGCCCATAATAGAGGGCTCACCGACCCCTACTGACCTGGGCTGTTCTGAGCCCTGAACCAATTCGGCTAGCGCCTCCAGAAGACTTCCTTGCACGGTAACTAGTTGTTTATTGGTCAGAAGAGTCTCCGGATTGTTAGTATATTTGACAGAAGGTCGGCTTTGGAGTCGTTTTAGACTTTATTATGGGTGCGTCCGACTTTTCTGACAGCTTTTCAAACCGTATGGCCAAAGCCTTCGCCCTTTTCGCCCGGTTATTATGCCCTAGAGAACATACAAAGGATATAACCCTCTTCTTATAAAAAAATCGGAATCCCTTTCTTCCTCGGGGGCCACGCAGACCCTACCACCCTCTGCACGAGAGTAACCAGCTTCCAGATATCGCATAAAACGATTTCGTCTTCTGAAAGCGGTCGTTTTTTCGAGTCGCCTCTTCGATTAGGTGCCCTTATTTACGCAGGAGAACTAAGATCTCCCAATGAAGGAGTGATCTCAACTCAGACTCATACTGCCCTCCCTTAAGAAGATTTCCGAAAACTCTCCTTCACTGGGACCACATACGACACCTTGATGCATGGATCCAAAAATATCTAACCGGCCTTGTAGGTCGTCTTTTGGTAGCTATGGGAGCCCCAGAAATATTTGGAGCGTTAAGAAGTGCTCCATCTTCAAAAGTTTTTTAAAGGTATTTCTATTTTGATACCATGAGCTCGGCGAGAAAGGACGGTCGCCCATGACAGAGCTCCGTATCAACAACGGAGAACCGAAGTTCGCCTGATATCCGCAGTCCATCCTTAGTAGTACATTCACGCAGTACCATTCATAACTTCAGCACGATTGTTTACACATTAGGATAGGGGTTTTATCGAGTTTAGATCCACCGTATTCAGTCTGCTCCATGGATCTCGAGCAGGATGTGGCCTAAGACGATGTACAATCGCTCTTGGAGTCAGGGCTCCCTGCTTGTGACGTGTTCGAGTCATATTGATGAGTACATAGACTTAGCTGGCTACAAACAACGCCCTCAAAAAGTGCCATCAAAATTTTATTTTTTGCTCAAAATTGTTTTTCGCATCCATTTTGACGCCCATTACCACCTGGCGCCGGCCCTAGGGTAGAGCGAGTGTAGCGGCCGGCGCTGCTTGAGTATCACATCACTTGCAATGTCGCATGACTCTCAGAAAAAGCCCAAAGAACTGAAGCCTCATTTTCGGCCGTTCAATTAAGATAATAGTGGATGGCAGATCTTTTCCGGTGTCTTCCAAGAGTTAAATCCATCACGTCCGTTGTTTATAAATGACCTATTCGCAGTTATCTCTAAACTGAGTTCAAGTGAAATGGAAACTTGCTACAGGCTTGAAAAGTTGCTGATTAAAAGGTCGTGAACAGAGGCGGCGCTTTCATAGGTGCGAATGGTGCACTTGAACCGGGCGCAATTTGTCGGGGCGCAGTTTACACTCCTTTCCCATTCTCTTCTTCGCAAAAGGGAGGCAAAAAAAGCTGCTGTCAAAAAGTTGATTCAAAAATTCAGTGAAAGAATTCAAACGTTCAAAAAATCTGCCCGCCCCCCAATCGTCCTCTCCTACATTCATCTCCACAAACGATGTTTCCAGCAGATTGGTTGGTTGGATGTTGACCCTTTATTATTTTTCCCATCCAGTTAGTGTTTGTGTCTTTTTCCATTGTCCTTAATTGCGTTTAAAAATGAACAGCTCATGGGGCGCAATATGACATAGCGCTGACCCTGGTCGTGAACAAGTAGCCGCGGAGATTTTGTAGACTTCATGTTTGACGTTTGTCGGAATCGGCAATTAATGGCCACGGTCAATAAAACGATATATGTATGTATGTATAAACGTAGGGTATCAGCCCTATCAAAACTTTATCGCCAATACCCATAGCGATTGTTCCACCGAACGGAGCACTTTCTCTTCTCGACGATTATCTTATACCTCCAAAACCAGAGCCCGATCCCTTCAGCTTCCGTTTTCGTCTTTCCCTTTCCCCTGAAATATTTCACATTCAGTATATCCATACTCCTACAATGTCGGGTCATCTCCAGTTCCTTTAACGGTCGTCTTGGCTCGTCAACAGAATAGTTCAGTAGCAGCAAAGAGGGCATTCGAATGAAAACCGTAATATTGTTGGAGCCATATGTGGTATCTATACCATGGTATTCAAATACCACGTAGCATACCAGATATGTGTCGCCTATGACCATGTCAATACCCATTGAAAAATCTGGTATTGTGTGAATTCACGTGGAGTCGGAATAGCCATTTTTAGCAATAAGAACCTTTTATTATTTTTTTAGCATAATATACCATTACACTCACTTTCAATCGCTCTCAAGTTACTTTAAAAACTTCTGGACGTATTTACCTTATAACAAATCCCATCGACAATAGTAGCTTCCAAGCAAGACTCAATCTAAAAACAAAATCCACAAAAAGAAAATAAACCAGAGGGTATCATCCCATACATATACGGAAACATAAATTTTAAAATAGAAGTACTCAGGCAGAGCATATGACATACTTTTATTATGCTCTTTAATTTCTGTTCCATAAAAACGTTCGTTTATGCATCAGGCCATCATCGGCGTGCATTACTAAGGCGAAGATTGATACTCAGGCATTTCTCGTTCGGGTCTCATAAACAGGGTGAGACTCAAGTGTTATGAAATTTAATCGCTCAAATCGAGCTGAGCAACCAACCAACCACACGGCGACCGGTCGACCACGATAATACTGGTATATATGGCAAAACGAGCCCAACAGTTCGACACATTTTCAAGTGTGGCGGATTTTTGCATTTAATTGCTCACGTACGTAATTCGTATATATCGATTCAATAAGGCGAAACGACTGCGGCCCTCGGTTTTGGTTTATTTGCGTTTTGTTATTTTAAGCGTGAACACAGGCAAAAGCCCGACGACGATGATGATGATGATGATGATGGCGATGATTCCGTCAATGAACACGTAAGGATGGCGCAGCGGTCCGTGCTGCTGGCCACCAAGTCGGTAGACTATACAAACTGGCCCGGCTTGTACGTGAGACGAAACACCCACTTGAGACGTACGGTGTGCGGCGGGAGCGCATATTCTTAAATACTTAAAGCCCCATGACTAAAAGGAAAACTGGGAAAGAGAGTGGAGAAACTTTTTAGCATGGAGAGTAGATATCCCACGGAGAGACGCACGTGCAGCACTTATTATTTATCATTTTATTACCCATCATAAAATTGCAATTTTTTATTACCGGCGATCCTCAATCATCATTAAACAAAATGCAGCCATGTTTCAATTGTCGCGCAAACGAAACCGAAACGTTCCTGTCGCAGAGCACATCTAGCACCTCGTCTTCAGAGTTGAATGTAAGACGAATTGCGAGTAATTAGCGCGATGCATTATTCAGAGAAGCTCCATGTCTTGAATCAATCGTCCAGACGTTAACGAAGCAATTTGCTACACATTTTTGGAAGTCTTCCAACTCAGCCAGATCAAGGCTATGTATGACTTCGGATTTTCCTTCCCATGGCCGCGGGAGAGGCTGAAGTGTATTAAAGACGACTTTGTCCAATGGTGTGTTTTTTTTTATTTTTTTATTCACCAATTATGAGTTAATTTAAGAATGTTTATGTCTTTGCTTAAAAACTGAATGAAATTTCACAGATGATGAGATAAATATCTCAGAGCTGAAAATGTTGATGGCGATTTGTAAGAGGGATTGTGCAGTCAAATCACTTGACACGCCAAGTTTTAATTAACTTTTGGATATATCAATGGGAAAACTTTGTATTTACCGCACGTTGACGTATATTGACAGATAAGTGGTGAATGAATTGTGAAATTATACAAAAATTTCCTTCAAAATAAAAACATATAAAAATCGTAAAAAATAAAGTATAAATGAAGTGTTATAAGAGCCCGTGTTTGAATAGTCGCCAAAGTTCTGAAAATTTAAATTGTAAATTAGACTTGCAGCCCCGAGCTGAGTCCATCACAATAAAATTCTCTTTAAAAGAACTGAGTTCTTCGGAAATAAGTCTGTAGACAGAAGCTATACCTATAGTCCGACGGGCGATAAGAGGAGACTGTCTGTTCGGAATACTGAAATTATTTCAAATAACTACACAAATCTATGTTGCAGGAGTTGGCAGTAATTTATGGATTATTGAGAATTCAAATTGTGGGTGTTCTTATTTAAAACTCATTGTAATATTGCAGAAAGGTGGAATTAAGAGGAGCCAGACGTGAAGGGATATGAGAAAGAAGGGTAAATCTACAGTATACCAGTACCCACCTCCGATTTTTTTGAATTTTTTTTTGTTTATGTATTTTGGCCCGTAGAATCCATTTTTCGAAAAATTAACTGTCGCTCGCTTACCGTTTTCGAGTTATGAATTTTTAAAGTTGTGCGAAATCGGTTCGCTGGAAAGTATATTAACAGTATATTTTAAATTACGGCTGGCTTTACTATTTATTTCACTATTTCCTTGAAAGAAACCACAAAAAAATCATTCATATTAAAATGTAAAATGTAATTTAAAATATACTGTTTGTTTTCCTAAAATTAGGAACTCCCCAGGCGAATCTTAGCATTGGTATACATGCGCAAGGAATCAGCAAAATCGTGAAACTAGCACTGGTTTCGAAAGCAAAATTGCAATAAATCGTATATGTTGTAAAACAAAAGGTGCAATTGAAAGGCCAAGTACGCTTTTTTGGAAAGGGGGCTCTGCCCCCATCCCCTCGTTTTGGGGGCTCCGCCCCCCATACCCCCCTTTCAGAATTCCCCTTTCGATTTTGGGGGGCTCGGCCCCCCATACCCCCGTTTTTGGACTTCCGTTTTGATTTTGGGGGCTCCGCCCCCCATACCCCCGTTTTAAGATTTTACATTGCCAATTTGGGGGGCCCCGCCCCCATACCCCCTATCTAAAAATTCCCGTTGCAATTGTGGGGGCGATCAACCCCCCACACTCCCTACGCCATCTAAATAAGCGTTTTCAGTATGGCTATTATCGCTTTCCAGCGAACCGATTTCGCACAACTTTAAAAATTCATAACTCGAAAACGGTAAGCGAGCGACAGTTAATTTTTCGAAAAATGGATTCTACGGGCCAAAATACATAAACAAAAAAAAATTCAAAAAAATCGGAGGTGGGTACTGGTATACTGTAGATTTACCCTTTCTTCTTCATCTTCCTTTTTGAGCGGACGTTTTTGCAGGACCTATTAGATCTATTGTGCCAACCCCGTCATTAAAACCCCATGAGGTTAAGCCTTTTAATATAGGGCCTTATTCTGAGAGTCATGTGACATTTGAAGCGATGTGACATTTAAGGAATGGTATTCCCCGGGTCCACTCAAGAGATCTCTAATTTAAAATTGCCAACCGTCAGTTTCATGGAGCATTCCCAGAGTGGAATGAAGTGAGTTAACTGCGTTTCAGTGGAAGATTTTAGTCGTCATGCAACAGTCATGCAAATGTCATGTGAGTGATTTGATTCTCAGAATAAGCTCCATAGCCTAAAATTGATTTAGGACTGATATCCCAATTCACGATGAAAACGGAGAAGCCTCCATGGAGGAGACTCAATTTCCTCCTCACTGTACCTTCACAATTGCACAGCAAGCGCTCAACGCGCAATCGTTTCGAGGACTGCTTAGCAGAATCGCTAGTTATAATCACCTACTAGCCCTATTCGGCTTAAATATGACAGTCTCTAGATCCGTCCGGCCTGTCCGTAGGGAATTGGCAAACGGTGAAGGGGGTTTGCTGTAAGACCCGCCTTAATATGCTTGTCTAAAACATTCTCCATAGTTTTCAGGAGAATGGAAGAGAGACTGCTGTGTTCATAGGATCTTGCTTCCTTGTATGATCGCTTTGGTAGCCATCCCGCCGGCTCAACCGGTTAATAATAGGGTAGGGTAAGTTCTGTTGAGGTCGGTCACTTAGCCTATGGTCTTCACTGCCTGCGTCACAGCCTTTGTCGGTTAGTTTTTTTTTTATGTGAAAAGACTAGAGGCTCAGGAAAAAGGCCCTTTGTACTGTCGAAAATCTGTTATTTTGTATAGAGTGCAATGTCTAACAGCAGTTCTAGTCGGAAGAAAGTGAAGAGAGGGAGAAGTGAAGGAAGGAACTGCCACAACCAATGCGTGATATTTCATATTCCACCTACTCCCAACCATTAATATCGCGACTTTGACATCGGGGCATCGAGAAACAACTCGCTGGAGTGTTATGCCTCCTGAAACGAGTTGAATCTCATCAACCAACCGATTACCTGCGCTTTGGTGGAGCGGGGAAGGGCTAGGGAAGGCTATGACAGGGGGAATCAAGAATGTAAACAGGGAAGAAGAAATAAGGTGGAAAGTGGAAAAGTCTAAGGACCGTGGGGCTGCCGGGAATCGAACCCGGGACCTCTGGGATGATAGCCCGACTCCTTACTCCGTAGGCTACCGAGGCCCCCATTAGCGGCATTCACTTTTTTAAGGGGACATAACACTCGACAATCGAGGCTCAGCCGACTGCATAAAAACATGTATTCATACAACCCCCAAGAGTAAAAACTTGAGGGGCACTGCCCCTTCCTCCTGTAACCTCCTGACTACCCTTACCATATCATACCCTTTTTCTATCTTCGAGCTAAGCTTACTACTAGACATTGCACTATTACGTGAATAACATGACGGATTGTTAGTATAAAGGATGACATCTAAACTTAGACTCTTTTACATAAAAAAAGACCATCGTAGCCTCTCTCCAACCTCACAGAATATGGATCTATATTGATCCCACGAGTTGCGGGAGAAAGGACGGCCACCCATAGCAGAGCTCTGTATTAAAATGGGAAAGTTAATGTTAAGTTAAACCAGAGGTCGCATGGTATTCGGAGCCTATCGTTTCTAGTATATTTCCATGACAGCTGGAGTGCTCGAAAACTTGAAAATCTGAAGAACTCGAACGCGTTTATACTCAACCTGGCATATTGGCTCAGTCGGTCATGGATATAGCCAGACAGGAGCAACTTAATGACCCCTCACCTGTCCATGCCCCAGTGCAGGAGCAGCCTGATGGTCATATACGGTAGGATTTGGAGCGAAGGCTCTCTGATTGTGCCGTGTTCCGTGCTTCCTGATTGTGCCGTGATAGAGCACAACCACGTCCCTCGATCCCCTGGCGAGAAAATTATTTACATCCAATCCCTGCGCGCGCTACCTTGAATTTAATAACTTTATTTCTAAATAACAATCTGGTTTCTGTAAAAATTTTGAAACCGCTATACTAAAGGTAACAACTGACATTCGTTCTGCGCTTGATAAAGGCGACGTTTCAATACTAGTGCTTCTTGATTTCTCGAAAGCCTTCGACTCGGTGGCAAGTCTTAGTCGCTATCTTTTCTCTTCTTCTGCTAGACGGCTTTTCTCCTCTTTACTATCTAACCGTCTTCAATGTTATCTCCTCTTTCCTACAGGTGGGCTTTCTGTTGTTCCACAAGGTTCAATTCTTGGTCCCTACTATTTTCATTATCAATGATCTCCCCTTTATTATCTGCCACTGTTTCTTTCATCTGCATACTGATGATCTCCAACTGTATATTTCTTGCCCTCTTTGCCAGATTGATTCTTGTTTTTCTGACCTGAATATCGCTCTTTCTCATATGTCCCGAATTGATAGTCGATACTTTTTTGTGCATGCTATTAGACTCTTAAATGATCTTCCGTTTTCTCTACAAAAAATTAGCACAGTCACCACCTTCAGGAAACAAGCTTCTCTTCTTTATCCACCTCTTACCTTTAGCTTTCTCTTCCCTCTTCTACTTTCTAAGCGATAGTTCCGTCTTCCTATCTACTAGGAATAACCTTTTCATAGCTCATAACTCTAGTAAGTGTATTTCCTCAACCTGTCCTCAACCATGTTAGGTATTAAGTTTAGGTTAGGTATTTTTCTTTTTGCCTTCTCTCTATTAAAATTCAAATTATAATGCAGTCATTGTACTTTAAAAAATGTAAGTCTTGTCTACCTCCGTTTGCTTATGTATAAAATAAAATAAAAAATAAATATGTTTCGTTCCATACAAGTCTAAATTCCTTTGGACCTTCTTCTTCTTATTCCCCTTTAATCCCTCATGGGGCATATGGCGGAAACAGTTGCCCTTCAGCGGACTCTGCTTTGCGCGACAGCTCTCAGCCCCGACCAGCATCTTCCAGTTGTTGCGGCCTCTGCTAATAGGGCTCTCCTCCACGTTGTTCTAGGTCTTCCGACTCGACGGGATCCTTGCGGATTCCAGTCAACGGGCTGTTTGGCTAGATTTTCGTTTTCGCGTCGCAGGGTGTGGCCAATCCAATTCCATTTCCTTCGCCTGATTTGGCCGTCTATCCTTTCTTGGCCGGCACGGCGCCATAGGTCTTCATTTGAAATTCTATACTGCCAGCGGATTTTTAGGATATGACGTAGGCATCTGCTGATGAAAACTTGTAGGGGCCCTGTGATGAACTGGGTGACTTTCCATCTTTCGCAACCATACAACAAAACTGCCTTAACGTTGGAGTTGAACAGCCGCAATTTGTTGTTAGTTGAGATCTCCGTTGATCTCCATATCCGGAACAGGCATGCATATTCGCTTCGTGCTTTATATATTCTGGAACTGACGTCTTGTTCTGCCCCGCCGTTTTCGGTAATAATACTACCGAGGTAGCAGAATTTATTTACCAGTCACACAGTTCGTTCAAGGGTGTTTGCATTTATCCGCATTTCTTTGGTTTTATTCAGATTCAGCCTAAAGCCCGCTGGACTACTTTCTGTACTACTTTGGACTACTACGTATGAAACGTTGTTGAAAGATTTACCAACAGGTTTCGGCGTCCTAATGTGCCATCAAGAAAAACCGCATTAATCGGTATGGGCAAGGCTCTATTACAGCGTGTTTGTGGAAGTTTTAGAGTGGCCGAAAGCTAATAGCGGATATATTGAATAAGTATTCTCTATAAGGCACTCTTTCAATAGTTCAGTGCTCATCTATAAAAATTTTGTTCGATCAACAGCAATTGATCCATGCCTCATCATTAAAAACGACACCTAAATTTCATCGAATCACTCATAAACGAGGCACGTTATTGTTATCTTTGACTTGTTTTAAGTTTCGTCCACTATCACTTTTTAGTTACCCAAAAACAAAATTTTATTTTCTAACAAAAAAAATGTTTCAAATGTGTAGAGGTTCTAACAGATCACAAGCTCCTAAGCTGTTTTCCAAACTCCCATCCGATTATTTGGATTGCTAGAAGACGTGATAAAACTGATGTAGATAAAATATAAACATTGACAAAACTTGTTCTTACTTAATAAAATAAGTCTATGGTCATTATGTCGAAACTGCAGCTGATTTTAACTCATTTCAAAATTATCTTTAACAGAGGTTTGTGCAGTAAAAATTAGAAGTCATCCTAGAACGCAATCTGATTGTTCTTAATTGAATCTAATAAACATAAATCATATTATTATACAAAATTAGCTCTTTACTATATTTAAAATGGGCCAATTAAATAAATCCTGCCAATATTTAAGCTAGTCTGGCAATTTAAATTATTGCTAAATAAATCACCGAAAGTAGTCATTCCACAATGCTTAATACTAAAAACCACCTCTTGTTATCACATCGTGATGGCCTGCAACAAAAATTATTTCAAATTCGAATGCTCAATATTTATTTCTCCATTAAAAAGTCTTGATTCTCCTTCAAAATGAAATTTTCCGTATCAGCAATAACAAACTAAGCAAAACCAATTTTCTCTCTCTTTCAGACGCGCAAAATAATACAGGTCGATCGTCTCAACAAGTTAAGAAGCCATCGTCAGAGCAAAAGAAAAATGCGGATGAATCTGATGACTCTGCGAATTCAAATACAGCAAATCAAACAACAGTCAACAGCAAAGAGGAGGATGACGTTTATGAATTCAAGAACACCCCAAAAGATTCATCTAACAACGCCACCGAGGATAAATCAGATAATCGGAAAAATGAGAAACAAAATTCAGATGAAAAGGGTTCAGAAGAGGCATCAACTACCAGTAGTTCGGGAAGTAATACAAGTGGCAGTGTAAGCTCGGGACAAACAAAACGCTCATATTCGGATGTTGAGGGTAATGAGGAAAATCCTGAAGGTGAAGATAATAAACGTAAAAAGCGAAAAGATTCAGATAATGTAAAAGAGGTGAATAAACAAAGTTCAGGTGGTAGAGCCCCGCAGAGGCAAGAAAAAGGTTCAAAACAATCTGGTAGTTCCGGTAAATCCATAAGTAGTATAGCAGCGAAAGTGAATACAAGTCTGGAAAGAAAGAGCCCATGTGCCAGTCCTAAGCCAGCTGTAAATAAATCAAACGATAGTGATGTAGAGACAGAAGATTCCAAGAGTACAGAGAATTTTAATAATGGTGGACCAAAAGTGCCCCCACTAAAAATTGTCATACCTCAGCAAAATACAAGTGGTGATATGGATGCTGGATCTCGTAACGGTAAAAGCAATTCGGCACGAAGCCACGCCGCTCTGCCGTACGTGGTGGCATCGTCTTCAAACAGTAACGATTCATTAGCTGTTGAAAAGGAAAGTGCCCCCTCGAGATGCTCCAGTCCCGCAGAAAGTACTGGGAAAAGCAGTACAGCGAACACTTCAGGGACGTCTGAAGAAAAGAACTCGAAAGCAACAAGTGAAGAACGAGCACAGCAGCGAGTGCTTAGAAGTTCCCACAGATCTGGAGGTCAGGGTGTTGATAGGGGTTCAAACAATTCCTCGCCACAATTGCAAAGTAATTCGCCTCCACCAACACCAGCACAAGCAAATGAGAGCAGTGAGAATGCAACTAGTAAAAATCCAAGCACAAACAATAATTCTAGTCCAGCAACACAAACGCAAAATCAATCAGAAACTGAAAATGCTGGAAATGCACCGAGCCCATCTGCATCGTCCACCTCGTCGTCGAAAGAGACTCAACAAAGCACCGTCGAGCTGCATCCCCGCAAGCGGAAGATTCGCGCAAAGCAGGAGGAGAGCAGCAAATCATCGTCGAATACAACAGCAAATCAATCTAGCAATGAAAACAATTCGTCAGTAAATGAGATTCACCCACATGACCACCCTTTCACGAACTGCTATCAAATGTTCTTAAATATACGAAAACAAATCGAAAAGAAGCACAGATCGCTGTTCCCCATCCAGCCGCGCCCACCGCAGGGCTTTAAGGACTACCTCATGAACCGTCGCACATACGTTCTTGCAGCGAAGACACCCTCCGAGCCTGTCATTACAATCCCCGCCAACTTGCCCTCCCAAATGAAGGAACTTTTCATTACCCAGGAGAAGGAGCGGCACAAACTTAAAATGCAGCACATCGTTGAGAAAGAGAAACTTGGCCTGACTGTTGAACAGGAAATACTCAGGGTGCACGGGAAGGCAGCCAGAAGCCTTGCATGCCAATCAGTTCCTTTCTCGGCTTGTACCGTCCTCAAGGACGAGGAGGTCTACAATATGATAACCCCCGAGCAGGAGGAGAAGGACCGAAATGCCAGATCCCGATACAATGGCAGATTGTTTCTCAGCTGGCTCCAGGATGTCGACGATAAATGGGAGAAAATTAAGGTAATATCGATATAAATCCCTTCGTCTCATACGGGATCTAAATATTTATTTTATTACACCCTTATTTAGGAGGCCATGGTTTTGCGTCACCACAACGAAGCCGAAAGCCTGCATGCTGTGCAGAAGATGGATTGGGAGTGGGTGATGAAGGAACACTCCCTGTGTGATTACAAGTCTCAACCTGTGATTGATGAGTCCCATGTACCGATGGTGCACGTTAGTGACGATTTCGATTTATTACCAGCGTAATAAAGCAGAAGTGGGGAGTCCATGCAGGATATAGCTTAAGGATAAAGAGGAACAATAAAAAATTCATTCATTAAAGAACTCTTGGCTCTGGAATTTATTATTTTACCCTTAGACCGTTGGTAAAGGTGCATGAAAATTCTTATCAATGGTCCTCTTCCTTTCCTTGTTTTAGTGCTCCTAAAAATCCTCTGACATTAACAACTTTTATCACTTTTTTATGTAGTTTTTCTTATATACATATATACTATTATATACATAGATACAGCAAACCACAGGAATGGAAGCCTTAAGACTCACTTGCAATAACCTCGATAGACCGAAGTCCTTTTTTATGCCATACCTTGTGTGGGATTTAATGAAAGCTCTGTGTTATTTACTTTGAAACTGTGGTAAGAAAAAATAGAATGGCCCTGCGGTTGTTTGATAATAGCACAAGAAGTGAATTGTGGCTTCACTTGTTCAAGTGCTCCTCGTGATTTTGGTGTTTTCGTTACATTTTTTATGTATAAAATAATTTTTCGATAATACAATTATCCTAAAGCTGTGTTAAGCCGGTATTTGTAGGAATAAATATGAAATCACTCCAAACAGCAGCAAACAATTCATGGCCGTTTTTTATTGAAATAATGCCTTGCTTGTTTAAATCTTGAAAGGATCGAAGAGTTCAAGTAGAAACAATAGTATAGTAATTCAAAAAGGGGCCTTGAATCCAGGTACCATAAAATAGTGCCTTTAACAAAATACCCAAAATGAATTTATTAGAAACTATAAAAAACAATACTTCTTCACTTGGAAAAACAGTTATACTCCACTTCTCAAACATAACTCATTCATAACAACATAACAATCTTTTGTTGATAATCTTCTATATATCTTCGGGTACATAAGGATTCTTAGAGAGATTTCCAGCTCGAACCAGTTCTGCAATACAGATGTGTAATGGTCTTTCCTTGTAGAAGAAAGAAATAGAAGAATTACAAATGCAAATAAAGACAGCGCCGAAGACATTGACGAGTAACTTGAAAACCCTCAAAGAATCAGCGTCAAATACTCTAGGATACGAATACCGTGAAGAAGAGATTAATGGTTCGACAATGAAAGGTGAAAATGTAGCATATCAAGTAATGATACAGAAACACAGAACGAGAAATGCAGTTGAGACATACAAAGAAAAAAGAAAGCGGAAGAAAAGAGTGCTCATAGCGAAGAAAAAGGAGTATGGGAAAACGAAATGTCAAAAATAAAAGAAGCGAACAACCAAAACGATGTCAGAAAACTATATAAAAAGCAGTGGGTGTGTGTACTTATGTACGCGCATAAGAAGTTATACTTCTTTTGGCCTACAAATAACTAATTGGATTCTTATTATTTTCGTGCGTTGAAAGGAGGAAGCATCATGATGTCGACACGCTCTAGCCTGCGGATTATACCAAGCTCTAATCCTAACTGAAATCACCTACTACTCGACTTATCAGGCCTTACTATAATGGTCTTAAGATGCCTCACCAAATTCTCTTAAGACTTGTTGATTTTCTGTCAAAACGTAAAGAATGTTAAGCTTCATATGCGTCGCCAGCTGGATCAGCTTTTATCTACCTGATAATACTGCTGCTATTTCTAAGCCTTACTCTCTTCCCTTTGGTTTCTTTCCGCCTTAGCTACCAATAGAGGATATTTAACTTCTCTTCCACTTTATTGCCACACAATCGTATCATTATAGTCTGTGACCATCTTTGTTGCTCTTAGCCGTGCGTTTAGGTGCCGGTGACAGCGCAGCAGTTTCCTCGGCTAATCTCCAACAATCCAAAAGGACATGGTCTGTGTCCTCTTTCATATTTAGGAATGCCGGGCATTGCGTGGACTCATATTGTTCGAGCCGATGGAGGTATGCCCTCATAACTCACCTCTCCATGTTCTCTTGAGACCCATCCCTCCATGTATGCTATGATCCTGTGAGTTCATCGACCTTGGGTAGACAAATTTTACTTCCTTTGCCACTACTGAAATAAACGCCACTTCTAAATTATGTTCGTTTCCGTAGCTTCTTCTACTAGTGGTTACTCAATTAAAATGAGCGCGTTAGGGTAACTGAAATATCATACGAAGAGTTTTAGCCAAATACAGCATCATTTATGGTACCGTGCGGGTACCGGTACATGATCTTGGAGGTGGACCCGAATCTTCGCCTCTGCCAAGAAATTCTTCTAAGTCTTTTTTTGTATAGCTATAATACTTGTTTCAAAAATTAGATTTTTGATTTGGAGTAATGTATACTGCTATCACAACTTGTAAATTCAGACTGTTTCACAGAGCTAACCTTTCAACCGTTCAAAATTGAATCTGGAGTTCCCCGAGGCTCCATTTTAGCCCCCATGCTTTTCAATATATTTATACACGACTTCCCCACAAAATTCCCCTTCTTAACACAACTTGCATATAATAAGCTGATGATACACTTGTTTGAATACAAGTCTCACCTATTAAAACCACAGAAGAACTCCAAACACACGTCAACAAAATAATAGATTACCTAGATAAGTGGAACGTAGAAATTAATCAGGGAAAAAGTTTAATAAGGAATCTTGCTTCAGGAATCCCTCAGGTAAAGGACATAGAAACGCGCAGCGGTAATCAAAACTCTGGAAAATAACCCTTAATGGTCACACAATTACACCTAAATATTTTATGAAGTACCTGGGAGTCCAGATGCATCACAGCTTCATGTGGAACCCACATGTAAGACTCAAACTGATAAACGCCCGTATAATAGTAGCAAGCCTAAAGCCGTTAATGAAATCTAAGATGCTTCCAACAGAAACTAAAATTTTGCACAATAAGATAATAGTACGACCAGTACTAACCTAAGCCTTCCCCGTATGGTGTCCAATATCCCCAACGATGGCGAATAAGTTACAGGTTTTCGAAAGGTAAATACTTAGCCACCGTACCTTCCTCTATATTGCCGGAAAAAAATGGCATGCCAACAACCCAATATATGAATAGGCGAAAATTACACCAATTACAATTTTCATATGCCCATAATAATGATAATCCCAGTGCGCATGTAGAATGGGAATTGAAATGCTTGTCCTCCATTGTCTCCATCCCTTCGCCCATATCCTCCGTGCTGAGCCTTCTCGGATTCCTGTGTTGCAAATTCTTCAAAATTTACTCATAATATTTTCAAAACGCCCCTAAAGAAGTATAACTTCAAAAAGTAAATGAGCACCGAGTCGGTTTCAAGGCCAGAGTAGCAATGTACAAAAATAAGGATGGGGAGATCTTAAGTACCAAATTACTAGTTCTAACTAGATGGTGTGAACACTTCAAAGAACTGCTAGCTCGCGAGAGGAGCAAACGTTAACAGAAAACGTGGAACTAGCGAGAGACATGTCTACATTAGAAGAAGTACAAGACGCAGTGAAAAAATTAAAAAACTACAAATCTCCGGGCAAAGATAACATTGTATCAGAGCTATAATAATGCTTTGTAATATTCACTATCCTTTTTTACTTTCAAGATAGTCGATGAATATTTTACCATACGAATTCTAAAATATGGACGCATTATGTACTTCCTCGCCCACTTTTGCGTTTTTGTTCGCCTTGGACGGCTTTCCCGCTTCGGCTAACTGGCGACTTGACTTTGGAATGTAGTTTCAGTAGTCGATAAACAGTCTACCTTGGGTGTACAATTACAAAAAGAAACGAAAGGGATAACTCGACAAATACTACTGGTTAGTAGAGTCCTTTATGCCCTCAAGATTTGTGCACAGGAAAACGAAACTCTCACTCTACATAACAGTAATAACCCCAACACTGTGCTATGGCAGCGAGACTTGGACTATGGCGCAGGACAGAGGAACGAGTCAATAGGTTTGAAAGAAAAGTTGTCAGGTGCATAATAGGCCCAACCAGAGAGGATGGAATATGGCGAAGGAGATACCACAGCGACTTGACTATGAAATTTTGACGACACTCTCAACTTTAATAAAAATTAACAGACTAAGATTAGCCAGCCACGTAATCAGGATGGAAGACAATCGCGTCCTTACTGGCCCTCAACAGGCACTCTAAATTAATCTATATCTTAAATTTAATTATTGCGTTTCGGCTAACACTTCTGATCTGATCTGATTTTTATTCAGTGTTTAAATTGCTGCAGCAATTTTAATACTGTTGCTGTTGACTGTGCTTTGCTGCCAAGAAGACCACAGAAATTTCCTTTGCTTTGCTTTACAGCAATCATATTTTCAATCATTTAGCTACAGGCTGTGAAAGCTTGTCTGTTTCATATTGCTTACATATGTTGGAGCATGCTGTTCCGGCTGCGAATGCTTCACATACAAATACAAAAAGAGTTTCCACCCCTCTAAACAAAAGCACCATTTTACTATATAAAGCTGGACTATGAAAAAAAAGCTGAAGGAAGCAAAGTATTTCTCAGGCTTTGGAGAAGAAAGCTTTGAAAAACTGTAAGCTTCTCACAGCAAAGTATTTTAAAGCCGAAGCATTTGCAGCCGGACTAGTATGCTCCTGAAAGTAATTTGAAAACAACAGCATTCGCAGCAATTTGGAACCTACAGTTTACTTTGCTTTCAAAATCCTGTTTTTATTTTCTAGAAAAATTTGAAAAAAAAACTTAGATACTATATTTATTTTACATAAAAAGAATCTTAAAACTATCTTAATCTTACTGCTAACACTATCTGGGCGAGGCAGCGGAGATATAATCTTCTCGGGTGCCCCGCCCAGGCGACGGGCTTCCATCTACAAAAGTTCGAGGAAACCCGCACCCTTACCCTAAGCTTACTTAAATCTAAATGTATTACTAGGTAAAAACTAGAACTAGATCCTATTTAAGCCCTAATCTAATCATTAAGTCTAAATTTCAAACTAAACTCACCTATGTCTGGAGTTTTTAAGGCGAATACGCAACAATTACTCGTCATCCAACCACCAGAACCAAGTGCTGGCATTGGAAATATCTTTCTCATCCCTTTCTGAAATTCTTGTACTTTCTTCTTCTTGTACCTCAAGGGATCATTTGAACATTTAAAATGTATCGCTTGTCACATACCCTGCGAAACATGTGGTAGAAGAGAGGCACTCTCGATCCATCTTGGACCAGTCTTTTTGAATTCAGGTGAACAAATGCCTCTGGAGGAATAAAACCGCGTTCACAAGCTGTTTTGTGGTATCTTGCGTTCGGGTAGAACGCTCCGCGAATGAGAGGATAGTCGCTCTCCATCGCTCTAGCTATATATCTTCGAACCAACTTGATTATGACGTTGTCGATCCTATTAACAAATGCCTTATCATAGAGAACATTGTTGGCGTGAAACTTGGTGAAGCCTGATTCTGTTGTTAAATACAACCCTTGTACTAGCATAATGGCGCGATAGAATATTGGGCGCCACTTATGCGAGGTATTACCCCCTTAGCCATAAGCCCGGAAAAGCATGACCAAGGAGTCAATACCATACATAAGAAATGAAAAAAAATTCCGGAACTCCTACGCCGGCCACACGGAGTTATCTAGCTCGCCGGAAGGGTCGTGGGGTGTGTGGCCGGGCCTTAGCGCGGTTGGTTCACCACTTACCTGTGACTAGGCAAAATCCTCTTCAGTTGCAATCATCCCTCGGGCCTCGCCTGAGCCGTGTCATTGCAATCCGTTTCCCTGACAGCTCATAGTATTGAAGACTATCAGCTTCAGGAAAAGGCACTATTTACGAACCCTGAAAAGAAATGACACCCGCCCCAACCATTCCACAAAAAAAATCTAACGGACATTATATTTATAACCATTTAATAATTCTGTCCATCACAGGAACAATAATTATGACAAACAACACAATGAATAATCATCAACCACGACAACAATTATAGATCCTTGTCAGATAGTAATTTAAACGATCAAGTTCAACTAAATTCATATATCATTATTATAGGTACATAGGTATGAAGCTCAAGATAAAAAAAACGCGCAGTAGTGGCACCAATACTCCTCGTTTTGTACAAACGATATTACAAACGACCGTGTAAACTAACGGAAGAACAATTTCCCGGAACCAACACAAGAAATAAACAACACAAGAATGAAGAAAATAGTTCTAACAAGGAGCAAAATAATTTCATAAATACTTATAAATACGATTAACGTTAATACTAACTACATTCAAAATTGTTATTTGATAATAAATAAAATCGTGAACTAATTTTTTGTTTTTTTTTTATTTTATTTTGTATATTTTTGTGTGTGTGTGTGTGTTTTTTTTTTCTTTGTATTCAGTGTATATTTTTTGTTGTTTTTTCTAAATTTGTGGCGTACTCACGAATAAAAGAGAATAATGTAACCAAACAAACCTTACTAAGTGTTCTCTGCTTCGGCTCCTTGGTTATATAGCATCACATCAAGAGCCTCTCCTGCCTTATGTCGCAACGTTTCTTCTGATGCTAAAATTAATAAGAAAACTGTGCAGGCGGTAATTCCAGCAGCATTGGATAAAGTCACTCCCCCAAGATGTTGAAAATGAATGGACAAAGGATCATCTATACTAGAATTAACAGGCGCTCCATCGGGCGAAGCCACTACTCCAGATGATGATGACGATGACTCCCTGCCACTAGAACCTCTATTCCTTAATACACTAGAGAAGGAACCGCAGTATTTATTAGATCCTACTTGAGCGGATCCGAGATTCGGCAACCTCTCAGCAGCCAAAAGTGCTTCGCTATCGATGTATAAAAACCTCTTGCAACTCCCGAACCTTCACCTTGATTGCCAAATTGGGTGTTCAGCTCTTCAAATGTCTGCACAAGCACACTGGCTCGACTTCGTTCAATCTTTCCAATGTAAAATCTCGCTCTTGGCCCTCTCGTAATTTTTCCAGGTGTCGTCCAAAAGCGTGTTCACTCTACCGGGAAACCGCGTAACTCGGAAACGATTGAGCCCAGTTCTAGACCAACATCTTCCAGGAAAACTCTACCAAACAAGTCTAACGATAGTTTCCACCTTCCTTTTTTTCAAGAACCAAAATCGTCTCTCCCCAAATATTTTTTTTCGTTTTTTTTCCAAATATTCTCGCATCCCCAGTTGTAATTTTCCCAATACCTCCAAAGTGATTTCAAAATAAATTTCCCATTACCTACAAGGTGATTTCAAAATAAATTTCCCCTTACCAAAATAAATGTTACCACCGACCGTTACACCCTTAAGCATTGTCTTTCGAAAATCCGAAGCTTTTCCATATAAAAAGGGGATATCCTGAACCATACAGTGCAACCATATGTTAAAATCGGTCTGACCGGTCCGGTCTATCGGCTTGATAGCAGACCACTTTGACCCGTGAGCGTTGGTGTCTGCTATAGAAAAGTCTTTTGGTCATATGAAACGCCTTGTTGGCTTTGGCAAGAGCAGCACTTACGTTTCTATTGAAATATAAGTATTGGTCCAGCCAAAACCCAAGATATTTCACTTTCTTGTCTTTATTGTTCAGCATTATTCGAAATTTTGAGCGTTTTCCAGTTCCTTCGTACATCGCGAGAAGCTTTGTTTCAAGGAGTCCGGAAAAGGATCGTTTCGTATTTGCTAAAATTGATTTTCAACTTCCAATCATCACTATAACGTTCGATTGTCTCGATGTCACGTTGCAGGAGCATCTGGATCCCTCCAATTTTCGGTCCTGTCCTGTACACAATGAGGTCATCCGCGTATGCTAATGCCGAGTGGAGTTAACTTGTTAGGTCACTCGTAAAGATATTAAATAAGAGCGGAGAGTTCACCACATCCTGTTGCAGACCAGTTTTAATGTCGAAGATCCTACTTGATGTGAAGTTGCCACTTTTAACGTCGAACTTCTTGGAAATCTTATTACAAATCGTGTATAGTTCAGGTCCGGTCATGCCGAGTCTGACCAGTTTGTAGAGAAGACCTTCGATCCATGCTGTATCGAATGCCTTCTCAAAATCGACCAGGAATGTTCCGGTACACTGGCTCTTCATAAAGTTCCAGTTTATGTCTTATACCAATTTCGACACGGCATGAATAGTGTCATGCCCTGCCCGGAATCGGAAATGGTTATCGGGAATTACATTTTTTTCTTCAGCCCATTTGGATAATGATCTATTGATCACTATTTCAAACGCCTTACTGATATTCGGAAGAAGACTAATTGACCGGAAATTGGCAGAGTTATCTTTACCCAGCTGAGAAGTGCGCCTTCTAAGTTAGAAGGGTTACTCAATATTAAATATTAAGTAAGAACTTCCAGTAGTAATAAAGTTCCGAACTCCGTATGATTACTATGCTGGTAATGTGCTGGGGGCCAACAAATGATACGACCAGCTAATTGGAAACTCGCCTTTAAGAATGAATCTGCAATACAAACGAATAGGACATTTTTACCAAATAAAAGAGTTCAAATAAAAATATTTAATTATATTTAAGCTTATCTAGACTTCTACATTAAACGCAGAATCAAATGCTTTCGCGTTAACTTGCTTAAGAATTGTAGTTAAACCTTTCCCAGGCCCGCATTCGAATGTCCTAGGGAAGTTGGTTCCTTGTTTTCTTTCATAAAGAATGTGAAGAGTCTGCTCCCACTTTACAGGTTTGATAATCTAAAAAAAATATTCCAAGTAATTAACAATAGTTATTTCTAACAATAAAATCTCACCTGTTTTGGTAGCTGACGTAAAATATGGCTAGCATTCCTGTATCTCTGACCGTCAACATTTGAATGCACACTTATTATAGGATCTTCAATTTGAATTTTGCTCAAAGCTTTCTTGAATGGCTCAACAGCAGGCTCCATTAGTTCGGTATGGAATGCTCCGCTCACCGGTAGGCGCTTTATTCGTCTTAACTTAAACTGTTTGGCATTTGCCTCTAAATATCTTAAAGCTTCAGCACTACCGCCAACAACTTTACAGTGTGGATACAAGTAATTAGCGATTCTACATTGAGGATTCTCAATTCCTTTTTCTAGACACCATTGCTTCGCCTTCTCGCACGCTTGTCCCAACGTTGAATCTGGTCCGTATAAAACTGTCGCCATTCCACCCTCGTTCTGGTCACAAGCTATTTGCATAGCTTCTGCTCGAATCTGAACTAGCTTTAAGGCTCTATCAAAAGGTAATGCACCAGCAAACACTAGGGCAGTAATTTCACCCAAACTAAATCCTGCAGTTGCAATACAGTTATCAATTGCTTTTGGTCTTTCTTCTTTCAATTTTTCCAGTGCTGCTAGAGATGTTACCATAATTGCCGGCTGACTGTGTATTGTCTTATCTAAAACATGCTTAGGTCCTTCTAAACATATTTTTAATAGGTCGTACTTTAAAACTTCATTAGCTAATTCAAAGATATCTCGAGCCCCTGGAAACTTGACCAGATTTTGCGCCATTCCTACATATTGAGCTCCTTGGCCAGGGAAGAGGATAATTGTTGTTTCCTTTGGATCTATATTCGGTCTAACAGATTTTGCACCTTGGTCCCTTTTTAGCACAGCCCCTTCTGGATAAGGCAGCGTCGACCATTCATCCTCGGGAGTAGCCGGTTTCACATCTTGGAAAGTAGCAGCATTTTCTAATAGATCTTTAACTTGCGCTGATTTCTTTTCACAACGTAAGCAGGAATACGTTTTAAAAGTTCTATTTAATATACGAATCATGACTATTTTTTAAAGAAAACTTTAGTTAACCAACGCCTCAACTAAATAGACGGTGCCCCATAACCTCTTCTATCAAAACTTCAAAATCAGCTGTTTCGATTTAACATTTGATAACGAAAGTATTGCCCGAACTCAAGTAAAAAGTTTTGCTCAATTTAAAAATAAAGTAATAATATTAATTATCATTACTAATTAATAATAGAGATGATATTATTATTTTTGCAAGAAGGTATTGCTAAGCAAATGCATAATTTCAGTTTTTTTTCCCCAAAAATTTATATTCCTTTTAGCTTTAATTTTGCTCTTATAGGTTTTGTTTACAGCCACTTCGACATGACACTAAGTACGTTTGAAAGCTGCTGTCAATAATTGTACATTACTAGTGGAAAGAATTATTTACAAACAGCAAAAGGAAGTTGAAAACTTTTCACCGGATAAATATGGATCTTTTAGACCACACTGATAACGACATTGATAATGAAGAGTTTTATTTTGAGTCAGATCACTTAGCATTGCGCGGAAATTCTGATTATGCAGCTGTTTTAAGGACAATTGCCACATTACAGGCACAGAGAACCCAAGCAGCCAAAGATATCGACACCCTAGCAGATGCTGAAGCGAAGGCCCTTGAAGATCCTGAAGAGTTTGTAAAGAAATTAACATCCAGTGCAGGAATTAACCTTCCAGGGCCAATAATTATTGCTGAGGTAATGTAATTGTTCTTAAATCACACTTTTTACATATGTGTTATCTTAAATCAGCTCCCTAAGGTGAACTTCGATAAGTACAATGTCACTTTCCCTGAGTATCCACAAGAACGTCCAAAAAATACAAATCCTCAAGATGTTACTGTCAGGGGAAGGATTTTCGATCAAACAAAGCCAGAAACATTTAATCAGGTAAATTTTATACATTATTGGCCTCGATTCCCAGATCCGACGGGAGGGAAGTGAGTGAGGATTTGACACTTTGCGATTCTCAAATCCGCAGTCCCGGATTGGTTTAAATCGAAAATTCGGAGTGAAGACTCACGCGATAATGAAATATATGATGTCGGATTATCTCAGGCGCATTTGTCGTTCAAATCCGCAGAAAATTTGTTGCGGATCACACTTTTACAGCGCGGAAAATGTCAAAAAGAAATTCGGGGTTGCGGATCTGAGAATCGCAAAGTGTCAAATCCGCAACTCACTTCCCTCCCGTCGGATCTGGGAATCGAGGCCATTATTGCTTTCCCAATTAAACATTTCTCATTAAAGCTTTGGACAAGCGAGGAACAGCTTAGACTTGAACAGCTTCTTATCGAGTATCCACCTGAAGCAGTTGAAATGCAAAGATTTGCTAAAATAGCTCGAGCCCTAGGCAATAGAACTACAAAGCAAGTCGCTAGCAGAATTCAAAAATTCTTCAAGAAGCTACACTCAGCTGGAATGCCGATACCAGGTAGAATCCCTAAAAGTACAAGATACAGTAGTCTGAAGACCAAAATGAGTAGACGACTTCAGTACGCTTCTACATTCTTTCCCGCCCACGATGTGCCTGTTGTTATGCCCGAAGATGACGATACTGCATTTAGAACAACTTTTGATCCACTCAATCACGGTGGCTCCACATCAGCTGCGAATAGTTGGAAATCGTTCGGTAAAGATCTCAGCAATGAAGGCGTAATTATTGATGAGGATAGTGAAAGTGACGAAAATTCATCTAGTGATTTAGGTAAAGCTGAGCTTAGAAAAATTAAATTGCTAGAACGAGTACGGAAGCACAAAGAAAATAAGGATATGGTTCGTAATCTGGGTGAGCATGATGGATTCGAGTGCAATTTATGCTCTGAGGATCCGATTATTGGCATAAGATGGCATTGTGCGACTTGCATTGATGATTCTATTGACTTTTGCACTGATTGCTTTATCAGCCAGCTTTTGTCAGGGAAACCACATCCTGTTTTTCACAAATTTAACGGCCTCAGAATTGCTTATGATACTGATGGGCCACAACCGTTTTCAACACATTTTGATGCTGATTCAGATGATGATGATCAAGATGATTCCAGAAGCAATGCGGATATTAATGTGTATGATAAGGATTATTTCCCAGCAAAGTTTTCCAAAGATGATGCCTATAACTATCTCGATCCGAATTTTTTACCAGAATAGTAGATGTCGTTTTGTAAGATCCTTAGATTAACTTACAAATGCTTGTATAAATTGCAAAAACACTACATTAATGAGTATGTAGTTTAAAATTAATAAAATTGACTGAAAATAGTTAAAATTTTATTCTAGTTATCCTTTCCTCATTTCCTCATGGCTTTACTTAAAATTTAAGGAAGATACATCTTGCAATGGCGAAAGGCTTCAGTTTATAATTTGTAGAAGTTCGAAAACATTATCTACAGAAAGTTGTTTGTATTTCACCGTTTTTTATTTTGGTTTTTTATATGAAAAACCAAGCTTAGGAGTCACCCTTTATACTACTAGGTGGAGGAATTTGCATCCCTTGAGAAATCCAAGGTATTGGGAGGCTTGCTTGGCGATTTGGAATATGTGATCATTACATCGCAGATCCTCCGATCAAGTTACCCCTAGGATGTTAGAGTTGAGTCAGTCGTTAGATTCTCTTTACCCACTGAGATAGGAGGAAGATCGGTGTAATTTTTGGTAGAGATCAGACAGCACTTCGTTTTGGTGGCGTTAAATTCAACAGGATTCATGCAGCCCCAAGTAAGAATCGCTTTGATATCCCGGCTGATCGAAGCGGACGTCAGTTCATGGTGGTACTGACAAGGTCTGGCACGTGGTTGTCTTATATTGCGAAGAAGTAAGAGAATGCAAAGTACCGTCATTACCGAAGCAGTGAAGTGGGTTGGAGGAGATTGAGAGCAGATCATTAACGAAGATTACGAAAACTGAGGGTAATAGATTTGACGCCTGGGGAACTCCATCTATTACTACCTTGATTGAACGGCCTGAAAGAAAGCTCTTAATCCAGTTCCTTAGATCTAAGTTTATATCAATAGCTTGGAGTTTGGCCAACAGAGCAGGGTGCCATTCTCTGCCAAAAGCCTTTGAGATATCTAGAGCAACCAGACCAGACTCACCAAAGCGGCGAAAGCTTTGGCTGATACTCTCGGTTAAACACACAAGCAGATCGCCAGCAGACCGTTTTGATCTAAAGCCTTATTGTCTGTCGTGTATAATTTGGTTGGATTCTACAAATTTCATCAGCTTTCCATTGATTATTTTCTCTATGATTTTGGAGAGAACAGAAGTAATTGTTATTGGACGGTAGTTGAACTTGATGGGGGGGGGGGGGGGGGGTAGTTAAGTTAAATAACTTAAATATGATTATTTTTTTAATAAAAATTATACATAACAAATGCTATTTAAGGATGTAATAAAAATCTGCGTTTCCTTTTCCACCTAACGCTGAGATACACGATGTGTAACGAAGGACTGGTTTCCACCACCTACGCTACACACCGTGTCTCTGAGCGTTAGGTGGAAGGGGATTCGCACAATCGAGAGTTCACTGTATGCACAATTTTTTCGGTTCAATTTTTGTAAAAATAATTCTAGTTGAAAAATATATTTAAAATAAATATTGAAAATAAGAACCTTTTCAAAAATTCGGGACAATCCGGGACAAAAAACCTGAATCCGGGGACAAATATTGCTTCTAGAAAAATCCGGGACGCAAGGTGGAAATCCGGGACTGTCCCGGCCAATCCGGGACGTATGGTCACCTTACTATTAGGGCTCCTATTTAAAAAACAGAAAAATATGACGTGACTATGGATAATTATTTTAATCCAAATGTGGTTAAAATCAGAGGATGTACAGATAAGGGGCGGAAAAGTTTTTTTTTAAAAGTTATACCCTGTCACCAGAAATCGATCTAATTCAAGATCTGGTAGCACTTAGGTTTTGCGCTGCTCGCTATGTTGTACTTTTCCAGTAATAATAAAAGCGAACGTAGAGCGCCCGTCCTGTTGAGCGATCTGACGTTCCAAGTTCCAAAATAAAATTCCATATTTCGTTGCCTGGGTAGTTGCAGTTGGGCCTGCCCTTTCGGAGGCCTGCCTTGAAGATTCGTGACGGGTTTTTACGGTAGAAGGTTGTCAGCCTGCCGCCCAACCTCCAACCTGGAAGACCTGCCAGGTATTTGTTACATTTTGAGGCGCGGAACATTCGCCTTTCGCCCTGCTTCGTCTCAAACAAGCCAACATTGGATGAAAAGAAGTTTAATAATTCCAGACACTACGATGTTTGTTTGACGATTTGAATGTCCTCGTTCCACCGATGACGTTTGGTAAATGCCTCGTATAAGATGTAAAAATAAAGTTAAGTCACTAGTTCTAGAGCGATTATCAAAACAGAAGAAAAGAAGCTAAATTGTAGAACCATTGAATTGGCACAATTTTTATGATCCTAATCAAGAATTGGTTCAATATCTGTTAGTTGTATTACATAGGTTGATGATAATAAAAACAAGGATTTTAAATTAGTATCGTCACCAGTAAAGCCTGGAAGTAGATTAGGAGACTGATAGGAGGTCGTTTATAACGATTCCAAAAAAAAACGAGTAATTGAATTGAACGCTGATCTTAGTCAACACATATGAAATAGCTTCACCTGCAGGGTCTGCTTTGAGGAGTACGAACCCTTCACGTTTTCTGTCACAGTTCTGTGGTAGTAAGGAACAGGTTTCGTTCTTTGATGTCACCTTGCTCCATGCTCAAGCGTCAAAGCTGAGCTGGTTGAAAGTGGCCTATAAATCTGAAGTGAAGGGAGTACACCAGGACCAAGTGACGGTCACGGCTATTATGAGTCTTAAAAGGATGTAAAGCGGATGTTCTCTTGTAAGGAAAAACAATCAAAATGAAGAATTATTGGTTTAGCTTCAGAGTCCGTACTTTATAAAAGCTAGAAGATAAAAAAATTGTAGTATAGTAACACTTTCCTAAAAGAAAAAAGAAAAACAAAACTATTTAAAACATTGTACAAAAAATTTAATTGCATCTTCTATAAATAAATAAGCTATTTAATAAAAAATACTTATAAAAACTGTATATAAAATTATTAAATCAATAATTTTACGACATATTAAAATAATTGGTTTAAAACTATAATTCCTTGCCACTATCTGAAGGTACAACTTCGAATAAAACTTGAATTAGATACGATAGCTTATCTGAAAATTAAAATAAGAATTTAAATTTTTGGGAATGTAATTTACTCCAATAATAATGAAAACTTACCTACGAAGAAAGGTCTACTTTCTCGATAAACAAATGGCACATATACCAAAACGCCGCTTAATATAAATCCAATTGCAAACAAGAACTTCAATGATGGCTCTGATACAAGTGGCATTATAGACAAGAAAATAGCAACAGCTAGTGTAAAAATCGGTATTATTAATGGCACTTTATATGGACGATGAGTATTAGGTTGAGTTTTTCGTAGAACCAACAGGCAGACAACAGCTGATCCATAGAATATCCAAATAAGAAATGATGCAAATTCAATTAAGGTTTCAATATCTCCAGCTATGATAAATAGGAATGCTATAATGCCTTGGAATGCTACCGATGCTGCTGGCGTTGATCGTGTTATATGAACATACGACATTGGCTTGAGGAAATGTCCTTCTTGACTGGCTACAAAACATAAGCGTGTAACTCCAAATTGTATACTTAAGGCACAGCCAAATGTAGATAAGGCTACTCCTAATGGAATAATGAATGAAAATGATCCTAGTATCCTTTCGCCAAATGTAACAGCAACTGCTGTTGAGGTAATCATTTCATGTGGTGTTAGAACGGTCATATATGCTACGTTCATAAATACATATAGGGCTGTAATGATTGGTACAGCGATAATGATTGATCTTGGAATGTTTCTGAAAATATTTGTATTAATAATAAGTTTAGATTATTTTGGCACAATTCATACTTCTCTGGGTTCTTAATTTCTTCTGTGACTGTTGTTACACTAGACCATCCATCGTATGCCCATAATCCATTGTAGAATGCCAAAGCTATATATCCAGGATTGGTTGTGGTTCCTTTAAAGCTATCTTGAAGATTCTCAGTGTGTCCTACTGACAACTCATAAATACCTCCTCCAATGACGACTAAACATGCAAACACTTTACAAAAACCAAATATGTTGTTTATGTGCATGTACAACTTGACGCTGACTAAATTGATGTATGTTATGATTCCTAAAGCAAGAGTTGATTACTACAGATAGTGCACTTTCAACAAAAACTCACCTAATGCTAATATTGATATGAGCTTGATAATTCTTTCTTGGTCTACTTTATCCATATGTTCGAGCCCGATGAAATGACCGAATGGTTGAATTGAATATTCAGCGAATGTTAAGACTATCACAGCGACTTCAGCAGGCCTTAATATAACAACGTATACCCAGGCACAAATAAATGCTGGCAGAGGTCCCCAGAATTTGTGCAATTTCTTAAATGTTTCTATAAGATAAGCATATTCAGCACCCGAGCGTGGAACAACTGTGCCAAGTTCAGCAAAACATAAGGCACCAAGTAGCGAGATCACACCACAAGCAGCCCAAACTATTAGACATAATCCAACACTTCCAGAATATTTAAGGGCAGCGGTGGGAGATACGAATATACCAGATCCTATCATAACTCCGATGATTATGTTAACGGCAGACAGAAGTCCCAGTTCCCTCTTTAGGCCAACAGATTTAACCTTTTCAGGATCTTTAAAGTTTTTCTCACTTTCATCTGCAACAAATTAAGCATTGTTAATTACACTCCTAGAGTTTTATAACACTGTTACCAAAAACTTACTCATTTTAACTTAATTTCTTCAGCTCAAAATTTAATAATATTAATCAGTCTTTAAAAAAAAAACGTCTACTAAGAATCATATGCCTTGGTATATCAATTCCTGCTCAACAGGTTGCTGCTGCTAGATTTCATTCGACATTCTTTCTTGATGGGCAAAACTGGAACAATACAAAATCGGTTGTTTTAAGTTAATCTTTTGAAATAATCTTATCAATACGTTTTAAGTGACTTATCATGGCCTAGTCTAAAATATATTGTGACATGTGTTTCTTAATCTCCAAGTGAAAAATGCTAAATTTTCGATTTTACTAAGTAAAAACGTGATGCTCTTATCAGAAGTATTAGTATCCGCTAGTTAATCTACAGGTAAAATTTAAAGAAATGTATTGATTCCAATATCTTGAACGTTTTGATACTTAAGTTTGTAGTGGCTTGTTAATCGAATTTTATAAATAATAGAAATCCCATAAAAACTCCACAAACGCTGTCGAGGCCTTTTTTTATAGCTTGGGTAGCTAGGTATAGGCTGCTGGCGCACAGCCCAAACACTTAGGCCAAAAGGATAGGCCCATTGTGATGCCATAATGATCCCACTTTAAACCTGATGTTAAACTGTCGTTTCTTCGGTAAACTACCTCGAGGACGTAATGAATCTTCTTAGCTGCGGGATCCCAAACTTCGAAATTTCCGCAAGCGTGTTTAGGAAGGGTTTACCAAAAATGGTAAGTCTCCTTTTGCTTAGGGCTGGGCAGTGACAGAGATGGTGTTTCACACTTTCCTCCTCGACTAGACTCTTACAGTTTCTGCAGAAATCGTAGGTTTCGAGACCTAAGCGGGCCGCATGCGTCCCTATCAGTCAGTGTCCGCTCAGCACTCCCATTGTAACTGAGAGGTCTCGTCTATCGAGGCTCAGCAGTGAGGTGGTCCGCCTGAGATCATAAGAAGGCCAGGTCATTTTGGCCAAGGTTCGTTTGTTAAGATCTCTCCAATGTTTCTCTGCTAGTTGCATTGTGTGGTGTTTGCATTAGAGTTTAAAGGTGGCCTAAGGGATACCAACCCTTTCCTTTCTAGGCAGGAGAGTGGCGGTCGTGCCTTTCCTAGCCAGTTCGTCAGCTTTACAGTTTCCCTTTATATTTCGGTGATCAGGCATCCATATGAGGAGGGTCCTGAGCTGCTGAGCCATCTCCTTAAGATATCTGTTGCATTCAGAGATAGTTCCGGAGTTATTAGTGCAAGAGTGCAGGGCCTTCAGAGCCGCCTGTGACAGTTCGATTCCTGTCGCCTAGCTGGTTGATTTGCAAAACAGCCTCAAGTATGGCTAAAACTTCGGCTTGGTTTACACTGCAGTGATCGGGTAGTCGGAAGGAGACTACGATCTCGATGGACTTATTCAAAGTTGGCCACCATACTAAAACCTCGTATAGGAGTATTGGACGGACAATCGCTGTATAGATCCATCGTACTATGTTAGGGGAGAAACCCCATTTCTTCCCTATGAATTTTTTGCAAGCGAAAAGCGCTATGTTCACTTTCTTAATGCGCTCTTCTGTGTTTTCATTCCAGAGGAGCTTCTTGTCCAGGGTTACTCCCAGATATTTGGCACTATTGCTAAATTTGAGCCTGACATTGTTAAGCCGGGGAGCAGTTAGGGGTGGTGTTTCTAATTCTGTTTTTTTTTCTGGGTTAAAGCTCAGTCCGCGGGCGGCAGCCCAGTTTGATAGAGTTAGTAACGCCGGCTCCATGAGATCACAAAGGACTTGAGGAAATTTTCCTTTTATGATAATAACAATGACATCCGCGTACGCCAGTACGTGGTGTCCCACGGCCTCCATGCGTCGCAGCAGCTGGTTCACAGTCGCGACCCATAGAAGTGGAGAAAGTACTCTTCCTTGCAAGGTACCTCTATTGACGGCCCTTCGGACCGAGCAGTCGCCAAGGCTTGAGCTCACGATCCTGCCGGTAAGCATTTGATGTATAAGAGACACCAGTGACGCCTCGATCCTCAGCTTCGCCAAGGCCAGGGTAATGACGTGCCGGAGCACGTTGTTAAACGCTCCCTCTATGTCAAGGAGAGCTACTAATGTATATTCTTTGCTGTTATATGGTTGACACAAATAAGTGAAGGGCAGTATCCGTGGATCTGCTGCGTGTGCTGCGCGCCAGAGAGTTCGGAGGCTGGTATGGTCTGCCTCAGATATATTTCAATTATCCTTTCTAGAGTCTTCAATAAAAAGGATGATGGGCTGATTGGCCTGAAGTCTTTGGGTGTTGTATGAGAGGCTTTTCCTGCCTTGGGTATAAACACCACTTTTACCTCTTTTTTTGGACTCTATATTGCTGTAAAAGGTAGCCCAGGAGGTACGTTTGGCATTCGTTATTGCCATTTTGTATCTATTCAGCTTCGACTTATAGCAGCCTCTGTTGCTGCGTCTAGCTGAATTAAATTCCTTTCTGCACGCTTTACGGAGCGCTTCAAGTTCGCGAGACCACCAAGGGGGTTTGGAAGCCTCTTTATGCGTTCTGTTCGGACAAACTTTATTAAAGGTGTGAGTGCATTGTTCTGTGAAAGGGTCCACAATCCTATCGAGCTGTGCCTTATTTTTGGAAATACAGGGAGAGGGGCAAGGTTTTTTGCGATTAGCCTAGTATACTAACCCCAGTTTGTCTTTCTGAGGGTTTTGATTTTAGAAGGGGTGTTTAGTCTAGAGTCTTGCAGTTGGAACTCTATGAACCTGTGGTCTGAGAAGCAGTGTTCCTTCGAGACTTCTCAGGACGATAATTGGTCGAAGTGGCAGTCTGAGACAAGGGTGATGTCCAGCACTTCTTTTTTGTTTTTGGTAACAAAGGTGGGATCATTACCTTTGTTACAAATAGCAAGGTTGGTGTTTAGTAGGTAGTTAAAAACACCCTCGCCTAGATCATTGGTGTCCGTGCTGCCCCATTATGTGCATTCGCATCACCTGCCATAACCAGGACCGTGATACCATCGGTGTATCTTACCAGGTCCTGAAAAGCCATAGGAGGTAGAGGGCCCTCATTGTCGTGGGCTAGATAAAAAGAGGCCATTAGTCTGTTTTAACTCTAGGTCGACCACAGTAAGGTCTCCGTCACTGAATTGAGGGAGAAAAAAAGAGCTTATATCACTTCTAACCAGAATACCCGTTCTAGGTTTTCCCTTACCTCTGGAGAAGAAATTAAACTTAGGCGGCCTTAAGCCACAGATCCTTTCACCAGCGATCCATGGCTCTTGGACTAGGGCAACATCGGCTTCGTCTGATGCCAGGTGCAGGTTAATCTGAATCATCTGTACCATTTTTCGGTGGTTTTACGACAGTCACCTCCGCTTCTTCGTCGCTGGAAATGACCTCGTCGTTCTCAGAATTGAGGAATTGGTGCTCCGAGTACAGGTTACCGCTGGAGATGACCTCATCGTTATCTGAATGGAGGAGTTGGTGTTCCGAGTATGCGCGCTTATGTCCTAATCTATAATCTACGCTGCGAAGTGCACTTAGCCTAAGGTCGAAGGGTTTACATATATATGATGTATTAATGAAATCCTGAAAAGAATCGAAAGTTTAACCCGATGCGATTTGTATGGTGGTTGAAACGGGGTAAATTTTAGTTTTTCACGACTATCACGAAAACTGCTGGTTTTTCTGGATAGGTTAGGTTTAGGAATGCCTCCAGTGCGACAGGAGACCCAACTCAGGTGAACTGACCTCCAGCCCAGAGATTTCTGTTAAGTTTTCCAGAGGGTAACTGCCTAGTTTTTCCTCCCTTGCTTTTACCCAGGAAGTAAACAAGTGTTTTCGTCTTGTTTATCTCCCTATAGGCCAGTCATTAGAGCGAAAAAAACGGCAGATTTTGTTATAAAATTGTACAGCAAACTGCTTGCACTACTACTTCAGGGGTATCTCATAGATTACTAAAACCAAAAAACCAGCCAAAATTTACTCATGTGGAATTGTTTAAACAATAATTAGCAACAAAAATGGGTACTTTTTCCGTTTTTGGCGTATACAATAAAAAGTACTGGATGAATCACGTTACTCTCAACACGATATTTGTAGAGAATTGAAAACCCTACAAAATGGGGTTTTCTAGACCTCGATCGGATAATTTTTCGCCGAGAAAAGCTAGAAAACCCCTTAAAAACGGGGGCCAAATGGTAGCAATGGCCTCAGGGACCTTTGATGGTGCCGGTACATCAAAGAGATAAATCCTGGGTAACGCCACCTGCGATCTAAGGTCTTCACGATCTAAGATTTTCCGATATGCTACCGAATCCTACCTCAACCTCCACGAAGATGTAGATTTTACATCGGGTGTCCCCTGGATGCTCTTGTCTACACAAGAGTAACAGACTGAGGAGGGTGAAAGGCGAGTGCTTCGCGCCTCAAAACGAAGCAAATACCGGACTGGTCCTCCAGGTTGGGGGTTGGGCGGCAGGCTGACAACCTTCCACCGTAAAAACCTACCCGTCACGAATCCTCAAGGCAGGCCTCGGACAGGACGGACTCAACGGCAACGACTCTGGCAACGGAATATGGAATTCGATTTTGGAACATGGAACGTCAGGACGCTCAACAGAACGGGCGCTCTGCTCTGCGTTCGCTTTTATTAGTTCTAAAAAAATATAACATAAAGATCACAGCTCTTCAAGAAACAAAATGGACCCACAGTGGTATAATGGATCTAAAAACCCACACGGTACTCTCCAGCGGATCATCAAATGGAAGAAGAGAGTTCGGAGTAGCATTCATCATAGAGAAGGAAATGAAATCTCTGATTCTGGACTTCAAACCAGTCAGCAATAGAATATGCACACTTCGCATTAAAACAAGGCTACATAACATTAGTCTTATAAACGTCCACGCGCCCACAGAAGAGAAAACGGATGAGGAGAAAGAGGAATTCTACCAAGAGCTAACAAACACCATCAGGTTAATACCGTCAAACGATATTAAAATGGTGCTTGGAGATATGAATGCCAAAGTAGGAAAAGAAGAGGAGTTCCTAGGAGTCATAGGAAAGCATAGCCTACACAACGTTACCAATGACAATGGTAGTCGATTGATCGATTTCGCAAGCTCAAACGCAATGGTAGTAAGTTCAACAGTGTTCCCGCACAAAGATATACATAAGATGACGTGGCAATCACCAGACGGAGTAACTAATAATCAAATTGACCACGTCCTAATTGAAAGAAGAGGGGCCACGAGTATACTGGACGTAAGAACAATGAGAGGAGCGTGCTGTGGCTCGGACCACTATCTAGTCAAAGTGAAATTGAGAACCCGGATAGCAACTAAAACGCATAGAGGGCAAACTCAACCAAAATACGATATAGATAAGCTAAAACGGGAAGAAATAAGAGATGCCTACCAACATGCTGTCGTACAAAACTTGAGAGAGGTAGATGAGCAGCCCAACATCAACGACAAATGGGAACAGGTCAAAAGCAGCATAAAGGGGGCAGCAGAAGAGGCACTAGTCTGGGCCCCCAGACAGACTAGAATTGATTGGTTCGACCAAGACTGTAGAACCGCAATTGAAAAAAAAAAAGAAAAAAAAATTTTTAAGAAACTCTTTTCTTTACCTTAATATATTGAACAGTTGTGAACACAAAATTAATATAAATACTAAAAAAATCGACTAAAAGGTAAAAAATAAGAAGATTTTAAACAATATAAACTTTTAAATCAAAATGGAAAAAATCTCACACATTCCTTAAAGAAAAGCGTGGGGTGCGTTTTTATGAAACAAAATGCTCAATTAGTGAAAATTCGTAGCTGTCTGAAATGTTAAAATGTACTCACGGCAGTCATGTTTTTTTAAGTTCAGGTTGGTATGGGCGCCCCACGCTTTTCTTTAAGGAATGTGTGAGATTTTTTCCATTTTGATTTAAAAGTTTATATTGTTTAAAATCTTCTTATTTTTTACCTTTTAGTCGATTTTTTTAGTATTTATATTAATTTTGTGTTCACAACTGTTCAATATATTAAGGTAAAGAAAAGAGTTTCTTAAAAATTTTTTTTTCTTTTTTTTATTTTTTACTTTTTAGTAACGAATAGCGTTAATTAATACATTACAATTTCCAAACTTTTAATTAGATTATCATGTTAAATAAGGAAACTTTTTTACATGTTTTGTATTTGTTTCTTTACAACAGTTCTCAAGTGCAGCCCAAAAATGCACAATTTGATGACCCCTCAAAAATCTAATAGCGCTCTACGTTTTTTTTTTACATTTTGAAAGGTAGTGTGCTCGCGTATACTGGCTGGAGCAATAAAAACTAAAAACTGGAAACATATTTTTTTGCATCTTTTTAAATCATATTTTTATTTGCTATTGGTAGCTATGCTATGTCTTCCGCCATTTTTTAGTGAACGCCATATTTGATTTAAAACGACGTCATACAGTTTACTTTCTTACTCACTTTAATACACTTTCATTTGATATCCATACCGAGAGCGAAGTAAATAAAAGGGTAAACCGCCATTTTGTGTTGGCCGCCATTTTGAATTGAAATGACGGGACACAGACAACAGTATTCTAATTGTCACTCCCTTCCATTTGATACCCATGCCGAGCGCGTTGTAAAGAAAAATTGATCCTCTGTTTTGTGTTGGCCGCCACTTTTATGCCGCCATTTTTCTACCGCCATTTTGAATTTAGGATGACGCTAATTGTATTCAACTTGTTATAACCTTTCATTTGATACCCATATCGAACGAGTGGCTTGTAAAGAAACATGTAATCCATCATATTTTTTTGGCCGCCATTTTTAATTTGGAACTATCATTTTCGTTTTTTTTCGTCGGAAATACACATGTCTGTTAATTTTTACCAATTTTTATTGAATGGAAGTGAATTTTAAGACTCTACATTGAGTAGAACGAATAATTCCAAGCATTTTTTATTAAAAATCGTTTTTTGTTACCCAACAACAAAAATGTAACAAAATGTCATATTCGTGTATTGTCATCGGGAATATGTATGCCTGCAAAGTTTCATCCATTTGCATTGAGTAAAGGCGGTTAAATTAACGTTACAAGATTTGATGCTCCGAAGTGAAAGTAAAGAAAAGAGTTTAAAAAGAAACCAGAGCCACCGAGAGTACATCGCAAGGCCAACAAGAGCAAGGATGGAAGTCTTCAAGGAAAAAAGAAAAATCGCAGACAAGCTGTGCAGAAAGAAGAAGAGGGAATATCTAAATAGGAAAATCTTACAGATACAGGAAGACTTCAATGAAGGGAGAATTAGACAAGCGTACAAAGGAACTCGCCAGATCACCAATAAGTTCCAGCCAAGAACGGACATCTGCAAGGACATAGATGGGAACTTGTTGGCAGATCCTGATAGGATAAAGGAAAGGTGGAGAGAGTATTTTAAGAACCTATTGAATCCTATCTCCATATCAAACGAGAATGCAGAGACAGAGGCATTTGTAATTCCCCAAGATAACATCTCAATAGAACCACCAACACTGGATGAGGTGCGGGAAGCTGTAAAAAGGCAGAACAGCAACAAATCGCCTGGCGCCGATGGAATAGCAGCTGAGCTGCTAAAGGAAGGAGGACCCCAACTTTTGCGAACATTACACGAACTCATATGCACCATCTGGGAGGAAGAAGTTATACCAGAGGACTGGAAGAAAGCCATTATATGTCCAATATACAAGAAAGGAGATAAACTAAACTGCAAAAACTACAGAGGCATCTCACTCCTCAGCACCAGCTACAAAATCTTCACAATACTTGTGAAACAAAAACTGGAGCCTATAGCGGAAGGTCTTATAGGAGAATATCAAGCTGGTTTTAGGACAAACAGGTCAACATCGGACCAACTGCTGACCTTAAGGCAAATTCTGGAGAAAACCTGGGAAAGGAATGTAGATGTATACCAGATATTTGTCGACTTTCAACAGGCATATGACTCAATAAACAGAGAGAGGCTATACGAGATCTTATCGGAAATAGGAGTCCCCTCAAAGTTGGTACAACTAATCAAATGCGCCACAAACAGCTCACTGGCGAAAGTAAGGATCCAAAATGTTGTAACAGAGGAGTTCGAAGTACGTCAAGGGCTTAGACAAGGAGATGGGCTGGCCCCCATGCTTTTCAACCTGGCCCTAGAATGGGTGATAAGGAAAACGTCAGTCCAGCGAAGTGCATCAATAGCTACCCAGTCGGTACAATTACTTGGATATGCGGATGACGTAAACATCGTGGGAAGGTCCTTTTTGGCAGCAAAAGAAGTCTATGTTGAATTAAAAGAGGCGGCAAAGGACATAGGCCTGAAGATTAACGAAGAAAAAACGAAAGTGATGCAACAATCCAGAGCAGGACGATTTAGAATGGGAAGAAATATAACCATCGACGAACATAACCTAGAAGTAGTCGATAAAACAGTCTACCTTGGGTCTACTATCACAAAAAGAAACGAAGAAAAAGAAGAAATAACTAGACGAATACTACTGGCTAATAGAGCCTTTTATGCTCAAAAACAAATCCTGCACTCAAGATTTGTGCACAGGAAAACGAAACTCTCACTCTACAAAACAGTAATACGACCAGTGCTGTGTTATGGTAGCGAGACTTGGACTATGACCCAGGACATAGAGGAACGAGTCAACAGGTTCGAGAGGAAAATTCTCAGATGCATAATAGGCCCAATCAGAGAGGATGGAATATGGCGAAGAAGATACAACAACGAGTTGTATGAAATTTTTGACGACCCACAACTCTCAACTTTTATAAAAATCAACAGATTGAGACTAGCCGGCCACGTGATCAGGATGGAGGACAATCGCATCCCAAAACGGCTTATGGCATCAGAAATTTCGGGAAGTAGGCCAGTAGGTAGACCCAGGAGGAGATGGATAGACTCTGTGACGGCTGACGCAGAGTCAATGCTCAACATCCGGAACTGGAGACATGCTGCAAGGGACCATCAAACTTGGAGAAATGCCCCAGAGGAGGCCAAGGCTCGATTTGGGCTGTAGCGCCATTGGATGGATGGATACATGCGACAAATTTCATCTTTTGGCAGTTTAAAGTATATGTATGTACCAGGGTATTATGTCCCAAAAAATCATACCCTAATATTGCAAAGTAACAGAGGTATGAGTTTTTGAAAAAAATGGCGCTTTTAAGGGGTTTTCTAGCTTTTATCGGCGAAAAATTATCCGATCGAGGTCTAGAAAACCCCATTTTGTAGGGTTTTCAATTCTCTACAAATATCGTGTTGAGAGTAACGTGATTCATCCAGTACTTTTTATTGTATACGCCAAAAACGGAAAAAGTACCCATTTTTGTTGCTAATTATTGTTTAAACAATTCCACATGAGTAAATTTTGGCTGGTTTTTTGGTTTTAGTAATCTATGAGATACCCCTGAAGTAGTAGCGCAAGCAGTTTGCTGTACAATTTTATAACACGAATAAATCTCTAATGACTGGTCTACTACACCTACTTACGGATGCAAGACTGTATGTTTTATTGCAAGTATTCTTATAAAAAAGACAGTTGCAAATACACGTATTTCGATCAAGAAGTGAGAATAATTACCTTGTCAAGGGAAGTCTGCATTAAATTAAAAAAATCATTTATAATAAGAGCTTTAACAATATTAACATTAAAAGATAGCATACTGCTTATGCATCGTGAGCTTGTCAGTAAAGTAAACGTTGTAAATTAACACTGGCTTAAATGACTGGAATGCTCGAGCGTAAACTAGGGGCTGTACTGAAGCACCTTCAAACAGAATTAACGAAACTTAAAAAATAATCTCCAGTAGGTAGAGGGATTGTTTGTATAGTCATTATGCACATTTTTTTAGTCTAGATTAGACTAATCAAATCCGGTAGTGTGTACATTGTGTAAGTTGTGAGTAAATCGAACATAAAAATACTAAAAAGAAAACGAAGGAAATAAGATGAGAGATGTTGATCTTCTAAGTACATATACAGGAACCAGCGTCTACAAGTACAAAATAAACAATGGCTTCAAACAAGAATTTAATAGATGTTGGGAATTGAATAGAAGAGAAGGAGCTCGAAGAATAAAGATGGCAGATGATGTGGAAGGCATGCAATTATTTTGAAAACTAATTTTATAATTAAAGTTTAAAGTAATTTAAAATTAAATTAGATAGAATTTTCACTGACTGAATATGATTTTCATAGAATGTATAATTTAATCATTATGTGGATAATGCAACTCAGGGAATGTTGGAGGGCCTTATGAAGAACAAACACAAATATGTTTAAAGATAGGCGATTGAACTGCTGCAGAGACTGAAGTATTATTAAAACAATTTAATTTTTGTTTTGAAATAAGGAGAGGAAAGTGCCTTGAAAAGACTGAAGAGCATGGCTTTATTTCAAACAACAGTGAACAAGAGAAGGGACAATGGATCTTGGTAACTACAGGATATTTCACAATGGAAGCCATTCATTAGGAGAGATCATAATATGCAAGTCCTCAACACAGAACAATTATGGAATTTACGCTAATAAGCCTACGTACAAGAGACGGTACCCTAATGCAGAGAAAATGTACAGCTGTCCCTTTGGCTTGTTCCTTCAAACAGCTGTGGTAATCGATGCGGTATGAAATGCTCAATTTGGGCACATTTTTCTTGTGATGCAATTACCTACAGTGCTGCAACATTCCTACAATTGTATAATGTAATGACACAAATATGAGTTTGCTCCTACGTAAACACTACGCTATCGTCCTTGTGTCCACCTACTTTTCGGGAGATGTAGCAATAGTGTCACCCCAGGAGGTTCAAGAAATGATTGAGTTCTGTCGCAAGACGAACCGGCAATTCGTCATCGGCTGTGATGCAAATGCTCACCACTCCATTTTGGGGAGTACCGATTTAACGAAAGGGGTGAGTGTCTCTAACGAAAGGTGTGAGTGTCTCTTAGAATTGTTATGAATAACATATACATATTGTAAATAGGCGATGCAAACCCACTTTTGTCACTGCTAGTAGAAAGGTGGTGCTCTCACCTTCATTAGTAAGCTTCTCTCCGACAGGATTGACAACTGGCGTGTTCTGGACGAGGCCTCACTGTCGGATCATCTGCACATTAGATTTGACATTGTGGGCCTTCCACATATTCGCGCCTCTTTTTTGATTCCTAAGAAAACCAACTGGTCTAAGTTTCAGGGGCTTGTGGCCTCGAAATCAAATCTGCTTGCTGCTTCTATCAGCGTGTGAACTGGAGAATGCGGCCACGCAGCTTACTGATGTGCTGATCTCTTCCTACCATGACAGCAACACGGTCTCTTCCTTTCAGTCGTCGCGTAAAGTGCCCTGGTGGAACGACAGGCTAGCTGCAATGCGTAGAGACGTGTATAATTCTGTTGAGACTACAGATTTCATCCAACTGGTCCTATACAGTCATAGGACACGTGGATATCCTTAACAATATCCCAAACATTTCCATTTTCAGCGTATCCATCCAACGTTGGTGGGCAGCGGTTCCAAAAGATATTCAGGGCGACTATCCCGGATCATTGTGAGTGGGAGAAACTTATTCTTACTGGGGATCCAAAACATCTCCACTAGTTTATCAACGATTCGTCCCATTCCCCCCCCCCCTCCTTTGTGGTCAAAACAAATAGAGGATTAAGACAAGGTGACGCATTCTCCTGCTTGTTATTCAACGTGGCCCTAGAAAAAGCTGTAAGAGATCCATTGATTAACACATCATCAGGGTGTATCTTTGATAGGTCAGTGCAAATATTAGCCTTTGCCGACATTATTGCTATCATCAGAAGATGATTTGAGAGCATCAATGAGACCTTTGTACCACTTGCGCAAGCTCAAATCGGGTTGGAAATAAACAAAGCATAAGTGCGCAAAAAACACTAAAAGTAGCAGAAAAAACATAACGATAGACACCTACAATATAGCAGCAGTAGATGAGTTTGTCATCTAGGCACGATTATAAGATAAGGTAATGATAATCGGCCGAAATCATCAGACAAATAGCACTGACTAATAGCACTGACTTTGGTTTACGCCAGCTTCTGACGTCCAAATATATATCAAGGAATACAAAATTGGCACTTTACATAACAAGGAATACAAAATGGTTCGGAAGTGTGGACATTGTAAAACGCAGACGAAGCATTGGTAGGAAGATTTGAAAGGAAAATGGTTCGTTTGATCTGCTATAAGGAATACAGGTTAATGGCATTTGGAGGAGAAGATACAACTCAAAGTTGATTTCATACAACAGTAAAATTCTAAACATTGTCAAAGTGATCAAAATAAACAGACAACGATGGAATGGTCATGTGCAACGAACGCGACAAAAATAGTGCTGGGGAAAGTACCACCAGGAAAACGGAGTCCAGTTCGGCCTAAGAAAAAATATATAGATGACGTGGAGGATGACTTGAAACTGTTGGGAATAAGAAACTAAAAAAGTCGGGCCAGAGATCAAGAGGGCCCAGTTATGCAGAAAAGACCAAAGTGCTCACAACGGATGGATCAAGAGCCAGTGTTCACCTCGATGGAACCCAAATCGAACAGGTTCCAAGGTTCAAATATTTGGGATCATTGGTTGAGGAAACGAAAGTAGCATCGACGGCCGACGTTCACAGCCGTATCGGCCAGGCAACAGCAACATTCGCCTCGCTCAAGTGGTGCATATGGAAACGAGCAAATATCTCCATCAAAACAAAACTACGTCTTTACCGAACGTTGATTCTTCCGATTCTTCTTTATGGATCTGAAACGTGGACACTGCTCAAATCGGACGTTAAGAAGCTCGAGGTCTTCCAAATGCGATGTTTGAGGCAGATCCTCCGTGTCTCACTCCGTGATCGCCTTCGAAATGAGGTTGTCAGACAAAGATGCGATCAGCAAACACTGATCGAAGAAGAAATGCAAAAACGTCGACTACGGTGGTTTGGACATGTTTGCCGAATGGATGATAACCGCTTGCCACGTAAACTTCTCTGGCGAGACCGTCCCGCAGACTGGAAAATCCAGCGATTGGCACCGAAGAAAACTTGGCTAAAGAATATCGAGGGCGACCTAAAGAATCAAAGATTATCAGTTACCGAGGCTCGAGACACCGCCAAAACCCGAGAAGAATGGAAGCGAATCGTGAATAGAGTTCGGGACCCAGCGGCACCGACAGCAGCGTATCCGTTGCGGGGACGTCCCGCTCGGTCCGCCAGCTAACGGATCAAAGAAGAAGAAGAAGAAGTTATGCAGAAACCTACCAACCCACAAACGGGCGAAATTGAACTCGAACCACATTATGAACTTTTGTTGCATATATTTCAATTTGCAGAAACCTACCAACCTATATTTACTACATTAATGCTCCATAAGACATTAAAAACGTTTATTAACCAAATCAATGTCTGATTTTTAAATTTGCTGAAACCAACTAACCCACAAATCTTGCTACGTCAAATAATGCATTTGATTTTAGAAACATCACTGACAATAACCTTTACTGAAAACTTTAAGATTTAAAAAAAAAATCTTTTCTCTAATTTATCTCTAATCATGGTTTATGAGGGTTGGTTGGTTTCTGCATAACTGGGCCCATCATTAAGGCTGATGAAGCCAAGGCCAGCAATAGGCTGTGGAGCTCCTGATGATGATGAAGGACTTCTCCGTCGATATACCCTCAAGAAGAGAGTGGAGAAACGGAGACGTACTGAGCGGAATATTCGCCGACGATCTAAAGACAACTAACAGTACACTGTCAGGGTACCCCCTGGCCCCTAGTGCAAGCTAGTATACAGGGAGACAATTACTACGTTTATAAGCGGAGTTTCCCTCCGGGGAAAACTTTGTAAAGAAGAAGCTGGGTGTTTTATTTTGCTGCAATAGTTTTTTTTCTTTGTTTATTGATATTTTTAAATACATTAAATTAAACATTGGGTTTATATTTGTCTTTGCTATGATTTTGAATTTGAGCTTGGAGCTGTCATCTCAGACCAGAAAGTATTTTGGATTTACACTCCCATTGCTTATAAACGCATCGGGAGTTTTACTTTGGATTGAAGATGCGGGAGTGAAACTCCGCTTATAAACGTAGTATATACAAGGAGATATAACTCCGTGTTGTCACTTTTCGTTTAGGCCCCCATCCACGGTCAAACAAATCGTCAAACCAATTTTCGACAAACAGCGCACACATTTATGCTTTGACATTTTTGGCCATCAACGAGGAAAACTTTCTTCAAACATCCCGAGCGACATTTCATATAATCTACTGTAAACAAAGCGAACTTTACATGGCACACAGGCAAAACTCACACACACATTTAAGCTGTTTGAAGGAAATATTAAACCAGACGAATATTTTCTTCAAACAGCGGCCAACTTCGAAAACTTGTATTTTATACACGCACACTTGCAATTTTTTCGATGTTGGCCAGGAATTTGACGATTTGTTTGACCGTGGATGGGGGCCTTTTGATTAATGAGGGCACAGTACCCCAGTCGATTCGATCTCATGTACCCCAAAAAACATGGCGGATTATATTCATCCGGTTCATGGCCAAGTTCGTTAACTATTAAAATATTTTAAGTTTACGCCTAACTTGAAAAATCAGCTTCTGCTTTTTCGTATTTAACCATTTTATAGATTTTAAAATGAATTTTTATTAATTCCCAATGATTTTTTTTGCATTTCGGCTGACAATTTTGAAGAAATCGTCGAAATGGGTAAAATTCAGCTAACTTCATGTGGGGAACGTCAGCTTTAGGCGACATCTGTGGCCAAAAATGAACTAGAAGTTTAGGGCCGAAACACATCCAGGCTGGCTTTAAAGCTCATCTCTCGAAGCTTTCCTTGAGGCGAGCTCCAGAGCCGTCCGCAGAATACTCAAAACACAGGGCGCTTTCAGTAAAGCTGGAAATACATAATTGCGTTGCATTGCATTGCAATACTTGATTGGATTTCACTGCAATGCGTTACATTATATGTATTTGACACATTAATGCGTTGCGTGTTGGCATTTAAATGCGTTTTGAAATTTGAATTTATGTTGCATTTGTGTTGAATCCCTCAAGAAAATCAATTTTTAATATATTAGGCTCATTTTACACGATGAAACACGAAACGAAACAAAGTTGCCTGCAATCGCTAATTCCCTTTTGGAGTTTCCTCAAAAACTTCATCGGTGTCTACATGAGTAAACTTCTCATTTCTCTTTTTTACAAAGAAATCAGAGAAAAAACAACAACAAACCTGAAGCTGTCAAACTGTTTCCGCAAAGTTGCTTCCAAAAGTTTGTTGGCAAAATTTCACGTCCCCTCAAGCCCTCTCTCACCCCTAGCCTAAGCTTGCTGGAAACTTCATGTTTTGTGTTTCATCGTGTAAAATGGGCCTTACTGAGTTAATCCGAGCTAATAATATTTTGCCGAAAAAAACAAGACCAATTTGACAGAGTATTGAATGCGTTGTATGCGTAAAAGTTAAAAGTTGAACAACTGTTGCATTGCATTGCGTTGCATTGAAGGTAGAGCCGCATTAATAGATCTGCCGTCATTGAAATATACAGTGTAAACTTGATCTGTCAACGCATTCATGCAACGCAATGCAATTATGTACTTCCAGCTTAAAGCCTGAAACAGAATCAATGCAGTGCAGTATACTGCACTGCCTGTCAAAGTTTGGTTTTGTGCTTTTCTATTACTCGGCACACAATTGCATTTAGCGCAGTAAGCAGCAGAATACTGCACTGCAGGTTTAGGCTAAATTCTAAATTTGCTCTGCAGTGTGAGGTTAGAAAATTAAACTTCAAATTTTTATAACGGTGGTAGTGTGCCAGTAAAAACAAATTATTTCTATAAACTGTTAAAGCCGCCAATAAAAAAATATTTCTTAAATTTCTCCGCACCATGTTTTCAAAATTAACAACAAATTTGACGTTTGACTTGATTTGACAAACACTGCACTGCGTTGATTTCGTTATAAGACGCAGTGCCGTAATTTTTGACAAGCAGTAAAAAGCACTGCATACTGCACACTGCGTTGATTCTGTTTCAGGCTTAATGCAGGATGCGTGCGCAATTGACTTATTCAGTCATTGAAAGCTTCACACTTTCAATTGCTGAATAAGTCATTTGCGCACGCATCCTGCATTACTGAAAGCGCCCACAATCAGGCCGGTTCATCACATTTGTCAAATTTGTAAGCGAGCATTGTGGTTCGTAAAAAGTGTAAAATATAAAAATTATTTATAATACAATTATTTGGCCTGTTTACATTGTTATTTTTTAATTGTTATTATGTAAATGTGGTGAAATTTCAAACATTTTAAATAAAATAAAATTTGTTGACTTTTTTAATTATTATTTATTTGTTTACAGTGAAATTTTCTAACATTTTGTATTTAATTCGTTTAATTATTTTCAATACAAACTCGCATACAAAATATCAACCTCAAAGTTCAACTGTCAAAAGCAAAAACTAGAGCCTCGGCCGAATTCGAATTCCAGCATTGCCGGAATTCCGACAGAGGCGAGCCTTGCGGCCAGCTTTGCCAAGGCCTGAATTTGCGAGACAAATTTTGATGTGTTCAATCCAAAGCCTTCTATATTTACAAGCCATGCTGCATGTGTGTGTTTGTGGTTGTATGAAGTCCCAACCAAAATTCGTGAAGTGTCAAAATCCCATTAAAATCAAAGGGAAAGAAGTTTTCGTGCCGCGGAAAATGCTGTTGCAAGTGTGGTTTTGTTTAAAATAAAAGTTATGTCATCAAAATCAAAAACGTGAAACAGTGAAAAAAGTAAAACGTAATATGTGTCATAAATTAATAATTTAACTATACATGTTAAAAATAGGATTTGCGGGTTTTATGTTGGTTATGGAGGAACAACATGTCAAAATCCCGAGGAAAATAAGTGATTCGCGCCGCGGAAAGTCTTTTATTAAATGAAAGCGCGTTGATTTTTGTTAAAAATAAGTTTTTTTTTATAAAAATAACAGGTGCATAATATCAGTTTGGCGCGATTTTTGTAGTTAAGCGAAATTGTGCTTTGTTACTGGAAATTGTTCTTTGGGGCCATGATGTCACATGACGGATCAGCCAGTTTTTGTTGCAGCCAGTTACAGTTTTATAGGAATATAAGCAAATGAAGATAAGTTAAAACGAATAGTTTGCTAAATATTGCCAAATATTTATATAAATTTATTTTTAGCGGTAGTTTCCTACCTCCAGGTACGGCTTTTGCTTGGTGTGATAAACACGGCATGATATCCATTAAGGAAGAAAATCAGGGAAGCAATTTCACTTATTATTTACATTATTAACTCAACTTTGTAATATGTAGTAAATAAATGTTACAATTAATTTCCAAAATTTTTGTTTTTAATTGGTTAAAGAAGATTAATTGATTCCCAATAAACCAACATAACCACACTCCACACAGTTTGACAGCTAAATTGAAGTCCTATTATGCTTTCATTGTGAGTGTGAGATTTCTTTGTGCATGGCTTGTAAATATAGAAGGCTTTAGGCTGTATCAGAACCTCAAAATTGGCAGCGTGCAGCAAATTAGGACATGAGATGAACATGTAGCACGCTGCTCTGGTGCTGCTTTGCTTGTCATTTTAGCAGTCTCAGCCAATAGAAACACTTGTGATTGCAGCGCTGCATGAGGTTCTGAATGAGCCTTTTGGTTCAATCCCATTTGAACGCATTGGTTGGATATGCTTGCAGCTGGCTTTGGGCTTGGATGTGTTCAAAGCGGGCTTGGATGTGTTTCGGCCCTTAAGGCCCAACTCAAAGCCTTCTATATTTACAAGCCATGCACAAAGAAATCTCACACTCACATTGAAAGCATAATAGGACTTCAATTTAGCTGTCGAACAGTGTGGAGTGTGGTTATGTGCTTTTATTTAGAATAAATAAATCGTCTTTTAACAAATAAAAGCAAGCGTTGTGGACATTAATTGTTACATTTATTTAATACATTTTACAAAAATTGTGTTAATAATGTAAATAATAAGTATAACTGCACTTGGAGTAAATTATGGACATTTAGGCATCTAGTTCGTTATTCCTCATTCACCTTTTCTTTTTCGTTCAGCAAATGCTGCACCTGAAATTTAAACAAATATTTGGGAATGTTTAGCAAACTATCAATTTCAACTTATCTTCATTTTATCCTTTTCCTTTACCAATTTTTAGTCAGTTTTCCATCCTTGAGCATGTAGTGTAAAAGCAAACTTGTATTTTTTGTATCTTAGCAGATCCGTCATATGACACCAGAGAAAAATTTCGGATACTTAAATATGTAACAATGAACGCCCAAACGAAAATTTTGTCATAACTGCAAATACCGCGGCAAATTGAAATTATGTTCGTTTTATCTTTAAAAAAAAAACTATTGCTTTTAACAAAAAACACGGCACTTTCATTTATCTTTCATTTCCGCGGCACGAAACACTTGTGTCCCTCGTTATAAATGGGATTTTGACCTTTTGTTGCTCCATTACCAACACAATTCCCCCAAATGAGTCCTATTAGTAACATATATTTAAATTGCTCACTTATGACACTTATTTTGGACACTTTTTGCACTTTTGCACGTTTTTTATTTTGTTAAAATAACTCTTGAAACTCTTATTTTTAATAAAATCGTAATCGCAACCGCGCCGCGAAAACTTATTTCCCTTGCTTTTAATGGGATTTTGACATTTCACGAATCTTGGTTGGGACTTCATACAACTACTTACCCACACCTACAGCATGGCTTGTAAATGCAGAAGGCTTTGGCCCAACTATAATGCACGTAAGAAACGCACGTCAATCGACGTGCGTAAATTTCGTCAAACGCAAAACCGACTAATTGGTTTGCGTATTGGGAGAGACTTCAAAATTTAAAATTATTAAAATGCTTGAATATTATTCATTGACTATTAAAACTAGGCTATTAATATTTGCATATTATTAATAATCGTGTTTATTTTCAATTTATAATAAATTTCTCATCAAAATCGCTATCATGTATTTGAACCACAACATTTTCCATACTCTTTTTTCTTTAAAAACCACAAAACAACAACAAAAAATTAGCTTTCATCGATGTAACTACAAATCACCTCACAAAACTTACGTAGAGCGCGGTTCTTTTCCCATTTTTACGTTTAACGAAATTTAACGAAATAAAATATGACTGACGTACGTCCAATATGGCCGAACACATTAATTTCCATGAAAGCGCCGAGATGACGTGCGTTTCTTACGTGCATTATAGTTGGGCCTTTAGTTTCTGCTACGCATCAATTTCCGGTTATTTTCCCCATAAGAGTTATATCTCCTTGTATAGCATAATTTCATTAAATCTTTGTATATAGATTGCCAACGGTCCATCATGTTCAAATTCTTTTGATTCCATTCCTCTTCCATTCGGGCTTCCAAGCACTTATTAAATTAATAATATTATAGAGTGAAATTACACGGCCATTCACTTGGGACTCACGTCAAACCTGTCTGTGTAAAATTTGAGTATTACACGGTGCATTTAAATTTCTGCCTCTTTTCCGTGTAACAATTCTATTGTCTATGTGGTTGTGCACAAAACAACAAAAATTCTTATAATTATCGCAGTCCCAGCGAAGAAAGTTATACTTGTGTTAGTGTAATTTGCTGTGAGACCGAAATTTTTCTTGGATTCACAAGTGAGACCAACACATGCACTTCCCTGCGCCCCCTTCTCTAAAAAACCGGTTTATTGGAAGTGATTGGAAAGTGAGTCTGGGAAAGTGATAGGTCGTGTAATTTGGCTCAAAAGTATCAAAAATATCGTTGTCGGTAACAATGTTGTTCCTACTGAGAAACAGTAGCAATGAGCTCCGTCCGTTTTTACAAATATTTGACAGTTCCATATAAACGAAACGAAACACTTAAACGATACTGGTCATGTTTACGTGGAGATTGACACAGTTCAATGCAACTTAACACATTTAGCAAAGCTTAACAACCCTAAGAAAAGTGATGCGATATTAAAAAAGAGTATATGTGATGATGATATTAAAAGAAAGAGTATATTTTAGAATTTTTGAAAAAAGAGAGAGTATGGATAAATCGGATGCCAAAAAGAGTATAATACTCTTAAAGAGAGTAGTTCTGGTCAGCCTATATTAAGCAATGCGCTCAAAGCTAGTGGAGTGATGCAGATCGCAGAGCTTGGTAGAAAGCACAACGTTACTCTCGGCTGGGTTCACGGACACAGGAACATCCCAGCAAACCACATGTAATGCATAGAACAAAGAAATGCATTCGCCGTACATTACAAGTAAGCTATTTGAAAGCTATCAATCAGCGACTGCTTACAAGTGCCTTACAAATACATTACAAGCAATGTATTAAATTATGTTTGGATTCTGGGGATTCATACTCGTATGAATATATCAAATCAGGCAGTAGCACCGTTATCTTTTCGAGGCACTTTCCGCCGCTAGTAGAAAATTTTTGCTCATTTGTAAGTGTTTGCACCAAGTGCCGTGCGCATTTTATCCAGGATTGTATTTCAACTATAACGGGGTGAGTAAAGTATAATTATGTTTTATACTTTCTTTACCTAAGATTTAATACATACATATATCAAATTGTGTAAAGATAATCTTTCGAGGCAGATAAATCAAATCGTTTAAAATCAATGCATTTCATCCTAGAGCATCCTTAATGCTATACAATACATTTTGTTAGCTTTATGAAATGTCTTTTGTAATGCATTTGCAACATTTATAAAATGTATTTGTAATTTATAATGTAGGTATGCATTACATATTTCTATATGAAATATATTGTTAATGCATTACAAGCAATGCATTTCATCCTAGGACATGCCTAATGTTTTTTAATGCATTCCGTATTACTTACAAAATGCTTTCTGTAATGCATTTCATTCATTTCTGAAATGTATTGTGAATTCATTTTGTATGCATTCGTGGTTTACTGGGATAGATGGGAACGAGAAAGCCCACTACCTAGCCAAGCAGGGAGTCTGTCTTTGCGGCTGGGAGACCGAGATTGGAGCAACCCTATAGGCAAAGTCCATTTTTTGAGTTGGGGCAACATTTTTTGAGTTGGGGCAACAAAAGGTCGCGCCAAAGCGCTGATTGGAGCTCCGGTCCCTTGTGGAAGAAGCAGTAACTTATTCTAATGTACTTACTCACCACGAAGTGACTCAATCTGAGAACGTTAAAACTCCTCGTTGGCGGCTTTAGCTAACTATTTATCGACGTAGGCTTTAGCAGATTGAGGAATAAACGAACTCATTCACGCCAGTATAATTCAGTTGATTAGGGTGGTAAAGTTAACATATGTACAAGATTGGTTAATTTTGTTCCTTTTAGAAACACGCATAGATTTTTGTGGTGAGTTCTAAATTTCCAGAAGAACATAATGTTTTCCATTTGTACAATTATTTAAAAAGTTTGTATAAACTATACTGAAAAAAATTATGAACACTCTTTTGAATTTAAGCTGTAAACAACACACTCGATTGCAAACTACGGTGTTTTGTAATTGCAATTAGCATTTATATGAATGGAGCGAAAAATCCTTTTATGCACATGAGGTCCTCAAACCCTTTTCGAATTTAAATAAGCGTCGGGCAAAAAACGAACGTATTTTGTTCACTAGTGCAGGTAAGGTAATGAATTCGCGATCTTGGAGACCGGAAGCACTTCTCTTTTCAATGGCTTTTTTTTTTCAAAAAAACAAACTGTCGCCCGCTGTGCGCGCTACAACGAACTTTTGAATTACTTTTTTCACTCATGTGATCTTGATCCAATAAGTTCACAAAACAATAGCGTAGTATCGAATAGTAAATATCAAATATGTACGTAAGAACCGGTTAACGACAACAAACTATTAATTGATTGTGAGTGACACTAAAGCCAATATAGCAGAGAACTTGTGACTAACAGGCACCTTTCAAATTTCTAGCCTGCGCGCAAATAATGAATTTGTCAAGGTACGCGCAGAGCTTTCAGATATTGCCATTCTTGCAACTGAATCAACAACAAACATACACAGTCTAGCTCGTGACAGCCAGTAAATGAAGCAAAACGAACTTAGACTTCGGACACAGCCGTAACTCACTCACGTGTGTTTAGAGAATTGTGGGTGCTCCTGTTTTTCTGTTTTTTGATAAGAAATGAACACCTTTCCGCCATGGATGGGGTTGAGACTATGAGACGTGGCTTTGTGGCGTCTTTATAATTTTAATGAGTTTATAATTTAATTCCTGTTATAAATTCTTTTTATGCCTTGAATGGATTTTTGTAATTTATTAATTTCTTTAATGTGACAAACAGTCAAGTGGAAATTTCACTTGCAATAAATTTCTTTTCTTTTGTTGGAAGATCTTTAATTTTAATTAAATTGTGGTGCTCGTATATTATAAGGAGAGTCTGTTCCCATTAGGAATATTTTTATTTTAAAAGGAGGAATATTTTTTTAGATGTAAACACAAAATTTATTTTCGATTATTAGATGAATTGCCTTCAAGTACGTACTACACTTCAAGTTTGTGCTAGTTTACTAGAGTTTTAATGGTTATACAAAAAAGTCAATTGTCTTATAAATGAAATTGAAATCTTGGTAAATAACTATTGTTTGTATACTTAGTGATTGTTGACTTATAGTGAGTAGGAACATAGCCCACTTTCGTTAAAGCCTGCTTCAATACATTGTCAGCAAGTGCTTTTTCATAGGAATCTTTAACAAATGTGTTGAGGTTTAAGTTTTAGATATTACCTTATCTCTTTTTTTATTCTTTATTTTTATTAATTTCCTATAGTGCTCATTTTTCAGTGGTGGTTACAAGGGGGTGGTCGGTCATCAGCGGAGTAACATGTAGCATAACATGCAGGTGCCACAACTATTTCGGACTGATGGAAATGGAAGTGTGATCATAACCTCCTAGCGGTGGCCACTGGTAATTATTCTATGAGAGAGGATAAGCTAATATGATCGGGCTAGTCCCTTCCAAGTAAGGTTGGCGTGAGGCTAATATCCTCACCCGGGAAAAATAATTATTACGGAACGAGTAACATGCCTCGGATACTGGAATCAACGACGACGACCACGGCAACGAAAAAGGCAAAACGAATTACGAATTTTCTCATGGAATGTTCGAACACTGTACAGAATTCGATCTACACGACATCTGGCCGATACCCTGTCAAAGATTAAGCTGACATTACCGCCATTCAGGAGACGAGATGGACAGGGAATGGTGTTTTGCAAAATCCTGAGTATGACGCATATTACAGCTGTCATACAAAACACCATGTGCTCGGAGTAGGTTCTATGATCAGCAAAAAAATGAAGCCTACCATTATCGGCTTTAAAGCAATAAGCGAAAGGCTATGCACCCTTCGTGTGCGAGGTAAATTTAAGAAAATCAGTCTCATAAACGTTCACGTACCTACAGAAGAGTCCCCGGATGATGATAAAGAAGAATTCTTCGAATTAGTTGAACAGGAACTTAATGCCTGCCCCAGGTATGATGTAAACACCATACTGGGAGATCTGAACCCCAAAGTAGACCGGGGGCACATATACAGGCGACAAGTCGGCACCCACAGCTTAAATGAAAACACTAATGACAATGGACAGCGAGTTATAGAGATGGCAGCAAGTAAAAACTTGGTCGTTGCAAGTACTAGATTTGCGCGTAAAGATATCCATAAAGCCACCTGGGTATATCCTGATGGAGCCACTCTCAACCAAATACACCATGTGTTGATAGACCGCCGCCACCTTTCGGGTCTGATGACGGTACGAACGTACCAAGGTGTCAACTTCGACTCGGATCACTATCTTGTTGTTATGGTGCTCCGAGAGCGCATTACAACGCCGAATTGCTGTGCATCCGCTGATCAGGCTCGAATAAACACAGCTGCACTACGCAATGAAATGGCCAAAAACAACTACATTAGAACTCGCCCTAAGTCTTGGGGATGAGGTACCGGGCGTCGACGAGAGCTAGATCCGCCTTAAAAATAATGTGATTGGTACTTCTGATTGAGTCTTAGGCAGAAGTCGTAGAGATCGGAACGACTGGTTCGATAATGAATGCAAGCTGGCAACTGAACGTAAGAATGCTGCGTACCGAGCCATGCAGCAGTCTCAGAGAACACGGGCACGCGAAGAGAACTATAAAGAGCTCAGAAAAGAAGAAAAGAGAATTCACAGACGTAAAAAGGAAGCCTGGGAAAAAATCTCGTCTGTGAGCTAGAACAGTACAGAGAGCGATGGCCGCACCAGGCGCGGGAGTTCTACCGAAGAGTCATCAGTATGAGGCAATTCACACCACCAATTTCACATTCTGCAAGGACAAAGAAGGTTATCTGATCACCGATCCTAAAGACATCTTGGAGCGATGGGAAGAGCACTTTCATGAATTGCTAAATGGCACACTAACTGAGGATTCGGAGGCACCACCAATATCTGATGATAATGCTATGCTGCCGTGCCGCCACCAAACTTAGAAAAGGCCCCGCGTGCAGACGGCATCCTATGCAGACGACATTGACATCATTGGAAGAACAACAACAGCTGTACAAGAAGCTTTCACTCAGATTAAGCAGACGGTAGGAAATATGCGACTGCATATTAACGAAGCAAAACAAAGTACATAGTGGCCTCGTCAACAAGAACACCTAACATTGGTCCCACAATCAAGGCAGAGGAACACGAGTTTGAAGTGGTAAATTCATTTGCTATATAAGACGATGGTCTTACCGGTTCTCACATATGCATTTGAAAAGTGGGTGCTTAGCAAAAGCACTCAAACCTCAAAGAAGGAAGATCACGTCATTGTGAATTGGGAAATGGACCGACGGTGTACAGAACAACGTGTGGTGTTCTAGGTCCTCTCCGGTGGATCACAATATATCATGATGTGTTGAGGCTACGCCTTGTTGAGATCGAGTTATGCGTTATGCGCGTATGAAGCTGGTGTGCCCGGATTTTTCACTGACACAAAGTCGCCGTGCTGGTGTCGCGTTCCGACTTTGACACAACCTAAAAATCAAAGTGACAAGTGGACGTGATACGAAATAAATTGAAAAACCTGTATGATTTGCGTATTAATTTTCTATCCTACAGGACTTGTATTTGTTCTAGGTACTAATTTCATTACCACAATTTCGAAATAATTATGAAATTCAACAAATTTCTTATCCCCTTCACCAGCACACGATTCAAAACATAAACAAAATGCCCACCAACACCAAAACACGACTCAAGACACAACACACAAACAACTTTTTTACACTGGACCGCGCGGCAACGCGCCAGAAGTAGAAAGTAAAGCAACTTACGCGGTGTGTGCGTAGTGCTCAAGCCACATTTCGTTAGTTCGCATTGCAATACACATACTTTATTCTATCTGTCAATGTCCGCACCGCGTTTGAGCGAAATTCTGTCACCAGCTTCTGGGGTATTAAAGCGTGGCCTATAATTTGACTTTTATTAAATTTTTCTATAAGTTCCTCTATATTTTAATTGTTTGTTTTAATAGTCTTCACTTTTCACTTGCCATAGCTCATTATGACTCCGATATAATTCAAAGCAATCTTTCGGAAAACTTTTATTTACGGAACTTGCCATTTTATTTTTATTTTGCAAACTGATTTTGCCCCGAGTTCACCATCCATCCATCCAATGGCGCTACAGCCCAAATCGAGCCTTGCCTTCACTTACTCCGAAATTCACTCTCGGAATGACGAAATGATTGACAGCCACAACATCCACTATCCTTCATGCTGTCATTCACTTAGCTCCGCCCGCAGGATTTCAAACACTTTTGTTTTCCGTCATGCATGCTTGTCCCCCCATGCTGCAAGCCCATACACTATCCCGCATGCATGTCAGTCAGCCTTGAATGTCACGCATGCTTGATCGTGAATGGGGGCCTTGAGAATCCAGATATGGAAGCAGATCATGGGAGTGATAATCGACCAGACGCTTAATTTTAAAACACACCTGGGGGGCATGGCGGATAAAGCTTACTCCATTTTTGCAGCTTTTCCTAAAATGCTGCCCGAGGTGGGTCAAAACCGATCCCTCGCCTCCTGATGGCGAGGGTGGTCAGCTCAGTCCAGCTTTACGCAGTGTGGGCAGCAGCGTTGAACAAGAGGACTAACGGCGGAAAATGGAGGGCCGTATATAGACTAAAGTTGGAAACAGAGATATGTGTGGGTACGGGGTATGCGGTGAATTTTCGTTGACAGCCGGCGTACTTGAGCTCTGTCTAGTCTTTTGCAAATAACCAAAAAATCTGAATGACGAGCTCATGTGTCTTTTTTTGTGGTAAGATGAAGCTTAGGAGTGACCCTTTGTACTACTAGTCGTCATGTCGTACAAGTCATGGTGCAATGAGTAGTAGTAAGCTTGATCTGTTGTGTCCCAGTGGAAAATTAATCAAGCGCTGCCAAAAGAAGCAATCATGTAGCAATTCCACTGACATATAATAATGGACTGCTCATCAGCAATTATTCCCATCACTGACATATAGAATGGACTGCTCATGAGAAATTTTTCATGGCACCAATTTGTTCCATAGGCTACAAACCTTTTTTCACTCCATGTAAACACCGGAATCACTTTTGAAATTTACATTTTTTTAAATACTTACTTAAAACATTAAAACAACACAAATATTTTGTTTAAAAAAATTAATAAACACTATTTTCACTTTTTCACCCTTTAAAATGCCTTTTTTTCATTAATTTGCAAATTTTATGTGTATCTGATTTAAGTTCTTAACGCCTGTTTTAGCAACTGACATTCTGTATGTCAAAATACGGGGGCTTATGGGGAAAAGAGCAAAAGATATAAACATCCTATACCCGTCTATTTTTTTCTAATTGATTTAACCTGATTTTATTTCTGTCAGTCTGATTTTACTTCTGAGTGCTTCTGTAAGTTTGGGGCTTATGGATGAGCGAGTCGACTATACCTTTTTGGTGCCATCGGTTTGTATGGGAATAATTACTGATGAGCAGTCCATTATTATATGTCAGTGATTCCCATACAAACCGATGGCACCAAAAAGGTATAGTCGCTCGCTCATCCATAAGCCCCCAAACTGACAGAAGCACTCAGAAATAAAATCAATTAGAAAAAAATAGACGGGTATAGTGATATTTATATCTTTTGCGTTAAATCAATTAGAAAAAAATAGACGGGTATAGTGATGTTTATATCTTTTGCTCTTTTCCCCATAAGCCCCCGGTGAGAATGTCAGTTGCTAAGACAGGCGTTGAGAACTTAAATCAGATACACATAAAATTTGCAAATTAATGAAAAAAAGGCATTTTAAAAGGTGAAAAAGTGAAAATAGTGTTTATTAATTTTTTTAAACAAAATATTTGTGTTGTTTTAATGTTTTAAGTAAGTATTTAAAAAAATGTAAATTTCAAAAGTGATTCCGGTGTTTACATGGAGTGAAAAAAGGTTTGTAGCCTATGGAACAAATTGGTGCCATGAAAAATTTCTCATAAGCAGTCCATTCTATATGTCAGTGAGCAATTCATATGTTATGGAAGCTCTCTAGAAACACTCACTCTATTAGTGTTGGGTAGGACAAGATTATAAAATGAGTTTGTAAGAGGAGCCTCTTTTTTCTTTTGAACCAGTACAATGTCTCACTTTAAATGAGGCGAGGTGCTATTGTATTGTAAGGTTGTGATGCGGGTAGATATATTGCGTTTGCGAAAGAAGGGATACGATAAATGATGAATGAATGAATAGGAATATTAATTATCGTGCCTATAAATGTTAATTACCAAAATATTCTTCAAAATTTTTGTAAACTGTATAAGGAAAAATAAATTTACAGATTTAAAACGAAACTCCCTAAAATTGAAAATAACACGAAATATTTTATTTGTTATAGATAGGTTTGTGACACTTTGTTGCCATTTAACCTATTTCTACTTTTTCCCAGAACTTGACCCGCTTTAGAAAAGACGAGTTCCGAAGGCACAAAAGCTGCAACGCTGCACAGTCTAAGTTCGAAAAGTTGATAGTGTCTAGGATATTGACCTTTTCTCGAATACCACCGCTTTACTGGGTCTTTGAATCTTAGCAACAGTGGTTCTACAAGATATTTATCTATGGCTTCAGTTGTTTGATTTGGGGTTTTTATTATGCCACACACCTACTTTTCAAAGTCATCCCAAATACTAAATCCAAGCTCCGAAAGCGAAGGCAATGTTGTAGTTGTAGATACTGGCATGGCTTCAAAATCACGGGTTTGAATCTCTTATGCATTAAACTGACCCAGGGAAGGTATGGAAGCTTTGCCTCCAAAAAGTATATTTCTATTTTACAATCGCACCTTGCCTAAAAAGAAGTAAGTAATGTCTCTGGAGTACAAAACTTCACTCCCTCGACAAATGTAAGAATTGTCTCCTCAATACAAAATTTACCTCCCACGAAAAATGTATGAATTGTCTTTTCAGCACAAAATTTATCTCCCTCGAAAAATATAAGAAATATCTCTCGAGTACAAAATTTTACTCCCTCGAAAAATGTAAGAATTGTTCCTTCAGTACAAAATTTGCCTCCCTCGAAAAATGTAAGATTCGAGAGATTATCTTCACTCCCCCAAAAAATGTAAGAGATTTCTCTCCAGTTCGCATTTACAATGTCACCACGGCTCGGTTTAAATTGGATATTTTACTGAGGCAAAAGGAGTAAGAAAATGTCTTTGCAGTTCATGTTTACAATCTCACCTCGCCGTAATTGGAATTGGATATTTTACAAAAGAAGTAAGAAATGTCTCTCCACTTCGTAATTTACAATCGCACGAGACACGCTCATATCCCAGTAGTACATTATTTTTGAACCGGGGCATTTAAAAAAGTTGAGGCCTCAGTACAATTTACTATCGTGTACGGGACAAATGAACTGCCTCTTGTAAGTCCGGCTCAACTCTACACTCTATACTCCCATTTTCTCAAGTTTTCTCTTATTCCCCTTATTTGGGGAATTTGTAGTTTTTGTAAAACCGCGTCAGTTGATATTGATACAATGGGTAAGGAACAACTTCAGGAGCTTCCAAGGAGCTTCAATTTCCCAGCTTCAATTTCGCTTCTTCAACAACAAACTATAAGCGCTTCGCTCTGATGACATGCATGTGTTAAAAGGAAAGGAATTGGGATATGAATAAGAAGTACATTGGCATTCATTTTCAGTGCTTCAGAATCCGTTCAAAAGCGCTACAATTCTCCGCTGGGGTGTGCTTGGTCTGTTGTGTGTGCTTGTGTTTGGGTGTTTGAGATTAAGGCGAATGCGAAAAGTTGGAAGTAAACTAACTTCTGCGTTGCGTGCGTTGCGTTTACGTAAATATTTGTCAGTTTCGATTTGAATGCACGCACTTCTATTATATCAATCGCCCCACGCACTTTTTTTTATGTGGCAGTGCTAAACTCAAGAATCACCCTTTGTACTACTAGTCCGTCATGTCGTTTGTCACGTCATAGTGCAATGTCTAGCAGCAAACTAAGTACGGGGGGGGGGGGGTAGGTTAAGGGTTATGGGGGTTCAAGGGGTGTTAAGGAAGGTGGCGATGAACCCTGCATTTGAACTCTTGGATGTTGTAGGAGCTCGGAAATACTGACTGCGGAAGATTATTCCACATTCGAGTTGTTCTATTCACAAACGAATATCTTATTGAGTGCGTGAAAGGGGGAGTTGTCAAGTGGTGGGAATGAGACGAGTGGGCTAATCTGGTGTTGTGGTTATAAGATTGCTGTGGAGGCAGGAGAGCGCTTATTTCGGAGGAACAGTCACTATGATAGTAGCGATAAAATTTTGTCAGTCCTGCTACATTCCTACGGTGGCTCAGGGGGTCGATGCACTAAAGTACGCATTATATTTCTCCAGCTTAACCGTCCTTCGTGCACAGGACCATATCCAAAGGTGAATTGTCCGTGATAGCGGGCATTATACCATTAGAGATACTGGCGAGATAAAGCAGGCTTCTCTATGATCCAGAATATGTTAGAAGGGAGACAAATTCAGTGTGGCGGCAAATGACATAAGTCTGTAACATAATGGCAAGGTAAGTCTGTGACCCTCAGACTTATCCCAAACGTTGATAGATGGGTTAGGAGCTCACGCTGCGGGTTAGGAGCGCAGCTCGTTTCGAGCACGATGGGTCAGCGCGGTGACTGGTATGACTAGGTATCAAAGATACACCAGAACTCGTCTTCCAGAGGCATTCTTCATGATAAGGTCAGTTGCTTTCAACTTCCGGGTGGGTATTTTATTTTATTATAAAGAAGGAATATTATACACAAGATAGTCTTGGAATAATACACCAGCGAAAATCAAACAGTACCAATAATGTGTCTTACGCGGCTAAATCCATAGACATTAGTTCCTATTATAGAATATCCCATTTTTTTTTTCAAAGTTTACCTTGTTAACTGCATTCAAGATACCACAAACAAAATTGTAACCTCTTTACATAATAGGATTAAAAGTAAGAATATAAAACAACAACTATACACAACCATTACACTTCCTCGAAGACAGTAAAATAAAAATCAATTTTATAAAAACCAACTGAAATGAAAAAAAAGCTCTCTTTTTGCCATTTTAAATTACATCTAAAAAAATAAACTTAAACCTCCGCCCACACACCGCACGGCATTACAGTGACAGTTAATTTCCTTAAAGTTTCTGATTACATCGAAAGAATAAATAAGCAAATGTTGACCTCATTGGTTTCTTAAAGTGAACGAAAACAGTTGAAAAAAGGAAGCGTGCTTGCTTCAATTATGGCGGTGCAATCATCATCCAGGTCATTAAGCGCTAACAATAGTGCAAACTGGACACAAATTTCTTAATTATTAATTTAGTAAGATTAAATTTTGCCGATAGCAGCGGCACATGAACTTTGCCAAAAAATTGACACACGCAATGGGTTAATGTTGATTATTCATACTTTCAAAAAGTGCCGATTGATATTAATTAAGTAATTAAGTTTTAAATTTAGTTTAACACTAGTTTTAAATGCACTTTGCATTTGTGTATGTTTGTTAGAAAACGAGTTTTATTTGTTTAGTTTATATTCAAATCATAGATAAAAAACCTTGATACAAATTTAAAGCACTATGATTAGTAAAAATTAAGAGCATAAAGGTCACTACCGTAACTGTTTTTTATTATGTTTATATTTGTTGTTTAAATTTTACGCTAATTAAGCATAAAATTAATCATTTTATTTTATTTTATTGCATTTTAACTTCCACATTAATTTTCACTACTAGAAACAAAATTTTTTTTTCTGTTTAAGACCTACCGTAAAAGTATCGGCTCTGTTATTTTCGGAAATGATTTTACGCAATTATTGTGATAGGCACACGCTCCGCTTCTCGGCGATGATAATAAATTGGAAAACAACGAAAAAAAAATAATCTTGAAAGAAATTTTGTCTTTTCACATTGATAACGCCATCAAATTAAGAATATTATTTTTTTTCTGCTGTCACATAACTTTTATCGCACTTTTAGTAATATATTAGTAATAATTTAAGTTTAACTGTTGTTTAATTATAATTGATCGTAAAAAAATCGCACATTTATCAGAGATTTAATATTTTTTTATTTTCGCGCCAAAAAAGCCGTTAAAACCACGTTGTTTCACCTGCTGGCCCGTTAAGACCCTGTGTGTTCTTCGTTCAGTAGTCGCCGTTAGACTGTTATGATTTCAGCTGAAGCGGGATCGAAAGTGAGCGTGGCTAGTCGGTAATGTTATTGCCAATACTCATGCCGTGTGAGAATGCAGATGGAGGATTCCCTCGAATTCGGTGTTCTCTAAGAACGTTTTTGTTGTTCTACACAATAGACTCCAGAGGAAGCTCAATTTGCGTCGTTTGGTACTTTCTGAATTGAATGCTTTGTGCCCCGCCGTACAACAATTGCTGCTGAGCTGCGTCTGCTATCAGCTTGGAGTTGACGCTTGTTTGCTTTCTCGAATGCAGTGATAAGTGATTAAGTTGATACTCTGCCAAAGTGGCTCTGATCAGCGTGTCAATACACAAGTGGCTGCCCCGCTCTTCTGATGTACTCGTAACCGTGCAAGTTTTTGGCCATAAATTTGAAGTTTTTAAACAATTAAATTCTCTAGATTTTATTCTAATGCGAAGAATCACTTAATTAACTTGAATATATAATTGACTCCTTATCAGCAGTCATATAATATAATATGTCACATTTTTGCTGTAATTATTAGAACATTCGCTTATCACTTTCGCTCATTCTGAGGGGCCCTCATAAAGGATAATTCTCCTCTTCACTACTTTTTATTTGCCAGAAGCAAGTGCCCCTAGTTGACTGCTGCTGTTGTGAAGAAAGCTGAAGGCTTAATCTTATCGGAAAGAGGCGTATTTTTATCTAGGCATACAGAATTATCTTATTTTTGTATTCTAGATTTATGTATCAACATAATTTTTTCATTAACGATAAATTTTTTGCATTTCCACGCTTTTGAGTTAATAATATTTGTACAGCAGAGCATTTTATTAAAGAAATTCGTTGGAAGAGTAATGAGTGTTGTCACCCCGGTGAACTTTGATTTGCAATATACAAAGGAACTATCCCATTACTTGTCATGCCAAAAACAAAACAAATGTTTATCATCTGTGACTCACTGCTAACTGGTTTCGATTTTACGATACTTCGGTATAGGATGTTATCAAACTGGGTGATCTACTCTGCTCATCATGGCAGGAGATAAGATATTTGGATTTCTTACAGCCGTAAATATTAATGAGGGTAATCTTTATTCGAGATTTTATCATAAACATTAACCAGGATTATCCCGAATAAATTCTAAAATCCAAAATAGAATAATGATTTCACAATGAAATTTACGAAATTTCAGTTATATTTCGAATGTTTAATTTGAGAGTCCCCCCCCCCAGATTACAATAGCAAATCTGTATTATCTGTGAAGAAAAAAGCATGGAACCAAAAGGCTTCGGCCGAATAGGGGAAAACGAGTAGACGGATAAAGGAAAATGAAAGGAAAACGCCCCAGCAATGCTTTGCATTCCCAAACCAGTAGAATAGAAGCATTCATTGATGAATGAAGAAGCTATGGCTTGAGGTGCTTAGAAGTGACTCCCTCCTGTATCCCTGTCAACATCTTTTTAGCATTGCATGTCATTAGCAAGAAGTAGTTTATACGACTTTCTTCTAATTTGCTTCCTACGAAGTCATTTTGAAGCTTTAAGTTTTGCAAGCAGGGCCAGTTTCACATGAGCCAACCACTGACATATAATAATGGACTGCTCATCAGCAATTATTCCCATACAAACCGATGGCACCAAAAAGGTATAGTCGCTCGCTCATCCATAAGCCCCCAAACTGACAGAAGCACTCAGAAATAAAATCAATTAGAAAAAAATAGACGGGTATAGTGATGTTTATATCTTTTGCGTTAAATCAATTAGAAAAAAATAGACGGGTATAGTGATGTTTATATCTTTTGCTCTTTTCCCCATAAGCCCCCGGATTTTGACATACAGAATGTCAGTTGCTAAGACAGGCGTTAAGAACTTAAATCAGATACACATAAAATTTGCAAATTAATGAAAAAAAGGCATTTTAAAAGGTGAAAAAGTGAAAATAGTGTTTATTAATTTTTTTAAACAAAATATTTGTGTTGTTTTAATGTTTTAAGTACGTATTTAAAAAAATGTAAATTTCAAAAGTGATTCCGGTGTTTACATGGAGTGAAAAAAGGTTTTTAGCCTATGGAACAAATTGGTGCCATGAAAAATTTCTCATAAGCAGTCCATTCTATATGTCAGTGGGCTAACCTAGCTTAAAAGTGGGAATAAAAAATTGGCCACTGTTGCCCGAATGCACCACTTTTTAACCTTCGCACATCTTCTTTGCCAAAAAGAAATTTTGGGTAAGGATGTCTATGCCTCGTGCAGAAGGCTCTTACTATGCATACATGAACGACAAATTATTTTTTATGATTGATCATCACCATCACTCATCAGGAGCTCCATAGCCTATTTTTGTCCTTGGCTTCTTCCAGCGTTCGTCTCCGAATTCATTTACCTTGGATATGTTATGTGTTAATTCGGATATGTTATTTTATCTGATAGCAGCCGTTGGTTCATTTTTCGTTGAATTAAACAAGAAATGTAATGTAAATTTCCTGCTTTAAAATTGCAGAATTTTTTATTCTTAGCTGGTTATTGATTTATGGAATGATTACTTTGTTAAAAAATTTGTTGATTCAAATAAATCATGTTTAGCATTCACTGAGAAAGGGCGAACCAACAATGTACATATAACTGCATGAAATCCTTTCACATAAATCGATAAAATACGCCAAAGCATAACACGCTTATGTTATTTATATGCTTAAAATGCTTCTTTTGTAAGTGTGCCTCCACCTACAGTCGCCTGCTGAGATTAAAGATTTTTTATCCAGAACGTCCAGGTGTAAACTCAATCAAGTTCGCTGTATTAAGAATCAAGCAATAAATCTGCATTTGCCACGGTGCATTAAGGACTTTCGAGCTCCCGCTTTAAGCCCTTCGAAGTAGATGAATACATTCAATTAGTTTAACAAACACCCAGAGCCCCCGAAAAAATGTGCTTTCAATAAAAGCAAATTAAATTCTTCATAAGTTAATAGAAAATAACTAAATAAAAAACGGCATCACAAAATAAATAAATTGATGAACTTGAAAACGCTCGCTCTCTCGTAGATTTAAATTGGGTGTAAAATTTCAATTATTCGCCGTGAGTGAATTAAGTTCACAGACATAAGGCAGCATGTGACTACAAAAGAATCTGTGGCGTTGAACCCTGAAGACGGTTTCTAATGCCGGCAAATATGGTGCGGTATAAAGCACATGGCAATTTATGACGCAATCCACTGAGCAAGTAACGCCAGAGCAGTTCCCATGAATTTTGGCTTGGAATCCACCTGTAGAATGGCTTATGCAATAACCAAAGAATGGAATGCAGTTGGATCAAATTATTTTCTTGTTTCACGTGCCCTTTTTTTAATTTGCAATATGATACCTTGGCGCAGGAGCAATAACGACATACTCTGGAAATAATTAAAAAAAAATTCTGATGTTTTTCTGTTCCAATTTTCTGTTGAATAAACTAAAGTTATTTAAAACGCTTGTTTTTTAAAATTTAAATAACATATCACTGTTTTAAAAACATCAAAATGGAGCTTATATGTATATTAAATCATTAGAGAAAGTTTTGTAAATCGAATATTAGAAATTTTACAACCGTTTTAAATTTTAAAATATATTGGAGAGCTACAAACCGATCGCAGCGACACCTCTATTCCAATGCACACAAACACGTGCAACTTCGTTGTACTTTAAGCACAATAAATTCCAAAATTAATAATTAGTTGGCGTTAAAATTTAAATTTTATTTTATTTAAAATTGTTTTTTTTGCTAGACGGGCTAAGGAATCGATAGCTGCCGGGGTTTAGTTGTACGCGGGGTAATCCAAAGACAGGTAACGGTATTAAGACTACACATTTGTAGTGAACACTATGCTACCTTGGTGCAGAGTAAAATTCAATATGAATACCTGTTATTACCACAATAGTTTTCGAAAGAAGTCGTAAGCCTTGCGATTAGAAGGAAATATACCGAAACTAATCAAGTCGACGGGAGCGGAGGCATAAGTCAACCATCCACTGGTTTTAAAGCATTAAGTTCGGAAGCAGACGTTTTTCTCCTACTGAAAATAAATATAAAGTAATTGCTTTGCAAATATTGAAGTGGCGCCAAGATCTGGAAGGAAGAAGAATTAAAATTCCGGAACGATATCATTGTCACTGAAGGTGGAGATCTGTGGCGAACTACTGTAGGAATAATTAACAGGAGTCAGTAACTACTGTGCGAGTGGTCTACTGAGATTTCCCACAGCGCGGCTCAGGAAGTAGCCTACACTGATAGAAAAATTGTCTTGATTCCAGCAATTCCATAGTCTTCGTTTCGTTGTCTTGAGTAGAAACATTTTCAGTCTTAACATGAGAATGCTGTCTCAGAGTAAGACACTAGAAATTCTTGAGCCAAGCAATTGTATTTCTTCGCTCAATACTTATACTTTTCGACCAAGATATGTCTTTTTCGAAACAAGATTTTTTAATTTTTCACACAAGAAACTAAATATTTTTTATTCGAAACAAAATTTGTATTAAATAAAGACACAATGAAGTTTTAATTCGAGAATATTTAATGAGGCAATTCACTATTTTATTACTTCGAGTTGCTTAAATTTTTTTTCTTACTTCTAGTCAACTTTTGTCTTCTCATCCAAGACAATAAAACCAAGACTATGAGTATTGCTTATCCGAAGACAATTTTGTTTTCGTTATATCCAAAACGACGCATGGAGGCAGAGGGGCATCACATCCTGGCGTACGCGGATGATGTTGTTATCATCAAAAAAGGAAAATTTCCTCAAGACCTCTGTGATCTCATGGAGGCGACGTTACAAGCCCTCTCAAGCTGGACTGTTAACCCAGTAAATACGGAACTGGTCCCCTTCACAAGGAGGTATAAGATCCCTCCGTTAAATCCCCCGGTTTAACAATATTAGGCTCAAAATAGCAACAGTGCCCAATACCTGGGAGTAGTCTTGGACAAGAAACACCTCTGGAGTGAAAACACAGAAGAGGGCATTAAGAAAGCAAACATAGCGCTTTTTGCTTGCAAAAAGTTCATTGGGAAGAAATGGGGCTTCTCCCCTAACATAGTACGATGGATATACACAGCGATCGTCCGCCCAATTTTCCTTTACGGAGTTATAGTATGTTGGTCAACCCTGATTAAATCCACCGTGTTAAACAAATTACAGAAAGTAAAAAGATGTGCGGAGTTATGCATAGCAGGAGCTTCTTCTTCTTCTTCTTTGATCCGTTAGCTGGCGGTCCGAGCGGGACGTCCCCGCAACGGATACGCTGCTGTCGGTGCCGCTGGGTCCCGAACTCTATTCACGATTCGCTTCCATTCTTCTCGGTTTTTGGCGGTGTCTCGAGCCTCGGTAACTGATAATCGTTGATTCTTTAAGTCACCCTCGATATTCTTCAACCAGGTTTTCTTCGGTGCCGATCGCTGTATTCTCCAGTCTGCAGGACGGTCTCGCCAGAGAAGTTTACGTGGCAAGCGGTTATCATCCATTCGGCAAACATGTCCAAACCACCGTAGTCGACGTTTTTGCATTTCTTCTTCGATCAGTGTTTGCTGATCGCATCGCATCGCATAGCAGGAGCATGTGATGAAAGCTTCGGTTGGGGGCCCAGAAGTGGCCAACTTCCGACTCTCACACAAAAACTAGAAATTTCATCGGGGCGACAAAATAATTCCCCCAAATGCAGCATCCTGGGTCTCCCGTGAAAAAGGCTGCTCGTCGGCGGGTCGTGGTGGGGAGACCCCGGGGATACAACATGCGTTGATGCATCACCACTTACTGTACGCCTTGAATCATCAGTCTAGCGCAGTCCACTGTTCGGGGGGAACAAGGTGCCTGCCATCGGGAGTTCAAGGCGAGGAGTATCGCCCGCCGCTATGCCACTGTTGCACCTATTCCATTATGATGAAATTGAAAATAATCCTAAAAAAAACTGAAATCAACGCTGAAACCAATGGTGAATCAAATACTGAAAATATGTAAAATCAAAAGAAAAAAAAGTTTTGGGTACAAAGAATGGTTTAATTAACAACAACATATACCAACACTCAGGGAAACGCAAGAAATTACAACGTACTTATACTTGATAACGTAACATTACTTCGAATCGAAACGAAAACTCTGTGAAGGCAGGCTGATCAGCTTACCTTTTTACAAAATAATTTACAGGCCACTAGAATACGTCACCGCGGGTTTGTACATATGAGGACTGATGACTACTAAACACCATTGGTTGTGTAGATTCCTCACCCGTGAGCGACAACAATAACTACAACACACAAGAAAAACTCAAATTCTATCTGGTGGCTCGTAACCAAAAATAGCCACAAGGGAAATCAAACAAGGAAGGGAAAAAAATCAAAATTCACAACCTCTTAATTACTACATGAACAACTCCTTGTAATATAATTAAAAAAGAAATAAAACTTAATGTAATTAAAAAGAAAAAAATTCTGTTCCCCATTTAAGACACCATACGCAAAAATTTAACTGTTCCGTCTTCAGAATCTTCCTTCTGTCCTTCCAAATCCGAATCCAGCCTCACTCCAAGATCGCCTCGCAGGTCACCAGAACAAAATACTTTATTTCCAAAGGCCCTCTTCAGTTGGGCCTACACTTCGGAAGTCTATCTCTCGAAGGCTCCGTCTCTCACCAACAAATTTAACAAATTACTTACAGTTTTTTTGATCGCCTTACAGTTCTGGGGCCTGACCCCCTCTTTGCCTAGTCCGCAAAACAGCACATTTATTCTTTCATTATTCTTTCTTCATAATAGTCCGGAGTTCTCTATTTTCAGGGGTTGCACCTGATTGCATCAAAATTTTCAAAATTCGCCTTCCAGCAGCCTCTCCTGTCCTCCTGGTGGTGAATTTACTCCGAGAAGGTCCCGGCGATTTTTCCAAAAAAAAATTTCAGTTTTTTTTATATTTCCAGAAATATTAACTGGCAATACCCGGATTTATTACGCCCGGTGGATACGCTTGTCCAAACCGACAAAAACTTTAAAAAACTTTTTCCGGACGGATACTTTTCGTTTAAAGAATTCAAAAATTTTCCGGCCGACGAACAAAAATTCGTTTATTTTTTCTCAAAAAAATTTTGTTTTTTTTATTTCTGCCTGCTTCACAGGCCTCTTACTCCAAACTAAAACTGATTCCCCATAAAAAACGGCCTCCCCTTTTTCATTCCCCAGTCGCTCCCTTTTTCATAGGCTTCCCTTTTTTCCCAAAAAAATTTCCTATAAAACGCAGTACTTTTTTAATTTTACTATAAAAATTACAATTAGGAAGTGCCTATGGGGTATATTTATAAGCCCGCCGTTACAAGCACTTCGCTCCACACCTACATATGCCCTAAATGTTATGTTATACCTCCCTCCATTAAATCTTGTGGCAAGGGAAAGCGCAACCATCGCAGCCCTTAGAATGAAAGAATCCGGTTTTTGGATTGGAATCAGGGAGGGCGAAGGAAGGTGCTAAGCTCTGTTACTATCCCCACAAAAACCGACTCCTGCATTCCAGAGACTACCTTCACGAGGAACTACGGAGTACATATCCCTTCACGTCGTGAATGGAGAAATATACCACACAGTTTTCAGGGTGCCATAAACTTCTTTACTGATGGCTTTAAGCTCGAGGGTCGGGTGGGAGGAGTAGTATTTTCCCCAGAGCTTGGGATTGAAGTTTCCTTCAGACCATGGTATAGAAGTTTTCAAACTCCGTGACACAAATAATTTGAAGGGTTCTGCGCACCTCGTTGCCCAATTTCATACAATTTGTTCTATCATTTCCCCTCTTTTAACTTAAAAAGGCAACAAACGCAGAAAAAACTCAACAAAATAATTTGGGAAGGGATGTGCGCATGCCGGATGAATAAAGTTAAGTAATCTTTATATGTATTGAGCAGAGCTTTGAAATACATGTAAAACTCCTGCTCAACAAAGGCAGTTTATCCATCGTAATAAGCATAATTTTACTATAATTATGCTAAATATTTCTCATCCCTAAATTTAAAATAAATTGAAAGAATTGCTGGAAAAATTTCTTTTAAAGATATGAGCATTTTCATTCATAAATTGAGAGTTCTCCGCAGCCGCAAGCAACACAACCTCCCCAGGCAGAAGCGCGCTTGCGACTGGCGGAAAATGTCAAAAATCTAGTAATCAAAGTGATAAAAACACAAATATCGTATTTTTTAGTAGAAATTACTACAAATTATTTCTGTGGCATATGTGTAAAATATAAAAACCTTAAAATAAAAAAAATATATAAAAACGGGTGTTTTTCAGTCATAATTTGTAAATTTTTTAAATAATCATTGAAGTCCCAGAAAAATACACCTCCCTTTAGCAATACGCAGTCGCGACTGATTACATGGCAGCAAGTGATTTGATAGGAGGAGTTAAGTGAAGCTTTTGTCTAAACTTTTTAACATTTTTAAGAGCTTAGCTGGGGAAGATGCGCGGGATGTCACGAGGTTTGAAAACGTCTATACAATAATACAAGGTAAGCTCATAAGGAAAAGCTCTGTTTCCATCTTGAAAAGCTTTGACGTCATCAAGATCTTTTAACTCTCTACCATTTGAAAGTTAATTCGTTTGTAAGACGTTTTCATTCAAAATTATTGCTTATAATCAATATAAAATTAAAAAAATAAAGAACAGATATTAAAGACAATTAATCATCATGGTTTAAAGCAATGTAATGATGGGTTTCCACCAAACATAGAGTTTCAAAAAACAGTTTTGTTTTTAAACATTTTGTTTGTTTTTAAATACCCACTCGAGATGGGACAATGTTTTGTTTTTAAAAACACTATTATTCTCCTACAAAAATGTTCTCAAAATTGTTAGATTTTTGCAAAACATTGATATTTTTGTTGACAAAAACAGTTTTTGTTTCTGTTTCTTATTTTGTCTGTTTGGTGAAAACCCGGCATAAGAGGTTGCAAATATAAGAATAAAAAGAAACCAAATGCTGCAATTACAAATTTTCAGTATTTTACGTTTCCTAAAAATCAAGATATATCGAAATTGTGGGGTGAAATGTGTGACAAAAATAAAATTAGTTTTCAAAACGCTATTATATGTTCAGTACATTTCAGTGAAGAAAGTTATACTCTCAATTCCAGACTATTGCCTTCAATTTTTATAAAATATTAAATAAAAACGAAAAGTTCCAGAATAAGAAAACATTTTTCAAAATTATAATAAAACCTAAATTAGAATAAAAAGAAATTATATAAAAAATCCGTTAAGAAAGGCACAACATGTGAACTTACCAGATAATGTAGAATCTTTGTTTTTTTTAGAGGTAGATTATATTGCAGAATTAAAAATTTAAATAATAATATTAAAAATCAACAACGAAAGAATAGAAATAAAAAATTTCAAAAATATTTCTCTAAAAATAAGCGTTTTTAATTGAAAACCTATTTAATACCATACAAATCTGCTTGAAAAAGATCTGAGTGACGTGACGGGAAAAGCTTTTTTCTCTTATAAGCTTACCTTGTATTATTGTACCATGCTTCAGACTACCCGATCACTTCAGTATATACCAAGCGGAGGTTCTAGCCATACAAGAGGATGTTCTACAAATCAACCAGCAAGGCGATAGGAAGCGGACTGTCTACATCTTCTCAGAGAGTCAGACGGCTCTGAAGGCCCTGCGCTCTTGCACAAACAGCTCTAGAACAACCTCTGAATGTCGCAGATCTCTTAACGTTCAGGAATCTCCTCGTATGGTTGCCCGGTCGCCGAAATATAGAGGGAAATTGTAAAGCTGACTGTAACGGCACAATGGCGCGAAGGTGCTGAGAAAAGCCATTTGAGACGCCATTGTGCCTGTGCATGCTCCCACGAGCCAGAAGCCCTGAAGAACCTGACTATAGGAACATGCACGTACATAAAAAAATTCCAAAAAAAATCACTCTCCCTAAACCACCGAAATAACTGTTAGGGAGAGGCTTTATGCCGGCCACACGGTAAACGCTAGCTCGCCGGAAGGGGTCGTGGGGTGTGTGGCCGGGCCGATACCTCCATGGTTCACCACTTACCTAAATGTCGGTGCGAAAATCCTTCCTTCGTCACTCCATGTCTGCGACACCAACAATTCCTGGACCTGAAATCATTACAAAAACACCAAGGAAAAGGAAAGAACCCCGGAGCGAAAATCCCGATCAACCATCCTGGAAAACAAGTTTGGCTATTTAGGCCATCATGACTCAAAAGAAGAAGTCGATTTCAAATGAATTAATTATAGTTATATTATATTATATTATTTCCCTCTAAAACAACAGTAGACACTAACAAAAGTGTTAATAACGAAAAAGAAACAACATACGGTTTAAACAGGTATAACCTCGCAACAAAAAAAATCTACGCACTGGCGCCAGTCGTTGACTTTTTAACATTCATTTTCAATATAGGTATATAAACATTATAAATTCTCTAATAGTTTAAAACAACCTGAAAATTATATATCCAATTCAAAGAGTAATGTTAGTGTGTATTAAAAGAATTCTTAAACTAGATGAATATAGACAATTAATAAAATATAATATAAAATATAATATTTAATAAACATTGGTATAAGTGAATAGAAAAATTCTCGTGCATTATGTAATTTCATATAATTATTAAAAAAATTTTACATTCCTTAGTGTTTAGACAATCTAATCGATCTAAATAACCATGCAGGCCCTTTTAGCAATTTCTCTATGTTTCCCGTTCTTTCATGCGTGACATTAGTTGAAAGAATAATAGACTAAGGTATTGCCCTGCATGAACACCACTGGTAATTCGGACATACGTCACATTTCACCTGGGAGCTCCTGCAACGATATATATCCAGCTTCACCTTCTTCAATGCACATTATAACATCCCCGGTCTCTACATAAACCTATTTTGCCTTACTTTTCACGACAAAACCACATACATATAATAATATTAAAACTTTGCCATATATTTATTATTGTTCGTTAGTTGCTACTTTGATACTATTTTATTTATCGTGCACTTAATTTACACTAAAATAAGCTCAAAAGTATCGTAGCGATTTTTTTCTTTTCAATAATTCCGCCTACCTTCTTTTTTCCAGAAAATCTCCAATCCAGACTCAAAGATTTTTAAAATTTACCATGTACCATCCTACTGCTACACAGCATTTTTCTTGAAGGTCGAAACTAGCCTAAGTCAACCAAGCAGAACTTCCCAATCGCCGACTTCCTTCCTGATCTTGGTTGAACCGCCGGTATACCGCTCCGTTTCTTAATAAAAGGACCTCTCCAAGACTGTTCCTTTTTCCCTGATTCTTCTACATACGCTTCTTTCCTCAATCCACTCTTGTAGGACCAGATACAGTTACTTGACTGGACACATCTACTTATATGGTGCTTCTAATTTCCACCACATCACTTATAAAAACATTTATATTTCATAAAACCGGTTAACTGACTCTCGGTTTACTAAAATGACTGACCACCAACAGACTGACTGACTGACTGAAAATTTTCCTCCCCGTTTTCTTGTTTTTTTTTTCTCTACGCCTACCTGTCTTCCCAATTTTTTTAATTCTTCCAGGTGATTTACTTAGAGTTTGAGAAATTTCCGCGAGGGGGAAAAACTGACCGTTACATGACTAGGAAAGACACGACCGCTACTCTCCTTCCAGGAATGGAATGGAAAGAGTTGGAATGCATTGGGCCACCTTTAAACTCCCATGCAAACAGCACACAATGCAACAAGCGAAAAAGCATTGGAGGGATCTTAATAAATGTACTTTGGGCTAATTAACCTGTCCTTCTTATGATCTCAGGCGGACCACTTCACTACTGAGCCTCGGGAGACAAGACCTCACAGTTATAGTGGGAGTGCTGATCAGACACTGTCTGATAAGGACGCATGCGACCCGCTTAGGTCTTGATACTTACGATTTCTGCAGAAGCTGTAAGAATCTGGACGAGGAGGAAAGTACGAGGTTAATCACATTTGGAGAGCCCTTTCTAAGCACCCTTGCGGAAATCTGGAAGATTGGGATCCCGCAGCTTAGAAGATTCATTACTTGCTCGAGATGGTTTTAGCGAAGAAACGACACTTTAACATCAAGTTTAAAGTGGGATCACTAAGGCATCACAATGGGCCTATATCCTTTTGGTCTAAGTGTTTGAGCTCAAACCAACAGCTCAGCCAAGTCTAACCTAACCTAACCTCGGTAGTCTAGGAGTAAGCCGTCTGGCTACCATCCCAGAGGTCCCAGGTTCGAGTCCCGTCAGCCTCACAATCTTTCGACTTTTACACTTTTCATCTACATAATTTTCCTTCTTTCTTCTTTCCTCTTCACATTCCTGATTCCTTCTGTCATCGGTTGGTTGATGAGATTCATCTTCTTTCAGGAGGCATAACACTCCAGCTAGTTGTTTCTCGATGCCCCGATGTCAGAGTCGCGATAGTAATGGTTGGGAGTGGGTGAAATAAAAAAATATCATGGTTGCGTCACTATTTCACTATTTTCTGATTAGAGCTGCGAAAAAAGTATAAAGGGCCTTTCCTGAGGCTCTAGTCTTTCACTTAATAAAATGAAAGGATATGAGGCATCAATATAGCTACACTCAAAAAAATTCGCTCAAGAAACTTTTGCATTTATTTCCCTAAGAGAAAATGACAACAGTGTAGAAATTTTTACAGTTACTTGTTTTCATTGCAAACACTAGATAAATTGTTTTATGATTGTTTGGAATTAAAGAAATTGTTTTAATTAGAAAAGAATTAAAAAATATATGAATAAAACCCAACAGTATGTCATTTTTACCATTGCGGAGAGCTACTTTGTCATGTACTCATGAACCGTTAAAACTCCTTCACGAATCAAATGTATCAACACCTATTTCTGCCGGAAAAACTAAAATTTTATCAAAGCGACATCTGCGTGTCATTAAAAAAACGATATTACTGGTATAATTTCTTGAGTCTAGAACCGGTTACAGAAATCGATCCCGTTCCTGGCTTTATTGTCGAAAAGTTTTTAGTTGCACATATGATATGTAAAATTATCAAAGCATTTTTAAATGCATCTAGATAATAATTTATATATACAAGTAAATAAAATGTTGGAAGTTAAATATAAATACTTTGTCCTCTATGGGATGTTTTAATTGCACAAAATTCATTTTGCTGTGACATCTACTGGACATTTTATTAAAAATTTTTGCTGTAAACACATTGCTGTAAATTTGACAGTTGCACAGTTTTTAGTTGACATTTCTACAATTCTTGTTTGTTGTGGCATTTATATTCTGTAAAAGTTAAATTTTTGAATAAAAAAACTTTAAAATGACTCGACATGCAAGAAATTGTACAGCAGGAGCTGTCTATACGTACCACGAAAAGAAGAAAGACGCTTCAGCCTCTGGCTACGGCACAAACAGTCGTCGAATCGGGAAGGATTCTGTTAAGAGCTTCGATTGCTGCTGTCTAACACTTCAGCCTTGCCGATATCCTGTGGTCACCAAGGATGGCTACTTGTTCGATAAAGAAGCGATTCTTCAATACATCATAACAAAGAAAAATGAATACAGCCGTAAACTAAAGGAATACGAAAGACTACGGAAGGCAGATGAGAATGCCAAGGCACAGCTGACAGCGCTTGAAGAACAGAAGAAATTAGAGAAATTTATCAGCACTGAAAAGAATATTGTGACGACAAGTACAGTGGCCATAGGATCTAAGATAAATAAGACAATCTTTCCCTCAACATCATCGACTTTATTCTCCATCTCAAACATGGCAAACGGAAAGGAGAAGGAATTGCCCAGCTTTTGGGTGCCGTCACAGTCACCAGCCGCAAAGACATCAAAAATTGAAAAGCCAGATTCCACAATTTACTGTCCAATGTCTAATAGACCACTAAAAATTAAAGATTTGGTGGAAGTTAAGTTCACACTAGTTAACGATAAAGATGATAAGAAGTCGCTGATTTTGAAGGAGAACCGCTACATGTGCCCAGTTACCCATGACATACTCAGTAATGCGATTCCCTGTGCTGTGCTAAGGACGACGTATGTAACTTGTAATTAATAAATGTCGAAATCTATTAAGTATACTTATGTTTTAGGGGCGATGTTGTTACGATGGAGTGCGTCGAGAAAATTATTAAAAAGGATTGGATTCACCCGCTTACAAATGAGAAACTTACAGAAAAGGATATAATTCCTCTGCAAAGAGTAAACTCTATATTTTATTTTATTTTACGATATTATTTATTCATTATTTTGCAGGGTGGTACTGGATATGCAATTACCAATGGAAATCTTGAAGGAAAAGAGGAACGCCCAGCTCTACAGGCTTAGTTTAATGCAATCGAATCGCATTTGATCGATTTTACTATTTTAAAGTTCTCTTTTTTTTATTAATAAATATGTTCAATTCCTAAGGTTTGAGTTATAATCCGATTGGATTAAAGAATTATTTTAGGTCTGTTCTGAAAAAAATAATACGTAGAGCGTAATTAATCCTTATTTACTTATGTTATTTGGCAGTGTTCATGCTCTTGTCTATAACAATTTTTTATGCAATAGATCTAAACTCTGGAATCACGGTGAAGCAGTATAGTAGTAAGCTTAGTATGTTGGATAGAAGAATACATTTGTTTGCTGGTGACCGACTCTGCGTTTGAACTCTTGGATGGTATAGGAGACGGGGAAATATAGCCTGCGTAAAATTGTTTTAAGAGTTAGAGGTGAGCGGAGTTGCTAGTATGATGGCTAACTGTTATCACCTCCTTTTGTAGATATGGGAAGGGGTAGTAGATGTAAAATTCTTCTTGATGGACGTAATCCAAGGACCTGAAACCTTCGTTGCTAGTAGAATTTACTCTTCAACTTGCTATTAAATTATGTTTTGGCAGCTTCGTTAGGTTTTATTTCGTTCATACCCAATTAAACGATTTTTCGGTCTAAGTGTTACAGATTGAGGAGTGAATAAACGTATTTTTGAATGTATGATCATGGTAACACGGATAGGGTGGAGTTGTCGTTTTTGTTTCGAGAACAGGGCCTGTACTCCCGAAGACGAGACGATAAAGAAACGAAATAACGAGACGAGGCGAAAATGTATTTCCTACTCCTGAAGACGATAATCTCGTACTGCCTTGCGTTTGAAATTTTTGACCTATTATGCAAAATAAATTAAAGCTATCAAAATAATTAACAATCCCAACTACATTTTAATCTCAAAAACCCTGACATACAACAAGAACTAACGTCTGAACGAAGACGATTACAAATGTGTCATCGTTTGTATAGACGAAAACGAGACGATATCGCCTTCACAGGTAGCATTTTGGCAAAACGATTTTGTTTTCGTTTCATTTCGTCTTCGGGAGTACAGGCCCAGGTCCTAATCAGCGGATTGAAAAAGAGGATACGCCCTAGCCAATAGGCCTTACTATAATGCCAATCGATAAATATGTGAGTATTGGAGTAATCATAGGTAGCCCTAACAGTGCCGGATTTACCTATGAAGGGGCCCCAAGCAACCTCAGGTTTTCGGGGCCCTCATTCTAAAATTAAACCGCCCACCCCCCCACCCATTTTTTTAAAATAATAAATAATCAGTTAATTTTGCAATTATTCAGTTTACTTATAATTTAATTACTAAATTACGACTTTTCCCTACTTTTCTCAGTCGCAAATTGATGAATAACATCATCAAAGTCAAGTTTTTGAAGATTGTCTTCTTCGATAAACAGTAAGCCCAAATCAATTACTTTTTCTTGGCGGATCGATGAGCGTAAATAATTTCAATGCGCTGAACGATCTCTACCCTGTATTATTAGTTATCGGTAGTGTAAGGAATAACCTGATGAGGCATTCAACATTTGGAAACGCTGAAAACAACTCATCCTTGAAAATGATTTGGTACAATTCAACGAATGTTTTACGAGGCTCGTTTCCGTAGATATGAAAATTTTGAATTTCAGTCACAATTACTAAGATTACATATCGGCCTGAGGACTTGACTTGAACTTGAACTGACAGTTTAATCCGCGACAACAGCTTGGCTACTTCAGAGCTTGACTTCAAGCTGGCTTGAAATATACTTGACACTTCACATAAGTTTGTTTCGAAAAACGTGATGGAAAAATTTTTTTTCTCATTTATGTGCAGCTAATATATGTAAATAAAATAAATTTATTAAGTGAATTGCACTGGCGGAAAATTGCACAATCAACGGAGAACAAATTTCAAACTCAAGCGCTGAAGCAGAGGTTACATGGTTTATAGTGCGTTTCCATGACAGTTTGAAGCTTACTTGAAGCGTACTTCAAGTACTAATGTAAACGTAAGCAGCTCGACTGGAGTCGATCAAAAAGATTTTTGTGATCGGCTCGAGTGCTTTACTATGATTACATGTATACTTGAAGTCGGCTTCAAGTAGACTTGAAAGTCATGTAACCTCAGATCGACTTCAAGTAAGCTTGACTCAAGTAGATCCGAAAAATTTGTCGGATCGACTTGAAATTGGCCATGTAACCCCTGCTTCAGCGCTTGAGTTTTGAAATTAGTTCTCCGTTGGTTGTACATTTCACTTCTGATGCAATTCACTTAATAAATTTATTTTATTTATTTAAGCTGCACATAAATGAGAAAAAATCGTTTGTTCCATCACGCATTTCGAAGCAAACTTATGCGAAGTGTCAAATATATTTCAAGCCGGCTTGAAGTCAAGCTCTCAAGCTGGTGAACTTTCGCCGCGGATTAAACTGTCAGTTGGATCTCAAGTCAAGTCCTCGATCCGGCATGTAATCATAGTACTTGTCATGTAAACCGAGCTTGAAAGCTTGAGTGCTCGAAATTGCGAAAGTTAGGCCTGTAAATGTGTCTAAAAGGTAATGTGTGGGAATATGAGGAGACAAAAATATTAATGAAGAAATAAAAGCACGAAAAAAGGAAGAAATAAAAGAAATATAATAGTAACTTCAAATGACAGCTAAAGAACTCAAGCTCAGTTTAAGCTAATATGCCGCTTCAAGTAGGCAGAGCTTATACGCGCTCGAGTTCTTGAGATTTTCAAGCCTTCGAGTACTCAAGCTGTCATGGAAACGTAGTATTAGTTCAAGTCGATGCGACAATTTTTTCGGATCTACTTGAGTCAAGCTTACTTGAAGTCGATCTGAAGTTACATGACTTTCAAGTCTACTTGAAGCCGACTTCAAGTATGCATGTAATCATAGTAAATGTTCATGTTAACATCATTTGGATAGTCTTCTATCAGTCTTTCTAAACTTTCTGTGATTTCCTCCTTCGACGCATTTAAATTGTCAAAAACAGAGGATTTAGAGTCTACACAAATCGAAATTAAGCCCGCTGTTAACTAAATACTCTAAAGTAGTTTTTGCTAAGTTTCTATCTCAAGAAAGGCCAAAAACCTTTCTAAAGGTAAACCAGTTGTAGAACACACATAACGAACGATGACAGTTAATTGATCAATATGAGATACATCTGGCGTGGATTTTTTTTTCAAATTTCCGAATGCGTTTTCAAAATTTTTCAATTGCTTCCTTTGCTTCCTGGTAAATCCGCCACTGAGCCCTAATAAGGCATCCCGCCAGCTTAACCGGTTAATAATAGGGTACCAAATTTCCGCTTAGGTCGGGTCTTCACCAGCGGTCAGTGCAATTCCTTGTTCACCTGGTAGTCTGGTACTGATGGCGTCACAGCCTTTATCGGCTGGTTAGCGGGATTCACTTGTTTCAGAGGGCATAACACTCCAACAAGAATGTCTCCCGCTAGCCCTAACGGTTCTGCCTGACCTGCAGCTAAAAAATGAATGAACTCATATAACATCCAGCTGTGCAAACGCGAGGCTTACTGGCTCCTCATGCATCCACCAGACTACCCTTAATCTTTCCTATTCTTTTTCTATTTTCAGGTCAAGCTTGTTACTAGACATTGTGCCATGAGTTGAACGGCACGTCGGATTAGTGGTACAAAGTGTGATTCCTGAATCCATGCCACATAAATAACATCTATATGGTTAACACCAAAGGAGAAGGTAAGAAGCTATTTAGTTGAAGTTATATAAATGTTCCTCTAAGCCAGATCAAAGCAGGGCCCCAGCGAAGAGCTGGCATTCTGTCTCTTGTGCTAGAATCCTAGGTAGTGCCGTAGGATCGGGGGGGGGATCCCGAAAATTTTTTTCTTTCATACAAAAATTCAACTTGAACATTTATAACATCATTTTGTTATTTTGGTGGTACATTCCGCGTGAAGAAATATCATCAGATAGTTGTTAAAGTTTGATTTAGGCCGCTATTACATTAGGATGCCATGGCAGCGTAGCCAGCAACGTAGCCATCTGGAATATGTACATTTGCATTATGAGTATTAGACCTGGCGACGGCCTGGCCACGTATCCAGAATGGAAGCGTGGCCATAGCGTTCACACATCCCAGATCTATTTGGTTACGTCGCCGGTGAATTTTTTTACTCCGATTAGCTGTCACTTTTCGTATTTTATTTGTTTTTATTGTTTTGTTGGAATGGAACTTTTCGATACGGAAAGATTTATTTTAAAAGCAGACCGGCGATTTTCCTCAGAGGAATATTCAGATAGGGTAAAAAAGAAATAGGGTGTACCCAATAGCGCCTTTTATTTATTTTCAAACCTCTGATGCCTTTTTGTGACACAAATACAACAACATTTTTTCTTCGATTTCCATTTTAAAAATAACATCTGACATTGGCATCTCACATTGGCCGCTGCATTTGGCAACTTGTAAAATTTGATGTAGCCATAGTTACGTTGCTGGCTACGCTGCCATGGCATCCTAATGTAATAGCGGCCTTATTTTAAATATCAGCAGCAATATAGAGCTTATTGTGCTTCGAACGCGAATCGCAAGTGACTCATAAATAGTAGTTACAGTCAGGAAGGAATTCGGACAATACAGATCCTTACTTTCACGACAAAATAATCAAATTAACTGTTATAATGAAATGTTATGCATACATAATTATGTATGTGAGAATCTGCTTTGGTGAACCGACCCCCAAGTTATTTTAAAATTTGCACTTCTGGGACTTGATTTGAGACTTCAAAATTTTATTTGACACAAAAATGATTCTCGACAAAATTCGCCTTTCTAGTCACTGTGTCGACAACCTCAACCCTTGGCTTGCGGTACAACCAAACAAATTTAGAAAACGAATCCACTGTTACTACTATGGTTGTATCTTTTCTTATTTCTTTTCATTGGACTTACATATATGATCTATATGCAATGTCTGAAGAGAACGATCCTTTTTATCAAAGGCTGTTATTAAGCCGTCCTGTTTCCAGGGTTGCCTTCTTCTATTATGCATTCTATGCACCTTTTGATTAACTGGAATACCTTAGTCTTCACTCCTATTTGATAAAAATTAGCGAACTAAGACTTTCCGGCCTTGTAGTGAGGATGGAGGACACCAAAACGGCTTATGGTATCAGAAAGCTTATCAGGGCACTATAGTAGTAGGTAGACCCAAGAGGACAACAGAGGCTTAACATTCGAAACTGGAGACATGCTGGATGGGATCGGACCATCAAAGGTGCCGAAATGTCCTAGACGAAGCCAAGGCTAGATTTGGGCTGTAGCTACATTGAATGGATGAAGTCTTTAGGAATAAAGTAGGTTTTCCTGATTAAGACTTTAGTCTTAGCAGCTGAAAAATGTCCTGCCTGTGAGCAGATTTAATGATCTCCTCTTCCATTGGGGTGGAATGACAATTCTTTTCCCGTGGATTCTTAAATAAAAATTCATGCTTAAGGTAAAGATCTTCATGAGCGGAGGCCTTTAATATCTTTCTTATAGCTCTTAAATATTGGTCTTCCTTCAACGCATATACGTGCCTTATTTTAGTACCTGAACGATGCTCAATCTGGTACTTAAATTCTTTTAGAGACTTAGCCCTTTAAGCCACTCTCAGTGGAACATCTCCTTTTTCATTGTCGTGGCGAAAGCATTAGAGTCGGTGAAAATCCTCCTTCCCAGAAAGTAAACTCCTTATAGTCCGGGAAGCAGCGTCATATTTTTGACCTCATTCCTACAAAGCTAATATTTATAATACATAATGTTGAAACAATGCAAAGTAGAAAAGTGAAAGTCTACCGAGCTTTTAGCGGTGGGTTCAATAATAACAAATTATTGATTATGTAAAAAAACAATATATCAATACCTTATACCTACAAGGCTGAGACTTTGTATAATGACTGAAAAAGGCTGAAAATGATGCCTAGTGATAGTCTACCATCTTGTAAGCGCTGGTACCAAGGGTCTACCACCCACGCAAAATATGGTAAAAAATACCTCGATTACCTTATTCCTTCAATTTCTAGACTTTGGCGAGTACTTCTAGCTCGTAATCGTGAGAGTGTTGTTCGGCTGGGCTGACGACTCATTTGTGCAATGGATGCAACTATTGACTGTAATTATTCCTTTGCAAGACAATAGCTCCGAATTCGTCTTTACTAGCATTGGCATGAATACCCGTATGCGCCTCTGGTTCAAATAACTTCAACACTGGTGCTTTTACCAATATTTCTTTTAATGCTTTAAATGCAAAATTCGTTTTCTATTTTAAATATGGCCGTCTTTGTTGACAATTCAATTCACAATTCAACTGCCTAGCCTGCTATAAATCTTCTGAAGTAGGGCGTTAGTTTCAGTAACCTTTGTAAAGTTTTCTTATCATTTGGTATATTAAAGAGGAAACTCAATTGCTACTTTTGTCCTCGCCTCTGATGGTCTTTGCTCCCGCTAGACATCACTTGCCTCACCGATGTATCTACACCTTGACGTGGTGGTGAGGCTTGTGTGGTCCCGTTAGGACGCCCTGACTAAGATAGATACTTAAAAGCAATGGATACAACAATGGAAATTTGTACCCCAGGTGGTAAACCTGCAAGCCAGGGAAATCCACCCTCTACGGAGGCCGGCCTCATGGATTCTGGGGGAGGCCATCTATTGCTTACGAGGAACAGGGAAGTGGACGACTCGCATGTCAACGCAGTCACGCAGGAAAGCGTAGAAGCGGCGGCGAGCGAGCTAGTGAAGCTGAACCTGGAGGTATGCTCAGAGAAGGTGGACAATGCGATGCAGCAATGTGTCAAGAGGTCAGCCGGCTCTGGGCCTACGTTAGCGCAGGAATCCGACTCGGAAGTGAGGCTGCGAAAGCAGCTGAAGCAGAAGAGGAAGAGGGAGCGCAGAAGACAGAAGAAGGCAACTTCCTCTGTTGGGGGATCGGCCGAGTCCACTCCGGAGGAGGTGGGACCCACAAAGAGGTTTAGAGGTGAAAGTCTCTGCACCTCAGCCGTGGGTTCTACTGTCGAAGGGGAGGATAAGGCCAGGGAAAGGAAGGGTGGACAACCTCAACCTGTAAAACAGGGAGGAGTCAACCCTTCCGTCTCGGGGGTCGTGCGTGCGGAGCCTGTGGCGGAGAATACCTACGCAGGCATAGCAGGCTGTGACCTCCGTTTGGGTGTGACCGACGATGGAAGGGAGGAGGGTCTGGGCACGAAGCAGGTAACCGTTTTTAAAGCGGCCCTGCTCAAGGCACTAGACTCTCTGCCTGACAACGCTGGCGACATCGGTATTACCGAGGTAGACTTGGAGGACGGGGTCATTGCACTCAGGTGCGTGAACCAAAAATCCAAGGCCTGGCTGTACGAAGCTGTCGGAAAGATGACTGACCTATGGGAAGGAGTCAATCTGAGAGTGGAGCGCCTTCACATCCTTAAGGATGTGAGGAGAATGATCATCCGAGTTCCCGGTTCGCCGGAGAGCAAGGAAACCATCCTGGCCAGATTACGTCGTCAAAATGCCTGTGTGACGGACACTTCTAAGTGGAGGGTCAGTCGCATAGGCAGATATGGTGACGCGAAAAACGGCGGTACCATTCTCACCGTATGGTGTCCGAAGGAGGAGGCGGAGGCGGTCAGGCGTGCAGGGGGGAAACTCAACTGCGGGCTGGACCTTGCCTACGTGCGATTCCAGAAGGACAAGCCGGAGGAAATGGTAGAGCCGGCCGGAAAGGCAGCTGAACAAGGGGACCAGTGAAATGGAATCCTCGTCAGCTGGGCGGGAGGTGGGCCAGTTCCGGCAATTAAAGGTTTGCCAGTTGAATCTACACCATAGCAGAGCAGCATCAGCAATGTGACGCGAGGCTTCGGTGAGATGAAGCTGGACATTGCTCTCATACAGGAACCCTGGATCTACAACGGTAGGATTAGGGGACTATCTGGGAGCTTTGACACTCTGTACGTTCCCAATGCGAATGAAAGAGTGAGGACGTGTGTGCTGGTGAAACACGGAGTGCAGGCGGTTTTACTGCCGCACTTGTGCACACCAGATCTCACAGCAGTACGCGTAGGTACTGGAAGTGGGGCTTTCATTCTAGCCTCAGCCTACCTTCCGTACGATTCGCCAGATCCTCCGCCCACCAGGGAGTTGGAAATTCTGGTTATTACCTGTGGCGAAAAAGGCACAGGGTTAATAGTTGGTTGCGACGCAAATGCACACAACACGGTGTGGGGAAGCACCAACGACAACCATAGAGGAGAGGCTTTGCTCGAATTTGTGGAATGCAACAATCTAGTTATTGCAAATAGAGGGGTAGAACCAACCTTCGTCGATGCTAGACGAAGGGAAGTCATAGATATAACTCTATGCAGCAACCGGATGTTGACAAGATTGACCAACTGGGAGGTGATGGATCGGACGACTATGTCAGATCACAGAGCCATTTCATTTGAGATAGAGTACGGAACCCCGGGCAGGGGAGACGGAATTAGAACAACGAGAATTCCCCGCAACACGGACACGTCTAGATATACTGAAATGTTGCGCAGGAATCTCGGGGAGCGTGTGCCAAGGGCACCGAAAACCACAAGAGAAGCAGAGTCTCAGTTGCATGTCCTGCAGACAGCGATAGAGAACGCTTTTCGAGTGGCGTGTCCTCTTACGTCAGTGGATGACCATGATCCCACACCCTGGTGGTGTAGGGAGCTGGAGAAACTGAAGAAAGAGGTCAGAAGGGCTTTCAACCAAGCGATGAGGTGCAATGACCCGGTTGCCTGGGAGAATTACAAAGCCAAGAAAAGAGAAATGAAACAAACTCTGCGACGACGGAAAAGGGAGTCGTGGAGGGATTTCTGCTCGAGCATGGAGAGCATATCTGAGGCCAGCAGACTTCAGAAAATGATCTCCAGGGACCCGGTCTCCAAAGTCGGACTCGTTCGTGACCCGTCGGGGAGGATGACGGAGACGCTGGAGGAAACCAACAAGATCCTGATGGAAGTTCACTTTCCTGGCAGCTATATCTCGGGTAAATCTTGGACTATTCGTAACAGAATGGCTACAAGGATGAACCGAGAGGAGGCTAACGGGGTGGTGACGGAGGAAGGGGTGAGACGTGCAATAGACACATTCTCTCCCTTCAAGACATCGGGGCGTGACGGAATATTCCCTGCGCTGCTTCAATGGGGCAAAGATATCATTGCACCCAGGCTTAGGGGAATATTCGTTACCTGTCTAGCAACAGGATACATTCCGGCGGTGTGGAGGGAAACCAAAGTGGTATTTCTCCCTAACCAAGTACAGTCGTACTTACATTTTTGGAAACACATAAGCGCACGTAACTAGCATGCATAGCGAAGAATTGCGCCCGGTACTATTACGACACGCTGCCTCTACTTGTACAAAAATTTAAAAATACGACTGCTACACGAGCATGAACGCTCCCGTTACACTCACAAAAATCTAAAAATGCTTTAGCTACAGAGGTATGTACGGCTCGGATACAGAAATTAATGTATTCGTAATCGACCATTCCAAACGCAAGTGCCGTTTTACCAAGTGGTAAACTTAGTAATAACCTCGTCAAATGCTGCTTGACCTACGAAATCGAACGAAAAACGGTCTATTGGGTATGGTCAGGACACCCTTTATTTTATTTTTTATGTGACAGACTAGAGCAGTGGTTCCCAAAGTGGGTTCCGCGGAACCTTACGGTTCCACGAAAAAAATTTAAAGCTTAAGGCGTTCTTGCTTATCAGAAAGTGCGAGAGGCCCTTCTTGCTTGAAATTTGGTCTACGTCACGCCGCGTAACATTTTGGCCGCCATTCCATATTCCCATGTCGAGGGGGTTGTGAAGAAAATGGTAATCCGCCTTCTTGAGATGGCCGCCATGGGCCAAACGATATATTAAGTATACTATATTGCTTATGGTGTTCTACTTATCATACCCTTTCATTTGATACCCATGTCGTAGGGGTTGTAAAGAATATTTTAACCCGCCCTCCTGAGACTGCCGCCATGGATCTAAAGGTATATTGAGTATATCATATTGCATTGTCATCGGAGCTAAAGCTGTATGCAAAATTTCAGCATGATAGGATATCCGGAAGTATTTGAAAAATTGATTGCAAAATTTGTTCCGTGAAGAAAACAGTAATCCGTCCTCTTGAGACGGTCGCCATGGATCTAACGGTATACCATATTGCATTGCCATCGGAGCTGAAGTTGTGTACATTCAGGGTGATCGGGTAAAAGGAAGTATGTATTCAAAAAATCGATTGCAACATATGTACCGAACAAAGAGACAGACAAGAAAGCGAACTAATAAAAACGTTTTAAAATATATTAAAGGATAAATATATACATATATCATATATTATTTTATTTTTTCATCCTTGGGTTACGCCAAATTTTATACATTGTAGAAAGGTTCCGTACGAAATAAAGTTTGGAAACCACTGGACTAGAGGCTTAGGGAAAGTTCCTTTGTACTGGCGACAATCTATTTTTTCGTATACAATGTCGAACAGCAGCTCTAGATAGAGAGAAGAGAGAGAAGAGAAGAAAGGAACTGTCGCAACCTAGCCGCGATGTTTTCACCTACTCGCAACCATTTCGCGACTCTGACATCGGGCATCGAGAACAACTCGCTGGAGTGTTATGCCTCCTGAAACGAGTGGAATCTCATCAACCAACCGATGGCATGCGCTTGGTGGAGCGGGGATGGACTAGGGAAGGCTATGACAGGAGGGATCAGGAATGTAAAGAAGGAAGAAGAGAGAGAAGGAAAGTTATGTAGGTGGGAAAGTGGAAAAGGCGAAGGACCGTGGGGCTGGCCGGGATTCGAACACGGGACCTCTGGGATAGCAGTCAGGCGCCTTACCCCTAGACTACTGAGGTCTTGTTTTCCTGTAAAAGTTGTTGTCCTATAAAAGTTCTTGAAGCTCAAAGTGTGCTCTGCTCCCTTTAGCCTAGAAAAACTGGAAGATGTCATGCTTCGTTTGGAATATTCCGTTCGTCTTTCATTGATTCGTGTCCGGAGAGGGCTGCATTTGGAAAAGTAAAATTGACGTTTTGACGCGGTGATTGCATGTTTCAGGCTAGCAATGCGCGAGTCTTATTTTTACACGATAAGGTTGAGCTGCTTATTTTTGCAACTGTCATCTCAGTTAGAAGTTGTAACTACTGCATCCTTATCACCTTCACCGATCTCAACAGTAACAACCACTTCGACTAAACTCACACCTTGACATAGGGAGTAAGGTGACTGGCTACCATAGCAGAGGTTCCGGGCTCGAATCCCGGCAGCGCTACGGTCGTTCGCCTATTCCACTTTCCCACTTTACTTTCCTTCTTTCTTCTTCAATCTTTACATTCCTGATTCCTCCTGTCTTAGCCTTACTTAATCCTTCCCCGCTCCACCAAAGGGCATGTCATCGGTTGGATGATGAGATTCAACTCGTTTCAGAAGGCATAACACTCCAGCGAGTTGTTTACGATGCCGTGATGTCAGAGTAGCGATAGTAATGGTTGGAAGTAGGTGGAAAAATAAAATAAAAAAGTATCGCGGTTAGGTTGTGGCAGTTCCTTCCACCCCGACTAGAGCTGCTGTCCGACAACACGAACGCTAAACGAAGAAAATAGACTGTCGACAGTATAAAGGACTTTTCCTGAGCCTCTAGTCTTCCACATAAAAAAGACACCTCCAAATTTGTCAGCGGCTGCTACACTAGGAGGCTCAGGTTGATGAATCTGCCAACAAACCCGATTTGCCACAACCTACAGCCACAGTTCTATTAACTCCATCATTGACGTCGGACTTGCTAACAGGTCTGCTAGGTGTTCGTCTGCAGTGACTTTTCTCGGGTTGGTTTGCAGTGACTTTTTACGGGTCGCTTCTCTGAAGTGACAAATCGGGTGCCACCACCTTCCGAGGTCTTTGTTAGCCGTTCGTCCCAAAGTCGGACTCGTTCGTGACCCGTCGGGGAGGATGACGGAGACGCTGGAGGAAACCAACAAGATCCTGATGGAAGTTCACTTTCCTGGCAGCTATATCTCGGGTAAATCTTGGACTATTCGTAACAGAATGGCTACAAGGATGAACCGAGAGGAGGCTAACGGGGTGGTGACGGAGGAAGGGGTGAGACGTGCAATAGACACATTCTCTCCCTTCAAGACATCGGGGCGTGACGGAATATTCCCTGCGCTGCTTCAATGGGGCAAAGATATCATTGCACCCAGGCTTAGGGGAATATTCGTTACCTGTCTAGCAACAGGATACATTCCGGCGGTGTGGAGGGAAACCAAAGTGGTATTTCTCCCTAAGCCAGGCAAGAAGGACTACACCGAGGCGAAGTCCTCCAGGCCAGTCAGCCTAACATCCTTTCTGTTGAAAACAATGGAAAGAGTGGTGGCAGACCACCTGGAGAGTACTATGCTAAGGAGGCACCCTTTAAGTAGAAGCCAGCACGCTTACCAGGCTGGCAGATCTACAGAAACGGCACTTCACCAACTGGTGCGAGTAGCCGAGGGGGAACTGTATACCGGAGGCATAGCGATGGCCGTTATTATGGACATCGAAGGCGCCTTCGACAAGATACAGTTCAACAAACTCAAAGACGCTCTGGTGAGGCGCGAGGTCAGCCCCATGATTGTAAGGTGGGTGGACAGCATGCTGAAAAACAGAGCGGTAAGGATTCAGACAGGAGACTCGCGGCTTCGAGGGAGGGTCAGCAAGGGATGCCCACAGGGCGGGGTCCTATCGCCCCTCCTGTGGAACATCACTGTGGACACTCTGCTCAGGCGGCTAGAGGTAATGGGCGTGCATACCGTTGGGTATGCAGATGATGTAGCGATTGTGGCACGTGGCAAGTTTATGAGCACTACGGCAGATATCATGAGGAATGCACTCCAAGTGGTTGAGCAGTGGTGTACGGAACAGGGCCTCACCATAAATGCCAATAAGACAGACGCGATAATCTTCACTAGGAAGATTAAAGATCTGGATTTTCAGCCCCTCATGCTTTTTGGATCGAGGATCAAGGTGTCTGGGATGGTCAAGTATCTGGGTGTATACTTGGACTCGCGACTAACCTGGAAATACCACGTTGAAGAGAAGATTAAGAAGGCGACAAGGGTGCTTCACCAGTGCAGAAGAGTATGTGGACTAAGGTGGGGTATCTCACCAAGGTTAGCATACTGGACATATACCATGATGGTGAGACCCATCATAACTTATGCCTCGGTGGTCTGGTGGACTAAAGCCACACAGAAAACCGTCAAGAGGCATTTGGACAAGGTGCAAAGAATGGCCTGCGTAGGTGTGAGCGGTGCTTTCCGCACCACACCCGCCGCGGCATTGGAGGCGCTGTTAGGTCTGCTGCCGTTAGATCTCCAGGTGATGAAGACTGCGGCAGCCTCAGCGATTCGGATGAGACGTGATGCCGCATGGCAGGCGTCAGGAACCTTATATGGGCACATGAAGATCCTGGATCGCATTAAAGGGATTAGGGAGCTCATGATGCCCATGGAAGGGATCACAAAAATGAGGGTGACCGAAAGGTATCATAAAACCCTCATAGGGAACGGAACGCTCCCCGAAGGGAGACCGGAAGACATATATATCTTCACGGACGGATCCAAGATTGACGGCAGAGCAGGTGCGGGAGTCTTCTCGGAGGACTTAAATCTGACCTGCTCTCTGGCTTTGGGGAATTACACCTCAGTCTACCAGGCGGAAATGCTTGCTCTGCTGCACGCGCTGGATCACATAAGTGAGGGTCAGGTGCAGGGAAGAAGTATCCTTATAGCACTGGACAATCAGGCTGTGATTAAGCGCATGAATCAGACAGAGATTAATGCGTCTCTGGCGTTGGAATGTGTCCAAAAACTGAACAGGTGTGCGAAACAAAACAACGTGACGCTAGCTTGGGTTAGAGGACATACAGGCATCGATGGGAACGAAAAGGCTGACAACCTGGCAAAACAGGGGTCAACCTCGGAATTCTGGGGACCGGAGCCATACTCTGCCATTGGCAGAGGGTTGGTGAGGAACTGCATCGAGAAATGGGTCGCTGAGGAACACCGGAGACGGTGGGACGCTATGACCACGTGTAGGCAGGCTAAGATGGTGCTTACGTTGCCGATTACCGCAGCCAGAAGAAGGATCCTGCATATGCAAAGGAGAACCCTCAGATGGTTGGTGGCACTGATTACAGGACACGGATGTTTCAGGTATCACCTAAAAAGAATGGGAATTCTGGAGGATGACACCTGTCGGATGTGCCTGGAGGAACCTGAGACGGCCACACACATAGTGTGTCACTGTCCGGCGGTGGCGAGGAAAAGGGCTGCCATAACTGGACTCCATTGGATGGAGGACATGAGGCAGACTCCCTTCAATCAGCTGCTTGCGATAACTAGGGGAGTCGAAGTAAGGGAGCAATGGGACAACCCACTGCAACCCCAATAAGATGACTCTAGGCAGAGGGACGAAAAGGGACCCGCAAATAGTGGTCTGATTCGGTATCCCTCGAAAATCTATATAATATAATAGACATCACTTGTATTTTCTTATGAAGAGGGGCGCAGTTTTTTTAGTAGCCCACGGGCGCCGAATATCGTATCAGTCTTTTCGTCAATATATATCAGTCCATTGTCCAACGCATACACATAATTCATCGATGCTTTAATCTTTAATCACACATTTTCCGAAAGTCGCACTTTCTGCCGATTGGAGTGACCATTATTGATAGCAACGAAAAAAGTTTTTCAACTCTAAGGCGTTTTAAAGGATTGGCAAAGTAGTGCAACTGGAGAAAAGCGGCTGAACGGTCTTGCTCTTTTGAGTACTCACAGGGAAATGGACGTAACGGCTAAGGAAGTAATCAACAATTTTGCTGAAAAGCGTAGAAACATAGAACTGTGACTTTTCCACACGCATTGCTCTAGAGCCATTGATCATGTATGTCAATAGTTAATAAACTGAATTCTTCTGAAACACTTCTTCCTGGCTTATTCCTATTAAATCATACCTAAAAGTTATATCAATTTTGAAAGACAATATTTAAAGTTAAGGACTCGATTTATATCTATTTAAATCCCCTTGAAAATATTTCTTGCTACGCCACTGAAGAAGAGGCTTTGGCCCCTGTGCTGAAAATCGAGTCATATTACAAACGCATGGAGATGTCGATGTCGTCTCGTTTTTTTTGTTGGTGTGCTGACAGTTGGGTGGCATGACAAGTCGTTTGAGTTGAAGAAATAGTCGTTTCAGTCAAATTATGACTGTTAGCATAAGGATATGAAAGTGTATGTGCTAAGTTTTTGTGTTTCGTGAGGAATAAACATTTTTAGTTAAATTCTTGTTGCGGTTTAGTAGTTCGGAAGATGAAGATAACAAAAGCGAAAAATTAAAAATTTTATGTTATTATTTCTTCCCAAACATTTGTGTAATTTCAGCATATCTCTGCCCTTTAGCCATATCTAGATGGTTTTCTAAAATTCGAACCTCTGTTTCGAATTATTTTCTATTTGTAATTTTTATTATGAAATTATTAAAAACTTAAAATTAAACACTCCAAAATAACAAATATGTATTTTCTTGCAAATTTTCCTACTTTATCACTAAAGCTGGAAGTACATAATTGCGTTGCATTGCATTGTTATATTTGAGTGGTTTTGACTGCGATGCGTTACATTATTTCGTGTCGGCACTTAAATTCAATTTTAAATTTTAGTTTATATTGAATTTGTGTTAAATCCCTCCTCAAAATCCATTTTTAATATAATTACTGTGTTAATCCGAAACTAATTATATTTTTGCAGAAAAAAACAAGGCCAATTTGACAGAGCATTGAATGCGTTGTATGCATAAAAGTTAAACAACTGTTACATTGCATTGAAGGTAGTGCCGCATTAATAGGTCTGCCATCATTGAAATATACAGTGTAAACTTGATCTGTCAACGCATTCATGCAACGCAATGCAATTATGTACTTCCAGCTTAACACAAACAGCCCGACCAAAAGTGACGACAAAATTACAATAAAAACGACTGTCAGCACAGCAAATAAGCTGTCGTTTATGTCAGTAGATTTTACACGACAAGAATAGACTATCAGCCACTGACATATAGTAATGGACTGCTGATTGACGATGCTGAATGGCACCATTTTTCTCCAGAAATAGAAAACCTTTTTTATGCAAACAAAAAATTTTTCTTCGAATTTAGGAGAAAATAAGTGATAAGATGTTTGTTATAATTAACGGAAACAAATTTCCATCACTCATTTTTATTTATTAGCAGTTTTTTCATTAAATAAATGTATTTATTCCAAAACCGTGACGGTTATTTCCCCTGTTTAACGAAGTTTTCAAAATAGCTCAAGAGTGAGACAGAAGAACGAAAACTATACCTGTCTATTTTTTTCTAATTATGTTTATATCGCTGACATGCGCTGACGATTACAGTTCATTGGGATTTAACGTGGGAGCGAGGCAGGTATAGTTTTTGGTGCCATTTTTTTGTATGGGATTTTCATGGAGCCTAGACAAGGAGTTAAAACTCTTATGGGAAAAATAACCGGAAATGGATGGGTAGCAGAAACTTAACTTCTAGTTCACTTTTAGCCACAGATGTCGCCTAAAGCTGACGTGCCCCACATGAAGTTAGCCGAAATGGAGAAATGCGAAAAAAAATTCACTGGAAATTAATAAAAATTCATTGGAAAATCCATAAATTGGTTAAAAACAAAAATTGCATCGATATAAATCCCATTTAGAATCTGATTTTTCAAGTTAGGCGTAAAAATAAAATATCTTAATAGTTAACGGAATTGGCCATGAACCGGATGAATACAATCGGCCATGTTTTTGGGGTACATGTGACTGTGGCGCCCTCACTCAATCAAACAAAATTTGACAACACGGAGTTTTAACTCCTTGTCTAGGCTCCATGGGGATTTTGCTCATTTAGCAGTCCATTACTATATGTCAGTGCTATCAGCACACCGCTGTATTAGCCTCACTTCTTATGACAGCAAATACAACTTTCAGCACAGGGGCCTTTATTAATCAAGTTACCCTTGTTTGATCCGGGGTCATCGGGGCTTCAAAGACAGGTAGGGGTTTGATATTACATTTAACGTCCCGGAACCGGCTATTGAGGCCAGCTGCGGCCAAGGAATTGTTGCGGGGTGCTCGAACAGTCAGTTTAAGCGACAAGACACTAAGCATACTGCTGAACGGTCTGACCTACCGATATGAAGTATAGGGGTGTAGTACAATAGGCCGCGGTACCCAGCTGGTCCCAGCACCTCACCAAAAGCAAGAAGAAGATACCTGCATGATTCTTGGCGAAACTCGAATCGGATTTGTTTGCAAGATTGTACACACTCTGAAGTTTCCTTTTATCAAACTTGAAAGCAAAATCCCGAAACGTCCGTTAAGATCAAAACAAAAGTCGGACTTATGCCAAAAAAACAACGAGATATTTTAAAGTATGACTAATAAACAACGCTAACGAGATTGGCATAAACTAGGAAACGAATTTGCATTGCACTCTGAACATTTTCGGTCGTCACTTCGCCATTAAATGAAATGGTTGAAAAGTAGTTCGTCAACTAGTTGCATTTTCAGCAATTGACCAGATACACGTGTGTAAAGTAAGAGTAAAAAACTCAAATTAGAAAAAAACTTGCTCCCGGCTTGGTGCATAAGTATTTTCTATAAGAAATGCACTAAATGCCAGCGAAATTGCCGCCATTCGCAATCCGCGAGTCCAATCAGCCGAGCGCAACCGCCATAATCAAGTGCGAGTGCAGTTTGCAGCTTATTATAAGTTTATTGCGATAATTGCTGCTGTCGTCAAACGAACGCGGCAGCGACCTTGAATTTTTGTAAAAGTTGCAATCCGGTGCACTTTGTTCTAATGCTACATCGCAAAATGCATACGATGCACTCAGAAGCACGCGCCTCGCTTTGGTGAATGTCGGAGCGGTCGTAAAGCTCCGCAGAATTATGTCAACGTTAACTTTTAAAAAAAGGCGGATTTATAACATCGACTCGGGCTGAAGTGGCAAGTGGGGCTCCGTTCTATACCTCCGAGCTTCTGGGGGTGCATTTGTGTGATGGTGGAGCGCACCCAGAGCTTTACTATATACTGTTACAGCACCACCAACAACAACAATAACAACAACAAATGTTGACTAGATTCCAGCTGAGATACGTAGGCACACTGCTAAACGCCTTGTAATTCGATGCGGCAACATTCATCGCGCTGCTGAAAGGCGAGTGGAGCCGAGTTGACCAAGTTCAAGTTTAGTGCGCAGCGCATCCTATTAGTGGAGAGCGTACTTCCGCTGCCGGGAAAATGTGACGGGATCCATTTGGGCAGTTTCCGCGTTTTCCTTCAATTCGAGGCAATTTTCAAACTTTTCGCTCGCCCTGTGAAATGTGAAAATTAATTTTTATTAAAGCTCTGGAAAATATTTAAGACAAAAAAAATATATTCAAGAAAATTCACCAGTGATATTCTAAGCCAGTTTCAGCAGTTGTAATCGTTTGTTAATAGTAGCGCAGTATTCTGTCGAGTGTATGTGGAGTATTTGTCTGTTGGAGTGGAGATAGTTATTTAATTTACGTAATTGCAATTATTTTATGCGATAATATCGACAGTGATTGGTGTAGCGTGTAATTACACGTAAATATTGTGCATATGTTTGCGAGTGTTGTTAAGAATTGATTAGTGATAAAAGACAGACTAAGTATATTTGGATACGCTTTTTTCCTTTTAAATCGGTAAGAAATTGGTTTTGATTGTAAATGGGGAAGCGCATAACTAGACATCTTTCTTCGTTGTCATAATACATACATTTGATTGGTTTAAGGCCTCCATACACGAGCGATGCTGCTGAAACTTGAAAGAACTTGTGGCCTAGAGCTATTTATGTATGTATAATCATCACTCACAAGGGTGGCTAATCTTAACACCGGGCCAATGGACTGGTGTCATAATTGTGTATGGAGGCGGCCTTTAAAGGTGCTTTTTCAAAAATAAAAAAAATCCAATTTTATTGTATAATCAAGACGCTGACAATGGCGTCTATAGTTCCATCTGTTCTAAACTAATAATGAGTGAGTCTATAGGTTCTTAACGTCGTCTTTCTAGTATCTTTTTTTTTAAATTAAAACCAAGTACAGTCGTACTTACATTTTTGGAAACACATAAGCGCACGTAACTAGCATGCATAGCGAAGAATTGCGCCCGGTACTATTACGACACGCTGCCTCTACTTGTACAAAAATTTAAAAATACGACTGCTACACGAGCATGAACGCTCCCGTTACACTCACAAAAATCTAAAAATGCTTTAGCTACAGAGGTATGTACGGCTCGGATACAGAAATTAATGTATTCGTAATCGACCATTCCAAACGCAAGTGCCGTTTTACCAAGTGGTAAACTTAGTAATAACCTCGTCAAATGCTGCTTGACCTACGAAATCGAACGAAAAACGGTCTATTGGGTATGGTCAGGACACCCTTTATTTTATTTTTTATGTGACAGACTAGAGCAGTGGTTCCCAAAGTGGGTTCCGCGGAACCTTACGGTTCCACGAAAAAAATTTAAAGCTTAAGGCGTTCTTGCTTATCAGAAAGTGCGAGAGGCCCTTCTTGCTTGAAATTTGGTCTACGTCACGCCGCGTAACATTTTGGCCGCCATTCCATATTCCCATGTCGAGGGGGTTGTGAAGAAAATGGTAATCCGCCTTCTTGAGATGGCCGCCATGGGCCAAACGATATATTAAGTATACTATATTGCTTATGGTGTTCTACTTATCATACCCTTTCATTTGATACCCATGTCGTAGGGGTTGTAAAGAATATTTTAACCCGCCCTCCTGAGACTGCCGCCATGGATCTAAAGGTATATTGAGTATATCATATTGCATTGTCATCGGAGCTAAAGCTGTATGCAAAATTTCAGCATGATAGGATATCCGGAAGTATTTGAAAAATTGATTGCAAAATTTGTTCCGTGAAGAAAACAGTAATCCGTCCTCTTGAGACGGTCGCCATGGATCTAACGGTATACCATATTGCATTGCCATCGGAGCTGAAGTTGTGTACATTCAGGGTGATCGGGTAAAAGGAAGTATGTATTCAAAAAATCGATTGCAACATATGTACCGAACAAAGAGACAGACAAGAAAGCGAACTAATAAAAACGTTTTAAAATATATTAAAGGATAAATATATACATATATCATATATTATTTTATTTTTTCATCCTTGGGTTACGCCAAATTTTATACATTGTAGAAAGGTTCCGTACGAAATAAAGTTTGGAAACCACTGGACTAGAGGCTTAGGGAAAGTTCCTTTGTACTGGCGACAATCTATTTTTTCGTATACAATGTCGAACAGCAGCTCTAGATAGAGAGAAGAGAGAGAAGAGAAGAAAGGAACTGTCGCAACCTAGCCGCGATGTTTTCACCTACTCGCAACCATTTCGCGACTCTGACATCGGGCATCGAGAACAACTCGCTGGAGTGTTATGCCTCCTGAAACGAGTGGAATCTCATCAACCAACCGATGGCATGCGCTTGGTGGAGCGGGGATGGACTAGGGAAGGCTATGACAGGAGGGATCAGGAATGTAAAGAAGGAAGAAGAGAGAGAAGGAAAGTTATGAAGGTGGGAAAGTGGAAAAGGCGAAGGACCGTGGGGCTGGCCGGGATTCGAACACGGGACCTCTGGGATAGCAGTCAGGCGCCTTACCCCTAGACTACTGAGGTCTTGTTTTCCTGTAAAAGTTGTTGTCCTATAAAAGTTCTTGAAGCTCAAAGTGTGCTCTGCTCCCTTTAGCCTAGAAAAACTGGAAGATGTCATGCTTCGTTTGGAATATTCCGTTCGTCTTTCATTGATTCGTGTCCGGAGAGGGCTGCATTTGGAAAAGTAAAATTGACGTTTTGACGCGGTGATTGCATGTTTCAGGCTAGCAATGCGCGAGTCTTATTTTTACACGATAAGGTTGAGCTGCTTATTTTTGCAACTGTCATCTCAGTTAGAAGTTGTAACTACTGCATCCTTATCACCTTCACCGATCTCAACAGTAACAACCACTTCGACTAAACTCACACCTTGACATAGGGAGTAAGGTGACTGGCTACCATAGCAGAGGTTCCGGGCTCGAATCCCGGCAGCGCTACGGTCGTTCGCCTATTCCACTTTCCCACTTTACTTTCCTTCTTTCTTCTTCAATCTTTACATTCCTGATTCCTCCTGTCTTAGCCTTACTTAATCCTTCCCCGCTCCACCAAAGGGCATGTCATCGGTTGGATGATGAGATTCAACTCGTTTCAGAAGGCATAACACTCCAGCGAGTTGTTTACGATGCCGTGATGTCAGAGTAGCGATAGTAATGGTTGGAAGTAGGTGGAAAAATAAAATAAAAAAGTATCGCGGTTAGGTTGTGGCAGTTCCTTCCACCCCGACTAGAGCTGCTGTCCGACAACACGAACGCTAAACGAAGAAAATAGACTGTCGACAGTATAAAGGACTTTTCCTGAGCCTCTAGTCTTCCACATAAAAAAGACACCTCCAAATTTGTCAGCGGCTGCTACACTAGGAGGCTCAGGTTGATGAATCTGCCAACAAACCCGATTTGCCACAACCTACAGCCACAGTTCTATTAACTCCATCATTGACGTCGGACTTGCTAACAGGTCTGCTAGGTGTTCGTCTGCAGTGACTTTTCTCGGGTTGGTTTGCAGTGACTTTTTACGGGTCGCTTCTCTGAAGTGACAAATCGGGTGCCACCACCTTCCGAGGTCTTTGTTAGCCGTTCGTCCCATGAGGGATTAAAGGAGCTTAAAGAAAGAAGAAGAATACTTCAGCAACTACAGCCACTAGCGTTGTAACAAGAACACCACCAGCAAGCACATCAGTATCTGTCTTTAGAACCACATCAGCTACAACCTCAACCTCAACAACTGTATTTGGGACTTCTGCGATAACTACAACAACATCCTCATTTGGTATTGCGCCGCCGACTACATCAGTACCAGCTTTTGGAAGTGCACCAACAGGTGCCGCAATGCACGCATTTGGAAGTACATCTACAAGTGCACCAGGGTCCGCGTTCTTAGCCACAACTGCAGCTACATGCGCGTCAGCATTTTAAACTGCGCCAGAAACTTCTGTATTTGAAAATGCCCCAGCCACTACATCAACATCAATTTTTGGCGCAACACCAGTTGCATCAACTGGTAACATTTTTGAGGTATTCCAAACCCAGATCAGTTTGTATTCGCAACTGCAACAACTACTGCTTCACCTTTCGGGGCTGGAAATGCGTCTGTATTATTGGTGGACCTCCTAATCAACTTGTTTCTGGTGGAAATATTTTCGGGACATCGCCTACAGGTACCCTAGGTTCAGGTTCGCGAATCTGTTGGATAATGCCATTTGAAACTAATAATCCCGTAGGCACGCCCAATTCATCTTGACTGATGGTGGCGCTGTTTTCTTCGCTCTTTGTAATCGCATCTGTAATTACGTTCGAACAAGATAATGTTCCGATCCGCAAACGGGCCCACACATTGCACGTGCGTCTTTGAGCGTCGATCGGAATTGCGTTGATTAAAACGTAGTCTAACATCGCTGAGTCGTTGCCTAATGGATTTCGACAGGTGAGTTGGTGTTCGAGTGGATGGCGGAAAATGCTGTTGCCAACGACGCAGCCCGTTTGTCGTTAATTATTCTTTGCCCGGATTTGCCCATCGTTCCTTCTCAGCCAGTTCGATCTGCTCCTGAATTCCCCTGCTCCTGCTTTGAGGTCTTCCGCAAGTATGTTAATCCGGTGCGAGGTGTCGTATCCAGCATCTGTTGAAGCTGATCGTAAAGTTCGTCCTTGTTGACGTCCAGGCTGGTCTCGTTTGCATAATCGGATATGATATGGGTCTTGATCGTTCCACCGAAGGTTATAACCGCCAAACGCTCGGATATCGGCTGGAATGCGATAACGCTGTTGGCAGGCCGTCGATTGACCATAAACCCGACCCCGGCCTCTCGTTTCTCACCACCGGAAATGTAAAACGTCATCGCTTCGTCGATTGTTGGCGGGTCCAGTAAATCAAGCCCTTTTGGAATGCCTGCAACTAGTTTATTAATTGGAGTTAGTTCGGCTACATTTGCAAGTGTCGGTGCGTGTAGTCAAGCGTCTTCATCTCCTTTTTCTGCATCTGATCAAAATATATTTGGAAATGCTAATTTCGGATCTCCAAACGCGTTGGGTGGCCCCACTTCCCCTGGAGGGTGATTTGTTCAAGGAGACCCTTCAATTTCATAAACAGGCTTTGGAGCTCTAGGAGCTGCGTTTAATAAGCCTGTATTTGAAGGTTCACCGAATTTGAGAGCAAGTTGAGAAGTAAACTCCTTAATGCAACCCCTGGTAGTAAAAACTTCTGGTCCTTGGTAAGCTCTATCAAGAAGAATTTCACTACATGCACAACTCCTTCCTTCATCTACGATGAGAAGGTGATAACAACAAGCAAATCCAAGGCCGATTTATTAGCATCTTCTGTTTGCCTCAAATTCTTATTTACCTGAAACTGTTCAGCCAATACCGAAAAAAGGTGACTCCAGCCTTCCCTCCAACTACCGCCCAATAGCAATTACTACTATTCTCTCCAAAACCATGGAGACGACAATCAACAAAAAGCTTATGGGATATTTAGAATCCAACCTAGTTATCAACGACAAACAATGCGGCTTCTAACCAAAAAGATCCACTGGCGATCTTTAGTTTGCCTTACAGAACACCTTTACTTTTAGTTAACATACAAAACAAGGAAATTTCACCCATTTATACAGTGACAAACAAAACTGCTCAAAAGCAACATTTTCATTTTTTTGATAAAAACAGAGTCCAACAAAAAGTTAATTGCAAGATATTTTATTATTAAATAAATAAAAACAATATAACGATTCGCAAGATGATTGAACTGACAGTTGTAGTACATGCGAAAACCGGCTATTTAAAAAAAATCTGTCTTTCCGGTATTCGATTTATAAAACCGGCTTAACCGGTTATTTTTTTCCAGCCATCAAGCAAGACTATTATGCAGCATGTGCAGTATGAGGAAAATGAAAATAATATGTGATTGCTAATTTTAAATAGCATAAATCTAATTATACATTATTACGAGATAATAATTAGTTAGTAATTGGTTAAACTCCATTACAGTAAGATAGATCATAAATAAAAAGGAACAATTCAAAATTAAGTTTTTGCAAATCACAAAGAATAAAAATTTACTATTTAGGTAAATGCTTCCTTTTTTACAGATTAAGTCATTACAGCAAAATATTTTGTGGGAAATTATTGGTGCACAGCACAAATTTACTCATCATAAAAAACGACCAACGAATTAAGCAAAATGAAAAATCTTTTTAATGTCAAGACAAATTTTAATGATACCATAGTGAAATGACTGGATCCTTTTTCAATCTTGACTCTGTAGGGCCCAAAAAACGATAAACATATAAAAATGACTCCCTCCTTCATCTTTTTTTTTTAAGTTTTCTTATACTTTGTAGAAAGTCCTTACGTAAAGAAAAATTAAGCACATTGCGCAGAAAATTGGATAATTTCAGAAAACTTAACGACTAATGTGTCCGTATGTCCATATGTTCGCAATAGCCTCCTACACCGTGTAACCGATCTTAATGAAATTTTAACCATGTGCTATTTACATAAACAAAAAGAACATAGGCTATCCTATTACTTTCTAAAGCCACTACTAAATGGCGTTGTCAATTGCAGAAGTTCGAAATGTTATATAACGGTCCGTGGGGGTCTCCCAGGATGCACCTCGAAGCCCGGTTTATGTCCGAAATTCAAAATGGCCGCGGTAATAAGGTTGAATTTGTCAATTTTGTTACGGTTCCAATGGATGTGGGTATCTAGGGGTTTTTAAGATTTCAAATAAGGAATTTATGGTCAAAACTTATAAATTCAAAATGGCCGCGCCAATATGGCCGACGAATTCGCAAATTGTGTTTCAATTCAAATAAAAATCGGTATCTGGGGTTTTTCAAGGTAGTAAATAACGAATTTATGATCAAAATTTATAAAATCAAATTAGGGGGCCAATATGGTGGAAGAGTTTTTCCAAATAATTGTCATTTCCCTGTAGGTAGGTTGTTCAAGAGCTGGAAAATCTGAAAATCTTGAAATTTTAGCTACAAATGGAAAACCATAGTGTATTTTGAAGCTCTCTAAGCAATCGGTTTAGAATTGATATGGTAAAGAGAAGCGAGAAAAAGTGGGATTTGAGTTTTTACGTAAAAGTCTAGGATTCTGCAGGACGGAAAGAGACTGGCATCTGGGTAAATAAATAAAACCTTGGCCAGAGACATTCTCAAATGATGTGTTTGGACGCATTTACACTGTTCATCCATCGAATGTTGAATGTTTCTACTTGCGCTTGCTGTTGATTAACGTACATGACTCAAAATCATTTAGACATTTACGAACGGTAAATGGCCTATCTTTATCAAACATATCGAGATACGTGTCAGTATATGAGCTTCTTGAAAGACGATTCCTAATGGGACCAAACAATCGCTGATTTCGTGGAAAGGACTCTTGTAGGACTTTTAACAATTTGGTGTAAGTTGTTGAGGCTCGCAAAGAGCTCGGCGTCTTTGCCAGGAACACTGGTGCCATTTGAGTAATTTAACCAACGTACGTTGTAGTACAGACCAGCTGGTCTGCTGTTGATTTGGACTTGACCTTGTTATAGCAAACAAAGTTCGCAAGATATTGGATATTGTTAGAATCGTGTCAATAATAACGGGTCACTGGCCAATTGGGCAACATGCAGCCAGATTGACCGAACAACCGAATACTTTATCTGCGAATGTCCAGCTCTGTCGAATATCAGAAACTGTGTACAGTGAAATCTCCCTTAGCCGGACATTCACGGGACTGTGAAAATCTGTCCGTTGAAGAGAGGTGTCCGGTTATGAGAGAATGGAAAAAAATAGGCCAGATTTTTACTAGAATGTATGTTTTAAATTTTATTGCAAAAAAGGTAACAAAAAAAATAATAAGTTTAAAATAACTAAATACATACATAAATTCGTTTCTAAATATAATAAAAAATAGAAATACTTACAGTAAATATCTACACAGATTATAATGTATTTAATTTGTACTGGGTTGATATATTCGATCAGCGTACTTTGTCGAGAACACATATTAATAATAATATCCTGTAAATGCAACTCCAAATTTGAAACCATTTCTATACCTCGGTGGTCCCCGTGATGCATTAAGAATTGTTTTAATTCTCGTGTCTTATCGAGTGCTTCTCTATAATTGCCAAGCAGTGGTGCACTTTGGATGGAAAGTTCATCATTTGAGTCTTTGAGATCAATAAACGATTGGCTTTCCGAACAAACATCACTTTCCGTGTCTTCAACAAGAAGATCGCTGTCAATTTCGAAGAAATCTGCAATATTTCCGCTTTCAACGCCAATTCCGTGTGATTTTTTATAAATTGCTGCGAAAAGAGATAAAGGCAAGTCGTCTTCTGCTGTAAAACCTTCATCTGGAATAGTATGGCGTGTACGAGACCAGATTTACGGAAGCAGTTTTGTATCGTACTCGGTGTCACTCTATCCCAAGCATTTTTTACAAGGTAGACTGCATCCAACAGATTTATGCTTCGAACCAACCCACTCGCAGAACCAGCAGAATCGATTGCCGTCAGTAAATTCTTAACTAAAAAGGTCCTGTAGAAAGTTTTAAAACTTTTTATGATTCCTTAATCTAATGGTTGACACACTGAAGTACAATTAGGTGGGAAAAAGGCAAGTTGTATGTATGTTATCGAGCAGAACATCTTTTGGTGGCATGCCGCATTGTCCAAGAACAATAAAATTTTTCTCTTTTGGTGACTTAATTTCCGATCGAATTCCCTTAGCCAGTCAACCATTATTTTATCGGTCATCCATGCCTTGCGATTAGATCTCCAGATGACAGGAAGGCCACTTATATTTAGATTTCTAAAGGCCCTAGGTTTTGCTGCCTTTCCGATTACAAGCAATTTCTCTTTATCGCCAGCCATGTTGACGCAATGCAATATTGTTAATCTTTCTTTGGATAGTTTACCACCAATACATTTTTCGTTCTTTAAGTGCATGGTTTTGCTAGGTAAGGCGCGGAAAAACAGACCTGTCTCGTCGATATTGTAAATATCCTTTGGTAAATATTTTGCCACGATCGAAGGTACTTTGCTCAAAAAATTGGAAACGTCGTCGCAGTTGACACTTGAAGCTTAACCGCAAATTGTTTTGAAGTTTATACAGTGTCGTTTTCGAAATTTTTCCAACCAACCAGATGATGCACTGAAACTACTGTGCCCTATGTTGGCGGCAATTTCTTTTGCTTTGTTTTGTATTAATGGACCTGCAGATTAAAAGAATTCCTTTACAAAAATAGAAATGCAATAACACCAGTCTACCTGATATAGGAACTCCCTTGCTTCGTGCTTTGAACCAATTGAACCAATTGAAGCACAGCTCGTCGATAGATGTACCCTCTACACTTAGAAACGATCGCATTTCGTTTATATTGACATTAGAATGCCACCTTTTCATTAATTTTTCTTTTTGCGCTTGCGTTTTCCCGATATTAAAACGCTCTGCTAAACAACGCACTGTATATTTTCCTTTAGTATACACTTGTAATAAATCAATTTTATCTTTAAGAGATAACACATTTCTTTTCGGTGGCATTTTACTTTTTATAGGCAAAACTAAACACAGAGAAACAAGCAAGTAACACCCCACTGATTTGAAAGTGCGCACGTAAAAGTTCTGAAAAATAGAAAATGGGGAATGAGCCTATTCAGACGCTGCCATAAGTGTGCTGAGCAAAACCGGTTTTATTCAACCCCTCGGAACACACACGGGGTGTAATTGTGTTTAGAACATTTGAAAGCTTTACAGGAACGTTTAAATGTATTGTAAATAAAATTCACTTGTCAGACAAAAACAGAGCTAAAGAAAACAAGAGATAGAATTTTATATGTGTTTTCACGCGTTTGCTTTTGCGTGAAAAATGTTTCGTTAAGTTCTTCCGCTCCCTTCCCTCTCTCATCTATAAAACCGGTTTTACTTGCCATGAATGTGCACCGTCTGAATAGCCCCAATCACCGAAATCAAAAAAGGGCTACATATACAGTGCACCCGTTGTTGTGTGGCTTAAAAGGTAGCTGTATGTTGTTGTGAGGTATAGCGTAAACCCTACTACCAAACTATACTTCACAACACATTTAAAAAAAAAAGTCAAATTGGTGATTGCCTACGAATTCTGTCCGCCCAACGGAGACTTTTTTGCACGATTGGTTCAATGAACGTTGTCCGTGTCCGTCCAAGAGAGTGTCCGTTCAATAGAACGAGGCTTCCGTTTACATTCCATGGAGCAAAATCGGGACTCAACAAATTTGTCCGCTTAAGAGAGGTGTCCGTGAGTAGAGGTTTCACTGTATTCTGATTTGGGAGATGTTTCGAAAGTTGAAATAGGAGAATTGACTTTTCACTGACTGAGTCGTGAGAGAATGGCAGTTTCACTTACCGCCTCGTCTGAAGACACTTGTTCAAATTACTCAAACAGGCCGAAATCCGACATTAGTGCATGAGCTATCCCCATATGATATTTTGTGGAAGAGCCAGCCTAGAGGGCCAAAGAGCTGCATGAGGCTTGCGAGCCGCAGTTTGGCGACCACTGGTGTAGATCATTGTACAATGATGCAAGGTAGGCTCTTAAGGAAAAGTTCTATTTAAATCTTAAAACGATTTTGCTCCTTTTACATTAGAAAAGACCTGAGTGACGTCACTAGGAAGTTTTCTTCCCTTGAGAGCTAAGATCTGAGTGACGTCACGGGACATTTATGATCTTACCTTGTAATTATAATATATTGTATTATGGGCGTAGACCAGAATGCTCAGAGCTTAGGAATGCCAAACTGGATGACATCGGTTGAGAATCAGAACCGGTGAAGAGAACAGTTGCATCGGGTCGAGGTTGTTTTTAGCCGATCGTTAAAAACGAAGTGTATCCCATAGTTCATAGAAGTTTTTTGGTTACTATTTCAACATTATCAAAGGTTTCTCAAGTATCAACTATCGTATTCTAATCGTCGTATGATAGTAGGATCCTTTTAGTAACTGGCCATTTATTAATGGTTCTAGGTTTGGGCCATTACATCGCATAAAAAATGAAGTAGTTTTTGGTGAACACCTCCGGAAACTGAATGCTAGTCGTAGTAAGTATTCTTCTAGAAGAACGGTGGGCAACCGCCGGCCCATTTGGTCCATTTGTATGCAGGGGTGGTTTCATCCCCTAAAAGCACCCCTTGGTGTCTGGGAAATATTAAAAATGTATTATTTTGCCTCCGAAATCGTCTCTCGGTGGTTTTCGGGGTCGCTGATCACGAATCCGGGATTGAAATGAAGAAATTCAATTCGCCAACATGAAACAACATATTTCGATAAAAATTCCAGGTTACCGGCTGCATTTGATGTAGACCGGCAGAAAGATGTAGAACCTTTTTTTTATCGGTAACCGTGATTGCAAAAATTACATTTAATAATTATACAGAAGTGCATGTAATACTTTTTTTCCATCCAGGTAAATAATTCATTGAATCAACATTTTTTTATCATAATGAAACGTTAACGGTAAAGAAATATTGTTTGCAGTTTTGTGATATATAACTGTTCTAAGAGCTACCAATGTAGAATTAGTTACTTCTTGTACAATATTTTCGTCCTGTTCCGGTATTTCAGCAAGCGAAATAGATTCGTCCTCCGCTGCCCCAGGGGTACTTTGCAGTTATTACAGCCTGTTCCACAACAAGTATGTGAGCAATACACTCCGTCTACAGGCAGTTCCGCATCCACTTCGGCACCCACACATAATCGCATCCATAATTTTTTGGGGGGCTGGCGATTCTGACATTCTTACGGGATGTAAAACACCGTCAGTAAGGTTCCAATCACAATCGCTGGTAGGATTCAAAGTTGGGACTTCATTATTTTGGGAAAAATAATAAATTTTTCAGTATTTGCTGCAACTGGGGGAGGGGGATTTTTAGGTGTTGAAACCCTAACCTGCATACAATTGAACATCGGATTCATGATCATCCATCCATCCTATGGCGCTACAGCCCAAATCGAGCCTTGGCCTCCTCTAGGGCATTTCTCCAAGTTTGACGGTCCCTTGCAGCATGTCTCCAGTTCCGGATGTTGAGCATTGACTCTGCGTCAGCCGTCACAGAGTCTATCCATCTCCTCCTGGGTCTACCTACTGGCCTACTCCCCAAAATTTCTGATGCCATATAAGCCGTTTTGGGATACGATTGTCCTCCATCCTGATCGCATGGCCGGCTAGTCTCAGTCTGTTGATTTTTATTAAAGTTGAGAGTTGTGGGTCGTCAAAAATTTCATACAACTCGTTGTTGTATCTTCTTCGCCATATTCCATCCTCTCTGATTGGGCCTATTATGCATCTGAGAATTTTCCTCTGTTGACTCGTTCCTCTATGTCCTGGGTTATAGTCCAAGTCTCGCTACCATAACACAGTACTGGTCGTATTACTGTTTTGTAGAGTGAGAGTTTCGTTTTCTTGAGTGCAGGATTTGTTTTTGGGCATAAAAGGCTCTATTAGCCAGTAGTATTCGTCTGGTTATTTCTTCTTTTTCTTCGTTTCTTTTTGTGATAGTAGACCCAAGGTAGACTGTTTTATCGACTACTTCTAGGTTATGTTCGTCGATGGTTATATTTCTTCCCATTCTAAATCTTCCTGCTTTGGATTGTTGCATCACCTTCGTTTTTTCTTCGTTAATCTTCAGGCCTATGTCCTTTGCCGCCTCTTTTAATTCGACATAGACTTCTTTTGCTGCCAAAAAGGACCTTCCCACGATGTTTACGTCATCCGCATATCTAAGTAATTGTACCGACTGGGTAGCATTGGCGGATCCAAGGGGGGGCCATTGAGGCCATGCCCCCCCCCCCCCAAACCTGTTAAAATCGACAATATAATCGAAAGATTCGCTAAACAAAAAGCGAGGCGACTCAATTTTATCGTTTAAAAAGAAATTATGATGCTTGTAATTGCAAATTTTAAATTATAAATTTGAAAATAAATAAAATAAAGTTTTTTCATTTATTTACAAAGCCAAAAAAAAATATTTGAGATTAAGTAGCCCCCCCCAAATACTGATTCTAGATCCGCCACTGCTGGGTAGCTATTGATGCACTTCGCTGGACCCTTATCACCCATTCTATAGCCAGGTTGAAAAGCATGGGGGCCAGTCCATCTCCTTGTCTGAGCCCTTGACGTACTTCGAACTTCTCTGTTACAATATTTTGGATCCTTACTTTCGCCAGTGAGCTATTTGTGGCGCATTTGATTAGTTGTACCAACTTTGAGGGGACTCCTATTGCCGATAAGATCTCGTATAGCCTCTCTCTGTTTATTGAGTCATATGCCTGTTGAAAGTCGACAAATATCTGGTATACCTACATCTACATTCCTTTCCCAGGTTTTCTCCAGAATTTGCCTTAAGGTCAGCAGTTGGTCCGATGTTGACCTGTTTGTCCTAAAACCAGCTTGATATTCTCCTATAAGGCCTTCCGCTATAGGTTCCAGTTTTTGTTTCACAAGTATTGTGAAGATTTTGTAGCTGGTGCTGAGGAGTGAAATGCCTCTGTAGTTTTTGCAGTTTAATTTATCTCCTTTCTTGTATATTGGACATATAATCGCTTTCTTCTAGTCCTCTGGTATAACTTCTTCCTCCCAGATGGTGCATATGAGTTCGTGTAAGGTTCGTAATAGTTGGGGTCCTCCTTCCTTTAGCAGCTTAGCTGCTATTCCATCGGCGCCAGGCGATTTGTTGCTGCTCTGCCTTTTTACAGCTTCCCGCACCTCATCCAGTGTTGGTGGATCTATTGAGATGTTATCTTGGGGAATTTCAAATGCCTCTGTCTCTGCATTCTCGTTTAATATGGAGATAGGATTCAATAGGTTCTGAAAATACTCTCTCCACCTTTCCTTTATCCTATCAGGATCTGCCAACAAGTTCCCATCTATGTCCTTGCAGATGTCCGTTCTTGGCTGAAACTTATTGGTGATCTGGCGAGTTCCTTTGTACGCTTGTCTAATTCTCCCTTCATTGAAGTCTTCCTGTATCTGTAAGATTTTCCTATTTAGATATTCCCTCTTCTTTTTTCTGCACAGCTTGTCTGCGATTTTTCTTTTTTCCTTGAAGACTTCCATCCTTGCTCTTGTTGGCCTTGCTATGTACTCTCGGTGGCTCTGGTTTCTTTCTTCAATTGCGGCTCCACAGTTTTGGTCAAACCAATCAATTCTAGTCTGTCTGGGGGCCCAGCCTAGTGCCTCTTCTGCTGCCCCCTTTATGCTGCTTTTGACCTGTTCCCACTTTTCGTTGATGTTGGGCTGGGGCCTTTTCGTAAACGCATACGTATGCTTTGCAACGATGCAACGAGTTCGTAAACGCAGATGATGCAAAGTCATTCGTTCGGAAACGTACAAGATTCAATTTTGTTGCGCAACAGTCAAAGCAACAGCGCAGCTATTTTCGAATGTATGCTTTTGAGTAGTGGATGGAAGTTTTTCTTACTAAGTACAAATGTTGGCTTTATTTGTTTATAATGTTTATTTTTTTATATTTTTCGTTTTCACTCTTATTAAAAACTTTGCGTTTAGGAACGGACTGATGTACCGCATACGTATGCGAAAAGAATTTTGCGCTGCTTTGTTGCCGATGCGTTGTTGCTCAGTTGCTTTGTTGCTTTGACGTTTACGAAAAGGCCCCTGCTCATCTACCTCTCTCAAGTTTTGTACGACAGCATGTTGGTAGGCATCTCTTATTTCTTCCCGTTTTAGCTTATCTATATCGTATTTTGGTTGAGTTTGCCCTCTATGCGTTTTAGTTGCTATCCGGGTTCTCAATTTCACTTTGACTAGATAGTGGTCCGAGCCATAGCAGGCTTCTCTCATTGCTCTTACGTCCAGTATACTCGTGGCCCCTCTTCTTTCAATTAGGACTTGGTCAATTTGATTGTTAGTTACTCCGTCTGGTGACTGCCACGTCATCTTATGTATATCTTTGTGCGGGAACACTGTGGAGCTTACTACCATTGCGTTTGAGCTTGCGAAATCGATCAATCGATTACCATTGTCATTGGTAACGTTGTGTAGGCTATGCTTTCCTATGACTCCTAGGAACTCCTCTTCTTTTCCTACTTTGGCATTCATATCTCCAAGCACCATTTTAATATCGTTTGACGGTATTAACCTAATGGTGTTTGCTAGCTCCTGGTAGAATTCCTCTTTCTCCTCATCCGTTTTCTCTTCTGTGGGCGCGTGGACGTTTATAAGACTAATGTTATGTAGCCTTGTTTTAATGCGAAGTGTACATATTCTATTGCTGACTGGTTTGAAGTCCAGAATCAGAGATTTCATTTCCTTCTCTATGATGAATGCTACTCCGAACTTTCTTCTTCCATTTGATGATCCGCTGGAGAGTACCGTGTGGGTTTTTAGATCCATTATACCACTGTGGGTCCATTTTGTTTCTTGAAGGGCTGTGATCCTTATGCTATATTTTTTTTAGTACTAATAAAAGCGAACGCAGAGCGCCCGTTCTGTTGAGCGTCCTGACGTTCCATGTTCCAAAAATCGAATTCCATATTCCGTTGCCTGAGTCGTTGCCGTTGAGTCCGTCCTGTCCAAGGCCTGCCTTGAGGATTCGTGACGGGTAGGTTTTTACGGTGGAAGGTTGTCAGCCTGCCGCCCAAACCCCAACCTGGAGGACCAGTCCGGTATTTGCTTCGTTTTGAGGCGCGAAACACTCGCCTCTCACCCTCCTCAGTCTGTTACTCTTGTGTAGACAAGAGCATCCAGGGGACACCCGATGTAAAATCTACATCTTCGTGGAGGTTGAGGTAGGATTCGGTAGCATATCGGAAAATCTTAGATCGTGAAGACCTTAGATCGCAGGTGGCGTTACCCAGGATTTATCTCTTTGACGTACCGGCACCATCAAAGGTCCCTGAGGCCGTTGCTACCATTTGACCCCCTTTCATGATCAGCGACCCCGAAAACCACCGAGAGACCATTTCGGAGCCGAAATATATAAATTTTACAAATATTTTCAGTTCAGAAATTCATGGTGGTGCTTTGAGGGGGTAAACACCCTAATTTATTAATTTTTCGAGGTAATGCAATGTTAGTGGTGATGAATGCTCCTGAACGTCTAGAAAGGCGGGAAAAATAATTTTTGAAGTCCGTACTGTTCCACCACTTCTCCACATTTTACAGTTTTTCCGGCTTATTCACTGGGCTATAACAATTTTTGGGAAATATATCAAAACGTTAACTTCAAATGTCAATATCTCGAAAACAAAGCGTGATATCGAAAAATTTTATTTCATATTTTCGTCTCATTTTATGGTGCTTCAACAAAATCCATCGTCAAAAAGCGGGCCGCGGAAAACGTAGAAGCGCCCATAAAACGAGGGGGTAAAACAATCAGACCCAAAAATTAACCGACAACATCAGTATTATTCCTCTTTGAGCTATTCTCAACTGAAACCAGTTAAAGGAATGCGGCCCTCACATTTTGCATACTCACTTCCCTCCAGCGCCCGGTCCATATAGAAAAAATCGCATCTTGTCCTAAGAAAAATAAACAGCAATGCTGACAAGGAATGACACTCAAAAGTTCTGATTTTTGACAGTTTAAATCAAGATCAACTTTTACTGAACCCTGCAATAAACTTTTGTCGATAAGTAAAATATTTCATTCCAAATTGTGGCTCCATTAATTTCTGAGTTCGCAACTTTGTTCTCTTCAAAATGAACTCTCATCTCATCAACATAACAATAAATCGCAAAATTGAAGGGTTGAGTAAATATTTTCTTATAAAAACTTCCCATCTTGAAGCAAATATTTTTAAAAAAATCCTCCTTCACTTTCTGACAGTGACTGACCCAAATGAAAATAATTCTTATCCGAAGACGATAATGGCTGTTCAAGTTTTTCTGAGGACCGACTGCGACTTTTGTATTCATTTGAAGAGAATGTCTGAGTTTTGAGGAAAAATGCTGTAATGGTCTCAAGGTTGTAGTTTTTATCTGACAGCGAGTTCGATTATTCATTCTATCAGGTATGACAAGTAACTATAAGTATAGTAATAAACAAAACTGATCAAACGAAGTGAGATTTCACAGTTTTTATTTGTTGGTAAAAATTCTGAAAAATACAATGGCCTCGATTCCCAGATCGGGCGGCGCGGAAGTGAGTGCGGATTTGACACTTTGAGATTAAATAAAAAAGATTAAAATTAAATAAAAAATTCGGAGTAAAGACTCACACGATAATGAAATACCCGATGTCGGATTATCTTAGGCGCATTTGTGGTTTCAAATCCGCACAAAATTTGTTGCGGATCAAACTTTTAAAGCGCGGAAAATGTCAAAGAGAAATCGGCGGTTGCGGATTTGAGAATCGCAAAGTCTCAAATCCACACTCACTTCCGCGCCGCCGGATCTGGGAATCGAGGCCAATATCTCAATTTTATGAAATAAAAGTTACAACTTTGACAAGTTTTGGGATGAACCCCGAAGTATGATTAAAAAACCGTGAACGGATCATCACAAAACTCTGTATAGACTAAAGTGTGTCAAAAATCTGTTTAAGTTGATTACTTGCAACAATTGGTACCGAAATAAATAGGATCATTCCTTCTGCTGTGCAAAAGGTAAATGATATATGTAACTGCAAAAGACTCGTTTCGAGAAAAACACGATCAAGTTTTCAACATACTTGTAACCGAAGCAAATAAAGTAGAGTTTCACGAGGTGCAACACTAGTGTTGCAACTCTCGCACTGTCGCATGCGAGACAAGACAACACGCGAGACAACAGCTTCTTACCCATGGCGAGAGTAGCGCGACAGTAAAAAATTCCTAGTCTCGCCGAGACAACACTATCGAATGCGAGACTGTCGCGCTCTCGCTCGATCTCGCGGGATTTCCCAGTCGGTTAATTTTTTCCCCGGATCGTTGCGGGATTTTTCGATTCTATTGAAAGTAGAGTTTTATATTTCCGTCGGTAAGATATTTATGAGCTGGACAACCCCAGTCTTCCAGAGTTTAAAGGTGCCAGTAAATCTCCAACACGCCGGCGAGAGCGCGAGCGCACCCTTCTAAGCATCCCATTGTCTCATCGAGAGAAGCGTCCCTAATCTAGTCACAGTACTCTCACGGAGACACCGGGTGGTGTGAATAAAAACTAAGTGAACACTCTGAGTGGATTCTCTTCAGAAGGGTATGTCGTCCAGAGTGAACACTAATTAGGAGGGAATAAAAATTCTCTTAAATGTTAATTTTATGTTAATTTTTTTTGCATCTACGAAAAGAAATTATATTTCAAATTTTTTAATAATATTTCAACAATTTTTATTTTCATATTAAACTTTAATTTTACCCCCTTAAAGGCACAGATTGTCGCAGAGGTCGTGGTGGCGGCCGCCTGCGAAGGAATTTCCTATGCATTTAAATTCTCCGCAGGGCAAAAACGGAGGGTGGGGGAGGTCGAGAGTGCAACACTGATTCACGCGACAGTATCGCGATACTATCGCGACACAACACTATAATATCACTGTTGCACTGGGGTGCGAGACAAGACAACAGTGGTCTCACTCTCGCGCAGCGAGATCGAGACCGCGGCCGACTGTTGTCTTGTCTCGCTCTCGTGAAACTCTAAAATAAAGTAAATCTTTAAAGTGATAACATTTAATTAAAACAATATAATCTACCTGAAAAAGGTAAATCTATATGTATACTAGCTGGACCCGGTACGCCTCGCTCAGGGGCGGCGCTTTCAGAGGTGCAAATGGTGCACTTGAACCGGGCGCAATTGGAAAGGGGCGCAATTTCAGAAATAAAATTTAAACAAAATTAAAATTTTGAAACAAAATTGAAAATGTATTCCCGTGACTACATTTCCATCTATTAAAGGAATTAATTTTTATTACCACGATTTATTTTTCCAATTTATTATCTCGATAAAATATTCTGTACCTCTGCCCCCGAACTCATGCGAATACCGGGGGCGGAAGAAGTTACACGATATAGCTTATCTATCATATCTACTAAAATGAATATTTAAGCGTTTGAGTCTTTTGCCCACTTTCCTTCATTGCGACCACAAAATGAACGCACAATGTGGCATACTGCACCGGGCGCAAAAAACAAGCGCCGGCCCTGCCTCCTATGCTAGTAGAGAACCAAGTAGTGCGGAAGAAGGATATTAGAACAGTCGTAAATTAGGTAATGAAGGGCGACAACTCGCAGATGAAGCCAGATGCTTGGGAGAACTTCAAGTCCAGAAAAAAAAAATAAAAAGAACTATAAGTCGAGGAAGAAGAATGTTGTGGTCGGCGAAATTCTGCTCGAAGATAAAGAATATATCGGAGAGTCTCAAAGTTCATGAAACAATGAGAAGGATTGCAGCGAAGCTGGAGGAAACTAGTGAAATCATGATGGAAGTTCACTCTCCAGGAAGATACTTCTCGGGTAGGCATTGAGATTATTCGAAATCAAATGAATACGAGGTTGAACCGAGATTGAGTTGATAGAGGGATTTAAACCTGCTATAGCAATATTTTTCCCATTGAAGAAATCGCGGCTTGACGAAATATTCTTCGCTTTCTCCAATGCGACAAGAAGTTCATTGCATTTAAACATGGGCAGCACTTTCATATCGGTAAATGGTGCACTTGCACCGGGCGCAATTCGACTGGGACACAATTTTTACATTGTCCTTTATTTGCGATCAAAAAATGAGAAGCTGATGTGGTACAATATGGAATACTGTACCGGGCGCATGAAACCCAGGCGCCGGCCCTAGATTCGCTGCACCCATAGTAGCCAATAAAAACCATCTATTGATTTGGTATTTTTCGAGATATGAATTTTACACAGATGAAGTGCCTCAAAGAACGCGTACATGCAAAATTAATGCAAATCTTCAAAATGTATTGAGTATACTCTATTGCTTGTTGAAATCTACTTATCATCGCATTCCGCCCTCTTCATACTGCCGCCATTGATCTAACGGTAGATATATTGAGTAGGGTGGCCCTTTTTTGCAAAAGTGCTTCAATTTTGGGTCTCACCCCCTAGAAATATGCGAATAGGCAAAAAACTAAGAAATTTAAAATTTTAGGCAAATCGGCAAAGATTTAGAGGTCGCTCATGGCGAACAAAATCTTAAAAAAAGATGATTTTTTACCTTTTTCCACTTTGTTCAACCCTAATTACCATTTTATCAGCCCTAAAAGAGTCAATAAATATTTTTTATCCATTCTACAGATTATTAACCTTTCAAAAATGATCAAAATCATAAAGATCAGTTTACAAATAATAAAGCTATGAAATAAAAGCACGGTGACGAGTCTTTTTAAGGAAATAAAAAAAAACGATCAGTTCAAACAGAAACTGTACTAGGGTTCACTGACCACCGCAACCTTCGCATAAAGCATTGTGCTTTTCTGTTCATCTCTGACCGTGCAAAGTTACGTGTACGATCAGTGATCCTATAAATATACTACAAGGGACTCTATTCCATCCATCCGTGCATAAAAATATATTTATTAAGAGATCAGTTTAAATTAACTGTTCTAGAAGAGACAAAATTAGCTAATATTTGTGCTTTTATCATTCGCTTTTACGTGAAGGCTTTGTTTAAATTTAAAAGAGGCAGCATACCAAGGCTATTGCTTCTTACAAAATATGTACGAATATCGAAATGTTAATGCAAAAATTTCACAAATTGCTATTAAGAAAAGGAGTAACCATTTGTGGTATTTAGCAGACGAAAACGTTGGATTATCATTTTTCGATGTAAATATTCCATTGGAAATGAAACAGAAAATGAGTGACAGATGAAAGCATTTTATTACCACTGATAAAAAATATGAAAATCATGATGTCTATGAAGATAATGATGCTGAGCCAGATGACATATCTAGGGAAACAGTTAAACGTATTCCTGTAAAACTCGAAGAAATTGAGGAATTTATAAGAAGAAGTGCTCCGCCCTATGTCCCATGAGGGATTAAAGGAGTATTTCATAAAGATGAACACATTGGATTTTTTCAACGGTTTAACATTTCAACCGACTTCCTATATCTCCCACCAGATAAATCATCATCATCACCATTGCGCTCCCTTAATCGCTCATGGGACATAGGGCGGAAACAGTTTCCATCCAGCGGACTCTGTTTTGCGCGACAACTTTCAGGTCCGACCAGGATCTCCCAGTTGTTGCGGCTTCTTCTAGTAGGGTTCTCCTCCACGTTGTTCTAGGTCGACGGGATCCTTGCGGACTCCAATCAAGGGTCTGTTTGGCTAGATTTTCGTTTTCGCGTCACAAGGTGTCCTGTGATGAATTGGATGACTTTCCATGTTTCGCAACCGTACAAGAGTACTGCCTTAACGTTGAGTTTAACAGCCGCAATTTAGTGTTAGTTGAGATCTCCGTTGATCTCCATACGCGGAACAGGCATGCATATGCGCCTTGTGCTTTATTTATTCGGGAACTGAAATCTTTTTTCTGCACCGCCATTTACGGTAATAATACTACCGAGGTAGCAGAATTTATCTGCCAGTTCCACGTCACGGTTATTCAGCGCTGTCCGTTCAATGGAGTTTGCATTTATCCGCCAGATAAATGGAGTTATAATATTCATGCCGATTATACAACTCGCCGGATCGTCCGCGGAAGGAATTTTATTCGGATTTGCCGTTTGGCGTATTATAGAATCCGTCGAATGAAAAATAACCAAATGACGGTAATGCAGTGTGAAAAATTTATATTGTAGAATCCGCTCGTGAATCACACTCTATACAAAAATTTTCATTACAAATCCGCATCAAATTTACTGCGGAAGTGAAAAATTTCGGTGTAGTTTTTTTCAATGGAGACTTATAAAATATGAATTTAAATGTTTTTAATTATATTGTCAACTAGCTGGGACCCGGTGCGCCTACGCTGCACCCATAAGTCAATAGTAAACAATAAAAACCATCCATTGACTTAATATTTTTCGAGATATGAATTTTACACAGATGAAATGCCTCAAAGAACATGGGTCTTGCGTCGGCCGCCATGAATCGGTATATTGAGTCTACTACATTGCTTATTGTATTCTACTTATCATACCCTTTCATTTGATACCCATGTTGAGGGGATTGTGAAGAAAGTGGTAATCCGGCCTCTTTAGACGGCCGCCATGGATCTAAAGATATATTTTGTATACTACATTGCTTATTGTATTCTACTTATCATACCCTTTCATTTGATACCCATGTCGAGGTGGTTGTGAAGAAAGTGGTACCCCGCCCTCTTGAGACGGCCGCCATGGATCGAAAGATGTATTTTGTATACTACATTGCTTATTATATTCTACTTAACATACCCTTTCATTTGATACCCATGTTGAGGTGGTTGTGAAGAAAGTGGTACCCTGCCCTCTTGAGACGGGCGCCATGGATCTAAAGATATATTTTGTATACTACATTGCTTATTGTATTCTACTTATCATACCCTTTCATTTGATACCCATGTCGAGGTGGTTGTGAAGAAAGTTGTACCCCGCCCTCTTGAGACGGCCGCCATGGATCGAAAGATATATTTTGTATACTACATTGCTTATTATATTCTACTTAACATACCCTTTCATTTGATACCCATGTTGAGGTGGTTGTGAAGAAAGTGGTAATCCGGCCTCTTGAGACGGCCGCCATGGATCTAAAGATATATTTTGTATACTACATTGCTTATTGTATTCTACTTATCATACCCTTTCATTTGATACCCATGTTGAGGGGATTGTGAATAAAGTGGTAATCCGGCCTCTTTAGACGGCCGCCATAGATCTAAAGATATATTTTGTATACTACATTGCTTATTGTATTCTACTTATCATACCCTTTCATTTGATACCCATGTCGAGGTGGTTGTGAAGAAAGTGGTAATTCGGCCTCTTGAGACGGCCGCCATGGATCTAAAGATATATTTTGTATACTACATTGCTTATTGTATTCTACTTATCATACCCTTTCATTTGATACCCATGTCGAGGTGGTTGTGAAGAAAGTGGTAATTCGGCCTCTTGAGACGGGCGCAATGGATCTAAAGATATATTTTGTATACTACATTGCTTATTGTATTCTACTTATCATACCCTTTCATTTGATACCCATGTCGAGGTGGTTGTGAAGAAAGTGGTACACCGCCCTCTTGAGACGGCCGCTGTGGATCATTTTAGTTTCAATAGCGTCATGGCCTACCTATTGTTTGACAGCTGCGTAAATTTGAAATTTTCATTAAATGTAATGATTCAATTTAATGACAATTTTACATTTGTCAAACAATAGGTAGGCCATGAAGCTATTGAAACGAAAATGAAGTGAAAATTCCTAAAATTACCATTTTTTTGTTTTTTCAGGCAATTTTTTAAATTTTTCTCTCCGTAAGAACCATCCTCGTACTTCAACGAATATTCGAAAAAAAAAAATTAGTCCAATAGGTCCAGCCGTTCTCGAGTTTTGCGCTTAGCAACACATTTAGCGATTCATTTTTATATTATAGATTATGAACAAAATAAGTTTACAAATAAAATTCTTTACGCACAACGAACCGAGTTCAGTTTGAAGAAATGATTCGAATGATGAAAACGAATCCGGATATATCTGTGAGAGGAAAGCAATTTTTTTTTGTTTTGATGCAATGATGTAGCCGGCTGCCCGCAAGCCCTGTATAGCACCGTTCCTTACCCATGGCTTCTGTACAAGAGCCACGTCAATAGGCACTGTACCACCCGCATCCTGGGGTTGTTCCTGCTGCTGTGAGCCAGCAGGAGTCTCCTTTTTTTGAGCCAACCTCCTTGACTCTAATTCGGCCGAAGCCGTAGAATAGGGACATGCCCTGCTCTTTAAGCTACGTGAGCGACCTCTCGTCAATGCTAAGGGCAAGAGTTTGACTATACTGGTCCACCTTCCTACCCGTCTCTTGCCAAGAGGTCACGTCAATTGGCTGGTTCTGAATTTCCAGCCTGCAGAGCACATGTTCCGGTTCCCTAACATCGTTAGGAGCCCAGAATACGATCCGCATGTATTTGGGAAGGTCCTTTTCCTCGATTACGTTGAGGTTGACCCCTTCCCACCTTGCAGCCTGGTGGCAACATTTGTCAGCTATTGGCTGGTGGGTTCGTTGGCGCAGGTGACCTTAATGAGACCCGCTGCCGTCTTTACACCTAAAAACTGAGGCGGGCAATCGCCTTTATGATTTTTGTCCACTTCAGTCAGGATGGCATCGCAGATAGAGGAGGATTGCTCCTCCGTCCAAAAAGGCTATAAGGCAAACTATGGATGAATGACCTCTCACAAGAAAATAAGAGCTATCATTTAAAAATGGAGCAGCTTGGATTTGAAAAAATAAATTTAAACAGTAATGCTTAGAAATTAAGTTAAAAATCAGAATTACATGTAAGGAGTAATTTTAGGAATTATTAGTCATTATTCATGAAGGCTGATTAATTCTGTGACTAATAGCCACTAAGGGCCTGTGTGAATTGGGACTAAATTGATGACTAAACTAAATTTTGCAGTTTTTGTCATTAATGAAGGGAATTGCTGTGTGAATTCATTTGATGACTAAATTCAATTGACAATAGTTTTTACTTTTATAATTTATAGTATATTTTTTGTTATACAGTAAGCAACAAATTTATGGATGCAGAAGATATCATTATTGACAGCAGCCTATTAGTTCTTCACTTTATTTTCCATTGTATTGAACTATTTTGAAACAAATTCAACATCAATTTAGTCAACTGTCAAAAAATTTAGTCTCCTCGCCAAAAGACTAAACACTGTATTATCGACACTAAATTTTAGTCATCGAATTCACACAGGCCCTATGGCTGTATTTTTTTGTGATATTTCTTACGAAGAAAACTGACTTTTTATAAGTTAAAAACAATGAAATTTTTATACCACAAAAGACAAAACCCAAATAATTACGTACTCTTAAGTTTTTGCACTTAAATATTTATTTTTCTAAGGATTCGCGAAAATATCGTGGAAAATTTGACAGCTAGTGGTGAAATTGCAGTTTCAGTGCGAATCGATAATGCAGAATTCCGTCGGATTCTATAATGCAAATATTTTCAAATGCGGATCGGATGTTCTCCCGTCGCAGAAAATCCGGCGAGTTGTATAATCGGCATGATTGTTTGTATTTTCAATATCACACTATTGAAGTACAGTTTATGCCTTTTATTAGCTATAATATTCGATACCCAATTTGAACAGGTAAATTTACAATGAATAGGTTAACTATGTTAAATTAGCTTTCGTAAATTTATATTGTTGTTTCAACTGATATTATTGTTAAATATTATGAATAAAAAAAAGGAAAAAAAAATTTTTAAGAAACTCTTTTCTTTACCTTAATATATTGATCAGTTGTGAACACAAAATTAATATAAATACTAAAAAAATCGACTAAAAGGTAAAAAATAAGAAGATTTTAAACAACATAAACTTTTAAATCAAAATGGAAAAAATCTCACACATTCCTTAAAGAAAAGCGTGGGGTGCGTTTTTATGAAACAAAATGCTCAATTAGTGAAAATTCGTAGCTGTCTGAAATGTTAAAATGTACTCGCGGCAGTCATGTTTTTTTTTAAGTTCAGGTTGGTATGGGCGCCCCACGCTTTTCTTTAAGGAATGTGTGAGATTTTTTCCATTTTGATTTAAAAGTTTATGTTGTTTAAAATCTTCTTATTTTTTACCTTTTAGTCGATTTTTTTAGTATTTATATTCATGTCGATTATACAACTCGCCGGATTTTCTGCTTCCGATTCACATCCGATCCGCATTTGAAAATATTTGCATTATAGAATCCGACGGAATTCTGCATTATCGATCCGCACTGAAACTGCTATTTCACCACTAGCTGTCAAATTTTCCACGATTATTTCGCATATCCTTAGAAAAATAAATATTTAAGTGCCAAAAACTAAGTGTTTTTAGTACGTAATTATGGATTCCATTGGGTTTTATTTAAATTTAGACGAGGGGAATAACAGGAAAGAAACTTGGAAAACAATCCGAAATATGTGCCAAGACATTTTCCAGTTACCAAACGTCCAGTGAGTATAGGTTAGATATCGCTGAGCTGTTGGTTTAAGCTCGTACACTTAGGCCAAAAGGATAGGCCCATTGTGATGCCATAGTGATCCCACTTTAAATCTGATGTTAAAATGTCGTTTCTTCGTTAAAACCATCTCGACGAAGTAATAAATCTTCTAAGTTGCGGGATCCCAATCTTCGAGATTTCCGCGAGGGTGCTTAGAAAGGGTTCGCCAAATGTGGTTTACCTTATTCTGCTTAGGGCCGGGCAGTGTCAGACAAGATGTAGTACACTTTCTGCCTCGTCCAGATTCTTACAGCTTCTGCAGAAATCGTAGGTCTCAAGGCCTAAACGGGGCGAATGTGTCCTATCAGACAGTGTCCGGTCAGCACTCGCACTATAACTGAGAGGTCTTGTCTCCCGAGGCTCAGTAGTGAGGTTGTCCGCCTGAGATCGTAAGAGGGCCAGGTTAATTTGGCCAAAGTGCATTTGTTAAGATCCCTCCAATGCTTTTTTGCTTGTTGCATTGTGTGTTGCTTGCATCGGAGTTTAAAGGTGGCCCAAGGCATACCAACTCTTTCCTTTTCTGGATGGAGAGTAGCGGTCGTCCCTATCCTAGACAGCTCGTCAGCTTTACAATTTCCTTCTATATTTCGGTGACGAGGATTGTCCTGAACTGTTGAGACATCTCGTTAAAAGATCTGCGACATTCAGAGGTAGTTCTAGAGTTGTTTGTGCAGGAGCGCAGGGCTTTCAGAGCTGCCTTACTATCTGAGAAGATGTAGACAGTCCGGTTCCTATCGCCTTGCTGGTAGATTTGCAGAACAACCTCTTGTATGGCTAGAACCTCCGCTTGGTATACACTGCAGTGATCGGGTAGTCGGAAGGAGACTTCAATTCCAAGTTCTGGGGACTCCTCCCATTCGACCCTCGAGCTTAGAGCCATCTTTAAAAACGTTTATCGCAACCTGAAACCTGTGTGGTCTATTTATCCATTCACGACGTGAAGGGATGTGGACTCCGTAGCCTCTCCAGAGTCTTTAATAGAAAGGATGATAGGCTGATTGGCCTGAAGTCTTTGGGTGTTGTGTGGGAGGCTTTTCCGGCCTTAGGTATAAAAACTACTTTAACCTTTTTCCAACTAGAAAAAGGCACCCAGTAAACATGGCCTGCAACCAGGGCATGATATAACTAAGGAAGTGCTGCAGTTGTGCCGGCACTATGCCGTCAGGGCCTGGTGATTTATAGGGCTGAAAGGATCAGCTGTTGTGAGGCTGAAGAGTTTATTGTGATAGCTGTCTCAACTGTAGTACTACTCGGGAAGTGGGTGTCCATAAGTTGTTTCAGGGATTCTCTGCTTGAGTCAGTCCATTCAGTCTTCTTTGCGTAAATAACTAAGCCAGTGAGTATAATTAAATTAAAAACATAGACGGAAATTTTTCACATCCGCAGTAAATTTGATGCCGATTTGTAATGACAATTTTTGTATGGAATGCGTTTCACGAGCGGATTCTATAATAACAATTTTTCACACTGCATTACCGTCATTCGGTCATTTTTCATCCGGCGTATTCTATAATACGCCAAACGTCAAATCTAAATAAAATTCCATCCGCGGTTAATCCGGCGAGTTGTATAATCGGCATGATTAATTTTGTGTTCACAACTGATCAATATATTAAGGTAAAGAAAAGAGTTTCTTAAAAATTTTTTTTTCCTTTTTTTTATTTTTTACTTTTTAGTAACGAATAGCGTTAATTAATACATTACAATTTCCAAACTTTTAATTAGATTATCATGTTAAATAAGGAAACTTTTTTACGTGTTTTGTATTTGTTTCTTTACAACAGTTCTAAAGTGCAGCCCAAAAATGCACAATTTGATGACCCCTCAAAAATCTAATAGCGCTCTAACTTTTTTGTTTAAATTTCGAAAGGTAGTGTGTTCGCGTATACTGGCTGGAGCAATAAAAACTAAAAACTGGAAACTTATTTTTTTGCATCTTTTTAAATCATATTTTTATTTGCTATTTGTAGCTATGTTATGTCTTCCGCCATTTTTTAGTGAACGCCATATTTGATTTAAAACGACGTCATACAGTTTACTTTCTTACTCACTTTCATACACTTTCATTTGATATCCATACCGAGAGAGAAGTAAATAAAAGGGTAAACCGCCATTTTGTGTTGGCCGCCATTTTGAATTGAAATGACGGGACACAGACAACAGTATTCTAATTGTCACTCCCTTCCATTTGATACCCATGCCGAGCGCGTTGTAAAGAAAAATTGATCCTCTGTTTTGTGTTGGCCGCTACTTTTATGCCGCCATTTTGAATTTAGGATGACGCTAATTGTATTCAACTTGTTATAACCTTTCATTTGATACCCATATCGAACGAGTGGCTTGTAAAGAAAAATGTAATCCGTCATATTTTTTTGGCCGCCATTTTTAATTTGGAATGACGCTGCACAGCTAATAGTATTCTACTTGTCACACTCTTTCATTTGGTACCTAAACAAACAGGTCCATTTTGTGTTAGCCGCCATTTTGTATTGAATTTGTAATGATGCAACACAGCTAACTGAATTCCACTCGTAATACCCTTTCATTTGACACCCATGTCGGGGATCGGGAAACGCAATTGCAAAACTTGGCCGCCATTTTAGAGCCGCCATCTTGATTCTTTTATAAAAATGTCATACAGCATCGTCACATGAACTATGCATATGGTAAACATTTTGGGCTGATCAGTTACACTACATTGAGTAGAACGAATAATTCCAAGCATTTTATATTAAAAATCGTTTTTTGTTACTCAACAACAAAATCAACAACAAAAAATGTATCAAAATGTCATATTCGTGTATTGTCATCGGGAATATGTATGCCTGCAAAGTTTCATCCATTTGCATTGAGTAAAAGGCGGTTAAATTAACGTTACAAGATTTGATGCTCCGAAGTGAAAGTAAAGAAAAGAGTTTAAAAAATGATAGAAACCCTCTTTTCAAACACAAACACTCAAACACGCATGGCTGGTATAGAGCCCCGTGTAGAATATTTGTTGAGTGAGGATCACAGATCGTACACTTAACTCTGCACGGTCAAAGATGAACAGAAAAGCACAATGCAGTTTCCTAGTGCAGTTTCTGTTTGAGCTGATCGTTTTTTTTTTTATTTTCTTAAAACGACTCTTCACCGTGCTTTTCATTTCATAGCTTTATTATTTGTGAACTGATCTTTATGATTTTGATCATTTTTGAAAGGTAATAATCTGTAGAATGGATAAAAAATATTTATTGACTCTTTTAGGGCTGATAAAATGGTAATTAGGGTTGAACAAAGCGAAAAAAGGTAAAAAATCATCATTTTTTAAGATTTTGTTCGCCATGAGCGACCTCTAAATCTTTGCCGATTTGCCTAAACTTTTAAATTTCTTAGTTTTTTGCCTATTCGCATATTTCTAGGGGTGAGACTTAGAATCTAAGCAATTTTTTTTCCCTCCATACAAGAGAGGGCCACCCTAATATTGAGTATACTATACTACAACGAAAAAATTTAACGGTTTTTTTATATGTACATGACAATTAAAATTAAATATTTTTTCGCCCCGCCAACATAAATATAATCAGGGAAACATTAATATTACGAACCCGGTTTTTGTTAGCACACCAAGAGTAAAATGTATCCAATGGTACAGTTTGATGTCATCAGCGTAAATCAATATTTTACAGTTTCTTAGCAAGGGAACATAGCCAACCATTGATAGAATAAAGAGGACCAAGATGACTTTCTTGAGGGACACCGGATAACGCTTCAATGGCTACTGATTTGGAACCCTGTTTGAGCTTGGTAGGTCAGCCGGTCAGCTAAGAAAGATTGGAACCATACAGGAAAGAGTTTGGTCTGGGACAGCAAGGAGTGCGGACGTCTGCTGGTCCGGTCCCTATTTTCGCGGGGTGAATTGCGCTTAATAAAAAAAATCAGATTCAAAAAACTTTAAAAAACAGTGAAAAGTGAGAACATCACAGAACCACACACATATAAATTCCTCCATTAAAGCAGTGTAATAAAAACAAAAACAAAAAAGTGAACAATAAAAATTCTCGCGCCACAGTCAAAAGCCTTCACCCTTCAACAGGCAAGACACGCGACCGACGAACAGCAGAAGTAAGTACCCTTGCTCCCCCTACAGAAACCCGAATCCCGGACCTTGCAAGTGTAACGACCGAAATCTGTCGGTCGATGAAATTTGTCCCGTCTCAAAAGGCATAATACCATGTTTCCATCGCACTCGAAATCTTCCGATTTCGGCAAAAATGAGGATTTCGGACGAAATCTCGTTTGAAATCTCATGTTTTAGCATATAAAATGAAATCGCCTTTCGGAGGAGATTTCAATGAAATCTCGATCGAAATCTTGGTAATGAGTATTCAGCCTATTCAGCAAGTGGGAAATTTTGGGGAAATTTCTCAGCTGTAAAAAATTCTGACAGTACGAATTTGTCATTTTTAAATTTTCTATCTTTAACGTTTAAAATGGAGCTTAAATGAATGTTTATATTTTTTCCTTATTTTACAGCCCATTCTTTCCAAATTCCTCAGTTTTGTTGATATAATTAGGGTTTTAAAATTTGATGTGCAAGTTTGTTATGACAAGCGAAAACTGCCTGGGGCGATGGAAACACATTTGGATTTCGCCAAATCGTTTTATCAAAACCTGCGGATTTCAAGTGCGATGGAAACATGGTATAACACTTTGACGCGAACAAATTTTATCGACTCTGATGGTTGCGGCAGATGTAATTTCGGGAAATATCCCAGAGAATGTGGCGAATGAGCCCGCGCAACCGAAGTCCCGTTACAGGTCATGCTTTGCTATTGACTTTTGTAACATTCGTGGACTTCATGCGAATTTCTCTTTTGTTGAGTGCCACTTATCTAATTATAAACCCCCAATCTTCGCACTGAGTGAAACCCAAATATCACCCGATAATAACTTAGGTCATTACCAGGTGTCGGGATACACTTTAGTGCACAATCTCTCCCCCGATAGGGGTACTGCCATCTATGTTAGGGAGGACGTGGCTTATCATAAAATATTTTCAAGCACGACTTCAGATTTTAATTATCTTTGGATTAAAATCATTTTCAAAAGCCACGTCATATTCTTCTGCTTCCTATACAGAAGTCCTAACATAAGTAACGAAGCCTCCATTTCATCATTTGATACTATTTCCGAACAAATCTCGGGATTTTTGTCGTCCAATCCTGAGTGTGAAATTATCGTTGCGGGTGATTTCAATGTTCATAACGCGAACTGGCTGACTTACTCAAATGGCACCAGTGTTTCTGGCAAGGACGTCGAGCTCTTTGCAGACACCAATAATTTACATCAAATTGTGGATCATCCCACGAGAGTCCCTGATGTTGCCGATCAAGGAAACCATCTCCTTGATCTTTTTCTCACTTCCCATCCAGAGCGATACTCCGTCGAAGTTGATTCACCTCTCGGCAATTCGGACCACTGCTTAATTAGCGCTAGCTTCCCATTCGAATTTCCCATCCCTCCCAAACCAGTTAGGAGAAATGTATGGCATTATGGGAAGGCCAATTGGCTGGGGCTTATTAATTGTTTCCAATCTACTGACTGGAATCAGTGTTTCCGAACCAAAAACGTCAACTCTGCCACTATCCGTATCACTAGAATCATACAGGCAGGAATGCATTTGTACATTCCTCATTCTACTAAATCTGTGAAGGCTAGGCCCAACAGATGGTTTAATCAGGAGTGTATGCATGCCATCAGAAACAAAGAAGCCGCCTTTCGAGCTTACAAGAGCTCCCCGAGTGAATGGTTCCGTGAAGAGTATATAAAACTAAGAAATTCCTGTAAAGTCACCATCAGGAACGTCAAAAATTCATTTGACAATAAGTTGAGAAGTAAACTCTTTAATGCAACCTCTGGTAGCAAAAACTTCTGGTCCTTGGTAAGTTCCATAAAGAAGAATTTCACTGCATCTACAACTCCTTCTTTCATTCACGATAAGAAGGTGATAACAGACAGAAAAGCCAAGGCCGATTTATTAGCATCTCTGTTTGCTTCAAATTCTTCGCTATCCGAAACTGATGCGCTACCCCCAGTTCTCGAGCACAATGCTCATTTAATGGACAGGGTTTTCTTCAGGACTCGCGAGGTGTACAGGTGCCTCAAGGAGCTCGATGTCAACAAATCCACTGGACCCGATAATATACCCTCTATCGTCTTAAAACAATGCGCGTCACCTTTAGCTAAACCTCTGCGCAAACTTTTTGCCCTATCATACTCCTCCGGAGTTTACCCAGACTCTTGGAAACTTGCCCATGTTCAGCCAATTCCGAAAAAAGTTGAAGCCAGCGATCCCTTAAACTACCGCCCAATAGCAATTACTTCTATTCTCTCCAAAACCATGGAGACGATAATCAACAAAAAGCTTATGGGATATCTAGAATCCAACCTACTCTTAAACGACAGACAATATGGCTTCCGCCAGAAAAGATCCACTGGCGATCTTTTAGTCTGTCTTACAGAACACCTCAGCCGTAGTCTGCATGGATCTGGCGAGTCTAGTCTGGTTGCTCTAGATATCTCCAAGGCTTTCGATAGAGTTTGGCACTCAGCCCTGTTAGCCAAACTCAAAGCTATTGGAGTCGACTCACTTCTACAGAAGTGGATCAAGAATTTCCTTTTCGGCCGTTCAATCAAAGTAATATTGGATGGCGTCAAATCCGCATCCCACCCGATCTCGGCGGGTGTCCCCCAGGGGTCAATCTTATCTCCGGCCCTATTCCTTATCTTTATAAATGACCTTCTTTCAATCCCCTCCAACCCACTTCTCAGCTTCGCTGACGACGGTACTTTACGGTACTCGTACAGCTTCGATACAAGGCAGACTCATGCCAGATCCTGTCTTGATGATCGCGAACGTATGTCCAACTCTATCAATAACGACATTGAACTGATTCTAAAGTGGGGAGAGAAGAATCGTGTTGAATTCAACCCCGCCAAAACCAAGTATTGTCTTATCTCCAAAAAGAAGTTCAACACCCCTCCACCCTTGAAAGTGAATGAAGTTCAACTAATGGCCGAACCATCCTTACACATCTTAGGCGTGACATTAGCCAAGGACTTGCGATGGAATGACCACATATTCCAAATCGCCAAACAAGGATCTCAGTGCTTGGGATTTCTTAAGAGGTGTAAGTTCCTCCTCCAGCCATCGGCCCGTGCTGTTATTTACAAATCCTACATTCGGCCTCTTCTCGAATACAACTCCCTCGTTTGGGGCGGCGCTCCAATAACCACCTTGGCATGGTTAGATAAGGTCCAAAAAAAGGCCCTTAAATTAATTGACGACGATACCGCTTGCTCCACCATCGACCCCCTCAGCCACCGTAGGAATGTAGCAGCATTGACAAAATTTTATCGCTACTATCATAGTGACTGTTCCTCCGAGCTAAACGCTCTCCTGCCTCCACGGCATTCTTATACCCGCAACACCAGATTAGCCCACTCGTCTCATTCCCTCCACCTGCAACTCCCCCTTTCACGCACTCAACAAGATATGAATTCGTTTGTTAATAGAACAACTCGTCTGTGGAATAATCTCTCGCAGTCAGTATTTCCGAGCTCCTACAACATCCAAGAGTTCAAACGCAGGGTTCATCACCACCTTCTTCAATTCCCTCCCGTTCCTTTATAACCCCTCCAACCCCCCCCCCCCCCGTACTAAGCTTACTGCTAGACATTGCACCATGACGTGACAAATGACATGACGGACTAGTAGTACAAAGGGTGATTCCTGAGCTTAGCACGGCCACATAAAAAAAAAAAAAAAGAAGGGCTTGCGGAAAGCCTAACATTTTTAATTTCAGAATTATAATGGAATGGGGGGGGGGCTTTTCAAATACCTTAGTAAAATCAGTATAAACACAATCAGTTTGACAACCGGAAACGAAGCCCTCGACAGCATGGCAAGTGAACTCAAGAAGACTGGAGGTAGTCGAATGAGCTGCAAGAAAACCACTTTGATTCGTTGAGACCAGCCTCTTACGGATAGGAACGAGTGTAAAATAGATAATTGATTCAAAAAGTTTCGATATAACAGAAAACTTCGCAACTGGCATATAATTCGATATTTCTTTCTTGCTACCACTTTTGTGAATAGGAATTATGGACGAATTACCATTTATCCAGGGATTTTTGAAAGTGGAGACTGGAGAACCTCTACACAGGACTTAAGGACAGCAGGAGGAGCACCGTCGGGGCCAGAAGTGAAGTCGAATGGGAGCTCGTCAATATGTTTCTTTAGATTAGACATTAGACTAATCAGGGGCCAGTTCACGCAATTCGACGTCGACAGAAAACGACGCGTTAAATGTCGTTTTGGATTCACGCAAGTCGACGTTTTATGTTTGTCGTTTTAAAAGTGTCGTTAATCGTTTGGCGTCGAATTCAGTTATTTTTATGTTAAAAACAAATTGTGGTGTCAATTAACTGAAATATTAAATACAAGTGGACTGCCAATAAGAAATTCTAATGGATTGCAAAAAGTATCTGAAATAATAAAGTAAAAAATTTACAATTTATTGTATTAAACATATTTTAGGTATAGCGATGTTTTAAATATAACATAAAAAAAATTAATGGCAAATAAGAATTTAATTGCCAAGACTGGTTGTGGATTGTTGATGCTTTTCATATAACGCCAATAGAAGAAAGTGTTATATCAACAGTAGGTTTGGAAGCCTCCTACATGCGAGATCCTATGGAGTTGACAGCAGCAATGCAGAATGTTCTTTCTCGATAAATAGAACTTTACAATAAATTTTGTTAGATAAGGTTGAAGTAAATTTGATAAGCTTATTAAAAGATTCAAATTCTGAGGGTGGAAACGAAAGAAACAATTCCATCTAAGCCTACGTAGTAAGTAGCTACTGCAAGAGTATGTAACACTTCAATTAGGCAAGAGCAGAAAAATCAACATTCCTGAAGGCACACAATATTCTTGAAGAGCAAAAATAATTTCCCACTTTTTGCCGTTCTGAACGAGCGAAATGCAATAGAAAAAAGATAAACTATTAGTTGAAAAATAAAAATTAAAATTACTCCAAGAAAAGTTAGAAAAACCACAATGTACAAAAATAAATTCAGAGTTAAGATTTTTCAATATTATTATGAAATCAATTAATTTAAATACTCACATAATTGAAGTTTTAATATTATTTGCAACTTTCCCCGCTTGAGGATAATGTGAAAAATAATGCGGTTGCATTGAATTTTGCATACATTTAGGAGAAATTATTTTGCGAAAACGACATTCGACGCGTCGACTTACATGAACCCACTGACATATAATAATGGACTGCTCATCAGCAATTATTCCCATACAAACCGATGGCACCAAAAAGGTATAGTCGCTCGCTCATCCATAAGCCCCCAAACTTACAGAAGCACTCAGAAATAAAATCAATTAGAAAAAAATAGACGGGTATAGTGATGTTTATATCTTTTGCGTTAAATCAATTAGAAAAAAATAGACGGGTATAGTGATGTTTATATCTTTTGCTCTTTTCCCCATAAGCCCCCGGTGAGAATGTCAGTTGCTAAGACAGGCGTTGAGAACTTAAATCAGATACACATAAAATTTGCAAATTAATGAAAAAAAGGCATTTTAAAAGGTGAAAAAGTGAAAATAGTGTTTATTAATTTTTTAAACAAAATATTTGTGTTGTTTTAATGTTTTAAGTACGTATTTAAAAAAATGTAAATTTCAAAAGTGATTCCGGTGTTTACATGGAGTGAAAAAAGGTTTGTAGCGTATGGAACAAATTGGTGCCATGAAAAATTTCTCATAAGCAGTCCATTCTATATGTCAGTGCATGAACCCAAATTCAACATCGTAGAAATTAATGTCGTTTTCATAAAGCGTCGATGTCGACGTCGAGTGTCGAATTGCGTGAACTGGCCCCAGATTAGTGGAGCATAAAAAATGGAGATGGATGATGGAAGAAATTTAGTTTTTCAAAGTTTTAGTTCTGATTTCGGATGTGTACTTCACAATTTATGTCAGTTTCTAAAACTTAACAAAAATATTTCCGCTTTAAAAACAATTTATAAAAATACTTACCTGATTTTCAAAATTAACAAATTAAACAATTTATGTTTATTCCAAAAAAATCCAGAGTTTATTTACATATAGAATTAATAATTGGTGATTCAAAATTTTCTTCACAACTGCAGTAAAAGGCTAAATATATAGATTTCCTGACAAGCTGCTCATTGAGTGTCAGCTAAAGTTCTAATCCACATCAATTATACTGAAATAGCGGGAGAAATATTTTTATATGTTTTAAGACTATTAAACTTTAAACCACTTAACCGACTAAAAACACTCAGCATCAGAATAAAATAATAAATAATTTGATTTGCATTATTTGCACTTTTGCATAGAAATAATTCTTTTAAATTAATAACCGCAAAACATTTGCATTCGCAGTTAAATGCCAAGTTCATTATAAATTAAAGTTGACATTTTGCCATTATTCAATTCAACAATAATAAATTACCTACGCAGCCACTATTATCTCATAAAAGCCGTAAACTTGCCACATGCGATATTTCCACCGTTTATGGTTATTTACCATGACAATGCACTTTTGCATTTTTGCATTTTTCTTCTTATGGCTGCAAAGCTCCAGACGCTCAGCTATCAAGGCAATCTCTTGGCCAGATAAGAGAATCGCAAGCATGCATCCAATCCTTCCAAAAGTAAATACAAGTTGAAATGTTGAGAAGAGAAGATGTCCTTGTATAGTAATATTTCTACGCGGACATAATTTTTACGAAATTTTCGAGTTGGTGAAGGTTAACTGTTTTGATTTGTAAAAAATATAATATCAAATTAAAATTACTTACTTACCTAATTACTACTTACTTAATTATTTGTTTCCACAACTTGGAGATTTTGTCCTAGTCTCTCGCAACTGCTCCTTTCACAGGTCTTCCTTTCTCAGCCGATGTCATCTATTTTGGTGTACCTAAACGCAGGGATTCCCAAAGTTTTTCTTAGGCGGGCCAATTTAATATAACCGAGTTTTTTGGCGGGCCACGAATTTTTTGTTTTAATTATATAACTATTTCTTATTTTTTTTTAATTTTTTTTATTAGTATACTAAATTTAATATAAATATAATATAATATAAAAATAACTAAAATCCAATAATATTAATCATTGCAACAATGATTTCAAACTAGTACTATTGATTAACACAAACAAAAATAATGTGAATATAAAAACTTGTAATAAATTTATTCATTTGTGTTGTGCGACTTGTGTAGTTGTTTTATTTTAATGATGTCATTAAACTTTGCTTGTATGTCCGTCGAATGTATTCTTAATACTGCTTGTAAATGATTATTACTCAAATTTGATCTTAATTTGGACTTATTTATGCTCATAATTGAAAAAGTTTTTTCGCAAATATATGTATGTGCTCCCAAATAATGAAAACATTTGTTGAGCATGTTTTCGTATTTTCGGATAATTCACGCATGATAATCCTTTATAAAAATCAATTAAGGAATTGTTCCGATAAGAATTCTTAGCATCGATATTTTCCTGTAATTCTATCAATTTAAATTGCATGTCTTCAGAAACGTTACGCGGATTGCAAGAAAATGGATCTGAAAATAAATTGTAGTCGCCCGCGTGACTCTTAAAATCATCGAAACGTTTGTCAAATTCTTCTAACAAACTCTGTATGATTTTGTAATACTTTTCTGATTTAAGAATAACTGATGCCTCGGTATTTTCCTTTACTAATATTCCACATGTTTCAAAATGACAAAAGTTACCAATTTGAAGCTGTTCTTGCAATAAATGAAATTTTCTTTCCGTGGAATTCACATATCCAAGAAGATCGTAAATAAGCTTACCATTACCTTTTAGTTTTAAATTTAATTCGTTCATAACACCAATTACGTCTGCTAGAAATGTCAAGTCGCTTAACCAGTTAATATCTTGCAATGAAGCAACATCACAATTTTTTTCAGTTAGAAACTCTGTAATTTCTTTTCTTAAATTGAAAAACCTTTTTAATGTTTGTCCTCTCGAAAGTCATCTGACCCCTGAAAAATATATAATGTCTCCAAATGGAGATTCGGACTCTTCTAAAAGAGTTTTAAATTGGCGGTGATTGAGAGCATGCTTTTTGATAAAATTAACTGTTTTAATAACATCATTCATGACATTATTCATTTTCAACACTTGAGCTATAAGATTTTCCTGATGAATAATACAGTGATAATGATGCAATTTATTGGTATTGTTAGAGTCCTTCAACTTGTTTTTTAAAAAATGTATAAAGCCTTGTTTGTGGCCCATCATAGATGGAGCACCGTCTGTAGTTATTATTATTATTTATTTTCTTAAGTATGTACAAAGATAGGATCTTATTATAGTACATTCATTATAAAGGTAACAAAAATTATACAAAACAAAATTAGTTACTCTTACCAAATTGTTCCAATTAATATTGTTCGAATCAAAAGCATGTTCTACCGCCGAAAATATATCGCATCCTCTTGTACGATCTTTTAAAGTTTTCATTGACAATAACTCTTCAAAAATCTTAAAATTTTCAGTAACTCCACGAATAAATATTAACACTTGTGGCAAATCGCAGATATCGGTGCTTTCGTCCAAAGCAATGGAAAAAGCAGTAAACGATTTTGAAATTTCTTGTAACTGATGTAAAATATTCTCATCAATATCTTCAATTCTACGAGTAATGGTCATTTTCGAGCAACAAATATCTTTGAATAACGACTTTTTATCTGGGCAAACTATGTCAACAACTTTCAACATACAATTTTTAAAAAATTCTCCTTCTAAAAATGGTTTACTATGTTTGGCAATTTCTTGCGCAATAACATAGCTAGCCAAAACGGAGGATTCATTTTGTTTGAAAAGATTTTTAAACACTATTTTCTGACCACTAAAGAACTTTTGTAGGGATTCATATTTTATTTGTCTTTCATTACCAGTAATATCATTATAATTACTGTGATGGGTATCGTAGTGTCGTTTTATATTGTATTATTTGAAAACGGACACATTTTGTTGGCATATAAAGCCGCGTCTCCACCAACCGAACATGTTCGCCGAACAGTGTTCGACAGACATTTGTGATGTCCGCCGAACATTGTTCGGTGTTGTAGCGAACATTGATTTGTGAGCTATTGAAAATGTTCGTCGAACATGTTTGGGAACCAAATGTGGAATGTTTGTCCGTTTTTATGTTCGCGAACACTGTTCGGCAAACATGTTCGGTTGGTGGAGACGCGGCTTAAGACACGTAATTTGATTTTTTTGTTCAATTACAAAATATAAAATACCCCATTTTTCTTGAAATTTTCGTTTCTCTTGTGTTATTTTGCGCTTTTTTGAATTTTTATTTTTATCTTCCATTTTTTATTTATAGTTCATAAAATGATTTCTACAATACAAAATATCTTTATGCATATTTAAATGACTTAAACAAAATTGAAATTATTACCTGTAATTTTTATTATTTCGACAGGTAGTACCGATATAGATTAACAGAGCACATGTAAACACTACGCATTGTCGTCTCAAATAGAAATAGAACTGCGCGAAAGACACATTTCGTTCATAATTTGAACAACCAATAAGAAAAGACGATCTGTATGTGCTTGCACTTTTTCCTATTTTTCGTCCCACTTCTAGTGAGTTGGAGAAGTACAATATTCGTTAATATGGCATAGACCTGTATTGCTCAGGGAAACTGGGTAGGCACGATAAGGCAAACCTAGAAATAGAGGTTCCGCCAAAAGAGTTGATGCCGGAGCGCGCATCTGGGGAAATGAAAACTGCACACAAATAAAAATTGCCCACATATGGATAAGAAATGTGCTTATGTGTTTTCAAATTTCCCCTTCGAAATTTGTTGCGACTAGGCTAAGGGACGGGAATGGCATGCGGGGATTCTACTGTGCATGGAAAGCGCGACTTTCTCGGAATCAACTCTTTTGGCGGAACCAAGTCTTTCATGTATAGTTGTTTTCAAACCTCGTGACATCCCGCGCATGTTCCCCAGCTAAGCTCTTAAAAATGTTTAAAAGTTCAGACAAAAGCTTCAGTTAACTCCTCCTATCAAATCACTTGCTGCCATGTAATCAGTCGCGACTGCGTATTGCTAAGGGGAGGTGTATTTTTCTGGGACTTCAATGATTATTTAAAAAATTTACAAATTATGACTGAAAAACACCCGTTTTTATATATTTTTTTTATTTTAAGGTTTTTGTATTTTACACTTTGTAGTAATTTCTACTAAAAAATAAGATATTTGTGTTTTTATCACTTTGATTACTAGATTTTCGACATTTTCCGCCAGTCGCAAGCGCGCTTCTGCCTGGGGAGGTTGTGTTGCTTGCGGCTGCGGAGAACTCTCAATTTATGAATGAAAATGCTCATATCTTTAAAAGAAATTTTTCCAGCAATTCTTTTAATTTATTTTAAATTTAGGGATGAGAAATATTTAGCATAATTATAGTAAAATTATGCTTATTACGATGTATAAACTGACTTGGTTGAGCAGGAGTTTTACATGTATTTAAAAGCTCTGCTCAATACATATAAAGATTACTTAACTTTATTCATCCGGCATGCGCACATCCCTTCCCAAATTATTTTGTTGAGTTTTTCTGCGTTTGTTGCCTTTTTAAGTTAAAAGAGGGGAAATGATAGAACAAAATTTATGAAATTGGGCAACGAGGTGCGCAGAACTCTTCAAATTATTTGTGTCACGGCGTTTGAAAACTTCTATACATTCGAAATTTGTGCATATAGCTGTTCGCCTTTCAGTCATCAACCATATGAAGATGAAAGACTTGTTAATTTCTAGAATTTGAGAGAAGGTCTGGTGGTACAGTTGTAGTGTGTGGCACAGCACAGCGCACATCATTGAAAAAAAAAAACGAAAAATTCGTTACTAACTCCTTGATATTGTGTGTTGCATTAGATGCGCCAGAAATGATTAACAGTGGTATCTATTTAAGACTACTATTTTGAATTTCTGTTCAAATATGAAATAACTAGACTAGACATACTACAATAATTTTTTAACTATTAACTAAACAATATTTTATTAAAACAAACGCTTATGGTTAAAGTTCTGTAAGAATTTTTTAAAAATATTAAAATATTGTATTGTATCTTATTTGTAATATTAATTATTTTTTAATAAAAATATGATATACCGTATCGAAAACGCGGGCCGAATTCACAGGCTTTGCGGGCCGCATTTGGCCCGCGGGCCGCACTTTGGGAACCCCTGACCTAAAGTCAAAGTCTAACAAAGGATTTTCTATATTGCTGAATCTTACCATGGAAGAATTTCTTCCATTCATACTAGGTAGGAATTTCACCGGAATCTAACGAGTTTTATTTTCTTCACGACATCGATCTTCATTCTACAGTCTCCGGAATCGAAGGAAAAACTCACCAAGTGGCCAACCATTCTTAGAAACCTTGATACTTTGGGTGGGAGAAGCGCCATAGTCCTTCGCATTTTCACTCCCCTAGGAAAGGAAAAGTTTCCGATAAAAACAAGTTGCTCTGCAAACTCTGCAGATCTAATGGACGCTCATCCCAGGATGCCCTGAATATGAATTAGGCTCGTAAAGAGCAGTTAGAGGCCCCCAATACAACCATAAGGGGCAAAGGCATAAAAATGTCGTTGTACCCAAAAGGCGACTGGAGCCTAGACAAGTTTCAAAAGCTGCGCTTGCATCAAGTTCTGGACACAACGAGCTCCATCAGCTCTCTTACCCATTCACGGGCAAATCTCCCAGCTACAAAAACAACTAAACGAGCAAAGCTCCCGTTTAGACCTCGTATAGTCGGCTCTCTTTACGACAGAAACCATCTCCGAGTCAACTGTCTAATGGTTTTACGCAATGAGGACACGATCAAGGTCATTGCGGTGAATGTCAACTAGTTGATAAGAAACGAGAGAAGGGCGAATTTACTAACACTTTAGCAAAATCAAAATGATGTGCTTCTTGCTAGCGAAACTAAACTAAACGAGAAACACAAAGATTATGTGGTAATTAGGCGAGATAGACCTAATGCCACATAAGGCGGGAGTCTACTAATATTAGTAAAGACCATCCTTAAATAGAAGATCATGTATAGCAGGGACATCGCAAAGTTAAGCGGCATGGAGAAACCAAACGGATAACATCAGGGGCAACCAACTAAATGACTGGTTGGTCCAGAATAGAATACAGCGAAAAGTGAATCTTTACGCTACGGACATGCCATCATACCCAAGTGGCGGTTCTTTTTTGGATAGATGCTGCGACTCTCGGATGGGCCTATTAGGGGTAAACCACTCGCCACCACTAGTACCAGAACTGATGCCAAAGCAATCCTGATAGAAGCTATTTGACATAACCCGGTGCGTGTCTTGCTACACCCATAAACCAATAGTAAAGCGTGCGCCAAAACAATTGGGAATTTTAAAATCGGTTTTTCCATGGGCACTCATTTATAATCCCAACCACGCTTGTCGCGGTGAGATGTTAAGGGGGAATGTTGTTGCAATGCACGTGCTCTTGAATTTTATCCATACACGAAATGTTAATGTGTGTGGAGTTTTCGATTTTTTTTGGACTATGGTGCATTCGTCCCAAATTATAATTTTTCACGTTTTTAAGACTGTGGCAATATGGGAATTTTTGCTGATGTAAGATGTAGGTGTTTCTATCTGGTTGTCAAATTCAATGGGAGCTGAATGGGCTTGTACGTCCACCATCAAGTAGCGTTGATGCAATTTCCGATGATGTCACTGCAAATGCAATCTCATTCTGCATTCGAGTCGACGCCGAAATCAAATTGCTAAGAAATGTTTTGCCTGTACCCGCTATTTTTTTTTTGCATGGTTTTGTCGTAGGATTTTTTTGATCAGCAACTAATTGTCTTACTTGAGATTCCACGAAATGTTTTAGCGGATTTACGTTGAATGTTCTCGCACCAAGTCTCTGTTTTGCACAGCATTTCTGTCTCGTGTCGATTTTGAACTTGGTTGCTGATTGATATTCAAAAGTCCTCAATCATCAGAATAATCACAGTTGCATATGCATATAATAGACTTCACACTATGAGTGGAATATTTAACGGCATGATAAATAGTAATTATTCCGTAAGAAATAGAAAACATTATAATATGTCCCATGAAAAATTATTGTATGTTGAATATTCAAGGGCCTTGAAATCTACGTAAATGTCCAGGTACCCTAGCTCAAAAAGTAAAGGCGATGAACATCTGATTATTGAATTCGTCTTTCTGATTTCGAGATTTTTTATTTAAGCCATACATTGCTAAAATCGAGCACATGTAGCCGAAGTTACTTCAATCGGAAAAAACTAAAACAAAATCGATCTGAGCTAGCAATAATTTGAAGAGTACCTCCCATACAACAGTTTCGGATTTTGCTATATCAGTACACTACAGCTACCCGAAGGGTTCGAGATAGAAGAAAATAGACTACGTAGGAGTTCTCGCCGTACTCGAAAACCTCTATACATATACAAAATTTCTTGCCATTACGATCAGCGGTTTCGGAGTCTATAAAATATTACACACCGACAAACAGACACATGGACAACTTTTCATTTTTATATATAGCTTTATAAATTATAGCCTATATGATATTCTGATATCTGTATTGTTGTAAAGAGAACATCCATACAAACTTTCGCGTTTATAATATTAGTATATTAGTATTTGAAAACAAACATTTATAGCAAACAAACATTTCCTTCGTACTTCGTTCGCTACACTAGAGCGGGTGTTCGTATTCATATTGAACGTATTGGAGCGCGCTGCCTGATAAACTGGGAAGCGAATGACTTCATTTGGATATTTCAAAGCTTTGCGGGAATATTATAGCCCAGTTGTCAGAGTCAAATTTAGACTGAAAGCTAACACAAAATGTGATCTCGCTGAAAATTGGGTCTTAGGTACTTTTTTGGGTGTAGAACAAGATAAAAAAAATCTTTCCTGCTCTCAAGTGTGTGCTAAGTTCGCAGTTTCTAAAATTTGGTTTTTGCGTTATATCTCGAAAAAAAATGAGTGTGCAAGACCACACTTTAGAAGTAAAACTTTTGTGCCCAAGGGCTAGTAATATGCAATAGATATAGTGGAAAGTCTGTCGGATCTATAGTACGCTTGAGAAAATTCAGGCCAACGACAGATGCAGGAAGAATAGTGACGAATCTACTGACGGAATTGATACAAATACTATTTGAAAATATCAATATTTATGAATTCCTATTTACATTAAAACCTAAAAGTAACCGAGTAAAAATAATTTTTATTGGCTAATTTTCTTAAAAGCATACACGCGGTGCACCTAGTACGTATAGGATATAAGTGCGCATCCCACCTGGGTATGCACGCTTCCGCCACAGGCATGGATACTACCGCCACAGGCACGAAAATCTAAACATTCGCCTCATGGAAGTAAGCTGGTGACATATGCAAGCGTACATGCATTGCATTCAGAGGTTCATAAAATTGCATGGTTTTTTTCCGTCCCGGCTTTCAGACATAGCCCGAAAATCTAAGTAACGAGTGCATGCAAGGTGCATGTGTTTGTTGTGCATGCTTGTGTGTGCTATTTCGAATGCGGCATTACAGAAAAAGTTAAAAGTTGTCCGACCTTTGCGTGGCATACATTCCATTCATGGAACATTCCGTCAGGTCGCATTTGAATACACACACTTCTATATTATTTATCAACGAATTGAACGCATGTACGCTTGGATATGTCACCAGCTGTATGCATGCTCCGCTCCCGCTACCCAGTGGGAAAAAGGAGTGCTCCAAGAGCCATCTTGGAGCGCTCCAGTAGTGGAGCTATGCCGGTACGGCATCACTTCTCAGGTGATGCCGTACCGGCATAGAATTTGGGGGTGAAAGCTCTTCGTCTACGTGTGCGAGGTGTTTTAGGTTTGTGTCTTGGATAAGGTGGCTTGGCGGTTGCATGAGATTTGTATTGAAAGCTCTTCGTGTACGTGTACGAGGTGTTTTAGGTTTGTGTCTTGGATGAGGTGGTTTGATGCCGCCATAGGATTTGGGGGATGTGTCTGAAAGCTCTTCGTCTACGTGTACGTGGTGTTTTAGGTTTGTGTCTTGGATAAGGTGTCTCGGAAGTGGAATGGGGCTTGGTGGTGGGTTTGAAAGTTCTTCGTCTACGTGTACGAGGTGTTTTAGGTTAGTGTCTTGGATAAGGTGGCTTCGTGATGCATGGGACTTGTGTTCAAAGCTGTTCGTGTACTTGTACGAGGTGTTTTAGGTTTGTGTCTGGATAAGGTGGCTTGGTGGTGCATAGGATTTGTCTTGAAAGCTCTTCGCCTGCGTGTGCGAGGTGTTTTAGGTTTGTGTGGCTTGGATAAGGTGGCTCGGAGGTGGCATGGGATTTGGTGGCGTTGGCTTGAAAGTTCTTGGTCTAGGTGGGGTCTTGGATGGATGTGGTGCAGGGTCCCCATGGGGATTGGGATGTGGTGCTCGTTGAGGTGTAGTGCCTTGGATAAGGTGGCGGTGGTTGCGAAAGCTTTTCGTCTACGTGCGGGTTGTTTGAGGTCTTTGATAAAGTTGGTGTGAGCGCCACCTGTGTGAAACTAGTTGAACCTCGATGTGGGCTTTGGCTGTTGGAGTGTAGGGGGAGCTTCTGATCAGATGCTGCTAGACGTCGCCATCATTATCATCAGATTCGCTAAGAATTCAATTAAGCTCTTGGCGTGATTTTGTGCCTTGGAATGATCTTTGATTCAATTATTATTATTATTATTATTATTATTATTATGTATAAAAATACCTGAAGAGGGAAATGTGAGGTTAGTTTTCTTCAGGTTGCGGCGATGAGCAGTTATAAGGATTCAGCAAGACTGCTTGAGGAAAAGGGCGATAAAGGAAGCAAAGCAAAAGAATTAAAGTATCAACTAGCTTCTCTATCAATTAAATCGGCGCAATCATCACCATCATCATCATCATCATCATCTGAGGGCAAAGATACTTCTTCTTCCATACGATATCAGCAGATGAAACATAGGTAAATATGAGCCTCCCAAAATTTCTTGAAGAATACTCAAGCGTTTTGCTAGAGGAACACAAGGATAAAATAGAGCAACTCTACAGATATGTTCAAGAATATGAAAGTGCAGGAAAAATTATTTCTATACATGGAGGGCATTACAAGAACTGTCCATGGTCAGATGATAAGGCAACCTGTGGTCCAGACACGTGTGGATGCTGTTTTGTGGAGCGGTACAAAAAGGAAGTTCAACGCCTAGTAAATTTTTATGTGCGGATCACCAAAAGTGGCTGTGGAGAATGCAGAAAAGGGTTCGATTTACACTAGCACCGGAAGTACATATCATGCATGTATGGGATTTTGCTTATAGAGCTAGCCGCATGGGACAATGGCATGTATATGCCCTTGATAGAAGCAGATTTCAACAGAGAATCATCAATACAAGTAAAATCCTGGAGCCTATATTGAACCAACAACATCGTGAGAAAATATGTAATACTAGATTTGAAAATAAAACAAATATGTTATAAAAACAATGTCTTTTTATTTAACTTATAATACATCATTAGCATTTATCCAAGAATTATGTTCAGGTGAAAACCCTAGCCATTTAACATAAATTTTATCACCACTCTTTTTCAATATTTTTTCAACAAGGTAGAGATCTGGATGTCGAGCTTTCTGCAATTCCTTTTCATAGAATCCTCCTTTGATGGGGTTGCCTTGATAGTCCTCAAGCTGATATGTCACTGGATTAGTCAGTTTAACCTTGGAGATTTTGAAGATTTCAGTTGTCCAGTTTGGTGTGTAGCCTTTTTCAAATGCATGTTTATATTTGCTTATACGGACGCGGTCTCCTATTTTATATGCAGATGAAGGTGCAATTTTGATGTGATTATAGGCTGTAGCAAGAAGCAGCTTCTCATTTGCCCTATTGACATCACAAGGGCGCATTTTGATTGTTCGATGTTTTTTCATATTGTATTGTGATAGCAGTTTTTTCACCATAGAAAGCCATTTGTATGATCCATTCATGCTAAATTCCTTCCACATCATGCTCTTTAAAGTTCGATTGAATCTTTCCACTATTGAAGCCTTGAGTGATGTATATGTTGAGTAGTGATTAATTTCATATTTGCTCATTAGCTGTTGAAAGTGTGAGTTGTAGAATTCCTTGCCATCATCCGTTTGCAAATTTTTGGGTGTACGTCCTTCTTTGAATATTGATTGCATCGCTTCTGTAACTTCTGGACCGGTTTTTCTTTTAATTGGCATAGCCCAGGCATATTTAGAAAATGTATCAATTACAGTCAGTAAGTAGCGGAATCCTTTGTTTGCATGTTTATATGCATCCATTTCCACCAAGTCAGCCTGCCACAAATCATCCAGACCTTTAATGATAACTCTCCGTCTAGTAAAATTTCGACGAGCGGGTTTGTGGAGCTCATTTACTACTTGCCTCTTACTCATAGCCTCCATCTTGCGGTATTCTAGTTATGCTGGAGAATATAAACTTTTCAATTTTCTCAATTTCACCATTAATATACAATGTTAGATTCTGTACTGCTTTGCTCATGCTTTCCCGTATTTCATCGTCAACATAGTGTTTGGTTGCAGCGTCAGCCTTTTCTTTTGGATCACCCAGGTTTTTGATTTTTTTCAAAGCAAGATCATAGTCACCATCTGATGTTAAATTAAAGCCGTCTCCTTTTGGTCCAGCAGCACCGTCTTTTCCAGGAATTCCAGGTGGCCCGCGATCACCCACTGCTCCGAAATTTTGTCGTTTAGAAGATCGACCAAACTTGTCAACGCTCATTTCCGAAATGTAAATAGTTTTATATGTGTGGGAGTATTTATAGTATAATGTCAGCTTCTCGCAACTCCTCAATGATTGACACTATTTCATTACTATGGCTATTATTCCCAGCTTGCTGCGATGCTATCAATAAGCGGAGCCTATCAACTAGCTCGTTAGGATCATCCCAATATATGTAATCGATATTTTTCTTCGGAATTTGCATTATACCCGTTCCAATATGGGGAGTGCGAATAAACTTTTTTATTATGCTTTTATATTTGAAGCTATTTGTTCCTTTTATTTGCCGGTTTTCCTTAAAATCACGTCTGTGGGCGCATGTATCATTTACAATGGTTTGATAATTTGACAAGTCTTCTTTGGAGTAGCCTCGAGGCTTTTTCATAAAAATTAATTCAGCTAGACCTTCAGTTATCTTATATTGCTTGCCACCTATAAGAAAGTGTTCTTTATCAACTTTTAATCTCGAATTACCAATATTCCACACATCGTTATGATAGTACACTCCATACGTTTTATCAATTCTAGTGCTATCATTTTCAAGTAGCTGTTTATATTTGCTTAGTATCTGGTCTGCAGACTCTAATTTCGGTTCTTTTATAGGTGTGACAAACTGGTCATCATCATCATCATCTTCCTCAGAATAACTCATGCTATGTGGCTCTAGTTTTAAGTATTTACGTGGTGGGGGCGTATATGTTTCTTCATCCCCTTCTTGTTTAATTTCTTCGTTTTCTTCTTTTGGTTCAAGTTTCACTGTTGCTGCTGTTGGTGTTGTGAGCTTTTTCAGCGTGCTGGTTATTGGTTTAAAGGTTTCCTCTAATTGAGCTTCAGATTCAATTTTTCCAGTCTTGAGAGCTTTATACTTCCTTCGTATAGCATCGCGTGTTTTTATAATATCCTTCAGCAATTTTTCATTCATGTTGCTACACTGGCGGTTACAGCTACAATGATATACAGCTATGCTAATGAGCGCTTATATAGACCCATACAGACCAGCCAGACAGACAGACCAGCCACACAGACCAGCCAGACAGACCAGCCAGACAGACCAGCTAGACAGACCTGGTAGACCTGGTAGACCTGTCCAGCTGATTAGATTGGCTTCTTTATAGGCTCATGAAAGCATCAAAGCCTTTTCGATATCGGCCTTTATCCATGGGGCTATCCTTATCAATTACTAAGAATCCATATTTGTCTTTCCAACAGTTGGCACACGCTTTTCTGAACTTTGCAAATTCCATATCACTATTTACATGATCATTGTATACATGCTTCAGGTTCAAATCATCTTGTTTAAATATAATAAGAAAGTTTGCATTATCGCGGATTAGATGTTTTGGTATATGAGTATATGTCTGACAGAGGTAAAAGCTGTCAATGCCGTTATGCCTCCCCATACAAAAGTAGGCTCTAATATTATTTTGTTTATCGCATGCTACGTCATCAAAGATGAAAATTGAGTTTGGCTTTGCTTCCTCTGGTGGTATGACATCATAGTTGTTAGAAAACGTATAATAGCCCAGGCCTGATATTCGAGCTACAACTTTTCCTAAATATTCATATTTCGGTTGATTTAGTGACTTTGAGTAAATGTATATATTCTCGAATCGTAGCCCATTAGGATGCTCCAGTAAACTTAGCATTACATTTGTTTTGCCGCAATTCGATGGCCCAACAATAATTCCTCTTATACTGTTTGGTAGCAGCACTCCATGCTTCTTCTTCATTGCACTTGTAATTTCCACATCAGTATTTCTAACTGGTAGGCATGCTTGTTGTTTGATAAACTTCATGTTGAACACTAGCACAATCCCTATAAATACCGGTACTTTTATAGATTTTTATCAGTCTTGCTGTAAAGCTATAAAAATGATTGACCATAGTGAGAAGCGCATCATTCATCGAAAAGCTACCGAGGGGAGAGGTCTATTAAACTCTCTTATAAATAAATTGCCACTTGAGCTTCATCTCCCAGGATATCAGTACTGTGGTCCAGGAACAAAGTTGGCTAAAAGACTAGCACGCGGCGATCCAGGGATCAACCCACTCGATGCAGCCTGCAAGCAGCATGATATTGCATATCGCGATCATAAGGACTTGAGCGATCGGCATATAGCTGACCGTATTTTAGAAGAAAAAGCCTGGCAACGAGTAACATCTAGAGACGCAAGCTTTGCAGAACGTGCTAACGCGCTATTAATAACAAACGCCATGAAAGCTAAAATTAAATTTGGAATGGGTGCCAAGGCAAAAATTACCTGCTCGAAGAAGAAGAAGAATAAGTTGCGTCCATCATTTCGTGAAGCTGTACGCAATGCCCGGAAAATTTTAAACCTGAAAAAGCCAAAAGACCTGTTGGAAGCTACTAAAATTGCCCTAACTGCAGCAAAGAATATTATCAAAGGAAATAAAAAATCATACACGACGCCTAGGGTGATACCAGTGCCTAAAGTAGGAGGTGTTTTACCGTTCCTCGTCCCACTTTTTGCAGGTCTTTCAGCCGTTGGAGCGCTATCTGGAGGTGCCGCAGGCATAGCCAAAGCTGTAAACGCTGCAAGCAGCGCACGTCAAGAGCTACAGGAAGCAAAGCGTCATAATGAGTCAATGGAAGCTATAGCACTAGGAAAACATGGTCAAGGATTATTTCTAAAGCCATACAGGAAAGGACTGGGACTTTTCCTCAACCCCCATCCAAAAAACTACTAAAGTCGCTACCCAAAAGAGCACTCAATGAAAATGATCTGCGTAAATATACACAGCACATCGCCCACTTTAGAGGAGTCTTTATGCGCGATCAATTGCCTAGAAAACCATGGAAAAATGAGAGCGGAATTATAAATCTAGATGTTTCATCAGGACCTGGAACGCATTGGGTAGCGTACAAGAAGAATGGAAATATCATAAATTACTTTGACAGTTTTGGAAATCTGCAGCCACCGCGGGAAGTGATAAATTATTTGGGTGATGCAGTCACCTACAACTATACAGCTCATCAAAATTTCAACTCAGTGATTTGCGGACACTTGTGCTTAGAATTCTTACATAATGTATAAATAAAGACCTTCAAGTGAAAGCATATGCAGTTCATTACAAGTAGCCATGTCGATAACACTCTCTCTTACTGACAATACATCAGTGCTCACCGCTGAATACTTTCCTCCGTTGGAATTAGCTGGAGACTACGTTTGCGGATTGATCGATTTTCAAACATATAATTCTATACCAAATATTGATGAGAGCAACAATTTAATGCATGTGGGGGATACGCGTATCGAAATACCTGTTGGATCATACGAGATTGATGACATAGCAACTACAGTGCAGCAAAGTTTAAATAAGAGCGGCAGCAGCAAGGCAGCAGTGTTAATAAGAGCAAACAATAATACCTTGAAGAGTGAAATAAAAGCCACTGAAGTTATACATTTTGAGAAAGAGCGATCGATCGCCCCGCTGTTGGGATTTGGAAAACGTGTATTGGATGCTAATATATTACACACATCAGATCTACCAGTCAATATTATAAAAGTTAATACTATACGGATTGAATGTAACATTATATCAGGCTCATACATCAACAATAAACATGTGCATATGCTGCATGAATTTGCTCCAACTGTGGGACCAGGCTATAAAATAGTAGAGGTTCCCGCGAATGTAATCTATTTACCTGTGAACGTCAAACGTGTAGGTTCACTCACACTAAAGCTCATCGATCAGGACGGAGATTTAATAAATTTTCGAGGTGAAACGATAACAATCAGACTACATTTAAAGCCTGCAAAATGATAATCTACGATGGCAGCAACAGTAATAAGCATATTTATAGGATGCCCTTCACAGAAAACATTAGTCAACCGGCGACCTTGAAGCGAACAAGACGTCAACTGAGAGCAGATAATATACAATTTCTAAAATCAATAGGATTAAATTTGAAGCAATGAGCAACATCTTGGACATTACTGCAGGCACGAGCCATGATAATAGCATAACAAAAATTGACTACCACACCTATTCATCATTCACCTCATCATTCAAAAATAGCGATGAAATTCGCATTCCAGTGCAAAACCAAGACCTGTACATCCTGCCCGCAGAAAGTTTCATATATATTGAGGGAACAGTAACTAAACCTGATGGAGCAATATCAACCACAGCGAGGCTAGTAAATAATGCTGTAGCATTTCTCTTTGAGGAAATTCGCTATGAAATCAACGGAGTTGAAATTGATAGAACTCGAAATCTTGGAATAGCAGCAACACTAAAAAATTACATTTCATTAAACCAAAATGAGAGCTGCATGTTATACAACGCTAGCTGGTCACCGGATAAATCAATTGCCTCCGCCAATGGATTCTTTAATTTCTGCATCCCTCTAAAAACATTGCTAGGCTTTGCTGAAGATTACAAGAAAATTATCGCCAATGCTAAACATGAACTCATATTAATACGAAGCAGGATGGATGAAGATGCAGTCATATCACCGGCAGACGATGTAAATATTTCAATATCGAAACTTCAGTGGCGCATCCCCCATGTTAATGTTGCCGACCATGAGAAAATTGGTTTATATAAGATCATTGAAAGCGGCCGTGAAATTCAAATACCATTCAGGAGCTGGGATATATATGAGTACCCCACGCTGCCAGCAACAACTCATCACACGTGGTCGGTCAAAACATCAGCACAATTGGAAAAGCCTCGATATGTTGTACTAGCTCTCCAAACAAATCGTAAAAATGATAAAACGAAGGATGCTAGCAAATTTGACCACTGCAAGCTGACAGATGTTAAAGTACACTTGAATTCGGAATCATACCCATATGATGATTTGAACCTGAAATTTGATGCCGATAAATATGCTCTCCTCTATGATATGTATACAAAATTCCAAACTTCATACTATGGGCGCCAGTTGCAGCCGCTACTCTCAAGGGAAGAGTTTATGCGTGATGCTCCGATCTCAGTCATTGATTGCTCCCGGCAAAACGAAACCATCAAAACAGGCCCTGTGGATATAAGGTTGGAATTCAAGACATCGGAAAACGTCCCCACCAACACAACAGCATACTGTTTATTGCTGCATGATAGAATTGTGGAATATACACCTCTAACCAACGAAGTCAGGAAAATTGCTTGAAATGGATGCCATTATCATCGACATTCAAGGATTCAAATTACAAAACAACCAGTTTATTTTCAAAGAATTGGCCATTTTAAATTGTGAGAATCAAGTGCAACACTACATCTTCCAGCCACCATTTCATCATAAACATCTAACTCAACCTGAAAAGAAGCAAGTTGAATGGCTCAGACGCAATCATCATGGATTCAGATGGATTGATGGATACATTCCCTACTGCAAACTATATTCAATTAGAAATCTGCTGCATGATAAAATAATCTACATTAAAGGAGCTGAAAAGAGGCAATGGATTCAGGAAATATTTGTAGAGGAACTAACCATATATGATGTGGAAGAGGAAGGCTGCCCCAATCTACCAACAACAACAACAACATCAAATATCTTATCTTGCATAATACACCAAGGCCGATGTGCTCTGAAAAATGTTTTTGTAATAAGGGATTTTTTAAATAAAACAAATTGTTTATAAAATGTTATAAATGTTCTTTTATTCATACTATTTACATATTGCACATGTGTTTTTATTCTACATCCATATCTTCTTGCTGCTGCTGCTGCTGCGTTGAAAAATGTCCCCACGGCAGTGTGTCGATCCCGTTGTCCATAATGCCGCGTTTATCATCCTCTGGGTTTAAAGCGATCTTTGCTTGGTTTAAAGTGTACACTTTATGGTTATAGGAACGAATGCTTTTTTGCTCGGCTATCTTGCTCTTTGAATTTTGCAAACATTCAATGTAATCGCTAATCTGCAAGGTTTTCGCCACAACGTTTTTCTTCACTCCTTTTGCTTTTTTCACCACATCAACACCATCTATTTTAAGAGCGTACATTTTCGAGCGTAAGCCAACAAACATTGTCATTATTCTACCACTTAATTCATCTTTCATCAATCCAGGAACTTTTTTATTTGCTTGCGGCATATTATACTGGTTATTTATTGGATAATCACTAGTATCAAATTTATCTATATTTCTTTTCATTATATCGTATATATCAGCATTTTTTATTTCATACACTAATGAATCCGTATCCATGTACATTATTTTGCATTTATCAGCATCCAACTCTTTTAGCATAAAATCATAATGAAATTCGTATAGTGCTATTTTAGAAATATCGAGAATTGCCATACCAATATATAATGGCTTATCAAATTTTACAGCCAGCTTTCTTAATTCAACTGCTACTAAATTTTCATTAAATATTGTGCGACTATGGAAATTCGGTGCTGCAATGAGGTTTCTAGCGCCATACCGCCCCTCCCACTGGGTACACAGTTTTATATTCGAGTATTTTCGCACATTTTCCATCGTTTTTCCGAAAACAGCATTAATTATTTTCTTGTACTGGTTCTTCTCGTAGGCATTTTTGGCTTGTTTTCTTTTATTTGTATTCAAATCTACGTATGGTTTAAGCCATGGTGATTGATCGAACTGCAGAATGCGATGAATTTTCTTAAGTATTAATCCATGTGATAAGCATTGCTTTAGGTTGCGGTAATGTACAACATATTTTTCTTTGGTGTATAAAGTGGTTAAAAGTTTACCTTGTTTTGATCCTGGCGGCGTTGAATGCGTTGGGCAAAATGGAAAATCTTTATGCAAATTATGCAGCTCCTGCGGGTATTCAAGATCCACCTCCAACATGTAGCCGATCGGTGAATTATCATCAACATTCATAATGTCAACATTATCAACCCATTTAAAATTTCCGGTTGGAAGATGTTGGGACATGGCCCATCCATATAAATTATTCACATCGTAGTACATTAGATATTTTATTTCATCATCTGGTTTAAAGTCCTCCATATATTTATTATTGGCTTCACTATATCTGCAGCAGCATTGACTAATTCCACCTCGGCATGATTTTTCAATAAATAAGAGAATGTCAACATCCATTATCCTTTCCAAGCGCACTCCAGTGTAATACAGCATCGCAGCCCATGTATATCCAGGTAGTGTGAAGACGTGTGCAGGATCAAGTTTATAAGTCTCGAGTGCCATAGCTCTAAAATTTGTAAAAATATCCGCTAGCAGAAGAACATCAGTTTTCAAATACAAATCCGAATACTCTCCCAGGCTTTTAATGCTAAATTTTTCCCACACTTTTTGCGCATGCTCATAATCATTTTCAGTTATCGGCTCATCAATCATGTTATTGTAAAACTGCTCCATGCTAGGTAAGCTATTACACTCCAATTTATCCCATCCATCGATGTAGTCATATGGAAAAACTCCTTTGCGCGTGAGAAGGTTGAAGCTTTCATCATCCAAGTCTTGCCATTGAGCTTTCGTTATTTTTAATTTATCTCTGGGCAGCAATCCCGCTAATTTATCCAGAGATTCATCCATAAATCTGTAGGAGTCAATGAATCTCAGCTTGATGCAGCTATTTTCAATATGTTTAGTAAATGAAATGTATCGCTCTTTATTCAACGGCAAAAGATCCACTCTTCCTGGTATCGTTAGTGCTACATCTTTGATTATGAAATGCGCGTCATATCCTGATAAATTGTGGAAAATGACTGGGATGTTGCGGCAATCATTATAATTGATGTTGCATCTGTTGTGTGCAGGTCCACGGTATTTGCCTGTAAGGTGACAGTGGTCTCTAACTCTGGTTTCATCAAGGCCAAATGGTTTCTCGCATATATGACAGCATGCTTGGTTCAGTTGAATATATTTTTCCTGTGCTGATAACGGTGCTAGTGGTTTTATATCCTTTATTTTCTCCTCAGCTATAGTTGCGATTTCCTGCAGTTGTAATGTAAACCACTGAAGGCAGGTTTTTCCTCGATTAGATCGGTAGAATGATAATGACTCATCATAGTAGCAGTGAAAATATAATCCGATGCTATGAACTTCATGTCTTTGAATTTTCCTTGTTTTATCGCCATCATCATCGGCAATTGGTATTAATATCGATTCCAAATCCGCATAAACTGTAAATGGTACTGGATTCTTGTAATTATAATTTTTAAATGTTATGTATTTTTCCTTGTGAAAAGCAATTCTGCAGTCATTCACCTTTTCACATTCTGGCACGTGGGCTGCGAGTTTTTCTTCAGTATTGAAATAAAATAAACATCTATCGCAGATATATTTTTTGTGGTTATTTTTAGATGTCTGCCTGCTCACCAAACGCGATAAATCTTTAATCCAGCAAAAATGGTAAACAATATCACTATCACCATGGTCATCCTCACTGCTGCCATAATTTGATTGTATCATGAGCAGGTTAATATGTTTATCTAATTTCTTCTTCGTTAAGTAAGCTGGCACCGTCATGTATTCATTTGTCTTCTCCTTTTCTAGTATGAAAACATTTATCGATAATCCATTGTTTATTTCAAATGTTTTTATTTGATTAAGCGTAACGGGAAAAGTGATGCCGCTCAAGTTCAGTACGTTGTTGTAGTGGGGGTACTTTGATATTCTACAAGCGTTATTTCGCCTATCTACTGGGTACAATGCAGAGACCACTGCCCACGCAAAACATGCATTATCGCTATTCTTCACATTTATGCATGCCTGCTTTGCTGCAATGCTTTGAGGCAATTTTATATAAGATGATCCTCTTAATGGCTCGTATTTGTTTATGTGTACCATTAAATTTACGATCATATGTAATGCCCAGCCGCTATCTTTCTCCTGGAACTCCTCGAGTTGGGTCAATATGTCCTCCTGTACGTATTTCGTAAACCATTCTTGTATATCATCGGTGCTCCCAATGGGTGTAGCTTTGGTGTGGAAATATTTAATGTCACTTATCACTTCACCATCATTAACACCATGCTTAATATATTCGCAGCTCATAGTGGTGGAAGCTTTAACAAAATTATGCTCCTTTAAAATATTCTTAATACGCCGCTCAAACAAAGCTGAACAATCCTTTAAAAATTGCTGCACTTCGATGTGCTTTATGTTTATGATGACGCCTGTCCTTATCCGTAATGCAAACGCATTATGCAGCTCTTCCCAGCGTACACGTGCACTTCTTTTTTCACGTCTTCCTCCTTCCTGCACACCTGCTCCATGGCGGTTGCTGCCAGCTTTCAATAAAACCTGCAAGCCTCTTAATTGCGCAATGCAATTTTGGTAATGTTGTTTAGTTCCATTGCGCTGTTCGGCTATGCTCGCAGCTTTAATTTTTTTAATAAATAAACTGCATACTTTCGTAATAATAGCACTTTGTGCAGTATCTCCATCCCTTAAGCACTCTGCCACCTGCTTATTTAGACCGCTGATGATGCTTCGTGTATCCATTTTAATAACAAAAAAAAAAAAAAAACTTGTCACTAAACACTTAAACTTTTCACTTGATAAACCAGCCGGATGCTGTAGTAGTAGTCGTAGTAGTAGTAGTAGTAGTAGTAGTAGTAGTAGTTGAAGTAGCACTTGTTGACTCACAGGATGCTCGTTATGAACTGTGAAAAAATTACAAAGCTAATGCTACTTTTATAATACCCGTAATTGCACAACATGCTTTAATGCGTCCGTTTAGGTACAGGTGCAAAAACTGCTGATGTAGCAAATTCTTAGCTGTAAGTGCTGCTTACACAGGTGCTTCTGCATGCTTAGAAGTCAAGGTCAGGGTCAAGTATAAAATTCCACTTCCGGTCTCCCAATGTTTTACGCAGAATTTCATCATCATATTTGCAAATTCTTCACTCCCTCAAAAGTTGTTTACACAGGTGTACCCGCGAGCTTGGAAATCAAGGCTAAGTACAAAATTAACCAAGTTCCGGTCTCAAACTTTCTTACGCAGGTGCAAAACTGCTAACGTAGCAATTCCTAACCCTATAATTTGTTTAGACAGGTGCATACGTGTGCTGGGGATTCATGATCAAGTACAAAATTTACCAACTTCCGGTTCCGGCTCCCACTTTTCTTGCACAGGTGCAAAACTGATGATGATGATGTGGCAAATTCTTAACACCCAAAGTTGTTTACACAGGTGCATCCATGTGCTGGGGATTCATGATCAAGTTCTGCATCCCTGTGGGGATTTCATGAACAAGTTCAATCATGTTCATGCTCATGGGTATATAATGAGCACTACGAAGGAGACCGTCAGCAGTTCAACCCCCAACCGCCTGGAGATCAACAGCATCAGCAGCAGCAGCAAGAAGCCATGGATACAGCAACAGAACTTAAAAGCCTGGAATATTCGCCTTATTTAAGGATGGCCGAGATGCAGTTTGGGACTCCATACAAAATCAAATCTGCCAGCAGGCTGGAGACAACGTATGGTGTACGAATTCGCCTGGACTTGGAAGAACATCAGATTTTGCTGCCAGCCCGATACAACGCGCTATCAGACGCAGCCTTGCTGGATATTAACACCAAAGGAAACTTCCATGTAATTAATACTGGGCCTCAGGGGAAAACATATTTATTTAAGTTTATCCAAATTGATGTACTCCCGGCCAGCTATAATTTTTACGATAATGTAAGTGGAAACCCGAATTTTTACGCTCCTCCAAAAACAAATTAATTAATTAAAATTGTACAATTCTGAAGCAAATATATATAAAATTGCACAATGGTAAAACGCTTTTTAATTAATTATTTAATTAATCCTGAACAATAGCAGCAGCAACATAAAAAACGAGTGAAGTTTAATGAGATCGAGTGCCTCTTCAAATAATAAATAATCATAAGGTAATTTATTAAAATAAAAACAAAAAAATATTTATTTTAATGGTTCTTTTTATTTAAAAAACTAGCGCATTAATAGCCTAATTTTAACAAATATTTAAATAGTTTTTGCTGATATTTTATTTTTTTCTTCTCGGCACTTAACTCTTCCAGCGCCTCTTTATAGATGTTGATCAGCTGCTCTAGCTACTGCAGCCTTTCCCGCCCAGCCTGCATCTCATTCTCAGCCTCCTGGAGCTGCTCCTTACAGCGCCTTTTCCCACGTCTCACTCTTCGGTGTTGCTGTCTGAATAATTCATTCACATTTCCACCTTGCGCCAGCAGCCTCATTAGGACGCGCAATGAATTTTGCTGAAAATAAAAAGTAAATTAAATTAAAATTGAATTTTTATAATTATGACTATTTTAACTTACCATTCGCGGCCTCGAAACGTTCTCCATTGTGCTATGAGGATAGCATGAAGAGATCTTTTCTTTTATATCTAATATTGTTTATTTTAAAAATCATACACTAAAATCCGCGTAAGAAATTCGCTAAGTTGATCAGTTTCTGAAGACTTATACCCGATCCCTTTGTTTACCTTAATATTATTCGCGGTATGGTTTAAAGATAACTTCAGAATTTTCACACCTTTGTTTGATAAGGAATCTACCTTTACCTATTCAAAATTGTTTTTTGATTATTTTTTTAGGAAACTGACCCGCGCAAAAATGCATGTTCGGGATCGAATAATTATACCGCAAGTTCGATGAGATTGCGAATCTTCGTTGTTGTTGTTGTTGTTGTTATGTGATAAGAGTTTGTGTAAAATATTTCTGTGATGGCTTTTTTGCTCCATCGTAGTTTTTTGTAATATTTGTGATTTGTGATTTTACCTTAAAGTGTTCAATTCTAATTCATAGAAATAGAATTTATCCCGCACGTTCGGGATAATGTGAATCTTCATTGTATTATCGTTGCTGCTGCTGCTGTTGCTGATAGAAGAAGAAGAACTTATGGGAAATGAAGGTAATTTTCAAGCTGCTGTTGTAGCAATATTTGTAATGTGGTGTTGATATTTTAATTAAAATTTCTTCGAAAGCTAAGCTTCACGAATTTATTACCCTGAATAATAATAATAATAATAATATATCCGATAGCAACCCATATCATAGCTTACAGATCGCGCTGGGTTGTTGTCCAGAATAATAATAATAATAAATATGTTGCTCGCCTCTAGCCAGATCTCCGCTAAAGCTGCTTCCAACAGCTTAATTTAATTCTTAGTGTTAGCAGGATCTCCGCTATTTTAATCAAGATTATCTTGAAAGTTCAGCCAGACCTCAACGAATTATTGTCAGGTATTTATATGCATTATAATTGATGAATTTTGTCTGAATCCGAGCTCACCCCCAAAGCGCAAGCATGATAGAAAAATATGTGGAAATTGGTTGCTCCTAAAACTATGCAGCCGCGTCTCTACACCGAAGCTTAACTCAAGACAGCCCGCACGTAGACGAAAAGCTTTCGCAACCACCGCCACCTTATCCAAGGCACTACACCTCAACGAGCACCACATCCCAATCCCCATGGGGACCCTGCACCACATCCATCCAAGACCCCACCTAGACCAAGAACTTTCAAGCCACCGCCACCAAATCCCATACCACCTCCGAGCCACCTTATCCAAGCCACACAAACCTAAAACACCTCGCACACGCAGGCGAAGAGCTTTCAAGACAAATCCTATGCACCACCAAGCCACCTTATCCAGACACAAACCTAAAACACCTCGTACAAGTACACGAACAGCTTTGAACACAAGTCCCATGCATCACGAAGCCACCTTATCCAAGACACTAACCTAAAACACCTCGTACACGTAGACGAAGAACTTTCAAACCCACCACCAAGCCCCATTCCACTTCCGAGACACCTTATCCAAGACACAAACCTAAAACACCACGTACACGTAGACGAAGAGCTTTCAGACACATCCCCCAAATCCTATGGCGGCATCAAACCACCTCATCCAAGACACAAACCTAAAACACCTCGTACACGTACACGAAGAGCTTTCAATACAAATCTCATGCAACCGCCAAGCCACCTTATCCAAGACACAAACCTAAAACACCTCGCACACGTAGACGAAGAGCTTTCACCCCCAAATTCTATGCCGGTACGGCATCACCTGAGAAGTGATGCCGTACCGGCATAGCTCCACTACTCGCTCCAAAAGGAGCAGAGAGTGCTCCCGTTGCCATACCCGTTCTATATTCTTTTTAACATTGCATGTCATTGCGAGGGAGCATACGTTTTTATGCTCCCAAAAAGGCGTTGTTGGAGCATTATAAAAAAGCTTTTTAAAAAAGAAATATTCATTGGCGCCTGTGGTTATGTGATCAGGTATCGAAAAGCTTTTATTTTGTTTATCTTTTGCAATTGCCTTTTTCTTTCCAAGCCCGAGAGTGGCTTTACCAAAGCAGTCCCCCAACTAAATTCTAACCACTTCTAAAAGCTGCTTGTCCTCCGTACCGAATGAGAGCCGGGCTATTGAGTATGCTAACATCGCATTTTATGGACATGAAGATAATTGCCCGTTTTCTTTTTTTATATAAAATTTATGAAAACTCCAAGAAAACTCCCTTGAGAGTGCTCCAAGTACACTCCCTTGTGCATCGCTCCCAATTTTTCCCACTGGGTACATTCATGATCATTAATAATTGCATCCGCATCGGCATAGACTATTCCAAACCCAAGTATTGTTTTGCCAAGCAGTCCGCCAACCATATCCAATGAAGCTTTACCTGCGCGAGCCGCTTTACCTACGCGAACGAGAGCCAATCTACTTGAGTATGGTATTGGCACCCTTTATGGCCACCTAGCCAATTACCTGATTTCTTCGTCCCATACAATCTTTTAGGGAGCCAATTAATTTTAAAGGGAGCAAAAAGAAATGCAAAAAACAATCAACCTTTTTTCAAATTCTTCTTTCTAGGCGTAGTTGAAAATAATTTATTTTCGCTGATTAAACCGAATTTGAAGCATAAAGTTGAAAAAACATTTTTTTCAAACCTTTACATATATCGTGGGTTTAAAAGCAGAACTCACTAAGTCAAAAACCATAGTTTTTAGTAAATCGATATTTAAGATGTTTGTGTCTCTGAAAATTTTGTAATGGCATATAATAGTAATCGGCTCAGTATACATTGTTTTTTAGATTTCTTAGTTTAGTTTACAAAAGAATTGAAATAATTATTTAATTCTAATACTGGATTTTTAGATTAAAATAAAAAAACGCAACGAATTAGTGAGTTTTGGCAGAAATGATTTGGTAGTTTTGTGTCATTATGGACAAGGTAAATCCGAAACTAACCCCCTAAAAACCTTAACAATATTAGTGTGCGGGCTATAAGGTATTGCCAGTATAAAGTTGGCATTATAAGACTTACTTTAGTATAAAAAACTGAAAACTTGAAAAATTGTACTTAGTGAATTCTGCTTGTAAACCAACGATATTTTCAGATGATGTAGGGATAGTTTCAGCCCTTTACTATTATCCCTTATCATAAAATTTGCTTTGTTATAAATCAACCACTTTTGAATATAAATATTGCAAAAAATGTATTTTATTGGATTGTTTTTGATTATAATTAAAATTATCGCGAAAATCATTAAAAAAGGGAGTTTTTAAGCATATTTAAAGGTGGCTTGCATATTTTAAGACTGTGGGACCCCGATTTTCGTAATCAGCGACCTAAGAAACATATCAGGAACGATTTTCACAACAGTGTAATGTTTTGACATAAACGATTCGAGTCGAGTCGATTTGCGCAAGTTAAAAAAATTGTAATTTAAAAAGGGGAAAGGTCCAGCACATCTCACCAAAGGGGAAGTGGGTGCCAATTTAAAACAAGAGCACCTCACACATTTAATTCACCACTCCCTTTTGGTATTCTAAGCACCCAAACCACTGGACATACGGTTTTAACAGCTTCGGTTTTATCAATTGAAGCGTGCAAAAAGTATTTTATATTGGAGACAATAACAAAATAAACGTAAGAAAGATGTATTGTTCATTTCTTCTTTCATTTTTTCATATTTGTTTACATCGTTTGGCATTTTAAGAAAGTCTCAAGTGTTTATACCGTAACTTCCCGGCAGTGATACATGTTTGGCCACGCCAAAAGGCAGATCCACTTGCTCAGGCTGCGCCGAAAATTCTTGTCGTATATGCCGCTTCCAACATGTCAGTCAACTCTAAAGTGTCCGCGGCATAAGCCCGGCCAGTGACCAAACCACAAGAAAAATCTCAAATAATTCACCTCTACATAATGGTGAATTTGTATTCCTATAATGAGATAAAGCAAAGTCTGGGCGACAACGTAGCTAACATGCCAGAAAATTTATGCAGTAAAGCAGAGTGCATTTTAACTGTTGCACACACAGCCCCGAGCTTCTTCGTCTCTTGTACCCCGTCCGCCCCATTTCCCATCGTTATACGAAAGTTCTGACGATTTTTCATGTGTAAGAGCGTTACGCGAATGAAATTGATTCACTCTCATGTAAATTTTTTTAAGCAAACGTCCCTAGAAGTTTTACTTCAAAAAGTTGGAAAAACTAATAGCACTACGTTATAGAGCGATAAATTTCACTAAAAGTTATATCATAAAACTTAAAAAAGTATTAAAAATAAGAAAGCGAGATCGAAAGCTCGCCAAACCTTGTAATTCAAATATTCAAGCTAAGCGTTCGCGGAAAAACTAAAATATTTTGGCCTAAAATGTACGCAAAAAACAAAAAAAAAATATTTGAAAGAGGAGGCTCAAAGCTTTCTAAGGAAGCCATATTTTTTCATTTTTTTCTCATGATGCTGATGTTTATAAAATTGAAGATATTTATTAATCGAGGCGTACAAAAAAAAATCTTTGTTCATTTATATGTACATAATTTTACTTTTGATGTAAAAATTAAAAATTAAAATGATAAACATTGCCTCTATTTAATAAAACTTATGTTTCAAAATAATAACTTTTTCTTACATCATTCATACAATGCCATTTTTATTTTCAAAAGCAGCCGGCAAACACAATATAATAAAGAAGAAAGACGCGCGCAGCGCCGCCGGCAGCCTTTCATTTCTCTCGGCTGTGTGCCGGGTGTTTTTGAAAATAAAAATGGCATTGAATGAATGATGTAAGAAAAAGTGATTATTTAAAAAAAAATTATTTTTCGAAATATAACGCAAAAACCAAAATTTCGAATTTATTTTCGAAATTGCGAACTTAGCAGATACTTTAGAGCAGCAAGGATTTTTTTATCGTGTTCTACACCTATAAAAGTACCTAATGCCGGGTTTCCACTGTTTTGTTCCTAAAATTTTTGTTTGTTTTGATTTACCCACTCGAGATGGGACAGTGTTTTGTTTATAAAAACACTATTTTCCGACAAAAATGTTGTCAAAGTTGTTCGATTTTTACAAAACATTGACTTTTTTGTTGACAAAAACAGTTTTTGTTTCTGTTTCTTGTTTTGTCCGTTTGGTGGAAACCCGGCATAAGACCCAATTTTCAGCCAGGGGTCTGTCCAAGATTTCTGCTATAGCAGCTTTTAGCAGCTATTGTCATGCGTTTTTTTGTCCAAAACAGCAGAAAAGCTGCTAACGAAGCTGCTGTTTTTGTATCCAAGATTTGAAAAAAGCTGCTCATGTAGCTGCTTTTTGTTGCTCACACTTTCGACTGCAAGCAAGAAAGCAGCTACATAAATCATACATGTGTGTGTAAATGTCATTGGTCGTTTTGCCGTTTGTCGTTTTGCGTTGATATTAATACATATTAAATAATAAATATAGGGATTGCAACTGCACGGCCCGACTTTTTTCTAATTGTAGGGAGAAGAATAGTTGACTGCATGAAATACTCATACACATACATTAACAAAAAGCTATGCTAGCAGCTTTTTTGCGTCCAAGATATCATAGCAGCTTTTTCTTGCTTTGCTGTAATTTGACAGTTTAAAAATTCTGCTACTAGAGCAGCTTTAGCAGAAATCTTGAACAGACCCCAGATCACATTTTGTGTGCTAGGTCAAAGTCCCTGACAACTGGAGTATTAGCAAAACTAATCAAAATCAATGTAATGTATAGTTGTTTTCAAACCTCGTGACATCCCGCGCATGTTCCCCAGCTAAGCTCATAAAAATGTTTAAAAGCTCAGACAAAAGCTTCAGTTAACTCCTCCTATCAAATCACTTGCTGCCATGTAATCAGTCGCGACTGCGTATTGCTAAAGGGAGGTGTATTTTTCTGGGACTTCAATGATTATTTAAAAAATTTACAAATTATGACTGAAAAACACCCGTTTTTATATATTTTTTATTTTAAGGTTATTATATTTTACACATATGCTACAGAAATAATTTGTAGCAATTTCTACTAAAAAATACGAAATTTGTGTTTTTATCTCTTTGATTACAAGATTGTTGACGTTTCCTGCCAGTCGCATACGCGCTTCTGCCCGGGGAGGTTGTGTTGCTTGCGACTGCGGGCAACTGTCGGTTTATGAATGAAAACGCTCATTTATTCAAAGGAATTTTTTTCAGCATTTTTTTTAATTATTTTAAATTTAGAAATGAGAAATATTTCGCATAATTAAAGTAAAATTATGCTTATTATGTTGAATAAACTGTCTTTGTTGAGCAGGGGCTTTACATGTATTTAAAAGCTCTGCTCAACACATAGAAAGATAAATTAACTTTATTCATTCGGCATGCGCGCATCCCTTCCCAAATTATTTTGTTGAGTTTTTTCAGTGTTTGTTGCCGTTTTAACTAAAAAGAGGGGAAATGATAGAACATTATTTATAAAATTTGGCAACGAGGTGAGCAGAACTGCTCAAATTTTTTGTGTCACGGAGTTTGAAAAATTCTATACTTGTCAGACTTGACTAAAAAGATCAAATTCATCTGAATTCCGGGATGAACCGCATTTTCCTGAAAGGGAAACGTAATTTTTGCACGATTTTGCTGGATTTTGACAAATGATGTTTTGTTGGAAAGCTATCGCTGTGCAGAAACCAGAAAAGATCACTTTTAGGACGGGTTTCATTCCAATGAGTTTACTCGATATTAAGCAAACGTTATCGACTTAAGGTCTGAAACTTAGTCGAAGTTTTTTTTCATTTAAACAGAAAAGAGCCCGACTAAATGTTATGAAATTTTTTTCAGCACTTAGTTGGAGGACCGTTTTGGTTTTTTGGAAAAATGGCGCTGGCGCTTGGATTTTTTAATTTTATTTTATTTGTTATATTTTTCACTTTTCAATGATATCTAGTATTATGTATTAATATAATATTGAGTCATAGTTCTATCAATATAATTTTTATTATTTATAACCAAACACGCCGCTAAGTGTTTAAAATTCGTCTACAAAGGTTTAAACACTTTAAGCGTTTAGAAAATAAACACTTGAGATTGCAGTGTTTTGATGGCAATTACTTACCGGCTCTTCTGCCATAGACTGTAAGCACAACAAGCGAGGAAGTCATTTCCTATTTGATTGTTGAATTCAGCTTCTATCCTGGTAGTATTGGCTTGGGAGCGGGTGAATTAAAACCACGTATTGGTGTTAGTTGCTCTTTGATTTTTCTTTATACTATATCTTTCCGACGAGAGCTTTCTGTTTAATATTTCACTCAAAAGTACAAAGGGGTTTAGCTTGCTATACCTCTAAGCTCTAGTCTTTCTTCTAATAAAGAGCGCTTTTTACTTAGCACCCAAGACTCCATACACATGGGAGTACTAGTAAGCCCAACTGGTTATACATATAGCAGCAATTGAGTGAAGAGCTGCGACAAACCGGACAAATATTTTTGATATATTTTTGGCTCCATGCTATTTTCGGCAGCTTCACTACCCCAGATTCATATTCCAGTACCTTGGTTATTAACAGAATGTTTGTTAGATTGTCTCGCTGTAGGGCCATCATGAACTTTGTTTTACTTTTATTGATATCCTCCGCCGGCTTAGTCTGGGTGAAACCGTGCTGTGCCACTCCTGATGTTCTTACAATGATATCTAATGTCGTCTGCGAGATCCAGTATTTGCGTGGAATGGTTGCGAATGATTGTGCAGGCCTTCCGTAAGTCCAAATAGAATGGGCGTGTGATTTGTCTCAATGGACTTCTCCTCCTGGAATTTGGTGCTAAGAAGTAGAGGTGGATAACTATCGATAGTACTATCGGTACTATCGATGGTTTTCCACTATCGAGTACTATCGATGGTTTTTTTTTACTATCGATAGTAAAGTCGTATATGAGGTATTCTTTTACAAATCGGGGATGAATTGCCCCGGGCACTAAGGCAAAGAGGGCTCCGGAAGATCTAGAAGCTAGGGTCCGAACCCAAGTAAGTAGCGCTCTAAAATAAAATAAACGAGCTTGTTCTTAGCAAAAAGTTTAAAAGGTACGAGCATTAAATATTTTTGTAGTATGTAATAGGTTTTTTTGGAATTTCAAATTCCTTAAAGGGGCCCGAAAGGAGGTCCAAGAACTGTTAGGGCTCTGTCGCCAAATGAATCGACAATTCGCCAACGATTGTGATCCAAATGCTCAACACTCTATTTCGGGCATTACCGACGTAAGCGAGAGAGGAGAATGTCTCCTAGAATTTCTTGTAACAAATAACATAGATCGGGAAACAAACTCACCTTTGTCACTGGTGGTAGGGAAGAGGTTCTGCACCTCACCCTCACTAGTAGGCTACTCTCTGACAGTATCCAAAAGTGGCATATTCTAGATGAGGCCTCACTATCGGACCATTTGCACGTCAGGTTATATATTGTTGGCCTCCCACATATTCTCGCCTCTTCCTCATCATCATAAATAGCTCCACAGCCTGTTATTGGCCTTGGCTTCCTGCAACATCCTCCTCCAGAACTGTCGGTCCCTGGCTTGAAGTCTCCAATTTCTTATACCTAGGGTTCGTAGATCTTCTTCTACGCTGTCTATATATCTCTTTTTTGGACGTCCCGTACCTCTGTGTCCGTCTGGTCTCTTGTTCCGCCTCTTCCTAGTTCCTAAAAACAACTGATCTAACTTTCAGGGACTTGCGGCTTCGAAACCAGACCTGCTCGCCGCTTTTCTTAGTATGTGAACTAACGACGCAACGCAACTCACTGTGGTGCTGATCTCCTCATACCATGACAGCAACACTGTTTCTTCGCTCCAGTCGTAGCGTAAAGTTCCCTGGTAGAACGACAGACTGGCTGCAATGCGGAGGATAGTGAGGCGATTGTTCAAAAGGACACAACTTGCTGGGCCAAGGGAAGAATGCAGGTTCGCTAGAACAGATTACAATAAGGAGTTGATACATTTATTATGAGAGCCTGCAGACAACTAGACTCGAAAACCTGCTCTGCACAGACTCCTTCGGCAGAGTGGACCTTCTAAAAAACAGAGTTGTTTATACACCTCTAACCTCTCCACCTCTCTGAGCCTTCAGGTGCCTGCTCAGCGAGGACTTTTCAGGGTCAATACTCCAGACCGCCAATTCCCGAAATGCTAGGTACAGTCATAGAACCGTTCCAAACCGTAATTCTCGGAGCCTTTCTGGGAACGCCTTCTACCGGGACAAGGTTAAATGAGCAGTTACCTCTTTTTAACCCAGAGAAGATGAAAGTTTCCAGAACTCCTTCAGAAGTTCCTTGAACTTATTCGATACAATCTTGCCTGTCTCTTTACAGCCACCTTCAATTGGGGATACATCCCAATCTTAGGCTGCTAGTGGAATCTCTGTTCTCACCTATACAACCTAGGACTGTGTCAGAAGAGACAGAGTGCCAACTCTGCATGGAAGCCGAAAAGATCTGGCTTAGAAGAAGAACGGTTATCAGAGAGTTTATGAGCCCCGCTCAAGTCCGGTCACTAAAGACGGTCTAGTCTTCAGACGGCCTTTTCAGCTCATGAAGTATGTGGACAATATGCCCCACTTTGACACGGTTTTCATCATATGGGTCAATCCAATCATATTTTAGCCTCGGGCTTCGCAAGATGATGTGGCGGGCCTGGCTGCAGTAGATATGCAATAATGCAGAACGTAATGTATTGTATCATAATATTTAAGAATTAAAAAAAAGAAAGAAAAACTATTTGCTTTTTTGTTAAATAAAGGCGATTTACAAATTAAACGCCTCTTTCGTTTGTTTCACATGGTTGGTAAAGTAGGGAAAAGTAAACAACACAGCACCATGCTTATTTATCGGCGCAGTTTATTACTTGCGGAAGAGATTGTCGCCAGTAGACCTTATATTTAAGACCCACAATCTTGTGATTAAACTGAATTAATCGAGCAGCGAATTTTGTTGTTGAATTTAGGTTATAAAATTATGTATGTCGATAGCATGAAGCCAAGTTCTGGGTTAATTGGTTGAATATGGGTGAGCTCATTAACGCAGCACTGCAGTATGACTGCAATACTCACCCGACTAGAATTTCTTGGTTCGATCCGGATGAGGTTAGCCTAATTTGACTGTTAGGCCCTAATGTTGAAACCTAATAAGGCCCAGAAGAAAAGTGTAACGCTTTTCACCTATTACCGCCGAACTAGAAAATCCTTATGAGGGCCATATCAGGCAAAAATGGATACATATAATGCGTACCTATCGTTTATTATGTAAGGCGTGCGATAGATCATCGGCAGTTTTTCCCCATTTCGAGGTATCGTGGCTTAATAGACGCTGAATAACTCACCAGTAAAACTTGACAAAAACTCAGGAAAACTAAAGTATTTTTTTTTCTCTTTTTCTTAATAATAAAAAATTGAAAAACCCCGAATACAGAAGTCACGACTATATAGTAGCCCAGTCACTTTATACAAAAAAAGGGTCAAACCCTCTCCTATACGAGAGGTTCATGTTTAAAGTGACTGGGCTATAGCCACCAAGAGCAGATTAAAGGACAACGACTACGGCGGATATGGAAACAAACAAAAATTCTCTCGTGAAATGACTTGCTTGCCTATATGACTGCTGGCTGATTGACAAAAAAATGAGTTTACAATTTATTAAACCAGAGACATTAAAAAGTCTGATGGCGATTAAGCACATTTTGTTACTTAACCATAGTAGTTTGGTTTTACATGTGAATTATATCATGAAGGGAAAAAATTCAATCAAAGGACCCCGCACAAAATGTATGGAAATGTGCTTTCGGTCAAATTGGCTGAAATTTTACTATGTTGTAGCTGACATCGTCCTGATCAAAAGTGTTCATGGGCACGAAACCCAAAAATGAGATCTTTTGGGGTTTTCAGGTACTTTTAGGATTTACGTCTCTTTTGCCTCCCACGGCCCCAAAACAAGTCGTAGGAGGCTCCAAGACCCCTCAATATTTTCGTAACGGTACCTACTATTAGTAAAAAATACCAGAAAAATCCCCCCTTGCCTCTAAGGGGGCCAGGGGGCGGTCCGTATGGCTGCAACAGGTAAAATGCACTTAACTTTTTAAAGCTTGGAATTGAGAATTTTTTGATGCACCTACAAATCGATGTAATTAGAGCCCCAGGTGAGGTGCAATGACTTTTTTTTGATTGATTATGAATTATTACAATGAAATTAACTAGTTTTATAATTTAGACATGGGTGGCGTGCATAGGGTGCATATGGGAGGGGGCAAACTTTCAGGACCCTTTTTGACCCCCTTAGAGGGAAATGCGGATTTTTATATTATTTTTTCGTAATTGTACGATTAATTACGAAGATTTTCCGGAGTCTCCGAGCTTCCTACGATTTTGTTTGGGGCCGTGGGAGGTAAAAATATAAAGTGCATTTTACCTGTTGCAGCCATACGGACCGCCCCCTGGCCCCCTTAGAGGCAAGGGGGATTTTTATGGTATTTTTTACTAATAGTAGGTACCGTTACGAAAATATTGAGGGGTCTTGGAGCCTCCTACGACTTGTTTTGGGGCCGTGGGAGGCAAAAGAGACGTAAATCCTAAAAGTACCTGAAAAACCCAAAAGATCTCATTTTTGGGTTTCGTGCCCATGAACACTTTTGATCAGGACGATGTCAGCTACAACATAGTAAAATTTCAGCCAATTTGACCGAAAGCACATTTCCATACATTTTGTGCGGGGTCCTTTCATCAATATACATGGGCCTCATAAGGAATTACTCAATAATACCTAACGGGGTAAACACCTTCTTTCCCAAATAAGGCCCTTGTAAGATTTCCCTAATGAAAACCTAATCTTAGAGTGCATGCGGAGTGCCTCATGTATTTTGTATGAGGGCCTCGTAAGGTATTCATAAAACAAATTTAATTTTGGTATACCTTATACTGCCCTATGATGGCTACATGAGGTGTTCATGAGGCAAGTCTAATCTGGTGTACCGAACGTTTACTTCACGAGGCCCGTACATAACTTTAGGCATGCCTTACATTGAATTCTAGTCGGGCACCTCATTTTATGGCTAGGTCTCTGTAGTCGTAATTAACTAGCCGGAAATTTTTTTTATACGAAAGACTACAGCCGTGCTGTTGATAAATCCCATAAATATACTCTAGTCAATGCCAAGCAATAACAAAATTAATCCTGTATACTTTCTACAAAAATTCAAACAGGACTTGAAATTGAAGTGAAAGTGACAATTTTGATAATTTAGTTGTCGAAAACAAGTAAGAAACGTCATTGTTATTAAATAAGTCAAAACTATCGATAGACTATCGACAGTTTATCGATGTTTTCGTGAAAGCTATCGGTGACTATCGATGGCGTCGACTATCGATGGTTATCCACCTCTACTAAGAAGAGCAAATGGATTGATGCAGAAGATAAATACCGCGTTGTCTACACAGCAAAAGGCGAGAGGCTTATGGGCCTAATAAATCCATCATTTTCCTAGCATTTGCTTCTCCTTAGGAAGCTAATATCACCTTCACAGAAACCGCGCTTTATTTTGCGATAATCGAGCCTGGAGGAAGGTGGGGTGCAGGTTTCTTGTCTGAAAGAGCCGGATTGCGTTTGTAAAAAATTGGTCATTGAACTTTTCAAGCACCCATAGCCCGCATTCACCGACTAAATTACGTGCTTTTGTAAAGAAATATCTGTAAGGTATCGCAACGATTCAATAAACCTTGAGCAAAGCAACTCTCTGCCGATTTCATATTGTGCCAAATATCGATCGTGTTCAAAATGAGTTCAAACAACCTTAAAAGAAAATTCGAAAGTACTTTTATTAATTACGTTCCTTCCAATCCAACGAGCGAAGCCCGTCGACTCAATTACGCAATCCAGGATTCCTGCAATATGCCTGACAGCTCGTCCTGCCGGCGACTTTCATCCTGAATTCCCAAGCTTCAAGTAAGTGCCTTCAAGTTTTCCGTGAGTCCTAAACAAATAATTCGTCTCCTTCGCAACTAGACTCTCACTTAACAATCAATACGCCAGCAAAAGCGCTTCCTCCGAAAAGATAATGTTTTTCTAATTGTTTACGAATTCCGAGACGATGCAGCCCTTTGGAACCAGGTAGAGCCCAATCGGAGTGACAGCACAAAGGTGATGCTCAGCTGTGGGCCCCATTGGCTTTGTGGAATAAACAAAAGAGGATCGCTGCATAAATGACAAATCCAGAAGACGGGGGTGGTTGTAAATAGGGGAAAACGTGTCGTACCTTCAGAAATTCATGCATGAATAAGTGAACGACTGTTTCGAATTTATTCTACCTTGAAATTTATTTGGTGGACGTCATCGCCAGGACTCGCATCAATTGTACAAGCTTTCCTCTGTTTGGGGCTCAAGGAGAGACGGACGACGATGATGATGTTTCTGGAGCTATGACATGGATGACGATGCTACAAGAAGTGTGGGGCTTAAGATGGCTCAATTTCGATTATTATTGACGTTTTTTAAGGCGGATTGCCCCACTTGGTACAGCTTACCCGCTGAGTATACTGCGGCTGTAATTTATTTTTGCGTTTATGTGTAGGTCTCTTATATAAAAGGGTTTTGCGGGCTTTAAGATTTCATCTAGAATGATGCTGTATTTTTCTCCTTGGAGCAATTTAACGAGAGTGCAATGCCTTCTAAACCAGCGAGTAATTTACTGACTACTTGCTGTGAGTGAAAATAATTCCACTGAATTGATGTGAGTTTTCTAAGAAAATGCGCATTTCTACAGATTGCTACAGTTTCCTGGAAATCTCTAATGCATCGCAATCTTGATTATTTTTTAAAGAAGATGTCCTGTCATACTTATGTCATAGACCCTTGCATTATCCCAGGTTTCTTATGTAATCACTACTCTAAGCGTAATTTAATGGACAAAGTTCAAAACAGTTGAATCTAATTTGAACTTGATCTATTTGATGTATGTAGCTTTAAAAAATACACTATATTTTCAATGTAAGAGCACGTAAAGCAATTAATTCTTTTCTCCAGGTTTGCTTCTTCCTTTACACTCAAATTCATATTAGCCCATTCTGAATCCTATTTTTGTAGCATTTTAGTTACATGATATATGGATCATGGCGTTGTAGCACGTTTTGGGTCATACCTCAGGTACTCCCAATAGACTTTCTCTAAATGTTATTTTAGCATCTGAAACATAAATATAGGTCAAAAAGTACAGGTAAGATCTGATAGTTGTTACTACTTGAACTACATTGACACATGTAATTACTTTTTTGCCATATTTTGTTCTTTATAAAATTTATAAAATGTTCGTTTCACAATTTCACAAAAAAAAAAAAAACTGTATAGAATTAAATTTTAATTAAAAACATTTATAATGACATTTAAGAAAGATTAGAACGTCATAGACCTAACGGACGGACGGAGACCCAACCTGCGCTTAAAGAACGCTGTAGAAAAAGACAACCAAAGCTTAGAGATGCCGAACTGGACACAAAAAAGTTATTCAGAAAGAAAAGCGAGACTGCCTCAGAAATAGAATCAAGGCAATTAAGCTAAACAACAGCAATAACGATGACTACAAAGAAGTAAACATGGTAAAGAAAGGATAAGGATCCACCCGGTAAACTCATACCTTGTTGGTGGGGAACCTTTTTGAGTACTATAGCTATGCCACTACTGGCGCAGTGACGTCATCAATTCTGGACTTAGGTGTGAGTGAGCCGCCTGTGTGAGATTAGTTGAACTTCGCTGTGTCTTGGCTGAGCTTTTGCGCTGAGAATTTCGTTGAACTTCGCTGTGCCTTGGATGAGCTTTCGCGCGTTGAGTGGAGCTCGAATTTGTAGTTTTACTTTGCAGTGGTGGGTGGGTCTTGGATGAGATCTTGTGGGGAATCTCAGGCCAGACCGACCAGATAGACCAGATAGATTAGATAGGCCAGACAGACCAGACAAACTAAGCAGAGCAACCTACTTGAGGGCTTTAATTCAACTTATAATGTTTCGTAAACAAATTGATACAACTAAACAGATTGACAATTATATAGACCAGACAGATCAGAGCAGATAGGGCGTCTAGATAGATTAATGGGATCCTATCCAAGACACGCCAACCTCAGGTCACCAAAATATTCTACCTACGACTCCCACCATTATAAAAGCCCACCCAAGATACGTTAAACCACCCCAGCGAATTTCAAATAGTTCTATTTTTCACAAGTAGCGCTCACATCCAAAGCTCACCGCTCAGGTTCTTTTTCCGGATAAAGCTAATACCATGTTCGCACTGAGCCGAAATTAGGTGATTTCGGAAAGTGATTTTGAAATTATGTAGAACCGTTCGCACTGGATTGAAATGATTTCGTTTGACAGTTTTTTCTAGCACTACTCAAGTCTTCGTTTTTTCCTGCCCGAATTTCACTAGCAATTCCTCTTATAACAAAGCCCATAGCTTATTTATTTTATATATCTTGGGTTTTTGTATTTTGAAGAATGTTAAAATGTGCAAAATCAAAATTGTGTTATTAAAATGTTTCAAACTGACGTGCTGCCAGCTGCTGAGAGACGTGCTGAATTGAGCTGAATTCGATTTTTAGGTTTGAGTATTGGCTTCGACATTTTTTCGTTCGTCAAAATTACGAGGTTTGAGATGATTTCGAAATCACAAGAATACATGGGAAATCACATGATTTTGAACGTGATTTTAGGCGAAATCACCAAAATAGCCGAAATCACGTAATTTCGGCTCAGTGCGAACATGGTATAACACTCGAGCATAGCCCTACTACTTTTCTGCAGCTTGGCCAGCTGCCCCGTAAGATCGGCCTTCGGGAATTGGGCTGACGAGCTATTACGTCATTGCTAGATGAAGACCTCAGGTGCTAAAAGGATCATAGCCAGTTGACACATGAACCTCTAAAGAATGCCAACTTTAAATAAAACCGATAATTTACGAGATATTTGGCTGAGCTGTTGGTTTAAGCTCATACACTTAGGCGAAAAGGATAGGCCCATTGTGATGCCATAGAGTGATTCCACTTTAAACCTGGTGATAAAGTGTCGTTTCTTCACTAAACCATCTCAAGGAAGTAATAAATCTTCTAAATTGCAGGATCCCAATCTTCGAGATTTCCGCAAGCGTGTTTAAAAAGGGTGCACCAAATGCGGTTAGTCTCCTTCTGCTTGGAGCTGGGCAGTGACAGAGGAGATGTAGTACACTTTCCTTCTCGTCCGGATTCTTACAGCTTCTGCAAAAATTGTAGGTCTCAAGACCTAAGCGGGTCGCGTGGTCAGCACTCCCATTATAACTGAGAGGTCTTGTCTCCCGAGGCTCAGTAGTGAAGTGGTCCGCCTGAGATCATAAGAAGGCCAGGTTAATTTGGCCAAAGTGCATTTATTAAGATCTCTCCATGTATAGCTAGAACCTCCGCTTGGTATACACTACAATGATCGGGTAGTCGGAAAGAGACTTCAATCCCAATCCCTAGGAAAAAGACTCCTCCTCCCACCAGACCTTCGAGTTTAGAGCCATCAGTAACGAAGTTTATGGAACCCTGAAAACTGGGTTCTATTTCTCCATTCACGACGTGAAGGGATTTGCACGGCGTAGTTCCTTGTGAAGGTAATCTCAGATATTAGAAGTCGGTTTTTGTGGGAATAGTAACACAGTTCAGCAGCTTCGTGTGCCCTCCGCTGATTCCGGTCCAAAAACCAGATTCTTTTATTTTAAGGACTGCGATGGTTGCGCTTTCCCTTGCCACAAGATTTAAAGGAGGCAGGTATAACATAACATTTAGGACATCTGTAGGTGTGGAGTGAAGTGCTTCTGTTATGCATAGCTCCGCCCATCTTTGTACTTTCTGTAGTTTCCTGGCTTGAAGTCCAGAATCAGTGATTTAATTTTCTTTTCCACTATGAGGGCAACTCCGAACTCCCTTCTCCGATTCGATGAGCCACTGGAGAGTATCGTGTGGGCTCTGAGATCCATCATGCAAGTTTGAGTCCATTTTGTTTCCTGTAGAGCGGTGATTTCTATGCCGTATTTTTCCAGTAATAATAAAAGCGAACGCAGAGCGCCCTCTTGTATAAATTCCATATTTCGTTGTCTGGTTCGTTACCGTTGGGTCCGTCCTGTCCGAGGCCTGCCTTGAGGATTCTTGACGGGTGGGTTTTTACGGTGGAAGGTTGTCAGCCTGCCACCCAACCTCCAACCTGGAGGACCAGTCCGGTAATTGTTTCGTTTTGAGGCGCAAAACCCTCGCCTTTCACCCTCCTCCGTCAGTTATTCTTGTATAGACAATAGCATCCAGGGGTCACCCGATGTAAAGTCAACATCTTCGTGGAGGTGGAGGTAGGGTTCGGTAGCATATCGGAAAATCTTAAGTCGTGAAGACGATCGCAGATGTCGTTTCTCAGGACTTGTCTCTTTGGTGTACCGGCACCTTTAAAGGTCTCGGAGGCCGCGACTGAAAGCCGATAATTTACGAGATATTTGCGAAAAACTTATTTTTGTGACCTTCGACCTCTAATATCTTAGGACGCGGACCCAAGATTATATGAGACTTTCGACACATCATATGGAATGCCAGTATAAAGGTTCATTCACAAAATGACAATTTTGCTGGAATTTTTTAAAGTATCATGATCAATAGTCTTGCGAATACCAGAAACAAAAATGCCTTAAATTTTTTGCGCCTTTAGAAAACACAGCATTAGATAAGTGGTTGACATTTTTCAATTATTTCAAGAAAATTACAAAGCAGTAGTGGAAACTGCTATACTTTTATTCAAAGAATTTGCTGTAATTTTTACTATTCCCAATACTAATTTCTCGTCTAAAATCTCAAAATGACCGAAAAATGTGCTCCATTCTCTGCATATTACAGTACAATACAATCCAGCACAATTGGCTATGATAGTAACATAAGCTTCCAGTTGTAATCCGTACAATCGTTTACCACCCTTGAAACGCCGTCATATGAAAAACCTGTAAGGGGAATTTTTTTATCCTTTTACCTTCGTGATTTTCACCTGATGCCAGAAGTACAGGTTTCTCTACAATGCAGACAATAATAAGGGTGGGAATTCATGCTAGAATAGGGTCGTCTATTGTAGGCTTAAAATCAGGTGCAAAGAAAGTTTTATTCAATTCAATAATTCTAATTTCGTTTCTTAATTAAGGAATTTTCCTTTTTAATTGCAGTTTTTTAATGACACTTTCTTCTCTTTTTTTACAGAAATATTTCACCTCATCTACACCAAAACAATCTTTTATCATGCTTCGGTGATATTCAGCCAACCTGTAAGTCCTTAAGGTGGAAAAAAATACAAACAGTAAAAATAAGCAGGTAAGAAAGCAGGTGGCATACTATTTTTTTTTCTCGAGTTTTCTTTTCTTTCTTTGATTGTATTTTCTGGAATTTGATACTTAATTACAATTGCAACTAGAGAATACGCCCGCAATAATTGCCCTCCAACTACATACTGTGGAGTTATGTAAGACCCTGAAAGGAAATCCGATATCGGCTAGCTTCCTGGAATAAGTCAATGCTGAGGTGATGGTCGACCCACCTTTAGACGGTAGATACCGACCGGGCTTTATCTCAATTTTCTGCCACTTCATTAGGGGTTTTCAGCTTGATTTATGTGGCGGCGGTGATTGCGTTGACGGGGATATTTTTACCAGACTTGATAATGGGAGAATGACATAATCGATTTTCTTTTCTTTTTTTAATTACCAAAAGAGATGACATTTTTGTGAGATGGTTATACTGCTCTCTTAGTGTTGGGTGATTTGTTTTTTTTATTCTACGCCTTTTAAAAGAAAATTAAAGCTTAAAGTCGAAAATCTAGAAAAAATTAACTGAGAAGATATCTACAAGAAAATTCGTAATATACACTTTACGACAGATTTTTCATCTCCAAGCTCCGGACGCAACCTTTTTAACCGACTTCAAAAAAAGAGGAGGTTACTCAATTCGACGTGTAGGTATTTTGTGGTCCTGTTCACGCATAACTTTGTAACCCAATAACTTTTTTGCCTTTTTTTTGGTTCATTTGAAGGGGGAGCTTCCCACGGTGGTCCCGTTAAATTTTGACGCGACAACGTCTATTAAAACGATGAACGCCGGCTGCATGCACGAAAAATGATGACTCATTGTCCCGTTATGTCCCGTAGTAATTTTAAAAATTTGATTGTAGTAATCTTAAAAATTTGATTAAAATTGTCAATATTTAATTAGATTAAATTTGTCAAATTGTCAACAATAAGCAAAGCAAGCCAAACACTCTGTCTCCTAACTGGGTGCCGGTGTATAAGAAAATAGTGAACATTACACTGACGAAAACTGTGAAATGCAAACGAAAACAGTTTCCTTGCGTTCCTGCTTGTGCTATTAACATTCACAAGTCGCAAGGTGGGACGTTTACTGTTATTGTTTCGGAGCAACCACAACAGTTGGTGTACGTGGCGCTGAGTCGGGTAACGAATATAGATGGCTTGCACATCATCACGGAAAAAGATGCGCCTTTTATCTTCAAACACGGACGGGATGGGAACGACTCACAGACTACGCGAGATGTCCGTAACGAATACATTCGACTCCGTGGACACGCCCTTCAAGCAATCACTTCGAAAGCAGTGAAATTTTGTGATGACGGTAACAACGCTGGGCAAACTGTAGTGACAAGACTTAATGTTCAGAGTTTGTCTGCGCACTTCGCCGATATTGAAACGGATCCCGTGATACCAAGATCGGATTATTTGGTATTGACTGAAACGTGGATGCGTGACAATTTTGATCCAGTTCCAATCAATAATTATGAATGTATAACCAGGCAGAATAATCGATCGGATTCTGATACAAACGCAGCTGGTGGAGTGGCAATCTATCGAAAATTAACATCAACATCCACGGCCAAAGTTCTCCACGTTGAATTGTCGGACACAACTCGTCTCATCAGAAGCACAGGCGAGGTCTGCTTGGCTGAAATTACATGCTTCACTGCTGATACAAGGTTTAAAATTGTACTTGGCGCAGTACGTGCGTGAAGTTAGCGAATCAATTTCGGAAAATCAAAAAAAGTAATTGCTCATTATTTGCCGCTAATTATCCGCTAATTAGTTACGGAAGAAAAAAATTTGCCGCTCGCTTCCTTTTCTGGATTTTGGGTGTTTCGCTAAGTTCACGCGAAGTTAGCGAATCAACTTAGCTAAAAATCATACTACACAAAAAATAAGTACCTCGAAATTTGCCGCTAATTATCCGCTAATTAGTTACGTAAGACTCAAATTTGCCGCTCTTTATTTATTGATTGTTTCAAATTGTCGAGCACTTTGCTAAGTTCACAGGAGCCAAGTTCAAGCGGCTGATTTAAATGATGAAATCAAATTTTCCCCAAATAAGTTATTGGCAACTTTTTGGAAATCGTCTAAGGATATATTGCTAACAATTATTGAGAATTGTCTAAAATTGTCCAGAAAAGTCTGAATCGACTTGAAAAATAGGAAATTGTCTAGAAATGTCTATAATCGCCTAAAACTGTTGAAAACCATCAAAAAGTCTGTAAGATGAATGGAAACTTGTTTGCAGTCGTCCAGAAATTATTGGTCATTCGAAATCATACGATTCTGAGAACTCTGTTACGTTGTTGCCAATTTTCCTTTTTTCTAATAATCTTTGCTTGCGCCTCAATTTTTTATGACCCGAAAGCAACAACATAACACGGTTCTTTACATATGTAGAATTCAATTTTATGGCCTTGAGAGCTCGATACAATTATGGGATGTGTCTGTACATATTAGATTTTTTTAATATTTTTGAGCAGTTAACACTGTTGCCGTCGCGAACGAATTCCGCAGTTTCAGTGTTTCGGGCGTGAAACAAAAAAGTGACGCGTGAAAATTTATTAAGTGTTTTTCGCAATTTTCGTGTTTTTGCAACATGATTTCATTTTTATAACGTAATATTGTGTCGACTATTAAGTTCGAGTCAATTGCGGGTTTACGACCCCGCAGCATGTTGCAAAAACACGAAAATTGCGAAAAACACTTAATAAATTTTCACGCGTCACTTTTTTGTTTCACGCCCGAAACACTGAAACTGCGGAATTCGTTCGCGACGGCAACAGTGTTAACTGCTCAAAAATATTAAAAAAATCTAATATGTACAGACACATCCCATAATTGTATCGAGCTCTCAAGGCCATAAAATTGAATTCTATGTAAAGAACCGTGTTATGTTGTTGCTTTCGGGTCATAAAAAATTGAGGCGCAAGCAAAGATTATTAGAAAAAAGGAAAATTGGCAACAACGTAACAGAGTTCTCAGAATCGTATGATTTCGAATGACCAATAATTTCTGGACGACTGCAAACAAGTTTCCATTCATCTTACAGACTTTTTGATGGTTTTCAACAGTTTTAGGCGATTATAGACATTTCTAGACAATTTCCTATTTTTCAAGTCGATTCAGACTTTTCTGGACAATTTTAGACAATTCTCAATAATTGTTAGCAATATATCCTTAGACGATTTCCAAAAAGTTGCCAATAACTTATTTGGGGAAAATTTGATTTCATCATTTAAATCAGCCGCTTGAACTTGGCTCCTGTGAACTTAGCAAAGTGCTCGACAATTTGAAACAATCAATAAATAAAGAGCGGCAAATTTGAGTCTTACGTAACTAATTAGCGGATAATTAGCGGCAAATTTCGAGGTACTTATTTTTTGTGTAGTATGATTTTTAGCTAAGTTGATTCGCTAACTTCGCGTGAACTTAGCGAAACACCCAAAATCCAGAAAAGGAAGCGAGCGGCAAATTTTTTTCTTCCGTAACTAATTAGCGGATAATTAGCGGCAAATAATGAGCAATTACTTTTTTTGATTTTCCGAAATTGATTCGCTAACTTCACGCACGTTGGCGCAGTGTATATTCATCCTGGAGCAAGTGTCTCAAACATTAGTGTATTGCTGCACCAAGCACTCTTTCCGTACGTGCATAACAGGCAGTATGTGCATCCGATCATTCAAGTTGATACCAATGTACCAATTCTTCTTTGTGGCGACTTCAACACAAACGTGAATAATGATGATACATTCCTCAAATTCATGAAGGATATGTACAATCTCGAATGCACATCAGATGTTACTAAGTCAACAACGCTGAGAGGAACAACCCTCGATTTGACTTTTTCAAGGCACATTACACTTGAAACACTCCCATTCATTTCATACTTTTCCTATCATCGACCTATCCTTAACAGAATAACACAGATTGCAAGAAGTTAAATATCAGACATGTATAAAAGCTGTAAATGAATTTGTTACTACACATTGTTACTTGTAAATAATCTGTTCATTAAAGTAATAAACATATATGAATTCATTAGTGCAAATAAAAGCTAATTTATCAATCAAAATGAATATTTCATTTCACTCCTTTTTGTATCCATACAAAATAATGATAATTTAATATAAATGATTCAATTTTATTCATAAAAGTATGCAATCATTTCATCAATGTTTTCTCATGACGTTGTCACGTTAAACTATCGTCCGTAAACCCTCTTTAAAGACAACAAATTTTTTTTTTCTAAATTCTGATAACGGAGTTCGAAGTTAGGCATAAAAAACTGTTAAAATTGGTTCAACCTAAACATTTCATAGGCACCGAACAAATTACTTTATTGTTGTAAATCTGGCGGCAGGCCGATGGGGGAGTGGGTAGAGCGTCGGATCCTCGATTCAGCGTAGTGGGGCGTTTGCAGGTTCGATCCCTGGTCGGGGCAGGCCGGTTGTTTTCTTTTTCTCTTTTTCTTCTTTCTGAAATGATTTATTAACATATTGGTCAGCGGCCGATAGTACTTGACATAGCGCAAAGGGCTAGAGAGAAGTATTCTTGTCTGTGGGATCTGTGGGGTGCGAGTTCGATCCTTGGGCTCGCGGTGCTTTTTTTCTATATATCGACAAAATAATTATTTTTTAATTTCCTTCGGGGAATTTTGTTCTATATTAAACAAGTTTTCGACGTGAATACGTCTGTAAATTTGCTTCCAGAACAAAAGCCGATGAGAACGAAATTATGGCGAAATTTGCAGCTCAAAAAACTATTGTTTATATCGAATAAAGAAATATACCATGGCGTGGATGAAGAATCAAAGAATTTTATTGTTTACATTTAATTTCCCTGATATCAATGGCAACTTAACTTTTTATATGCCTTATATTATCTTGATCTGTATGTGTGTGTAGTGTAAACAAATCTTGCAACTTGATTTTGACCTAGTTCCATATAACCGATCAACTGCAAATTTTGCACATACGTATAGTTCGCATGACAATACAATCTGCAATCAAATTTTGCAATTGCGCTCCCCGACCCCAGACATGGGTATCAAATGAAAAGGTGTGACAAGTAGAATACACTTCGCTATGTGCTGTACGAAACGAAACTGTACGAGTATTATTCTTTGAATTAAAAAGCTACTTTACCGCCTTTCTGAAAAGAAGTTAGGCATAAAATAGTATAAAAATTTGCAAGCCTTGAACCTTTCATTGGCAGCGAACAAATTGTTTTATTGTCACGGAATTAATACTATACAGGGTAAGTACTTTAACCAACGAGTGGGGAAAATTGGGAGCGATGCACAGGAGAGTTTATTTGGAGCACTCTCCCTTTACCGGAGTTTTCATAAATTTTATACAACAAAAAAACCGGAAATTATCCTCGTGACCATAAAATGTGACATTAGCATAACCAATAGCCCAGTTCTCTTTCGATGCGAAAGACAAGCAGCTTTTGAAAGTGGTTAGAATTCAGTTGGGGGACTGCTTTGGGGAACCAACTCTCGGGCTTGGCTACAAAGGGCAAACAATTTTTTTTCTTTTTTAAAAAGGTTTTTTAGAATGCTCCTAGAACGCTTTTGAGGAGCGTAAAAACGTAGGCTCCCTGTAATGACAGGCAATATTAAAAAATGAATGGACTAAAAAGCACGAAATAAAAAAAAATTTAAAACCCGACTTCAGAAAAAAACCATTCCCGCGATGCACAAAAAAGGATGAAATAATTGTTTGTAATTCTTAACAACATCAATCCAATCAGAATGGATCTAGAAAGAAGAATCACTTTTGAAGACATATATAGTGCAAAATATAGTGCAAAGAAAGTGATACATAAAGTTTGAAGCACTATAACTCCGAGCATATTGACTTTACAAAAAAAATTTCCGAACAAAAAAGTTAAATCACTCATTTATCTACAAAAAAGATTATATACATTTTTGTCGTAAAACACATAGTTTCTGAGATATAGAATTAAACGCGTTTCTCTTCATTGTAAGTGAAGCATAAGGGTGGGGATGACGCCATTTTGAATTTAAGCTCATAAAAATATATAAAAATATTTGGTAATCGCGTGCGGTATTTTTCGCATTACGAAGGCCTTTTTTTCGACCTATTTACTGGACTATACACTGGGAAGTTAAAAATTCATCTTTCTTACCAATATCAAACGTCTAATAATTATAGTAAATACTAGCATGAAATCCGCGTGCCTTGCAACACCTTAAAATAAAAAAAGTTTATTTTGTGCACTGTTTTACTTCAAAAAAAACAAAAAAGTCAGCTGTTATTATTCCTAAAAAAGGTTTAATATAGTGCATTTTTTTAATAAATATGGTAAATAAATAGCTGCGTATATCACCTTTGCTCAACAAATCTGCAAGTTTTGAAGCAGAGATTGGCATGTATCAAGAGAAGTGACATTTTAGGGTTTGACGAACGTTCGTTAAGTTTGTTCGCCCATTTACGTGGGTGCAAGAAATTATGAAGCAATCACAAATGAATCCTAAATAAAGAGAATTTCGAGTTTCACAGAATTTGAATTTCGAGAAATGCTAAAACATGTGTTTCATTGTATATATTCTATATAGTTTTTATTCCAAGTTCTAAGAATAACTGTTGAAATAAATAACTTCTCATACAACTGTTTTCACCCTGTTTCCCCTTCGGGGTTGAATTTCGAAAAATCCATGACGCCGTGTTTCATTATTTATGGTGTACTAGCATAAAACCCGCGTGCCTTGCAACGCCTTTAAATAAAAACTATTTATTATGTGCAATGTTTTCCTTCAAAAAAAAAAAACAAACAAAAAAGTCAGCTGTTATTATCCTTAAAAAGGGTTTATTATATTGCATTTTTTTAATAAATATGGTAAACAAATTGCTGCGTATATCACCTTTGCTTAACAAATCTGCAAGTTTTGAAGTAGAGATTGGCATGTTTATGTCATCAATAGAAGTGACATTATAGGGTTTGACGAACGTTCGTTAAGTTTGTTCGCCTATTTACGTGGGTGCAAGAAATTATGAAGCAATCACAAATGAATATTAAATAAAGTGAATTTCGAGTCATTAATTTCGTCGTGATTATAGGGCTGCACTGTCAAAATTTCAGCCCTTCAGCTTCAGAGGTTTGGGTTAACCCCATTTCATCCCCTTAGGGGATGAATTTCGAGTAATCGCCTCTTAGTGGATGTCCACGTCATTATAGCGATGCACTGTCCAAATTTCAGCCCTATAGCTCCAGTAGTTTGATAACCCCATTTCACCCCTTTAGGGGATGAATTTCGAAAAATCGCTTCTTAGTGAATGTCCACGTCATTATAGAGATGCACTGTCAAAATTTCAGCCGTTTAGCTCCAGCGGTTTGGGTTAACCCCATTTAACCCCCTTAGAGGATAAATTTCAAAAAATCGCTCCTAAGTGGATGTCCACGTTATTATAGTGATGCACGGTCAAAATTAAAGCCCTTCAGCTTCAGCGGTGTGGGTTAACCCCATTTCACCCCCTTAGGGGATGAATTTCGAAAAATCGCTTTATAGTGGATACCCACGCCATTATAGGGATGCACTGTCAAAATTTCAGCGCTATAACTTTAGCGGTTTGGATAAACCGCATTTCAACCCCTTAGGGGAAGAATTTCGAAAAATCGCTCTTTAGTGGATGTCCACGTCATTAAAGGGATGCACTGTCAAAATTTCAGCTCTATAGCTTTAGCGGTTTGGGTAAACCCTATTTCACCCCCTTAGGGGATGAATTTCGAAAAATCGCTTAATAGTGGATGTCCACGCCATTATAGGGATGCACTGTCAAAATTTCAGCCCTATAGCTTTAGCGGTTTGGAAAAACCCCATTTTACCCCCTTAGGGGATGAACTTCGAAAAATCGCTTTATAGTGGATGTCCACGCCATTATAGGGATGCACTGTCAAAATTTCAGCGCTATAACTTTAGCGGTTTGGATAAACCGCATTTCAACCCCTTAGGGGATGAATTTCGAAAAATCGCTTTTTAGCGGATGTCCACGTCATTATAGGGATGCACTGTCAAAATTTCAGCCCTACAGCTCCAGCGGCTTGGGTAAACTCCATTTCACCTCCTTAGGGGATGAATTTCGAAAAAATCACTTTATAGTGGATGTCCACGCCATTATAGGGATGCACTGTCAAAATTTCAGCCCTATAGCTTTAGCGGTTTGGATAACGCCATTTCACCCCCTTAGGGGATGAATTTCGAAAAATCGCTTCTTAGTGGATGTCCACATCATTATAGGGATGCACTGTCAAAATTTCAGCCCTTTAGCTCTAGCGGTTTAGGTTAGCCCCGTTTCACCCCCTTAGGGGATGCATTTTGAAAAATCGCTTCTTAGTGGATGTCCATGTCATTATAGGGATGCACTGTCAAAATTTCAGCTCTATAGCTCCAGCGGTTTTGGGTTAACCCAATTTCACCCCATTCGAAAAATCGCTTCTTAGTGGATATCCACGTCACTATAAGAATGCACTGTCAAAATTTCAACCCTTTAGCTCCAGCGGTTTGGGTTAACCCCATTTCACCCCCTTAGGGGATGAATTTCGAGTAATCGCTTCTTAGTGGATGTCCACGTCATTATAGGGATGCACTGTCAAAATTTCAGCACTTTAGCTCTAGCGGTTTAGGTTGTGCGTTGCCTGTCAGTCAGTTTTTTTTTATACAATAGAAAATTCCCTTACAACCTATTGAACCCCATTTCACCCCCTTAGGAAATGAATTTCAAAAAATAATAATGAAGCACGTGTTTCATTATTTATGGTGAGGAGTATTTTTACTGAGTTTGAAGAAAATCCGACTAAAGAAAAAAATTCCCCTTACAACCTATTTATTCAACGTCAACCCCATTTCACCCCCTTAGGGGATGAATTTCGAAAAATCCTGATAACACCTATTTCATTATTTATGGTTAGGAGTATTTTTACTAGGTTTGGAGAAAATCTGACCAAAGAAATAAAACCCCATTACCACCTATTTAACCCCATTTCACCCCCTTCAACCCTTTGGCTCTCGATAAAAAGTAGCCTTTGTCCGTCGCCGTCTAAACTATCTTTGTAGCAAATTTCATCAAAATCGGTCCAGTGGTTTAGGCGTGAAAGCGTAACAGACGGATAGATAGACAGACAGACAGACAGACAGAGTTACTTTCGCATATATAATATTAGTAAGGATTGCTTCTTATCATAAGTGCTGGAAGTTGGACACTATAAACAACGATGAAAAAACTACAATGGACAAAAATTCTTAAAGGGTTTTTTCTAAGCACACAATTTCGGTCAATACCACATATTTCAAAAACATGCGTATGAATTAAAATTCCAAGAACTCAGAAAAGAATCCCGCCCTTTCCCTTCGTATTCTTTATTGAAACTGGTTAAGCGCCATCTGGACAATCTCGATGACCTGTTAAACTGGCATTTCAATGAAACTGAGCACGAAACAAGCGTTTTACAGAAGGTACAAACACCCCACGCAGAACTCAATTTGACTTTGATATTAGTTGCTCCCCTTTCAAGTAGTTGAAGGATATTTGAAAATCAAATTTTTCCCAATCTCGAAGGAAATGGAAGAAATTGTTTTTTTCGTTATCAACTTTTAAAAACGAGTATTTGCATAGGACTTTTGTGGCTGGGTAAAAGTCGATTGTAATTTTGTTTCTTTTATTAGTCTTGGCCTTGTTTTTATAATATTAGAAATCGATTTCAGTAAAATATTTGTGTTTGTAACAATTTACATTTTGTACTGGTTATTAAGGATTTGTTTATTATTTGTATCGCGCGCGTTTCATTTGCGATGATATACATAAGTGGGGAGGATATCACACAGTAAAAGAAATCTTTTAATAATCCCAGTTTTGCTTTTACCCAATAAGAAAATTGCAGATTTAACGGCATCTTAAAACCACGAATTCATTCTGACACGGTTATGTAATTGCGGAACCTCTCTTCTAACACTGTACTTCGATAACACTAAATAGGTGGAGACACTTCTACAAATCTAATACTTTGTGAAGTAAGGTTTCGGTCGAGTAATTTAAAAAACCTTTTGTATTATTTTGTACTAGCAAAAACCCGGGTGCGTTGCAACGCCTTTTAATAATTGTGTGTGCATAGTCAGGAAGAAGATAAGGGTATAACGAAACAAAAAACAAATCTGCAAAACATGATTTAGAGTACATACAAAAATTTAGTTACCTATAAAAATATGTTACCTATCATCCTTTTTAAAACTCGAGGATGAGCGGAAATCGGGGAAATTTTGTACTACGTGCAAGTTAAAATTTTATTTTATTAAAATATTAAAAAAAATAATTTTCCATACTTTTGGAGCTTTGTCCAACCTTTATTAATTATCACTTAAGACTGACTACAATTTATTTCTTAAAGTAGAATAAAGCTAACTTATCCTATTATTGTCACCTGCCCTGCCGCGTGACTACATTCCGGTTGCACCGATTCCCACGTTGGCTGGATGCGCGTGTTATCTTCTAGACATAGTGTCAGCATTTCTGCAGTTATTCATTTTAGGTTTTATTAAATTATGGTGACAAAAGATGATCCGTTAACTCCTCCCTTCTTAAATCCGAACGTCCTCGTTTGGCATCCTTTTAGAAATAAGGAATCTGGTTGACCCTGGATGGCTTAGGAGTGGTACTGTTCCCTGATGCAGATTCGGCTGAAGGATCTTCTTTTTCTTTTTCAGGTGTGGTAATGTTGATGTTGGTAAGCTTAGTCTTCCTATGGAGAAAGGCGATTACTGCTGCAATGATGAAAAGGATGACTAGTATGGAGCCTAAACTATAGCTGGTGATGATGCTGGTTTCACTCTTGCTTCCTATTAAGTTCAGAAATTTGGTGTTATTCATCTGAAGTTCTTTAATCATTTCTAGGGATAGGATCTCTTGTATTTCTTCCTGCTGGCTGGACATCTGCAGAATGGCTGGTAGCGGTTTTAAATACATATGTCCTTTCGCTATATTTGTATGATCTGCCGTCTACGGTTAGTGATGTATTGTGGAAACGGATTAAATAGGTTCCGGTTAGGTTGAAGTCTTCGTTGTCCATTTTGATTGTTCCTTTATATTGATTCAGGAATAATAATCTAGGTGATAGTAATTCGACTGATGGTACATGCTGATTATTAATCGTGGTACAGGATGGTTTTCTGCTTTTCAATAGGCGCGGTATGCATATAGAATTGGTGATATCCTCCAAGTCGCTAGGATTGCATATGGCTAAATTATTATATTTCTTACAACCTACCTTAACTCCATATAATTTGTCCTTACATTCTAAAATATTTTCAAATTCAAGTTTATTTATTAAGTTATTTTTCTTAACAGTTTTTATTAAAAATGATGAACATGTTTCATTATCAGTTGTAGGTAAACTTATAATATATAAAATTGTATTATTGCTTAAAGCTATTTTTATCTTTGAAAATTCTAGTGCTTCATCAAGATTTATATAAGGGATATTACTTTTATCGAAAATTTCTTCCGTAATTTTTGTTTCTTCTTCTGATAAAACATATGCATTTACTATGTCATTTCTTGCCCAATTAATGGCGTATTCTACATTTCTTATTTCTTCTTTTAAAATTTCTAATCTATATTTGTAACTCAATATTAAATTATTATCTATCTCTTTATTATCGTTTATTGCTTTTATTATATTATTAGTTATGCTTCTCATTTCATTTATCTTTTGTGCTGTTAATTTATTAATAACGGTTTGCTTGTTATTATTCTCTAATTGATTATTCATTTTTCCTTTAATAATTTCAAAGTCGTCATGGTCAGGATTTCCTGCTATCCATTTCCATGCGCTTCCTATAAAATTGAGTGAGCGTCTACTTCTATCTTTAATTTTGAGTCTATATAGAACTTCCTTAGTTTGGGTTATTTCATTGGAAAGGTAAGGATAAAGGATGTGTGATTTGTTGATGTGCTGATTAATGTTGATCTCTATTTCTTGGACGAGTTTCTGGTATAGTGCAATGTTGATGACGTGAATAATTTTAAAGGTTCCAGTTTGAAGCCTTGCTGTTCCCGTGTTTATTTGGATCGATTGGGAGTTGGAATAATCCAATATCTGAGTGTCAGCTAAGCAGCTTGCAAAAAATCTCCTGGAAGCGAGAAAGGAGAAAAATTTTAAGTTTTTATGTGGCTCTTGTGAACTTCTCTGCCTGATTCAGTAATTACAAGACTATTTTTGTCTTCTTTTACGATTTCTTTTTTATATCTAGGCGTGAGCTTTGTGCCATGGCGTTTATGAATTTTTACGTATATAGTTTGACCTGGGGAATAAGTTTTGGGGGTTTGCCTATTTTTGTTGTGGGTGGTAAGGTCTCGTGCCTGAATGTCTTTTAGCCTTTGAATGTTGTCCTGTCTTGTTTTTTCGTAAGTTTCAGGACTAACACGTACATTTCTTCCAAAGAATATTTCTATGGGCCTTTTTCCCGTTGTTGAATGAATTGAGTAATTGTACTCATAGACTGATCGGTCAAGTAATTCCTCGAACGATCTATGAATATTATCTCCCTTTCGACATCTCATTATTTCCGTCAATGTGGAATGGAATCTTTCCACTTGTCCGTTAGCAGTACTGTGATATGGTGGGGTTTTAAAGATTTTTATACCTAATTGATCTTCTACCATGAAGGTTATGGAGCTAGAATTTAGAGATTTTTCGTTATCTATAACGATTGTTTGTGGGACACCAAAAGTGAAGAGGATTTGCCTTAAGGGCTCTCTTACATCCTCAACGGATCGTGATTGAAGGGGTTTTGCTTGAGCGTACTTAGAAAATTTATCGATTGCGGTGAGCACCAAATTTTTCTCGGTTATATAGATGTCTATATGTAATATTTGTCCTGGATATTCAGGGATCGGTGTTTTGCCAATTTCTGGATTAGGTGGATGTCTATCATATTTGTGCTTCATACAGGTGGTGCACTGTTTTACTACCTGTTCTATTTTTCTCATCATTTTTGGAAAATAGAATTTTTCAATGATTTGTATTTTGTTTTCTCTGGCATTCCGGTGGGCTCTTTTGTGTTCTAGGATAATTTGTTCTTCCTGTTCCGCATCTGTTATTAAGTCAGTGACTTTTGATTGTGTAAATTTAATTTTATAGTTTTTGAAATGAAGGGGGTAAAAATCTTGTATCATTCCCATTATGGTTTCGGAAGTAAATAGTCCATTTGTTATTAATGGATCGAGGTGTTTTTTGAATAATTCGATTAGATCTTCGTTGGTGTAGCTTGTACGAGTGATTACGTGTCGATGGTAAGTTGGAAAAGGTATCTCGAACTTGTAATTATTTTCATTCCCTGTAAGAATCCATAATTGGTTTTTAAAAGCGTTGATGGGTGCTTCAACTGCTGGAATAAGATCGTGTCCTGAGCTGTCGTCACTATGTGCCGTACCTGTCATTGAATTTATCTGCGATGAATGATTATCTTGCGGTGGTCTTGAAAGTGCGTCGGCTACGACTAGTGTTGCCAGGTCGGATTTGTTTTAAATCGGGGCAGAAGGTAAAACAAATCGGGATTTAGGGTTTTAGATCGGAACAAACAAAAAAACAAGGTTTTTTAAGTTAACGTTTAATTTATTGCGTTTCGCAATAATGTTATTAATATATCCTACATAATAATAGTCAGACTTGCTGGACTAGTAGAAATTACAAAATATTACTATAAAATCGTAGTTCAAGTATTGACGTCCTTTATAAGTTTAAATAATTTATTTTTAATTAAAATTATATTTTTTGTTAGATTTTGCTGCCTTCAGGAGTGCCTTGTTTTTTATAACGTAGTTATAAAATTCACTGCAAGCCATACTAAAGTTGGTTTTAATTTGAATTTCTGCTTTGACATGCTCGAGTGTTAAACGGTTTCGCCTATCAGACCAAATTAAGTTAGCCTGCGAAAATACCCTTTCAGTTACCGCGTTTGATACCGGTATTGAAGCCATAAAAGAAAATAACTTTTGAAGATTTGCAAAGTCCTGATTGTCTTTAAAAATGTTGTGCCATTTTTGTAGCGGCGTCAAGTCTTTGTTTTGCACTGCTGCCTTCACTACTTCTTTCACTTTACACACTTCTTCATAAAGTTGATCCATGTCGAAGAACGTATCAATTTTTAGATTTTCGATAATGTTAACCATTGACCCGTAAGTGAATGAGTCGTCCTGGAGAGAAAATGGTTTAAATAAGTCCAATTTGCTATCCTTGAGTTCGTATTTAGTTTCTATGTAATGTAGAACATTTTTGTACCACGCACAACAGTCTTTTTTTATTTTCGTAACTTTATCATCAGGCAACTTTTTAAATAAGTTGTTGCATGTGAATCCCACAAAATCATCTTCAATCCTCTGCCTCAATTTTTTACTCAGTTCAACCATTATTTCGTGACCTTCGAAACACAGCAATATTTCGTTTTCAAGACGTATTACTGCATCCTGTAAGACTTTCAGTGCATTTTGATAAAATGCTAGACGAGGTTCCGTTTCGTCAGAATTAAAGAATTGCCACAGCGTAGTTGGACACTCGTCTTCTCCCAATGATATAAAATAATCTTTCAGTATATCGAAAGATTTGGTAGCACGTTCCACGGCAGGGAGAAGTGACAACCACCTTGTTTTAACATGCCGCAGGACGGGAGCAAATTCAGCTTCGTGCATCTCATAAAAGTCTTTTAAAGCGTCAACTCGTTTTGCATAGTATGAAAAATGGTTATGCAGCTTCAGGATGAAATTCTCTAAATCAAACTCACTCTTACCCAGACCATACTTTACACTATTGTGCAAGATGTGTGCGGGACATCCCACTGATAAAATGTTGTGATTATCATGATGCAATAACTGGAAAACTGAATTACGAGACCCAAAGTTCACATTTGCATTATCTGCACAGTAACTGGTAAGGTGTTTAGTGTCAATATTGCGCTCTTTCAGTCGTGTCACTAAATTCATATGGATGGCTGATGCAGTTTCATTTGCGTCTTCATAAAAGTCAAGTACACACGTTTTTAAATTTGTAGTTGGGTTGTAAAATCTCACTATTAGCGGAAACATTTTTGTGGCACCATGATTGGAGGCGTCAGTAGCAACACTATAAAATGTACCATTTTGCAAAGTTTTGACTGCCTCTTGAGTCGATGCTGGACCTAAAACGTTATGTGCAATGGCACTGGCCTTAGTTCGTCCAAGTGTCAGTTTTTCAGCAATTTTTGAATCCCCATATAAAGTATGATCGAGTTTTGTGTCACATTCGAGTGAATTGAATGATAAGCTATGCTTAACCGAGTGGTACGTCTTTGTGACTTCAGCGGCTATCACTTTTTCTTCTTGAGTGCTCAGTTGATCGGTTTTTAAAAATAGTTGCAGCGATGTAGATAAACTAGCACTTCTTTCCCTTTTTTGGTGTTCATTACATTTTTGATGTTTTCCTATATCGTTCTTGCCACCATGAGATATGCTAAACTCTTTTTGGCACAATGTACAAAGTGCTTTAAACTTATTATTTGGAGCGGGTTTGATGAACGAGTAACTTTCCATCCAAACCCGAAGAAAGGAACACATTCTTCTTTGTTTCTTCTTTTTCGGAGTCGAAGTCGAACCATCGGTTTTTACTTCGGAATCAGTTTCAGGATCACTCATTTTAAAGAAAATCTGAAAATAAAAGAAATGCAATACCAGCAACCAACACCACCAACGCATGAACACACACATGCGTAAATACCTACACCTAAGTACCTACATAAAAACAGATATACGCTCAATTATGTTAAACAAGCACGAAACCAATGCATATAATTTCGTTGAAAAACGTTAATTGCAATATTTTAATTCAAGCACGAACTCACATTTATATCAATAAACTAGCAAAACCCAACACACTAACATAATCTAAAATTCCCAAACGCGAATTGGATTCCTAGAAAGATCCAAATATGAGAAAGCTGTTAAAAACATTTGCGCAAACATTTATATAATGTTTAATTAAATAATTTTAATGTTTACCTGCAAAGAATCTCCTAAATGTATATTTTATCTGCTGTTAAAATCGCAAAACACATACGAACCACAACAAGTGAAGGGACGAATGACGAATGATTGAGTGAAGCAAAAGTGAAGCACAAATCGAGAAGCGGTCGCGTCTCTAAGCGCGAGAACAAAACAAAGCTATATATACCCAGTGCTGCCGTTTTGTTATTTCTAACGGGAGTATAATTCGGGGTATTTAGATCTTCTATTTAGGTGTTACTATACTACCCACTTGTCCTTCCTAAACCTCTCTCGTAAACCGATTCTGCTGCTGCTGAAGGAGTACTAGCGTTGATTGGGCCATTCGTAGTTCGAACATCGGTCATACAATGCATCCTAAGATCAAGCGTCCAATGTTGGAGGGTGGTGTTCATAGCAAAATATAGGATCGGTTTATAAAGGACAAATTTACCTTTATTGGCAAGTTTTGGAATATTTAAATAAAATTCACTAAAGGGAGTAAAATGTGGCTGTTAGGAGAATGGGAGTAAAGACGGCTCGAGAGGAGCACAACTACTCCGATCGGAGTAACTTCTGCACCCTAGCTATACCTATAGCGTTAGTGATGTGATGCGTGCTATTTTGAGCGCATTGGCGCACTCGACATGGTGATTTGATGCGTAGTTTAGTTATTTTTTCTAATAATAATGGTTTTTAATAAATTTATTAATTTATCGGGACGTTTAGCGTCCCGATCAGGTGCAAATCGGGACGCGTCCCTAGACCCTGAAAATCGGGACGTCCCGCGCAAATCGGGACACCTGGCAAGACTAGCTACGACGTTCGTTCGACCTGGTTTGTAGGAAAGTTCATAATTGTATTCTTCGTATAGCTTTCCATCTTTTCATTTTCGCATTATTATTCTTGTGACTTAATGCATAGGTAAGTGGTTGGTGGTCAGTGAATATCTTGACTTTAGATGTGCCATATAAGTAATTCCTTAACGATGTTAGTGCCCAAATTATCGCGAGCATCTCCTTCTCGTTTGCCGCGTAACTTTCTTCTGTTTTATTAAGTGTTCTTGAAATGAAGGTTATCGGTTTGCCGTTTTGTTCTAATACCGCACCGACTGCGTATTGAGAGGCATCCGTCGTTAGGTGAAATTCTTGGCTCAGATTTGGATAAGCTAAGATTACTTCCTCGGAAGTTAGTGCGCTTTTAATTTTGGTAAATGCTTTTTTAGCATCGTCGTCTAGGAAATTTTTTTATTTTTTGAGGCATTTTTGGGCAGACGCCCTCCTTCCCCTCTTAAAAGGTTTGTTAAGGGTTTTGCAAGCTTTGCATAATCTTTAACAAAGCGTCTGTAATATCCAGACAAACCTAGGAATGACCTGAGGTCCTTTAATGTTTGTGGTTGTGGAAAGTTGACTATCGCGTCAAGTTTGGCTGGGTTAGTCTTGATTCCATTGGAAGAGACTATGAAACCGAGAAATTCTACTTCTTGTTTGAAAAATTCGCACTTGTCCAATTGGACTTTCATATTAGCCGAATTGAGGGTTTCGAGGATTTTGTCAATATCATTGACATGTTGGCTTTCATCATTACTGAATATAATGATATCGTCAATATAGACGAAACAATTTTTTCCGATGTGTTCTCTTAGGATGTCGTCCAATGCTCTCTGAAAAATGGCTGGAGCATTTTTGAGTCCGAATGGCAGTCTAGTGAACTCGTACTTGCCATTATTAATCGAAAAAGCAGTTTATTCGATGTCTGTCTCTTTTAATGGGATTTGATGAAATCCACTTTTAAGGTCTAGGACTGAGAACCATTTATTTTTGCCTAATTGCATCAACACTTCGTTGATTTCTGGGATGGGATACCGATCTGCTATTGTAATGCTGTTAAGCTTCCGATAGTCTATCACCATTCTATATTTCTTTTCGCCTGAGGCGTCTTGTTTCTTTGGCACAATCCACACGGGTGAATTGTACGGAGATCTTGATGTTCTTATTATTCCGTCGGTCAATAGCTTTTCTATTTCTTTTTCTATCTCACCTTTTAGGGACATAGGGTATGGATAAAACTTTGTATAGACTGGGTTGTCTGACGTTGTTCGGATCTCACCTACGACATTGGTAGTGTACGTGAGTTTCTTACTGGGATCAAGAAATAATTCGTGATGTTTCCTTGTCAGCTCATTGATGTAGTGCTTTTGCTCTCCAGTCATGTGGTAATCTCGGATATTGATTGAATTAACTGCTTGTGCAGTAAGCTGTTTAATCGGGATTTTTATGGATTCATTGATAACCATGAAGTCGTGTTTGGTATGGATGACAGCGTCTAATTCTTTTTGGCTGTCATGTCCTAATATCGCGTTAAATGATAATAGTGTGGGTAAAAGGAAAAACTTAATCTTGGGTTCTTTTAAATTGAAGAGGTTAGCAAACGTATGGTGTGTGATCTTAACTGGACCTCCTACTGAATCTGCGTAAAATAATTGTTTATTGGGGATTGGATTTTTTGCATATTTTGGTTGAATATAATTCTTATTAGAGCCGGTGTCTATTAATATTTTCATTACCTCTCCGCTATCTGTCTTACATTCGAAATATGGAAGCGAAGAGGTCTTCATCCTAAAAAATGAATGTCAGCTGCTATGTTATCTGTTTCATTTTCGGGAGTGTCATTGGGATATTGGTCGATGTACTCGATCAGGGTTTGGTCGTAATTATTCTCCATTTCGGAGTCTTGCTGCGCTTGCTGGTATTCTGCAAAATACTCGGGTTCTTCTTGAACTGGTTGATACTCAGGAACATCTGTTGTCAGATGATAGTTCCTTTGCATTTTCTGAGGCTGAGGTGGCCTAAAATTGGAATTATCAAATGATCCTCTCTTCCCTGCATACTTAAATGGTGCTGGCCTATTCGCATAGTTGACCATGTTCGTACGTATGGTACGATCAACATCCATTGGTTCAGGTTTGGGTAATGGTTTTGGGGCGTTAGGCCTCTCAGGAGCAAATGAATATTGTTGTCCTCGGTATTGAGGTTGTCCTTGGTATTGAGGTCTATTTGGGGTAAAGAATTGTTGTCGATTTGAGAACGGTCTATATCCAAACTTCGGAATATACGCAAGGTCTGGGTAAAATGGTTCCTGTCGACGAGGATTATGATAGTTTCTAAAGGGTGGCGTTGGTGGAGGATTATTTTGTTGTTTTCTATGGGAGACATGATAGTCATTAGCATGGTTGGCTCTGAAATTTTGGTTCTCGAGTTTGAGGCAAAAATGTAGTGCTTGTGGCAGGTCTATTGGCTCCTTAATTCCCAGGAGTCTCGGTAGATCGCCATTCAAACCACGTACGAAAGTATCGAGTGCTTTATCCCTGTATGTTTCGGTTAACAATCGCATTGATTCTGTACTAATTTCCATACAAGCGATTTTGTTTAGTATTAGGGACAGATGAGAATAAACCCTTTGGTAAAATTCTTGAGTCGAAGATTTTCCTTGAATGAGAGATGTCATTTGGTACTCTAGTGTACCTAGGTCGCGTTTGTCTACGTAGTGGATTGTGAGACAACGTGAAATTGCTTTCCAATCTAGAGGTGTGTTATACGATTCAAGCGCATGTCTGCACTACCTATAATTTTGTTTCTGATAACGCTGAGAATTCCGTAATACTTAGGGCTTCCTTTTGTATGTTCGTAAATCCGTAGTACTCTATCCACACTCTTCTTCCATGAAGAGAACTCGCCGGGGGTTCCTGAAAATTCTCTAAGGCAACGAACGATGTCTGGGACTTTATCTAAATCAGTCAGGCTGTTACGATATTGTGGATCTATGGTCTGATCGGTGGCCGTTGATAATTCAGCATTGGGGTTCATAAAACTTCGCACTAAGGCTGGACCTTGTGAAACAAGAACTTGAGAGACGATGGATGAAATTAGGGATTGTAATTCAGGAGTGGTGTTAGGTAATTGATTTGCACTGGCGGTATTTGAACCTGCTTGTGGTTGGGGGGTTGATTGAGGTAATACCGGTGGTCTAACTAAATTGTTTGGAGTCGTCATTTTTAAGATTTAATCGAATCGTATAAAAACAAGTAAAAAAAAAACTTCAATATATATATGTGTAAATAACTTTTGAGAATTTTCTAATTTTCTTGGATATTTTAACTAATAAAGCTCGCTCGCTCAACTTTTTAAGGCTTGGGGTTTTTTTTTCTTTCCCTTCTTTTTTTTTAGAATAAAGGATTCAGTAGTAGTAAAAAAAACCAATAAAATATATTCAATAATAAAATAAGTATGTTCAATATTCAATAAAGGTTTTTTCCTCCTTAATAAAATAAAAAAAATATATGTTCGGTAATAATAAAAAAAAATAAAAAATATGTTAAAAAATAAAAAATCAATAATAAAATATATTCAATAATTAAAATATGTTTGATAATAAAGAAATATATTTGATAATAAAATTTAAGAAGAATAAAACTCAAATAGATGTTTCAAAAATCTTTAATAATTTTCTCACTAAATGGTCACTTTTTATTTCGATTTATTATTTTTATCCGTAATATTTATTTCCTTTAAAAAAAATTCCACACTGTATTCTCTATGTAGATAGATTTAAATATAAAAAATCTTCAAATAATTTCTGCTTGAAATATATTATCCTTGATTCAAAAGGATGAGTTGCATCCTTCAAATTTATGCAATTTTATGCTTCTGCTTTTGGTTTACGATAGATTTATGCACTTTATACTTTATTTTTATAAATTCTTACTTTAAATGAAATTTTTCTTTAATTATATTTTCGCAATTTTATATTTTCTTTAAATAAATTTCTGCACTATATTTGTTTTGCTCAATTGGCTTTAAATAATTTCTTGTTCACTTCATATGTAATAAACTTAAAAATAACTTACAGTAATATTAAATGCATACTAGCGGACTTGGGCGTTCTGTGACTGTTGCGGATAGTTCCCTTTTATCCTTTTATGGTGACTCGGGCTCCAACAAACAATACTCCAGTGACGAGTGCTAAAATCCAATGATGTAACACTTCTGCTAGCTGCTGGGTTCTGGGACACAGGATGCACTTCTTGAGGGCCTTTATTTCTGTAGATTCTGTTCACTAATTCACTAAATTTCGCGACACTACTTAAGGGCCTTTTGCGAATTTAAAAATTTTAATCAAACGATATTGAACGAACTACAAAAACTCCCGTGTCCCTGCTCGGGCGCCAGTTAAAATTTTATTTTATTAAAATATTAAAAAAAATAATTTTCCATACTTTTGGAGATTTGTCCAACCTTTATTAATTATCACTTAAGACTGACTACAATTTATTTCTTAAAGTAGAATAAAGCTAACTTATCCTATTATTGTCACCTGCCCTGCCGCGTGACTACATTCCGGTTGCACCGATTCCCACGTTGGCTGGATGCGCGTGTTACCTTCTAGACATAGTGTCAGCATTTCTGCAGTTATTCATTTTAGGTTTTATTAAATTATGGTGACAAAAGATGATCCGTTAACTTGCACAACAGACACATAGCCAATAAAATTACGACTCGTGAGCGTAGATTTTGATGTTTCCAGGTCTAATCTCAGAACATTTTCTATATCCTATATTGAGGAGAATAGTACTGAATTCTGAGTTTTCTGATTGCCCTCACATATTATGTTTTAAATGAAGTTTTTCAATCTGTCCCTAAATGAGTGATCATTTTAGACGTGCATTAATTTCAACGGCCCGCGTATCTGTGGGGACAACTGGCAACGTTTGCCCGAAATCTATGCCAATAAAACAGTTTCTTTTTTTTTTATATACGAATTAAACCTTCTAGCTCAGAAGGTGCACTTCTCAGCAGGGCTGAGAAACATTTACCACTGCCGTCGCGTCGTGGCTCAGCTGAGACATGCAAACATAAAATATTAAAAAACATAAAAGATCAAAAACATCAAACGGAGAAGCGTGCAAAACTAAAAAGGGAGTGGGGCACGCAGAAAGTCACGCCACATTGAGAAGGGTCCTTTTAAGGACAACTTCACTAGTTAGCAAGCTAAACACACTCCTATTGTTGTTAGTATTTATAAGCATGCGATTAACAGGTTCGAACATGCCATAATTGGTGTTAGAGGAATTAATGTGCAAGAGAGGTTCACCTCTCAGCTTGTAGTTAATCACTCTAAATGACGCGCGGCTTCTTAAGAAACCAGAGTCCACCTTGTCATTTATCAGTCGATGAACGAATATAATGTCAGCGACCTCACGGCGCTTATGGAGAGAGCTTAAGTTGAGCAATTTAAGTCTGTCCTCATAAGGCGGAAGAGCAAGTGGGTCATCCCACGGGAGGTGGCTGAGTGCAAACCGGACGAACTTCCTTTGAACCGATTCGATTTTACTAACATGGGAGGAGTAGTAAGGAGACCATACCTGGGAAGCGTAGTCAAGCAAAGGCCTAACCAAAGATACGTACAGGTGTTTAGTGATGAGGGGGTTGTTGAACTCTTTGGACCATCTTTTTATAAATCCCAGAACTGAATTGCCCTTGGAGGAGATATAATTGATGTGGGTGGAGAAATCCAAGTTACTTTCTAACCTAACCCCAAGATCGATTACAGATTCAGTACGGGAGACCTTGTTGTCAAGGAAAGTATAGTCATAAGTTATAACACCACGTTTCCTACAAAAAGTCATGATCTCGCATTTACTAATATTAAGCACAAGGTTGTTGTTGGAACACCAAGAATAGAAGGTGTTTAGATCTGCTTGCAGAAGTTTGCAATCCTCTATACTCCTTATGTGGCGATACAGTTTGATGTCATCAGCGTAAATAAGGATTTTACAGTGCCTTAGCTGGGTAACAATATCGTCAATTTATAAAATAAAAAGGAGAGGGCCAAGATGACTACCTTGCGGGACTCCAGAGGACGCTTCGATGTTCTTAGATTTGACTCCGCGGAATAGAACCTGGTAGGTTCTATCGGCTAAGTACGACTGGAACCATACCACAAGGGCATGCGGAAAGCCTAATTTCTTTAGTTTAAGAACTATAATAGAGTGGGAGAGCTTGTCGAAAGCCTTACTAAAGTCTGTGTAGACATAGTCAGTTTGGCAGCCAGTAACAAAGCCTCTAACTGTGTGTGAAGAGAACTCCAGTAAATTAGTAGTAGTGCAGCGGGCTGCAAGAAAACCATGTTGGTTTGTTGAGATAAGCCTCTTGCAGATAGAGGCGATAGCAGAATAAATAATAGCTTCGAAGAGTTTTGGTATAGACGATAACTTCGCAATTGGCCTATAATTAGAGATTTCGTTCTTACAGCCTTTTTTATGGACAGGTATTATAAAAGAGTTCTTCCATAGGGTTGGGAAGCGCCCTTTATTTAGGGATTTTTGAAATAAACATAGTAGAGGAGACAGTAGGGCCTCTGCACAGGATTTTAGAACAGCTGGAGGGACTCCATCAGGGCCGGACGAAAAATCTTGTGGAAGTTCATTTATATGTTTCGAGATATCATCCCTGGTTATAGACAGGGAAAAGTTTTGAGCCGTTTGGATTGCATTGATATGTCGAAAATTGTCTTCATCTGGTTGGAATACAGGGGACGAGAAAGATTTGATAAAGAACGATGCAAAATTGTCACAAATTTCGGCTGAATTAGAACTAAGGGAGTTTTTCTTTGTGTTGATAAATTGAAAGAATGCTCTGGGATCACCATACATTTTACCTTCCATGTTTCTGAGGTATTCCTTATAGAGGATTTTGGAGAGAGCATGAAATTGGTCATAGCAATTGAGAAATGCATCGAAACTCGCAGTGTTTTTCTTCTTCAGATAGGTTTTCCAGAGTTTATTCTTCAGGTTTTTGGTACGTCTCAACTCATTGTTGTACCACGGGCGGGTTGATCTGGACGACTTTAACGGCTCGATAGGTACACAGGATGCGAAAGTTTCATACAGGACGGAGTAAAATCTTGCTACATCGACATCCAACTCATTAGGTGAGAGCAACCAATTGAAATCGACCGAAGTGAGCTTGGATGACAGTTCCTCAAGGTTGGCTTTCTTAAAGTTAAAGGTAAAGGTTGACTCCTCTGGGATTGGCTTATTGTTAAAGACAGAACAATAGCTCAGTAGGAGATTAGGGTGATAATTATCGACAGGTGACAAGACAATTGAGCTAGGCTCAACATTCATGTTGTCTGAGTCGGAAAAGAATACAAGATCTAACCGCCTTCCTAAAATATTATTCACACCGCTCATTTGGCACAAGCCGCAGGAAAATAAGGAATTCAAAAAGCTGGCTTCCCTAGAGTTAAGGTTGTTTCCAGGAAGGTAGTTATCGTCATCATCGCAAGATACCCATTCAACATTGGGTAAGTTAAAATCGCCTACAAGTAGGAGTTCATCTTTGGAATCCATCATATCTTGGATATGATTTATGCAAGAGATTAGAATATCATAGAGGTTTTGACCTCTATCGTCAAGAGTGCTGAACATATCTGGTGGGATGTAACAGCAAATTAAAAATAAGTTGTTATGAACAAGGGAGACTTTGAGAGCAAGGACCTCAATGCCTAAAGTGTTGGAAAAATCAGGAAGCGTTATTGGCCATTCATACACGAGGGATCATGGTTCTACAACCAAAAGCTTTGCTCCAAGTTTCCTGAAAATACACGGAGGAATAGCAAAGGAAGCAGCTTTTGTGTTGCTACGCAATGATTGTTTGTATTAGTGAGATGTCAAATATTTTGACTCTGGTCAAATATTTTGACTCTGTTTATGTAAATCAGTTCATTACTGTTAATAATTAGATATCATAATGGAAAAAAATAGTGCGTTGGTGATTTCAGCTGCAGTTGCAGCGGTAGAATGTTTTTTTCAGTTTTAATTTGTGACTGTTTCAAAGTTTATTATTTTTAACTCCATGGCAACGCATATATTCTTATTTGTGTGAGTGCGTGCTTTCCGTGTTCGCAGGTCGAAAGCAGGAGCACAAAAGTCTCCACCGAAGCACGAAACTCTCCACATATTTCATCTCCGCACGCCTCCCTTGCCTAAAAAAGCTTTTGCTCCGGAACCATGCTTCCTCGTGTATAAATGGCCATTAAGCAACAGTTGAGAAGATTACTACATGCAAATAGTACACCACCTCCACGAGCCTCCGAGTCAATATATCTATGCCTCCGAAAAACTTGGAAGGAAGAGTCGAAAAGTTCGGCATTAAGAATCCCACTGTACAGCCATGTTTCTGTAAAAGCGATTATATCGAAATCACTGGCCGAAGTCGACAGAAACACATCTTGGGTTTTGGATCTGATTCCCCTCACGTTTTGGTAATAGACGGAAAGCGTCTTAAGTTTTTTGAAACTTGTAGAGTATCAGGAGTGCGCTGCTCGCGCGTGCGGGGGACAAAACACTTTGAAAAGGCACCAGGAGGCCAGAACGTGGGGTCTAAAAGCTTTTCAGCAGTATTGGGCGGTGCAGTCAAGATGAAAGACGCAACCGGCTTGGAGACATTGCTGAACTTCCTGCAGGAGACTGTAGCAGGATTAATAGCTTTCCCCATTAGGTATTCTTTAATTGTCTCGCACGTAGTTTCAGGGGAGAAACGCGAAATGAAAATATTTCGCGGCCTGGGTACCGTTATCAGATTAGCGCAGGTTACCGGAGACACAGTATCTCCAGTGCCCGATGGTCCAATGATACTAATAGAACAGGTTGATGCCGCATCCGGTTCTGGGACTGGGATATAGTTTGAGCCCATTGGAAGTGAGGGTGCGCGGATAGACGAACTAGTATAGGGGTTAGCAGTGACAGCATCCGTAACGTTAACTTTACGACTGCGTTTGCGTTTACCATTCTTTCTACGGGCTTTCGTGTGGTCATGAGCCAGTTTGGGGGCAGCCTTCACCGAAGGGCCCTTTTCAAGTATTATGGCCGGGTCGTCCAGGGCTGTGGTGTTTAGAGCAGCTGCATCATCCTCCGTTAGAGAAACAGCTGTGGGACAGAGTGTAGAAAGAAGCTTCTCCCTACCTGCGGGGCGTCATAAGATACTGGCGCCGCCGAGGGGGAGATAATTCTATCACTAACATTTTCAAATTTTAGCGATAGAGAACTCAGGGCTTTGTGATTTTGCACCACTGCTGATGACAGCGATTCAATATCGGCCCGAACACGCTTCGTACTCCTTTTAATGTCGTCTAATATAGGATGAAGAGGATCTAAAGAGTTGACAGAGCAGGATGAAGTGGCGACAGGATTGAGGATCGGTGAATGTATGTCGTCGATCGAGTCAAAGACTGCTGCAACCCGGGAAGAAATTTCTTGAAATTTATTCATTAGGGAACCCGAGTTGGTCGCAACAGAATCAAGGTGTCTGATAAACTATCGAGGCGGACGTTGATCGACTGGACATCATCGGCTAACATCTGAAAATGTGAGACATTTCCAGAGAAAGTGTTAAAACGACCCATGACTTTTTCATGTCCATCGAGAAAGACATCAGAGATGTCTTTCATTAGTCTTAGGACGTGGCAGGGTTGATTGTTGAAGCATTCATTGCAAGTTGACCCTCTAGGGGCCGAAGGTTTGCCACTTACTCGAGGATTGAGGCAGGTGAGGTGAAAAACGCCTCCACATACACATACACCATCACAGAAAATCCCATCTCGGGCAATTTCCGAAGAGCACAGCTTGCAGACCTGTTGACCCGCCATTAGAAAGAAAAATGGTAAAATTAAAAAAAAAAAAATTCCCAAAATAAATGGTTTTTTCTTCTGTAATTTTGCATTGCTCCGTTAACGGCTTCAATAGATACTTTATGTGCCATGGTACATTCATCCCAGGCCCAGGCAACCTTCATGTAGTCTTGTAAAACTTTAGCTTTGTACGATCGGTATCTTAAACATAGAATGAGCTGTTTTTCCTTATGTGAGTAAAGTTGCCGCAATCTCTGCTAATGACCCTGCTACCGTAACCCTTTTATCTGCACGTATTTTGGGCAGTATGACATTAATTAAAAAAGTCATGACAGTGCCTCCTGGTGGGCGATGTAGAAAAGCGTGGCACTCTTTACCTATATTCTTGTTTCATTAACAACGGAACTTTTGGCTAGCGCCCACGCTTTGTTACATTTCGGAAGGTGGGCCCTTTCCATATAGTGGTTGGCGCAATTAAAACTTTACATTTAAAATTATTTTTTATTTTTTAGTTCATTTTAAACTAAAAGAATATATTTGTTTCTGCTTTTTAGTTTATTATATGTCTTCTGCGAATTTGTAGTGACCACCATATTTATTTAAAATTACTATACTTATTGATTTATTTACAAAATGCTCAGATGAATATTTCTTTATTTCTATAAAATCTGTTTCCTGGCTAATCAGTATAATTCCTTCAGTACGGAGCTACATAATGTGTAAACACCCAATTACAGCTCGCCCGTCTCTATCAGCAAAATATTTTTTTATCGAGTGAAAAAGAAGCCCCTACAAACGATCAGAAAGACTACGTCCCTATTATTACAATCAATAAATATCATAGCCTGAGCGACTAAAGTCAGTGGAGGTCATTTTTAAAAGAATCAAAGTTTCAAGAGATATTTGCAAGGCCAATAATAAATATCCACGTCTGAATTTCGAAACCTTATTCTACTATCGGATCACACTGAAAAACTGATACGATAGTCGGAAAAAATATATCCCTGATAGAGTACAAACTTTTTTTATCATTGCGATTGTAGACGTGAAAGAGCTCTATTTAAATATCCATTGTTCCTTAAGTGAAGGGTTCCCTATAGTACCAAGATAGTATTAGGAAAATCTAGATATTTAGATAAAGGTCTGTGAGGTCTACAATTGGAATGATAAAAAAATGTTCACTTGCTTTCCTTCGACTTTCGCTTGACGGTTTTGGTCTAATCCGGTTGTCTGACACGATAGTCGGTACCGATAATCGGATCTGATAGTCTTATCCGCCTGAAATATGGCCGCAAATGCAGAGAATCTTTCGTGAAAGTCCCATCGCAATACCGGCAGACAAAAATTTTAAAAATAGTTTTTGCATAGACAGACATTCCAATTATATTTATCTTATATATTAATAGGCAAACAAAAAGTTTGTACACGCTAAGGCTTTTTTGTTCGTGGACCGATTTCGTTTAAATTTTCAGAAAATGTTCTTTTTATGGCATAGTTTTGTAATAAGGAATTTCAACGAAATTGATTCACGAATAAAAAGGTTATAGCGATTTTAATTTTTCGAATTTTAAAAAGCCGTTGGAAAATTTGAATTTTTTGGGAGCATCAACGTAGAACTGAGTAGCCTACGATTGACACAAATGCCGTTTCAGTGAAGCGAATGAGAAACAGAGAAAAACAAGCGTTTGTGTGGATTTTTGGCGGCATAACTGACATAAAAAAACTCGGTCACTTTGTGCGTGCATTTTTTTATACTCTTTTGTGTATAGTATTATTGAGTTATATTGTATAAGGGGCTGCCGTTCGTTTTTTGGCGAATGCCTTTAGAAATTTTAATTGATTCATTGCACCTTTAGAAATTTTGACTGATTCTTTTAAATGTGCTTTGAATGTTATTCCGGTTAATTTTGATTCGTTTTCGTGTGGTTCTTTTAATATGAGTTGTCATTTTTGTCGTGCCAAACATTTTCTGACTGAAGTAACTTTACGTAATACTGAGGCATTTTCTTTGTGTTGTCATAAAGGCAAAGTTAATCTACCTCCACTTTCTCAAAATTACTTTTTCAATAATTTTTTTGAAGGATTAACTTCGAATGAAAGTGGTATTAAAAATCGTTCTAAATTTTTTTTTGCAAATATTCGTTCGTATAATGCTGCGTTTGCAATGACTAGCTCTGAGTGTAATTTGCCAAATGACACTGCAAATGGCATTTACCATTTTAAAATCCATAACATTTTCTATCACCGAACTGGTGCCTTAATTCCTGGCTATGGCCGACCTCCATGCTATGCACAGTTGTATTTCTATGATGTAGATACTGCTGCTAATCATAGAATGAATAGAAATGCGAATATTGAATGTAATATTGATATTATGCGTGAAATAGGTTTGGAGTTAGATCGGATTAATCCTTTTGTTCACTCATTCAGGTCCATGCATGAATATTGTCAAAGACCTGAGAATATTGCAGCTGAAGTTTCTATGATCATAAAAGTTAATAACCAAGTTGATATTCGTCGTTTCAATGATGCTGTACAAACTGATGTTGCTACTATTTTCAAAAACGATGATGGTGAGCCTCCTTTCGAACGAAATATGATTGTTTTTTTCAAAAACAACAAATGAAATTCGTTCTTTTTCTGTTCTTGATCCTTCTTTGGAGCCTTTGGCTTATCCATTATTATTTCCACATGGTGATAGGGGTTGGCATGTCAATATAGCACACAGTTTACATTCTACTTCACGTGCTAACTTACCATGTACAAAAGTAACAATGTTACAATATGCTTGAGTTTAGTCTTAAGACGTCATGGATGCGATTAAAAAAATCCTGGGAAATTTTAGATGCTCTGGAGCGACAATGGAAATGTTTCATAGTAATTAAAAATTCGCCATTGCGAATAATTTTTTTTTGAAATAAAAATATTTAAATCGAATCGTGAATTTTATATATTTATTGTTTTTGTGACCGAATTTCGGTAACGGGCATTCCAACTAGTATAGATAAATCGATAACCATATGAACTTAGAAAAACACAATTATATTTTGAAATCACAGACAGACCTGCCATTTATATTTATGTAGATAGATTGGAATGATACCACTCAGGTAAGAGTATTCTACCCATATCGAGTGGGTTGTATAGAAAAATTTAATCCGCCATTTCGTGTTGGTCGACATTTTGAATTTGGAATGACACCAAATAGCATAATGAATCCAGACTGGGTTGTGAACGTTCACTCCAATTCCAACGAAACTACTAAATTTCAAAATATCATTGGATAGGTAAGGGGGAGGAGAAGGTAGGTTAGGTTAGGTTAGATATGGCTGAGCTTTTGGTTCAAGCCCACACACTTAGGCCAAAAGGATAGGCCCATTGTGATGCCATAGTGATCCCACTTTAAACTTGATGTTAAAATGTCGTTTTTTCGTTAAAACCATCTCGAGGAAGTAATGAATCTTCTAAGCTGCGGGATCCCAAACTTCGAGATTTCCGCAAGGTTGCTTAGAAAGGGTTCACCAAATGTGGTTAACCTTATCCTGCTTAGGGCCGGGCAGTGACAGAGGAGATGTAGTACACTTTCCGCCTCGTCCAGGTTCTTACAGCTTCTGCAGAAAACGTAGGTCTCAAGACCTAAACGGGTCGCATGCGTCCCTATCAGACAGTGTCCGATCAACACTCCCACTATAACTGAGAGTTCTTGTCTCCCGAGGCTCAGCAATAAGGTGGTTCGCCTGAGATCATAGGAGGGCCAGGTTAATTTGGCCAAAGTGCATTTATTCAGATCTCTCCAATGCTTTTTCGCTTGTGTGATTGTGTGTTGCTTGCATCGGAGTTTAAAGGTGGCCCAAGGCATACCAACTCTTTCCTTTTCTGGGAGGAGAGTAGCGGTCGTGACTCTCCTAGCCAGTTCATCAGCTTTACAATTTCCCTCTATATTTCGGTGACCGAGCACCCATACGAGGAGGGTCCTGAACTGCTGAGCCATCTCGTTAAGAGATCTGCGACATTCAGAGGTAGTTCTAGAGCTGTTTGTGCAGGAGCGCAGGGCTTTCAGAGCTGCCTGACTATCTGAGAAGATGTGGACAGTCCGGTTCCTATCGCCTTGCTGGTTGATTTGCAGAACAGCTTCTTGTATGGCTAGAACCTCCGCTTGATATACACTGCAGTGATCGGGAAGTCGGAAGGAGACTTCAATCCCAAGTTCTGGGGAGAATACTAAACGTTTATGGCACCCTGAAACCTGTGTGATCTATTTATCCATTCACGACGTGAAGGGATGTGGACTCCGTAATTCCTCGTGAAGGTAATTTCGGGAATGCAGAAGTCGGTTTTTGTGGGGATAGTAACTGAGTTCAGTACCTTCGTGTGCCCTCCCCTGATTCCAGTCCAGAAACCGGATTCTTTTATTCTAAGGGCTGCGATGGTTGCGCTTTCCCTTGCCACAAGATTTAAAGGAGGGAGGTATAACTGTTATGCATAACTCCGCACATCTTTGTACTCTCTGTAATTTGTTTAGCACTGTGGATTTACTCAGAGTTGGCCACCATACTAAAACCCCGTAAAGGAGAATTGGGCGGACGATCGCTGTGTAGGTCCATCGCACAATGTAAGGGGAGAAACCCCATTTCTTGCCAATGGATTTTTGGCAAGCGAAAAGCGCGATGTTTGCTTTCTTAATGCTCTCCTCTGTGTTTTCATGCTAGAGGAGTTTCTTGTCCAGAATTACTCCCAGATATTTGGCACTGTTGTTAATTTTGAGCCTAACATTGTTAAGCCGGGGGGGTGTTAACGGAGAGATCTTATACCTCCTTGTGAAGGAGACCAGCTCCGTTTTTACTGGGTTAACGCTGAGTCCGCGGGTAGCAGTCCAGCTTGAGAGGGTTTGTAGCGCTGCCTCCATGACATCACAGAGGACTTGAGGGAATTTTCCTTTTTTGATGATAACAACATCATCCGCGTACGCCAGGACATCATGTCCCTCTGCCTGCATGCGTCGCAACAGCTGGTTCATAGTTACGACCCATAGCAGTGGGGAGAGTACTCCTCCTTGCGGAGTGCCTCTATTTACGGCCTTTCGGACCGAGCTATCGCCCAAGATTGAGCTCACCGTCCTGCCAGTAAGCATTTGATGGATAAGAGACGCCAACGATGTCTCGATCCCATGTTCTGTCAAGGCCAGGGTAATGGCATCCGGCAAAACATTGTTAAATGCTCCTTTCTATGTCAAGAAATGCTACTAGTGTATACTCCTTAACCTCGAGGGATTTTTCAATGGTTGAGACCAGTGAGTGAAGAGCAGTATCAGTAGATTTGCCCTTTGTATAGGCGTGTTGTGCGCCAGAGAGTTCCGAGGTCAATATGGTCTGCCTCAGATATATTTCGATTAGCCTCTCCAGAGTCTTTAATAGAAAGAATGATAGGCTGATTGGCCTAAAGTCTTTGGATGTTGTGTGGGAGGCTTTTCCTGCCTCAGGTATAAAAACTACTTTAACCTCTTTCCAACTAGAGGGAATGCAGTTATTTTGGAGGCACCCAGTAAACATGGCCTGCAACCAGGGCATAATATAACTAAGAGTGTGCTGCAGTTGTGCCGGCACTATGCCGTCAGGGCCTGGTGATTTGTAGGGCTGGAAGGTGTTTACAGCCCATTTTATTTTTGCTCTACTTATGATCGATCTGATCAGCTGTTGTGAGGCTGAAGAGTTCCTCGTGATAGTTGTATCAACTGTAGTACTACTCGGGAAGTGGGTGTCCATAAGTAGTTTCAGGGATTCCCTGCTTGAATCGGTCCAATCGCCGTCTTCCTTGCGTAAATAACTAAGCATTGTTGGCGCTTTAGTTAATATTTTACGCAGCCTTGAGGTCTCCGATGTGGACTCTATGTTGCTGCAAAAGGTAGCCCAGGAGGTACGTTTGGCCTTCCTTATTGCCGTTTTGTATCTATTCAGCTTCGACTTATAGTGTCTCAAGCTCGCGAGACCACCATGGGGGTTTGGAAGCCTCTTTATGTGGTCTGATCGGACAAGCTTTATTAATGGGGTAAGTGCATTGTTTCGTGAAAATGTCCACAATGCTGTCGAGTTGATCCCGGTTTTTGGGAACAAAGGGAGGCTTGGGGGCAAGGTTTTTTGCGATAAGCCTAGTATAGTAACCCCATTTTGTCCTGGTTTTTTTATTTTGGAAGGGGTGGCTGCGCTCGAGTCTTGCAGTTGGAACTCTATAAATCTATGATCTGAAAAGGAGTGTTCCTTCAAAACCTTCCAGTCCACTATTTGGTCGGAGTGACAGTCCGAGACAAGGGTGATGTCCAGAACTTCCTCTCTGTTTTTGGTAACAAAGGTGGGGTCATTACCTTTATTACAAATAGCAAGGTTGGTGTTCAGTAGGTAGTTAAAAATAACTTCACCTCGATCATTGGTGTCCGTGCTACCCCATTGTGTATGGTGCGCATTTTCATCACCCCCCATAACAAGAACCGTGGTAGGATGGGTGAATCTTACCAGGTCCTGAAAGGCCATAGGGGGTAAAGGGCCCTCATCATTGTGGGCTAGATAGAAAGAGGCCATCCTGATTTTCTTCTGTTTCAACTCTAGGTCGACCACAGTAAGGTCTCCGTTGCTAAATTGAGGGAGAAGAAAGGTGCTTATGTTATTTTTGACCAGAATACCTGTTCTGGGTTTTCCCTTACCTTTGGTATAAAAGAGATTAAATTTAGGTGTCCTTAAGCCACAGATCCTGTCACCAGAGATCCATGGCTCCTAGGACTAGAGCAACATCGACTTCGCCTGATGCCAGGTAAGGAGAAGGTAAGAATTAATAAACCCTTTGAAATGTCATTTTGAAGGCTTTCCAACGACACCTTGCTTTTACCCTTATGTGTACTTTTAGGAAAATTAAATATTTGAAACTTTTAAGTTTTATCTTTTATCGGCGAAATCGATCACCCCAACAAAAATCAGTATTTTGGACAAAACCTAGCATTTAAATCACATTTCTGGTACTTCCGATTGTTACTCTAGGCTCTGTTTCTCAGTTTTAAGTCTGCTGACAGCGTGTAAGTCGTAAATAAAAATGGGTTAAGGGCGCAAGGACAGAAAGAGGCTCTGAATATAACCTTTTTATTTTGAAAAGGCTAATATAAATCAAAAATTTGTTTAATTTAGTTTAGCCATAAATAGTTAAAAGCATTTCTCACGTGAAGCCGCCTGAACATTTTCGACAGCGTGTCATTTCCACAAAAATGTGTCGCCTTCATAGATGATAGGAACAAATCTCAAGTGAAAATCCCTTTCACAATCGACTTAAGATTGGGTTTTTTTTAATATATTTGCAGCCACGCAATAAAAAAAAATATTTATTATATTTTACAAGGTATTGCCCAAGCCAATTATACATACACCATCCTTCGCAACAACCTCGACGGCAATCAACAATTTCCATGCTGCATGTCTGAATACCTGAATACACAAAAACACTGAATACCCAATAAGGTGAAAATCGATTCAGTTGAGAGTCTATAAATGTCAATCACAGCCCCATTATTGATGATATCTTATTTCTCCGGAATATATTGGCATGTCCTAAGAGCAGACATATACGTACATATGTGTACCTAAATGGAAGCCCCCTCCCCTGCAACACAACTCGTCTGAAATTAACAACCCAGGTGAGAAGATCTCGTGCTGGACCGGGTAACTACGAGACATCACATGAGGCTGTATTTAAGTGTTTACATACCGGTGGATGTGATTTAAATATTTCTTAGTTTTATTATCGTGAAATTTCGAAAACATTCAGTCGACAGCTGGAAACCTTGAGGGGAGAACACAGTAATGGAAGTGAAAAAATACCCGTCGCGACTTTACGATTACTGACTTCGACTTCGGTTTCGTTTTTCACTTCGCCCTTTAATCAGCGCAAATTGTAGACGTACGAGTTTTCCGAAATGTTTTCCATTTGAGAAATTCTTGGAGGAAATGCCAATTTGGCAGTTTGCATTTGCACTTTAACAATAACAAAACGAACAGACAATCATGAATGGACTCAGAACGGAAATCGCAAAGTTGTTGTCGCGATTTCTTGGTAAACAGTACAAATCCCAGGAATTCTTTGACCTCTGACGACCCAGACAAGCTGGGATGATCTTGGTATCAGGATTCATTAGTATTTTTATTTCTTTATTAGTGGAAATTAATTATAACTGGCGATAGTTAATTAGAAAAAATCATACAATTCTGTGGAGGTGCACTTTCACTTTGACTTTGGAATGTAAATGGGGCTTAACTCTTTCAAATGCAAGGCATAAGCCCCTGGTCTCCGTTCTTTGGAAATCTTTTCATCTGTTTCTGGATCTCTTATTTACTAATGGAACTGCAGCTTGGGCTGGGTTGCAAGAACACTGTATTTAGCAAACTTCCATCGATTACCACTTAAGGAGGATAGGAATGGCGGAGAGCCCCACACGTAGGCTTTGCTTTGGGCAGAATGAGTCTGCTCCCACGAAAGCGAGAAGCCACAAACGTTTTAGTCCATGGAAATGGTATTTTAACAGTGCAAAAATGCAGGACAAGGTTTAATTTTTGGGTTGTGTAGGGGGGGGGGGTCGGTGTAAGCTTAAATTTGAGTTTTCCCCATTTACCATTTGGCCGCCATCTTGGAAAAGGTGTGCAAATGGTTCTTCCTCTATATCTCCGCAAAAGTACATCTTACAGAAAATTTGTGAAGAGATTTTGTGTTTAGAATTAAATTATCTACAAAGCTGTTTTGTCGGAAATTTTATAATTCAGAAGTTATAAATCTTACTAGTCACAACATTTTCTTTTAAAAGCTATAACTTTTTTTCCTTCAATCTTAACAAAAAATAGAATAACAAGTTTTTTAGAGGGTATCTTACGAATAATTTTTATTCATTCTTCAACTTGTAACCTTCTGCTATACTTCATATGGCTATGTTATCCGTGAGTAGAACTCTATTAAGCAGCGTTTCCCAAACTTTTTTGATAGCGGCCCGGTACGAGGTTTTAAAATTTTTCGCGACCCACCTCATGAAAAAAAATAATCATTTATTTAAAAAACAAATTTTATTTTTTAATTAAAATCAAGTTATTAACTTCCCAGTATAGGAAGTTATTGTAATCGGTCCGAACATCGAAATCGAAAATTTCAACGTATTTTTATCTTTCAAGGTCCCAGGAGCATTTTAAGCAAAAAATTGTGAGGAAGTATGTGTGTGTGTGTGTGTGCGTACGGATGTGGTCATTTTTTCCTGCGCGATATCGCGCGAACCAAAACTGATATCGACTTCGTTGAGGTGTCGTTCGAAGCGTATTAACCGAAATATGATCTGAAGAGATTTTCATGAAATTCGGTCCAGCCGTTTTTTTGTTTAAGCGACGTAAGTGATTTTTGTACCTGCACGATATAGCACGAACCAACCATGATACCGACTTCTTTGAGGTGCCGATCGTAGCGTATTACCGAAAGTACAGTTTGAAAAGATTTTCATAAAATTCGATCGAGCGGTATCTATGTTTAAAGGGCGTAAGTGATTTTTGTACATGCTCTATAGAGCGCAAACCAAAAATGATAGTGACTTCATTGAGGTGCCGATTCTAGCGTTGGAATGACACCCATTCAAAATGAAGTTCACTTTTATGGATTCAGCCGAGCAATAGCTTCCCAAAGAGTCATCACTCGTCAAAATCCGAGTTTTCTTTAAAAACCATTCAAAAAATACGTTAACCATTACAAACATGACGAAATTTTCAAATTTTAGTTCAGAACTGTTTGAACGGCGGATTGCTTTCCATGTCCTACAGTTTTGGGAATTGAGTTCATCGCGGGATTTCCAATGATTACAGTTTGGCCTTTTCGGACAAGTTTGACAAATCCGTTACATTGATTAATTTTGGTACTATCTCCTGAAATCGTTCGAATTGAAAATGAAGTTTTTACCATTGCAGTTTATCATCAGTGCGTCAACACGCTCAAAATGAATTCGCTTTATAGTGTAGCGAACGAAGTGCCAGGGACATGCTTGTTTGCTACTGTTCAACAAAAAAAAGTTCTTTAGAAAAGCCTTGCGGATTTACCATTCTTATCGTTATTTCAAAGAGCTTCCTTCCCTCAGGGTAACTTTGGCATCAGCTCTGGTACTAGTCAATTTCCCAATCATAATATTCAACATCCATCATACTGGGAAGTTGATCGTGTGGACCGAAAGGGTCGAACCCACATCCCAACTAGTTTATTTGTTTATTTCATACAAAATTGCAATATAACTATATACGAAAAATATAAGGATTTAAAAAATTAACAATTTTAAAACTTTAGTAAATTAAGTAAACTTTGTTTCCACATATTCTGTCCTTAGTGCGAAGGTTGATGTTATTTGTCATCACATACCAATTTCAAATAAGGAGGTAATAATGTTAATTTTTTTCTCAAATTAGGCTCGACATCCTATCTGTTTCGATACTTATTTTTTAAGTATAGCAAGGCTATATATAGATTTTCGAGGGATATCGAATCAGACCACTATTTGCGGGTCCCTTTTCGTCCCTCTGCCTAGAGTCATCTTATTGGGGTTGCAGTGGGTTGTCCCATTGCTCCCTTGCTTCGACTCCCCTAGTTATCGCAAGCAGCTGATTGAAGGGAGTCTGCCTCATGTCCTCCATCCAATGGAGTCCAGTTATGGCAGCCCTTTTTCTCACCACCGCCGGACAGTGACACACTATGTGTGTGGCCGTCTCAGGTTCCTCCAGGCACATCCGACAGGTGTCATCCTCCAGAATTCCCATTCTTTTTAGGTGATACCTGAAACATCCGTGTCCTGTAATCAGTGCCACCAACCATCTGAGGGTTCTCCTTTGCATATGCAGGATCCTTCTTCTGGCTGCGGTAATCGGCAACGTAAGCACCATCTTAGCCTGCCTACACGTGGTCATAGCGTCCCACCGTCTCCGGTGTTCCTCAGCGACCCATTTCTCGATGTAGTTCCTTACCAACCCTCTGCCAATGGCAGAGTATGGCTCCGGTCCCCAGAATTCCGAGGTTGACCCCTGTTTTGCCAGGTTGTCAGCCTTTTCGTTCCCATCGATGCCTGTATGTCCTCTAACCCAAGCTAGCGTCACGTTGTTTTGTTTCGCACACCTGTTCAGTTTTTGGACACATTCCAACGCCAGAGACGCATTAATCTCTGTCTGATTCATGCGCTTAATCACAGCCTGATTGTCCAGTGCTATAAGGATACTTCTTCCCTGCACCTGACCTTCATTTATGTGATCCAGCGCGTGCAGCAGACCAAGCATTTCCGCCTGGTAGACTGAGGTGTAATTCCCCAAAGCCAGAGAGCAGGTCAGATTTAAGTCCTCTGAGAAGACTCCCGCACCTGCTCTGCCGTCAATCATGGATCCGTCCGTGAAGATATATATGTCTTCCGGCCTCCCTTTCGGGAGCGTTCCGTTCCCTATGAGGGTTTTATGATACCTTTCGGTCACCCTCATTTTTGTGATCCCTTCCATGGGCATCATGAGCTCCCTAATCCCTTTAATGCGATCCAGGATCTTCATGTGCCCATATAAGGCTCCTGACGCCTGCCATGCGGCATCCCGTCTCATCCGAATCGCTGAGGCTGCCGCAGTCTTCATCACCTGGAGATCTAACGGCAGCAGACCTAACAGCGCCTTCAATGCCGCGGCGGGTGTGGTGCGGAAAGCACCGCTCACACCTACGCTGGCCATTCTTTGCACCTTGTCCAAATGCCTCTTGACGGTTTTCTGTGTTACTTTAGTCCACCAGACCACCGAGGCATAAATTATGATGGGTCTCACCATCATGGTATATGTCCAGTATGCTAACCTTGGTGAGATACCCCACCTTAGTCCACCTACTCTTCTGCACTGGTGAAGCACCCTTGTCGCCTTCTTAATCTTCTCTTCAACGTGGTATTTCCAGGTTAGTCGCGAGTCCAAGTATACACCCAGATACTTGACCATCCCAGACACCTTGATCCTCGATCCAAAACGCATGAGGGGCTGAAAATCCAGATCTTTAATCTTCCTAGTGAAGATTATCGCGTCTGTCTTATTGGCATTTATGGTGAGGCCCTGTACCGTACACCACTGCTCAACCACTTGGAGTGCATTCCTCATGATATCTGCCGTAGTGCTCATAAACTTGCCACGTGCCACAATCGCTACATCATCTGCATACCCAACGGTATGCACGCCCATTACCTCTAGCCGCCTGAGCAGAGTGTCCACAGTGATGTTCCACAGGAGGGGCGATAGGACCCCGCCCTGTGGGCATCCCTTGCTGACCCTCCCTCGAAGCCGCGAGTCTCCTGTCTTAATCCTTACCGCTCTGTTTTTCAGCATGCTGTCCACCCACCTTACAATCATGGGGCTGACCTCGCGCCTCACCAGAGCGTCTTTGAGTTTGTTGAACTGTATCTTGTCGAAGGCGCCTTCGATGTCCATAATTACGGCCATCGCTATGCCTCCGGTATACAGTTCCCCCTCGTCTACTCGCACCAATTGGTGAAGTGCCGTTTCTGTAGATCTGCCAGCCTGGTAAGCGTGCTGGCTTCTACTTAAAGCGTGCCTCCTTAGCATAGTACTCTCCAGGTGGTCTGCCACCACTCTTTCCATTGTTTTCAACAGAAAGGATGTTAGGCTGACCGGCCTGGAGGACTTCGCCTCGGTGTAGTCCTTCTTGCCTGGCTTAGGGAGAAATACCACTTTGGTTTCCCTCCACACCGCCGGAATGTATCCTGTTGCTAGACAGGTAACGAATATTCCCCTAAGCCTGGGTGCAATGATTTCTTTGCCCCATTGGAGCAGCGCAGGGAATATTCCGTCACGCCCCGATGTCTTGAAGGGAGAGAATGTGTCTATTGCACGTCTCACTCCTTCCTCTGTCACCACCCCGTTAGCCTCCTCTCAGTTCATCCTTGTAGCCATTCTGTTACGAATAGCCCAAGATTTACCCGAGATATAGCTGCCAGGAAAGTGAACTTCCATCAGGATCTTGTTGGTTTCCTCCAGCGTCTCCGTCATCCTCCCCGACGAGTCACGAACGAATCCTACTTTGGAGACCGGGTTCCTGGAGATCATTTTCTGAAGTCTGCTGGCCTCAGATATGCTCTCCATGCTCGAGCAGAAGTCCCTCCACGACTCCTTTTTCCGTCGTCGCAGAGTTTGTTTCATTTCTCTTTTCTTGGCTTTGTAGTTCTCCCAGGCAACCGGGTCATTGCACCTCATCGCTTGGTTGAAAGCCCTTCTGACCTCTTTCTTCAGTTTCTCCAGTTCCCTACACCACCAGGGTGTGGGATCATGGTCATCCACTGATGTAAGAGGACACGCCACTCGAAAAGCGTTCTCTATCGCTGTCTGCAGGACATGCAACTGAGACTCTGCTTCTCTTGTGGTTTTCGGTGCCCTTGGCACGCGCTCCCCGAGATTCCTGCGCAACATTTCAGTATATCTAGACGTATCCGTGTTGCGGGGAATTCTCGTTGTTCTAATTCCGTCTCCCCTGCCCGGGGTTCCGTACGCTATCTCAAATGAAATGGCTCTGTGATCTGACATAGTCGTCCGATCCATCACCTCCCAGTTGGTCAATCTTGTCAACATCCGGTTGCTGCATAGAGTTATGTCTATGACTTCCCTTCGTCTAGCATCGACGAAGGTTGGTTCTGCCCCTCTATTTGCAATAACTAGATTGTTGCATTCCACAAATTCGAGCAAAGCCTCTCCTCTATGGTTGTCGTTGGTGCTTCCCCACACCGCGTTGTGTGCATTAGCGTCGCAACCAACTATTAACCCTGTGCCTTTTTCGCCACAGGTAATAACCAGAATTTCCAACTCCCTGGTGGGCGGAGGATCTGGCGAATCGTACGGAAGGTATGCTGAGGCTAGAATGAAAGCCCCACTTCCAGTACCTACGCGTACTGCTGTGAGATCTGGTGTGCACAAGTGCGGCAGTAAAACCGCCTGCACTCCGTGTTTCACCAGCACACATGTCCTCACTCTTTCATTCGCATTGGGAACGTACAGAGTGTCAAAGCCCCCAGATAGTCCCCTAATCCTACCCTTGTAGATCCAGGGTTCCTGTATGAGAGCAATATCCAGCTTCATCTCACCGAAGCCTCGCGTCATCATTGCTGATGCTGCTCTGCTATGGTGTAGATTCAACTGGCAAACCTTTAATTGCCGGAACTGGCCCACCTCCCGCCCAGCTGACGAGGATTCCATTTCACTGGTCCCCTTGTTCAGCTGCCTTTCCGGCCGGCTCTACCATTTCCTCCGGCTTGTCTTTCTGGAATCGCACGTAGGCAAGGTCCAGCCCGCAGTTGAGTTTCCCCCCTGCATGCCTGACTGCCCCCGCCTCCTCCTTCGGACACCATACGGTGAGAATGGTACCGCCGTTTTTCGCGTCACCATATCTACCTATGCGACTGACCCTCCACTTAGAAGTGTCCGTCACACAGGCATTTTGACGACGTAATCTGGCTAGGATGGTTTCCTTGCTCTCCGGCGAACCGGGAACTCGGATGATCATCCTCCTCACATCCTTAAGGATGTGAAGGCGCTCCACTCTCAGATTGACTCCTTCCCATAGGTCAGTCATCTTTCCGACAGCTTCGTACAGCCAGGCCTTGGATTTTTGGTTCACGCACCTGAGTGCAATGACCCCGTCCTCCAAGTCTACCTCGGTAATACCGATGTCGCCAGCGTTGTCAGGCAGAGAGTCTAGTGCCTTCAGCAAGGCCGCTTTAAAAACGGTTACCTGCTTCGTGCCCAAACCCTCCTCCCTTCCATCGTCGGCCACACCCAAACGGAGGTCACTGCTTGCTATGCCTGCGTAGGTATTCTCCGCCACAGGCTCCGCACGCACGACCCCCGAGACAGAAGGGTTGACTCCTCCCTGTTTTACAGGTTGAGGTTGTCCACCCTTCCTTTCCCTGGCCTTATCCTTCCCTTCGACAGTAGAACCCAGCTGAGGTGCAGAGACTTTCACCTCTAAACCTCTTTGTGGGTCCCACCTCCTCCGGAGTGGACTCGGCCGATCCCCCAACAGAGGAAGTTGCCTTCTTCTGTCTTTTGCGCTCCCTCTTCCTCTTCTGATTCAGCTGCTTTCGCAGCCTCTTTTCCGAGTCGGATTCCTGCGCTAACGTAGGCCCAGAGCCGGCTGACCTCTTGACACATTGCTGCGTCGCATTGTCCACCTTCTCTGAGCATACCTCCAGGTACAGCTTCACTAGCTCGCTCGCCGCCGCTTCTACGCTTTCCTGCGTGACTGCGTTGACATGCGAGTCGTCCACTTCCCTGTTCCTAGCAAGCAATAGATGGCCTCCCCCAGAATCCATGAGGCCGACCTCCCTAGAGGGTGGATTTCCCTGGCTTGCAGGTTTACCACTTGGAGTACAAATTCCCTTTGTTTTTTCCATTGCTTTTACGTATCTATCTTAGTCAGGGCGTCCTAATGGGACCACGCAAGCCTCACCACCACGTCAAGGTGTAGATACAGGCTAAGAACGCAGCTTCACACGTATGTATGTATAAGTGGTGATAAAACGCGTTAAAAATTGTATTGCTTTTTCGCTTACGCTTGGATACTCCTTTTGACAGAGCAACCAAAAAATTAATTAGTGGTGCAGTTTCAAACACCTTTTTTAAATTATCAACTTCTTGTTTACTAAGATTAAACATTTCTTCCTTTTCAATTTCGACAGAAAAAGGATCTTTAATCCACATATTATTTGCAGGAATATCAGGAAAGTAGTCTTTAAAACTATTTATTAGTTCCGAAAGATGTTCTTGAATTGTAGCTGATCGTGTTTCTAGATGTAAATCTCCTTCATCATAGTTTGCATGAGTTTCAATAAAATTATGTAATGTTTCAAAAGATTTAAAATTTCCTTCTGAAAGTCTTTGTTTCCACAGCGTCATTTTTTCAATTATTGCAGCGACTTTTTCCGACACTTTAAACCAAAGCCTTGCAAATTTAAACTCAATTCATTGAATTGGCAAATATATCGCACAAATAAGCTAATGGAAACTCCTACAACCCACTTTGCCACTATTCCTAGTGTCTAACTGATGTAAAAATAATGTTTTGTATTTTTACAATTTTTTTTCGCGACCCGGCAAAATTTTTCTACGACCCGCGACACACACTTTGGGAAACGCTGCTATAAAGCCACGAGAGAACACGGCATCCCCAACAAGCTGACAAGACTATGTAGGTTGCCCATGGCCAATGTGACAAAGCAAGTAAAGGTATCCGGAGCACTTTCCAGACCAATCAACTTTTATAATGGCCTCTGACAAGGGGACGGTCTGGCCTGTCTCCTTTTCAATCTGGCGTTGGAGAAAGTGATCCGAGCTTCGGGCGTGACGTCAAGGGCCGCAATCCTCCACAAGTCCATCCAATTTGAGTTTGGCCGTAGACAGCAAAGTGAACGGACGTGTGCTGGTCCGGTCCGTCAAACACGCCCCGTTGAACACAAAATAAAATCAAAAAATCTTTTTTTTTTTTTGTGAAAAGTGAAAAAAAACCCCAAGCACAAAAAAAACAACAACAACAAAGTGGAAAAAAAATACGCGCGGCAGGCTAAAGCGAAGGCTTCATCACCCTTCTACAGACAAGCGACCGACGAACAACACAAGTAAGTTCCCTTTGCTTCCTACCCTCACTCGATTCTCGGACCTGCAAGTGTCGCACCCGAAATCTGTCGGTCGACGAGATTTGCCTCGTTTCAAAAGGCATAACACTTTAACGCAGGCAAATTTCGTTGACTTTGATGGCTGCGGCAGATGTAATTCCGGGAAATAACTCCAAGAATGTGGCGATTGAACCCGCGCAACCGAGGTCCCGTTACAAGTCAAGCTTTGTTATTGACTTTTGTAACATTCGTGGACTTCATGCGAACTTTTCTTTTGTTGAGTGCCACTTATTAAACTTTAAACCCCCAATCCTCGCACTTAGTGAAACCCAAATATCACCCGATAATGACTTAAGTCAATATCAGATATCGGGGTACACTTTAGTGCATAATCTCTCTCCCCATAGGGGCATTGCCATCTACGTTAGGGATGACGTGGCTCATTATGAAATATGCAAAAGCACCTCTTCAGATTTTAACTCACTTTGGGTTAAAATCATCATCCGAAACCACGTCATATTCTTTTGCTTCCTATACAGAAGCCCTAACATAAGTAACGAAGCCTCCACTTCATCATTTGACACTATTTCCGAACAAATCTCGGGGTTTTTATCGTCCAATCCTGAGTGTGAAATCATCGTTGCGGGTGATTTCAATGTTCACAATGTAAACTGGCTGACTTACTCAAATGGCACCAGTGCTTCTGGCAAGGACGTCGAGCTCTTTGCAGACATCAATAACTTGCATCAAATTGTGGATCTTCCCACAAGAGTCCCTGATGTTGCTGATCAAGGAAGATATCTCCTTGATCTTTTCCTTACTTCTCATCCAGCACGATATACCGTCACAGTTGATTCACCTCTCGGCAATTCGGACCACTGCTTAGTTAGTGCTAGCTTCCCTTTCAAATTTCCCACCCCTCCCAAACCAGTCAGAAGAACTGTATGGCATTATGGGAAGGCCAATTGGCTGGGGCTTACTAATTTTTTCCAATCTACTGACTGGAACCAGTGTTTCCGTAATAAAAACGTCAACTCTGCCGCTATCAGTATCACTAGAATCATACAGGCAGGAATGCATTTGTTCATTCCTCATTCTACTAAATCTGTGAAGGCTAGGCCCAACAGATGGTTTAATCAGGAGTGTACGAATGCAATCAGAAATAAAGAAGCCGCCTTTCGAGCTTTCAAGAGCTCCCCGAGTGAATCGCTCCGTGCAGAGTATATCAAACTGAGAAATTCCTGTAAAGTCACCATCAGGAATGTCAAAAATTTATTTGACAGCAAGTTGAGAAGTAAACTCCTTAATGCAACCTCTGGTAGCAAAAACTTCTGGTCCTTGGTAAGTTCCATCAAGAAGAATTTCACCACCTCCACAACTCCTTCATTTATCCACGATGAAAAGGTGATAACAGACAGAAAATCCAAGGCCGATTTATTAGCATCTCTGTTTGCTTCAAATTCTTCTCTACCCCAAAATGATACGCTACCCCCGGTCCTCGAGCACAGCGCTCATTTAATGGACAGGGTTTTCTTCAGGACTCGTGAGGTGTACAGATGCCTCAAGGAGCTCGATGTCAACAAATCCACTGGACCCGATAATATACCCCCTATCGTCTTAAAACAATGCGCCTCACCTTTGGCTAAACCTCTGCGCAAACTTTTTGCCCTATCATACTCTTCCGGAGTTTATCCAGACTCTTGGAAACTTGCTCATGTGCAGCCAATACCGAAAAAAGGTAACTCCAGCCTTCCCTCCAACTACCGCCCAATAGCAATCACTTCTATCCTCTCCAAAACCATGGAGACGATAATTAACAAAAAGCTTATGGGATATCTAGAATCCAACCAACTTATAAACGACAAACAATACGGCTTCCGACAAAAAAGATCCACTGGTGATCTTTTAGTTTGCCTTACAGAACACCTCAACCGAAGTTTGCATGGATCTGGTGAATCTAGTTTGGTTGCTTTGGATATCTCCAAGGCTTTTGATAGAGTATGGCACTCAGCCTTGTTAGCTAAACTCCAAGCTATTGGAATAGACTCGCTTCTCTATAAGTGGGTTGAGAGTTTCCTTTCCGGCCGTTCAATTAAGGTATTATTGGATGGCGTCAAATCTGAATCTCACCCCATCTCTGCGGGGGTCCCTCAGGGGTCAATTTTATCACCGGCCCTTTTTCTCATCTTTATAAATGACCTACTTTCAATCCCCTCCAACCCACTTCTCAGCTTCGCTGACGACGGTACTCTACGTTACTCGTACAGCTTCGATACAAGACAGACACATGCCAGATCCTGTCTTGATGATCGTGAACTAATGTTCAACTCTATTAAAAAAGACATCAAACTAATTCTAGATTGGGGAGAGAAGAATCGTGTCAAATTCAACCCCTCCAAAACCAAGTACTGTCTTATCTCAAAAAAGAAGTTCAACACCTCACCATCCTTGACAGTGGATGACGTTGAACTAAAGGCCGACCCATCCCTCCACATCTTAGGCGTGACATTAACCAAAGACTTGCGTTGGAATGATCACATATTCCAAATCGCCAAACAAGCATCCCAGTGTTTGGGATTTCTTAAGAGGTGCAGGTTCCTCCTCCAGCCATCGGCCCGTGCTGTTATTTATAAATCCTACATTCGGCCTCTTCTCGAATATAACTCCCTCGTTTGGGGCGGTGCTCCAATAACCACCTTAGCATGGTTAGATAAGGTCCAAAAAAGGGCCCTCAAGTTAATTAATGACGATACCGCTTGCTCCACCATCGACCCCCTGAGCCACCGTAGGAATGTAGCAGCACTGACAAAATTTTATCGCTACTATCATAGTGACTGTTCCTCCGAGTTAAACGCTCTCCTGCCTCCACGGCAATCCTATACCCGCAACACCAGATTAGCCCACTCGTCTCATTCCCTTCACCTGCAACTACCCCTTTCACGCACTCAACAAGATATGAATTCGTTCGTTAATAGAACAACTCGACTGTGGAATAACCTCTCGCAGTCAGTATTTCCGAGCTCCTACAACATCCAAGAGTTCAAACGCAGGGTTCATCACCACCTTCTGCAATACCCCCCCGTTCCTTTTAACCCTTAACCTATACCCCCCTCCCCTCCCCGTACTAAGCTTACTGCTAGACATTGCACCATGACGTGACAAATGACATGACGGACTAGTAGTACAAAGGGTGACTCCTGAGCTTAGCACTGTCACATAAAAAAAAAAAAAAAAAAAAAAAAAAATTACTGGCTTATGCAGACGACATTGACATCATTGGAAGAGCAACAACAGCTGTACAAGAAGCTTTCACTCAGATTGAGCGGGCGACAGGAAATCTGGGATTGCACATTAACGAAAGCTAAACGAAGTACGCCTAACATTGGTCCCACTATCAAGGTAGAGGAATTCGAGTTTGAAGTGGTAAAATCATTTACCTACCTTGGGTCAATAGTACCACCGGACAATAGCATGGAACCAGAAATATGCGCACGACTGCTAAAAGCCAACAAAGCCTACTATAGTCTGTCAAGGCTCTTTAAATCCAGGCATCTTACCATAACGTCTAAACTTTTACTATATAATACGATGGTCTTAACTGTACTCGCATAAGCATCTAAACGGGGTGCTAAGCAAGAAGCACTCAAACCTCTTTGTCGGATGGTTGATGGGATTCAAATACTCAAAAATTAATGAAACGAACTAGATCACACTTGCACCTAGGAGCTTCTAACAGGGCTTATTTTTTAGAGAGTTTCACAACGAAGAGCTTTTCGAGTGCATCTGCTATACTAAAAGTTAGCAGGAACGGAGATATTGCAAGAAATATAAAAAACGTGCCTATAAAACATATTTTGGCATTTGTTAACTTCTTTAGGCGCGTTGGGCACTTTTTCGTTGAGGGTAAAACAAAGAGTTCGCGACACGCGCACTTTGTTACACACCCGTTTCTGGTCACATGTGGCAGGGATGGGGTCAACGTGCACATTTGTTGCACACCTGTTTCTGGGCACTTGTGCCTATGCAGCTGGCTAGAGCATGGCAACTTTTGGTTTAGCTCCACCTACAAACAGCAGCGTATAATTCTATGTGTGCGATGTTGCAATGCAGAAGCTGCTCTCAGCATTCACATCGTATTCCTGCAATGCAGACGCCGCTTTCAAAATTCATGTCATATTAAGTGTGTTCGATGACTGCTTTAAAATATCAGAGCAGCTGTCTAATTGATGTCAGAACGGAAAATATCAGAAAATAGCAACAATCTCTAAAAACACTTTTCCGCTCAATTTTGCTCCGAATTGCGTTTTTAGAGGTTATATACGAATGTCAATTATAGGAGAAGAAATATATACCAATAAAACCAATTGAATAGCAACGAAATGTTATTTTTATAAAAATTAATGTGTATTTTTCAATATTTCCAAGTATTTTTCGAACAAATCATTCATAAATAAATTTTCCGATTTTTCCTGCTTTCAATTTGAGAAAAATAAGAAGAAGAATTTGGCTGCTCTGCCTGCTCCTACAATTTGGTGAAGCAGAAATAGTGAGAATTCTCAACAAGGAGCAGGCTCAAAAAACACACAGCAAGGCAAATGGGGGCAGAAAAGATCCGTCGAAAGGTCTCAAGGAACGCAAATTGCTGATTTTTTCTGCTCAATCTTAAGCTGGAGCAGTCATCGAACACACTTATTGTCGCACACATTGGCCTTTTTCATAATTGCATGGTTGCTTGCCTGCTTTCATGCATATTTGCAAAAGAGCAACTGTCAGGTAAATCAGTTGCGCAATCTACAAACTTTGCATTTTTGAATGAAAGCAATCAGCTGCCAAAAATATATGTCAGAAATTTGACGTTTCAAGCATAAATTTTTTTCTCTGCATTTTGTGAGTTCTTTTACCGCTGAAAAATAAAACGAAAAAAATGGATAGAGAAAATGTGATTAATTTTATCGTCAGTTTGTTGATAGATAACTCGGCTTCTCATTAGATCCAGTCAGAAAATTTATAACTTTACGGCGAAAACGTAAGATAAATTATGTGTCTTGTTTAGCTAGGCACTTTCAAAAAGGGAAAAATAGGAGAATTCCGAAAAATAAAAACTATTTTGATGTCATCAATAGGTTTCCTGACGACATATTTGCGAGTCATTTTCGAATGAACCGGCAATGTTTCAGGGTAATTTTGAATGTATATCTTGCAATAGATGTTACTTAAAACTTTATTTAGCTTTTAGCTGATTTGAGGCCTTTCTGAGTTAAGTATTATGGGCATTAGCCAACAGAAAGAGCTATCGAGAAATTTCAGACCGTTTCGATCTCTCTATAGGAGTTACCCACAATATTATTCGCTGTAGAATACATCTTATATATTAATAGGCAAACAAAAAGTTTGTACACGCTAAGGCTTTTTTGTTCGTGGACCGATTTCGTTTAAATTTTCAGAAAATGTTCTTTTTATGGCATAGTTTTGTAATAAGGAATTTCAACGAAATTGATTCACGAATAAAAAGGTTATAGCGATTTTAATTTTTCGAATTTTAAAAAGCCGTTGGAAAATTTGAATTTTTTGGGAGCATCAACGTAGAACTGAGTAGCCTACGATTGACACAAATGCCGTTTCAGTGAAGCGAATGAGAAACAGAGAAAAACAAGCGTTTGTGTGGATTTTTGGCGGCATAACTGACATAAAAAAACTCGGTCACTTTGTGCGTGCATTTTTTTATACTCTTTTGTGTATAGTATTATTGAGTTATATTGTATAAGGGGCTGCCGTTCGTTTTTTGGCGAATGCCTTTAGAAATTTTAATTGATTCATTGCACCTTTAGAAATTTTGACTGATTCTTTTAAATGTGCTTTGAATGTTATTCCGGTTAATTTTGATTCGTTTTCGTGTGGTTCTTTTAATATGAGTTGTCATTTTTGTCGTGCCAAACATTTTCTGACTGAAGTAACTTTACGTAATACTGAGGCATTTTCTTTGTGTTGTCATAAAGGCAAAGTTAATCTACCTCCACTTTCTCAAAATTACTTTTTCAATAATTTTTTTGAAGGATTAACTTCGAATGAAAGTGGTATTAAAAATCGTTCTAAATTTTTTTTTGCAAATATTCGTTCGTATAATGCTGCGTTTGCAATGACTAGCTCTGAGTGTAATTTGCCAAATGACACTGCAAATGGCATTTACCATTTTAAAATCCATAACATTTTCTATCACCGAACTGGTGCCTTAATTCCTGGCTATGGCCGACCTCCATGCTATGCACAGTTGTATTTCTATGATGTAGATACTGCTGCTAATCATAGAATGAATAGAAATGCGAATATTGAATGTAATATTGATATTATGCGTGAAATAGGTTTGGAGTTAGATCGGATTAATCCTTTTGTTCACTCATTCAGGTCCATGCATGAATATTGTCAAAGACCTGAGAATATTGCAGCTGAAGTTTCTATGATCATAAAAGTTAATAACCAAGTTGATATTCGTCGTTTCAATGATGCTGTACAAACTGATGTTGCTACTATTTTCAAAAACGATGATGGTGAGCCTCCTTTCGAACGAAATATGATTGTTTTTTTCAAAAACAACAAATGAAATTCGTTCTTTTTCTGTTCTTGATCCTTCTTTGGAGCCTTTGGCTTATCCATTATTATTTCCACATGGTGATAGGGGTTGGCATGTCAATATAGCACACAGTTTACATTCTACTTCACGTGCTAACTTACCATGTACAAAAGTAACAATGTTACAATATGCTTGAGTTTAGTCTTAAGACGTCATGGATGCGATTAAAAAAATCCTGGGAAATTTTAGATGCTCTGGAGCGACAATGGAAATGTTTCATAGTAATTAAAAATTCGCCATTGCGAATAATTTTTTTTTGAAATAAAAATATTTAAATCGAATCGTGAATTTTATATATTTATTGTTTTTGTGACCGAATTTCGGTAACGGGCATTCCAACTAGTAACAGTAATTCCAATAATAATTTAAATTAAAATTAAACATACCTAATAATATCGGAAAACTCACAATCTTCTGCGAACGCCATTTCACTTTTGACACTTTTCTTCTTCTTTAATCAGATAAGCATGCGTACAAAAATAGTTGCAAGATTTGTGCAGAGTTGCCAAGTAGGTTGCAGTTTTGAACAAATGATGGTTGCACATTTGCTTTTGTGAATACCATGCTAATGATAGATTTGCGCAACCATGAAATTATGAAAAGGGCCATTAATTTCATATTCTTGCAATGCAGACGCAAAGTCTTGAAATTAACAAGTCTTTCATCTTCATATGGTTAATGAGTGAAAGGCGATCAGGAGCGCGTTCAAAAACCTTACCATGGTTAACCATGGTTAACTATGGTAAACTTTTGTCGTTCAAAAACTGTGTGGTTAACTACAACATAACCACGAGCATAACTTTTTGGCGTTCAAAAGCTCCCGTGGTTAACCATGGTGTTGTTAAATTTTAACCATGCTCGGGAGCATGGTTAGCGATAGTTAAGAAGAAGAAGAATAAAAACAACTTTTTGACATTTATTTTAATGATAAAAATGAACAAATCAAAGTGGAATTTGTGAAATTATTGAAAATAAATAATTAATAGACACATACAAAATAATTCAGCCAAATAGCGGAGCCTATTTTTTGGAAATTTAATTTTTTTTAATTCGTAGTTAACCAAGGTGCGTTCAAAAACCTCCATGGTTAAACATAAACTTTTGTGGTTAAGTGAACTGGAGCGCGTTCAAAAACCTTACTATGGTTAACCATGGTTAACTGTGGTAAACTTTTGTCGTTCAAAAACTCCGTGGTTAACTACAACATAACCACGAGCATAACTTTTTGGCGTTCAAAAACTCCCGTGGTTAACCATGGTGTAGTTAAATTTTAACCATGCTCGAGAGCATGGTTAGCGATAGTTAAGAAGAAGAAGAATAAAAACAATTTTTTGACATTTGTTTTAATGTTAATAATGAACAAATTAAAGTGGGATTTGTGAGATTATTTTAAATAAATAATTATTGGAAATAATTGAGGCAAATAGCTGACATTATTTTATGGAAAAAATTTTAAATTTTCTTTACCACGTAGTTAACCACGGTGCGTTCAAAAACCTCCATGGTTAAACATAAACTTTCGTGGTTAAGTGAAGTGATGTAGCATAACCACAGCTTACCTCGTGGTTTACTATAGTAAGGTTTTTGAACGCGCTCCTGATGCAGCATAACCACAGCTTACCTCGTGGTTTACTATAGTAAGGTTTTTGAACGCGCTCCTGATGCAGCATAACCACAGCTTACCTCGTGGTTTACTATAGTAAGGTTTTTGAACGCGCTCCTGATGCAGCATAACCACAGCTTACCTCGAGGTTTACTATATTAAGGTTTTTGAACGCGCTCCTGATGCAGCATAACCACAGCTTACCTCGTGGTTTACTATAGTAAGGTTTTTGAACGCGCTCCTGATGCAGCATAACCACAGCTTACCTCGTGGTTTACTATAGTAAGGTTTTTGAACGCGCTCCTGATGCAGCATAACCACAGCTTACCTCGTGGTTTACTATAGTAAGGTTTTTGAACGCGCTCCTGATGCAGCATAACCACAGCTTACCTCGTGGTTTACTATAGTAAGGTTTTTGAACGCGCTCCTGATGCAGCATAACCACAGCTTACCTCGTGGTTTACTATAGTAAGGTTTTTGAACGCGCTCCTGATGCAGCATAACCACAGCTTACCTCGTGGTTTACTATATTAAGGTTTTTGAACGCGCTCCTGATGCAGCATAACCACAGCTTACCTCGTGGTTTACTATAGTAAGGTTTTTGAACGCGCTCCTGATGCAGCATAACCACAGCTTACCTCGTGGTTTACTATAGTAAGGTTTTTGAACGCGCTCCTGATGCAGCATAACCACAGCTTACCTCGTGGTTTACTATATTAAGGTTTTTGAACGCGCTCCTGATGCAGCATAACCACAGCTTACCTCGTGGTTTACTATAGTAAGGTTTTTGAACGCGCTCCTGATGCAGCATAACCACAGCTTACCCCTCGTGGTTTACTATATTAAGGTTTTTGAACGCGCTCCTGATGCAGCATAACCACAGCTTACCTCGTGGTTTACTATAGTAAGGTTTTTGAACGCGCTCCTGATGCAGCATAACCACAGCTTACCTCGTGGTTTACTATAGTAAGGTTTTTGAACGCGCTCCTGATGCAGCATAACCACAGCTTACCTCGTGGTTTACTATAGTAAGGTTTTTGAACGCGCTCCTGATGCAGCATAACCACAGCTTACCTCGTGGTTTACTATATTAAGGTTTTTGAACGCGCTCCTGATGCAGCATAACCACAGCTTACCTCGTGGTTTACTATAGTAAGGTTTTTGAACGCGCTCCTGATGCAGCATAACCACAGCTTACCTCGTGGTTTACTATAGTAAGGTTTTTGAACGCGCTCCTGATGCAGCATAACCACAGCTTACCTCGTGGTTTACTATATTAAGGTTTTTGAACGCGCTCCTGATGCAGCATAACCACAGCTTACCTCGTGGTTTACTATAATAGTAAGGTTTTTGAACGCGCTCCAGATATATGCACAAGCTCTTCAAATGACGATGCCAGGCTATCAGAGAGAGAATGCAACATTTTTATACGCGTTTGCACACAACTAAACAGCAGAAATTTTTATGAGTTAATATGGGGATAAGGTTTATGTATTGGTGCATATTTGCTCGTTTGTTTTGATTTATGAAAGAAAACAGCTGATTCAATTTTCTTTCCTTTTCTGTTCTGTATACTTTATCATAAAGAGAGAATCTGGCTTTGTCTCGCCGAATTTACGAAGTATGTGTTGAGTTTTGCTCAGCAGTGATGTTCATATATGCACGCACACAACTAATGGGGGGGAAATTTTGTATGAAGATGAAAGACTTGTTATTACTAGACTTTGGTCTGTTGCTGGACCTCGACTAAAAATTGCCATACTCGAGCCGGCTGCAATATTTAAATATTTTCTTGGATTAATCGCTTTCGGCGACATGGAATACGTTTCGGCGTTTCGCCTATTCGACTGGGCATCTGTATTTTACGTACATATCCGGGGTAGTATCCCAGTAGGGAAAATCGCCAGTATTTACTGTGGGAAGTCGATTTGGAAGTACTTCTTTATTTAGTGTTTTCTGTAATGACTTATAAGTAATGCAGAGGAGAATGGGTTTGGTGACCAAGCGTTTGATTCCGCTCAAAAAGCGTGTTGAAAAACTTCGTAGCTGGTCGTTTTCTTTGTGAATCATCCCAGTTATCTCAGCCATTAAGTTTTATATCTTTAATGTATAAACATATATTTGAATTTATGTTTATGATATAAATATAAATCGCTTAATTTTACTTATTTTACTTGTTCTGAAAAAATTCAAATTGAATCCAGTAGATTCCCATAAAAATTTAGATCCGTGACTTTGGCTGAATATAATATGACTTTTTTGCATATTTGCACAATGTTTAAAATAGCAAAAATTTCTGTTTCGTGACTATTGCATCAACCCGACGATAGTACTATGTACTAGGGATGTTATGGATATGTAATTTCGGATCTGGATATGGATACGGATAAATGAATAATATTATTCCGGTTTCGGATTCGGTTACGAATATGAAATTATTTCGGATTATCCGATAGTTTCGGATAGTTTCAGTTACGGATATTCGTAATATTCGGATATTTTTAAGGAATTGAAAAAGGTAAATACAAATAGGTAATGATTTGACTTTATTTCTAGGTTAACATTTCGTCCAAAAATAGCTGGCGCTCGTATGTCCGCTCGGCCGGTGTAAAACATAGACACGTTATGCTCATTTAGACTCCGTCCCTATCCGAAATTATTCGAAGCTTTTATATCGGTTTCGGTTACGGTTTCGGATAGATTTTTATTTCGGATATCCGATAGTTTCGGTTACAGTTTCGGAGCTCCATAACATCCCTGCTATGTACTACATATTTCCTATGAACTATGTACTATGAATTTATTACTATATATTATCTACTATTTTTACTAAAAACTACATTATCCCAGTCATCCATCATCCGATCTTTGTGTGATAAGTTTAAGACAAATAGTTTAATTTCCAAAACATTGCAACACATTTTGGAGTGAGTGCATATAAGTAACAATTAAATAAACTTTAACAGAATATTCATAAATAAAATATATTAATCCTTATCGTCCTGTATTAAGATTGATTTGGAAAATTAGACTAGCCATAGAAGTTAACACTTCTAAAGTGTGGTCCTACGCACACTCGTTTTTTTTCCTTCTCGCTGAATAGTCTATAAATAAAATTAAGTGACATCGCTCAGATAGTGGTCTAATGAAACGTCATACTTCCTTTCATCTTGACTTGCTTTTTAAGGCACTTGTGAATCCTTTCTGTTAATTGTAGCCACAAGCCACCCGTTGACTTTTCAAGGATATGCGAGTTGTGAACAAGAATTTAGGACTTTTTGACTCGAATACCTACAGTTTGTTTAATGCATCTGCCAACCAGTTGTAGACGGGGGCTATATAGGCTAAAAACTACGTCATTGAGTTTCGATATGAGCTGGTTTCGTGGAAATATACTTTGTTCATAGTTGTATAAAAATCGATATCTGCAATGACGTATCTTCGAATGTAATGCTCATAGCGGGGTTTCCCGTGTTCATTGAAGTTGCACTGATTGAATTTCGGCATGACGTACCGCTACATGCAGAGAACATACTACTGTCGAATGACGTAACTGTTCACGGTCGTGTAAATTCAGACGACGCGACGTCGAATTGTGCATATTTTCATAACTAACATTACATTTATAAGTTTGTGTTTTCACCAATATTACTATTGTAATATAATATAGTAGTATATTATTATTATTAATTTAAATAGTAAATATTTTATTAATGATTGCTAATATTTACTGCAAATGTAAAACAATTAACGTATAATAGTCCGGGGAAATTAGCAAAAAAAAGCGCACGAAAGGAGACAAAACTCCAAAATGGCTGAAAATTCGTACACAGCTTTCTTGTGTCATTTTAAGAAAACAATTTCGGAATCCAAAAAAATAAAACATGAACGCCAAGTCATACAACCCCGTGTGAGGGGTTATTTCAAAAATTGTATTTTGTAGGCAAGACATTTTTTTTCATCTGCTTATACCAAATATTATTGCCTACAAAATATAATTTTCGAAAAAAAAAACAGTTTTTGAGTGATTTTTGGCCAAAAAGTGATTTTTGCAAACGTTAACCTTGAATAACTTCGAAAGGGTTAAGTTTTCGAAAAAATGAAAGCAAGACATTTTGTAGGAAATAACGCACGGTGTTGTGATAATAAAAATAAGTTGGTCTAAAATGACGCTAAGATCTGAGAACGGGAGCTTTCTTGTAACATAAAAACATGCCAAAATATGTCCAAACCGAAATCGGATCTGCTCCTTTTTTCAAAATATCCTCAAAAAACGATTTTTCGCAAAAATTCACTAAATTTCCAATATGCGAAATGTTAAACGTCTCTAAAATTGCATGCAACGGGAAATACACACATATACATATGTATTTACACATATATATTTGAAATGTTTATATACAAGAATATATATACATTATATAATACCTCACCTGGGGGCCTGATTGCATCATTTTGTAGGTGCATCATAAAATGCACTAAAAAAAACACTAAAGAACGATCCCACGGCCCAAAAAAAAATCGTAGAAGGCTCCATGACCCCTTAAAATCTTCGTAACGGTCCCTACTATAATTAAAAAATAACAGAAAAATCCCCCCTTGCCTCTAAGGGGGCCTGGGGGCTGCCCGAGGGGCTGCAACAGGTAAAATGCACTTATTCACTTTACACTTTTACCTCCCACGGCCCCAAAAAAAATCGTAGGAGGCTCGGAGACCCCTTAAAATCTTCGTAATTTATCGTACAAAAATTAAAAATTAATATAAAAATCCATGATGGAGAGACATGATGAGCTTTTTATCTTACAACTACTACAATAAATTCACAATAAAGCTTCGCGATCGATTAGACCCTTTGTTTTCAAAGCCTAATAGACTACTGATTTTTATATTAGAGGCAAGGGGGGATTTTTCTGTTATTTTTTAATTATAGTAGGGACCGTTACGAAGATTTTAAGGGGTCATGGAGCCTTCTACGATTTTTTTTTGGGCCGTGGGATCGTTCTTTAGTGTTTTTTTTTAGTGCATTTTATGATGCACCTACAAAATGATGCAATCAGGCCCCCAGGTGAGGTATTATATAATGTATATATACATTCTATATATATATTCTTGTATATAAACATTTCAAATATATATGTGTAAATACATATGTATATGTGTGTATTTCCCGTTGCATGCAATTTTAGAGACGTTTAACATTTCGCATATTGGAAATTTAGTGAATTTTTGCGAAAAATCGTTTTTTGAGGATATTTTGAAAAAAGGAGCAGATCCGATTTTGGTTTGGACATATTTTGGCATGTTTTTATGTTACAAGAAAGCTCCCGTTCTCAGATCTTAGCGTCATTTTAGACCAACTTATTTTTATTATCACAACACCGTGAACGTTTCGTACTGACTGATCGAATAAAAAATGCGAAAATATAAGTTTTTGAGTGAAATTTTGACCAAAATTTAATTTTAGAAAACTTTGATCTTGATTAACTTTCAAAGGGTTAATCGGGTAAACTTTTTTGTAAGAACTAAACGTGTAGAGAATTTCATTGTCAACATTTTGGGCCTTCACACGAGGTTTATACCCGATTAAAAATGAAATTCGCCCGCAGCTAGCACGCAGCTGGCATGCACTAGCCCGCACGGCGCCCGCAGCTAGCATGCACGCCTGAGTGAAAATAACACTAGCCCGCAGCTAGCATGCAGCTGGTACGCATGAAACTCAAATTTAAAATAAAAGAAAAAAATTTTTTTCATAGAATAAAAATTCCACGCCTCTTAAAAAGGATGGAGAAGAGTATTATATATGTATGTAAAGCCGTCATCAGGCACATTTTGAGATTTTCGTGCGTGTGGCGGGAGAGTGGATACCTGTGGCGGGAGAGTGCATCCCTCTAGCGAACAAATTTTTAGATTTTCGTGCCAGTGGCGGGAGCGTGTATCCCTGTGGCGGGAGCGTGCGTACCTGTGGCGGGAGAGTACGTACTTTTGTGGCGTGCCTGTTTGTTCGCTATGCGTGCTAGCTGCGGGCGCGTGCGTGCTAGTAAGGAAATTTACCATGAAATTATTTTTAATCGGGTATTTTGGTTTCTATAGGTTATACGTGCGAGGGCCCAGAATGTTGACAATGAAATTCTCTATAACTCTAGTCCTAACAAAAATGTTGACTCGATTAACCTTTTGAAAGTTATTCAAGGTCAAAATTTTCGAAAATCATTTTTTGTCCAATATTTCACCCAAAAAGTTGAATTTTCGTTTTTTTGATCAGTCAATACAAAACGTTATTGCCTACAAAAGTCATTTTTTCGAAAACTTAACTTTTTCGAAGTTATTCAAGGTTAAAGTTTGCAAAAATCACTTTTTGGCCAAAAAGTTACTCAAAAACTGTTTTGATCATCATCTGCTTATACCAAACATTATTGCCTACAAAATACAATTTTCGAAAAAAAAAAAAGTTTTTGAATGATTTTTGGTATGTACATGTACGCGAGGTCTCGCTTCTGCCTTGTGTTCTTTCATACACAATCATATTTTTTTTATGTCAAAGACTAAAGACTCAGGGGAAGCCCTTCTTGTACTGTTGACAATCTATTTTTTTTCGTATATAGTGCAATACCGAACAGCAGCTCTCCGCGTTAAGAGAGATGGACATGAGTTCACGTTCTAAGAGACAAGGTATGGGCACTTGCTTGTCTAAAATTGGCGTAAGAGAAACCAGAGTACTGTCATCGGAGAAACTGGGGAGTGGGTTCGATGGGATTGAGAGCAGAGCGTTAATGAATATTAGAAAGAGATCAGGTGAGAGGATCGATCCTTGGGGAATGTCGGCCGAGATGAATTGTGGGTTGGTTTCAACACCATCCAATACTACCTTGATCGAACGGGCAGAAAGAAAACTCTCAATCCAGTTCTTAAGAACTGAGTCGATACCAATAACTTGGAGTTTAGACAGCAGAGCGGGATGCCTTACTCTGTCAAAAGCCTTGGAAATATCAAGAGCTATGGGACCCAGGTAGGCTATCATATCAACTACCTGGTCTCCCATAGAAAATAGTTTAATAGCAGGCTGGAGATAATTCCTTGTCTACTTTTAAGTAGGCGATAGAATATCTCCAGCCTTATATAAAGCGAACAATTAGATTTTAAGTTCAGTTGCAATTAGCAACTCATCCAATGTATATATTGTAAATAAATTAGATTTACTTGAATATACATTTTTTTAATATTTAGTGGCCAACCACTAAATATAGGTAGGCCACTACAGAGCAACCAGCCAGACTCAACAAAGCTATGGGTGCTTCGGGGTAGATGCTCGGTGAAACACACAAGAAGGTCACCAATCGACCTTTTTGGTCTAAAGCCGTACTAGTCCAGGCGCTAGAGCAGCGAAAGCTATAACTTTTGGTTTTGGCGTGATGTAACGGACTTTTTTGGTGGAATCGGTCAGAAATGATATCCTCAACAATATTTAGGGGGTGCGCAAGCATGAAACTCCCAGGAAAACTTTTGGTAGCCCAAAAACTGAAAAGTTCACTAAAAATTCCCTGTTTTTTGGCCTTTCTTGTTAAATATCTCTTAACGAAGGCTTCTAGGCGAAAAATAATTTGTTGAGCATGTTTTGTTCGTTATTAGATTTGCTAAAACTTACCCTAAGGTGGATTTTTGAAATTTGAATTTTTGCATTGCAAAATAGCCGAAAACCGCGAAAAAAGTACCTCACTTTAAAGTTAGCACAAGGAAAGGAGAGACCATTATTTTCCAATTTAATTTTGGAATTAGATAGTTAAAGGCATGATTAACTTATATCCAAAACCCGATGACGGTCGGTCAAATAGTTTTTGCATAATGAATTTTGCAATTAAGTGAATTTAAAAAGTTAAATTTATTACTGCGCCAAAAGAAAAACTCCCATGTTGGTCCTGATTTTTTTACGTATGCTCTAACACTCTCTTTACAATATCCAATCATTAAAATTCTGGTTTTTAATTTTTTTTATGGTTTTTAATTTTTTTAAGATTTTTGGCAAAAAACTGCAACTAAGGGGTTTTTTCAACAAAAATTGCTAACTCGGCGACGCCAGAAATGCTAGGCGCGTTTCAAATTCGCTCGAAAAAGGACTCAGTTTCTATTGCACCAATTTAGCTGCTTTTTTTTATATTTGGGTAGCGAATCAAAAAGGCTTAATTTTACTGGATGAGTCGATATGGACAAATTTTGTTCAGACTAGTAGAGGCCGAGTAGTTGCTTAGAGCGTGGTGTTGGTATGATACAATTGTACAATACAAAGGATGTCATTGTGAGTTTCTAGACTAATATTCATTCAGCAGCAGCAGAGCCAGTTCTTCAAGTGAATCTACACTAGTATTCTTTCATCGTGAGTAACTTCAGCGGGAAAACTAGCGAGGGGTTACTCTTGCAACCCAAGAATTCTTTAATGATTTGTGTAACGGCTGCATGGTAATCGAAAAATTCTACTGGAAATTTAGGAAATTGGAAGTCTTTACATTGTAATGTCTAGGTAAGCAACTAGCTAATGACTTGGGGAATATATTAGTTGGAGATGTAATGTGCTTTTATTATTCTTTGTCTTTGTTTTGTCGAAGCCTCTTTTATGGAGTTTATTCCGTCCTCAAAATTCGTTCAGAGTGGATCGTGACAAAGTGCAGTCAAAAAGATTTCTTGCTGGTAAAATCCTCACCAAATGTAGCAGAAATGGAATGGTAATTTCGGAAAGCAACGTTTTTAATGCTGAAAAGAGTAGCAGTAATTTATCCTGCATGCCTTACATGGTAATATGTATATGTATTCAATTAATACATTTCACCCTGAAATAAGTCTTCGTCTATAATGCCTACCACCCTAGGACTCCCTATGTAAAAGTAACCAGTTGGTTTGGTTGGTTTTACGTTCATTTATTTTAAATAGTTTAACGTTCGAGGTTTTAATATAATACATAGGTAATTTGGTAATACTTCAAATAAATGCATTTTGACCCTAATGGTGCAATAGAAACTGAGTCCTTTTTCGAGCGAATTTGAAACGCGCCTAGCATTCCTGGCGTCGCCGAGTTAGCAATTTTTGTGGAAAAAACGCCTTAGTTGCAGTTTTTTGCCAAAAATCTTAAAAAAATTAAAAACCATAAAAAAAATTAAAAACCAGAATTTTAATGATTGGATATTGTAAAGAGAGTGTTAGAGCATACGTAAAAAAATCAGGACCAACATGGGAGTTTTTCTTTTGGCGCAGTAATAAATTTAACTTTTTAAATTCACTTAATTGCAAAATTCATTATGCAAAAACTATTTGACCGACCGTCATCGGGTTTTGGATATAAGTTAATCATGCCTTTAACTATCTAATTCCAAAATTAAATTGGAAAATAATGGTCTCTCCTTTCCTTGTGCTAACTTTAAAGTGAGGTACTTTTTTCGCGGTTTTCGGCTATTTTGCAATGCAAAAATTCAAATTTCAAAAATCCACCTTAGGGTAAGTTTTAGCAAATCTAATAACGAACAAAACATGCTCAACAAATTTTTCGCCTAGAAGCCTTCGTTAAGAGATATTTAACAAGAAAGGCCAAAAAACAGTGAATTTTTAGTGAACTTTTCAGTTTTTGGGCTACCAAAAGTTTTCCTGGGAGTTTCATGCTTGCGCACCTCCTAAATATTGTTGAGGATATCATTTCTGACCGATTCCACCAAAAAAGTCCGTTACATCACGCCAAAACTACTGGAAATGCTCCAGCGCCCGGACTATACGGCCTGTCGTGTATGATTTGGTTAGATTCTAAATATTGCATCAGCTTTCTATTAATTATTGTCTCCATGATTTTGGAGAGAACAGAAGTAATTGCTATTGGGCGGTATTTTACAAGGGTCGTGGGCTTCAACTTTTTTGGGAATGGGCTGAACATGAGCTAGTTTCTAAGAGTTAGGATAAACTCCTGAGAAGTCTCACAGGGCAAAAAGTTTGCGCAGAGGTTAAGCCAAAGGTGAGGCACTTTTTTTGACTACCATAGGGGGGAATATTATCAGGGACAGTGGATTTATTGACGTCCAGCTCTTTGAGACGTTTGTAAACCTCTCGTCTTCTGAAGAAAATTCCGTCCGTTGGATGGGAGTTGCGATCGAGGACCGGTGGAGACGTATCAGCTTCGGGTAAATCAGAATTTGAGGCTAACAGAGATGCCAATAAATCGGCATTGGAATTGCTTTCTGTTATCAACTCCTTCCCATTAATGAATGGAGGGGTTGAGGAAGAGGTCAAATTCTTCTTGGTGGAAGTTACCAAGGACCAGCAGTTTCTGCTGCCAGCATTTGTGTTGAGAATCTTGTATCTCAATTTGTCGCCAAATGACAATTTAACCTTCCTGATTGTGGAAATACAAAAAAATTTTAGCTTGATATACTCACAACGAAGGGACTTATTTTGGGGAGTGTCTGTACGCTTTATAAGCGGTTTCTTTAGCTTTAATTAATTTAATTACGATGCATTCCCCATTAAAACATCTATTTGGCCAGCCTTTATAGATTTGGTAGAATGAGGAACGAACAAGCGCATTCCAGCCCGTATAATTTTAGTTGTACATAGAGCTCGCGCTGGCTGGCATCATGGAAACACAGATCCTAGTGTCTTGAAAAAAGTGAATAAGCCCCAACCAGTTGGCTTTCCCATAATGTCAGAACTGTGTTGGTAGAGGTAGAAGAAATTAGCGCTGACTAGGCAGTGGTCCGAATTGCCTAGATTAGAGCTAACCTCAACGGAGTACCGTGTCGGGTGAGATGTAAGAAACAGGTCAAGTAGATGGGCTCCGTGGCCTTCAAAACCTGGGACTCGCGTTGCCCGATTGACAATTTAGTGCAAATTATTAATATCTGCAAAAAGCTTAGCGTCTTTGCCAGAAGCACTGGTGCCATTAGAGTATTATGTACGTTGCAATCTCCCGCACAATGATTTCACACTCCGGATCGGAAAATAAAAATTTGGAGATTCTCTCGGAAATAGCATCGAAGGCTGAGGTGGTGGTTTCATTACTAATATTAGGACTTCTGTATAAAAAACAGTAGAATATGACGTGACTGCGAAGAATGATTTTAATCCAGGTTTGCTACTGTAGAAAGTCCTAAGCTTCACTCCTTTATTGTGATATCTAAAATAAGCCAGTTGAACTAGAAGGAGTTCAATGACTCTTTTGCATTTATTAAAAGTGTTTTGCTGCATTTTGAAGGCGACAATAAGAATATTTGCATTTAAGATAATGTAGCTGTAATAAAATGTTGTTAATAATAACTTAAATTTATCCCAATTCGTATTACTTACATACAATATAACCAAGAATAAGTTTATCCAACAACAAGATTTGCACACGTTTTCCCTAATAAATTCCATCGCCTGCAACTGCTTAAATTTAAACGATTGTGGATTTGTCTGGCACATTCCGCCCAAAACAAAACACAACAGAAAAATGCCGAATAAATTTCCGGAAATTAAATAATTCAGAAAACGGTTACCGCATTTCGACAAATGTTTACTAATGGTAGTACGGCGACCCTGTCTACCGGATATGCTGTAACCATATTACAGAAAATGCTAGAAGGTGTTTTTGCTCTAGAATGTTGAACCTATGTTGAATGAATGAATATTTGCGAAGGGGGGAGGAGTTGGACAGGGAGTGGGGAGGGCGCGATGATGGACGTCTATGAAGTTCGACAATGCATTATATCGTTCGACAATATATATTACGCAACATTCGCAGGGTGTACGTGCGCACGAAGTGCGACTATTGTTGAACAGAAACAACGTCACACCTCGCTTCAGGCCCAGCCCCCCGTGGCGTGAGTTTGCCATTTCAACCTGTTGAATCATCTCCGAAATTCTAGGGTGAGGAAAGAGTGAGAGTCGAGAAAGCTCTTCGAGGCATGCGCCAAAATTTGCTCCAACAATGACGTGCGAACGAAAAGCCCCGGCCGAAAGCTTCGGGCCATGTCCTTATCACCCTTGCAGATGCTTCGGCAAACGTTCTCTGAGGTGAAACCGAGACGGTTGCTGGCTGGAGCGCGCGCGGTTCTCGTTCCGCCAAATTCGACATTCGGCAAATGAAATTTTTGTAAAGTTATACAATCGCGTGATAGGCGCACGCCCGCCCCTGCCAAAAGCGGGAAACTATATGTGCGCTTTTCGTGAGCTTTCTGAACCTGAATCTCGATTCGTTGTAGTATGCGATGGTTGCGGCGGTGGCGGTAGTGTCGCCGTTTTGTAGTTGAAACGAAGTGTTCCTTTGATTCGGTTACAACAAAATCGTGATTGTACGCGCTGCGATTAAGGGTAGTCCTGTAGAGGATGTCCTTTAATTGATAATCTACCAGCCCGACGATATGTTATCAATTGCAAGTGATTAAAAAAATAAAAAATAAGTTATTTGCTGGTGGATTTTCGTTTAACGTAGAAACAAGCTTTGCCCACTGACACCATCGGGGAGTGATTAATGCCTCAAAGCTAATTAAACTTGAATTATTTATTGATAAGAAACTAATTAAACTTAAATTCTAGCTCGGAAAAAACAGCAAAAAAATTCTAAAATAGTTTTGTTTAAGTGCAGTTTCACTAATCGCCCCCATTTCGAGGTTCAGTAATTGTGATACTAGGCAACTACCACAACGATATATAAATATATAAATAATACTCAAGATTCTCGGTTGGTGTTCTCGGCTGTGTAAGGACAATTTTCAATTAATTGTTGATAAAATAGTGCAAAAAAAAAATCAAAAATAAATTATAATAAGGAAATAAGTAAATTATCAGAGTGTGTAAAATGATTTTTTTTTAAAAACGTTCATTTTATTAAATAATACTGGAATTTTTTGTTTTCTTTTTGTGATTTTAATTTAAATTAGTGAGAATACCATTTGTGAATAAGAAAAAAAAATATACTAGCAATAATTTTCATTGATAATAATAATTATATAAATTTTTTCTCGCTTTTATTGGATTAGAGAAGATTGGAGATTTTAATTGGAATTAACTTGTTTTAACTACTAAACCGATTTCAGTGAGTTTAAATATAATTTGAATATTTTTCAATTAGAATTGTTTGTTTTAATTGGAAAATTACCTCGCAATTGTTTGCAATTGATATAATAGTAGTTAATACAAAACAATTGCTTAATAGTCGTTATTATTTTTTTTTTGTATTTTGTATACCCTAAATGAAATCTGAAGGTGTTATGAAAATTTTTCATAAATAATTTTAATTCGTAATGTAAAGATTAAACTGTTTGACTACCGTTCCAGAGGTTAAGGGTTCGATTTCTTGCATCGGTATTGCCCTTTAATTATCCACGTCTCCCATCAGGATAATATTATTTCTTTCTTTAATTTCCTCTTTACATTTTCTGACCTCTTTTCTGCAATGGCCTATACAGGGACGGTGTTTGTTTTTTTTTTGCGCCCGGTGCAGTATGCTCCTATCAGCTATTAATTTTTTGGACGCAGTGACGGACGACAGAAAAAGACACAAACTTCCTGTGGAGTTCTTTTAATATATGTACATATGAAAGTGAAGGAGCGGGAAGCATTTTTCATTTGTTTTTCTGAAGATGCGCTTCGTTCAATTGCGCCCGGTGCAAATGCAGCAATTGCACCTATGAAAGTGCCGTTTAGGCCTTCGCCCAATCAAGATTTGCTTTGCGAGCTTACGTTTGTGCTAAGTTTTATTGCGCTTTAACTTCACAAAACTCTTCCGCTAATGCTGTTTAATGCTCTAGGATGTTTTTCAGTGCTAACTGCACCGCCTAACTGTTTCCAGCACAATCCTGAGCTACGGGAATCTATAGACCTATACACTAGAATCTCTATAAAAGAGGTCTCTATGTTGCTCTCCAAACTTTTATATTTCAAGGGATAATAGGTGGTCATAGGTGGCATGTATTAGTTTCTACTGTAGAATTCTGTTTAGAACAATAACAGTCCACCTCAGTCCTGGACATAGAACGCGCTTTCAATAACTTCAGAAAAGAGGCGACCCAGGTGTTTCTCGCCGAATTAGGTATATACCGGGTGTTTTTTTTAAAACTTGACACGGAATTCTTGAACAAAGGAGGGGTGACAGAGGGAAACCTCTGATACAAAAGATGTGTGATATGGAGGGGGACATCGATTGGGTATAGTGTGCACCCCCTCTCTTCCACCCCCTGACCCGGGGGGGGGGGGTAGCTTTTTTTTCTCAAATGGCAACCCCTGTTGAAAATTGGAACAGCGCTTAAAAACATCTTTATAAATGAAATTGACGAGGGGGTGGGGGCAAAAAAATATATTCAAAAAAGTCAAAAAATCAGTTTGCAAATATGTATCTCTTAAACACTCATAAAATAGTTTTTACAGTTTTTTTATGTTATGCGGTTAATAATAGGGTTTGGCACCCTCCGCTTAGGTCTGGTCTTCCCCTTGCTCACCTGCTAGTTTGGTACTGCCTGCGTCACAGCCTTTGTTGGCTGGTTAGCGAAAACGTACCAACCAACGTTGACCGGTTCTCGTTCCATGCGGGGGTCAAGCAGCATAGTGGACGTGTTGGTACTTAGTTGGGGGACCGCTCGGTAAAACTGCTGTCGACAGTCACGTTAAGAAGGTCGAAAAGGCAATTGCAAAATATGACCAAAAATTAAAAATGATAAAAAATTATCTAAGATCATATATGGGTCACGTTTTGATCATTGCATGATATTGTCAATGAAACGAGAGCTGGCAGAAAATATAGACTATGATGATGTCATCGACGACTTTGCTGAAATGGAAGAGAGAAAAATAGTTTTTACTATATGAATGTGATGAGTAGAAGAATCCATATCTATACACAAACATAACATATATTTTAGCGTGCTCGTGTTTCAGGTTTTAGAATACTTTTGCTTGGCAATTAGAACTCAGGTATATGGCGGTTTTGGCTTTTTGGATTTCAAGCTAGTTACGGGGCCCCTACACGTGGGGTTTTCACTTTTTGAGTTTCACTTTATTCTCGGGCACCCGTCTGGCTGGACAAATGGTCCCAGTTGCCCCCGTTTGTGACGGGCCTGGCCATACCACTCTGCTAACTCAAGCTAACCCCGACGGTTGTGGCTCAGACAACATCCAATAGTTCAATCGCTAGGGTCACTGCCTTCTCCAGGCTACCATTAACCTATCATATCGTTTTTATATCTTCAAGCTAAGCTTGCTATTAGACATTGCACTATGATATGAACGACTATGTGGCCTATGGCAAGTAGGACTATGTGGCTTATAATTTCAGGGGTGATTCCCACTATCTATAATTATACAGGGTATGTATGGAAAATCAATGAGTCTGCAAGAATAAGATCTGCAATTCGCGACATCGTTAAAAGGATAAAGCCCTGTATATTCTGATGGGTAGAACATCAAGCTCATATGAGCAAAAAGAAACCTGCTCGATAATTCTTGCGGTAAGGTCTGTGGGTCGCACAGATCGCAGAGGTGCCCAACTGTATGGGTGCCCAACAGAACTGGATCCCGCTGGTAAAGCCGGATAAATAAGTAAGTAAAAAACTTGTTGAAACATTACTCCTAAAAAAATGGTAAAAAATTCATGAAAATTTACATATAACAAACTGGAAGATTTTATTCGATCGACAACTATAATTCTCTCTCTCTCGCTCTTTGAGAGAGTATACGGTGATTTCTTAGTAAACGTAAGAGGAAATATTTCTTTCTTTCCAATAGTACGAATTTCTATGAATAATTTTTTACAGGACAAACGGATTGGTATGAACATGGTGTAAACTAAAGCAATTCGGTATTATTCAAAAAGTCACTAGGAATTTGCCCATGTATGAGTACATGAAATGGTAGAACTTAAGACGTCGTTTTTCAACCTTTTTAGTGTTGCGACCCCCAGAAAAGCGAACAAAAAAATATAAGTAAAAAAACCTGCGACCCTCTCACTATAATATTGGTTGAATAGGGTCGTCCATAAATTACGTGAGGCGATTTTGGCGATATTTCGATGCATGGTGATACAGGGTAGTGATGGGTAACTCATATCTGAGTCAGCTCAAAGATCCGCATGAGTCAATGAATCGGTTCGCGATTATGAGCTTAGTCGGTTCTTAAAGAGTCACGGGTCTTTTTAGAACGACCACGAGACACTTCTCGGATTTAATGAATCTTTGTACTCTTTAAGCACCCTCATATGCACTTCCTACTAGGGAATCCAATCTCGCAAACGCGGGATCCTGCAAATGCGGCATCCCGCACAATTTTTGCGGGATTAGTAATGCGGGACTAGATATGCGGGATCCGCGGGATTCGCGGGATTCGCGGGATTTGGGCAGTAGAATAACCTGTTATAAAAACCGAGGCTTAATAGAGAAATACTAACAATATTGCAAAGTATTAATAAAATTAGATTTAGGCCGTCCGAACACGAGTGTGCAATCAGTCGCAATTCCAGTTGCACCCGCAATTGTTTCGTGATCTTGCTCGTTTACGGAAGTGGGAATTCATACACGGGTCGACAGAAACGAAACCGATTTGAAACTAGTCTGAACTGCTCACGTACCTACGACTGTTTTTGCCGGTCGGAAGCGAGTTCAATTGTGTGGTTGCACTTTATCTGAACTACTTGACATTTTGCCACAACCTAGAAACTATGTGGGGTTCTGTGACGATAGCTCCAAAATCAGTTGTGCTCGTGTGTGGACAAAGGTTTCATTTTGATTGCAAACTGTTTATTGTCAAACCAGTTTGAAATTGGAATTGCAAATCTGTCGACTCGTGTTCGGAGGGCCTTACGCTCCACAAAATATTTAAATTCGTTGGTTGAAGATATCTGCCTACTAAGCAATACAGCAATAACACAAAATCGTCTAAGTATACTTATGTACGTGTATCGGATCGTGATCAATTACTGCCCAGTGGGAAATGGAGTGCTCTAAGGACAATGGAGGAGCACTCCCATGGAAGCATGGAGTGCTCCCTTTCCGCTCCCTCTCCATATATTTTTTAACATTAGATGTCCGCCGAGGCTAGCACTCCATTTGAGCTCCCATAGGAGCACTCCTGCAACGATGTAGTTGGAGACAAAAAGGAGCATTATAGAGCTTTTTTAAATATCTACAGTAGAGGTCAACATTAAAGTACCCTAAGAATTTTTCAGTAACTTTACGTTTTCAGTATAACAGTGAGTCATCCCATCAATACAATTTTAAGTTTTGAGCTTGGCCTATTCAATTTCTTAAATAACTCCAATAATGCTCCCTTGGGAGTCCATTGAGAGCCCTCCAACTTCCCTCCCTTTGGGACTGCTCCCAATTTTTCCCGCTGGGTGAGTTTCCATGTAGTATTTACCCTGAGTTAACTCAGAGTAAGCGCCCATGGAAACGCGGGTTGAGTAAGGTTTTGTTGAATGCAAGAAAACTCCACGAAACACGCCGGATTAAGCTCGTTTAAAGTCGTTTTCTATTGAGAATTATATTATTTTTATGACTTTAAAGAAAAGCTGTATGCGCATGAACACAAATTTTGATTTAGTTCACATCATTTCACACCATCATTTTAGTGAGCTTTTAACTCAAAATACGCTCTTAATTGAATTGAGCTGAGAGAACAGAATCGCAAGTTTATTTAGGGAGCCGGTGTTCTGAAGATTCGACAGAACTTTTTTTGAGATCTCTCTTTTGAACCGGCTCTGGGAGTCGGATCTTTTGAAAGATGCAGATCCGGTGAGTCGGCTTTCGTAAATGATCCGTTTTGTCCATCTCTAATACAGGGTGCATCTGCTAAGTTTACAAAATGGCGACTCGAGTAAAAATTAAGCTCGCTGGCAGCTACCATGCAGATGGGACGCGCGAACGGTGTCAAATGCAAAATATGAGGACCGAATTCCGTCAACAGATATCAGTTGAGAATAGCTCAAAGAAGAATAACACCGATGTTCAAGCGTTTATGGGTTTCAAAAAATACTAATAGGTAAAGGTAATTATTTTTTGGAAAAAATTTCATTTATTTAGCTATTATTACCTCTAATCCTGACAAAAAACTGCATATTGACTCTTAAAATTGCTCCAAACCAATTATCGGTTTTTGGATATATAATGGGAGCGGGTATAACAAAAATGGACCAATGAAGTTTCTGGCAATAACAAAAATCATAACCTGTAAATTTTTCTGAGATCAAAACAATTGATAAGGGGCGGTCTGTACCCAGGGGCGGCGCTTTCATAGATGCGAATGGCGTACTTGCACCGAGCGCAATTTTCCGGGGGCGCGAATTCAGAAATTAAGGTTAAAAAAATGTAAAACTTGGAAAAAAAAAATTGAATTAAATTGAAAATAATTCTCACGGGTGCAAGTTACATAAATTTACCCAATCATGTAAGATAAAACGGGGAAATTTAACTCCTCGTGCAGGAAGTTTCCAGAGATTTTAGCTTCGAGATTCGAGAAATTGGGGAAACAAATCTCATTTATTTGGAGCACTTTCTGAAAATTCTGTAAAAAGCACCATATTCACTCACATACAGAAAAAATTGTTCCGATGGCTCTGTATTGTGTATTGCTATTTACCATGATTGATATAAATTTAAGGGCGTTGTTGCTGCACTTTTAAATGCAAAAACTCACTGGAATGATTTCCATTACTCCAGTTGAGGAGTGGGCGAACAAAACGGCACATGTCCATGGTTGGCCGTTTTAAGTTTTTTGACGGAATCGTGTTCATTACACTAAACTGCAACTAATTTCAATTTCAGACACTTCAAAAATCACTTTCAAGTAATATTTTTTTGTTAGCAAAGTAACGGTTTCCCTGCAGAAAGGCACATGTCCTACGAATATTCATATTTTTTAACCATTCGTTAATGTGGATTTTCAAAAGGGCACGTATTTCATACAAAAAAGTTTTTAATCAACAATGGAAGTTCATTGCACCTCACCTGGGGCTCTAATTACATCGATTTGTATGTGCATCATAAACTGCACTAAAAATGCACTAAAATTTACCTCACTTTTGCCTCCCACGGCCCAAAACAAGCCGTGGGGCACTATGACCCCTTAAAATTTGCGTAACAGACCCTACTATTAGGAAAAAATACCAGAAAAATCTCCCCTTGCCTCTAAGGGGGCCAGGGAGCTCCCTAAAAGGCTAAAAACAAAAAAACATGTCCAGTTGGGTTCCTGCAAAAGGGCACATGTCCATTCAAGGGTTTGACAAAACGGTACATGTCCAGTTCTGTCCCCGCAAAAGGGCACATGTCCATTTTTGTTTTAATTTTTTCTCTTAAAGTATTAAACATATTTAAAAAAAATTTTTTCCGTCTGAATAAGTTCAAATAGTAGCACAACCTACCATACTCATAAATAGTTAATGTGATCAGTTCAGAGGCAGAAACAGTTTTTTGCGATTTCTGAACAATTTGCAAAACTGGACATGTGCCGTTTTGTTCGCCCACTCCTCAGTTGATTACTCTCTTTTGAGCGAGTTTTTACGTTCAACCTCAATTTCATGTTGTGTTAGACGAACTCACGCTTTATTTTTCCTGAGTTCAATATGGGAAAATGTATGGGGGAACTCAGGGAAAAATTGAAGTTCAGTACACCAATCTGATCGAACTGGCGTAGTTCGGCCGGTGAAACCGGGGTATTACTGTCTAACAAATTAATATGGCCAGTTTCACACAATCAACAAAAATTGGACTTAATCGTCCATTCCCTTCAGAAATTCGATAAAGAATCGCATTTTTTTTCACAAGAACCAACTTTTTCAACAAACTATACGTTAGAATACTTTAGTTTGTTGTTGTTGCTTTTAAATATTTATTCTCCCTTCTGCCATCCCTTTTCTTTTTTTCCTAGCAAAAGGGAGACAAAAAGCAACAACAACTACACAGCTGTCAAAAAGTTGATTCAAAAATTCCAGGAAAGAATTCAGAGGTTCAAAAAATCTGCTGCCCATCATTCTCGCTACTCTCTTGTCCACAAACGACGTCTTCAGCAGGTGAAACTTGCTATCTAAGTAGTTTTGTTTATGTTATACGCATTATTATGTTGCAATCTTAAATTTTGCGCAAATTATAAAAATTATTTCTCCCATTCACCGAGTGTTTTTATCTTTTCCAATGTCCTTGACTGATCAAAAATAAACAGCTTTGGGGCGCAATATGAGATAGTGCACCGGGCGCAAAAACTCCAAGCGCATGCTCCGTTTATACTTAGTATTACTATGTTTGGACCCGATTAACTCTGAAAATACCTAAAATTTCAAGTATCGATATCTCAAACACAAAGCGACATATCAAAAAAAAATATTTCATTTTTTCGTCTTATTTTAGGGTGTTTTATCGAAATTCATAATTGAAACATCGGCGCCACGTAAATCATCAGAGCTAAACACCTAAAAACTTTGGGGAAATACCTCAAAACGTAAACTTCAAGTGTCAATATCTCGAAAACTAAGCGTGATATTGAAAAATTTCACACATTTTCGTCTTATTTCGTGGTGGTTTACCAAAATCCATCGTCAAAAAGCGGGCCACGGAAATAGTCGAGGTGCCAATAAAAAAAGAGGGGGTAAAAAAATTGGACTCAAAAATGAACCGGCAACATCCGTATTATTCCTCTTTGAACTATTCTCAACTGACACCTGTTGACGGAATTCGGTCCTCATTTTTCGCATACTCAAATTTAAAACGAACGAACATTTTTTTGTAGGATAAAGCACCCTTCGCTTCTTAAAACAGATAAATAATAGATAGGTATTATATATTAGTCGTCATCAAATGGAACATTTTTATCATACAGGGTGTTTGGCATAGTGATGAACAGGACTAGTCTTGCACATTTAGCGAGACCAAACAAGACCAAGACAAGACAGGACAAGGACAAGTCAAGACTGCAAGATCAAGATAGCAAGGCTTTTTGCTCATCACTAAGTGGCAAAAGTTTTCCAGTAATGAGCAAAAAGCCTTGTCTTGCACATTTAGCAAAGCAAAGACAAGACTGCAAGACTTTTGCAAGAATTTTTGCAAGACTTTTAGCAAGGCTTTTTCGAAGGGTTCTTGATCATCACTTAGGCATTTGGTGATGAGCAAAAAGTCTTGCTATCTTGATCTTGTAGTCTTATTTTGTCCTGTCTTGTCTTGTTCTTGCTTTGGTCTTGTACAATAAAATGTACAATAAAAGGAAGAACTGCAAGAAAAGTCCTGCTCATCACTAGTTTGGTAGAAAAATTTTTTTGGTGGATTAGGGGGGCCATTTGCTTTTTTCACCGGTAGCCGATTATTAATAATTTCTGTATCATGTAGCATACCGTTGGAAAGGGGATAAAACTAAGGAAGTTTTTAAAGAAAAGCTAAATTCAAAATAGCTTATACGTTTTTTTTTAAAATGAATTAAGAATTTGATACTTCTCATAACATTTAAACATTTTTGCGAATTTGAAGTGTCATAACTCTTTTTCTTAATATCAGTTGGATCAAGTATTGATTGACTAAGAATACATTGAAGAACACAGCAAAAGCGATTTGGTGTTATTATAACTACAAACAAAAAAGGTATGACGATTTGAAGGTGAAAATTTGAGTAATTTTTTAAAAAAATTAAAAAAAAATCATATCTCAAATACCGTGGCCCTTAGGACGTAGCGGCCACCGGTGAAAACAAGCAAATAGCCCCCCAATCCACCAAAAAAAATTGTGGCTTCATCTGACAAACAACCTGTACAGCTTGATTAAATAGGAATTTTTGCATTTTTAACCTGAGAATAACCAGGTCTCAATACATTTAAGCATCGCTCTTTATAAAATAGCATTATATGCAAACTACTTTCCTTTTAGATGCAAACAACTTTCCACAGCCAATGTACCAACACACTTAAAGTAGCATTTTAACCCAGCGGGAAAAGGAGTGCTCCAAGAGCCATCTTGGAGCGCACCAAAAGGAGCATAGAGTATTCATGGGCGCCTGTGGGTATGTGATCCGGTATCGAAAAGCTTTTATTTTGTTTATCTTTTGCAATTGCCTTTTTCTTTCCAAGCCCGAGAGTGGCTTTACCAAAACAGTTCCCCAACTAAACTCTTTCAACTTCCAAAGCTGCTTGTCCTCCGTATCGAACGAGAGCCGGGCTATTGAGTTTGCTAATGTCACATTTTATGGGCATGAAGATAATTGCCCGTTTTCTTTTTTTATATAAAATTTATGAAAACTCCAAGAAAGCTCCCTTGAGAGTGCTCCAAGTGCACTCCCCTGTGCATCGCTCCCAATTTTTCCCACTGGGAAGTGGCTCGTGACTTATATGTAATAGACGCCATCTATAGTTTTTATAACTTCTTCTTCTTCTTTAACGGCTCTACAACCGGGATCCGGTCCTGGCCTCGCGCAACTGTTCTCTCCACCGGTCCCGATTCTGAGCCGATGTCATCCAGTTTGGCATCCTTAAACTCTGAACGTCCTGGTCCACGCCATCCTTCCAGCGAAGGTTGGGCCTCCCTCGCTGTCGCACCCCATAGGTCTTACCGCAGAGAACTTTCCGAGCAGGCTCATCTTCACTCATACGAGCTAGATGCCCTGCCCACCGGAGCCTACCGAGCTTTATTTTCTTAACAACATCTATGTCGCAATAGCGCTCGTAGATCTCCGGAATCGTCCTTCCTCACATACGGGGCCAACAATCCTCCGAAGTATTTTCCTCTCAAACACGCCCAAGAGGTTTGAGTGCTTTTTGCTAAGCACCCACGTTTCGGAAGCATATGTGAGAACGGGTAAGACCATCGTCTTATATAGTAAAAGTTTAGACGTTATGGTTAGATATTTGGATTTGAAGAGCCTTGACAGACTATAGTAGGCTTTGTTGGCTTTTAGCAGTCGTGCGCGTATTTCTGGTTCCATGCTATTGTCGGCTGCTACTATTGACCCAAGGTAGGTAAATGATTTTACCACGTCAAACTCGTGTTCCGCTACCTTGATTGTGGGACCAATGTTAGGTGTTCTTCGTTTTTATAACTACCCAGCCGAAAATTTGAGATTCCTCCCTAAAGGATGCATAAAGGGATGACTCAGTCATTGATTAGAGAGTTTAAACCGTGGGCTAGTACTCGGACTTCTGCTTTACTTCCAAGTACGCATTTATTAAAAAAAGGCTTACATAAAAGAAAATCGGATTGCGTCATTCTTTATCTAACCGCAGTTTACAGAAATATTTAAAAGCTATAAAGTACACCTCCTTTTCATATCGTCTTGGAGCTCAAGAGCACGGTATACAGTAACAGTTTCTGTATCCCGTGCTCAAGACGAGATCTTCAATTTCAGTCTACAGCGAGTTTAAAGGGAGCACTCCAACTCAACTCCATTGATAGTTCTATAGGAATACTCACTTCAGACTTTTTTTGCATATGTACCAGAAGGAGCCCTCTCGTCCAAAGACATGCTAATGTAAAAATCATGGCAAAGGGAGACATTTCGGAGGTATTAATACCTCTCGAAGGAGGCATCCTGCATCCCTCGTAGAGGCCTCTTTTTCCTGCTGGGTAGGATAACCATTAGTGACCATACTTGTCGATGGTATGGTTGGATCTTTGTCTCTGACTGAATACGGGCTTCCATAAAAAAAAATATTTATAACATGAAATTGACAGTTTCTTTCTCCTTCGCTCTAAAATCAATAATTGAGATTTTTTGAATGAAACATCCCCGTTGAAGAAGTTAAATATGTATAACAAAACAATGCTGGAACTGTTACACGTGTCTTAAAAGTAGCGTGTAGGATGTTCTTTTTATAAATAAAACACGCAAAAATCGGAGTTCCCCAGTGGAGCCCCGACCCTTGAAGAACTAGACCATATAACAAGAATAACAAGAAGCTTGAAGAATAACAAAGCTTTGGCGATTCGATGCCGCAGAACTTGTTAAAAAGGTAGCTCTAGAGTAGTAAAAGAAAAAGTGCATGCATTGATCCTGAAAACTAATGATGTGCGATCAATAAATAGAGTATTAATCGATTATGGTCGATTTTTACCTATTTTATACAGAAAGTTCATTTATGGTTTAAGATTGATTCTATAATATAATAAAAGGTACTTAAGTAGATAATGAAAATCCAATAATAATAAGAAAGTATTTTAATAAAACATTTGAAAATAAAATAAAAGTCAATTCAACAAGAAGATACAAAAAACCGAGAATCTATGTTTATTCTTTTGCAAGCAGTTTCCAATTAGCATTCAAAAATATTATACAATCAAAATGTTTTGGGAGAAGCCGGTTCCTTCTCAAATTAGCCATCATACCAGTTTTCGAAAAAATTCTCTCGGAGGGAACCGAAGTGGCTGGTACACATGAGTTTTTCAAATGTAGTTGATATAATTCAGGGTTATTCGTTTTCATACTCTTCCAATATACGAAAGGATTGCTCTTTCTGTCAAGCAGCGGCAATTCTAAAAATTGTCTCAAAGATATTATATTCTCTGTTGTACTTGTAGATGTAGCAAGATAATTGGCCTTTTTTTGCTCAAAATGATCCCATATTGATGTTGGTTTTGCTGCGTCTTGATCAGGTGCCAGTGTCAGTTCTTGTTCACTCGTCGTCGGGTTGTTCTGTCTAATTAACGATAGTTCTTCTAAGCAACGCTGTTGAGCGTTTGTAGCATTGGATTGTAATCCAAATCCCAGCTTTTTAAACCGTGGGTCTAGGAGACATGCTATAGCTACATGTTTGTTGCTTTCCAAGGAACCAAGATAATTTCTTTGCAATTGCTCGTTAACCGCCTTCTTCATATTCTGTGTATTGTCTGAGACTATTGTTACTATTTTCTGCAAGACGTCAAATTCTTCAAAAATATGCTGTAATGTCTCCGCTATGTGTTCACCAGTACGCGGGCTTACGAGTTCTCTAGTCGCAAGAACGAATGACTGTAATGCGTCATTATATACGCAGTGGCAAGTGACTGTGATGTATGATTTATTAGAATCGGATGTCCATATATCTGTTGTAGCAGCAGAATAAACGACATCATTTAAAATCTCTTTTAGACATGCAGTGGCTTGTTCGTAGTGATTAAGTAATATAGTTTGAGTAAGCACTTTTCTGCTAGGTGGTACATAAACTGTATCACTACCATAGATTTCTTTTTGTAAAGTTTTAATAAAGTTCAAAAATCCACTATTTTCAACTACTTGCAATGGTTGGTAATCTACGCAAATCATTTGTAAAAGTGCAGTGTCAATATTTTTTCTTTGTTACTGATTCAGTACTTTTGTCACTACGGTGGAAGACAAAGCCATTTGTTTAAATCTTTTTTCAGCGGGCCCACTTGCCGTTGAAGAACCTGCCTCCATCGTGGTTGAACTTTGGTTCTGCTTCTGTTCAATGATGCAATGAATCCTTCTCAAGTGTTCGCGTAGATTCGTTGTATTCCCACAAAGTTTAATTTTTTTAGAACACAGCTTACACAATGCATCTTGATCCGTTTTATCAAAATGCGTCCACACATAACTTTCTCTACGCTTCATTTTAATTAAACTAATGGGGCCCATCCACAGGCCAACTGGTTGCCCAAACTGAGTTGTGTTGGCACTGAATCGCATCGTGTATGGGGCAGTTGGCAAACTGATTTGACAGTTGGGGTTGCAGTTGGGATAAATCAAAATCTTTTAATTTTATGGGGGCGGGGCCTAGAGTTTGGGCAACTAGTCGCGCTGTGTATGTTGCAGTTTGGCAAACTACTTGCATTAATTAAGCCTGAATTCGAAAATTATATTTTTTTGCAAGTTTATATTTTCATTGTATGGCATAATTTTTAATTTAAATTATGAAAGTTCACATAATATTAAATTATTTTCATAATTTATATGTTTAGGATTTAATTTATATTTTAAAAACATACAAATATTTATATTAATAATTATAAAATTTATAATTAATATAAAAAATCATTACTACCCATTTTTTATAATCATAAAACTTAATCTCAGGTTTTCTACAATTTTATTTAACGTTCAAATTGCCTATAAAATACTGAATTGACAGTTTGAAGTATCAACTCAGTTGAAGCGTTTGTGGCAAAACACCAACTCTTTGCACAACTCAGTTTGGGCAACCAGTTGGCCTGTGGATGGGCCCCATAACGTATTTTACTTAAAAAAAACAATCCAGTTAAGTCACTACCGTCTTGTACTGTGAATTTGCAATCGTTAAATGAAAATTTTCCCTTGAAAAGCCTTATCCGTTCATTCATTCGTTGGAAGTTCCCCTACTATGTCAAGGGAATCCCCTTTTCAAATTATTGGGTTGCCATAATAAAATATAGAAAATCCGCCGTGTTGTGGGAAATAATCGATGATTTTCGATTATAAAATCATAATCGATCGCAACCGATTATTTGAAAAATCGATTAATCGATTATTGATAATCGATTCCGCACATCATTACATACTGAAAACGTGCTTCACGCGGGTTATTCGGTGGAAGTAGCAGTTGGAAGGTACTCGTAATTCGCCCTATTCATAAGAAATGGAATCTAGTATCGTGATACAGTTTGTGTTGTACGAACTATAGGCGCACAGGTTCACAGCTTAATAATATAATAGGTTGGACCAACCCAGTATTAAATTAGGTACTAGTCGGATACTAAGAGCTTCTATAAAAAAAGGTCAATAATCGCACAACTGTCCAGATTGAAACAACTTCTAGGAACTTTCTGTATACAACTCCATTCAAAGGAACGAACATACTTCAGATCCTATTCGAATTAGGTGTGCCCCAGTTAAATTGGCACGTCTGGTAGATCTAATCTATTTTAGCTGGTCTTGGAGTCAATTATTAGTAAAGCGTTATTTCGATATCAATATCGGCATGTCAGCCACGGAATACATATTTTAAAATTAATGTATACAAGTGATTTTATATCTCCAGCATATTTTAAAAATAGCGGCCACGTGCTTTGTTATAGACGTTAATCCGGTCGATAAAACTTTCCATGACATTTTTGCACATTTCCGGATTTGGGAGCCTCTCTTGCTGTCATTCAATTATTCGAGGAAATAAGGACAAATTACGGCTTCTGATCAAAATACGCACCAAATAATATTTCTTTAAAGCGTCTCTTGTATCACTCTCGGATTTTCCGAGCCTCAAATTCCAAAGTTTGGCTTATTATGAATGTAGAAAATGCACCTCAGCATCGGCATCTCGCTCTAGAACTTCCAATGAACAATTTGAGAATTTAAGATGCTCTAAATGTCTTTGAAGATCTTTGACTATTGAAAATTATATAAATTGAGATACAGATGTTTGTTGTAGAAAGCGAGGTAGAGGCCAGTTTTTCAGATGATCTGTATCCCTTCCAATTTTGTTTTTAGTATATAAAGGGGGTGTGGGGGAACCTTTTCGACCCCGACCCTTTGGTGAGATGTCTTGAGGTTTGGTTTGACCTCTTCCCTCACAATCTCACGTGAGATTTTTCAAATCTAAAAAATCTCAAGTATATTTACACTAAAAACACGCATTTACGGGCGTAAACACTGCAAGTCGGGCCTTTCCGCGGGTCATTCCCGTGGCATTCGCATAACCGCGATAAATGTTTTTGTGTACACTGCAAACACCAGAGTATTTTTCCCGTGTGAATTTAACACACTACACACTTCTTAAGCGTGTAAATTTAGTTAATCGTGTTAAAATATCGCATTTTAGGAATAAACCGTGTTAAAATAATGCGGATAAAAAGCCGTACATTTAAAAATCACACACATTCAACGTATAATATTTTTTACACGCTAAAGAAATTAAAACGTTTCATTTTACGTCTTAAACGTGTGAAAATTAAATGTATTATTTCACACACTTCGCTTCCTACACACATCGTCCAATATATCAGGAACCACCAGGCTCGACAGAGTTTCACAACACAACCCTTTTTACAGTCAGTCAGTAGCAGAAAGGCGGCGAGACAGAGGCTAAAAAAACTTTCCTCACAAAAGCTTCATAGTAATATATATTTTGTGTGTTTAAAATAGTGTTTTAAATTTACACATTTTTAGCGTGTTAAATGAGCCTATTCAGACGCTGCCATAAGTGTGCTGAGCAAAACCGGTTTTATTCGACCCCTCGGAACACACACGGGGCGTAATTGTATTTAGAACATTTGAAAGCTTTACAGGAACGTTGAAATGTCATCATCATAGATAGCTCCACAGCCTGTTATTGGCCTTGGCTTTCTGCAACATCCTCCTCCAGAACTGTCGGTCCCTGGCTTGAAGTCTCCAATTTCTTATACCTAGGGTTCGTAGATCTTCTTCTATGCTGCCTATATATCTCTTTTTTGGACGTCCCGTACCTCTGTGTCCGTCTGGTCTCTTGTTTATAATAATTTTTGTTATGCTGTCGTCACTGCTACGTTCAACATGTCCTGCCCATCGGATTCTGTTAGTTTTTATAGTTTGTATGATGTTTGGATCTTTATACAACTGATGCAATTCGTGATTGTATCTTCTCCTCCAAACACCGTTTTCGTTGATTCCTCCATATATAGTGCGCAGGATTTTTCTTTCGAAGCACCCTAGGAGGTGTTCTTCGTTACTACTTAATGTCCAGGTTTCGGATCCACACAGTAGTATTGGCCTTATAAGAGTTCTGTACAGTTTTACTTTAGTGCTTCTTGATATGTTCCTTGATAAGAAATGTTTACGTAGCCCAAAGTAGCATCTGTTTCCCAGCGCTAATCTCCTTTTAACTTCTAATGTCTTGTCGTTGTCTTTTGAAATTAGCGTCCCTAAATATATAAATTCTTTTACTGCTTCGATGTTGTATGTATCAATTGTCATATTCTGGCGATCATTACGTCTTTTGGAGATGCACATATATTTCGTTTTCTCTTCATTAATTGCTAGTCCGAATTTCTTTGCTGCTCTTTCTAGCGATATGAAGGCTTCTTTCATTGCTACGGGGGATCTGGCTAGTATTACGACGATGTCGTCAGCGTACGCCAATATTTGTACCGACTTGTTGAAAATACTGCCCGCGGTGTTAATTCCTGCGTCTCTTATCACTTTTTCCATAGCTACGTTAAACAGTAAGCACGATAGGGCATCTCCTTGTCTTAGTCCTACTGTGGCGTTGAATGGTTCTGATAGCTCTCCTTCAATTCTTATTCTGCATAATACCTCTTTCATTGTCATTTTGGTCAAATTTACGAGGTGTTTGGGGAATCTTAGATACTCCATAGCTTTGTATAACTCTTCACGTTTTATTTTATCATAGGCGTTTCTGAAGTCTATGAATAGCGAATGTATGTTTATGTTAAATTCATTCGCCTTTTCTAGGACCTGCCTAAGAGTGAAAATATGGTCTGTGGTAGATCTTCCGGGACGGAAACCGCTTTGATAGTGTCCCAGAGCTTCTTCTGCGTAAGGCTGCAGTTTAACGTATAAAATATTTGAAAATACTTTATATGCTACGTTCAGTAGAGTGATGCCTCTATAGTTACGGCAGTTTAGCTGATCTCCTTTTTTATGTATAGGGCACACAATGCCTTCGCTCCATTCCGATGGTATTTGTTTCTGGGTCCATATTAGTGTTACGATTTCATGCAGGCTTAATATTACGTTTTCACCTCCTTTTTTTAATAGCTCTGCTACAATGTTATCTTTGCCTGGAGATTTGTTGTTTTTTAGTTTTTTCACTGCGTCTTGCACGTCTTCTAATGTAGGCATATCTCCCGCTAGTTCTTCTGCTACTTCCACGTTTTCTGTTGGCGGTTGCTCCTCATCTCCAGCTAGCAGTTCTTTGAAGTGTTCGCACCACCTAGTTAGAACTAGTTCTTTGGTGCTTAAAATTTCCCCATTCTTATTTTTGCACATAGTTACTCTGGGCTTGAAACCGACTCGGTGCTCATTTACTTTTTTATATAGTTGCCTGACGTCGTTTTGGCTGTTCGCTATTTTTAGCATTTCTTTTTCCCAGTACTCCTTTTTCTTCGCTTTGTGCACTCTTTTCTCCTGCCTTCTTTTTTCTTTGTACAGCTCAGCTGCATTTCTCGTTCTGTGTTTCTGTAACATCACTTGATATGCTACATTCTTTTCCTGCGTTACTCGTGCACAGTCATCGTCGAACCATTCATTTCTTCTTTCACGGGGCTCGTATCCTAGAGTATTTGACGCGATTAGAGTTTTTAAGTTACTCCATTTAACCTCCATGTCTTCGGCGCTGTCGTTACTTGCATTTGTCACTCTTCTATTTATTTCATCTACATATTCTTCTTGTTTTTCCTCTTCTTTTAACAACTTCACGTTAAATTTTCTTTCCTTGCGAGTTCTTCCGTCGTTTACTATCGATATTCTGCTTCTGATTCTCGCCCCAATCATATAGTGGTCAGAGTCGATGTTTGCACCACGATATGATCTAACACCTAGTACTTCTGAGCAGTGACACGCATCTATTAGTATATGGTCAATTGAGTTTTGCGTTCTTCCATCTGGAGATCTCCAGGTTACCTTGTGTATATCTTTCCTCTGGAATCTTGTGTCTGTGATTACCATATTATTCATCATTGCAAAACTGATCAGTCTCATACCGTTTTCGTTTGTTTCGTCATGTAGACTGAATGATCCTATTGTTGGTCGGTATGTCCTTTCATGTCCGATTTTTGCATTCGCATCACCTATAATAATTTTTACATCATGACTAGGACAGTTTCTTTGCGCTCTATCTAAGGTTTCATAGAATGCATCTTTGACTTCTTCTAGTGCATCTTCAATCGGGGCATGTATATTTATTATGGAGTAGTTAAAGAATCTTCCTCTTATACGTATTTTACATATTCTTTCGTCTATAGCGTCAAACCCCATAACGATGTTTAATTTGTTTTCTTACAATGAATGCCGTCCCAAAAGTATGATTTTTCTCGTTACAGCTATAGAATATGTTGTGCGTTTTTTTCTCCAGGATCCCCTTTCCAATCCATCTCACCTCTTGTATTGCTGTTAGATCACTTTTATATTTATCTAATTCGTTTAGTAGAACTTTTAATCTGCCAGGTTGATACAATGTCCTTACATTCCAAGAAAAAATTCATAAATCATGGTCCTTAATGCGATATCCGGGTCTTCGTTGTGTAGTCAATCCTATCCGAGGCTCAGTTGTAGGTCTCGTGGCAATATGGTAATGCCAGGACGGGTTGCCAGCCCGTCGCCGGTATGCGGGAATAAAGCGTCCCACGCTCGCTACTACCGTCGTTAGTTGGCTATCCAGTGGGCACCACTGGGAGGTGACGGTTCGGTTTTGCCCACCAAAAACGTTTAAATGTATTGTAAATAAAATTCACTTATCAGACAAAAACAGAGCTAAAGAAAACAAGAGATAGAAGTAACATTTTATATGTGTGTAAGTTTTCACGCGTTTGCTTTTGCGTGAAAAATGTTTCGTTAAGTTCTTCCGCTCCCTCCGGTTTTACTTGCCATGAATGTGCACCGTCTGAATAGCCCCAATCAACACATTTTAAACGCGTAAAAATTGACCACACGATTTTACACGCAAAAATCGTTTTAAAATTACACACTATACCTACACTACTACCCGACAGATACGATAGTAGGTACTGTTTGTCTACCTACCAAATCCGACAATAGATAAAACCAGCGCTGCCACGCAAAGGGAAAGGGAAAAATTTACTGCACTTCCGGCAGCTCTCAGCTGCTAAATAAGAAAAGGTCAAAACATATTTGAAAATATGATAATCCTATTTTAATCCCAAATCCGAATTAAATTGAGCTGTCTGCTAGACTTAAGGGTGATTCGCAGCGCTGCAATCACAAGTGTTTCATTGGCTTAGGCTGGTAAAATAACAAGCAAATAACAGCAAAATATTATTATTATTATTATTTATTCGCCAAACAAGGCACACTTAAACTAGGTATTTATATACTTAGATTTAAAAACATAGTGTACAGTACTATAACTACTTACAGCTACTAAAAACCTACTATTGTCAGAGAGGGGGTTATGTTAGTAGGGATCTGTGTATTTATTTATAGGATGCCTTGTTGAGTGAAGGGGAGAAAGAGGAGCTATGGCTATTAAAAACCATACAGCATCCGTTAACGGGCTCATTCCACTTTTGCAGAGAGCAACACATTTGTTGCGAGAGTCCAGGGCCGGATCCCGGTTGTAGAGCCTTTTAATAAATAATAGCATAACAGGGCATTAGAGCAAGTATTTCTTACCAAAGTTGCTTCCACGGTGTTTCGCCAGCTACGCCAGTCTCGCTGGCGGATGTTTGGTTATTTGTGTTGTGCAGACTCCTGCAAGCCTTAAGTTGGTTACCTCGGTTCTGCTTCCTTGGTGATCGGAGCGGAAATGATCGTGGTTGCTCGCCAGGTGCTGGCGTTCGATGAGGGGATATTGCAAGTTTGGCTGGGGCACTGGGGCCACTTTTGGACATGGGATTTCCTGATCCTAAGCAATGCCCGACTAAACTTGCCGCAAATATGGCCACCCGTCCGCTTCATTTCATCAATAGACCTTTGCTCCACAGAGAACTCTCTACTCCTACACCTTACCTTTAGGTGGTTTTTTGGATCTCTAACGTTTTCAACAAAATGTATCCGCAGCGAAACACCGGACCACAACATAGCTTCGCGGCAGCTTTCCCTCTAGTTTCACTTTAGTCCTCCTTGATATGTTCCTTGTTAAGAAGTGTCCTAGGTATATACATTTTTTTACTCCTACGATGTATCATGCCAATAGTTGTACCGACTTGTTGAAAATAATGCCCGCGGGGTTAATTCCTGCGTTTCTTATCACTTTTTCCATAGATACTTTAAATAGTAAGAACGATGGGGAATCTCCTTGTCCTAGTCCTACTGTGGCGTTGAATGGTTCTGACAGATCTTCTTTCTCTCTTTCATTGTCATTTAGGTCAAATCTACGAGGTGTTTGCAGGCTGCAGTTTAACGTTTACAATATTTGATAATAATTACGGCCTCTATAATTACGGCAGTTTAGCTGATTTTTTATGAATAGGGCGTCTTTAACGACAAAGCTTAATCCTTCCAGGACTTAAGGCGGCCCATCACAGGGGCGCGCAGCAACCCCAACGAATCTGGGGTGCTCTGACCCCTACGCCAACTCGCCAATCTCCTAAAGAAAACTCTCTTGGACGGTAACTAGCTGTTCTGTCTGTGGTCAGGAGATTCTCCTGATATACACATCGCAAGAACGTCCATTCTAACACTTTCTGCCATTTGATTGGACTTCTTTTCGGAAGGGTTCTCAAATCGTCCTTCACCTTTTCGCCGAGTTATTGTGGTCTGGAGGAGATCCAGAAGACCTAACTATCTTCTTATTAAGTAAAACGGCATTCTTCTCTTTCTCGAGGGCGATGCAGAGCCCAGCAGCTTTTACACGGGAGTACCCAGCTTCCAGAATTCGTCTAAAACGTTTTCTGGCTGCACCATTCCGTCGTCTAAAAGCGGTTCCTTTTTTGGGTCGCCTCGCCGATGGAGCAAAAGGTGCCCGTACTTCCGCGGGTGGGCCTCTAAGGAGATCTTCTTCCAATGAAGGAGTAATCTAAGTGCACTCTACTGTGGTTTGTGGACTCAGCCTGCTCTCCTTGAAGAGGTATCCCGAAAATTTCCCTTCATTGAAGCAACATTCGGCACCCTACTCCATGGGTTCAGAAATATCCAACTGGCCTTGCAGGTCGTCCTGTTAGGGGCTATGAAAGCCCAAGAAGTGTTTGGAACTTTGAGAGGGTCTAAGGTTTTTTGAAGGTACATATATATAGAGATATTAATCCCATGAGTTGCTCCCTGCTTGTTCTGTGTTCGAGTCATATTGTCGAGCATATACATTTGGCTGGCTACAAACAATGCAAGTTTCCCCCATCAAAAGGCGCCATCAAAATTTTATTTTGGCGCCCCGTTATTTTTCGCATTCATTTTGGCGCCCCTCGCCACCTGGCGCCTAGAGCGGCCGCTCCATTCGCTCTACCCTAGGGCCGGCGCTGGTAGTAAGCTTAGTTCGAAAATAGAAACAAGACATGATAGGTTGTTATGGCGGTTTTTCAAGATCATTCAGTTTCTATTCAATACTTTGATCCTTCATTAGTTTCCGTGTTTGGGGACCAGCAAATATCGCTTCTAATATTTGTGTCTTTGATTTTTGGGATTTTGTCTTTCAGAATTTAAAACCTATTACCATTTTTATCCAATATCTTTTGCAAGATATTATACAGAGTTTTTTATGCAATGGTGGTAAAATATGATTTCTGGGTTCGATAAAGCTTTATGTTTATGCAAATAAAACAGGTATAGTTGTTTTCAAATCTCGTGACATCCCGCGCATGTTCCCCAGCTAAGCTCTTAAAAATGTTTAAAAGTTCAGACAAAAGCTTCAGTTAACTCCTCCTATCAAATCACTTGCTGCCATGTAATCAGTCGCGACTGCGTATTGCTAAAGGGAGGTGTATTTTTCTGGGACTACAATGATTATTTAAAAAATTTACAAATTATGACTGAAAAACACCCGTTTTTATATATTTTTAACTTCCCAGTATAGGAAGTTATTGTAATCGGTCCGAAAATCGAAATCGAAAATTTCAACGTATTTTCATCTTTCAAGGTCCTAGGAGCATTTTAAGCAAAAAATTGGGAGGAAGTATGTGTGTGTGTGTGTGTGTATGTGCGTACGGATGTGGTCATTTTTTCCTGCACGATATCGCGCGAACCAAAACTGATATCGACTTCGTTGAGGTGTCGTTCGAAGCGTATTAACCGAAATATGATCTGAAAAGATTTTCATGAAATTCGGTCCAGCCGTTTTTTTGTTTAAGCGACGATAGTGATTTTTGTACCTGCACGATATCGCCCGAACCACGAAAGATATTGACTTACTTGAGGTGCCGTTCGAAGCGTATTAGCGACAATATAATCTGATAAGATTTTTATAATATTCGGTCCAGCGGTTTTTTGGTTTAAATGACTTAAGTGATTTTTGTACCTGCACGATATCGCGCGAACTATAAAAGATATCGACTTACTTGACGTGGCGTTCGAAGAGTATTAACCAAAATATGATCTGAAAAGATTTTCATAAAATTCGGTCGAGCCGTTTTTTTGTTTAAGCGGCGTAAGTGATTTTTGTACCTGCACGATATCGCCCGAACCCCGAAAGATATTGACTTACTTGAGGTGCCGTTCGAAGCGTATTAGCGACAATATAATCTGAAAAGATTTTTATAATATTCGGTCCAGCGGTTTTTTGGTTTAAATGACTTAAGTGATTTTTGTACCTGCACGATACCGCGCGAACTAAAAACTATATCGACTTCATTGAGGTGCCGAAAAACATTAATACATAAATTTTATATACATTTTCGTCATCCTAATCTTGTAAGTGCGCTCATTTAGTTTGACATTTTAGCGAAAATATTGATAAACAATTGTGACAAATTCTCGGTATTATACATATATTCTATATTGCCTATTGTTCATTTATTATTAAAATATCCAATCATAATATTCAACATCCATCATACTGGGAAGTTGATCGTGTGGACCAAAAGGGTCGAACCCACATCCCAACTAGTTTTATTTTAAGGTTATTATATTTTACACATATGTATGCTACAGAAATAATTTGTAGTAATTTCTACTAAAAAATACGAAATTTGTGTTTTTATCACTTTGATTACTAGATTGTTGACATTTCCTGCCAGTCGCATACGCGCTTCTGCCCGGGGAGGTTGTGTTGCTTGCGACTGCGGGGAACTGTCGGTTTATGAATGAAAACGCTCATTTATTTAAAGGAATTTTTTTCAGCATTTTTTTAAAATTATTTTAAATTTAGAAATGAGAAATATTTCGCATAATTAAAGTAAAATTATGCTTATTATGTTGAATAAACTGCCTTTGTTGAGCAGGGGCTTTACATGTATTTAAAAGCTCTGCTCAACACATAGAAAGATAAACTAACTTTCTTCATTCGGCATGCGCGCATCCCTTCCCAAATTATTTTGTTGAGTTTTTTCAGTGTTTGTTGCCGTTTTAACTAAAAAGAGGGGAAATGATAGAACATTATTTATAAAATTTGGCAACGAGGTGCGCAGAACTGCTCAAATTTTTTGTGTCACGGAGTTTGAAAAATTCTATACATATCTTGTAATAAAGCTTCAGTCCAAGCAGGAGATTTTAAAATCACCACAAATTTTCGAACCGTACTTAATTTTTTCATATGTTCTTAGGTCTCCTTCGTATTGGAATCATGAGCTGCAAGTACTGAAGGAAGAAACTTTGTTTCCGTTATATGGTATTTGAGGAGTCAATGAACAACGGCCAGTGACTTGTATCATATTAAAAATTTAATAGGTTCATTACTGCGGGAATGTTAAAAGCTGGAACAATCTTCAGTAGGAACAGATTCCTGACTTCCTAGTAGATTCGGAGGCTTTCGCACAGGAAATTTGGCATTATGTAGGATTGGTCTGGTTGCTGATGACACTGGTCTGCACATTTTTTCTCCTTTCCAATTTAATAGTCGTATCCTAAGTATTTTTTCGCGCTGAATCCGAATCCGTTGGCCAAATTGCCCTATCACGTCAGGATTTTGAGCAATCCTAACCTAAAAGTGCCAAAAAGCGTGTTTTTTGCACTTTTGTGTGTTAAATATCTCAAAACTATGGAATGATAGGGCAAATCGGACAACGGGATCGTTTTCAGTATGCCAAAATCTACAGAAAACCATGTCGAAAGCGTTAAATTTGAAAAAACTTTTTTTGTAATACTGAAAAGAAAAACTTCTTGGCGCGAAATCGACGATTTTTATTAACACATGATATCATCGTTGCACCGAAGTTTTTCTTTTTTTCAAATTTAACGCTTTTGACATGGTTTTCTGTAGATTTTGGCATGCTGAAAACGATCCCGTTGTCCGATTTGCCCTATCATTCCATAGTTTTGAGATATTTAACACGCAAAAGTGCAAAAAACACGCTTTTTGGCACTTTTAGGTTAGGATTGCTCAAAATCCTGACGTGATAGGGCAATTTGGCCAACGGATTCGGATTCAGCGCGAAAAAATACTTAGGATACGACTATTAAATTGGAAAGGAGAAAAAATGACCCGTTTTTTGCAGACCAGTGTGATAGGTCTGGATACTTGACGGTATGTTTTGACATGGTTGGGATAATAAGTAGTCAAACAAAAAGAACAATTACTGATGTTTTGGTTCCATCCAAATCATTGGTATAGCAAAGAGCACATACAGGTTGTATTGCTGAAACTGACAAAACGCCAGGCTGTGCATAGGTTATGGATAGACGAACAAAAAATCGTAGTTTAGGGGGAATCGTAACGGTTTAGCCGCTAGGGCGTTTTGAAATTTTGTTGGTAGAGGTTACATATCACCCTGTATTTTTGTAACCCTATTCGATATTTTTTTGAATAAGGCAGCATTCTACGCAGAATACTCCCGCCTATCTAAACCGCTAAAAGTCAAGGCTCCAAGCCACCAACTTCCAGGGCCGTCAGTTTCAACAATACAACCTGTATATGAGGTAAAAGTGAATATGTAGCTGTAGCAAAAATGGCAGTTGGTTGTGGAAGCTCCATACTTCACTTCTCTCTATTCACTCTCTTCCGACTAGAGTTGCTGTTCGATATTGCACTCTATACGGAAAAAAATAGATTGTTTAAAGGGCTTTCCGTGATCCTCTAGTCTCTCACATAAAACACACTATATATGCAGGACCGGCGCTTTGTTTTTTTGCGCCCGGTGCAGTGTGTCATATTGCGCCCTATCCACTGATTCTCACTGCAAGGGATCCTATGCCTTTTATTTGGTTTATTTACCTCTTTTAACAAATCTCGATACCTATATTTATATCAATCCCAGTAAATAGCAGTAGACAATACAGAACCATCAGAATAACTGTTTCCTTTGTGTGAGTTGATAAGGCGCTTTTTAAGGAATTTTCAAAAAAGCTCCAGAGCAGTATACATTTTTCTTTCACTCGGCGGATTTTCCCCTCAATTTTTACTTCTGATTCCCGAAGACGAATGTCTGTTTCTTCGCTTTTTGTTGGTTTGGGTATATTATAAAAAAAGAGATATTATAAAAATCTCGAAGCTACAATCTCAGGTAAGCTCCTGCACAAAGGGATGTAAAATTTCCCCAATTTTTCTTTCATGAAAAAGTGCAGAGACGGAAATTCGGTAAATTTGTGAATTTCGCGTATCCGCGCGATCCACATAAGTTCGGATACAGATGTACAGAATATTTTATCGAGAAAATAAACTGGAAAAATAAATCGAGGTAATAAGAGTGAATTCCTTTAATATATGAAAGTTATAGAAATATTTTTTCAATCTAAAATTGCGCCCCAGTCCAGTTGTGCCCAGTGCGAGTGCACCATTTACACCTATTGAAGTGCCGCTGCTAACTACATACAGTTCTTGCAGGGATGACTATTCTTAGTCACCTAAGTTCATCTATTATTTCTGCCATTAATATGTGTAGTGCACTGAGATTCAATGGGTGTATCGTAGTTTTAGTATCATTATTCGTGTAACGTCACTGAAGTCACTTTTGATTGGATCTTTGTAATTGAGAAGGATCTGTTCTAATAATATAGATTCACACATTCTGAAGAGATCAGAACTCAAAAACAATCGTAGGTTCTGCTATCCTATCAAGTATTATCTTGACAAGCTATGGTTGCCTAATCAGAGGCGGCGCTTTTATAGGTGCAAATGGTGCACTTGCACCGGGCGCAATTTCAGAAATACGGATTTAAAAAAAAATTAAAACTTCGAGAAAAAAAAAAAAGAAATTGAAAAAGTCTTCCCTCATTCTCATTGCTTTCTGCCAAATCCAATTCCATTTCGTTCGCCTGATTTCGTCGTCCATCCTTTCTTGGCTGGCACGGTGCCATAGTTATTGGCCTCGATTCCCAGATCCGGCGGCGCGGAAGTGAGTGCGGATTTGACACTTTGCGATTCTCAAATCCGCAGTCGCGGATTCAATTAAATCAAAAATTCGGAGTGAAGGCTCACACTATAATGAAATACCCGATGTCGGATTATCTTAGACGCATTTGTGGTTTCAAATCCGCAGAAAATTTGTTGCGGATCACACTTTTAAAGCGCGGAAAATGTCAAAGAGAGATTCGCGGTTGCGGATTTGAGAATCGCAAAGTGTCAAATCCGCACTCACTTCCGCGCCGCCGGATCTGGGAATCGAGGCCATTGATTTGAAATAATCCGTACTATTCGTACTATTATAAATCCCTAATTCGGTGAGAAACACCTGGATTGCCTCGGTTAAAAGTGTTGAAAGCTCCTTCTATGTCCGGGAAGGCTATGCTACTAGTACATGCAGTGTAGCAACCACCTAATACGCCTTGAAATATGTAGGCTTGGAGAACGACATAAAGATCACTATTATGAAGATTCGAGTGTATAGGACTCTAGATTTTCGGTGCCCTGGATTGTGCTGGAAATAGGGAAGTGCAGCTAACACTGAAAAACATCCTGAAGAATTAAACAGCATTAGCGGGAGAGTTTTGTGAAGTTAAAGCGCATGCAAACTCAGCACAAAAGCAAGATTGCGAAGCAAATCCTAATTGGAAAAAGGCAGGGGCAGCGCTTTCATAGGTGCAAATGATGAACTTGCACCGGGCGCAATTTCAGAAAAAAAAAATGAAAAAAGGGCCTTCATTTTGATAAATTAAAGGAAATATTCACAGAGTGTTTGTGTATTTTTCCATTGTCCGTCACTGCGATCAAAAAATGAATACCTGATGGGGGCGAAATATGGCATACTGCACCGGGCGCAAAAGAGCCAAAAGCCGGCCCTGTGCCTAATGACATAAGCTATCGGTTCTTTCAAAAATTTGCTAAAACATTGAGGGACCTTCTCTGCAGTTACGAGCATAGATTTGAGCGTTTGGGCCACTGCTTCACTGGTCACTGAAAAAAATCGAAAATTCGACCCTAGGACACTTCCAAAGACTCAATATGCACTGGGAATAGTATTAGATGTGTTCCCTTTATAAACTTTATAGGTTTTAGGGATCGTGGCACTCCTTGGTGCCGTCACCCTCAAACCCTAATCTAATCTCCAACACATGTAGTATATCAAGAGCAAGAAAAGAGGCCCGTGCCGGTTTTAAGCTGCACTGTTGTGGTATTTTTGGATTATATGTTAGTCTTATAAATATGACGAAAAAAAAATTAATCTGAAAAAAAAAACATAAATAAAAAATAGATTTCGATTAGTTACGTAATGATATTTTTTGTTTCCGTTTTACCTTTCACTACAATAAATACGTAATTTCATTCTTGAGATATCAATACTTTTTTATGAATGGAAAATGTATATTTGTTATGAATCACGCAACAATATGTTTTCGAAGTCAATGGTTGGTTAAGGAAAATATTTGGTTATGTTAATAGTACTTTACTAGATCCCTAGTGAGTAGGCGATGTTGTGCAAAAACACTAACAACTAACAAGGCCTATTTAAATATAGAGTTTTGGGATGCGTAGTGAAATGGGTCAGACTTATTTTAACAGTCTTTCCTCATTTCATTGCAATATAAATTGTAATATATTGCCAAATAAGAAAAATTATATTTTTAACATATCTTTTTATTTTAAGTTAAATTATATAACCGTTATTTAAAACAACTCAAATATAGTCCAATCAATCTACGGAATCACCATGTTAATTTCCAGACAATTGAAGGCAGGAAAAAAAAATATGGGCGTGTAGAACACTTAATTTGAAGAATGATAGCGTTTTTTTTTACGGAACTGCATTGGCGAACTTAACCTAAAAAATTCGCAAAAGTAAAAAAACCGGTTTTTCGCCAATAAAACAAAAAGTTGAGCTCGGATCCGAAAATCCGACTATTTAATAAAAGTTTATATTCTTTTTAGAGAATAAATAGGTAATTTGGTCATACAGTAGGTTAGAGTCGAAAAATAATCAAATAAAAAGCTTGTCTTTTTTGCGGCAAAAAAACTTGTCTTTTTGCGGTGGAGTTTTTTGTACATAAAATTGAAAAACTCAAATTTTAACTTATAGTGCATGATAGTCCAACTCTTAACGAAGAAAAAGAGCTTCGAAAAAATGTCCTACGAGGTCGAGGAGCTGTAGACGAAGGATTTTACGAAAACGCTTTTTTTACATAAATCGAAATTTCACCCATATTTTGCAAAATTTCGAGCCAAAAAAAATAATGAGTTTTCAGATTGCCGAAAGCAACATTTTTACCAAGAAAAAAGTTTCTAGGTCGCATCAATAAAAAGAAAAAAATAAAAGAAAAAGAAGCGATTTTTAGCGGTTTTTAGCATTTTTCTCCATGTATAAGACACTAACCAATATTTTGTACCACATCAATTGAAAGATAATTTTAATACCTATAACTTTCTAATTTAACTTTTTCGGATCCGAGCTCAACTTTTTGTTTTATTGGCGAAAAACCGGTTTTTTGACTTTTGCGAATTTTTTAGGTTAAGTTCGCCAATGCAGTTCCGTAAAAAAAAAACGCTATCATTCTTCAAATTAAGTGTTCTACACGCCCATATTTTTTTTCCTGCCTTCAATTGTCTGGAGAATTTCCGTAGATTGATTGGACTAATATGCGACTTCCTATTTGATTGAAACTGCTAACTAATACTCTCACAATTATTCAAAATTGTTTTAATATAACAATATTTGTGCGGCTATGTTTTTTTTAAATTGTTTCTGTGTACAGTGTATACATACGTGATATGACAGTCTAAATTCCCCAAGTGTATTTCATAGTAGTAGTGAGAATCCAAATTATGACGTAACCAAAAACACTGTACTCGAAATTATTAGTACAGAAACTGAATCGATACTTGAATAAAACTTACTACAACGAAAAACGTATATACAAGTAGCGGCTGCTACACGTAGTTACACGTGATTGTACAATTTTTTTTATTTTTTTTTTCTTACTATATATACTTAGCAATTTTAATTTAAGAATAGGTTTAAAAATTTTATTGTTTTATCTTTAAAAGCCTTTCTTAAACTTAGGAACTGTCATAATATAAATAGACCTAAATGCTTAAATTTGGTAATTGTAATCTATCTTGGCAAAGGACATTGGAAGGAACTGTCCCAGAGGACCTTTGCCGGAGCGATAGGATTTCATGGACTCGAGACAGAACCATAAAAAGTTTTCTGATTTTAATCACCTCTGGCTTTAAATTGTTATACGAAACAGGAACCCATGTCCTTGATCTTTTTCTTACTTCTTATCCAGCTAGATACTCCGTCGAAGGTTATTTACCCCTCGATAACTCAACTTCCTAGTTCAACCACATCAGCTAAGACACTGTTCTGGCATTATTAGAAGGATACTCATTTTTCCAATCATCCATCCATCCACAATCCTTCCATTATTTACAAGGGAGAGCATAGTTCGCCAATAATTATGTTTTTCCCGACGCACTCCTGCCTTCAAAAGACAGGGTCTTCTTCATCATCATCATAAATAGCTCCACAGCCTATTACCGGCCTTAGCTTCTTGCAAAATCCTCCTCCAGAACTGTCGGTCTCTGGCTTGAAGTCTCCATCTTCTTATTCCTAGGGTTCGTCGATCTTCTTCTACGCTATCGGTATATCCCGTTTTTAGACATCCCGTAGCTCTGTGTCCGTCTGGTCTCTTGTTCATTATAATTTTTGTTATGCTGTCATCACTGCTACGTTCAACATGTCCCGCCCATCGGATTCTGTTAATTTTTATAGTTTGTATGATGTTTGGATCTTTATACAACTGATGCAATTCGTGATTGTATCTTCTCCTCCAAACACCGTTTTCATTGTGCGCAGGATTTTTCTTTCCAAGCACCCTAGGAGGTGTTCTTCGTTACTTAAAAATGTCCAGGTTTCGGGTCCATACAGTAGTATTGGCCTTATAAGGGTTCTGTATAGTTTCACTTTAGTCCCCCTTGATATGTTCCTTGTTAAGAAGTGTCCTAGGTATATAAATTCTTTTACTCCTAGGATGTATGTATCATGCCAATAGTTGTACCGACTTGTTGAAAATAATGCCCGCGGTGTTAATTCCTGCGTTTCTTATCACTTTTCCATAGATACTTTAAATAGTAAGAACGATGGGGAATCTCGTTGTCTTAGTCCTACTGTGGCGTTGAATGGTTCTGACAGATCTCCTTCAATTCTTATACTGCATATTACCTCTTTCATTATCATTTTGGTCAAATCTACGAGGTGTTTGGGTAATCTTAAGTACTTCATAGTTTTATATAATTCTTCATGTTTTATTTGATCTTAGGCATTTCTGAAGTCTATGAATTGAGAATGTATATTTATGTTAAATTCATTTGCCTTTGCTAGAGCCTGCCTAAGTGAAAATGTGGCCTGTGGTCGATCTTCCGCTTTGATTGTTTCCCAGAGCTGCTTCTGCGTAAGGCTGCAGTTTAACGTTTACAATATTTGATAATACTTTATATGCTACGTTTAATAGAGTGATGCCTCTATAATTACGGCAGTTTAGCTGATTTTTTTATGAATAAGGCACGCAATGCCCTCGTTCCATTCCGATGGTATTTGTTTCTGGATCCATATTAGTGTCATATTAGTGCAGTAACTTTAATACTGTTGCTGTTGACTTTGCTTTGCTGCCAAGAAAACCAAACCATATTTTCAAACTTTTTGCTGCAAGCTATGAAAGCTTTTTTGTTTCATATTGCTGCAAACAAAAAAGTTTCCACCCCTCTAAACGAAGTACCATTTTATTATAAAAAGTTGCACCATGAACGTTTTACATTTTACAAATATGGAGAGGAAAGCTTTGAAAAACTGTAAGCAAACAGAAAGCATTTCACAGCAAAGTATTATACAGCCGAAGCATTTGAAGTCGGGCCAGTACACTCCTGAAAGCTTCTAAGTAATTTGAAAGCAACAGCATTCGCAGGCGGCTTGCGGAATCAGCCTTTAATAATCTTTAGTTAATACGCTGAGAGAAAATATCTTTTTGGGGCAAAATTCAAACGACGGAACGTATAGTTGTTTTCAAACTTCGTGACATCCCGTGCATGTTCCCCAGCTAAGCTCTTAAAAATGTTTAAAAGCTCAGACAAAAGCTTCATTTAACTCCTCCTATCAAATCACTTGCTGCCATGTAATCAGTCGCGACTGCGTATTGCCAAAGGGAGGTGTATCTTTCTGCGACTTCAATGATTATTTAAAAAATTTACAAATTATGACTGAAAACACCCGTTTTTATATATTTTTTGGTGCGCAGAACTGTTCAAATTTTTTGTGTCACGGAGTTTGAAAAAATCTATACATACTTCAATCCTTTTGAGCTCCGCCTGAAAATGTATCTGTGGAAAATTTGTGATATGTGCGATGGTCAGCTGCTAGGGACGATGCCTAACAAAAATTGGAATGAAATAGTAGCGGCTCTTGAAGTAATAAAGGCGACTCGCTTGACCAAAAAGCTTATATAGTTTCCAAAATTCTTAAAAGTTCCGATACAGATGTAGGCGCCTGACTGCTGTCCCAGAGGTCCCGGGTTCGAATCCCGGCCACTCTCCCACCTACATAACTTCCCTTCTCTCTTCTTCCCTCTTTACATTCCTTCTGTCATAGCCTTCCCTAGTCCTTCCCCGCTCCACCATGCGCATGCCATCGGTTGGTTGATGAGATTCAACTCGTTTCAAGAGGCATAACACTCCAGCGAGCTGTTCTCGATGCCCCGATGTCAGAGTCGCGAAATGGTTGCGAGTAGGTGGAATAAAAATATCGCGGCTAGGTTGTGACAGACAGTTCCTTCCTCTATTCTCTCTCTCTTCTCTATCTTCCGGCTAGAGCTGCTGTTCGACAGTGTATACGGAAAAAATAGATTGTCGCCAGTACAAAGGGACTTTCCCTAAGCCTCTAGTCTGTCACATAAAAAAAAGCGATCACAAGAGATAGAAGAAGAGGAGAAACCATAAGTGTCGTGAGAGAGTATTGTTACAATGGTCAAAGGCGATCTTTTGCGGCCAAAAGCTTAATACCTAATTTGAGACCATTTGTTTGACGAGATCTGGAAGCTCAAATGTCACCCTCAAAGCAAAAGCGGGCTATATTTCATGTTGCGGCAAAAGAGGAATACAAATATTTCAGCGTAAAAACGGTTCAACTATTATTCAGAGCAAGAACGGAACGAAAAAAATCTTAGAGCAAAAGCGGATTAACTGTCTAAACCGTTTTTGCCCTCTACGAAAACTTAAACCTCTTTTGCCCTTAGTTTTTATTTATTCCTCTGTTGCTTGCATCATTACTTCGAATCGAAATCTATTTTTAGACGACCCTTTCTTCACTTTACTAGAAAATACAATGCAACTCAATTCAAAATTTTGGAATTTTTGGAATTTTTTGAATTTTCGCGCTTGTAACATTATTTCTTTGAATGTCTGTAACTACTTACGATAATTTTTATGTTTTTGCCATTTTTCCATCTTCGACTTCGGGATTTTTGCATTTCTGACATAATAAAGGATAATGGGAATTTTGGTACCCACCTCCAATATGTATATGTGCAATACATCGTTCGATAGGTATTTTTGAGCTGAATATTAATTACTATGGCGCATAGTTCGAAATCTTTGTCCCTTTTAAGTAATACGGTCAAAACTGTACAAAGATAGAGTTTCACATATCACCCTGTATATTTGTAACCATAATATGGTTACATATATGGTCATATTATGACCTAATTTCCATGGATAAGGTACCAGGGAACCCATAACTCCTCCACATATTTATGATGGTAAAATTGATGGCTCTATCCTACCAACTTTTAGAGTTATAAGTCGACAAAGGGGTTTTTAACGAAAATGTTAACTTCACCTACCTCTTTCTGCAAAAACTACGTAGGTGAAGTTGATGTTTTTGCTAAAAACATACCTTTTCAGTCTAAGCTCCCATGACAAAAAAGATCTTAAACTTTATTTAAAACAAAAATCAAGGAAGTGCTATGAAGTGCATTTTTATATAAAAAAAGAATTTATAACAAAAGGTCTGTCAGAAGCTAATTAACAAAAATTGTCAGACAGACAAATTTTTTCAAAAATGGTTCATTTACTACAAATTGTATAAATTTCAGATAGGTGTTTTGGAAAGTGAAATCATTGTTTTTTAACAAAATTCAAAAATTCATAACAAATGGCAATTAACAAATTTTTACTAGTCTAGCGGGCGGTACTGGTACATGTTTTTTACATGTTTTTCAGCCAATCTCACTTTATTGTTTTGAGGTGTTCGATGGCGCACCTTTTTTGTCATGGGAGCTTGGACTATTTTATCTTTTATCTACATTACTAATTTCAATTTTTGTAATGTTTGCAAATTATGATTCTTTTTCAATTTATTATATCTATTTGCCAACGTTATGCAATGAGCTCCTTCTCACGAAGTTTGTCGATGAAGGTAGAGGTGGAGATGATGAGAAATGCCACCCCACTTCTCCTAGCTCCTGAGTGCGAAGCGTCTAAACTGGCCCCATGTTGCAAGATGTTACTAATATTGCATTTTACTATGGTAAATGAGAAAAATTGATATAACCCTTCAAGATAACTACGCTATTTATGTACGTTGCCTTAAAATCTTCAGGAATTTTCGTTGTATACAAGTGTCAAACAAGCATAATCTCCCCTCATCCCAGTTATGATTAAGTTTTTCCTTTTGGAAATACTATGAATCTTAGTTTTAGTTGAGATTAACAAATTTTCTTTAATGAAAATTAATAGCTGATACTTTATTTACTTGCTTTATTCCCCTTTAAACCCTCATGGGACATAGGGTGGAAACAGTTGCCCTCCAGCGAAGTCTGTTTTGTGCGACAGCTCTCAGTTCCGACCAAGATCTTCCAGTTGTTGCGGCCTTTGCTAATAGGATTCTCCTCCATGCTTCTAGGTCTTCGCACTCGATAGGATCCTTGCGGATTCCAGTCAAGGGCCTGTTTGGCTAGATTCTCGTTTTTGGGTCGCAAGGAATGGTCAATCCAATTCCATTTCCTTCGCTTGATTTGGTCGTCTATCCATCCTTGGCTGGCACGGCACCATAGCTCTTCATTAGGAATTCTATCTTGCCAGCGGATTTTTAGGATACGACGCACGCAGGTATCTTTTAGGCTCCCTGTGATGAATTGGGTGACTTTCCATGTTCCAGAACCGTATAAAAGAACTATCTTAACGTTGGAACAGCCGCAATTTGAACTACACTGGCATGACAGGCTCTTAAAAGGAGTTATCAAAATCTTATTTTTCTCTCGAAATTGTTTTTCGCTTTCATTTTGGGGCCCCTTGCCACCTGGCGCCTAGAGCGAACGCTCCTCTCGATCTACCCCAGAGTCGGCGTTGGGCATGCAGTTCGATAGCATGACTGCTTTCGGAATCTCTTCTATGATGTTGATTATCGTAGAGTGTAGTTAAACTTAAGAATGTGGCTTCAATTTTATTTCCGAAGATGAGGGTTAAAGCTACAGTAGGGGAATTTATACTTTCACCGAGTAAAGCCTACCCTAAATGAACAGTAAAGCAGAAGTGAATTGGAAGTTAAGTAGACGTAACTTCTTTAAAAATTTACATACAAACCCAAATAAAAAGTTCATAAGAGCAAGTGAACAACCCTTTTGTTTAGTTTTGGTGCGGTTCTTACTGCACAGAACATCTCTAAAAGACTTTTTCGAAATTTTACGAAATGTAACTTCTACTTCCCTTCCATTTTAGTCACACTCATACATTCATACGCAATGGTACCTAACTTCAATTCACTTCACTTGAATTTAGGGTAGGCCTTAATGTGCAGTATTTTCCATGCACGTGTGATGAAAACAAGATTTACGCTTTTATTTAGAAAAACATAAGCAAAAGTATTTTTAGTAAAAACTGAGAGCAAAAACGATTCAAATTTTAGTTCCGCGCAAAAGCGGTATAAATTTTCATTTAGAGCAAAAGCGGAATAAAAGCCGCTTTTGCTCTCGGTTTTTTGATACACCGTTTTTGCGCTGAAATATAGTTAGACCATTTTTACTCTAAGAACACGAAGATATTCCCCCTTTGCGCTAAAAAAAAAATACCGAACCGTTTTCGCTCTCTTTGTTATTTTAACCCGCTTTTGCTCTGAGGGTGTCAAATATTCATTTGACATTTACATTATCATCCAAATTGGATAAAATGCTCGATGGGGAACTTAGAGTTGACGCCACAAAACTTCAAAAATTATACCCTTGATCTTGCAATTGATCTACAAGAAGAATGTGTTCTTTTAAAACAATTCTTGGCGTCATATAAAATAAAGGGTTTAAGGTAACTCAACCTCAAGCACAAGGGTTTGAAGGATTTGAAGGAAGCAATTCCATATCTCAGTAGGTATTGGGTTACTTCAGCCTGGGGGAAATTTCTTGTCGCGGCAGTGTAGAGTTTTAAAAATGAAACTAGCCCGCAGCCGCAGCTAGCATGCAGGTGGCACGCACGAACAGTGTCAAAGGGTCTTTTTCTAAACTCAAATTTAAAGCGAAATAAAAAATATTTTCTTTAAGTATTTTCGACAAGACGGCTAAAATTGCCACGCCGCAGCCGCTACGATGAAGTTCTTTTCAAAGTTTATGCCAGCAAGCCAAAGGTCTTGATGAACTTAAAGCTAATATACGAGCCGAAGTAGTTGCTTATAACGGCCGAAATGCTGGCCAATGTTATGAAGGATGCCTGAAAAAGAGCTGCATTTTTCGTTTATAATGGAGGTGTTCATTTAATCGACATTGTATTCAAAAACTGATTTGAAATAAATGGTTGAGAATATCTTAAATAAACCTTGCTCAAACCTTGTTGAGATACCAAAAGTCTAGATAGTGCACCCCATCTAATGTGCAAATTTACATATTTTATTGGGGGGAGGGCAAGGGTTCTTGTTGTAAAAGGGGGCCTGAGGAACTATAAAATTTGGAGACCACTACCTTAGAGCATGCAATCCTTTAGCACATCACTTTTCTCAAAGTGATAATTTTTTATATAGAGAACTTCAAGGTGGCTATTGTCACGTATTTTCATATATGTGTGGATTTGCTAGGATTAAAAAGCACCGTCGGTCTCGTGGTTAAAACGCCAGACTACCATAAAATCTCTGAGGTCTATGGTACGATTCCTCTCCACGACTATTTCTCTTGGAACCCAGTTTTGCTTGCATACGTATCCTGAATGATGAAAATTCATCGCATCTTTCAGTATAATTTTTTTTTAAAAGTTATGATATTGAATTTAAATGCATTTCCACCAGCGTTCTTCGAGAATATTTCGATCCATATCTAAAAATCTCCTAGTTTTACTTGTCAAAATATCATCGTAATGACAGTTGTATGCTGACAGGTAAAAAATTGCGCGAAATATAAAATGAGACCTCTTGTTGAAAAACCCTTTATTAAATTGGAGTAGTTTGAATAAAACCGTGTATTAATACTGGTAGTTCCTTCACACTTTTTTCCTCTGTCTTTTTGATTAAAGTTTACTGTCCGATATTGCCATCAATGATAGAACCGTCGACAGTATTTATACAATTACTACTTTTGTTTCTGACCAACAATGAAAAACTTTTAACTTGGTAAATGAAACTTCTAACCTCTAATTCCTCTTGAGATTTCAGTTAGGACATAACAATTTTATTAATTTAAAACGAAATAAGTATTGATTTCCTTTTAAAACTCCACAATATTCACAAAGGGATTTGTCACTTAAATTTCCTTTAATATCCTAATTAATCTCCAAAAGTTTCCAGAAGTGGTGTACATAAAAAAAATTAATTAATGGAAAAACGAATGCCTGGAAAAATGTATGTTAATTTTACAATATTCATATGGAGTGATACAAAGCACAATAAATTCATAATATTAAGAGGGCAGTTAACTAGTTGTGATTGAAAAGTAAAGCAAAATAATAATCAAAAAAATGTAACTGAACTAAGTTTTTAAATTAATTGGGAGTATTGCTACCCAAAACTATATATATAAGGAACAGTCGAATGTAGCCAAACAAAAATGGTAGCAAGAAATTTTTCTCTTCAAGATCTTCCATATTCGAGACTACTGCAGGTGCCGGACGAAGAGCGCGAGTTCCTAACACTAGAAGAACTGAAGCCACATCAGCTGACTGAGTTGGGTCTACCATCACAGAATTCATTGGATTCGACAGCACTAAATCCTCAAGAATCGGCTAATTCTACCACAGCAACTAACCTGCCGCCGCAAGTTAGTTCGGCAACTGCAGCAACAGCAGTTAAACAGCAGCAGTTGCAGCTAGACTCGACCGGCAGTCAATACGTCCAGATCTACTACGATTTAAATGCTCAACAAACAACAAAGTAATTAAAACAATTATAAAGTTTGTGAATAATTTTATTAAATTTCATTTTTTATGTCCGCAGTGATTCCTGCGTTGGGTCTGTGTATATGGCCAACACCGACATGACGCAAACTGGACATCATGTCGAAACCACCTCCATCACACCTCAGATGGATGCATCTGCGGCGGCCACAACTAACAGCAGTTCTGGGGTGGCGGCTCTGCAGCAATCCCATCAAAACTTGCTCGATTCGCCACAACAAATCCAGGGAAGTCAGCACAGCCAGCAGCAGTCGCAACGACAGCATTCTCGGGTGACCAGTTCCAGAAAGCGAAAATGCTCCTTCACGTAAGTTGACTTTCATCGTCCTTCCACTACAGGTAGAACATCCCTCTCACCTCTAATGCAGTCTAGCATATAATATGTCCAATCATCAATCCTTGGCTGCAGATTCCCATCTGTTGACTAGGTCCGGAGCAGGTCTGTCGTTTGATGATTTCGACTAGACGGGTCGGGTGCCTTCGTCCGGGTTAATTAGTTTTGCAAATTGAGTCTGTTACGTCATGGGAATTGCTTCGCAAACCGTTTTTCTAAGTTCGCTTTAATCCGATTAGAACGATTCAATGCACCTGGATTGCTTTGAACACTTTCAGCTGCCTACACGGAAGCTTTGCCTTCTTGTTTACCGTGTTGAAGGTGATTTTTGTTGGCTCTAAATTTAAACTGGAATCCTATTTATATATGGCAGTAATTTGCTGAGAGTCGTATTGTGTCAGTCGCAAAATCGCAAATTAATTAAATAAAATTAAATTGGAAACGCTTCATTAACAGGTTTTCTTAATGCTCGATTTGAGTACTTCAAAGATTTTCATAGATGGAAGGAATTTAATTTTAATTCACTATGAAATATGTTCCTCAACTAGCTTATCTACTTGCTAGTTGAGGAACATATCGGCGGCAAACCTCTCCAAGGTTAGAAAATGTGGGGACAATATAAGCTTGAAGTAACTTAAGATTCATCCTATATAGTTAATGGATCAAATCTTTTATTTGAAAAATTTCTTCTACGTCCTATAAGAAAATATTTTCAAAAGGACGGTATCTGATCCTGGCCATAGAAAATCAGTTGCATAAAAAATGTTCAGTGGTCTCTCTGAGAGGCTTCTAGCTCCAGAATTACGGCATTAGCAGTTGCGTTCCAGATTCTACAGTTTTGCATATGCCAATATTCAGTGGTGATCGACACCATTCTCTCCATGTCCTTCCCACTGTATCATCAACGCGATCTGTTTTTTAAGTGAAAGTCTAAGCTTGTTGTATACAAACGAAAATGTTGGTTGTTGCACCTGTGGCTAGGGATGAGCAAGATTGGTTGCACATTTAGCAAGACCAAGCAAGACCAAGGCAGGACAGAACAAAGACACATCAAGACCTCAAGATCAAAATAGCAAGGCTTTTTTTTTGCTTATCACTAAGTGGCAAGAGTCTTTTTTTTTTTATGTGATAGACTAGAGACTTAGGGAAAGCCCCCTTTGTACTGTTCGACTATCTATTTTTTTCCTGTAGAATGTCGAACAGCAGCTCTAGCCGGAAGATGAGAAGTAGAGAGAGAGAAGTAGGAAGGAGCTGCCACAACCTAGCCGCGATATATTTTTATTCCACCTACTTCCAACCATTTCGCGACTCTGGCATCGGGGCATTTGAGAAACAACTCGCTGGAGTGTTATGCCTCCTGAAACGAGTTGAATCTCTTCAACCAACCGATAACATGCGCTTGGTGGAGCGGGGAAGGACTAGCGAAGGCTATGACAGGAGGAATCAGGAATGTAAAGAGGGGAGAAGAAAAGTTATGTGGGTGGGAAAGTGGAAAAGGCGAAGGACCGTGGGGCTGGCCGGGATTCGAACCCGGGACCTCTGGGATAGTAGTCAGGCGCCTTACCCCTAGGCTACCGAGGCCCCCCGAGGTCTTATAGTAATGAGCAAAAAGTCTTGTCTTGTACATTTGGCAGGACCAAGGCAAGACTGCAACACTTTTTGCAAGGCTTTTTGCAAGACTTTCAGCAAGACTTTTTGCAAGGCTTTTTGCTCATCACTGCAAGATGTTTGGCACTTAGCGATGAGCTAAAAGTCTTGCTTTCTTGATCTTGCAGTCTTATTTTGTCCTGTTTTGTCTTGGTCTTTCTTTGGTCTTGCTAAATGTGCAAGGAAAGGGAAAACTGCAAGACCAGTCTTACTACCTGTGGCGTACTATTGATTGATAGTAGTTTATTTAGCATTTGGCTAGTGCATATAAAATACAAAAATACATAAAATTGTAACTGCACAATGGCGCGACTATATATCGGGCGTCATTTATGCGTGGTCTTGCCCCCTTAATCAGAAGCCCGGAAAAGCCTGACCAAGGACACAACACCAAACATAAAAAAAATTTGAATATAACAAAAGTGATGCCGGCCACACGGAGTTGCTAGCTCGCCGGATGGGGGTCGTGGGGTGTGTGGCCGGGCCGGTGCTCTCATGGTTCACCACTTACCTTAAATGTCGGTGCGACTGATTCCTTTCGTCACTCCATCTTTATCGGCGTGGTGCCGGTCGCGACATCACGATTCGAGGACCTGGAAAAACTCTAAAATAGCATCAAAGCAAAGGAAAGAACCACCCCGGAGCGAAACCTCCGTTCAACCATCCTGAAAGCAATCTTAAAAATTTAGGCCTTCATGCCTATAAAAAAACTGGTGTCATTATTGTTGTACATTAAGTTATATTTACAACACAAAGGAGTTCAAAAAAATTGTTGATAAACTGTGATAATACAAGTTTCGTATAACAAGTTAAATTAATAAGTTATTGCCGATGAAGTCGGGTAAAAAACTGATAGAATCTATTAAACAAAAGGAGAGGGGAAAACACGTCGACCTGGCCAGTTCGACGTCTTTGTACAATACATTAGGTATTTTTTTGTACTTGAAGATAATCGTAATGGGGTAATTACGTGATTACAATCGGCAAATTATTAATCATGAATAATAAAAATATGAGCAATATAGTATAATATAGTTAATAAAAAAACAACAAACAAAATTTAATGTATAAAAAAAATCTGCAACGCTGCTACACCCCAAAAATTTTGATCCTGCTTCTCTGTGCTGTGAAATCCTTTTCCACGCATAATAATAAGGAATATAAAAATACCTTTATTTTATTTTCTGAGTTTTTATTTTATTTTGTTGCTACCACGATTTAAGGACGTGATCAACTCATTTAAGGAAGAGCTACCGCCCTCCACTGGTAATAGGTCTGCTTCCCTCTAGCCTAAGGGTAAGCCCTGCACCGCTCGAGTATTCCCGATTCTGACAGATCTAAACTTTTTTTTTGTGCCTGATCTCTTCTGTCCGAGGAGATTTTCTCTCGTGCAAAGTTACAAACTCATACACGAACACTTCGATTAAAGATGATTAAAAATCAAAAAAAAATGCCGATTTTTTCAGGTGTGATTTTTAGTTAATTTGCAAAAATGGTCTGGGTTTTCAGGAATATAAACGGGATTTCTTAGATTCCCCTTCTGATGGAACCCTTACCGCACAATGGGCACTGAAACGCTTCACGTGATGTGATATGTGATCACGCGATGTGATATTAAATTTGATACACGATTGACTGATTTCTTACAAGTCTCACCAACATATGGTCATTCAATTGAATGAATCGCTTGAGGTTGTGTCAATGTTGATAGCTGAAGAAACGCCTTGCCGCCTTCGTTACAAACGAAATTCCTTACCTTCGAATGCGTGGATAAATGTCACATCAATGTATACTGATGTTGAAAATTTCTAGTGCATATACCGCATTCCCAGATTTTTGTTCCCTTACCGCCACGTGATAGATATTTTAGATAATGCGTATACTTATTCTCATGAGCATGGATTATCCCTGTACTATCAGAATATTCAGAATTAAAACCCTTGTTGAATCGTCGCGTTCTTGTTCCAACTAATTTCTCATTTTCCTTATCATCAAGGTTATTCGATTCGGAAAATAATGATTGAACATATTTATCAGAATCAATTGTCGCTGATTTTTGTGTATCTTCCTTTGTCCATAAATTATCAGAGATGACTTCGATATTATTTTTTTCACAAAATTATCATTACTAATTATTCTTTATTATTAATATTGAACTTTTTGTACAATTTTAATTGATTTGTATCGCGTATTTAAAAAACCGTGCCCTCGTCATCATCTCTTCCTGACAGACTGCCAAAAAAAAAATCCAATTTTATTTTTCGTGTTTTTTTCTCTACGCCTAATTTGATTGAATTTTCGAGTCAGATGCAAGGTGATTTCACAAAAAAATTTGTAAAAAACGACCGTTACAAAATATACCAAATTACCAGCAAGTTAAGTTATAAAACTACATCTACTAAGTTCTTTCCATTAATTAATTTTACACATTTTCTTCTGTTTTTAAAAATTCTTTCAACATTCTTTTAAATTCATTTAATCGTCCAGCTGTTTTTATTCCCGTCGGTAATTTGTTAAACAATTCGAATCCTGTTTATGTTATACATGTTTCTTTGCCTGATGTTATTGGTCTATATACTTATGCGTTCATGCTATCAGCTTTTTTTGGAATTGGAACAACGGTTGACGTTTTCCAATCCGGGAAAACTCCTTCTTGCATAGATTTATTCATTATTGACAACATGGCTTGTCCCCATACTTTTCCATCCCGTTTTCAGAAAAAAGGGCTTATTCCTTCCTCCGTTCCTTTTTTGTTTTCTAGATTGCTTACAATTTAATCTACATATCTAGTCTTTTGTTACTACTTCAAATGTTTCGATGCTGTATTCAACTTCCGCATTCTTTATTTCATTTTCAACATCATTTTTGACAATTTCCTCATCTATATTAATAAAAGAAAGTTTCTGTATGTATGTGTGCGCTAGAGCGGGTGCACCAGTCATCGCAGACCATCGAAATTTTGCATGAAGGCCGTGGAGGTCTTCTATGAAACACCTCGAAGCCCAATTTTCGAAATTCAACATGGCCGCCGAAAAATTACCGAAATTCAAAATGGCCACTCAAATAGGAAATTGCAATTTGAGTTAGCAAAAAACGAATTTATTATCAGAACTTATAAATTCAAAATGGTCGCACCAATATGGCGGACGAATTTTTCCAATTGTATTCCGATTCCAATGAAAGTGAATATCTAAGTGTTTTTAGGGCTGCAAATAACGAATTTATGATCAGAAGGTATAAATTCAAAATGGCCGCACCAATGTGGCCGACGAATTTACCAACTAGGTTCCGATTTCAATGAAAGTGGATATCTAGGGATTTTTATTGTTACCATATTGTATCCTGGACATTTCCCCTATTGTCGTGAAGTTTTCCTCTACCAAGAAACAGTAAAAACAGTAGAAACGATAGAAAAGGTTTTCAAGTTTTTATAAAGAGGATCTCTATATAGATCAATAAAAAATGTTCTACAGGACAGTTATCCACAGTTCTATCGGTCAAACGCCTACAAGGATTATCTTCGGGAAACAGATTAGGCTGCCAGGTGATCTAAAGTTTTGAATCGCTGAAACACGTCAACCACTAGCAAATACTCCGCTGCACTAAGAGCGAAATGAACGGAGAGAAGTTCCAGCAACAGGAGGCAGACCCTCTACGACCTAAGGGCAACCGGATCTGGGTTTAACGAAGGTGATCGAGTCAACCTGAAAAATCCTCGACGAATAAGAGGCAAATCGCCAAAACTATAAAGAAAATGGAAGGGCCCCTCCACTGTCATCACATTCAAAAAGTTCCATCGGTAAGAACGGGACCTGGAGAAAGGTATGTTCGGTAATACCCTTAACACACATGTTATATAGATATTACAATATTTCAAATATTACGTTTATACTACATGTGTGTCACCCAATACTAGCAAACTACTAGATTGACAATCTAATTTATACGTAGTATGAGAATTTATCAATTTAAGTAGTTATTATTTCGTTAAAATTAGAGATGCGCCGAATATGGGTTCGACCGAATACGAATATTCGGCCGAATATTCGGTCAAAAATGTACCGAACCGAACATTCGCCCGAATTATTCGGTTCATTTTTGCGCAGTTCATATAGGTCGGCGAAGCGATCTGTGAAGAGCAGCGTTCGCCCACCCCTTGAGCACTTCGCGCTATCTCGGCTCGCTCACTCTGCGCCGCTCTTTCTTTTATTGCAATTTCTCGCATGATAGAATTATTGCCAAAAAATAAGGGACTAAAACAAGAATTCCGTAAACCTTGAGACCCAACACACATGGGTCGACGGATTTGCAATCCCAGTTTCAAACTGGTTTCACCATTATCACGCTCACAACCAGTTTGCAAACAAAATGAAACCTTTGTCCACCCACAAGCGTAACTGATTTTTCTGTGCTCACAAAGATTTTGTTGAATAAACTTTGACACGTACAAATGTAACCACGCAACTGAAGCTGGTGACATTTCCAAGCGTACATGCGTTGCATTCGGTAACTGACAATATAGAAGTGTATATATTCAAATGCGTCTTGACGGAAGATTCCATGAATGGAATGCATGCAACGCAAATGTCGGTCTACTTTCAACTTTTTCTACATTGCCACATTCGACATAGCACACACAATCATAACCTCGTTACTTAGAACAGAACAGACAAAAACAGTTGTTCGCAAGCAGTTGCAAAGGAGTTCCAAATCGGTCTCGTTTCTGTCGACTCGTGTGTGTGTGGAATTTTTGATTTTGTGAATAAATATGATTACACAAAGAAGAGTTTGTTTCATTTACAAATACTACCTATATACCGTTCCAGAATAAAGCCTCTTTAACATATGTAACTGTTAAAATAATACTATTTAAATATTCGGTAATTATTCGGCAAACTAACCGAATATTCGGCCGAATACGAACATTAAAAAACACGCCGAATATGCCGAATACGAGTATTCGGCCGAACATTCGGCGCATCTCTAGTTAAAATGCTCTTCTCGAAAATTTTCCATGTTTCTCTTAAAACGCGTGGTTCTGCGCGTGGTTATTTTGTTCAATATTTATGGCTACGTTCAAACGGCGACTATTCGATTCGAGTTTTCACGTATACGGTTTTAGCGAATGCGTTTTCACACGGTTGATTCGATTTTTTCCCGTAAATGTGGTTTTATCCACGGTAGCCCAGTCGTCATTATCAAACAAATTAGGCCTTTCTGAATGAAATAAAGATATCGAGAAATCGTCTTCCATCTTGAAAAGATTTAACTTGCAATTATTAGCATTCGACGAACAAGTTCGAAGTACAGACTAGTACAAACTAGATCGAGATTCGGGAAAATTTGTGTCATGTGAACGACGCAATATAAAACTAAACGCCACTTGATCACTTTACTTTTACTGTATGCTCCTTTAATTCCTCATGAGACATAGTACGGAAAGAGTTGCCCTTCAGCGGACTCTGTTTTGCGCGACAGCTCTCAACTCTGACCAGGATCTCCCAGTTGTTGTGGCCTCTGTAGGGTCCTTCTCCTCCACGTTGTTGTGGGTCTTCCGACTCGACGGGGTCGTTGCGGATTCCTGTCAAGGGCCTCTTTGGCTTGATTCTCGTTTTCGCGTCGCAAGGAGTGGCCAATCCAATTCCATTTCCTTCGCCTGATTTGGTCGTCTATTCTTGGCCGGCACGGCGCCATAGTTCTTCATTTGATACCCATACCGACGGCGTTGTAAAGAAAAAGGTAAATCACCATTTTGTGTTGACCGCCATTTTGAATGAATTCACATAGCTAATTGCCTTGTACTTGTCATACCCCTTGATACCCATGTCGGGGGTCGAGGAACACAATTGCAAAATTCGTTCGCCATCTTGGAACCGCCATCTAGATTCTTTTATACAATGGTCAGATTGCATTGTCACGCGAACTATACACATGTGCAAAATTTGTTGTTGATCCGTTATGTGGAAGTGGGTCAAAATCAAGTTGCAATATTTGTTTACATAAAGATTCATCTATAGAATGCTCTTTTGTTGATGCTGTAATGCAATTTCAAAAAAGTACAACTTCAAAATAAAGCACAAAGCTTCTAGACGAGCTAACGAAGTGAATGCAAAAACCCTCATCTCAGTCCGGCTTGCTGCACAAAAAATTTAAGGTTTATGCCGGATTCATCGTTGCGGATGAGTCGCGTCGCACAAATTTCCCAAAAAGAGAGTCAGCTGAACTTCGATTCATTGTTGTAGTCATAGTGTGCCGCACATTTTGTATGATTTGACAGTTTTTCAGACAATTTTCATCAAAAACATATGATTTTTTTTGACAATTTTTAAAATCCGCCGCACAAAAGTTGAAGTTGGTTCAACTTTTTTTTGAGAGAGAAAAAAAAATCCCAAAAATTTCCCAAAATTGAGAAAGGTACAAGTTTTCATACAAAAAGTATGCGCGCACATATGTGCGGCGCGAATCATCCGCAACGATGAATCCGGCATGACTGCTATATTTTGTCGCCCAAGTGCATCCTGAAGCTCTCTAAGCAATCGGCCTGCCTGCCTCTCTCCCAAAAAAGATTATAGCATGAATAACACTGTGGATCCGACATACATATTTGCTGGAGAATACACTATGTTCCTAATGGTTATTGGCAAAGGCTATGTTTAAATACTCTTTCACTAATATTTATTTTTGTTGGGGGATTATCTTTTTAATTATATACCATGTTATAACTGAATATTCCATCTGAGTCACTTGGGGCTTACGTGGATAGTACTTCTTCGTTATCCGAACATTTTTTACTACTTCCTTTATTTCGATGGGTGCAGCGAGCCGCACTGGAACCCGTTGTAGTAACTAATAATAACAAAAAAATATAAACTCTAAGGAAAATTATAGCACCGAAAAACCCTATAGTTAAGGTGGCCCTGGAGGACTGTCCACACTGATTTCTAGTTAACTTCCCAGTATAGGAAGTTATTGTAATCGGTCCGAAAATCGAAATCGAAAATTTCAACGTATTTTCATCTTTCAAGGTCCCAGGAGCATTTTAAGCAAAAAATTGGGAGGAAGTATGTGTGTGTGTGTGTGTATGTGCGTACGGATGTGGTCATTTTTTCCTGCACGATATCGCGCGAACCAAAACTGATATCGACTTCGTTGAGGTGTCATTCGAAGCGTATTAACCGAAATATGATCTGAAAGGATTTTCATGAAATTCTGTCCAGCCGTTTTTTTGTTTAAGCGACGTAAGTGATTATTGTACCTGCGCGATATAGCACGAACCAACCATGATACCGACTTCTTTGAGGTGCCGATCGTAGCGTATTACCGAAAGTACAGTTTGAAAAGATTTTCATAAAATTCGATCGAGCGGTATCTATGTTTAAAGGGCGTAAGTGATTTTTGTACATGCTCTATAGAACGCAAACCAAAAATGATATTGACTTCATTGAGGTGTCGTTCGAAGCGTATTAACCGAAATATGATCTGAAAAGATTTTCATGAAATTCGGTCCAGCCGTTTTTTTGTTTAAGCGACGTAAGTGATTTTTGTACCTGCACGATATAGCACGAACCAACCATGATACCGACTTCTTTGAGGTGCCGATCGAAGCGTTGGAATGACACCCGTTCAAAATGAAGTTCACTTTTATGGATTCAGCCGAGCAATAGCTTCCCAAAGAGTCATCACACGTCAAAATCCGAGTTTTCTTTAAAAACCATTCAACAAACACGTTAACCATTACAAACATGACGAAATTTTCAAACTTTAGTTCAGAACTGTTTGAACGGCGGATTGCTTTCCATGTCCTACAGTTTTGGGAATTGAGTTCATCGCGGGATTTCCAGTGATTACAGTTTGGCCTTTTCGGACAAGTTTGACAAATCCGTTACATTGATTAATTTTGGTACTATCTCCTGAAATCGTTCGAATTAAAAATGAAGTTTTCACCATTGCAGTTTATCATCAGCGCGTCAACACGCTCAAAATGAATTCGCTTTATAGTGTAGCGAACGAAGTGCCAGGGACTACTGTGCTACTGTTCAACAAAAAAAAAGTTCTTTAGAAAAGCCTGGCGGATTTACCATTCTTATCGTTATTTCAAAGAGCTTCCTTCCATCATACTGGGAAGTTGACCGTGTGGACCGAAAGGGTCGAACCCACATCCCAACTAGTTATAGTTCTTCATTCATCAAGAATTGATAATTTAAACATTACTGCGTAAAAGTTGGGTCCAATACTTCACGTTCTTCCTTTTACCAAGCTTGCACTGGCCGATTTTGAATCTATCAACATTGTACATACAACATAAACGTCTGGCAATTGCCCTTTTTGTTATAATGCTTGTCCTTTATTACAATTTATACATTTAATATATGTATTTTGATTAAGGACCTTAGTTAGAGGAAATAATGCTTGCCAAACTTGGCAATAGAATAGACCTAATGAAACGGTAAAATGGTACAATGAACCTTCAAAGTTATCTTCAAAGTTACACATCTCCACAACCTGAAATACGTAATGAATTAATAATAACTATTAATCCAGACTCTCCTCATAATCTGTTAATTCTTGTAAATTTAACAACTTATATAAACTCTGTGCCCAGCTACCAATCACACACGATTACATAAGATAGTTCGAGGATATTCTATTACTTATGAATTGAAATTTCACGGACACTAAACGAAATCACAATATGTAAATAATTTTTCATCTCCCACGAGTGTAAGTGACGCTTTCATTTCCCAACTTGAAAATTCTCGTTCATTTCACTTAAACAGAATAATGAACGTCCTTTGAAACAATTAAATGAATTTCCTTAGCAACTCGATGAACCCATAAAAATGCATCTTAACACTTTGTTACCATTTACGTCACTTCTTGCGAAAATACAAAAGAACTTTCTTCGAAGTTCAAAGAAATTTCATCCCCCTGCCACCCCAGAATATATCAAACTTTCGTTGTTCACAAAAGTTGTCATAAAAGGGTTGTGCAAAACCAGATTTCTCCCTTCGGCAAACCATTTAGTAGTGCCGAAGTTATTTCAATTGTTCTTGCGAGAGTTTGACATTGGAAAGGATTCGTTTTGTGTGAATTTCAACAACTCGGGTGGCATTTCACCAAACTATACCACTTGACATTGTTGGTTTATATAACGAACACGATTGATTTCGCGTTTCAATGCTCACCAAATCGGTTTTGTCTGACATACGAATAAGAGTTTGTACGCCATTTCAACGAAATAGGTGAAATTTTTATGTTAATCTTAGTTTCTTTTCTTCTTTTGCAGTGAAACAAGCGATTTAGAAGACGATACAGGAGATGATTCCAAGTCTGTTAAAACTACTGATGAAAACAAGAAGTAAGTGACAATTGCTATATTTTATTTCAGGAAGAAGTTTTTTTTTTTGCTGAATATTTTAGTTTAATTTTGAATTCCTACATCAGTTTCTTATGAACTTAAACTGTGCTTCTTTATAATGATGCTGTAACTACCAAGACAGTGGTCATCGAATTGGACGCACACGTAAATTTTAGAAAATTATATCTGATATGAGAGTATTCTCAACAAAATAAGTTTTTTTGCTAGCCTTTGATAGAAATTTTAATAACACAGTGATTCTTAAAAGTATTATAGACCATGGGTGGCCAACCTTTTTATAATATGGGACAGATTAAATTTTACGATTTTTCCATGAGCCGTAGAATAGTGTTGGGTAGGACCGGATTATAAAATGAGTTTGTAAGAGGAGCATCGTTTTCCTTTCGAACCAGTACAATGTCTCACTTCAAATGAGGCGAGGTTCCATTGTATTGCTAGTACATCACCTAGTGAATGGCTCAAATGTTGCGATGCGGGTAGATCTATTGCGTTTGCGATTTCTGTATAAAGTGGGGATACGATAAATGATGAATGAATGAATGGGAATATTAATTATCGACCTATGAATGTTAATTACAAAAATAATCTTTAAAATTTCTGTTAACTGTATAAAGAAAAACATATTTACAGATTTAAAATGAAACTCCCTAAAATTGAAAATAACACGAAAATATTTTATTTCTTGTAGATAGAGATTAAAAAATAGTATCTGTGACACTTTGTTGCCACTTAACCTTCTTTCTCCCAGAACTTGACCCGCTTTAGAAAAGAGGCGTTCAGAAGGCACAGAAGTTGCAACGCTGCACAGCCTTAGTTTAAAAAAGTGATAGTGTCTAGGATATTAACCTTTTCTCGAATACCACCACTTTGCTGGCTCTTTGTATCTTAGTAACAGTGGTTATACAAGGTATTAATCTATGGCTTCAGTTGTTTGATTTGTGGTTTTTATTAAGTCACACACCTGCTTATCAAAGTCTTCCCAAATACTAGACTCCAGCTCCGAAAGCGGAGACAATGTTATAGTTGTATGGTATGGTTTCAGAATCACGGGTTTCAATTTATTATGCATTAAACTGACCCAGAGTAGGTTGAAAGCTATGCCTCCTGAAAGTATATTCTATTTTACAATCGCACCTTCCTTAAAAAGAAGTAAGAAATGTCTCTCGAGTACAAAACTTCACCCCTCAATAAATGTAAGAAATTTCTCGCCAGTTCGTGTTTACAATCTCTCCTCGCCGAAATTCGAATTGGATATTTTACTGTCGCTCGAGTTGGATATTCGGATATTTAGTTCATGTTGGAGTTCAAATTGGATATTTTACTGCCGCAAAATAAGTAAGAAATGTCTCTCCACTTCGTAATTTACAATCGCACGATACATTATTTTTGAACCGGGACATTTAAAAAAGTTGAGGCCTCAGTACAATTTACTATAATTGCCTCTTGTAAGTCCGGCTCAACTCTACCGTAGTAGTCAATTGAGCCCTTTTTGTGACCTGTAATTTTTATAGAGTTTAGCTGGACTTGCATGAGGCAGTACATTTGTCCCTTAAAATAGGTAAATTGTACTGAGACCCCAATTTTGTGAACTGTCCTGGTTCAAACTGGTGTATCGAGATACATAAATGAAGCGAGGTGTGATTGTAAATAGGAGCTGGAGAGACATTTCTTACTGCATTATTTCCAACTATTATATTGGGTGAGGGTGAAATTGTAAAATACTGTAGATTTCTTACTTACCCTGAGGCAGTTTAATGTATTTTAGAACAAAACTCGTAAAAAAGCCCTTCATTGGTATTTATTTTCCTTCTTTCTTTATTTTGGTTGTTTTTGTCACGGAATCATAGTCAGAGGCCAACTATGATTTTTCCGACAAATGTCAACTTTTTTCGAGAACTATGATTCGATTTTTCAATCCCGGTGCCATTTGTCACTTTGATCACGCCAAGTGGCACCTCGCCTCATTCGATAATGTACTGGCTCAAAAGAAGGCACCTCTTACAAACTCATTTTATCATCGGGTTTTAGTCTTCATGAGAAGTGAAAGATACTTCAATGAAGTAATAACACTATCCATCACTCGATATGAATTACACGTGTTTTTTTCTGTCTCTTTTTCGTGTAACGATAATATATCTATGTAGTTGTACAATAAACGCGAATGGGAAGCAGAATTGCTCAAATTTTTCACAGACCCCCCAGAACGATGTTACAACTAGCGTGATGAATGGTGAATCTGACAAATTTTCTAAGGCAAAGTATAAAAGAAATAATGCATAGTTTAAGTTCCAATGGATGTGAGTTTTAACATTAGTAGGTACTAAATTATGAACATACATTTTGCTATTTGCGTTTAATATTCCATTTAAACTAGACGAATTATATCGAAAAATATTTATTTATAATTTCTTTTAAAGATCTCGCGGGCCGGATGGAGGTTGCCCACCGTTGCTATAGACAATTCTCAAATACAAGCTTTACGATGTTTTAATGTTTTGTTATTGATCAAACTTCTCGAATAGTCTGTATAGAGCAGGGGTGGGCAAATACTTTTAAGCTAGGGCCAAAATGAAATTTTCAAAATGTCTCCCGGGCCAGAGGACTATAACGCGTACGCTGTGCACACGCGAATGTTTTGGGTGGAGTTTCCCTGTCCAAGAAATTTTTTTGACAAAAACACTATAAGTATCATTCTAAAGCATTTGGACAGAAAAATTTGACAGGTTTTTTATTTCTGGGGAAAAGTGGTGCCATTCGGCATTGACAATCAGCAGTCCATTCCTATATGTCAGTGGTTACAGCTGTTCAAATTATAATACTCTCTATTATTTATATATTTCATTATTTATATGTACACTACGCACAGAAATACTGTTGATTTCAACAATATCGCATATAAGAGATTAAAAAATTGCATGCACGATTTTTCAACGGGCCGGATAAAGTAAGCAAAAGGCTTTTGCCCGCCCCTGGTATAGAGTTTGAACGATATGATTTGGAATCTATACTTTGGTACTTTGGATTTAGTTAGAAGAATTGCAGGCACGGCAAGCCAGAGGCAAAAAAGAAGTTCAAGAAAAAATAAAAAGAAGTTTTGGGGTGGTAGCAGTAAGTTGTTTCAATCGACCTCTTCATACAAAAATCTTGAAGGTCGATTGAAACAACTTACTTGCTACTGAATTGATTTTGAGATGTGGCAAGGTGTTTCATTGATATATGGAAGTAGGTCAGAACGGACAAATAGTTTTGATCCTGCGGCATCGTCACCTCGACAAAATAGCTGTCACTATTTAGGGCTGAAAAAAAAAATATCTTGTCGTTTCTGAATAAAATTCAACTGATTTTCTTATAGTATGAAAACAAATATATTGTTACGTTTTTACGGATTCGTAAAATTAATTACCGAATACAATTTTTAAATATTCACACAAAGCTTCTTTATGAAAAATTCAATGAGTACAAACTCAATTCTTAAAGGTCACTTATTAACAATAATTCTTAAAGATCACTAATTAATTCCACGTATAGAAGTCCCGAATTTTTTTATGGGAAAGTCTAAGCTGAGGTGTAAGCCTTTATACTCCCGGTCCATCATGTCTTGGGATACTGAATCGGTACTCGATTCATTACTCATATGAGTACTATTTGGTTTTTGATTCTACCCATATCAATACTCGATACATTTAACTGAGTATTTTTACTCATATCATTGCTTATAGGATAGAATCGAGTACCGAAAACAATTTGCATTCAACTCAGAATTCAAGCTAACTGCAGGTTTATCCCTGTCGTGACATATGTATGTAAAGTATGTATTTTTCTGCGTCAATTAAGGAAAGTTAACATCCCAAACGTAAAGTGAAAACGTAAAGTGGAAATTTTTTATCCCATAGAAGTTTGTATGTGCTCCTCTCTATTCAGGAGCTTGGAATCCACGTATATGTGCAACATAGAGCACAGCATACAATATCTTTGCGATTGTTGGTTGCGGCAAACGTAACGCCGAGGAATATCCCTGAAAATGTGGCGATTGATTAAGTCCCGTTACAAGTAACGCATTGTTATTGACTTCTGTAACATTCGTGGGCTTAATGCGAATTTTTCGCTTGCTGAGTGACATTTATTAAATTTTATAACCCCAATCTTCGCACTTAGTGAAACCCAAATATCACCCGATACTGGCTTAGGTCATTACCAGGTGTCAGGGTACACTTTAGTGCACAATCTCTCTCCCCATAGGGGTACTGCCATCTATGTTAGGGATGACGTAGCTTATTATAAAATATATTCAAGTACCACTTCAGATTTTAACTATCTTTGGATTAAAATCATCTTCCAAAGCCACGTCATATTCTTCTGCTTCCTATACAGAAGTCCTAACATAAGTAACGAAGCCTCCACTTCATCATTTGATACTATTTCCGAACAAATCTCGAGTTTTTTTGTCGTCCAATCCTGACTGTGAAATCATCATTGCGGGTGATTTCAATGTTCATAACGTAAACTAGCTGACCTACCCAGGTGGCACCAGTGTTTCTGGCAAGGACGTTGAGCTCTTTGCAGACACCAATAATTTTCATCAAATTGTGGATCATCCCACTAGAGTCCCTGATGTTTCTGATCAAGTAACCTATCTCCTGGATCTTTTTCTTACTTCTCATCCAGCGCGTTACTCCGTCGAAGTTGATTCACCTCTCGGAAATTCGGACCACTGCCTAGTCAGCGCTAACTTCCCTTTCAAATTTTCCACCCCTCACAAACTAGTTAGAAGAACTGTATGGCATTATGGGAACGCCAATTTGCTGGGGCTTATTAATTTTTTCCAATCTACTGACTGGGACCTGTGTTTCCGAAATAAAAAAGTCAACTTTGCCTCAATCCGTATCACCAGGATCTTACAGGCAGGAATGCATTTGTTCATTCCCCATTCTACCAAATCTGTGAAACCTAGGCTCAATATATGGTTTAATCGGGTATGAATGCAATTACAACTAAAGAAGCCGCCTTCTGAGCGTATAAGAGTTTCCCGAGTGAATCGCCACGGTACATACAAATAAGAAATTCCTGTAATGTTACTATCAAGAAAGTCAAAACCTTATTTGACAACAAATTGAACTCCTTAATGCAACTTCTGGTAGCAGAAACTTCTGGTTCTGGTAAGTTCCATCACGAAGAATTTCACTACAACTTTAACCCGATCCTTTATTCACAATGAGAAGTTGATAACAGACAGAAAATCTAAGGCCGATTTATTAGCATCTCTGTTCGATTCAATTTTTTTTTACCCGAAACTGATATGTTACCTCCTGTTTCCGAGCACAACACCCATTCAATGGACAGGGTATTCTTCAGGACTCGCGAGGTGTACAGGTGCCTCATGGCGCTAGATGCCAACAAATCCACTGGACCCGATAATATACCCCCTATCATCTTAAAAAAACGCGCCTTAATTTTGGCTAAACCTCTTCGCAAATTTTTTGCCTTATCATAATTCTCCGGAGTTTACCCAGACTCTTGGAAACTTGACAATGTCCAACCAATACCATAAAAAGATGACTCCAGCCTTTCATCCAACTACCGCCCAATAGCAATTACTTCAATTCTATCCAAAACCATGAAGATGATAATTAACAAAAAGATTATGGGATATCTAGTATCCTACCTGCTCATAAACGACAGACAGTACAGCTTCCAACAAAAAAGATCCAGTGGCGATCTTTTAGTTTGTCTTACAGAACACCTCAGCCGAAGTCTGCGTGAATCTGATGAGGCTAGAGTCTGGTTGCTCTGGATATCTCCAAGGCTTTCGATAGAGTCTCAGTCTTGTTAGCTAAACTCAAAGCTATTGGAATCGACTCATTTCAATAGAAGTGGATCGAGAGTTTCCGGCCGTTCAATCAAGGTAGTATTGGATGGTGTCAAACCGGCATCCCCCAAATCTCTGCGGGGGTCCCCCAAGGGTGAATTTTATCACCTTCCCTACTTCTTATTTTTAAAAATGACCTACTTTCAATCCCCTTCAACCCACTTCTCAGCTTCGCTGAGGATGGTACCCTGCGTTACTCTTACGGTTCGATACAAGACAGATACGTGCCAGACCCTCTCTTGATGACCGTGAACTAATGTCCAACTCTATTAATAACGACATTTAATTCATTCTAGAGTGGGGAAGCAAGAATCGTGTCAAATTTAACCCCACGAAAACCAAGTACTATCTTATTTCAAAAATACAGATCAACGCCTCTCCATCTGCAACCGTGGATAAAGTCTTAGGCGTGACATTAGCCAAAGACTTGCGATGGAATGACCACATATTTCAAATCGCCAAACAAACATCCGAAACATCACGAATACAACTCCTTCGTTTGGGGCGGCGCTCTGGCTATCGGAGCTTGGAATGGTTAGATAAGGTGCAAAAAAGGGCCCTTAAATTAATTGATGACGATATCGTTTGGTCCCCCATCGACCCCTTGAGCCACTGTAGGGATGTACCAGCACTGACAAAATTTTATCATAGAGACTGCTCCATCGAAATAAACGCTCTCCTGCCTCCACGGCAATCTTATACCCGCAACACCAGATTAGCCCACTGTTTCGTTCCCTCCACCAGCATCTCCCCCTTTCACGCACTGAACAAGATAGGAATTCGTTTGTAAATAGAACAACTCGACTGTAGAATAATCTCTCGCAGTCAGTATTTCCGACCTCCTACAACATGCAAGAATTCAAACGCAGGGTTCATCACCACCTTCTTCAACACCTCTTCGAACCCTCATAACCCTTAACCTATTCCCCCTCCACCCGCACTAAGCTTGCTGCTAGACATTGCACCATGAAGTGACAAACGACATGACGGACTGGTAGTACAAAGGGTAATTCCTGAGTTTAGCACTGCCACATATAAAAAAAACTTGAAATCCTTCCAAATTTTGGTATCAAATCACCACGAGTTTCTCCAACATCATCGGATAACAATTGATCGCTTAACCATTGCACGTTATCAAATTCTTGAAGCCTGCAGCCTGAAGCTATCATTGTGAATCGGCCCTTATAAACTTTCCTTTTACGCGTTTTTATATTTGCATATAAACATATTTATTTTCTTTTAAAAATTTTCGATTATTACATTGCTACTCTACTTTCTACTAATTTAAATGACTACTTATTTAATTTTATTATTGCTACTTGACAAAAAAATTACTTTTCCTTTTAATCCCAAAACTTCCCATCAGTGAACAAAAATTTCCCATGAGTGAATTGTATCTGAATGAGCGAATTTTTATTCACACTAAATCGAGTGTTCACTTTTAACGAATCACTCCACTCGTTTTCTTTCAGTGTACACTTAGTTTTTATTCACTCCACCCTATGAGTCGGTATCGGGTCGTCAAAGCGATTTGCTAAAGCATTCCGTTTTGGCCGTTTACAAATCGATTTCGTTTCGATATCGACTCTCGTCTCCGACCTCAAATTTTACAAGTTCACTCCATATGGAGAAATGACAGAGTGAAGTACTTAACAAAACCTAACAAAGGTTACTTTTATTCACGCCAAACTAAGTGTTCACTCCAAAACATGGAGTGAACACATACACTCAATTTTTATTCACTCCACCCATTATTAGTGTTAAGTTTAGAAGCATTTTTTAAAAATTACATTGTGTGTGTAGTATGTATATCGGTTTTTTCATTAGTAAAAATATTTCGTAAATAGAGAATGCAAATTTTGGTACCCACCGCCAATAACTATGTGTAATACTTCGTTGGATAGGTTTTTTTTTGCTATAGTTATTGGAGGTGGTGCCCAAGTCCATACATTTTCTGGCATCCTCCTTTTTCGCTTTGCTCTCAGTTAGTAAAAAATAGAGGTTTGGCTCGAATAAGCTTTACGGCTTTCCAGGCTATGCTATCAATTCTATTGCAAAGTTGGTTGATATTTTCATAATGACCAAAATTCGCAGAAGACGAAAATCCTACAAACACCGCGAATAGTCATTGCAACAATTAATCACCTAAACTTTGATCAAATCCGTACTTTCCAGCAAACGCAAATAGATTCAATAAAACTGCAAATCTCTGCATAAGCCCACGTTAATTTCACATCAAGCTTGTTATAAAGGGATCTGCGAAGAAATCCATCAAAGCTGCCATTAAAATGGTCGAATTGTTCATTAAAATGGGCGCTTGGTTTCAATTCCCCGAAACGTCAAAGCTATTTCCCGATAATTACTGCTGAGTGCTGACCATGACCATAATCACACACAGGTATCAACATTGTTGCAAACAGGGGATGGAAATGGGGGGCCGGGGGTGATCCGATATTAAGCAGCGCGAATGCCTGCATAATCCTATTAGAAGGTTTTGCTACCATAACACTCGTGATGTCAGTGGGCAGGAGAAGCCACACGATTTTTTCGTGGAACATCGGCAGACTTCAAGCGTAAGGCCTTTTAAAGTTCAATGTTAACGCGAAGCAAGGTAAAAATAGGTGCTTACCTGAGGCAATTTTTGCGAGTTCCCTCAAGTGGGAGAAGAATAGCCGAGGTTATTTGTGCCGTTCTGGGGTGAAATATTTGTCAATTTCTTTTCAACGATAAAATGATTCATTTATTGATTTGATTCATGATTCCTCAAAGCGTTGATATGAGTATGAATTATCGGGCTAGTATCAAAGGCGAATTCTAACAACTACGTGGAGCTTCACAAATGGAATCGGGGCGTGGGAGGAGCTTATAAATGTAGCTTGTTTTCATATAAACAGCTAAGCTACCGGATCCCTAGCTTATTTTAGAGCCGCTTTACTTTTATTTATCTGCCAAACAAGGCACACTAAATGAAATTACAATATTCCTCTAATCCATATTACATAAATATATGTAGTATAGCTTAAGTTATATTGTTGGTACTATTTCAACAGCGATATCAATTTACTCTTAAAAAGTTTTAGTAATAAAAGGGGAAAACATGATCTGTAAGTAATAAAGGACAGCACAGCATCTCTTAACAGATTCATTCTTTGTACTTGGTGCAATCTGGATATTGCTTAACCAGTTTCGTATGACGCGTGTGTCGAACATCATCATTGAATTTTATTTCTGACTCAAAACTGACTTTGAGATTGCTGGTAAGTACGTCTAAGGTAAGGTTTGAGATAAGCGGCAGTGGTAAGAGATCTAATGCCTCAATTCTGTCTTTGTAGGGAGGTAGGCTTTGAAAATTGCTTTGGTTATGGATATGTCTATAAAGATAATATTTGATTACTGACTGACTGAACCCTGTTAGGATACTTTCTAGAGAGCATCCGCTGGAAAGGCTAAACCTTATAGGCCAGAGGTTTCCAAGCTGTGGGGCGACCCCAAGGGGGCCGCTTATAGCCAGCCGCTTGGTTTTTTAGGTAGGCTTTGAAAATTGCTTTGGTTATGGATATGTCTATAAAGATAATATATGATTACTGACTGACTGAACCCTGTTAGGATACTTTCTAGAGAGCATCCGCTGGAAAGGCTAAACCTTATAGGCCAGAGGTTTCCAAGCTGTGGGGCGACCCCAAGGGGGCCGCTTATAGCCAGCCGCTTGGTTTTTTAGCGCCCGGTGCAGTATGCCATATTGCACCCCATCAGCTGTTCATTTTTCACAGCAGTGAAGGGCAATGGAAAAAACACTATGAAGTTATTAACTTCCCAGTATTGGAAGTTATTGTAATCGGTCCGAAAATCGAAATCGAAAATTTCAACGTATTTTCATCTTTCAAGGTCCCAGGAGCATTTTAAGCAAAAAATTGGGAGGAAGTATGTGTGTGTGTGTGCGTACGGATGTGGTCATTATTTCCTGCACGATATCGCGCGAACCAAAACTGATATCGACTTCGTTGAGGTGTCGTTGAAAGCGTTCGAAGCGTATTAACCGAAATATGATCTGAAAAGATTTTCATGAAATTCGGTCCAGCCGTTTTTTTGTTTAAGCGACGTAAGTGATTTTTGTACCTGCACGATATAGCACGAACCAACCATGATACCGACTTCCTTGAGGTGCCGATCGTAGCGTATTACCGAAAGTACAGTTTGAAAAGATTTTCATAAAATTCGATCGAGCGGTATCTGTGTTTAAAGGGAGTAAGTGATTTCTGTACATGCTCTATAGAACACAATCCAAAAATGATATTGACTTCATTGAGGTGTCGTTCGAAGCGTATTAACCGAAATATGATCTGAAAAGATTTTCATGAAATTCGGTCTAGCCGTTTTTAACTTCCCAGTATAGGGAGTTATTGTAATCGGTCCGAAAATCGAAATCGAAATTTTCGACGTATTTTCATCTTTCAAGGTCCCAGGAGCATAAGACGTACGTGCGTACGTATGTGGTAATTTTTTCCTGCACGATATCGCGCGAACCAAAAACGATATCGACTTCGTTGAGGTGTCGTTCCAAGCGTATTAACCGAAATATGATCTGAAAAGATTTTCATCGCATTTGGTCGAGCCGTTTTTTTGTTTAAGCGGCGTAAGTGATTTTTGTACCTGCACGATATCGCCCGAACCACGAAAGATATTGACTTACTTGATGTGCCGTTCGAAACGTATTAGCGACAATATAATCTGAAAAGATTTTTATAATATTCGGACGAGCGGTTTTTTGGTTTAAATGACATAAGTGATATTTGCACCTGCACGATATCGCGCGAACTATAAAAGATATCGACTTAGTTGACGTGCCATTCGAAAAGTATTAACCAAAATATGACCTGAAAAGATTTTCATAAAATTCGGTCGAACCGTTTTTTTTTTTGTTTAAACGACGTTTATGATTTTTGTACCTGCACGATACCGCCCAAACTAAAAACTATATCGACTTCATTGAGGTGCCAAAAAAAGAATATTAACGAAGAAATGCTCTGAAAAAAATTTCATAATATTCGGTCGGGCCTTTTTTGTTTAAATAGAAAAACTTCGGCTAATTGTCAGAAAGACTTTAAATTGACAAGTTTTGCTAATATCTAATAAACTCAATGGAATGAGACCCGTTCTAAACGAAGTAATCTTTTTTGGGTTCTGCTCAACGATAGCCTTCAAATAAAACATCACTTGTCAAAATCGGACAACCTTTCAAAATCGTGCAAAAATTTCGTTACCCTTTACAAACAGCGCGAATTTTTCAAACCTTGGATTAGCACATTTTGACCGGAAATTGTTTTCTACGCGTGATACAGTTTCAGAAAATTGCGGTTTATCCCGGGATTTCCAGTAGTTACCGCAAAATTTGTTCTTTTTAGTTAAGTCTGACAAGTACTTAACAGTAGCAGTTTTGCTAATATCTCCGGAAAGCTTTGGAATTTCCAAATGAAGTCATTCGCTTCTCAGTTTGATAATGGCGCTTCAGCCCGCTCAATACGAATTTGAACACCCGCTTTTAGCCTTATGACACTGGCTTCATCGTAGGCTGAAAATACTGCCTTGGCTAGGCTGAAAACTGAAAGAAAAAATTCAAAGGCGATTTTCCGTATGTAAGAGTGAGAGGAATATACTCAAACTTTTCTTGGCTGAATTTTAAGTGTTATAAAAAGTCTAGAAAACTGTTATAAAAAGCATAGGAAAAGAATGAAATTCATGTTCTTTTTTCTATGCTTTTTATAACAGTTTGCTACATCTCTAGACTTTTTATAACAGTGAGTGAGAATCAAAATAAATTGAAGTAATAAATTGAAATAATTATAATTGAAGTGGCAGCAAATATAGTAATTATAATTAAAGTGAGAATAAATAATAGATATGTATGTTATTGAAGGGTAAATTTTTAGAATTGGGGCTCCGGAATAAAATCGCTCCAAACAATTTTTGATGTGTTTAGTGTGATTTTTGATTGCCCCAAAGTAATTTCAAAGTGTGGGAGACATATTTTTGTTATTACAACGGGCGGGTCGTGTTGCGAATTGGGGGAGTCTAAAGGAAAAAAATTTTTTTTTTATTTTTTTATACATATACCTACATATAGTTGTCAAAGTATTTTTGAAAATATTTGAAGCTATTGTTTTACTCTGGAGGACTCAGGTCAAACAAGATTTTTTAATGAGGAAGTAGCAAATTGAAAGGAAGAGAACAAAGAATTTTAATTTACCTGATGTTGACCATGTTTAATATTAAATATAATAAATTTAAATTAAATTAATTTTAATCATAATAAATTTGAATATTTCAAATATTTCCAACGGATTTCTTCTCCCCATAACAACTATCTGTTATAATAATCAGATAATCGTTCTTACTCTCACATGCTATCTCTGTCCCACAGTATAACAGATTTCGTCATTTTCAGCCTAGCCAAGGCAGCATTTTCAGCCTACGATAAAGCCAGTGTCATAAGGCTATTTAGTGCAGCGAACGAAATACGGAGGAAATACTCTAGAAAAATCTTGTGGATTTACTACTATTATAGTTATTTGAACTAGCTTCTCTCGAGATTGCTTTGTCATCAGTTCTGATACTAGCCAATTTTCCACTAGTGCTAAACGTATAACTATTTTGTAAGAAGTCAGTTTATTCCATCTTCGTTCATCATACTGGGAAGTTAATCGTGTGGACCGAAGGGGTCAAACCCACATCCCAACTAGTTTTAATATATGAAAATGGAGGCCCGGGAACACTTGTTCAATTTTTTCTTCGAAGTTTTTTTTTAAACCTAGTTTCTGAAATTGCGCCCGGTGCAAGTATACCATTTACACCTATGAAAGCCTGTGTTCATTCAGGATTTGCTTCGAAATCTGGTTTTGTGCCGGGTTTGCTTGCGTTTTAACTTCACAAACCTCTCCCGCTAATGCTGTTTCTTTAAGCTTCGTACTGCTCAAGCTTCTGGTAGATGGCCTTAGGCGCTACTGCCACCATCCTTCACACATGTACCAACCTCATCATTTGCTCCAGGAGGTGTGCTTCCTAAGCTGTTTAAAGCAGAATCCCAGGCTCCGCAAATCTATAGACTCTAATAAAAGTCCCTAGGTCGTTCTCCAAGCCTTCATATATCAAGGGATAATCGGTGGTCAATGAAATGCATGTATTAGTTTCCGCTGTAGAATCTTGAATAAAATAAAAACAGTCCACCTCAGCAGACTTTCTGGACAAAGACTTCGGCGCTTTCAACAACTTAAGAACAGAGGCGCTCCAGGTGTCTCTCGCCGAATTATTAATTTATGACACCTTGCCGACCGAGAAAGGGTAGGCGACAAAAACAGGTGAACGAAATGGAGTTGATTGCCCACACCATGAAAAGGACAGTGGAAAAAGACACTCTGTGCAGTTTCTTTAATATATGAAAATAAAGGCACATATAAAATGCAACTTACTCAATAATTGTTGGACAATCCGCGTCGTTTGTAATATGGAACTGCCGTCGAAAGAATGAACGACGCCGAGCTAGATTTTTGGGACAAAATTTTGATGACGGACGAAGCTCATTTTACACTCTCTGGCGGAGTCAATAAACAAAACTGTCGTATTTGGGGAACAGAGAACCCACACGTCATTCACAAAATACCACTCCACAACGAGAAAGTCACTGCTAGGTCACTGCTGGGTCGAAGTGTGCTCAAAAGCCATCATCGGACCATAGCAGTGCTGGTGTACTTCTTGTGTCCGAAAACGCATTAATAAGGAATGACGAAGCTTTTTTCAAAAAGACGGCGCACCTTGCTACACCGCAGCCACTACGATGAAGTTCTTGCAAAAGTAAAGTTTATGCTAGCAATCCGAAGACCATTGACGAACTTAAAGCAAACAAACGAGACGAAGTAAATGCTATAAAGCCCTATAACGACATAGGTGTCATAAACAAAGCGTTTGGCAGCGCTAAGTCTCAAGCTGCACAAGCTGCGTATAAGTTTGAAAAAAAAAAAGTTCTTACGGCTTGAACGCGGACCATAGAAGTTCTTACATCGCTCTGAAATTAAAACTGGAGAGCGTCATACAATGCGTGCTTTTGCTATTGCGCGTTTTTGGCCATTGTTCTTCACAGTCCGTACATAATAAATAACCCTACTTTAATTCCTCATCGGACATAGGGCGATTTCCTTCGCCTGATTTGGAAGTCTATCCTTTCTTGGCCGGCACGGCGCCATAGTTTTTTTTTTTTTTTTTATGTGATAGTCTAAGCTCAGGTGTCACCCTTTGTACTACTAGTACGTCATGTCGGTTAACTCATGGTGCAATGTCCAGTAGTAAGCTTAGCTCGAAAGATAGAGTGAAGGACATAATAGGTTAGGGGGAGTCAAGGGGGTGTTGCAGAAAGTGGCGATGAACCTTGCGTTTGAACTCTTGGATGTTGTATGAGTTCGGGAATACTGTCATTGGAAGGTTGTTCCACAGACGAGTTGTTCTTGTTATAAACGAATTTCTAGATCGGAGTGTGCGCGAAGATAAGGGCTGTAAACTGTGGGGGTGAGCCGAGCAGGCAAGTCTTGTGTTGCGGGAAAAATGTTGCCGTGGAGGCATGAGGTTACTTATTTCAATGGAGCAGTCATTATGAAAAAAACGATAAAATTTTGCCAGAGCTGCTACATTCCTACGGTGGCTTAATGAGTCAATTGAAGAGCAAATGGCGCTGTCACCAATAAGTTTGAGGGCGCGGTTTTGCACCTTGTCCAGCCAAGCTAAGATGGTTCTTGGGGCCCCAGCCCAGATATACGAGTTGTATTCAAGACGGGGACGAATGTAGGACTTGTAGATTATAGCCCTGGCAGACGGCTGAAGGAGAAATTTGCACCTTTTGAGGAATCCTAGACACTGGGATGCTTGTTTAGCACTTTGGAATATGTGGTTATTCCAGCGCAGATCTTCAGCTAATGTTACGCCTAGGATGTTTAGAGAGGGTTCTGCCGTTACGGTCTTGTTGTCCACTGAAATAGAAAGCGGTTCGGTGCAAGTTTTATTGGAAATGAGACAGTACTTGGTTTTTGTTGCATTAAATTCGACACGGTTCTTGCCGCCCCAATCAAGAATTCGAATTCGTTCTTCGATGTCCCTGTTGATTGAATTGGACAACAGTTGGCGATGATGTAGACAAGGTCTGGCACGCGCTTGTGTTACATTATCAAAGCCATAGGAGTAACGTAGTGTACCGTCATCAGCAAAGCTGTGGAGTGAGTTGGTGGGGACTGAGAGCAGGTCATTTATAAAAACTAGGAAGAGAGCTGGTGATAGAATTGAGCCCTGGGGAACACCTGCGGAGATGTGGTGGGGGTCGGATTCGACGCCATCCAATACTACCTTGATTGAACGGCCTGAAAGGAAGCTCTCAATCCAGTTCTTCAGAACAGAGTCAATACCAATAGCTTGGAGTTTAGCCAACAGAGCGGGATGCCATACTCTGTCAAAAGCCTTGGAGATATCTAGAGCAACCAGGCCAGATTCACCAAATCGGTGTATACTTCGGCTGAGGTGCTCCGTTAGGCAAACAAGGAGGTCGCCAGTAGATCTTTTCGATCTAAAGCCGTATTGTTTGTCGTTCAATATTTGGTTGTATTCAAGATATTCCATAAGCTTTCTTTTTATTATTGTCTCCATAACTTTGGAGAGAATAGAAGTAATTGCTATTGGGCGGTAGTTAGTAGGGTCACTAGCTTCACCTTTTTTCGGTATAGGCTGAACATGAGCCAGTTTCCAGGAGTCAGGATAAACTCCGGAGAAGTATGAAAGTGCAAAAAGTTTGCGCAGAGGTTTAGCCAAAGGTGAGGCACATTTTTTAAGAACTATAGGGGGAATTTTATCGGGGCCAGTGGCTTTGTTGGAGTCCAGCTCTTTGAGACATTTATACACTTCACGCGTCCTGAAGAAAACTCTATCCATTGAGTGAACGGAACACTCGATGGTGGGGGGTTGCATGTCAGCATCGGGTAAGGAAGAATTCTCGGCGAACAGAAGTGCAAGTAGATCGGCCTTGGGTTTGCTTTCTGTTATCACCTGTTTGTTATAAATGAAAGGGGGCGTTGTATGTGAAGTGAAATTCTTCCTGATGGAGGTTACCAAGGACCAGAAGTTTTTACTGCCAGCAGTGGAGTTTATGAGTTTACCTCTCAGTCTGTCATCGAATAATTCTTTGACTCTCTTGATGGTGGATTTACAAGAGTTTCTCAACCTGATGTATTCACGTCGAGATGTTTCGCTCGGAGAATTTTTGTATTATCTGTAGGCGGCTTCTTTGGCTTTGATTGCGTTCATACACTCTCGATTGAACCATCCATAATGCCTAGGCTTTATGGATTTGGAAGAATGGGGAATAAATAAACGCATTCCGGCCAGTATAATTTTGGTAATACAGATGGCCGCAAAGTTAACATCGCGGTTCTGAAAACACAAATCCCAATCAGTAGCTCGGAAAAAGCGAATCAGCCCCCACCAGTTGGCTTTTCCATAATGCCAAACAGTTCTCCTAGGAGCTGGCGTGGTTGGGGTTGAAGATGGATAGGAGAAGTAAGCGCTGACCAGACAGTGATCCGAGTTGCCAATAGGCGAATCGACCTCAACATTTGAAATGTTAACTTGCCAGCGGATTTTTAGGATACAACGTAGGCATCTGTTGATGAGAAGTTGTAGGCGCCATGTGATGAATTGGGTGACTTTCCATGTTTCACAACGGTACAAAAGAACTGCCTTAACGTTGGAGTTGAACAGCCGCAATTTGGTGTTAGTTGAGATCTCCGTTGATCTCCATATCCGGAACAGGCATGCATATGCGCTTCGCGCTTTATTTATTCTGGAACTGACGTCTTCTTCTGCCCCGCCATTTTCAGTAATACTACCGAGGTAGCAGAATTTATCGACCAGTTCCACGTCACGGTTATTCAGCGCTGTCCGTTCAATGGTGTTTGCATTTATCCGCATTTCTGTCGTTTTATTCGGATTTAGCCTTAAGCCTGCTAGACTACTTTCTGTTGAAAAATTGTTTAACATGTTTTTGAGGTCCTGATTTCTCTGGGCCAGCAAACAGATATCATCCGAGATCCTTAAGGCGGTCTAGCAAACCCCATTGTATGCCGCCTGTTCTACTATCTAGAGCATCGACAAGGATGTCGTTAATTACTATAAGAAATAGTAATGGCGAAAGTAGGCACCCTTGTCGTACTCCTGAACTCACCTCAAAGCTGTCGGACAATTTTCCACTATGGAGAACACGGAACTGTTGTGTAGAGAGAATTTGGAATTGTTGTATAGGGCTTTTATCAATTCTATTATTTTATCAGGCAGTCCACGTTGCCGTAGTGCCTGATAAATCTCCTATTAACCGAGTCGAACGCTTTCTCATAGTCTACGAAAGCAAGGTAAAGGGGGGATTCGTAATTCAGTAGACTGCTCCACTACCTGTCTATTTTGTTCTAATTATGTTGATATTGCTGACATATACTGAACCTTTTTTTTTATTTTAAAATCGATTAAAGTTCATAAGAATTTAATGTGGAAGGGAGACAACAATAGTTTTTAGTGCCATTTTGAGAATAAAGAGCAATATATCGGAGCCCTTTGAAACGGACGGACGGAGACTACCTATCCTGCTTAATATTTAATATTTTATTAGAAAAAGTATCTTAAGATATCACGCCTTGTCCGGATAGGACGTGTAAGGCTGGTCGTCCACTGGAAGCGTATTCGAGCGGCTTCGCGCTTCGGCCATACAAATGAGCCGCTTGTAGCCGCTCATATGTATGGCCGTAGCGCGAAGCCGCTCGAATACGCTTCCAGTGGACGACCAGCCTAATAACAATGCCTGAAGAAGCGCCCCCAAAAATTCTGTTCCTTCAAACGCCAGAAGGAAGAAGGAAACGCCACAAGGAAAACCTGGGAAGAGATATAAATACGACATCGAATTGGACTTACGCACAATTAGGATCACCAACTGAAAGAGAGAGACGCAGGATCGAGAACGTTGGAAGAAAATAAATTCTTGAGGATGCCAAGGCTCACGGAGGCCTGTAGCGCCAAAGATGATTATTATGAATAAATACCTTCTGCCGCATCAACTGCTTCAGACAGTGGTACTGCAGCGGTCTCGTCCAGGTCATCTGCCTTTTCTGTACCTAAATTATCGTCAATTACAAAACGTCTTTGCGTCTTTCAACCCATTTAGTTTCCCGGACTTCTGTGAAAGCTCTACCTAGGTTAGGTTAGGTTAGATATGGCTGAGCTTTTGGTTCAAGCCCACACACTTAGGCCAAAAGGATAGCCCCATTGTGATGCCATAGTGATCCCACTTTAAACTTAATGTTAAAAAGTCGTTTCTACGTTAAAACCATCTCGAGGAAGTAATGAATCTTCTAAGCTGCGGGATCCCAAATTTCGAGATTTCCGCAAGGTTGCTTAGAAAGGGTTCACCAAATGTGGTTAACCTTATCTTGCTTAGGGCCGGGCAGTGACAGAGGAGATGTAGTACACTTTCCGCCTCGTCCAGGTTCTTACAACTTCTGCAGAAATCGTGGGTCTCAAGACCTAAAGGGGTCGCATGCGTCCCTATCAGACAGTGTCCGGTCAACACTCCCACTATAACTGAGAGTTCTTGTCTCCCGAGGCTCAGTAATAAGGTGGTTCGCCTGAGATCATAGGAGGGCCAGGTTAATTTGGCCAAAGTGCATTTATTCAGATTCCTCCAATGCTTTTTCGCTTGTGTGATTGTGTGTTGCTTGCATCGGAGTTTAAAGGTGGCCCAAGGCATACTAGTCCATTCAAAACGCGCGTTATGGTGTTCCAAAATAACACCGTTAAGAAAATCGAACCCTAAACGTTTTTGGGGTCGCTGATCACGAAAATCGAGGTCCCGCGGTCCTAAAATTAGGGCGTCACCCCTAAAAATGCAAAAACACCCCTTTTTAGGGAGTTTTCGCGATTATTTCAATAATAATGAAAACTAATGCGATGAAATGCACTTTTTTAATATTTATTTGCGAAGGGAGTTGATTTATACTAACTTAAGGCGAACTAAATGGTAAGGGGTACTCCTAAAGGGTTAAGAGTACCCCTAAATTGGCGAAAAATGGCAAAAACTGTAAAAAAAAATTTTTTTTTCCAAGTTTATGCTTCAAATTCGATTGTGGGCGTACTGTCAGGCAAAAATTAATTATTTTGAACCCTTAAGGGGTTAAAACTACCCCTACAATATAGTTCATTGAAAACTAGGGGGGGTTGTTCCAAAATAACACCGTTACCGTTAAGAAAATCGAACCCTACACGTTTTTGGGGTCGCTGATTATGAAAATCGAGGTCCCGCAGTCCCAAAACATGGGGGTCCCCCTAAAAATGCAAAAAACACCCCTTTTTAGGGGTTTTTCGCGATTATTTCGATAATAATGAAAACTAATGCGATGAAATGCTTTTTTTTTAATATTTATTTGCGAAGGTGGTTGATTTGTACTAAATTAAGGCGAACTTTATGATAAGGGGTAGTCCTAAAGGGTTGAAACTACCCCTAAATTGGCGAAAAATGGCAAAAACTGTAATTTTTTTTTCTTTTCAAGTTTATGCTTCAAATTCGATTCTGACTTCTTTTAAAAAAAATCCTTTTTGTATAATCGTACATCACATTACATTCCTCACTAAATTAGATTATTACTTCAACTTCCAAGTAACTGCAATTAAAATTTACTAAAAAACAAAGTCGGGTGCAATATCTTAATTTTATTACTTTGCCTCCGTTTTTACCTGCCTAAATGTCATTGTAAAAAAACGGACCACCCCATTATTCAGAAGTACCTCAAATAAATTAGGGTACATATTTCGCAATTATTGTGTGATTGTCGTTTTTACAAAAATGCTGAGTTTATTTTTCAATTCGTGGAAGAAATATTTCTCAATATATTTTTTTTCTCTTTAGGGGTGGTTTAACCTCTGTACAAAGGGGTTTATAGTGAATTGTTCCAAATGTTGTAATAATTACAAATGGAAAATAAAATTTAAATGTAAAACAATAAATTTTAATTTGTTTCAATTACAATTTTAATGTGGGGGTAGTTGTACCCCCTTAAGAGTTGAAAAAATTAATTTTTTTTGCTGATAATACCTTTTGAACCAAATTTCAAACAAAAAGCAAAAAAAAATGTTTGCAATTTTTTTTATATAAAGTTGTTTTTACTATAGTAGGGGTAGTTTTAACCCCTTAAGGGTTGAAAATAATTTATTTTTGCCTGACAGTACGCCCACAATCGAATTTGAAGCATAAACTTGAAAAAAAAAAATGTTTACAATTTTTGCCATTTTTGGCCGATTTAGGGGTAGTTTCAACCCTTTAGGACTACCCCTTACCATAAAGTTCGCCTTAATTTAGTATAAATCAACCACCTTCGCAAAAAAATATTAAAAAAAGTGCATTTCATCGCATAAGTTTTCATTATTACTGAAATAATCGCGAAAACCCCCTAAAAAGGGGTGTTTTTTTGCATTTTTAGGGGTGACGCCCTAATTTTAGGACCACGGGACCTCGATTTTCGTGATCAGCGACCCCAAAAACCTTTAGGGTTCGATTTTCTTAACGGTGTTATTTTGGAATACCCCCCCCCCCCGCGTTTTGAATGGACTATACCAACTCTTTCCTTTTCTGGGAGGAGAGTAGCGGTCGTGCCTCTCCTAGCCAGTTCATCAGCTTTACAATTTCCCTCTATATTTCGGTGACCGGGCACCCATACGAGGAGGGTCCTGAACTGCTGAGCCATCTCGTTAAGAGATTTGCGACATTCAGGGGTAGTTCTAGAGCTATTTGTGCAGGAGCGCAGGGCTTTCAGAGCTGCCTGACTATCTGAGAAGATGTGGACAGTCCGGTTCCTATCGCCTCGCTGGTTGATTTGCAGAACAGCTTCTTGTATGGCTAGAACCTCCGCTTGATATACACTGCAGTGATCGGGAAGTCGGAAGGAGACTTCAATCCCAAGTTCTGGGGATCAGTAAAAACGTTTATGGCACCCTGAAACCTGTGTGGTCTATTTATCCATTCACGACGTGAAGGGATGTGGACTCCGTAATTCCTCGTGAAGGTAATTTCGGGAATGCAGAAGTCGGTTTTAGTGGGGATAGTAACTGAGTTCAGTACCTTCGTGTGCCCTCCCCTGATTCCAGTCCAGAAACCGGATTCTTTTATTCTAAGGGCTGCGATGGTTGCGCTTTCCCTTGCCACAAGATTTAAAGGAGGGAGGTATAACATAACATTTAAGGCCTCTGTAGGTGTGGAGCGAAGTGCTCCTGTTATGCATAACTCCGCACATCTTTGTATAGTTGTTTTCAAACCTCGTGACATCCCGCGCTTGTTCCCCAGCTAAGCTCTTAAAAATGTTTAAAAGTTCAGGCAAAAGCTTCAGTTAACTCCTCCTATCAAATCACTTGCTGCCATGTAATCAGTCGCGACTGCGTATTGCTAAAGGGAGGTGTATTTTTCTGGGACTTCAATGATTATTTAAAAAATTTACAAATTATGACTGAAAAGCACCCGTTTTTATATATTTTTTTTATTTTAAGGTTATTATATTTTACACATATGCTACAGAAATAATTTGTAGTAATTTCTACTAAAAAATACGAAATTTGTGTTTTTATCACTTTGATTACTAGATTGTTGACGTTTCCTGCCAGTCGCATAAGCGCTTCTGCCCCGGGAGGTTGTGTTGCTTGCGACTGCGGGGAACTGTCGGTTTATGAATGAAAACGCTCATTTATTCAAAGCAATTTTTTTCAGCATTTTTTTTAAATTATTTTAAATTTAGAAATGAGAAATATTTCGCATAATTAAAGTAAAATTATGCTTATTATGTTGAATAAACTGCCTTTGTTGAGCAGGGGCTTTACATGTATTTAAAAGCTCTGCTCAACACATAGAAAGATAAATTAACTTTATTCATTCGGCATGCGCGCATCCCTTCCCAAATTATTTTGTTGAGTTTTTTCAGTGTTTGTTGCCGTTTTAACTAAAAAGAGGGGAAATGATAGAACATTATTTATAAAATTTGGCAACGAGGTGCGCAGAACTGCTCAAATTTTTTGTGTCACGGAGTTTGAAAAATTCTATACTCTCTGTAATTTGTTTAGCACGGTGGATTTACTCAGAGTTGGCCACCATACTAAAACCCCGTAAAGGAGAATTGGGCGGACAATCGCTGTGTAGATCCATCGCACAATGTAAGGGGAGAAACCCCATTTCTTGCCAATGGATTTTTTGCAAGCGAAGAGCGCGATGTTTGCTTTCTTAATGCGCTCCTCTGTGTTTTCATGCCAGAGGAGTTTCTTGTCCAGAATTACTCCCAGATATTTGGCACTGTTGTTAATTTTGAGCCTAACATTGTTAAGCCTGGGGGGTGTTAACGGATAGATCTTATACCTCCTTGTGAAGAGGACCAGCTCCGTTTTTACTGGGTTAACGCTGAGTCCGCGGGTAGCAGTCCAGCTTGAGGGAATTTTCCTTTTTTGATGATAACAACATCATCCGCGTACGCCAGGACATCTGTCCCTCTGCCTGCATACGTCGCAACAGCTGGTTCATAGTTACGACCCATACAGTGGGGAGAGTACTCCTCCTTGCGGAGTGCCTCTATTTACGGCCTTTCGGACCGAGCTATCGCCCAAGATCGAGCTCACCGTCCTGCCAGTAAGCATTTGATGGATAAGAGACACCAACGATGTCTCGATCCCATGTTCTGTCAAGGCCAGGGTAATGGCATCCGGCAAAACATTGTTAAATGCTCCTTCTATGTCAAGAAATGCTACTAGTGTATACTCCTTAACCTCGAGGGACTTTTCAATGGTTGAGACCAGTGAGTGAAGAGCAGTATCAGTAGTTTTGCCCTTTGTATAGGCGTGTTGTGCGCCAGAGAGTTCCGAGGTCAATATGGTCTGCCTCAGATATATTTCGATTAGCCTTTCCAGAGTCTTTAATAGAAAGAATGATAGGCTGATTGGCCTAAAGTCTTTGGATGTTGTGTGGGAGGCTTTTCCTGCCTCAGGTATAAAAACTACTTTAACCTCTTTCCAACTAGAGGGAATGCAGTTATTTTGGAGGCACCCAGTAAACATGGCCTGCAACCAGGGCATAATATAACTAAGGGTGTGCTGCAGTTGAGCCGGTACTATGCTGTCAGGGCCTGGTGATTTATAGGGCTGGAAGGTGTTTTCAGCCCATTTTATTTTTGCTCTACTTATGATAGATCTGATCAGGTGTTGTGAGGCTGAAGAGTTGATCGTGATAGTTGTATCAACTGTAGTACTACTCGGGAAGTGGGTGTCCATAAGTAGTTTCAGGGATTCTCTGCTTGAGCCGGTCCAATCGCCGTCTTCCTTGCGTAAATAACTAAGCATTGTTGGCACTTTAGTTAATATTTTACGCAGCCTTGAGGTCTCCGATGTGGACTCTATGTTGCTGCAAAAGGTAGCCCAGGAGGTACGTTTGGCCTTCCTTATTGCCGTTTTGTATCTATTCAGCTTCGACTTATAGCAGCCCCAGGCGGTTGCGCTGTTACTGCGTCTCGCTGAATTAAATTCGTCTACCCTAGCTCTACCTAGTTCTTCTTGAAATAATTGAGTTCGTTTGGCAGAACCAGATTGTTGAAACAGTTTCAAGATTCTTTTGGTTTATAGAAATCATTACCCTGCAGTTGTCCGTTCCAACCTCGACACATTTCGAGATATCCAAAGCAAAAGACGATAATAAATCTTCTCTGATTTGACCCCCGTACACCAACACTTATTCGAGGTGATTAACATAGCTTTTGAAGGGCTACGCCCTACCACTGGATCCCACACTGGTACTCTAGGAAGCATTCTATGAATCTTACAATAATCCAGCAAGCAGAATCCTAGGGGTGCTAGGATTTTATGAAATATTTCAGTTTCTCGCTACAAAATCATGCCGTAATCGTGTAACTAATAATCATTTATTTTTGTTTACAGGCAAAATCATAGTGAAATCGAGAAGAGGCGGCGAGATAAAATGAACACTTACATAACAGAGCTTTCTGCAATGGTTCCTATGTGTCATGCAATGTCCAGAAAACTTGACAAGCTAACCGTTCTACGAATGGCAGTTCAGCACCTCAAGACAATACGCGGCGCCGTCCATTCCTACACAGAGGGCCATTACAAGCCAGCTTTCCTGTCCGACCAGGAGCTCAAGATGTTGATACTGCAAGCCGCTGAGGGATTTCTTTTTGTTGTTGGTTGTGATCGAGGTCGTATCCTTTACGTCTCGGAATCTGTTTCGCAAGTCTTGAACTATACTCAATGTGAGCTTGGTGGACAAAGCTGGTTTGATTATCTTCATCCGAAAGACGTGGCTAAAGTGAAAGAACAGCTGTCATCGTCTGATTTAAGTCCCAGAGAAAGGTTAATCGATGCCAAAAGTATGGAATCTGTTTTATTTGTAATCTCTCTTATTAAGAACCTTAATTCTCATTTTAGCTATGCTTCCTGTAAAAACGGACCTGCCACAAGGTCTGTCTAGATTATGCCCTGGAGCACGTCGGTCATTCTTTTGCCGAATGAAATGCAGGGTAGCAGCACAAATTAAAGAGGAATCAGATTCATCTACAAGTTCTCATAGGCGTAAGAAACAAAGTAGTTCAGATAAGAAATATTGCGTTATCCAGTGCACGGGTTACCTGAAATCTTGGGCACCTGCGAAAATAGGCTTAGAGGAACAAGAAACTGAGGGCGATGGCGACTCTTGCAACCTGTCATGTCTAGTGGCGGTTGGAAGGATATTGCCCAATGTTTTTGCACCAAATGTTAATCCACCTGTAAATAATTATCCTAATATAAGAACAATACAATTTATATCAAGACATGCAATGGATGGAAAATTTTTATTTATTGATCAAAGGTAAGTTTTTTGCAAATGTCTAGCTTTTAAGGAATGATATTTATTTTTTACAATGTCGCCGTCTGAAAATCTTTCTTGCCTTCTCCTCTAACTTCTGTATTACTTGATTGATGATGAATGCTTTTGAATTGATTTTCAGGATTGTTGTGAGGAAGGAGTGAAGTTTGAAGTTAGGCATAAAAACTGGTAAAATTAGTATATTAGGATAGAAGCTCGAACATATTACTTTATTGTCGCCAAGTTTCTAAAAAGCACTTAATCTATCGTCTAGGTAAAAGTCTACCGAAGTAATACTCAAGAAATATTCATACATACTCTCTTTAAACATTTTGTTTGGATTAAGGACACCTAGTCTACCAATTTTTCTTCTGCGTAAATTCTTGAAACCGCGGCTTTTTTCCTCCACGTTGCTCGAAAGTCGACCTTTTTATGGTGCCCAAAAAATTTATAGATACTGTTTTTTTACCAATCATAGTCGCATGAGATGGCGATAATACGCGCGAAACAATACTCGTCCGACTAAATTGTTGGACCGTAAAGGGTGTTTACCACCCCAAACCTGCTAAATTATGGGCTTCCAAAAATTAGTCCAGTAAATAGGTCGAAAAAAAGGCCTTCGTAATGCGAAAAATACCGCACGCGATTTTTTTTACCAAATGTTTTTATATATTTTTATGAGCTTAAATTCAAAATGGCGTCATCCCCACCCTTATGCTTCACTTACAATGAAGAGAAACGCGTTTAATTCTATATCTCAGAAACTATGCGTATTACGACAAAAATGCATATAATCTTTTTTGTAGATAAATAAGTGATTTAACTTTTTTGTTCAGAATTTTTTTTTTTGTAAAGTCAATATGTTCGGAGTTATAGTGCTTCAAACTTTATGTATCACTTTCTTTGCACTATATTTCGTTAACGGTTAGCCCGCCATAATAAAATCCTTCCCAAGACTTATAGAACACACGATTATCTATAATTTTTGCTTTTATCATTTTACATAGGGCTAATATTTCACGAGTTATAGCGCTTTAAATGTCGCAAAACGTAAATTCAAACAAATTTCTCAATATCTTTTTCTTTCCACGTGTCATTTCAAAACTGATTATATCGCTCATCATTACTTTTTTCTATAAAGGTTATATTTATGGATTTATTATACCTCAAAAGTTTATTAAAAATGGTTTTTTGCAAATATCTAGGGGGTTTAGGGGTTTTCATTTACTTATGTCATTCTTGGGCTCTGTCGGCTACATTATGACTGGCAGTGGTCTAGAAGATGTCTTTAAAATTGTATACGCTTCCAATAGCGTTGAAAAGATAGTGGTCGGCCATGCATATTCCAGAGCAATAAGAGCTCACTTCCTTACTCATTTGGCGCTAGCTAAAAAAAATTGAATTGTACTGAATTCACTGATTGTGAACGTGACGCAATGGATCTCGCCGTTAATAATTTTGATAGGTCTGCCGTTCTTCAGGCAGAGATAGATATATGTAGATGTGCAACAAGCTTATATGAGATTCGATGAATATTGAAAGAAATTGAAAAAAGGGGTCCCACGGCAAAACTCTGGATTCAATATTTCCTTGTGATTACGTTAGTGAAGCAATTTATCGAAGCCGAGCGATCTGGTAATTGGAATTTGCACTTAGATGTAATTCAAAAAATGTTGCCTTATTTCCACGCAAGTGGACATTTTCTGTACGCAAAAGCTTCTTAATTATACCTTCAAGATATGGCTGTCTTGCACGAAAATTGCCACGATATGAGTTTGAAAAGTTTACAACGAAAGGTTACTTCACCATTCGACGAACTGATAAATTCTGGTCAGGAATTATGTAGATATGACCATCGAACAAACAATGATGCGATCAATGAAAACTTCGGGAGGTCTTACCCAAGGTCGTGGGTTTTCTGATCCTGCACTTGCTAGGTGGACTTTAGGGATGTTATTTTTACAAAACGTTAGCGAATCAGTTGAAAGTTACTGCGGTATATTCAGCTCAACTTCAGAGCATTCTCGATCTGCTCGAGTAACTCGTGATAATGCTGACGTCGTAAAATTAGATACCTGGTTTGCTCAGCATGATCCTTTTATAAAAAATCAAGTGTTACTATCTATTAGCACAGGTATAGTCGCATTTCCGCTGTCATCTTTCATCTCTTGTCATCTCGAATAGTTGGTCATCCTATAGAGTCGGTGAAGTTTAGGCGAAATGATTCTTCCAATAAGTACCGCCAGTAGTAGCATCAAAATTGATGAAACACTAACTCCCATCGATCCACTTCTTCTGTTCCAACGAATGTGCATTTCGAAGGAAACAGAAAAGGATTTAAAAGATAATATTACTTATGAGCTTGCGCCTTATCCTTTATCATTATTCAATGAAGAAGGATACAAAATCTTCACTATATAGTTGTTTTACGTCATTAACAGATAACGGCAAAATAAAAAATTATCAGATGGAGGTCGTAAATGGTGGTTTTCTTTTGCATCGAGTCCTATGGGATAAAAATGTTTCCTTTTTAAATATTTGCGGAAAATATGTAAAATATGTCGGCGATCATTTCAGTTCAGAAAACCGGAGAAGGGTCGTATTCCGGAAGGACTGTATACTCCGCAGTGCTTAAAATTTCCAAATATTGTTGCAAACAATATTCTCTTTCTTCACGCTTTCAGTGGTTGTGACACAACGTCTTCAATATACGGCATGGAGAAAGCAAAAGTTTTATCCATTTTTCAAAAAAATCCACAACTCATAAATTCAGTAGAATTGTTTAAAGAAAAAAAAAATAGATCCAGATATGGTTGCTGAAGCTGGAGAGTGTTTCTTTATTGAGCTGTATGGAGGTAGCTCGTCAGAAACCAATATTAATTCACTTAGGTTCAAATGTTTTGGAAAATCGGCTACAAAAACCAAAGTGAACTTATCAGCTCTGCCTCCAACTAAAGATGCTGCTCGACTCTACTCATTTCGAGTATATCATCAAGTGCAAACTTGGCTTGATAGTTATCAAGACCCGAAGGAATGGGACTGGAAGCGAAAATGATTTGGCTTACAACCAGTCCCAATGACAATTGCTCCGGCACCAGCAAATTTATTAAAATGAATATCTTGCAAATGTATGAAAAATTGTGGCGGTTCCTGTGGATGCCCCAAGGCCGGTCTCAAATATACCATAATTTGCTCAACTGCAGTGGAGGAAATTGCGACAATGTGACGAAGGATGCAAACCTCCTTGAAAACAATGAAATAAATGAGAACATTTGCGAGTTTTCAAGTCTCCCAGATATATCATTCGACGAAGACGTCAAGTCATTAGATGGCAGCTTCATTGGTGTATCCGATTGTCAACCGACATCTTCGAAACATATGAGGCTAAATAACATGTTATAGCATCATTGCTTCATTTTCTTGTGGATTAGGCCTACTGGGGAAACCACAATGCTAGAAAAAAATGTTTAAAGTGAATTTTATACGGAATTTTATAATAAACAAATTTGTTGGTATAACTTGTCATCGTAAATAAATAGTTGACTAGATATTGTGAAAAAAACCATTTTTAATAAACTTTTGAGGTGTAATAAATCCATAAATATAACCTTTATAGAAAAAAAGTAATGATGAGCGATATAATCAGTTTTGAAATGAAACATGGACAGAAAAAGATATTGGGAAATTTTTTTTTTAATTTACGTTTTGCGACATTTAAAGCGCTATAACTCGTGAAATATTAGCCCTATGTAAAATGATAAAAGCAAAAATTATAGATAATCGTGTGTTCTATAAGTCTTGGGAAGGATTTTATTATGGCGGGCTAACCGTTAACGAAATATAGTGCAAAGAAAGTGATACATAAAGTTTGAAGCACTATAACTCCGAACATATTGACTTTACAAAAAAAAAAATTCTGAACAAAAAAGTTAAATCACTTATTTATCTACAAAAAAGATTATATACATTTTTGTCGTAAAACGCATAGTTTCTGAGATATAGAATTAAACGCTTTTCTCTTCGCAAAGAAAAAGTACCTATTTACTGGACTAAATTTATTAATAACCAGCTGATTTTTTCAGGATCGTTTAAGAAAAATGTGTGGAATTACATGGTATATGTGTCAGACAAAATTTGTTTGCCGATTTCGCCGTCTTTTTTTCAACTTTTGCATTCCTTCAATAAATATTTTCACCTGTTTTCGGGGCGATTCATTTATTTATTTATTTATTTATTTGCCAAACAAGGCACTTAACAAAAACAATTATTAACATTAATAAGGAACATTGCGAGTATTTAATATTTAAATATTAAACTAAGATCTAGGTCTATAGTGTTAGTTAGAAGAGGACAACAGGGAAATTAGTTTTCTTTTATAGGAACTTTTATTAATTGAGGGAGAGAAACAGGACGCGTAGGAATTGAAGGTAATGCAGCACCTGTTAACGGGCTCGTTTCTAGCATATTCAGTGCGATGCGGGTACTCTTTAAGCAGTTTGGAATGTCTTGTTTGTCGAGTATCGTTAAATTTTATTGTGTCCGACAGGAACTGCACCTTGAGGTTATTGTTCAGGACATCCAAGGTAAAACAAGATGTAAGCAATTTCCGTCTAAGGGATAGAGGCAAGAGATCAAGGATTTTGAGCCTGTCCTTATAGTGAGGAAGGTTGTGAAAATTCGAGGGATTATAGAGATTCCTAAGCGCGAAAAGAAGGAACATCTTTTGGACAGATTATATTCGATTAATACTAATTTGAAATATAGGATCCCAGATCTGGCACGCATACTCAAGAATAGGACGGACCAATGAGCAAAACAAGGCTTTAGTAACCCAAACATTGTCGAATTCTTTAGCTCTTCTCTTGATAAAGCCCAACAGCTTGTTGGATCTAGCAATAATATTATCATAGTGTAAGTTAAAGTTTAACTTGCTGTCGAGGACAATGCCTAAATCAACAATGTGACCAACACGATCCAAGACATTGTCATTGAGATAATAATTTTGCAGTTGTTTGTTTCTTTTCCTGGAGAAGGTAATTACGTGGCACTTACTGGTGTTAAGAAGAAGATTGCTAGTGGTGCACCAGTCTTGTAGTGCATTAAGCTTCGACTGTAAAAAGGATACATCAGTTTGAGACCTTATAGCACTATAAGTTTTTAAATCATCGGCGTAAAATAGGTGCGGAATGCCATTTAATTTTTCGGAAATGAATATATGTTAAATAGAAGCGGCCCTAGGTGGCTGCCTTGCAGTACACCTGAGGTTGCATTGATTTCTTTTGAGAGGAAGCCCTGAAATCTTACCACCTGAGTTCTCCCGTTAAGATAGGATGTTATCCAATCCAGAAGGGGGATATCCCAAATCTTAATAATTTCATATATAGTATGTGGTGGTCTACTCGATCAAAGGCCTTGCTGAAATCAGTGTAGACAGCGTCAAACTGGTGGCTTTGTTCCATACCGCACAGCAGTTCGGATATCATTATCATAAGATTGGATGTGGTGGAACGACCTTTTCTGAAACCATGTTGCTGATCGTTTAGGTTCTGAACAATTAGAGGGGCAATCTTGTCATAGATAAGTTTTTCAAATAGTTTAGGGATAACAGATTCATTAAGTGCATAAGCCTAACAAAAAAATTAAAACAATTTTCGAAACACAGCTAGTGAAATGAAAGTCAGCTGGCACCGTCTTCAAAAGTGATTTGTCTTTCTAAATCCATTCTGATTGGAAAGAATTACAAACAATTATTTCTTTTTTGTACATTACAGGATTGGTTTTTTTCTGAAGTCGGTTTTTATAATTTTTGTTTTCCTTGGCCTGCTTTTATTCTTTAGCCTCAGCACAATTTCCATATTGAACGATGTGAGATGAAAATGCTAAATATTAAAATTATACTCTATAAAAGGCATAGCCGGCGGATAATGTGGGTAAGATGGATAACAGTGCCCACCCGGAAAATTCCGGATAGGTATAATACTCTCCCGGAATTTGAGTGTAACCAGACGTGTGACATGATCTTTGTTATTTATATAAAATCTAGTATCTCTAGAAGTAAATTATGGTTATGATTCTCGCTCCCTATTCTTAAATTGTGATTAGTCATAAGTCACAAGCTCTGACGATTCGTGCTTACTTCTTATGAACTTCTTATTTTGGTTTCTTTGCCATTGTTTACAGACGTTACTTTTCATTTAGTGTAGGCCTTCATGTTGATATACACCATACACTTGTGATTGAGTTGTGACTGTTTTTAGAATACAGAGTATAACCCCGCCCTGTTACCTTCGAACATAGCCTCTAGTTCCGCCCTATATTGGACGTACTCTGCGTTATTCTGGATGTCTGAGCATACTGGACACAGCGATCATCGTGCTCGAAACGACGGAGGTATTTTCTATATCGTCCATTTAGACTGAAGAACTTCGTGAAACCGCCGAGATCACTTTCCGATGCCTTTTCGTGATCTATCTATTCTCGTTTGGGATAACTCTGTAGGTCTATATACCCTTAACAGAGTCGACCTACCGATTAGGCCTTATGTATACGAGTCGAGCCAGTTTTCATGGCCTTGTCGATGTACGGAAGTGAGCATGCATGCCTTGGCAATGTACGTGTGCGGCCTTAGTCTCAATGTGGCCTTTCATGTTTTGATGTTAGCTGTTCGTTGCAACGCTGCTGCTCACACTTGCGCTGCGTATATCAAGGCTGAGCTAACCACTCTCGCCATCAGGAAGCAATAACTCGGTCTAGAGCCCCAGTTTGGGCGGCAATCTTGAGAGTTTGATTTTAAACTCTACGGCCTACGGTCGATTTTAACTACAAGACGGGCTGTGGCTGAATGATATGTTTCCATACCTTGATCCTTGCAGACGCTAGTTTTCTCCGTTTGCACAGCTTCATTTTTGTGCTCAACAAGGGTCAGACTACTGCTGATAACTAGGTTCGCCCATAATTCCATCTCAAGGAAACCTCGTCCTACGAGCGCTACCCAATATCATCCGTGATACCGATCACATCTGCTTTTTTTAAGTGGTGTAGCCATAACGTATCATTATACATGGGGATCCACAGAAGAGGGCCCAGGACGGATCGCTGCAGAACTTTGCACGTTATTCTGTACATTGTCGATCCATCTTCTGATTCACAATGAAGTGGTCAACCTAGTTTCCCTTTTGGTTTGGTGTTTGTCTGACTATCCACCCGGGCCCAACGCGATTCGCCGGCACTGATTGAAAGTATCAATTAACTTGATACTGAAAGCGCTTCTTCTATAACAAGGGTCGGTATGTAACCTACACAATAGCCTACTAGATTTGTAAAACTTACTTCTTCTTCTTCTTTGGCAGCTCTACGACCGGGATCCGGTCCTGGCCTCTCGCAACTGTTCTCTCTACCGGTCCCGATTCTGAGCCGATGTTATCCAGTTTGGTATCCTTAAGCTCTGAACGTCCTGATCTACGCCATCCTTCGAGCGAAGGCTGGGTCTCCCTCGCTGTCGCACCCCATAGGTCATATCACAGAGAACTTTCCGGGCAGGCTCATCTTCACTCATACGAGCTTTATTTTCTTCGCCACGATAGTGCTCGCAGATCTCGTCATTGTAGTCTCCGGAATGGTCCTTCCTCACATACAGGGAAACAATCCTCGAAGTATTTTCCTGTCGAACACAGCTAAGATGTTTGAATGCCTTTTGTTAAGCTCCCAAGTTTCAGATGCATATGTGAGTACCGGTAAGACCGTCTTTATATAGTAAAAGTTTAGACGTTATGGCTAGATGCTTGGATTTAAAGAGCCTTGACAGACTTTGTTGCCTTTTAGCAGCAGTGCGCGTATTTCTGGTTCCATGCTATTGTCGGTTGCAACTATTGACCCAAGGAAGGTAAATGATTTTACCACTTCAAATTCGTGTTCCTCTACCTGATTGTGGGACCAATGTTAGGTGTTTTTGTAGACGAGGCCACCATGTACTTTGTTTTGCTTTCGTTAATATGCAGTCTCAGCTTCCTGCCGCCTGCTCAATCTGAGTGAAAGCTTCTTGTACAGCTGTTTTTGTTCTTCCAATAATGTCCATGTTGTCTGCATAAGCCAGTAATTGGGTGGCCTTGTGGAGGATTGTGCCCCTTGATGTCACGCCCGAATCGCGGATCACTTTCTCCAACGCCTACATAGTCTTGTCAGTTTGTTGGAGATGCCGAATTCTCTCATGGCTTTGTAGAGTTCTACTCTGGCTATGCTATCATAGGCGGCTTTAAAGTCTATGAAGAGGTGTTGAATTGAGTTTTAAGCTCTAGAAATTTTTCCATAGCCTGCCTCAAGGTGAAAATCTTGCCCTATGATGTTGCCGTATGGGGCCATACTGTTTTGTAGGATAGCGGAGAATATCTTATACACGGTACTCAACAACGTTATACTGCAATAATTAGTGCAATAATTAGTGCATTAGTGTATCATCTTTTTATGTACCGGGCAGAGGATGCCTTTTATCCAGTCTTCTGGCGTAGCTTCCTGCTCCAATACTTGCACAATTAATACATGAATCGCTTGGTGCAATGTAGGCCCTCCATATTTAACCAGCTCCGCTGGGATGCGGTCTGCACCCGAGGCTTGTTGTTTTTGAGCCGGCGGATGGCTCTGCTAAAGGCTTCTAAGCTTGAGGGCGGCAGCATAGCATTATCATCAGATGTTGGTGGGGCCTCCGAATCTTCAGTTAGCTCGCCATTTAGCAATTCATGAACGTGTTGTTCCGATCGCTCCAAGATGCCTTTAGGTTCGGTGATCAGATTCTCCTCTTTGTCTTTGCAGTATGTGCAGCGTGGTGTGAATTGCGTCATGCTGCGGACTCTTCGGTAGAACTCCCAGGCCTGGTGCGATCGTCGCCCTCTGTACTGTTCACAGACGAGATTTTTTTCCCTTTTTTTGTCTGTGAATTCTCTTTTCTTCTTTTCTGAGCTCTTTATTTCTCTTCGCGTGCCCGTGATCTCTAAGACTGCCAGCTTACATTCATTATCGAACCAGTTGTTCCGATCTCTACGACTTCTGCCTAAGATGAAATCAGTAGTACCAATGACAATATTTTTAAGGCGGGTCCAGCTCTCATCGACGCCCGGCATCTCATCCCCCGGACTTAGGGCTCTTAGAATAGCTTAGTGTCTCATAGAATAGCTACCCGTGGCCACCGCTAGGAGGGTATGATCGCACTTCCATCAGTCCGAAATAGTTGCGGTTATTCCCCCAATTCCGCTGATGACTGACCACCAGTCGGTGTGTTTATAGTACTGAAAAGTCTGCATAAACTTTCCCTCAACATGTATGCGCCTTTCCGTTTAAACATCACACTCTATAAAAAAAATCAGTACGAACAAAAGGCTGTATCGTGTGGACCCACCAGAACTCAAAGTTCATCAACAAACCAAAAATAAGTATAGTTGTTTTCAAACGTCGTGACATCCCGCTCATGTTCCCCAGCTAAGCTCTTAAAATGTTTAAAAGCTCAGACAAAAGCTTCATTTAACTCGTCCTATCAAATCACTTGCTGCCATGTAATCAGTCGCGGACTGCGTATTGCCAAAGGGAGGTGTATCTTTCTGCGACTTCAATGATTATTTAAAAAATTTACAAATTATGACTGAAAACACCCGTTTTTATATATTTTTTTTATTTTAAGGTTTTTGTATTTTACACATATGCTACAGAAATAATTTGTAGCAATTTCTACTAAAAAATACGAAATTTGTATTTTTATCACTTTGATTACTTGATTGTTGACATTTTCCGCCAGTCGCATACGCGCTTCTGCTTGGGGAGGTTGTGTTGCTTGCGGCTGCGGAGAACTCTCAATTTATGAATGAAAATGCTCATATCTTTAAAAGAAAATTTTCCAGCAATTCTTTTAATTTATTTTAAATTTAGGGATGAGAAATATTTAGCATAATTATAGTAAAATTATGCTTATTACGATGGATAAACTGACTTGGTTGAGCAGAGAGAGTTGAGAGTTTTACATGTATTTAAAAGCTCTGCTCAACACATATAAAGATTAATTAACTTTACTCATTCGGCATGTGCGCATCCCTTCCCAAATTATTTTGTTGAGTTTTTTCTGCGTTTGTCGCCGTTTTAACTAAAAAGCGGGGAAATGATAGAACAATATTTATAAAATTTGGCAATGAGGTGCGCAGAACTGTTCAAATTTTTTGTGGCACGGAGTTTGAAAAAATCTATACAAATTTTCTACTTTATATTTCAGAGCAACACTAGTGCTTGGATTTTTACCCCAAGAACTTCTAGGAACTAGCATGTATGAATATTATCACCACGAAGACATTCCATCAATAGCTGAATCGCACAAAGCTGCTCTCCAAGGCTCGGAGAAGATTAAAACTCTAGTATATCGTTTTCGTACAAAAGACAACGGATTTATCCGCCTGCAGAGTGAATGGAAATCCTTCAAGAACCCATGGACTAAAGACGTTGAGTACCTGATAGCTAAGAATTCTGTTATATTGTACATTCACCAACACTCACCACTTACGGAATTTATCTCTTTAGCAATATTCTTTTATTCCAGAACTGATTATAGAGACAACGGAGGATACCGCACTGAGGGCAGTTCACATGTTCCTGGAAATTTTGACTTCTTTCATCAATGTAGGATTTTGTTTCTAAATAGTATTTTGTATTTTTGATTCTTTTGCAGCAAATGGCCGGGAAATTCATAGAATAATTAATACCCACGTAGAAGCTAGCAAAATCGGCCGTCAAATAGCCGAACAAGTCTTAGATTATCAAAGGCGAATTAGTGATTCCTCTTCAGGTAGATTGACACCTCAATATTTAATAGAGATTATATTCTAACTTATTAACATTCAAGGAAGTAGTCCAGATCCAGACAGTCGTAGCGGTAATCCAAGTCAGAACTTATCCTCTGGCGAGAACAGTATTTCTGGAGGAGAAATGGGTGCAGACCGGAGGGTACCACCATCAACAATACCAAGACCAAATGGAGTTCCACCAACGTATAACAATGTACGCAATAATTTCCTATCAAGTTCCGATAATGGTAAGTATATCTGGTTTTCGAAAAGGGCAGTTGACATAACGACCTATATTTTTTTAGCAAATGATGGAGAAATAAATACCACTTTAAGTAATCCTATGCAAGACTCTGGTAATCCCGGAACTACTAGTGAAGGAAATGATGAAGCTGCTATGGCAGTGATAATGAGTCTTCTGGAGGCAGATGCTGGGCTAGGAGGTCCAGTAGATTTTACTGGTCTGCCGTGGCCGTTACCTTAGTTGTTAAATATTAAAAGAAAAGTGTTTTAAAACCAGTGAATCAAAAAATTTTGTAAAAAAAGATGATGAATGTTTTTTAATGCCGTCCTCGGTAGTCTAGGGTGTGGCTCGAGTCCATTCACTGGTCCTACCTAGATATATTCCTTCTTTTTCCATTCTCTCCTGGTCTGTTGGTGCATAAGACTTATAATTGACCCAACAATGTATTGGATTTTCTCCCACCGGGAAAGGTAGATGGACCATCTGAGTTATAACCCAAAGGTCCATGTCTAGATCCCCACTAGAGCAATGTATGAGCAAACTTCCAGCCTGACAAGAACTATGATGTGGTTCTATACACAAATGGTTTCCAATCACAGTGGAATACGGTCGCTGGAGCTTTCTCCCCTTCGATAAACCTTCACAAATACTACCGATTGCCTAATTCTTTCGAGCATGAAATAATATTAACAGGAAAGTTAGAAGAAATAACACCGAGCCTAGAAATAGGCTCTGATCTAAATCTAATTTGTAACTCGATAAAAGAAAAACCTACAGGTACACAAAACAACAAAGAAATGAGCCACTTTTTTGATAATGTGACGAAATGTGTTAATGAAAGAATAACGTTGAAATAAAAAAAGAGGCAATGCGGGTGTACTTAACAAGAAGGACAAAATGAAAAGAAAAACGTAGCAGCAGACATAGACAAAATCCATTAAGCCAAGGCCGCATGGATGGTTTAATCAAGAATGTATGAACGCGATTAAAGCCAAAGAAACCGCCTATAGAGAGTTCAGGCATTCCCTGAGCGATTCATCCCGACGTGAGTACATCAGGTTGAGAAATGTCTGCAAAACCACCATCAAGCAAACCAAAGCCTCCTTCGATGACAGGTTAAGAAACAAACTCATTAACACCTCTGCTGGCAGTAAAAACTTCTGGTCCTTGGTAACCTCCATCAGGAAAAATTTTAACTCATCGTCGTCTCCTCCCTTCATTCACGATGGGAAGGTATTAACAGAAAGCAAATCCAAGGCTGACTTACTCGCATCTCTGTTTGCCTCCAATTCTTCCTTGCCTGATACTGCCGTGCAACCCCCCATTGTAGAGGGTTCTGCTCACTCAATGGGCAGAGTTTTCTTCAGAACTCGTGAAGTGTTCAAGTGTCTCAAGGAGCTCGATCCCAATAAATCCACTGGCCCTGATAAAATTCCCCCTATGGTTCTTAAAAAATGCGCTTCACCTTTGGCTAAACCTCTGCGCAAACTCTTCGCCCTTTCTTACTTCTCCGGAGTTTTCCCTGACTCCTGGAAACTGGCTCATGTTCAGCCTATACCGAAAAAAGGTGATTCCAGCGACCCCTCTAACTACCGCCCAATAGCAATCACCTCTATCCTCTCCAAAACCATGGAGACATTAATAAACAGAAGGCTTATGGAATATCTTGAACGCAACCAAATATTGGATGACAAGCAGTACGGCTTTAGATCGAAAAGATCTACTGGCGACCTCCTTGTATGCCTAACTGAACACCTCTACCAAAACATTCATCGCTTTGGTGAATCCGGCCTGGTAGCTCTCGATATCTCCAAGGCCTTTGATAGAGTATGGCACCCCGCTCTATTGAGTAAACTCCATGCTATTGGCATCGACCTTCTTCTAAAGAATTGGATTGAGAGTTCCCTTTCCGACCGCTCAATCAAGGTAGTATTGGACGGCGTTAAATCTAATCCCCACTCCATCTCTGCAGGTGTTCCCCAGGGCTCTATTCTATCACCAGCTCTCTTCCTAGTTTTTATAAATGACCTGCTCTCAATTCCATCCAACTCCCTTCACAGCTTCGCTGATGACAGTACTTTGCGTTACTCGTATAGCTTTGATAAAGCAAGACAAGCACGGGCCAGACCTTGTCTGCTTGATCGTGAACTTATGTCCACTTCAATCAACAGGGACATAAAATTGATTCTTGATTGGGGCCTCATGAATCAAGTTGAATTCAACGCACAGAAAACAAAATACTGTCTCTTCTCTATGAAAACGCGCTCCCCAATCCCTCCCATTAAAGTGGACAGTCTAGAACTGATGGCTGAACCATCCCTCAATATCCTGGGCATAACTTTAACTGAAGATCTGCGATGGAGTAATCACATATTCCAAATCGCTAAACAAGCATCTCAATGCTTGGGATTCCTTAAAAGATGCAAATTCCTCCTTCCGCCGTCGGCCAGGGCTATAATATACAAATCCTACATTCGGCCCCGCCTCGAATTCAACTCATATCTCTGGGCAGGGGCACCGAGTACCACCTTAGCGTGGCTGGACAAGGTGCAGAACCGCGCTCTCCAACTCATTGGCGACGACGTCATTTGCTCCAAAATTGATTCACTAAGTCACCGCAGGAATGTAGCAGCCCTGGTAAAATTCTACCGCATCTACCATAACGACTGTTCCACCGAAATATATAATCTCCTGCCTTCACGGCGATGTTTTTCCCGCAACACAAGACTTGCCCATTCGGCTCATCCTCACTATCTACAGCCCTTATTTTCGCGCACACACCAGTTTAGTAATTCGTTCTTTTCGAGAACAACTCGACTGTGGAACAACCTTCCACAGTCAGTTTTCCCAAACTCATATAACACCCAAGAGTTTAAACGCAAGGTTCATCTCCACCTCCTCATGTATCCCCCAGACTCCCTTTAATCTGTTTTATTCTTTCTCTATCCTTCGAGCTAAGCTTACTACCAGACACCCGACGTTGACGTGTAAGACATGACGGACTGGTAGTACAAAGGGTGACACCTGAGCTTAGACTTTCACATAAAAAAAAAAAAAAAAAAAGACTCAATGCAATTAAGGAGTACGATTAAGTAAGATGGCCGAAAAAACGATGCACCAGAGCCTTCAATAGAAGAAGTATTAGCTAGCAAAAACTCCAAAATCATAAGATGTAGGTACGGTATACCCACAGAAATCTAAAAATATTGTGGGCAGAAGCTATGCCTTCCATACTCTCATTTGCAAGCTATGAAAAAGCAGAGAGATGTCAGAAGGGTTGATTCTAGGCACAGGAACTGTCCCAGTCCCCAAAAAAGATGAATTGGTGAATTGGAAAAACTACGGAACGGACCAATAATAAAGAATTATACGATGCTGTCTGTTGCTGAGCATCCTCTAGCCCAACGGTTCCCAAAGTGGTGGTCCGCGGACCACTAGTGGTCCGCGAGAAAATTTCGCTGGTCCGCAGAATCGTACTCTTTCTGCGCGTAGAATAACGCCGCGGGAGATAAGTCGTACTGCTGCTGAATTTTAAATTTCATTTATCCTTATCAAGACCTCAGTTTTGGCTTTCCATAAAAAGTGAATACCCTTTGCTTAGTGAACAGGCGATGAAAATTCTGATTCAATTCTCTACAACTTATTTATGTGAAAAGGCCTTTTCATCTGTCACAGTCATCAAAACACGGTACCGATCTCGGGTTGAAATAAATTCAGTTCTCCGTCTTGCAGTAACAACATTGGATCCAAATATCCATAATCTTATTTCAAGTAAGCAGGAACATCCATCACACTAGGAATGTATAACGCTAAAGGTTTGATATATTTAAACCATCTTTTAATTGTTTTGTTTGTACAAGTTTTGTTTATTTTGTTTATTTTATTATGGTTTATTAATAAAGCTTTCATAACTTGGTTACTATTAATAGTTTCATTTTATTAACTAGGTACATTTTATGTGTTCTTTGATAACAATTTTATTTTTATAAATATATTTAACACTTAAAATCCTATTAGTGGTCCGCGGGATTTAAAATTATGAATTAACTGGTCCGTGAGGTCAAAAAGTTTGGCGACCGCTGCTAGCCAGTTACATAGTCACAAGTGATAACCTCACCGATCAACTTTAAATTTTACACACATTCGTAGATCGCTTGATAATTATCTGTTGAACAGAATTGATTTTCAAATTCTACCCAAGGAAATCCTTGATAGGGTATATAGGGGACATAAAGAGGAGCCAAAATCCGAAATTTGAGAAAATTCTGTGATAAAAATAAAAAGTTATTAACAAATTATTGTCAGTATTGAAATTGATATATTTTTTTGTATGGGTGTAACAAAAACCAAATAAACAAAAAAAAACCAAATAACAAAACGAACAGAACAAAAACCAAATAAACAAAAAACGAACAAAACAAATGAAAAGTTAAAAACAAAAACGTATGCTTGGAGTTTTTGTTTTTAACTTTTCATTTGTTTTGTTCGTTTTTTTGTTTATTTGGTTTTTGTTTTTAACCATTTTCTATTCATATTTTCAACTATTTTTCGTATTTATTAACTTCTTTAAAAATTGAAATAAAAAATTTTTAATAACGCGAATATATTTAATTAATTACTCCCACCCACCATGCCAAAAATCAAGCAAATCGGACAATATTTTTTTTGTTATTTTCGAAACTTTAAACAATCATAACTTTTTATTTTCATCATGAATTTGCATGAAAATCGGGAATTATGCTTATTTTAATACAATGAATCGATCCCACCCGGTCTCCATCTTGGGTAGAATTCGCCGTTGAACAGTGAATTAGATAGTATATACATACACATCACAAGTTGAACAGTTGAGTTGAGGTTGACTTAAAAATAAATAAAATAAATGGTTAAAAAAAATTTTTAAAAAAAATTCTTTTCATTAACTAAAAAATGTACTGAAAAGTAAAAAATAAAAAATATTTTAAAGAAAGCGTGAAATTTCAATTTTAATGAAAAAGTTAATTAAAAGAATGGCGCATTTTTCATCAAAAAATTTTGTTAGAATTTGAAATTAACAAAGCAAAAAATTGAGGGTTATTGTAAATCTCACGCGATTTACAGTTATATTTTCAATTTTTGATGAAAAATGCGCCATTCTTTTAATTAACTTTTTCATTAAAATTGAAATTTCACGCTTTCTTTAAAATATTTTTTATTTTTTACTTTTCAGTACATTTTTTAGTTAATGAAAAGAATTTTTTTTAAAAAATTTTTTTAACCATTTATTTTATTTTCTACTTTTTAGTTTATTATACATATGTATTCCGCAATTTTATGATGGCAATTCTATTAGATTTAAAATTACGTCACACAGTTTACTGTATTCATTTGATACCCATGTCGTGGGCTCGGTGGAACATAATTGCAAAAACGGCCGCCATCTCGGAACCGTCTTCTTGATTTTTTTACAAAAAGGTCAGATTGCATTTAGTACTTATACATGATGAGTTGAACTCAAGTTGAACCCAAGTCTAACTACATGTAAACGGGAGTCGAGTTGGGTTAAGGTTGACTGAACTCTACTCAGCTCTGCTACCTGGGTTTAGTTGAAATTATGCATACGGACATGAGTTCAGTATTTGAGTAGTTGAATTTAGTTGACAGCAGCATCTCTGTGTTTGTTTGTGATTTTTTGTAACGTGTATTGCTTCTTTATTATCAACTAACCCTTAACTCAACTATTCATCTCATCATTCATACACATTAACTACCCGAACTACGAGTGTGTGCAAAATTGGAAGTTGATCGGTTATATTTTCTACTTTTTTGTCTATTATAAGCTTTCCGCAATTTAGTGTTGGCCGCCATTTTGAATTTGGAATGACGCCACATAGCTTATTGTGTTCTACCTGTCAGATCCTTTCATTTGATACCCATGTCAGAGGGCCGCGGAGCACAATTTCAAAAATCGGGCGCCATTTTGGAACCGCCATCTTGATATTTTTACAAAATGGCCAGATTGCATTGTCATCCAAACTAAACGTGTATGCAAAATTTCAGCTCTATCCGAAACCGGGAAGTGGGTCAAATTTAACTTCCAAGATTTGACGACAAACAGTGTAAGTGTTGGCCGCCATTTTGAATTTGGAATGACGCCACATAGCTTATTGTGTTCTACCTGTCATATCCTTTCATTTGATACCCATGTCAGAGGGCCGCGGAGCACAATTTCAAAAATCGGGCGCCATTTTGGAACCGCCATCTTGATATTTTTACAAAATGGCCAGATTGCATTGTCATCCAAACTAAACGTGTATGCAAAATTTCAGCTCTATCCGAAACCGGGAAGTGGGTCAAATTTAACTTCCAAGATTTGACGACAAACAGTGTAAGTTAAATAAAAGAATTTAAAAAGCACTACATGTTACAAAAAATCACAAAAACAACACAGAGATGCTGCCGCCAATTAAATTCAACTAGTCAACTACTGAACTCACATCTGTAGATATGCGTAATTTCAACTCAACCCAGGTAGCAGAGCTCAGTCGAACCTAACTCAACTCGACTTCCGCCTAAATGTAGTTGAACTCGGTTTCAACCTGAGTTCAACTCATCATGTATACGTACTAAATGCAATCTGACCATTTTGTAAAAGAATCAAGAAGACTGTTCCAAGATGGCGGCTGATTCTTGCAATTGTATTCCACCGAACCGACGACATGGGTATCAATTGAAAGACTATGATAGATAGAATACATGAGACTGTGTGACGTTATTATAATTCCAATATGGCCGCCACCACAAAATCGCAGAAGACATATAATAGACTAAAAAGTAGAAAATTAATATAAATAGTTTAAAAAAACTTAAAAAAACGCTTTTATTTTAAAAGGAACCAAAAAGTAAAAAATAAATTTAAATGTAAAATTTTAATTGTTGCAGCCACTTACTTAAATGTAAAAATGCGTGAGGAGCTAACGAAAAGTTCCAGTATTAAGAAAATAAGAATATAGGTAAAGAGTGCTCCACGCTTTTTCCGATTTACTTCTGTTTACTTTAGAACATGAACTGCCAACGAGTTAGTGTAGATAGCATCGATTTACAGTTCATTTTCCTTTGATGAAATTGTGCCTAATGACAGAAAGAGCCAAGTTGAAGAAGCTTCAAATACAAATTAATGTTGGTAAGTAGGATCTCGATAGCGATTTCAGTTTCAGCTGTATCGATGTTATAGATCTTGCTAAGGTGACACTATCCATTTGCTCGAATGATGTGCGTCCTGATGAAGTTACTCCATAATTTATAATCCTACCTTATTACACTTACTCTATAACAGCTATCTTCAACCACTGTCTCACTTTCAGCGACTTTCCCACAGCGTGGAAAGAAGCGTTAGTCATCCCTATTGCCAAGGTTGCAACTCCATTATTTATCTGTCGGGGGTCTCAGGCCAATAAGTCTTCTTTGCTTTGTGGCCAAAGCGCTCGAGAAATTAATGGACTGCCAAGTTAGACTATATCCAACCCAAAATAATCTTTGAAGTGCACTTTGCGATGGCCCAGGACAATTTTGTAGCTCTTACGCTCCTGGATTTCTCCAAGGCCTTTGATAGCGTCGATCATGGCTTGCTGTTGAGAAAATTAGTGTACTACTTTAATTTCAGAAAACCAGCGCTAAAATCAATGTATGTGTTCTTAATATCACGTTCCCAGCGAGTCAAAATGGGACCTGCTGCTCAAAGTCAGCTTCCTTGAAATCTGGCGTCCCCCAAAGATCCATCCTTAGACCCCCTTACTATTTAGCCCAGTGGTTCCCAAATTTTATTTCGTACGGGACCTTTCTACAATGTATAAAATTTGGCGGAACCCAACGATGAAAAAATAAAATAATATATGATATATGCATACATATCTTGCAATCGATTTTTTGAATACCTCCGGTTACCCGATCACCCTGAAATTTTGCACACAACTTCAGCTCCGATGACAAGGCAATATGGTATACTCAATATACCTTTAGATCTATGGCGGCAGTCTCAGGAGGGCGAAATTTAGGGGTAATTTTGAATTCAACAATGACATGCTGTGACCATGTTAACGCCAAACTGAAAACTATCTACGCCAGTCTCCCTAGACTCTGGTTATTCGCTGATATCTTGCCGACTAGCGTGCGATGCAATTTAATAAAAATTTTGCCACTTTACTCACGGTTCAATCATATTTCCTAAATTGGATTGCTTGCGTGGCAAAAAGTTTGAGATCGTGTACAATGATTTAGATTTAGATTTACTTATAAGTTAAGACTATTTGATCACATCGCTCAATATCGTTTCAGTATCTTGAATTGCTCTCTAATAAATCATCTAGCTAAGAATATCCTACTCTTCTTGTATAAAGTTCTTAATAGCAGCGAACCTGCGTACCTCAGAGACTTCATTAAGCTACTCCGAAGCAAAAGACATAAAATGATCGCACTTCCGAAATCCAACTTAAAATAATACTACAGTATTTAGATTTTCCGTCATTTTAACAATACAGGGTGTATCAGTGAAAATGTCAAAACGCCTGGCTCTTGGATAGACGAACACAGCCAGGCGATTATTTGAAAAACAAAAAAAAATTAACGAAACAAATACCATCCAACTCACTTCACAGCTTCGCTGATGACAGTACTTTGCGTTACTCGTATAGCTTTGATAAAGCAAGACAAGCACGGGCCAGACCTTGTCTGCTTGATCGTGAACTTATGTCCACTTCAATCAACAGGGACATAAGATTGATTCTTGATTGGGGCCTCAAGAATCAAGTTGAATTCAACGCACAGAAAACAAAATACTGTCTCTTCTCTATGAAAACGCGCTCCCCAATCCCTCCCATTAAAGTGGACAGTCTAGAACTGATGGCTGAACCATCCCTCAATATCCTGGGCATAACTTTAACTGAAGATCTGCGATGGAGTAATTACATATTCCAAATCGCTAAACAACCATCACAATGCTTGGGATTCCTTAAAAGATGCAAATTCCTCCTTCCGCCGTCGGCCAGGGCTATAATATACAAATCCTACATTCGGCCCCGCCTCGAATTCAACTCATATCTCTGGGCAGGGGAACCGAGTACCACCTTAGCGTGGCTGGACAAGGTGCAGAACCGCGCTCTCCAACTCATTGGCGACGCCGCCATTTGCTCCAAAATTGATTCACTTAGTCACCGCAAGAATGTAGCAGCTCTGGTAAAATTCTACCGCATCTACCATAACGACTGTTCCACCGAAATATATAATCTCCTGCCTTCACGGCGATGTTTTTCCCGCAACACAAGACTTGCCCATTCGGCTCATCCTCACTATCTTCAGCCCTTATTTTCGCGCACACACCAGTTTAGTAATTCGTTCTTTTCGAGAACAACTCGACTGTGGAACAACCTTCCACAGTCAGTTTTCCCAAACTCATACAACACCCAAGAGTTTAAACGCAAGGTTCATCTCCACCTCCTCATGTACCCCCCAGACTCCCTTTAATCTGTTTTATCCTTTCTCTATCCTTCGAGCTAAGCTTACTACCAGACACCTGACGTTGACGTGTAAGACATGACGGATTGGTAGTACAAAGGGTGACACCTGAGCTTAGACTTTCACATAAAAAAAAATACGTTTAACGAAACAAATTATCGTTAAGTTGAAATAAAATTGTGTTTGGGAGTGTTTAAGAACTTCAGAAATTACAAAAAAAAAAAAAAAAAAAAAAAAAACAATTTAATATATGTGCTTCATGTTAAAGTAATTTTCATGAAGTTTTTCCGTTAATAAATTCCGCCGCTAAAATCAACGACCAGCTATTTAGGCGGAAGCTGTCAATTTTAGCTACCCCGTGAAAAGACTAAATCGCTCTGCATTACCGCTCTTTCCAATAATTTAGTTTAGCCACAATTTAGCCAGTATTCGCACAGGCCCTTAAAACACTAGTTTTTTGCTCATTTGATAACCTAGTACCGGTATTTCTCAAACTAAAATATATTGTAGTCATTGTAATTCATATGGCATAACAATTTCCGGTAGCATGTGAGACAAGAACCCTAACCAAAGCACCTATAAAAGCTAACCAAAGTTATCTACCAAATACTTTAATTTAATTACATCATATACAAGAACCAGTTGCAGCAAAAATTATATCAGAAGCTCTAAAACTGTAAATTTGTATACAAAAATCTCCTTTAAAAATTTTAATTTATTTTAAGTCGGTTACAGATTATTTTAAATTAAGTAATTTAATTTTAATTAACGCTTTATGAATTCAACATTATAAGGTTTGGGTGATAGTGTAATACCTGGCTGCAGAGTAGTGCTGGGAATCGGCTCGTTTTCAGGCAATTTCAACTCAAACTTTTGCAAGATTCCCACGAAAAACGTAAAAAGGCACCCTCTTGCCAGGGAATCCCCTAAACAACGTCGTTTTCCCTGCCCGAATGGCATAAAATACTCGTCGTTAATAACTTTGTTTTCATCGTTAATAAATCTCTCTGGCCTGAAGTTATGAGGATCCTTCCAATGGTCCTTGTCCATATGAACAGTCCGAAGACCCATTAGGATAGTTGTATTTTCTGGAAGAGTGAAATCGCCTAGGCTCGTCTGTTTCAATGTGCGTCTTGGCCCTGACAGTGGAACAATATGGAAGAAACGCTGCACCTCCATTAATACTGCTTCAACGTAAACGAGGCTCGATTTATCGTTCACTGAAGGGAGTTGATTTTCTCCCAATGTTGACTTGATTTCAGCCACTACTTTTTCTTGAATGTCAGGTCTCACCACCATCATCATCAGAGCCAGATCTAGAGTTGTACTTGTGGTGTGTGCACCAGCAAGAAAAATATCAAGAATTGTCATGGTCAACTGCCGGTCCGTGAAGGTGTTCCCTTCTAATCCTTCTCGTTCCTTCATTTCTTTTATGAAAGCGTAAATGAGATCATCATTGACTTTGTCATCATCGTATGCAGCTTTATGTTCGTTTATTGTTTCCATAAAAAATTCATGCAGTTCCATGTTGAACTTCTTTATTAGGTTATATCCCGTCTTCTCTGGAGCTACAAACCTCAGCCATGGAAGCTGCGCAAGAAGTCCACCAGCGATATCAAACAATCTCGATCTACGCCTAAGCAAGTTCAAGAGATCATCCAAACGCTTATCATTTCTCGGGATCCTTTTCCCAGCGGTGAGTGCCCACAGAACATTGATAACACTTGGCGCCAAGAAAGTCCCTGGCCAAACTGGTTTTCCATTGTAGTCTTTTATTATGCCTAGCAACTCATTGAGCTCGTTCTGTATTTGGATCTCCATGGGCAAACGACCATATCCAGCCTGGCGTAGATGTCGTGTTGTGAAATTTCTATGTTCCGCCCATAGTGGTCCGTCGGTGCATGTGATCCCCAGTCTTGTGCCCATTGTACGTAGACGAAGGAAAAAGTTGTTGGGTCTTCCTTCAAATTCTTCGCGTTTGTGGATTTGCCTAACAAGCGGATAGGAAAGTACCACGACCACGTATTCACTGCCAAGTTTTAGGCCAATTAAATTGCTGTTGTACTTCCTGGACCATTCCTCGAAGGCAATGTGCTGACCTCCTACTAATGATGCAAATTTTCTTAGCTGGTAAGTGTTGCCTATTATTGGAAGCCATGGTGGACCTGTAAAAAAGAGTGGTGAAGATTTTTGAATTACATAAAATTTAAAATGGCTTTCGTTAAATATTATAATAGAAAATCATTACCAATGAAATTCTGTTTTTTTTTCTGATTATTCCTAGAACTTTTATTTCGTTAGTGTTTCAGTGTTTCCTATCAGATGGCCAGGGGCTCCGAAATGAAGGCGAAAAACAATTTCGGACGAGAAATAAAATTTTGATATCGCTTTTCAAGAGGAGGGCGGTGAGCAAAATCAAACCATCACTTAACCGTGGTGCTCACTAGATAGCCAACTAACGATAGCGAGCTGGGACGCTATATTCCCGCATACCGGCTACGGGCTGGCAGCCCGGATATCGTATTAAGGATCATGATATATATTAATTTTTTCTTGGATTGTAAGGACACTGTATCAACCTGGCAGATTAAAAGTGATTTAACAGCAGTACAAGATGTGAGATGGATTAGAAAGGGGTTCCTATAGAAAAAAACGCACAATATATTCTATAGCTGTAACGAGAAAAATCCTACTTTTGGAACGGCATTCATTGTAAGAAAACAAATTAAACATCTACACCTTTTCCAATTGTAATTCAGAAAGTATCAATTGTAATTCAGAAAAAATCAGCATTCATCCAATTGCAGGAATTTTTGAAACAGGAATTTTATGTATGGAACACAGAAGATTTTAATTTGCTTCACAGTTAGCCTAACCATTCGCTTTAACATCGTTTACACGAAATGGGTTTTCAACTGAAAGACTTTTAGAGATTGCATCAGATAACACAACTAAGCATTGAAACAGTAATAATGGGACGATATCATGCATGATGGTGTCACAGCACTAATAAAGCCTGTCCCACCGAAAGTGTGGACATTGAAAAACGAAAACGAAGCAATGGTAGGAAGATTCGAAAGGAAAATCCTTCGTTCGATCTTTTTTTTATGTGGCAGTGCTAAGCTCAGGAGTTACCCTTTGTACTACTAGTCCGTCATGTCATTTGTCACGTCATGGTGCAATGTCTAGCAGTAAGCTTAGTACGGTGGAGGGATGAGGGGGGGGGGGGGGGGGGGTACAGGTCAAGGGTTAAAAGGTACGGGGGGTATTGAAGAAGGTGGTGATGAACCCTGCGTTTGAAATCTTGGATGTTGTATGAGCTCGGAAATACTGACTGCGAGGAATAATCTCTCGAGTCGAGTTGTTCTATTTACAAACGAATTCATATCTTATTGAGTGCGTGAAAGGGGGAGTTGCAGGTGCAGGGAATGGGACGAGTGGGCTAATCTGGTGTTGCGGGTATAAGATTGCCGTGGAGGCAGGAGAGCGTTTAACTCGGAGGAACAGTCATTATGATAGTAGCGATAACATTTTGTCAGTGCTGCTACATTCCTACGGTGGCTCAAGGGGTCGATGGTGGAGCAGGCGGTGTCGTCATCAATTAACTTGAGTGCCCTTTTTTGCACCTTATCTAACCATGCCAAGGTGGTTATTGGGGCGCCGCCCCAAACGAAGGAGTTATATTCGAGAAGAGGCCGAATGTAGGATTTATAAATAACAGCACGGGCCGATGGCTGGAGGAGGAACTTGCACCTCTTCAGAAATCCCAGGCACTGGGATGCTTGTTTGGCGATTTGGAATATGTGGTCATTCCATCGCAAGTCTTTGGCTAGTGTCACGCCTAAGATGTGTAAGGATGGGTCGGCCATTAGTTGAACTTCACCCACTTTCAAAGGTGGAGAGGTATTGAAATTCTTTTTGGAGATAAGACAGTACTTGGTTTTGTCGGAGTTGAATTCAACACGATTCTTCTTTCCCCACTTTAGAATCAGTTTAATGTCGTTATTAATCGACTTGGACATTAGTTCGCGATCATCAAGACAGGATCTGGCATGAGTCTGTCTTGTATCGACGCTGTACGAGTAACGTAGAGTACCGTCGTCAGCGAAGCTGAGAAGTGGGTTGGAGGGGATTGAAAGAAGGTCATTTATAAATATGAGAAATAGGGCCGGTGATAAAATTGACCCCTGGGGGACCCCCGCAGAGATCGGGTGGGATGCGGATTTGACGCCATCCAATACTACTTTGATTGAACGGCCAGAAAGGAAACTCTCAATCCACTTCCGTAGAAGTGAGTCAACTCCAATAGCTTTGAGTTTAGCTAACAGGGCTGAGTGCCAAACTCTATCGAAAGCCTTGGAGATATCTAGAGCAAACAGACTAGACTCACCGGATCCATGCAGACTACGGCTGAGGTGTTCTGTAAGACAGACTAAAAGATCGCCAGTGGATCTTTTTTGTCGGAAGCCATACTGTTTGTCGTTTATGAGTAGGTTGGATTCTAGATATCCCATAAGCTTTTTGTTGATTATCGTCTCCATGGTTTTGGAGAGAATAGAAGTAATTGCTATTGGACGGTAGTTGGAGGGAAGGCTGGAATCACCTTTTTTCGGTATGGGCTGAACATGGGCAAGTTTCCAAGAGTCGGGATAAACTCCGGATAAATATGACAGGGAAAATAATTTGCGCAGAGGTTTAGCCAAAGGTGAGGAGCATTGTTTTAAGACGATAGGGGGTATATTATCGGGTCCAGTGGATTTGTTCGCATCGAGCTCTTTGAGGCACCTGTACACCTCGCGAGTCCTGAAAAAAACCCTGTCCATTGAATGGGCGTTACGCTCGGAAACAGGGGGTAACACATCAGTTTCGGGTAAAGAAGAATTCGAAGCGAACATAGATGCTAATAAATTGGCCTTGGATTTGCTGTCTGTTATTACCTTCTCATTGTGAATAAAGGAAGGGGTTGAAGTTGTAATGAAATTCTTCTTGATGGAACTTACCAAGGACCAGAAGTTTTTGCTACCGGAGGTTGCATTTAGGAGTTTACTTCTCAATTTGTTGTCAAATAAGGTTTTGACTTTCTTGATGGCGGTTTTACAAGAATTTCTTTGTTGTATGTATTCTAAACGGAGCGATTCACTCGGGAAGCTCTTGTACGCTCGGAAGGCGGCTTCTTTAGTTTTGATTGCATTCATACACTCCCGATTAAACCATCTGTTGGGCCTAGGCTTCACAGATTTGGTAGAATGGGGAATGAACAAATGCATTCCTGCCTGTATGATCCTGGTGATACGGATAGCGGCAGAGTTGGCGTTTCTATTCCGGAAACACAGATTCCAGTCTGTAGACTGGAAAAAATTAATAAGCCCCTGCCAATTGGCCTTCCCATAATGCCATAAAGTTCTTCGAACTGGTTTGGGAGGGGTGGGAAATTCGAATGGGAAGTTAGCGCTGATTAGGCAGTGGTCTGAATTGCCGAGAGGTGAATCAATTTCGACGGAGTAACGCGCTGGATGAGAAGTTAGAAAAAGATCAAGGAGATATTTCCCTTGATCAGCAACATCAGGGACTCTTGCCATCCGGTCGTGCCTAGTGAAGGGTGATTGGCCTTCGCGTTAGACTGCGCTTGTTATTTTTTTTTTGTCACTGTTTTTTTATTATAGAGTTTTTTTTGTGCACTTTTTTATAGTTTTAATTTTTCACTCTCACTCTTTTTTTAAACAGTTTTGTTTTATTATTTTGGTTTTTTATGTCGGCGCGTTTTTTAGGGACCGGAACAGCACACGTCCGTTCTCTTTGTTGTCCTAACCCAAAACTCAAAGGAATACAGTTTGATGGCGTTTGGAGGAGGAGATACAACTCAGAGTTGTATGAAATCAGTATGATTCCAAACGTTGTTACAGTGATCAAAATAAACAGACTACGATGGATGGTCATGTCCAACGAGGTGAGGAACGGAACCCGACAAAGATAATGCTGGGTAAAGTACCGCCTGGAAAAAGGAGACCAGGGGGTCAAAGAAAAGATACATAGATGACGTCGAGGACGACTTGAGGCAGTTGAATATAATGGTGCGTCCACACTACGCGGTCTTAGGTCATACGCGCTTTTGCCTCTTTTTTTCATATAGAGTTTAATGGCTTTTTTTGTGATATTTTTAATGGCAAAGGCAGCACGACCAAACAGCACGGACAAAAGGCTGTGCTTAAAAAGGTACATTTTACGTCCACACAATACGGGCTTTTCAGAAACATGTACGGCCTTTCATATGAAAATTGATTTGTTTTCTCAATTTGCTCACGATTTAAAGCTCATGCGCACTTTTGGCTAAGGCCGTATAGCGAAAAGCGCGTGGGATTCAAGTCCGCATAGTGTGGACGGCCCATAAGAAACTGGAAAATCCGGACCAGGGATCGAGAATCATGGAGGTGAATACTGGAGGAAGCCAAGGCCAGCAATAAGTTGTGGAGCTCCTGATGATGATGATCATGCATGATGTGACTAGAATATTTATTTTGAAATGAAAAAAATTATTTGGTCAATTTACTGCATCAATGAGATGAATATTGAAATTTTCTGAATTACAATTGATACTTTCTGAATTACAATTGACAAATCTGAATTACAATTGGAAAAGGTGTAGTAATGGTGTTAGATGCTATAGACGAAAAAGAATATGTAGAATACGAATAAGAGGAACATTCTTTAATTACTCCTAAAATATATATACATGGCCCGATTGAAGATGCACTAGAAGAAGTCAAAGATGCATTCTATGAAATCTTAGATAGAACGCTCAGAAACTATCCTAGTCATGATGTAAAAATTATTATAGGACATGCAAATGCAAAAATCGGCCATGAAAGGACCACTAGTGTCTGACCACTATATATGATTGGGACGAGAATCAGAAGCAGAGTATCAACAGTAAACGAACGAAGAAACCACAAGGAAAGAAAATTTAACGTGAAATTTTTAAAAGAAGAAGAAAAGCAAGAAGAATATGTAGAAGAAATAAATATAAGAGTGGCAAATGCAAATAACGACAGCGCCGAAGACATCGAGGTTAAATGGAGTATGTTTCTTGAAACCCCTAATCAAAGAATCAGCGTCAAATACTCTAGGATACAAACCCCGAATGAAAATGAATGGTTCGATAATCATTGTGCACTAGTAACGCAGGAAAAGAATGTAGAATATCAAATAATGATACAGAAACACGAACGAGAAATGCAGTTGAGACATACAAAGAAAAAAGAAGGCAGGAGAAAAGAGTGCACAAAGCGAAGAAAAAGGAGTACTGAGAAAACAAAATGTCAAAAATATAAAAAGCGAACAGCTGAAACGACATCAAGAAAAAAAGTATACAAAAAAGTAAGAGAGCACCGAGTCGGTTTCAAGCCCAGAGTAACAAAGTGCAAAAATAAGAATGGGGAGATCTTAAGTACCTAGTTCTAACTTGATGGTGTGAACACTTCAAAGAACTGCTAGCTCGAAATGAGGAGCAAACGTTAGCAGAAAGCGTGGAACTAGCAGAAGAACTAGATCCATATGACTAGTAGGGTCTTAGTTATCTGTGGAATACCCCTGAAGTAGTAGTGCAAGTTAAAAAAAAAAATTACAAAATAAAATCAAAATTTTTTTTGTGTGAAAGTGGAAAAAAGAAACATCAAAGTCCACAAAAAAAACATAAGCAGTGTAAAACGAAGGCCTCATCACCCTTCCAAAGACAAGCGACCGACGAACAAAGTCTAGAAATTAACAAGTCTTTCATCTTCATATGGTTAATGAGTGAAAGGCGAACAGCTGCATGCACAAGTTTTTCAAATGACGATGTCAGGCTATCAGAGAGAGAATGCAACATTTTTATACGCGCTGGAATACAACCATAAGTCGGAAAATTTTATGAGTTTATATGGGGATGTATTGGTGCATATTTGCTCGTTTGTTTTGATTCAATTGTCTTTCCTTTTCTGGTCTGCATACTTGATCGAAGAGAGAGAATCTGGCTTTGTCTGGCCGAGTTCACGAAGTATGCGTTGAGTTTTGCTCAGCAGTGATGTTCATATATGCACGCACACAATCAACGGTCGGAAATTTTTGTATGAAGATGAAAGACTTGTTATTACTAGACTTTGCCGACGAACAGCACAAAGTAAGTTCCCTTTGCTCCCTACCCTCACTCGATTCAAGGACCTGCAAGTGTCGCGCCCAAAATCTGTCCGTCGATGAAATTTGCCCCGTTTCAAAAGGCATAACACTTTAACGCAGGCAGATTTCATTGACTCTGATGGTTGCGACGGTTGTAATTCCGGGAAATATCAATAAGAATGTGGCGATTGAACCCGCGCAACCGAAGTCCCGTTGCAAGTCAAGCTTTGTTATTAACCTCTGTAACATTCGTGGACTTCATGCGAACTTTTCTTTTGTTGAGTGCCACTTGTTGACATATACACCCCCAATCTTTTCACTTAGTGAAACCCAAATATCACCCGATAATGACTTAGGTCATTACCAGGTGTCGGGATATACTTTAGTGCACAATCTTTCCCCCCATAGGGGTATCGCCATCTATGTTAGGGATGACGTGGCTTATTATAAAATATATTCAAGCACGACTTCAGATTTTAACTATCTTTGGATTAAAATCATCTTCCGAAGCCACGTCATATTCTTTTGTTTCCTATACAGAAGCCCTAACATAAGTAACGAAGCCTCCACCTTATCTTTTGATACTATTTCCGAACAAATCTCGGGATTTTTGTCGTCCAATCCTGAGTGTGAAATCATTGTTGCGGGTGATTTCAATGTTTACAATGTAAACTGGCTGACTTTCTCAAATGGCACCAGTGCTTCTGGCAAGGACGTCGAGCTCTTTGCAGACACCAATAATTTACATCAAATTGTGGATCATCCCACGAGAGTCCCTGATGTTGCTGATCAAGGAACCTATCTCCTTGATCTTTTCCTCACTTCTCACCCAGCGCGGTACTCTGTCGAAGTTGATTCACCTCTCGGCAATTCGGACCACTGCTTAGTTAGCGCTAGTTTCCCATTCAAATTTCCCACCCCTTCCAAACCAGTTAAAAGAACTGTATGGCATTATGCGAAGGCCAATTGGCAGAGGCTTATTAATTTTTTCCAATCTACTGACTGGAACCTGTGTTTCCGAAACAAAAACGTCAACGCTGCCGCTATCCGTATCTCTAGGATCATACAGGCAGGAATGCATTTGTTCATTCCTCATACAACTAAATCTGTGAAGGCTAGGCCCAACAGATGGTTTAATCAGGAGTGCATGAATGCAATCAGAAATAATGAAGCCGCCATTCGAGCTTACAAGAGCTCCCCGAGTGAATCGCTCCGTGTGGAGTATATAAAACTAAGAAATTCCTGTAAAGTCACCATCATGAATGTCAAAAATTCATTTGACAACAAATTGAGAAGTAAACTCCTTAATGCAACCTCTGGTAGCAAAAACTTCTGGTCCTTGGTAAGCTCCATTAAGAAGAATTTCACTTCATCCACAACTCCTTCATTCATCCACGATGACAAGGTGATAACAGACAGAAAATCCAAGGACGATTTATTAGCATCTCTGTTGGCTTCCAATTCTTCTTTACCCCAAATTGATATGCTACCCCCGGTTCTCGAGCACAGCGCTCATTTAATGGGCAGGGTTTTCTTCAGAACTCGCGAGGTGTACAGGGGCCTCAAGGAGCTCGATGTCAATAAATGCACTAAACCCGATAGTATACCCCCTGTCGTCTTAAAACAATGCGCGTCACCTTTGGCTAAACCTCTGCGCAAACTTTTTGCCCTATCATACTCCTCCGGAGTTTACCCAGACTCCTGGAAACTTGCCCATGTTCAGCCAATACCGAAAAAAGGTGACTCCAGCCTTCCCTCCAACTACCGTCCAATAGCAATTACTTCTATTCTCTCCAAAACCATGGAGACGATAATCAACAAAAAGCTAATGGGATATCTCGAATCCAACCAACTTATCAACGACAAACAATACGGCTTCCGACAAAAAACATCCACTGGTGATCTTTTAGTTTGCCTTACAGAACACCTCAACCGAAGTTTGCATGGATCTGGTGAATCTAGTTTGGTTGCTTTGGATATCTCCAAGGCTTTTGATAGAGTATGGCACTCAGCCTTGTTAGCTAAACTCAAAGCTATTGGAATTGACTCGCTTCTGTATAAGTGGGTTGAAAGTTTCCTTTCCGGCCGTTCAGTTAAGGTAGTATTGGATGGCGTCAAATCTGAATCTCACCCCATCTCTGCGGGGGTCCCCCAGGGTTCAATTTTATCACCGGCCCTATTTCTCATCTTTATAAATGACCTACTCTCAATCCCCTCCAACCCACTTCTCAGCTTCGCTGACGACGGTACTCTACGTTACTCGTACAGCTACGATACAAGATAGACTCATTCCAGATCCTGTCTTGATGATCGGGAACTTATGTCCATCTCTATTAATAACGACATTGAACTTATTCTAGAGTGGGGAAGGAAGAATCGTGTTGAATTCAACCCCGCCAAAACCAAGTACTGTCTTATTTCAAAGAAAAAGATCAACAGCTCTCCATCCTTGAGAGTGGACGAAGTTGAACTAACGGCCGATCCCTCCCTACACATCTTAGGCGTGACATTAGCCAAAAACTTGCGATGGAATGACGACATATTCCAAATCGCAAAACAAGGATCCCAGTGCTTGGGATTTCTTAAGAGGTGCAAGTTCCTCCTCCAGCCATCGGCCCGTGCTGTTATTTATAAATCCTACATTCGGCCTCTTCTCGAATATAACTCCCTCGTTTGGGGCGGCGCCCCAATAACCACCTTGGCATGGTTAGATAAGGTGCAAAAAAGGGCACTCAAGTTAATTGATGACGACACCGCCTGCTCCACCATCGACCCCTTGAGCCACCGTAGGAATGTAGCAGCACTGACAAAATGTTATCGCTACTATCATAATGACTGTTCCTTCGAGTTAAACGCTCTCCTGCCTCCACGGCAATCTTATACCCACAACACCAGATTAGCCCACTCGTCCCATTCCCTGCACCTGCAACTCCCCCTTTCACGCACTCAATAAGATATGAATTCGTTTGTGAATAGAACAACTCGACTCTGGAATAATCTCTCGCAGTCAGTATTTCCGAGCTCATACAATATCCAAGAGTTCAAACGCAGGGTTCATCACCACCTTCTTCAATACCCCCCTGTACCCTTTCGCTCTAATGACCGGGCTAGATGGACAAGTAGTGTGCGTAGGGCCACTTGGTATAGTACCTCGAAACTAATATTACTATCATTATTTACGGAACGTGCATATTTTCATATATTACATGCTATTCTCTATATTCCACCACTCTTGGTTATACTAGGCATGCAGTAGACTTATGTAGCTCGAAAGGGAAATTAGGGTGTAGAATCGCCTGAGTTATTTTATTCAAAAAAAGGGCGAAACCTCTGAAAAAATGCAACTGGAGATTTATCAGCGGAATTCCCTTTATTTTGGGCACACAAATAATTTCCCAAAAGTCCATAAAGCTAACTGGCTGGGTACTCGACTTATGGGCGGTCAAAGGTCACGAAAATCAATTTTAGCGCATTTTGCAAAACTAAAGTATTGACCGCCCATAAGTCAAGTAGCCAGCCAGTTAGCTTTATGGACTTTTGGGAAATTATTTGTGTGCCCAAAATAAAGGGAATTCCGCTGGAAAATTTCCAGTTACTTTTTTTAGAGGTTTACGTTCATACGTATAAATTGCAGAATAGTAGGATTACAATTTTCCGTTGCGTATGGTTCTTGTCGGCCCTCCCGATGTCAATTCGATGTCCGAGGATACAAACATTGAACTTGAGGTGGACGATGATGACGCCAACCGCATTTCGTTGTTTTCCTCTGGGATAAGTGTTGATGAAGATTACAGCCTGAAAGAAGTGGAGATAGAAGAGGTAGAGAGATAATCAACAAAATTGTTTCATACTTGGTAACCGTTGCACTACGCCTACTAGGGATACCATTTAATAACGCTGCTTGAATTATACTTCAAAGGTGGTGCTGAAAAGAATGCAGTGCGGTGCCCGAGTTTTCCCAAACCCATATCTCAAAAACCATTGGTTCTACGTAAATTTCGTATAGGACATTTTTATGCAGATTCATCTCACGAACAATCTTTACTTAGGCAAAAATTGCATAAAACCGATAATTTACGAGATATTTGAGATTTGATTTTCGTGAACTTTGACCTTCCATAACTCGAGTAGCCGGTCAGTTGGCTTTATGGACTTTTGGGAAATTTTTCCTTTTTTTGTATAATGTGACTGGGCTAACCCAAAAAATTCAGATTTAGAATCAAATTGTTCCAAATTAAGAAAAGAAAAATATTTATAATTACATCTGTAGGATTTGAAAACTACACAATAGTGTTGATATAATAAACTCACATGGATTATGCTAAATAATTTTGTTTTTTTTTAATTTTCCATTATCTCTTGTGCTTTCATTTCAATCTTTCCAAAAGCTCAAGCCATTGTTGATAATCAGATAGAATACAAAAAAGAACGCATTCATTTCCATTCATTATTTTAGATGACCTTGAGATGCCCAACATTTGAAGTTACTCTTCTACATATTGCTGGTTTGGGCACTATTTGTAATTTTAAAAAATGGTTATTACTCGCATAAAAAGGCACTAATTTAGGTATTCCCTTTCTCCTTAATGTATAAACGTTGAAGTAAATAATTTAGAAATTTTCTTCGTTTTTTTTGGCAGTATCGTATTGCGTTTAAAACAACAAGAAAATAGCCGAAATTTGAACTTGCTGCAAACAAATCATTGTAAACTCTCGTGTTTCATAATTTTCTTCGAATTCTACATTTTTTTATTCTTAAGAAATGAAGAAGGAAACCCACATGATCATAACATAAGAAACCACGCGAAAAAACCAACTAAAAAAAAACTATTAAAATTCTGAACCCCTACGAGCACACATTCAAGTGTCACTCAATAATAATTTATCGAAATGTGCCGGGAATACAAGATTCAAAAAAATCGCTCTGCCTTCTTCGAACGACAGAAAAAAGAAGAACGACTGAAGCCACTTATCTAATTTGGATAACACTTGTAGCACCGACCAATTAGAAGACGTCCGACGATCCAGCACTATCGTAATTGCCTCAAATTGATTCCAGGCCCAAAGATAGCGCTGCAGTCCGACGATCGCTTGTCACATCGATCACTTGATTACAATAGCGTCTATTTGCAAGTCTGATCGAGTCAAGCATGCGAATATTTCCTAAGTATGTAATATGAAAGCGCTGCTGATCGACACACTCACCAGGTGGGTAGTTCCTCGGTCTTCTCGTGCAGCTGATCAGGTATGCGATCAGTAGGACCACAGCCGCCACAACCAGACTGGCCAAAATGCTCATTTTTCAACAAGAGTCAAGTTCACTAATTACTAGTAATTTACGATCCACTGGCGGCGGGGTTATCGCGCACGCTTAGCGCGTTATCAAAGGAAGTTTCTAAACTTATCAACGTTCCTCTATTCGCACGCACTGGCAGCCGACCGGTCTTACTTCACTTCTAGCGGGATTCAAACTGGCGATTTGCAAGCTAATTTCTTGCAAGAAGCCAAACGTCTGCCAGGGAGTCGGAGTCGTTCAATTGGAGTCCAGCATATAAGGCATATCGCGAGTGCGGAGGAGGTGGTGGTCGTGAGACGGAATTACGAATTGGGGATCGCAAGCCATGCACCGAGCCGCCTATTGAAAATGTTGCTGAATATGTTGCTAGGCGGGCACATATGTTGCTGGTTTCATTGTGTATCTAGCCATGAATGGAATTTCAAATTGGGGTGCAATTGTGCTGTCAATAAAGCAGAACATTGCATAACGACGTGTGATGGCAGAGAATTTTTAGTTGGACGAGTTTGAATGCAAAAAGTTAGCTACAGTGTCGGGTAATTGAGACTCAGTGCAGGCAGCCAACACAATTCGCAGCTCTATCATCATAGCACCTACTATAGTAATGATCATCTTTTAAATAAAAAATACTTCAGCTACGTAGATACGCAAAAGCAGCAGCACGGTTCTTGGATGGGTATACAATTGGCGCTGAAAGAACTGCGTTTTGTAAGCGCATTCGTTAAAACCGTTTGCATAAGCATGCAAGCTACCTTCCTACAGCTACAACAATGGATGTTGTAAGCAGGGGCGGCGCTTTAATAGGTGCAAATGGTGCACTCGCACCGGGCGCAACTGGTCAGGGGCGCAATTTTAGAAATTAAATATAAAAATTTTTTTTTTGTAGTTTATCCGGAAACGGTCAAATTTTTCGTAATCTTGATGGACTTAAAAATGATTTCTTAACATTTTATTCCACGTAAACGATTTTTTAGAGCCTTTTGTTGACTGATTACTTTAAAGGAAACCTGAATTTTTTGTCATTGACTGCAAATTTAATAATGGATGTTACCGCCCCGGGCTCCATGACGTCCCAAATATCCGTCAGCGGTCTTGAGCTCTCCTAGAGTAATAAGTGCTGGTACTTTTAAGGTTGTCCCAAACGTGTTCGATTGAATTAAGACCAAGACTACGCAATGGCCATGACAAAGTTTGAATATCGACCTCATTAAGGTATTGTGTGACAGATCTAGCAAAGTGGGAAGATCGGTACGAGCCTCAAAGGAGATACCTCCCCAAATCATTATTGATTCACCTTGATAACCTACGTTTCGGTTATAGCGCAAGGAGCAAATCTCTCATTTTTACGTCTGTAGACGTGCTGACGCCCATCTGGACCTCTTAAGGCTATTCTGCTCCCATCTGAAAACAGTACGTCCTTCCACTGTTCCATAAGTCCAATTACAATAATGTTGCGCAAAACCAAGTCTAGCTCTACGGTGCTGTGGGAAAAGCTGTTTGGCGCGAGTTGGACGAAAAGCCCTTAAATTTCTTTCTGCCAGTCTTCTTATAATCGTACGTTCACTTGTACTAACATTTCTGATCTCAAACAGACGCGCTTCAGTAGCTGTGAAAATCTCGATCTCTCAACACGTTGGTGACAATAAAGCGGTCATCTCGGGTGGAAGTGCAATGATGCCTGCCTTGACCTGGCCCCCGGGTGTATGAACCAGTCTCCCGATATCGTCTAAAGGCATTCCGTACCGTCGTTCGAGGTACATCGAGTATACCGATGTCCGAACTCATGTGGATCGAGTGGGCGCCAGAAATTCACGAATTTCTGTCCATGTACTTTGTCATGTAAGAAAAAGTGGGGAAATTCTACTTCCCCTTGTGCCGGAACTTACCCGAGATTTTAGCTTCCAGATTTTTATAAATTTTCTGCCCTTGTAAGTTTTTACCCAAAAAGTGAAGAAACAGACATTCGTCTTCTTGAATCAGAACTAAAAATTGAGGGGCAAAATCCACCGAGTGAAAGAAAATGTTTACTGCTCTGGAGTGCTTTTGAAAATTCTTTAGAAAGCGCTATATCAACTCACCCAAAGGAAACAGTTATTCCGATGGTTCTGTAATGCGTATTGCTGTTTACTGGGATTGATATAACTTCAAGTTTCGTGATTTGTTAAAAGAGATAAATAAACGAAATGAGAAGCACAACATCCCTTGTAGCGAGAATTAGTGGAAGGGGCGCAATATGGCATTCTGCACCGGGCGCAGAAAAACAAAGCGCCGGCTCTGGTTGTAAGGGGTGTCAATCTGGCGGCAATTGGCCAGTGACTGCCTTGATATGATCGACACAATTCGGAAGATGTCCTTTTTGCGGCATCAGTCGCGTGATCTCTACTTCTTGCAGTCAAGCCAAGTCTTTCTAGTCTTGGTATATGATGTTAAAATTATCCACCTGACACCTGTCATTGAAACGAAGTACATGGTGATATCTCCCTTCGGCTATTTTTACTAACCCGGAAAATAGTCTAATGGAAAAAATCACACAGCACAGCAGTAAAGTAGCCTTTTTGTAGTCTAAGTGTCACTCGCAGTTTATAACCGGGACGAAGCCCGCTGGAGGGCTCTAGCCGCAGGAATAAGGAAGACGAAGAACCGGAATAAGCCCGGGACTTTTCAAGAGAAGATTTCTGGCGGTAGTCGAAGTTAATTTAATTTCCTCATGTTATTCAAGTCTTTTGAATATTTCATTAACGTAGGGATAGGAAAGATACATTTGAATTGGTTATTTTGAGTTTACTATGGTTCACAGCTTGATAGTATCGGACAGTGTAGTAGGTGCTAGATAAGATTTCGTCAGTGATGGATGTTTTTATAACTTTACTTTTTCCTTAGCTCACTTCCCTATTATAGGTTTTTGGTTTCTGAACAGTTTTTGTGTAATTAATTCTGGACATAGTTCAAAAGCGTGCTGGTACCAGGGCGGTTTCGGACCGTGGGGTTATTTTTGGTTTGATTATGCTATCATGTTTAAAAAGATATCCTAAATGAGGGTACAGTTACCCACCCCTTTTGCGTCAGTTCCCAATAACACATCTATTTTGAATTGTATTAGAGTATAGGTACTGCTGGTCTTTGGATTTTTGTTTGCTATACATACATTAAAGGTGTGTGTAAGTACGATAATTGAAGAGCGATATTCCAAAACGTGCTAAGTTCTTATGATGTAATTAGTGGGAAATAAAAAAAAACTGAATATCACTTTCACTCTCGCCTAAAGGGCTGTAATATTATTTCCTTTCTCAAAAAACCGATAAAAGAAACTATTATTTATAAAAATATAAGGGCCTTTATCTACTAACAGGAAAATCATGGTCCAAGCATTTTTTTTTACTTTGACTATATAAATGAATAGTTTTATTCATTAAAACGCATAATATATAACCTGTTATTTAAGGAGACAAGCTTAATCAATATTTAGAATCAGAATCATTTCATAAATTCGGTTTAAAAGCCACTAAAAACAGTCCTCTGTTATGTCCTAATTCAGGATCGAGTATGATTCGGTTCGGTTTTTATTAGTTCTATTTAAAAATGTAAAATCTTATAACTCTATAAACATAAAGAATATTGAATGCATGTGAACAAAAAACAATTATAATTTTAGAGAATTTTTTAGTACTAAAAACTAGTGTTTGAATTTTGTCCATTACATTTTTGAACAGTCCTCTGTCACAATTTGAATATCGCGCCACAAAAATATTAGACACTATTGTGCTTACATTTCCCTTGAAACTGAACGTTAACAGTGTGAAGTTTGTTCGGTCGCCATGCTAAACAAGTCGCCGCCATTTTGCGCAGTGACAACTCCGCGTCTGTGTGGTAGCCACGTCTCTGTAGTGTTAAGTGAACAGTCCTCTGGTAAGTCTATTTTACGGTGTTTTATGTGTTATAATTATATTTATTTAACAAAAAAATTGCTCAGTGTGATAATTTATAGTTGTTTCTGTTTTATGAAGTAATATTTAAACTGATACGTGGTATGACATTTTTTACGTAAAAATAACAGTCCTCTGTGCAACAGTCCTCTGGAAATTTATAACACAGAGGACTGAAATTTATAATACCGAGGACAAAATTGCCTATAATTCGAAAAATAAGGGAAAATTACAATGGTTTCTTGTTTATATATATTTATATTATAACTATCTATCGACTTAACATACTACATTTTTAATTTTCTAGAAAAATAGGGTTGGGACAACTGTCAATAGACAAGTTTCCAGTTAGTAGAGAAAGGCCCATAAATAAATTTGCTACATTTTATATGAAAAAAATGGTTTTATTTATGGTGGTACATTTTCATAATGTACTAAGTCAATTACTTAGTACATTTTGAAATAAAATTTCATAGTAAAATTATGATACTATGGTAAATGTTTTCAGTCCTCAGAAAGTTCAGCCCAGCAAAAGAAAGAATAGTATTTTTCAAATTTTTATTTTTAATATAAAAAAAACATTAAAAAATTCAATATGAATACTAGCTATTGAAATTGATGGAAAATTCATTTGTATGACCCATTATACATCGGAATGAGTATGATTTGTGATAAATGTTTATGTGAATGCATAACTACTACGTCATAGATTGGAAAGCAATACAATATTAAAATTAAACAAAAATTGACTTAGTACGTTTTGGAATATCGCTCTTCAATTGTTTTGGTGTGCTATTTAAATTTTCTCTTCAGGGCCTCTGCTTCCTCAAACGTACTCCGGGTCCCCCTGCCGCTGGGGACGCTCTCTCGCAGGTAAATGGTGATGCACGTCACTAGGTGGTACTTCCCCCACACCCCCCGACGAGGGTTGGTCCACAAAATTTACCGCTCTATATAAATATACAAGGAGGCCGGCTGTGAATAGGTTTTGGATTGACGAGCAAAAATCGTATGGGGATGGGTAAATCGTAACGATGTAGCCGCGCTAGGGATAAATCGGTTCGATCTACCCACCCCCTCCCATACGATTTTTTCCCTACGGTTAGAGTGAAGGCAGGATTTATTCGAGGCAGTAATAATAATAATAATAATTTATTTTTGGACAGTACACAAGATTCACATCTTTTAGAGTACATACAGGAATTACAACAGCAGAAAGGATTTACAAAGGAAAAAACTTAAAATTAGATTTAAAAATTACAATTAAATTAAATTACAATTACATTAAAACTAAAATTAAAATAAAATTAAAGCAAAAATAAAAGAAGAAGAAAATTAAGAATGAAATACAGAATTAAGTAAAAAGAATGAAGTAGGAAAGTGAAGAAAGAGAGATAAAGAAAGCTAGTGAGACGAAGAAGATAGAAAAATAGATGCATGTTTTTCGAATACTGTGGCCGTGCTCATCCTCTGAATGTGACTAGGAAGATTATTCCAGATTCTAAGAGTATACACAAAGAAGGAACGACTACCAATTAGGGAAGTGTGGGCAGGAATCAGGAATTTGATGGATCTCAAGGATTGCAGAGGAACAAGGAAGTTAGCAAGGTAGCAGGGACTTTTGGAATAAAAGACCTTATGCAAGAGAAGTAGAGCCATGAGATCAAGGAATTTAAAGAGGTCACAACCCAGTAGGGAATTTTGGACACCCGACACATGATCAGACCTTCTCATATGAAAAATGAACCTAATGCAATCATTAAATGCCACACTTTAAGACGCTGACGGCAGGATGAGTCGAAGGAAATATACACCAACGAGCCATACAGAAAATGGGGAACAACAAGTGATTTGATGAGTTTAGCTCGAATAGGTGAAGATAACAGACTTCCATGTAGCCGCAATTTACGAAAAGTGCCATAGATTTTAGAGAGCATCAACGAGACATGATTACAGCAGGAAAGTTTGGAATTGACAACAATACCCAGGTTTTTGGCACATTCAACGATTGGTAAAGGATCATTATCAAGTAAAATAGGCGGGAAACCATCCAGGGACAGCGAGCAACGACTAAGGAAAAGTACTTGTGATTTAATTGGATTTAGTTTAAGGAAATTACTAGAACTCCACTCATTAATTTGAGATAGGGTTCTATTGAGTTTAGAGACACAGTACTCAATCTGATGAGGCGGACACGAGATATATAGCTGAAGGTCATCAGCATAGAGATGAAAAGAGCAGTGACGGATAACGGATGGAAGATCATTAATATAAAGTGAGAAAAACAAAGGACCAAGAACCGAACCCTGAGGCACACCTGCAGGTACTCTAAGGAAAGAGGATATCACATTATTGTGCCGAACACACTGAAGCCTATTAGAGAGAAGAGAAGAAAAAAGACGAACAGAAGAAGAAGAGAAGTGATACCGTTGACTAAGTTTATGAAGGAGATGCGAGTGAACCACAGAGTCAAACGCCTTGGAGAAATCAAGAAGAACTAGTACTGCAATATCACCTCGATCAAGAGCGGAACGAAGATCAGTCGTTACCTTCAGTATAGCAGTTTCGCAACTGTGGAATTTACGGAAGCCAGATTGGAGATTAGAAACGAAATTATTAGAATCAAGATATCGAATGACTTGAGTGAATACAATTTTCTCAAAGACTTTAGCTAAAAAGGGAAGAATAGTAATAGGTCGAAAATCAGACAAATCAGCAGGGAAGGGCTTTTTAGGTACAGGAGTCACTAAGGATTTTTTCCATAGTAAAGGGAGGTTGTCAGGCAATAATTAAGAATTATGCGTGATAATTTCAACAATTAAAGGGGAGAGAATCTTAAGAAAGCGAGGAGAAATTCCATCATAGCCAATGCTGTTGGACGAAATGGAAAGCAGTATTCCAAGTACTTCACGTGAGTCAACACAACGAAAATTAAAACCATCAAAACCTAGAGCATTGGAGAAAGGGGAACAAGAAGAGGAAGACAATGAGGAATTGGGAGGGGATTGAATGAAGGATGCATTGAGTGAGTTTACATCTACATCATAAGAGTTAAGCTCAGAGGAATGAATGCCTAGAGAACGGAGATTAGACCAAAGTTGCTTAGTGGACAGGGCAGGATCAAGTTTCCGGGAGTAAAATTCACGCTTGGCCGATTTGACTTTGTTATTGATTAAATTGCGAAGATTTTTGTATTCACGAAGGTAGCTCAGGATCCTCGTTCTGCGATAACGTCTATACAAGAACTCACGCTCATCAATCAAGTTGCGAATTTCGAAGGTACTGAACTCAGTTACTATCCCCACAAAAACCGACTTCTGCATTCCCGAAATTACCTTCACGAGGAACTACGGAGTCCACATCCCTTCACGTCGTGAATGGATAAATAGACCACACAGGTTTCAGGATGCCATAAACGTTTTTACTGATGGCTCCAAGCTCGAGGGTCGAGTGGGAGGAGGAGTATTTTCCCCAGAACTTGGGATTGAAATCTCCTTCCGACTTCCCGATCACTGCAGTGTATATCAAGCGGAGATTCTAGCCATACAAGAAGCTGTTCTGCAAATTAACCAGCAAGGCGATGGGAACCGGACTGTCTACATCTTCTCAGATAGTCAGGCAGCTCTGAAAGCCCTGCGCTCCTGCATAAACAGCTCTAGAACTACCTCTGAATGTCGCAGATCTCTTAACGAGATGGCTCAGCAGTTCAGGGCCCTCCTCGTTTGGGTGCCCGGTCACCGAAATATAGAGGGAAATTGTAAAGCTGACGAACTGGCTAGGAGAGGCACGACCGCTTCTCTCCTTCCAGAAAAGGAAAGAGTTGGTATGCCTTGGGCCTCCTTTAAACTCCGATGCAAGCAACACACAATCACACAAGCGAAAAAGCATTGGAGGGATCTTAATAAATGCACTTTGGCCAAATTAACCTGGCCCTCCTATGATCTCAGGCGAACTACCTTATTACTGAGCCTTGGGAGACAAGAACTCTCAGTTATAGTGGGAGTCTTAACCGGATACTGTTTGATAGGGACGCATGCGACCCCTTTAGGTCTTGAGACCCACGATTTCTGCCAGAAGCTGTAAGAACCTTGACGAGGCGGAAAGTGTACTACACCTCCTCTGTCACTGCACTGACCGGCCCTAAGCAGGATAAGGTTAACCACATTTGGTGAACCCTTTCTAAGCAACCTTGCGGAAATCTCGAAGTTTGGGATCCCGCAACTTAGAAGATTCATTACTTCCTCGAGATGGTTTAACGAAGAAACGACATTTTAACATCAAGTTTAAAGTGGGATCACTATGGCATCACAATGGGCCTATCCTTCTGGCCTAAGTGTGTGGGCTTGAACCAAAAGCTCAGCCATATCTAACCTAACCTAACCTAACTAAAGGGACACATTGATTAAATAGAGACTGAGTGAAAGAATTAAACAGATCGACTTTGGTGTCTACGCAGGTTGTATTATGTAGATATCAGACCAAGGTATAGACGAAGAAGCTTCAGAAAGGCGAGTAAAATTGATGTTATTGAAGTCACGATACGAAGAAAAGGCAGGCAAGGAGGAGGAAGGGTAAAAAGTAAAACGAAGCGAGAGGAAGAGAATATCGTGATCAAAAAAGCTAGGGGGAGAAATTTGGTTATGTTTTAACACTGAGTTGGTGGAGGTAGCAGTGAGTACATCAAGGAGCGATGGATTATGGCAGTTTAAAAATGTGGGCAGTTGATTTAGAATACGTAGATCCAATGACCCCAAGAAGTACTTGAGTGTATTCGCACGTTCATTAGCCTTCAGTAAATCAACATTAAAGTCACCAGCAGCAATTATATTATCGTAATGACGGGAAAGCCTAGAGACAAGATCAAAAAAGTTACCAGCAACATCAGGAGTAAACACATTAGGTGGACAGTAGACACTTACAATAACACATTTGCCATGGGATGCTTTTATTTCTACTGCGATAAATTCAAATTGTGAGCCAGTGGACTGGCCCACTACTTTTGAGGAGAGAGAGGAGGTGACATAAATAGCAACACCACCCCCAGTACGACCCAAGCGATCATTTCGATGCAAAGAAAAAGTAGGCAAGGAAACATAAGAAATTGGGATTTCTGGTTTAAGCCACGTCAGTACATTTGTCTCTTACATGACTGTAAATCGTACTAGCGCCTCAATTGTTTCAAATGTTGGTACATTTAAAATAATTTCTTTAAAATAATTTCATATAATTAGTACCGATAGGGTTAAATAGATCACACAAGTTTTTTATACCCAAGTTCATCTGCAGCATAAATCGAGAATAACTGAAAATTGAACCAGCCAATAAATAGGCCAGTAGGTAGACCTAGGAGAAGATGGATAGACTCTGTGACTGCGCTGACGCAGAGACAATGTTCAACATCCGGAACTGGAGACTTACTGCAAATGAACGCCAAACTTGGAGGAGGAACTATAGGAGTCCAAGGCTTGATTTCGGCTCTACGGTAATTGGATGGAAGCATTATAATTGGTCTCTAAAGCGGCTCTTTATTCCTCGTGCTGGCTATGACTAAAAACGTAACCTATAATGTCCTGCGTGACATCTCTCACTATCTTCTTCAGTTCTAGGAATTCACCCTCGACTGTTTCTGCATTATTTATGTTTCGGTCTATCCTTTCTGCTACGATTGCCTGATATCTCTTCAATACAGTTTGTTCTTAGAGATGAACAATGTCGAATTGTTTTTGTTTGTTGCTTCTTTTACTTGAGTGGCAGTCAATTTGTGAATAGGATACTGGAAACTCCCCACCATGTATGTTTGCGAAAGTCCTTGCTTGAGAAATATGTTGAACTGACCGACCAATCATATTTTTGCTGATTGCAAAGTCGATAACATGCTGTCCGTTATTGTTTGATGTTTCGTAGAGACTTTCCATTCCAATGGTCGATCTGTGCCATCTCTTTCCTCCAATTTTAGCGTTCAGGTCTTGATGTCATTGGAAGGGGAGAAAATGTCTTTGGTCGTACTGCATGTGCATTTATGATCGATAGGGTGAAGAATTTCGTTCGGAGTTATATTGAAAATAGTCCTTCATTTATTGGCTTGAATTCTAAGTATTATGTAGAGATGCAAGTAAGTGCTCTCGCTGTAAAGACGTGTTTTTCGATCACTCTGAATATTAATTTTCTTCTGTGCCGTTGTTTTCCGTATTTGCTAATAATGTCGTTGGGAAAGTGCTTTAAGTGCGAAAAGGATTTATTTAAAGACAGTGACATTAGTTGTGCTATTTGTGGGAAAAAATTTCACAAAAGATGTACATTGATTGGTGATAATGAATTCTCAATTCTGAAAAAAAAGTGCGCAGGTTGTGTGGCGCTGTAAATGGTGTGTAGAGTTTCCTATCTCTACTATATTATCTAGGCTCGAAACAATAACAAAAGAATTGGAGTCTTGTACCGGCACAATGGCGGTATGCTGTAATAGCATTTTTGGCCGCCACTATGCTTGGTTCTGCTCCATGAGTCAGAAGACCTGAAGAAGCTGACCATGGAAACAGTCCCCGACATAAAAAAATTCGAAAAAACTCACCCGCCCTAATCCGCCGAAATAACTGTTAGGGGGGGTGTTATGCCGGCCACACGGTAAACGCTAGCTCGCCGGTATGGGGCGTGGGGTGTGTGGCCGGGGCCATGCAGTGTGGTTCACCACTTACCTAAATGTCGATTCGAGTTCTTCTTCATGTCCCTATTCGCTATGGTCGCTCCCTACCGAGCGCCATCGCGAATATCTACCCAGGCCTTGGACCTGAAAAAAAGAAAACCATGCAACGACGAGAGTACCTAGAGAAGGAAATCCGCCCAACCATCCTGGAAAATTTCACTGAAAAATTACCACCTCATCATGGAACAACACGTATATTCAATCCAAAACTCTCATATTTAATTCATCAACATATAGCAGACCAAACAAAACAGAAATCTAATACACGTTATTTTCAAGAATGAACTACCCAAAAAAACGTCGTTTCGGCCAAAACGTGGTTTTTTACAATATGTACTATATGACAATATGGTATTAAAAGAAATATGAAAATTAATATCAAAATATAACAACCATTAAAAGTGTATGAATAAAAATATAAATAGGTGAATTATCATTAATTACGAACTCCACAGAAGAAAGGAAAATTACAAAAAAATCAACAATCAAATACTGAACAACAACAAAAACAAAATGTTCGTTCGGAAACCACAAATCTTGGCTAATTTGTTTTTCTTGTCGCCTCACACGGTAGAATTATCTTGTCGGGCCATCATGAACCTGTCAATCCCGAGCTCTTCATGACAAGCACACAAAGAGTCTTTGCTCAATTTTGTTGGTGGAAATGGAAAACAGTTTTCTATAATATTATGAATTTGCTTTTTCCGAATTTCCGTTTGAATATTAAACAGTTGGACTACATGCAAAAAAATACTCCAAAGGGCAACCGCTAAAACAAATGTCTCCTCACCTAATGTGCTAAGGGCACTCGTGGGTCATCTCACGCACCTTCTCCAAGATAGGTGGCCCAGGAGGTATCACCCTAGGGATACGCTACCCTAAGCCTTCTTCGCTGTAGTTTCGTCCAAATTTAGCCGCACTAACTTATTTTAAGATACCTGGTCTCTCCCATGTGATACCTCTTCACCGATGAGGTTACTAACAAATGGCAGAAGGATGTACTCCTGGCATCAGCTGGGTACGTCTTCTTTTTCTCCCTCCTCCTTCTTGGGTGGGGTACTTTGACACCCGGGTTCCCTGTGTCCTCAAAAGTGCTCCGGTCGGGTTCCTTCTAGCTCATCTCAACACCAAAAAAAAACTCGGAGGAACGTTCACTAATCGATCATTTAACTATAGACAATAGACCAAAAACAACCTCAGGCCTCAAAAAAACCTCCACTTCTATTTGAATTTGTTTTTTTTTTTTTTTGTTCTTTTTTTTCTCTCCTTAGGTGTTTCACCTTCCACCTTTTTTTCCCAAAAAAACTATCTTTTTTTTTCTCTGTCAAAAAAATTACTTTTTCCTCCCGCATACTTCGTCTAAATTTTCGCGTCGGTTGCAAGGTGATTGCATAAAAATTTCCAAAATTCCCGCGAGGGGGATATAACCGACCGTTACAGTCTCTCAAGCAAGGTGTAGCGGGAGTTGCCCCGAAACTGAAGATCGATGAACTACTTTCAAAAAGAATACAGCCCGGTTCAAAGAATAAAACTTCTGTTCCGGCAAGTATTTCTCAGAGGAGGTCATCGACCTCGTCTGTTAGTGTATCAGCTGTGCGAAGTGATCGACCATCAGACGTAATTGCGGGCCCCGTTCTAGCTCCTGATACGGGATCTTCTTCTATTGACGTCGAGATCAACCCAACCTTGAGCACTGATGGAGTGACTCAACATTGACGTCGGTTGATGCTGCTGGCTGCTCCACTGCGAATATTGCGGATTTGCCAGGTCGAAGCGATGCTAATTCAAATGCTTGGATCAGAGTTGAAAAGAAAGTAAATAGACCTCGTGCACCGAGAAAAATTATTGATAGCAACTCTGACAACAACAATTCATTAAATATCATTGGGGGCAAAAAATGGCTTCATCTATCTCGTCTTGATGTCCGTACTTCTGAGGATGATATTATAAAATATTGCGCAAAAGCGTTGAATATTGCAGAAGGCGATCTTTTGTGTAGAAGGCTCCTACAAAAGGATCAGGACCCTTCTTCGTTCAAATATGTGACGTTTAAAGTTGGAGTTCCTGAAGAAATTTTTGCGAGATGTTTTGACCCTTCCACCTGGCCTAAGGGTATTCTAGTGCGTGCTGTTAAATTGCAGCCAAAAAACGTGCCGGCTGCCGCGCAGGTGAAGCCGTAACAACTTCTTGCGTGCGGTTCCGGTTGTTGATGTCTTAAATGATAATGCTAGCTGTGTGTCAAATAATTGCGTTCATAGGCCTCCTGATGGTGCGATTCCTGGCTATTCCATCTACTATCAGAATATAAGAGGAATGTGCACTAAAATCGAGGATATTTTTATACATATTGCAGAGGCTGAGTATGATATTATTGTGTTGACTGAGACATGGCTAAGCCCTAAGCTGTTCTCGTCTGAATTTTTCAATGACTCTTTTTATGCTGTTTATAGGAAAGATAGATGCCCTGTAGCATCTGGACTCTCAAGAGGGGGTGGTGTTCTAGTTGCAGTAAGAAATATCTTCGCATCGTATCGAGTGAATCTGCGAGATGACAAGCCTATTATTGAACAACTAGCGGTTGCTGTAATTCTCCCTGGCTTGGGCAAGCTGAATATAGTGGCTAGTTACATTCCACCGGGGTCATCTTTCGATTTATATGCCAGCCATGCGAGTAACATATCCGCATTGGTTGACGATCTGTCATGCGATAATCTATTTTGCATCATGGGAGACTTCAATCTGTCTAATGTAAACTGGTGCTATCAGGAGGATGTGTCAGGTCTCACTCCATTGGATGTTCGTCATGAGTATGAGTTTATTATTTTAGATACGGCTAGTAGCTTAGGCCTGATTCAAATTAATTATCTTTTTAATTTTTTAAATAGAATTTTAGATTTAATTTTTATTAATAATGATGTAAAGTATATTCTATTAGAACCGTTAACACTAGAAAGACTGAAACTTAGGTTATACCTATATTGCCCAAATGCAGTCAAATTGACTGCTTTGTGAAAGAATAACTCATGTATAAAGAAATTTGTTTGAAATTAATTTTTAATATTTTTTATATATTATTTACAGTTATATGTATAAAGTTAATAAAATTAAAAATAAAAAAAATTTACTTCACTTGGAAAAAAAAATTTATGCATTATTATTTGCACATTTTATGCAAATGAAAGTGGAAATCTTTTTGTGTGTACATCTTCCGCAAACATACTTTTGACATTTTTCGCATATATTATTTGTTTTGTTGTTGTGGCAAAGTCGTAGTGGTATATTATCATGTAACGGTAATCGAAAAAAAAATGTAAACTGTGATGATTATTTGAAATTTTCCAAGCAGTCAAAATGACTGCTTTTGGGCAACATAGGTATAACGCATATAAATATACCGAAAACAAAGGAGGGGGAGGTAACTACAATTATTAATAAACGCATTTATATGTTGTACAAAAAGTCACAAAATTCTAAGAAATTTTGTCATTGTATACATTTTGATTTTCTAATCGAAATTAAACTAGTGGGATGTTGTGCCTAGAGACTAGCCACTAATTACGCTTTTTCATGGTATTCTTTCTGTTGAATAACACTTCAGACTGGATGACAATATACATATTAAGTGGAGATTGTGAAGATTCACGAAAACAATCCAACAACTACAACACATACAAATACAACTACATATAATATTGTTAAAAATTCGGCTTACCGCACCTTTTGTTAACCGACTTCAAAAAACGAGGAGGTTACTCAATTCGACGTTTAGGTATTTTGTAGTCCTGTTCACGCATAACTTTGTAACCTAATGACTTTTTGCCTTTTTTTTTGGTTCATTTGAAGGGGGAGTTTCCCACGGTGGTCCCGTTAAATTTTTTCGAAATTCTGATAAAGGAGTTCGAAGTTAGGCATAAAAAACTGTTAAAATTAGTTTAACCTAAACATTTCATAGGCACGGAACAAATTACTTTATTGTTGTAAATCTGGCAGTAGGCCGATGGTGGAGTGGGTAGAGCGTCGGATCCTTAGAATAGTTAGATAGTTAGAATAATTAACTTTAAGCATTTAGTTAAATTTATAGCAAGATAGTTAGTAAGAGAAATAAATGCTTTTTATATAAAAAGAGCGTCGGATCCTCGGTTCAGCGGCGTGTGGCGTTGAAGGTTCGAGCCTGGTTGGGGCAACATTTTTGTTTTCTTTTTCTCTTTTTCTTCTTTCTGAAATGATTTATTAGCATATTATGGTGCATCCACACTACACGGACTTAGGTCATACGCGCTTTTGCCTCTTTTTTTCATATAGAGTTTAATGCCTTTTTTTGCGATATTTTTAATGGCAAAGGCAGTACAGCCAAACTGCGCGGACCAAAGACTGTGCTTAAAAAGGTACATTGTACGTCTACACAATACGGGCTTTTCAAAAGCGCGTATGATTTTTCAAACAAAAATTGATTTGTTTTCTCAATTTGCTCACGATTCAGAACTCATGCGCGCTTTTGTCAGAGGCCGTACGGCGAAAAGCGCGTAGGATCTAAGACCGCGTAGTGTGGACGGCCCATTAGTCAACCACCGGTAGTATCTGCCACGGCGCAAGGGCTACGGAAAAGTCCTTCGTCCGTGGGGCTGCGGATTCGATTCTTCGGCTCGCGGTGCTTTTTTTTCGTCATAATAATTTATTTTTTATAATTTCCTTCGGGGAATTTTGTTTCATTTTTTTTATGGCATATAGTGTAGTATAGTATAGTATAAACTATTGTTTATATTAAATAAAGAAATACACCATGACGTGGGCGAAGAATCAAAAAATTTTATTGTTTACATTTGATTTCTCCGATATCAATGGCAATTAAGCTTATATTTCCTAGATTTGTATGTGTGTGCAGTGTAAACAAATCTTGCAACTTGATTTTGACCCACTTCCATGTAAGCGATCAGCTGCAAATTTTACACATGCGTATAATGACGAGTATAGTACAGTAGATAAGCTATTTCTTTTAATTTTCCCCAGAGAATTTTGTTTCATATTAAATAAGTTTTTTTTTAAATTTGTCCGAAAATGCGAAAAACTATTTAGCTGCTGCACAGTGGGCTAGATTCTAAAAAAAGTGGACAAAAATCAAAAAAAATTTTTTTTAAATGCCCTTTTCTATAGGAATTATTTTATAGAGGGGGATCCCCTGGACGTTTTTCCGAAAAATGGGGCGGGTAGCTTTAAAGCCTGCGGATCTGAGGCATTCCGAAGTTAGATACTTTGGACATAACTGCATTTGCGTGTCTTCACCGCGAAAAACACTTCCTACGTTAAATCCCAATAACTTTATATCTGAGTGTGTAATATTAATTAAGTTCAATAGAGAGTGATCCTGAAGGTATGTAGAAAATTTTTATGTGTTTTACCGTTATTAAATAATAATAATACATGCTAATGTAAGAGAATGATCAATATCCACGAAAAAAAAAATTTTTTTTTTAAATTATTAGCCTTAAATTGTAAAAATAGTTTATTGCCCACTACCGCCCGGCATAGTTTTAACGCGATTTTGTAGGAAATTCTTTATATAATGAGAATTCGAAAGATTTGGGTGCCAAAACTTGCCAATTCATATTTTGTACGACGTGAATCGCGTGCTTTCGTGAAAAAACGTTAAAACTTGTACGCAGTGTTACCATGTGAAATTTTCGGAAAAATGTATGAAAATTTAATTTATTACATTTAATTAACGCTTGGTGAAATGTCTGAAGACGCCCAGGAGGCGCGTAACAAAGATTTTAAAAAATATCGTGAGCATTTTGCTAGAAAAACTTTTAGACAAGGAAATATGGAGGATGTATTCAATCGTCTTCTCGTCACATCCGACCCTAATATTTCGAGCATGTGCCGGACGGAAATACCCTAAATGTAATAACAGTTTGTCTGGCGAAGCTTTGAGGTTGCTTCATACATCCGACACAGAGACTAGCAGGGACTTAAGTAAAGCAATCGTACCATCTGAGTCCGCTAGTAGCGACGAAGGCTCCGATTAAGGAATTATATTTAATGTACATACGTAAAGTTTATAAATGTATGTATGATTATTTTAAAATAATTAATTTTAATTAAAAATGTTTTTGATAGTTTTAATAACGGATTTGTAATCAGCGATGTGAAACACCTATGTAGCCAAAATTTCGAATGTATAAGACAACGCATTATATTTTTGTCCACTTTTTTCCTAATCTAGCCCACTGTGCATCGGCCTGCTGCCAGATTTACAACAATAAAGTAATTTGTTCGGTGCCTATGAAATGTTATCAAGAAAATGATATTTTTGCACTTTTAATTAAGTAAATGTTTATGTTCTCCTGAGTCTCATTATTAAATAATATAATTTAGTGAGAAATAGAATCAAAACATGTTACACCGAAGTAAAAAAAAATTGTATTTCACCATTTTGCGGCCGAGGATTGAACTTGGTTCTCCTGGGATAGGACTACAGCGCCTTACCTCTAGGCTACCGATATATGGACTTTAGTAGAAATCTCTTTTTTGTTGTTAAATATACTTCTGGTTGAAATTTCCAGACCATTTTCTCAGTTTTTGGTCTTTTGACCAAGAGCTACATTTCGAGATATTTCCCAAGTCTGTAGCTGCAGTACTTTCCGAGATGAAAGTAGGCTTCAGACGGACAGACGGACAGAGCCTCTGTATAAGCTTTTTTTTTTTTGAAAAAGCTAAAAGCAGTCAAAATGACTTCCTTGGGCAATCTAGTGTTAATTCCATTATCTAAAGTTGATCTATATCATAGACCTGTTCTTTTATACATAAGTAATTATGAATTTCTTGCTTGTAGAGATGACAGTACTAGATTAAATTATCTTAAGGCGGATTATGAAGCACTAAATGAGTATTTTAATGGAATTAAATGGAGAGAGCTTCTAGTCTTTGATGCCAATAATTTGGAATCTGTTTATGATTTATTTATGGATGTGGTCCACGATGCTATATCTAGATTTGTGCCTGTGTCCGTACGTAAAAAATCTTTACATCCGCCCTGGTTCTGCAAAAGCTTACTGAGGCTAAAGAATGCTAAGAATAAGGTACATAAACGATTCTTAAAGCATGGTAGGGATGATGATCTTGCTCTGTTCCGTAGATTACGTCGGGAATATAACTGTCTGCATAATTTTCTTTTTAGGAAATATATTTGTTCTGTTGAGATGAATGTAAAGCAAGATAGTAGGGCATTCTGGGCATTTGTAAATTTGAAACGTTCTTTTTCTTCCTTGCCGCGTTTAATGAAGTTGGATGAATTAATGTCGCAGTCTACTGAAGACACGGTAGAACTTTTTGCTTCTTACTTCAAGTCGGTTTACAATATTAATCATCATGTAGTCGATTTGGACTTTTTAAATATTGATAATTGTGTCGATATCTGCTGCATGAAACTAGATATTTCCGAGGTAATCAGTAAATTGTCCGGTCTATCGAATGATACTTTCTATGGGGAGGATAGAATATCGAATATACTTTTAAAAAGATGTTACTGTTAATGATGAATTACTGTTAATTTTCAATGCTTCGATCAGTTGTGGGCTTTTCCTGAACTGCTGGAAGTTTTCATACATAAAGCCGTTGCACAAATCAGGCCCGAAAGATGTTGTTAATAATTACAGGGGCATAGCTAAACTGCTTCCTGTCCCGAAAGTTTTTGAGGCTATTGTTAGGGATAAATTATATTTTCGGGATAAAAAATATATTAGATGAACCATTAACAAATATTTGTTAGTATTGTCTGTAAATTGGTCGCAAAGCAAAAATATTTTTGAAATATGTATACAGACGTAAACATAACACGAAGTGTCAATACACGAGACTCTCGACCAGTCATTATGTCTCACAATCAAACACATTTTCTACAAATAATTCGTGAAATTTATGGAGAAACTACACAACACCATCTCTCTTCTTGGATGACCTTAGCAAAACAGCATCATAGAACTGCTTCCCATGTGGATTTCTTGCTCAAGTGCCGAAGACACGACATCCTGCCAAAACATCTCGAACATTTGCATACCAGCTTTAAACACATCGACCTTCACAGTAAATGGGCTACAAATAAACTTGAGAGGTCCATTACATCATTGAAAAAGTCAATCCTCAACATCGAGATCAAGGATCAACAATTTCGCCTCGCTTCCATACGACACCGGCTAAGATCTATTGAATCGGAACTGGAACTTGCCTTGCGGGCCGAGATTCTCCAAACTTTCTACGATACACAACAACGAAAATTATCAAAACTTTATTTGGATCTTGTAAGTCAAAAACAAAGGAAAATGTCTAATTTGGTGAAAGATAACGTAGATTTCGATTTTACCGATCTTACAAATACCTGGTTTAAGAATTTGACTGAAATTGACATCCCGCGAGATGTCATTGAAGTAGCTTCCTTAGGTAGTAAATTTAACTTCACACAACCAAACATACAAAAAAATGATATCATTAACTTGGTTAAAATGTTGAAAATAGCTTATACAATTTTGATTCACAAACACAGAACACAATAAGACACATTATCACTGACACTATATCTACACAACGAAAAGCAAACAAGAAAATGAAACACATCCCCAAGTTTGAAAAAGATTTAACTGAGAAACTTGAAAGAACTTCCACTTTTCTCAATGAAAACAATGACATCTTCTTCACCCCTGCAGATAAGGGCAACGTAACCGTTGCACTTAGACGCAATGATTACGTTCAAAAAGTGGAGTTACTTCTGTCAGACGAGGATACCTACAAAATAGTTAGAAAAAATCCACTACAAAAAGTCATTAGCCAACTCAAAGATATTTGCAATAGGTGGAAAACCAAAAAGTATATTTCATATCAATGCTTCAAACAGATATTTTTAACGTCAGCTAACCTTGCAAGAGCTTATGCTCTACCAAAAATTCATAAACAAGGAAACCCATTTCGGCTAATTGTTTCAGCAATTGGCTCCCCCTTATACCACTTCTCAAAACTCATGCAAATCATCTTGTCCAAAACTTTAGATTCTGAACCAAGTTTTTCAGTAAAAAACAGCGCCCAGTTCCACCGCTCTGTCAACAAATTTATCGTCCCACCAGATCACTGTTTGATCTCTCTTGACGTAACGGCACTCTTTACCAACATCCCCAATGAACTCGTCATAGAAGGTATAAAAAAGAGATGGCCAACTATTGCAAAATTCACTCAGGTTCCCCTTTCTGAAATGATTATTGCAATTAATCTTATACTAAGTTCAACCTTTTTTACCTTCAACGAAAAAACCTACCAACAAGTTGACGGTTCACCAATGGGCTCTCCGGTTTCTCCTCCCTTTGCGGAAATTGCACTCCGTGACCTTGAGAATGAATGTTTGAATAAATTTCCCTTCCAGGTTCATAAATATAAGAGATACGTTGATGATGTTTTTTGTATCGTACCAAGGGATCAAATCGACACAATCTTAGACGTTTTTAACAACTACCACCCACGTCTTTCATTCACACACGAGATTGAAGTTGATGGTAAAATTAGTTTTTTGGATTTGAATGTCATCAGATCTAGAAATAACAAAATAATTACTAACTGGTACAGAAAACCTACTTACTCTGGTCGTGTTTTACATTTTAAGTCACATCATCCACCACATCAAAAACGCGCCATGGTTTTCGGACTCGTGGATAAGGCTGTCTCTTTATCTCACCCGTCATTCCATGCAGAAAATATAAAAATCATCAAAAACATTTTATTGAACAACAAATACCCTTTGTCGTTCATCAACAAATATACCACCCAACGGATTAAAATGTTAAAGAACCGCACTAACACCGGTCCTCCCCCCTCTCCCCCTCCCTCACCCTCTCCTACCCCTAATCCTACCACCAACTCTCCTTCCGAAAAAGCATTCATCGTTGCTCCATTCCACACATCGCTTAATAGCAAATTAACCAACAGCCTCAAACACCTTGGCATTAATGTTATTAACAAAATGAGCAATAAGCTCAACACAATTGTGAAGAAGGGTAAGGACAAACTTCCGAAAACCCGAAACCACGAGGTTAAGATTAGCTGCAATGATTGTGACAAATCTTATATTGGACAAACCTACAGGGCACTCGAAACAAGGGTTAGGGAACATAAAAATAACATCAGACAATCAAGGGACAAATATAATGTGATTTCAGAACACAGGGTTTGTACGGGACATGACATGAAATGGGATAGCTGCCAAATTTTGGATCGCGAGGCTCATTGGCACAGGAGAAATATATCTGAGATGCTGCATATTAAGTCAACAAAAAACACTTTGAATAGACAAGTTGACACTGAAAAATTAAATAAGATATATGACAGAATTCTTTGCAGTAAATAAAGCACATCTCAGTATATTTCTTTTTTCTCCTACACCTGATGAGCCTCACACATCCAAATACTTTCTTTCTTTCTTTCGTTTCTTACACACACATAGTAATTTCTTATCAGTTTTGCTCCAGCGTCGAAACAGCTTGCAGCAAAATTACACTTTTTACATTTTGACAAAAACTACACGTTGGATATCCATGATTTTAAAATTTTTTAAAAAAAATTTTTTTTTAAAATTGTTTTTATTAATAACATAGGCAAACTACTTCATCTTGGAAATCAGGTCAGAATTGTATTATTTTTGTTTAATCACTTGGTTCCCCACCAAATTGGTCATGTGAATTTGCTTTTTGACATTTTTGACATTTCTGTTTTTTATTTGTATTGTTTTTATTTATTTGTAGAATTCTGATGAGGACTCACACATAGAGTCGAAACGTAAAAATAAAATATATTAGATGAACCATTAACAAATATTTGTTAGTATTGTCTGTAAATTGGTCGCAAAGCAAAAATATTTTTGAAATATGTATACAGACGTAAACATAACACGAAATTATATTTTCTGGTTAAGGAAACTATAGATGAAAGGCAACATGGATTTGTTAGTGGTAGATCCACTATTACGAACTTAGTTCAATTCAAAAATTTTGCTGTGAATGCTATTGAAAATGGTGAGCAGGTTGATTGCATTTTAACTGACTTTGTCAAAGCTTTCGATAAAGTGGCTCATGATACCCTTATTATGATTCTTAAGGCTTTTGGTATTAATGGTAGCTTTCTTTCATGGCTTGAGCCATACTTAAGAGGTCGTAAACAAGCAGTTTTGATTGGCTCTGTAATATCGCCCTCTGAAGTTACATCTGGTGTCCCTCAGGGCAGCAATTTAGGGCCTCTTTTGTTTGACATTTTTATAAATTCGGTGTGTTTTTTATTTAATTATGCGTCAGTATCTTTATATGCTGATGATATAAAAATCTTTGCACCTATTAGCAGTGTCTCTGATTGTTTACGTCTTCAAGGTGATCTTAATTTATTTGTTAACTGGTGTAAATTTCTGGGACTGGAGTTGAGTATTTCCAAATGTAAGGCGTTCTGCTATTACCGTGCACGTTCTCCAGTTATTTTCCCATATTCCCTGGATGGTGCTATTCTAAGTCGTCCGTCGACTATTTGTGATTTAGGTGTTCACTTTGATCACAAGTTTGATAGTGCGGTCCATGTTGATGTAATTTGTTCTAAGGCTAATCAGATGCTTGGTTTCATAAAAAGAAATTCATCCATGTTCGAAGATCCTTACACTCTGAAAATACTATTTGTGTCTTTAGTTAGATCATCGTTGGAGTATGCGTCAGTAGTCTGGAATCCACACTCAAATGTTCTTTCTAGTAGGATTGAATCGGTTCAAAGAAGGTTTACTAGATATGCTTTGCGCAAATTGCTTAGAACTTATACGGTTCCTACATATAATGCTCGTTGCTAACTTCTTGGTCTAGAATCTCTTCAGAATAGGCGGATTTTCGCTTCGATTATGTTTGTTAGGGATATCTTGTGTTACAGAGTATGCTAATCATCTTTACTTGCTTTGTTTAACATCTATGCTCCAGAGTTGTGCCTTAGAACTAGACCATTCCTTAAAATACCATCGCATAGAACATTGTATGGGACAAATGAGCGATTTAATCATGGATAGAGATAAATTTAAACTTATAATGAAATCACATTTACTTGCTGCTACATAGTCTGCCTTTTGGTGTTTTGGCTTTCTATAGTCTATTTAATCTTTTTTTTATAGTTTTTAGCTCTATAGTTTTCAAGCAAAATCTGTCTTTGTTGAATTAGCATTTCCATTACAATGTATTGTAATTTATTAATATTGTAATTTTAATTGCTTGGTTCTTTTAATTTTAATGTTTTGTTAGTTAATTAATTAGTTTGCTTTAGTAGATAAATAAATAAATATTGTAGATATATTTACTTATAATTTCTAATAGTCTGTAAGTTTGAATGCACTGTAGACTAAATAAATAAATAAAAAATAAATAAATAAATAAATTATGTATAATGGACTTGTTTTTCTCCATTTTCATTTGATGATTGGTATATATTTATACAGCCTTAACACGGTTTCTATTTGCAAGTTACAAGGTGACAAAGAATTTTCGATTAGTGATAACTTCTTCTTATGAGATCTTTACGTTACGGCTAATTAACTTATAAATTATGATTAACTAGACTGTAATAAATTTCGAAAATTTTGGGGAATTTTTATCTTTAAAAAAAAAAAATTTCATCTAAAGTGAGCCTTACTTATATTAGACTCAATGTGGAAATTTGTAATTTAATCCTAGAATGGTTTACAGAATAGCAAATGCATTTCATTGCGACATAACTTACAATTCCCAAAATATTCCAAGGAGAAAAATTAGAATAAATTCAGAGGTCATGTTTTCATATTCAACAAGAAAAAATTAACGATAGCATCTCCAAAAAAAAAGAGAAAAAATTTAAAATGCCTGAAAATATCTGAACAAAGTGCTACAAGTTAGCATTTGGACAAAAAAAAATGAAATTCCTTTATGCTTGAAGATGAATTCTATTTGGCTTTATGTAAATTCGAGCCAAAACCAGATTCGTAAGTTCTAAGGCCAAAAAAGTTTTCTAAATCTGGTTCTATTGCATCCGTAGGCTGTGCTAATGCATTTCCCACTCTAAGTCAAGCCTCCGAAAAACCTCCAACTTTCAGTTCTAGAGTCTCAAAAAATTCCCTCATTTGAAATCTAAGCTTTCTCCAAGAAACACTTCTTCGCCATGTTCTAATCAAGTTCCGAAAATTTTACTCAAGTTATTTTCAATATTCCGGTGTTTTGTACAAACTTTTCTCCTTTTTGCTAAAATGTTTGCTTATGTGATTTTCATAATTAGTTTAGTAATTATTTTTATTTGGAGAGACACACGCAAGCCTGAAGGATTCCCACCAGGTAAGTCAAGCAATTTGCATTTTTATGACTTCTTACCTAGTTTTAAAATTAAGCAAAAAAAAATGAATGAAATTTTTCCAAACAACCCTTTGGTGTCCTACTCACGGTACCGTTTAGTTTACAAGAACGGAAGGAGTGAAGGAAAAGCATAAAAAGTGTAATTCCCGGGGTGATGGACCTGTGATGCAGACCGGTACAGGTGTGAATTCTAATGAAAGTGAAAGTCGGTGAGAATAAAAGTTCGTCGACCGAACTTGTTCCTCGAGAAGCAATTGACCGGCCGCGCTGGGGATATTCATAATATCCGGTTTTTGTATCGTTTTGTACCGGATAAAAAGTCGTAAATTTTGGAGTTTATCGATTGTTATTGGTTTTTTGTTGTTTTACTAATTTAAACTAATGTAAACATCGATTAGGTATAGTGGCGCTATCAGGTGTAGTTATTTTGTGTTAAATGGGAAATTTTAAATAATGGCATTTTAGTGTAAACTCGTCCATCTAAGAATACCACTATCTACCACTCACTCGGTGACTCAAACCTACGGAACTACCATTGCGTTTACATGGTTACGTAAAGTATTCTTGAAGTAACCTTCAAGTAACCAAATTAGTATGTAAACTCATCCTGACTGCAAGTATATGCATGAATCAAGATTTCACAAACTTTTCTGATTGATTTGAAAACCTTCATGTAAATTCTACCTGAATACTTGAAATTGTGCATGTGGCTTTTAACTTTTGGTTACGGTACCGAGGCCTTTTAATAAGGACGTAGCCAGGGGAGGGGTTTTGGGGGTTCAAACCCCCTGCCTCCTACTTTTTGCATTTTAAGTCGTACGAAATTGACTCCATCCATCCAATGGCGCTACAGCCCAAATCGAGCCTTGGCCTCCTCTAGGGCATTTCTCCAAGTTTGACGGTCCCTTGCAGCATGTCTCCAGTTCCGGATGTTGAGCATTGCCTCTGCGTCAGCCGTCACAGAGTCTATCCATCTCCTCCTGGGTCTACCTACTGGCCTACTTCCCGAAATTTCTGATGCCATAAGCCGTTTTGGGATACAATTGTCCTCCATTCTGATTACGTGGCCGGCTAGTCTCAGTCTGTTGATTTTTATTAAAGTTGAGAGTTGTGGGTCGTCAAAAATTTCATACAACTTGTTGTTGTATCTCCTTCGCCATATTCCATCCTCTCTGATTGGGCCTATTATGCATCTGAGAATTTTCCTCTCGAACCTGTTGACTCGTTCCTCTATGTCCTGGGTCATAGTCCAAGTCTCGCTACCATAACACAGTACTGGTCGTATTACTGTTTTGTAGAGTGAGAGTTTCGTTTTCCTGTGCACAAATCTTGAGTGCAGGATTTGTTTTTGGGCATAAAAGGCTCTATTAGCCAGTAGTATTCGTCTGGTTATTTCTTCTTTTTCTTCGTTTCTTTTTGTGATAGTAGACCCAAGGTAGACTGTTTTATCGACTACTTCTAGGTTATGTTCGTCGATGGTTATATTCCTTCTCATTCTAGATCTTCCTGCTCTGGATTGTTGCATAAACTTCGTTTTTTCTTCGTTTGGTTTATCTTCAGGCCTATGTCCTTTGCCGCCTCTTTTAATTCGACATAGACTTCTTTTGCTGCCAAAAAGGACCTTTCCACGATGTTTACGTCATCCGCATATCCAAGTAATTGTACCGACTGGGTAGCTATTGATGCACTTCTCTGGACTGACGTTTTCCTTATCACCCATTCTAGGGCCAGGTTGAAAAGCATGGGGGCCAGCCCATCTCCTTGTCTAAGCCCTTGACGTACTTCGAACTCCTCTGTTATAACATTTTGGATCCTCACTTTCGCCAGTGAGCTATTTGTGGCGCATTTGATCAGTTGTACCAACTTTGAGGGGACTCCTATTTCCGATAGGATTTCGTATAGCCTCTCTCTGTTTATTGAGTCATATGCCTGTTGAAAGTCGACAAATATCTGGTATACATCTACATTCCTTTCCCAGATTTTCTCCAGAATTTGCCTTAAGGTCAGCAGTTGGTCCGATGTTGACCTGTTTGTCCTAAAACCAGCTTGATATTCTCCTATAAGGCTTTCCGCTAGAGGTTCCAGTTTTTCTTTCACAAGGATTGTGAAGATTTTGTAGCTGGTGCTGAGGAGTGAGATGCCTCTGTAGTTTTTGCAGTTTAGTTTATCTCCTTTCTTGTATATTGGACATATATTCGCTTTCTTCCAGTCCTCCGGTATAACTTCTTCCTCCCAGATGGTGCATATGAGTTCGTGTAAGGTTTGTAATAGTTGGGGCCCTCCTTCCTTTAGCAGCTCAGCTGCTATTCCATCGGCGCCAGGCGATTTGTTGCTGTTCTGCCTAGTAGGATATGGAGATAGGGTTCAATAGGTTCTGAAAATACTCTCTCCACCTTTCCTTTATCCTATCAGGATCTGCCAACAAGTTCCCATCTATGTCCTTGCAGATGTCCGTTCTTGGCTGAAACTTATTGGTGATCTGGCGAGTTCCTTTGTACGCTTGTCTAATTCTCCCTTCATTGAAGTCTTCCTGTATCTGTAAAGGTGCGTATCCACCAAGAGTTTTATCTCCGCACTATCCCCATACATTATCCGCCAAAGTGTCTCCACCAAAATCAATGTTCGGAGATAAAAAATGTGCGGAGATAAAAAGTGCGGAGACTATACACGCACACCGATATTCCAGTGGATACAAAACGTATCCATTGAAAAATTTTCTGGGTCGGTGCGGAGAACTTCTGCGGGGACTGTGCGCGGATATGTAAATTCAGTGGATACTTGAAAAAAGACTTCGAAAAGTTTTGAAATAGCTTCTTGAGACCTATCTTTTGTTTTCCAGTGAATATGGAAAACACGAAATATCTTAGGACAGACAAGGGGATTATTTTGAAGAAATAGTTTTCGAACACGGTTTTTTTTATGGAGCATGGTCAAGTTCAGGAACCACCCTTTGTACCACTAGACCGTCATGTCGTTCAACTCATGGTGCAATGTCTAGTAGTAAGCTTGACCTGAAAATATAAAAAGAATAGGAAAGGTTAAGGGTAGTCTAGTGGATGCATAAGGAGAAGGCTGTGAGTGCACTACTGGGTGTTATATGAGTGCATCCATTTTTTAACAGCCGCGTAGGGTTGTAATAGCATAATGGCGCAATAAAATAATGGGCGCCACTTATGCGAGGTATTACCCCCTTAGCCATAAGCCCGGAAAACTATGACCAAGGAGCCAATACCATACATAAGAAAGGAAAATAACTTCCGGAACTCCTACGCCGCTTTTGTACAGACAATATTACATTTATTAATTCCGTGTACAACTACCTGTAAAACACAAGAAGAAAAAAATATCTCCAATAAGGAGCAAAACAAATGTACAATCAATAATAAATAAAATTAAAATTAATATTACGGCATTTAAAATTATGGTATAAGAACAAATTAAAGCATTACCACCAGTTGACATATGTAAATAAAACGGTTTATTAAAAAAAATGGTTTGTGAATCTTTAACTCTCAGAGCTGTTGTACTACCGAGGAGTAGAAGCGCTGAAGATGGATGTTATTACATACCCTCATACAGCAAACTCAAGCCCAATATCTCCCCTCCTTCTGAATATCACCAATTCTTAAAACAATTCATGCAACTTCGATTATTTTTATTATTATAGAAACCCTAATAAAAATCCATAACTTGCTGTCCATCCCACTCAATTTTTAATTAAAAGCAATGGTGTTGAATAACTTCAATGTAACATCCAATTTACACCTCCTGCATTAACTCGCAACCTCACGCTATATTGATATGGATGCTAATAGTTCTTATATAATAATCTCGTGATGCCAGTAATCTTTTTACCAGGGCCGTAACTTTACTAGATTGTACCTCCTAGCTCCTACGGCAGGGTGCTTTCGTGGGTCACCTTCAATTACAGCGGTACGGCAGCGTTCATTAACATCCAATATATGATGCTCGGGAACCTGCTACGTCCTCAGGAAGTACGTCCACCAATATATAGGGTTTGGACCAGGGCACATTAATCGAACAAAACTCACCAGTACAAATTTTCAATAACAGCACCAAGATGTTTGTTTTCTTCCCAAAACTCCTTCCGGGGAGACTTCCAACGCCAATATTTCGCCAGGAAAATAGAAAGGTCGCCTGTCCAAAACTGCTACCCAGTGCATAAACTGGTTCAATCTTCTTCCACAGCCAAAATTAAAACCAATTGATCTTTAAACAACTTTCTCGCAATATTTCTACCCCCGAACTGACTTTCTTTTTTCTTCTTTCAAAAAAAAAACCTCCATTCCATTATTATTTTTTCCCTCGCCTATTATTTTTTTAAAATTTTCCTGTTTCCGCAAAGTGATTTTTTCCAAAATTTCCCATTACAAGGTGATTACAAAATAAATTTCCCAACCCAAATAAATGATAATTCCGACCGTTACAGGGTGAAGCCGGGGTTTTCCTGTCTAACAAATTAATATTGGCGAGTTTCACATGGGCCAACCAACAAAAATTGGATGTATTCGTTAATTCCCTTTTGAAATTTGATGAAGAATAGCATGGGTTTTCACAACAGCCAACTTTTCCAACAAACTAAAGGTACGCTAGAAAGCTATACGCAAGCTGGATTTCGAAATTGTTTTATTAAAAAGTCATAAGGAAGCTGTGTACCAATTTTCAACCATTTTGGAAATTTGTCTCCGGACTAAACAGGTGTTTTGGAAAAAATATGGTTTTTTAACAAAATTCAAATATTCATAAAAAATAGAAATTAACAAATTTTTACTAGTCTGGCGGGCGTTACATGTTCTTTACATGTTTTTCAGCCAATCTCACTTTATTGTTTTGAGGTGTTCGAGGGCACCTTTTATGCCATGGGAGCTTAGACTATAATGTGAAATAATGAATATTCTGTCTCTTATTCCGCGAGTGCTTGTCTTTTCCTTTGTCCTTCATTGCGTTCAAAAATGAACAGCTTATGGGGCGCAATATGGCATAGTGCATCGGGCGCAAATCCCCAAGCGCCGGCCCTGATGTCGAATCCAAAGAATATAAAAATAAATGATTGGGCGTCTTTAACAACTCCTCCTTATCCACAATGACAGACAAAAAGACATTAAATTTTCCGAAGCCAGACAGCCTATTGAAAGAGGAACCAAGGTCCCCTACATACATATTTGTCGCCTAGCCTTGCGACGCCTTTGCTCCTACCAGTTCTGCCAGTGGTCTTTCGGATAAAATTTGTAATTTCGGAATGTGCCTTCCATTTTTTATGCCGCATTGCAAACCATTTCGATTTGTACATAGTATTAATACATTTTCGTCCTCCAAGCTCATTTTTTTTATATCGCCGAACAAATAGCAACTGAAGCGTGGTAATATATCTAGACTTAAATCGGAAAACATAAAACATTGTGCGCACACAAGAATTTTATCATTCAAGGTCGTATCCACCTAAAGCCTTGTCTCTATAGAGTGCGCGCAGAGTCTTTTAGAATATAGTTTGAGACTTTTCACATGCTTCCTGCAAGATTTTAGTGGATACGCAAGACTTTGTCTCCGCACAGTTCGAGAATTTTCGTTTTTTGCTCTATTTTTGTGGATTTTTATGTGCGCGCACTGTCTGCAGACCGCAGTGGAAACGCACCTTAAGATTTTCCTATTTAGATATTCCCTCTTCTTCTTTCTGCACAGCTTGTCTGCGATTTTTCTTTTTTCCTTGAAGACTTCCATCCTTGCTCTTGTTGGCCTTGCGATGTACCGGTGGCTCTGGTTTCTTTCTTCAATTGCGGTTCTACAGTCTTGGTCGAACCAATCAATTCTAGTCTGTCTGGAGGCCCAGCCTAGTGCCTCTTCTGCTGCCCCCTTTATGCTGCTTTTGACCTGTTCCCATTTGTCGTTGATGTTGGGCTGCTCATCTACCTCTCTCAAGTTTTGTACGACAGCATGTTGGTAGGCATCTCTTATTTCTTCCCGTTTTAGCTTATCTATATCGTATTTTGGTTGAGTTTGCACTCTATGCGTTTTAGTTGCTATCCGGGTTCTCAATTTCACTTTGACTAGATAGTGGTCCGAGCCACAGCACGCTCCTCTCATTGTTCTTACGTCCAGTATACTCGTGGCCCCTCTTCTTTCAATTAGGACGTGGTCAATTTGATTATTAGTGCCTCCGTCTGGTGACTGCCACGTCATCTTATGTATATCTTTGTGGGGGAACACTGTTGAGCTTACTACCATTGCGTTTGAGCTTGCGAAATCGATCAATCGACTACCATTGTCATTGGTAACGTTGTGTAGGCTATGCTTTCCTATGACTCCTAGGAACTCCTCTTCTTTTCCTACTTTGGCATTCATATCTCCAAGCACCATTTTAATATCGTTTGACGGTATTAACCTAATGGTGTTTGTTAGCTCTTGGTAGAATCCCTCTTTCTCCTCATCCGTTTTCTCTTCTGTGGGCGCGTGGACGTTTATAAGACTAATGTTATGTAGCCTTGTTTTAATGCGAAGTGTGCATATTCTATTGCTGACTGGTTTGAAGTCCAGAATCAGAGATTTCATTTCCTTCTCTATGATGAATGCTACTCCGAACTCTCTTCTTCCATTTGATGATCCGCTGGAGAGTACCGTGTGGGTTTTTAGATCCTTTATACCACTGTGGGTCCATTTTGTTTCTTGAAGGGCTGTGATCCTTATGCTATATTTTTTTTAGTACTAATAAAAGCGAACGCAGAGCGCCCATTCTGTTGAGCGTCCTGACGTTCCATGTTCCAATATCGAATTCCATATTCCGTTGCCTGAGTCGTTGCTGTTGAGTCCGTCCTGTCCGAGGCCTACCTTGAGGATTCGTGACGGGTGGGTTTTTACGGTGGAAGGTTGTCAGCCTGCCGCCCAACCCCCAACCTGGAGGACGAAATTGACTCACATACATTAATTATAGACGGCAATGTCCTCTACATTTTTTGTTATATTAATAAACTTTTTCCCTAAAGTGGACTTATTCCGAGAAAAATGCATCAAAAAACTTTTTGGGTTTTCCAGGAACCTGCAAGTGGTCACAAATCTGGGTTTAAGCTTTTTTCATGACCCCCTAACGATTTATGAATCCCCGGTGTAATTTTTTCAAATCAAAAATACCAATTGACTGTACTACTTTCCTCTTAATATCTTCATCTCGAGATTCTCTCCGGAAACTAAGACGGAGTCTATTTGAGAATATTTGAGGAATAAATCTATAGACCCCGGAAGAGTTCATTGCAGAAGAGTTAGCAACGCTTGCATCTCTTATTTTGTCTGCACCGCCTGTTACTGCCGAGATTCTCTTAGACCCTGGTTTCTGGCCTTACTTTACTTTTAGTCCAGTCTATGCACGGAAAAACGGCCAACCTGGAAATTCTCCCAAACAGCCCCAATTTGCACCAAAATTTGGATTTGGGTTCTGCTTACTCTCTATTTCAAAGTTGTCAAAGTTCCGAGAGTTCTTTTTATTTTTTAGGGGTGCAAATTACCCCTATTCGAAAATAATTGTAGAATTGCAGATTCAAGCGTTTAACTGGTAGAAATTATCTTTGAATCATGAATTGCTAGCCGCAACTCTTACCAAAACAACCCTTATAAAAACCATCCCTATAAAAACAACCCCTACTGATTAAAATTTGACTTAAAAAATAGGAAATATGTATAAATTTTTTTTTATTATGGATCTTAAGTTTTTAATTAAAAAATAAGTGGGACTTGTCAGCTTACAGAAGTACTGAAAAGAGTTCTTACTAGTAGGCCTTACTACACCCTTTACAGATGAGCAGTTCTGTAAGTACTTATGTAACTACTCTTGGGAAAGTAAAAAAGTTAGGCCTTACCTCCTATGACATCGTGTGTAAAAATAATCACTTCTATAAGGCGTATGGAAGTCTACCCCTTACTAGTAAGTGCTTAAAAGTATTGACTTTCTAGAAAAGTATTGACTTTCAGTAAAAACTTTATAATAAAAGTTGCTTAGAATTAGTCAATTTATCCATTTCCATTCTTATTTTTAAGAAAGAAAAATTTCACTCTCAAGAAGGGGTGGCGTCCACCCCTGGGTAAAAGCAACCCTCGGCACATTGACAACTTTAAAGTAGAGGGTAAGTAGAACCTACAGCCAAATTTTGGTGAAAATCGGTGCTGTTTGGTAGAATTGCTAGGGAAATCGGGCATTGACTGGACCATTTGGGTGTTCCTCAGATATCAATGTGGCGACTTCCGGATAAAGCGCCACCAACTTCACGCCGTCACCAACTTCACACGACAAAGAGAAAAGAAGAATTTTTCTAGCAGGAAGTAGTCCATCACTGCAACCTTTCTCCATGTGGGCATTCTCAATCCTGAACTTTTCGATTCCTCGTACCAAGTCTTTCGGAGGAATCGTTACACTAACTCAGGAGGGTAGCGTACTTGTTGCTTGTAGAAGCCATCTTAATTGTAACCCAGTTTCACTTCCTAGTTTCTCGAACCAACTTGACGTCGAGCTTGTTGCTTTTAAAATCTTCCTTTTTAAAATAAATCTCTCCCTGCTGTATTGCTATATCCCACCAGATATGTATGTTAAGTACACTTGACGATGGAGGTAATAACCTCTATGATATTCTCATATCTTGTGTTGATCACATTATGACTTTGATGAGCACTTATGATGAGCTACTTCTTCTAGCTAATTTCAATTTACCCAATATTCAGTGGGTATATGTCAAAGATGACGATAACTACCTTCCTGAAGGCAACCTTAATTCTAAGGCAACTTGCTTTCTCGAATCCTTATTCTCACTTGGATTGAATCAAATGAGCGGTGACTAATGTGTTAGGAAATCAGTTGGATCTTATATTCTTTACTGACTCAGCCAACATGACTGTTGAACCCAGTCCAATAGTCATGTCGTCTATTAACAATTACCACCCTGTTGCAAAATTGTCTGTCATAACCGAAACTTTTTGAATCAATAATTATCTATTCTACACTCGTTCGTATCTGCAATATCAGTCAACATGCTTTTCTTGCAGCTCGCTATTTTTTTTTTCCTGTGTGAAGTACATATTAGGTCCAAAGGTACTGCGGCCATTAAGTTGGCCTATTGTACTACAACCCCTACACCTCATATTTGTAGGCCAGACCGCCTGAACAAGTTCAGCAGTCTGCCTAGTGGTTTGTCGCTTAGACTTGAGTGTTCGAGCAAGGACTTCTCGAACAGAGAGACCCTGCTCCTTGCTATTGCAGGGCACTCACAGAGAACATGAAGGGAGACTTATCCTCTTCTAGGCAAAGCCTACATGTAGGGTCCTCCGCCCTTCCTATCTTCCATAAGTGGTAATTTAAGGCACAGTGTCCGGTAATTAAGCCAACAAGTGTCCTAACATCACTCCTACTGCGCCGTAATAATTCCTTGGCCGTCTTAGGGGACGGCACTGGAAGGAACCGCTTAGAGTTGGCCAGTCCAGGAGCGGACCTCCAGCGTTCAATATGTTTCATCAAAGTCCGATCGGCCAGGGCCCTTTTGCAGCAAGCTGGACGGTGCCCCAATAGCCGGCTCTGGACCAATGAATTCTAAATCAGAGCCCTGTTTAGCCAGGGCATCCGCACGTTCATTGCCTTCGAAGCCCCGGTGACCCGGGACCCAGACAAGTGTAATTTGATTGAGAACGCCCAACTCATGAAGAGCACGTTGGAAGTCCCAAACTAATTTCGACTTGGTCCTACGGGACCTTATCGCTCTAATTGCCGCTTGGCTATCAGAGAATATAAAAATCCGTTTATTTTGGTAGGCCCTTCTTAAGTTCTCATGAGTGCATGCCAGAATAGCGTACACCTCTGCTTGAAAGACAGTTGCCAGAGTGCCTAGACTTATAGCCTTGCTGAATCTGGGACTTTCACTCCAGATTCCGGCGCCTACACCTGTCTCCGTTTTAGAGCCATCCGTGTACCATACTAGCCCGCCCGGCAAAACTTTAGGAAAAGTCCAGGTAAGCCTTTCCTGTATATGTACAGAAGGTTGCTTAAATTTTGAGATTTTATAGGGCATGCCGTCCGATAGCATCTCCGCTTCCGGAATCTCTTCTATGATGTTGATTATTATAGAATGTCCTCGCCCAAGATCAGCGCCCAAGTAACCATTCGCTTTCAGCCGCAGCGCAGCGCCGCGTTTATGGCGGACTTCTCTACCTCAAGGTGGAGGGGTACCAAATTGAGGAGAGTCTCCAGCGCTGCCGTTGGGGAAGTGCGGATGGCCCCAGTGATGGAGAGGCAAGCTATTCTTTGAATTTTGCCTAAAATGGTTATGGAACCCTTAAGCTTCGTTCTGTGCCACCAAACTAAAGCTCCATAAGTTACCATGGGTCTTATGATGGTGGTGTATATCCAGTACATGGTTTTCGGTTGCAAACCCCAGGTGGAACCACAAGCTCTGCGGCAAGCCCACAGGGATCTGCGCGTTCTACACATCAGAGTGTCCATATGCTGTTTCCAGTTGAGCTTGGCATCTAGCGTCACTCCTAAATATTTGGCTTGTTGTGAAAAGCCTATAGTTCTGCCCGCGAATGTAGGTTCCCAAATTCCCGGTAGTGATCGTTTCCTGGTGAAAGGAACTAGAATCGTTTTGTCGGGATTGACTTTTAGACCTACGCTCTCGCACCAACTAGAGACCAGATCAAGTGCCTGCTGCAGGCGCCTTGACATGGCGTCTTCAGATTCACCTGTAATTACTATGACGACATCGTCAGCGTAACCTTGGGCGAAAATGTTTCGACCGTTGAGCAGCTCGAGGAGTTCATCTACAACAAGGCACCAGAGAAGTGGAGATAAAACTCCTCCCTGCGGGCAGCCTCTTGCTATAGTGCCCTCCAGAGACCCCTCAACATGAGAAACAATTAGTTTGCGAGTTCTCAGCATAGAGTCAATCCAGTTGCAGAAAGTGCTACTTAGACTGTGTCTACTTAGAGCCCTAGCTATAGTGTCAAAGGATGTGTTGTCAAAGGCTCCCTCGATATCGAGGAAGGCCGTCAGCGCAACTCCTTTGTTTAGAGCTGCATGTTCAAGCCTGAGCACCAGATTGTGCAGTGCTGTCTCAGTAGACTTGCCCGCCTGGTACGCATGCTGATAGGAGCTTAGTGGTTGGCTTTGAAGATAAGTTTCCCTTATCGCCCGGTCGACAATTTTCTCCATTGTCTTCAAGGCAAAAGACGAGAGACTTATCGGCCTGAAAGATTTAGTCAGGGTGTAATCCGAACGCCCTGGCTTAGGTATAAATGTTATGTTGACGTTCCTCCAGGCGGATGGGATGTAGCCATGTGCGAAGGAAGCCCTAAATAATTTGCATAATAAGGGAGTGACTAGGTCGCAGCCCTCCTGTAGCAGAATGGGATAGATTCCGTCTGCTCCAGGGGACTTGTATGGTTTGAACGATCTAATCGCCTCCCTAATAGCTTCATGGTTGAACAAGGTATTTGCTTCTGTCCAGGCGGCTTTGGACACTTTAGAAAGTTGGCCTGTTCGCTGCCCAGCAGAAGTTGTGTTCTCTTTTGAATAAATGGTTGTGCCTGGGAAATGTGCCTGGAGCAATATTATTAAGGTTTCTTCCCTAGACTGTGTGAAAGAGCCATCGGTTCTCCTGATGGATCCAAGATCTACCGACAAGCCCTTTGATAAAGCTTTATAGATTTTTGCTGTGTCTCGAATGTCTTCGACACTCTTGCAGAAATTCCTCAAGCTATTTCTTTTTGCTCGTCTGATCGCCCTGTTATAGCTGGTTAGCGAGCTTTTATAACTCTCCCAGTTGCCGCTCTTCTTAGCTGCGTTGAACAGTTGCCTCGTAGCGGATCTTAACTTGGAGAGCTCGTTATTCCACCATGGAGTTTTCCTATTACGCGTCCTCATCAGAACAGGGCAGTTATTGTTGTAAGCAGCAGTAACCGCCTCCGTAAAGAAGTCCGCGGATAGTTCTACATCCATCGTAGATTTGATTGAGTGCATGGAACCCTTCAATATGCTACTGAGTTCGGCCCGAAAGTCTGTCCAGTTCGTATATCTAGGATTCCTGTATGTACTCACATTTTCCAAAGACTCACCCACCATAAAGTAAATGTGTCTATCTGAGACCCGCCAGTCACTCACGTAAGTGGCAACTTGTTGAGTAGCTAGCGTGATGTCTATAACCTCACGTCTCCTACCGTTGTCAAAGGTAGGATCCGTGCCGCGATTTAATATGTCCAGGTTAGTAGTTAAAAGGTAATCAAAAAGGTATTCACCCCTCTTGTTCACTCCACTGCTACCCCAGGCATCATGATGGGCGTTCGCATCAGATCCTACGATGATCTACAGACCGCTCCTGTTAGAGTGACCCATGATATCCTTCAGTTCTTTGGACGGTGGTGGGTCTCTGGAGTCATAGGGGAGGTATGCCGAACATAAGGTAATCATGCTCTTGCTGCCCCCCCTGTTAATCTGTATCATCACCACTGCCAGGTCTCTCGACGATTTATCTGTGAGAGGAAAGCAGTTAGTGTTTTTATTGTAAACTACACAGGTCCGAGGGTCGCCGTCCACATCACTGCATGCAATGCTGTAGCCGGTTGCCCGCAAGCCCTGTATAGCACCGTTATTTATACATGGCTCCTGTACAAGAGCCACGTCAATAGCTTGGGTGGCCAGCACCCTGCAAAGGACTGCCGAGGCAGCCCTACTGTGTTGCAGGTTGCACTGTACCACCCGCATCTTGAGGTTTTTCCCGCTGCTGTGAGCCAGCAGGAGTCTCCTTTTTTGAGCCAATCTCCTTGACTCTAATTCGTCCGAAGCCGTAGAATAGGGACATGCCCTGCTCTTTAAGCTGCGTGAGCGCCCTCTCGTCAATGCTAAGGGCAAGAGTTTGGCCGTTCTGGTCCACCTTCCTGCCCATCACTTGCCAAGAGGTCACCTCAATTGGCTGGTTCTGTACTTCCAGCCTGCAGAGCACCTGTTCCGGTTCCCTAACATCGTTAGCAGCTCGCTCTACTATCACCAATATTCTTGAGTTCACTTCTCATGCTTTCGAGAACCTAGTTTCTGGTTGTCAAACTGATTGTGTTTAGACTAATTTGAGTAAGGCATTTGACAAGCTCTCCCATTCCATTATAATTCTCAAATTAAGAATGCTAGGTTTCCGCAAGCCCTTCTAGTTTGGTTCCAGTCTTACTTAGGTGACCGGACCTACCATGATCTTGTTCATGGATCCAAATCAGTACCCAATGAAGCGTCATCTTGGTCCTCTTCTCTTGATTCTATCAACTGATGACACTGTTCCCTTGCTGTGTAGAATATTGATTTACACTGATGGCATCAAGTTGTACCGTCACATAAAGAGTATTGAGGATTGCAAACTCTTGGTGTGCTAACAACAACCTGGTTCTTAATATAAGTAAATGTGAAATCATGACTTTTAGTAGGAGACGTGGTCCTATAATATTTAACTACTCCTTTTCTAATGAAGGTATCCCTCGTGCTAATTTTATTAAAGATCTCGGGATTAGATTTGATAGTAAGCTGGAGTCTTCCACTCATATCAACTATATCTCTTGCAAAAGGTAGTTTAGTCCTGGGTTTTATAAAAAGGTGGTCCAAAAAATTTAACAACCCCTTGATCACTAAACACCTTTACATTTCTCTTGTCAGACCATTACTCAGATATGCGTCCCAGGTTTGGTCTCCTCACTACTCTTCGCATGTTAGAACTATTGAATCGGTTCAACGAAGGTTCGTTAGATTCGCACTGAATCATCTTCATTGGGAAAATCTATTAGTTCTTCCATCATATGAATCCTGGCTTAAGTTACTCAACTTAAGCTCTCTTCGTAAGCGTCGTGAGTGTGGCCGATGTTGTATTTGTTCAGCAGCTCCTTAATGGAAAGGTTGATTCAGGTTTTCTAGGTCGCCGTGCATCGTTTAGAGAGAGTCGTTATAACCTGAGAGGACCACCTCTTTTACAAATCAACTCCTCTAACACGAATTACGGCAGATTTGAACCTGTAAACCGTATGTTCATTAATGTAAATAATAATATTAATGTCTTTAGCATTGGTAAAGATGTCCTTAAAAGGAGTCTTTAAAATCTCACGTGACCACTTATGTTTCCTGTTGCTTGCGTTGGTTACATGTTGATTTAATTTACTAATTTTTAGGTTTGCATGCTTAGTGTTGAGCCTCATCTCAGCGCTTTGTTGTGGTGAGTAGGTAAACCTTTCTTGGTTCAGCTAAGAAGTGCGCCTTCTGTATTAGAAGGGTTAACTCTATTACTAACAATAATATTGGGTGGCTAAGGTGATGTCTCTCAAGTAGATATGTATGGACCTATGACAACTTAATAAGGGCCCATGCTAAAAAAACAGATTTTTATATTCTTTGTCAGACAAACGACCATCTAAGCGACAAGAACGTAGCGGGGGGGGGGGGGGGGGGGGGTTGGGGATTCAAACCTCCCCCGAATGAAAAAAATCATATTTAAAAATAATTTTTGTTCAATTTTATATTAAGAACAGTGGACTTCAAATCGCATTTTTTCTTAGAAATGCGTTTGGCAACAGCGATGTATAGCCAGAACCAAACGAAATGAGGTTTCTCAGAAGTCGATTTTCTATGCGCTAGCATTCGTAGTATATTTCGAAGTGGAAATTTGAAAATACATAAGCGCATGTCTTATTCATATGTGCGCAATGTTTATTTGTGTGTAATTTTCATTTCCACATATGCGCGAAGAAACCTCATATCTTTTGGTTCGGGTTATACTACATGCTTATTTAGTAGGCTAGAATCAAAAATTACTCTGACTACTATGAATTTCAAAAACGCTTTTAAATTTGCGCTGTTCTAACTATATATGCAGTAGGCTAAAATTATGAATTTTAATATCGCTTGTATCGTCAGACTGGATTTTTATTGCATTGTAATACAATGATTGTTTGATTTTTTTTAAATTTTTTATTTAAAAAAGTTTATTAAGTTCAAATCCCTCGTACTGTGCATATCGTGTAATTCTTTTTTTTGTGTGTTCAATATGAAAAAACGTGCTAATACTCTCTATAAATATTTTAAACCTGCTAAAACTGAAGAAACTGAAGAATGTGTAATAACAAAATCTATAACGTCGGATTTGAATGAAAAAAACGAAGTCGAAAGTGCAAAAATATCTGTGTGAAGCCTGTCGAAGATATTTTTCAAGGTAAAAATGAAGTTTGTGGAACTGCAGTTGATAATGTGGTAATTGATATCGGTACAGTTGTGGATCAAATAAAAGCAAAATTGGGTAACATGAAAGAGTTAAGAGTAAAAACATTAACTGCATTACTCGTGCCAAGTGAGACCTACGCATTTCCCGTTACAACAGAAATAAATTTGAAATTTCAGCATGGGTGGCTGAACAAGTGGTCATGGTTAGCATATTCGCCAAAAAAGGATGCCGCGTTTTGTAAGTTTTGTGTGACTTTTAGCTCTGAGGAAGTCGGAAGAAATGTGCATCAAAGAGTAGGTGCTTTAGTATCCGAACCATTTGTGAATTGGAAAAAAGCTATAGAAAAATTTGACCATCACTCAACTCTTAATTACCATAAAAATGCAGTATCTTCTGCTGAAAACTTAATGAGAATTTTAAAAAATGAAGCTGAGGATATCGTAAGTTTAGTAGACAATAAATTGAGAGAGAAATTTAAACAAGAACGTCTCCAAAATCGAGCTTTTTTACGGCCAATTATTGAATCAGTTATTTTTTTATGTGAAAATGAACTATCTTTGACGGGAAATAAAGATTGTGGCCAAATTCTACTAGAAAAGCCAGCCCAAAAAGACGGTAATTTTCAGGCTTTAATCAGATTTAGAGCTCAAACAGATAATAATTTAAGAGCGCATTTGGAAGGCTGCGGAAAAAACGCATCATACATGAGCCCTGAAATTCAGAACGAAATAATTGAGATTTGCGGACAACTAAAGCCTGAAACAGAATCAATGCAGTGCAGTATACTGCACTGCCTGTCAAAGTTTGGTTTTGTTCTTTTCTATTACTCTGCACACAATTGCATTTAGCGCAGTAAGCAGCGGAAATCTGCACTGCAGGTTTAGGCTAAATTCTAAATTTGCTTTGCAGTGTGAGGTTAGAAAATTAAACTTCAAATTTTCATAACGGTGGTAGTCTGCCAGTAATCTGCAAAGAAAACAAAACAAACAAAATGAATTTTGAAACTGTTAAAGCCGCCAATAACAAAATATTTCTTAAATTTCTTCGCACCATGTTTTCGAAATTAACAACAAATTTGACGTTTAACTTGATTTGACAAACACTGCACTGCGTTGATTTCGTTATAAGACGCAGTGCCGTAATTTTTGACAAGCAGTAAAAAACACTGCATACTGCACACTGCGTTGATTCTGTTTCAGGCTTAACACAAAAAAATTTAGTTAAAAAAATTAATAGTTCGAAATGTTTTTCTATTTTGGGCGATGAAACATTGGATGTTTCCGGAAAAGAACAATTTTCTTTATGTGTGAGATATCTGGATCACAGTGAAAAAATTATTGTTCGGGAAGATTTCCTTACATTCCTGTAAAGAAATTTTGGATGTTTGTAATAATATAGGACTTGATTTGAGTAAGCTGGTTGGACAAGGTTATGATGGTGCATCAACTTTTAGTGGTGAAATAACAGGAGTTCACACAAGAATTCAGAAATAATATCCGAACGCTATTTATGTCCACTGTAGTTCTCATAGATTAAATTCAGTTCTTGGCGATTCTTTAAGAGTACCTGTCATAAGAAATTGTCTTGGTGTTGTTGAAGAAGTAACAAGTTTATTTCGTTTTAATACCTATGCAAGTGATTTATTAAACACGAAGATATCTGAAGTTGTACCTGAATCGCAAAAACACGGTTAACTGGGCTATGCGAAACAAGATTTATCGAACGTCAAAATTCAATTAATACAGTAATTGAGCTATTTCCAGCTTTAATACTAAGTTTAGAAGACTTAAGTTCTGAACATAAAAACATTGCAACAACCGCTGCAACATTATTATCTGCTATGGAAAAAAGTTGTTTCATAGTGGCTCTATTAATATGTGAATACGTTTTTAATTTAACTTTGATACTATCAAAATATTTGCAAAACTCAGAAAGCGACATTTCAAATTCATTAAAATATGTCGATAATGTCATAGCTATACTTAAAAAATTACGCGCACCAGAGCATGGTGACTTTGGCAGTAAAGAATTTTCAAAAATATTCAATAAGGCTCAGCATATTTCAGAACTATATTTGCATACTACAATTACAGTACCTCGTACAGCTAGAATAAAAAAACTTTTTAAGAAACAAAAGTGACGACAATCGACTTACTGCTTTGGCCTTGATGTCCATAAATTATCCCCCAAATTATGATATTGAGGATGTCTTAGACATTATGGCTTTAAAACCAAATAGAAAAATTAAATTGTAATCCTTTTTTGTGGAAATTGATCTTGTTTTTCTTTTGCATTTTTATTTTAAGCTGTTTTTCTTTTGAATTTTATTTAAAAATATCTTCAAAATTATTTCATATTCATATGTAGGTAACTATTATATTAGTTATATTAAATTATAATTGTTTTGTGTGAATTGATCTTATATTTTTGTTTTTTACTTTTGTTTGTATATTGTTGTTTTTTTTTTTTTGGATTTTATTTAAAAATATTTTCAAAATTATTTTCATTCATGGAACTATGTATATTAGTTGAATGTTCAAAGAAAAAAATACATATATTCAAAAACTAAAACACATTTTCTTTCTCTTAATTACGGAAAAATATCTGGATGACTATATATAAAAAAAGTATAGAGGAGGAGGGAGAGGTTCCATTTACACAGATCATTGTTATGATTATAACAATAAACCCCCCCCCCCCCCGAAGCAAAATGCTGGCTACGTCCTTGCTAAGCGATATGCACCTGCAATTCCAAGTCTAAATCAGTCTGGGACACAACCTTAGAAAGCCATGCTCATGCCATGTTCACACACACATGTAAGCAATTCGGTGGTCCGGGTGCAATATTCAGTTTCTGTCAAATCGTATGGAGAAGTGGATTTTAGAATTATTTTTTGTTATTGTTTAGTGAAATAATTATGTTAAAAGAAAGGTATTTAGTCGATATGCCTGACAACAATTGAATTAAAACGTTGGCATGGAAGTGATACCTAGAAATTAAGAAGTTTATTTCGATTTTAGTGTTTTTTAGTGTCTTACAGTGGAAACTATTATATTCATGTAAACCTCATGTGATTTGATCAGTGGCGGTTCGTAATGTTCAGGATAAGGGAAGCAATGCGCAAGGCGAACGATAAAAGTTAAAGTATCGAAGGCCTTAACTAAAAAAACTGAAAAATAACATATAGTGGAATCAGATAAGCAAAACATAACAAATTGTTACCAGTTTCTAGTTATATCGAATGCTATACGAATCGAAAATCGTGGTTTTGCAGTTTTTCGAAATAATTTCGCCGCTAGAGGGCATTTTGCGCCTTTTTTCAGATTCTGTTGATAATTAAAGCGTCTAAAAAAAGCTGTTGAAAGACTGCAACTACTACTTTGAGCTCATTTAAATTTTCATGGAAATGCATAATTTTGGCTCAAAATCTAAAAAAGATAGTAATAATAAAACCCTACATACGCCCCTATTTTCTTTTGTAAGCTTCGCTCATCATCATTACAATCTTCCTGCAAAAAAAGACTTCAGGCAACCCGAGCTCAGAAATGCAATTCATAAAAATATGCTCTATCCCTTTAAATCAACTTTAAAGAGAATCATAAAAAATATAATGGAAGCTACAAAGTATCAGCTTATTTTCAATAAACGCCTCCTGCCACCCCAAAAGAATAACCAATAAATAAAGAGAAACTCCACTTATCTTCGATCTCTTTTTTCTTCAGTCAATATGCAATAAACGAAAATTCATATTTTAAGAGTCTCCAACAAATTTCGAAGCAAATTTGCAAAAGTAAATTTAGTTCTTAGTTGAAACGAGAACATTACCAGAAAACGAAACCAAGAAAACAAAGAGAACATGGAAATTTTCTCTATCTTCGACTTGCTATATCCCACTGTTCGGTTCCGAAGAAGCTGCGTTTAGCTCAGCTTTTGAGGGTACTGTATCAATGCAAACCTTTGCGTGAGTGTGGGTTCAATCAAATGAATGTGTTGGAGTTTTCACGTTGATTTTCTGTGGCAAAGAAGCTGGAGATATTACAGCTTCCCCATGTTGTATAATGCCTCGGGCACGATAAGAGCGGCGAGAGGCACTTTAGTGTTTGCCACTCTGCCGCTCACCATTCGCCGCTCGTATCGTGGCCAAGGCTTTACTCTTTGTATACAGTAGTGTAATAAATTTGAATTATACATTTTGTATACAAAAATCTGTACATTGTATCCTTAGTGTTTCCAGAGAAGGAAATATATTGATATTTTTCTTCTGATAAATCTTGACATATTTCAATTAATTTTTATGAAGTTGCCTATTTGGTCAAGGGAAGCAGTGCTTCCTTTGCTTCCAAAGAGGAACCGCCACTGGATTTGATTAAAGAAATTTAAAAAAATTGAGTGATTAAATGTGTTAATTGTAAAGGTGGCCACTTTGTTTACATTCGCGGTGGTTATCCCGTGTTTCATTAGAAAAAAATGTTGAGTTTTTCATGTTGTGCGGTGGTAAATAATAAAAATTACGTGCAGAAAAATGCTAAAGAAAGACCTAAAGTTATTGTTTTGATTGCCATTTAAATTGGGGCATATATGCATTTATGAAGGTTTTATCTTGGATATAAAGCCATTGCACATTTTGCCGATTACTGCTATACCCACAGTCTAGAATGATTTTATATCCAAAATTAAATATTTATACATAAATGCACAAAATATGCCCCAATTCAAATGTCAAACAAAACAATAACCTTAGCACTTTGTTTCACATTTTCTGCACTTATATCTTAAATAATTACACCATAATGAAAATACTATTCACTTTAAAATCACTGCAAATTCGATTACTATTGTTGGCCCACTGTATGGCACTAAAAAACACTAAAATTTAACTAAAATTCATAATTTTTGGATATTACTTCCATGCCAACTAGTGGAGTCAGATGAGCAAAACATAAGGAATTGTCTCCAGAGTAAAATTTTTTTTTTGGAACATGTTAGTTACATCGAATACTATACGAAATGGACATTTTCTACCTCTAGCAACCGCCGCTACGTAAGTTATCGGCCATTATGTCAAAAATTTACCATTTTGGTCGTTCTTTCTAAATATAAATGCGTATATCTCGGCATGTGTAGGTCCGAACAAATTGAAAAAAATAGAGGTTGTTCGTTATGATATTGGCTACCAGTGGTTACAATATGAAATCCTTATCTGCACATATAACCTCAAAAAAAATCAAAAACTAAAGAAACTACAGAATTTTGGTTTTTTGGTGATAACTTCGAATATTTTTAGTGAAATTTGATGAAATTTTCAAAAGTTATACTTTATAATGGGAACAATAACTGGTTAAAATGTCAAGTCAAAATATCTAATACAAGGCTCAAAAATTGACTTCAAATTTGAAAATTGATTGGCCTATCAGTTTTGTGCATCGCTTCGTATGAGGTTCTTACTTTTTTTTAAATGTAGCTTCTTTTATGCACTTTTGATGGTAAAAAAGAAAAAATTTTAAACTTGAAGAAAAGTGAAAAAAATCGAATCGACAATGGACAATTTTTGCATTTTTTCGTCAATTTTTTTAGAAAAAAATCACATTTTTTGATAAAAGTCAATTTTTCGATCATCATATGTCAAAAATGAACTAATAATTCAATAGAAATTGAACTTTGCCAAAAAAAGTCAAATTTTCCTAAAAAATTGACGAAAAAATGCAAAAATTGTCCATTGTCGATTCGATTTTTTTCACTTTTCTTCAAGTTTAAAATTTTTTCTTTTTCACCATCAAAAGTGCATAAAAGAAGCTACATTTAAAAAAAAGTAAGAACCTCATACGAAGCGATGCACAAAACTGATAGGCCAATCAATTTTCAAATTTGAAGTCAATTTTTGAGCCTTGTATTAGATATTTTGACTTGACATTTTAACCAGTTATTGTTCCCATTATAAAGTATAACTTTTGAAAATTTCATCAAATTTCACTAAAAATATTCGAAGTTATCACCAAAAAACCAAAATTCTGTAGTTTCTTTAGTTTTTGATTTTTTTGAGGTTATATGTGCAGATAAGGATTTCATATTGTAACCACTGGTAGCCAATATCATAACGAACAACCTCTATTTTTTTCAATTTGTTCGGACCTACACATGCCGAGATATACGCATTTATATTTAGAAAGAACGACCAAAATGGTAAATTTTTGACATAATGGCCGATAACTTACGTAGCGGCGGTTGCTAGAGGTAGAAAATGTCCATTTCGTATAGTATTCGATGTAACTAACATGTTCCAAAAAAAAAATTTTACTCTGGAGACAATTCCCTTTTCACTAAAATTTGATGCTCATCTGACTCCACTAAACGTTTTAATTTAATTGTTGTCAGGCATATCAACTAAATAACTTTCTTTTAACATAATTAATTCACCGAACAAACAAAAAATAATAATTCTCTCTCTCTCTTTCACAGCAATATGTAATTATTTTCATAAAATTATTCGCGCCGAAATAATTTTACCGCGTACGATTTGAGTATTTTCGTACATAACCTTGTTAGGTTTGACGTTTCAGCCGGACCACAAAATAATACACACAACTGCCGTACATGCCCAAAGGGAAAATATTGTAGCCATTCTCGATAAGCAGTAAAGAATTGCTTCCACATCGTATCCTTTGGAAGGTCTTAGGAAGATTTTAATTTTCTCCTCAACAGACAACTTGTTCTTCAAGTAAATAAAAAACGAGCTGTTTGAGCCTTATGCAGGAAACTTCTTTGACAGTTTGAACGTTCAATGAAAGCTTTCAAAAAAGCCCCTACAAAAGAGATTCCATTGTGCTTCTCAAGAAGCTGTCGAGAAGAAAAAGCAACGCTTCCTCCCAATGACATCCTTACTAATATTATAAATGCGAAAGTAACTCTGTCTGTCTGTCTGTCTGTCTGTCTGTCTGTCTGTATGTTACGCTTTCACGCCTAAACCGCTGGACCGATTTTGATGAAATTTGCAACAGACATAGTTTAGACTTTGGAGACGGACATAGGCTACTTTTTTTTGGGGGAAAAAAGGGTTGAAGGGGGTGAAATGGGGTTCAATAAGTTGTAAGGGGATTTTTTTTCTTTACTTTTTTTCTATTGCATAAAAAGTAACTGACTGACAGACAACGCACAACCTAAACCGCTAGAGCTAAAGGGCTGAAATTTTGACACTGCATCCCTAGCGATTTTTCGAAATTCATCCCCTAAGGGGGTGAAATGGGATCAACTCAAAACCGCTGGAGCTATAAGGCTGAAATTTTGACAGTGCATCCCTTTAATGACGTGGACATCCACTAAGAAGCGATTTTTCGAAATTCATCTCCTAAGGGGGTGAAATGGGGTTTACCCAAACCGCTGGAGCTATAGGGCTGAAATTTTGACAGTGCATCCCTATAATGGCGTGGTCATCCACTATTAAAGCGATTTTTCGAAATTCATCCCCTAAGGGAGTGAAATCGGGTTTTACCAAACCGCTAAAGCTATAGGGCTGTAATTTTGACAGTGCATCCCTATAATGGCGTGGTCATCCCCTATTAAAGCGATTTTTCGAAATTCATCCGCTAAGGGAGTGAAATGGGGTTTACCCAAACCGCTGGAGCTATAGGGCTGAAATTTTGACAGTGCATCCCTTCAATGACGTGGACATCCACTAAGAATCGATTTTTCGAAATTCATCCCCTAAGGGGGTGAAATGGGGTTTTTCCAAACCGCTATAGCTATAGGGCTGAAATTTTGACAGTGCATCCCTATAATGGCGTGGACATCCACTAAGAAGGGATTCTTCGAAATTCATCCCCTATGGGGGTGAAATGGGATTTTTCCAAACCGCTATAGCTATAGGGCTGAAATTTTGACAGTGCATCCCTATAATGGCGTGGACATCCACTAAGAAGCGATTTATCGAAATTCATCCCCTAAGGGGGTGAAATAGGCTTTACCCAAACCGCTGGAGCTATAGGGCTGAAATTTTGACAGTGCATCCCTTTAATGACGTGGACATCCACTAAGAAGCAATTTTTCGAAATTCATCCCCTAAGGGGTGAAATGGGGTTAACCCACACCGCTGAAGCTGAATTGCTTTAATTTTAACCGTGCATCCCTATAATGACGTGGACATCCACTTAGGAGCGATTTTTTGAAATTTATCCCCTAAGGGGGTTAAATGGGATTAACCCAAACCGCTGGAGCTGAAGGGCTTTAATTTTGACAGTGCATCTCTATAATGACGTGGACATTCACTAAGAAGCGATTTTTCGAAATTCATCCCCTAACGCAGTGAAATGGGGTTACCAAACTACTGGAGCTATATGGCTGGAATTTCGACAGTGCATCCCTATAATGACGTGGACATCCACTAAGAGCCGATTACTCGAAATTCATCCCATAAGGGGGTGAAATTGGGTTAACCCAAACCTCTGAAGCTGAAGGGCTGAAATTTTGACTTGCATCCCTATAATCACGTAGAAATGAATGACTCGAAATTCACTTTATTTAATATTCATTTGTGATTGCTTCATAATTTCTTGCACCCACGTAAATAGGTGAACAAACTTAATGAACGTTCGTCAAAACCTAAAATGTCACTTCTCTTGACGACATAAACATGCCAATCTCTGCTTCAAAACTTGCAGATTTGTTGAGCAGAGGTGATATACGCAGCAATTTGTTTACCATATTTATTAAAAAAGTGCACTATAATAAACCCTTTTAGGGATAATAACAGCTGACATTTTGGTTTGTTTTTTTTTTGAAGGAAAACATTGCACATAATAAACAGTTTTTATTTAAAGGCGTTGCAAGGCTCGCGGGTTTTATGCTAGTACAATTATAAAAAAGATATGACGTGAGATACGGACAGGAAGCGCTCCTAAGCTTCAAAAGAAGGCTTCGTCATGTCTTAAAGTAGACTTCCGTACCCCAGGGTGGCTTTGTAGTATAGAAGGTTGTGGTCTGGGACTGCTGCCGTTCCTTTGATTGACTGAGTATTCTAGGTTATCATTGTTTGGATCCCGTCTCATGAAAGCTTCGAAAGCAATGAAAAGGAGGATGCCCTGAGTAAATAAAGTTGTGCCAAAACTTTTGTTGATTGTGATCTCCATAATTTCGGAAAGGGTAGTAGTAATTGCTATTGACCATTGGAAGGATTGTTGTTGTCACCTTTTTAGACATGGGTGGAACATGTTCGGGTTTCCAAGTCTGGAAGTATGAAATGTGATAGGACAACGAGTTTGTACATGTGTAGGTTTAGTTAAAGATGACGCATTTCTTTGGGACTATAGAGGATATGGTATGGGTGCTTTCAATGATTCAGGTTGCTTTTAGCAAATGACCTTAGATGACAAGAAAACCATTGACAAAATCAAATCTAAAAGACTTGCAGAATATGCCATCATTTACTTTACTTTAGTTGCATCATTAAAGGCTATATAAAAGCAAATTATTGCAACTGACAGGTCCAATGCAATTGTTGATATTAAACTCTGAGGCATTTATGCACCTCGCGGGTCCTGAAGAAAATCCTGTTTATTTAGTGTGTGGAGCACTATGACAATCAAAACTTCCTGTGCCTACTTGTAAAATTACCGGAATTTTTTTACAGTGTATAACAAGATTATACTGTAATTACATGCGCTATTACCAAGTATGCACTGTATGCAAAATTTCTGCGAAATTGTTTTTCCTTCTTCTTAAGCTCTTAATACTTGTTTACAAAAAATGTATTAATCCAAATAATATTCTATATTTTAAAGGTCCCAAATGGCTACCAATAATCGGATGCATACCACTAATTCAACAACTGCTCGACATCTACCAGTTCCATCACTTAGTCTGGCAGCACTTCTCCAACTATTACGGACCAGTAGCAGGATTTCGAATTGGTCGAGATAAGCTAATCGTAGTCTCTGGAAAGGATGCCGTCAAGGAGTTCTATTCACGCGAGGAGTTCAACGGCCGTCCAAATGGTTTCTTCTTCCGCATCCGTTCATTTAACAAACATCTGGGAATAGTTTTCACTGATGGCAAAGACTGGGAAACACAGAAGAAATTTTCATTGAAAATATTGAAAAATCTAGGAAACACCCGCCACAAAATAACTAACCACATCCAGAACGAAACGGAGGAAATGGTTGAGTTTTTTAGATCTAAAGCAAAGTCGGGAATCTTGATAGATATGAGCCACGCTTTTGATATTCCTGTGTTGAATGTAGTTTGGGCACTCCTGGCCGGATTCCGCTTTCATCCAGATGACGAGAGACTACCACTGCTTCTCAAAATGATTCATGATAGCTTCAGAGTTATTGACATGTCCGGAGGAGTTTTGAATCAATTTCCATTCATAAGATATATTTTCCCAGACAAAAGTGGTTACCGGCCCTTGATTAACGTTCTGAAGCCCTTGTGGAAGTTTCTGCTAGACACTATTTCAGACATTCGACAACAAGTGCACTTAGATGAGCCGAACAGTCTGATTGAGGCGTTTCTAGCCGAAATAGAGAAGAATGATGGAAGAACTTCCACGTTCACTGGAGAACAGCTTTTAGCCTTATGCCTGGATTTCTTTCAAGCCGGCTCGGAAACGACTAGTAACACTCTTGGCTTTGGAATTATTTACATGCTTCACAATCCACGCGTACTGGAAAAGGTTCGAGCTGAAATTCTAAATACTGTAGGCAACGACAGACTACCATGTTTGGCTGACCGCCCAAATTTGCCATACACCGAAGCTGTGATATGTGAAATACAAAGGATTTCAACTGTTGCTCCTTTGGCCATTGCACACCGAACGACAGAAACAACAAAATTTCTAGGCTACCGCATACCTAAAGATACCATAGCACTTGTGTCGTTATATAGCCTGAACATGGATCAGAGCTGCTGGACAGATCCTCACCTGTTTTGTCCGGAAAGATTTCTTGATCAGGATGGGAAAATAATTCATAACGAAGCTTTCATTCCGTTTGGACTGGGTTGTTACATAACTAATTTCTGCTGCGTAAGTTTTTATTTAATGCCTTTTTATTTTATTTCTAGGTAAACGGAGGTGCATTGGTGAAAGTATGGCTAGATCTAGTCTTTTCCTTTTCTTTTCTGCTTTTGTGCATTGCTTTGAAGTTGTTTTGCCGCATGGAGCGACCTTGCCGGAACTAGAGGGACTAGATGGCATTACGTTATCCCCGAAAGCGTATCAGGCCTATTTGCAAATGAGAATTTAAAACTTTGTTTAAATATGTATAAATTAAAATATAGTCTAATTAGAGATTTTATATGCCTTTTCATTTTGAAGAAATTTAAAAAATAGTTTCAGCTTGAGCCAATTAAAAACAAAAAAAAAACAAATTGCTCTGATCACTTTTCAATAAAATATTGTTACGTTTTAACGGATTCGTAGGATTAATTAAGGAATACACTTTTTAATTATCCACACAAAATTTATTTATTACGAAACAAAACACAATTTAATAACAAACACAATTCTTACAGTTCACTATAATCACTTTCAATTTAATAACTCGCACTATTAAATTCTATCTATCGCTTTATAGTTCACTTTTAAATCTCCACTTTTCACTGTTCTCACTTTTATCGCCTTTCAAATCAAAACTGACTTTCTCAGCGCCTGCAAGCCGCTTTTATATCCAAGCTCCACCTTTATCTAACTTCTGGAACCTTCGTCCCTTTTCTAGTGCCTAGTGGTATGTTCGTGTCTTTTCGTCCAGAAGCTTGAAGTTGTCTTCACTTATCGCTCGTTCCAATTTTAGTTTAGTACATAAATCATTAGTTCAGACATCAACCAGAGTTGCTACCGACAATCGTTGATTATGCTTTTTAATGGACAGATGGCGCATAAATCATCACAATATACTAACTTTCGTACGTCGACTTGAGGACGGCCAAAAAGATTCTGAAATCATTTGAAGTTGCGACGATTCCAGCTCCATTTCACCTATTACCTTTAATTAAGTTATTGGAATCGGTCCGAAAGTCGAAATCGTAATTTTTAAGGTATTGTCATTTTTCAAGGCCCCAATAGCATTTTAAGCAAAAATTTGAGATATGTGTGTGCGTGCGTACGGATGTGATCATATTTTCCTGCACGATATCGCGCAAACCATGAAAGATATCGACTGTGTTCAGGTGTCGTTCGAAACGTCAAAAAAATCGATCGAGCCGTTTTTTGGTTTAAACAATTCATGTCATTTTTGTAGCTACACGATATCGCGCGAACCAACAATGATACCAACTTCGTTAAGATGCCGATCGTAGCGCATTACCGAAGTTATACTTTGAAAATATTTTCATAAAATTTGCTCGAGCGGTTTTTTTGTATAAATGGCGTACGTGATTTTTGTACATCCACGATATTTCCCGGACCAAATATGATACAGACGTCGTTGAGATGCTGATCGACGTGTACTCACGAATATATAATCTGAATAGATTTTCATAAAATTAGGTAGAGCCGTTTTCCTGTTTAAACGACGTTCGTAACTTTTGAGCCTTCACGAATATGTTCCTGCACAAATCGCGTAAACCGATAATGATACCGACTATATATTTAATAAACTCGTTGGATTGAAACCCGTTCTAAATGACATTACCTTTTCTGGTTTCAGCAGAGCCAAAGCTTTGAAGACGTCATCTGTCAAAATCCTAGGCACTCTAAACCAGTTTGTGCAAATTTAAGCTCAATTCGGCATTTCCAGTAGTTACCGAAAAATTTGGCTTTTGCGGTCTTTTGTCTTGTCTGCACCGCCCGTTATTGCCGAGACTCTTTTAGATCCTGGCTTCTGGCCTGCTGGTGCCCTTACCAAGCTTTTTGTTCCCCGTAGCCGTACTCGAGCCCATCACTCAAACGTCTCCATTCCGAGTACCTCAAGGAGGTCAAAAAACTAGAGACGCTTGCCCTCTACTACCAGAACGTAAGGGGGTTAAGATCAAAAACCAACGACATCCTTCAGTCATCGGCGGCTAGCGGGTTCGATGTCATAGCACTCACGGAAACTTGGCTCCACGAAGGCTTTCTTAATGCTGAACTCTTCGATTCCTCCTACCAAGTCTTTCGGAGGGACCGTTACACTGACTCGGAAGCTCGTGGGGGCGGCGTTCTTCTTGCTTGCCGCAGTCACCTTAATTGTTACCCAATTACGCTTCCTAGTTTCTCTAACCACTTAGACATTGAGCTTGTCGCTCTCAAGATTTCCTTTTCTAAATCAAATCTATTCCTGCTGTGCTGCTATATCCAACCAGATATGATTAGCACACTTGACGATGGAGGTAAAAGCCTCTATGATATTCTCATCTCTTGTGTTGATTATAGCCTGAGTATGATGAACACTGGGGATGAATTACTTCTACTTGGGGACTTCAATTTACCCAATATTCAGTGGGTATTTGACGAAGTTGACGATAACTACCTCCCTGAAGGCAATATTAATTCTAAGGAATCCTGTTTTCTCAATTCCTTATTCTCACTCGGCCTTAATCAAATGAGTGGTGTGACTAATGTGTTAGGGAGGCAGTTGGATCTTGTATTCTTTACTGACTCAGGAAACATGATTGTTGAACCCAGTCCAATAGTCATGACGTCCGTTGACAATTACCACCCTCCTCTCTTACTAAATTACTGCTTCAACTCAAAGAACAATCCTTGTCCGGAGGCGGTAACTCACTCCTTCAACTTTATGAAGGCTAACTTTAATGAACTCTCATCCAAGCTTGCCGTGATTGATTTCAACAGCTTACTTTCCGCAAATGAGTTGGATGTCGATGTGGCACGGTTTTATACCGTACTATATGAAGCTATTGCTTCATGTGTACCTTTTGAGCCCCAAAAATTGCGCAGTTCTGCTCCACCTTGGTATAATAATGAGCTGAAGCATTTAAGGAATCAGAAAAATAGACTCTGGAAGACCTATTTAAAGAGAAAGGACCCTCCGAGTCTTACTACATTTACTGATTGCTATAACAGGTTTCGTTTACTCTCTTCTGCTCTGTATGGTGAATATCTCAGCAGCATGAGGGACCAGGTGTATACTGATCCTAGAAACTTCTTTAAATTTGTCAACTCTAAGAAAAAAGTCGATAACTACCCAAATACTATGCAGCACACTAACTGGTCTAGTAGTGAGTCTTCCTCGATTTGCAACATGTTTGCTTCATTCTTTCATCAATCTTTCACTCCTTCTAACTTTCAGCCTAATGGCAATAATTTTCGTCACATAACTCCACACCGAGAGGCTACTAGATTATCTCTTTCAATTTCCAGTGACGATATTGTGAAACATATTGATGAACTCCCATACTTTTTCACTTCCGGCCCTGATGGTATCCCTCCCGCTGTCCTTAAATCCTGTGTGGAGGTTCTCCAATCTCCACTGAAAACCCTTTTTAAAAAGTCCCTGGATAAAGGGTACTTCCCTACTCTTTGGAAGAATTCGTTCATAATTCCTATTCACAAAAGTGGTAGCAAGAACGAAATATCGAACTACAGACTAATTGCCAAGCTGTCTGTCATACCAAAGCTTTTTGAGTCAATCATTTATTCTGCAATCGTGCCCATCTGCAAGAAACTTATTTCTACGAACCAACATGGTTTTCTTCCAGCTCGTTCCACTACCACCAATCTCCTAGAATTCACTTCCCATGCTGTTGAAGGCTTCGTTTCCGGTTGCCAAACTGATTGTGTTTACACTGATTTCAGTAAGGCATTTGACAAGCTTTCCCACTCCATTATACTTTTTAAACTAAAAAAGTTAGGTTTCCCTGAAGCCCTTGTATTATGGTTCCAGTCCTACTTAGCTGACAGGACCTATCAAGTCCTTTTCCGTGGATCCAAATCCGCGACCATTGAGGCGTCATCCGGTGTCCCTCAAGGCAGTCATCTTGGCCCTATCCTCTTTATTCTTTCTATTGATGATATTGTTACCCTGCTAATACACTGCAGAATCCTGATTTATGCTGATGACATCAAATTGTACCGTCGCGTAAAGAGTATGGAGGACTGCAAACTTTTGCAAGTCGACCTCGACACCTTTTACTCTTGGTGCGCTAACAACAACCTGGTTCTTAATATTAGTAAATGCGAAGTCATGACTTTTTGTAGGCGACGTGATCCTATAATTTATAACTACTCATTTTCTAGTGAGGGTGTCCCCCGTGTTAATTTTGTCAAAGATCTCGGGATTAGATTTGACACCAAGCTGGACTTTTCTACTCATATCAACTATATTTCTTCCAAGAGCAGCTTAATCTTGGGTTTTATAAAAAGGTGGTCCAAAGAATTTAACAGCACCCTGATCACTAAACACCTCTACATTTCCCTTGTCAGACCTTTACTTGAATATGCGTCCCAGGTGTGGTCTCCTCACTATTCTTCGCATGTTGGAAAAATTGAGTCGGTTCAACGTAGGTTCGTTCGATTCGCATTGAATCACCTTCCTTGGGAAGACCCTTTAATTCTTCCACCATATGAATACCGACTTAAGGTACTCAACTTAAACACTCTCCACAAGCGTCGTGAGGTGGCCGATGTTGTTTTCGTCCACCAGCTTCTTAATGGACGTGTCGACTCAGGTTTTCTAAGGCGCCGTGCGTCTTTAGAGAGCCGATACAATCTGAGAGGACCACCGCTCTTACACATCAACTCCTCTAACACCAATTATGGCCGATTTGAGCCTGTTAATCGCATGTTCATTAATGTAAATAAAAATATTAATGTTTTTAGCGTCAGCACTAACAAAGACCTGCTTAAAAGGAGTCTATTTGTTGTCTCATGACTGTTTATGTGTTTCGCATGCAATTTTTTTTTTTGGTACTTTATTCTTTTATGTTTGCATGTCTCAGCTGAGCCACGGCAGTGGTAAATATTTCTCAGCCCTGCTGGGAAGTGCGCCTTCTGCGTTAGAAGGGAAACTCTATATATGTATATATATACATATATATATATATGTATATATATGTATGTATGTGTATGTATATATAGATTTTCATGCTTAGCTGAAAAGTGCGCCTTCTGTGCTAGAAGGGTTAACTCTTGATTATAAAAAATCCAACAAGTCTTTTGCATTGATTAGTGTCGCTAATATCTCTTGAATTCAGCCACGCGCTCAAGTGCAGCAAAAATTTGAGAGTTAACATTTAGTTAGAGGTCTGCATTAGAATAATTGTGCTCTGACGATTGGATTATTGTTGGAAGGTGTTTTAGTTTGGTTCAGTGGATTTGCCCTAAGACAAGAGAGTTAGTTCGACAAAAAGGAAGGTTTTAATTTATGACAATCCGCCTACTCACAAATTATATGCTTTTGTGTTTGCTCATCACTAGTTTGCGTTCACAGGACACGACGAGAAAATAGGTTCATTGCACAATCGAAATTATTTAATGTCCTTAGAGCTCATCGGTGAGCTGATCCATTCATAGCCACATTCATAAGACGTTATGGGAATCCCGGCCGACATACGAGTTATCTCTCTTCAGCAATATGTGAAGAATTCATTCGGCTTATAGGAGGCAAGGTTTTGAAGACAATTGCAATGAAAATATTAACAGCTAAATATTTTTCTCTGATTATTATTGATTCGACGCCGGATATATCTCACGTGGACCAGCTCACTTATATATATGTTCTGCCTAATGAATCACCTGTAGAACGTTTCCTCAAGTTCATTCCAAATACAGGCAATAAATCACCACAAATGACAAATGCTTTTACTTTAACTGAATTTGTAATTGGCATTTCAAACTGCCGTTGGCAGTCTTATGACAACGCAACTAACATGTCTGGCACATACAACGGTCTACAAGCTAAAATAAATGAGCTCTATTAGCCATTCGTCTGGTTATTTCTTTTTCTTCTTCGTTTCTTTTTGTAATTCTAGGCCCAAGGTTGACTGTTTTATCGATTACTTCTAGGTTATGTTCATCGATGGTTATATTTCTTCCCATTTTAAATCTTCCTGCTCTGGATTGTTGCATCACCTGTTTTTTCTTCGTCTATCTTCAGGCCTATGTCTTTTGTCACTTCTTTTAATTCGAAATAAACTTCTTTTGCTGCCAAAAAGGACCTTCGCACGATGTTCCATGATGCAATTCTCTAGAACTGACGTTTTCCTTATCACCTATTCTAGGGGAGGTTGAAGAGCATTAGGGCAACCCATCCCCTTTTCCCCATAGTACTTCGAAGTCTTCTGTTACAACCTATTGGATCCTTACTTCGCCAATGAGTTATTTGTTGCGCATTTTATCAGTTGTACCGCCTTTGGGGGGACTCCTAATTCCCATAAGATCTTGTTAGCTTCTTTCTATTTTTGTGTCATATGACTATATAAAGAGAACCTAGGGTGCAAATGATGAAAATGAATTCGAGTTGTGTTTGCCGCCCCCTGAAAGTGCCGCCTGCGTGCGGTGCACACTACACCCTCTACACCCTGGCAGGGCCGGCGGATCGTGTTGGGCCCGGGTGAGTAGTCGTCTGACAAACGCATCCTCTCAACTAACAACTTTTGCTAAAAAGGAAAGAAGGTAGGTTACTCCGTAGTGATGGTGTACAGAACAGCATGTGGTGCTCTGGGGCCTCTCTTGTGGATCACAATATATTGGCCCCTGTGCTGAATGTCGAGTCGTGATTTGTGACAAGTTTTTTGAGTTGAAGAAAGGGGCGTTTCAGTCGCAATTCGACTTTCAGCATAGGGGGCTAAACTCGCACTTAGCACTTCCACTTAGGCCACTAAGCTGAAAATCGTAATTCGATTAAAACGTCACTTTCTTCAACTCAAAAAACTTGTCACAAATCACGACTCGACATTCAGCACATGGACCATTATGATGTACGCCTCGAAGAGATCGAACTTATGTGCGATTGAAACTATCTGAGATATTAAAACGCGACCTGGGAGCGCTGGTGTACCGTTTGCTGAGCACAAAACTATAACCGTGCTGGTCAGCAACCTAGGAAAACAAGTATCCGTAAGAATCAATAAATGGGAACAGATTATTGAGTCACAGCTTGCCTTAAAGGTACCTGGGAGTGATTATCGACCAGATGCTTAATTTTATCACTTAAAGAGCATGGCGGATAAAGCTTCTGCTATTTGTGTAGCATTTCCAATAATGTTGTTCAAAGTGGGGGCTCCAACCGATCGGTCGCCTCTTTTAAAGCCAAATTAGTTAGCTCAGTCTAGCTTTACGCAGTGCCTGGGTGGCAAGCAGCATTGAACAAGAAGGCTATCAGCAGAAAATGGAGGACCGCATACAGATAGAAAAAGATACGTATAAGCGTACAGTACGTGCGGTATATGCGACGAGTTTTTGCTGACAAACACTTGCGTGCTTCGGTTCCTTCTAGTCTTTTACGAATAACCACAAAATTTAAGCGACGAATGCACGAATGTCTATTGTGTGTGCGAATACGGCAATGCGGAAAAGTGGGAAATAGACCAACTTTTGCGTTGAAAGAAATCCAAGTTTTGCGTTGCGTGCATTCCGTTTATGTTATTATGTATATGGCAGTGTGCATTTGAATTCCCGCACTTCTATTATATCAGCACGTATCTATATCTAGCTTAAACGTTCTTCAGGACCATATCTAACGATGAGGCGTGCGTGGGAATTATACGCATATAGATATATTGGCGAGAGAAAGCATGCGTCACTAAGATCCAGAATATGTTCTTCTTCTTCTTCGATGGCTCTACAGCCCAATTCGAGCCTTGGCCTCCATCAGCTTCTTCCTCCAGACGTCTCTCTGCTCCGCAGCTTGTCTCCAGTTTCTTGTGTTGAGCAGTTTGGCTGCATCGGCCTTAACATTATCTTCCTACCTTAACCGTGGTTTGCCAACTGGTCTTTTGCCATCTGGTAGTAGATACAGGGCTTTTTTTGGTATCCTTGAGTCATCCATTCTTTGGACATGGCCGGCCCAACGTAAACGTAGTAGTTTGGCATGGGTCGAAAGTTTACATTCTTTGTATAAGTCGTACAATTCGTGATTGTAGCGTATCCTCCATGCACTGTCTTCATTGATTGGGCCGTATATCCTTCGGAGAACCTTCCTCTCAAATATATTCAGCTTGTCTGCGGTTTCTGGGAGATACTCCAAGCTTCACATCCATACGTAGCTACTGTACGTATGATGGTTTTGTAGATTCTTATTTTAGTTTTTCTGTGGATGTCTCTGGATTTCATTATTGGCAGTAGTGAGAAGTATGTTCTGTTCGCGGCGTTTATTCTTCTTTGTACGTCTATCGTTTCATCGTCGTCGCTGACTGTGGACCCCAGGTAGTTAAATTGGTTTACCCGTTCAAAGTTATATTCCCCCCAGGTGGTATTGTGGTTTCTTCTTCTTCTTTCCACCCTTGACTGAATTAGAATCTTACTCTTCTCTGCGTTTATTTGCAGCCCTATATGTTTTGCTCCATCTTCTAATTCTGTAAATATTTCTCTAAGATATGACAGTGATCTTGCAAGGCAGTTTATTTCGTCGGCATATCCTGCCAACTGTTTGGATTTGTTAAGCAGGGTTGCGTTCGCATCAATGTTAACCTTGCGAATTACTCCTTCTAGGCAGAGATTAAATAGCATGGGTGCCAGCCCATCGCCCTGCTTTAAGCCTTGCTTGACTGGGAAGGATTCCGTCAATTCTCCTTGTATTCTGACTGCACATCTTGTATTTTCCATTGCCATTTTTGTTAATTTTATTATTTTCATGGGGTGTTTAGGTCCAGCATTGTTGCATACATTTGTTCCCTGTCGATGCTGTCGTATGCTTGTTTAAAGTCGATGAAAAGTTGATACACGTCAATATTGTATTCTCAGCACTTTCGGAGGATTTGCCTTATTGTGAAAAGTTGATCCATTGTTGACCTATTTCTTCTGAATCCAGCTTGGTATTCACTTATTGCAGCTTCTGCGTAAGGTTCCAGTCTGGTCTTACTTATATTGGTCATTATTTTATATACTGTGCTTAAAAGAGATATGCCTCTATAGTTTTCACAGTTGAATCTGTCCCCTTTCTTGTGTATTGGGCAAATAATGCTTTGCTCCCATTCTTTCAGGCATTTTTTCATTCCTCCATATGCAGCATAGTAGTTCGTGTATAGCTGCTGAGAGCGATTCGCCTCCTTGTTTGATCAACTCTGCTGGAATGTTATCAACTCCTGGAGATTTATTGTTTTTTAACCCGCATCCATCCCTAGTGTCAATTTGATACAAATTCAAAATTCAAATTAAAAAAAACGGATACGTATAAATATTTGGATTCGAGTTTTTGGCTAGCTTCCTAACTATTCTAAATCTAAATTATTCTATTCTAAACTATTATATAACTATTCTAAATCTATTTGTTAATATTTTTGTATGATTTATGCCTGTTTTTCTAGCCTGTATCAAATTGATACATAGGAACTTTAACGTTTGAAGTTTTAAGGGACGGATGCGGGTTAATGATCGTATGGCACTTTGTACTTCTTCCAGAGTGGGTACATTTGTTTCTCTGGTGTCATCGTTATGTTGTAGACGGGGTTCTGGTACATGTCTGATGCTCTCGTTTGCGTTCAGCAGCTCGCTAAAAAATGCCTTCCATCTTTTCTTTACATCTGTCTGTGACTATAGTGCCTTCTTTTGTTCTGCATATACCGGAGGAGGGTTTGAAGCCTTTCTTGAAGAAGTTTACTTCCCTGTATGCTTCCCGTGTTTTGTTTTGGGCAAAGTTTTCCTCTGCTCTCAGGATGTGATTGTTGAGGAATTGCCTTTTCTTCTTCCTGCAGATGTTTTTTGCGGTTCTTCTTGTTTCCTCGTATTTCAATTTCTTACTCCTCGTCGGTCTCTCTCTATGTATATTCTCCTATTTTTATTTCTGGCCTCTATAGCTGCTTTGCATTCCTCATCGTACCAGTCATTGGCTCTGGCTGTGCGTTTATACCCTACAGTTTCCTTCGTGACATCTGTCAGTACCGTCTTCAATCTCATCCATTTTCCCTCGACTGTATCTTCAGTATTTATACCTATCCTTTCTGCTAGAGTTTCCTGATATCTCTCCAACACGAGCTGTTCTTGGAGGCGATCGACGTCGAATTTCTTTTGTTTGCTGTTTCTTCTTTCTGGAGTAGACAGCCGACATCTGAATCTAGCTTTAACTAGAAAGTGGTCCGATTCACAATTTGCACCCCTACAGGTTCTTACTTGCAGGATACTGGAAGCTGCCCTTCTGTCTATTAGAATATGGTCTATTTGATTGCAGTGTCTTTCGCTGGGGGATTGCCATGTGTATTTGTGAATGTCCTTTCTTGGGAAATATGTTGAGCTGACGATCATATTTTTACTCATTGCGAAATCGATAACACGTTGTCCGTTATCGTTTGATGTTTCGTGAAGACTTTCCTTTCCAATGGTCGGTCTGTGCCAGTTCTCTCTTCCAATTTTGGCGTTGAGGTCTCCTATCACTATCTTGATGTCATTGGAAGGGGCCGTATCATATGCGCGCTCAAGCTTATAATAGAAAGTGTCCTTTGTCGTGTCCGCTTTCTCCTCCGTCTCCGCATGTACGTTTATGATTGAGAGGGTAAAGAACTTCGTTCGGAGTCGTATTGAACATAATCGTTCACTGATTGGCTTGAACTCGATCACATTATCTATAATTGATTTGTGTACTACGAAGCCTACTCCTAAGTGATATTCCCTTCCGCAGCTGTAGAATATCCTGTAGTTGCCAAGGTCCATTGTCCCGTCTCCTATCCATCTGATCTCTTGTAACGCGAGTAATTTTATTTTATATCTGCTCACTTCGTCTAATAGTGACTTAACTGCTGTAGTTCTGTACATACTTCGCGTATTCCATGTTCCGAAAATCATTTCCAGGTGCTGTTGCCGTAGTCGTTGCCGTTTTTCCCGTCCGTTCCGAGGCTTTGCTTCGGGTTTCTTAACTGATGTGTTTTTACAGGGTCCGGTAGTTAGCCCAACGCCCAACCCCACTACCAGGAGAACCGGATCCGTGAATTATACCCCATCGGATAGGGTGGCCCAGCTATACCCCGGGCACTGGGTACGTCCGTCGTCGGTTGGTTATCCAGGAGGCACCAGCGAGGAGGTGACGGTACGGTTTTGCCCCCCAGAATATGTTAGAGGGAAGACAAATTCAGTGCGGCGGCAGTTGACGCGCTACGAGTCTGTAAAGTAAAGGCAAAAGAAACAAGTCTGTTAGGAGTCGGTATACCTCAGGCTTATCCCAAACGCAGATGGGTTACGAGGGAGTCTGTGGAAATAAGTTACGATATCACGCGGTTCTTGAATGGAAATATAGGATATAGAAAATACCTTTATCATTTCGAGGATCATGGCTCAGCGCTCTGCCTGATGACTAAGTATCCAGAATAACGCAGAGCAAGTCTTCTATTATTCTGTGAGTTTTAGCTAGTATAGCCCGAAATCTTCTTCATATCACACGCTCAGTTACTTTCACATTCCGGCTGGATGTTTTATCCGGGTGGGTACTGCTACCCACCATACCCACATTATCCGTCGTCTATGCACCCTGGTGATAGACCCACCCATCATTACCATTACCTTTCTGGAATCAAACTGCGATTAACTAACTTGTGCTTTTTGGGTTACTTTACGATAAAAGCAATTTAAATTTATATTTTTTTATTTTTTTAAAATGTTTTTTTTTTTAATATCCATTTTTCCTTACACTTACTCTACATCTCCAAAAATATATGTATATTTTTATTTTTAAATTTTATAATGCTAGCCTACTTGAATATCTAATTGTTTTTTGTTTTTTAAATGTGTTTCATAAACGGTGTTTGAAGCGCCTTTCTTTCCTCTATTATTCTGTACTTGTTTTTTTTTTAAATATTTTTTTTTTCTTTTTTCATATCACCACAATAACAGGTAATCTGAGTTTTAATAATTCTTTTTTTTTTATTCAAGAAAAAAACCATTGTTTATTCATTTTTGCAAATTTGATTTTTGTGTTTTCTTTGAACATTTAAAATTGATGAAGAAAATGCACACATATTTTTCTCTTAATTTTTTTTTTTCATTTTTGTTGTTTAAATCATTTTTTTGTTAATAATTTTTAACTTTAAATACAATTTCTTTACCTACATAATTTACAATATTTCTTTCATTTTTTTTAATCATTTTGTTTTTTTTTTTATTAATAATAATTTCTTTCTTTTTTTTTAAATACACCTAACATAGAAAATTTTTTTAGATTCTAGGCCACAGATATTTAAAGTTTTAAGTTTCTGTTCTTTTAGAACGTTTTTTGTTTTTGTGTTTTATATTTATTATTTATGTTTTTTTTTGTCCTTTTAGTCTATTGATTATGTCTTAAAAAACAGGGCAGTAAGGAACTAAGACGTTCACGGGTTTTTATTGCAGGAATCGTTCAATGGATCATTCAAGAAGCAAAAACCGCGGAGTGCTATTAAATTAGAGGGTGGAAATTGGAGATAGGGGTCAAAATGGACCCTTTTTTGTTTTTGCAATATATCTCGCAAACGAAGCAAAATTTCGATATTCTTTATATAAATTTTTTTGTAGAGAATTGAATTTCCCATGGAATCCAACGCAATCAAAGCTAAAGAGGCCGCATATAGAGCATACAGACGTTCGCCTAACGAGCCGCTTCGTCGTGAGTACATCAAATTGAGAAACTCCTGTAATTCCATCATCAGGAATGTCAAATCATCATTTGATGATAGATTGAGAAGTAAGATCCTTAACTCCACTACAGGCAGTAAAAACTTCTGGTCCTTGGTAACTGGCATCAAGAAGAATTTTACTTCCTCCTCAACACCTCCTTTTATTCACAACAAGGAAGTAATAACAGAAAGCAAACCCAAGGCCGACCTATTAGCTTCTCTGTTCGCCGCAAATTCTTCTCTATCCGATGCTGCTATGTCACCCCCCACTCTTGAGAATACCACCCACTCAATGGACGGGGTTCATTACAGAACTCGCGAGGTATTTAGGTGTCTCAAAGAACTCGATGTCAATAAATCCACTGGTCCCGACAAAATCCCCCCTATGGTACTTAAAAAGTGTGCCTCACATTTGGCTTTTTGCCCTGTCTTACTTCTCCGGAGTGTATCCCGACTCTTGGAAACTTGGTCATGTTCAGCCAATCCCAGAAAAGGGTGAAGCCAGCGACCCTTTAAACTACCGCCCAATAGCAATTACGGCTGTTCTCTCCAAAATCATGCAGACAATAATCAATAAAAAGTTGATGAAATATCTAGAATCCAACCAAATTATACACAACAGGCAATACGGCTTCAGACCAAAACGGTCTACTAGCGATCTGCTTGTGTGTTTAACTGAGCGTATCAACCAAAGCATTCACAACTTTGGTGAGTCTGGTCTGGTTGTTCTAGATATATCAAAGGCTTTTGACAGAGTATGGCACCCTGCTCTGTTGAATAAACTCCACGCTATTGGTATACACTTAGTTCTAAGGAACTGGATTAAGAGCTTTCTTTCAGGCCGTTCAATCAAGGTAGTATTGAATGGCGTCGAGTCCAACCCCCACGCCATTTCGGCCGGAGTTCCACAGGGGTCAATTCTCTCACCCGCACTTTTTCTAATCTTCATTAATGATCTGCTCTTAATCCCCTCCAACCTACTTCACTGCTTCTCTGATGACGGTACTTTGCATTTCTTTTACTCCTTCGACAATATAAGACAAGATGTCCACTTCGATCAACCGGGATATCAAATCGATTCTTCATTGTGGCGAAATGAACCGCGTCGAATTCAATGCCACGAAAACGAAGTACTGCCTGATCTCCAACAAAAATTGTACCAACCTTCCTCCTATATCAGTGGATAAAGAGACTCGGCTGACTCAACTCTCAACATCCTAGGGGTAACTTTAACGGAGCATCTGCGATGGAATGATCACATATTCCAAATCGCCAAACAAGCCTCCCAATGTCTTGAATTTCTCAAGAGATGCAAGTTCCTCCTCCAGCCAGCCGCCTCGACTACAATCTACAAATCCTACATTCGGCCGCGCCTTGAATACAACTCGTATATCTGGGCAGACGCCCCAAAAACCACCTTGGGTTGTCTCCACAGAAGGTCGGCTTTGGAGAGTCGTTCTAGACTTAATTATGGGTACGTCTGACTTTTCTGAAGGCTTTTCAAACCGTCTGGTCAAAGCCTTCGCCCTTTTCGCCGGGTTATTATGCTCTAGAGAACATCCAGATGATCTAACCATCTTCTTATTAAGAAAATCGGTATCCCTTTCATCCTCGGGGGCCGCGCAGACCCTACCAGCCTCTACACAGGAGTAGCCAGCTTCCAGATATAGCATGAAACTTTGACGTTTTTACAGTTAACGTTTACTGAAAGTGGTCGTTTTTTCGAGTTGCCTCTCCGATTAGGTGCCCTTACTTCTGAAGAAGAATCCCGAAAACTTTCTTTCACTGGGACCACATTCGACACCTTGAAGCATGGATCCAAAAATATCTAACTGGCCTTGTAGGTCTTCTTTTGGGAGCTGTGGGAGCCCCAAAAATGTTTGGAGCGTTAAGAAGTGCACATCTTCAAAAGTTTTTTTAAGGTAATTATATTGATATCGCGAGCTCGGCGAGAGCTCCGTATAACCAATGGTAAGCTTATTGAAACCGAAGCTCGCCATTCATAACTTCAGCACAAATGTTTACACATTAGGATTGGGGTTTTTATCGAGTTTAGATCCGCCGTATTCAGTCTGTTCCATGGATCTAGAGCAGGATGGCGCCTAAGGTCATGTGCGATCGGTCTTAGAGTCAGTGCTTCCTGTTGCATGTTGATGAGTACACAGCCTTGGCTAGCTACAATCAACGCCCTCAAAAAGTGCCATCAAAGTTCTATTTTTTGCTCAAAATTGTTTTTCGCATTAATTTTGGCGCCCCTTACGTCCTGGTGCCTAGAACGGCCGCTCCACTCGCTCTACCCTAGGGCCGGCGCTGATTTCATTGTCAACATTTTGAGCCCTTTTGGAGTGTTTGTCTCCTTGAAATGCTAATTTCCTCGGACTAAAGAGAAAAAATTGAAACATCTACATATGTTCCAGTCACCATATTTCGGTCAATTTTTAACCAAACAAATCTTTTGACCCAGCTTTTTAAAGGAAATTTTGTCTACTTTTTTTCATAAAGCAGTACATATACCTATCTCTGACCTAAAAAAAATGATATAGGCAAAGAACCAAAAAAGCAGAAAAACATTTTGTCTATTTTTTTTCTTTTTGTTTTGACATTTTTGACATAAAGAAAATTTTTTAAATGAGTCATTTCCATGGGAAATTCAATTCTCTACAAAAAATGTTATATAAAGAATATCGAAATTTTGCTTCGTTTGCGAGATATATTGCAAAAACAAAAAAGGGTCCATTTTGACCCCTATCTCCAATTACCACCCTCTAATTTAATAGCACTCCGCGGTTTTTTCTTCTTCAATGACCCATTGAGCAATTCCTGCAATAGAAACCCGTGAACGTCTTAGTTCCTTTCTATATGACATAATCAATAGACTGTTTTCAAAGATACAATATTTAAATGCTTAAGAGGGAGCATGGCACACATTTATGTTTTCAACATTTAATTTTTTATTTTTTATTTTTAAGATCGTTTTTTTTATATCTTTTTTTAATTTAGACACAAAGATTGTGTTTTAAAAATAAATAAATTTTGTAAAGCTCTCGTTTCCAACGAAGTTTTGTTTTCTATAATACATGTGAATATAATTTTTTTTATATATTTGTTTTTTCAAAATTATACACTATACTGTTTTACAAATTGAATTTGTGTCACTCAGTTTTTAACGTTTATCACAATACTGATTTATTTACAAACATATTTTTTTTATTTTTTGAAAAAATATGAAAAAAATTTTAAAAGAACACAATTTTAAAGTGGTTGGGTATGAGAAAGAGTTATGAAATTTGTTGTGTATGAAGAACTTATAATTAGGTAAATAAAGTAAAATTGCAACAAAATTTATTAAAGTGGAATACTATAACATTTGCTGAAAATTAAAAATTATTTGATGGCATCATGCCTATCGAGTTTACATCAAATTTTTTGCTAAGCTCCAAAACGTGGATAATGTTCATGTTTTTTGGCTCTGAAAATGGCTATACAGCAATTGTTTGTTATTAGTATTCCACCAATGATTTAACTGAAATAATTTAAAATAAGTTTGCTACGTAAATAACAACTACGCATTGCATTATAATAATGCTTTCAGAAGTAAAAATTATATTTTCATTCACTTAATATTTAATGAAATCTAATTGAAGAGTAACGTTTGAAGATTTATACGGTTCAAAATTCCTTATTTATGATTAAGGGAAGATTTAGGTTAAAATTGCAGCATTTTTGAAGAAGGAAACGTCACATCTTCACTCCTATGTTTGATGAGCTCCTAGAGAAACAAATTTCGACAAAATTAGACGCTCAAGACCACGCTGATCAAACCATGGCAATAAATCGGGAAAGCATGATCACGTCATCTCAGACTTAATGCAAACTGTCTCAATCTGAATCACAACCAACGCTGCCACCCTACTACAATTTATTGTACTATTTCTGCTATGAATTTTAAGCTACAACTTTTTATCCCGTTTTATTTGATTTTTGTACATTTTTAGTTCGCCTAATTAATTGAACCCATTCCTTATTTTCTTACGGTGATATAAATTATATGTGTGTAAACGAAAGCAAAATGTAACTTAATAAGCATATGTATATAATAGGTCGGTCCTTATTTTTCCACTTTTGAATTATTGCCGCGGCACTTGGTCACACCATTCCATAATCAGCGTTGCCAACTTAGTGGTTTTACCACTAGAACTGGTGGTTTAGACTTGGGTTTTTTGGGTGGTAAGAGGAAAGTGTTGGCCTTGCACTTAACCATAATAAGACATCAATTACTACTGACCCAATGATGCACTTAAATAAAATCCAAGAGTTTACTTCTAAGGCTGATGAACACTGGCGTCAAATCCATTTTCTGAAGTGAAATGAAACCAAAAATACCAACAAATTTTCGAATGAAGTTCTGCAGTTTAAAGCCGCATCAAGAGTAACTTGATCGGCCACTTTTGCTATTTCCTTACTAATTTTCCACATTCGAACACGGATATTGAAAGGCTTAGCAGCATGAACATTGTCAAGAACAAGTGAAAGTCTAAACTCAGGTGTCACCCTTTATAGAAACGTCGTTCATGTCATGGTGCAATGCCTAGTAGGAAGCTTAGTTCGAAGAATAGAAAAAGGTTAGGATATGTTAAAGGAAGCCTAGGGAACCATGAGGAGAATCGTGTGCACCCTTAAGGCCCCCATACACGATCAAATTGGATGTACATCGAAGTGCGGATGTACAACCAAAACTATCGATTGTGGGCCGGTCGGCCGATCAAAATACGTTGGGCTTATGGGTTTGACGAAAATCTGGATGTACATCCAATTTAACCGTGTATGGGGGCCTCTAGAGTGCCGACTAATGCCACCGGCTTCACCTACTTCAGTTCAATAATGTTTAGTTCAATCGACATAAGTGGCTTCACCGGCTAAAGCCATGTTCAGTTCGTGCTTAAAATGGTTGTTGCTTTTTAGCCAAAAGGTAGAAATGCAAAAGCTCACTGTAATGACATTCCATTATTCCAGTTGATTACTTTCGTTTCAGCAAGCTTTTTCAGTTCGAGTCCAGTTGGGCGAACTGTTTGTATTAACCTCAGTTGAATATGAGGAAAATGTATGCCAAATGAGGTTATTCCAATTCACCAATTTTCAGTTCACCAATTTGCACGAACTTGCGCAGTTCGGCCGATGAAGCCAGGGTATATGATAAGTTGGTCAAAGCAATTTTACCTATTATTAAAATATTGATATTTTATAGCATTTAGTAGAGTCATTTTTTCTTTGAATTAGTGTAATTATTTCGGCTTAAACAGTGCCTTTCAAACATGATGTTTGAGGAACTTTAGATTTTGTGGAATATCTAGTTACTGGACATGAATCTGTATAGGCCCGAGCCGGTGACACTGTAATCGAAAGTTTACAGTTAGACGAACAAGAAAAGCTTGGTAAGCATGGATTTAATAAGCCGGAAAGGTGCGACATACCTATTTGAAAGATGTGATATGGATGAAATTTCTCCGTATCATGTAGCAAGTTGGGGTTTTTTTTTTTTCATTTTACTTGTTTTTATCTTATCTTTGAAAATATCTTGATATGCCGGCTCAAAAACTGCCGGAAGTATTCGGCATACCAGTTTTTATTGCAATTAATTTAACACTAAATGGATGCTGGGCAGCACCCAGGCGAAATGAGGAGAACGAATGCAGTAAGTGAGAAGCACACCCGTCAAAGCCTACCAAACCAAGACAAATGACTTTGTATCGAGGGCTGCATGGCAGTGAGTAGTTTTTGCACTGTCTTTTAACCAGGGGCGGATCCAGAATGAAATTTTACTAAAAATTTGGAGATGATGTTATCTGAAATAGTACTGGGTGTACAGTTAAAAATTATAGTAAAAAAATGTACTCCCTAAGAATAAAATAATTCCCCGAGTAAAAATAAAAGATGGTCTTACTCCGGGCGAACACCGGCCGTGTTTGGAACATAGTTCTAGGACATGTGCCGCGCATTAGAAGGATATTTGTCGGCCGTAACGTATATTTATTGATGGTGAAATCAGGTGTTCATGTCTTCGTATTCGAATACTATTACAAAAATTTTATCAACGAACTGCAATTAACAAAATTGAAGACGGGCGAACCTTTTTTTCTTTTGCATTGATCACCTTTAAGTATGATAATCGAAAGGCCGATTGTACACAACAATACATTGGTGCAGATTTTTTTTTGGCTCAAATTTACCGTACTTATGTGCTCCCGGCCCATATGTACTCCCGTTATAAATTGTTAAAAGCTCTACGGCCATCATATACCTCTTAAAACCTGTAAGGCCATCTTTCATTTTTATTCGGGTCACAAATAAACATTGTAAATTGCAAAATACTTAAAAAACCAAGGTATATTGGCATTTTTCTCATGCTTCGAACCTGCGAGTACATATCTTCTAAATGGAGTCAATGGAAGTTTCTGTTAGTATGTATACATGATGAGTTGAACTTAGGTTGAACCCAAGTCCAACTTCATGTAGACGCGAATGGGGTTGAATTAGGATCGACTGTTCTGCTGTTCTTCTGTTCTGTTCTGCTACCTCGCTTGAGTTGAAGTTATGCATATAGGCGTGAGTTCAGTAGTTGAGTAGTTAAATTTATTGACAGCAGCATCCATGGCGTAATTAAGGGGAGGCCAGGGTGGACCTAGCCCACCTCAGAATGGCCATAGGCAGTGCCGGCGGATCGTGTTTGGCCCGGGTGGGTTGCCCTATTCTGATTCTCACTTTCACGGCGAGTGACAATCCAAGACACATTTTCAAATAAAAAGTGTAATGTAAAATTGTGTCTTGGGTAGTCACTCGCCGTGAAAGTGAGAATCAGAATAGGGCCCGGGTAGTCACACAAATACATCCCCTCCGCCGAAACTGTTATTTGGTAACAACCTTTCCTAAAAAGGAAAGAAGGTATACAGAACAACATGTGTGTGTCCTGACTCTTATCCCGTGGATCACAATGTAAATCATGCACCCCATGATGAAATCGAATAATGCGCGAACGAAGCTATCTGACCTATTAAAGTGCGCCGTGATAGCGAACACAAAACTGTAACTGTGCTGGCCAGAAAGCTGTGAAAGAAGGTATGGGAACAGATCATTCACTCACTGCTCGCGTTAAAGTTCGTGGGGGCGATGATCGACCAGAGGCTTAAATTTATAATACACTTGGCTTTAATGGCGGATAAAGCTTCCGCCAATTGTGCAGCATTTCCAAAAATGCTGTCCAAAGTGTTTTAACCGATCCGTCGATGACGAGCATGGTTAACTCAGTCTAACTTTAGGCAGTGCTATTGTGGCCCGTAGCGTTGAACTAGATTGTAGAAAATGGAGGACCGCATATAGATGGAAAAATGGCCCCTGTGTTGAAAGCCGAGTCATATGACAGTCGCATAGAAATGTCGATGTCGTCTCGTTTTTTAGTTGGTGTGCCGAGAGTCGGGTGGTGTGACAAGTCGTTTGAGTTGAAGAAATTGTCGTTTCAGTAAAATTACGACTGTCAGCACAGGGGTCTGAGAGTGTATGGGCTAAGTTTTTGTGTTTCGTGAGGAATAAACATTTTTAGTTAAATTCTTGTTGTGGTGTAGTAGTTCGGAAGATAATGATAGCAAACGCGAAGAATTAAAAACTTTATGTTATTATTTCTTCCCAAATATTTGTGTAATTGCCAGCATATCTATGCCCTCTAAAATTCGAACTTATGTTTGGAATTGTTTTCTATTTGCAATTTTTATTTTGAAATTATTAAAAACTTAAAATTAAACACTCCAAAATAACTAATATGTATTTTCTTTCAAATTTTCCTACTTTGTCACTAATGCAAACAGCCCGACCAAAAGTGACAACAAAACGACAATAAAAACGACTGTCAGCACACCAAATAAGCTGTCGTTTATGTCATGCCGATTCTTTTAGAGAGAGCCAAAACAGCTCGGTATGGTGGACTGCATTACACGTCATGTAATGTACAAGGGTACATTATTATTTACATAAGTGGTGCATAATATATAGTATAGCTGTAGGGTTCTGTGGGACAGAGGGCTTATGGAAGGGTGATATGTAAAAACCTACCACCTATCCCAGCCGGCCGTTTTGTTAACTTAGTAAATACACCCTCTATATAGGGAGGAAGCGTGGGGAAGTGAGTTACGTCCTCACGCAGTTCCTAAGTGGACATGGTGGGTATAGGAAATACCTTCACAGAATCGGGCATGATGATTCATCGTTATTCCCGGTAATATGCAAGAAAACGCAGAGCAAGATATTCCGCTTTCAGCTAACTACCCACTCGGGCTGAGCTCCAACCGGCGGCCCTGGTTAAACCAAGAGTTTTCCTAAATATACCCATTTGTGACTGCCGCTATTTTTCTCAGGGTCTGGACTCATTATAAGAAAGGGATATTGCATACTCTAATTTTCATCTGTTTAAGGATCTAAAGAGGAGGACTATCCTGGCAGGAGACGCTCCAAAGAAGATGTAATCGGAAGATCAAATACAGACGACATCCACTAGTTCTCATTATAACCTAACAAAAAATTTAATTCACATCAAAACCTATATTAAAAATCACTGAAAATAAGGTAACAATCTGAGAATAATTGATACATAAAAACCATAAATAAACATAATAGGAGAAAAAAAAACAAAATAAAGAACAAAAAACTAAAAATTTTCAAAATATATTTTTAATATTTCGTACTTTTTAAATTAAAATTTCTTACAAAACTAAAATTAGGCTTAAAGCCAATATTTTTTTTTTTCTTTTTTAAAAATAAATCAATGAACACTTGCATTTTACAAAATTAATAACATTTTCTATTATAACAGCTTAAAATTCTCATTCACAGACAGAAAAAAATTTTATATATAAAAAAAAATAAAAATAGAAATTTATAAGGATTTTTGTTTTGTTTTGTTTTGTTTGTTATGATTAGAAGGAAACAAAAAGGATTTATTTATAATATAATAATAAAAAACGAACAAAATAATAATTTGAAAATTCCATAACCCATCCCATTTAACCATGGTTTGTTGTTTTTTTTGTTTTGTTTTTTTGTTTTTATATTTAATATTTAATATTTTGTTTCTGCCTATCATTTCTTTAATGAGGTACGTACTTTGCAATTTCCTTGTTTTTTTTTTAATTCATTTGTTTTTTTGCAATGGTAAAAAGATTATTAAAAATTAATAATAAATTAGAAGAAATTATTATATATGAAATTTTTACAACAAAAAAATAAAAATAATATAGTATAATAGTTTCTTTTACAGAGTGTCCTGAATGATATGTTTTCTCACAATAAAATATTGTAATATTTTTTTATTATTTTTTTGTTTATCCTTTTTTTTATTTTTTTTTTTTCTAACTAGAATTTGGTTTGTTCATTTTTTGTTTAATCTGAGGGAAAATATGACTGCTTTTTTTTATAATGAAATTTTAGTTTTTGTTGTTGTTTTTTTTTATTTGAGCCGTTTTCTTTGAAGGTGGTGTAAGTCCAAAAGTGGGTTAATGATAACATTGAATGCAATCAGCTATGTGAATTTTATATTACATATCATTCAAAATGTATAATGTTACCTTAGAATCGGACAGTGATTCCGTGATTTAAAATAAACCCTGATTTTGATAGAATTTCTTCAGCATTTTAATAATTTTAATATTTTATTATTATTATTTTATAGAAATCACCCCAATGAATAAAAACAAAAAAAGAATCTTGGAATCAGGGGCCAGTTCGTGTATGTCGAAAACGAAAATTTTTTTTTGTCTCGGGTTCGCGTAGGTCGAAAAATTGAAAATTTTCGTCTGAAGCCGACGAAAGGCACTCGAAAGGTCTTGGATTATCGAGTTTTTGCATTAGGATACAAACAATTTTCTTTCGACCTATGCGAACGCTAAAATTTTCGTCGACAAAATTTTTCGACTTCAATTTTTTTTCGTACGATTATCGTCGTTCGCCATACACGAACCGGCCCCAGATTCTGATGAAAACAATACATTACAAAATTTTAAAAGAAAGAGAATCATGCATCCAATTTCCAGTTCAGATGAGAATGGTATTTCTGATGATTCCACAAAAGAAAACAGTAATGTAAATACCCAAAAGATCAGAAAAATTAAGCGCAACAGCGCACAAAAATATTACACCAATTCAGGTAAAATTGTTCCAGCCAAAAAATTTCAAAATATAAAGTGCAATTGCTCAAAAAAATTGCCGAACTCTTGTTAGTGAAGCTGACACACAAAGCAAATTTTGACACATTTTGGAAACTGGCAGATTTTAATAAACAGAATAGATTTCTCTCCAGATCTGTTCAATGGTATAATGTAAAAAGAAGACGCCAAAGAAATTTTAAAGGAAAACAAAGAATATTTGTATATAAATATTACTTAACTGTTCCAGCTGGCAAAAATTGGGTTTGCAAAAACTTTTTTGTAAATAAATTTAAAATATCAATAGGGCGAATAGATCGAATTTTAAAATGTAAAGATAACGGATTGGATATGCGTGGGCGCACGCCAGGATCTTCTAGAAAAACATCAAATCTCGAAATCAAATTTATAAAAGAGCACATCCAAAGCTTTCCGGAGTTCGAGAGCCATTATACCCGATCGCATAATCCTAACCGAAGATATTTAGACCCTGAGTTAAACGTCAGAAAAATGTTTGAGTTATATTTACAAAAATGTGAAAAAAGTAATATTTCTCCAGTTAAAGAAGTTACATATAGGAGAATTTAAAAAAAAAAATTCAAGTTACATTTTCACCAAACAGCGGAAAGACACATGCCAAAAATGTGATTTTCTAAATTTAAAAAAAAAAAACATCATGTAACAATGCGGAAATTGCAAGCATCACAGAAGAACATGATGTTCACTTAAAGAACGCTGAATTAGCAAGAAAATGTATGCAAGAAGATAAAGTTTGAGCATCGCAAAATCCAGATAGATGTTTCGCTTTTTCTTTTGACTTGCAGAAGGCATTACCCTACCCAAAGGTATCAGTGTCCATTGCATATTATAAACTAGAGATGCGCCGAATATGGGTTCGACCGAATACAAATATTCGGCCGAATATTCAGTCAAAAACGTACCGAACCGAACATTCGGCCGAATTATTCGGTTCAGTAAGCAGGTTCATATATAGTACAGAATCCATGGAAGAATGACCTTCACCGATCGAGTAACCGAATGAAATTTATTTCTATGATAAAAAATGTGCTAACAAATGTGGGTTGCATAACGAAATATGTACAAAGCTATATTTAATAGGCGTTTTTTGTCTTTTGCCACCTTTTTCCCTTTGTTGGGGAGATACTATGCATTTTGGTGAAATTAGGGCCTCACCCTACGCACATGAGTTGACTGATTTGCAACCCCAGTTTCAAACTGGTTTCAGCATTATCACGCTCACAACCAGTTTGCAACCAAAATGAAACCTTTGTGCACATACAAGCGCAACTGATTTTCGATCAAATGGTATTCTGTGCTCACGAAGATTTCGTTGAATAAACTTTGACACGTCCAAATACAACCACGCAACTGAAACTGGTTACATTTCCAAGCGTACATGCGTTGCATTCGGTGACAGAAAATATAGAAGTGTGTCTATTCAAATGCGACTTGACGGAATATTCCATGAATGGAATGCATGCAACACAAATGTCGGTCTACTTTCAAGTAATTAGATGTTAGTGGAAACTCGCCGCATATCATGGTACCGCTGAATGCAACGCAGATACGCTTGTCTGTCACCAGGTTGAAATTGCTTCCGACCGGCAAGAACAATCGCACGCAAGCAGTTGCAGACTAGATTCAAATCGGTCTCGTTTCTGTTGACTCCTGTGTAGATTCTCATTGTGAATAAATATGGTTACACAGAGAAGTGTTTGTTTTATTTACAAATACTACCTATGTACGGTTCCACAATAAAGCCTCTTTAAGATATGTAACTCGTCAAATAACACTATTTAAATATTCGGTAATTATTCGGCAAACTAACCGAATATTCGGCCGAATACGAACATTAAAAAAAACGCCGAATATACCGAATACGAATATTCGGCCGAACATTCGGCGCATCACTATTATAAACGTAATATGTACATATTAAATGAGGGATTTCACAATTTACATGATAATAAAGTTAGTATGTATGCATGGCACGAAACTATTGCATCTAGGGGTGCCCAAGAAATTGTTTCGTGTTGTTTGAAACATTTGGAAAATGTCACCACACAACAACAAGTAATAGCCTACAGTCATTATGTGTACTGGACAAAATAGACAAATAATATAAAATTGGCTTTAATGTGGCTTAAAGTTGACCATCATACAACAATGCCGAAAACATAAAAAGTTTATATTTGATGAAATGAAACGAGATGATTTTGTTTCGACGAAACCACTAGAAAATACCATTCTAAGAAGACGAAAAAATACTAATGGTGAAGAGGTTAATTGGCTAAAGATATGTTGGATAAGGTTTTTAAAAAGCAAACCATATACAATGCTGTATAAAACTTCGTTTGATGAAAATGCGGAGTTTAAAACACTAGATTTATCCCCCAGGTTTGGAAGACCGCGAAAATTTGAAAATATAATACTACCAGCTTTATATCATCATGCCAGGGCCCATCACATCGAAAAATTCAACGATATGATGGATCTATTACCTTACATTCCTCCAATACATCATGAGTATTTTTAAAAACTTTCTCATAATGAAAAAAATTAAAAATGGAACATATTAATATCAAGTTGTAATTAATATAATTTATTTAAATGGCATTATCTGAAGATATGTTGAAATAGAGCCTTTTTATTTTGTTTTTGACCTAATTTAATAAAAAAATTCATGAAGAAATTGGTTTGATTTAATTGAAATCCCATATTTAATATTTTATCAATGTATGATTTTCATATTTTGTTGAGAAAGTGGTGTAAGTCCATTCGAGGTCATAAAAAGTATAAATTTCTTTTAATTTATACTTTAAAAACGATTGCATTATAAAATTAAATCAATTTAATATATAAAAAACATAAAATGAGCTTATTAACATATACCAATATTTTTCAAACCATTCAAACGCAAACCCTTAAATATCTCACCACTTTCAAAGAAAACGGCTCATTTATTAATTTATAATTATAACAATTTTTTAACCAGGAAAAAAAAACTAAAATGTAAAATTACATTCTACACAAAAAAAAATTATAAGAAGAATTAATTAATAAAATAAAAGCTTTATTCAGAAAATGTATTATTTCATTTTTTGTTTTTTTTTTATAACAAAAATAAAAAATAAATTTAATTATTAAATTAAATTAGTTTTCTATTTAAATTTAAATATATTTTTTTTGCAATTATTTTTTTTTATCATTTTTAAAATTATGAATCACTTTTGTTGTATTTTACTTTTATTTTATTTATCTTTTTTTTTGTTTTCCTATATAATTAAATTTACACAGATATCTTTTATATAATTTTGGGAGGGCGCCTTTTTTTCAATTTTGTTGTTTTTTTTGTTATAATTTAAATATATATATATTATATACAACGGCCTAATTTAGTAGATAAATGTACAAAAATAATTAAATTGTTGAATTTTGTTATATGTATTTTTTTTTTGTTTTTTACAAAGCGGTACATTGTGTATGTGTTTCTTTTTTTTTTGTAATTTTTAAATTGGACAAAAATGGATTTTTTGTTTTTACGGAAAAAAAAATTTTTTATATGTACACTACCGTGCAAAAGTATAAGGATCTCATCGAAATAATTGATTTTTTGAGTTTGTGATTGTTTTGTATTGTGTTCAACAGCATTTTATGATTAAATCTTGTATAAAAACGAGAAAATAGACTTTTTTGTTATGATTCACATAAATATGCATTGAATTAGCGAATTATTATTAGTCAAAATTATGGAGTTTTGAAGGAACCAAAAATTCTTATTTTTAAATAGCATCATTTTTGCGCTGTGATTTCAAATATAATAACTATTAGTTTATTTCAAGGGGTTTAAATTTGGGTGTTAATGTCTTAAACAGACATTCTGGATCATTTGAGTGCCTGTCAAAAAAACGATCCTTTGCGCCCTTTGCTGTGCTCTGAGTCCACTAGAACAGTCTAAATTCATTCCCGTCGTTGTTTGAATGCGCAAAACCGATTGCAATCGCTGGAAATGGCTCGTAAAAAGGAAATTTCACTTGAAAAACGTTCTGAAATACATATTTTGAGAAAAGTGAGCAAAACAATTCGTGAAATTTCAAATATTGTTGGTGTTTTAAAGTGTGGAGTAGAAACTGCATCGAAGCCGTTCGCCGAAACCAGCTCAAATATTAATCGAAAACGCTCTGGCCGACCTAGAAAAACAAATCCAGCTGATGATCGACACATTTTATTCATGAGCAAGCAAACAACATCAACGTGCCGAAATCAACGAAACCCTGACGTACGCAATTTCGGTGGATACTGTTAAACTTCGTTTACGAGAGAAGGGATATTTTGGTCACGTTGCTGTGAAAAAAACACTTCTACGACCATAAACAAGCGGAAAAGATTATTGTTCGCTAGAAAATACAAAGATTGGTCAGTAGATCAGTTTGGGGGGGGGGGGGGGGGTTCGAGAACACTTCCAATAGTAAGCAATCAGTCACGGAAGGTAAGATTTTTTTCTACGGACTGATAATTTTTAAGTGCCACTTTACTTTTTTTTGCTTATTTTTAAACGTTAATATTGTGAAAAAATGTTAACGTTTTCAAAACGCTATAAAAAATTAAGTAACCAAGCAATCGTGGTCGTTTAAAATGGAATTTTCTTTGGAAGGTATGTAGAGTATAAAAAAAATTGTAGTATACCCATTCAGCAAGTATATAATACACAGTAAGCATCTACTACACGTGATTTTTATGAATTAGGATTGTAAGAGTGCGATATATTTTGGACAAGAAGTAATATTGCACCCCTCTGCACCCCTGCAAAACTTGCTGGGCGTTGTTGGTAAAAGTGTAATCCTTCACCTCCAAAAAAAATCGTTGCCCAAAATTGCCGCTCCGTGTTGTAAGGGGTCACATACGTGCAGCACATCCAAAAACGAGGGTTGTGGAGGGATTTTTTTCAACCGTATATTGCAAAAAATTTTGAAAACTATTAATCACATATTACTCATTGTTCCTTGAGAAACAAAAAAAAAGTTTACTTCCTAATAAAATAACTTGCTTAAAAAAAAATTAATCAAATTAAAAATTATATTAAAAAAAATTGATGTTTTTAAGAGGTTATGTTATTAAAATTGAGTCTTTTAGTTTGAAAATCGCAATTTCGAAACCGGATTCGTAGTCAGCGACCCTCTAAGTCCCCTAAGTGAGAAGTTTTGGTATCATTTACTAAAGTTTTTGACTATTGGGAGAGGCTATGTTAACCATATTGAGTCCGCCATTTTGAAAATCGCAATTTCGACACCGGATTCTTGATCAGCGACCCCGAAAACCCCCGAGTGTAAAATTTGAGATCATTTAAGGCACTTTTTGACTTTTGGCCAGCTTTTTTGGATTTGGTCCCACTGGGTACCAGTATGTTCGTCGAAATAAAGATGAGTGGTATAATCCCCAATGTATTGCGCCAACAGTTAAATCTAGCGTAGGCTTGATCAGCAACGGATTTATCTTTCAACAAGATAATGATTCTAAGCACACCTCCCGTCTGCGCTTGAACTATCTACGGTCCACCAAGGAAGAGGAAGGTGTGCCGCCGCAATCCCCCGACGTGACCCCGATCGACTTATTTTTGGATGAGCTCGACCGGCAGGTGAAAACCATGCACGTGACCAGCGAAAACCAGGGCCTGTACTCCCGAAGACGAGACGATAAAGAAACGAAACGAAATAAAGAGACGAGACGAAAATATACTACTCCTGGAGACGATAATCTCGTACTGCCTTGCGTTTGTAAATTTTGACATATTATGCAAAATAAATTAAAACTATTAAAATAATTAACAATCCCAAATTACAATTTAACCCCAAAACCGACCACACACAACAAGCACTAACGTCTAAACAAAGACGATTACAAATGTATCTTCGTTTGTTTAGATGAAAACGAGACGATATCGTCTTCCAAGGTAGCATGTTGACAAAACGGTTTCGTTTTCGTTTCGTCTTCGGGAGCACAGGCCCAGCTGTTCGACAGTCTAAAAGTTGCTTCGGACAATCTCGCAACTGAAAAACTTCAAAAATTGGTCGAAAGGCTTCCAAAAATTAGCGCTGCAATCATCAAAGCACGAGGTTGACACATTGATGAAAAAAACCTGATTTGACTTGTCGTGACATTTTCGGTATTTTTAAATATTTCTATACAAAATTTGCGTTTAATTGACATAAATGATAACAAAATAGTTTATTTTCTAGTTTATATACAAGATGTAATTATAAAATGCGGTTGAACACAATAAAAAACAATGACAAACTTAAAAAATCGATTTTTTCGATGATGTCCTTATACTTTTGCACGGTAGTGTGTGTATTCTAAATGAAAAATTTTGCCAATATATAATAATATAATAATGCATCATTCTTATCAATTTTTTTTTTCTTTAAATATTCTCTTTCTCTATAATTTAACAATATTTTTTTTAATTCGTTTTATTTATTCATTTTTTTTGGTTTGCATTTTTTCTTTTTACAATAATTAAATTTCTCTTTGTACTCGATAAGGCATTATGTCATCTCAAATATAATTTCTATCCATTTTGTTTATTTTTTCATTTGTTGTGTTTTTATTTTTTATATATTTTTGTTTTAAAGTTTGTGTTTCATACTAAAAAAATAATTTTCTTTTTTTTTGTTTCTAATAATTTGCATTCGTTTTTTGTTTTTTTTTTTTAATATTATATTCATTCTTGTTTTGTATGTAAAATATTCTACCTGCATTTCTTTATACAAACTTCATTCCTACCTTCTTAACATCACTTTTCGGGATCACACTTTCTTACAATCTTAGAGATTGATTTTTTTATTGTTTATAATTATTTTTTATTTTATTTTTTTTAATTTATTTATTATCTTTCCATATTGTATCAGGTGGTTGCTGGATGAGGTGTGTGGGATATATACACTAAGTTTTTTTGTTTTTAATAATTTTCTTTTAATAATTTCATCATTAAATTTGTTTTTGTTTTTTTTATTTATACAAAAATAAGTTAAATAAAAAAATATTTTCTTTACTTTTTTTGTGCTTATGCTACATTTTTTAAACAAATTTAAGGTAGACAATGCCGGTAACCATTATTTGTTATTATGTTTTTTTTTGCTTCTTTTTTTTTAAATCCCAGATTTTGTTTTATTTTTTAATAATATGTATATAATTTTGGGTTTAAAAATTTTGGGCAGATAATATTTTTATTTATTAAATTAAAAAACTTAACAGAATCATAACTTTTATTTTATTACACAAAAAAAACTGTTCAATTGCAATTCTTTATAGAATTTTTGGAAAGATAATATTTGACTTATTAATAAAAAAATATGGAAGATACAGAGTTGCCATTTTTTTCAAAGAATTCAAGCAATTAACATCTTTTTGGCACAATAATATTCTGTTTCTCTGTCCCATAAAATAAAAACGTTTCACAATTTCAACTTTAATATATATTTCTTTTCCTATATTATTTATGTAAGTTTATAAAATTTCGTCGTTTCTTTTTAAGTAGAACTAATAACAAATTGTAAAAATAAGATACAAAAAAAATAATAATAATAATATTACAACAGTATTCCAGTCACAGCCAAACACACAACGCTCATATTTTATGGGATTTTATATTTTTGATAAGTTACTGTGTCGTATCATTTTTGTTTAATGAATTGGTAAGTAATGTTAATAGCTTGAAGAGAAACATACACTAGATATGGATTGTACTTTTTTTTGCGATAAAATAAAGTAATAGAATTAAGTAGATTTAAAAGAAAAATTTAATAATTTAAACAAATAACTTACATCTTATATACGTTCTTGTTGAATGTACACAATTATATATTTATATATTTTACATAGGCCCCTGTGCTGAAAGTTGTGTCGTGTAATGTGATAAGTTGCTTGAGTTGAAAAAAGTGATCATCCAGTCGAATTACGATTTTCAGCACAGAGTGCTATAGTAGAAGCTCTAAGTTGAGTTTAAGCCTCTATGTTGAAAGTCGTAATTCGACTCGAAAGTCACTTTCTTCGGTTCAAACGACTTGTCACCACACACGACTCGACTTTCAGCACAGGGGTCATAGACGTGCATTATAGATCTTTTCATTCAATATGTTAACCTTCACCACCAACTTTTCAAAAAAAAAAAATTGCGATTTTATTGCAAATCTAAAAGATATACTGCGCGACACTTGATCAGTGTTGCCAACTCCTTCTTCGGCAGACTACTAGATTCGACTTTTAAAACCACCAGAAAACCACAAAAATATTTTGCTCTTCGCCAAAAGTAACTAGATATTGCACTAAATCTTAAATTCCTCATCCATAATGTTTGCAAGGCGCTGTTTAAGCGGAAATAATCACACCAATTCAAAAAAAAATAGTGACTCTACTAAATGCTATAAAATATCAATATTTTAATAATAGAATCAGCATTATCGCTTTGACCAGTTATCATTATACCCTGGGTTCCCCAGGCGAACTGCGCAGGTGCGAGCAAATTGGTGAACAGAACTTTAAAATAATCTCAGTTTGCATACGATTTCCACATATTCAACTGAGAATAAAACAGACCTCAGTTGACCCAACTGGACTAGAACTGAAGTTAAACGTAAAAGCTCGCTGAAAAGAGAGTATTCAACTGGTATGCCATGGAGTGGAATGCCATTCCAGTAAATTTTTGCATTTCTAACTTCTGGCGGAAAAGCAACAACAATTTCAAGCACGAACTGAACATGAACTGGACTGGAACTCGCCAGTAGATTGAACTGAACATTATTGAACCGACGTAGGTCAAGCCGGGGCATTAGCTGGCGCTTGTATACACGGCTCTAATAACGCATCTTGACGGCTTAGTTGGTTAATTGGGGGTACCAAAGTTGAACATACTGGACGATATACCTCCTTGTTCCGTCTGATAGTCTGGCACTGCCGGCGTCTCAGCCCTTGTCAGTTGCTTAGCGGGATCCACCATTTTCAGGGGGAGGGGGAATATCTTCCACTTACCCCGACAGTTGCCTCTGAACTCATACAACGTCAAGAGTTTAAACTCGAGGTTCATCGCTACCTACTCATTCATATTCTTGACAATGTTCATGCTGCTAAAGCTTTTCAACATCGGTGTTCGAATGTGGAAAAATTAGTAATGAAAAGCATAAGTGGCCGGACAATTATTCAAACCGAGTTGCTGTTGATCTTTCTTGAAACTGCAGAACTTGATTCAAAAATTTGTTGGTATTTTGGGTTTCATTCCATTTCAGAAGATGGATTTGACGATTTTTATTTACATAAGTGAATCATTAGGTCAGTAGTTGCCTTATTGCATGGCAAACACTAATTTTGTATAGTTGTATATTTTTTTTCTCTTGCCATCAGAAAAAAGCCACTAGCCGCTAGATACGATTCTTTCCACTAAAGGCAAGTCTAAACTACCAGTTCTAGTGGTAAAACCACTAAGTTGGCAGCGCTGCACTTAATTACCCTCACTTTAAATTTTGACAGGAATCGCACTGGAGTGATACAATCAGGGGTGTTCCACAATTCGAGTGGAATGAAATCGAGTCGGAATTCAATTTCACTCGAATTAAATATATGGGATTGATCGAAATGTGGAACATATAATCTCGATTTCGAGTGTATATTCGATAGAAATCGAATTGTGGAACACCGCCGAATTTCTTGGAAACCACTTTCACAACGTTTTCTAGCTCATTTTACGTGATTTTTGTTTACCGAGAAAAAAAAATCGGAAACAGAAAGGATATGAATTTGGGTTTTTTGATTTTAGTCGTTTTTGCAATGCGACACTTGATTAGCCTCACCAGTTGGTTTTGATCATTTTAATCATAATGTGCTTCAGTATAAACAAAATAGTATTTTTTGAGTTTTTGATTGTGGCACAATATTGTAATAATGATAATTACACGGCCTATCACTTTTCCCGAATCACTTTCCAATGAACCGGTTTTTTAGACAATGGGCGCCGGGAAGTGTATGGGCGCAACGGCCTAACTTGTGAATTTAAACATTTTGTCGGTCGCACAGCAAATTACACTAACTCAAGCATAACTTTGTGCGATGGGGTTCACAAAAATTCACATTCCCATTTACATTTACTATCGTGACACAGATAATTAGGGGTATAGTGTAGTACTTGCATCATACAAAAACAACTTTAATGTGAGTCCAAAATGAATGGGCGTGTGATTTGCACAAATAAGGAAAATAATTTCGAGTTATTTATTTGAGGCCAAATTCTCTTTTACAATATTGTTAAATCCGATTCGATAACGAAACAGCTTTCGAGTAAAAATTTGACAATATTGTTACATTTTTAAATAAAATTGATGTCAATATTGTAATATATAATTCAGTGGGGAATGGAAGTACTTGAAAAGGTACATACTTCTGAAATTCATTCTGCAGAAGCAGTCAAGTACTTCCACCCAGTGAAAAAAATCATCGAAAGGTGGTCATTGGTGATTGGAATGAAGAATCATTTTCTTTTTCCCTTTCTAGAATGTGTTTTAGAAGTAGTGTGTGCTTAGTATGTCCAATATTCCATCATTTTTTGCCGGATTAGAACAATTGACCAACAACGATTAGGTTCTCTCTTTTCTTTGATCCGTTAGCTGGCGGTCCAAACGGGACGTCCCCGCAACGGATACGCTGCTGTTGGGTTAATTTCCATCACTGATTTCTGACTACTAATTACGGTGAAACTTGAAACACACCCATACTTACACCACATTCATTTAAAAGTACTTTCATCCAGTATAGAAAAGACATTATATTAACACAGACATGTCCTGAGCGAGAAATAAATGAGGGACTTATTGTGAAAATGGAGTCATTATTGGCACCTGTGCTGCAAGTCGAGTCGTCGCGTCGTTTCAATTGAAGAAAATGACGGTTCCGGCAAACTACAGCAACTTTCAGCACAACGGTCTAGAATGGAAATGCTAAGTTGACAGGGGCCTAGTACTGAAAGTCGTAATTTGACTGTCACTTTCTTCAACTCAAACGACTTGTCGTCTGTGACAATTTAAATTAGTTTGTAAAAGTTAAGGTTTATTGTGTATTATTTTGAACTGGTAAGCAAAATATATAAAAAAGTAGTGTTTTACCATTTTATTATATGTAGATAATTGCCCCTGTTCCAGAATTCACTTCCACTAAAATTTCACGATTTCATTTCGCAAAACAACATTTTGGTGCTGTGAAATTCTCTTTGCGTTTTCGAAAGTGAAATGCGATTTCGTAATTGAAAAGTAAGGGCCTTTTCGAGAACGTCAATGACACGTTTTAAACTCAGATCAAGATTTCGAAAACTTTTTGACCCAAAAGTCTAGGTTTCAAATATTTGCCGACGTCGCATTTGATCGAATTTTGGCGCGCAAAAATGCATGCAGGGATTGCCAATTGCAATATGAAAAAATAAACAACAACGTAATAATGGCAATGAATTTACAAGAAAGGTAAGAAAAGTAAAGTTTCAATTATAAATTCATTTTAATTTTCTGATAAGTTGATTTATTACTTATTTATTTTTGTTGACAATTTGATTGCATACAGACTGACATAATATTTCTGTAACGAGCCACCGTCGCACTCTTGATGTCAAAATCTGTGACGTTGTGGTCAATCTTTGACGTTTTCGAAAAGGCCCCAAGCATAGGAAACATCGAGCAAGATAAGATTTTGGGCAATTTTATGGAAAGTTAACCAAATCCTGCCATGGGGACGTTAGAACGAAAATCAAAATTGAAGTTCCAGCCCAGATGACAGAAAACAACAGAATAAGTGTCAAGTCGACGACAAAAAAGTAATCGACTCATATTTATGCTTCTATCGACTAAAGTCGCGCCAACAATCGACTTTCACAATAAGAAATTTTAACATCGACGCAGAGTCGTCAAGTCAAATTAACGACATTCACAATAGGTGCCTGAGATGATTAACAAAGAAAACGACAAGTTATGAACACTTTTTGCGCTTTTATCGTTCTCACACGACAGCAAAATCAAACGCAAGGTTACCAAATTCATTCTTCTCTGTATTACCAATAGCTTATTACACAGAAGTAATAAATTACAGAAGTATTTTTTTTGATATTTAAGAAAACACTTAATAAAGAACTACTTCCAAATCTACTTCACAGAATAAATACTTGCGATTTTCCTTGCTGGCGGTGTGGCGTACGCCATGCATAAATTATTAATAAATAAATTATTCTGAGTCGCAATCGACCTATACCATTTATTGCAGAAAATTTAACGGTTAGGGAGATAGGCCACCAACTCCGTTGAGAATGACAATGAGTCGTTTCCTATAAGTCAGACGTGCCGTAACTTGTACTATAGAAGTTTTGATATAATAAAATATTTGAAGATGTTTGTTTATTCGGTATTTTCTAAACCCTGAGCACCCACAGGCAGTTTCTTCAGTTTCGTTGAAAAATAAAGACAATAATTGAAATAGAGAATAAGGCCCCAAAAACCCTAATCATCGTAGTCGTTTCACGTTAACCTTAAGGAAAAACTTCTCACCATAGTATTAATTGATAAGATCATCACTTTCGTCATCAACTCACTTTCATAATGTTGTAATTTATGATGGTAATGCGAACCTCTAACCCTGATTAATGGACTGATTTCGAACAAGCTAAGTACACTGACATAACAAGCAATTACCTGATACTTCCAATATTATTTATGATCATTCTTATTGAAGATTCACCAGATAAGAAAAGACTTTTCCATTTACCAACTACTCCAACTACGCCGGTGTCCGTACTCCAATGCAAATGAAACGCACCTATTGCTGTTTCTAATTATACAATTTATTTTTCTTTTAGATTTGTACGAGAATTTATCACATAACGACATCGTTTCTTGTTACTGTGTTATTCAAGAGAAAGAATATGCCCATCATTATCGTTAACGATAATTTAAACAAGGCTAATCGTTCTAAGATGTATGTATGTTTTAACAGTTGGTATGTTCAGGATATTATTTTGCGGCTCTTTCAGCAGAAACAAAATGTTTACTAACAAAGAAAACTTTTGCTAAATGCCGAGGGAAATATTTCAGTTCTGCAGGACCAGTTGAAGCTGATAACAACATAATATACGTATTGGCTAGTACAAACCAGATTATGCTTATAATAGTAATAGTAAGTTTCTAGCCACTATTCCATAGTATAATAAGACCAAATAAAATGATGCATCGAATTCCTCAACGTTCAAGCACTCACTAACAGAGTTCGATCGATCGAAATCAGCAGGTAGATCGCCTAGCCCAAAAGTGTTCATGCGTCCGATCAGAAACCAAATTAATACGAATTCGGAAATTTCGAACTTTGTATTTCGATTTCCCCACTTCATCCGAAAGTGCAATAAAATTCAGATTTCTAATGCAAATAAAATTGAAAACGCTTTGTTCCGTTCCGAAAATGTTACATGATAGCAATTAACTTGTCAATCGAAAATGGATTTGGGGAAAAGAAAACTTTTTGATCCGAATATATAGTAGGTCCCCCCGAAAGAAACTCTGGAGAGAAACGAACTTTACCACAGTTGTACCTCGTATAAGACAAGTCAAAAAATTCATTGACTAGGCAATCCTGAAAAGCTTACTAAACCTGGGGCCCTATTCTCTATTACAATTGAGCTTCGTCTTAACAGGTGTTCTCATAGGGTAAGCTCTTGTGACATATCAGCTGAAGATCATTGGTAATATTAAAACAGGCACGTGTGTAGAATGCTCTCAGGTACAAACCTAAACTACAGAAACCTGACCTAACAATTTTATTGGATTAAAGAGACACGCTGACAATGGAGTTTGAAAATCTGGGCTTTAACATATATTAACGAAAGGAAGCTTTTGTGATTTGGTAAGACAGAAATATATAGGAAGTTAAAGTACGTTGTATGAACAATCTTTGCTCTACAATTTGCCAAATAGGCTGGAAGTCTTCCCAGCAGTTAAAACAAAGCTAGTTGTCAGTTACGATCTGAAAATAAAATTGTAAACAATGTAAATCGCTCAGATCAGTGGTACAGTATTGCCAACAGAAAAGAAGATAACAGCTGACAGTTTGCGGTTAGTAAAAATGGAACACTACACGAAAGAACAATACATTTTCTTTGTTGAACAATAATTTAAAAATAATGAAGGTTTGTCAGACACAGCTCGCAATTTTCGTACAAAATATGGCTGGCATAGTGATCAACTGTGAAGAGAATAATTGAAAAATTCAAGGATACTGATCAATTAGTGATCATCGACACTCTTGGCGTCCTGTTACAAGTCGTTCAACAGAAACACATCACAGCAGTTCTGTTTGGTGTGGATTTTGGGCTGCAGACATTATCGGACCATTCTTCTTCGAAAATGCGGCCGGCCAGGCAGTAACAATTAATTGTGATCGTTATCGTGACGTGATAACCCGCATTTTAGTGTATAAATTTCAAGATATGGATGTGACCAACATGTGGTTTCAACAGGACGGTGCCACATGCTATACAGCCAGAGAAACTATAGATATTATCGTAATGACACTTATCGTCAAAAGGCTCTTTTATGGCCCCTTAGCTGAAAGTAGTATTTGATGTCATAAGAAGTGAAGCTAATACAGCGATGTGTTGGTAGTCGATTCTTGTCCTATAAAGTTTGCTGTCATAAACGCCAATCGCGCTGACAGTCGTTTTTATTGTAATTTTGTTGTCACTTTTGGTCGGGCCGTTTGCGTTAGTGAGAAAATGGAAAATTGTGAGAAAAATGGAAAATTTGAAAGTTTAAGTTTTGGAGTGTTTAATTTTAAGTTTTTATTAATTTCAGAATAAAAATTACAAATAGAAAACAATTCAAAACATTAGTTCGGATTTTAGAAAACCATCGAGATGTGGCTAAAGGGCAGAGATATACATATGTGATAGATACGTACAAAAAATGTATGCGCTATAATATTTTTACAGGTTTGGTGTGATTTAAAATTGAAAACGAAAAAAAAACTAGCCCATAATAAAAGGGAAATTAATGCAACTGGCGGTGGACCCAACAAATTAAAATATATTTCCCCTATTGAGGAATCTGTTGCCAGTTCACGGTCATTAGGCAGAACAGTAAACTGTCCCAGAAGAGTTTTCGGACTTCCATTGCCAAATATTACCGAAATGGAGGAAAGTTCAAAAATGTTTATGGTTCAAACTCAAAAATGTTTATTCCTCACGAAACACAAAAAAATCAACTTAGCACCTAACCTCTCTGACTCCTGTGCTGACAGTCGTAATTTGACTAAAACGACAATTTCTTCAACTCAAACGACTTGTCACGGCACTCGACTCTCAGCATACCAACTAAGAAACGAGACGACATCTACATGCGAGTGTCATATGACATGACCTTTAGCACATGGGCCTATAAGGCGCATTCAAAACCAGGGGCCGTATTTGGTTTTTCGAGTCGACATTGTCTTCTGTCGATAAACAAAAATTGGCATTTGGCGACACGATATCGTCTCTTTACATGTCGATAAAGACGTTCGACGATTATTAAAAAGCTCAATTTATGCATGCAATAAACGTATAACAATTTCTATTTTAATTAAATATACGTGGTTTGCTGCCCTTGGAGTAATACTACAATTTGGTGGTTTTGTATGGCCGCGCTTATGTGTTGATTTGGTCGTGATGCCAAATATGAAAATTAGAGAAAGTCGAGAAGCTTTTTTTGTCGTGTTGATCCATCGACTCGAGAAACCAAATACGACCCCAGCAGCCACAGCAGCAAAATGTTCCTATTGACGAATGGTAGTCACATGGCAACTATCGCTGCTGCTTTTTCATCTCTAATCCTAATTTTCCTCAGACGGCAGCATTTTTTGACATAAGTTTGGAGTGGCAGCACAGAAATCTTTTCAACTAACTCATTTGTTACGAGTTTTAGAAAAATTCAATGGAAAACTCGAAACAGGTGATTTGAAACGACTTCTGGGCTGTCACCCCTGGCAACTGTCTGCTGCTAATTCTGATTTAAAAGGCAGCATTCTATTTTTTAGTTTTTTTTATATATCCTTGTTTTTTTATGCTACTTTACTATGTATGTACTCTAAAAGATGTAAACTTGTGTACTTTCCTACAAGTACAATTATTATTATGCTGTTTATAGTGCTGCGTTTGCTGCTGATCAAAAATTAGGTTCTGATACAGCCTATATTCTGGGCCTGTACTCCCGAAGACGAAACGAGACGAAAACGAAACGATTTTGTCAAAATGCTACCTGGCAACACGATATCGTCTCGTTTTCATCTAAACAGACGATGGCATATTTGTAATCGTCTTCGTTTAGACGTCAGTGCTTGTTGTTGTGTGTCAGCAGTTTTGAGGTTAAAATGTAAGTTGGGATTGTTAATTAATTTGATGGTTTTAATTTATTTTGCTTAATAGGGCAAAAATTACAAATGCAAGGCAATATGAAATTATTGTTTCCTTCATGGAAGAGAACCCGGACTTGGCCAAGAACATTGTCAGAACGGCTGAAGGCAGAATAACAGCTGAGAAGTTGTGGGATAAAATTGCGCTTGACTGCAATGCAGAAGGACCTCCTACAAGAGACGTTACCTCTTGGAAAAAAGTAAAAAAAAAACTACTAATTATCAAGAAAATAAATTAATCTTTATTGAATTAGGTATGGAGTGACTACAATTTTTTTTTAAAAAAGAAGCTAAGAACCAACAAGAAACATCTGCAAGGAACAGGAGGCGGTGGTTATAAGCGATACAGCTTCACGCCCTTGGAGGAAAAAGTAATAGAATTGATAAATTTGCGCGCTGCCGTTTCGGGAATAGAAGGTATACAAAGTTTCGGCCTTATTGAAAATACCGCTGCAAGTGCCTCTCCGAGTCCTAATAGTGAACTACTCCCTGAAGTCATACCTACATCAAATACGGAACTTCGCGCTACTCCGTCGGTCCCTGACTTATCAAGTTTATCTAAACAACAAACAAAACCTGGAGGCAACCAACCAAAGAACACAAAATCTATGCAGCGAAATCGGCGATTGAAAATATTAGAGGAACATACAGATGAACAAACAAAGTTGCTCACAAACATATCTAAAACTTTAAAAACAATTAGTACATCTTACAGAGAAACCAAAAGACTGCTCGAAAAGAGAAACAACATTGAACAAGACCAGTTTGAATTAAATAAAGTACAAGCAGAGATGAAAAGGGATTGCTATGAAAAAAGGTGTAGATATCAAATAGAGAAAGAACGACGTTTATGTATGGAGCTAGAAATAAAAAAAAGAAAGCTAGAACTGGTAGAAGCAGAATTAAAAATTAAGGAAAAATGTGTTTCACGTGCCAATATTAATGACCAATGAGTCGTAAAAGAAGGAGACTGTAAAAACAAACCATAATGGAATTTCATTTAAAAAAAAGTATTTGAAGTTATTTTATTTTTTATTTTATAATAAACTGGAATATATTAATTTTTACGAAAGAACCACGGATTTATCATTTCTTTAAATAAAACACAACTTTTCTCAATTGAAATGCCACCGTAACTGTCAAATTTGTTTATTTTTTTGTAACTTCAATGTTGGTAGTATCACTGAATTTATAGTGCATATGGCAATTCTGTTCGTACTTGACAATCGTCTTCAAGAGTAGGGATTTTATTCTCGTCTCGTCTCGTTATTTCGTATCGTTTCGTTTATCGTTTCGTCTTCGGGAGTACAGCCCCTGGTTTATTAAATCACAGCGCCTAAGATGGGTGGGGGCACATGTTGAGGAAAAAACTAGAGATTAGACTAGACTACTAGACTAGAGCCCCAATAAACAAAATCTATACACTACAAGAATGCGTGGAAGACTAAGGCTCAGATAGAAAGACCAATTGACGGCGGACATAATCAGAACGAATGTTCAGAACTGAAAACCCGTCACAACAGATAGATCTCTAGAAAGAATAATGGTTCAGCATACTAAAGCCGACAAAAAAATGTAGTATTAAATTGTGATAGGTTGAAACAAATCATTCAATAATAGCAACAGAATTCGTTACTACAGGATTAGACTTTCGGATCATTTTCATATTTTGAAATGAAGATCCCAATTCCAAAACAACTTCCTTCCATTTTAAAAAACCAGTAAGGTAGTTGCGGTTTTGATCTCGTAACAGCCTCTTTTAACGAATCTGGTACCCATTTCATGGCTAAACTTGCTAAATGTGTGTTCAGCAAGCTGTAAAAGTGAAAAAAGTTTACCAGATTTGTTAGAGGAGTTTGTTAAGAGATAGAACGCGCCGTTACTTTACTGATTTTTCAAAATGGAAGGTACCAGTATTGAAATTGGAGTCTTCAAATATAAGTTTCAATTTATTTGGCTTTTATTATATGTATTTAAATCTGGTTTCAATAAACGCTGCATAAAGTTTTTACAGTCATTCATCATTAGACGAACTAATCTCCATTGAAACTTGTTTAGTTTAACACGTTCATCTTTTGTTGAAACAAAAATTAAATTTCGGATCATTTATTACCCAAGTTCCGACTTAAAAATCATATTATAGTTCTTTCATTAAGAAATCATAAAACAAAATATTTGTGAAGAGAGCTAAGAGCTAAGTATTGAAAAGATATTAGCGAGAGCGACTTAATACTGAATGAACATATTTTGGGTATTTGGAATAATGACTATAGGCAAATTAATATAGGTGGCAGTAGGATCTAAATACATTTTTTCCGAGAGTGTTTCTACTGAAACTTGTAGGATAATATTAAGCCAAATCGTGTGCAATAACTTGTCAGACTCGTGGCTAAATAACGAAATGAGCCTTTGCTGCAGTCATTTTCTGTGAAAGGTTATTCGTCCTGGCTAACACCGTATTTTTTTTATGTGAAAGATGTAATCTCAGGAAATGCCCTTTATACTGTTGACAATCTATTTTCTTCGTATAGAGTGCAATGTCGAACAGCAGCTTATTATTTTGATCAAAATGGTACGTGGTAGTCCATTATCGAAAGATTTGCGCCAAGTGATTATAAATTTATCAAGTTCGGCTGAAAGTGGATGCCAAATGGCCAAGGAGTTGAAATTGAGAGAAATATAATAGTGAGAAATATAATTAGGCACCACAAGGAGACAGGCGACATAAGAATCAAACCGAAATTTGGTAGGATTCCCGAGGCAACAGCAGCCGACATTCGGATTTTTCGCGAAATAGAGAAATCGAATCGTCGATTAAACTGTGGAGTACTAGCCCAACAATAATCACATGGTGCAGGAGGGAGCTTTTCTTGTTCAACATGTAACAGAACCTCAAAAAAAATGGGCTCGTTTCGAACACATACCTGGAGTTAGTCGAGCTAGAGTTCCACGAACTGGAAACGAAGCCTACCATAACGATTGCCTTATTAAGAAAGTGAAACATCCTGCTTCATTGATGGTATGGGGATGCATGTCGGCAGCAGGTGTCGGTTGGTGCGGGTCTGTAGCAAATGTGTCATTTCGCCGCCGATCTCAAAAGCTAAAAGTGAGTGGATCGACTCTATGGAGGATTATAAAGCAAGATCTTCATCTCTTCCCATACGAAGCGCAACTTACTCAATGGTTGTTATTCACGGACAAGCCGCGTCGTTTGCAATATGGAAATGCCGTCACAAAAATGATCGATGCCGACCCAAATTTTGGGGCAAAATTGTGATGACGGACGAATTTGTGGGACTTTCATTCACGAGAGACAACTGTATGACGAGAAAGTCACTGTTTGGGACAGAGTGTGATCATCGTAATTTAGGTAGCCCTAATAAGGCATCCTGCCGGCTTAATCGTTTAATAATAGGGTAATTTCCGCTTAGGTGGTGTCTTCATCTAGCGGTCGGTTCACCTGGTAGTCTGGTACTGTTGGCGTCACAGCCTTTGTCGGCTTGTTAGTGGGATACACTTGTTTCAGGAGACATATACCGGAGTTACATGACAAACCGAAAGCAAACTGAACTTAACTCGATCTGAGTTTGTATATTCGGTCGAGTGTTATATGACATACTGAACATGGATTTTTAGTTGTCATTTCGGTTTGGTTAAATGTCAGTTCGTCGTATTTCACTCTTAAACATTTTATAAATGTGTTTATTTGTATATTTTTTGCCATCTAACAGTTTTAACACGTTCTTTTCTTTCATAATGTCCTAAAAAAACACTTTACTCCAATCTAAATTTTGGGTTCATTTTACAGTCGTTAGTTACATGATACTCCGACCGAAAATTGTACTCAACCAAGCAAAAGCTTGTGAACCCACTCAGAACACGTTCGGCACAATTTTAGCGGTCGGTCTCTGGTTAGATGGCACAAACCGAACCGAAATTTGAACTCAGTTCGTGTTGAGTGTGTCATGTAACCTCGGTAATAACACTCCAACAAGACTGTCTCTCGCGAGGGTTGAGGGTTGTGATTCACCCGGCTGTTAAAAAATGGATGCACTCATATAACACCCAGTAGTGCAAACGCGAGGCTCACTGTCTTCTCCTTATCCATCCACCAGACTACCTTTAACCTTTCCTATTCTTTTTCTATTTTCAGATCAAGTTTACTACTAGACACTTCACCATGAGTTGAACGACATGACGGTCTAGTGGTACAAAGGGTGATTCCTGAGCTTCGCCATGCCGCATAAAAAAATCGGACCATCTTTCTTCGAGAAACCCTCGAGGAGGCACGCTATCGTAGGATATTGGTGCACTTTGAAACCTTCGAGGAGGCACGCTATCATAGGATATTGTCGCACTTTGTGTGTCCCAAACGCGTGAAAAAAGAGTGATGAACCGTTTTTAAACAAGACGGGTCGGAGTTATTCAATGTTGAAATATCGAAGGTCTAGATGGCGCACTTCACCTAGTATGCAAGTTAACATATTTTATTCGGGGCGCCCAAGGGTTTTTACGGAGTATCATAAAGTTTGGAAACCACTGGTCCTAAAGGAGTCCAGGAAGCGCGGGAAGTACTGAAAAAGAACTCGATGAACCATGCAGGAGTTCCGAAATTCTAAATGTGAAACGTTCTACCACAGCTGATTTGTTCTGTTTATAAACGAATTAACGAAATGTATCCTAGCTTATCAAAATATCTCTGTTGCTACCGGTAGAAATTTTACTTTGTTATCGATCATCAGTTTTGTTTTGTACTGATATATTGTTGCTTAGCCAAACATCTACCTTTTTAACATCTGGATCTCAACTTAGCACATGATAAATGAAATTAAAGTTCACAAGTACAATTCAAAAAAAAATATAATAAATAAAATAAGTATTTAACAAAACCATCTCTAGGATATTAATAATATAAAATGAAGAAAGAAAAACCACTATTCATTAATTTTTTTACTCTAATCTTCCACATCTCTTTTTTTTAGACCGTGCTTCATTTAAAAAATAAACAAAATATATATTTTTTTCGTTAGGCACAAAAAAAACCATCAGAAGAATAAAACTCTCTGAGATAAAAAAAAAAGAAATATATGGTAACATGGTTATAATAAATTGATTCTGTATAATTTTTCACAATCTTCTTAACAAATTTTTTTGTTTATTATTATTATTTTTGTTTTTCCTATACAATTTGGTTAATCACCCCATTTTTTATTTTTTTTTACAAAACTCGATTCTTCGCTGCCATTTTTTTTTAAAAATATCCTCATTTTCTCTCTTTCTTACTTAAATTTTTTAAAAACAAAACATTTCTATACTTTATACAACTATACAACTTTTAAGCAAATAGCGTTCTTAGTTTCTTTTTCTTAATTAGGTTGGACGAACTTAAAATTTACAATAATTACAAAAAATAAACAAAAACAAAAAAAATTATGATTAATTTTTTTGTTTTGTTAACCTAATTTTACAAAAAAATAAAATAAAGAAATAATTAAATAATTATAAAATAAAATTAATAGTAAACATTAACATTAAAAAATATGAACTTTTTTTTGTTTATATAATGCGTGCTGTTCCAGCCAGTATTGGTAGTTATTTTTTTTTATAGTATTTTTAAAATTATTTTTTTTCCTCAGTGTTTTTTATTTTTGATTTTGAATTTTTAAAATTTTTTATCCTAGGTGTTCAAGGCTTTTGTGTTGTTGATGTTGATGTGTTGCCGCTCTTTTTGTTTTTTTGTTTTTTGTTAGAGAATGAAGTACTTTAAGGACTTTAAGGACTTTTTAAAGCTTTATTTCCTTTTTTTCTCTAAGTTGGAATAGAAAAGACTTGAAGAAGTACTTTTTTCCTTCTATTGAGTGTATTTTTTTTATGTATCCTTAAATTGTTTTTATTTTCGTTTTACACTTTCCGTTTTGCATGTAACATTTCCATTAGTAGCGTCTGTGTTGGCGCACTACCAGCGCAGTGTTTCAGGTATAAGTGTTCTTCTCCTCTAGCCGCCATGGCATGGATTTCAGGCAGTATACTTAAAAGTCGACTAAATTTATCCTACAATAAGGAAAAAAAAACAATTAAAAAATAATAACTAAAACAATAGGCCAGGCAACGAATGCTCAAAAAAAGGTATAGAGGGAAATGCTTGGAACACAATTTATGACTTCGCAACTTTGTTTGGACTAGTTAGGAGGTGAACATATCAAAAGTCCCCGTCCGTAGGCACCGGTGAGCCGGGGAGGCAGAGGGGGGGGGGGGGGGTTTAAAGGACTCATTTTTCGGGTTTTCGCTTATATCTCGGAAACTATGCGCCCTAGCGACATGACCACTTTATACAGAATGAAAGCTGATTAAATTTTCTACAAGTTCGACTTAGTCGTTTTTTTTTAGTCGACATATGTGATCTAATGAATATTTCAAATTCTCACCATTACCAGTCTACGTATTGGACAAAATATGCACCATTATGTACACATAGTGAGTACCGGACGTCTAAATAGCACAGATATTCGTTTTGGAATATATACTTGTAGGATCGCTGACCAGGTTTCTTATACTTAATTATTTTCTCCAATATGTTCGCCATCGCCCTGTAGAGAAACAGTCAGAGGATCCTCTTGATCTTCTTCATCTTCGGAGTCAACTAGGGTACGCAATCCCGGAAGTTTTTCCCAATCCCGGGATTGCGGAATTTATTTTCATCAATCCCGGATTCCCGGGATACCCCGGGACTATGCCGGTTGCCGAAAATTTAACTTTTTCGCTATCGAAATCGCCATTTGCAATTGGTCTTCCATTGAAATTGATTCTAATTCAGTTCCAGGTGGGTCACTTACCTTAGCGCTCTAATCTTGATCAGGATTTATAATTGACACTCTTTTTGGACCCTATCGCAGTATCGCAGCTGTCAATGGTATTTTAAAAAGCTCATCATCTTCTGGAACATAAGGGCTGTGGAGATATTACAAGATTCCAGAGAGTTCTGTGCAAACACGTTGACGTATACGGAATCTGAGTGATGCTGCCAATTTTCGCATATTGGAGTTCTCCTGCAATCAAATTTCTGCATCAAAAACTGTAATGCTAATTTTGTGGTCAAGAAATTAGAATCTTTACGGCACAATGCGTCGACCGACAGTCAACTTGACGGGCTTCAGCGATGAAATGAGCTTGGTGATGCAAATGAAATCTTGTTCTAGCAAAACGTCCGTGGATTGGAGGTCTAATAGACATTTATGAACAGCAGTCAGAAGACAAAATCGTTCCAATACCATAAACAGAATATTCCACCTTGCTCTGCAGTCTAGAAAAAGAGTCAGCTCTTTCCCCTTGTTCTTCCCGAATGTACTTTTGTAGTGAATCATTTTTGACTGGTAATCGTTTAAACATACGAAAAAACTTCCGCACTTTTTCGATTGTAGGAGATATATTGTCCGAGAGATCTACATGAGTTTCCTCTTCAACACACAGCAATTCCAGTGTTGTTGATGTTGACTTGGGAAATCTTCTTCATAATCCTCATCGTCTGATTCCCGTAAGTTCTCGGCTTCTGCTTCTAAGCAATCATGGCCCTCCTGATTTTCGTGTAGTTTTCTCTTTTATAACACGTCCAAAACACCTAGCTGTATTCTATGAGCAAAGCAAGTTATTCCGCAGCAATAATTTTTTCTAGCGCCATCTGTGAAGATGCACACGTTGTCGTCAGTGAGATACAAATGATATCCCCTTATTCTTTTCTCAAGTATTTCTACACAAACTTCAGCAGGCATGAATCCAGAAACACGCACAAGGCCCAAATTCCAAAATTTGGATTCATTTCCATGGATATTGATGTTCATGTGTCGAAGACCAAGCACTGACGTCTATTCGTCAAGCGTAATGCTGCACTTCCGTCCTTGCTTTTTGCCTCCTTCAATTTCTTCCACATTACTCGATCGGATTGCCTAGCATATTCCATAGTTATACTGTCGGAGCCATGCTCTGACTTTGGTAAATCGAACCCTTTCGCTTTTAGTGCATCTCTTAGATCATCGGAAGTCATGAATATTGCAAAGGGAAGTCCATCTCGTGCCACTTGTCGGGAAACCGTTGCTGCAAGAAAATTTAAAAATGCTGTTGGATGTTGAAGCAGTGTCATCCTTCCTCCCTATTTCAATACTGTGTATTGCTTTCAGGTGTGCATGAAGCCCTTTTGTGGATCCACCTGTGGTCTTTATTATTTTTGGGCATCGTTTACACTTCGCCGATGCGATGCCCTCTATTTGATCGAAAAATTGCCACACTTCCGCTTTTTTAGCGATGAGAGATTAGATCGTATATAAAATTAAAGCTACTCGACCTTGCGCTCCACTCCACTACATGTCGCCAATGAGACTGACAGACTTCAAGAACAGGATAACGGTGGGTAACAGTATATATTGCACCGTAGCAAGGAAGGAAAGGAAAGTAGGAAAATACTTTTTTTCGAAAAAGGAAATGAAAAACGAATCAAAGCTTTACACCCATTAGATAATTCGCATGCACCTCGGTTGAATTCGGCAAAAGCAGAAACACACACGAAAGAATACAGAGAGCAATGGTCTCCACAGCCGAGCAAAATAGAAGCAGCAAAAAGAAATTGGATTTTTCGTTGCGTTTTAAGATTATAAGTTTCATATTCAAAATATTTTCCCAACGAAATTTTTTTTAATTAAATCACGTTTTTTATTTAGAAAAACGTTTTCGGGATCCCGGGATTAGGCCGTGTCAATCCCGGGTTTTCGAGACCGCAAAAATAGCCGGCATTTCCGGGATACGGGATGCCGGGATTGCGCTTCCTAGAGTCAACTTGAATGACCCCATTCAGGTACTTCCCTTGCAATTTTAGCATGATGGGAAACATTTGAGGCTTCTTTTTTGCAGCCACACTTCGCGCTGGCATAGTCTTTCTTACATCGACAGAAAATCATTTTCAGGATATCCTCCGGTGCAGCTGATAACTCACTGTGCACTAGAACCCGACAGTTGTTCTCAATCTTCCACCCATACATCTGAGGAGGCAGGTCATTTCCCAGCCACAGCTGAACTTGATGGAATGTTTGGAGGGAATGCTGTTTTACTGCTCCTTCGGTTGGAGGAAGACGAGAGATATTAGGCTTGATGGTGGCCACCGATTTCAAGAATGACTTGTACCTGTAGGCATTGAGGGAGACCTCTTTTGCTGGAGCCCCATACTACCTCAAGATACAGGTTTCACCTGCCTTTTGTACTTGGGCGGTGGTGGGGAAGGGTCTGAAAAGACCGCTGCTGCCCTCTAGACCCCTGATGATTTCAGCTACAACTTCGCAAATGCGACCTTGCTTTTTTGAAATGCAGAAGATGTTGTGTCGCATCCAGTAAAGGCTTGCAAAAAAAACGCGTTTTTGAAACCTTGTTGCTGAAGCTCTTGAGACGAGAAGAATGAATCCCTTATTTTCCCACATCCAGGCTTGATGAAAATAATGTCCTTATGCGCATCAAGCTTAAGAGGACTATGAGGTCGACATTTTCACCCACAACGCCGAAAGCTGTTGTTTCCGACAATTCCACAGCCGTATCTACGATTAGAACGTCCGCATCACTTTCTGCTTGAAAGATCCTTATCCCATTATCCTCAAGCTTCACCTTAAGCATGTTGATGAGCCTGCTTTTGTTGAACCTGTTCGACAGAAAATCTTCTTGTTTGGCGTTTTTCTCGGTGTCTTCGGTAAAATGGATGTCAACAGACTTGCTAAGTCAATAACGCCTTTGATGCTCTGCTACTTTCGTGCTTGAGGTTGATGAGGAATAGCCGTCAAAGACTACAATACATCTCCTTCCGTGGTAGTTCTTTGTGATAAAGTCGATGTAGCTCTCGCAGATTGTCGATATCTTGACACCTCTTTGCCAAATTACTTTATGTGGAGGAGGAGCCCTACGTCAAATTCGTCAATGTCTAGCTGTGCGACATGTACAACCTTGGCGGTAGTGTTGAATAGTTTGTACAGCGCTGACTTAGTCGATTTTCTCACCCCACTCTCACTGAATAGGAAACACTTAAATTGCTTTAACATTTGAAGGAAAATAGATAAAATATTAAAGTATTATATATTATTAATGGAAATTTAATGCTCTACAACCCTTTAGGCGGAATTTACATTTTAGGTGCATCATTGGAGAGTTATCCGGTAAAAAAGAGCAAAAAATTTTAATACAAATTTTTTTCCCCAAAATTACAGACTTTCAAGAGCTCTCGAAAACTATACAAGACTTAAGTCAATCTTGTAGAAAGCTTTCATTCTGTATAAAGTGGTCATGTCGCTAGGACGCTTCCGAGATATAAGCGAAAAACCGAAAAATGGGTCCTTCAAACCCCCTGCTTCCCTGGCTCAAGGGATACGGACGGGGACTTTTGATATCTTCACCTCCTAACTAGTCCAAACAAACTTGCGAAGTCAAAAATTGTGTTCCAAGCATTTCATTACAAGTACAAATCACAAAATGAATTCTGTCTTGCTTTATATAAGAAAACATAATTATATATGTAAATATACGTACTGTAACTGAAGGATAACAGGTCAAGGTATAATCCAAAAGGGCTGCTTGTACATTTTCATGACCTTCTAGGACTGTTTTTTTATTAATTATTCCTCGAACGTCTATATACAATAAAAAAAAAATATGGAAAAGAAAAAAGAAATATTTTAAGGGAGTTGAAAACTGTTTTATATTTGTAATTCTTACTTGGATTAAGTAGTATTAGGAATTTCATACAAACGTAGTCCCCCATGTCAAACTTCAATTCCTGCAGCTTATTTTGTAGCTCATTAAAGTAATCACCTAATTGTGGTACTCCAAGAAGACCTAAACCTAGTAAGTTAAATATTTGCCCATTGTTCAGGGGCGTCTCATCAGGCAGGCCATTGTGTATTCTTTGATGCAGGTGATCTAGTACTAACATATCTGACCACGAATGTTGAAGAAGTTTCATTTGATCATCAACCTAAAAAAACATAATTTTAGGATTGATTATTAAAATTGTATAAATATAAAACTTAAAAAATATTGCTTATATCAAAAGTTATTTTTATGTAATTCATAACATTCATTCATATTTAATTTGAAAATGGGAACATTTCCACTATCAGGGATTCTTGAAGGTATCAGAACAGATTTGTGATTGATTGAAATAGTTTTTGCTACAAAAGTCTATTTTTGTAAAAAGGACTCAGGAGCTACTGTTTTCTTGAGTGACTATATTTATCAGAATATCTTCATATTGGACTTTGAAAAAAAAAATGGAAGTGCAGATTAGAGTTTTGCGCCGAACTTAAACGAAGCAGTATATTCCTCCCTAAATTGAAATGCCTGGTTCAAAAATAATGTACTACTCATAGGCGTACCCAATACTCCGTACTCATAATGTAGGTAGTTTAACACTGCGTTTACACATTCCACATTTTTAGCCATCGCCATCACGATATTTTATGGTTTGAACTATCAAATATTATCGCGGTAGGCAATTCATGGCATGACTTTTTTTACAAAAAATAGCACATCTTCACAAATTTTAGCGAATCAACAATATTTTCAGAATTAGAAAAACACGTACTACTAAAAGTATCGAATCAAACTAAATTTTAAACGTTCCGCCATAGATGTTTAAACAAACGTCAACTTATGGCCAAATTCATGGCAGATTTGATGAACGGCCATAATGGCTTTCCATCGAGGTTGCCATAAGTTCTGCCATTAAAAATTGCCAAGTTTCAGGGTCTATACTGTCCATGCGATACGGAAATGGCCATGGCTAGTGTAGACGCAGTGTAATGAAGAAGGGCATAGGCTGTCGATGTGTAGTTGGCCAGGGATACAACGGAGCAGCAGCAATGAGCGGACTGTTTGATGGTGTTCAAGTGTTTGTATGGAAAGGATATCCCTTAGCTCTCTAGATGAACTTCGGTGCACACTTACTGAATATGGTGATGTCAAATTTTTGCTCTCAAGCTGACAACCGCAATTGAGTTGGTGTAGTACAGTCCACGTTAAGGCCGATGCAGCAAAACTGCTCAGCACAAGAAACTGGAGACAAGCTGCGGAGCAATCAGCTGATAAGAAATAAAATGTGGTATGCCGGATACTTCCGGCAGTCTTACCAAGCCAAGCTTTTCTTGTTCGTCTAACTTCGAACTTTCGATTACCAAAAAATTTTCCAATTCCGTATGACGGAACTTTTAGTGTCACCGGCTCCCCGCCTATAATATTTTCTTATCTTGATGGATTCTTGAAGGGCAGTATAGCGTAAGGATGTCGGCAGGGAGGGGTATTATCTCCTTTGTGGTGCCTTGTTGTAGCTGCTTAATCAATGACCAAAGACTATGTCATCAACAATATTGTCATCGTGGCTACAGATTAAACAGTTGGTAGGTACGATGTCAAGACATCTGCAGTAGGCACTTGAACTAGTCTCTAGCTGGTGCGATTCTATTTCCATATACCAGGAAACGAACATTGCCGGGACTGGCGGAACTGTAGGCTTTTCACAACAAGCCAAACGCTTAGGAGTGACGCTTGATGCCAAGCTCAACTGGAACCATTACATGGATACTCTGATAAGCAGGACCAGCCGCAGAGAAAGGGGCTCTATATGGGGTCTATAATTGAAAGCCATGTACTGAAAAAACACCAACCCATGTTATGTTACGGTGCTTTAGTGTGGTGGCACAGAACGGCAATTAAAAATTTCATAATCCTTACTAATATTATAAATGCGAAAGTAACTCTGTCTGTCTGTCTGTCTGTCTGTATGTTACGCTTTCACGCCTAAACCGCTGGACCGATTTTGATGAAATTTGCCACAGACATAGTTTAGACCTTGAAGACGGACATAGGCTATTTTTTTTGGAGAAAAAAGGGTTGAAGGGGGTGAAATGGGGTTCAATAAGTTGTAAGGGGATTTATTTTCTTTACTTTTTTTCTATTGTATAAAAAGTAACTGACTGAAAGACAACGCACAACCTAAACCGCTAGAGCTAAAGGGCTGAAATTTTTGACAGTGCATCCCTAGCGATTTTTCGAAATTCATCCCCTAAGGGGGTGAAATGGGTTTTTTCCAAACCGCTGGAGCTATAAGGCTGTAATTTTGACAGTGCATCCCTATAATGGCGTGGTCATCCACTATTAAAAAGATTTTTCGAAATTCATCCCAAAAGGGAGTGAAATGGGGTTTACCCAAACCGCTGGAGCTATAGGGCTGAAATTTTGACAGTGCATCCCTATAATGATGTGGACATCCACTAAGAAGCGATTTTTCGAAATTCATCCCCTAAGGGGGTGAAATGGGGTTTTTCCAAACCGCTATAGCTATAGGGCTGAAATTTTGACAGTGCATCCCTATAATGGCGTGGACATCCACCATAAAGCGATTTTTCGAAATCCATCCCCTAAGGGGGTGAAATGGGGTTTTTCCAAACCGCTATAGCTATAGGGCTGAAATTTTGACAGTGCATCCCTATAATGGCGTGGGCATCCACTATAAAGGGATTTTTCGAAATTCATCCCCTAAGGGGGTGAAATGGGGTTTTTCCAAACCGCTATAGATATAGGGCTGAAATTTTGACAGTGCATCCCTATAATGGCGTGGACATCCACTATAGAGCGATTTTTCGAAATTCATCCCCTAAGGGGGTGAAATAGGGTTTACCCAAACCGCTGGAGCTATAGGGCTGAAATTTTGACAGTGCATCCCTATAATGGCGTGGACATCCACTATAAAGCGATTTTTCGAAATTCATCCCCTAAGGGGGTGAAATGGGGTTTTTCCAAACCGCTATAGATATAGGGCTGAAATTTTGACAGTGCATCCCTATAATGGCGTGGACATCCACTATAGAGCGATTTTTCGAAATTCATCCCCTAAGTGGGTAAAATGGGGTTAACCCACACCGCTGAAGCTGAAGGGCTTTCATTTTGACCGTGCATCCCTATAATGACGTGGACATCCACTTAGGAGCGATTTTTTGAAATTTATCCCCTAAGTGGGTTAAATGGGGTTAACCCAAACCGCTGGAGCTGAAGGGCTTTAATTTTGACAGTGCATCTCTATAATGACGTGGACATTCACTAAGAAGCAATTTTTCGAAATTCATTCCCTAACGCAGTGAAATGGGGGACATAAACATGCCAATCTCTGCTTCAAAACTTGCAGATTTGTTGAGCAGAGGTGATATACGCAGCAATTTGTTTACCATATTTATTAAAAATATGAACTATAATAAACCCTTTTAGGGATAATGACAGCTGACTTTTTTGTTTGTTTTTTTTTTTGAAGGAAAACATTGCACATAATAAACAGTTTTTATTTAAAGCCGTTGCAAGGCACGCGGGTTTTATGCTAGTAATTTAAATACTTACTTAACTATATTAAGTAAGATTCATAGAATTTCCTGCCCTTCCATCACCCGAGCTAACAGCATTTCGCCGACGACAACGCTGGAGACTCCCAACAATTCGGTACCACACTCCACTTTAAGGTAGAGAAATTCGCCATAAAGGCGGCGTTGAGGGAGAAAACTAATGGCTTACTTGAACACAGATCTTGCGTGAGGACATTTAATAATAGTCAACATTATAGAAGAAGTTCCGGAGGTAATGTTATCGGACTACATGTCCTTTATAAGATCTCGAGTTTTTCTACACCAACGCAGAATGGACTAGTATGGTACAAGGATGGCTCCCAAATAAAGACAGTTGTGGGCGCCGGAATCTGGACTGATAGACTCAGATTCAGTAGAGTACGTAAAGCAACCTAGCTTTTCAGCAGAGGTGTATGTTATACTGGTAAGAACTCATGAGAAGTTAAGAATGGCCTACTAAAACAAACAAATCCTTGCCTTTTCCAATAGTCGAGCGCCAAACAGACCCAAAAGGTACCGCAGAACAAAGTCTTAATTGGTTTGGAACTGCTAACGTGCCTTTTTTTAGCTGGGCGTTCTTAATCAAGTTACCCTTATTTGTGTACTGGGTCATCGTCATCATTTTATTCGTTGGTCCGGGACTGGCTATTGGGGTAACCACCGGTTTGCTAAAGAGGACCCTTGCCGATCTGACTATAATGAAACATACCGAACAGAGATCCGCACCTGGGCTGGCCAACTCTAAGCGGCTTCTTCCTATGCCGTCTCTTAACGCAGCCAAGGCACTGATTGGGCGCAGTAGAAAGAAAGACCAGATACTTGTTGGCTTGATTACCGGACACTATGCCCTGATTTAAAATCAATGGAAAAGACGACGGGCGAAGGACGCCTTGTTGGCCTTACCTTGAGGAGGACGAGTGTGCCCTTCAATTTCTCTGTGGGATAGCAAAATCGTTGGTGGGACACAGGTGGGACCCTGCTAGAACCGTCAAGCCTAAGCGACAACCTACTAGACAGACTGCTGAACCTATTCAAGGGGTTACACTACAAATATGAGGTATAGGGGTGCAGGCACAATACGCCAAGTGAGTAGCCATGGTATTTTGGGCGGAGTAATCTACCAAAAGAAAGAAAGAGAAAGAAGATAGGGGATCATTGGACCAAGGGGCGGAGCTTTTATAGGTGCAAATGGTGCACTTGCACCGGGCGCAATTGGACAGGGGCGCAATTTCAGAATGTAAAAAAAATTGAAACTTTGAAAAAAAAAAATCCGTGACTTCATTTTCATTCAGAATTCATTTTTATTACCAATATCTATTTTTCCAATTTATAATTTCGCTAAAATATTCTGTACGTCTGTCCCCGAACTTGTGTGAATCGGGGTGGAAGAAGTTAATTTTAATTATCGGAGCATTTACGTCGGATATCTAATAAAATTTTATCGGAGCATTTACGTCGGATATCTAATAAAATGAATATTAAGTGTTTGTGCTCTTGTCCATTGTCCTTCACTGCGACAAAAAAATGAGCTCCCAATATGGCACCGGTCGCACAAAAACCAAGCTGGCCCTGCCTCTTACGTCAGTAGAGAAACAGGATCATGCACTCTGGTAGTGCGGAAGAGAGAATTTAGAAGGGTCTTAAATTAGGTAATGAAGGGCGACAAATTATCTGCGTGAAGAACTACACGGCCAGAAAAAAAAGAAATAAAACAAAACTATATGTCGAGGAAGAAGAATGTCGTGGTCGGCGAAATTCTGCAGAATATATCGGAAAGTCTCAAAGTTCATGAAACAATGAGACGGATGGCAGAGAAGATGGAAGAAACTAGTAAAATCATGATGGAAGCTCACTCTCCAGGAAGCTTCTTCTCGGGTAGGCATTACGATTATTCGAAATCAAATAAAAACGAAGTTGAGCCGAGATTGAGTTGATAGGATCGTGACAGAAGAGGGATTGAAACGTGCTATTGAAACATATTTCGCATTCAAGAAATCGCGACTTCTCAAAGTATTTTCCGCTTTCTCTAATACGACAAGAAGGTCATTGCACTTAAATAAGGGCGGCGCTTTCATATTGGCAAATGGTGCACTTGCACCGGGCGCAATTTTTCCATTGTCTTTGATTGCGATAAAAAAATTGCATACTACACCGGGCGCACAAACCCCAAGCGCTGGCCCTGATTAGACCTAATGCACCTAATGTTACAAGTTCACTAACAATTACATTAAGCATTAAAAATGATTTTTCTATTACAAGTTTTTGCCTTAAGTCAAAGTAGTAAAGAAATAAAATGTATTGAAAATGTTTAAGCAATTATAAAACTTTATTTTTTCTAATAATCAAAATGTCAACAAAAGACTTATATCTACGAAATTGTGCGTTTTTTCCTCTAAGCAGATTTATCGCAAGTTTATATTAACTTTTACTTTTGTTAAATTCTACGCTTTTATAAAAATTTTGTATCTAAGTGCTTTTTTTTATCAATTTTTGTTACCATGTCATAAATGTACCCACAACTATAACAGCGCGCAATTTGTGTTAATTTATTTCTATTTGTTAAATTGATCAAGATCCTTACATGAAAAAAGCCCTAAAACAACAAACTATTCAACACCTTCAATAATCGCTTAATCAAAAACAACAGAAAAAAAATACTATGTTTTCATAAAAAATGTTTTTCACTCTTGATAAAACATAAGCACTTCAAAAAATCTCCGTAAGGTCATCTCAGCATTTTAATCCAACCGCGAGCACGAAAAAAATTTAATCTTTAAAATTCGATTGTGTAAAAAACCCGAATGGTAGGCTCACAAAATGGTGTCGAAATGAAATTTCAATGCTTGATATGCTTGTAAATGTCGCCATAAAACTAGGTAAAAATTTCACAACCAATGAAGCAAGGTCTTCCCACGATCATTATTTTATATCTTGTCTTTTGCTTTCCTGTGTGCTGCTGATGAAACCATTTAGTGTTTTTTTTTTCGGGGAAATGAAAGATTTTTTAATTTAAAGGTTGTGGGAATTATTTTCTTTAATATGAAAATTATCATCGGAAAACTGAGGGTAATTGCACATCGTATGCAGTTCTAAGAACATCAACACCCAGCGGGAAAAAGAATTAATACGGAATTAATTTAGAATCAATTCCCATACAAACGAACTAATTCCATTTGGTATGAAAAGAATGAATTACATTTACATGGCCTTTGCATAGGCTAGAAAACATTTATATGCTCTGCATTACAAAGTCATTCATTCTGAATTAGTTACAAAGTGTTGTATTCTGAACTAGTTACAAAGTAATAAATTTAGAATACAATACTTTGCAGCTAGTTCAGAATAGATTCCTAAAAATTTATCAAACTAAGAAATTACTTCAGTCGTCACGGCTTGTAGAGTTGAGCCAGTGATTGATCTTGATGCATTGATGCTGCGCATTCAAAATTCAGTCTGACAAATTTATTAACAAAAATTGTCAGCCAGACAAGCTTTAATAAACAGAAGAAATCTTGAACTTTATGTACAACAAAATTCAAGGAGGTGTTATGAATTGCATTTTTATAAAGAAAAAGAATTTATAACATAAGGTCTGTCAGAAGCTAATTATCAAAAATTGTCAGACAGACAAATTTTTTCAAAAATGGTTCATTATTTACTACAAATTGTATAAATTTCAGACAGGTGTTTTGGAAAATAAAATCATTGTTTTTTAACAAAATTCAAAAATTCTTAAAAAATAGCAATTAACAAATTTTTACTAGTCTGGCGGGCTTTACATGTTTTTTACATGTTTTTCAGCCAATCTTACTTTATTGTTTTGAGGTGTTCGATGGGGTACCTTTTTTGCTGTGGGAGCTTAGACTAGAATATCCGAATATCCAACACGAACTGGAACAACATTTTCTTATTTCTTTTGCAACAGTAAAATATCCAATTTGAACTGCGCCGAGGTGAGATTGTAAACACGAACTGGAGAGAAATCTCTTACATTTTTGGAAATTTTGTACTAAAGAGACAATTCTTATATTTTTCGAGGAAGGTAAATTTTGTACTGAAGAAAAAATTCTTACATTTTTCGAAGGAGTGAAGTTTTGTACTCGAGAGACATTTCTTACTTCTTTTTAGGCGAGGTGCGGTTGTAAAATAGAAATATACCTTTAGGAGGCATAGCTTTCATACCTACTCTGGGTCAGTTTAATGCATAAAGGCCCCCCACGGTGTTGTGATAATCAAAATAAGTTGGTCTAAAATGACGCTAAGATCTGAGAACGGGAGCTTTCTTGTAACATAAAAACATGCCAAAATATGTCCAAACCGAAATCAGATCTGCTCCTTTTTTCAAAATATCCTCAAAAAACGATTTTTCACAAAAATTCACTAAATTTCCAATATGCGAAATGTTAAACGTCTCTAAAATTGCATGCAACGGGAAATACACACATATACATATGTATTTACACATATATATTTGAAATGTTTATATACAAGAATATATATATACATTATATAATACCTCACCTGGGGGCCTAATTGCATCATTTTGTAGGTGCATCATAAAATGCACTAAAAAACCACTAAAAAACGATCCCACGGCCCCCAAAAAAATCGTAGAAGGCTCCACGACCCCTTCAAATCTTCGTAACGGTCCCTACTATAATTAAAAAATAACAGAAAAATCCCCCCTTGCCTCTAAGGGGGCATAGGGCTGCCCGAGGGGCTGCAACAGGTAAAATGCACTTTACACTTTTACGTCCCACGGCCCCAAAAAAAATCGTAGGAGGCTCGGATACCCCTTACAATCTTCGTAATTTACCGTACAAAAATCAAAAAATAATATAAAAATCCATGATGGAGACATGATGAGCTTTTTATCTTACAATTAATACAATAAATTCACAATAAAGCTTCGCGATGCATTCGACCCTTTGTTTTCAAAGCCTAATAGACTACTGATTTTTATATTATTTTTTAATTATTGTACGGTAAATTACGGAGATTTTAAGGGGTCTCCGAGCCGCCTACGATTTTTTTGGGGCCGTTAGAGGTAAAAGTGTAAAGTGCATAAGTGCATTTTACCTGTTGCAGCCCCTCGGGCAGCCCTATGCCCCCTTAGAGGCAAGGGGGGATTTTTCTGTTATTTTTTAATTATAGTAGGGACCGTTACGAAGATTTGAAGGGGTCGTGGAGCCTTCTACGATTTTTTTGGGGGCCGTGGGATCGTTTTTTAGTGGTTTTTTAGTGCATTTTATGATGCACCTACAAAATGATGCAATTAGGAACCCAGGTGAGGTATTATATAATGTATATATATATTCTTGTATATAAACATTTCAAATATATATGTGTAAATACATATGTATATGTGTGTATTTCCCGTTGCATGCAATTTTAGAGACGTTTAACATTTCGCATATTGGAAATTTAGTGAATTTTTGTGAAAAATCGTTTTTTGAGGATATTTTGAAAAAAGGAGCAGATCCGATTTCGGTTTGGACATATTTTGGCATGTTTTTATGTTACAAGAAAGCTCCCGTTCTCAGATCTTAGCGTCATTTTAGACCAACTTATTTTTATTATCACAACACCGTGCCCCATACACGGTCAAATTGGACGTACATCGAAGGGCGGATGTACAACCAAAACTATTGATTGTGGGCCGGTCGGCCGACCAAAACTCGTTGCGCTTATAGGTTTGATGAAATTCTGGATGTACAACCAATTTGACCGTGTATGGGGGCCTTAAGAGATTAAAACCCGTGATTCTGAAGCCATGTCAGTGCAACTACACATTGTCTCCGCTTTCGGAGCTGGAGTCTAGTATTTGGGAAGACTTTGATAAGCAGGTGTGTGACTTAATAAAAACCACAAATCAAACAACTGAAGCCATAGATAAATATCTTGTAGAACCACTGTTGCTAAGATACAAAGACTCAGCAAAGTGGTGGTATTCGAGAAAAGGTCAATATCCTAAACACTATCAACTTTTTAAACTAAGACTGTGCAGCGTTGCAACTTTTGTGCCTTCTGATCGCCTCTTATCTAAAGCGGGTCAAGTTCTAGGAGAAAGAAAAAATAGGTTAAGTGGCAACAAAGTGTCACAGATACTAAATTTAAATGTCGATCTATAGCAAATAAAATATTTTCGTGTTATTTTCAATTTTAGGAAGTTTCAATTTAAATCTGTAAATATGTTTTTCTTTATACAGTTAACAAAAATTTTAAAGAATATTTTTATAATTAACATTCGTAGGCACGATAATTAATATTCTCATTCATTCATTCGTTATTTATCGTATCCACTCTTTCGCAAACGCAATAGATCTACCCGCATCGAAACATTTGAGCCATTCACTACGTGACGTGCTAGCAATACAATGGCACATCGCCTCATTTGAAGTGAGACATTGTACTGGTACAAACTCATTTTATAGTCGTGTCCTACCCAACACTAACGGCTTGAAATATTAGCAATGAATGAAAATTGCTTCGGGTGACTCAACACGAGCGTACACACGACACGACATGAGTCGACTGCAAAGGTGGTTTCTTGAGAAGAGGGTGAGAAAGGACGATGGAATGGACACAATTTTCATCGCCCTCGCTCACCCTCTTCTCCATAAGGGATCGTCCATTAATTACGTGAAGCGTTTAGGAGGGTGGGGGTCTAGCCGCATCTCACCCAATCTCACGGGGGAGGGGGTGGTCTCGGCAAATATCACGTAATTTTTTTTTTTCAAGAAACAGTGTGAAATTGCGAGAAAACTGGGTTAAATTAAGTAAAACTTGTTTCTCCACCAAACACCCCCATTCACATACAGGTCGGCGGTATGCAGTGTCCTTTGAGACTAGGTCGGCAGGTACGGCCACAGATTACTGAGTCTAACTGAGGGATCATACTTAAGGTATCAGGTATCAGTAATCAGTACCCCTACAGACACACAAGCGAAGACGACAGTTTAGCATAGCAGGTTGTCAATTCAAGTGCAAAACTGTTCATGGCCTCAACGAAAAATTCAAGGCGACTCCAGACTCATGCCGTGAACACCCAAGAACAAGCGCGAACGCGAGTGTGAATGGTATTCGCGCCCAGCTCGCGCCGCCCCAAACGAGGGAGTTGTATTCGAGAAGAGGCCGAATGTAGGATTTATAAATAACAGCACGGGCCGATGGATGGAGGAGGAACTTGCACCTCTTAAGAAATCCCAAACACTGTGATGCTTGTTTGGCGATTTGGAATATGTGGTCATTCCATCGCAAGTTTTTGGCTAATGTCACGCTTAAGATGGGTAGGGAGGGATCGGCCGTTAGTTCAACTTTACCCACTCTCAAGGATGGAGAGCTGTTGATCTTTTTCTTTGAAATAAAACAAAACCAAGTGGTGGGGTTGAAGTCAACACGATTCGTCTTTCCCCACTCTAGAATGAGTTCAATGTCGTTATTAATAGAGTTGGACATTAGCTCATGATCATCAAGACAGGATCTGGCATGAGTCTGTCTTGTATCGAAACAGTAACGTAGAATACCGTCGTCAGCGAAGCAGAGAAATGGACTGGAGGGGATTGAAATTAGGTCATTTATAAAGATGAGAAATAGGGCCGGTGATAAAATTGAGCCCTGGGGGACCCCGCAAAGATGGGGTGAGATTCAGATTTGACGCCATCCAAAACTACCTTAATTGAACAGCCGGAAAGGAAACTCTCAACCCACTTGTACAGAACCAACGAACCAATTCCAATAGCTTTGAGTTTAGCCAACAAGGCTGAGTGCCATACTCTCTCAAAAGCCTTGGAGATATCCAAAGCAACCAAACTAGATTCACCAGATCCTTCTTCGGTTGAGGTGTTCTGTAAGGTAAACTAAAAGATCACCAGTGGATCTTTTTTGTCGGAAGCCGTATTGTTTGTCGTTTATGTGTAGGTTGGATTCTAGATATCCCTTAAGCTTCTTGTAAATTATCGTCCCCATGGTTTTGGAGAGAATATGATAGGGAGGAGTATGACAGGGCAGAAAGTTTGCGCAGAGGTTTAGCCAAAGGTGAGGCCCATTGTTTTAAGACGATAGGAGGTATCGGGCCCAGTGGATTTATTGGCATCGAACTCCTTGAAGCACCTGTACACCTCTCGAGTCCTAAAGAAAACCCTAATGAGCATTGTGCTCAAGAACAAGGGGTAGCGTATCAGTTTCTTGATGCAAACAGAGATGCTAATAAATCGGCCTTGGATTTGCTGTCTGTTATCACCTTTTCATCGTGGATAAATGAAGGAGTTGTGGATGTAGTGAAATTCTTTTTAATGGAACTTACCAAGGACCAGAAGTTTTTGCTACCAGAGGTTGCATTAAGGAGTTTACTTCTCAACTTGCTGTCAAATTTTTGACATTCCTGATGCTGGCTTTACAGGAATTTCTTAGTTTTATAAACTCTACACGCAGAGATTCACTCGCAAAGCTCTTGCAAGCTCGAAAGGCGGCTTCTTTATTTCTTATTGCATTCATACACTCCCGATTGAACCATCTGTTGAGAGTGAATAGAAGTTCAGATCTTCAGGCACGAACTGACGATTAATGACCAAACACCCAATGATTTTGTCAGTTTTCTTGGATTGCAGGCAACATACAGTTGCCGGCCGTTCATACTTGGCCTCAAAACGAAAACGAAAACATTCAGACCACGGCTTGCCGGCGACCTGTGCGTAAATGGGGTCCTTAAGATATTAACGCATAGTAGCCCCTCGAAATATCGCAAACATCGATTCGCATAATTTATGGACGACCCCTAAACCGCTTTTGCAGCCGAGTCTTGTCGTGTAGTATTTACACTCGTGTGGAACGGGTGTTTCAATTCATTCAATACGTCTTCCCATTTCAAATTATGTCATGAAACTTTTCGGAAACTTCAATTAGAATCCAAGAGTTACAAATGTCCATTGAAAAGAAAAGTTGTTTGCCTCTTAATTCCAAACTAATTACTTTGTAATAAAGTCGGAATTCATTCGGATGGAATCAATTCGGGTTTTTACTGCTGGACAAGGAAGGTAAACAAATCACACCTTTGAAATTTTGTTGTAAGTTGTGATTTCGCTCTGGCAATGCTATATGTGAATAAGGGAAAATTTTCAGTTCGATTTTTCGTGTTTTCAAGAAATATATTTTGACATGATTCTCTGCAATTTCATTTTCATAAGTGGAAACTTGGCAGAACTGGGCCTCCTTTTCTGCGAGGAACTACCAGGGAGAACATAGTTCGCCTCGGGCCTTAATAGAGCTTATGTACGCGTATGTACGCCGACTGGCTGGCTCGTATGGATGATATACATCATAAATTACACTCGGGATATATGGTGGTCGTGTGCGCCCCAGTTGATGTTATTTTAGTTGTGTCAAAGTCCTATTTTCATTTTAAAAAGAAGCACAACAGCGCAATGCTCACTTGAGCCCCCAGCTACGACAGTTTTCAGCCCAGGTGGTTGCGCTAATCCACCTTCTATATATCTCATCGACCACTGCCGCATCACCATTAGCATAGTATAGCATAGCATATTCTACCCCCTGCCATATATCGTTTAAAATACGAGAGAGAGAGTACAAACTATGGGTGCTAAAAAGTTCTATTCATCCTCAGCACAAGAGGTGTAGGAAACCTCACCCCGACGACGACTACTGTACGTGGGCTTCGACCCACTGACCCAGATCTTTGCTAGTTATATATATATGCATGGATGTTTTCTTTATTTCTTGAAAAGCACCCAGGATCGGGGCTGTACAACAGTGTACAGCACGCTGCTGCTGTATAGCTTGTAATTGTGCTCGGGACTCATTTCATCTCGGGGTCTTAATTATAAAAGCATTACAAATGGCCAATTATCTTTGATTGCTCGATGTTGCCTCGTTGGATGTTACAAACGCTTAAAATTAGGATTTCTGTTGCAATCAAATGCAATCAAATGTGGACGTACAGATTTGCATCATTGCGGTGTGTCTTGGTTGCGCTTTTAGTCGGTGAACAGTGGAGAGGCATCAGCTTAATGCGTATGTCGTGCTCTAGATAATTACATTTGTAATTTGATTCCGTGTGATATAAGATCCATTTTGATTATTGAACTATCAGCGCTTAATTGCTGTATAGAGAACATTCTGTTTCATTACGGGTCTATTCTTGAGCGTTGTTTAATGTGTCCTTTTAGGAAAAGGAAGTGTCTATTCGCACCATATACGGGTGACACGGGTGAACTGTTGCACGGATGAACCACAGCACGGGTAAACCGTGGCACAATTTTCTCCATTGTCGTCAAGGCAACAAATGTACATTTTTTTTTTGAATAAAATTTTGGTTATTCATTTTTTGCCTTGACAGGGCGATAAAGGAAACCTATCCTCAGCCCCAACCAGTATGCGTACCAGGCGTGAAAGTCCACAGAGACAATCTGATGCTCAGGCTGGAATGCGCAGAGCTTGCCAAAGGAACTGTGTTGGCGGCTTTCCTCTATATCAAGGGAGCCTTCGACGGTACGCCTTTCGTACTATAGCTAGGGCTCTAAGTAGACAAAATCTAAGTAGCACTTTCTGCGACTTGATCAACTTGCTGAGACCTTGCAAACTTATGGTCTCTCAACTTGATAGCAAAAGGATGTCTACAGGGAGGAGTCTTATCTCTACTTCTGTGGTGCCTTGTTGTATATAAACTCCTAGAGCTACTTAGAGGCCGTAACTTTTTCGGTTACCTAGGTTACGTAGATGGTGTTGTCACGGTGGTAACAGGTGAAACTGTCGGCGCCTTATTTGGTTTCCAGCTGGTGCACCAACATAGGACCAAATGTCAATCCCGATAAAACGATTCTGGTTCCGTTGTACCAGAAGACGAACATTGCCAGTACTTGCAGAGCCCTTAAGCCAAATATTTAGCTATGATGCTGGATGCGGGTGACTTATGGGGTGCGGCAGCGAGAGAGACCTAACCTCCGCTGGAAGGTTGGCGTAGACTAGGACGCACAGGGCTTAGGGATGGCAAACTGGATGACATCGGCCCAGAATCGAGACCGGTGGAGAAAACAGTTGAGAGAGGCCAGGACCGGATTCCGGTTGGAACCATCCCATGGATACTCTGTTTCTTGGTACAGAACGGCACTTAAAAGTTTCATAACTAATTTAAGCAAAATTTATAGAATAGCCTGGCCTGCCTTTCCACCGCCGAAGCCATCCGCACAGCCTTTCCTCAATTTGAAGGGCTGCGAATGGTTACCTGGGCGCTGACTTTATACGAGGACATTCTATAATAATCAACATTATTGAAGAGATTCTGGAAGCAGGGATGCCTTTCAAGATCTCGAAATTTGAGCAGCCTGTCGTGCACATACTGGACTTTTCCTAAAGTATCGAAGACAGGTGTGGGAATCTGGAGTGAATTCTCGCAATGCAGTAGAGCAATAAGCCTACGCACACTAGGAACTGTCTTACAAGCAGAAGTTTAAGGTATACTGGCATGTACACATGAAAACTTAAGACGGACGTATCAAAACAAACCGATCTTCATTTTCCCTGATAGCCAAGCGGTCTAAATTAGTTTGGGACTGCTAATGTGCTCTTGGTGAGCTGGACATTCTCAATTAAGTTACCCCTGCCTGGGGGCAGGGTCACCGGGGCTTTAAATGCAATGAAAAAATGGATGCTCTGGCTAAACAAGGCTCTGACATTGCATTCATTGGTCCAGAGCCGGTGCGCCTGCACCGGCCAACTCTAAGCGGTTCCTTTCCTTGGCGTCTCCTAACACGGCCATGGAGGGAGTAAAAATGATGTCAGGATACTTGTTGGACTCGTCGAATTTAGAACCACCACTTATGAATGACGGAGGAGCCCAACTGCAGGTTTGACCTTGACGAGGATAACTCTGCCCTCCACGTTTTCCGTGGGTGACCCGCGATAGCGAGAAGCAGGGTCTCGTTGTTTATGTCTAAGCGACAAGCTACTAGGCAGACTGCTGACCCTTTTCAAGCAGTCTGGTCTGCAAATATCGGTATAGGGATGTAGTAGGTACAATAGGCGAAACGAATGGCCACAATATCTTTCGACCCAGTACCTCACACAAGAAAAAAAAAAACCGAGCGTTTATCATATCTTTTTAAAGTGTCTGGTATTTTTCTAATATAGTTTGGTTGTACCTATATTTGTTTCGTTAAACTCAGCAGGCAAGAGTACCCTGGAACTGCAATCCTGCTGAATTTTTTTTGATTAACTTCACGTGGTATTGAGGTATTTCCTCTTTGATAATATAATTTGGGATGGGTGCTGGGACACGTTGACTTTGAGAACCAAAGGCCTGATTATAAGAATATGATTTTTGGTGGAAATTGCGTTATGATTCTTATGATTTTACAAATAGACACACTAAAGTATTATCTCGTTGTACATTTAAATATGTTTTTGTTTGCACGAGTCCTATTTGGATGCTATTGAAAGTTTCCAGGCTGTGTGAGGAAGCGAAATTTCTGTATCTCATACTCTATAGGAAACTAACGTGGAGGCCGAATCAGGGGCGGCGCTTTTATATGTGCAATATGTGCACCGGGCGCAATTTGTTGGGGGCGCAATTTCAGATATGAAGATTTAAAAAAATTTAAAACTTTGTAGAAAAAAATTTGTAAAGTATTCTCACGGGTGCAAGTAATTATACAAATTTATCCAATTTTTGTTCCTGTACTTTCTTACGCAAGAAAAAAACGGCGAAATTTCGGGGAAAGGAAAATCTCTCATATGTATGTATGGAGCACTTTTTGAAAAATCTTTAAAAAGCACCATATCCACTCACGCAAAGGAAAAACTGTTCCGAGGGCTTCGGATTATGTATTGCTGTTTACCGTGATTGATATAAACTTGAGGGCGCTGTTGCGGTACTTTGAAATTATGTTTAAAGATAAGGTAAATTAACGAAATGAGGAGAACAAAAGTCCTTGTGGCGAGAACTCCTATTGAATTGCTTTATTTTGTTTGTTCCTTTAAACCCCGGCTTCACCGGCCTCAGTGCAATAAAGTTCAATTCAATCAGCATAAACGGCTTCGTCGGCTGGCATGTTCAGTTCAGGCTTGAAATTGTTGTTGCTTTTTCGCGAGAAGTTAGAAACGGAAAAGGCTCACTGGAATGATATTCCATTATTCCAGTTGATTACTCTCTTTTCAGCGAGTTTTTACGTTCAATCCCAATTTCATGTTCTGTTGGGTGAATTCAGGCTTTATTTTCCTTAAGTTCAATATGTGAAACTGCATGGAAGCTCAGGCAAAAATTAAAGTTCAGTACACTAGTTCGAGCATATCTTGCGCAGTTTGGCCGGTGAAGCTGGGGTATTACAGTCTAACAAATTAATTTGGCTAGTTTCACACGGGTAAACCAACAAATAGTGGCTGTAATCGTCAAAATCCCCTTTTGAAATTCGATGAAGAGTCGCATGGGTTTGCCCACTTGAGCCCACTTTTCAACAAACTAGACGTTAGAATGCTTTCGCTTTTTCTTGTTGATTTCAATATTAATTCTTTCTTCTGACATTTCCTTTCTTTTCTTTTCCTAGCAAAAGGGAGGCAAAAAGCAACAACAATAACCCAGCTGTCAAAAAGCTGCTTCAAAAATTCCGTGAGAGAATTCAGTGGTTTAGAAAATTTGTCCTCCCCATCGTCCTCGCATTCTCTCTCCTCCACACACGACGTTTTCAGCAAAATTTATGTGAAACTTCCTATTTATGTAATCTTTTTTTATCTTATACGAATTATTATGGTGCAATCTTAAATTTTGCGCAAACTATGGAAAATATTTCGCACATTCAACGAGTGTTTGTGTCTTTTCCATTGCCTTTCAGTGCGTTCAAAAATGTACAGGTTATGGGGCACAATATGGCAAAGTGCACCGGGCGCAAAAAACCCAAGCGCCGGCCCTGGGCCGAATCTTCTAGAGGGGACCAAAAAGGCCAGAAGACGACCTTCCTCGGCTCACCTTTCCTTGTTGGATTGAGCGAGCTGCACAATACTGGAGTTCCTAACCTCTGTCGCTTTATCAACAGCTCCTAATGGCTTGAAATGGCCTGAATTTTGTCCCAACACTAGAACGGCATCACAATGGACCCAATGGTGTGCCTAAGTGGGCTTCTTTGAGGGGGAGCAGCCCTTTCTACCTAACCTAAAGTGAACGACGTCACGGCAGAATCATCAACAGTTGTTGGCTGTCCCTCAAATTCCTTGGTTAGTTTGGTATTTAGCAATTAATTCTTGCCATCTGTCCAGCACGGATTTTGAATGCCGGAGACTTGGTGTAAGTGAAACCAACATGTCCTTCTTTTTATGTGAAAGACTAGTCTCAGGAAAGGCCCTTTATACTGTCGACAGCAGCTCTAGTCGGAGAGGAAGGAACTGCCACAATCTTTCCGCGATATTTTGAGTCCACCTACTCCCAGCCATTTCTATCACGACTCTGGCAACGCGGCATCGGGAAACAACTCGCTGGAGTGTTAGCCTCCTGAAGCGAGATCTCACCAACCAACATGATGACATGCGCTTTAGTGGAGCGGGAAGGGCTAGGGAATGCTATGACCAGGAATGCAAAAAAGGAAGAAGAAAGAAGGAAAATTATGTAGGTAAGAAAGTGGAAAAGGCGAAGGACCGTGGAGCTGCCGGGATTCGAACCCGGGACCTCTGAGATGGTAGCCGGACGCCCTCCTCCCCTGCCTTTCAGGCTACCGAGGCTCCCAAGGTCCAGTCTCACCAGGGACTCTTCGATAGAGCTAACACGTCTGGTGTAGTCTTCTTTGCGCTGTCTACTGCTGTAGTTCACACACGAGATTCTTGACAAAACAGATTATAAACAAATCCAAGAACTCCTTTAGTAGCTTCTACTCTCCTTGCCGCATAATTTCTCAATAAAAAACAATCGTCAAATGCAAATTATTTAGTTTTAAATTGCAACAATTAAACCGCATTAAAAATCAACAAAGAAAAGCGAAGTACTAAATGGCGGCACCCAGCCAAGCTCAATTTAACACAAATTTTCCCGCCAACAGCATTTATCGTTTTTCCGATTTCACTATCTACCGTTTAATACCTTTAAGTAAGCAAAAAAAAAAGTAGGAGAAGCCAGTTGGCGCAGCACCGACCACATTCAAGCGGCAGAATGCAAAAACGAGCCCGCAAATATCGGCGAGCATTAATTGATAGTGAAAATCGCGAGTTACATAATTAACGAGGTCTTTGTCATGATTTATGTCAAGTACAAATGTTACATGATGTATTGCCTGCCGGGCCCCCGAGAGCCGCCTCCTCTGCGCGCAATAGACTTGGCACATCAAAAAGTAGCGAAGGAGCGGAAACCAAGACTCGTTTCTTAAATTAAAACCAGGCAGGTACATTGTCCGCCAAGTGTAACGGTGTGTGGCCTCCTTTGAATCAGTCTCGCTCTACAAACCGCCGCTTCTCTTGCTTTATTTTGTTTTCAAAACGTTGCCATTACCCACCGCCGCGCCGCGCTCGCTGCGCCACCGCCATTGCGATCGAAATCGAAAGTTCAGTAGTGAAGATCCCAGGAAACTCTCGTCGAAAACGGACCAAAAATAGGCAAAACACGACAGAACCGCGCTTTTTAGCAGATGATGCATAGTCGGGCCTGCAGGCAACCCTACTTAGAAGCTGCGCGCGCACATTAGTGTCTTTATGCAATCCATGCGATCGGCGATTAGCCAAGCCGTGTGTAATTCTGCGCCATTGGGTCTAGGCAAGATGTACTGTGCTCTTGCATGTTCGACAGAGCCACCTTAGGCACACAAAAACGAAGAAGAAGAAGATCGAAGGGGAGCGACGAGGCAACTGTGAGAACCATTCATGATTGCGACAGTGTGTCGTCGCGTCTTCGGGAAATAATGCTCTGTGGTCTAATTAAAATCGATCGTGGTTTTTGCATATAGCATTGACTTATTTTTTGTGCAAAGCGCGGTAATGGCGAAAATTTATTGCGGAGGTGTAATGTAATTTATATGAGATTGATGAGATACGGTTGGGTGAAGAAGAGGCTTTTAATTGGCGCAGCTTTAAGCGCAATATTTAATGGAAATCGCTTTGAGCTGCTAAACGCATATAAAAAAGATTTGCTTCAATGAGTTCCGTATAAGGTTTTATAAAGAAGAAAGGACTAGCCGCCGACAGAGACCTGCATTCATGAATTTTCCTATTTTTTTGGTTGATAATGTGAAGGAGATTTACTTTATTTCGAAAGTTATGCAGAAGAGAGGACAAGGAGTCTTTTGAGACAGTCCTAGGTGGTGGAGGTGATGCTGCAGTCCCACATGGCCAGTCAGAAAACGCACCAGCAGCCTTAGGTCCGCTCTGTTTAAATTGATAGTGCCCCTTAAGGCAAAGGGTCTTATAAGATCTTTAGCCTATCTAAGACCTCGGACTGGCTCCCAATACGCTAGATTTAGTCCCTTAATCCACTCCTCTACCAGTCCCAGGAGGTGTACCAAGAGATGTCACAGAAGGGTTCTGGGCCCTGGACCAATGTCTCAGACCTCTCCCTCGTGAGGCTGTCTGCAGCCTGTCTTCCCTCGATACCCCAGTGTCCGTGACCTCATTTCCTCTGGTCAGACTCTGGAGTACGTCAAAAAACCCTGCAACTATTTTGGAAGAAAACTTCCACGTTGAGAGCGCCTTGATGGCAGCTTGGCTGTCAGAAAAGATTTTAATGTTGGCGCCTTTCAGACCTTTTTCAAGGTTGATCCTCCTAGCGCAGGTCGCAATGGCATGTATTTCAGTCTGGAAAATAGAGGGCAACTTACCTATTGCAATCGAAACCTTGGAGTTGGGTCCTGCGATACAGGCCCTGTGCCATATTCCATCTTTGACCCGTCGGCAAACCAGTGAAGATGTTTTGGATTCCCAGGAAGAATAAGTTCCTCCCGCTCAGAACGATCCGGGACAATCGCCCTGAATTTCTTTTGGAACCGCAGTTCGCCACCCATATGTTCAGATACGCGACAAATGGAAATGTTTGGCATATTGTTAAGGCCGCAAGAGGAACTTCAGGACACTGTATTATCACTTTAGAAACTAGGAAGGGCGCAGTAATCGACCTGCATGTTTTGCCTTGAGGAAGATGAGTCTGCTCTTCATATTCTCTGTGAGTACCCCGCGATAACTCGAACAACCAAATCTAACTAGTCACTAGGCAGAATGCTGAACCTGTTCAAGCAGTGAAGTGCAAAAGGCAAAATTAAGTGGGCGCAGTTCGTTTTGGGTTCATTAGCTCACCAAAGAAGAAGAACAAACCATTCATACCAACCAATTATAACCCGAGTAAAAATAGGCCTCGTCCGTTCTGAGCCTGCAACAGGAATCACAGCGTCAAAACGCGCGCATGGCACCCGAAACCGACAGGCCTAAGTAAAAATTCTACTTTTCCAAAGGCAGCCCACTACAAGCAGGTATTAATAAAAGAGGCACGGAATAATCCAAACGAAGCACGGTATGCTCACAATTTTTTAGGCTTAAGGGAGCAAAATTGGGGCTTTACAAATTTTTATAGGGAAACGGGCAATTATTTTTGTGACGATAAAGCATTAGTGTAGATCAGCAGCATGCATTGGACCTGGTTTTTAATTAGTTGGGGGACCACTTGGTAAACAAAAACTCGTCTTTGGAATGGGCGATTACGAATACACTCATATCTGTATCTGCATATCTCTAGCAGGTATATTAAGGTCGTCTATAAAGATTGAAAAAAAATCGGCTTTCCTTGTTAAACACAATCCAGTTCCGTTCCTTTTGATAAGAAAGTAAAATGGTCAAAATTTGAAATCAATCTGATAATATTAACACGTGCCACATGGGGACCGAAGAACCGCAAATAATTATTTTTTCAAGCTTCGGGCTACGATTTTTCACACGCTCCGGAAGGAACTGGTCCTCTGCAGTAGTCCTGGACAAGAAACTCTTCTGGAATGAAAACACAGAAGAGCGCATTAATGAGATGGCTCAGCAATTCAGGATCCTCCTCGTATGGGTGCCTGGTCACCGAAACATAAAAGGAAATTGTACAGCTGACGAACTGGCTAGGAGAGGTACGATCGCCGCTCTCCTTCCAGGAAAGGAAAGGGTTGGTATGCCTTGGGCCACTTTTAAGGGATCTTAATAAATGCACTTTGGTCAAATTAACGTGGCCCTCTTATGATTTCAGGCGGACTATCTCACTACTGAAAATCGGGAGACAAGACCTCTAAGCCATAGTGGGAGTGCTGACCGATCACCGTCTGATAGGAGCGCATGCGACCCGCTTAGGTCTTGAGACCTGCGATTTTTGCAGAAGCTGTAAGAATCCGGACGAGAAGGAAAGTGTACTACATCTCCTCTGTCACTGCCTAGCCCTAAGCAGAAGGAGACTAACCACATCTGGTGAGCCCTTTCTAAACACGCTTGCGGAGATCTCGAAGATTGGGATTCCGCAACTTACAAGATTGCATACTTCCTTGAGATCGTTTAGCGAAGAAACGACACTTTAACATCAGGTTTGAAGTGGGATCACTATGGCATCACAATGGGCCTATCATTTTGGCCTAAGTATACGAGCTTAACCCAACAGCTCAGCCATATCTAACCTAACCTACGAGCAAGCTTGAAACCCGCCGAAATAACTCGTACATAATCCAGGATATCTCTATTTCATCGGAAGGGTGTTGACCAGAAAATATAAAATTTCACGAAAAACATAAAGAGCAAACTCCAAACCACAAAATGGATTTTTTCAATCTCATTTAGACACGATATAAATGTGGGTTGTACAGCCTTTTAGCCTTCATGTATTGCGAGAGTTTAATCTTTCATCCCCAGAAGTCAGTCGTGTACTTGTATTCTAAAAGCAGTCACAAGTCACAACTCAAACACAAGTGTGTGATGAGCTTCAACTTGAGACAATTTGAAATGGCCCTCGCAATAAGGGAAATGAGCGTAATAGTGGAATTGTGAGTGAGAATATAAATGAGGCGCCTAATTGCGTTTTTAAAAACAAACAGAGTGAGGTTGCTCGCTTGTGAGGATTTGAGACTGTCACTGCGCATGGAAACAGCGATTTTGAGTTTCTCTTGTTTTATGGCGTGAACCCTATTCCAATTTTCACAATCCGCAAACAGTTACAATGGCTATCAAAATTGTGACTGTATAAATAGCAGGTCAACATCTGATATGTATTATGTAATATTTTTCTTGTTAGAATACTAAAGCAGTTGATGGCCACAAGAATAGTCACATGCTCTCAATGAGGGTACCTACACTGGTATTCCTTCAATTGTCACCGAATCTGCTTTTAGGAGAAAGAGAGTTATAGAAAGGACAAGAGGGAAGTGTAGTAACATCTTCACTAGAATATTTTAGCGTGGAAACTTTTCACAAACACAATGTGCTTTTTTTACTCTTCTTACTCATGGGCAGCAAATTAATGATCGGCACACACAAATATCTGCGTGTAAACACAAGAAAGTTGCTCATAATGAAGAATTACACGTCTAAGCCTAGATTATGTTGCAGAACAGCTTGTGACTTATGACTGGTCACAACTTAGAATAGGGAGCAAAGTCCTCCATACACGGTCAAATTGTTGTGATGTACATCGAAGTGCAAAGGTACAACCAAAGCTATCGATTGTGAGCCGGCCGGGGTCTCAAGTTCAGTTCAGTTTCAAGTCACAACAGCATGTGACTTATGACTGGTCAGAATTTAGAATCGGGAATAACTTGCATTCCCAAGTTCAGTTCAGTTTCAATTTTTTAAATAAGCACTGGGTTATAAGGGTTTATTTTATAAGGGGTTTGCTAACTCTAAAATGATTAAATTTGAAAAAAAGTTTGCACATAAAATAAAATTATTTAAAAATGAAAATTGGATTTGTGATCTATAAATAAAGATGGGGTTAATTTTTTTATACCCAAAACGTATGGCAATTTCGTAAAGTTGTATTTTCAGATTATTCCAATTAATCTAAAACCAAATTTTGTTTTTTAGTAAATTTTTTACAGAAGCTTGACCCTTACCCCGTTTATGACTAGGTTCAACCTAGGTTCAACCCGGGTTCGACCCAGTCATAAACGGATGTCGAGTTGCAACTGGATACACTCAACCCAACTCAGCTGTCCTACCTGGATCGAGTTGATATATCGCTTCATATACGCGGGTTGAGTTGAAATTGGGTTGAAGTGACATTTGTTTTGTTTGTTTACCAGTTTTGTGTTGGGTGTTTTTTCTGGCACAGGAACAAAAAAATCATTTCGTTCTGAAATTTTTTCTATCTATGTATAAATGAGGTTATGTTTTGATATCAGTTCAACTCTATTTCAACTCAAAGTGAACTCAGCTCGACATCCTATACGGTGGTCGAAATTTCAACTCAACCTGGACTCAACTTTTCAACCTAGTCATAAACGGGGTACCGAAGTAATTTGTTAACAGATTCCGGCTTTTTGGCATGAGAAAAAGAATTTTATTATAAGAACGTCCATATTTCTGCTGGAATTGTTTTCCATTGAAATCGTTACTCCAGCCATCTCGAAACATCTGCCCATTTCGGACCATTTTTTTCAGCAAACAATAAAATCGAAATTGTTCTTTATACAATTTTATGCACAAACAAAAACATAATTACAACTCCTCAACATAAAATTGAATATTATGTTGCCATAAAATTACAGAGGCCCAAGCTGGCCCAGACAGCAGCCGCATGAGGGTTCTTAAAGCACCAACAATAAAACATGTCTAATGACAGTGAGAGTGCATCTTCGGTCCAAAGTGCGGGCAGAGGCCATCTTTTGAAGACCACAAAAAGGAGATTGCTCCGCTTCGAGACACTGATGTATATTAAGAAGATGTTGTGCTAAAAACTCTGTCATCGCCAGCTATCATCCATCGTCACGCAGCCGACGACGACGAGCCAGACAATTGTTAAAGTACCTCAAGATAATTTATATTAAGGCGGTTCTGCGGACGCCTTAAGTAAATCGAATAAACAAAGCACAAAAAAAATCTGTGCCAAGGTCGGTGGTTATTTAAAGCGAGTGCGAGTTGGGTTCAACTTTTGCTTATGACCAGATTGACGATCCGCCGCCTTGAGGAAGGCTCCCCAAGTCAACTCAAGTCAGCAGCGTCATCGACTCAAGGCACACTATAAACGAAATTTCGCTCATCGAGAATCAATGTTATGCGGGTTTTTCCCCCGGCGGCCACGAGCACGCGTGCTTCTTAAAATTGCAAATTGCATGAGCAACGGATTTTTGGGAGGCGGAAGGTGAGAAGGTGCTCGAGAATCACCTTCGCTATTCGAGCAAGGAGTCTTGATTATATCGAAATAATCGAGGATGGCCCAAAAATCGGGTCAGGGTAGTCCTCAACTGAATCTCGTGTTATCACCAACTCGCGGCGACTGATGCGAAAAAATAAATGTCAGCGCCATCTTTTATTTTTTATTTGCAATTTTTTTACTTATTTTTTTTTGTACTCTGATTAATTTCAAGAGAATGTGCGCCTACCAAGTGAAAAGCGCGCCTCTGTGAAAAAAATAAACCGAGTTTATCAATTTTTTTTATATTTTTTTTTTGTTTTACGTAAGCGCAGTCATAAATTCTAGACTGTAACACTTTTAAAGGTAAGAAATGGGTCAAGGTAGGCCTCCTTTATTTGTGGTAGTGTGTTGACATTGCCCTCATTACCGAATTTCATAGGCGGAGGGAGATAAGATTTGTGTTTATCTATATTTTATTCAGAAGAGCATTCTTTCGCTGATAATTATGAAATAAGAAGAGAAATTGAGGCAGATTATTTTTAGTCAATTTTTTTCTCGAGTTGTGAGGTTTAAATACGTTTTTTTTGTATGAGGAAAATTACTGAATCGCTTGATTTTTTTTTTGTAATCATCCGTGTAAGATATTGGACTGAACTGATTTTTGTTGATTGGCACAAATTGCTATGAAAAAGAGTTATTATATAAAGAAACCATTTTTTCTATGAATTGACAAAATGAAGTGAAAGGATTATTCAGAAGCTTTTTCCTAAAATTCCTTAAAATTTCCTTTTCTTTTAATCAATGCGTAATCAGCTGGACTAGGCAATCCAATCCCGTGGACGATCAGTAATGCGAGACTAGACATACGGGATCCGCGGGATTTGGGCAGTAGGTTAACCTGTTATAAGAACCGGGATAATAGACAATATTGCAAAGTATTAATAAAAAAATAAATAGTTTAAAAAACACACAAAATACACTTTTATTTTAAAATGACCCAAAAGTAAAAAATAATTTTGAATATAAAGTTTTTATTGCTGCCACTTACTTAAATGTAAAAAAGCGTGGAGCGCTCTTTACCTACAATCCTTATTTTATTAATAGTGAAACTTTTCGTTGGCGCCCCACGTGTTTTTAAATTTGAGTACGTGGTAACAATAAACACTTTCAATTCATTATTATTTTGAATCATTTTAAAATAAAAGCGAATTTTGTAGTTTTTTTTTAAACTATTTATTTTTATTTTCTACATTTTAGTCTATTATATGTCTTTCGCCATTTTTTGGTGGCGGCCATATTAGATTTAAAATTACGTCAGAGAGCTTTCTGTATTCTACCTGTAGTACTCTTTCATTTGATAGACATGTCTTGGGCTCATCGGATCACAACTGCAAAAATCGGTCGCCATCTTGTAACCGCCTTCTTGATTTTTTTTTACAAAATGGTCAGATTTATTTTAGTACTTAGAAATGATGAGTGGAACTCAGGTTGAATCCGAATCCAACTACATGTAGACAGGAGTCGAGTTGAGTTAGGATCGACTGAGGTCGACTCAGCTCTGCTATCTCGTTTGAATTGAAATTATGAATACAGACGTGTGTTCAGTAATTGAGTAATTCAATTTTAGTTGACAGCAGCATCTCTGCGTTTTGTTTGTGATTTTTAGTAAAGTGTAGTGCTTTTTTATTTTCAACTCAACCTCAACTTAACTATCCAACTCATCATGTAACTATCACGCGAACTACGAATGTGTGCAAATTTTTAAGTTGATCGGTTATATTTTTTACGTCTGTCATTTTGAATTTCGTCGGCTGCCATTTTGAATCTGGAATGTCGCCACATCGCTAATTGTGTTCTACCTGGCATATCCTTTCCTTTGATACCCATTTAAGGGGGCCGCGGAGCGCAATTGCAAAAATAGGCTGTCATTTTGGAACCGAAATCTTGGATCCGCCATCTATTGCAGATGCAGATTGCATTGTCATCCAAACGAAACGTGTATGCACAATTTAGCTCAATAATAAACCGGGAAGTGGGTCAAATTTAACTTGCAAGGTTTATTACATAGTTACATGTGAAGCTAATAAAAGCACATTAAAAATAGATGTGTAGTCTGGTGGATGCATGAGAAGGAGGGAGTGAGCATCGCGTTTGCACTCTTAATGATGTATTAATCGACGAATCTCGCCGGAGTAAAAATAAAACTCGCCCGCTGCTAGCCTGCAACAGGCCCGCACAGCATCAAAACGCCCACACGGCATCTGAAACAGGCACGATACTCCTGAATAAAAATTCTATTTTTTTCAAATGCAGCCCCCGCTACAGGCACGAATCGAATATTTTTAGAATAATGGTCCGTCCACAAGACGCAACACAAACTATGCAAATTTGCTTTGCTATAGCTATAGTTTTTCGACTGTTTTTGTGACGTCCTAATGCCCGCGCCCCTGAAGAATTACATAAAATTCGTGGGAACTTCTTTTGCGCAGTTTGTGATGCATCGTGCGGACGGGCCATAAAGGGAGCAAAATTGGGGCATTAAAAAATTGTATAGGACGAAGAAAACTGGCAATTATCTTGATGAGCATAAATGATGCCATTAGTATACTCAATAGACCGGTTGTCGTTCGATTGCGTAGGTAAAGCAGCATTGGACGTGGTTTGTACTTAGTAGGGGAACCGCTTAGGAAAACGAAACTTGCGATTGGAATGGCGCATGCCGATTAAGCAACATTTTTTTTAAACTGCTAAACTAGTTCAAGGGGTCTGCCTAACTAATCTTTGTTGAATGTGCAGTAACGTGTACAATAGGGGGGCCTCGGTGGTCTAGAGGTAAGGCGCCTGACTACTATCCCAGAGGTCCCGGGTTCGAATCCCGTCCAGCCCCACGGTCCTTCGCCTTTTCCACTTTCCCACCCACATAACTTCCCTTCTTTCTTCTCCCCTGTTTACATTCCTGATTCCTCCTGTCATAGCCTTCGCTAGTCCTTCCCCGCTCCACCAAGCGCATGTCATCGGTTGGCTGATGAGATTCAACTCGTTTAAGGAGGCATAACACTCCAGCGAGTTGTTTCTCAAATGCCCCGATGCCAGAGTCGCGAAATGGTTGGAAGTAGGTGGAATAAAATATCGCGGCTAGGTTGTGGCAGCTCCTTCCTACTTCTCTCTCTCTCCTTTCTACTCTCTATCTTCCGGCTAGAGCTGCTGTTCGACATTCTATACGAAAAAAAAAATAGATTGTCGAACAGTACAAAGGGGCTTTCCCTAAGCCTCTAGTCTATCACATAAAAAAAAATGGTTCAAATGACGTGTGCGGCTCTTGTTCGCCCGATACGACATTAAAAGAAGAGAGACAGAATTTGAGCCCCATCTAACTGAAAAACAATTATCTTCTGGACAGAAAATTTCAATAAATATACTTTTTTTTATTTCAGTCACTAGTTCTCTTATTGTAGTTAAAGAAAATAGTGGTCAGTCATCAGCGGAATAGGAGAAATGCACGTGCCGCTATTCGAACTATTTCGGAGTGATAGAAGTGCGATCATAACCTCCTAGCGGTGGCCAATGGTAACTATCCTATGAGGGAATGTTATAAAGAACGTTGGCCTTCTAAAATGTCGAAATCTTTCATGGTATTGCTATTAAAACTTTTCTGTTGACGATGACTGGCCAAATATTTTCTAACAATTTAAAATGCCTTCCTTGCCACATTTCCATTTTCAGCGACAATGCTGTTTCATTGGTGTTCGGTTGAAACATATCTTCATAATTTGGTAAAATTTAAGTTGTCATAAGACCAGGGTATGCATATGTTTTAGACGGAAAAGGCTCTTTCCAGTAAGAACACCCCTTTTGAAACACAATATCCATCTCTGCATATGAAGCACGAAAACCACAACAGCATTTTGCGGCTGCTTCATACGTCCTCGTGTATCTTCGCCCCAAAGAATCATTTTTCAGTATTTGAAAACGATCTTGAATTGATGGATCAATCAATAGTAAAATACTGTAAATTACCGATTAAAATCAATCGTTAAAAAATACCGTTAACTTGATTTTGACCCACTTCCATACAACCGATCAACTTTAAATTTTGCACTAAATTTGTATAGCTCGTTTGAAAATGCAATCTCACAATTTTGTAAAAAAAAAATCAAGATGGCGATTCAAAGATGGCAGCTGATTTTTTTCATTTGTGTTCCCCGACCCCCGATATGGGTATCAAATGAAAGGACACGACAGGTAGAATACAATTAGCGGTGCAGCGTCATTCCAAATCCAAAATGGCTAGAAAATATAACCGATCAACTTCAAATTTTGAACGTACGCATAGTTTGCCTGACAATAAAATCCGACTATTTTGTAAAAAAAAATTAAGATGGCGGCTCCAAAATGACGGACGAATTTTGCAATTGTGATCCCGAACCAATACAGGTACAGGTGGAATACAATTACTTGTGTGACGTCATTCAAAGTTCACAATTTCGGGTTACCTTTTTTCACAACCCCTTCAGTATCAAAATGGCGGATTACCTTTTTTTACAACCCCCTCAGTACGAAATAAAGGGTATGACGAATATAATACAGTTATCTGTGTGACGTCATCTTAAATCTAATGTGGCGGCCACTACAAAATGGTGGAAGTCATAATAGACTAAAAAGTAGGAAATTTATTTTTCTTGGAGTTTATTGGAGTTATTTCCGATGGGCTTGGTTCATTTCGCGTTAGACATACGAATATATCAAGTAACATATTCTGTGCCATACTATTCTTACGGAAAAGGAAAAAACTCGATGAGATTCCAATATCAAACGTTAATTTGTGGAATACATTTAGCGGTGTAGCGTCATTCCAAATTCAAAATGGCGGCCAATATAAAATGGCGGAAGACATATAATAGACGGAAAAGTAGAAAATAAATTGTGTGTAATATATTTTAACAATGTTATTTTAAGACAGGACAACTCCAGTCACGCGTCGGACCTGACACGCACTATTGTATCTTTCAATGAAAATCAACCACAAAGCAACCTTATGTCATCCAGGAAACATGGCGCATTTCCTTGTGGAACGAAAATATTTAAGTTACCCTAGACAAGAACCACAATTATTCTACATGATTAAAAATAATTTAATTTTGACAAAATATATTATTGCCTTATTTACTGTGCTATACTTTATGGAGCAAGAAGATTTTCACCATAAACGTTAAAACTCGACTTATTAGAATTTCCACAGCGAATGTGTCCAAATTTGGTATTACACAGGGGTCGATGCAGTATAAAAAGTTGTCAGCCTATAATCCACCAAGTAAGCCTAACTCAAGTAACTTTTTTTGGTGCTAACAAATTATTGTGGCACCAGGCATGATCATGTATGGTGACCCCCTAAGATGTATCATCTAATACAACTCCTCTATACAAAATACAAACAAATTGCCCGACGATTACAATAACCAATTCCATATCAATCCGAATATCGTTACGGTATAATTTAGGTTATTCGGTGAAATTATTATAAACAAATCAAACACGTTTTGTTGAAATAAACACAGCCTTGACTGGTCTAGAAACATTGATCTTACCCAATCGCTACGTCAATAACGTTCGGTCAAGCTAAAACAGAAAAAAAAATTGTAGAACGCCATTGATCGATTCTTCCAGCTGGTGGTAATATGACCCAATGTGCAAAATAATAATACGGCAAGCTACTGCGCGTTTGCAACTGTAAATAATTCGTAAGTACATAAACAATTAGTTTTTTTTATCTAGATCTGCCCGAAAATAAAGAAAAACACACCAAAAAAGTTCGCTCCATCAAGGCGCGCATACGCCAGAGTCTGGATATATGTTTGTTGTGCTGTTGTTGTTGTTGTTTTTGTGTGTAAACCAAAACCAAAATGAATTTTCGATTGCAACGTCGTTCAGCTCAGATTGACAAGTAGGTCACTAACGAAACAGAAAACTTTATCCATGCACCCGTCAACAAAGTCTCGATGGGTTCAGCGGCGTTAAAAAGCCTTCAGCGCGCCACCACAGCGCGCCTTAGCCGCCGCTGCAGCTAGCCTATCTGAGCCGTTTGCGCAGAACTATATCTGCGCTACAGAAAATACTACAGCTTAAGAGAGAGATATACTGCTGCTGCTGGCCCAATATACACGGCTCTCTATAGGCGACCTGTACCTGTATACCTCTACCTGTACCGGGTAGATCCGATTATTGTGCAAGGGCAGTGATGTTTAGTGGCTTATTGCTGGCATGCCACATCGCAATTTTCAAAACGCCTTGTGCTGTGCCTTGCTCTTGGTCGTCGCGGCACACTTGCCTTGTTTTCATTCGGGGGACTTCTGTGCTCGTTTTTTTCGCGCTCTCTACGTCTTTCTACGTTTTGCATTTTTCGGCTAGCCTGTCGCGCGCGCGCATTGCAAAGCTTCGGCCGCGAGCGCGCGCGCAAAAAGTTCTCGATTACGTTATTATTTTCGCGCTTAGCGCTTGGGAAGTGCAGCATTAAAAGCTGATTGAGTGTGCGCGCCAAAAACATGACCAAAGCTCCCCCGACGGATTTATTCGTTTCAGAAATTCTGCGCCGCTGCAGTATTGTGGGGCAATAACGAACGACTCGAAAACCAAAGCCCAAGGCGATAAACAACAGAAAAGTAGACAGATACATACATAGATGGCGACGCGGTAGCGAGGAGGGAGAGAGACCCGCGCGGTGACGAAATCGCAGCGCAGAAAACTTGTGAAAAATGTTAAATTATGATTATTGTAACTATGAGCAGGCAAAGCATAGAGGAAGTTTTGCAACAATAAAGAAATCCACACACATGGAAAATAATTAATGTCGCATTAAATGAACTGCGATGTTGCGAGCTCGGTATTTCTGTTTTCGAAAAACGCTTCTCCTTTTCGAAAATTTCAATAGCCTCCGCAAAGAGTGGTCAATTACAGCCGATTTTAATAGGAATCATTGGTCCAAGCCCATTTGTAATTGATACTTTCATCCACAAGTATATTTCATAATTTCTGCATTACATCGTTTTACATTGGAAGATTTGCGGTCGTTTATAATTAGTAACTTCAATCAGAAAGGGCAACATTTAATTGACTGTTTGCATACAATTCGATTATAAAAAATTATCCATCTTTTAACGATTGATGACGAAGGTTAAATGGTCTTTAATCGCCAAACTATGTTACGCGATGTTCGACGTTGATTGAGGTATGACGATCGTGAAGCCGAGAGAGTAGGCATCAAATTTGGTCTAATAATATGTGGTTGATGTTACTTCAGATCCAAATTTGGGGTAGAGCCATTTAGAATCACAAAAGCAATGCCTTAATTTGTATAAATTTCACCAAGTTTGGATCGTTTAATTTGTGAATTACAGTTTCAATTTCAATAAAAAATGCCTTTTTGGAGGGCTAATGGTGAAATCAACTAATTATGGCTCGTTCTTTTCATCGGCGAACACTTAAGGTTTAGAATATGGTCGGGGTGACAATTAAACAAGGTTTGTTTAGATATTCGGAAGGGATATCACGAATACGGCAGGGTATTGGTATTATTGATCACTTTTTACGATTGTCTTTTAGTTGATAAACAAATATCAAGAAAGTTATCTGCATAATGTTAGGCCCCTGTGCTGAATGTCGAGTCGTGATTTGTGACAAGTTTTTTGAGTTGAAGAAAGTGACGTTTCAGTCGAATTGCGACTTTCAGCATAGGGGGGCTAAACTCGAACTTAGCAGTTCCACTCTAGAGCACTATGCTGGAAATCGTAATTCGATTGAAACGTCACTTTCTTCAACTCAAAAAACTTGTCACAAATCACGACGCGACATTCAGCACAGGGGCCTTAGACAAACAGCCCTAACAATCATCAGTTTATCATATAGCGAAATCAAATATTTATAAAGGGGCTAGTGGCCTTACGGTACGCCTCGCTGCACCCATAAGCCAATACTATGGCGTGCGCCAAAACAATTGGGAATTTCAAAATCATTTTTGCCATGGGCAGTGGGAGTTTCAAATCCCGCTACCAAAGTACATTTTAAAAGAAAAGTGTCACTCCGTTCGATTAAAGATTCAAATCAAATCATCATTTATAATCCCAATCACAATTAAACGGTCACACTGATACTCATGTCGTGGTCTGCAATCGATTGGAATTTCGCCTTTTACAACGTGCAAAAGTTGTTTTGAAAATGTTTGAGCAGAAGCATCTTGTAGCAAATGGACACTCACATTCGTTGGAGTGTGATTTTTTTTTCAAAACCGTTCCATAGGTAGGATGCTTTCAAGCCAGCACTAAGCTGTGTTGATCGAGATATAACAGGCAAAGTTGAGCAAAAATCCCCTGCAAGTAGTGTCAGAATGCCTCTCTCGGAAATCTCGCAAAACCCTGTCAAGCGCTTCGAGAGATTTTTTATGGGCCATGGTGCATTCGCCCCAAACTATAATTTTGCACGTTTTAAGGACTGTGGCAATACGGGAGTTTTTTCTAATGTTACATGTAGCTGTTTCTATCCGATTCAAATTGAATGGGAGCTTTGCTGCTAAATGCACTGTACGTTCACCATCAAATAATGATGCTATTCCCGGTGATGTCACTGCAAGTGCAATCTCATTCTGCATTCGAATCGACGCCTGGAGTATCTAGGAAAACATCCCGCTATTTCCTTTGGCATGGTTTTGTTGTAGGAAGTTCGTTTTTAGCAGCAAAAAAGGTTTATGCCGAACTAGAAGAAGCGACCTGCTGAACACAAATCAAAGCACCACATACGTACCAGATTCCCGTCTAGACCATAACGATGAAATCAGAGAAACAAATGTACCAACCCTGGATGAATTACAGAGTGCCATACAATCCTTAAAAAAACAACAAACCTCCAGGAATTGATAACATTCCAGTAGAGTTGATCAAACAAAAGAGCGAATCGCTTACATGCTGCATATGGAAGAATGAAAAAATGCCTGAAGATTGGGAAAAAAGCATTATCTGCCCAATACACAAGAAAGGGGACAAATTCAACTGTGGAAACTATAGAGGCAGTAAGGCGCAAAGTCGAAATAATAAAAATAAAAATAGTCGAAATCGCCAAGCCACCATTGGCAATAGTCTCTCGACCTGTGTTCCAGCAATAGAGCTAACCTCAAAGCCGGTCTCGATATCATCCTCGTCGCCACTACTAGTGGGAGGTCCCTTGGTCGACGAAGCTCCAGTTGCTGAGTCCACCTCTATGCCGGTCTTGGCAGCAGCCCCTCCACCTCTAATAGTAGATGGTCTACCGGTTACCGAAGTTATAGTTCCTTTTGAGCCTTGCACTCCACTGATTACGGTATCTTCATCTCGAGATTCTTTCCGGAAACTAAGACGGAGTCTATTTGTGAATATTTGAGGAATAAATCTATAGACCCCAGAACAGTTCATTGCAGAAGAGTTAGCAAGGCTTCCAAGCCAGTTGCATGTTTTATTTTGTCTGCACCGCCTGCTACTGCCGAGGTTCTCTTAGACCCTGGTTTCTGGCCTGCTGGGGTCCTTACCAAGCGTTTCGCTCCGCGTATCCGTAATCGATCTCATCACGTAAACGCTTCAACTTCAACTTCGGGTGTTCCTCAGATATAAAAAAAACTCGAGACGCTTTCCCTCTACAACCAGAATGTAAGGGGGACCAAGCTAAAAACTAAAGACATCCTTCAGGCATCGATTGCTAGTGGTCTCGATGTCATAGCATTCACTGAAACCTGGCTTCATGTGGGCATTCTCAATGCTGAACTTTTCGATTCCTCCTACCAAGTCTTTCGGAGGGATCGTCACACTGACTCGGAAGCTCGTGAGGTGGCATACTTGTGGCTTGTAGAAGCCATCTTAATTGTACCCCAACTTCGCTTCCTAGATTCTCTAACCACCTTAACATCGAGCTTGTTGCTCCTAAAATATCCGTTTCTAAAATGAATCTCTTCCTGCTGTGCTGCTATATCCCACCAGATATGTTAAGCACACTTGACGATGAAGGTAATAACTTCTATGATCACATTCTGACTTTGATGAACACTAATAATGAGCTACTTCTTCTAGGTCATTTCAATTTCAGTTGGTATATGTTGACGATGACGATAACTCCCTTCCTGATGGCAACTTTTATTCTAAGGTAGCTTGCTTTCTCGAATCCTCATTCTCACTTGGCTTGTATCAAATGAGCGGTGTGACTAATGTATTAGGAAAACTGTTGGATCTTACATTCTTTACTGACTCAGTCAACATGACTGTTGAACCCAGTCCAATAGTCATGACAGCCCTGCTCTCTGAGAGGACGCGAGACTCGAGCGAAGCCTCTGACCACCCTGGGTTTTTGGAGCCCCGACACGCGACACTTTTACTTGTTTGCGTACCTAGACAGGTGAAAATAAGACTTACCATTCAGAATAATTTCGCGATAATAATATAATTTGCTTTAATCCAAAATAACAAGTTTTTTTTGCATATTTTGAATGAAAATCTGAAGAACTCTAAATTAGGTTGAGTTCTTGAGCAACTGATTGACTATGACTAAAAAATTTCGAATGGTTTACATGACAAGGGGTCGCCATTAATTACGTGAGAGTGGGGGAGGGGTCGAGCCGAATATTACCCAATCTCAATTGCTAGAAAACTGGGTTAAATTGAGTAAAACATGTGTGTAGAGACAAGACCTCCATTCACGTACAGGACACTGGCAGTCCAGGCCGGCAAGTACGGCCCGATGAAGGCTCGACAGGCCGTGGCATGCTGGTGACATCATGATTCCCTACAGAAACACAGGCGAAGACGACAGTTTAGCTAGCATATAAGGTTGTTAATTCAAGGGCAAAAATGTTCATGGCCTTAATGAAAACTTTAAAGGCACAAACAGATTGGTGACTGGAAAAACCTTTAAAATACACGGACTACCATATTTGCGGACACAATGCGTAGGCGACGGGGGGGAATTAAATGTATGGGAAATTCTCTCGCAGGCGGCTCTTTGCGCCAATCTGTTTGTGCCTCAAGGCGGCTCTAAACTAAGCTTTGAACACCCGCGATCAAACGCGAATGGGAGTATGGATTATTTTTGCGCCTATTTCCCGCCTTGCTTTCAGTTTCGCGTGGATACGGCTTGAATTCGTGCCGGACTCCAGTTGGCGACCAGGAGGTGTGTGGTGATACATACTTAGCTTCAAGGCGAAAACTTTCAGGTCACGGCGTGTCTGAGGCCTTAAGGCCTTAAGATATAGCCAAATTTGGCATAAAAATTGCGAACGCCAGAAAGTATCATAGTAGCCCCGATCTTGTTTAGCCGCCACCGGCCAGACAAATTCGCGACTCGTCCAATGCTGCGGAGTAAGAGCCAAGTAACACTGACCCGCGAAAAAGCCATTAGAATATAGAACTACAAGAAGGGGGTTGACTGTGAGGGCTCACGTTTTGGTAGATCTGTGTCCACTACAAGCGGAAAAGGTGAGCGGAATAGAGGAGTGGCAAATAGGAGTTCAAACTATCAGTTATCCATAATAAAAGCTTGTGGATACGCCCGTAAATTCGTATTTTTAGTGTTAAATACTAGAGATTGTTTAATATCTGAAAAATCTCACGTAAGATTGGGGGAAGAGGTTGAGCCAAACCTCACGACATCTCACCAAGGGTGGAGGGGGGTCGAAAAATCGCAAAAATCGCCTCGCGTAATTTACGGACGACCCGCAAGCACTCGAGCCGATCAAAAAAATCTTTTTGACTCACTCCGGCCGAGCTGCTTGCGTTTGCATTATTGTACTTTGTACTTCAAGTACAAATGTAAACGCAAGCAAGCCTCAACATGTCAAGGAAATGAATTAACAGTAGTCTCACTTTCATATTAGGCGTATGCTAGAAATACTTCTTCTATAGTTTTCGCGAAATAGAACGCCAGCATATTTGGTATCTGCTAACCTAAACAATGCATCAACGAATTTTCGCGTGTCAGCAAATTTTTCATACGTCCCACAAGTCCCATAGGTTCGTCACCCCTGACCTAGGCTATCGTTGCCTTGGTAATATTTTAGGGAAATATTGCCGAAAATGGCGCGGCGTATCCACGTATCATAACGGGCAATAATTTCCATTTCAATGGCCGGAAAGTTGGTCGTGCAAAACCGGGTTCATGTTAGAACGACGTTACGCGTCTCTTTGCTTCAGGCTTTTCAAATTAGCACTAACGAATTCAACAACCAATAAGAATTCGAATAAAAAGCCAAGGGAAATTATGTATTTAAATTATCGTTTAATTGTTTCAAATATTTCGGAGCATTGTTATAAGCCCCCCAAAAATCATCCCTAAAAAGTCTTAAAAAAACCCCATTCAAGTCGGCAACCCTGACCGGAATATTTTGCATTTTCGCATTTGAATAACGACTTAATCTGATAAAGTAGGAGAAATCAACAAACACTCCTACACTATATATAAATAACTGACACAAATCTCCATTCTTTCATAAATAACAAATTCTCTACATCAATCAATCCAATCACATCATCTCTATTAAATGTATTTAAATAGAAACAAAGTAGAAAAGTTCTAAATACCTTTTCACTTACCTTGAGATCCTTGAAAAAGACTGTGTTTCTCGCCCAATCAACTTGCGAGAAGAGATTTTGATCCAGGACTTTGCACATAAGCTCGAACAGGTCGACCTCGACCTGATTATAGGACTGTTTCTGCAGGAGTGTAAACAATTGCGTCTGCCATTCCCGGTCATCTATAGACTGGACGAATTCCCTTATCATAGGTGATACTCTGCAACAAAAGATCCCATATAAAGTGGAGCAAACATCAATTTGCAATCAGTGTTTCACAAACAATCGAAATAATATGGAAGTAAAAAATTCAATCTCTCACCTAAGTGGTTCTACATTACTGACTGAGTCCGCCGTACTCGATGGATTGGTTCCCGTATCGAAACTGAAAGTGAATTTTTTTGCGTGTGTTAAAAAGGATTCAATTAAGAATATAATGAAAAATGTATAACTAACCATAATTTGGAATCTGACGTATGTTGCAAGGAGGCTCCGGATACTGTGTCACTACTGTGCCCACATGTACCGCTGCCTCCTCCGCCTGCCCCGCTTACTGTTGTTGTGTTTGTACCGCTGCCGCTACTACCACTTAGTGATGTCGCTATTACAGCCGTACTAGGATTGACTTGACCAAGTGCTATAGCTATGGGACTCGGCGAGGAATCAGGTGACTGTGTAAGTGATGACACCTGAAATTATGAGAGGATAACTGTTAAATAATTTACTAAATACTTATTTAATTAAGTGAGATTTTCAGTGGTCTATTTTAAATTATTATTAGGAGTATTATGGGGACCTGTTCGAGTTGATTTATTTACAATTGAATGTAGAAAGATAAGCTCAGAAGAATACCAATTGGACTTCGATGTTTCATTTAAATTTTTCACTACTCCCAAAAAGATAATTTTTTCTTACTTTTGCTCCCGCTTTTTAGCAATTCGTACCATTGTTCTTCCATCTGTTGCAAACAAAATATAAAATGCCTTATGTTATTCGATCGCCGATGTTGGCTCTCTTTCATTTCTTTTCGGCTAGGGCTTGTTGTGTTCATCTCAATGGAACCCAAATCGAACTGGTTCCTATTTCCTATATTTGTTATTTGGGATCATTGGTTGAGGAAAAGACAAACAAACGCATCGGCCAGGCAACAGCAACATTCGCCTCGCTCAAGTGGTGCTATATGGAAACGACCAAATATTACCATCAAAACGAAAGTTCGATTTTACCGAACGTTGATCAATCAGATTTTTCTTTATGTATAGGCAGGGCCTGTTTAACCCTTAGGCTAATTAGGCTGCAGCCTAGGGCGCGAGGATCGAGGGGGCGCACTGAAATCGTATCTTCGCATCTACTAATCTAGCATCATTGCATCTACCTTACATATTTCAACTAGACCGAGACAAAAGCACTAAAACTAAATAAGTTTTTTTTTTATGTGGTAAATACAAGCTTAGGAATCACCCTTTGTACTACATGTCTGTCATGTCGTTCAAGTCATGGTCAGTGTCTAGTAGTAAGCTTGTTTTGAAGGATAGAGAAGAAAGGATAGGTTAGGGGTCTGGAGGGTGCTTGAGGCTTAAGAGTCCCTGATTTTAACTATAAATTTTGAAATTTTAAAAAGCGTGCGTAAAACAAACACTGACTTGTTACTCGAATCGGTCGGTGGTCGAGCGAGTGGGTGAGCTGGCAACAGAGTTCCTAGTGGGAGTTTTGTTAAATCCGCCTCGCAGTAACGGGCGTAAATTTTAACTTCATTTTGTATGGGAACTTCGGAATTTAAACAGTGCAACCTAGCTCTCGCGTTTGCCGCTAGAGGACTCTTAAAAAACCGGCAAATTATTTATAATGGTGACTTCGTAAATGCCAATAAACTGTGTCAGAAAACAGTATTAATGCAGTCAAGTCAAAGTTCAGTAAAAGCTTAGACAAAGTTGTGCAGTTTTAAGTTTGACATTTATGAAGTGTGCCAAGGAACAGCACACAAAATTTTTGTAAAATTTGTAAAACTAATCACTTTGCATCATAGCTATTCATGATGCCGAAATTCCCATTTCAATGCAGAGATTTGACGTTTACGATGCAATTATGAACACAGTGCTTTAAAACTGTGACATTTATGAACTCTTGACTTAAACCGACTGCTTAAATTTTACATTTACGAAGTCACCCAAACACAAAGTTTGGTTTCTTGTGGAAATTGCATGAACTAGACGACAGTGAATTTATTAGAAGCAAAGCAAAGGAGTTAAAACAACTACATAATATGCCACTGAATTAGAAGAAACCTTTGCAGAAGAATGCGTCCATTTGGCCCAGTTTTTAAAATCTGACACCGAGGCCGAGTATACTATTTGTGCCAGAACCTCAAAGGGTTTCCCGAGTAAAAATAAAATAAGGGCATTTGGCGGGCGTAGAATTTTAAACCATTTTTTATGATGGCCTTTCAAGGCGCAAAAAACGGCGACTTGGCTTTTCAAGGGTCAAACGACGGCCGTAGAGTTTTTAAATTTTTTTAGGGCGAGCACAGATGGGCAAACGACGGGCAAATGACGGGCAAACTTGAACAAAAGATTTCAATTTCCGAGAAGGCCTTATAGAGGCCATAAAAATGCCAAATGCATAAAGCGTGATTTATGTATTTTTCTCGTTATTTCTCGCTCGAGTAAAAATAAATTTTGGCCTTTTGACGGGCGTGATGGCCCGGCCATATGGCGGTCAAATGACGCCCGTTGCAGGACAGTACGGCCATTCGGGGGGCGATTGACGGTCAAGCCCTCATTCGACAGTCAATCGCCCCCCGAATGGCCTTTTTTGCGACTGAAAAGCCCTCATCTGACCGTCAATCGCCTCTCGAATGGCCTTTTTGCAACTGAAAAGCCCTCATTTGACCGTCAATCGCCCCTCGAATGGCCTTTTTTGCGACTGAAAAGCCCTCATTCGACCGTCAATCGCCCCCCGAATGGCCGTACTGTCCTGCAACGGGCCGTCATTTGACCGCCAAATGGCCGGGCCATCACGCCCGTCAAAAGGCCGAAATTTATTTTTACTCGGGTTGTTGCAGTTAATAAAAAGTTTTAATATTTCGTGCATGTTCCCGAATGTGGAGTTAATATTAAGAATTTATTTGACAATGAGCGTTACCAACTGCAGCGGCGAAAGGTTTTTTTCAACACTTAAAAGAGTGAACTTAAGCTCCACACACCGCCAGCAAAAACTTGCAGCACTCTCGCTAATGTACATAGAAAGTGATTTTTTACAAATTATTAAATTTGAAAAAATTGTGGAAAGATTTGCAAACGCTAAAGCACGAAAAGGGATTTTTGTATAATCTAATAATAATTACTTAATTAATATAATTTTCAAATAAATCATTAATCAGTTGCAAAAATGTTTCACTTGTATGGTGCCTCTCCTCTTTTTTTTAACAATAACAGAAGTGTAAATATTTGAAAAATACTCAAGTCGAAGCAACTTCACACACTAGATGACCACGCTCATGGTCAATGGCAACGGCAACTGAGTTGTCTATAGAAACAGTACAAGTAATGCGGCCAAATACGACATGGATTTGGTTTTCTACTTGGTCTGCAGTCATTTGTCATGATTTTGGTCTTATAATGCGTGCGGTACTCGTACTTTGCCTTTATGTACGGTCAGCTTAAAAAATGGTTTGCCACCCTAAGGTTGAATGTCATGTAGATTAAATAAAGGACAACGTTAGTTTCGCTTGCAGATCGATCTGAAAACTTTTATAGGTAGTATGAACCATGTTAAAATTTTCACACTACTACCCTACTCACTTACTACTTTTAAAGCCGTCCGTAACACACCTGGCGGGGGCGCGTCCTCATAATTAGCCTAGGGCGGTCAGAACTCTGGATCAGTCGCTGTGTATAGGAAACCTGGACACTGCTCAAACCGGACGTTAAGAAGCTCGAGGTCTTCTATACTTGAGGCAGATCCTCGGTGCCTAATGGTGCGTCCACACTACGCGGTCTTAGGTCATACGCGCTTTTGCCTCTTTTTTTCATATAGAGTTTAATGGCTTTTTTTGTGATATTTTTAATGGCAAAGGCAGCACGATCAAACTGCACGGACAAAAGGCTGTGCTTAAAAAGGTACATTTTACGTCCACACAATACGGGCTTTTCAGAAGCGCGTACGGCCTTTCATATGAAAATTGATTTGTTTTCTACATTTGCTCACGATTTAAAGCTCATGCGCTCTTTTGTCTGAGGCCGTACAGCGAAAAGCGCGTGGGATCCAAGTCCGCGTAGTGTGGACGGCCCATAACTCGGCGATCGCCTTCGAAACGAGACAGTTCGACAAAGATGCGATCAGCAGACACTGATCGAAGAAGAAATACAAAATATGTCGACTACGTTTGGACATGTTTGCCGAATGGATGATAGCCACTTGTCACGTAAACTTCTCTGGCGCGACCGTCCGCCAAACTGGAGAATCCAGCACCCAAGAAAACCTGGCTAAAGAATATCGAAGACGACTTAAAAAATCAGCGATTCTCGGTTATCGAGGCTCGAGACGTGGCTAAAAATCGTCGAGAATGGAAGCAAATCGTGAATTGAGTTCGAGACCCTGCGACACCGACAGCAGCGTATCCGTTGCGGGGATGTCTCGCTCGGACCGCCAGCTAACGGATGAAAGAAGAAGAGCAGTATAAAGTTTTTATATTTTTGAGCTCCAAGCAATCTTCCCCTTCAAAAAAGGTGTGCATGAGTCTATTACTGTTTGATTCAAAATAAGTCCAAAACCAAAAAGATAAATATAAAAAAAATTAATTAAAGATCATCGAAAGACTTTTATAACATCACTGTTATATCTAATAATGCCAGAGACCAATTGGCGTAAACATTTCTTGAAATTGCAATGAATTGAGTGCTTACTTGGTTTCTACTCCTTCCGCAGGTTCCGATTACTAGATGATGATATCTAGTTTACCATTCCAGAGCACTAGACCCCTTTGATCTACGCCATTCTTAGATAGGTTTGATCTAGTGTCGTATAGGTTTGATCCATCTCACTGTTGTATCGCATAAGCGCTAAGGTAAAACACTTTCTTTCTGTCATCCGCATCGGAGCCTACCGAACTTTATTTTTTTCACGTTATGATAGCCTTCATAAATCTCCTCATTGAAATCTCCACAATTATCCAAGACTGTTTGCTTTCAAGAATGGCATAGTAAGATCATCGTTTTGGATTAGAAGAGCCTTAATAGACTAAGCTTTGCTAGTTCCATGCTGCGTAGGCTGCCATTATTGACCCAAGGTAGATGAAGAATTGTACTACTTCAATGATAAATCGTCTAGTAGACGAGATCACAATTTTCTTTATTCTGCTTTCATTGATGTGCAGTCCCGGTTTTCATGCGGTCCACTTAATACGTGACTCGACTCACGTGAATAAGTGACGTGTACACTCTATGGTGCTTGTTCTGATCTGTAAAGCCAGTTTTTTGGGAATTCTGGAAATTGTGGAGATCGTCTAGGAAGTTTTCCGAATATTTTTATTTGTCTTATCACATTGGTCATGGTCAATATACATAATCGTCTCAGTTTATTGGGTATTCCGAATACTCTCATGGGTTTGTAGAGTTCTACTTGGAATACTCGCTGTTGAAGTCTACGAAGAGGTGTTGGAATTGATATTCGAAACATGAAACACAGCGCTTTCCAGCCTTCTGGATAGCATAATCAATTGACGAATCGCATAGTATAGTGTAGGACCGCCATTTTTGACTAGCTACGCAGGAATACCCCTATTACGGATTAGGGATCACATTACTCGATTTGTCCTTGATCCAGAGCTCCATACAACTGCTGTATTACTCGATATAATCTATGCATTCGTAGTTCGCTGATACCTCATTTCCTGGACTTACTCTTCTTTTAATATATACAAGCTGTAGAGAATTTCGTATCGAAGATGTAGTAAGTGTAGGGCTGAATCTAGTACGACCGGAACCCCAATTAGCGCTTGGTGCGTCGTTTTGTTGCCACAACTCGTGTACCTTGATTGTGGAGTGGTTGTTTGGTCGGGTGTGACGGATGGAAACTTAACAGTGATCTGATCTCAAGTCTGGAGATCTCTTTTAAGTCTCCCAAAATGTAACTACCTAGAGTACGCTGCCTGACTTTAGCTAAAACCGGGCACTTACACAGGAAGGGCACAAGTGTTTCTCTCTCGTTCGTCTCCACGCTGCTACGACAACAGACGTTGAACGGAATGCCCAACTTGACAGCATGGTCTCCTATGGGCCAATGTCCCGTGATGATTGCCGTGATTCTGGCAATATCTCGCCAGGGTCTGTTTAAGAGGCCCATTGTGTTTTCTTTGTTATAAGTCGGCTAAATCGGCCTAGAGATAGTGCAGGTGTCCAGTGCTCTTCACTTTTGACTGGCTAGCAGCAGGTGATAGTCAAAAATAGCGTTTTTGTCTCCACGAATTGCTTCAACCCATATCGGTCTGCGAGATCCGGAGTGAGACTCCCTGCTTGGCTAGGTAGTCAGCTTTCTCGTTCCCCTCTATGTTCCTGTGACCAGGAAGTGAGACGAGAGTCACGCTTTTGCTTCACTAACTTTAAGCGCATCATTACTGAATCCCGAGCTTTTATAGAGGCTTGCCTGTGTTTGAAAATTCCAATACTACATGGTTGTGTAGGTTCTAAGTTCATTGTCTGGCAAGCCTTCAGGATCACCAGCACTTCAGCTTGAAAGGCACTAGCGTACACCGGAAGGAGGCGGGACGATAAAGTATTAGTGGTCTAGGTAAACCCCTGCTCCGACGCCTTCTGACGTTTTGAAGCCGTCGGTGAATATTCGTCCATCGAACATTCCGTTTTTACACTCTCTTCTTGAGGGTATTTCGACGGAGAAGTCCTTGCTGAAGGCCAATCTAGAGGGAAGGTAGTCTGTGGTTGTAGCGGCCATACCCTGAGGTAGCAAATTCAAAAGCTTCCTAAGCTTGCTCAGGGCTGGCCACCATACTAGCAATCCATAGGTAAAAATTGGACGTACCACAGATGTGTACATCCACAGGACCATCTTTGGACTGAGACCTCCTCTTTTGCCCAGTCTTTTTACAGGCGTAGGCGGTAAGCCTATACAGGCTTTCTTTACCCTTACGTCGATGTTCGTCTTCCAGGTGAGTTTAGGATCCAGTATTACAAATTATTACAAATTTCACGCGGGAGAATAAGTTTAGATTATGCCCCTTCAACCTGGGGAGACTGAAGGTGGGAATTTTCGTTTTCATAAAAGCAGTAATACCTATAGGGTACGGTAAGATCTATGGAATGCGACAGCCAGGAAGGCCCAACCTTTGCTGGAAGGATGGCATAGACCAGGTCGCTCAGAGTTTAGGGATGCCAAACTGAATGACATCGGCTCAGAATTGAAACCGGTGGAGAGAACAGTTGGGAGAGGCCACGACCCTTAAAGAAGAAGGGTCCTTACCCATCCCCCAAAATTTGCGTTCGGATACATCATCTATAAGACGCATTTATAAAGGTTGTTAACGAGAATTTAAACAAAATTTACTTGAAAACACTTTTGGCAGCTAATCGACAAATAATCGCAATGATAATCGACGGTTACGATTAATCGCTAAATACCGACAATCATCGATTACGATTCATCGCAATCAAACTCATTTCATCGTTAAGTTATAACCAAAAGGCAAACAAAAATTTTGCTTGAACAGCATACTAGGCTTTATCTGGTAAAATCCTGCTACTTAAATACTGCTATTAATATCTTTCAAAATTTGTTATTTTACTTCATCTAAGGGGACGTTTATTAATTACGTGAGGCATTTAGGGGAAGGTGGTCGAGCCGAATCTTACCCAATCTCACGTGGGCAGAGGGGTCTTGGCAAATATCACGCAATTTTTTTCCTCCAAAAAACAGTGTGAAATTGCTAGAAAACTGGGTTAAATTAATTAAAACATGTTTCTCCACTAAAGACCCGCATACACTTACAGGCCGCCGACAGGCCAGGTCGACAGGCACGGCCCGATGAAGGCCACACAATACTCAGTCTGACTTAGGTATGGGGATTTCAGGTATCCATCTGACAGGCCGTGGCATGCAAGTGAGGTCATGATTCCCTACATACACACAGACGAAGTCGACAGCTTAGCATAGCAGCTTTTGCTGACACTACACAATGGGCAGGCGGCGCAGGGAAATTAAATGTATGGAAAATTCTCTCCGGCTGCCGTTACCCGCTCCGCACCATGTCTTAAGGCGGCTACAGACTCACGCCGTGAACACCCGCGAATAAAATTTTTTCACACCTTAGTTCGCGCCTTGGTTTCAGATCCGAGTGGAAACAGCTTGAATTCGTCCCGTAAATTCACGGCTTCAGACTGAATCGAAGTTCTAGGGTGGTAGCGTGTAAATTGTCTCAATCGACCCTTCATATAAAAATTCAAATATTACAAAAAATCGCAAAAATTTATGGACGACCCCTAAAACCCATTACGGAATAACACTTTAGCTTACTGCTTGTAAATTGAAATCTAAACTAGAGCAAAGTTTACTATGTATGTAACCCAAAAAAACACCAAAAGAAAATCATCAAAAAAATCCTTTTAAATTTTTAATCCATACATCGAAGTCCAACAGCAGATGTATATACATAAATAAAAAAGTCCTAAAAGTCCTAAAAACCTATTTTTATTAATAAGAAAATAGTTCATGACACAAATTCTCCTTAAAAGGAGACCCACACTACTTCTATATGAACTAAAGTCCATACTTACCTGTGGAATTTGTATTTCCTGCTTTATGTTCATACTCGGGTACGATTGTTGATAGCCTGTTGGTGATAGTTGTCCTGTTTTTATTTCTGTTGAACCCATTGAGCCTCTAATCGCCTGCAGCGCTAATTGCCTTTGTCGCATCATTTGCAGCTTCCGCGCCCTATCACGTTTGTACATTGGACCAAATTTGTTTCGCCCGCCACGCATTCGATCCGCTCGAACAGCTATAAATGTAAAAAAATAATTTTAAGTAAATTAATTAGAAATAAACAAATATGAAAAAAATGTTCTGGCAACACTGTTTTATAAGTGCAAAAACCTCAAAAGTATCAAATGCTCAAATCGTGAGAGGGAGAGAACATAAGCTTTGACATTATTTTGTAGCTTTTTTTCGGAAAAGCGTTTGTGGAGCTTTTTCACACGCCTATTTTGATAGTAAATGGTTATGAGGCTGTACGTGTATATATATGTATGTAGGTGGGGTTGTGTTGGCGTGTTTTGTTTATAGGACAGAATTGTGTCACAATGCCACAAGCAAAAGCATAAACATAAACCAACCTCACGCTGAAATATGTTGCGGTGGGAGGGGGTCTCCCCCGACAGAAAACCACCCCCTCACGAAAGCGTAGGGTGGGAGAGGGTGCGTTTTCTGGTGACACCAATTCGGTCGCGTGCTTTTGCAACATTTGGACCGCGACCGTCGCAACCTCTGCAAGTGGCCAAACATTCTCTCGCTCGTGTGGGGATTGTGTGCAGCAACATTTGTGTACGCGCTCGCTCTCTCATGGGAGGAAGAACGCTGAGCTTTTGACAGTTGCGTGTGCGGGCGAGCGGAGCAACGGAAAATTAGTGGTGGTGGTTTTGGGTACAATTTTTTCGGCTCCAGATTTCACTTTCGTTTGGGGGGCGAGAAATCACAACGGTATTTTTGCTGAATTTGTATTGGATTTAGTTTCATCTCTTTCGACGGGGTTGGAGAGCCAGTTACTCGCCGCTTGAGCAGCGTGTGCCTGTGTGTTGGTGTGGAACTGAGCTTGAGGCGCGAGCGGCGAGCTTCTCTATAATTTAATGGGAGTTTTTTACTCTGGCTTAAATTAGGTCAACGATTATGAGCATTTTAATAATTAATGAGTTTACCTCTACCCTCTTATGTACACACGGGGGTGAGTAATATTTGGGTTGAGCTTGAGATGATCCAGAAAAATGCTGGAAAAGTTTGAAAATGATGGAATTTGTTTAATTTTCGGTCAAATTGAATAAAGTTTCTCGGAGTTATGGGAAATTGATAATTTCCAAAATTAAATTTAACTTAAGTTCATTTGTGGGTTGGGGGCGTAGGGGGCTGAGAATAACGGGGAAATTAGTATTTTATTTATGGTTAAAACAGTTTTTTTAAGAAAGCTGAATTTATATAAAAAAAAAAACTTTTGGCACGTGTAAAACAGCATTATTATTAAGACTGTTTTGGGGGTTATTATTAATGCTATAGAAAATCGTATAAAGTCACTTATCTACCATTCTACGCCCCATAAAAGGTCTTAGTTAACGCACAAAATTGGCAAAATTTGTCAATAAATTCTTCTTGAAAAAGTAACAGACTCTGGTCGATAGCATACACGTGCTGGCCCCAAAAATTCAATATAAAATGGGTGGTTAGGGTGCCATATCGGTGAGGATGGAGGGAGGAAAACACACTGGAGGGGATATCAACCGCAAAATGTGATTTTTTTTCTGTTAGAAATGAAAGCCAGAATAATCAATCGAGATTTTATGTAGGGCAGGGCCACATAGAGTTTGTTAAAGAGGAAGAAAACTCTTGGAATTTAGTGGCGTATTTTTTTTTATTTCTGGGAAATTATGTTATAAAAGGAAGACTTACTTTTCGGTATTTATTTTTGATTGTTATGAAATTTGTGTGAAAAGAACGCACTATAATTCAAGGGTGTTTTTATTTTTATTACTAAGCTAAGGGAGGTAATTTTAAACTGAAGCAGTGTTATTAATTATGTGTATAAAATTTGTTTTGTTATTGAAACGTATTCATACTATCTATACAAATCTGATGTTATAGGCATTTAAAAGATAGCAAAAATAAATTCTTTATTTTCAATTATTTATTTTGATAGTAGCAGTTAGGGCGTGTGCCAACTCATTAAGCATTTCGAAAGTGCATTTGCTTGAAAAATGTTTGCGTCTTTGGAATATAAGAGTTATTTCTTTGTCTTTCATTTGACAGATGTGTTCATTTTATAGTTGACAAGTTATCAGGACCGAAATGGAGCAGGATTTTTTTTTTGGAAACTATAATTAAATTAGAATATAAGCAAAAAAATTTATTATTAGTACCTTTTATGCCAAACGTCTTTAAGGGCCTATGCCAAAAAAGCAATTCAAATGTCAATTTGTATGGAAAACTCATTTCAATTAGTAAATTTTATTTTCGACGGTTTGCGTCTATGGAAATGTTTAAATTATTATACACATTTCACTTTTTACTTTAATCAAATCAGCCGTTAAATAAATTTAAAAAAGCAAACAAGTAATAACAATAAATTATAGAAAAAAGGAAATGCAAAGATTTTACTTAAAATAATAAGTTTTTTGCTTAGCTAAACGGAGATGACAAATGTTTCTAGAAAAATATTATGCAAACAAAATCTTGCTCTGAATTTTTTTTCCACCCAAATATGCTTGTCTGATTATCTTAATATCAACTGGAAAACACGAAAGAAAAGTAAAAATATAAAAACATAACATAACTGGAAACCAATTATTAATTATTTATGGTTTTAAATTAAACACTCCCAAGCAGACATCATTTTAGTACAATACTTTTAGTTTTGTAGGAAGAAACTAAAAAAATATTGCAATTAGGGATAACGCTCAATCATTTATTTACAAGAAAAAGAATAAACAATCTAACAATCTAATCTAAAATAATAAAATATTAAAAATTTTCAACAAATGTTTGTTTTGTCGTCCATTTTTACTGAATTTTTTAACTGTCATTGAAATGTGTGAATTGGGATACTTGGCACACTTTAGAATATCGAAGTGCCTTGAGAAATGAGTAAAATTCGAAATGGTATTTTGGCAAACGTCCTAAATCTGTGGTTATAAGGTATAACCGCTTAAGTCGACTTAAGACAAAATTGAGTTAATTACGTCATTGAATTCTCCGTATTTGAATCCCCCTCGACACAAAATTTGATTGTCTTCGAACCAATATTTAGAATTGTTTTTTCGCTTATCTCGTCCAGATTAAATATTTTTGAATCTTAAAATCGCTCTAGTGTAAAATCATGATTTTTGACTTAAACGGTTTTTCCTTATCACCACAGAAATGTTAGTAATATACTAGCCGAGACCCGGTACGCCTGGCTGCACCCATAAACCAATAGTTGCCAATAGAAACCGCCCATTTACTTCGTATTTTTCGAAGAATGAATTTTACACAGATGAAGTGCCTAGTACATGGGTCTTGAGACGGCCTCCATAGATCTAACGGTATATCGAGTATACTACATTGCATATTGTATTCTACTTATCATACCCTTTCATTTGATACCCATGTCGAGGAGGTTGTGAAGAAAGTGCATTCCCCCCTTTTGAGATGGCCGCCATGGATCTAACGGTATATTGAGTTTACTATATTGCTTACCCGCCGTCTAGACGAGACATATTTTCTGTCTTGACACCTGTCTGTCTTGCGATATGTCTCGTGTGGACCACAAAAACCTTTATGGCAAGACATGAGGAGAGAAGTCAAGACATGGCGATGTCAAGACAGAAATGAAGACGGATTTTTGACAATTGTGAAAAAAAGAAAATAGCGGCTTTCTTTAATATAGGTTTTTATAGAATTATTTGTACGTGTCAGTAGGACTAATGTTACTCTTGGACTTTTAAATTTTCAATTTCCTCAACATTTTCGAAAACACAGATTATCTTAAATTTTGTAACTTTCATCATGTGTGTATCATGTATTTTCTTCCCGATACTACTAATTTTGCGCACAATGTTACTTCTTTGACTGTTTGTTGATTGCAATTAAACTAAATCACGATGACCCTGAAGACCAAGGCGCAATATCAATCGAAACTCTCAAATTATTACATTTTTGACGTTTTGGGTACACGGGTACCTGGTTATAGACACAAGGGTTAAAAATGAAAAGGCATAACAAAATTTACCCATAAACATTTTTCTGTCTTGTTTCGAAACGTATGTCGTAACAGAAAATCTGTTTCGTCTAGACGACGGGTTACTGTATTTCAGTTTAGTCTCAATAGCGTCATAGTTCGTCATTTAGTGTCACCTATTGTTTGACAGCTACGTAAATTTGAAATTCTCATTAAATGGAATAATTCAAAGGATAGCAAAGGGAAGAGTAAAAAAAACGCCTACACGACATTTCATTCCCCTATCCTACAGACTACAGCGACAGAATGCTGACTGAACAAAAGATAGCTCCCTCGCTTATTGGATGATGAGATAAGATGAGAGCTTCTGTCTGCGGCTGACATGTCTAGGCTTAAGCCGAGTTTGATAAAGCCGGAAACGTGGTTTTAATCTCGCTTTTTTGGGATTGAGTAATTTTTGAATATTAATAAAAATAAAAATATAAAACAAAAAAAAATTTGTTGTTTCACAACTTAAGATCACCAACTTAGGGCTGAGATGGATGAGGGCTGAGTTATTTTTGGGGTTTTCTGGTTTTGAGTGGGATGAAAAATTGGAATGATCTGTTTTGAGATATTCAAGTGGAACGGAAACTACAGTTTAATATTGCATCGAAATTGCAAACATTTTGTGGAATGAGTTAATGTTCAAAATGGAAATTATTTTCTAAGGAAAGCTGCTGTAAATCATGATCGCCAATTTTTAGATTTTCTTTTGTGTAATTGTTTTCGCTCTGCAAAATGCATTTTTAGACCAAATTATTTCTAGAATTGCATTTTGTGATTGATACTAGTCGGATATTTTCAAATTCACGTTTCGAAATTCGAATTAGTTTGATCTTACGAACTCTTTTATGATGTCCATTGTGACTATCTTTTATTGACGAGTGCTGCCATCTTCACGTTGAGGTCGGAAACTCTTCAAACCACCCTCGTATTAGCGATACTCATGATTTGATCTTATTTTTGTTATTCATGTTATTAATGTATGTATGTAACTCCGCGGTCGTCTGCTCCCAAGTCCAGGGGGTGAAAGGGGGAGGGTAGTCGACCTGCCGAATTGACCAGAATCGGGAAACCGAAGAAACTAGGCAAAAAATCGCATCGATACACGAACTACCTATTCACGAAATAATGCTACTGCAGTCTAGGTAGCCGATGCGTCAACACTGGGGACCAGAGATACTCGTAAGAAGTGGGTTATTAGCCGAACACCCAAATTAGTCACACGGAGAATAGAAACTAAATTCGCCGCGTGGAATGAACGAACAGGACATCACGTCGATCAAAAGGAAATCTTGGCAATGGAATTATTGAAATGCAAAATATCAGTTGCTGCGCTATCGGAACTACGACTTACCAGTTCCGGGATGTTGACGATCGTCCCGCCAACAAACGACGAAACGATGTATAACGATTACCGACAACGGCTTTGGCCTGCTTTCATTCGCAGTGTCAAACAATTTGATCGTTGGCAACAGCATTTTCGTCCATCCACTCAAAAGCCAACTCACCTGGCGAAATCCATTCGGCAACAACTCGGCGATGTTAGACTTCTACAACTCTTGTGTTCAACACAAGATTCCGATCGACGCTCAAAGATGTACGTACACTGCGTGGTCCTGATGGCGGATCGAACCATTATCTTGTTCGAGCGAAATTACAGAGAGAATTCTTCCACCAGCTATACAACCACGACCCGCCATAAGGTCCAGCATCCAAACCTCCGATTATCGAGCTGCCGACGAATCAGTTTCTCGATACCGAACCGACAATTATCGAGGTGAAGACGGCAATAAAATCGGTGAAATTAGAAAAGCGCCGGGAATAGATCAAGTAACCGCCGAGATGACCAAAGCCAGAGGAGATGTCTTGTCCCATCAACTCCACGTTCTCATAACACACATATGTCATTCGGATTATGTCCCGTCGGCGTGGAAGAAAACGAAATATTCGCTCTCGGTCAACTGATGGAAGAAAGAATTCATTGCGGCAAACGAACTATCGTCGTTTTCATCGATCTCAAATCCGCTTTCGATTGCATCGATTGGAACAGCTTGTGGATAAAATCATCCAACTTCTCCAAGCGTCGCACGATGTCTCAACCAGAAGCGTTCGTATTCGAAGAGACTTAGGCTGGTCGTCCACTGGAAGCGTATTCGAGCGGCTTCGCGCTACGGCCATACATATGAGCGGCTACAAGCGACTCATTTGTATGGCCGAAGCGCGAAGCCGCTCGAATACGCTTCCAGTGGACGACCAGCCTTATACGTGGAGCTCCCGATTCAAACGGGTGTCCGACAGGTAGACGACGGTTCGCCACTTCTCTTTAACGTTGTGATCGACGCGACTATGCGTGAAGGATTCGATGGACGACTCCGAGTTCGATACGACAACTTCGGAACCGACTTGATGTTCGCCGATACGGATGCCGTAGCAACGAACATCGTATACTACATTTCCCGCATCGCGGTTAAAAATCAATGCGAAAAAGACCAAAGTGCTCACAACGGACAGATCAAGGCCAGTGTTCACCTCCATGGAACCCAAATCGAACAGGTTTTAATGTTCAAATATTTGGGATCATTGGTTGAGGAAACGAAAGTGATATCGACGGCCGACGTTTACGGATGCATCGGCCAGGCAACAGCCCTCCATATTTCAATTCTTTAGTTGAAGATATCAGCCTACTACTAACACGAAATCGCCTAATTGTATTTATATGCGTGTACCCGAACATGATCATGCAGAGTTTACCCTGGGTTAACTCAGAGTAAGCGCCCATGGAAACGCGGGTTGAGTAAAGTTTCGTTAAATCCAAGAAAACTCAACGAAACACGTTGGATAAAGCCGGGTTTTCCATATGGGTTTGCTAAAGCGCGTTTACTGCACACATACCAACGGAGACACAACGTAAAATTATTTATCTATCACTTCAAACCAAAACCGTCATCAAGCCAACTTGAGGGAAAACAGCTTTCTGTAAACTCAACGAATACTCTACCCCGGTTCATGGAAACACAGTAAATGTCAACGGGGATTGCTCTCGGGGCTAATTGTATTTTATGCCAAACGAACTACTGAGTCAATCAAACAAAGTATTGAGGCCTATTCTAAACTACGCTGGATTGCACGAAGATCTAGCGAGGAAAAAGGTAGGCTTTAGTCAATATAAAGCAATGGTTCTTAAGCAACATAACTAGTCAGACTGCATATGAATAGAATTACCCCAGAGAAAATAGAACAAGTTGAATGGAAACTTCTACATCAACACGTCCGACTGCCATACCAGAGACATGGGTTCTAGTCTCATTTAGCGACAAGCTCCTCCACGTTTCTACAAGTCCTTCTTTCCAACTTTACTGAAGTTGGCCCTTAGCTTCACTGTTCCGCAATCGCTTTTAAATATTGTTTGTGTGGGAAACTAGAGCTTAGAAGTAAACTCCCTTTCGTACTGTCGACGCGGTGGCCTAATGAGTCAATCGATCGATGTTTGTTTATAGTGTTTCACTTTTAGTTTATAAATAATTTTCTATAAAGCAGATTCCTTTGTCATGGAATTGGTTATTGATAGTGCAATAAACATACACAATTTTTCCAAATAAATAAGCAACAAAGCCGGAGACCACCCCGAGGTTCTACTTTAACGATCCATTGTAAATATTGCAACAACAAGAAGTAAACCGCTGTCGAGTGCGACGTCTTCATTAGTAATCGTCTCTAAGTGTTCAAAAACGAAATAGAGTAAAGCGCCGCCGCCGGTCTGCAATCGAATTATTGCTTTTTGTGGCATGCTGCAATAAATTATAGCTGGAAGCTAAAAATCGCCAGTAATTGTCATCGGCGGTACGAAGCCATTTCACTTCCAGAATGCGGTTCCCCGACCATCATTGTTCAGCCGGGGCGGTGGATCGTCGCAGGATTGTCACCAAACGTGACAAAACGAGCAGAATTGATGTCAGCGTTAATTTACTGATGAGGTTTTCCAATAGGAATCCATACCGCCACTAAAGGTGTGGCCCGCGGCGAATGCACACGAAACATAAATAATTTAGCATCGGAAATCTTTTACAAAATCTCGTGCGTACAAACACACCTCGTTAGAAGCCGTGAAGCAATAGCGGAATAGCAAACCGCCAATAGTGCACCGCCTAATGACTGACAAGGTTTCCTCCACTGCCGCAGCACAATGGCCGACGACGCGACCCAACAAATCTCCCATTTTGCGGAACTCCGCCACTTTTGAAACCGCTATTTACATCGATGGTTATTGTTACGGCCGCGTCATTCGACAATTACGAACCCGGACGACTGTCGCATGACACTGCAGCGGCGGCCGGCGGTGCACGAGTGTATGTATGGCATGCATTGTTCTGGCGACTGATTGTGGAACCAGGTGAAAAATCGAAAGTGAAATTCTTCGGTGGTTCGGCTTGTCATCCACCTACTACTACTACGACTACTACTCACCTGGTGAATGCGCGCGGCCGCTTTCTTGTTCCACGGGGTCTTAATGGATGTTTCGAGGGACCAGCGCCGCGGCTTAAGACGTGATGAAGTAATGCCGCGCCACTAAGCATATCAATTAAGGCCCTTGGAGCCCTTAGGGGGATTTTTGTCGGTTTGTTCGCGCACCTTTAAGTGAAATTCAATCGAACCGAAACCGAAAAATTAAATAAAAGAAAATTTTCTTGTCACGTTTAGGTCCATTGCGAAAGTCGCGGAGCACAGGGCAACGAGAGGCTGTGCTGTGGCATTTCTGTGGACTTATCTCAATTTAATGGAATTTATTTGTTTAATTTCATAATTTTGGGTTAATATTAATTAATTGATTTTTTACATGATTTATTGGTGATTGTGTTGCAAGAGGAGAAAATTTACTTTTGTTGGTTTCATGTCAGCTTGTAGAATTGACTCGTTCTACGTGTAACAAGATTTTTAAGGAAGTTAACGTTCCTTGATGACAATCTGTACTTAGTAGAGAGATTATAGAACCATCGAGCAATGTTATTCAGGTAATGTTTCTGTCTATGTCAATTAATCAATAATAAATCATAGCTGGACTGGAGCCATCAGACAGTTTACCATCTCATATCTAAATTTGGAATGCCTTGCTGGTAGTGAGGCCTCTTTAACTCATGAAACTAATTGACTTTTAACATGACCAGTAAACTTCTTGTCCTGTTATCCCGAGTAAAAATGAAACTCGCCCGCAGCTTGCATGCACACTTTCGCAACAGGCATGCACGAAATCGACAGTATGGCTTTAAAAAATTGTATAGGGCGAAGAAAAGAGGCAATAATCTTGGTGACCATAAAGAGTGCCAATAGCATACTCAGTACAATGGTTGTCGTTCGATTGCGTAGGTCAAGCAGCATTGGCCGTGGTTAGTGCTTAGCTGGGGGACTGCTTGGTAAAACAACACTCGCATTTGAATGGTCTATGCCGATATGGTTTTATAAATGTACATGCTTGAAATCTTAGATTTTCGTGCCTGTGGCGGGAGCGTGCATGCCTGTGGCAGGGGCGTGCGTATTTTTGTGGCATAACTATTTGTTCGCTATGCCTACTAATAAGAAAATTAACTACTCAGTTATTTTTAATTCGGGGCACAATTAAGCTTAGGATTAACATCCTTTGTACTACCAGTCCGTCGGGTCGTACTAGTCATGAATCAATGTCTAGCTGTAAGGTTAGCTCGAAGGAAGATGAAAATGAGATAAGTTCAGGGGAGCGTGAAGGATGCACGAGCAGGCGGTGATGAGACCTGCGTTTAAGCTCTTCAATGTTTTATGAGTTTGGGAATACTGACAGTAGAAGATTGTTCCTCAGTCACATTGGTCTGGCTATAATCAATTCCTGGACCGAAGTGTGCTTGAGAAAGTAAGGGCTGCAAGCTGTGCTAGTAGCCCGAGATGTTGGTCTGCTCAATAAGTCAATTGAGGAGCAAATGAAACCATCGCCAATAAGTTTGAGGATGCGATTTTGCGCCATACTATAGTAGTTCGAGACCTGAACCAGATAATCGAGTTTAGTTTATAGATGAGACATAAATTACGCCCCGAGCCGTGAGCTGAAGGAAAATAGGTAGAAGGAAAAATTATTCCAACACAGATTATCGGTTAATGTCTGTGATATTTATAGAAGGTTCAGTCGTTAGCTCCACATCGCCCACTGAAATGGTGGCATGATAGGGCAGGCTTTATTATAAAATGTATATCGTTTTGGATGTATTGAATTTAACATGATTTTTGCGACCCCAAGCAATCTTTTCATGCCCCTGTTGATAGAATTGGACATGGTCGCCAATGTATGATCATAAAGACAAGCCCCTGAAACTTTCCTGTCTTGCCTTCTCAAGTTCTTTAGAACAGAATCGATACCAATAGCTTGGAATTTAGTCAACAGAGCGTGTTGCCATAGTTTATCAGATGCCTTAGAGACATTTAGAACAACCAGATCAATTTCTTAAAAATACATTAAGGTGCTCTGTTAGGCGGACAGAAGACACAGTAGATCTTCCCGGTTTAAAGTCACTTTGTATTGGTATGCAGCTACCACTTCCTCACATTAATGAAAAAAAAAAAATCTGTTAATGGTTAAATAAAAGAAAAAAAATCGTCTTCGTTGAGTTGCTGTTCGAAGCGTATTAACGGAAATATGATCTGAAAAGATTTTCATAAAATTCGGTCGAGCCGTTTTTTTTGTTCAAAGAGCGAACATGATTTTTGTACCTGCACGCGAAAGAAATATGATATCGACTTCAATGATATGCCGATCGACGCGTATCGACGAATGTACACTTTGTTACAAATTTATAAATTAACTCAATAAATGGAGATTTTTCCTATTTCTGAATGGAATTCTAAGAACCTTTTTTCTATGAAAATTTTTCAGTTACCATTAAAGAACGTATGCCAGGATTAGGATTCAATAGCGGTAAAAATTTTAATTTAATTAATTTTATTGGCGAACTGAACTTTAAAATAGACTCAGTTCGCTACAATTTGCACATATTCAACTGAGGATAAAACAAACCAACTGAACTCGAACTGAAGTTGAACGTAAAAGCTCGGGGAAAAAGCAACAATTACAAGCACAAACTGCACATGAACTGGGCTTTAACCGGTAAAACCACTTATGTGGATTGAACTGAACATTACTGAACTGAGGTCGTTGAAGCCGGGGAAGCCATTATAAACTTTTTCCTCTTGGAGTAGTTAAAAAAAAAATTTATTTTAAAAACAATAGACTAAATTTACACGGAGGATAACTTATGTTAACTCTACATAACTTTCACTAAGGCTGATGGATTTATAATTATTATGCAATAGTACAAAATTATGAATTCTCAGAAAATGTTAAGACAGTATAATTTGAAAATACATGAAATTTGGTCTGATGGTATATTTTGGTGGTATATTTTGAAATTTCATGAAATTTGGTCGAGCCGTAAACAACGTAGGTGATATTTCGTTTTTGGTTCGCACGATATCGACTTCTTTGAAATGCCAATCGAAGAATATTAACGAAAACATGCTCTGAGTTTAAACGATGTACGTGATTTTTGTATCTGCACTATATCGCGAGGACGTAAAAAGATATAGAAGTCTAAAATGTCCTTGAAAAGTCCTTTATATATAAAGTTGATCGTGTGGCCGCAAGGGTTATACCCCCAACAATTCTAGTTTATTTAATAATTGTGTCAAACGAAAGTTTATGTGAAAATCCAAGTTTTGAAGTCCTGGGTGTTGTATTAGTTCAAACCAAAGAGAGGAAACTTTCACAAAGACCACGGATGTAACAAATACCGAGTCAACAAATTTTTGCAACGGGGCTTCGATTTCGCAAAGTCGATACATATGAGGAGCCCGATGCAAGAACAACACTTTGACGCTCGGCCGCACAGTGCTTTGATGCATGCTCAAAATGTAAAAAATTAAATTTTTTAGATTTAATTAACGGTCATTGCACATAGTCCCTAGATGCCTGAGATATCAGAATTATCATTTGTCTTAACTGGTAACACCATTTATTGGTCAATTTCGAGCTCATTTCTTTTGCGTATTTAATTCTTAGTTTTTTTTATCTTTTTCATTGCCCATTAGTTCTTCAAGTAGTGCACTTCTAGGCTGATTTATTTTGGTTGATTCATACAAAATACAAATGAACAGAAATACTGAAGGTAAGTGTTTCAATTGTTTAATGCTGTTGATCTTTCAAGTTCCAATTTTGGAGGAAACTTGTCACTATTAAAAAAAATGTTCTGATAATCTTAATTATGGTTTAAAAAAATACTCCTCATAACTCCTTTTTGATTTTGGGGGGAAACTTTAAGCAATTATTCATGTAAAAATATCGTACAAAAATTGTCTGCCCCTATCTGCCCAATATTTATTTACTTTGATTTTCTCTAGGGAGATCACGACCCATCACTAATGGTGAAATTTTTGAAAAATGGTTTTCGTCAACAGAAAAAAAAAAAGATGTGTTCAACTTCATTAAAAATTATTTTAATAATAATTTTGACTCCGATTCTTCTGAAAGTTCACTCATAAATTTGAAAAAATTTTCGGATATTTACTGTGCAAAATTAAATTCAAGGTGGCAGAAATGTAACAGGACAAGGGCACGATTTCTAAAAGTAAACGAAGACTGGTTATCCTTAAAAGGAGATCTTCCTGATTTTGTCATAAAAAAAGATCGTGCTGCGGTTAAGGAACATAAAGTGGCTCGCGGGAGACCACAAAAGTCTTTTGAAGAATGCAGCTTTAGAACGAAAAGAAGGCGTGTTACTGATCTTGTGTCTTCTAGATCTTTAGAAGAACTAAGATTCGCCACTTCTATTTCTGCAAGCTCGCACTCAAAGAATATTGTTCAACCAAGGACTCAAACCAGTTTATCACCATTTAGAGCTCTGGCACTTTATTTGGACCTTAACCTTTCGGAAAGGAAATATACCATTTTACTGTCAGTAGTGAATGAAATGCTTCCCAAGTATATATGCTCTTAGAGAAGCAAAGAAACAATTTCTACCACAAAATATAAATGTAAAGGAAGTTTCAGCTGAAGTTGATTTACAAGAAATTGTACATCTGACCGCAAGTAGCATTTCTCAGCTCACAAATATTAATAAAAATACCAATTCAAAATTGATTTGTAAATGGGGTATGGATGGGAGCTCTGGGCACAGTGCTTATAAACAAAAATTCATGGATTCTCAAAACACAGACGAATATCTCTTTACTATTGCTTTCGTTCCGTTAAAATTGATTGACATTACTGATGGATCAGAACTGTGGACTAACCCCCGCCCCTCATCAGTACTCTACTGTAGACCAATAAAATTTATTTTTTCAAAAGAAAATAGATCTTTAGTCGTTGAAGAAGAAAACAATATAAGACAAAAAATTAATAACTGCCAACTTCATAACTACAATAAATGATGTCGTTCTTGATATCAGTTATGATTTCTTATTTACTATGGTGGATGGAAGTGTGTGCAACGTAATTAGTGAAACAAATGCCACAGCTAGATGTTTTATTTGTGGTGCATCTCCAAAAGAAATGAACTCGATAAATATTGCTGAAAAACACCCCATTCCGAATAACTACAGGTTTGGTTTATCCTCGCTGCATTGTTGGATCAGATGTTTCGAGTGCTTTCTGCACATAGCATACAGGCTGCCATTTAAAACTTGGCAAGTTCGTGCAGGGGAAAACAAAAGTTACTTGAGCAAACAAAGAAAAGGATTCAAATCGATTTCAAGAAAAAAATGGGGCTGATCGTAGACAAACCCAAGCCCGGGTTTGGATCGACAAACGATGGAAACACCGCACGAAGGTTTTTTGCAAATCCCAGCCTAAGTTATGAAATAACTGGAATTGATGAACAACTTATAAAAAAGTTTTCTTTAATTTTGCGACTTATCGCACTTGGTAAAAAGCTGAACCTAACAAAGCTTAAAGCGTTACTACAAGAAACAATTATTCATTATAATCAGCAATACAGTTGGTACTATATGCCAATACCGTGCACAAAATATTAGTTCATAGCTCGGATTTATGTCCATGTTTGATCTTCCAATCGGGCAGTTATCGGAGGAGGCACTTGAAGGAAGCCATAAGATTTTTTAGGAAATCAAGATTGTGCCACACGATAAAATCCTCAAGAATTAATTCAAATAAAGACTTGCTGACCGTTATGCACCTCAACTCAGATCCCATCATTTCTTCGAGCCGAAAATCATCCAATCACAAAGAAGCAATAGTTGACTCTGAAATGAAAAGCTATTTAGAGAATGAAGAAATGGATGTTGAACAGGAACAGGATCTTATGCAAAACTTCAATCTGGAAATGGAAGAACTGGACGAGGAAAGTAGCAATGACAGTGAATAATTGCAGTGTACCTACTATTTTTTTTAACTTAAAACGAAATCTTATGACTTTTATTATTCCTTGTCTTCTTCATTACCTCTAGTTCTAATTGAAAAATTTAATGTTAAAAATATATTTTATTCTTTAAACCAAAATTAAACTTATATTTACATTTGAATTTTTTATTCATACCCTGATACCTTGCCTTATTTTTTTACTTATTTCTTTCCAAAAAGGAACAAAACATCAAATGTGAATTGTATTTATAGTTTACTACTCAGTACCTCAGCCAGAATTTTCGACAAAAGCAATTTTTTAAATATGCTAATTTTGCAAGCATCCAACCACCTTAAGAAGACATTTTGCCAATTATTGCCGATATGGTATTAATTTGAGGACAAAAAGTTGTAAAAACACCCAAAGTTTGAGCCCTGTACGACTTACGGTTTGGGAGGTATGGATTTTTGTCCATAAAACGTATTGCTTCAACGCACTGTGGGCCGGCCGGAACTTTCTCCTCCCCGGCGGCCGGCTAGCTGAGTCGGTCTACCTGTCGCTCGACATTTTCAATATAAAATAATGATTTAAATTGTTTTCTATTGTAAGCGAGCTAGCCGTCCGCCGAGGAGGAGAAAGTTCCGGCCGGCCGAGCGTCAAAGTGTTGTTCTTGCATCGGGCTCCTCATATGTTCAAAAGCAGCGGATAGACGAGGCTAATATAGAACACAAATTCATTGGAATATTATGCCTTCTGAATCAAGTGAATTTCGACGATCAGCACTGTAAAGCCAACAGAGCTTGAGTAGATCCCTGGCGCTTTACAATCCAAGGAATAACGATTATTCCGGATCCCTCTGAATGGTAGGACCTTATGCGGGGGGGGGGGGGAAGGGTTTAGAAATCTTAACAAGTTTACCGACGTGTCGAACAAGGAATATAATGAAGGCCCTCTGTTTTTCAGACTGAAAAACATGCCGTTGAAACCTTGAGAAAAGTTTGAAAGGCGGCAATATTAATATTTTTTTGGACAATCCAGCTCTCATCAATGCGGAAATTCTCTAACACAAAGTTGCAGGATGACGTACTCCAGAGCCTGGCCAGAAAAATAGGTTTCGCTCTGCTGGGTCGTCGGACACTAGGACCACGAAGGCATTGAGGCTGAAGACAAGCTCGCGAAGTAAGGATATTAGGCGTTGGTCCAAGACTCGATAAGCAGACACAACGTAATGTAAAGAGAGAAATATCATATTAGTGCTGTGGTCACTTGGTGACCTCTTTCCATATAAAATCGAAGCTGTTGTTGTTTTTGCATTAGTGCTGTTGGCACTAGCAGAATCTCTTCTACTGCACTCGAAGTTGTAAGTCTCTTTTACGATACCTTGTTTCTGGAAACCAAGAACCCTTCTGTGGGATATCTGATAAAGGACTAGAAGAACGTTTATTATTAACGTTTATCGTTAAAGTCTGGTTTTTAACTAAAATCCTCGTTCGATCTCTCCATCCATCTATGGTTCGATCTACCCATTCTATTGACAATCTATTCCATTGTTATGGTACAGGGGCGGCAGAGCCTAATGATTGTGGGTGGGGAGCACGCAAACAGGTTAATCGAACAGTTAATCGATCAATTGAATTACCAGGAGTTTGTTCAGTTATATATGCTTTTAAATTCTTTGGTTATGAGGTTATGTCCGATTAGCATTTTGGGAGCGGGTACAAGAGGTTTTAGAAAGATGGGGGGAGTATTTTAATGAGCTACTGAATAGAGGCGACGAAAATGTGAGTGAAAGTGATGTGAATCAAACAAATAGAAACGCACCAACCAATAATGATAGTGATACTGGTGCTGCTAATGAAAGTGATGTCCCTACAATGGACGACGTACAAGAAGCTATGACGAATCTCAAAAACAATAAAGCCCCAGGAAAAGAAAGCATAGCAATTGAGATGTGGAAATATGGGGGCCAAGAATTAAGGAATGGATTACATAAACTTATAGAATCGATCTGGCGTCAGAAAAAGATCCCACTTGAATGAACGGAAGGTGTGATATGCCCCCTGCATAAAAAAGGAGATCAACTCGTTTGTGAGAACTATAGGGGTATTACCCTCCTCAACTCAGCGTATAAAGTACTGTCCACTATTTTATACAAAAAACTTCTACCCATCGCAGAAGGCATAATAGGTAGTTATCAATGTGGCTTTCGACCAGGTAGGTCCACTACAAAACATATTTCCACTTTAAGAAGAATTTTGGAAAAATCATGGGAGTTCAACATCAATATTCACGTACTGTTTATAGACTTCAAGCAAGCATATGACAGCGTCAAGCGTGAGGAGTTATTTAAAGCTATGGAGTGCTTCCGATTTCCAAAACACCTAATCGAAGTAACAAAAGCTACAATCGAGGTAGTACGATGCAGAGTACGAGTTGAACGAGACCTCTCAGATAGTTTCACATCACAGAGAGGCCTGAGACAAGGTGACGCGCTGTCATGCCTCCTATTTAACATAGTGTTGGAGAAGGTGGTGAGAGACGCTGGGGTAGAAACAACGGGATCCATCTTTAACAAGTCAACACAAACGATGGCTTATGCTGATGATGTCGCTCTAATAGGTAGGTCGTTTGCGAGTATGAAAGAAACCTTCATCAAACTGGAAGCAGCTGCGAAAAAGATGGGATTGCTCATCAACGAAGCAAAAACTAAGTATCTTTGTACTTCAAAAAGATACGCAACTCCAAGACAAAATATCACCATAGATGCATATAATATAGAAACCGTTAAAGAATTTACGTATCTTGGAACCGTATTGCAAGCTGACAGTGGTGAGACAACGGAGATCAGAAGGAGAATAAACGTTGCTAATAGATGCTATTTTGGACTTCGACAACATCTTACATCACGCATTTTGTCTAGAGGAACGAAGTGTAAACTATATACCACGCTAATCAAGCCCGTTCTGATGTTTGGATCAGAGGCATGGACTTTGAAAGTGGCTGATGAAACTTTTCTAGGCACTTTTGAAAGAAAAATTCTACGCACAATATTTGGCGGTGTCTGCGAAAACGGTGAATGGAGAAGGAGATATAATCACGAATTATACCAACTGTACCGGGGACCCGACATTGTCAAAAGTATAAAATTAAGTAGATTGCGATGGGTGGCACACGTACAAAGGCTTGACGATAGCGACCCCGCAAAAATAGCGTTGAATCGAATTCCTGATGGAAAGCGAAATACAGGTCGACCAAAAAAGCGATACATGGACTCCGTTGAGGAAGATTTAGTAAAGTTAGGCGTACGCAACTGGAAGGGATTAGCCAGGACCCGAACGGCATGGAGAGAAATGTTGGAGGAAGCCAAGGCCAATAATAGGCTGTAGTGCTACAGATGATGATGATGATATATGAAGAAATGAAACAACAAAAACTAAAGCTTAGTATAAGTTAAACTAAAGCTTCATGCCCCGGCTTCACCGACCTTAGTTCAATAATGTTCAATTCAATCTACATAAGTGGCTTTATCGGCTAAAGTCCAGTTCATGTTCAGTTCGTGATTGAAACTGTTGTTTCTTTTTCGCCAGAGCTCAAAATTGCAAAAGCCCACTGGAATGGCATTCCACTAGTCTAGTTGACTACTCTCTTTTTAGCAAGCTTAGCTTGTGTGAGGCCCTTCGCTCATAGGCAGCGACCGAGATAGTCCTCCAACATTTCGAGTTATCTAGTATACATGAAATATTTACGGTGTGGATTTCCCCACCCAAAGCCGTAGTGAGTGTGCTCTTTTCCTTCCATCCCTGTGCACTCCGCCGCCCCTGGTAGGGTATGTACACAATAGACCTAGCTTGGCCGCGGTTTTAATCATACGGGTTTCCCCATAATAATAAAACACCGACAAAATTCGGCTATGACTAGAACAAACTCCAGCAACCAATCCTATTCAGCAGCTGATAAAATACTTGAAAATTTTCACGTAAAATCGAACCTGGCACGGTCTTTATAATAAAGCAAAATTTTCTACAATCTTGATACGAACAATGAATTAATTATAGAGAACCTATCAGCATCTGAATCTAGCTCGATTTGAATGTTTCCAATGTTTTAGCATATAGAAAAGGAGCAATCGTGATCACATTTGACATGCGCAACTACATTTCAATTTGAGAAAGGTTATCGAGCGTTTTTTTTTTGCACACAGTTGCACCCGAACAAAGCAGCACCAACCACAAATCCCTTTCAGTGATTTTAGTGTTTTTTATTAATATTGTCGGGGGCACATATTCCAATAATTACCCCAAAAAGATTAACAAAAATATTTCGCCTTGTTCTGTCTGAAAATGGCAATCAGTGAAACTTTTCGAGACAAAAAAAAAAATAACAACAACCCACCTACAAATAAAGCCTCTGACAATTATTTACAAAATAACTTGTGCAATTCTCTCCATTTTAATCATTAAAACTTGAGAGAAGGAAAACTGAAACGTTTCTGCCTTTGTGTCCAGTTATTTTAGTTAATTGATGTCGTCACACCTGAGTGGTCAATTGGTACAGGTAAATTTCAGTTCTCCGTCATTCCGCACTCGAGTGAGGTTTTCCAACCAAAAAAACCAACAAAAAAAATTTTTTAAAATATAAACGAACAGTCAAATAGCCGCGCGAATTACGTTAACCGCCCGTCTTATGACCAAAAAAATAATAATATTTAAAAGTCCGAACAATAATTATTTATTTAAGAAATAACAAAATCTATTATCAAACAATTTAAGAATCAAAATTAGAATTTAAAAAATCAAACAACAAGATAGCAACGAATATCGATCTTAACAGTACAGAACCAAAACTAAGAGTGATCGATATTCATAATTTAAAATATGATAAAGGTTAAAATGAACTCTACTTAACCTGATACAAAAATGTGCAATCTAAAACCTAAATGAGTGCATGTTAACATTATTCCAAGAATTTATTAAGAAATTAATAAAAATGATTATCTAGCGTCTGGTTATTGATTTAAATTCTTACAACTAAATTGCTGAATCGCGGCATGTGCCGGAAGGTGGATTTATGGTTTACAGGTAATAATGGAATTCTATACGGGGCATGTAACTCCTCCCTCCTTACTGTTGAGTATCGGCCATATGAACCTTGGTTCGTTGGACGATACGAAACCATGCGTGGTTGGTGACTGACTGGGTTGAAAGAATCCTCGATGTCCTTTGTACAATATGACTATTATGATTATTATTAGCAATAGTGTAAATCCTGTGGTTGCAGAGTAGAAACTAATGGAGTCGACGTAAGATGGTAGAAAGTCCAAAGGGTTGCTTTCTGCGAACTGGTAGGTATCAAGTCTTCTCAGGGTTGCGATGCTGGAGTCTGTGGCGTTGATCTCTTTGAAGATGGTTGGATGTATGGTTATTTCATCCCAATGTCTCCTGGCAGTTGAGCTGTATATGATGCCGTTGATGTTAATCTCACAGTTGATGAAGTGGATAAGCATGGAGCCCTGCACGTTCTGTTGTTCGGTGCCACATGTTGTGTAAATGATCGTCTTCGGGATGTTAATTAGTATGACGTAGTTTGGTTCTGGCTGAAAGATCTCTATAGTTTTTTCTCGGTTCTGTAATATACAACTTGCTGCCTGATTATTTATTAAATTAGCAATGCAAGAGTTTATTGGTGACTCTTGGTATTCGGTCCTTTTGCAAATATATATATCTTCAATTTTCGGACATTTCTGGTCAAAATTTTGAATACTGTTAGGACTGAGGATTAGGTATGGTTTTTGTTTGGTTAATAGGTAGGGAAATTATGTGAAAATATGAATATTCTTCCTCTGAGAATATCGGTATTTGTACGTTAAATATTAGATTAGTGTCATTGTAATAGGCTTGAAGTTCTAATAATTCGTAAATGTGTTCATTAGAAATTATAGTGAAATTTTGTTTGGTAAAAATTGTGTGTATTTCTGAGAGTTCTGTAGGGTTTAGTATTTGTTTTGAGATTATGTTTAATTTAGCTAGTATTATTGCTTCTGATAAGCTAGTTAAATGATTATTGAGTAACTCTAAATTGTAGTTGATCTGATTCATGTATTGCAAATTTTGTAATTTAAAATTTTCCTTTTTTATTTTATTTTGAGTTTGCTTGAAATGATTTGTCATGATATCTTGTTGGAAATTTATGTGTTCAGTTATATTGTTAAAACGTTCGATCATTTTATTATTTATCAGGATTTGTCTATTTACTTCTTTTTGCGTAAATTCTTGATTTTTCATTAATTTTTCTATATCATTATTTAATTTGGTTGCATCATCTGCATCCATATTTCCTGTAATAGTTTTTATTACTGTACCTAACCCGTTGATAAGACCCCTTCTAGTTCTTCTTGTCGGCATAAGGCTATAAAATTTATGTTTTAGATCTATTAATTTTAGTTTAGTTATATTTAGAGATCCTAGTAATTCGTCTGTCTCGTCTAATTTTCCTAATGTGTTCAGTGAATTGTCGATATTGTCAATTGTCTGTTCATACTGTTCAAGTCGGACTATGTGTAGTAGGTTGTTGTATCGATGTATCGTTCGAGCAGTGCCCAGTTTCATTGGAAGAATTCCCCTGCTGTTGGTTAAGTCCTGAATCTCCATTTTGTGAGCTTGCATTAGATGGATTATCCTGCAATTTACGTTTTCTTTTTATTTTAGATTTGTGAAATTTCTTATTTTTGCTAGTTGTCAAAGTTACATCCCTATCTTCCTTTACTCTATATTTGGTAAACCTAGGCGTCAACTTGTTCCTTCTATTTTCCTTTTTGAATATTCTAGTCCCTATTGCGTACTTTTCGGGTTCTACTCTATTTTTATTAATCTTATCAATATTATGCTTGGTTTTTTCTTCTAATTTTTGCTTTACTATGGGGTATAATTGAGATTGAAATTCATTTAATTTTTCTAGATATTCATGGGTTGTTTTATGTTGTGTTTCATTATTAAATCTATAAGTCCTACCGTAGAATACTTCGTAGGGTGTTAGCTGTGTTGCTGAATGAACAGCATTGTTATAAGTTATTAGGGTTTCATTCAGAATGTCCTCGTGATCTTTTTCTTTATGGAGGTTGTAGATAATTCTGTAAATTTCTGTTAAACTTGAATGTAATCTTTCCACTGGGGAATTACTACTACTTTGTTGAAAGGATGTGACATGGTGATTAATTTCGTATTGTTTACAAAAGTCTTCGAATATTAAGGAAGTGAACTCTGAACCGGGATCTGAGATTAACTTCTTGGGTATCCCGTGTGTGCTCATAAAAGATTTCAGGGATTTGATTATATTCAGACTATTCCTAGCGGTCAGTGTGAAAGCTGCTGCAAATTTCGAGAATTTATCTATAACTGTTAGTATCTGTTTATTATTTATTGTGTATATGTCGGTATGAAGAATGTCTAATGGTTTCTCTGGGGTTTCAGGGATGGTATGTCTAATTTTAAGTGGAGACCTGTCATATTTTAGTGTTTGGCACACGTCGCAGTTGTTAATAATTTTAATTATTTTATTTTTCATAAATGGAAAGTAAAATGATCTTTTTAGATGCGAAAGGGTCTCATTTATTCCGCGGTGGTTATTATTTCGATGGTAGTCGCGGATGGTTCGGTCTTGTTGGTCACCGTCGGTTATATCCTTTAGTACGTCTATGCAACGAATTATTCTAAAGGTCCTTGAGTGAGAGAAATATTTAGAATACACAGTTTGGATTATTCGAAAGGTATTATCGTCAGTATGAATGGCGTTAAGTTTATTAGGTGTTAGAAATCTTTTACATATTCCTACCAGGGTTTCTTCTGAATTATTTGGTATCCTAACTATCCTTCTCTGTTTATTTTTAAAGGGTACTTCGAGTGTAAACTCTGGTTTCCTATCAGACATTTCGATAATTAATTGGAGGGAAAATTCGTTCAATGGTCTTTCAGATATATAAATTCCATCGTTTACATTCTCTACTGCTGAATGTATGGTAGCTCCCGTTGTGCTGGCTGCACTCGCCTGTTCTCCTACATTAGCTTCTACAATCTGTGGTTGTTCATCTTGGGTCTTGATTCTGCTTAAGGCGTCGGCGTTGCTATTTTGTGTACCTTTTTTGTAAACTATTTCATACTCGTACTCTTCGAGCTTCAACCTCCAGCGGACAAGTCTAGAATTAGGATCCTTGAGGTTCATGATCCAAACCAAAGGTCGATGGTCCGTGACAATCTTAAACTTTCGACCAAACAGGTAAGGCCTGAAGTATTTTGTTGCCCATACGATGGCCAACAATTCCTTCTCGATTGTCGAATAATTAGTCTCGGATTCTGTCAGAGTCCTACTTGCGTAACATATTGGCTTGTCACTGCCAACTGGTCCTTGTGACAATATAGCGCCAATTGCGTAGTTGCTCGCGTCTGTAGTGAGTATAAAAGGCTTAGAGAAATCGGGGTATTGCAGTATAGGGTCGTTAATCAGAAGGTCTTTACAGGCTTCGAAGGTTTTCACATAACGCTCATCCAGTGTGATTTTCCTTCCTTTCTTTAAACATTCAGTTAAGGGCTTTGTGAGTTTAGCAAAATCCTTAATGAATTTCCTGTAATAGCCTAATAATCCAAGGAATGATTTTATCTCTTTGCTAGTTTTTGGCAATGGAAAATTCTGTATGGCTTTAGTTTTGTTGGGGTTAGGCTTTATGCCGTCTGTGGTCACTACATGACCCAGGAATTCAATCTCTTTTCGCAAGAATTCGGATTTATCTAACTGTATCTTTAAATTAGCATCCTTGAGTCTTTGGAAAACTTTTCGCAGATTATCAACATGTTCCGAAAGAGAAGTTGAGTAGATTATAATGTCGTCGAGGTATACAAGACATATGGAACCTTGTAATTCTTTCAAGACATTATCCATTACCCTCTGAAAAGTAGTTGGGGCGTTTTTAAGGCCGAAGGGCATGCGAACGTATTCGTAGTGCCCTCCTTCCACTGTGAACGCTGTCTTTGGAATGTCGTTTGGGTCCATCTCTATTTGATGAAATCCACTCTTCAAATCCAACGTGGAAAAGTACATACACTTACCTAATTTATCTAAAATTTCTGTTATATTAGGCAAGGGATATCGATCGTTGATCGTTTTTTCATTTAGCTTACGGTAGTCTATGACTAACCGCCATTTCTGCTTCCCACTAGCGTCCAGTTTCTTAGGAACAATCCAAACTGGAGAGCTCCATGGTGAGTAACTAGGTCTTATGATATTCTGGTCCAGCATTTCAGTGATTTGCTTCCTCACTTCTTCTCTATGAATGTGTGGATAACGATAAGATTTAGTATATACAGGGATATCGTCCGTTGTGGTTATTTGGTGTTTTACTTGGTTCGTGAAACTCAGATCTTGCCCTTCCCTATGGAATATCTCTTCGTATTCTTTACATACCTTAACTAGAGCTTTAGTTTCCTCTTGGTTTAGGTGGTTAATTCTGAGTAAGTTTTTAATGTCTTCCTCATAACCATTATGTTCGTAGTTTACGTTGAAATTATTTACTTCCAGAATTCTGTCTGAGGAGAAAGATTCAACTTTGATTGGTTGTTCTAGAAATAACATTTCCTCGTGTTCAGACTGGTTTATCACTTCTACGAAGCTATGCCAATCTTTTGCGTAATAAATACCTTCAGGGATGTATAGTGAAGGGTTTATTTCTGTATGACTAATATAAATATCACCCTCTTGTTTGTCTACAGGTATTTTAACTATATATTTCGAATTAGCAGGAATTAGGATTTTTTCTGACATGAAGTTGGGTTTAAATTCCAATGGAATTTTAATCATGTCATTGGTCAGAACATCATTAATTAAATCAACTTTCACGCCTAAGTTTTTTAAGAAATCTAATCCTAGAAGCCCATCAAAATAACCGTGGAAGCGAAAGACAAGGAATCTACTAGTTCCAGGTTGTTCAAACTCTATAAAATTATTCAAAAATATTTCTTTATTTATAGTATGGTTATTCAAGACTGTATTTATAATTACTGGTTTGATTAATCTCGTGTCTTCGGGGTGTACAAATTCCGGGTTTATAAAGGAAGCTGACGAACCTGTATCAACCAAGAATTTGAGGGGGCGTCCAAATGGTGAAGAAACATTAATATAAGGTAAAATTGATCCGTGAATGTTAATATCTATGTAGCCGATTGGTGGTTCGAGGCTCTGTTTGAAAAATCCTCATCCAACTCGACTACTTGAATGTTGCGTCTTTGATCACTTCTATCATAATAATATTCATCTAAATTTGAGTGGTAGTCACCAGGGGCGTTTGACTCTTGAGAACCTTCAGTTATATGGAATAATTCTTTACTGGTAAAATTTGGTCTGTTATTAGAACGGAAGAAATTAGATTGTGGTTTTCTTTGCGACTGGTATGTATTAGATCTCATGTTGCCCGATGATGTGTCCATTGGTTCTGGTTTTAATTCTGGTTGTTTATACGGTTGATTTGTTATCTGTCGGAAAGAAGTTGAAGGCTGGGGTCCTAGTGAAGGTCTATTGAAGGTGGGTTGCTGGTTGTATGCCTGGCGAGGGAAATTATATGGAACAAAACGAGGTAAAGCGCCGCTTTGGTTGAATCTAAGATTTTGTGTAAAGTTCGTGTTCCAGGGTTTGTGAGGAAATCTGGGTTTATTCTGTGTGTGTTGTATTTTACTTCCGGATGAATTGGAGCTTTCCGATTTACCGTAAAATATGTTTTGTTCTTTAATGCAGTAAGCAAAAGCTTCTGCTAAGGTAAGAGGTTTCATGGCCCTAATGGTCGAACCTAATGGTTCTCTAAGTCCCGATAAGAATGAATTTAAACACATTTCTGTAAATAAGATTTTCTTTGAATTTATAACATTTGGGTCCTTTTCGTGGATGGATACGTGGTTTGTCATACTCGCGAGTAATTCGATTATTTCGCTATAAAATTTTTCTATCGTTTGGCTACCCTGTTTCGTTTTATGAAGGTCCCTAATCAACGACGTCTCGTTTCTTTTATCAGAGTAATGGAGGATTAGATTTTGTTTAATCTGATCCCATTCTAGAGGAGTCCCATACATATTGAGGACTTCATTAGCTGGCCCAACTATTTTGTTTCGAATTGCTCGTAATAATAATTGACCATAACCGGTGCCGCTAGTTACGGCGATCAACTCAAGAATTTCTTCGACGTTACCTAAAAATTCGAAAAGTAAACGCGGATTTCCATCGTATTGCGGGAGATCTTTAATCGCGTCGGGTATTCTTAATGAATTGAATACGTCCATTGAAGTCATAGTCCTTGAGATAGGAGCCGTTGGTGGAATTACATTATTTATTGGGTTGTTATCAACCATGGTGTTTGAAGAATTATCTGAATACGAGAGGTCAAAACGAGAATTAGGTACGAAGTCAAAAGGGGTATTATCACTGGCACTAGGTACGTTTTCACAAATATGTTCTAATGATCGGTTTTCAAAATTACTTCGCAAAACTCTGTTATTAAAATTATCACTGTAACTTTCACTAATTTCTTCACTTATACTTTCGTTTATATTTTCTAATGATCTAAACAAGCCTAGTCTACTTCTTAATCTAGTAATAATAGGATATGGATTTGGGGAAAGATTTTTATTTTTCTTTGGGGGGATTGACATAGAAAAAATTTTTTTCTTGATTGTAAATAAGGAAGTATTCAAAATTCGACTTACTTGAAGATTATTATTATTAGCTGGTAGCGGGGGTAACTCATCCTTGATTGGCAATAAAGAGCTGGAGCTCAACGATCTCTGCACTGGTTCCTCCGGTAAGCCGCCGTTGACCAATGTTGTGCTTCAGTCCTTGTTCTCTTTCGCTAGTGCTTCCAGGAAGTTGTAGAATGGATCTCCGATAAGCCGTCGGACTTGTACAATTTTCACTGTTGGCACTACACTACCGATAAACCGTCGGTATTAGAAAAACAAAACTCGATAAACCGTCGAGGTTGTATTCTTAATTTGCGAAAAGACGAGGACTGGACCGTTTGCCAATCCTACCGACTGCGCCAATTACGTTAACCGCCCGTCTTATGACCAAAAAAATAATAATATTTAAAAGTCCGAACAATAATTATTTATTTAAGAAATCACAAAATCTATTATCAAACAATTTAAGAATCAAAATTAGAATTTAAAAAATCAAACAACAAGATAGCAACGAATATCGATCTTAACAGTACAGAACCAAAACTAAGAGTGATCGATATTCATAATTTAAAATATGATAAAGGTTAAAATGAACTCTACTTAACCTGATACAAAAATGTGCAATCTAAAACCTAAATGAGTGCATGTTAACATTATTCCAAGAATTTATTAAGAAATTAATAAAAATGATTATCTAGCGTCTGGTTATTGATTTAAATTCTTACAACTAAATTGCTGAATCGCGGCATGTGCCGGAAGGTGGATTTATGGTTTACAGGTAATAATGGAATTCTATACGGGGCATGTAACTCGCGCGCGGAACTACGCCGCCATCGCTGAAATAATAATTTTTTATGGGAAAATCTGCATTAAGTCTTGCCTCATGCGTGGTGCTGCACCGTCGTGCTATGAGTCAATAAAACACATACATCCGCTGTGCGCTAAACAACAGCAACAACAACCGCTGCTCACTCTAAATGTCCGGATTAAGGTAATTCCGTGGCAGGTAACTATAATCCAGGTGAGCTTTAATAACAGTTTCGCAAAAATCTACCAATTCGCGATTTTCAATTTCAATAAGTACGTGGCGCATGCGCACTCCATCTAGTGAGTAGAGTATTCCTCCCCGATACCTTCCGACCAATCGTCGTGTCGCACTTACTGTGTGGTGCTCTCTCTCAATTATTTTAACAGATAAATCACCCACGCGAATTGCAGGTATTCTCGATTTACCTGTGCGGCATTTAACATTAATAATTGTCACCTCTAATTGAATTAAACGATTACTGAGAGATGGAGCGCTCTGCGACTGATTTATGACGGAGCTGAGGGTGTGAAATGTCGGATTGGCGCTAATAAATTCTTCTTGAACTTGATTCCGCGTGTCGCATTGCGAGCGTGACTTGTCCGTCGCGTCGTCGTCGACCGATCTATGCCTGCGCGCTTCAGGTATTCTGGGCCTGATTGCACTGCGAAGCGCGCGGTGAAGTAACAATTTTGGCGGCGGCGTTATTATATGTTAGCTGATATACCCTCCCAAATCGAGGCAGGTATGCAGCAAGATTTATTGCACAATAATTGATTATTATTATTATTATTGGCCGGAATTAAAAGTGTTCACGACTTCACATCTCTTGATTTAAATTCACTTCACGCTTGTGCAGCTAGCTAGATTGTTGCGGGTCTTTTGTTATGTTGAGGCAGGTTGCGGCTATCAGGGAATAAACAAAAGTTGTAAATGGCTAGGCACTTATCTCGTGGTGATAAGATAAAAGGTGCACGATTTTCTTTCGAGTAAATATGAGCACCTTTCTAGATAAGAAATTGTTGGGCACGTTTCTAGGAGGTAAAGGCACAGAAAGTGAAAGTTTTTTCGTAAAATTAAAATCTATGCGCGGTCGTTTAAGCCAGGTGGAAAATGTAAACAAAATGTCATAAATTACTAAGTGATGGTTGAGCCAATCTTACTTAGTATGGGAGCGTTTTATTTGCAATTAGTTTCCAGCAAAAGTGTGTCTTCTATTTTGTATCTGAAGATTAATATTAAATCAATTGACAATAAATTGAAACATTCAGCCTTATTCTCGTTGTCGAGTGCCGTGACAGATGTCACTTTGACAATCAATTGGTATTCTCATTGTCATTCTAAGTTACCCCTGGCGACTAGATCGACAAACGTCGAATTCTAACAAGTGACAAGTGGCACTTTTGTAGGTATTCACAGTTCTATCATTAGCAAAATGGAAGTAGAAAAAAGGTAAATAAAAATTCGTATATTCATTAAAAAAAATTATAAAAAATAGAAAATAAACATCCGAAAACCAAAACACAAAGTCAAATTTATTAATTTATTTTTACAAATTCTTACGCTTTTTCCCATATCAGACATCGCACTGTTAAATATGTCAAACTCAATTGTCAAATGAAAATGTGTTTCATTTCACAAAGTTCCTCGTAGCCCCGTTACTGGCAACGAGAATACCACATTCAAAATGACGTGACACGGCCTAAGACAAATCTCACTTGGGCGATTCAACAACGAGAATAACCCGGCCATTACACGGGTCAGTTTTACTCGGCTGATACTCACTCGTGTAAACATCACTGACGGGCTTTTTGTTACTGACAAGTCAGCACTGTCGAGACAGTTTTGAGGTCAGTGCTGACCAGTCAGTGAAATGTCAAATTCAGTATTTTAAATGGCGGAGTACGGATGAGAAATGGTATGTCTTTAGAATAAATAATTAAAAAAATCTCAAAATTTGTTTATTTTAGGAAAAAATAAATTAAATCGCCTCCAAAAAATAAACCTAATAGAAAAGTACGAGGAAAATGCTTGCTTATGGAATATATCCTCTATTATCTACGTATGCAAGAAAGCATGTATACTGGTCGACGGTATTTTAAAAGAACTAACTTGTCAGTTGACCGAACGTAATCAACTCAGAGTCAGCGGATTTGACAAACAGAATCAGTACTGGCAGTCAGCAGAACTGACTCGTGTAATGGCCGGGTAAAGCTGATTATTTATATTGATCTCTGTCACTGACGCGCGATAGAGCGGAGCAGGTTTAGCGAGACATGGATTAAACATACGAAATTTAAAGCTAAGTCACTGCTCAACCTGTTCAAGCGATTTGGCCTTCAAACTGAAAAACGGACTCATTCTCTCGATGACAAATTCCGAAGGTACGATCTTTTGTCCTTGAGGTTCTCCATGGAAAACAGCTTAAGTTGCAATGGCTGGCAATCAGGCCAACCAGTATCCTGACATCCTTCCAACCAGCACAGCAATTTAATAAATCGCTGAGTCCAATGGCCAAGGGCTTTCTTCACTAACCAACCGAGTGTCCCAATAACTAGTTCCGGATCATGAATACAGTATCCGAGCCTACTACTCTCGAAGCCCTCATGACACAGGATCCAAAAAAATTAATTGAGAGAACATATGTAATCCACGGTGTAATGGTGTTTCGTCGGAAGTGTTCTCTAACCTCCTTTTTTAAGGGAGGGTTGCCGGGAGCTCTCGAGTTGTCCAAGGTCGTGTGAGAACAAACACCTTATTACAAAATAAAATTTCTTTATTTATTCAAAATATTCCTTATGTACTAACAATTTAGGTCTCTTAAATCTAAGTAAATACGGAATACATGTTTACAGGTTTCTTATAGTTATATCTGAGTAATTAACTACGGTTTCCTCTACAATACATGTTTCCTACTTATTTATTGCTAAGCAGTTACCTACTCACTACTCTATTTTACATGTGCGTAAGCTGTGGTCAATGGTCTAGCAGGATGTGCGTGTGTGTGTGTGTGAGGGTGTGTGTGTTCGGTATGTGGTCGGTCTTGTATCTGGTCATACCGCGACACTGGTATAGGCAATGCTGCCGGGAACAATGTCGGATCATACACCACGACATTGGTCCAGGAAACATTCCTCAGGTATTCGGTAGTCGGTCGGTATGCGGTCGGTAGGTGTTATGTCTGTAGTCTAACCGTGCCGGATCGTACACCACGACACGGTATAGGAATAGCTACTTCGGCACATAGTCGGATCGTACACCACGACAAGGCCTCGGCAACATTCCTCTGGTAATGTGTATTGTGTGTAATGTGTATAGTGTAACCGTGCCGGATCGTACACCACGACACGGTATAGGAATCGCTGCTTCGGCACATAGTCGGATCGTAAACCACGACAAGGCCTCGGCAACATTCCCATAGTGTGGCCGTGCCGGAACGTACACCACGACACGGTCTAGGACCGGAGAAGGTGACCTCTCCGGAACGAGCCTGATTAAAGACTGAATTTTAGCCTGGTGAAGCCGTTTATTTTATAGCCGGAACGCTCGTCCAGCGAGCAATAATAACAAGAGTGATTAGGTAGAGCTCAAGGACAAGTAAAAGAGTTAAACATATGAAAGAAGAAATAAGCAATAACGTTAAGGAAAAATTCAAAAAAAAATATTAACAAACACGCGATGCAGTTCTATGCAAAAAGCACAAGAGTATGAACGAAACAGAAATTTTCCTTGATTCCCCTTCCTATTGCAATGTTTACATTCAAATGGAGGCAACGTGGGAACAGAGCACGTGGCGGTATAGAATTTGAGTATGTATGCGATTAAATTTCGTGTTGGTTGAGCACTCGCGTTACTTGATTACACTTGTATTGTCCCTTATTGTTCACTCGTACTTCCCCTTCATTTTTTACCTTTCTTTCATACACATTGCATGTAGTGTGCAAGTAATGCTGCCTCCTTTTATCATACATATTACTTCTGTGATATTTTGACTTTTTCACCCGCATTGAAATTTTTATCAGCTGATCTCAAGGACAATGAAACATTTTTGAAAATTTGTTCTAGCTCATCACTCTTATTACTATTGCTCGCTGGCTCGTCGGCGTAGGAAGCTTTAACGCTTTGAAGTGAGCTTTCAAAGGAGAATCACCCAGCCTGCTGAGTAAATATTTATTTTTCCTAAAGCTTTGTTAGGAAATGCCTTCTAGAGTTGAAACGGGTTACTTTAGTATTTTTCTAAGAGAGGGTTCTTAGTAACGAACGTGGTTCGTTACAACGGTACGCAATGGGTTTTCACCAGAGATAGCGGTGTCCACATTTTCTGCTGTATACATTCGTGCACCTTATGAAACCTCCTAGTGGTATCTTAAAAGAAAATCCAGGATGGTCTACCCACACAACTTAAGCTTTCAAACAGCCGCGGGCATACAATCCAATAACATTCCCCATTCTGAAACTTCTGCAGTAATACTCATAAATGTAGAATCTCCCCATCTTTAAATGGACATCTTGGCAGGCACTGCAACCTAGTTTATTTGGTTACTGTGCCGAACCCTTCGTCAATGGGTTAATGTTAGACTTTTGATATAGCCTAAAATATTCCAAATCTCCATGGAAGTAGAGAAGCCGCTTTGGAAGACACTCAGTCTCTCCTCGCTGTAGCCGCACAGTCGATAGAATGAACTACCAGCCCTATTATGTTTAGATAATAAATAAGCGAACAGTGGCCCGTCAGGAGCTCTGTTATTATTTCTAGGTTCCACCTGTTGAAATTAAAAAGTTTGTCAGAATTGAATGAATCTTGACGTGCCATAGCCGGATTGAGGATCTGAAGGCCGCTAGGCAGAAACTGTGGTGCGAGCCCCTTCCCCCAGTTCTCCCCAATTATTCATTATTTTTAATGTATTCCCTTAATATCACAAAGCTATCCGCCACAACAGAACAAGAGATTTTCTGTCTGATTTCTTTAGGCAAGCGAGGCTCGTACCACCTATATTCCAGAGGGACCTGAACTAGGTACTTCGCTTCGCTTGATTTTAAAAAAATGCTGAAAAAATTTCGTTTGAATACATGAGCTTTTTCACTCATGAAACAATAGTTCTCCGCAGTCCGAAGCAGCACAACCTCCCCAGACTCGCATGCGACTGGCGTAAAACGTCAACAATCTAGTGATAAAAACTCAAATTTCGTATTTTTTTAGTAAAAATTGCTGCAAATTATTTCTGTAGCAAATGTGTAAAATACAAAACCCTTAAAATAAAAAAATGTATAAAAAGGGGCGTTTTTCATTCATAATTTGTAAATTTTTTAAATAATCATTGAAGTCCAAAAAAATACACCTCCCTCTAGCAATACGCAGTCGTGACTGATTAAATGGCAGCACGTGATTTGATAGGAGGAGCTAAATGAAGCTTTATCCGAGCTTTTAAACATCTTTAAGAGCTTTGCTGGGGGTACATGCGCGGAATGTCACGACGTTTGAAAAGATCTATACCTATAACTGCGTGTAGTAAAATAAAAATAAATAGTTTAAAAAAAACTAAAAAAATATGCTTCTTTTATTAATGCAGAAACTATTTGTTAGCGCTCCACGCTTTTTTACATTTAAGTAAGCAGCTGCAGGTCGATCCACACATATCCGTGAGGCATAGTACCGATGCTTTCCGTGTCAGTGGCTTCCGTGATCATTTTTTCACTGACATTCACAAATTAAAAAATATCGTTGGAGACGTGTTTTTCATAGACGCCTGAAAGGTACTGTGAACGTCGGTGCACCTCTGCGTTTGATGTGTGGGAGCAGGTTGCGGCTTTCCCAATTTGCTGCCATGGAATAACATCGTTCCAATATGTTTTTTTCACTGATGCTCTCGGCACTACACTAAAGTCGCCGTCATGTCACGGATATGTGTAGATCAACCTTTATGGACATCTCGATTATCTCCAGCAATGATGATTTCGAAACCCTAATTAGTAAGATAAGAGCCTGGAAATTTATGTGAAAGACTAGCTATCAGAGGCCGGAAAGAAGGTCCATACCGCGGAGTGAACTCAAACCACAGACCTCTGGGATGGTAGTCGTGCGGCTTAATCGCTAGGTTACAGAGGCTTGCGGAGCACCATGCTGTATGCTTGGAATATGCTTTGCTTTAAAATGGGCAAATTTAAAGCACATGACACTTCTATGCTATATCTTCGAAACAGTATTATTTCTTTTTTCGTTATTTCACTTATAATTTACTGAAATTTCGGTCAATTGCATGATTCGACCTGAAAACAAATGCTTGAGAACTATTCGATTGTGCTACTTTTAAAATACCATCGAAACTGCTAAAAAAAATTATATGATTTCGTAATATGCCCTGAGTTAAAAGTGTGGAGCTTACTATCTCCATTTCCTGATATATTAGGAATGACCAACCAGGTTAAAAATCAAAAGGTCCAAAAGATCAATTCTCGTGCTGTGCTGATACTATCGCAGAATGTTGCGCGGATATGGAAAATAGTAAATGGTAAATGTTAACCGCGGTCTCGACAGCTATAAATTGGCGCCTCGCAGTCCAGCGCGTCTTCAAGTCCCATGCTTAGATATGTTTTACTGATGGCTAAGTCGTCACCTACTAGTGTTAACACTTAAATTTTAAGGCTGACTTCCTTATCGAAATAATAAATCCAAAATATTGCAATTAACTTTTTTATTATCGCGTCTTGTCTGTCTGTCTATTCTGGGCCCGCGAACCCACACTGAGAGATTAGCCGAGGTCTTAATTTGCAGGTGAGGCTCGGAACACTCGATAATTTCGAGTTGGATATGAAAATATGAGCGAAAACCTCGCAACGGAACACACCAATAAAAGTCACCAGCCAAGACTCACGGGGTCTTGCACGATCACAGGTAGAGATCCAGTAGTGCAATTACTTCGCACGTAAAGTAATAAAAGTGAAATCAGGAGACACAGAACCAGCCCCAAAATTTCCGAAAGGATCGCCCTTGTCGCTCCTGGTTGTTGTGCGCAGGTTTGTTTGCTTTCAGCTGGTGGATCTTGCGCAGTTCAATCGAGCGTTAATTTTGAAAAGGAAAAAATGGTAGGTGGGCGCACGGTGGGCACGCCGAAAGTAGCTCTCGTATTATGAGGCTCCCCCGAAAGAGCCACGGCCTGATTATGCAACACTCATATGCGCGCCGCCGCCGTGTGATATACGAGATATTACGATCGCCTGCGATAAGAAGATGGCCAGAAAAAGTCACGAGCGAAAAAGTGGAGCAACCGGCATTTTTTTTGCCGCACACCATTTTGTTTTTGTTTTTATTTTCAACGAGTTCTGGTATTCACAACACGAAAATTTCACTTTCGTTTCGCTTGTGATGATTTGCATAAATTCTATATGAAATTAAATAATGGAAGTGCAAGTTATAACCGCTGATTTGCATATGTGGAGATTGCCGCGAGGTGGAGCGGCTGTGGAACTTGTAGACGACTTGTTCAAATATTCAATTTCATGATGTTTTTGTGCTGTGGGGAAATTTTAGAAAAAAAAAAGTAATAATAATAAAAAATTAATTCCATTTTTGTTTTGAGTTGATTTGAATTTTAAATTAAATTACTAAATATAGAAATATTTCTTGAAAAGTATCGGTGTGTATTATTTATAATTAGGTTATACAGAAAGGGATTATAATGAGTGTTTATTTATTTATTTATTTATTTATGTATTTATTTAAATTAAATAATTAAATTATATTACATTACTTTTCTTATAATATTCAGTCTTAAAAATTAGTGACACTGGCTAAAGATAATTGATAGTGGGAAGGATTCATGCTATAAGTAGGGATCTAAGTTTTTTCTTGAAGGATATTTTATCAATTGTAGGGGAAAAACATGACCCATGGCTATTGAAGACCATACAACATCTGTTGACGGGCTCATTTCTTCCATATTCAGTGCGGTGCGGGTATTCCTTAAGAAGTTTCGTATGTCTTGTATGTCGAAAATCATCATTGAATTTGATCATACGCGATAGAAACTGTACTTTAAGGTTGTCATTTATAATATCCAAGGTAAGGCATGAAATAAGCATTTTTCTCTCCTCGCCGACAGTGGCATAAGCTCTAAAACTTTGAGCCAGTCATTGTAGGGTGGCAGGCTTCGAAAATCGTGCGGATCATGCAGATGTCTCAAAGCAAAAAGGAGAAATTTCTTTTGAACAGATTCAATCCTGTTCCTGTTAACTTCGAAAATGGGATCCCAGACCGGGCAAGCGTATTCCAGGATTGGGCGGACTAAGGAACAAAAAAGTGTTTTTGTAACCCATACATTACCGAACTCTTTAGCCCTTCTATTTATAAAGCCAAGAAGCTTATTGGCCCTGGCAGTAATATTATCATAGTGCATATTGAAATTTAGTTTCTTGTCTAGGACAACACCTAAATCCACAATATGATCGACATGATTCGATATCTTGTCATTGAGATAATAGTTCTGCAGCTGAGTGGTTTTCTTTCGAGAGAAAGTAATTGCATGGCACTTGTCAGTGTTGAGATGTAATTTATTGGCTATGCACCAATCTTGCAATACTTTGAGTTTCGACTGGAGAAATGATACGTCGGCTTGGGACTTAATGGTGCTATATATATTGAGGTCATCTGCGGAGAAGGGATGAGGAATATTACCTAATTTTTCAGATAAGTCAGAGATGAATATATTAAAAAGTAGAGGGCCTAGATGGCTGCCTTGAGGAACGCCGGAAGTGACGTCAATTTCCTTTGATAGAAATCCGAGATCTTCCGTCAAGATATGATTTTATCCATTCCAGCGGAAGTCCCGAAATTCCAAATTTAAAAAGCTTTGAAATTAAGGTATTGTGGTCGACTCGGTCAAAAGCTTTGCTGAAGTCAGTATAAACAGCATCGATTTGATAACCGTTCTCCATCCCACAAAGCACTTCGGAGGTTAGAACCATAAGGTTAGAAGTGGTTGAGCGCCCTTTTCTGAAACCGTGTTGTTCTACGTTGAGATGAGGATCGATTAAGGGGGCGATCTTGTCATGAATAAGTTTCTCGAAAAGTTTAGGGATTGATGATAAGATAGCAATGCCTCTGTAGTTGTCGACCGATTGTTTATCAGAAGCTTTATGAATTGGCGTGAGGTAGGATTTCTTCCATATATTAGGAAACTTTCCTAGCGATAATGATTTGTTAAAGATAAGGTGGAGCGGAAGCAGTACCTCTTTTGAGCAGCGCTGCAGGAGAATTGCAGGTACATTGTCTGGGCCGTGACCTTTATTAGTGTCGAGATTATTTAAACCGGACATTATATCGTCAACAGACAGGGAAAGATTATCTATAAGATTATTTATAAGAAAAGTGTCAGTGTGCGTATTAGAATTGGACTTGGGGCAATCAACTTTGCTGAACTTATCAGCAAACATGCTACAGATCTCTTGGGGGCACGAAGAGTGTTTACTACCGTTTGTCATTGTTGTCGGATAGCCTAAGGTCTTTCGTTTTGTATTAACAAAAGCGAAAAACTTCTTGGGGTCATTTATGATGCTATTTCCGATAGAGTTGAGATATGTAGTATAGGCCTCGCGTGACCTAACACTAAATTCAGAGGCTAACCTAGTGTATGCTAATTTCAAATCCGCATTTACGTTGGGGTTATTTCTAATCATATTATACAATTTATTTCTATGATTACGAAGCGAACGAATATCCTTATCCAGCCATGGTTCCGATAATTTATCCCTCTTTTTAATCCTGGGTACATGTTTGTCAATGATGCTAAAAAGAATAGTATAAAAGCATGATACTACTTCGTCAAGATCATTACCTGACAGCCTATGCTCCCAGTCACTATATACTACGGTCGTAAGGCCCATGATCACATATGCATCCATCGCATGGTGGGCTAAGACCAAACAAAAGGGTGCTATGATTAAGCTGGCCAGGGTGCAAAGACTGGCCTGTCTTGGTATCACAGGGGCCAAAAGCACCTGTCCGACTGTGGCTATGGAGGCTCTACTGAACCTTCCTCCGCTACACCTGGTGGTGAAAAAAGAGGCTCTGGCAGGGGCACTGCGTCTACGGGAGCTATTCTCCTTTAAGCCAGGAGACCTGCTGGATCATTTATCGATCCTCAAGGAGCTGAACTTGGAGCCAATGATATCTTTGTCCGATACCATTCCTGCTACTCTTGACTTTGAGAAACCGTTTACGACGACTATTCGAAGTAGGTCAGAGTGGCAACATGGCAGGCCTCTCTTTAGAGGAAGCACGGCCTTTTGGTACACAGATGGTTCCAAAACCGATAAAGGGGTAGGGCTGGGTGTTTATGGCCCAAGGAGCAAAATATCCATGGCTCTGGGCACTACCCCCACTGTTTTTCAGGCTGAGGTACTCGCCATCCAGGTGAGTGCTCAGACTTGTATTAATAGAGCTCCAAATAGCTCTAACATTGTTATTTTCTCGGACAGTCAAGCTGCACTGCTGGCCATTAAATCGCACAGAGTGTCATCAAAGACTGTCCTGGATTGTCTTCAATACCTGAAATTCCTCAGCAGGAACAATAGTGTCACGCTGATGTGGATTCCGGGCCACGAAGGTCACATTGGTAATGAGATTGCCGATAGCCTGGCTAGAGCAGGCGCAAACTCATTACCTATTGGTCCGGAACCTTTCTGTAGCTTAGCAAGCTGCCACGTAAAAATGGCCTTAAAGAATTGGGTTGACCAGATGTTTCTTCAAAGCTGGTCTAGGACCCAGGGTGCTCATCAAGCTAAAAGATTCATCCAAATCGATAAAGCTAAGGCGGGCAAACTTTTAAATCTCAAGAGGTGGGATCTAAAAATAATAACAGAGCTCCTGACGGGCCACTGTTCGCTTAACTATCACCTAAACAAAATAGGACTGGTGGCCGACTCTGGCTGTCGATTCTGCGGGACAGCTCCCGAAACCGCGGAGCACTTGATGTGCGACTGTGAGGCTACAGCGAGGAAAAGACTGAGCCTTCTCCATCGTGATTTCCCTACTCCCAGGGAGATTTGGGACAGCAACCCTAAATCAGTTTTAGGCTACCTAAGAAGCCCTAACCTTGATGGTTTTTAAAGAAGGGGATGGCACAATAGACCAAACAAAATAGGTCGCAGTGCCCGCTAAAGCGCCCCTCAACAAGAATAATAATAATGCTCCCAGTCAACCAGGGATAGTTCACGGCCAATACAGATATAATTCGCATTCTTGAAGTCGTAAATAATTGTGTTATTGTAGGAGGTACGATAATTAGAGACTGTGGTATTAAGTTCAAGAATCCATGCGGAGTGGTGAGTAGTATTAGTGAAAAGGTTCTCCTCTTCGGAAGCGGGTAGGATTTTCAGCTCTTCGTGTGAATTGGTGAAAATTAGATCTAACCATTTACCGCAAGAGTTAGGAGTCCTAATAATTTGGTATAGACCATTGCCATAAAAAATATCGATAAACTTTATATCGAATGAGTTTATGACATTAATCGGAAGTAACTTATTATTTTCCTCGTCAGGGATAAAGGATATATTGGGGCGATTGAAGTCCCCTAAAATAAATATATCCTCGTTATCGTAAAGCGATTCATTGGCCTCATCTAATATATGAAGTAACTCATCATATTTAGATTCGTCAGAATTGGGGGGTATGTAGAATGTACCGATAGATAGGTGTTTTTGCCCGATTTGACTCTAATAAAAACATGTTCAAAAGAAAGCGAGCGATTAGTTATGAGCAGTTCGCTATTTAAGGAGTCTTTTACTGCTATAAGAACCCCTCCTCCTCTTGAAAGACCGGTGGAGTTGTAGTCTCGATCGCATCTATATATGGTCCAGTTGCAATCTAAGATCTCTTCATTAAGGAAAGTTTCATTGAGCCAAGTTTCGGTGATCACAAGTACATTATAATGACAAGATTTCGAGTCAATGAAAAAGTTGTTAATTTTACCTCTCATACCACTGCAATTGTGGTAAAAGAGCTTTATGTTTTCAGGCAGGTTTGGTTTGGGATAATTCGGGGTACGGAAATTCTTTGGAGAAGTGCCTAGTTAGGGCCGATAATATCTGGTCATTTCATCCCGGCTTTTCTGCAGCTGAGATACATGAAGTGATCTCACATGCAGGGCATAAGTGGAAAGGTCCTTGCCTACTTGCTGGGATGTTATTTGAAACTGCTCATGAAATTTAGTGTATAGTTCGAGCAGAGTATTGCGATCAGTAGGAAGAACTTCTTGCTTTTTTTTTATGTGGCAGTGCTAAGCTCAGGAGTCACCCTTTGTACTACTAGTCCGTCATGTCATTTGTCACGTCATGGTGCAATGTCTAGCAGTAAGCTTAGTACGGGGGAGGGGTGGGGGGTATAGGTTAAGGGTTAAAAGGTACGGGGGGATATTGAAGAAGGTGGTGATGAACCCTGCGTTTGAACTCTTGGATGTTGTAGGAGCTCGGAAATACTGACTGAGAGAGATTATTCCACAGTCGAGTTGTTCTATTAACGAACGAATTCATATCTTGTTGAGTGCGTGAAAAGGGTAGTTGCAGGTGAAGGGAATGAGACGAGTGGGCGAATCTGGTGTTGCGGGTATAAGATTGCCGTGGAGGCAGGAGAGCGTTTAACTCGGAGGAACAGTCACTATGGTAGTAGCGATAAAATTTTGTCAGTGCTGCTACATTCCTACGGTGGCTCAGGGGGTCGATGGTGGAGCAGGCGGTGTCGTCATCAATTAACTTTAGTGCCCTTTTTTGCACCTTATCTAACCATGCCAAGGTGGTTATTGGGGCGCCGCCCCAAACGAGGGAGTTATATTCGAGAAGAGGCCGAATGTAGGATTTATAAATAACAGCACGGGCCGATGGCTGGAGGAGGAACTTGCACCTCTTAAGAAATCCCAAGCACTGAGATGCTTGTTTGGCGATTTGGAATATGTGGTCATTCCATCGCAAGTCTTTGGCTAATGTCACGCCTAAGATGTGTAGGGATGGGTCGGCCATTAGTTGAACTTCACCCACTTTCAAAGGTGGAGAGGTGTTGAACTTCTTTTTGGAGATAAGACAATACTTGGTTTTGGCGGGGTTGAATTCAACACGATTCTTCTCTCCCCACTTTAGAATCAGTTTAAAGTCGTTATTAATCGACTTGGACATTAGTTCGTGATCATCAAGACAGGATCTGGCATGAGTCTGTCTTGTATCGACGCTGTACGAGTAACGTAGAGTACCGTCGTCAGCGAAGCTGAGAAGTGGGTTGGAGGGGATTGAAAGAAGGTCATTTATAAATATGAGAAATAGGGCCGGTGATAAAATTGACCCCTGGGGGACCCCCGCAGAGATCGGGTGGGATGCGGATTTGACGCCATCCAATACTACTTTGATTGAACGGCCAGAAAGGAAACTCTCAATCCACTTCTGTAGAAGTGAGTCAACTCCAATAGCTTTGAGTTTAGTTAACAGGGCTGGTTGCCAAACTCTGTCGAAAGCCTTGGAGATATCCAGAGCTACCAGACTAGACTCACCGGATCCATGCAGACTACGGCTGAGGTGTTCTGTAAGACAGACTAAAAGATCGCCAGTGGATCTTTTTTGTCGGAAGCCATACTGTCTGTCGTTTATGAGTAGGTTGGATTCTAGATATCCCATAAGCTTTTTGTTGATTATCGTCTCCATGGTTTTGGAGAGAATAGAAGTTATTGCTATTGGGCGGTAGTTGGAGGGAAGGCTGGAATCACCTTTTTTCGGTATGGGCTGAACATGAGCAAGTTTCCAAGAGTCGGGATAAACTCCGGAGAAATATGACAGGGAAAATAATTTGCGCAGAGGTTTAGCCAAAGGTGAGACGCATTGTTTTAAGACGATAGGGGGTATATTATCGGGTCCAGTGGATTTGTTGGCATCGAGCTCTTTGAGGCACCAGTACACCTCTCGAGTCCTGAAAAAAAACCCTGTCCATTGAATGGGCGTTACGCTCGGAAACAGGGGGTAGCACATCAGTTTCGGGTAAAGAAGAATTCGAAGCGAACATAGATGCTAATAAATTGGCCTTGGATTTTCTATCTGTTATTACCTTCTCATTGTGAATTAAGGAAGGGGTTGAAGTTGTAGTGAAATTCTTCTTGATGGAACTTACCAAGGACCAGAAGTTTTTGCTACCGGAGGTTGCATTTAGGAGTTTACTTCTCAATTTGTTGTGCTGTATGTTAATGATAAGGCTGGTCTTGGTTTTACCATTTATGCAAGTTGAGTCGAGTTTGTCATGCATGTAAGCTAGGAAAAGTCTTACATTATCGAAAACCCTTCTATCTCGTAGACGAGATAACAAGTATCGACCCTCCATTGAGTCCGCAGACATTAAGGTGTTCTTTACAACCGGGGGCTGCAACGGGTCCAAGAAAAATGGTTTGGTTGTGGGGATCTTGTTGACATGGCTGTCAGCTCCTATCGATGAGTTATTCGAGGCCGTAGGTTGTGTTTGTATCGAAGACGCGAGAGGTTGGTTGTTGGTGGGGATCTCGCTGATATTTGCATAGGAACGGCCGCCCACGATATACATATATAAAAATGAATACCATAACTTAAGAACGACTTGACCGATTTCATTCATCTTTTTTTTAAGTTGTCTAATACTTTGTAGACGGTTCTTAGGGGTCGCCCATTAATTAATTAGGCGTTTAACGGGGGGACAGTGTAAAATTTGCGAGAAAACTCGTATAAACTAAGTAAAACATGTTTCTCCACTAAAGACTTACAGGCCGCCGGAAGGCAGCGGCCTTCAGACTAGGTCGGCCGGCACGGCCCAAACGAAGGCCACAGATTACTCAGTCTGACTGAGGGATGATACTTCAAGCAACCGCCTAACAGGCCGTGGAATGCAGGTGAAGCCATGATTCCCTACAGACACACAGGCGAAGACGACAGCTTAGTACAGCAGGTTGTTAATTCAAGTGCAAAAATGCTCATTGCCTCAACGAAAACTGCAAGGCGGCTCACTCCGTGAACACCCGCGAACAAGCGGGAACGCGATTGTAGCTGAGTTTCACGTCTAGCTCGCATCTTGTTGGAATTTACGCCGAAGTAGCGTCTTTCAAAATTCAAAATGTTGGAAGACTAAAAAGTAGAAAATGTAAATGATCAACTTCAAATTTTGCATAGAAGCGTAATTTGCTTGACAAAGCAATGTCATCATTGTGTAAAATAATATAGATGTCGGTTCCAAAATGGCGGTCGATATTTGCATTTGTGTTCCCCGACCACCGACATGGGTATCAAATGAAAGGGCATGGCAGATAGAATAAAATTAGCGATGCAGCATCATTCCAAATTCAAAATGGCGGAAGACATATAATAGACTAAAAAGTAGAAAATAAAATTGATGTAATCTCAAATCTAAATAAATATATTGGTTCATTTACTTCATTTGCCTATTGTTATTTTAAGACAATCGTGTTTCAGAAGTAAACTCCAATCACGCGTCGGAGCTGACACGCACTTTTTTTTCCATACGAATGGATACGGCGTCAATTTTTGTCGTAAATTCACGGCTTGAGTGAATAGATATTTAGATCTTCAGGCACGAACTGACGATAAATGCTCAAACATATATATTTTTGTCAGTTTTCTTGGACTGCAGGCCACATACAGTTGGCGGCCGGTGAGTGTGTGGTGATACATACTTGGCCTCAAGCCGAAAACTAACAGGCCACGGCCTGCCGTCGACCTGTTTATAAATTGGGGCCTAAAGATATGGCTAAATCCCACACAGAAATGTTTACGCGGTTATGCGAACTCCAGAAAGTAGCATAGTAGGCCTTCGATTGTTTAGCCACCATCGACCAGCCAAATGCGCGACTCGACGAATGTCTGACCCCTGAAATGGCCATTGGAACTATGGGAAGGGCCCTTGCGTAGTGAAATTCTTGTTGAGTTTGAGTGTTCTTGTTTTGGTAGTTGTGTGTCCACTACAATCGGAAAAAGCGAGTGGAATAGAGGAGAGGCAAGTAGGAGTTCGAATTATCAGTTATCTATAATTAAAGCTTCTGGTTACGCTCGTAAGTAAATACGTATTTTTAGTATAAACACTAGATTTCCAAATCTCACGACATCTCACCAAGGAGTGGGGTCGAAAAATCGCAAATTTGCCTCACGTAATTTAAGGACGACCCCTTGCGGAAAAATAAATTAAGAATTAATTGCGCAGAAAATTGGATAATTTCAGAAAACTTAACGACTAATGTGTGTACAGCCTCCTACTCCGTGCAACCGATCATAATGAAATTTTAACCATGTGCTATTTACATTAACAGAAAGAACATAGGCTATCCTATTAAGCCCGCACTACACTATTCGCGAAGTTGTTTCGGCGAAGTAATTCTAGAAGTTGATCGAAGTCCGAAGTACTTGACTACACAACCGTGAAACCTGGCAATAGCCCTAACTATAATGGTCTTAAGATACCTTAAGATTTTTTACGCTCCTATGAAATGTCATAATACCAACTATAATGGCCTTAAGCAATCTTTCGTTAACTTTTCCAATCTTTCGTCAAGTCTTTAATGTACGGTAACGAGCGTACAAATCTTAAGCAATCATAAGAAAAGTGTTATTTTCTTTAGTGTTTCTAGTTGCAGAAACCGTTTTTTTGCAAAATGGATAATTTGACGTTATTAGTGAAATTGGTAGAAGATGTGAAAAAATATAAAGAAAACCTAGATCATGTTGTGTAAGAAAAATAAATAGAGACAATAAAAAACAGTTTTGAACTAATTCAATCAGTTCTTCATTAAAACAATTGTTAATTTCCATTTTTTTAATTTATTGGACGCTTTCCCAGACTCGATTTGTTTACCTTTTACAAATGTCAAAACGTCTTAAGGCTATTATAGTTGAGCTTACGATTTGACATATAATTAACCAGTCTTAAGAGAATTTGACGAAGAATCTTATGACGTCTTAAGATCATTATAGTTAGGGCTAATGAGCTTAGTCGTCGGACACCCCACACACCTCGAGCCCTTTGATTCGGGCACAGAAAACGCCAAACATGCGAAGTCGCCCGAGGCGAAGTAAAGTTCGAAATGGCTCTCTACATTCTCCACTTCGATCAACTTCGCGAGTAGTGTAGTGCAAACCATGAAAACGTGAATTGAGTAAAGTTTCGTTAGATCCAAGTAAACTCAACGAAGCCAGTCTGGTTAAGCCGGGTTTTGCATATGTGTTTGTTTATATGCACATATACTAAGGCGACATAATGTAAAATTATTTATCTGTCAATTCAACCCAGAACTGCCATGGAAACGGCATCGAGTGATCTTGAGCGAAAAAGTTTTCGGTTTACTTAACGAAATATGGTCGAAATTCATAATGGCCGCGGAAATATAGTTGAATTTGCCAATTTTATTCCGATTTCAATGAAAATGGGTATCGCGGGGTTTTTAAGGTCGCCAATAACGAATTTGTGGTCAAAACTTAAAAATTCAAAATGGCCGCGGCAATATGGTGGACAAATTTTGTTTGGTTTCTAATGAAAGTGGGGTTTTCTAAGGTAGCAAACAACGAATTTTTGATAAAAAGTTAAATTCAATATTCCGATTCCAATGATATCGCTATATGAGAGTTTTTAAGGTAGTAAATAACGAATTTATGATCGAAACTTATAAATTCAAACTTGCGGGTCCAAATAAGTGTTATTTCCCGGTTAGCTGTATGTAGGTTGTTCAAGAGTTGGAAAATCTGATAATCTTGACATCCTAGCTACAAAGGAAAAACATTGAACATAGTATATCATGAACATCGGTTAAGAATTGATCAACAAGTTTTTTTTTGGAAAGATGGTAATGAGAAGTGGAAATGTGGGATTTATATACAATGGAAAAGAAGCTCCAGCCAGTTGGCTTTACCAGCATGTGTTAGCATTGAGTTCTGAGAAAAGTCAGCATCGCACTACCTTGATTGATCGGCCAAAAAGGGAACTTTAAATTTAGTTCATTAGAACTGAGGCGATACAAGTGATAATGGAATTAAGTTAGCAGAACAGGATGCCCTACTCTGTCAAAAAGCCTTGAAGATATCTTTTTTATGTAAAACCCCAGATCTCCGAGTTAAGCTTCTTGGTGATGTCGACAGCTCTAGCACGGAGTGCAATGTCAGATAGCAAGCTCTTGCCAGTATAACAGTATAGAAAAGAATAAAAGGACACCGCTAACGTCAACAAGCGATTTAACGGCTCCTAGTCCTAGTAACGCGACAAAATGCTGACTTTGATAAGCGAGCAGGAGTCGTCTTCCTCTCTTATTATGTTTAGAGACAAAGACCGAGAATTGATGTGGAAAAATGAGAGAAGAAATAATAAATGGACCAACCAGTGTGTAGAATCGAACTACGAACTTCGGGATGGGTGCTTTCATTATAGCCTAAAATTGGTTTGTGATTCATATTCCAAATCTGGAGCAACGAAGCCACGGATACTGAACCGACAGTTACAATCAACTACCAGCCATATTCTGATTGTCGAACAAACAGTGACAGGCCAGGGGGGCTCTGTTGTCCTTTTTTGCTCCCACAGTTTTTCAAAGCTTTGCTCTACAAAGCCTTGAATTTTCCTTCAGCTTTTTTTTCATGATCCAACTTTATATGGAAGTTAGTAGAAGCTTTTTTATGTGTATCTGAAGCATTCGCAGCCGGACCAGCACACCCCAGCATTTGTTAGCAACAGCGTTCGCAGCAATATGAAACAAACAGCTTTCACAGCCAGAAGTAAAAATTATGATTGCTGCAAAGCAAAGTAAAGTAAATTGCTGTGGTCTTCTTGGCAGCAAAGAAAAGTTAACAGCAGGAGTATTAAAATATAGCGCCAACAATTCAAACCATGGCTCCGACCATTGAGAGTAAGTGCTTCCACTCCGATGGGTGGTTCCAGTTTCTCATAAAATAATTATTTATGGGAATGAGCTTCCAAAAAAAATTTGAGAATTAATTTAGGTTTTTAAAATATAATAAATTATATTACTCGGAAAATATACTATTGTTTCTATCCACATTTTACATGTGTCTCCCTGTCCCTTAAAAAAACCTGATAAATGCTTCATCTACAGATTGTTACAAATTAATTTCCATTTTCCCACAAAATTTCGCTCTAGGCTGCCATTTTCACATTAAATCAAGCCAGAATTTAGCACAACTTATGATTAAATATTTGAAAAGTTCTCTCTAAAATGTTTCCCTTAACTAAAATTATAAAAATCACAACATTTTTCCCTGTGTTGGTTTTTATTTTGTTTTGTCTTGTTTTTAGCTTAATCTAATCTAATTCCAGAAATGAATTCCCGAGGAAACAACTTCTTTCGAAAGTTAAGAAGAATGTCAAGTTTTAGTTTTTGCAAAATGTTGCTGGGGCGAAAATTTTTGTTTATTAAAAGTTGGCGCCATTCCTTCTCGATATTGTGCTGAGCGTTGGTATAAAGAAAAATCTCTGACATCTGTTAATGTGTCACGACTTCTAATGGAGGAAGGAGTGTTCGCATAACTTTGATAAAATCTCCTTCGTTTATGAAATTTCATATGTGGTAATAATAATTGGTCAAAAGGGGGGGGGGGGGGGGGGGGGGAGGATAAGTTAATATGCAGCTTGTTGTCTACTCACGATTTGAGGGATTAAAACGTTTATTTTTTGTTTTTTTAGTTGTGGTTTTCCTTACCTGAAATAGAAATAAAGAAATAGTTTTAGTTAATTGATATTTATATGTTTAATTGTAATAAAATCTATATATGTAAATATAATTGGAGTGTCTGTCTGTGATTTCAAAATAATTGTGTTTCTCTAAGTTTATATGTTTTTTTACATGATTTTAAAACAAAATCACGCATTTTTAAAATTTTTGTCTGTCTGTATGTCTGTCTGTTTGTCCGGGTTAATCCGATTGGGATGGGACTTACACTGGAAGATTCAGTATTTTTGCGGGTATGTTTTAGGCTATTTATATGCCCTATATTAGCGCTACTTGTATATATGTATCATGCAGGGGCGGCGCTTTCATAGGTGCGAATGGTGCACTTGCTCCGGGCGCAGTTTTTCCGGGGCGCACTTTCAGATTTAAAAAAAATTAAAACTTTGAAAAAAAAAAATTGAAAAAAAGCAATCTGGCCCTGTACTAATCGTGCAGGAAATTTCCAGAGATTGCGGCTTCGAGCTTCGAGAAATTCTCATTTATTTGGAACACTTTTTAAAAATTCTGTACAAATCACACACTAGGTTGATAACTGATATTAACTTGAGGGCGCTGTTGCGGCACTTTGTTTCAAAATTGGTGAATGAAATGTGGAAAATAAAACTCTTTTTGGCGAGAACTCCTCTTTTATTGTCATTTTGTGTTTGTTCCTTTATACACCGGCTTCACCGGCCTCGGTTCAACAAAGTTCCATTCAACCCGTATAAGTGGCTTCACCAGCTGGCATGTTCGGTTCATGCTTGAAATTGTTGTTGCTTTTATGCCAAAAGTTAGAGATACACAAGCTCACCGGAATGATATTGCATTATTCTCTTTTGAGCGAGCTTTTACGTCCAATCTCAATTTCATGTTCTGTTGGGCGAACTCAGGCTTTATTTTTCTTGAGTTCAATATGTGAAAATGTATGGGAACTCAGACAAAAACTAAAGTTCAGTACACCAATTTACTCGGACTAGCGCAGTTCGAAGCCGGGGGGTATTACTATCTAACAAAATATTATGGCCAGTTTCACACGGGCCATCAAAAATTGTCTGTAATCGTCAATTCCTTTTTGAAATTCGATGAAAAATCGCATGGATTTTCACAATAGTCAACTTTTCCAACAAACTATACGTTAGAATGCTTAAGATAGTTGTTGTTGCTTTTAATATTAATTTTCCCTTCTGCAATACCTTTTCTTTTCTTTTCCTTAAAAAAGAGAGACAAAAAACAATAACTACACAGCTGTCAAAATCTGCCCGCGGCATCGTACTCGCTTACTCTCGTCTCCGCATACCACCACCTCTACCGATTTTTGTTGGTTGGATGTTGACCCATGTGAAACTTCCTGTCTATGTAATCTTTTTTTTATGTGTGCGAGTGTTTGTGTCTATTCCATGGCTCTTCACTGCGTTTAAAAATGAACAACTTATGGGGCGAAATATGGCATAGTGCACCGGGCGCAAAAAACTCAAGCGCCGGCTCTGACTGTATGTATGGATGTATGTGTGTAGACAAAATCTTGAAACTTGATTTTGACCCAGTTTCATATAACCGATCAACTTCAAATTTTGTACACATGTACAGTTCACGTGACAATACCCGGGTTGGAATTCCTATGTGTTGCAGTTCTGTGTAACTTCGTTAAAACTCTTCTTGTCTGTGTGGGAATTTTAATAATGAAGATTTCTTTGAATTTGAAGTAGTCTTGGCTAATTTATCCCGTGTATATGCCAATATTCTGGTTGGTGGCGATTTCAATGTCACCTTAATGAGGTCGAGCAATCAACAACAGTTATTCCTCGACGCTATGCATAAATTAGGGTTAAATGTAATCAATGATCTCCCCTACTTATTATAATACGGTACATCCTTCACTTCTTGATGTTTTCCTCGTAAGTGACCCGAACCTGATCATCTTTCAGTTTCTTGGACCATGATTTATTATTTGCCCCCTAAAACTATACTTTTCCGTGATTATGCTAATATTGATCATAACAACCTTAAAGATAGATGGGTATCCTTACCCTGGGCGAATATTTTTACTCTCACTGATGTGAACGAAAAAACTGCACGCCTTGAGAAACTGAGCTCCCAACTGCACGAGGAGTTTGTTCCTATCTGCTCCAAAACTACTACTGATAAGTCCAAACCTTGGTTTAGTTCGGAGTTGAAATCCTTAATCTCTGAGAGGGAATATCTTTACCAAAGATACTTTTCTACAAAATATCCCAAGTGCTAGAAACTCGTACAAACGTATTCGGAATTTAGTCACAATCAAAATCAGGGAGGCCAAGCGTAATTTTTACTCGCGCAAGCTTGATCCATCACTACCATCAAAACTTTGTGGAGAAATTTACGAAAGTTAAGTGTCCATTGCAAAAACTTGACAACTATTCATGACTTGGGCGGAGAAAGCTTGAACACTTACTTCACTGGCAACCATTACCCAAATCAACCAGTTATACTCCCTCCTGCTCTAAGGGATTATTTTAGTTTCCGCTGTGTGGATTCCTCTCAAGTAATTAGAGCAGTATACTCAATTAAATCTAATGATACTGGTAGTGATAATATCCCGCCTAGATTCCTTATCCGGCCTTGTATCCTGCCTGCTTTAGTTCATTTATTTAATTCCTGCCTTACTGCATCCAAGTTTCCCAATTCTTGGAAACATGCGTTTGTCTTGCCGATTGTTATTGTGCAACAGATACATGTCCCGCGAACTTTCGACCTATCAGCACCCTCTCATTTCTAGCTAAGGTGTACTGCAAATCCTCGAATTTTGTGAACGAAATCAGGTGATTCATGCTTACCAATCAGGTTTTTAAAAATCTCATAGCTGTGATACGGCACTTCTCAAAATTACCACTGATATAAGGCACTCTCTAAATGATCACGACGTATGTCTGCTAGATTTTTCAAAAGCTTTTGATTAAGTTAACCACTCCCTACTTCTAGTGAAGCTCGCTCGCTTCGGCTTTTCGTCGTGTGCTCTCAAGCTTTTGCACAGTTCCCTAACTAATCGCTCGCAGCAGGTTAAACTGCTAAACTCTATTTATTCTCCTGCTAAGTTATTAGATGGTGTTCCCCAAGGGTCGATAGTTGGCCCGCTTCTATTTAGTTTATTCATTAATGATCTTCCAGCGATTATCACGAACTCTAATATTCATATGTACGCTGACGACGTACAGCTCTATCTTATAATGCCTAAAGATAAGCTTGAGGTTGGAATAAGTAAATTGACCGCAGACCTGCAAAACATCCATGACTAGTCTTCATCTAATCTCCTGATTCTCAACCCTGCTAAGTCCCAGTTTATAGTTTTTTCCAACTCCTATATCTCTGACCTCGACCTTCCACATGTTTCCCTGGGCCACACTCACATTGGACGTGTGAACAAAGTAAAAAACCTTGGGGTTATTCTAAATGACAGAATGACCTGTTGCGACCATATACAAGGAATACTACCCAAAGTTTATGGAGGAAGCTGCGTGTGCACGATAACTTGTTAAATTGTGTCCTCCGATTGAGATTAGTTAAATCGCTAGTCTTACCTCATCTAATTCACAGCCACGTTGTATTTCCCTCTCTGGATTCTTCTTGTGGTTGGAAAATTACTGTGGCTTTCAACGATTGCGTTCGCTTTATATGTAATCTTCGTAGGCATGATCACAATTCACCTTATTCATCTAACGTCCTAGGTTGTCCTTTTCATATCTACTTGCACTTTAGGCTATTAAAATTCTTCCATGATATTCTACTTGGGCGTAAACCTTTCTTACCTTTCTAAATTTATTCAGTCTTAATCACCTAGAGACCTCAATGTACTAATTCCGCGTTTTGGACTTTTATCAGGACAACGTTCTTACTTTGTTTACGTCGCTCAACTCTGGAATGCTCTTCCCGCTAGCATACAAATGAAGGAATCGAGCAGCGTTTTCAAAAGGTGTCTCATATCAAATACTTAGCTAGCAGAATAACAAATTAGAATTCGAACACAATTTCACTTCATTTTTATTTTATTTTGTTCTAGTTTTGCTTATTTCCTTTGGTTCCGGATTTTGAGCATTGACTCTGCGTCAGCCGTCACAAGGTCTATCCATCTCCTCCTGCTGGCCTACTTCCCGAAATTTCTGTTGCCATAAGCCGTTTTCGGATACGATTGTCTCCCATCCTGATTACGTGGCCGGCTAGTCTCAGTCTGTTGATTTTTATTAACACTAGGTTTACTGAGATATCTTATATATCTATCACTACGGCACGCGTCAATTTGACGCATTTTAAAAAAATAAGCATTTTGTAGAATAACTTGGAAAGGAAAGGAATATTGTCATATAGGTGTACTGATATCAAAATATCTATATCAAAATGGTAAATGGTACGGTATTTTATAAGTCCTTTGGTGAAGAGTAAAATATTTTAAATTCATTTATTTTCAAATTTTGTTATAAAAATAAAGGTAAAAACTGATAAATAGAAATATTCATTGTACACACTTTTTACATACATATTCAATAGTTTGTGTACATTTTCCACAAACAATCTTCTTGCAATTTCTACAAGTGTATTTACTTCTATTTCTTTTGCAAAATCCGACTTGACAGTTTTGACGCTTTGCTGATGTATAAGGCCCTTGAAGATCAATATTTTCTTCAATTTCATTTTCTTTCGTACCGGCAAGTTCTTCGGATAGTTGAAATATGAAATCTTTTCTAGTTATATTTGATCCAGTACATTCCTTGTACAGTATCCATGAATTTAACGCTGCCAAATCCAAAATGTTACCAAACACTTGAAGAGGCCATCGCCTAGATGCAGCTTTCACGGTATATTTACGCACCATTTGATCGACGATGTCGACTCCAAATTTGGTTTTATTGTAGTATCTGATGGTTGCTGGAGTGCGTTTATTATTGTCTTCCAATTTTACATATTTATGTTTAGTGCTTAGTAATAATACCTTCACATTATGCTTGCTTTTATAAATGGTGAGTATACAGTTTTCGGATTTGTAGTGCTCTGATGAATATAAAATCATGTTATCCTTCTTATTCTTTGCTGGCCTTGGGAGTTCTCTCTTGTTGGCCCTTATGGTCCCGACCAAAGTGGTTCTTTTCGCAGATAATTTTTTAGCAAGAGGAATACTCGTAAAAAATTATCAGTTGTTACATTCCTGCCTTTTTCTAAATACGGTTCGACCAGCTTCAAAACAACAAATTCACCCAAAGGTGTTGAATTTCGACTCTCGTCTTTACCCAAATAAGGAAAACCATTTATAACATATTTCGATTTTACATCAACGGCTAACCAAAACTTTATGCCAAATTTTTGTGGCTTATTTGGCATATATTGAGTAAAATTACATCGAGATTTCGTAGCGAGCAACTGCTCATCAATGGTGATATTTTTATATGGTTTAAAACAAGATTGGCTATTATTTATGAAATCATTCCATATTTCTGATATAAGCGCAAATTTATCAGTGGGTAAGCGTTGGGATCTTTCTGTTTTTTTGTCTAATCTTAAAAATCGAAGAATTTGCACAAATTCATCTCTAGTCATTGTATTTGCGAAGAATGCAGGTCCCCACTTCTTCGACCACAGGAAAGAAGCTCTCATGGAGCTTGCTTTATAGGCTCCTCGAGCATATAAAAGTCCAATAAAAGCAAGAAACTTAGAGGTTGGAAGTGACCATTCAGTTTTCAGAACTCGGCGTGCTTCTGCTTCAGTACAACATATGATGTGTTTTATCATGCTTCTAGTAATTAGCAAGTGGAAGGCACTACTCGCCTTATCTGCCATGATATTCCTTTTTGCAAAGCCAGTTGGACCACCAATATCTTTGAATATTGTATTTATAGGTGGTCTACCACCAGGTATGTCTTTTGGCAATTTCTCCCAAATTGTTCCATCAAGTGCAATTTCTCTATCGTGAAAAATAGTAGCACTTTGGGGTGATCTGAATTTTTTAACATTTTCCGAATCAGAAAGAACATTTGTCCTTTTTCTTTTGAAACGTAAATTCCGGAAATTTTCTTCTTCACTATCTTCTGATTCCTCTATTTGCACATTTTCACTATATTGCGTGATTTCAATTTCATCTTGTTTTTGATGAAACTCGCTTCCCCTGTTGTTACTGGTTTCACCGGAACTATCCTTTATTGGACCGATTTTGTTTTTCAGAATATCTTTACTTTGTTTAACCATATTCTATGAATAAGGGTTATTCATCAAAGAATGAATTCGCAATAATATTTTTTTCAGTTGCTTACAATAATGTAATATTTATTTCTTGAATGTAACAATCCTTCCAAACACTTAATTTTCACAATATTTTTACACTATTGATTATAGCTGAAATATAGTATCAATGCTTATCGCTATTCAGTAAGTAATTTTGTAAATAGAAAACACAAAAATAGTTCTGTAACCAGCCACTGGAGAGTTGAGATAACAGAGATTGTGTACTGCCTTACCATTACGTCAATTTAACGCATTCGTAGAGATAGGTATACCACATCGACAATTTCGAAATTCGAAAACGTAAAAGAATATAAATTTTGACAAATATTCGTATCGCTAAATGGATAATAGTAAATATGTGCAATAAGATATAAAGCTCACCTATTTCCAAATTTTTCTACGTGAAATTGTGAATGCGTCAAATTGACGCGCTTCGTAAACCTAGTGTTAAAGTTGAGAGTTGTGGGTCGTCAAAAATTTCACACAACTCGTTGTTGTATCTCCTTCGCCATATTCCATGCTCTCTGGTTGGGCCTATTATGCATCTGAGAATTTCCCTCCCAAACTGATGACTCGTTCCTCTATGTCCTGGGTCATAGTCCAAGTCTCGCTACCATAACAAAGTACTGGTCGTACTACTGTTTTGTAGAGTGAGAGTTTCGTTTTCCTGTGCACAAATCTTGAGTGCAGGATTTGTTTTTGGGCATAAAAGGCTCTATTAGCCAGTAGTATTCGTCTGGTTATTTCTTCTTTTTCTTCGTTTCTTTTTGTGATAGTAGACCCAAAGTAGACTGTTTTATCGACTACTTCTAGGTTATGTTCGTCGATGGTTATATTTCTTCCCATTCTAAATGGTCCTGCTCTGGATTGTTGCATCACCTTCGTTTTTTCTTCGTTAATCTTCAGGCCTATGTCCTTTGCCGCCTCTTTTAATTCAACATAGACTTCTTTTGCTGCCAAAAAGGACCTTCACACGATGTTTACGTCATCCGCATATCCAAGTAATTGTACCGACTGGGTAGCTATTGATGCACTTCTCTGGACTGAAGTTTTCCTTATCACCCATTCTAGGGCCAGGTTGAAAAGCATGGGGGCCAGCCCATCTACTTGTCTAAGCCCTTGACGTACTTCGAACTCCTCTGTTATAACATTCTGGATCCTCACTTTCGCCAGTGAGCTATTTGTGCCACATTTAATCAGTTGTACCAACTTTGAGGGGACTCCTATTTCCGATAAGATCTCGTATAGCCTCTCTCTGTTTATTGAGTCATATGCCTGTTGAAAGTCGACAAATATTTGGTATACATCTACATTCCTTTCCCAGGTTTTCTCCAGAATTTTCCTTAAGGTCAGCAGTTGATCCGATGGGGACCTGTTTGTCCTAAAACCAGCTTGATATTCTCCTACAAGGCCTTCCGCTATAGGTTCCAGTTTTTGTTTCACAAGTATTGTGAAGATTTTGTAGCTGGTGCTGAGGAGTGAGATGCCTCTGTAGTTTTTGCAGTTTAATTTATCTCCTTTCTTGTATATTGGATATATAATCGCTTTCTTCCAGTCCTCCCCAGTCAAAATCTACGCGCACAAGACGTATTCTGAATATGATTGGCTAGGTGTCTGTTGGGCAAGTAGTACAAAAATTTTCCGATAAGTGGTGATCAACCTCGAATTTTAAACAAAGTTGTAGGTAACATATTTTTTATAGGCAACTCTAAATTTTTTTAATGCCCTAAATTCATGTTTTGCAGATTGGTTCTTTGTTTCATTAAACCATTTTCTTATACCAGACTATGCACACATAATTTTGTTTTTGATTAAAAGGCGTTGCAACGCACGCGAGTTTTTGCTAGTTTAAAATAATTTAATCTGAGACCAAACAACGAAATAAAATTAAATCAAAATCGCTCCAGCGTTTATTACTTAACACCCTTAATCATTATTCAATCCTTGGTATTGTAAAACGCAAGCCAACAAAATCCATTGGTTTAATTTTCATACAAGTTTCCGCATATGTTCCCTATAGACATACATTAGACATGAAAACTCCTTCGTACCTTTCACTCACCACTATGACTCCTTGACATTCAAAATTCAAACCCCTTAGAAAAGTTGTGAGTAAGCGAAAAGAAAGTTATGTTTGCGTGTTTTCGCTATGAACTTACCAATTACCATTTAAGAAATTGTAAGACACACGTACTGGCGCCGCCGTTTTCGCTTCAAAAGTTAAACTAGCTTTGGGTGTTTAGCACGGATCTAATGTAATTGTTTAGTGTTCTTGAAACTAAATTGCCACACGGAAATAATACTGCTTTATCCATCCATTAAACCACTTTTCTTGCATGTTCGTGCAATGTGGCGGAAACATACCATCACTTGATTAAATTGAACATTTTTTAAATAGACGGTACAAACAGATTAGCCAATAGGTGTAATATGCTTTCTGTTAAGCTCAAACGTGATCTTTATGCTTTGAACCAGTGTCGGCGGATTGTGTTGGGTCCAGGTGGGTAGTCTGACAAACTGACCCCCTTCGACAACCTTTCTTAGAAGGTGGATCACTTCATTGTGAGTCGGAAGATGGGCCTACAGTGTGCAGAACAATATGTGGAGTTCCGCAAAGTTCTATCCTGGTTCCTCTTCTGTGGATCACAATGTATTTAGGCTACGCCTACCAAAAAGAGCAGTTTCGATCCGGTGCGCGGTTGACATTGGGGTAGTGCTCGTAGAACGGCGCCCCTATGATTCTGTAAACACGCTAAGGGCGATGGCGAAACGATTTTCGTCTGAAAAGGCGAAAGTACCGACGAAATAAATTCGTTGTGTGCACACACTGAGAGCGATGACGACAAAGATTACAACTCCGACAGCCGATTATGCTACACGCGCATTCAGAAACACACGGAAATAGCATCACTATCCCATGCCATACACCCTATGCAACTTTAACAAGAAAGGGTTACGAAATAGAAATTAGACTGATTCGGTCGGCATGTATTCTATACGATTTTGACAGTCGCTGTATAAAGCGATCCGTCGGTCGCCCTTAACATGTTTACAGCATGAGATCGAATTATGCGCGAACGAAGCTATCTAAAGCCTATACAATTCTATATACACGCTCCAACGTTGAACACTTGATGGTAGGATGTATCGTGTGGCCGATACCCAAACTACGAGTGTCCAAGTCAAGCTTCCAATGTTCGTATTTGGACACGTTCGGGATTTTGTCGATGCTGACTCAATCGTTGGAAGCCAACATTAGAATGAAACGTTGACCGCATGTTGTATAGTGAGGTTAAAACGCGCCACGAAGGCGTTTACAGCAGCAGCGTTTAACAGAACGTCTAACAGCAGAAAATGACCACATACAGACCAAGTGCCCTCCGTGACTCCGACTAAGTGCCCTCCGTGAGTGCTGCGCGTGCAGGACCATATCGATACGGCGTGAGTGATATAGGATGCGCCAAAACAATTGGGAATTTTAAACGCAGGCGGGGAAATGACAATTCCATACACATTAAAATTTCGTGTATGGATAAAATACAAGGGCCCTTGTATTGTTATTGTGCCCCTCCGCAATTCGTTTACGGGCAACGACACTCCTCCGTAGCATCTGACCACGAAAACAGTCGTAGCGATTTTGGGATTCCCAATTGTTTTGGCACAGGTTATAGCAGGAATGATCCCTATAGAGATACTGGCGGGAGAAGGAATGCTGAAGGAATTTGTTACAGGGGAGCAAAATACAGTACGCCCCTAAGTTCATCCACAAGTGACCAGAGTAACGGGGTTAAGACTCCACCTTGAGGACAGCCCTTAATAGCCTTAACACTAATGGGGGAGACACCTAGGGAAGAAGAAATGTCACGACCTACAAGCATTTACCCTTCAAGTAAGCGAACTGGGAGCTATATAGAAGAAGGAAAAATTTAATTCCTCCCAGGGACTTATAGGGTTGAAAAGAGGCCACTGCCTATTTGATTTGGTCACGAAGATGTCCCCAGAAAGATACCGGGAATATCGGCCTGGGATGGTCCTATGACTACACCCAGCATCCAATGGATAAGCGGTCTAGAGGTTTGACCTTAGAAAGTGCTCGCTAAGCAGGTACCTCAAGGTTTCTTCAAGGTTAGAGGTGTAGGACCCATCCTCCCTTTTGAGAAGACACACACATTGAAGGAGCCTTTGGAAAGTAGCTTTTGGAGTTTAGTCGTCTCTGGTAGAGTCTAAAGACTCTCACAGTGCAACCTCCATGCAATCCTTTTGCAACGTCCCAACTTCTTGTTGTAGGCTGTTAGGGTAAACCTATATTCATCCCAATGATACCGGTATATTTTGCCCTATTGAACAATCTCCTAACGTCTCTACGCATTGCAGCTAACCTGTCGTTCCACCAGGGCATTTTACGCGACGACTGAAAGGAAGAGACAGTGTTGTTGTCATGGTAGGAAGAGATCAGCACATCAGTAAGCTGCGTGGCCGCATTTCTCCAGTTCACACGCTGATAGAAGCCACAAGCAGGTCTGATTTCGAGGCCACAACCTCCCGAAACAGACCAGTTGGTTTTCTTAGGAACCAAATAAGAGGCGCGGATATGTAGAAGGTCCACAATGTCATGTGCAGATGATCCGACTGTGAGGCCTCGTCCAGAACACGCCAGTTTTCAATCCTGTCGGATAGAAGGCTGCTCGTGAAAGTGAGCTTCAGCACCTCCTTTCTACTAGCAGTGATAAAAGTGGGTTTGCATCCCCTATTTGCAAGATCTATGTTATTCATAACAAGAAATTCTAGAAGGCACTCACTCCTTTGGTTTACATCGGTACTTCCCCAAATAGAGTGGTGAGCAATTGCATTACAGCTAATGACGAATTGCTGGTTCGTCTTGCAACAGAAATCAATGAGCTGTTGAACCTTCTGGGGTGGCACTATTGCAACATCCCCCGGAAAGTAGGCGGACGCAGGAACGATTTCTTGGAATCCGTTGGCGGTGGGAGATCTCTAGAAATAAAGTTGGTAATGGAGAGATCAGTGACACGATTATCAATGAAAAGGACGAGGCGCCCCACATCTCCGATCATATACTAGTTTACTTGAGCCGGTTGTAAGTCCTCTGACTTTGCCATCGGTTACCCAAAGCTCCTGAATAAGGGCAAGGATAAGATGCCTCTTCGCGAAAGTCTTGCACAGGGAGGAGTATGGCCCCTTTCGCAGTGTGCAAGTTTACTTGGAGTGCCCTTATGGCGCTCATTTTTCTCCAAGGAGCGGTCTTTTTGGCTTGTCTAGGACCCTTTGCCCTCCGGCCTTTGCCCTTGAGGATACTGACTTTGAGGCGCCCCGTGCTCCGATTCTATGGCCAAGGTAACGGCATTACTGCAGTCCTCGGTGACAACAGAAGCATTGGGAGGTGACATTTCAGACCCTGTGGTCTGAGCGTCACACGACGAACCCTGACATTGTGGCTGCTTCTTTGAAGGATCTTTATCCTTAAGAATTAGCCTGGTGTAGAAGATCGATATGTGATTTTCCCCTTCAGACTAATTAACTTAGCCATGGAAGCGGTTTCCACTACCATGACCAAGTGGAGGGTGATGTCATTTAAACCGCCTTGGGACCACTTTCTACTTGTCAGCGGGAGCCGAGTTTTGTGCGGCGATAGTAGGCCAACTTGCAAGTACCCTAAATAAATTAATAACCTATAATAGTTTAAATTTAAGAAAACATGGGTCTTCAATCGTTATACTGGTGATATTTGTTCTCTGTTGACTAAAAGAAGAAACTGAAAACATAGATATCTGTTTCGCTATATTGGACAACACTTTGTATACTAAATGTAGACCCCAATGGCCTGCCTTTTCAGATAAATATCAAATTTAAATAGATTTATTACAATACCTTAAATTATCTAGTATTTTAGTAAGACCATGCTTTATCCCCAGACGAATACACGCAGATCATTCCCTATAACGTCTTCTCCCACTTAAAACCTTTCCTACGTTTTGTCTTCAAAATTTCGCAATTCTGAGTTAATTTTTTCAATATTTATATTTCAAGTAAACAAATTGCTCGCTTTGAAATAATAATCATCCATCAATCAACAACAAAAAAAAATAATAATAATATTAATTTATTCACTCAGAACATCCTCAGAAAATCCCATATATTTCGGCAAAATTCTGATCGCATTTAAATGCTTTCAAAAATTGATTTCCTTTTTCGTCCTTTTCGATTCATATGAATTCCCGCATGGCAGGAGCCCCTTGCTGGGATAGAAAATGGATTAGGTAATAGCATGCATTAGAAATTGGAGGTTGGGCGTCTCTGAAGTACATGTCATATACGTCAACATCACCCCATGGCACGTAGGGCGGGCTGGAAGATGGCGGGGGGATCTCCTCTTAAATATTTCAAAATTGTTTTAACAACGATTTTATTTTTGATATTGTTGTTGTTGCCCCGTGTTCTATTCGAGTTTAAGACCGTAAATTTGCGGTAAGCGCTGTGCTGTGTTGTGTTAGAAACAATCTGAGAAAACAGCAAAATACGAATGTAAAATAATTTCCCAGTTTTACCATAAATGCAAATTTCCCATTCAGCATCGCAAGCCAGGCAGAAAAGAACAACATCGTGTTCCACTGGTTTCGGGGCAGAACATCTGCCATTATCTCACAGAGCCTACCTGTGGAGTGTGAGAGAGACGAGAGAGAGGAGCGTGATACCTTACGGCAACAAAACTGCAGTCAACGCCGAATTCTTCCGTTGTTTTTGGCTGATGTTGCGGGGTTAAATAAACATTTCGAATTGCTCACACTCGAATTCGAAATTAAACCGCGAATCAGCTTCCGCAATTAAGCCTGCAGATCCTTAAGTCCCACCTCAGCCCACCGTTTAACGCCTGTATTGTGTAGCCCGCTGAATAGGATGAATAACAACGACACAACGACGTCGAACAATTACGAATACGATGAAATTTCGAAATAAACGCGAAATCTGTGTAAACAAGAAACGACAACAACAACAGCAACAAAAGCAAGGTTTCTTCTACGGCAACGAAAAACAGCGAAAACAGAGTAAGAAAAGTATTCTACGGCGAGTGGCGGGGGAGGCGAAGTTCGCACAGAAGTAGATGCGGCGATGTTTATTCATCGCCTCACCGGCGAGCTGTTCGCCTCCTTACCTCACTGTGGCCTACCTGGAGAAGTAGGGGCCTCGGCTGAGGCGCAGTACTTTAATTACGTGATTTACAAACAAGGACATTTTATTGAAATCAATCAGATATAAAATATTCGCGGTGAGTCCCGGCCCCCGGACGGGACGAGAAGCTTCGCCACGCGTTTTGTTATGTGCAAGAAAAAAAATATGGAAATTGAACTGGACGTGAAGTTGAAGTTGTGAAGTAATTCAATTCAGGCGAGAGTTTTACAATTGAAAATTTTATTTTTGTTTTTTTGTAAACTTCTTCAATATTTTTGATTTTTTTTTTTGGAAAATTCAATTTAAGTTCTTTAACTAGACCAGAACGTGGAAAATACAAACTCAATTATAAGTAATATTACTATTCTGTTTTGAACGAAAATGCGAGAGCAGTACGAAAAGTTCGGTGCCTTAGATGGAAATAGGCATTTTTTCGGTCAAATGTAATTTTATTTGACAACGTGGTGTGGTCTCATTATTTTTGGCTGATAATTTGCATTCAATAGAATTTGAAGTATAAAGTTGGAAAAACAATTCCTTAACAATTGCATCCTGAGGTCAGAGGAAAACTTTACACAAAACAAAACATGGGAAGCATACAAGGAAGTAAACTTCTTCAAGAAAGGATTCCAACCCTCCTACGGTATATGTAGAATAAAAGAAGGCACTATAGTCACAGGCAGGGAAGATGTAAAGAAAAGATGGAAAGAATTTTTTTTTAGCGATCTGGTAAACGGAAATGAGAGCATCCGACATGTACCAGAACTTCGTCTACAATATAACGATGACACCAGAAAATCAAATGTACCCATCCTGGAAGAAGTACAAAGTGCCATAGAATCCTTAAAAACCTACTATACTATGCTGCATATGGAAGAACGAAAAAATGCCTGAAGATTGGGAGCAAAACATTATCTGCCCAATACACAAGCAAGGAGATAAATTCAATGAGCATCTCTTTTAACCATAGTATAAAAATAATGACAAATATAATTAGGGCCAGTCTGAAACCTTAAGCAAAAGCCGCAACAAGTGAATACCAAGCTGAATTCAGACGAAACAATGGATCAACTTTTCTCAATAAGGCAAACCCTCCGAAAATATTGGGAATATAACATCGACGTGTATCAACTTTTTATCGACTTTAAGAAAGCATACGACATCATTGACGGGGAACAAATGTATGCGATAATGATGGATGGATAATGAAATGCGGATAAATGCAAACACCATTGAACGGACTGCGCTGAATAACCGTGACGTGGAACTGGTCGATAAATTCTGCTACCTCGGTAGTATTATTACCGAAAATGGCGGTGCAGAAGAAGATGCCAGTTCCAGAATAAATAAAGCACGAGGCGCATATGCATGCCTGTTCCGCATATGGAGATCAACGGAGATCTCAACTAACACCAAATTGCGGCTGTTCAACTCCAACGTTAAGGCAGTACTTTTGTATACGGTTGCGAAACATGGAAAGTCACCCAATTCATCACAGGGCGCCTACAAGTCTTCATCAACAGATGCCTGCGTCGTCTAAAAATCCGCTGGCAGGATAGAATTTCAAACGAAGAACTATGGCGCCGTGCCGGCCAAGAAAGGATAGACGACCAAATCAGACGAAGGAAATGGAATTGGGTTGGCCACACCTTGCGACGCGAAAACGAAAATCTAGCTAAACAGGCCCTCGACTGGAATCCGCAAGGATCCCGTCGAGTCGGAAGACCTAGAACAACGTGGAGGAGAACCCTACTAGCAGAAGCCGCAACAACTGGGAGATCCTGGTCGGAGCTGAGAGCTGTCGCGCAAAACAGAGTCCGCTGGAGGGCAACTGTTTCCGCCCTATGTCCCATGAGGGATTAAAGGAGCGCAATGATGAACGATGATGAATGATGGATCCCCTAAAGATAGTAAAGTTAACAGATGTGCAGTCAGAGTACAAGGAGAATTGACGGAATCCTTCCCAGTCAAGCAAGGCTTAAAGCAGGGAGATGAGCTGGCACCCATGCTATTTAATCTGGTGGACTTCAACCTCTTGATGTAATTATCTGAATATTTTGATTTCCACCAATCACGACTGATGGAATTGATTGACGCTTTCATGAACGTAAAATGGACGCCTTAAAGTTACTCCTAGGATGTTAGGAGTTAAGTCTGCAGTTAAGCCAGCTCCGGACTCAGGCCGTAAACAGCTGCGAGCACGCGTGAACGCGAGTGTGGATGGTTTTCTCGTCTTGTTCGCTCCTTATTTTTCGTTCTGAGTGGATACGGTGTAAATTTAGCCGTGAATTCACGGCGTAAGTGTGGAGTCGCCTTGACATGAGAGAAGTCTCACGGAGATAAGAGGTTTATCGGTGTTATTGAAAAAACTAGGTTAAATTAAGTAAAGCATGTCTTTCCACTAAGGTACATACAAAGCACACACAAAACTTTTATCGCGAATATGCGATCGCAGCAAAGTAGCCCCCGGATTATTTATCCGCCACCGGGTGGGCGCGACCCCCAGAAAGGTCCGACTTGCTGTGTCTACGCCTGGAAATGCGTGTATATATGTATACTAGAGATTTTTCAAAATTTCAAAAACCTCACGTGAGATTATGGGGGAGGGAGGGGGTCGAGACAAATCTCACGACATCTCACCAAGGAGGAGGCGGGTCGACAAATTGCAAAAATCACCTCACGACGACCCCTTATTGAGATAAATATATTTATTTTTGAAATCTATTTGTATTTCTTTTTGGAATCTGGCTGCTTTCAAAACTTAAACCTTCAAAATAGCTCCCCAGGAAGTTAATTAGAAGAAAATCGACCAAAATGCTTCTTCCTAATGACATGCAATACTAAAAAAGATAGAGATACATAAGGGAAGCACTTCCAAGCAACCTATGTATAGCTTCTTCATGCATAAGTAAGTGAATGCTTCTATTTCGCACTGCCTGCGAAGATGCATGATATATTTGCATCTCTTAAGAAGTCACATGCACTGGGATGCTTGTTTGGCGATTTGGAATATGTGTTCATTCCATCGCAGATGCTTAATGCCAAGGATTTAGCATCCTCAGTAATGGATATGTAGCTATCTGCGGCGTTCTTTTGGAGCATGAAAGTTTCTTCCTATGGCTTGCGTAAACTTACATATACAGGGTGTCTCAGACCACCCGTACCACTCCATTATTTCGAAGAGTTTTGAAAAACAAAATGAAAACCAAAAAACACGTATCAAGTATTTTTTCAAACTCTATCCAGCCATACCAAAAACGCCCCCTACCCCCTGTTAGGGGTAGGGGGTGCAACTTCAAAAACTTAAATGGAAACCCCCATTTTTTATTGCAGATTCGGAATCTTCATAAAAAAATATGAAGATTTTGTCCCAAGCATTTTTTACGATCCGCCTTAGATGGCGCTGTAATCGGAGGAAAACGTTTTTTATGACTTATTTATTTCCGCCGATTACAGCGCCATCTAAGGCGAATCACAAAAAATGATAAGAATAAAATCTTCATATTTTTTCATGAAGAATCTAAATCTGTAATAAAAAATAGGAGTTTTTATTTTGTTTTCAATTCTGCATCTCCCCCCCCAAAAAAAATAGCGGGTAGAGAGCCATTTTGATTACTAACTTCGAATTCGGCAAATCAAGCATGAAGACTTTGAAGACGAAGATTCTCAGTTTTTCATGCAGATAGAACGCAACAATAAAAATTCCGCTCAGGGAATTGGATCTTGGGCCTGTTTTGCCAGTGGAAATCGCAACCAATTGGATTCAACACCCTAATTTCCAGCACAAAAAATCGATGACTTTAGGATGACTTGCAGAGGAGTCCAACGTCCAGTTGCTGAAACACATCCAAGTGTCACTTTGAAAAATCTCAAAAATTTCTCAGAAGTAGCGGAATTTTTCAAAATGGATTTGGAAGCAGTCCACGAAGAGTTTCTTCGATTGTTGATGCTGTCCAAGAAAGAATTGGAACGGGACATTGACCTTGAAGAATTTTGGAAAAAAGAACTTTGGAAACTTCAAATCCAACGATGGAAAAAATCATGCACCTTGCATATCTTGGCTGACGGTTCAAACCCGTTTTGGCGTAGCCCGCGAAGGTGCGAAACCGGGCCATGAAAATCGTCGGTTACAGCCGCGTTTGCCTCACCATGTCTCACCCATTAAGATACCGTGGGAATGTTTCTTATGTGAAAAATTAAAACTCAACAAATTGAAAACAGGTCAAGTCCTTTGTATTGTCGACGGTTGTATTATTGAGCTAAATCTCAAACAGCAGTGGGATAGATAGTAGGAGATGAGATTTACAGAGCTGACAACGCTATCTGACAGAAAACTATGCTGTGGAGTGGATTAGAACGACGGACCTCTGCGGTAGTATTCGGAGTCGTAAGTTCTAGGCTCCGGGCGGCAGCCCATAAGCATTGGCGTATCACAAAACAGATAAAGAAAACCATTGCCCATTAAGCGTGACACTAAAAAAACATGGTATACGAAAATTATTTTATTTGTGCAGTACTAGCTACAGTACACATACTAGCTACACATTACTAAGTCTGACTGAGGAATAAAGACTTGAGGCATCCGCCTAACAGGCCGTGGACTGGAGGTGACCTCATGATTCCCTATGATAATGATACAAAAATCTGATTCAAGCGGAAAAATCTTCATGGCCTCACCGCAAATCTCAGACTGAATAGAAGTTCAGAACTTCAGGCCCGGACTGACGATAGATATCCACAGCATAAAGATTTTATATCAGTTTTCCTGGACTGGAATCCAGTTGGCGGCCAGTTAGTGTATGGTTATAGTAGGTCTCAAAGCGAGAAACCTTCAGGCTACGGCCTGCCGGCGGCCTGCATGGGAATGAGGGCCTTTATATCAACGCTCGAGTGAACTGAGCCCCTAGCGGCTGCGGAAAAGTATAGCATATTAGTATAGTATATAATTTTGTCGGTACATAAATGTATCAACGTAGCAAGTGCGGTTGCTCAAAAATCTAGAGAAACACAATGTTGCTTTGAAACATAAGACCCGGAAATTTAGGGTTTTATTGCTTTGTCGTAAACAGTGAAGAATTTTCTGACTGTTATGTTAATGCTGTATACAGAGATCCATGAAAGAACACACCAAACGAATGTACTGAATGAATAGACCAAACTATTCCTCCTTAAGATTCCATCGAAACATACGAAAAATAAAACATACAAAACCAAAAACATCCGCACAAATAAACTCGACAAAGTTGCCTACTAAATCCTCATTATTATTTTCCCAATACTTCATTGAAACTGCTGCGCTTTATGTCGTCACATTTACCCGACTCCTTACGCAACGGGGACGCAAACAGTACTCGGGGATTCGAGATAAACAATTTCTGACCTTACCTACAAAAATTTTGAAATCACGAAAGAGTTCGCCAGCTTGCAGCCTCTCCGGCAGCACGCACCTAATTTACAAAGCTATCGCCAGTAGATGGTCACAGGTCAAATCGCACAGAGTAAACATTTTTGCATGACGACGACGACAGCCCGAAAGATTTTGCAACGAAATCCGCGCGCCAATATGCGCGCTCCGCCGAAATCGATTCCCAAATGTCAGGCAGGTGAAGCGCGGCTGTGTACCTATGCATATCGGGGGCTTTTGTATCCAATGAGCGATTGGTATTTTCGCCTGCATCAGCGACTCCCGCGCGTATATCATAGCCCGCTCGTTATCACCCCCGAGTCGCCAGGTATTCACGATCTTACTCGACGCCCTGTAGCCGTGTCGCCGGCAATTTGCATCTCACGAAAATACGATTTGCGCGTTCTGGCGGCATTCAGCTGAATGACGCCATATTCACATAGATTTACGCGGGGCGGAGGTGAGAGCCAGTACCTGGCCTGCATGCTACAGCACATATTGGTGCACCGAAGGGGGCTCCTTTGTTTGGGGCCGCTAGTGATTACCTGAACATTAGAAGTAATTCCGGATAAAGTTTTTTTTATTTACCTGCGAATTCCATTGATGCACGCCGATGATGACAGGAGCCTATCGACATTTGATGGATTACCACCTGGATCTGCGGAACATGAATCACTCACAACTGAAGGCATGGGATACCTTTCCACCTGGAAGTCGCGCTGTGGGTGAATCCCATAAGTGCACATCTTCGGCACCTTGGTGCTGTGGGACCACACTACGCCATGCCAGGCCAGCTAATGTTGAAAACTTCTACATATGGGCCGAACAGCACCACATATACCTGTACGAACATAAATCGACATCGCCTTGCAGTTCGCATACCGCGCGGATACGATTTGACTGATTGATTGAGAGCCGCACTTACGGGAACGACTCCCTGCGCTACTTGGCGACCCAGAGCCGAGGAGAGCTTTTCAGAGACTGCTTTTTACCTTTGTTTGCACCTTTATTAATTTTTAAGATTAGATGTATGCAAATGTTAGTGGCGTATTGTTTTTGTGCGGTCTGTTGTTATTTATAGACGCTTTGCAGCCGAGAAGACAGTTTTATGATGAACGATACTATCGCAGTCGCGTTGACGTCGTCGTTCGTTATTTCGTAACGAATTGATTTGATTTTTTGGTTTCATGGTTTGACCTGGATATTCTGCATCAGCATAGCACAGTGGTGGTTTGTTGCTTTTGCGTTTATGTATGGGTGAAGGATGTATGCAGATTTTGTTCTATTGAGAATATCTTTCTGAGGTTTTACAGTGTTTCCCCTCTATGTGTGGGGGGAGAGCGAATGTCCTTGGCATGGATATGCGACACTAGTACATTTCATTTCATACTTTGTTAAAATTTTTAATTACTGGCAACAAATTATTTTCTGTGCATTTAATGAGCTTTAAGAATTTCAGGTGAATAGACTTTTATGGGCTATTTTCAGTTTGCCGCCTCTATAAATGTTAATTTATTTTTGGCGTTTTATGTTGGAAATAATTTAGTTTATTTGAAAATGACCATTTGAAACAACGTGTATGAACAATTTTAATTATGGGAATGAATTTAATGTGATTTAATTATGGTTTTAACATCTGTAAATAAATTCAACAGTGTGATGCAACAATTGATGCTCGGATTCGGTACACCTTCATTTACGATTCAACCATTACCTTTTTGTTATTAGTATTATGAAATTGCTAGTTCGCCGGCAAGTTTTTTTGCATTAGGAGTACAAATGGAAAATCAGCGTTTTCCAATAGATGGCGCCAGGTGTAAAATGCTGGGTAGAAATGTCAGATCAGAAATGTCAAAAAATAAATTAGGCATCTCTCTCCTTTGTTATTACATAATAGCTTTGTTCATTAGTTTTCAGGACTGGACAGATCAGAACAGAATAGAAGAGAATTGGACAACAAGCAATTAAACGTCAAACCTTTTAGAACAACTTTGAATAGAAAATCTAATGAACGCTTTCTTGTACTTTTGTTCTGACAATTTCCGTTCTCAAAATTTCATATACACATTTGTCAAAACTAGAAAAAAACAACAACAAAAAAATCTTGTCCAAAACAGTCCCTAAAAAAGTCGAGAACAAAAAAGTGAAGCTTCGGACTATTTAGAACAACTTAATGAACACCAGACTAGAACAATTTCGGACTAAAAATAACAAGTTTTATAGCTAATGAACGCCAAAACGTGTACTTTTCTATCCTAGAATGTTTTAAATCGTTCTAGGACTGACTAATGAACAAAGCTATAGTGAATATTTGTCGGCGTCATATATTTTTTCGTGCGTAAAAATGTCAAACTGTGAGCCAAATAGACGTCAATTACTGAAATTTTGCTTTTGGTCTCCAATTTGAAAGAAACTGCGGCTGAATGATTTTAATTATAACCCTATGATGAGGCTTATATTAGCACAAAAACGCATCGCGAATGGGTTCAATGCTACAATAGTGCGGACTTGGAAGATAAGGAACATATCAGACCAGTCAATAAGTTTGAAGACGCACAATTGAAGGCATTACTGGATCAAGACCCATGTCAAAACACAACAAGAACTTGCAGATTCATTTCGCATGACTCAACAAGCCATTTACCATCGTTTGAAAACCTTAGCGATGATCCAAAAGCAAGGTTATTGGGTGTCATACGCGTTGAAGACGGTATATGTACGTCGAACGTAGTTTTAACATGTGCGAACAGCTGCTCCAACAACAAAGTAGGTAGGTTTTTTTGAATCTTATATGAAAAGCGGCTCCGGAGCGATAATTCAAAGCGAAAAAAATAGTGCGGTCGCTCCGGCCATACGTCAACATCGATGCGCAAACCAAATATACACGGCTTGAAGCACATGTGGTGTATTTGGTAGAATTTTTGATGCACGAATACATAGAAAATCCGAGCATGCTGGGATTGATTTCGGACGTCGGAAGTATACGCGCATACACGTACGACCAGCTCGCACCTAGTGTGCGAGGTACGATAGTACTCAGAGTATCGGGTAGTTCTTGCGAATTCGTACGTGTTCGTTCAAAACAAATTCGTACGAAAACGCATCCAATATGCGGCCAGCCGTAGCGTATGCATTATACTGAATTTTCGGCTGCGACAGATTACAAATATTTATGAAGCTTACATCCCGAGTAAAAGCACGCATAGTGAACAAATGCGAATGCCAAACGGGTATGTACGCTCCAAGAGGTATGTAGGCTTCTGCTACAGAAATGAATGTATTGGTAATCGACTATTATAAACCGGAGTGTCGTTTTAGCAAGCGGTTCCCCAACTTAGTACTAACCACGTCCAATGCTGCTTGGCCGACGAAATCGAATGGAAGCCAGTCTACTGAATATGTCACGATATTTTGCTCCCTTTAGGTATCAAAAAATTTAGCGTACTGTTCTTGGTTTGGACTGTTCTTGGTTTGGACTATTGGTTTGGACCGCGTGAAGCAGCCTGCTGAGTTTTTTTACCCACGCATACCGTTCTTGTAGCAGGTGCTATGTAGGCGCTTCGATGATGTCCGTGTCTGCAGGCTAAGCACGGACAGGTTTTTACTCAGGATGGCATATAAATTCAAATCTATAAAAGCTCGCATTGAAAAAACTCGATTAAATTGTAGTGAAAAACAATTGAAAACAATCATTCAATTGTGAAGACTGTCCGTGCTTATCGTAAAAAATACGGCTCCTTCAGATAACGCAATTCGTAGTTTGGCGAAGAATTTCTTTGAATACGGGTCTGTAGCCAGTCGCCAGGACCTAATTCGACGGCGTGCGCGACACTCAAATGAAATTGTTGAAGCGGTAATAGAAGAGTGTTGCCGATAATCCAAAAGTGTCGTATCGCCGCCGATCGCAAGACTTAAACGTGAGTGGGACGACTCTAAAGAGGATTATGAAGCAAGATCTTCATCTCTTCCCAAAACAAACTGCAACTTACTCAATGATTGTTGACAACGGACAAACCACGTTGTTTGTAATATGGAAACGCCGTCGCAAAATGGCCTACGCCGAGCCACATTTATGGGACAAAATTTTTATGACGAACGAAGCTCATTTTACCCTCTCTGGCGGAGCGAAAAAACAAAACTGTCGACAGAGAATCCACTCGTCATTCATGAAACACCACTTCACAACGAGAAAGTCACTTTTTGGGTCGAATTGTGCTCGAAAACCATCATCGGAACATTTTTCTTCAAAGTTCGAGAAACCCTCGACGACGAACGGTGCTGATGCACGTCGTATTCCCGGACACGCATGAGAAAAGTATGACGAACCTTTTTTCAAAAAGACGACGTACTTTCTCACGCGGCAGCCCATACAATGAAATTTTTGCAAAAGTAAAGTTTATGCCAGCCGAGGACCATTGAAGAACTCAAAGCTAACACACGATCCAAAGAAGCTGCTATAACAGCCGAAAACAGCCACTTTCGGTATCTTGCGTATCGAAAGGAGTTCATTTAATCGACATTGTTACAAAAAACTGATTTGAAATAAATGGTAGAGAATATCCTAAATAAATATCGCTCATTTGACAAAATCGGATGAAAACTGTCGGAGTTATTCAATGTTGAAATACCGAAGGTCTAGATGGCGCCTCCTACCGAGTATGGAAATTTACATATTTTATTGGGGGGGGCCGAGGGTTTTTTATGTGATAGGGAGGGGCCGCAGTATCATAAAGTTTAGAAAACACTGCCGTTCATTAGTCAAGCAGCATTAGACTTGATTAGTACTTAGTTGGGGGACCTTTTAGTAAAACTTTTTCTCGACAATCGCCTTTGGAAGGATGAAAATGCAAGGTGCACATTTAACTATAAAGCTTTTCGACAACGCAGTTGTTATTCACATATTTACAAGCGCCATAAATTGAGCGGTTAGAAGATGTTTTCTTGCGTCAAAAGCGAGTCTAAAGTAACAATAAAAGGAGTACTCCCATCTGCGGATATGCAATATGCTAAACTATATATAGAATTGGTCTGTGGAGGGAAGTACTGCAAGCTTCTTAAGAAGCGTTCAATCATTGAAATTTCTGCGCTCCATTTCCCGATAGGAGAACGACGTCCTTCGAACAAATAGAAAATTGCACACAGCGACATGATAACAGATCGGATTTAAAGAGGATCGTGAAGTGGATTTAAATTTGGGCAAGCTTTGGTGCATCCATCCAAACATCAAATAATTCTTTTTTTATCCGTAACATTCGATAATCGCCTAAGGAAACGTTTTCAGATGCGATTTGGTAGCTTTGAATTTCCTTCCTTCTGACCTTCTTTGGGGTCACCAATCAGGACAAAACAGATTCATAAGCAATTCATAAGGAAACATTTTAATCATTTAATACATGGCCGGGCTCAGTAGCCTATGGGCGGGTAGATCAAAGTGCCGGACTACCATTCCAGATACAAAGATTCAATCCTTGCAGCAGCACGGTCTCCTGTTGTTCATTTCTGCTATCTAGGATAACATTCCTTCTTACTTATGTTTTTAAAGTATGCCAACAAGACGAAATCACTACCAAAGCGGTTGTAGGTGGATAACCAAAATCAAGTCTGATATGGCATTCGCACATTTTTATCATTTTTCAATGATTTCTTTTCAACAACAACAATATTCCAGGGACAACCTCTTCTACACAGAGATGATGTAAAAAAAGCCGACCGCAGAATTAAATATCACCACATTTATCAAATATATGTCGTACGTATATAAAATATTGCGATAGAAGATTCAATAAGCCCTTCAATGTCAGCCTTTTCTCTGTTACTCTGACAGCCAGACTTTCCCAACAACACTTCATATCTCTCTACGACATCTGGAGCCTACCTACCCCACCTTGCGAAAAAGGTTATTAAGGCAGGCAATAAAACAAACAAAAGCGGTATATGAAAGAAGAGAGATTTTGAGAAAGGGTTATGCTTGGGCTTCCTTCCTCACTTATCGAGAAGCACTTGAAAATCTCAACCAATTTTTTGGGTAAAGAAAAACACGAGATTTATTTTTTATGTATTGATTAAAAATTTAGGAAGTTTTAAATGATTAATGAAATGATTCGTCAGAGTTGCTTGTTTAATTTAGGATTCTGATTTGCTTCAGAAAGGAATGGCTTCCTGGAAATAGCGACCAAATTTGGTGTGATGGTATAATTTGGTGTCATTCTTTGGCTTTTTGTGTCATTATTGATAAATATAAAAATACAAAAAAAAGGATTTTTTCACTGTAGAAAGAAAAACCTCATTTACGTTTTTCAACTCCATTTAAAAAGCTCTGAAGAGTTCGTTTGCACTAAAATTGTTCGGCATTTACTTTTAAATATGTGTATGGTTAGAAACAATTCCTTTATCATTTTTTGGTCTTTCAAGAATTAAAGATTACCAGGATAATCGCACCTGTAGATGGTGATGCAATAACTTTTTCATTACAGAATGTTGATGGCAAAATTGTGAAGCTCATCTTCATGTCGGTGAAGTTAATTTTCCTGACCTTTTGCTTAGGGTTAGGTTAGATATGGCTGAGCAGTTGTTTTGAGCTCATACACTTGGGCCAAAAGGATAGGCCCATTGTGATGCCATAGTGATCCCACTTTAAACCTGATGTTCAAGTGTCGTTTCTTCGTTAAACCATCTCGAGGAAGTAATGAATCTTCTAAGTTGCGGAATCCCAATCTTCGAGATCTCCGCAAGCGTGTTTAGAAAGGGCTCACCAAATATGGTTAGTCTCCTTATGCTTAGGGCTGGGCAGTGACAGAGGAGATGTAGTACACTATATTCCTCGTCCGGATTTTTTCAGCTTCTGCAAAAATCGTAGGTATCAAGACTTAAGCGGGTCGCATGCGCCCGTATCAGTGACCGGTCAGTACTCCCACTATATTTGAGAGGTTTTGCCTCTCGAGGTCCAGTAGTGAGGTGGTCCGCCTGAGATCATAAGAGGGTCAGGTTAATTTGACCACGGTGCATTTATTAAGATCCCTTCAACGCTTCTTCGCTTGTTGCATTATATGATGTTTGCATCGGAGTTTGAAAGTGGCCCAAGGCATAGCAACCCTTTCCTTTCCTGGAAGGAGAGCGGCCGTCATACCTCTCTCAGTTCGTCAACTATACAATTTCCTTTTATGTTTCGGTGACCAGACGCCCATACGAGGAGGGTCCTGAGCTGCTGAGCCATCTCGTTTAGAGATCTGCGACATTCAGAGATAATTTTAGAGCTGTTTGTGCAAGAGGGCTTTCAGAGCTGCTTGGCTATCTGAGAATAGATCCCTTGCTTACTTCTAACGAAACGTAATATTACAATTCGGTCCATTCGGTCCACCCAAAACGAAGTCCCAAAAGATCTGTCTGGCATTACGTGAAGGACAAATCGCTGGGGCTTTCTAATTTTCTCCAATCATGTGACTGGGACTTGTGCTACCGCAGCAAAAACAAGAACTGTCACTGCCAGTATTATCAGGGTCATGCAGACAGAAATGCGTTACCTTGATCAATTCTGAAACGATTGCTTCGAGAGCTTCAGGATACACTATATTCAAAGTTTTTCTATTTGTATCTAGAATGTCAAGATTTTCCAACTCTTGAACAACCTGCAGCCTGCTAACTTATTTGGTAAAATTCATCCGCCACATTGGCCCCACAATTTTGAATTTATAAGTTTTGATCATAAATTCGTTATTTGCTACCTTGAAAAACCTCAGATACAGATTTTCATTGGAATCGGAGCACAATTTTCAAATTCTACGGCCATTTTGCATTTATAATGCCGGATCCCACGTTTGTCATATGTGTGGATAAGGCGTTTGGCTTGGCTTTGTGAGCTTGGACACGCTTGTGGCCAACCCGGTCGAATGTCGGTTTTTTTGGCACAAATCAAAGAAAGTTTGCGGCAAGCGTTTGCGACGCATCCACACTTTTGTTTTAAGTTGTGTATGGAATGAATGAATGAAGTTAGAAAATAATAACTTAGCAATAAAGTAACGAAACCTGGTACACTTGCTGTTTTTTTTTATTTTTATTTTTTTTTTGATTTTTCCTTTTAATTTTATAATAAATAAATCTCGATGTCCGTCATGCTTGCTTGTCCAGAAGATACAAGCGGACTCGTAAGCGTGTGTATACTCCTCAAATCTAGGCAAGCGTTTGCAATTTGCAAACGCTTGTCAAGCCTTGACAAACGTATGGATCACGGTTTGACCACAAATTCGTTATTTACGACCTTAAAAACCCCTAGATACCCACTTTCATTGGAAACGGATTAAATTTTTTGCAAATTCAACCATATTTCTGGGGCAATTTTGAATTTCGGTTATATTTCGGCGGCCATTTTGAATTTCGAAAATTGGGCTTCGAGGTATAGCAGACATCCACGGACAGGGGCGGCGGAGCATAATCATTGTGGGTGGGGAGCACGCGAACAGCTAACCGTTAAAATGTAAAAACTAATCGATCAATTACCAGCTGGTTTTAAATTATTTGGTTATTGGGTTACGCCCGACTATCATTTTCGGAGGGGGTGCAGATAGGGCCTATATGAGCCTAGCCCGACCCCCACATATGAACCTCGTTTAGATTGCCCTATAATGCCCACACAAAGAATCTAATCCCTTGTGTCATTCGTCATAAGGAATGCCCTATTTGGCCCCCTGAAGAAAAAAAATCATTGTTCGTCGATTCCGAGTGCAAAAGGAGTTCCGGAATGTTTGAGAATTTCGGAGTGGATATTTGAGTAAAAGCTGCGCACGGTGTCGTAAGCTTTATATTTTGAAATGCGAGTATCGTTTTACTAATACGGTCTCCCAACTGAGTACTAATTACGTCTAATGCTGCTTAACCTCCGTAATCGAACCAGAACCAGTCTATTGAGTAGGCTAAATGGCCAACATAAATGCCTGAAATATGAAGCAATACAACAACAACTAAAGAATTGTAGGAGTTAAACTAAAGCGCAATGCCCGGCTTCATCGACCTCAGTTCAATAATGTTCAGTTCAATCCACATAAGTAGCTTCACCGGCTAAAGTCCAGTTCATGTTCAGTTTATTCTTGAAATTGTTGTTACTTTTTCGCCAGATGTCAGAAATGCAAAAAGCCTACTGGAATGGAAATTCTACTATTCCAGTTTATTACTCTCTTTTGATCGAGCTTGTACAATCAACTTCAGTTCGAAACCACTTGTTCGAACTGAAGTTCGTTTATCCTCACTTAAATATGTGCAAATTGAATGCAAAAATGAATTAATTGAATGGTGTATTTCTTTGAAGGTTTTCAAAAAGTTTTCCGAATACGTAAGGCAAATATCGCCCCATTTAATTTGAAATCAGGTTTGCCTACTAGGGCCATTATGAAAAGCTGATTTTGAAAGCTGAAGGTTTGCTTGTGTACGGCCTTTAAACCAGAGGCTTGTTCAGATGATATCGTCATAATGATGAGCCGTGATCATGATGGCATCATCTCGAACCTGCTGCAAGCCACGCTGTTCGATGGCGCTACGGCCAAATTCGAGCCTTTAGCTCCATCAATTCTCCGTCCAGACGTCTCTCTGCTCCGCAACTTGTCTTCAGTTGCTGGTATTGAGTATTGCCTTCCCACCCTAACCGTAGTTTGCCAACTGGTCTTTTGCCATTTGGTAGTAAATATAGTTTTTGTTTTTGGTATCTTTGGACATGGTCGGCGCAACGTCGCAGTATCTTGGCATGAGTCGAAAGTGTACACTCTTTGTATAAGTCGTACAATTCGTTCGTATTCTCCATGTATTGTTCGTATTCATTAATTGGGCCGTATATCCTTCGGAGATCTTCCTCTCACATTAGGATCGGTGATCAGATTCCCTTCTTTTTTCGCATGTGAATTCTCTTTTCTTCTTTTCAGAGCCCTTTATATTTCTCTTCTCGTGCCCTTGTTCTCTGAGACTGCTGCATTGCTCGGTACGCAGCATTCTTACGTTCAGTTGCCAGTTTGCATTCATTATTATCGAACCAATCGTTCCAAACTCTACGACTTCTGCCTAAGATGGAATCAGCAGAAATTATGACAATATTTTTAAGGCGAGTCCAGCTCTCGTCGATGCCCGGCATCTCATCCCCAGGACTTAGGTCGAGTTCTAATGCATGACCGTAGCTGTTTTTGGCCATTTTATTGAATATTGCAGCTGTGTTGATTCGATCCTGATCAGCGGATACTAATCTTTTCAGCGTTGTAATTCGCTCTCGCAGCACCATATCATGGTCCATGATCCGAGTCCAAGTTGGAACCTCGGTGCTTATTAAGAAAGAATATTCATGGAGGCCTGTAGATATGAGAACAAGCGAGTGTAATTTTACAAAATTGTCCCCCAACTAAGTACTAACCACATATGATGCTGCTTGTCCTTCGTATCGAAGGAGAGCCGGTGTGTGAGTATGCTAATGTCTTTATGGTCAACAAGATAATCACTAGGTTTCGTCTTTCTATAAAATTGCTGAAAACTACAGTAATGATCCATTGGGAGCAAGCATATTTGACAGCGGTCAAAATTAATTCCCTTGAACAAAGTTCACAAAATCTAACACTGGAATATTAGTCCACCCTGCGATATTATAACAAAAACCTACGGAAGCCCATCTTTTATATTCACAAAAGTGAGCTTCAACAATTTATCCTAGGCTTCGAGTTTTGCATCAACTGTTAGTTCTTTCCTCCAGAAGAAATACTTTGGTTATACAATGGAGAGATAGAGTTAGAACTAGACTTAGGTCTTTTAGGTGTGACACGTCTCGCCCTTCACTAGCAAAAATTCCTATGAGTTTTTGGAACGAAGTTCCTTAACGTGGCTTGCGGGTACAATGAGTTGGGAGAAATCGTCACGTAAGAAAATGCGGTATTCTATGTATGTATGCGTGCGAGTATCGATCCCAGTAGGCAATTTACGAATTAACGAAATCAGAATGCAGTGTTTTTCTGTAGAAATTGGAACCAATTTGCACCGATAGCTATAGGAAGAAATGGTGATTATCGAGGATAGAGGCTTACGCTTTCTTATTGAAATGAATGGAATCTCTCCCTCTCTCTATCTTTTTAAACGCTTAGCTTCACCTGTATCTTGTATCTTGTGTGTAAAAACATCTAGCAACTTGACACGGGTGTCAATTGAAAAGCCATCATAAGTAGAAAACAGTAGGCTATGTCGTTAGATCCATGGTGGCCACCTCAAGAGGACGGGTTACCATTTTCTTCAGATCCCCTTCGACATGGATATCAAATGAAAGGGTGTGATAAGTAGAGCATCACAAGCAATAAAGTATACTCAATATATCGTTAGGTCCTTGGCGGCCATCTCAAGAGCTCGGAATCCGTTTTCTTTACAACCCTCTCAACATGGTTATCAAATGAACGGGCATCATAAGTAGAAAGCAATTGGCTTTATCGTTAGATCCATGTCGGCCACGTCAAGGGGGCGGATTACCATTTTCTTCACAACCCCTTCGACTTTATATCAAGTAAAAATAAATAAAATATACAGATTTTATTTGGAGTTATATTCGAAGTTGTGAAAAATCGTATGGAACTTCGTTCCTGAGGGGGGTCCCATGACCGCACCTGAATTTTTTTTTATAAATTTAATAAATCATTTGAAGAATGAGAATCAACGAATCAACCTACACAGATGATGTCCGAAAATGTAATATTCTGTGCCTATCCCACGTACACTGTAAGAAAAATAAAAGAGGCGCCCACATTTTTATTTCCACATTTACCGTTGTGTCGTAACAATCGATTTTTTTTAAATATCCAGGTGTACTATGTCCAAAATAAAAACTTTACGTATTGATGCCCAAGTACTTAACAATAAACAGAACACCCCCCCCCCCAATATATGAAATTTTAATCGAGTCCTCCCTCAAAAATACTGTAACATTCCAATCGCTCCGTTCGATCGCCCAAAAACTTGAGTCCTTAAGTAAATCCTGGCCGCCTCATGTCCAACTTATTATCCTTATTCATTTTTATTTCATACATCCGCCATCCCACGAAATTAGGAAAATTTTTGAGCATTTCTTATATAATAATATAAAAATGTATTTTCTTTGCGCGGCCCGCACCACCACTTTCCACAAACTTTTCCGAGGAAAGCGACTGCCTTCATGAATAATTTTTGTCGTAAGAAATTTATTTCCGAATTGATTTTCCCCGGTTTCCTTGCAGGATCTACATGGCTCCCAGTGTGTACACATGTCCTTACGCCTAGAATGTGGAATGTTCTTTAAATTAAATTCAAGTTTACCGAAAACAAGAATCCTGGCGTTACTTGTCAGTGGCGGAGGAGCTGCCTCCGCACTTTCGCCTAATTTCGAATATGTTTCTATGTTGGAAATTTTCGTATTTTATTTCGGTGTTTTTTTTTTTGCTACATTCGGTAGTAGACATGAAAGCAGACTTCGTGGAGCACGAAAATGGCACGCTTTATTGCTCTATGATGAATAGTAGACGAGGTTTGCGGCAGTGCAATCTACTATAATATGGATTCAATGATGTGAATTTCGTCTTGATTATTTTATTTTTGATTTCGTTGTAAAAACATGGAATATTTTTTCACTTGTGTTTAGTTAGAATTCAAACGATTAGGAGTGTGGTACAGGAATGAGTTTTATCTTTTTTTGGATTTATTTTGATTTGGTGGACGAAAAAGGAAACTTTGAAGAGCTTTTTTCAATATTATTAGCACATGTAAATTGACGTAATTATTGACGTAATATTTTCCCTCAAGAGACAGTGTAAAATTGTTAAAAATTAAGTAATACATGTTTCCCAACTAAAAACTCCCATTCACTTACAGGCCGCCGGCAGGCCAGGGCCTTTCAGGCCAGGACGGCAGGCACGGCCCGATGAAGGCCGCACATTACTCAGTCTGACTGAGGGATGAGGACATCATGTATCCGCCTGACAGGCCATGATATGCAGGTGACGTCATGATTCCCTACAGCACACATGCAACGACGACAGTTTAGCATAGCAGGTTGTTTATTCAAGTGCAAAATTATTCATGGCCTCAACGAAAACTTTAATGTCACTCACAGTTTGGCGCGGTGGCGGCAACAGTGACTAGATAAACGTTTAAAATACACGGACCACCTTATTTGCTTACACAATGGGTAGGCGCTGTGGAGAAATCAAATGTATGGGAAATCCCTTCGCAGGCGGGCATTGTCACCGTCTTCGCGTCAATCGAACAAACGCAAATTGCGAGTGTGGGTGGTTTTCGTGCCTAGTTCACGCTGTGCTTTCAGTTTCGAGTGGATACGGAGTGAATTCGTGCCGTAAATTCACGGCTTGACACGGAATAGAAGTTCAGATCTTCAGGCACGAACTGAAGATAAATTAAAAATAAATCATACCTAAAGATTTTTGTCAGTTTTCTTGGACTGCAGGCCTCATCCAGTTGACGGCCGGTGAATGCATAGTGATACTTGGGTTCAAGGCGAAAACTTTCAGACCACGGCCTGCCGTCCACCACCTGTGTTTGAAAGGGGCCTTAAGATATGGCCAAAGCCTACACAAAAATTTTTATACGAACGCCAGTAAGCAGCATAATAGGCCCTCGATTGTTTAGCCGCCACCGGCCAGCCAAACACGCGACTCGACGAATGCTGCGAAGTACGAACCAAGTAACACTGACTCATGAAAAGGCCCTTAGAATATAGAACTACAGGAGGGGCCCTCGCCGAATTTTAGCGTAATGAAATTCTTGTTGAGTATGAGTGCTCAAATTTTTGTAGTTGTGTGTCCACAAATAGGGGTCAGGTGGTACTAACAGCCTCAGGAACATTTGGTGGTGCCGGTACAACAAAGAGATAAGTCCTGGGAAATGCCTTCTGGGAAATGTCATCTGCGATCTAAGGTCTTCACGACCTAAGATCTTCCGATTTGCTACCGAATCCTACACGGGGTAACTAATAATCAAATTGACCACGTCCTAATTGAGAGAAGAGGGGCCACGAGTATACTGGATGCGAGAACTATGTGGGGAGCGTGCTGTGAACCCAAGAATAAACGAAGACTCACAGGCGGAGGCAATTGTAATTCCTAAAGATTATGTTCCAATATAACCACCCACACTGGATGAGGTACGGGAAGCTGTGAAAAGGCAAAAAAGCAACAAATCCCCAGGCATCGAAGGAATCGAAGCTGAGCTACTAAAGGAAGGAGGACTGCAACTTTTAAGAAACCTACACGAACTCATATGCTACATCTGGGAGGAAGAATTTATACCAGAGGACTGGAATAATCGCTTTCTTCTTTGTCCCATCTACAAGAAAAGAGATAAATTAATCTGTAAAAACTACAGAGGCACCAGCTACAAAACCTAGCAGAACCCATAGCAGAAAGCCTTATAGGAGAATATCAAGCTGGTTTTAGAACAAACAGGTCAACAACGGACCAGCTGCTGACCTTAAACCAAATTCTGGAGATAACCTAGGATAGGAATATAGATATATACCAGATATTTATCGACTTTCAAAAGGCATATGACTCGATAAATAGAGAGAGGCTATACGAGATCTTATCGAAATTGGAGTCCCCTCAAAGCTAGTACAGGTTTGAGAGGAAAGTTCTCAGATCCCTAATAGGCCCAACGAGAGAGGATGGAATATGGCCAAGGAGATACACCAACGAGTTGTATGAAATTTCAGACGACTCTCAACTCTCAACGTTTATTCAACAGACTAAGACTAGCCGACCACGTAACCAGGATGAGCGATAACCGTACTCCAAAACGGCCTATGGCGGCAGAAATTTCAGGAAATAGACCAGTGTTAGAGGGGAGTCGGAAAATCGCCTCACGTAACTTATGGCCGACCCCTTACCCTCCGATTGCATAATCAGAGGTCCGTCGTTGGTAGTCGTTTATGGACTTTTGGAAAGCTCGTTCTGCATTCCGTACTACGAATGGCATACGAGTAAACTCATAGGTCTCGGGGGGGGCCTCGGTGGTCTAGAGGTAAGGCGCCTGACTACTATCCCAGAGGTCCCGGGTTCGAATCCCGGCCAGCCCCACGGTCCTTCGCATTTTCCACTTTCCCACCCACATAACTTCCCTTCTTTCTTCTCCCCTGTTTACATTCCTGATTCCTCCTGTCATAGCCTTCGCTAGTCCTTCCCCGCTCCACCAAGCGCATGTCATCGGTTGGCTGATGAGATTCAACTCGTTTCAGGAGGCATAACACTCCAGCGAGTTGTTTCTCAAATGCCCCGATGCCAGAGTCGCGAAATGGTTGGAAGTAGGTGGAATAAAATATCGCGGCTAGGTTGTGGCAGCTCCTTCCTACTTCTCTCTCTCCTTTCTACTCTCTATCTTCCGGCTAGAGCTGCTGTTCGACATTCTATACGGAAAAAAAAAATAGATTGTCGAACAGTACAAAGGGGCTTTCCCTAAGCCTCTAGTCTATCACATAAAAAGTACGACATTTTTGTTATGTGATGATAATATGCATGTATCAAAGCCACATTGGAGAAAATTTTGCATTCGTGAGATTCATGGAGAAGTTCTTTATGATCGGTCGGGCTCACCAATTATGACTAGGTTGCACCATATTAATCCTTTTACAGGCATTACAGAACCGATTCGTCATTCATCTCAGGAGTTGTCAATCTACGGTTCTAGGGTTAAAATCTCATCTTCCTACAAAGTATAAAGAAGCTTAATGATCGTCGCAAGTAAGACCCATCATAACGAATATATTACTTCATGCTTCTAATAATCAGAAGTGTTCCACAATTCGAGTCAGAATTCAATTTCACTCGAATTAATTATATGTCACATAAATGGAATTGGTCGAAATGTGGAACATCTAATTTCGATTTCGAGTATACATACATACATATGTATATTCGACAAAAATCGAATCATGGAACACCACCGAATTACTAAAATGTTTTGTTAAACACTCCATATTTAGTACTGTTATCTACTGATCTAGATCATTTATCATCATATAAAAATACGTTCCCCTATTTGCCATTAATAAACTGTCACCAAATTCCCCCGGCGGCATTATTGCACCGTTCTCTCGAACTGAATTTCTGCAACACACAGTGCACTACATTATACCAATTACCTCTTATCAAACAAATAAACAAAAAGAAACTACAAAAATGGCAACACTAAACATAAACAAAACAAAGCTGACACATCCTTGAACTAAAAAAGCATGAAACATATATCGAGATGAATCATACCAATGAGAAACGAGCTTTTTTCGTATTGTAGTGCAAATGCCGCAAGTAGAACAAACCACAGCACTGCCAGAACAGAAGGAACAGGCGGCGGCCGAAAGGGAGGAAAAAATTGAGTTCAATTCTAGTACATGACACACACATGCACAAAACAGAGAAAATGGAAACAATTTTTAAACATTGTTCTCCACTGTTATTTATTACATGTTTGCATACACGTTGAGAGCTTTTCGCCGTGATTTGTTTACAGTGTAACGATGAGGAATAAACAAAAATTCACTCAAGTTTTGTTGCTGGATAAAAGAGCTTCGAATTGCGATACACCACGGTACGGGCGGTATCAGCGCAGCTATTATGTGCGGCTTGAGGGGATGTAAATAAAAGAACCCCTAGAAAGAATGGGAGAGTGTGTGTTTTGCAAATGAAATTGGGTAAACTTTGGAGCTCTTTTCTGAGATTGCTGAGATTCAGTTTCGTGGTGTTTCGTTTCGATTGGCCACGTGCCGAGAGACAAAACTTTGATGAAAACTTGGTTTAAAGCAGGGGTGGCCAACCCGCAGCTCACGGGCCGCTTGCAACCCTTCGCAGACGAAAAATTCGTGTGGGGACACGAACAGGAGTTGGCATTTCAGTCTTAAGAATCATATTATATGTAAATACCACAAATTTGTCACATTTCCAGGATGATTTTCCACTGATACTTGCAACTGATGCCTCTTCTTCCTATGGATTAGGAGCAGTATTGGTACACATTGCACCAGATGGAACAGAAAAGCCTATAGTGTATGCATCAAAGACTTTAAATGAGCATCAGAAACGCTACATACAGCAAAATTGAGAACGAAGCACTATAGATTATTTATGGCGTAACAAAATTTAATCAGTACTTATATAGTCGACTATTTACCTTATATACAGACCATAAGTCATTGATGGCTATTTTTAACCCCAACAAACAGCTCCCAGAATCAACAGCGTAACGCCTTCAACGCTGGGCTATAACACTCATGGGATATCGTTTCAATATTGTGTACAAACCAACCGATCCCTATTTTGATTTATCTGAGCAATCTTGTCTTCATCTTAATTATTCAGAGGTGTTAACTAATTTCCCAAATTTATGAAAAGCAGTAGCAAGGCACACAGCCACCGACAAAATTTTGCAACGAGTTTACGATTACATTTCTAAGGGATGGCCTGAAAAGCATATTTTCGCCGCCGATACTCACTTAGCATTCTAGATGGGGTTATCGTACTGCAAACGGACTGTTCTCGTGTATTCGTGCCTAAGCCACTGCACACTAACGTTTTGCAGCTCCTCCATGATGGACATTGTGTCATAATAAGAACTAAACAACTGGCACGGCGTTATTGTTGGTGGCCTTACATTGATGCACACGTACAGGAGAAAATCAGCAAATGTAAAATTTGTCAACAGACGTCCAACAATCCGCGAAGAGAGTTCCTAAACTGGCCTAAATCTCGTTCGCCTTGGGCAAGAATACATTTGGACTTTGCAAGACCCTTTCTAAACAGTATGTGGTTGATTTGTGTGGATTCATTTTCAAAATATCCATTTGTCATCATACTGCACTCAGCGACATCTGAAACCACTATACGAGCTTTACAAAGTAGGTATATATTTGCAATTGAAGGCCTATATTTGCAATTGAATGGTAGCCAGTTTACGTCAGATGAATTAAAAAAGTTCTGCATTTTAAACGGAATCATACATCTGACAACAGCTCCTTTTCACCCCACTTCAAATGGTGAAGCGGAACGATTTGTACGAACCTTCAAGGCAGCGCTAAAGAAGACAATACAGGATAGCGAAAATGCTGACAAAGCGCTGCTAAAATATCTAGTAACTTTCCGGGCAACGCCAAACATCATATCTAATCAATCACCAGCTTCATGGTCCAAAAATCTTACTATCGTTTTTACAGCGGGGCAATAAGAGCCTAGTTTGTGCATCCCCTATACAAAAGCCACGTCGATTCAAGATCAACCAGCCAGTCTATATCCGCAACTTCATCCGTGGGCCACACTGTATTCCTGCTTATGTTACAACAACCTGTGGCCGAATTATTTATGGTGTTCGTACGCAACAAGGGCAATTTAGAAGACATCAAAACCAAATTAAGCCTGGCGTACCGGATGTTACATATAAACTATAATTCTGCTACGATTATTAGCCAACAGGCGACTAATCAAAACGAAGCCAAGCTTCCCTCTCCTTCTAGCCCCAGGACACTGAAGCTCCCGTCCGGGCTGAGTGTACACTGGATCCGTCAAACTTAGGTCAGTCCAGAGCACCTTCACCAGCAAGCCGTATGTCGAGCGTCCTTGGCGTACATTCTTCACCAGTCGAGCTTCGACGATCAAGCAGGATTTGCAAACCCGTAGTACGATTCACGATCCGGAACTAGACTCGGAATTTGAGAGAGAGGAAATGTAGTGTTTTAAGTTGGCGAATTATTTTTGTAAATGATATTTATGATATGTCAATAAAACTTAAGTCTACATACATACATATTAATATTGGAGACAAATTAGTGATGAAGTTCGGCTATAGTTGTATATCTCTTTATTTAAAGGAACACACAAACTATTTCACTCCTACATTAGAAAAATATACAAAATAAAAAAAATGACATGACAAAAGTCTACATATAGCATAGTTCATAAAATGGATGTAGCCTTTAGTCCTACAGTGTATACCTATAGATTAAATTTGATTCACCCCGGCACGCGGAATCATAATATAGTTCCAAAGTGGCCCGCGATACCATTTGGGTTGACCACCCCTGGTTAGGAAGAGAGGATGAAAAAGGGCGATTGAAAAGGGCAGTTTCAACCAATTTTCCGAGAAGATTTTGAAGCAAGTTTTTGATGGCTCAACCTTGTTTTCCCTTTTGTTATAATAAGGAAGCAGAAGAGAATATCTAAAACAATCAAAATCCAATAAATGTTGACGAAAAAGAACGCCCGTGTAAAAAAAGCTGTGCGACTTTCCATACAGCTTGAAAAGAGAAATAACGACTGCAGGCAAATCTCCAGGCTTGCACCCCGTGTAAAAAGGGCCATTAGTTACTCTTGACTCTCAGAATAAATCGGGGTTGGAGAAAATGAGCTTTCTTGTGATTTAACCGAAAAGAGGTTGCACAAGAGAGAGAGAGAAAAGCTTTCTTCTTGAAGAGAATTAGACGAAAAGTAAACGAAATGAAATGAAAATGAACACAAAATGTTTAACATACAAAGAGGGCGGGAAGAGATGTGGCGTTAACTATTTTAAATAGTGGAGTAGGTCAAGGACAGAGTGGAAAACTGGGCCACCACACGCGCACACAATTTTATATATTTCATACCCAAAACACGAGCCAGAGTTGTGGTAGGGATGGGAAAAATTGATTTTCCTTTCTGGCTGGTATAAATGTGGGCGTGTGCTCCCATTTCCTTTTTTTCCTTCTCCGTGCTTCTTCTTCTTCTTAATACAATTTTTTTCACTATGGACTTTGGGTGTTTTTCTGTTTTTATGTAGCCAGGCACAATACGAATAATATTGGGTGTATGTGAACAAAAAAAAAACACACATCAATCGAAAGTGGTGTAGGGCAGGGGAGAACGAAACGAATAGGGGTAGGGAAAATTTTATGAAGAAAAACGAAGAAAAATGTCGACTCATATCGAAACGAAAAAAAAATTGAAATTGGGTTGAGACAGAAATTTGAGGAACAAGCGAGATTTTGGGAAGGGAAGTGAAAATGGATTAAACCAGGTCAGGATGCATAATCACGGAAATTATTCGTTTGAGTAGTTGGGGTGTTCATGTGAAATTTCGGGGGTCCATTTCTTGTAATGTTTAAATATGAAAAAAAAACACCATAAAACCGTCCAAACATCGCCCTATGCTTCTACAATATTTAGTCCATACATAAATACACACATGGGCGCGACACACAAAAAAAGCGAGAAAAGCTGGAAAAAAAGGAAGAAAATTTCTGTCAGAAAACAAGAAAATGTTTTTTTTATTTAGAACACCAGCACCACGATGTACACACATATTTTCAGTGTTATATATACAAACATACAAATATATATGTATGTAATTTTCTCAAAAAAGGAAACGAGAGAAAAAAATTAGGTCAGAATTAAAGAGTATCTACGAGCTTTTTTCTTTTCTGTTCCGAGTGACTGATGCCTTTTTAGCCCAAGGAGTAGGTTTCTGGAGCAGCAGAGAAATACACACAGAACAGAATTTCTTTAAACTGGAGCACAACACCGATTCGATTCTGCGGGGGTTGCACAACACAACGGGGGATGGAGGCTTCTTCTTCGCTTTTTTTAGTGTTGTATTTTAGGCATGAACACACGTTTATCGTTAAATTTTTTTAATTAGGCACGCAATTAGAAGATTGTTTCCTTTATACAGGAAAAACTGGGAAGAAAAAAGGGGTTTTTTGATACATATTTTTATGTTATTATTAATGAAATTCGGTTCAGGATTTTTATTTTCGGGAAGAAAGAGGGCGTTGTGTGATATGATAAGATTATGTATTTTGGGATTTTTGTAGTAAATTAAAAATCTGTTAAAAAAACATTTTAATTATACGGTATTTGATTTACACGGTTTCACTTTTAAATGGTTTCCAAAGAACAGATTTTTAGTTGTGACGGATCAAATATCATAAACAATTATGACAACAGTAATCTTGATACGAATTTTGTGACAAATCATCTGTTTTAGATTCTCAGTGAAAAATCAGAACATTCACCACTAGCAGTGGCGGATACATGATTTATGGATTACTTTAGTTCTGAAAAAATCACCAATTGAACTAAAAAATTTACTTCTATATATATAATCCTAAAAACTACTGTCTATCTTTTCAACGAAAAAAAAAATCGAAAAAATGACAACCAAATTTTTAAATTGTAGCTCTTTGAAATGTTATCTAATCAAAATAATCTAATATTTGAAATTCTTGAATTTTTAAAATCGCGGCTTAATAGAAAACTTATTTTAGAAACTCCATCTATATATAATACAGGGTCCGCCATGTAACGTTTTTTTTTCAACTAGTGCTTATTTCGTGTATGGCAACACTTAGCTCATGTCTGATTTGACAGATAATTAGTTTTATCCTTCCGCTGAACGAATATGGTTGTGTATACGCTTGAACAACGCTGGGAAATATTGCGACATTACTTTGAAAATCATGGTAATGTTGCAGAATGTGTGCGAAAATTGCGTACGGATTTTGGAAGAAGAGAAGCACCGTCAGCTCCGTATGTTCGTTACCTTGTGAAAAAAGTGAAAGAAACTGGCATCCTCATCGATAAACCAACGCGTGAAAAGCCAAAAACAATGCGTACACCCGAGAATATTGCTGCTGTGGCCGAAAGTGTGCGTGAATCGCCATCAACATCAGTTCACCGTCGTTCTCAACAATTGGACATTTCGCAGACATCATCGACATTGATCAAAGACGCAGACAAAATTGGACCGATCGTGTAGGTGTAGGCTACTGCATGGCCAGCCGAGGCAGCCATTTGAATGAAATTATTTTCCATCATTAACCGGAAGGTTTGTACTTTCAAATAAAAAAAGAAATTTGAAAAAATATTCAGTAGTTTTTTTTATAGCATTTTCAAAAAAAAAAAGTTATTTGGCGGACCCATTAACTCTGTAAGCTACTTGGTTAACACACTCCCTACGGTTAAAGTTAAGCAGGACTTATGCGAGTCAGTACATTTGTCCATTACACGACCGTAAATCGTACCAAGACCTCAATTAAAATGTCCTACTTCTCTTGGTATGAGTGGATATACCTGGAGCTCATACCTGGGTTCAAAAACTTTACTATGGTTAACCATGGTTAACTATGGTAAACTTTTGGCGTTCAAAAACTCCCGTGGTTAACCATGATGTAGTTAAATTTTAACCATGCTCCGGAGCATGGTTAGCGATAGTTAAGAAGAAGAAGAATAAAAACAATTTTTTGACATTTGTTTTAATGTTAATAATGAACAAATCAAAGTGGGATTTGTGAGATTATTTTAAATAAATAATTATTGGAAATAATTGAAACAAATAGCCGACACTATTTTATGAAAAAAATTTTAAATTTTCTTTACCACGTAGTTAACTACGGTGCGTTCAAAAACCTCCATGGTTAAACATAAACTTTCGTGGTTAAGTGAAGTGATGTAGCATAACCACAGCTTACCTCGTGGTTTACTATAGTAAGGTTTTTGAACGCGCTCCTGCACCACCACCCGCCCAAACCCACGAATCTCAAGGGACACATTTATTTTAACCTTTCAGTGCGTTTGTTGCATTGATGAAACAATTTTCGTATAAATTGATATCGATAGGGTTAAATAGATCACAATCATGTTACAATCAGACCTAAAACTTACGTGTACCCAATTGTTTTTATACCCAGTCAAAATAAACACATTTAACCGCAGTATAAATCGAGAATACCTAAAAATTGGAACATCCTTTAGAAACATCTTTATAAATGAAATGTCAAAAGGTCACAAAAAAAAATGTATCTTTCAAACGCTCATAAAATAGTTTTTACAAATTTTATAGATTATACGATTATTTCCGTATGAATTGCCAGTCATGAGATATCGCGCTTTTTGGAGATTAAAAATACTCATATGTCTTCAATTGCTTAACCGGTGCCACAGTTCCGCTTAGGTCTGAACTTCACCTTGTTCACCTGCTAGTTTGGTACTGCCTGCGACACAGCCTTTGTTGGCTGGTTAGCAGGATTATTTGTTTCAGGAGGCATAATCAGACCCACCAGATCACCTTGCTTGGCCTGGGGCTGAAATATGCTTGGGCCCTTTCAGAATATTGAAATTCTACAAAAATCTTTGACTAAAAAAAATCGTGATAAGAATCAGTTTATTCAGAACATTGAATATAGATGCTGAACGATTGGTTCTTTATTCGCGAATGAACCTAAAGTTACTTAGTGTAGCCTAGAATGGAACATGTCTAATGTAGGCAGGCCCTTGTGCTTTGGTTAGTTCTGAGCTCAGCACTCATCTTTCTTTTGGCAGAATCAATCCAGAAGCTATCCAAGAGAGAAAAATCAAAGCGCTACTAAGGAGCAAATTTGGAGCGCTGTTAATAATCTCCGATTGGAGCTTTAAGGAAATGTATGGGGTGAAGAAAGCGGACAAGCGGAGACCGGTTCTCGTTCGATGCGGGGGTCAAGCAGCATTTTGGAAGTTTTGGTACTTAGTTGGGGGACCGCTCGGCAAAACTACTGTATAAGTCACGAACCGTATAAGTCACATTTGAATCATTGCATGATATTATCAATAGAGCCAGAGCTGGAAGAAAATATAGACTCTCATGATGTCATCGACGACTTTGCGGAAATAGAAGAAAGAAAAATAGTGTTTACTATATAAATCTGATGAGTAGAAGAATCCATATCTATACTCCGCTATCTCTAACCCCGACATATGTGGTTCAGCCGGCTGCCAAAAATGAACTCCTACAACATGCAAAAGTTCAACCGCTAGGCGCACTGTCTTCTCCAGGCTACCCTTAACCTATCATGACCCCACAAACCCGAAGCGCATACAAAATCTTTTGGGTGATTTGGTTGGGGATTGAAATGCCATTAAAGGGCCAACCCGAACGCGCGCGAAATGGAAACGGATAAGAAAATACATTTCATTTCAGAAGTATTAATTGCACGTTCAAATCAAGCTTCACTGATTCTCATGATTATTGGAGAGTACAAGTTCGTTCGAGGGCTAGAAAGCAAAAAGTTGCTCCAAAATTGACGGAGGGTAAATTTTTATTTTGAATATTGTGAAAAAACCATGCTTTGTTAGTTTGCTGTGAATAACCGAGGTCACCTTCACGAAGAATTACGAGGTCCATATTCCTTCACTTCGTGAATGGAGTAATAGACCACATACAAACTCTACCGTCTGGTCCCAAATCCAGGGTGTGAAAGGAGGAGGGTGGTCGACCTGCCGAAATGAACGGAATCGGGAAATCGAAGAAACTAAACAAGAAACCACCTTTTTTAAAGCGCCACCGACAGCAGCGAATCCGTTACGGGGACGAGAAGAGTGAGACCACATACTATTCAGAATGCCGTACAATTCTTCACTGATGTCTCTACATAAGCTTGAGGGTCGTGTTAGGGGATCTTGGGATTGAAGTCTCCTTTCGATTACCCGGCCATTGCAGTGTATATCAAGCGGAAGTTTTAGCCGTACATGAGGCTGTTCTGCAAATCAACCGGCAAGGCGGCCGGAACCGAACTGTCTTCTCAGATGAGGAGTGGGCGAACAAAACGGCACGTCCATGGTTGGCCGTTTTAGGTTTTTTGACGGAACCGTGTTCATTACACTAAAATACAACTAATTTGTAGGTGTAAGTGTAGGTTTTCCCTGTAAACAGTTCAGAGACAAAAATAGTTTTTTGCGTTTTCTGAACAATTTTCAAAACTGGACATGTGTCGTTTTGTTCGCCCACTCCTCAGATATTCAGGTGGCTCTGAAAGCCCTGCACTCTTGCACTAACAACTTCAAAACTATCTCTGAAGGCCGCAAATCTATTGAGATGACTCAGCAGTAGTTCAGGACCCTCCTCGTATGTGTGCCCGGTCACCGAAATATAAAGGGGAAACTGCAAAGCTGACGAACTGGTCTTGGGCCACCTTTAAGCTCGAATGCAAACAGCACACAATGCAACTAGCACAAACAAATGCACCTTGGCCAAAATGACTTGGCCCTCCTGCGATCTCAGGCGCACCACTTTACTGCTGAGTCTCGGTAGACGAAACCTCTCAGTGGGAGTGCTGATCGGACACTGTCTGATAGGGACGTATGCAGCCCGCTTAGGTCTCGAGTCGTACGACTGCAAAAGCTGTAAGAATCTGGACGAGGAGGTAGTGTAAAACACCTTTTCTGCCACTGCCCAGCCCTTAGCAGAAGGAGACTTACCACTTTTCATGAGCCCTTCCTAATCACGAATCACGCTTGCTAAAATGTCGAAGTTTGGGATCCCGCAGCTAAGAAGATTCATTACGTTCTCGAGGTGGTTTAGCGAAGAAACGACATTTTAAATTCAGGTTAGCTCAGCTCAGCCATATCTAACCTACCCCAACCTAATTTGCTATGAAAATATATGTTATTTTGAGTTAACAAAAATTCATTGAAAATTACTGAAAATTCTTCCATTGCCCTGTGACCAGCTCTATATGTCATCACAAGCCTGCGATTGTCATAACTTGAGAAAATTTTCCAAATTTTCATAGTTATTGAGCGAGGATCTGGGGTTGGCTGTTCGGGGCCTCGTTACAAGTATCGATTAGTCTGAATGTACAATACTTCAGAATGATAAAATTACCGAATCTTGACATATCACTGGGTATTAGTCAAGAGTGTTTAATATCCCCCTTGTTGCTCCATATTTTTTTCGATAAATTAATGAAGAACAACACCGAGAACGTTAATGATCCAATTGTTGGACAACAAGAAACTGGCAGATCTTTGCTGCGCTTAGTATATCCACTTTTTGCCGCACAAACCCAAAGGTATGTTGAAGAATTCGGAAACACTAAAAACGCAAAGGTCGATTGAAACAACTTAAGTGCTACCACCTCAGTGCTTCAGGAGAAAAAAATGCCGATATCAGCAATAGAGCTTCTTCGCAAAGGCAGACAAACATTTGGACAGTTAGACAAAATGTGGAAATGATCAATACTTAGAACCTTTGTCGAATCAAACTTCTGCCGGCTCTATACGATGCGGTGAACGTTCATGCCGAATGTTGGCCTCTAACGTTTGATTCAATACCGACAACAACCCGAACGTGTCCAAGCACCAACGGTGGACGCTTGACATTGGATATTCATAGTTCGAGCATCGACCACAAGATGCGTCTTAGCTTGAGCGTCCAACGTTGGAGGGTGTTCATAGCATCGTGTAGAGCCGGCTTTCTATGAATACGAATCATGGAAAGTAACCAAGGCAACAATAAAATAAGATTCAAGAGTTCGCTGTGTTCGTAACGTATTTCCAACATATTATCAACGTGTGCTAAATTTTTGTAGTAACAAATCTGAAGCAATAGACATTATACGCCGTAAGCAGGGATAGATCGGCCACATCCTACCAGCATCTAACTGAAATTCCCAATGAAAGAGAATTCCCAAAAATGATATGGAGGAGAACAACAGAATCAGAGCTAAAAATGGAACAACATGAGCCCGATAGCCTAAAACCAGAGTCAGATGGGCATGATAATCTTGAGACCTTCTGCTCCTACGAGGAGGCAGGATGATCATCAAAAATACGTGATCTACCCACTTGTGTTGTGCTTTATCATATTAATTACCAATAAAGCGAAGCAAAATCTAATCCAAATCTGTTCCTGCTCAATGCCAATCAAAAAAAAGCGAGATAAGAAAGTAAATCTCAATTTTCCTGAATTTCAAATTACGAATCTAATTTGCCCCGAATCCAATAACACTTATCAAAATGTCTCAATGGCTTCTTTAAAAATAAATAAGACACAAAAAAACATTTTCTTGTAAACATTTTTACATTAACGACGAAATTTTAAACATTTTCATCATTCCATCATCATCATCATCCGAAAAAGGAAACACATGATCCCGCGACTAAGGGAAAGGTAATCCTGAAATTGACTCTATTTACGTAAAAACATATTTCGCCGCCCGTTACCCCACTGCCGCCCCCGCCAGCCCCCAACCACATCGCGCACACACCTTAAAAAATACAAAGCACGGCCTAACGACGCAATTGTTTCTAACTCTTCCCTGAGTCAGATTTCATTTAATTAAAACATCGTCCTTCTTCCTTTCCGCCATTTTTTTGCTCCTTTTTCGGTACAATCAATTTCGTTTTGAAATCCGTGTATTCGCAATCTTTTTACTTGAATTGTTTTATTTTTTGCAATTTTTCTCGTTCTGTCCGCCGCCATTTTTTCGGGAATTTCGCCTTGACGCAAAAAGCGCTGTAGGTCGGCCCCGGTCCGTATCCTGATGCTAAATTTCGGCGTTTTATGCCTTCTTAATGTCAATTTCATTTGATTGCTACCTTTCTAGGAAATGTTTACCTACACTTAAAAAAAGAGATGATTTCGCAAATTGAGATTTTTTTTCGTTATTGTGTATGTTTCGCGATGCTATCCTAGCACAGGAGGATCACAGCAACAACAACAACAACAGCGAAAAAAAGGTGCACGAATACGAATGTTTCACGAGAAGAGGGAGTAATTAATTTTGGAGGTATGTCATGAAAATATCATTTGAAACAAAAAACAAATCTTTTTTTTCGGTATTTAAATATCTGGGCGATGTGCTCCCAGCTTATCACAAACAGAAGAAAAGGGCTCTCTCCTCCACCTAGACGCAATTTTCTGGCCCAGGGGAATCATTTCTGGGCCAAGGCAGGGGTCGATTATTGGCTGGGTGGAGGCTCGCCTTTTTAATATTAGAAAAATTGCTTTTAAGTTTGTTTCAAAATAAATTGAAAGGATTGGAGATCATGATGATGAGGATGATAAAATGTTACTACGGCAACAGTTGTAGAATGGAGCATTCAATTTGAATAAAACGCGTTGCGATTTTTTTCAGGTGTTTGGTGGGGGGGGGTGTGAACGATGACCCTTTTATGGTATTCGCGTGTTACTAGGTTATCTTTTTTGGGGGGTATGCGAATCAAAATTACCGTTACATAAGCGGTTTTGGTGGGATTGTTTTGACAATGGGCGGAATTTCTTACTAACACCTGCCTTCTCTCTGAGCCCGCGGAATAATCAACTAACAATAGAGATACCTAGCGTCTGTCTAGGAATAAAGCAGCCGTCTTACACAATGAAACTGACCAATTACCCTGGCAGAGGGCTTGAGCGCTGTCCACACTGCAAACCTCAGAGAATTTTTCCCGTGTGAATTGAATACACTACTGGGGGCCTCGGTAGTCTAGGGAGTAAGGCGTCTGGCTACCATCCCAGAGGTCCCGGGTTCGAATCCCGGCCAGCCCTACGGTCCTTCACCTTTCCACTTTCCCACCTACATAACTTTCCTTCTTTCTTCTTTCCTCTTTACATTTCTGATTCCTCCTGTCATAGCCTTCCTTAGCCCTTCCCCGCTCCACCAAAGCGCATGTCATCGGTTAGATGATAAGATTCAACTCGTTCCAGGAGGCATAACACTCCAGCGAGTGGATTACCGATGCCCGATGTCAAAGTCACGATAGTAATGGTTGGGAGCAGGTGGACTAAAAATATCGCGGAAAGGTTGTGGCAGTTCCTTCCTCCCCGACTAGAGCTGCTGTTCGACATTGCACTCTATACGAAGAAAATAGATTGTTAACAGCATATAGGGCCTTTCCTGAGACTCGAGTCATTCACATAATAAAAAAAACACTTCATAAGTGTGTAAATCGTGTAAAAATATTGCATTTTAGTAATAAACCGTGTTAAAATAATGCGGATAAAAAACCGCACGTGTAAAAATCACAAACATTAAGCGTATAACATTTTTACACGCTAAAGAAATTGAAACGTTTCATCGTTTTACATCTTCAACGTGTGAAAATCAAACATTATGTCTCATTTCACACACTTCGCTTCCTTCACACATCCTCCAATAAATCGGGAAACACGCTCAGAGAACTTCACAACCCTTTTTACAGTCAGTCAGTAACAGAAAGGCGGCGAGAGAACGGTGACGATTTTTCTAGGTTTACTCTCTGCAAAAAGAGGCTAAAAGAGCTCGCTACTCCCAAAAGCTTCATAGTAATACGTAATTCATGTTTTTAAAATACAGGCATTAAGTGTTTTAAATTTACACACTTTAAACGCGTTTAACACATTTTAAACGCGTAAAAAATGACTACACGATTTTACACGCGAAATGCGTTTTATAATCACACATTTGAGTTTGCAGTGCAGCCTCGTTAGCCTAAGGTAGTGTTCGGCAAACTCATTAGTCAACAAAGCCAAATATCTACAGCACAAGATTGTAAGATTGTTTATTATCAGAGCCAAAAACGTCCTCAATCTAATTGAGGTTTGTTCACTGCGGTCGACTCCTTGCAACTGTCCCATTCGCACTCGTTTTGAATACTTGTTTTGTCTACCTCTTTTCGTTCTTCCTCTGTATAGTATGTAGAACAATCTCAACATACCTTTCTCAATTCACGAAACTGTATCTTCGTTCATTTCACAACGCTTCACTTTGGAGGACATTACTACAAGCAGCAAGAGCGGTGCGGTTGGCAACCCGTAGTCTGAGCCGCGACTTTTAAGCCAAGGTGTAAAGGTACCGTACCGAAGGCTGAAAGGCCAACCCGCGGGTATAAACAATTTGGTCGAAAGCGGTTCCCGCCGATGCCGGGCAAGGTCGGTGTGTATAAGTACTTTACTCTGGTATTCGGCGCTGCCAAGGCGTACTTCATTTCCGGCTTTATTTGTGGGAGCAAAATGAACAAAAATAAGCGTCCATCCGCAAGATAAGGTACAATTGACGAGAATGAGGCCACCGATACTATGTCGTCGACGGACAAAACCAATAAATCAAAATTTCGAGCAATCGTTGAGGGGTGGAAAGCGCTTCAGAACGTAGGGACAGCAGGAGCGGTAACCTTCCGCACTAAAAGATCCCGAGAGAGCTATCTTCACAATGACCAAAAACGAAAAAGCTCTCAAGGCCAACCATAGTCGGGGAAGCTTCTACTTCAGGAGCCCAACAATCAGGCTCAACAAGTAACAGGCCAATGAGCGAAGTAGTGAAGGATTACCTTCTAGTGGCACTAACCGATGCCAATTCAAGTATTGGCAGATAATGGTGAGCAGGTCTAGTCTTGCAAATTTAGCAAGACCAAAGCAAGACAAGACAGGACAAGGACAAGACAAAGCTGCACGCCTTTTTTTAAGACTTTCTGCAAAGCTTTTTGCAATACCTTTTGCTCATCACTGCAAGACCTTTTGCTCATCACTTTTGGCACTTTGTGATGAGCAAAAGGTCTTGCTATATTTACCTTGCAAGCTGGTGCTATTTTGTCTTGTCTTGGTCTGACTTGGGTCTTGATAAACTTCAATAAAGGCAAAACTGCAAGATCAGTCTTGCTCATGACTATAGGCGGACTCCCGAACCTTCGCTGAGCCGACATCGAGGCCAAAATATAAGAGATGGTCATAGAGTTCATGATGGGACAAATTACTTGAGTTTCTTCGAAGGTGACTTCGATGATGAGCTCTTGGATGAACTAACGGTCATCTAGGTTGAGAGGTAGTTATCATCTACAAACTCAGATAGAGCGGTTGACAATACATAGCAGCAGGCGGCCGGTACCACCCTTCAGCTACGTGAAGCGGACTGCTAGGCCGAGAAGACCTATGAGCGCAACAATATACTGCACTCCCCACCACAGAAAATGGTATCACGACCTACCGACTACATGGTCGCAAAATTAAATTTCGCCGGTGTCCTAAATATCCGGATCCCTACCAGAGAGGAATAGGAAGATTACCAACCTGACAAGGAACATGAGGTCTTGTACACCGACAGATCCAGTCGGGTCCAGTATTTTCTCACAGTACACAGACGGATCCAGTATTTTCTCCATCAATGACCTTGCTTTCGCCCGCTTAATTTCGCCAGCGTTGGCAGAATTTTTGGTAATATTTCAAATCTAAATCTAAATCAAGTCAAATCTAAAGCCGGGAGCCAGGGTAATTCAGCCGAAAAGCGACTTCAGTGCATCAGCAATCCCAATATGGTATTTTGTGGAAGAGCCACACTTGGCGGGCCAAAGGGCCACGGCCACATGAAGCTCGCGAACCGCATTTTGCCGACCACTGGCCCAGGTGTTCAGGCGATCGCCCACCATCACAGAGGTTTGTGGTTCGATTCCAAGCATGCAGTAAAGTGAAAACGCGTATTTTTTATTTCATTGTTCCTTCTACTATATTCTCTCACATTCTAGATGACAGGAGCAAACAAAATCAAAATACTTGCAATAATACCCTGAAGACACGGCAATGTCGTTACGACGAAAATTCATCGATAGGACGAAAATTTATCGTTACGATGAATGCCATTTTATGTGGTGAAGAAACGGACAAATTTGTCGTTTTTAGTAAAATTCGTTGTCTTGTTTTGACCGTTTTATTAAGTGAAGGTATCAAAGTAAATGTGTGGCCTTCCTGGAGCTGTATTTACAACTCCACATAAGGTCACAATAGGACTACCACAGGAAAATGTGATCTAACCTTCCATTGCTTCTCGCTAATCGCTATCTAATGTCCTCATCTAGCCATTTCCAGCATCTTCTCTTCTGTCCTTTTTGGTCAAAATTGAAAGAAGTTGTTGACGCACGGCCCGCGAATAAAATAAAAAAAATTATACAAAATGTGATGTCAGATTGTAGCCATAAAAATATCGAACAAAATATCCAACATGAACAATAATTAAAAAAAACGATTTCCTTGTTAATTGAATTTCGTCGTAACGACGTAAAAAAATTTTTTTTTTGTTTAAACGACAATATAGAATTTTTATACCTGCTCGATTAATCAGACATTATATCGACCTCAAGGTGCCCCGATCGTAGCGTATTGCCGAAATTATAATTTGAAAAGATTTTCATAAAATTCGGTCGACCCATTTTTTTTAAACGACGTAGGTTATTTTTTCACCTGCACGTTATCGCCCGAACCAGTCACCAGTCCAGCCATCGAAGAGTTTCGACATTTTTCATGAAGGTCCGTTGGGGTCTGATGATGCGCCTTGAAGCCTGATTTTCGAAATACAAAATGGCCGCCGAAATATGACCGAAATTCAAAATGGCCACCAAATATAAATTTGCCAACTGTGTTTCGATTTCCATGAAAATCGATATCTGGGGATTTTTAAGGTTTCAAATAACGAATTTAACGGACTTGGCGTTTCAGAATGATCAACATTATTATGACTTCAAAAGAGCGAAGGATATTCTTAGTTACTATGGCAACTATCCAAGTTCTTTCAACAATTAGAAAACTTCAAAGGAATTTAATTTAATACTAATATTTTTTTTTTTACTTACGAATTTTATAATTTAATTTAATGCTCACCTGAAATAAAACAGAAAAAAAATTATTAGTTACTTTTGAAAAATAAAATGTATATTTCTTGAAATAAATTTTTGAAAAAAGTACAGAAGTTCAAAATTTGAAAATGTTTCCAGTGCTGAACAAAAATGGAGAAATGGCAAAAAACAACGCGGCTCGAAAGAGAATTATCAAGTGAACTAGCGCACGTCTTAAGGCCGGGACACACATATCCGCACCGCGTCCGCACCGCATCCGCACCGTGTGTCGGACGACACACGGAGAGAAAGTAAACAAGTAAAATTTTACCAGTCACTCCCCACATTTCCGTGTCCGCACCGAGTCAAATTACGTGAGTTTTGTTTTTGCCCGGACACGGTGCGGATGCGGTGCGGACACGGTGCGGATATGTGTGTCCCGGCCTTTATCCAGTTAAACAATGCTTATTTGTATAAGTGTAATTGAGACTCAAACAAATTTCTTCTAATTTCGTACGGACATTATCAGTTCTGAAGATAATTCGAAATAAAACGTAAAGGCCCTATATACAAGAGCGTTCCAATAGCTTGGCTTCACATGAATCCTACCGCTCTAGGCCACGAGTTCATCCGAGTTTTCCAACACGCGGTGAGGTATTGGCGTGCTCCAGTGACATTTCGACGGATGAGCCCATTAGGACCATCGTTGGATAAAGAAGCATTTTGGATGTCATGGTTAGATGATTCTTTGGATTTGAATAATCTTGACAAGCTCCCGGTAGCTCCACAGCTCTCCTATCGTGTTTGTGTGACCAAGTGAGAGAGGTATAGGCAAAGGCTTTGAGTTCGAATGAAAGGGGTAAAATAAAAGCTTTGCTGGTGCTCTGGAAAAATTAACTGTTGCCCATCACTGGCTTAAGCTAATAGGGGGTTCACACTGACGCCCAAAACATGTTTTATGAACCAGTCGTTTTGAAAAGCACAAAAGCGTTCACACTGCACTCGACGTGTTTTAAAATGTTTTCAAGTGTCAGTTTAAATAGCTTTATATACTTGGAAATATTTTTTAACTTGAAATAGAAATTGAACTAATGTTAAAAATGTTATTTCAGTATATTTGTTTGATTAAAACTTTAAATATTAAAACTTCAACTATCAAAAATTCAAAAATGACATGCGCACTACAGCTGATTGAGAATTCAGCATTTGTCAGCAAGTGTTTTGTACGCGTTTTATTTTAAAACACGTCAAAGATAACTAGTTTTAAAAAGCTCGCTCCATATAAAATACATGGGTAAAACACATGTTTTACCCTGTTTTGAGCCGAAACTTGAAGAGCTTTCTAAAACATGTTTTGGGCGTCAGTGTGAACCCCATATAAGGCACTCTTAGTACTGTCGACGGTTCTATGATTGATTGAATGTGGGACAATATTCGGTATACGGATAAATAGTGTAAAGAGGAGTGAAACCAACACGCAGTTTTATTGCACCACTCTCATCAAAACCGCTGATTTCGGCGATGGGACGGGCATGGCTTTCTCGCTTATTATGCTTATAGACCATGGCGACAAATAGCACGAAGCTACTGTAGAGAGAGAAGGTAAGAAAGAACGAACTAGGTGGGAGAAGTTCAAAGATGTCTTGGTTAGCAGTCGGACGATTTAAGCCTTTAACGTCCCCATATACGGTCAAATTGGATGTACATCCAGATTTTTATCAAACCCGTGCCCGTAACGAGTTTAGATCGGCCGACCGATCGATAGATTGTTTCGGTTGTACATTTGCACTTCGATGTACATCCAATTTGACCGTGTATGGGGGCCTTTACGTCCAGAGGCCGGCAACTTATAGAGAATGTACTTCTTTCTATCACAACAAAATCTCAAATCATCTAGCAGTAAGAGATAATAGGGAGAGATATCTTCCCCATTTCGGAGTCCATTATACATATTGAGAGTTCTGGACAATGTTCTGATATCTTTTCGATTCTAAATCATGATTGAAGCACATAATCATTTGAATCACATAATCATTATGAAGAACGCTGAATGACTTTGACGAGTTCTACTCCGACTATGGTGCTATAAGCGCCTTTTAACGCTACGAAAAGCTTTTCGATTGATGCCCGAAGCTCAAGACATACTACCTTTATCAAAATGTTGCCGGAATTTATTCAGGAAATTAAAAATACATGATTATACATCAAAAACGATATTGTACCCTTCAAAGTACTCCCCATCGACTGCAACGAACGCTGGATCCAATCCTCGAAACATTTTTTATATTCGGTTTGCGATTTTCGTCTTTTCCATGATATCATCTCGGGTGCTGAAACGCGTTCCGCGGAGCCTTTCCTTGAGTCGATCGAATAGGAAAAAGTCGCAGAGAGCCAAATCGGGTGGATTCGGTGGTTGTTGAATGGTATTCGTTCCGTTTTTAGCCAAATGTTCACAGATAACAATGGCATTGTGCGACGTGCGTCGTCGTGGTGCGTTATCGTGGTGCAAGATCCACGAGCTGTTTGCCCACAACTCTGGTCTTTTTTGGCGAATTGCTTCACGCAAACGTCTCATAACGCCCAACAAATACTCCCTGTTAACGGTCTGGCGTTGTAGAAGGAATTCATGATGCACAACACTCTTGTAATCCATGAAAACTGTAAGCATCACCTTCTTTTCGACTAAAAATGAAGTGGTTTTTTCGGTCGCGGCTCCTTCGGTGCATTCCATTCACTCGCTTGATGCCTGGATTGCATGTCATACTTATTAATCCACGTCTCGTCTCCAGCAATGATCCGTTTGATGAATGTTGGGTCAGATTCGGCCTTGGAAAACATGTCTTTTGCGACATCTACGCGGTCCGTTTTTTGGATGAAATTCAGGTATATCGGCACCAGCTTTGAAGTGACAGATCTGACGCCCAAATCATTAACCAAAATGTCTTGAACGGATCCAAAAGCAATGTCCAACTCCTGTACCATCTCTGTAATGGTCAATTTGCGGTCATCCTTTCTTTGATTTTGTTGATGTTTTCGCCAGTTTTCAATGTCGATAACCTGCACTGCATTTACCATCGTTCACGGACTCACGGCCACTTCTGAAATGTTCGTGCCACTGATAAACGACTGCTTTCTTCAGAATATCGTTGCCGAAAAACTATTCTATCATTTGCAATGTCATCGCACCATTGAAACCATTTTTAACGCAAAATTTAATACAAACTCGTTGTTGCAAATTCAATTCCATTTCTAAAATTGTACAAAATCGAAAACATGCACATTCGCAGATGCACTCAATACGGCGTCACTTGTACAAATGTCAAGCTATCAAGCTGAAACTTTCAAAGAATGTCAATGACAGATGTGGCAACTTAAAAAAAAGAGAGAACTCAAATCGGGTTCGCACGGAGGTGATTCCGGGAACTTTTTGGTCAAGGTAGTATGGCTATTTTATAGAGATCGACAGATCTTTCATCGCCACAAGCGATGAGCTTCACGCGGCCCTGATGCCATCCGCCATCGCGACAGTAAGGAGCAGTGCCAGGATGCTCCTGAAGGATTGGGAGGAGAATCGTCGCGAGCCTGACCTCAATTTTCCACCATTTTCAGGCAGAATGGTGCTATCTGGATCGCTTTCATCGATCGCTGTAGGTCTTAGTAGTAGGAGTAAGTAAATTGCTACTGTTCCTACTACGTTTAACCTCAGAGTGATTAGGTTCAAGTTCGAAGGACCTCTGACGCTTGGTGCTGGGTTGCCAGTTTACAAAGTATGGTCGCTGGCGAACCGCGTCGTCCAACTTATTGAAGCTTGTTCTCGGTTATTTCACCCTTCGCTATTCCCTGGAACCGAGCAAGGGTTCTCTTGGCGCTGCGTTGCTCAGAAGGCGTGCTAGTTTGTGCAGCTTCTTTAGAAGCACTGGGAGACTGCACGGATGCAGTTAAAGGGCCTGCTTCTGTCGAAGCAATTGGCTTAGAGGGAGTGGAGAGCTTCGGATTGGAGTCCAAAGCTCATTTTTCCCTTTACCCTTTTTAAGCCCCCAGACTGGAAGCCATGGTTTTTTTTTAATGTTTGGGTTTTTCCATAAAAGGTCCCACGAGTATTGCGAAAAAGGGTCAATCCTGCCAAAGACGCTTACCAGGATAAAGCACTTTTACTCTCCGACTTTGCATGGGCATCGGAGGGAACCGTTTGCGACCTGAACTCTTTAACCACTGGCTGGCCATGCAGCCATCGACACAGTAAACACCTTAGCTTAGAAGTAGGGAAATGGGAAGGGGAAAGGAAATAAGAAAGAGAAAAGGTATTGGGAAGTGGATGTACCTAGTTTAGTCTGGCCTCTTCGCAATTAGCCTGTTCGGTATGGGTGTCCCTGGTTGGGATAGAGTTACACTGATATTTGCTTGACGATGACTCTTTTTCAATTTTTGTGGTATCGCCGCCTATTCCATATACTTACACAATTGCTTTACGAAACACTTGGTGTAGCTTGCTGCATACCTTATGAATCTACCAACAAGCTAAACGAATTCAATTAATAAAAGAAGAAAAATGATAAAAACTACCTAAAAAAATAATTTCACAATAAAATTATTATAAATCCCAAAAACCATTCTCTCTGAAAATCATACGCCCGTCACTTTCCTTTCTAGAGACACCTGAACAATTTTTCCTGATTACTTTTTTTCTCTCCAATAACCACATGGTGCATGAGTAAATAATAATCAGAATATCGAACAGCACACAAAACGCAAAATATTTCTGCAGAACCACATCCCAACAACAGCAGGCAAAAAGCACAAATCTCCGCCACCACATCTGAACAGAGTAAATGGCCACATCGGTGCTAATTATATGCCCCTGCTCACATCAACAATAATAATTAACTCACCTGAATCTGAAATGTACACCAACAAATCAGTGGATAAACTCTCGTTTTCATCACGCTGCGAATTCTTGTTCATGTCGGAAAAGGTGGAACAACAACAAAGAGAAACATGCTGAAATTGCCACAAAAATAATGTAACAATTTTTTTTTGGAACAGACAAAAAAAACGAGGCAGCAAAACTCCGGCAGAGTCTGACATCACGTCACGTCATAAAGATTGTGTACCACGACCTCTCCGCAAGTGCACAGAGCGTGCACACACAGGTTTGATGGAAGGGGAGGGAATGGCGGAGGAGATCCACCGAAAATTTCACTTTCGTTTTCTGTCCAAAATGTTAAATCATACTCTCGGCATAACATGAAAGATTCCGGAGACAACAACCACATTGTGGGAGAGGGACAGAGCGACTAGAATCGAGAACTGTCAGAGCAAGAGACAGCAACTGACAGATTGGCCGCTTGCGGAAGACAGATAAGCCGTAGACACGATTCCGGCGTCGATTGACGTCGAATCCACACCTACTTTTAATTTTTTTTTGTAGTTGCTTAATTTTTCATCGATGAGAAGTAATCGTGTCAGCAGATTTTTTTGTGTGTACCGTTAGTCTAGCTGGAAAAAAGCAAAGTGACAAGTGACAATAGCCGAGCGCGCCCAAAATGCCTACACACGATTCCAGTTTAGTGCATTAGCATCGTCGTCACCTTGTTAAAAACAATAACAAAAGAAGTGCTTAACTGGAGCTGGATTTGTGTGGTAGCCGGTGGCCATTGGAAGCGGACCATGAGAGTCTAGACCTTGTTAACAAAAAAAATACTGGAAAAAAGCTTGGAAAGTTTTCATGTAAATTCCGGTGGCTTTTAAGAAAATAAGAAAAAAGTTTTCAAACCAAAAAAAGGAGAGAACTAAAACACAAAAGGAGAAGAAGGAAGCCTACGAAACTCTCCCGACGAGCCGCCATTGACACGTAATCCCCCTGCCGATGGAATTGTGTAACTGTCGGATTAAATAATTAATTTGGCACTCACTGACTGGGCAGATGCACAATGGGATTGAATGACACTTGATTAACCTCTACACTTCCTAGACAAGCGGAACCCATGCGGATTTTTTGATAAATTGAAGAATGACCAGAAACGGTAAATGTATGTACATACCCAGTCCGCAGTCGAGCCCTTTATTCATGGCGTTTTTGTTGGAAGGTGCACCGCCCGGTGATTGAATTGAATTGATGCCGAGTTGAGTTTATTGAAAGTAAATTAGTGAATGGATCGGATTAATAATAATCGGTTTTGAAAGGTATTTTGTTTTTTTGATTTGCTTAAAATTAGTCAAAGTTCGAAAGAAAAATAATTAAAGGAATATATGGAGTAGTGCTGAAGAATGCTGGAGAATCGGGGGAGATTACGAGATAGATACAATGGAGAAGCGAGGATATTGTTAATCTCATAAAATTACCAACGTTAAGACAGATGTCATTCAGAAAAAAATGGATGACAGAACAATACTGTGCTGGAATAATAGATATTCTCGAGGAGTGTCATAATAGCCCGTCAGGAGGACATTTGGGAGTCAACAAAACTCTGGCAAAAATAAAGGAGAGATGCTATTGGCTTCACATGCGGGAGGATGTTACGAACTGGTGTCGTCAATGCACAGTTTGTGGAGAAGAAACGCGACAATACAACGTTGGGAGAATCTTAAGACGGTCAGTGATAGGATGAAACCAAGGTACGACCTCCGAGGGAACAGTAGAGGATACAAGGAAGGTGACTATTCAACCCTCGGTGTCGGAAAGGCAAGTCTCCAAAACTTCAGCGCCAGTGAAAGGGGCCCTATAAAATCCTACCACGGATTAACGATGTTGTCTACAGGATTCAACAAGGACCCAAAGGATAGAAGAAGATCGTGCACATAGACAGGTTGCACCCATATTATCAGCCGGATCCAGGAAGGATAGACAACGGGACGTACAGTCCAAAGAAGGGGGCAATTGACCGGGTGATGATTTATGCGCCATCTGTATGTTAGAAGTTGAATCGACGGTTGTTGTAACGACTTTGTTGAGTTAACCATTTATCCACAAAGGAGACAATCTAGGAACTAGAAAATGGGCGAAGGTTCCATAAGTTAGATAAAGGGGGAGCTTGGATATATAAAAGCGACTTGCAGGCGTTTAGAAAATCAGTTTTGATTGGTTTGAAAAGTGTTCTAAAGTGGCCTGAAGCGAAAAGTGGCAATTTTAGGGATGACACCTGGTAAATTTCGTCGTTATCGATAAAATTCGTCGTTTTGTTTTGACAGTTGTCATAAGTTATGTGTAATGCGAATAATATCAGTGAACGAAAATTTAAAAAAAATGATTGATTTCCTCGTTATGTTTTTGGCTACCTTACATACCCGTCTGTCAATCAGCTAATTTATATTTTGCATTAACTTCCAAAAAACAGCTGATACCTAAGAACACTGCAAAAACGCCTTTCGACCGGCAGATGCCCGCTATTTGAGCTTCTGTAGTAATTGGCGCAGTTTGTTGTTGTCTTTATGAAGCTAAATATTCGTCATAACGACAAATTTTCGCAGTAACCATGGCTATGTGTTGAGGGCATTAGTGAAATGGTTATCTTGTTATGATTCCTTTAATTAGTCTTTTTGGGGTAAGTCGCTATCCATCACTGTGCTCCCATCAAACCGGTTTTGTGTAAAATATAGGTTACTCTTTTTTGTTACTTATTTTTCAGATTCTTTTTACAATAAACGCGAATGAGGATTAGAATTCCTGATAAGTTTCGCAGACCCCCGAGTGCCATTTTATGTTTACGAAAAATTTGACAATTTAGTGTTGAAACGCGGTCGTTGTAAAGGCATAACAAAAGCAAATCTGAACATGATATTGTCTTGGAACTGAAATTATCTAAGATAGGTAGTAATATCGACCGATACAACCTAGCGGTCATCAAGATCCCCCTCCATTAGAAAAGCAAAGAGCCAGTGTGCAGCGCATGCGAATACTCCCTATGGTGATCACGTCAGTGAAACTACTAAAAATCGAATTAATTTCTTAATTTGTAAGCAGCGACTTCTATATGTCGTGTTGGGTAGATGGGTGGGAGATCTCACTACGGTCTTATGGATTCGGACCCAATACTTCAGCGAATCCTAGCAATAGAAAAAAGCTTCAGTACACAGCCTTTTTGGGCGAAATCGCTTCTATGTCAATACGATTTTTATCTCACAGCTCAATAAGCTGGCTGGTAAGATCTGATTTGACAGAGACTCTGGAGGGCTGGATTTAATTTTAGTGTTGGCAGGTAAATATTTTTGTGGGACGTGTTTTACTTTTATTAATTATTTCTATTTTCATTGTTTAGGTTCGTCCAAGGAAGCAGCAAGGATGTTTGTGGCATCATAACAGCGTCGATGAGAAGATGCTCAGATGTTCGCATACCCTCTGTCTCACTGGTCAATATTTTCTGTTGTACCTCCCGCAAAACCCACTACACGTTTACAAATAATAAGGTTAATTTTTTGTGAGTTTTCTTGTGAATTGGTGCTTTGTATAACGAAATAGTTGATAGTCTCAAGAATAGTCAGATGACAATCGCGAGTCACAAAAGCTTGTGACTTATGACTGGTCACAATTTACAATATGAGAATAAACTCGTGTCACTAACAATGACACATAAATGACTGAGAGGTGATGGACGAAAACCACTACTACGCCCACAAAACAATAAGAATTATCTACAATGGTCCCGTACACATTAAAGATTTCACTGTTGAAGATTTTAAAAAAGTCCTGCGGACTGACGAATAAAAGTTTGAGCTCCGCCGAAGTGAAGATGTTACCAGACTGTGTAGTGCCAACAGTGAAGCATCATGGCAGTGACTGGCTCAGTTATTTTCTGGGGTTGTTTCATAAACTACGGAAGAGGAGATTTGGTGTGAATTGGCAGGAACTTGAAAAGAAGAACTATAAAACGTTTCTGGAAAAAAAATGCTGCACCTTCCAGCAGGGATTTCAATTTCCGGCAAGAAGCTTTAAAATTATGGGGTGGGGGAACGGCTAACAAAGACCTGGGAAGAAGGTGGGACCCGATTTGGCACTTCTGTCAAAACCTAAGAAGAATCACTGCAAATCTAGCAGCTCTGTTAGCAAGTCCTAATCCCACCTTCATGCAGCAACCCACTCCCATAAAAATACCAGTGCTACGAATCGGCAAACAATGTTCCGCCCTATGTCCCATGGGGGATTAAAGAGAAATAAGAAGTATGAAGAAAACTTCAAAATTATACAGAAGCTAGTTAGAGAAGAAAGAATCGGACCCCTTATTCTAGAAGCAGTCACAAGTCACAACGCAATCACAAGTGTATGTTGTGTCTCAACTTGAGGGCCTATACTAAATGTAAAGTAGCTTAGGAGCGAAGTAAAAGTGAAGTAGACGTACATAACCTAAGCCGACATTGAAAACAAAATAATAAGTTCATAAGCGTGAGTCGCCTTGTGACTTATGACAGTGACTTGTCACAATTTTAGAAAAGCGGGGTGAAGGCAACTACAAAATATGACATGCAAGTACTGTCCCAAGTCCGCCGTCGTCTGGTCCCAAGTCCAAAGTCCAGGGTGTGAAAGGAGGAGGATGGTCGACCTGCCGAATTGGCCAGAATCGTGAAACCGAAGAAATTAGGCAAGAAATCGCATTTTTTAAAGCGGCACCGACAGCAGCGTATCCGTTGCGGGGACGTCCCGCTCGAAACGCCAGCCAAGAAGAAGCTCTGTCCCATAAATATTTAAAGTTATCTACAATTTCCATTCTATGATGGTCAAGATAGATATATATCTAGTCACTGCCTAAGAATTTTCCAGCCAATATACCTTCATATAATATTACAATCTCTCAGTACAAAACAAACAAAAACAAAAGCTGTGAATGAAAATAAAGAATATAAAATATAAATTCCAACATTTAAGAACAAAATGATGCAGTCATAACGTAGTCATGCTGGTGATGTCATCGATTTTATAACTTATATGACATTTTCCCAATCTATGGCTATATAGGAAAATCTCATATGAGTTTTCTGCATGGTAATCAGTATTCACAGTACTGTAGTGCGTCAGTATTACACACAGCGTTTTTATCCATCCTACATAAACTAGCAAGAATTAAAGTGGTGAGCTTTTCTTAGCATTGTCTGGCAGGAGCTTTTTATTACATCAAAAGGGTCGGATGTGAGCATATACAGCGTAGGTTATAGAAGCACATAAAACATATTTTCAAGGAATACAACAAATAACTTTCGTATTTAACGAAATGACCTAGTTTGCATTTTCTTACCATCTTGTATAACAGTAAGTGATTCTAGTTGTTTTATTTGTTACTGTTTATTAATTGTTTTACTTACATGAATTGAAATTTAGAAAAGTATGTAGTATTAGAAGAGAATCTGGGGCCAGTTCGTGTATGTCGAAAACGAAAATTTTTTTTCGTCTCGGGTTCGCGTAGGTCGAAAAATTTGAAAATTTTCGTCTGAAGCCGACGAAAGGCACTCGAAAGGTCTTGGGTTATCGAGTTTTTGCATTAGGACACGAACAATTTTCTTTCGACCTATGCGAACGCTAAAATTTTCGTCGACAAAATTTTTCGACTTCAATTTATTTTCGTACGATTATCGTCGTTCGCCATACACGAACCGGCCCCTGAGAAATGTCACGGGTAATTGAAACACGTCAAGGAGAAGTACTGACATATTAACAAATTATTACCGACTGAACGAACCCGATCGATACGAATGAACTAAGAATTTCAAAATGTCAAAAACATCCAAGCTTCTAAGGTAACAATATGATTTTTTGATGTCGTGATGTCGAGCCGAATCTCACCCAATCTCACGTAGGGTAGAGGGAGTCTCAGAAAAGATCACGTAATTATTTTTTTTTTTTTGAGAAACAGTGTAAAAACTGGAACGAGAAAATTGGGTTAAATTAAGTAAAACATGTTTCACCACCCCCATTCACTTACAGGCCGCCGGCAGGCAGTGGCCTGTCAGACCAGGTCGGCCGGTACGACTAAGCTTGACTCTTTATAACTGAAGGATTGATATGTTAGCGATCTTAATATTACTATTACTAATCATTTTGTTTAGAGCAAAAAGGGTATTATTGTCATATGGGATTTTAGCAAAAATAATTCCAGGAGTTGGGCTGGTATCATTAGTAGAGCTAATGTTATTTCTAGCTCTGAGTTTATGTAATCTTTTATTGATAAATTTCTTGATGAATGAATATGGGTAGCAATTCTGTATTAATTTATAATATATTAGGTTGAAATTCTTCGGATGGAAAGATTGGTCGGATAATAAGAAAGCTCGATCTACAAGAGAATTAACTACACTTATTTTGTAAGAGTTATTAGTGAAAGAGTGATAATTTAGGAGACGTCCACTGGCGATCGGTTTTTGGTACCAGTCTATAATTATTAGGTTGTTAGCTCTTATAAGGGTCACGTCTAGGAAGTTTAATCTGTCTTCTTTCTCTAATTCTAATGTAAACTTTAATCTAGGGTGGTAGCAATTGAACTTCTCAAGTATCAAATTGATCGAATTAGTGGGAGCAATTATTAGACAATCTTTTATAGTATAAAATGTTGTATTGGGGAACATGATTCCTTACAGACACACAGGCGAAAACGACAGCTTAGCATAGCAGGTTATTAATTTAAGTGCAAATGGCCTCAACGAAAACTTCAAGGCAGCTCGAATCTCACGCCGTGAACACCCCCTCACATCACCATCTCACGTGAATGTTGATAGTTTTCGCGCCTAGTTCGTGCCTTGCTTTTCGTTCCGAGTGAATACGGCGTGAATTTTTGTCTTAAATTCACGACTTGAGAGTGAATAGAAGTTCAGATCTTCAAGCACGAACTGACGATAAATGCGATTTTTGTCAACTTTCTTGGACTGAAGGCCTCATACAGTTGGCGACATGTGTGTAAATTTGGGTCTTAAGATATGGCTAAAATGTGTACGCGGTTCTACAGAAAGTAGCATAGTAGCTCTTCAATTGTTTAGCCTTCACCGGCCAGCCAAACGCGCGGCTCGGCGAATGCTGCTAAGTACAAGCTAAGTAATACTGGCCCGCGAAAAGACCCTTAGAATATAGAACTTGAAGAAGGCACATGTCGAATTTAAGCATAAGGAAATGCTTGTTGAGTGAGTGCTCACGTTTTGATAGTTGTATGTCCACAACAAGCGGAAAAAGCGAGTGGAATAGAGGAAGGCAAATCTTGCCCTACCATGCGATCTTCGTAAGCGGCATTGAACGCGATTCAAGACAATAATCAATTTGAACTGTCAAATGATGTCAGATGGTTCGATAAGGGAAGAGATCAGAACAGTACCGGCTTTAGGAGTGGGCGAACCTAGGGTGCCTTGGACCAGAGGATGCTGCCACTACCCCCGAGATCCAGTAATGTATTAATTTATTGGGTTATTGAATGATAACGCCTCTACAATAAAAGGCTCAATGCCGCATGTGCACAGGAGGTAAACAAAACTTGTGTTTCAAAAAACGTAAAAGACAGCTGGCAAGGGCGCTTCATTATACTTTTGCATATATTGTGTTTAGTTTCTAGCATTAAAACGGTGCTGGGCAATAGCAGCTCTTTGGAGCCACACGAACACGAACATCCTAGGAAGTTCTATAATAGCCCTCCATATATCCTGCCTGTGAGTTCTGATGTGATATCTCTATTGTCATGTCTTTTCTTCTTTTGGGTGCTATACCTCGCTCACTCAATCTCACAAATAGAATAGGAAGCTACGTGGAAGAGGTCCATTTCCATTATACTAAAGAAAACCTTTGCCGGTGCTCTGAAAAGGTCCACTAAGTATTGACCGGCTTTGCAACAAACGGAAACTTATCGAAACCGGTCTGAACGACGCATTCACTGCAGTTTGCAGATGTACATTACTAGCTTGTACGGGCGTCTTCTTCGATGGCTCTATAGCCCACTTTGAGCCTTGGCCTCCATCAGCTTCTTCCTTCAGACGTCTCTCTGCTCCGCAGCTTGTCTCCAATTTTTTATATTGAGCAGTTTTGCAGCATCGGCCCTAAAATTATCTTCACACCTTCACCGTGGTTTGCCAACTGGTCTCTTGCCATTTGGTAGTAGACACAGGACTTTTTTTGGTATCCTTGAGTCATCTATTCTTACATGACCGGCGAAACGTAAACGCAGCAGCTTGGCATTTGTCGAAAGTTTACACTCTTTGTCTAAGTCGTACAATTCTTGATTATAGTTCTCCATGCATTGTCTTCATTGATTGGGCCGTTTATCCCTCGGGGAACTTTCGTCTCAAATTTATTCATCCTGTCCGCGGATTTCTGGGAGATACTCCATATTTCACACCCATACGTGTACGTACATATAGTGGGTTTATAGATTCTTATTTTTGTTTTTCTGTGGATGTCTCTGGATTTCATCACTGGCAGTAGTGAGAAGTATGTTCTATTTGCGGCGTTTATTCTTCTGCTGACTGTTGACCGCAGGTAGTTAAATTGGTTTACCCGTTCAAAGTTATATTACCCCCAGGTTGAGTTGTGATTTCTTCTTCTTCTTTCCACTCTTGATTGAATTAGAATCTTGCTCTTGTCTGCATTTATTTGCAGCCCTATATGTTTGGCTCCCTCTTCTAATTCCGTGAATATATTACTAAGGGATGACAATATCTTACCAATTGTTTTGAATTGTTAAGCAGGGTTGCGTTCTCATCAATGATTACTTTGCGAATTACTCCTTCTAGGCACAGATTAAATAGCATGGGTCCAAGCTCATCGCCCTGCTTTACGCCTTGCTTGACTGGGAAGGACTACGTCAATTCTTCTTGTGTTGTAACTTAACACCTTGTATTTTCCATTGTCATTTTCGATAGATTCATTATCTTTCGGGGTATGTTGCGGTCCAGCATTGTCGCATACATTTGTTCCCTGTCGATGTTGTAGTATGCTTGTTCGAAGTCGATGAAAAGTTGATACACGTCGATGTTGTATTCCTAGCATTTTAGGAGGATTTGCCTTATTGAAAAAATTTGGTCGTTGATCTATTTCTTCTGAATCCAGCTTGGTATTCACACCTATTGCGGCTTCTGCATAATGTTCCAGTCTGGCTTTAATTATATGGGTTGGCCACACCTTGCGACGCGAAAACGAAAATCTAGCCAAACAGGCCCTCGACTGGAATCCGCAAGGATCCCGTCAGGTCGGAAGACCTAGAACAACGTGGAGGAGAACCCTACTAGCAGAAGCCGCAACAACTGGGAGATCCTGGTCGGAGCTGAGAACTGTCGCGCAAAACAGAGTCCGCTGGAGGGCAACTGTTTCCGCCCTATGTCCCATGAGGGATTAAAGGAGCGCAATGATGAAAAAATGATGTTTAATCATATTTGCTATTATTTTATATACTGTGCTTAAAAGAGATATGCCTCTAAAGTTTCCACAGTTCAATTTGACCCCTTTCTTGTGTATTGGGCAGATAATGTTTTGTTCCCAATTTTCAGGTAATTTTTTACGTGCGTCACCTTTTAAATTTTTGAAAGAGTCTTTAGTTTCCCATTAATAGGCATTTTTGGATGTCATGCCATGTCTTCGTTGAATTTTGCTGAAAATGGCTGATCATCGTGATCAGCGTGCTATATCTACATTTTCGTTGCTTCAAGTTATAATGTCGTCGAAATTTCTTGTAAGCATGGTAAATCTCACCGATATTTCAGGAATCATGTTGCCTTTATCTTAATAATTACAAGGTATTGCAATTGATATACTTTTTGCAGTGATAAGCTAATCAAAAAAACCACAGCCTGTTTGCAGAAGCAACGTAACAAATACATTTTATATTGGGACTCACTCTGTTGAAGAGTTCCCTAGCACTCAGCTGCGAAGAATCGGATAGTTGCAAAGATTTTTGTCCCATAATTCCAATTTGCAAGGTGCTGAAGTGTACAAAGGGAGGCCTCATTTTTTTATCTTTGAAGGGAGAGCTAAAGATTTGGCAAGAAGTGAGAAAGAGCAACGATACTGTCAAATATAAGAACTCTGGGCCAATTGTTGTGCAAGTTACCTGTAACTACTAGCACTACCGAGCGATCTTTCTCCACCTTACACCGACTAAAAATATATCTAGCCGTAGAATGACAGAAGATCGTTTGACTGGTCTAGCTTCAATGCATAATCCATCAAGACATTGCGTAAAAAATGAACCTTAATTATGTGCTGGATATTTCCAGTGGGAAAATAAAAGGAATCTGGCTTTCTCAAATATGTAATGTGCAAGTGCACCCCTCCCAGAAAAATTTTTTGGATACGCCCATGATAACATAACATAGGTTAACTACCTAAAATAAATATTAAGAAGTTAAGGGCGCATAAAAATATCTCGCACGGGGCGCCAAAATACCTAAAGGCGGCCCTGGATCAGGGAGAAGTTTGTGAGATTAAGCGCCCTCTCTTGGCTTATAAATTAACAATTGACAGTTGGAATTGATTACTTAATAGCTGCGTTCCTTTTCTGCAAATTTTTACTATTTTTTACACTTGCTTACTAGCAACTACACTTGCTCTTATAAACGAGTAGATAGCACTTGCAATTACACAATTGAAATCCGCTAGGGGGAAAGCGGCCATTTCGAGTCTATTGTGAATTATTTTCACTTACGCCATTACCCGCTAGATGGCTTTTAGTTGTGTCGAGCTGATTTTCTCATATAAAAACGTCCATAAATAAAACTTCAGTCGTATAATTATCAAAAATTATTATCTTTCGTTTTACTTTAGAAATTGTCGCATTAATTTTTCCATTGTGTCACAAATTCTTCTTTTAAGAATTTTTTATTTGTAAAGTTTAAAATAACGTCAAAAATTTCAAGTGAGATTTTACTCAAATCAGAAAATTTTGCGTTCCTTTTCTGCTCTGCTCATAAGTACTAAATAGTAGAAAAGGAACGCAGCTATTGATTCGTGTACCATGGTGTTAAGATGTTCCGATTCCAAATTGTACCGCGTTAGGGGTTGTTTTTCTTCGGGAATCGAATATGCGAAGAAAGATTCAAGAGACCGGTGAATTTCTGTGCAGAGTCAAGAGAAATGTGAAAGAGCCAGGATTTTAGAATAAAAACACCTTAGTGATGGTAACTAAGCCAAAACATCGCGAAATAATTTTTCAAATATGTAAATTTAAGTTCTGAAGTAAAACCAGTTTTCAAAATGTCATTGGCCTTTTAGAGAGTACAATGTCTAGTAGTAGTAAGATTATGTAGAAGGAATATTTACAGTGTCAATAAGCAATTTTACTTATTCCCCTTTAATTCTTTATGGGAAATAGGTCGGAAACAGTTGTCCTAATCAAATGAAATTTTCATAAAACACCCATTTTCTATAAATAAAAATCCTTCTACGCCTTTTACAATTCATAACCGTAAAAACTGCTAAATAAGGATCACATATTCAAACTAAAAACTCGATAATATTTTTGTTCTTTAAATAAAATTATGATACAGGATGCCTACCACTTAAATCATTACCATAAAATAAGAAAAATCATATTTTCTCACAGCAAAAAAAGAAGCTTAAACGTTCTAAAGTAAAATGCGACACGGAAGTTATATACACACGAGAAGTCTTCTTTATTCATTTTGCTGGTCTGTTCCCACCATTGTATTTTGCATCATTCAATGTTTGCCTACTGGTTCTTGTGCCAAGAGGAAGCAAATGAAGTCTGCGATACACTATCGCTTATTATCTCCAGTTCTAGTAAACTGGTTTTGAATAATTAAGAGTTATTTTTTTGGTGGTTTTTTTTAATGCATTAGAAGGAAGATTGCAAAACAAAAATATCGGCAAAGAATTATTCATTTGATAGTGATGAGATAGTTAATTCAATTTACTGAAAGGATATCATAAAAAACAATCATACAAAGAGCACTTCGTGATTTTACGTCATTCAAAAAAATTGTCGATTGTGCAGTGTATTTCTTTATTAATTGTTGATAATGTAGTTCGATTTTGAATATCTCAAAGAGCATGGTTTTTTACTAACACCAAGAACTTCAAAAATGAACATTTATGCTGTATGAGAAAAGAATGCTATAAGTTAATTCGCTTGAAAATGCAAAAAATCCTTAATCTTAGTGCCTGCGCGAATTGCGACTAAACAAAATTTTTCAGTTTTTGTGGTTAATATAGGGAAGTGCTGTGTGAATTCTTTTGATGATTAGATTCAATTCTTCAAAAAAAATTGCAACTTGAAATCATCAAACTGCTTGCCTCCATTTAATCACCAGTCAAACAATTTAGTCTCCTCGCCAAAAGACTAAAGGGCCTGTGTGAATTCTATGACTAAAATTTAGTGTCGATAATACAGTATTTAGTCTTTTGGCGAAGAGGCCAAATTTTTTTACAGTTGACTAAATTGATAGGAATTTGTTTCAAAATAGTTCAGTTCAATACAACGGAAAATAAAATGGAGAACGAAAATATTCTGGGAGATGTACATCACACAACATGCCTGATATTCGGATACCTGACAGAATGAATTTGACTGTCATGTCAATTGAATTGAGTCATCAAAAGAATTCGCACAGCAATTCCCTACATGAACAAAAAAACTGTAAAATTTAGCGTAGTCATCAATTTAGTCACACTTCCCACAGCCCTTAAATTCTGTATTACCGACACAACATTTTATTGACAATTCCGACATTTCCTTACACGAGTCAACGTGTTGCTGCAACACAATGTCAGTTTGTTGAGCGGAGCTGGCACTACGCGTTACACTCAACACTTGTAATAAAATTCAATTTGTAATCAATTGACAATTCTGTCAAAACCGTAAGTTAACGGCCAGAATTTTAATTGAATGAAAATGTCGAATTTATAAATTTAGAAACTGACTTAACTTAAATAATTTTGTTATACATATTGTTATTTATTTATTTATTTAGCCTTTGCAACTTACATAATGTATATTTCACAACACGAACGACATTTTAGATTTTGAAACACTTGTCAAATTTGTCGATAAGATACAGATCTGAAAATTTGCTCCTTTTGTTCTTAGGTAGAGCACTTTTAGACAAATTGATAGGAAAGACTTGGTTAACTCTTAGAGCGAGCGATAAACCGATGACATCAACCAAGCTTCATCGAGAGCCAATTTCTAAATCGATGAGAGGGAACAATAAATCAATGATTGAATCTGATCTTATGGCACTTTTGAAGCAGAAAAGTCAACAAATCAACGCCTTTATAAGCCTTTTTTTAATTATTCCGTTGAGATGGATACGATCAAAGATCGTCAGCTTTTTCTTTCACCGGAACACCGGAAATATTTCTACCATGGCTGTGTAAAAGAACAGAACCTGCATTTTCAAGATGTTAGTCGAACATACGAGGGTGGTCTGAAAAGTTAACGACTTCAACATGAAGATGGCAGCACTCGTCAATAAAAGCTAGTGAATGTAGTTGTGCATCTTTTGACAGCTACACTCCAAAACTTCAGCCATTTTGGAAGCACAGTTGTTATTCAATTCTAAATATTTACCTTATTTCTACGTGTATATCGCCAAGAAGCACATTTGAGACTGTTCGGGATTAGTTCTACTCTTATCGAAGTCTTTAAATACATCACAAGTTCACGGCGCAAGCATACTTATATCGTCTGGACTGTCCATTAGCCTACTCAATTTTAATATCCGCCTTACACCGTCCAGAAGCACTTGCGACCTCTCCAAGGAGCACCTTGTTAGGTAATTTCTTTGGTTGTTTCACCAGCGTGTTTTCGGTCGTCCTACAAGGCGGCTACCTACAGAATCCTACAGAAAGATCCTTTTTGGCATTCTCTCTTGCTTTAAAGGGGATCCGGTCCTGGCCTCTCGCAATAAATGTGTCGTTCACTGCAAAAGCGGTGCAAGTACGCACTTCAAAGCACTACAGGTTGGCCCGCTTTGGAGTCACATTCCCCGCTCCAAAGCCAAAGTGCACTATAATCGCACTTATAGTGCACTTCTGGAGCCGCTCCACCCCCACAGCGAAGGATATGGAAAAATGTTTTGCTTTGGAGTCGCACCTCCAATACTCCAAAATACGGAACCACACCACTCTTATATTGAACGACACAAATGTTGCTCGTTGCGTAATAATTCTTTGTTCCGGGTGAGGTTATTAGCCCTACGCCAACTTTACTTGGAAGCGACTTGCCCGATCATATTAGCCTACCCCTCTCATAGGATAGTTACCAGTGGCCACCGCTAGGAGGTTATGATCGCATCTCCATCAGTCCGAAATAGTTGCGGCACGTGTATGTTATGCTACATGTAATTCCCCCTATTTTTTGGCATTCCACTTTATTTTCAATATGAAAAACTCGAAGCTCAGGTGTCACCCCTTATACTACCAGTCCCCCATGTCGTTCACGTCATGGTGCAATATCTAGATTAATTTAATGTTCTAGTCACATCAATCTGTTTCATTACATCTTTCTTCTTACATCAGTGAAATCTATTTCATTATACATGTGGCAGATTTCTTGCTTTGTCCTTGTCCTCCATTCATTGTGGTGTGATCTATTAGCTATATGAATTCGTCTATTTATTACGCTGTCTACCTTATTGTGGTTATTTAGCAGCAATCCTAGAGAAATGTACTCCTATTTCAAAGTTACTCACTAGTTCCTATTGTGATATTTTCGTCTACTCTTCACATTGATTGTACTGTTACTTTTACATATTCTCATATATTTCGTCTTATTTTGATTTATCTTTAGACTTAGCTTCTATATTTTAAACGTTAGATTTACAAAGATCTCTTGAATATTGTCAAAGTTACTCGATGCCCCGATGTCAAAGTCGCGACAGTAATGGTTGGGAGTAGGTGGACCGAAAACTATCTCTGGTAGGTTGTGACAGCTCCTTCCTTCCCCGACTAGAGCTGCTGTTCGACATTGCACTCTATATGAAGAAAATAGATTGTCGACACAGTATAAAGGGCGTTTCCTGAGACTCTAGTGTTTCACAGAAAAAAAAAAAATTTACTATGTCGTTTCATACATTCCCTAGACTAATTCCAGCAGATTATGGAAAACAATATAATTTCATGATTGTCATTCAAAAGAAACAAAATTGAACTGGATGCCATTTTTTTTTTCATTTAAACGAAGACTCCACATTAAGTACATTCACCCACAATCTGGATTCCTTATTCAACATTAAGCGTCTCTACGAACAAAAAAAAACCATTTGTTATAAATGACAAATTTGAAATATTTTACAACACTTCGAACGACTCGAACAACTGAATTTACTTTCCGTCGCCATATTTACATAAACAAATGTCAAATTTTGTGACCTTTGAGATGAATGGCCATGATTGCGTTACATCGAATTTACTATCATGACTGGCATTATAAATGCCCAAGTTGCAGAATCTGCACTGTTCATGCCATATGGCGAAGTCCATGGCTTTTGTAGGCAATGTGTAAGAATTTCTCTGGCTTAATTCTCTAAGTCCATTTACAGCATTGATCATAATATTTTAACTTAAATTTAATACCAATAAATCTTTCCAGTTAGTACAACCCACGTATGGTAACCCGGAGCAACTCTCCCCTATTTATCTCTCTCATAATAACCTATACTACGTTTACAAGCGGAGTTTCCCTCCGGATGGAAGTTTCGATCCGGAGTGAAACACCGCTTATAAACCAGGAGTGAAAATCCAGAACTTGGATTTTCGCTCCCGAAGAAAAAGCTGGAGTGAAACTTCGATCCCGGTTTATGTTGTGCTTATAAACGCTGACTGGGAGTGAGAATTTTTTCCAAAGGGGAAGACTTTGTTAAAAAGAAGCTGGGTGTTTTATTTTGCAACAATAGATTTTTTTCTTTGTTTATTGATATTTTTAAATACATTAAATTAAACATTGGGTTTATATTTGTCTTTGCTATGATTTTGAATTTGTGCTTGGAGCTGTCATCTCAAACCAAAAAGTATTTTGGATTTACACTCCCATTGCTTATAAACGCATCGGGAGTTTTACTTTGGATTGAAGATCCAGGAGTGAAACTCCGCTTATAAACGTAGTACTAGACCTAGAATTTTTGATAAAAAAACAAATCTTGCTCCAAATTTCACCCTCCATTTGTGTAAATGTGTAAATGACGCTCCTCAATTGTTGACACTTAAAAAAAGATACGACAAATGTTTTATTTTTAAACATAAACGAGATTAAAAATTTTGTCACATTGAATGTGGCAACACCATACATCTGGAAAAAAATCCTACCCACAAGAAGATGGTATATATTACATTTCGTCACACACAGCAATCACCCAACGGCACAACTTTAATTACGAAATGACATCTTAAGAGCCTACTATTTAAGATTAAAATATTTATCCTACAAAAGCTGTCATTATATTTTATCCAAAAAATTTCCATATGCGGCAGACCGTTGCCATTCTGTGAGTGTTTGTCCACCACACAACTTTCCCATTCATTTCGTTCCGTCGTTTAAAGGCGCTACTGTTGGCATTTCCATAATTCCCACAAATTCCCGTGTGCCGTTGTCCCGCATATGTTCACTTGGCTTGAGAAGTCATGTCTCATGTCTACCAACCCCCCACAATGGCGTCCACGTGTTTCACAGTTAAAACAAATTTTATGCATAAAACATCAAAAAATCGAAGCTATCCCCACCCCCTCCTAGGCCCCTCAATTAATTGATTTCCCCATCGTATTCCCTAAACGAAGCCCGAAAAAAACACAATAATTCGATTCATCCATTTCGTTACCGCACAAGCAGCTTTGTAACATAACGCACACACCTGCGCCCCCGACACTCACACAGCCACTGTCGATGAAACGAGTTAATATGTGTCAAATCTCGTTGGTGGCGTGTATATATATATTTATGCAGGGGGGGCTATAGTGTGCTGTACATGTTGCATTGATTACCCATACGTAAAGTAGGTCATGAATGGGAGAGACAGCACGATACCGGATCGAGGAAGGAACAAAGGAGATAATGAGAGCAAGAACTAAAAAACTTCAGGCAACAACGCGTGTTGTTGTTGTTGCCGCCGCTGGCAGAGGCTGAGAGTCCAAAACAACAACAAAAAATCGCGCAAAGAAACACGATAACCCGAAAAGAGTTGCGAGTGGCTGGTGCGTGCGTGTGCCTGTGTGTGTTGGTGTGTTCTTGCAGACTTTTCGGTTTTGGTTTTAATCCAGGAAAGAAAATTTTTCGCAAGTGCCGTAATGGAATGATTGCGAGCGCGAACGGGGAGCAGCGGCGTCTCCTATCTGCAAAACTATGAGGTAAGCTTTCCGGATGACAGTAGCCGTCCGTCGGGCGGTAGGTAGTGTGTGCTGTGAGAGACTAGGAGGCTGCTGGGGAGGAAGCTTTAAGGTTTGTCGGCTGCAATTTTCGAGGAAGATATTCTTGTAAAAATCGATGCTGAATATTGAATTTTTTGGATTTGATTACAAAATATTCGAGGAGGAAAACAACAAACACTCCGAGATTCTGAAAACGTAAAAAGTTTTCGATTTTTGCAAGTTCCCGTTTTTGTTCTTAGCATGAAAAATGTATTAAAGTTTCGTGCAAGTGTCAAGAAAAATTTACCCCGATGTCATTCGTAGTAACGAGTTACAAAAAATAAATTCAAATATAGCAAACTGGATAATTAAGTTTATTTTTAGATAGGAAACATGGATTGAAGGTTATTGCCCACTGGCAGGGTGGGTTGGATAGTAAAAATTATGAAGGTCGATACTACACAAGGTTTGTACAAATTGTGGAAAATATACAGGAGACATTTTGAGGTTGATAATAATATTATTTATATTATAAAAGCACGGTAAAATATTTAGTTAATAAAAATAAGACTGAACATTTAGTGACATCTTTATTACAGATTATGGTCAACAGCAAAAATCTGAAATGAATTGTATATATGGCTTGATAAAACCCACGATCTCAAGGTTTAAACAATCGTGCTGAAGGGATGAATGGTTCTGCGTGAATGTACTACTAACGTTATGCGGAGTTCTGCCGTAGGTGACCAAATTTTCTCGCGCAATTCGTTCGATCAATATCGATCGATCCATATTCTGAGGTCCTGACAAGAGGCTAGGGTGAGGTTCCTTTCCAAAAGAGGAAAGGTCATACAAGGGTACACGACTCCCCCTAATCTATCCTATCTATCTCTCTATCCTTCGAGCTAAGCTTACTACTAGACATTGCACCATGACGTGTACGACATGACAGACTAGTAGTACAAAGGATGACACCTAAGCTTAGACTTTCACATAAAAAAAGGAGGCAAATCGATGGAGGTTTTAGACAATCGATGGGGAAGATTTAAGACAAGCATAAATATTTGGGTGGATCTTACTGCAAACCCGCGGTCCGGCAGGTCTGCCACATTTAAGTCGATTAGGTCTGATAGTTGATTGTAGCTGGTAGTTCTGTGAAGCAGGGCCCGAAACAGCAGAACACTTGCTGTGGGATTAGGAAGATACAGCGAGACGGAGATTGAGTCTCCTCCAGCGTGACTTTCCTGTCCCTGGGGAGATTATAATCTGTTTGCTCGCCCACAGGCATCAGGACCTCAAAAAAATGTTGAGCAACGAATAAAACCAAAGAAATGTGGATAAATGCAAACACCCTTGAACGAACTGCACTGAATAACGTGACGTGGTACTAGTAGATAAATTCTGCTAAACCGAAAATAGTGGAGCAGAAGAAGACGTCAGTTACAGAATAAATAAAGCACGAAGCGCATATGCATGCCTGTTCCGCATATGGAGATCAACGCAGATCTCAACTAACACCAAATTGCGGCTGTTGAACTCCAACGATAAGCAGTTCTTTTGTACGGTTGCGAAAACATGGAAAGTCACACAATTCATCACGGGGCGCCTTCAAGCCTTCATCAACAGATGTCAGCGTCGATTCCTAAAAATCCGATGGCAAGATAGAATTCCTGATGAAGAGCTATGGCGCTGTGCCGGCCAAGAAAGGATAGACGACCAAATCAGGCCATATTTTGCGACGAGAAAACAAAAATCTAGCCAAACAGGACCTTTACTGGAATCCGCAGGATCCCGTCGAGCCGGAAGATCTAGAACAACGTGGAGGACAATCCGGTCAGCAGAGGCCGTAACAACTGGAAGATCCTGGTCGGAGCTGAAATTGTCGCACAAAACAGAGTCCGCTGGAAGGCAATTGTTTCCATGAAGTATAATAGTTTTATGGAGAAAAACTGAAACCTGATATGGGTACATGAAGATCCTGGATCACCTCAATAGAATTAAGGAGAAACTTGTAGATTCCCGACAGATATAGAACCCTCACAGAATTGAATCGTTGAAGGAAGACCGGATATATTTATATTAGGAGTGGCGAGCCAGCTCTTAGAGATTTCCGACGTTTAAATAACTCAGATTTTGCGAGTACAATTAACGAGGGGACGGAAAGGAGAGGAATTTAGGTTTTGCACTGATCCAGGGCTCTCTTGGTAACCCGTTTGGTTAATGGTAGTCTTTAGCTATATTTGTCGGTGTATTACCGGATCAACTCCCGTGGCTTGTCGGTTTATTACTGGATAAACTTTCCGAGATTCTGTTGGTTTTCCGTGTACCACGGCATCAACTCTCCGTGGCTTGTCAGTTTATCGGTCGGTCGGTACCACTGGATCAACTCTCCTGTCGTTTGTTGGTTTGACTTTATATCATTAGATCAACTCTCCTATGGTTCTGTCGGGTCATTAGGCAGAGGAGTCAACGCTTCCACGGTGGCGTACTGTTCCGTGACAATATAAAGCCAACGACAATCGAGCAGACGTTAGATATATGCATCAGGCAAATAATGCATCACTGTACTTGGTGTGTGTCCAAAACTTAAACAAAATACTGTGATGTTGGGTTGGGTTATACCGGGTTGTATGAGAACGAGAGAGCTTGCGATTTTCGGCTTTTGGGATCAAGGGCTGGTAAGGATCAGCATTGAGAAATGGACCAACAAGGAACACCAGAATCGCTGAAGTCCTGCGACCATGCGTGGTTAGTCTATGGTGGTGGTTAGACTGACAATTGTCGCAGCAATAAGAGATCGTGAACATTAAGCGATCTTCATTACGGAAGATTCTAGAAATTGACTTTGGTAGTTTGCGCTTTGAGGAATTGGAGAGCCCACGCACATTGTATCATTGTCGGACGAAGCGAAGGGCTGCTACAACATGGGATGATACAGGTTTCCTTCAAACAGATGCCTGATAAATAGGAACACCCAATTAGCCAAGCTTCTGTGCGCCATCACTGAGTTGGCTTTAAGAAGAGGCGGGACATAATTTTGCTTCACTCTCATATAGCACACCAAAGAGTTAGAGCAGAAAACTATGGAGTGAACGTACCATCCTGTATTAGCTCTTATTTCATCGATGAACGACTTCTCATTCTTAGCGGATATACTGCGTGGTCAGCATCTTATGTCAGTTAAAGATGCGATCAGGGCGTTCAGAAACCACGCATGCGAAAATATATCGATTGTAAGGAGTGTTTTGAAAAAACAACAATAGGTTTTTTTCGCATACCGAATGTAATCCTGGTTTTGAAGTTCTTGTCTATTTTAAAGATAGCAAAACAAATCAAACAGACGACCCAAACGAGTTATAAATTACATATACTCCATTACAGAATGTAGTTACAACATTTTTATTTATAAAATCCTTACAACTCCCCGCCGAATGTTATTTTAATGTTCTAAATCGCGCAGAAGCACGTTGTAAAAATATTCTAATCATGTAAAAGCCCTGAAGCTCTGGAAATAATATTTTGTGGCTGTCAAAGATTATGCGTTGTAAGCCTACTATCTCTTATCAGCTACTATGCGGTTAGAAATTATCAGAAATCTAATTTTTTATGTGGAATTCTTGGATAGTTTCCAAGTCTATGGTGACTTTATAAATTGTGTTGACAGAAAATATTGTTGTTGTTGTTGTTGATGACTGCATAAACTTCCGCTTTTTGATGAGAACATTTACTATAAAATGCGAATAGAAAATCTATTTATATATCAAATCAGTTCAGGCGATATAATTTTTTTTATTATTGCGGTAACACACTGCAACATTTGCGAAAAAATATCCAAGTCGGAATTGTACATGTACAATTCTTCTTTCTATAAAGCTACAATCATAATTAAAGCTGGTGTTTTTCTGTACCTACTTATTATCCGCACATTCCGATAACTAATAGATTTTTTTCGATTTAAGATTCTAAAGTAAATGGATCTAAACATCGAATCTTCTTCATCGATTTAGTTTAGTTCTCTAGTTACGAAAATGATAGTTACGTCATTTAAGCTCTAAAAAAGCTTTAGCGAAGTTGCAAACCTTCAACATACTGAAGAAAGCTTTATCGAGTTTATTTTGGTGAATAAAATGGGATTGCTAGATGAGTCGAATCATCGCATATTTTGATCAAAAATATTGTTTTTAAGTATACCATAAACGTACTGCTGGTAAATGCTGTTAGTTACGTCTCTAGCTCTATCCAACTTTATTCTAAGGTCCCTGTGCTGAGTCGAGTCGTCACAACACGGCATGTCGTTTGAGTTGAAGAAAATGACGTTTCAGTCGAATCACCACTTTCAAGGGCCTTTTTTTATGTGACATCACAGTATCACACTACTAATTTCGCTCATGCTTCGGTCTCATAACGTTCCGATATCGAATAAAAGCTTATTTTACTATGCCGAAACTCAAAGGATATTCATGGCTTACTAAGCTAACTGCGAGGACTCTAAGATACCATAAGCTTTGCGTTTAGGTTTTTGGATATTAACCGAGTTTGGAAAAACTGACTTATAGCTCAGGTCTTATCCTGGCAATGCAGTTGAGGCTAGTATTGTGTTGCTAGTATTGTCAGTCTGGCTAGTATTGTGTTGCGTGAATAATATTTCCGTTCCAGTAGATTATTTATTTTGGCGTAACACCACTTGTGATAATAGCGATAAAACTTCACTATGGCGGCTGCATTCCCATATTGACTAAACGAAAGAAAGCGTTGTTTTTAAACCATATCCAATAAAACGCATTGTATTCGAGATTGAATATAGAAATTGAAGCTTATGGTTTAAACCACTGATTGAAGGCCATACCAAAGTATAAGCTCAGAAGTCATCTTTTAAGCCAGCGTTGGGCAATAACAGACAAAAGAGCACCCGGTGTATCTAGAGCCCGCTTATCCTATTTTTGAGTTCGACTGAGAACTATAGCCAAAAAATTTGAGTTCACGTGAGATCAATATAAACGAAAGCTTTTCTGATGCTTTGGAAAACTCAAACACTGCCCAGCACTGCTTTAGTCCATCAATCCGTTCGTAATTTTACGTCATGTCGTTCAGGTCATGATGCAATGTCTAATAGTAAGCTCAACTAGAAAGATAGATGAAGGATAGTATAGATTAAGAAGTCGAGGGGATGCATGAGGATGAGGGGACGGACACTTCGTTTGAAATCTGGGAGAGTACAAGAAAACTGGCAGCGGTTGTTCCGTGGCAGTAGCGCGCCGAAAAAATGGTTGCGGACTATGGAAGTGAGCTATTTTTGTTTTGTGTTTTTATTTACTTCGATGGAACAACGGAATTGGAACAAATAGATTCGAACAGATGAAGGTTATTTACTTCGACGGAACAGTGCAATTGGAACAAGCAGATAAATTCGACCAGGTGTAGGTTATTTACTTTCAAAATTTCACATTGCCGCTGGACGCTAGCGCAAAAGTTGGTTCTAGTTCTACTTTCGCGTTGGCAACTGCGAAAGCTTTCGAAATTTTAGCTGCACCTATTTGACACAAGATGATGCAAAGGCGCAATGTTCTTGTTGAATGAAGAAATTAGCAAAAAAACTAATTAAACGGATTTTATTCAATTCTGTATTTCATAATTTGGTAAAAGAAAATTGAATATTGGAAAAGTTATTATTATTTCAGCTATTATTTATTACTGAAACTTGTATTTTCGAAAAAACTGTATTGTGCATTTTCGAATTGTTGTTAAACATTTGACAGTTAAATTATTTGAAAAATATTAGGAGTATAATTTCGAAAAAGCTGACTTGCTCCGACCAACTTGAAGCTGCTATTTGAAACAGGGCTACGCTGACGTTGCGCTGAAAGCTGTATTGGAAACGAGCCTTTAAACAGCAGCCAACTTCGAAAACTTGCATTTTACACACGCGCACATTATTACAAAATTTTGATTCCGGTTTCCATTTATTTCGGTTTCGCTGTTGGCCGATAGTGTATTTAAGGCTTAACCCGCCATCTAGACGAGACATATTTTCTGTCTTGACATCTGGCAGGGGAACGTTTCCAAGAATGAGTTTCGAATTTCGAACATTCTTATGGAAGAAAGTAAACAGCTGATTTCTGCCAGCAAAATTTTTATTATATGAAAAATAGATGATCACAGCTGATCACTAATTTGTTTTTATTATTTTACAATATCGCAAGCGTTTTTAATGAATGACAACATACAAAAAAACTGCAATCCTCTGCGCATTGTTTACGAAGTGTCAGCATGTTCGAATCAAAATTTCGAATTCACGAACGCCATCTGTTTTCTGGCAAGGGTGGTTTCTTAAAAATGATGAGTGAGTGAGTGATGGTGAAATGATGAGTTGAACTCTGTGTACGGGGACTCTGCAACATTATTTACCACAGTGAAATTTTGGACAGCTAAATTTAAACATGGCCGTGAAAGCTTGGGAGACGATGAACGTTCGGGACGTCGAAAAACTGCAATTACTGATTTCACAAAAACACTCACATCCGCTCACTCAAAGACTGTCAAATAACAACTGCGCGCCCAAAATGGTTGAAACTTTGGTGAGTAAACGTCAAAAGATGCACAACTACATCCACTAGCTTTTATTGACGAGTGCTGCCATCTTCTTGTTGAGGTCGGAAACTTTTCATACCACCCTCGTAATTTCCTACTACTTTTGGTAGACGCTTGTTGGTATACCTCCATCATCACCAGTCCAAACCCAACCCATTAATCTCAAGGGGCACAGGAGCACTTGCATTTTAATTCTTTCAGTGTAAATTCATATTAATTGGTACCGAAAGTGATAAATAGACAACATCAAGTGACAGTCAGGCCAAAACCCAAATAATTTCGTACATTGTATCTACACAGATTTTTAGGCCCTTGACAGACAACAAGATTATCGCTTTGATTTTCGATTTATAACATTCATGAGGAAATGAGGCACCTCATTTATAGTGGGACATTGTACTGGCTCAAAAGAGGCACCTCTCACAAACTCTTTTATAATCGTGTCCTAGCCGACATTAGATCAGACCAAAGATTGCTTAATCGGTTGGAAACCAACCTCTTAGGTATAGCCTTAAAAAATCTATACTAGACACGGAGAAGTATTTCATTTCTTTTGTGGAATTAAAAAATTGCTACAAAAAAACTTGACTTCTACCGAAAACTAGGAGACGGCGGAAGGTTTTTCATACGGAGCGTATTTAGAATAAATCGAAAGAAGGAAAGTTATCTAGGTTGCAGAAAATGAAAAGGCTAAGAAGCATGCATTGGAGAGGATTCGATCGAACCATAGGGGGTCGTCCATAAATTACATGAGGCGAGTTTTGGGATTTTTTGACCCCCCTTCTCCTTGGTGAAATGTCGTGAGATTTGACTCGATCCCCTCCCCCTCTCCCTAATCACACGTGAGATTTTTCAGATTTTAAAAAATCTGTAGTATTTAACACTAAAAATACGTATTTACGGGCGTAAACCTAGGTTTAATTAAAGATAACTGATAATTCGAACTCCTACTTGCTCCGCTTGTAGTGGCCACAAAAGTTCCAAAATGTGAGCATTCGGACTCAACAAGAATTTCATTACGCTAAACATTGGCGAGGACCCTTCCTGTGCTTCTATATTCTAATGGTCTTTTCGCGGGCCAGTTTTGCTTGGCTCGTACACCACAGCATTGATGGCGGCTAAACAATCCAGGGACTACTATGATACTTTCTGGAGTCCCCATAAACATTTTTGTGTATGATTTAGCCATATCTTAAGGCCCCCTTTCACACACAGGTCGACGGCAGGCCGTGGCTTGAAAGTTCTCGCCTTGAAGCCAAGTATCGCCACAAACCTCCCCGGCCGCCTGCAGTCCAAGAAAACTGACAAATATCTTTATGCGTGTTGCTATTTACCGTTATTTTGTGAAAATCTGACGTACTCAGTCTCTAGCCGTGAATTTACGGCTCGAATTCACGCCGTTTCCAATTGGACCTGAAAGCAAGGCGCGAACTAGGCACGGAAACCACCGACACTCGTATTCGCGCTTTTTCGCGGGATGTTCACGGCGTGAGTCTGGAGCCGTTTTAAGGCACAAACATATTGGCATGAAAGCGGAAAAGGCAGCCGCCTACGGAGAATTTCCTATACATTAAATTTCTCCGCCCCGCCTGCCCCTGCAAATATGGTGGTTCGTGTATTTTAAAAGTTTTTCCAGTCACGAATCTGTTTTTGCGTTTTAAGTTTTCGTTGAGGCCATGAACATTTTTGCAGTTGAATTAACAGCCTGCTATGCTAAAACTGTCGTCTTCGCCAGTGTGTCTATAGGGAATCATGACGTCAGTGGTATGCCACGGCCTGTCAGGCGGATACCTGAAGTCCTCACCCCTTAGTCAGACTGAGTATTGTGTCGCCTCCATCGGGCCGTGCCTGCCGACTTGGCCTGCCGCCGGCCTGTAAGTAAATGGGGGTCTTTAGTGGAGAAACGTGTTTTCCTTAATTTCACCCAGTTTTTTTTACCAAATTTACACTTTTTCTTGAGGAAACAAATTACGTGATATTTGGTAAGACTCGCCCTCCCCCGCGTGTGATTGGGTGAGGTTCGACTCGACCCCTCCCCCAAACCGCCTCACGTAATTAATAATAAACACCAAAGGGTTGTGAAAAAGTCAAAAAATATAGGTTATGCTGAAATTTGTAGAAACAAAGTGTTAAAGAAAATCAGATTCACTATGAAGCCAAGACCTTATGTACTTCTAAAATTGGAGAAATCTCATTAAGGTCAATCATCGATGTATAGCAATGCACGAAAGGTGGTTGGTTATTGGAGCACCCTATTAGGGCCACCAACCAACTTATGCAGCTTTTTTAAAGTATGCCTCACTAGTGTCAAGTGAGTTTCTGAATGGCACAAAACTTTTGTAGGTTGTACCCCCATTACCCCCAATTTCTGCAAGAATCAATGTAAAAAGGCATTGATTCGTCGTTAATTAAATGTGGTTAACATCATTTTGAAATTTCATAATATCCTCCCCGTCAACTTCACCCCCTCCCCCTACCAATACCATTACCAAGAATCATTTTCAGGGAAATTCAAAGTTTCTACACAAATTTTTTTTTCGTATTTATTTTTGTGTTGCGTAACTCATATCTACAAAATCCTGTTACTGTTACCGTTTTGGTTTATAAACTCGGTTCGCCTTGACCCTGATGTGCAGGTTGCACGCTAGCTCTATAAACCGAAAAAAACAAAACAACATTGGCCAAATGGAAATGGAAAACTTGGCGAGTTATTAAAGGAAATTCCTAGGCATCTGGCTTTGCAATCGTGGAAATATGCCACCTTATTTGCGGCTCCTAAGTTTCAGGTTAGATTTGACCTAGTAAAGCTTTTATTCTATTTGTTGTTGCTTCTATTTATTTTTTGCCTCTTTCCAGCAGTATTTTTTTTTCGTTGGTATCGCTGTGTAGATGCAATACGAATCGTTTTATTTGCCTCCCCGTTCTGTTCTGCTAAATGCACGGACGGCGATAGGTGGTAGGGAAAAGTTCTACTTCTGTATGGTGGTGCCCCAGAATGGATAGCGATACATTTCAAATAGTTCTCAAATGCATCGGGACAAACTCGGCCACCAATAACAGAACAGAAGTATTCCAAACGTTGTGCAATCTCCCCGGAGCTGGAAGTGTGGAGAGACCCACAAAATATATAGTATACACAACATAAACAGAAACTCACTCTCGCTTCGCTTTCGTACTACCACACCATGTCGCCACTTTGTTAGCAAAAGCCGCAGTTACCCAGTGCCGCAATTATAGTTACTCCGAAAGACTTTTGTGAGCACTTGAGTTGCCCAAGAAAACGCAACCCGCCGCTGCTGCCAGCTGTCGCACGGCCTACCTGAAGAGTAACAATAGTGAGCCCCCCAACACTGGGGCTCAGGGGGCCGAGCAGCAGCGCCCCGTCGTACTCCTCACAAACTCACTTTCATCGGTTTCCTTGCTGCTCGTTCTGAGTCTTCCCCCCCTCTGCCACCATGGCGCTGATAGACCATCGGAAGATAAAGTTTTTCAATTTTTTTTTTCTCTTTTTGTCGAGCTTTTTCCCAGTCGGAAAATTCGCTGCAGACGCGAAGTTCTGCGAAATTAATGAAAATGAAGCAAGAAGACAAAAAAAAAAAACAAACAACCGACAACGGCGGAACGCGGGCAATTGATTCACTCTCGGATTACAAGAAAACGGCGACGACACAGTTACTACTCTGCACGAACGGGACGCAGCGCGGCTACAAAGCTACAATTTTATTGGCATTCAAAAGTTTTTCATTATAGCAGAGCGGACGTCCGTCTTGTAGTCGTTTGTTTTAGTTCGGTTTCGCTGTTGCCTGATAGAAATTAATATCCGTAGGATTGATCCCAGTCTATTTTGTGTGCTGCTTAATTTTTGAATAATTGTTTCTGTCAGGGAATTGAAGTTTGGCATTTCATTGAAGAAGTAGGACACACTTATGCTGTGCACTGTGGAACACAGCCTAAGTACAGATTCGCTGATGGATTCTTGGTGGATTGACTGAGACAATTCTTCAAGTGTTTGAGGAGCAATTTATATCACTTGCTAAATTATTGTCGCCGAGGGAGCGATTAAAATCTGTGTTTTTGTATAAACAAACACTCCCTATAGTCTAGGGCCTAGACATCTTTTACGGTAGGTCCCTTATTCATGATCTCAGTTTCGAAATTGAATTAGTGTTTTCACCGGCTATTAAAGTTTCGTGTCGGACGTGTCGTACGCAGACAAATCTATTAAACTGCGTTCATGACTTTTTATTATGTTTTCTTTGTTATTTTACATATTTTTGCTGAAACAAAATCACAAAAAATAAATTCGAACAAAATTGAACAGCTGATACAAATGTCAATTGCGTCACAAATGCATTTAGTTCAATTGATTGGGATCGCAATTACATGTAGAGCCTTAAGCCCTGGACAGACATGTGATTTCGATATCATAATATTCCTAATATTATAATATTCGGATATGTCTGTCACCCCCATATCATAATATCAAAACGCAACAACATGATATTAACGTAATATCGAAACACGCTGATTTTCATAATACATATTAACATGATATGAGTAATTTCTAGTGAGAGCAGCGCTATTTTTCGCTAGCGGAAATTATAAAAACTCGTAACTATTTATTAAAGTAGAATACGAACCTGAAATAAAGAAATATTTGCAGTTTCAGGTTCTCCTTAGAAATTTAAATTCCAACTGTCAAAAATACAACTGCCACATATCATAATATTATGTCTGTCACTACTTAGTTTATTTTGATATCGTGATCTCAATATTATGATATCGAAATCACATATCTGTCCAGGGTTATTCTGAGTCATGTGACGACGTGACACTCAAGGAATGGTATTCCCCGAGCCGACTCAAGAGACATCTCTCATTAAAAATTGCCAACCGTCAGTTTCATGGGGCATTCCCAGACTGGAATGAAGAAGTACTTAACTACGGTTAAGTGGAAGTTTTTAGTCATGCAAATGTCATGTGAGGGAGTCAACTCTCAGAAAAAGCCCCGTAATTTTGACTTATTCCCTTTTAGTCTCTGAAATTATTAAAAAAGGCAAAATTAATTGCGATGTTACACGCTTCAAGGTAATGGTCAAGGGAGCGTACAGAATGAAGGGTGCGGGACACAACACCCTGTTTTGGTCTACAAACTGTCAATTGACAGTTTAAATTGATCAATGCATTGATTCATGGCTAAGCTTTATTCTCAGTTTAGAAATCGATTGATAAAGCATGAAACAGAATCAATGCACTGTCTGTCAAAGTTTGGTTTCGTGCTTTTCTACTATTCGGAACACAATTGCATGCAGGGCAGTAAGAAGCAGTATACTTCATTGCAGGGTTTAGGCTAATTTCTAAATTAGAATCGAATTCACTAATTAGAATCAATTCAAGCCATAGGTAGTTTAATTATGACTTAGCAAAGTCGTGGGGGCTACATGAGGACGCAAGCTTCTGCAGCAAAATATTTTTGTAGACAAGGAATCCCGAGTAAAAATAAAATATGAACGGGCGAACACCGACCGTGAATGAAACATAGTCCTCGGCCATATGATGGGCATCATAAGGCTGTTTGCAGCAGGGACTAAGAACGGAACGAAAACGAGAACGAAAGAACGAAATTAACCGAATAATTCATAAGAACGAAAACGGAAACGAAAACGAAATTTTTATTTTTCGTTTATGATTGAAAACGTAAAAAATAATTTCGGTTACCGGTTTTAACCGGTTTTATGTATCGGGGATGCATGCAAGGGTCTTCTATTCACGTTGGCCTTGGAAGCTCCCAGTTCTATTTCCCACTACTTTACCGAAGTATCTACTCGCACTCATTACTAGTGCTCCGCTATAAAGTAGGAGAACCGAAGGTGACGTGATCGCCAACCACTGAAATATTGGAGTGGACTGCTAACTGACAATGCGGAAGGCACCATTTTTCTCCAGAATAAGAAAACGTTTTTTATGTAAAAAAAATTTCTTCGAATTTAGGAGAAAATAAGTAATAAGATGTCTGTTATAATTCATAGAAATAAATTTCCATCACTCATTTTTATTTATGAGCAGTTTTTTCATTAAATAAATGTATTTAGTTCAAAACTGTGACGGTTATTTCCCCTGTTTAAGGAACTTTTCAAAATAGCTCAAGGGTAAGACAGAAGAACAAAAACTATACCTGTCTATTTTTTTCTAACTAATTTTATATTGCTGACATGCGCTGATGATTAAAGTTAATTGGAATTTAACGTGGGAACGAGACAGCAATATTTTTTGGTGCCATATTTTTGTATAGGATTTTTGCTCATTTAGCAGTCCATTACTATATGTCAGTGTCGCCAACCAATCGCTCGCACATGCAGGGTATTCTCCTATTATTTAAGTTTTTAAAAGCATATGTTAATAATTTTTGCCAGCTATGACTAAAATTATGACAAGTGACTTATTTGTCAAATATAAAAAAAATAAAAAAAGCATGTTGGCATACTTTTATTAGAAAAATAGTAAAAAACCGGTTTTAACCGTTATTTCATTTCGGTTCACGAAAACGAAAAACATATTTTTTGGGTGTGGACGAAAAGAACGAAAACGAAATTTTTCGTTTTCGTTCTGATCGGAAACGAACCAAATACTTTTCGTTTTTAGTCCCTGGTTTGCAGGGACTGTACGGCCGTGGACACACACACTGACAGGTATCGTTTTGGATAGGTGAACAAAAAACCGTACAAGGGAGGGGGTAAATCGTAATGGTTTAGTCGCTAGGGCGTTTTGCAATTTGTTTTTGTAAAGGATTACATATCACCCTGTATTTTTGTAACCCTAAAAGATATTTTAGTGAATAAGGTAGCATTCTACGCAGAATACTACCCTACTCTAGGTTCTACCCTACCAAATCCCAGTCATCAAAGTCCAAGTTTTATTTTTTAGCGAAAATGTCAACTTAAACTACCTTTTTCTCCAAAAAAAAAACACGTAGTTAACCAATATTTTTTGTTCCAAAATTGGAAACCTTAAACAACTTCCTATGAATAATGTCCACGATGCAACGGTTGTACGCACGACGCCGGTTTTTATGTAGTTAGCAGCTAGAGATACCGGCACAACTGTTATTTCAGTGCAAATAGACGAAATAATCGTCACCTGCGAAAATCATATTAGGCCGATATCATACCAACCCCTTTTAGGGTCCCATGCACGAGCGGTCCATTATAGCGACCGTCCTTTGACCAAAGTCGAAAATTAGGAGCCCTACATAAAGGAGAAGGATCCAATGAGTCTGTGTCATTTATAAGCTCCAGCATAATTTCAAGCTTGTATATAAATCCTATAGTCCTAATTTTGGAAGGTTGCAGTTTGAAGCTTCCACGTGCATAAATGGAGAGTTATGTGGATGGCTCGGCGCGTTTTGCCCCGTGTTACCAAACACGACCGAGCCAAAAAATGGCTATGTGGCCCCGCGTCATTAATTTTGAATCAATTGAAAATACAATTCGCTGGGCCTAGGCCACGAATCCATCCGTCCCAACACACAATGAGGTTTTGGTGTGGCATGAAGCAATTTGGATGGATCGTTTATTTATGGGACGCATATATGCAACTGTGATTATTCTGACGAAATTTTTAATGCAATTTTAAAAATGATCGAGGATTATGAATATCAATCAACAACAAAGTTCAAGATCAACACCAGGCATAAATGCTGTACAAGACAGATACTTGGTGCGAGAACATCAATTCAACGTAAATCAGCTAAAACTTTTCGTGGAAACTCAAACAAGACAATTAGTTGCTGATAAAAAAAATTCTTCGAAAAATCATGCAGCGTGTAGCCAAAGGAAATAGCGATGCTATCCTAGATGATCCAGATGGTACAAGCAAAGCATCCTTTATCAATTTGATTTTGGCGTTGATTCGAGTGCAGAATGAAATTGCACTTGCAGTGACAGCATCGGGAATTGCATCAACAAGGATGATAAAGCTCTTTCAGCACCCAAGCTCCCATTGTATTTGAACCAGATAGAAACACCTACATCATAAATCAACAAAAACTCAGTCCTTAAAACGTTCAAAGTTGTAATGGTCCAAAAAAAACACTCGAAGCGCTTGGCAGGGATTTGCGAGATTTCCGAGGAAAAATCAATTGATGGGAGGCGCTCTGACACTAATTGCAGGGGATTTTCGCTAAACTTTGCCTGTTATGTCTCGTTCAATGCTTGCAAATGAGTTTAAACCATGCTTGAAAGCATCATACCTATGAAACAGTTTTAAAATCACGCTCCAACGAATGGCGTGTCCATTTGCTACAAGATGCCTCTGCTCAAACATTATCAAAACAACTTTTGGACGTTAGAAATGAAATGACACTATTCTTTTCGAATGTACTTTCGAGGTGGGATGCGAGACTCTCACTGCCTGTGGAAAAGCGATTTTGATATTCCCAATTGTTTTGGCGCACGCCATCCTATTGGTTTATGGGTGCAGCGAGGCGCACCGGGTTCTAGCTATAACAGATATATAAATATAGTTTTCATGAATTATAACACGAATTCTAATTTTATCTGTTTCTTGACTGCATCTCAAAACTATTCTGTTTAAAGAACTACCAAAAAATAAATTATTGTCTAATTGTGATCAGTGAATGTTTGCTTACAGCAAACGAAACGAAATAGAATAGAAACGAAACCAATTTTTTTTATCTGTTATACCGAGAAATCATTTTCAAATTGACTTTTAACTTCCGGCGTAGAGCCACGTTGTTGGCCATATTTCAGCATTATAGAAGTATTGTAATACAGAAGACTCGAAACTAGAAATAGACTACTCGACTAAACAAAATCGCAATATTCAAATTTTTGGGTAAAAATGCCGGGACGAAATTTTAATCATGCAAAAACAAAATTTCCATTTCAAGCTTCTAATTTGCTCTCGAAAATGCTGTTAAAATAGATTAGAATCAGCAGACAAAGACCTGCGAATAACTAACTATGTACCCTTAACTGTTGCGCGGGGTCACTTTTCGGACACAGATTAATTAGCGTTTAAGGTATCTCGAACAAATTGAATCAGGGTTGGCAAACCAAGTGAGCAGGGTACAAAAAAATTGTATATATAAATTTAAAAACTCAACGAAGAAATCATACGAGGAATTGAAGCGAAATAAAAACCTTTTAAATTTATTATGTATCCTTGTTTGTACATGGGTGCTCTCGAGCTTCTCTTTCTTACAAAAAAAATTATATACTTAAGATACATAAAATATTTTGACATCGCTAAGATGTCAATAGTTGAACGTCTCAAAAACAAACTTCGACATTTTACACAAAACAATAACCCTTTAAATAAGCATGAATTTATGATCCAACTCGCGGTAGAAGAAACATTTTCGTCAATCAACCACCCCAAGTGAACTGAAATCGTCGGCGGCGGTGTTTTACCCATAAAAAAATTCGATATGGCAAAGGGCAAAAATGTATAATTTACCCACAAAAAAAACCATAAAAATTCGGTACACATAAAACATTAAAAAGCATGTATTTTTACACAACATAAAAACATTTAAATTCCAATGCTTTATCGAAACATGAAGAGAAGCCCTAACATTTTCCATTTAGTTCGCATTCATTTGCGGATTTTCTACCCCGTGCATCTGGCAGCACCGTTTTTTTAACGAAAAAAATGAGTTTCTGTATTTTTCGAAATGTTCGCCTTTTGCGACCATACCTCTTTTTGACTTGGCTTTTTGCGTTTTGCGAATTGATTTTGCTCAGAATTCGATTCGAGTTAAAACCCCGCAATTAACATGTTTTGACATAAATACTTTTTCCTTTTTTTTCGTGTACCTGAAATTTTCTTAATTAAGGTATAAAGAAAACGCCCATTTTTTCAACAGAAAACGAAAATTTCTAGTTTTTTTTTTTGCTTCAAGATTTTAATGACTTCCTTAACACAGTTGCTGTTACCTGCGAGGTAGAAGTTAATTTTCTGTACTTATTCAGGTACAATTTTTGTTTAATTACCTTTGATTAGGGTGTGTGTGGAAGGAATGTGAAAAGTTATGAGCACACGTTGTTGAATGCATTTTTCGTGAATTTGAATATTTAGAAGATTTAGGTTTCGAAAGTATAGGGTGTTTCTAAAGTATGTGTAGGTTTGTTTTATTTTATTTTAAAGTAAATCGATACTTATACAATTTTATTCAAACAACAAACATAACTTCTACTAGCCATAACTTCTACACATACATTTTTAGCAAAGAGATCTTTTTACCGAGCATTTCCCACGAAGTTTTTGCACAGTTCGCGGCTTATTTCGAATAAATGATACAATCGAATCATGAATATTGGGTTTCAGGTAGTCAATATTTTGTGGACCATTTCCGAGGGCCTGCCTGACGTAATCGCAAAATAAGAAGTCCGAAAATGTTGGATAATATGAGCCAGATATTGGTGGCAAATTCATTCAAGATAAACAACGCAGATGTACACGGTTTTCAACGAATTTTTTACACATAGACAATTTTCATAAAAAAAATTTGCATGATTTCTATGAGTCCTTTTGATGTGAAACATTGCATGATTCACTTTGTTAAATGTGTGAAGTATGTACTTCGCTCGTGTCCCGCTATTATGGAGAAGAGTGTAAGATTTTTTTTTACAAATCAAATTCAACGTTTTGCGAAAGAAACTCATTTTGGGATGAAATGTTTGATAATTTCCATTTAATTTCCTAAAGGGCAGGTTTTTTCTTTGAAGTACATACATATATACAGGGTGTTCCAGACCCGTCCAGGCTGATTATTCTGAAGAGTTGCAAAAAAAGTCTGAGCAAAAAAACACGTATTCAATATTTTTTGAAACTCTATCCAACAATCCCAAAAACACCCCCACCCCTTACCCTCTGTTAGAGGTAGGAGGTGCAGCTTTAAAAAATCAAATGGAAACCCCTAATTTTTTTGCAGATTTGGATTTGTCAGAAAAAAAGACAAACATTTTGTCTGAGGCATTTTTTTCGATTTGCGGTAGATGGCGCTGCAATCGACCAAAAACAGTTCCTAATTTAAGTAAAAATGAATTTTTATTTTATTATTTTAATTTTTTTGAAATTTACTACAGAAAAAATTTCAAAATCATAATAAAATAGGAAAAACAAAACAAAAATAAATACGCGGATGATATCTGTTTGCTGGCCCACAGACATCAGGACCTCAAAAACATGTTAAACAATTTGGCAACAGAAAGTAAACCAGCAGGCAAAAGGCTAAATCCGAACAAAGCCAAAAAAAATGCGGGTAAATGCAAACGCCCTTGACAGCGCTGAATAACTCTGACGTGGAACTGGTAAATAAATTCTGCAACCTCGGTAGTATTATTACCGTAAATGGCAGTGCAGAAAAAGACGTCAGTTTCAGAATAAATAAAGCACGAAGCGCATATGCATGCCTGTTCCGCACATGAAGATCAACGGAGATCTCAACTAAAGGGCCAATTACCATGCATCCACTCCGTTCCGATTAATTGACCTGTCAAAGTTAAAATTCGAAGTTTGCTTGGAACTTATATGGCAGTTCGAAAAGGTGGTTCCAATGGTACCTACGGATCGAATCGAAAAAATTGAATAAATTTCGGAACTTTTCGGAACGGATTGGAACAGAAGCATTGTAATTGAATCTAGCTAAACAGGCCCTTGACTGGATTCCGCAAGGATCCCGTCGACCCTGAAGACATAGACAAAGGTGGAGGAGAACCCTATTACCAGAGCCGGAACAACTAGAAAATCCTGCTCGGAGCTGTGAGCTGTCGCACAAAACAGAGTCCGCTGGAGGATTCCGCCCTATGTCCCATGAGGGAGCAACGGGGAGTAAGTAAGTAATCCAATCATAGAGTATAAAAAGATTTAGATACAAGAAAAATACAGTATAAATCTGGATCGCTTGATCGCGCGATATCGTCTGCCCCAAGATTACCGCAAAAGCTAAGCCGGCCATCTAAAAGGAGCTTAAAGAGCCTTTTACTTGGAGTTTCTGAAACCGAGGAAGAATATATTAGGGCAAATAATACCATTTGAAACATGTACTTGTACTGAAATTATTCTTTTTGTACCAAACCGATTGCATAGAAATACTCGAGGTAATATTTAAAATAACATAAAATGCAATATCCAAAGCAGAAGGCCCTGTTACAAACAAATATTACTCCAACTATTTTCATCATACCATACTGAAAACAATATAAAGAGTATCATCCAAATATCTTTAACAAGTTGCAACTAAAAATAACTATGCCCTTATGAAATACTATAGAGCATGCCGTTATCACAATGTGTTGATACTTAGAAGTAAATTTAATTTCATAATCAACGCTCTTATTTTAAGCCTTTAAAGTATAACCAAGCCAAAATACCAAAATCTACTAAAAAGTAACAATAATGTGATCTTGAAACTAAGTTTATTGTTGAGTAATCCTTGACATGATCTTGGCACACTTTTTATTATAAAAACATAAGTTTTACAATAATTGAACCCCCACCCTAAACCTCTCATTTGATAAAACCTCAAATCATCAGAGATGGCTTAAGACGATGGAGGGCACGTCTAGTGAAACCACTTTTACGATCAAACTTTTAAGGTTTTGCAGCGTTCCATCCTAACCTAGTGTGGTCGTGTTATAAGTACAGGAATGATCACTGCAGAAGGTACAAAATTACCAATTAAATGGACTGAATTTTCAAAACTACACTTAAATAATATCAAAGTCTTAATCCACAATATCGTCCTACTGAAAAAATTATATTTTAAACTCAAAATTCATAGTTCAATTCGTTCAATCTTTTTGGATCGAATTAACTTTAAAATTTGGAAACGATTCAACTGATCAGTTTTGATCAAATGTTGAAATCGACATTGAAAAGAGCTTTTTGATGACGTCGTCACCCTTTGCACATATATATGTAAAAGCTTTTACGATACTACGAGCAAACAACGAAAGTGTTTTTTTTTTGTGTTACTGTAGGCTTTGTACTTTTCTGAATATGTTTTTTTTTCATCAAAATAATATTTTGCTTTTAAAATTATGCAACTAATAGTGAAATACATTAATAGTTAAATATTATAAACTGGAATGAAATGGAGAGAGAAATAATTATTTGTGGATTAATATGACAAATTGAAGTAAAATATTTCATAAAATACAATAAAAATATTAATTAAAAAAATTCAACGGGATTTTGAGACGGCTTTTCGTCATGGAAGCAAATTTACAGATTTATTCAAGTCAAAATAGACCATAGATCCAAGAAAAAAATTTAGATAAAAATAAAATCTCCTAAAAAACCTAAAATTTTTTAAAAGCAACTACAGCGCCATAAATTATATACGGCACTTTAATTTACTAAACTAAAGGTCTTTCTTATGTTATTGATTTTCAAAATCTTAATCAAGATTTCTGTCTTTTAGCGATCGATGATACTAAACATAAACTTGACCTAATTTTTTGACACTGCACAGAAATTCATCACATTTTCTCACCCAAATAGTGTCTTCAAATATTTGCTGGAATAATAAATTTAACAACAGAAATTTAAAATTGGAAGCGTTTATTAAAAAATAGTTGAAATAAAATGGAACGGAACTAAATTGAAAATGAAATCAATGGAGATGGGGCCATACATCGATATGTCATTAGAGATATATGGCTGAAAATGAGCTTTTTTGAGGGCCGTAGCTTTTTAGACAGTTAGAATCATGGCTGATGACATATTTTTGTAGGCCAAAATGACGATGGGGTGTATATTGTGGGTATCTATTTGTAATTACGCAATATGGTAAAAAAAAATTTCTTTTTCGTTCTATCTAATTTATGTATATAGCTGTATATAGTAAAGTTCACAGTCCTATTAAGTACCCAAAAAACCATAATTGTGGCAATTTAGATTAACTAACAAATTGTGCCATCAAACTTGGTTTGAAAATTGATTTGGCAAGCTTAAACATCCGTTCAAATTCGGATATTAGGCATTTAAAGTTAAAAATAAATCGGTACAAAGCGTTAACTTGGCGTGATCAATTAAACAAAAATGCACAAAATTAATATGAAAATTATTTCGACTATTTTTTCGTGAGGTGTCAGCACCGACTTTTTTGTGTTGCTTGAAAAAAATTAGGAGGTGATCGCTGAAACTGAAGCGTTTTTTAAGGGTTGGACATATCGTTCTGTAAGAAAGGCATAGAAATGTTCGAGAAGGGTTGGAATGGATTTATCACTCTGGAAGGAAACTTGGATAGGAAATAAAGCTTACACGTACACCAGATTAGGGAAGCAGCGAATGATATTGGGCTGAAAGCATTTGAAAAGATGACAGAGGTAATTGCCCAATAATAAAATGTAACACTAGAACAGTTGATCCTTCAGTACAAAATGGTAAATAACTATAGTACAAAATAGTAAATGGTATATTTGGGGTTTAACTCAAGCTGTGTTCGATGATTGTAAAAATCAGCAATTTTCGTTTCATTGAGACTTTTTTACTGCTCTTTTCTGCTCTCAATTGCCCTGCTCTGTGTTCTTCAGGCATGAGAGAGGAGTGAGAATTGATTACGATAGGTTAGAGGGTCTGGTTGGTGCTAAAGCAGATTACGATGAAGCTTTCCTTTGAATTGTAAAACCTTGAACGAATTCAAAAATATTGACTGTGGGAGATTGTTCCACAGCTGCGTTTTTACATTTATAAAAGAACTGTCTTAGGTGGTGTCACATCACTTTGAATGTGGTATTCTCGTTGGCGAGTGACAGGGCTACGAGGAACGTTGCGAAACGAAACACATTTGAGACAATTGAGTTTGACATATTTAATAGTACGACGTTTGTTTTGAAAAGGGCGTAAGAATTTGTAAAAATAAATTAATAAAATGAATTTATTTGTGTTGTGGTTTTCGGATGTTAATTTTGTATAATTTTTTAAGGAATATACAATCAACAAAATTTTCTTCTGTTTCCATTTTGCTTAAGATGGAACTGTCGATATCTAAAAACGGATTGACAAAATTGTCATTTGACACTTCCACCTAGTGACTATTAGAATTCAACGTTTATCGATTGATGGTCAAAATGACATCTGTCACGACACTCGACAACGAGAATAAGTCTGATTAACTAGCCTGTTCGACATTCTCATAGTCATCTGAGTGACAGTTGTCAAAAAAGTAAGAATGGGATATTCCTAAATTCATTTAAAGTGACCGTTCTCACGGATAATTGTCACGGAAGGGCGGAAAAAATGTTTTGTTTTTAAATATTTTTGGTGATTTGAAATTGTTCTTTTTTCGTGTTAAAATAACAAGCAGGAAACAATCTGATTGTGTTATTGCTTACATTGAGAAAAACCCGAAGATATCGAAGAATGTAAAATGTAACCAAAGTAAAGCAGAGCTAACAAAAAAATGCTTGGATTAGGCCACTTTGCATTTCATCTTTTTCTCAGTCTCAGAACTTTCGTGCAACAGAGTAAGCAAATTCCTGTGCAATAAAAGAGCTTTAAAGTGCACTTTCTCGTTGACTTTGAGATGTAAACGCGGCTTTATTCAGTAATGCAGAATAGATAAAGTCCACCATCTCTTCAGACGTCGAAGAAAATTTTATCACTAAGACACAACGTTTTCTCTTAATCCTCTCCGAGTAGCTCCTTCGACATATGTATAGTTGGTTGCGATAGACCCCCTTTGAAATCATTGTCACTATCTTTCTGGCATGATCTTTCCGTAAAAAAGCGCAACAGAGTGGATTCCTTCGAGTTTTTGAAAAATGGTCCAAATCGATTAATTATAATAATATATATGTAATTATAATATAATTATAATATAATTATAATAATTGAATGTGGGAAAAATTTAATTGATCCCTTATTGTTTCTCATTTTCTTGCGAGAAGCCTTAAATCTTCTTTCTTCTGCTCATGGCTCTCATCAATATCAAACCAAATTTCCCCAGAACTCGTATTTCTAATAGGCTAGAGTATTAATAATATTGTTCAATATATGTATTAATTTGCGCAATATTTTTGACGGACTGTAGGTGATATTGAAAGATTGTCTGGGGCAAAAAAGGAAACCGTCAATATTTTGCTCAATATTATTGGTAGATAGTGTAGAGGCCACTTAAAATACTTGGGTCTTTTGAATTTATAAATTTCTTTCGTTCTTTTTTTTTAAGTTTATTGTCTGTCAGATTGTCAACTGTTGAACTAAGTTGTCATCTTTCAACAAATTTTGTCACATTATGGCTCACTCAATTTTGGTATTGTCACTCGATTATGAGAATATCACTTTGAAAGTGATGTGAGAAAAAAGTGAGGTGCTTATGGGAATAGGGGCTGATTAGATTCTTTCTCAGAGTTAAATTTTAAAGCTTTAATAGGCGTTCAAAGCTTAGACAACTTTAGGATCTTAGAATAAAAGCTCTGTAGAATAAAGTATAGGCCAGTTTTACACGGGCCAATAGTAAACCAACGAAAATCGACTGAAAACGTCGTTTGTAAGTAGTTTTTGTAGTGAGTGAGAGAGGCCGAAGTGAACCAACTCTTTCACTGGACTTTTGAATCAACTTTTTGACAGCTGTTGTTTTTTTGTCTTGAAGAAAAGAGGGAGAAATGGCAGAAAGGAGAAACAACTACAAGCTGAAGTATTCTGACGTACAGTTGGTTGGAAAATTTGACTCGTGTGAAAACCCATGCGACTTTTCATCAAACTTCAAAAAGGATTAAACGATGACAGAAGATTTTTGATGGTTGGCTGTTGGCCCGTGTAAAACTGGCATAGCAAACGTAAAAAGTAATAGGTAGATACCGTAGAAAATAGAAATGGAGAAAAAACTGACTATAGCGCCATTGTAAATTCCATAAGGTACAAAGGTACATAAGGTTGAAAGGATATCTATAACTATAAAATAAATAAAAAAAAGTTTCTTTCACTCACCTTCCAATTTCATTCCAACTTCTAAACATTTTTGAAATCGACAATATGGGCAACGTTTCCTTTGCGTTTTATCAATATGACATGATCGTTCAGCAACACATGTATAAACTTTTTTATTTTGTACAGTCCTTTTAAAGAAACCTTTACACGATTCGCATGTTAATAATCCATAATGATATCCGCTAACCTTATCCCCACAAACTGGGCATAGTTCTTCAAATAAATGTTTAAAATCAATTTGTTCACCGCATTGTGTTGTTGTACCGGTTGTACCAACTGGTGGCGGTATTAATGATATATAACCGCCGCTACCATTACCACTTATAACACCACCATTACCGCCGCCACCGCTAACACTACCGCCAGCACTTTGTTGTGAATTTGATGATGTATTATCCTGATAACCTGTCGGAAAAATATATTGCGAATCAAAATTGTAAATATACGAATATGAAAAATTTGGATTAGCAACATTTTGATGATAATGTTGCTGCTGCTGTTGTTGTTGTTGATGTTGCTGATGGTGTTGCTGTTGCTGATGTTGCTGATGATGCTGATGCTGGTGATGATGGCTACTGCTTGAGCTATTATTGTTATTATTATTGCTCAAGTGTAGACTAGTATTACCAATTGCGTAGGCATAATCGGCTGGCGACATTTGATCACCAGATGTATTGAGCGCTGAATTATCACTACCACCATTATTACTACCACCAGAATTATTATTATTATTTGCATTATTATTATTATTTGATGATGATTGTGATGATGTTGTACCATGTGCCGGACTCGATGGTTGCTGCTCTAAATTCATTGAAAATGGTGATATATTAAGCGACGACATAAACGACGCTGTTGTTTGCTGTTGCTCCATGTCTAATAACATTTTATTTTACGACGAATATATACCCGAAAATGAGCATAAAAATAAATATTGTTTATTTTTTGTTGTGTTATTTCGAACCGTTTTATTTTTAACGAAGTTTTTTTCCTTTTTTTTTGACGAAGAAAAAAAATTATAAAACACGAAAGATGAAAGTTCTTTTATTTACGCACTCGAACTTTTTTTAATTTTCCTTTTTTAAATTGGACGGAAGATTTGTTTTAAATATTTTTTATTTATTTATTTATTTTTTCTTTACTTGAATTTAAAACTTGACAAATTAATTTTCAAATATATGATTTATAACTGTTATAAAGTAATAAATTGTCAAAAACTTTTGTATAATATCTTCTATTAAACACAACACTATTGTTTGCTAACGCATAGTCAAAGTCAGAACAAGTCATTTTTGTAATAATATAAATATAATAAGCACTATATTTTTTTTTGTTTTGCTTTTATTTTTTAACTCATCACTAAAAAATTTATTTTTATTTATTAAATATAGGATAAACACTTTATATTTTTCTTTTTTTTACACTTTTAATTATTTTTTTTTTAATTATATATTTATTAATTATAATTATAATTAAACAAAGTCAATCCGTCTAATGAACAAATATATCAAGATATATATATTTATAAAAATCATGCTCGGTAACAATTTTTAGAAGGTTCATGTCTTTGATCTAAATAACAATGTGGAAACTGTGTCAAGTGTCTTTAATAACTAGGTGACAGCAGCAGCAGCACATATTCATTCTCAATATATATATCTTATTATGATGAGAGATGGGCAATTGTATGTATATGTATATACACTTTTATTTAAAAACACCCACAAATACACATCAACAATATTTCAACTTTATTTTTTTTATATGTTTGTTGTTGTTTTATAGATATATATGTACATATATCGTAGAGATGGTAAAAAATTGTATATATTGGTTTTTTCTAATTGAATTGAAATTGAATTGAAATCTTTTTTTTTCGCTTTTTTTGTGTAGTCGATTATTTTTTTGGGTGTCACAAAAATAAACACTCAGAACACTTAATTTTTTTTTATAAACAATTTTAATTATTTATTTATAGAATTTTTGTTTTATATATATTTATTTATTTATATAAATACTTTAAACAATTAAAAGTATGTCAAGATTTTTTTTTAATAGAATTGATTGCAACTTTATTTTTTGTGTTTAATTTTCAACACACTTTAAAACACTTTTTTTTAATTTTATATACAAAATCCGTTTTATCCCAAAATTTTTAAATGACTTATAATTTTGTTTTGTTATATTTTTAAGCCATCAATGGAAACTTTTATTATTTTTTTATTTGTATTTTCCTTATTACCGACAAATAATAATAACAAAAGAAAACGCCAAGGAATGTCAGAGTTACAACATAATCGAGAACAACACTGTAATCCAATTTTGATGCGGTTTTTTGTTTTTATTCGGTTTGATTTTTGTTTCAATTTTTTTTAATAAACACTCAAAAAATATAAAAAAAAAACACTTTCGATGTGATAAAAGTAAAAGTGATGAATTTTGTTTTTTTTTTCTTATTTATATTTATAAGGTAATTTTTCTGTTTGTTATAAATAAATCCTTGTTTTAATTTTTAGTTTTCTTTATTCACTTGTTTTATTTATTTTATTAATATATATATATATATTTTTTATTATTTAAATAACTTAACAACTTATAGAGCACCATTCATTATTATTTTATTTTTTTAAATATGTGTATTTGAAACAAAATTGCTGTTTTACTTTTCTTTTCTTTTATATTATTTTATTAATATAAACACTTTTACTTATATTCAAAAATATATATTTTTATTTAATTCTTTACTTTTTTTCATGTATTTTTTTTTATTTATTTTTATCACAAGTATTTTCCACAAATATATATATATATTGAAATGATCACAATTTAAAAAAAATAACTTTTATTTTTTTTAAATATACATATTTTATTATAATTATATTTTTTAAATTCACAGAAAGAGTTATATGTATATATCCCAGAAAGGAAACAAGAACGCACAATATGATGATATATATGTATTAGATTATAGAAATCCGATTTTGTTTATATTTATATATTTTCCTTTTATTTTTTATAAATAATATTCAAGTTTTATTAAATAAATAAAACTTCATTCATAATTTTTATTTGATTTTTTTTTAAATGATAACAAACTCTTTTATTTTTTGTTAAATAAGAAAATCCACATTTAAGTTTTAAGTTATAAAAAACTTAAATAACAAAACACGAGAAATTTTGCGATTAATCCTTTTATTTTTTTGTTTGTTTTGTTCCACAAATACATTCCACTATAAATCCTTTTATTTTTTTTTATTTATATTTTTGTTTTAAAATCAACGAATTCTTTTTTTTATATTTGTTATATTTTTTTCAAAACTTAAAAAATAAAACGAAAAAAAAATAAACAACACGAATTTTTTAATATTTTGTTTGCCGTTTTTAAAATATTTTTAAATTTATTATTTTTGTTTAGATTTAAAAAAAAATTTTTTTCATTAATATATATTTATATAAAGTCAATAATAATAAATATATTATTATTATTATAAACGTTCGTGTAGCTCTCGAACGTTGATAAAAACACGACTAACGGCTAACACGGATCACGATTGACTAACCAGAACCAGACTAAGTAAGTAAAAGGCTAGGATCTCTTGCTTTTTGACTGAGGAGTTTGTGTCTTCGAAAAGCCTCGTTCGTTCGCCACAGAGCCAGAGCCAGCCGAACGAACAATCATTTTCTGTATTAAAACTTTGTATAGTGTGTATTTTTCATTATTTCTTTTCTTGTGCTTCGTTTCGTTTTTTTTTTTCGTGTCGTTTGCTTCTTTGGTGTAAGTATATTTTTGTGGATTTTAAGTTTTGGATGTAGAGTAGAGCTTTTTTCACTCTCGCTCTCTTCTCAAAAAAGCTTTGATTGTACATACATGCACATAGGCACATACATGTATACAGATTTTGAAACAAAAACAACAAAAAAAACAGTTGTATTTTTTTTACTGTATTATATATTATTTTCAATTTAAAAAAAAGTTATCTATATTTTTTTTTTTTTTTTTTTTTCAGAAAAAGCTTCCACACACAACCAACGACGTCCCGAACCCCGTCTTTAGTATCGCTAACGTCAACGAAATGAGAATTTGGAACTCGAAAAAACACAAAAAATTCAGTTTTTTGTTATACAGCTACCACTGCGCCACCATACGGGGCTATGATACAACAAAATTTTCAATATACCATCGCACATCATCATCATCATTCTCAACCCAAAAAAAGAGGGTGAGAAGTGGAAAATGATGTGTTTCCATGTCGAAACAAACACTAAGAAACCAATATAATATATATAAACATACTTTTTACCTCTCTCATTCCCCACCCCCTTTTTCCGATCTTCCCTTTCAACATATCCAAAAAAAAATATTACAAAAAAATTTCAATATGTGCATAAATATATATGTATATACATACTAATAATTTTGTGAGGTACAAATTTTATTACAATACACAAGTTCCACTAAAAACGTCATCATTAAGGAACGTCAGCTGTCAATGTGTATATACTTACAAAAAAAATCTGATAATAAAAATCCGTTTATAAACGGAGTATGTTTTCCCTCTGATTTTATCAATGTATTTGTGGTATATGACATTTTTGCTTTTTCTGCACTGCGCAAGCCACAAAAGCCCAGCATCATGTAATAATATAACAACACGGATTCCATTAACCACCAAATACAAAAAAGCTTGCATTTATAATAAAGAAAAAAATTAAAGCTCTCTCGCTCTCACTCTCTATGGCCCCCCATCAAACTACACCATATACTACGACGAAACACTACACCAAAAAAACTACCTCCAATATTTTCAAGAAAACACCTCGCCTATCTCAAGCTTAAAGTTGTTGCGCCTATGTTTCATTTACCGTTTGTTTCGTTTTCGTTTTTAAGTACACCCATACCTCGTTTTACGGCCTAGATGCGTTCCACGAAACTTGGCCGTAAAGCGAAAAGCCGTATAAGGAATCAAATCAATTATTCTGCATAATACAAATTCAAACAAATTCAATGGGAAATAGAAAAGAGTGTGGATGTTGATATAGTCCAGGAGAGATAGCGGAAAAATATTTAAAAGTTGAAATAAATCTACCCTGCGATTTCTTGACGCTATAATTAAGAGAAAAATCGTAGGAATTTAATGAATGTGTTTTAGATAAAATTGGTACAGGTGGTAAAAAGCTAATAATAGTAGCGAAAACACGTTTTTCCCGTTTTAGGTACGAAAAAAATATTTTTTTGGGAAACAAAAAATAGTACATAATAGTGCTTAAAAAGACGAAAACTATGAGTTTTGTACCATTGAAATCGGTCAACAGGTTTTTGCAGTAAAAGTCAAAAACCGTTAAAAATGGCCATTTTTGGACATGTGAGTGCCTACCTACAATAAAAATTTCATGGAAAAATAATGGTAACTTTTCGAGTAAATTTCAAAAATGTAAAAACACCTGTTTCACAAAAAAAGGTTGAACAAGGCCCACCACGGTCCTAGAAGTTTTTTGATTGACCATTTGGCTCGCAAAGGGTTGCTCTACAACCTCATTTTCATGAAATGTATGTAAGGTTTGATTTCACACCTTAAAAGCCCGTTTGAAAACCACCCTTTTTCCAGTTTTTTGAATTGCCATCAGAAGCACATCAGAAGCCACAATTTAATTCTTGACACAAGGTTCTACGATAATCACACTCCCTATACTTAAATGTCCAAAAATGGCCATTTTTAACGGTTTTTGAATTTTTCTGCAAAAACCTGTTGACCGATTTCTATGGTCCAAAACTCATATTTTTCGTCTTTTTAAACACTATTATGTACTATTTTTTGTTTTCCAAAACAAAATTTATTTCGTACCTAAATCCCGAAAAAACGTTTTTTCGCTACTTCTATTAAGATTTTACCATCTGTTCCCCTGGACCAATTTTATCCAAAACACATTCATTGAATTCCTACGATTTTTCTCTGTAGATTTATTTCAACTTTTTCGCTATTTCTCCTGGACTAATATATCGACATCGAAAAAAAGTTTTTTTTTGCCGTTATAGCGAGACATTTTAGGCCGTAAGTCGAAAACATGCCTTAATTTAAAATGGCCGTTGTAGCGAAATGCCGTATAAAGAGCGGCCGTACAGCGAGGTATGGGTGTATTACAAAATAATTTTAGAGAAGAGACGCGCTGTAGAGGGGAACGGGACGCTGATAATACCCCAAACAACAAGCTTTCTGCGATCGACCACTCTCACTCTCTTCAGAGGAATTTCCACATTTCAATTCAATTAAATTCCAATACAAACACACTTGGTATATACATATATCGTTATGGATGTTGCGAGCTTATAACCTATACCATTTCAACTTTTCAGTATAAACTGGGCAACATTTTAATCATGTAAATTGGCGGCGTGACATGCATTTACTCTGCACCTTCAGAGTTGTGTGCATTTTTTTTGTTGTTTTAAAAGAAAATTCGATTGTCGCCATTTCGTTTCAATAGAATTAAAAAAGAAAACAAAAAGAAAATTCCCATCCACCTTTTGACTTTATATCAACAATCGCCTTAACCACAATCAATTCAACTACTAGCCAACTAACCAACCAACCAACAACAACACAATCAACAAAAATAAAAGGGAAATGTTACTTGCGATGTGTCAAGCAACAATTCCCCCTTCCCCTCCGGCTACAACCGAATAGCATCAGCACCATGCAGCCAAGCAGCACTATACCGCACCAAGCGCAGCAAGAAGCAAGCACGCAAGCGCACAGCACCTGATCTCATTGAAAGGGAAATTTACTTCCGATCTTTGCCTTGACTTGAGGCTTTCTCGACACGATCTCGCCGCGTATGCGATCTGCTTTTGCTTTTTTCGTTGTCGTCGTCGTCGTTGTTGTCTTTCGCCGTGAGTCCGTCCGTGATGGCTGCTCATTTGTTTACGGCATATACACTGCATGCAGCGAAATGGGTCAAGATGAAACTTGTTGTGGCTCAAAGCGGCCCCCCCTCTCCGATTGCCCCGCCATCTTCTATCTATCACATTCAGCGCGACTCTAGCGCAGCGCCACTTTTGATCATAGGCGCATTTTTTTTCTATGCCAGGTTGCGCGCCTGCGTTATTATTCAATGTTATATCATCGTTTTGGATTTCTGTTATTTGAAATATTGCTGATGGATTATTATTATTCGGTGGTGAGTTTACAATATCTGAAGTTTTTTTTTTTGGTTTTTTCATTTTTTGCTTTTTGAAATTATTTTTACTGCGAGTGAATGAAAAATGATCGTGGGATCGATCGGTGTGGGAAAATGTTTAGTATTTGTTTCTTCTTCTTCAAATCACTTGAAGGGAAATATTGAGAATGTTTCAATATTCGAAATGTACATAGCTTTAAAGTTTGGCATGTAATAAATATGATTTTTCTAAATGAGAAAGATTTCATGTTCCGAAAAGTAACACATAGCATACTGGCCAGTGTTAATATTCGACACCATATTGTAACCCGGTGTGACAGCCTAGTGGCTTTGTACGACGTTCTGAAAATCACAGAAAAAAGATTGGAGGCGAAAACAGTCTCAAGTTGTGACACTTTCATGTATGTCTGCTGTTAATTCCAAAGTAAAACCTTGTCATTGATACGGTAAAACGATTCTCCATATCCAGTACGCACTAGCCAGTATATTTCGGAATCAACAGTAACGATTCAAGACGCCATTAGCACTGGCCAGTATTCCAGTGGTGGATACAAGGGGGGAAATGAGGGGCACCCCCCCACGAGCTTTATAATTTATGGATTACTTTAGTTCTAAAAAAACAACAATAGAACTAAGAAATTTACTTCTATATATAATCGTCAAAACTACTGTCTTTCTTTTCAACGAAAAAAAAAAATCGAAAAAATGGCAGCCAAATTTTTAAATTGTAGCTGTTTGAAATGTTGTATAATCAAAATAGGTCTGTATCTGAAATTGTTGAATTTTTAAAATCGCGGCTTAATAGAAAACTTATTTTAGAAGCTACATTTAGGTACAATAACTCTGTTCTGTTAAATCAGGACTTATACGAGGCAGTACATTTGTCCTTTACACGATCGTAAATCGTACTGAGGCCTGAATTAAAATGTCGTACAACTCTTGGTATGAGCGTATAAACCTGCACCATTACTCGTCCAAACCCACAAATCTCACGGGACAGATTTATTTTAACTCTTTCAGCCCATTTGTTGCATTGATGAAACAATTTTCGTATAAATTGGTACTGATAGGGTAAAATAGATCACATCGCTAAAAATTGGAACAGCCCTCAAAAACATCTTTATAAATGAAATGTTGAATTTCTCCAAAGATTGGTGGGAGCAAAATTTGTATTCAAAAGGTCAAAAAATCAGTTTGCACATATGTATCTCTTGAACGTTCATAAAATAGTTTTTACAAATTTTGTAGGTTATGGGATTATTCTCGTACGAATTGCCATTTATCAGATATCGCCGTTTTAAAGATTAACAATACTCATATGTTCTCAGAGGTAGCTGTAATAAGACATTCCGCCAGCTTAACCGGGTAATAATAGGGTGCCGAAGTTGCGCTTAGGTGTGGTCTTCACCTAGTCCACCTGCTAGTTTGGGAATGCCTGCGTCACAGACTTTGTTGGCTGGTTAGCGGGACTTCTTGCTTTAAGATGCATAACCAGGCCTACCACATCACCCTGTGTTGCCTGGGGCTGAAATATGTTTGTGGGCTCCTTCAGAATATTGAAATTCTAAAAAATCTTTGACTAAAAAAATATATGGTAAGAATAAGTTCATTCAGAACATTGAATATAAATACTGAACGATCGGTTCTTTATTCGACAATGTACCAAAAGTTACTTAGTGTATCCTAGAATGGAACAGGTCTTATGTAGACAGCCCCTTGTGCTTAGTTTTGGACTTCGTTCTTTCTTTCTTTTGGAGGAATCAATCCAGAAGCTATCCCATCGGGAAAAATCGAAGCGCCACTAAGAGGAGCAAATTTGGAGCGCTGTTAATAATCTTCGATTGGAGCTTTAAGGGGAGGTTCTCATTCAAAATTTTCAAAAATTCGATTTTTTTTCTTTACATTTTTTGAAAGGTATTAGTGTCTACTATATTGCGGTAAACCGATTTTCCGATCCGCGCGTCAGAAAAGTTTCTACAGGCCATCCCGCCATGGGGCGCTCTCGTCACATTTAAGTCCGCCATATTGGAATCGCCATTTTCATTTTTTTTATTTTGATACATATTAACTCAAATTCGTGTTCATAAATCACAAAACCCTCCTTCTTTTCGGTTTTGGATGAAATACCACTTATTTCTTTGGTAGAAGTCCGCCATATTGGATCGGCCATTTTGAATTTGGAAAAAGTTTATCTCACTTTTATCACACTTTAAAAGCGTTTATCTCAAAACATGATTTTTCTAAACTGCGTACAATCTCATTTGAAAACGGTTCAACTGAAAGACTTCATGTTTTGTTTTCTCGAAAGAAGACCCTTTCATTGGAGTAATGACCTATAAAATCTACAAATTCTTTGTATTAACTATTTTTTGTGAAGCTTCAAAGTATAAAAAAAGGGCTAAAAAATCGATTTCAAAGTTTGAGATTGCACCATTATGTCAAATTTGAAGCTTTTACCCGTTCTTAGGTCATTTCTCCAATAAAAGTATCCTACTTTCGAGCCTTATAATTGGTTTTGTGTTTCAGATCGATCCGAGGCAGCTGTAGGCTGTACGCAGTTTTGTTATTCCACGCGAACCGCATCTTAAACGGAACGTCACCACGGGCGCCATTTTGTTTTTTTCGTCTTGAAAAACTTTGTAAATAATGACGAAAATATAAGCTTTTTGAATCCTAAAACTGTTTTTTCCTATGTTTTTTTATTGGCCCACAAAAAAATTCCAAATGCTTACTTTTTAGTCATTTGAATGAGAACCTCCCCTTAAGTATTCGTATAGGGCTTATCATCACCTTCTTCAATACTCCCGTATCTTTATAACCTCACCCTCCTCGGTACTAAGCTTACTGCTAGACATTGCACCATGACGTGACAAATAACATGACGGACTAGTAGTACAAAGGGTGATTCCTGAGCTTAGCACTACCACAAAAAAAAGCGAAGAAGGCGGACAAACGTAAACCGGTTCTCGTTCAATGCTGGGGTCAAGCAGCATATTGGACGTGGTTGGTCCTTAGATGGGGACCGCTCAGTTAAACTGCGTTAACTTAAGCTAACCCCGACGGTTGTGGCTCACCAGTCTGCTAAACAAATAAACTCATACAACATCCAAGAGTTTAACCGCTAGTCTCACTGCCTTCTCCAGGCTACCGTTAACCTATCATATCGTTTTTATATCTTCAAGCTAAGCTTTCTATTTCTTAGACATTGCACCATGACATATAGGACTACAATAAATATGTTATATCAATTTTTATATCCACTTCAGATGTTATTGCAAAATGATAGACGAATACAACTAAAATTTAAGAGGTAGTCACTTAAGATCTCTATGAAATGCCACAGTATTTTCTTATCTAATTGGGCATATTAACATTGTTTGAAACCATTAGTTTCAGAATTGCACGAGTGCAATCAGTGAAATAGTGCCATACGTTCAATAGTGTAATCAATCAAAAATGAGCAAAAAACTAGAACTATTTCAGCCGGTCACCAAATTTCTTATTCAAGATGAACTACAAAAATTAAACCATTTTTTGTTTATCATCCTCCATAACCCCTTTTTTTCTATTTTACTCTGTTTTGAGCAGGGATCGTAACTGTTATAACTTATATCGAAAAAATCAGAAAATAATCATTATTTTGAAACTTATATGATATAAAACAACAGTAACAGTTAAATTTTACCAAAAATATTTAAAGTTATTTTTAACTATTATCTTTGACTAGTATTGTTTTAAATCTTTTAAAATTGTTATTAAAGATTTTTTTCTTTTTTTGTTCGAAATAATAATTAAAATTGACTTTTATTTTTAAAATCAAAAATAACTGTTAAAAAAGACTTTTATTTTTTTCGGTCTTGCATAAAAGTCTTTCTAAGATTTTTATTTTTCCAGTTTTTTCTATAAAAGTCTTTGAAGACTTTTATTTTTAAAATATAAAAATAAAAGTCTTTTGCTGAAAATAGATAAATAGTCCATTCAAACCGTTAAGAAAATCGAACCCTAAAGGTTTTTGGGGTCGCTGATCACAAAAATCGGGGTCCTGCGGTCCTAAAACTTGGGCGTCACCCTTAAAAATGCAAAAAACACCCCTTTTTAGGGTTTTTTTGCGATTATTTCGATAATAATGAAAACTAATGCAATGAAATACACTTTTTTTAATATTTATTTGCGAAGGTGGTTGATTTGTACTAAATCAACGCGAACTTTATGATAAGGGGTGATCCTAAAGGGTTGAAACCACCCCTAAATCGGCTACAAATAGAAAAAATTGTAAAAAAAATTTTCTTCAAGTATATGCGAATTGTGGGCGTACTGTCAGGCAAAACTAAATTATTTTCAACCCTTAAGGGATTAAAACTACCCCCACAATTATAAAAATCAACTTTATATAAAAAAAATTAGAAATTTTTTTTGTTTTTTGCTTTTTGCTTGAAATTTGGTTCAAAAGGTATTATCAGCCATAAATTTATTATTTTAAACCCTTAAGGTTGTGAAACTACCCCTGCATTAAAATTGTAATTGAAAAAAATTGGCATTTATTGTTTTGCATTAAAATTTTATTTTCCATTTTTATTCATTGAAACATTTGGAAAATTTCACTTTAAACCCTTTTTTAAAGGGGTTAAACCACCCCTAAACCGAAGCAAAATAAAAAATACATGGAGAAATATTTCTTTTCGTGGAATTTTTAAATAAAGTCAAAATGCAGGATAAAAACGACATTCACACAATAATTGGAAATATGTACCCTAATATATTTGAGTTACTTCTGAATAATGGGGTGTTCCGTTTTTTTACAATGACATTTAGGCAGGTCAGTCTTTTGCTGAAAACAAATAAAATACCTAGCTATTGTAGTTCGAAAATTACACTATAAAAACAATTGTGATATTGTGCTTAAAGCCTAGCACGTTGATCAGGCTATAGAAATTCTAACTAAAACTATGTAAAAAATGATTTATTAGGTGGATAAATTGGTGCGGCTGATTTTATATTTTTGAATTTTTTGGCTCCCTGTTTAATTTCTACTTAAATTAGTAGTTTGGTAACCCCATTTCACTCCGTTAGGGGATGAATTTCGAAAAATCGATTCTTAGAGAATGTCCACGTCATTATAGAGATGCACTGTCAAAATTAAAGCCCTTCAGATCCAGCGGTTTGGGTTACCCCATTTAACCCCCTTAGGGGATTAATTTCAAAAAATCGCTTCTTAGTGGATGTCCACGTCATTAAAGGGATGCACTGTCAAAATTTCAGCCCTATAGCTCCAGCGGTTTGGGTAAACCCTATTTCACCCCCTTAGGGGATGAATTTCGAAAAATCGCTTTATAGTGGATGTCCACGTCATTAAAGGGATGCACTGTCAAAATTTCAGCCCTATAGCTCCAGCGGTTTGGAAAAACCCCATTTCACCCCTTTAGGGGATGAATTTCGAAAAATCGCTTCTTAGTGGATGTCCACGTCATTAAAGGGATGCACTGTCAAAATTTCAGCCCTATAGCTCCAGCGGTTTGGAAAAACCCCATTTCACCCCTTTAGGGGATGAATTTCGAAAAATCGCTTCTTAGTGGATGTCCACGTCATTAAAGGGATGCACTGTCAAAATTTCAGCCCTATAGCTCCAGCGGTTTGGAAAAACCCCATTTCACCCACTTAGGGGATGAATTTCGAAAAATCGCTTCTTAGTGGATGTCCACATCATTAAAGGGATGCACTGTCAAAATTTCAGCCCTATAGCTCCAGCGGTTTGGAAAAACCCCATTTCACCCCTTTAGGGGATGAATTTCGAAAAATCGCTTCTTAGTGGATGTCCACGTCATTTAAGGGATGCGCTGTCAAAATTTCAGCCCTATAGCTCCAGCGGTTTGGAAAAACCCCATTTCACCCCTTTAGGGGATGAATTTCGAAAAATCGCTTCTTAGTGGATGTCCACATCATTAAAGGGATGCACTGTCAAAATTTCAGCTCTATAGCTCCAGCGGTTTGGAAAAACCCCACTTCACCCCTTAGGGGATGAGTTTCGAAAAATCGCTATATAGTGGATGTCCACGTCATTAAAGGGATGCACTGTCAAAATTTCAGCCCTATAGCTCCAGCGGTTTGGAAAAACCCCATTGAACCCCTTTAGGGGATGAATTTCGAAAAATCGCTTCTTAGTGGATGTCCACGTCATTAAAGGGATGCACTGTCAAAATTTCAGCCCTATAGCTCCAGCGGTTTGGGTAAACCCTATTTCACCCCCTTAGGGGATGAATTTCGAAAAATCGCTTTAATAGTGGATGTCCACGCCATTATAGGGATGCACTGTCAAAATTTCAGCCCTATAGCTCCAGCGGTTTGGGTAAACCCTATTTCACCCCCTTAGGGGATGAATTTCGAAAAATCGCTTTAATAGTGGATGTCCACGCCATTATAGGGATGCACTGTCAAAATTTCAGCCCTATAGCTTTAACGGGTTGGAGAAACCCCATTTCACCCCCTTAGGGGATGAATTTCGAAAAATCGCTTCTAAGTGGATGTCTACGTCATTATAGGGATGCACTGTCAAAATTTCAGCCTTATAGCTCCAGCGGTTTTGAGTTGACCCTATTTCACCCCCTTGAGTTGATCGTGTGGACCGAAAGGGTCGAACCCACATCCCAACTAGTTTCTATTTGTAGCCGATTTAGGGGTGGTTTCAACCCTTTAGGATCACCCCTTATCATAAAGTTCGCGTTGATTTAGTACAAATCAACCACCTTCGCAAATAAATATTAAAAAAAGTGCATTTCATTGCATTAGTTTTCATTATTATCGAAATAATCGCGAAAAACCCCTAAAAAGGGGTGTTTTTTGCATTTTTAAGGGTGACGCCAATGTTTTAGGACCGCAGGACCCCGATTTTCGTGATCAGCGACCCCAAAAACCTTTAGGGTTCGATTTTCTTAACGGTTTGAATGGACTATTTATCGGTTTTCAGCAAAAGACTTTTATTTTTATATTTTAAAAATAAAAGTCTTCAAAGACTTTTATAGAAAAAACTGGAAAAATAAAAATCTTAGAAAGACTTTTATGCAAGACAGTCTTTTTTAACAGTTATTTTTGATTTTAAAAATAAAAGTCTTCCCATAAGAGTTTTGGAAGACTTTAAAAATAAAAAACAAAAATAAGAGTTTTTAATGACCTAAAACTTTTTTAGTTAAATATAACTGTTATTGTTTACTTAAAAAAAATTAAATTAATTTTAACTATTAAACTTGACTTTTATAATAAAAGTCTACAATTTAAAAGTAACCCCACCACCGCGTAGAACTCGCTAGTCTGAGTATCCAGTATAAATTTTATGCAGATCAGACAACATTTACTATTTGATTTTTTAAGTCAAAAATACAAATATAACAGTTATTTACGATCCCTGGTTTTGAGTTTTCTTATGCCTGTCTTTCTTGTCTAGGTGTATTTCAGTCTACCAGACACTTTACTTTCTTGCGGATTCCATTTAAAGCCCTTTTACCACCGTTATATTATGTGCATATATCGCGTTAGTTTGTCTCTGCATACAAGTAAATACTAGAAAAAAATTTGGAAATAAATTGAGAAGAAAAGTGTAGTTTTTCCACTATTAAATAAATTCTTGCTACTCTCCAAATAAAGCAATTTTTTATCCAACTAGCTGACCAGGCATGCGTTGCGCGTTTCTTTTTCAATAAAATGAATTATAATTTTATATATTGAAAATAATTTATATAATAGTATTTTTTATTAACATTATTGTAACGCTTTTGGATGCACGCATGTTTTTAATTCGTCTATCTGGTGCATTGCTTCCATAATTTTATTTTTATACATGTCTTTATTTTGTTTGTAAATTGTGAATATTCGATTGAACAAAAATCTTATGGATTTGAATAGAAGCATGTAGTTAATATGATTGCAAAGTATTTAATGCATCAGCAACGACGTATTCCAAATATGTATCCATCTCAAGTGAATGTAGTTTTTGGCAAAGTTCTCAATATGTTGCACAAAAATATCATTAACTGTGTGGCGTATCATAATACGTCATCAGGAAAACAAAAACGCACTTTTCTTAAAATCATTTTTTCTTGGGTAAATATAATTCACATGTAACTTGTGTAGCAGTTGTATATAAGACCTTTGTAAATACTTTGAAAAATAGAGAAAGATTCAATTGGACTTCCAGTGTTTTAATAACAAAGGATCCTTTTCCCATTGGTGATCAAGACACCAATAGTACCTGCTAAATTGGCAACAGTACTTGCCAAATTGGTGACCCCGAGCAAAGTGCTGACCCCGATCAAACCGGTGACCCCGATCAAATTGGTGACCCGAGCCAAATTGTGGACCCGGAAGGAAGAACAGCACTACTCCTCCCAAAGGAAGAACAGCACTACCAGGAACGATGCTGGAAGACGAGCAGTCGAGCAAAGCAGCCTCCCAGAAGGAGGATGGAACCATAGCAGCCGAGCAAAGCAGCAACCCAGAACGAAGGAAGAACCATAGCAGCCGTATCCGTACGAGTACCACCGTTCTGGAAGAAGAGTCCGTATCTCTGGTTTCACCAACTGGAGGCACAATTCCACACCAGTGGGATAAAATCGGATGTTACGCAGTACTACACACTAGTACGAAATCTGGATGCATACATCTTGACGGAAGTGAGGGACGTCATCACCAAACCACCTAAGAAAGACCAGTATTTGGCGCTGAAGGAGCGACTATTACAAGTTTTCCAGGAATCAGAGCAGCGACGCCTAAAAGAATTCTCATCGGCATCACGGCAGATGGACGGAAACCATCTCAACTCCTCAACCGAATTAAGGAACTAGCTGGCGGTAACATCTCCAACGAAGGACTAAAAACCCTGTGGATGCAACAATTGCCTTCACAAACTCAGGCAGTTCTCACTAGCAGCTCAACCCAGGACATTAGTAAACTGGCGGAGATGGCAGATAAAATTTCGGAGGTTTTTTCAGATGTTGCAGCAGTATCAACACCATCTTCCACAAACCTTCAGCAGCGGGTAGCAACTCTCCAGAAGGAAGTATAAAAACTAAAGTTCCACAAACGAAGTCCAACAAGGCAGCGAGGTTTCTCCCGTAGCCCCAGCCGATTAAGGATATCCAACACCATACAACCCGCCACCAACCAAGCACACGACATTAACTACATCAACTCGCAACAAAAGTGTTGGTACCACAGACGATTCGGGAATGCAGCCCGCAGATGCCAACAACCCTGCAGCTTTGGAAAAAACTAAGTCGTGGACCAGTAATAGCGACTAGCTGGTCCAAAACCACAATTAGTCGCCTCTACCTCGACGAAAGGTCTACTGCAAATAGAAGATTTCTCATCGACACTGGATCCGAAGTTTCAGTGATCCCACCAACTCCAAAAGAGAAGAACCAACAACACTCAGCACAAATTTTGTACGCAGCCAACGGTACCGAGATACCAACTTTCGGGCAACGACTGCTACAACTCAACCTGGGTCTGCGCAGGAATTTCCAATGGCCTTTTATCATCGCTCTTGTCAAAGAGCCCATAATAGGTGCAGATTTCCTGGCCCATTACAATCTTTTGGTCGATGTAAAAAATAATCGGCTAATCGACAACACAACGTTGCTGCAGTCATCAGGATCAAGAGTGCCATCATCTTCTACATCAACTGCAATTAGTACTATCAACCCATCAGCTCCACTATACAGCGTACTGAAGGAATTCAAGGACATCACCAAGAATACCCTGCCTACACAAACTTCGCACAGCGTGAGACATCATATCCAAACAACAGGACCACCAATATATAGCCGGCCAAGAAGACTCTCCCCGGAACAACTGAAAATTGCTAAACAGGAGTTTCAATACATGCTGGATACAGGAATCTGCCGCCCAGCCGACAGCTGCTGGAAGTCCTCTCCACATGGTAAAAAAACCCAGTGGTGAATGGCGACCATGCGGGGACTATAGAAGACTGAATGCGGTTACAATACCTGATCGCTACCCCATTCCACACATTCAGGATTTTGCGTATCAATTAGAGAGGAAGACAATTTTCAGCACGATAGACCTCAACCGTGCCTACCATCAAATCCCAATGGCGCCCGAAGATATTCCGAAACCAGCAATCACTACACCATTCGGACTGTTTGAGTTTCCGAAAATGACGTTTGGTTTATGCAATGCAGCACAAACATTCCAGCGATTGATTCACGAAGTAACTAGAGGGTTTGACTTTTGTTTCCCCTATATAGACGACTTCCTCATCGCTTCCAGGGACAAAGAAGAACATCGACAACACCTGAGACAACTGTTCCAACGCTTACAGGAATACGGACTAACCATCAACCCAAATAAGTGTACTTCCGAAGCAACAGAAGTACGTTTTTTGGGATACCTCATCAACAAAGAGGGAACTAGACCACTTCCAGCAAAGGCAGAAGCTATCACAACATACAAAAAGCCGACAACAGTGCAAGAGCTACGCAGATTTCTAGGGATGGTCAACTTCTTCCGCAGGTTCATACCCAAAGCCGCGGAGATTCAGGCCCCCCTTCACGCATGTCATTCAGGCAACAAAAAGAATGACAAAACCAACATACAATGGACACAGGAGCTACACCACGCTTTTGAACATTGCAAACAAGCATTGGCAAACGCAACGCTTCTAGCTCATCCAATCCAAAACGCATCATTCGCATTAATGGTAGATGCATCCGACACTGCGGTAGGCGCAGTCACACAACAGCTAGCACCAGAAGGATGGCAACCTTTAGGATTTTTTTCCCACAAGCTATCACCAGCGCAAACAAAGTATAGCGCATACGATCGAGAACTCCTCAGTGCTTACTGGGCAGTGAAGCATTTTCGACATCTCCTAGAAGGACAACAGTTTGTCATATACACTGACCACAAGCCATTAACTTTTGCTTTTCAGCAAAAACCTGAGAAGTCATCTCCAAGACAAATAAGACACCTAAGCTACATAGGAGAATTTACAACAACCATTCAACACATAGCTGGAAAAAACAATGTGGTAGCAGATACTCTGTCCAGGGTAAACACAATTTCCCTGCCATCCCCCATCAACTACGATGAACTGGCAAAAGGACAACAAGAGGACAACGAACTACAAGAACTTCTTCAATCAACCACAACATCACTACGATTGAAACAACTAAGTGTCCCTAACTGCAATCAGCTAATATATTGCGACATATCAATGGGAAATAATCGACCTTATGTCCCAGCACCATTCCGCAGAGAGATATTCCAGGCAATACATAACCTATCTCATCCAGAAGTTAAAAGATCTACACGTATGCTGACAGAACGAGTCCTCTGGCCCAGTATAAAAAAGGACTGCAGCAAACGGTCCAAAGAATGTGTTAGTTGCCAAAGTAGTAAGATACAACGGCATACTAAATCACCAGTAGCAGAGTTTTCACCGCTATCAGGACGTTTTCAACATGTTCATCTCGATCTAATAGGACCACTGCCCTATTCGGACGGATACACCTACGCTCTTACTTGCATTGACCGTTTCGCTAGGTGGCCAGAAGTTATTCCCGTCGAAGACATAACAGCAGAGACAGTGGCAGCAGCTTTCCTCACAGGATGGATTTCACGTTTTGGCGTACCCATGGAAATAATTACAGACCAAGGCCGTCAATTCGAGTCGCAGCTTTTCAATGAGATAGCCAAACTACTCGGCATTAAAAAGAAACGATCAACACCATATCATCCCCAGGCAAATGGAATGATAAAGCGTTTCCACCGGACACTAAAAACCTCAATCAAGTGCCACGAGTCGGAAAAATGGACAGAGAAACTACCTTTTGTCCTACTTGGCCTAAGATCATCCTTGTTGGAGGATATTAAAGTAACCCCAGCACAGCTAGTCTATGGAACCACACTAAAGCTTCCAGGCGATTTTTTTACCAACAACCAACTGGACGATAACCATACCACACTTGCAAGATGGCAAAGCCACATGCAGTCTCTCCAGCCCCATCAACCAGTACGACATGGACTGTCAAGAACTTTCATCAGCAAGGATCTGAAAGAATGTACTCACGTTTTTATGCGCAATGATGCAATGAAGAAGCCATTACAACAACCCTACAATGGCCCATACGTCGTGGTATCCAGGACACCCAAACACTTCACACTCGCCATTAACGGGCAGGAACGAACAATCTCAATCGACAGATTGAAGCCAGCGATTCTGTTGAACCAAGACCGGCCTGAAGAAATGGCAGAAACCACAAGGATCAACGGAACAACAACAACCACCACAGCCCCTTCAACAGACGACAGGCAGGCACATTCAGAAACGACCTCTACAAGAGTTGGACGCCGCGTCTTCATACCAGCAAGATACCGCTAACACTGCAGGGGGAGTACTGTGGCGTATCATAATACGTCATCAGGAAAACAAAAACGCACTTTTCTTAAAATCATTTTTTCTTGGGTAAATATAGGCCTCGATTCCCAGATCCGATGGCGGGGAAGTGAGTGCGGATTTGACACTTTGCGATTCTCAAATCCGCAGTCCCGGATTGGTTTAAATCGAAAATTCGGAGTGAAGACTCACGCGATAATGAAATATGCGATGTCGGATTATCTTAGGCGCATTTGTCATTCAAATCCGCAGAAAATTTGTTGCGGATCACACTTTTACAGCGCGGAAAATGTCAAAAAGAAATTCGGGGTTGTGGATTTGAGAATCGCAAAGTGTCAAATCCGCAACTCACTTCCCCGCCGCCGGATCTGGGAATCGAGGCCATAATTCACATGTAACTTGTGTAACAGTTGTATATAAGACCTTTGTAAATACTTTGTAAAATAGAGAAAGATTCAATTGGACTTCCAGTGTTTTAATAACAAAGTAACCTTTTCCCATTGGTGATCAAGATTCAAGACACCAATAGTACCTGCTAAATTGGCAACAGTACTTGCCAAAACTGCATTGTAATTGTTTCAGCAATCTTGTACCAAGGTCGCAATCACCTAATAATAGTAAATAATAACATCCTGCATTATTTGGATGAACAATAGCATACAACCAACATAAATTTTTGTGATCTTCAACCTCTGTGCCTTGTTTTAGGTCGTTGAAATTTGCTTGACAGTACAAAGGGGCTTTCCCGAAGCAGAAAGACTAAATCACATAAAAAATATGGGTCTATATCACTTTCTACCTCTGATTCTACATTATCTGCTCCATACGTCAAACATCGCTATCGCTTCCTTCTGAACTACTACTTGCAATTCGTTGTTGATTACATACCCCACCAAGCATTATTTTATGGTCAATATCGAGCAATTCGAACATATTTTTTTCGCCGAGATAACATTCCAGTGTTGCAAGCTCAATAGAAATATGTATATTGGCTGTGATTCGAAATAGAATCCAAAATACTCAGGGACGAATCCAGAAGCAATTCTGGGGGGAGGGAGTTGTTGATGTTATCAGAACTAGTATTCGTCGGTGTACAGTAAAAATTATAGTAAAATACTTGACTCCCTAAGAATAAAATAACTCAAAAAACATTGTACATCGCCTCGGACTTGTCGGGCCTGCCCGATGTCAAATCGATGTCTGAGGATACAACCATTGAACTTGAGGTGGACAATGATGACGCCAACCCCATGTCGTTATTTTCCTCTGGGATGAGTGTTGATGAAGATGTCAGCATGAAAGAAGTGGAGATAGAAGAGATAGGGAGATGACTAGCAAAATTATTTCATACCATACTAGGGATACCATGTAAAAACGCTGCTTGCACTATACTTCAAAGGTGGTGCGGAAAAGAATGCAGCGCGAAGCCAAAGTTTTCCCAACGCCATATCTCAAAAACCATTGGTTCTAGGTAAATATCGAATATTCATGTCATTCTTTCAGCGAAGGTTGAGTCTCCCTCGCTGTCGCACTCCATAGGTCTTACCGGAAGTAATTTTGCAAAACATAAATGTTATCGGACTGCATGCCTGCGAGGATCTTCTAACCTAACACACCTCAGTGCGAGTCGTTTGGCACATGCACAGTTTCAAACCAAAGGTATACGTGGGTGAGGCCTTCTGGGACCGGACGAAAGACTGATATTGAAAAAGGACAGACTGTAAACACTTCTTTTTCTGCTCTCTTCTCAGATTAATAAATAATGGCTGCAGTCAATCAAAGCTTTTAAGTAGAATAAAGAATTTTTATAAGCTGAAGGCAGAGTCGTGTAGCATTAAATGAATCTGCTTACGAGCGACTTCTTGAGTCTTCGTGCAGCACCCCGATTTTATAACATTTGCTTATACGATATTATCAATAATTTTTTACTCACTTGCCGGCGTCTTAGAGTTCGAAAAATTTCGATTAAGTGTTGGGTCGATCTAATAGACCCCCTGAATATGAAACTATCAACGCAACCTTATTGAACTGAGCATTCTTAATTGAGTCACTCTTTATCTATGTTCCGGGCCATCTGGTCTTCGAAGGCAGTGATAAAGTGAACACCTTTGCGAGACAAACACAGCTCTGCCTTATTATTGTATTTATCCTTCTGAAATCAGCAGTTATGGCACCTAACAATTCGACGAAAGCGACCCCCGATTATGATGTAAGATCTTGATGAAATGAACCGAACGTTGGAGCAAGCCACACTTGGTCTGGTGAGCTCGAGGAGGCTCCTTGTTAAACCATTACGCAACGCGGACTGCGAATTGCTGTGATGAATCTAGTAGGGAAGTTGTCAGGACATTGTAGGTTTGATTATCTGTCAAGGATCGGCTTTGCCTCGAGGAGGAAGAGTCTGTTCTTCGAGTTCGCTGTTACTTTCGCTGTAATAGTCAGGAGCAGGGGCCATACTTGAATAAACAAGTTGAAGCGGCAATCATTAGGAAGACTGCTGAGGGGTCTCTGGAATAAAATTCTAAGATATGAGCTGCATCAACGCAGAAGGGAAATGAGCGCGCAGGTTGAGAAAGCGATGTTGATCGCTTGTGGGACTTGAGACTTAAGCCGGCTCTACACGATGCGGCGAGCATTCATACGAATATTGGCTTCCAGCGTTTGAGTCAATACCGACAACAGCCTGAACGTGTCCAAACACCAATGTTGGACGCTTGACATGGGACACTCGTAGTTCGAGAATTGGCTACACGATGTGTCCTACTATCAAGCATCAAACGTTGAAGGGTGTTCATAGCATCGTGTAGAGCCGGCTTTACCTCGAAACAGCGATTTTGAGAGTAGCTTAATTAAATGGCGCGGCTAGTTAGGGTACAATATGTCCAAATGGCGGTTGTGATGCTCGTGAGCCCTATATCTTACCCTTAAGAGAAAAAATGAAAAGAACGGATAGGTTATCTTCCGCTAGTAAAGCACTAATAAATCGCGGCGCACCTCTTTCAGTTTGGTAGCCAAATTCCGTGACTTCATCACAGTTTAATTGTCTTTCGCTCTAAGGAGTCAAGATTCATCGAAAATTGACTTCTTTAGCGAGAAAAGCAATAAAATCTCAACAGACTTCGTTCAAACTGGCGGTACTGAAGTGGCTCGATTTAATTGCTTTTCTTGCTAATCGAAATAATTTTCTTCAAAAATTGTGTTAAGACACGAAGTATAGATGGAAATAGTAAGATCAGGTGGTATCGTTAAAATAAATGGAATCAGTTTACTACTTTTATACTACTTTATTAATCTATATGCCAGAAGTCGATTGGATAATTCATAAATTTAGTAATTTTTCGACGTGAATTCATAGCAGACCTGTTTATCAATTAAATTTTCAAAATATGATTGCCCGGCAAGGTACTACAAAACAGGAAATGTACCCTCTTTTTGCCTAATGAAAATCTTTAGCTGGTTGCCTCAAATTCTGCAAAGTAAGTTGATGCTATTTGAATATCGCGTAAATCAGAAGGATAGTATACATTGTAGTAGGTTCGCCCTATTTACTTGTGTTTTTAATATGCACCATAAGAAAACAAAAAAATCGCACGGTATAAGGCTATTTTCGAAGTATAAGGACAAATAAGCAGTTAAAGAATCGAATGTTAACATGTCCTAAAAGTTTTTAATCAGTTTTAATAGTAAATATTAAAATTTCACTAATTAATTTCACAACTTACACCAGATACTATTGAACGATTCATACTGTAATGAAATCGCCGAATTTCTCTACATAAAATATTCAACAGTCAAAAAAAATCCAAAAAAGGGCATTTCATAGGAAAAAGCATGAAATCATCCGAAGATTATCAGATCTGACGAAATGATTCCAGTGCAACACACTCCTTGCATTTTTTTAATTGCATAAGAAAATATCAAACAAAAAAACATACAAAAGATGCACACGTTCCTTAAGTATGTAGATAGTGTTGATTTAAGCACGTGACAAATACTGCTTTTTCGTTTCTTTTTTTAATAATAATAATAAAAAAAACTTCGGAAATAGCCCAGCTGGAAGTGTAATTAATTTAAATAATAAAACGCTCTGTAAAGGTGATAATTCATTTGAGGTAAATGCAGCAACAACAACACAAAAGCGAAAACTGTAATAAAAAATCGACCACGAAAGGGTCTCCCCTTGTATACTACAGCTAGAGAGATATAAGCCTGGACCAAATCGACGTGATTGCCCCAAAAACCAGTCTTGACATTGCACACTCCGGAGAGATCAATAGCGAAAGTAATGGCCGCAACAACCGTAAAAAATATATATAAAGAGAGAAGCAAAAGAAAAATAACGTTTTTTAAAAATAAAACACAAAAGTGCACAGTTCCACAACTCGATCGCGCATCGATCGATCGATCGAATCCGAGTGGAGATCGAGAGGAGGAATTACACAGGCCTTCAAGCCCGAAGACACAACAGAAAATACCCAGCCACCAGCCATAAGCCATCAGCCATCATCGGCGGTGGTAAAAATCGGCCCGCAAAAGAGGCGAAACATAAAAGCGCGAAAATCGCTTTCGATTTCATCAAAGCGGTGAAGTAACACTTTGCAACTGTACATACACACACACACACAATCCAACACAGAAATGTCAAAAAGTTCGAAAAAGTTGCGAATGTAAACACAGCCAGTATGACATCACGCATACACCGAAGCTAGCCAGCAATTGTGGGGATCCACGCAATGGGGCCGCGATTACGTTATCGTGCCATTAATGTGGGGGCATATGAAAAGTGAAAACATAAACATTCACACGCACACACATGCACACCTGCCTACAATTTTTTTTTGTCAGCAAACATTCACACAACTCGCCCTGTTCGTCGTAATACAAAAAAAAAATCCAAATTTGTAACCACTATGGTACACGAAACTGCACGATCATCTGTCAGTGTGTAGGTGCATCAGCGCGCGAGAAGTGTTGAGGCACACATCACACATCCCGGTAGATGGCGATGATGCAGCGCATTGCAAAATCCGTCAGCAATTCTGCAAGTGTGCGTGGCGTGGCGGTGTTGAGATCTGGGCACGATCGCTTTTATACAATTACACATTCATGACTGCATTTTAATACGCGCGCGCGCGCAACCAGCTTGATAATTTCGACGAGTCAGACTTCGTCAAGCGGCGTTAAGCAGGCGCGCGAGACTCATGTAATAAGTGAAAGTGTGGCGGCGGCCTACTTTCGCGATTCAGGTCTATGTTAGAGCCGATGCCGAGTTTTATAATAAGCGATAAAAAAAAACAACACAGAGCCCAGCACCGCACCGCGCGCGCCAGTAAATATGAAAAAAGCGAGCACCAGAGGTTGCGTATTATATGGCAGATGATCGGCCATCGACGGCGCTGACTGCGCGGCCAATTGGTTTCTTTGGCATTGATCTAGTAATGGGATGAAAAACTGAGGCAGAGATCGATCTGCAGTTGGATTCGGGCCCGATTGAAAAGTCATGCGCGCGTAGCTTATGGCAGAATTGTGGGCAGCTTATGGAAACGCGCGCAGCTTATGGGGAGATTTGGAGAGAATTACTTCTAAATATGGCCCGATCTAATATTCACGCCGCCAGGAACGTCACTTTTGGGTACATCGAGATCTTTCTGCATGATCCGCTCTCTCGTATAGATCGCGCTGCAAGCATAATCAATTTTATAAATCATTGCCATATGCCAATTCGGTGACCCAGTTCGCATAAAAAGCGTTTTTCAGTGATAAATTTCATATATTATCGATCCACCTACTGGCAGTCAGACATGCGCGAATATTACTCAAATTATCGATCGAACTGGGTGGATAGTTTGGATCCCCAAGATCTTGCTTGGTGCATCAATGCGATCGTAAATAATTTTTAACATTTTTCTAGAAATGGGGACAAGCTCCACTGCAGTATGGGTGGAGAGTACACAGTCTTGACTATGTGTGTAGGGGCAGCAAAATATCTCCGATTGAATAAGCTCCTTTCCATTCTGTGCTGTTCTAACTTCCCGTGTCTAGCTGGCTGTCTGACAAGCTTGTTATTAGTTGTTTTACTTGAGGTGTTTTCCTTGGTCGTGCATGTCGTCAATGTCCTTCGGGATAGTGGGCCAAGGTCTTTCGTTAATGCAATTTTGTGCACGCTGAACAACTGCCTGATTTATCAATATTTTTTTATTTATCTGTATTTATTTTAGTAGGTGCCGTATGAGAGGGGGGGGGGCTTCATTTATTATTAGAAAAGTTCCGTGATTGAGTATGGGCTTAGATAAACGCTAAAAATACACACTTTTCTGGATAACATTGGTGTTATTTTGTAAACACTAACGTCTACACATCTGAATATTAAACGAAATTAACGTCGATGTCGTTTTAAATCAGCGATCGTTAATTCATATAAAAAACCTGCGAATGGGACTACGGCATTAAGACTGGATAACTCATAATTTTTGGACGTACACCTTTAACTAAATAAGTTGCATTATTGATGGCACCACAAATATTATTGAGAATAACATGAATCATCGACTTTTTCGACACTGGTCCGTTATTTTTATATGGAAACCCAAAGGAAGCCCGTCCAAACTTCCAATTTCATTTTTGATCGTGTTCAAGTACGGTCTCAGGGACCTTTTTTGGTGCGGGTACATCAAATAAATAAATCTTGAGAAACGCCATCTGCGATCTAAGGTCTACGCGATCTAAGATCTTCCGATATCCTACCTCCACCTCCACGAAGATGTTGACGTAACATCGGGTGAACCCTGGATGTTATAGCCGGAAGAGGGTGAAAGGCGAGTGTTTTGCGCCTCAAAACGAAGCAAATAGCGGATTTGTCCTCAAGATTAGGAGTTCGGCGGCGGGTTGACAGCCTTACATCGTTAAAACCCACTTAGATTTGGCCAGTCCAGACGCGGAATTTCAGCGTTCAGGATGTTTCATCAAAGTCCCATCGGCCAGGGACCTTTGCAGCAAGCTGGATGGTGCCCCAATAGCCGGCTCTAGACCGATGAATGCAATATCAGAGCCCTGTTTGTGAAAAGCCTATAGTTCTGCCTGCGAGTGTAAGTTCCAAAATTCCCGATAGTTATCGTTTCCTGGTGAAAGGAATCAGAATCGTTTTATCGGGATTGACTTTTAGACCTACGCTTACGCATCAGCTAGAGGCCAGATCTAGTGCCTGCTGCAGACGCCTGGACATGGCTCCTTCAGTTTCATCTGTAACTACTATGACGACATCATCAGCGTAACCTTGGGCGTTGAGCAGCTCCAGGATTTAGGGCGAGTTCTAATGCATGACCGTCGCTGTTTCTGCCCATTTCATTGCGTAGTGCAGCTGTGTTGATTCGAGCCTGATCAGCCGATACAAAGCTTTTCAGCGTTGTAATGCGCTCACGGAGCACCATACCAACAAGATAGTGATCCGAGTCGAAGTTGTCACCTCGGTAAGTTCGTACCGTCATCAGACCCGAAAGGTGGCGGCTGTCTATCAACACATGGTCTATTAGGTGGCGAGTGGCACCATCAGGAGATACCCAGGTGGCTTTATGGATATCTTAAGTTCTTAGTTGCTGTCATCTCTATAACTCGCTGTCCATTATCATTAGTGTTTTCATGCAGTCTGTGGGTGCCAAAATATTACCTGTATACGGGCTCCCGGCCTACTTTGGCGTTCAGATTTTCCAGTATAATTTTTACATCATACCTGGGACAGACATTAAGTTCCATTAGTTTGCGCTATTCTCGATTAAACAACGTTTATATCCCAAAGACAACGCAAAAGTGCACTTTGAAGCTTTTTAATCACAGAGAAAATTGTATGTTTTTTATTATGTTGCACGAAAGTCTCAGAACTAGCACTATACTACTATCTGTGCGATAAAAGAGCTTCAAAGTGCACTTTCGCGTTGACTTCGGGATGTAAACGCGGCTTAAGTACAAGCCAGACCTCTCATATTCACGATCTCATTCAGATCGGAATATTCTCTTGCCTCGAAGAGATTATCGACTGTTCCTCCAGCATACCCTGCACCCACTTTACCGGCGCTATCGTTCATCTCGCAGGAAGCTAAACTTATTAGAATTCATTGCATCATCATGATGGTAGGACTGCACATAACAAAATCATAGTCTAAATCGCCCCAAAAATTCAATATTTCACAGATAACTTTCACCTCATTCCTATTCAGTCTAACATTGAACTTATCTACCGCAAAATTCTTATTATCTTTGGCACAACATAGTCTTACATAATAACGATTTTTTATGTAATAAGAAAGATAAACCAAAACAACGGTGAAACAAACTCAGACTACTTGATTAAAGTTATGACTTATTTTTAGTACAACTTGTCTGAGGTGTGGGCATTGAATTAAAGTACATACCTATTCGGAGGTGCTCAGGAGTTTTTCTGAGGCGAGAGCATTACGGAGACTGATTCCTTTGATTAAGTGTGTTAAGTGTTTTCCAGGGAGTCCTTGGGTGTTTTCTTTATGGTGGATAAGAGAAAATGCGATGCTTAGCAAAGAAAACAGAGCTTAGCTGGTTATTGGTTTTAAACTAATCCTGTTTTACCAGGAAGGTGATTTAGGGTGATGTAGTCTTGAAGTATTTTTTTAGTGCTAATATTTGGAACATTAAATGTTTTGTTTTCATAAATAGTAACGAATTGCTTTAAATATAAAAAAATTCTTATTTTGACTCGTGCAAGACTTTCGGCAGCATTAAGTAAAAAAAAATCACATACTTTTATAACAAAATATAACTAAAACTCGTCCCGGGGATGAGATGCCGGGCATGGACGGGAGCTGGATCCACCTTAAAAATATTGTTATTGGTACTGCTGATTCCATCTTAGGCAGAAGTCGTAGAAATCGGAACGACTGGTTCGATAATGAATGCAAGCTGCCAACTGAACGTCAAAATCTCGTCTGTGAACTAGAATAGTACAGAGAGCGACGGCCGCACCAGGCGCGGGAGTCCGCAATATGACGCATTATACGCACATACTGCAAGGCACAAAGAAAGGAATCTGATCACAGATCCTAAAGGCATCTTGGAGCGATGGGAAGAGCACTTTCATGAATTGCTATGCTAAATGGCGAGCTAACTGAGGACTCGGAGGCTTCACCAATATCTGATGATAATGCTATGCTGCCGCCACCAAGCTTAGAAGAAGATAGCAGAGCCATAACCCGGCGAATCAACATCTTTATTCGACTCCGATAAGGGGACGGTCTGGCCTGCCTCCTTTTTAACCAGGCGTTGGAGAAATTGATCCGAGATAAGGGCGTGGCGTCTAGGGACACAATCCTCCACAAGTCCATTCAACTGGCTTATGCAGACGACTTTGCCATCATTGGAAGAACAACAACAGCTGTACAAGAATCTTTCACTCAGATTGAGCAAGCGGCAGGAAATCAGGGACTGCACATTAACGAAAGCAAAACAAAGCACATGGTGGCCTCGTCTACAGGAACACCTAACATTGGTCCCACAATCAAGGTAGAGGAACACGAGTTTATAGTGGTTACGTCAATTACCTACCTTCGGTCAATAGTAGCAGCCGACAATAGCATGGATGCAGAAATACGTGCACGACTACTAAAAGCCAACAAAGCCTACTGTAGTTTGTCAAGGCTCTTTAAATCCAAGAATCTAACTCTACAATGACGAGATCTACGAACGCTATCGCGGCATAGATTTTGTGAAAAAAATATAGTTCGGTTGGCCTCGGTGGGCAGGGCATCTAGCTTGTATGAGTGAAGATGAGCCTGCTCGGAAAGTTAGATCTATGGGGTGCAACAGTGAGGGAGACCCAACCGTCGCTGGAAGGATGACGTAGACCAGGACGCTCAGATCTTAGGGATGCCAAACTGGATTATATTGGCTCAGATTTGGGGCCGGTGGAGAGAACAGTTGTGAGAGGCCATGACCGGATCCCGGTTCTTGAGCTGTCAAAGAAGAAGATATGGTGTCAGTGTATTTCATACAAAATGTGAAAGTACTTTGGAAGCTGTGTTCAACAAAGTAATTGATCTGTAGTTTTTGCAGCTCATCAATGCAACTTTGGTTGCCTGCTTTTCCTTATGTTGATTTATGTTCTTGAAGAAGTCAGTATTTCTCCCACACCGAGTATCGAGTATATCATCGATAGGTTCTCGAGTATATCATCGATACTACTAGCTATACCACCATCCTCTCTTCTTACCATGGTGCAAGTAGGTTTGTATCCTTTCTTAGTCATGTTTATTACTGTAGCTTTGTTTAATTGCACTTATTCTAGTTCATTTAACACTACTGATACGAGACTAGATTCAACCCAAGTTCAGCCCGGGATAAACGGGTGTCGAGTTGAAACTGCGTCCACTCAATTCAACTCACCTCTCCTACCTAGGTCGAGTTGATATTTCACATCATATACGCGGGATGAGTTGAAATTGGGTTAGAGTGGCACTTGTTTTGTTTGTTTACCATCTGAGAAGTCCATTTTGGGCGTTAGTTTTATGTTCTGTGTTTTTGCTTGCACAGGAACAATAAACTATTTCATTTCAAATTTGAGGTTATGTTTTGATTTCAGTTCATCTCTATTTCAACCCACAGTCGACTCAACTCGACGTCATATGTACATATGTATATGGTAGTCGAAATTTCAACTCAGCTTGGACTCAACTTTTCAACCTAGTCATAAACGGGATATGGGAAAAAATAAACTTATCCAAAATCTATAATGTAAAAAAAACACAAATTCTAAACAAAATAATCAAAACTCTCCCAAAAATTCGTTTCCATTTTAAAACCCTATTGCATACAAATTATCGATACCAACAAAATATTTTCTATTTAACTAAAAATATCACACAAAAATATCATTCCACAGTCATAATTTCCAACATTCTTTTACAAAAGTTTACAAAAGTCATTAAAAATCGTTAACAAATTTCAAATGAATTGCAACACCATCCACCATCCATCCCCAGTTTGGGCCCCACAAAAATTGAAACCCACTAAACCAAAAAAAAAAATTTACAAAAAAAATACATTGAACACCACTTGTGCACCACGTGGATTGCGTGTCCCATGCACATTAACAAACATTATACAAGCGCGGGCGACGGCGATGTATGCGTGACACAGTCGCGCTTTTAATTCATTTCCGAAATGCAAAAATTTTTATGTAATAATAAAAGCTCGTTTTTAAAACAAACTAAAAAAACAAGAGTTTTTGAAAATTTAGTCTCTTGAAACAAATTTAGTGTGTCTCTCTCTCGTTCCACCATGACGCGACGCTCTCGTTCCACACCAGCGAAAAAGTTGAAAAAGTCTCCTCTCCTCGACTCTCCCATCGCTTCATGAGAGTTTTTCCATTTCGTTTTCATTCCGCGAGTGTTCGCAACAAGAGAATGAGTGAAATCGGATCGGAATTGAAAAAGGGGAGCCGCGGTGAGACTCGTTTTTTTTTGAGTAGTGACGATGGATGGGGCAAAGCTTTTTCGGTTAGAAGCGCATGCGTACGTGAAACGAGGGATTTTTGGGAGCTGGCTATAAAAAATCATTAAAAACAGACCCACACACGTGCAGAGACCTAATTTGATGTTTTGGCCGTGTGTGTGTGTTGGCAGTACTAAATTGGGTGGCAGTTTACTATGGCAAGAAAAGTTCTCTTGAGCAAGCAGCAAAAGTTTTGAGAGCTTTTCCTTCAGGTGATACTCTAGACTCGGTGTAGGTGTTGCCTCTATGTATAGATATATATGCATATAGACGAAATATATAAGTGCGACTACCACACCTGCACGGCAAAACATATTTTGTAAATATCAACTGAACACTGAACACGATACGCGACCTACTAACCTACTTTCGGGCGTCTCCAGTGTGTGTTGGGGCCTCCTTTATGTTCAAATGTGTGCCACTATTTGGTACTCGAGCTTTTTTGTTTCGTTTTATTTTATTTCAGTTTTTTTTTTGTATTTCAATTTTTGATATTTTTTTCTAGTGTGTGCGCGACTTGGACAACAATTTTGCGACTTTGCTTTGGCTACAAAACGAGGGTTTAATGGATACATTTCGGCTTTTTTTTTTCTTCTATCAAAGTTTTTTTTTCGCCTGAAAAAGCGTGCGCTGAAGCTTCGCAGTCGACGACGACGACGGTCCAAATTCGAGCGACGACGACGACAAGAGGAGTCGTTTTGGGTGAGGTGAGGAATTTTTTGTGTTGGCGCTTTTGGCTGCACTTTGTGGAATGAGATTTTTTGGGTGTCGATGATGCTCGTTGGATATGATATTTCTTTCGATGGCGTGTATCCATATCTCTCCATCCCAGTTAGGAAAGCTCTGATGGGCTCGATGTGAAATACAGTGAGGAGGGCAGTGATGTAAACAAACTGTGATACTAATGGAACACAATATTTTTGGATTACAGAGTGGGGGAGAGAGAGACTGACTGCCAGCAAAATATACATAGGGAGCGCCCGCAGGGGGATGGGGTATAGTATAACATCTCTTGTATTAAAGGGAGTTTGCGTAAGATTTTTCCGAAGAAATTTTCCTTTCATATGTTTCTTTTATATATTTTCCTTCACATTTTTTTTCCATACACTTAGGCGACATTATCTAATTTTAATAATGTTTATTATTTATTTACGTGATTCGCTGTGTTTATTTTCGTTTTATTAAAGAAATTGAGTCATTTTCAATTTCATTATATATTTTTTTATTGACGAGAGAGATGAAGCAATTAATTAATAGAATCAGCGGGGAATGGGAAAATGATGCTTGTTTAAAGTAATTAAGAATGTTTAAAAAGTTTTTAATTAAACATGAGATATTCTTTTTTTTTCTTCTTAAGCAATTTATTACATAGGGTCAGGTTGGCGATCAATTTTAGTTGAGAGACGAGACAATGGCTGAAATATGAAATTCAACAAGAGGCAGTATTGTTCAGAAAAAAATTGATGATGAAACAATAAGTTGGAAATAAAATAGGCGTTTTCCTCCGCATGCACTACAGTCCATTACGAACCTTGGCTTTGTCTATAATATTATTACAAATCATGTCTGTTTTCTGATTTATCTTTTCAGTTCTGCATTCTCATTAATTTTATATCTTTTATCATATGTAGGTATGTATTTTACTCTCCACATCATCTTTCGTCAGGTCTTGTTTCCTATTAAATATGACTTACTATCAAATACGATAGAAGATAGCACTGATCACTTGCTAACCGCCGACTGAAGTGACAACTAGTGAGAGAAAGGACGACTATTATTCGCAAATTCAAAAGGAAAATATAATGTCAATGATTGGCGACTTCAATGCAAAGGTGACATTTGATAAGGCAAGTACAGTAACTGGCCGTCATCAACTAATAATAAGGGAGAAAGACTGATAGAACTGCGTGAAGAATATAATTTGGGTATTGGTGGAACATTATTTCCCCGTAAAGATATACATACATATACATACGTCGTGGACCTCTTCAAACAGAAGGTATCGACATCAAATAGACCATATCTGCCTCAGTCGAAAGTGGAAGCAGTAACTTCTTGTCGTATTCTTCTTCTTTGATCGATTAGCTGGCGGTACAAGCGTCGTGGCAACAGATAGCTGCTGTCGGTGCCGCTGGGTCTCACAATCCATTCACGATTCGTTTCCAATCTCGACGATTTTTGGCGACCTCTCGAGCCTCGATAACTGATAATCGTTGATTCTTTAGGTTACCCTCGATGTTCTTTAGCCAGGTTTTCTGCGGTGCTGATTGCTGAATTCTCTAGTCTGCCATACGGTCTCGCCAGAGCAGTTTACGTGACAAGCGGTTATCATTCCTTCGGCAAACATGCCTAAGCCACCGTAGTCGACGTTTTTGTATTTCTTCTTCGATCAGATCGCAGAGTGACACCGAGAATCTGCCTCAAGCATCGCATTTGGAAGACCTCTCGAGCTTGTTGACGTCCCGGCTTGGCTCGTATCCACGTTTCCAATCCATAAAGAAGATTCGGAAGGATCAACATTCGACAATGGCGTACTTTCGTTTTGATGGTATTATTTTGTTCGATTTCATATGCACCACTTAAGTGAGGCGAATGTGGTTGTTGCTTGGCGGATGCGGCCGTGAACGTAGGCCGTCGATGTCACTTTCGTTTCCTCAACCAAATATTTGAACATACTAACTTGTTCGATTTCGATTCCATCGAGGTGAGCACTGGCTTGAACCCGTATGACCGGGCGATGCAGGAAATGTCATAAAAGATGTCCGTTGCTTCGGCTTCCGCGTCGGCGAATACGGTGCTATCGTCGGCGAACATTAAGTCGGTTAGGAAGTTGTCGTCTTATCGAACTCCGAGTCGTCCATCAAATGCAATCACGCATAATTGCGTAGATCACAACGTTGAAGAGAAGTGGCGAAGCGACGTCTGCCTGTCGGACACCCGTTTGAATCGAGAACCCCTCGGATAATTCGCTTCGAATACGAACGTTGCTGGTTGAGTCATCGGACGACGCTTGAAGAAGTTGGATGATTTTCGATGGATCGCGTTCGGCTTCCAAGGCTCTCCACAAGCTGTTCCAATCGACGCAATCGAAATCGGATTTGAAATCGATGAAAACGACGACAGTTCGTTTGCCGCAACGAATTATTTCTTTCATTAGCTGACGGAGTGCGAATATTTGATCAAAACATCCTGGATCTAAATCCCGCCTGTATTTTCCGGCTCGTTTACTCTCGATGTTTCTGGAGCCTCGATCCTATGATTTTCGTAAGTACTTTGCGACGATCGAAAGGAGGCTAATGTCATCGTAACTCTTGCTTTTCCGACTGCCGCCTTTATTAAATAAAAATGGCACAACGATCGTTTCCTTCCACGCTGACGGAACACGTTCCGAATGTCATATGTGGGTTATAAGGACATGGAGTTGTTGTGATAAGACATCATCTCCAGCTTTGAACATCCTGGCGGTTACTTGGTCTATTCCGGCGCTTTTCCCTTTTTCAGCGATTTTATTGCCGTTTTCAGTTCGATAATTGTCGGTTCGGTATCGAGAAACTGATTCGTCGGCTGCTCGATAATCGGCGGTTCGGGTGCTGGACCTTGTGGCGGATCGTGGTTGAATAGCTGGTGGAAGAATTCTTTCCACCGCTGTGGGGGCCGTTGAAGAGAAGTCATGAAAGTTCCATCCGATTTTTTGATGTCGTCGTTTGTTGATTTGTTTTGCTTCTAACCACCGGATTGTCTGGTACAGCGTTCAGAGCGTTCAACCGTTGTTTGATCGACGAGGTCCAGACAGCTGTCCAAGAACCATGGCTGCGTTTGTTTACGAATGGGTGAACACAACTTCATCGCACACCTCACTATGGGCTCCGCTAATTGCCTTTCTTTTCACAACGATATGTTCCGGTATTGCGAGCGCCGCGAAATAGTCGGATAATGCCATTTGAAACTGTCGCCTGACTGGGCCCTTTAGGCACGCTGAATTCTTCTTGGCTGGTGATGGCGCCGTTTCCTTCGTTCTTTCATCATCTTTTATGCATCTGTAATTTGTATCCTCAGTCGGGCCCATGCATTGCACGTACTTCTTTGAGCGTCAATCGGAATCTTGCGTTGATCAAAACGTAGTCTAACATCGCCGAGTCTTTGCCGGATGGCTTTCGCCAGGTGAGTTGGTGTTTGAGTGGCTGGCGGAAAATGCTGTTGCCAGCGATCAAGTTGTTTAACGCTGCGAATGAAAGGAGCCGTAAGCCGTTGTCGTTAATTATTCCGTATCCGAATTTGCCCATCGTTATTCCCCAGCTGGTTCGGTCTGCTCCTGAATGTGCATTGAAGTCCCCCGCGAGTATGATTAATTCGGTTCAAGGAATCGTATCCAACGTCTGTTGAAGCTTATCGTAAAATTCGTCCTTGTTCGGGTCCGGGCTGGTCTCGTTTGGCGCATAAACGGATATGATATAGGTCTTGATCGTTCCACCGATGGTTATAACCGCCAAACGCTCGGATATCGGTTGGAATGCGATAACGCTGCTGGCAGCCCGTCAATCGACCGTAAAGCAGACGCCGGCCTCTCGTCTCTCATCACCGGAATGATAAAGCGTCATCGTTTCATCGATTATTGGCGGGACGATCGTCAATGTCCTGGATCCGGTAAGCCGTACTTCCAATAGCGCAGCGTGACTAATTTGGGACCAAACGACGGCGGAGATTACGACATAACGATCACGAACGAAGGCAATTCAACTAAAACGGCCCGAGTTGAATATTAGCAAAGGTTTCACACGACATCGTCTGACCAATTACTGTCATCAATAATAGAATAACTAATCACAATGACACAACTGGGAGAGTTTGGTGTAGTCCAGACCCTCTTGTCCGCAGGATTGCAATTAAGATGTCCTCAAAAGAAGCCTGTGAAACCTACTTACTTCAGTTCTTCAACCAGAATCCACAAGAAATTCTTCACCGATGGCATCATCACTCTACCGGCAAAAAAGCGAAACATTGTCGATAATAATGGAGCACTTTTGGTTTTAATAAATCCATTTTCTGTACTAAACATTAGCTCAAACTGATCGACGACGAAGCATAGTGTTCCTATTGTGTGCTTTTTTTACAATTTCAGCGATGACTAGTCAATCTCAACCATCCTAAAAAGGCCTCCCTAAAATCCCGTTAAAACTAGTTTTGCTTTCTAACAATTAAATTCGCGAACTTTTTTGTGGCCAGGACTATTTTTTGCGTAATATTTTTATTTCCTGCTGTGGGCTTTCAATGCTTTACATTAAAAAGGAACAAGGAACAATGTGACTGTTGACAAGAAGGGCGCATTCCGCATTGCGAAAAGCGGGCACAGGAGCCTCTCCTGAGTGAGTAGTGCAAAAAAGTGAAAAATTTTACCTGACGCCGCTTTTACTACCCTTTCAATCTCGAGACCACCTTAAGCATTTCTGTCTGAAAAGGTCCTCTGCCGAAGCGAAGTCTACCACCCCACAAAAAACTGAAGACGAAGGGTCCCTTTCATCCTTTCACATCCTTTATCACACAGGACTGCACCCTGCCATTCAGATTCGCGAATAATTTCACGTTATCGCGTCGCGTCTTCCTTATTGCCGCGCGATTCCTGCGGCATTGTCACAATCCAGAAAATTCCTTCCTTCCTCATCGCCGGATTCCCTTTTCGCTCGTTCCTCTCTTGTCTTTTATCTGTGAAGGAGCACACTTTTTCGGAATGAACTCGAAAGCACCGTTAGTCGCCTGTTGAGCGCGCGGTTTTGTCCATTTTATTGCGGCAATTTTTCTTCATCGATGTCTGCGCCTGTATCCCAGTTGTGCTTGACGGTGTGTGTGTATTTAGTGCACGTCGTTTATGTCGGCATTTCGTTAGGGTCCTGTTATCTACCCGCTAAGGCATTTTATAGCCTCCTGTGTCGCTAACTGTTGCCCGTTTTTTATTGCGGAACTTTGGAGGTTCCTTAGCAGCATCCTGACAGTCGAGAGATAATGACTCGAAAAGGTGAAATGCTGTCAAAACACTGTAAACAGAATGGCCGCAATAAACGACGCCAAATTAAGAGTGAATCGTTTTACGATTTTCCAGGAGTCACAGTGAAAGGTAGGCCCCTTTGGGAACACGGCATACAGCACAGGTAAGAGGAGGAGAATTTATGAATTTTTGGGAATTTTGTGTAAAAGAGAAGAGAAATTATTTTTTTTACCTTTTTACCTTTTGACGAGAGATGCAAAGTGGTGATTCCTTGTGACTTTTATGACAGCAACCAAATATTTGTGATGGAATCCTTTGTCGAGGATATTCCAGAAGTTTGGGTATTTTGTGTTATCATTATTATGACTGTGAAAGTGGATAGTTGTGAAAGTAAAAGAATGGCTTTTTTTGGTAGTTGAATTTTAGAAAGTTCATTTGAATATTGCAGGTGATTTTTCTGTTTTTTTGCTCTGCTCAAGAATGAGAAAGCAACTAGTCAAATATCGTAGTAGCAGGTAGGTGCGGGTAGTTGTGTAAGATAAGAATTTAATTAGTGCACCTCACACATTCTTTAGGATTCGTTTGACTGAAATGATTCTAATCTTCTTAAATGCAGCTACAGTCCTTGTAGGACTAGGGTCTCTTGAAGTTTCTTCTTCCAATGGGTTTTGAATTTTGTTAGTTCTTTTCAGTTGCATAGATGTATTTATATCGTTAAATCTGAAGATTAAAATGCCATATGTTTGAATAGACTATTGGTTAAGTTGTCCGGTTAGGGTTTGTTTCTCCGTACTGGTATAATTCTTAGTCTTTCTTCTTTATCCTCCTCGATAACATTCCTTCTTACTTATCTATCATCTTTACAGTAAAGACCTTTAATATGCTGACGTCTTCTCGATCGTATCATGCATGTAGCATAAAAATCTCTCGAATTTTCTCGATACTCAAATGTTATTATCAGAAACGTTTCTTGACTTCTGTGATTGAATATTCGCTTTGATATACAGTGGCAGCAGGGACGGTGTTTGACTTTTTTGCGCCCGGTGCAGTATGCCATATTGCGCCCCCCATCATTTCTGTTCATTTTTTGATCGTAGTAAAGGATAATGGAAAAACGCACAAACACTCGTTGGAGTTCCATTGATATATGAAAATGAAGGCACGGGAAATCTTTTTCACTTTTTTTTATGAAATTCTGAAATTGCGCCCGGTGCAAATACACCAATTGCACATATGAAACGGCCTTACCTTTGATCAATCAGGATTTGCTTCGCGATCTTGCTTTTGCGCTGAGTTTGCTTACGTTTTAATTTCACAAAACTCTTCCGCTTTTGTGCTGTTTAATGCTCCAGGGTGTTTTTCGGTTTTAGCTGCACTTCCCTAACTATATCCAACACAATACTGGAAAATCTATAGTACTGTAACGGTCGGTTGTAAAATTTTGGGAAATTTTATTTTGAAATCACCTTGTAATGGGGAATTTGTAGAAAATCACTTTGCGGAAACAGGAAAATTTTAAACGAGGAGGCGAGGAAAAAAATAATAATTGAAGGGGGTCGAAAAAAGGAAAAAGTTTTGGGGAGTCAGTTTTTGCAGTCAGTATTGGAGAGTCGGTTTTTTTTATAGTCAGAGAAAAAAAAAGTCCGTGAATTTTGCGAAAAGAGTTAGCCAGTTTTGGAATCCGTCAATTGTTAGTCAGTCGGTGAATTTTGCGAAAAGATTCTTAAAAGGCTCGAATAAAAAAAAAAGAAAAAGAGGGCAAGGACTGGTCTTACCATACACCATAAGCGGACTAGGAAGAGGACTAGGAGAATAAGGAGCACTCTATATGTATTGACACCATTGGTCGAAAGCATCTTTACACGAAGTTTTGTGAACCAGGGCTTCTTTTCTATCATTCTGTTTTGCTGAGGATAAAAGAAAATTTTCTTTTGAGTTTTGTCGCAACTTTAAAAACGTTGCCTGGAGCTGTGCTGTGTCGGCGTGTATTTTGGATTTTATAGTAGAGAGTCGGTGTAGTTTGGAGGGGAAAATACCACAATTGCTCGAAGCATAAAGGTGAAGTTCAGAGATGAAGGGTGACTGCTGCATCCACAACTAAGTAGAAGTTGGCACATGACGGACAGCGCAACACAAAATGATAATATAACAAACTTTATAAAAATGGAAATAATTTAATGTTGGAAGATAACAAAAAAAATGTTTGATACAGTATTCATCTTTCAATTTATAACCAATTAACTACCTAATATTTATTGTTTATAAAATATTACACTTTATTAATTAATCATATTCAGTTAGGGTAAGATATTTTGTTTACTCGACACTAACTTTCATACGCTTTACCACACGTTGTTTCGTAGAATTGATATGTAATTTTTTTTGTCAGATCTTGTTTATGAAACCTTTATAAATCATATAATGTTTAGTTTATATGTGTGATAACATTGTTTAAGGATCAGCGACTGGCGCCAGGCGTAGATTTTTCTTTGATTGAGTGGCTATATGTGTAGACCACTTCATGTAGTTGTGTTCTACGTACATGTTTGTTTTATTGTTTTACTCTTTTGTTAATTCTTGCTCTTCTTGTCATACCGTTTACTGTGGTGATTATCTATATATATGAAAATGAATCATTGTTTTGTATGTAATCGATGTTTGAAAAATTGGCTGTATGAAATGACTGATTGAGTGTGGTTTATGTTAGAAGACCTCAATAGCAAGGTTTATGTATATAGTTTTCATGATTATGTCTGTTGGTATTTTTGTAATGGCGCTTGAAAAAGAATTGTCGATATCCCTATTGGAAATTTTTTCTTCGCATTTAATTGATATGATTTGTACGTGAAATCGGTTTGTTTTATTAAATGAAATAAAAAAAAGTAAAATCGTTCTAAAAAAGGATTGTAGCAGCGATAGTGGTGTCAAATTATAAATGCATTAACTGAAACGTAACAGTAGTAACGTTATAGTGCGTTTACATGTTACTCTCATTAGGCTGGCGTACACGGGTCAATATTTACCACTTGGTTAACCGGTTTGTTATCATACTCTCGGGGTAGATGGGTATTGCTTCACGAAGATTAACTTATTATCTTTAGATGGGATATCAACGGCTATGGCCGAGTAATGTTTCTTTATCTATAAGGCATTTGTGCATGTGTTAGTTTTTAAGCAAAAATTTTTGTTGAACAAGGTACAATACTTCCCTCTCTTGCTATTGACCCAATTGTTATGTTAAAATGGACTTTATTTAGTAGTTTTCGACAAAGGCATATGTGAAAAAGAACAAAAAATATCAAAGATGGCGCAGCCGAGCGGTTACTTTAACAATTTTAGTTAGGTTCAGCAAAGAAAATCGATACAGTTCGAAACGAACGTTGGAAAATCGTTGATGCATTATGTGTCGGAAAGCATATGTCCAATATCAATATGGTCGTCAGATTTGTTGATAACTTTTACTTGCAATCCACAATGGGATGGGACTGAATCATGATGCATGATAGAAATATTCAAAGCGGTATTCAAGAGTATTGATTTCTGAAAATGTAATCGGGAACAATGGTTACCCAATCTTCGTCGACCGACTAAAGTCAATGGCAAAGAGATAACTTGGAAGGTTACGATTGTGAAGCTGACAATCGTTGGGTCGTACTCTATTCGCCATTATTGTCCAAGACGTTCAATGCTCTCATAAATGTTGAATTTTGCAATTCCGTCGAATCAATCAAATTCATATTCAAATATATAATGAAGGGGAGCGACATGGCTGTTTTTGGTGCTGCTAATGCAAATGCGATCGGCAAAATAACACAATATTAAATGGGACGTAATGTTAGCAATAATCTAGCGGTATGGCAATTTCTTTCATTCGCCATTCATAAAAGATATCCAACTGTTGTTCATTTGGTTGGACATCTAGAAAATGGCCAGCGTATATATTGTACAACGGATAATGCTGCGGAAAGAGCTGAATGGTACCCATCCACCACATTGATGGGTGCAGCGAGGCGCAACGGGTTCCAGCTAGTAACATTATAAATTAATTGAATTATAAAGAATTAATTTGAAAGCTAATTTTTTTTGCATTATGATGGCCTAAGTAGCCAACCCTTATTTTTCAGGATGGTTGATTTGAGTTTTCGCTCCGAGGTTCTCTCTTTTTCTATGATGAGGTTTCAAGTTTTCAGGACCCCGAGTCGTTGATGTCGCTACAGGTGCAACGGCGATAAACATGGAGTGACGAAGAGAAACATTCACGCCGATATTTGAGGTAAGTGGTGAACCATGAAGCGTATAGGCCCGGCCACACACCCCACGACCCCAACCGGCGAGCTAGCGTTCATCGTGTGGCCGGCATAATGTCTCTCCCTAACGGTTATTTCGGTGGTTTAGGGAGAGTGAATTTTTTTGTGGAATTTTTTTATGTAGGTGCATGTTCCTAGAGTCAGGTTCTTCAGGGCTTCTGGCTCTGGGGCATGAACACGCACAATGGTGCCTCAGATTGCTTTCTCAGCATCGTCGCGCCATTGTGCCATTACAGTACTATGCACTCGAATCTCCTTAATAGAAGTCTCTATGTCGTTTCCAAGCCTCCATTATTTCGAAGAATAATAGGTGATCACTGCACTACATGTATTAGTTTCTACGCTAACATCTTGCATAGAAAAAAAACAGTCCACTTAACACAGCCTTACTGAACATTGAAGGCACTTTCGACAACTGCAGAACAGATGGCGATCCAGGTGTTTCTCGCCGAATTTGGGATCTGTAATAGTACGACTAATTGCAGAAGACAATTGAAAAACATTGCAGAAGACAATTGAAAAAGGCACAGAAGGTGCATTTCCTGTAATATATGTCAATTAAAGGCACGGGAATACTTTTTAAATTTTTTTCGAAGTTTTAAATTTTTTGAAATCTTAATTGAAATTGCGCCCAGTGCAAGAGCACCATTTGCACCTATGAAAGCGCCGCCCCTGAGTGGCAGTCATAAAATAAGGGACAGTATCGAAAAGTTAGTAGTTTTTCGTTAATCGGTCCGAAAATCGAAATCAAGATTTCCAACGTATTTTCATTTTTCAAGATTCCAAAACATTTTAAGGACAATTTTGAGAAGAGGTATGTGCGTGTGCCAACGTATGTGGTCAGTTTTTCCTGCACGGTATCGCGTGATCCCAAAAAGATATCGACTTCGTCGTTCGAAGCGAAATATGATCTGAAAAGATTTTCATAAAATTCGGTCGGGCCATTTTTTTTGTTTAATCGGCGTAAGTGATTTTTCTACCTACATGATATCATCGCGCGAAACAACAATGACACCCATTTCGTGCCGATCGTAGCGTATTACACTGGCGCAGCACTGCAGAATTCAGCTACAGACTTCTAATTGCTGAATTGTGCAGTGTTGAGTTTTTGCATTTACCCATTTTATAGGTCGAGTTATTTTTTTGTTTAAATGAAAAGAATTCGACTTAGGGTTACAAGCACCTTAGATTAGCACATTAGATTTACTTGTATATAATAAACTCGTTGGAATGATTAATGAAACCTGTTTTACAATGAAGTTATCTTTTCTGGATTCAGCAGAGCAATAGCTTCCCAACTTGTCAAAATCCGAGCACTGTAGTGCTGTGTCGTTCGCGAATGATCCGTTCGCACTGAACGGAACAGTGTACTGAGCCAAATGAACTGGTTCACTAAGTAGTACATGTTCCGTTCATTGAAAAAGAGCGAATGAATGAATCACATGCATACATAAGGGGTGAGAGTGAGATATCTTTTTCAGAGAACTTGTTTTGGTTGTATTGATGATATATTCAAGATGAGAGAGAGAATTGCAACTTCTTTCCAAGCAATTCTAATTGGAAATAGACATTTTGAAATAGATGCGAGCTCATATGTAGATTTAGGGAGAGTTCCAATTAGACATATTGTACAAATTCCAATATATTCGTGTGCAGGAGAATTATATAAAATTTAACGGAAAGGTGAATTCAACGGAAATAGGATTTCTTTAAATTTATTTGAATAAAATAAAGGATATCTTAAGGTAAGTCAATTAGTTTGAACTTTATTAGGAAATTCATTGATTCCTATCAGTAGAAAAAATTGTGTTTAGTATTTTATTAAAATGTATGTGTTTGTTGACGTTTTCACCATATTTAAGGCCAACGAACCGAATGAACGGACCTTTTGAATGGTTCTTTTTAATAAGCGGAACAAAAAGAACCAGTACACAGAAAACGGTCATTTTGCCGACCACTAGAGCACTCTTTAAAAACCGCGCAAAAATTACCATTAGACCAGCCACCGATGTTGAAAAGCTTGAGCAGGATGAACATTGTCAGGAATAAATCTAACATCAGGTGTCACCCTTTATATTAACATCGTTCATGCCATGGTGTAATGCCAAGTAGAAAGCTAAGTTCGAAGAAGATAAAAAGGAAGTCTAGCGATGCGCTTAACCTCGAGTTTGAACCCTTCATGTTGTATGAATTCAGAGGCAACCGTCGGGGTAAGCGGGAGATATCTACATTGGAGTCGTACGCCTCCTGTGAATGGTGGACCCGATAACCAGCTGGCAAGGACTGTAAGTGATGCCGGCCGTACCAGACTACCAGGCGGAGCAAGGGGGAGTGTCGTCTGCTAGGCAAAGCCCTAGCCCACTTTAGTGGAACTTTGGTACCCCGATTAATCAGCTATGACCGGTTCATATTATTCCAGTAGCAATACAGTCCAGAGATCGAATCCAGCGCTGGAGTGCTGCTGGAATAATGTGAACCAGCACTAGAATGTACGCATTCCAGCGAACAATCCAGTCCAGTGACTTTTTTTCATTCCAGCGCCACTGGAATAGTGTAGACGACCAATCCAGTGCTGGATTAAACGTTGAACAGTAAACACTCATTGTTATTTTTTGTTCTTCGTTTGAAATTCTATCTTGCCAGCGGATTTTTAGGATACGACGAAGGCATCTGTTGATAGACGAAGAACTATGGCGCCGTGCTGGCCAAAAAAGGATAGACGACCAAATCAGGCGAAGGAAATAGAATTGGGTTGGCCACACCTTGCGACGCGAAAACGAAAATCTAGCCAAACAAGCCCTTGACTGGAATCCGCAAGGTTCCCGTCGAGTAGAAAGACCTAGAACAACGTGGAGGAGAACCCTACTAGAAGAAGCCACAACTGGGAGATCCTGGTCGGAGCTAAGAGCTGTCGCGCAAAACAGAGTCCGCTGGAGGGCAACTGTTTCCGCCCTATGTCCCATGAGGGATTAAAGGAGTTTAGATAGAGATAGATAGTTATTTTTTGTAACTTCATTGTTGTTTTGTTTTAGTTCCATAGCTCCTAACAATGATAAAGTTTACTGGAAAACAAATTTTTACCGTGTTACCGACCAATAAATGTTGAATGACTTTAATAATGTAGATTATATGATGAAGTCTAGCACTGGGCTGGATTACTGAATTGGAATAATGTGAACCGAGCCTTAAGCCGACAAGATGCGTTATTAGAGTCGTGTATAGCATTAGAGTGCCGGCTAAAGCTCCGGCTTTCCCTACCTCAGTTCAATGATGTTCAGTTCAATCCACATAGCTTCAACGCTAAGTCCAGTTCGTGCTTGAAATGGTTATTGCTTTATCGCCAGAAGTTAGAAATGCAAAAGCTCTAGCTGTAGTGTTTTCCTTTTCGGTCAAGTCTGTCACGTCCTTCATATTGACTAGTTTTTCTAATATATCCTGAAATCTTTGGAATTTCTAAATTAAGTCGTTTGCTTCTCAGTTTATCAGCGGCGCTTCTACATACTCAGGACGAATGCAACCACGAGCTCTAGTCTAGCGACCTAAGTACGAAACAAATCTTCGTTTGCTAAAGTTCAGGAAAAACAAATTCTCTAGAAAAATTTTGTGGATTTATTACTATTTTAGTTGTTTGAACTAGCTTCTCTCATGATTACTTTGGCACAAGTTCTGGTACTAGTCAATTTCCCATTAGTGCTAAACGTATTACTATTTTCTAAGAAGTCAGTTTATTCCATCTACGTTCATCATACTGGGACGTTGATCGTGTGGACCGAAAAGGTCAAACCCACATCCCAACTAGTTTTACTTTAGTAATATAGTTTGTTGTCGATGAAAAACACACAAGAAAACATATTGAACAAAAAGATTTCTGATCAAATTCACTCCGTCCTAAAAGTACTAATAATTTCCTTATGTTCATCCGCATTCTTGATGCTCTTTTCACACTACAAACGCGTCTTTGGACTTGTTCCAAATCAATTTCGTCCTTCTTGCATCGCCCACTTTGAAATTTCCCACCTGTTCCTTAATTTTCGTAACAAGAACAAATAACTTTCCCCACTAGAAGCCTTCAAATTAAGCAGAAAACGAATGCAAAAATAATTGGAATTTATGAAATCATTCTCGAAACCGCACACGTCGCAGCTTATTGGGGACATAAACAACGATTTTCCTTGCTTTAATTCGAAAAAAAAAATCAATTCTTACTGGCGAAGGTTCTTCTTCTTCCCCATCTGAACTACTTTAGCAGAATCTAGTTCAGTTCTATTCTGTTCTAAGGTCACACCGACATGCAATCGTAATTGCACTTCATTCGCAGTAAACTAGAGCAGCGTGGCCACACACACTACCACATGCTCGCACGCACATGCACCCACACAAAGGCGGCTCTCTTCTACAAGGAATGCATCAGAGTGCAGCTTTATTCCAAGGCTGATTGCTCCGAATTTACTGCGATTGGGGGCCAGCCAGAATGCACATGCATCGTGCGCAGCGAGGCAGTGTGTGTGCGCGGTGCATCTGTGTGCGTGCTTGCAGCTGAGTGGTTTATTTATCTGGTTTGGAATCGTCCTCCGAATTAGCTCAAGTGCACTGGGTTTCCAGGTCAATGCCATATCCACTGTAGTATGCAGCGCTTACACTCACTCCCCAATGCCTCTAGAGATGTAATGCAAAGTGCCCGTCGGGCGTCAATTTGTGCATGCATATTGCACGTTGCATCCGAGCACATGGCGTGTCCTCTGTCCAATCTATTTGCATTATCTGCGACAAATGAAGCCCAATCGACGGCTTTTTACTGCAAACTGCAGGCAAGATCCCCCGGGGACGGCAATTTGGGTCTTTCCTATTGGCATTGGACGTGATGCACTCCCAAGTTTGTTATGTAAATAAAGTGGAGCTAATCATCAGGATGAATTATTAAAATGCTGTAAACAAAGGCAAACATGAATAGATAATGGGTGGCTCTTGGAGCGATGGAGCTGAATCGAAATATGCTGGATTGGCGTTGATAAGAATTGCAGTCGAGTGCACGCAGTGGGGTAGCGTGGGAGGGCAAGTGGTGGTAAAGTACCAAAAGCATTATTAGCTGTGTTCGTTTTTTGTCCATTTTTACTCGGTAATCAGAACTACTTCTGCTTTACAGGCGAGTAAAAATACAAGTAGTTACGCAACTAAAATCCGCTAAAGGGAAAGTCGTATTTTTCACTTTCTAAGCAGCCCACAGATGGCGTTTGATTTGGCATTGTATTCTTTCTGTTATTTTCTAATATTTTGTGGTTAAGCACTAAAATAATGTCGTGCCACATACTATTAATGCCCTAAGACAGCTTTTCTTTAGATTTCCTTCATTTTGATTTTAGTGATTTTCGTTTTCAGTAACCTCAAAACTTGACATGGGTATACTATAATGCAGGGGCGGATCCAGAAACACTTCTTGGGGGGATGATGTTAATTGAAATACACTGGGTTTACAGTTAAAAATTATCGTCAACAAATTAACTCCCTAAGAATAAAATAATTCCTCGAGTAAAAATAAAAGATGGCCTTACAACAGGCGAACACCGGCCGTGTTTGAAACATAGTCGTAGGACATGTGGCGGGCATCAGAAGGATTTTTGTCGGACTGTACGGCCGTATATTTATTGAGAAAAATATCATGAAATCTGGTGCTCATGCCTTCGTGTTCGAATATTACAAAAATTTTATCAATGCACTGCAATTAAAGGTTTTTTTTTGAATTAGTTTTTAGCTTTTTCAAAAAAAAAAAAGCTTATACAGAGGCTCTGTCCGTCTGTCCGTCTGAAGCCTACTTTCATCTCTGAAAGTACTGCAGCTACAGACTTGGGAAATATCTCAAAATGTAGCTCTTGGTCAAAAGACCAAAAACTGAGAAAATGGTCTGGAAATTTCAACCAGAAGTATATTTAACAACAAAAAAGAGATTTCTAATAAAGTCCATATATCGGTAGCCTAGAGGTAAGGCGCTGGAGTCCTATCCCAGACGAACCAAGTTCAATCCCCGACCGCAAAATGGTGAAATAAAATTTTTTTTTACTTCGGTGTAACATGTTTTAATTCTATTTCCCACTAAATTATATTATTTAATAATGATACTCAGGAGAACATAAACATTTATTTAATTAAAAGTGCAAAAAAATCATTTTCTTGAGTTTTTATGGCTCTTCGGCGGCTTTATAAATCATTAAGAACTTTCGCGGAAATAATATAAAGTATTTATTTGTTTATATGCATATTTTATATGCTGTTCATTTTATTATAGTTTATAGTCATGTAGGTGGTGCTTTAGACCAAAACAAAAATTCAATTTTATCGAACTTCGCTGTGGATTTGTCACAAAAAATATGTATAATTTAAACGAAACATTTGGTAGGTTTAAAACGAAAAGTAGATATCTAATTTTTACCAGGGCATATAAACACTTACTGAAATGAATGAAAATTTATAAATGTAATTGCACGAACGATGTATTTAAGACCGTCCTTATAGTCCATGAATATAAGGAAGTGATTTTTCTCAGAATTTTTAATATTTTACAAAAATTTTACAAACGATTTGCCCCATATCTAAAAAATTTTTCAGCCCTTTGTTTATAAGCATATTTTTAAGTTTTTATTAACTAAATTTGTATGTATTAGGCATAAAAACTGTTAACCTAAACATTTCATAGGCACCGAACAAATTACTTTATTGCTGCAAAACTGATAGAAGGTCGGTGTGAGAGTGCGTAGCGCGTTGGATCCAAAGTCTAGAAATTAACAAGTCTTTCATCTTCATATGGTTAATGAGTGAAAGGCGAACAGCTGCATGCACAAGTTTTTCAAATGACGATGTCAGGCTATCAGAGAGAGAATGCAACATTTTTATACGCGCTGGAATACAACCATAAGTCGGAAAATTTTATGAGTTTATATGGGGATGTATTGGTGCATATTTGCTCGTTTGTTTTGATTTATGAAAGAAAACAGCTGATTCAATTTTCTTTCCTTTTCTGTTCTGCATACTTTATCGTAAAGAGAGAATCTGGCTTTGTCGCGCCGAGTTCACGAAGTATGCGTTGAGTTTTGCTCAGCAGTGATGTTCATATATGCACGCACACAATCAACGGTCGGAAATTTTTGTATGAAGATGAAAGACTTGTTATTACTAGACTTTGGTTGGATCCTCGATCCAGCGGCGCGTAGCGTTGCAGGTTCAAGCCCTGGTCGGGCAGATTGTTTTTTTTTCTCTTTTTCTTCTTTCTGAAATGATTTATTAACATATTAGTCAACCACCGATAGTATCAGCCATGGCCCGAAGGTCTAAGGCGAGGTACCGTCGTCTGCGGGCTGTGTAGGGCTGCGAGTTCGATTCCGGCTCGCGGTGCTTTTTTTCGTCATAATAATTTTTTTTTAATTTCCTTCGGGGATTTGTTTCATATGAAACAAGTTTTTGACATGAATACGTCTCTAAATTTGCTTCCAGAACAAAAACCGATGATAACGAAATTATGGCATATAGTTTTTATTTGCAGCTCAAAAACTATTGTTTAGGTATATTGAATAAAGAAATATACCATGACGTGGGTGAAGAATCAAAGAATTTTATTGTTTACATTTGATTTCCTTTTTTTTAAGCTATGATGATTATATTGTAGTGTTTGTTAAATACTTTGTTAAGTTTTAGATTACGCAAAGTCTTACAACTTATAACCTACATAAGCCTTTAACAAAAACTTTTCAAGATTAATTATATATAGCGTTGGTCAGTGTAATACTTATGAATCTCCATGGCCAAACTAGGATACAGCATTATGACAATAATTAAATCAATGCAACGTGAAATAAAAGTTCTAGTTAAGAACGGATTTGGCTTATTTAGCTTATTATAGATTGAGTTATAGCTCACAATTGAATATGTACCAAAAGTTTTAATTAGTCGCCGCTTTGAGATTTTACCATCAACGCAGGCTTAGTTTATTATACTACAATAAATCATCGTAGCTAAAAAAAAGTACTCAAATTCATCAAGAATCGAACCCTGGTCCTTCGCACCCCGATCTAGCGCCTTCCCATTACTCCAAACACTAACTTGTAGGTATGTGGCAATAAACATATGTATTTATTTATGCTTACGTAAAAAGGTACATTCTAATGCTAGATATGTATAAAGTTTCGAAGTAAGTAAACAACTGAATTATGACAACAGATTTTCTATTATTTATGAAATGTATTTTGTATATTTTATGGAAATTGATAATCATAGGTAAAACGAAGAGTAATGTAATATTGCCATAGATGGTGTTCACTATTCTTTGTCATAGATGGGGTGTAATTAAAATATATCAATTCTTTCAAATTCTTGGCGGGTAATTATTGGTGTTGGTCTCATTGCGAGGTGGGGGCACTTGTGTGTGTGCACGTGCATATATGCTATGGATAAACAGATGCCTATGTTTTTCAGTAGATGATCTACATTTAAAGAAAAGTGAAGTGCGTGCGTGATTTTTTCTTTAAAAATAAAAAAAAAGTTACATTGAAGTGTAAATTAATACAAAAGGTGCGGTAAGCCGAATTTTTAACAATAATACATGTATGTTTAAGTAAAATAATACACCTAATTCTGTTGTGCAAAGTGCTTCACATTAGATTTGCCTCCAATCCAAAGAAAAATGTTTAGATTCGTTTTATATAGTGTTTACATGTGTGATGTGCTTTTTTTTTCAATTTGACACATTCCAATTATTGGCCTAGATTCCCAGATCCGGCGGGTTGGAAGTGAGTGCGGATCAATCTCCACTTAATATATTGTCATCCAGTCTGAAGTGTTATTCAACAGAAAGAATACCATGAAAAAGCGTAATTAGTGGCTAGTCTCTAGGCACAACATCCCACTAGTTTTTTCTTGAACCGCTTAAAATAACGCAATTTCCCACTAAATTATAAATCAAGACCAAAAAACACAAACCGACGACTGGAGAACCTGGTTTGCCTATGCATTGTTAGCCTTTAAGTATGATAATCGAAAGGCCGATTGTATGATCACGAAAATGATCACGGTCCCACAAACCACACTCAACAATACACGGGGGCAGATTATTTTTTTGGCTAAAATGTACCGTCGTTTGCCCGCGTGTACAGCTCAGCACTCGGTCATTTAATTCTTTTGGACAAGTTTGGCTCCCGTTAAAAATAGTTCAAAATTCTACGGCCATCATATATACCTCTTAAAAGCTGTAAGGCCATCGTTTATTTTTACTCAGGTCACAAAAAAACATTGTAAATCGCAAAATACTTAAAAAACCAAGCGGTATTGGGATTTTTCTCATTGTTTGCACCTGCGAATACATATCTTCTAGTCACTCAAGTTTCTGTTAGTACGTATACATGATGAGTTGAACTCAGGTTGAGTCCAAGTCCAACTACATATAGACGCGAATCGAGTTGAATTATGATCGACTCAACTAATAGGTGGCCTTGGTCTTGCGCAAGAACAAAACCAAAAATGCAAAAGCAAGACCATTTTTCATCATTACTAAATAAAAACCTGAATGCTGTTCACTTAAGGTTGATCCACACATATCCGTCACGTGACGGCAAATTCAGTGCAGTACCGTGAGCGTCAGTGAAAGAAATTATCGACCCGATATAATTCCATGCAAACAAATTGAGAAAGGCGCAACATATTTCCAGACATCCCATGCAGTGGAGCTTCGACGATCTCAGTATCTTTGAGGTATCCATGAAAAAAAAAAAAAAAATACGTGAACACCGATATTTTTAATTTATTTCGGACGTGAAACAAACATTTATTAAATTCAACGGAAAATTTTATAAGAATTCAACCGAAATTTACGTAAAATTTATTTGAAATACGCTGAAACTTGTTTCTGTGCGGCCACTTCCCGAAGAGTCAACCTGGAATGAACCCACTCTACTTACGATAAGTTTCATGATGCACTTGATATCACTGTCCAAATTTTAAAACTAAAATGTCAGATGCCATTGAACATTCACCAGCGCTACGGAAAAGGTGTTGTATGAATGTCAGTGAAAAATTCATCACGGAAGCCACTGACACGAAATATATCGGCGCCGCCGGGGCGTTATCGACCTTTAACCGTATTCGTCGCATTTTATTTGGTGATTTAGCCACGGGCTGTGCCTGAATGATCTATTCCCATACCTTCATCCTTTTAGATACTAGTTTTATTATGGGTTCGCCCACAATTCCATTTCATGGAGACATCGCCCTCCTTTTGGGAGGCGATGCCCCAACGCATCAGGACTTATGCTCCAAGACTTATCCCTGCGGAACCCCGCATGAAAAAGTTTATCACACTCTTTTAATCAAGCTACGTTGAGCCAAACATCGAGATTCTATGCTCTTCTCGAGACACTGCCTACATTTGGGGTACTTCGCATTTTTCATATTCCATGGCAATTCAATTAATACTCTGACATTATTCCTTTGGCGCCTCAGCAATTTTCTGTCATTGGGGTCACCATACTGGAGTGCGCCAATAGCATGTTCAAGGTGTCTGCTTTTTCGCTGCTCGCGAAACTCTGATGATCAAGTATTCACATAAGGATGACCTGATTAGTACACTTTACTTCTAGATCATCAAGGACATGTTGGCATTCCCAAAGTAACTTAGACTTGGTCCTATGAGACTATTGCTCCGCTTCCCATAATTTGGTTGGTTATAGACGATTGTCCCTGTCCTGTCGTTCTCTTATGGTTTTACAATATTATTTATAGCCATAAGCCATAACAGCGGCGGCAGTACTCCACCTAGAGTGAGACAGCAAATTTTTGAAGGGAGGAAAAAGTGTCAGATTCCTCTCGACTCAACTCACCAACGATTTTGCATCCATACCAGTGCGACCCGTAAAGGCCTTACTTTGGCCTGGCGTCATTTTCACCATTAAAAGGATCGATCGGAGATGTTCACGAGAGCCGAACAGCGTCGGAAGGTGGATATAATGTTGGGTGGGTCTCTAGCTAGCCTAAAAAAGAACAAGTGTGGCATTGTGGCTACGCAGAAGGCACAGTATGAAAAGCTGCAGGTACGGAAATAGTTCGCTCACTTTCGTTCTGGTAATTTTGATGCTTAGCCGTCTAACTACTGAAAAAGATGATGAAATTATAGAATATAAAACTAGTTAGATAAGCTTGTCAGCAGCGTCGATATTCGTATGGATCTAGGCATTGAATTGGCAAATTTGAATTGAATTTTAGTGCAGTAACCAATTCTCAGTGTACGCCGTGAGTATGTAGTAAAATCAGTCATACTACTCGTTGAAGCATGATTAGTCTACGTCGCCCCAATCTCGCTGGTTGAAAATAGAGCTGTCTTGTGGGACAAAACGTCGGAGCACTGTAAGGACAAAAAGTTAAGATTAGCAGCATGGACCGGATATAGTCCGTTTAAACAGACGGTCTCTCTTAGTGTGAACGCGCACGTCCGGGCGCCATCTTCCGCTTAAACAGACGGTGCGTCTTAGTGAAAACGAGGCCCAACAGCAGAAAGTGGAGGCCGCATACAGGCTAAGCTCCTTCAGCGCGTTCTGTGCCTACAGGACACCGTTCAACGATGTGGGGTGCGTGAAAGCGGGGTGATCTCCGTAGAATATGTTAGAGGCGACGCACTGCGAGTCCTAAATGGAATGGCGGGGGTAGTGGAACGAGTCAGCTAACAATCAACCTGGGCCTCGGTAGTCTAGGGGTAAGGCGCCTGACTACTATCCCCAGAGGTCCCGGGTTCGATTCCCGGCGGTGCCACGGTCCTAGCCTTTCCCAATTTCCCGCCTACATAACTTTCCTTCTTTCTTCTTCCCTCTTTGCATTCCTGATTCCTCCTGTCATAGCCTTCACTAGTTCTCTTTCCCGCTCCACCAAGCGCATGTCATCGGTTGGTTGATGAGATTCAACTCGTTTCAGGAGGCATAACACTCCAGCGAGTTGTTCTCGATGCCCCGATGTCAGAGTCACGAAATGGTTGGGAGTAGGTGAAACAAAAATACCGCAGCTAGGTTGTGACAGTTCTTTCCTTCACTTCTCTCTATCTTCCGACTAGAGCTGCTGTTCGACATTTCAAAAAATAAATATGTACATGGTCGACAGTACAAAGGGGCCTTCCCTAAGTCTCTAGTGTGTCACATAAAAAAAAAAAATCTATGGAAGTGAGACCTAACGTAGTTCTTGAATGCAAATGGACGATATAGGAATACCTCTTTCGAGCCCAATGACTCATAGCTGTACCCAGCATACTCACGTATGTGAGATTCGGGCAATATAAGGTGGAACTAAACACTGGAAAAAAAAACGCTAGGACACATGATGAGTAAGAGGTATGGATGGGAAAAAGTGAAAGCGACGCTGAAGGCTGACAGAAAGACGCGGAGAAAGAGGCAAAGGAACGCCAGGAGTATTAGCAGATGATCCAATAACTAAAATTTGGAAAATAAATGGATCAAGTCACACGAGTTACTCTCAAACTCCCGGTGGGTACCCGAAAAGTCCGCGTGGGTACTGCTACCCACCATACCCACATTTTCCACGGGCTAGGCCTGACGGGCCACCGTTCGCTTAACTACCATAACTACGACTGGTAGCCGATTGTAGCTGTCAGTAGTGATGAGCAAGACTAGAGAAAGACCAAGACAGGACACAGACAAGTCAAGACTGCAAGATCAAGATAGCAAGACTTTTTGCTCATCACTAAGTGCTAAAAGTCTTGCAGTAATGAGCAAAAAGTCTTGTCTTGCACATTTAGCAGGACCAAGACAGGACTGCAAGACTTGTTGCAAGACTTTTTGCAAGACTTAGTGATGAGCAAAAAATCTTGCTATCTTGATCTTGCAGTCTTATTTTGTTCTGTCTTGTCTTGGCTTTGCTTTAGTAGTTGCAAGACCAGTCTTGCTCATCACCACGGTATACAGAAACAGAAGGTAATGTAAAAGAGACGACAGCTTCGAATACCGTAAAAAATGGGCGCCTGGTGACGTCAGCCCTAATGCAGAAACAGCAACAACAGCTTCGATTTTATATGGACAGTGGGCCCCACGTGACGTCAGCAATAAAATATCGTTTACGGTATACAGTCTTTTACATTACCTTGTTTCTGTATACCGTGGCTCATCACTAGCTGTCAGTTCTGTGGGGTCACTCCCGAAATTGCCGAGCACTTGCTGTGCGACTGTGAGGCTAAAGCGACAATGAGCCTCCTTCATCACGACTTGCCTACTCCCAGGGAGATTTGGGACATGAACCCTAAATCAGTTGTAGGCTATATTAAAAACCTTAACCCAAATGGGGATTGCACAATAGATCAAGGCGCCCCTCAACAAGAAATAGAAATATGTATATACTCCAGATCAAACTTTTCGTAGAGATCCAATCTCTTACCCCGATGTTGTTTTCATGATCTTACCGCCAAGCTGGTGAAGGCTGGTTGTAGCACATATACTTTACTTGTCGGTTGGGCTACTCCATATTGTTTCGTTGAATATCAAAGTTTTGTTGATTTTGTTCGTAATCCAAGCTCCTCTGAATAACATTCAAAATTTCGCATCGCATCCCCACCACTAATAAAACACCAAACAATCGTTTTTGCGCTCAGAACACAGAAGTTTACTTTTGGGGCTTTTGTGTATTCCCATTTCTGAAACTGCACCATTACCACTAGCATCGCCCGAACCACTCCGGTAATTACAGCACGAGAAGTATGTAAATGTGTAAGCGAGCCCTTGGGATGAATAATTCATTTGTGAAGTGTGATAATTTGGGGCCCGCAGACAAAAAGCTCACATCTTCTGCTTTCTTAAGGAGTGCACGGTCTGATGGTCACGTTTGCGAAATTAACTCCGAAATGCGAAAGTTACTCTCTAAGACCTATTTGCACACGGAGCCCTGCCACCCCGTTCGCGTGCCGCGCCCAGCCCCGCCGCCGCGCCTTCCGCTTTGCATTTGAAAGAAAATCAGACATTTTAAAATTATTACAAAGCAAAGGTAAATATTTTTGGGAATTAACACAGGTGGAAGCAATTTCGGGAGCTGCTTAAAATCCCTAGAAACCGTTTGTTTAAGAGTCTCCTCTCTTTCACCGGCCGGGGGTGGGGGTTGTGTTTTGTGCGTATAGAAAAAATTTGTTTTCTCTATGAATTTTAAATGCCTGCGAAAGTATTGAAGGACGCCCTGATTAAGTAACAAGAGTCCTTCTGTGCAAGGGCTGCCTGGAATCCACTGTTGTTGTGTAGAGAATACCGTGGTGCTGGTACGTGAGAAGGAGAGTATTTAATACTCTTAAAAAAGATAATTGAAAATATTGAATGAACTTGAACAATTGTCGCAAAGGATCCTCTCATCCTTGATTTTTAATTATTTCAATTTTGTACAAGAAGTGAATTTCTGATTAAGTAAAATTTCCCAGAATTCCCCTTCCACATCTCGCGAGAAGGGAAAAAAGGAAATACAAATTTTTCATCGTTTGTAATCAGCAAAAAAAAATGTAGAAATATTTTTAGTGGGGGGCATTTTCATTTTTCCGACGATCCCAGGATCCGGGGGGGGGGTTGAGGGTGAAAAATAACATTTTAAGCCTCTTTCGGGTGTGTTATAAAAATAATCAAATTCTGTGGAAATTTACGTGAAATCTCAATTGCAGGAACAAGTCGAATGTGTACGTGGGCTTATCAATAGTAAATCCAATCGAAAATAGTATTCAGTTTGTAAATGTTATTCAGTCAAAATTAGGGGAAGTTTTAAATACGTTTTGAGAGTTTTGTTGTTACATCTTTTCTTCGGAGCACCAATATCGAAGGTTTTTTTTTAATACATGGACTACAATCGATACTACGGCAAAGATCAAGGTTTCGAGGAATTTTCTATTGAATAAATTCTTAGTATTTTTTTTTTGCTTAAACGACTTTGCATTAGGTGGGCTTATAACAGGAAATCTTATTACTACCTCGAAAACATTGTGCTGGAGAAACATTTCATGAAATTTTGCAATTAGTTCGCTGAAAAATACTTGGAGATTAAATGCAAATTATTACCCTCACCTTGTACCTACACCTTGCCGTGGCGGTGAAGCTTGCGAGTCTCGTAGTAGCATTAGGCTATGTCCAGGGCCGGGGCTTGATTTGGCGCCCGGTGCAGTATGCCATATTGCGCCCCCATCAGTTGTTCTTTTTTTATAGCAGTGAAGGTCAATGGAAAAAGACACAAATAGGCACGGGAACACTATTGAAAATTTTGTTTTTCAAAGTTTTAAATTGGTTTCTTAAAATGTTTATTTCTGAAATTGCACCCGGTGCAAGTGAACCATGTGCACCTATGAAAGCCTGTGTCCAATCAGGATTTGCTTCGGGATCTTTCTTTTGTGCTAGGTTTGCTTGCGCGTTAACTTCACAAAACTCTCCCGCTAAAGTTGTTCTTTAAGCTTCGTACTGCATAAGCTTCTGGTGAATGGCCTTCGACGCCACTGCCACCATTCTTCAGACATCGCTTCAACGCTCTAGGATGTTTTTCGGTGTACTTCCTTAGCTGTTTCAAGCAGAATCCTGGGCTCCGCAAATCTATAGACCATAATAAAGGTCCCTACGCCGTTCTCCAAGGCTTCACATTTCAAAATATAATCGGTGGTCACTAATTTTAGTATAATTTCCACTGTATAATCTTGCATAAAATAAAAAGAGTCCACCTTGGCAGCCTTTCTGGACAAAAAAGGCGCTTTCAACAACTTCGGCGTTTTCAACATTTTCAGAATACAGGCGTTCCAGGTGTCTCTCTCTGAATTATTGTTCTATAATAGTACGACTGGTACAAACTGCAAATAATCATGCCAAGAGAGGATAAGCGACGAAAACAGGCGAACGAAATGGATTTGATTAGCCATTTTGCAAAGGTCAATGGAAAAAGACACAAACAGTCTGTGGAGTTCCATTAATATATGAAAATGAAGGCACGAGAACACTTTTTCAATTGTTTTTAAGTGGCCCGCCCAATTGCGCTCGGTGCAAGTACACCATTTGCACCTATGAAAGCGCCGCTTCTGGCTATGTCGGCGGTGGCGTGCTGATTACCAGCCCCACTTCTAAGCTAAGGTGTTTATGGCTGTATGGTGGTTAAAGATTGCTGGTCGCAAACGGTTCCCTCCGATGACCAGGCAAAGTCGAAGAGTATAAGTGCCTTAGCCTGGTAAGCGGCTCTGGCAGGATGGGCCCTTTTTCCGCAATACTCGTGGGACCTTTTATGGAAAAACCCAAACTTTTAAAAAAACAATTGCCTCGCGGTCTCGGGGCTCAAAAGACCAAACCTACTGCCTGCAAAGGCAGCAAGGTGGGTAAAGGGAAAAAAGGAGCTTTGGACTCCAATCCGAAGCTCCCCACTCCCTCTAAGCCAATTGCTTCGACAGAAGCAGGCTCTCGTCAGCGAGCATACTTCGGCTACTGGCAACCCAGCACCAAAGCGACAGAGGTCCCTTCAGGAACCTAATCACCCTGAGGGTAAACGCAATAGGAAGAGTAGCAATTTACTTTCTCCTACTACTAAGACCTACAGCAAAGTCCTGGAAGGTCAGATCGTGATCGCCGTCATCGACGAAAGCGATCCAAATGGCATCATTTGGCCTGAAAAATGGAGGAAAATTGAGGTCCGGCTCGCGACGATTTTCCTCCCAATCCTTCAGGAGCAGCCTGGCACTGTTCCTTACTGTCACCATGGCGGATGGCATCAGGGCCGCGTGAAACTCATCGGTTGTGCCGATAAGCGATCTATCCATTTCTGTAAGAGCCATATTCAGAATTGGGGAAGCATGGCCAGGCGCCAAACTCAAAGCCGAGAGGGAGGAAATCCCGAGTCGGCCAAGAGTGCGTTCCTGGATCCCAGCAGAACCAGCCGAGCCTCAGGCTATTCTGGATATAATTCGGTTGAGTAACCCACAGCTACAGGCGTAGCTCGTGGAAGTTTACGAAACTGGAGGATCCGAAAGGTGACGGCCGAGCGGTTACATTCGTTAGGAGTTACTGGGACCTCTAGCGAAATCTGGAGGCGCCATGAGCTACGGCTTCTCTTTCATTACCCTGAGCACTTACAAAAAAGATTCGTTGCCTCTTAACCAGAGTGGAACGGTTTAAACTGTTCTACCTGCGGCTCCAGATGATGAGTCCTCGGGCTCTGCGGCTGATTCCAACGTATCTGGCACTGCGCGTGCAACAGTTATGCAAGTAGCTGAACCCAATGTGCCTAGTATTGTGGGTGTTACAGGAACAGAAGTAGCTGATCCTGAGTAGCCTGAGGATACGGACCTACCATCCCCTGACCCTCTTTTCTTATCCTTTGAGGATACACACATCTCAGACGTTACTTCGCCGTCAATGACGAAGGACCAACTGGGGGACTTTGCCCAACTTCTTTCGGTGAGAGATGATGATATTACTCTCACACCAGAAGAAGACGAGGCTGACATAACGGTGGTCGAGATTGATCCCGCTACTCGCAACCACGATGTTGAGAGCAGCGCAGATTAATCTCCACCAAAGCAAGGCTGCATACGTCAGCCTATGCTTATGCCTTTCTAAGGCTGATACATGTAGATGTCGTCCTGGTACAAGAGCCTTGGATTGTCCGGGGCCTTGTATACGGAATCAGGCCCCTAAATACAAGCTGTTGTATCCCAGAAATGGGGAAGGTAAGCCAAGAACCTGTTTAATTGTTAAAAATGACCTTAATCCTTTATGCTGTCTAAATTCAGCAACGCTGACAATGTAATGGCCTGCGTGGACAGCAGAAAAAGCGGTAGGGCTACGTGGATTGGATCTGTCTGAGGGAAATTTGGACAGCTCCAGTCCCTTTGATGTGGCAAGGGAAGCGGCTAGTCATGGAACCAGCCTCATTGTTGGATGTGACGCGAATGCTCACAACTCCATTCGGGCAGATCAGATACAAATGTAAGAGGTGGTTAGTTTGCCGAATAATTACCGAATATTTAAATAATATTATTTTAAGAGTTACATATGTTAAAGAGGCTTTATTCTGAAACCGTACATAGGTAGTATTTGTAAATGAAACAAACACTTCTTTGTTTAAACATATTTATTCACAAAAACAAAAATTAAAAAAATGAAAATCCACACACGAATCGACAGAAACGAGACCGATTTGAAACTAGTTTGCAACTGCTTGCGTACAACTGTTCTGGCCGGTCCGAAGCAATATCAAGCTTATACTTGCGTGCTTGCGTTGCATTCAGCGGTTCCATGATATGGGGCGAGTTTCCACCACCACTTAATTTCGTAGTTGCATTCCGTCCCGACATAACCCTATGTAACGAGTTTATGATGGTGTGTGTGCTATGTCGAATGCGGAAATATAGAAAAAGTTGAAAGTAGACCGATATATGCGTTGCATGCATTCCATTCATGGAATATTTCGTCAAGTAGCATTTGAATATACACACTTCTATATTGTCTGTCACTGAATACAACGCATTTACGCTTGGAAATGTCACTAGTTGCAGTTGCGTGGTTGCATTTGTACCTGTCAAAGTTTATTCAACAAAATCTTAGTGAGCACACCGATTTTGTGAGCGTGATAATGGTGAAACCAGTTTGAAACTGGGATTGCAAATCCGTCGACCCATGTGCGTAGGGCCTCAATGTTTATGGAATCCTTGCTTTAGTCCCTTATTTTTTGGCGATAATTCTATCACTCGAGAAATTGCAATAAAAGCATGAGCGGCGCATTTAGTGAGCGAGCCGAGCTAGCGCGAAGTGCTCAAGGGGTGGGCGAACGCTACTACTTGCAGATCGCTTCGCCGACCTATGTACTTATATGAACTGCGCAAAAATCAACCGAATAATTCGGCCGAATGTTCGGTTCGGTACATTTTTGACCGAATATTCGTATTCGATCGAACCCATTTTCGGCGCATCTCTACAAAATATTGAGAGTGGATTTCCCACACAATAAGGTAAGATACGTTTGCTAAAATAAGAAACACTTGGAAATGAGTCTCCATGGATGCTGATCAAAAGGGCCATTCCAGTAAGATCTGGGGCCAGTTCACGCAATTCGACGTCGACTTAAAACGACGCGGAGCACATCGCGTTCAAAAACATTATTACTATGATTTACCACGGGAATTTTCGAACGACAAAAGTATACCATAGTTAACCATAGTAAGGTTTTTGAACGCGTCGTTTTCAGTAATTAGGATTTGCACTATCCTTCAAGAATTGGACGAGATGAGATTAAAAAGCTTGTTGCGAAAATAAATAGATAGCCAGAAACAGAATGCATTTGAGAAACTTTGTTGTAACCACCACACCCACGTGTGGTAAAATTCATTATAAGTAATGATGATCACTGCAAAAAACAGAAAAATGGGAACAATTCTCAAGAAGATAACAAACAAAATATTTCAGAACGTATTAATGCTCTACACTAATTTTATTCAATTTAAAACCGTCAGAATTGGGGCTATAGAATATACTGTACTGGTGATTATCGGAAAAAGCAGGACACCGCAGACACAAGTATCCGGGTATCCAACTCACAGTTTACCAGCTATAAAAGTACACGAGCTTCGGGTACTTGAGTACCCGGATTTTATTCTTTTATTCTTGAGGTATTTACAGGTATTTCTTTGTTAAATGCTGGTTTGTCTTATGTCCGGTTTCGGTGCCTTATAAGAATGAAGTTTTCGAAGTCGAAACCCTAAACGCTTCTACAGTAATAAAAGTATTCGGTGCACTTTTAAAATCTTTTATCAATTATTTGTGGAGTGAGAATCATTTTTAATTAACACACCAATCTCACCCAAATTATAAAAGTATTAAATTCTCGTGCCAACCATAATTCTATTAATCCTACAAGATCACTAAAATATTTGAAAGTACATACATACGTATTTCTCTAAAAATACATCCTAATTTCCAATAAATTTTAATTTCAAATCCTATTTCTAGAAAATCAAAAAAAAAAAAAAAACTAAACGCAACATTCTCGAAAAAATTCTAAACTTTCGATTCAATCTCTAATAACGTGTGAGAAAGGGAACAAGATCGCATAAACAAATATTTGACGACTCCCAACAACACCACCACGGCGTGTCCCCAACGCTAGAATCTAATTTAAAACTACAGAAAACCCCAAGAAAAAAAGAAACAGAAATTTTTCTAAACGAAAAAGAAAAATAACAAAAGAAAACAATGAACTGAAAATGACAGCGCTTACGATTGCGCAATAAATTTTTCGCGCGCATGTTATAATACGGGGAGACTCGCCGCCATAAAACAAGTCAAGCACGTCGCGCTGCCAAGTCCCCATGTAACCAGTCAAACGAGAGTGAAAATTGGCCAAGTGCAGTAGGCCATACAATCGAAAAGTGGGTCAACTACACTGACACACAGCGCTATCCCACGACGCGCCCCCTCGCGCTCTCTCTCTCGCCGTGTGTAAATCTATATAGCAGTAGAACAACCAAGCTTAGAGTAGCTGTCATGTCACGTAAACTTATAGCGGCCGCCCCCGGTCCGCGGCGTCCCGCAAAATCGCAAGCACTCGACGCTGACGCATGGCTCGTTGAATCAAACGCTTATAACAGGGGCCGATTATGAAGTAAAAAAAAAATGGATCCGAAATAAGTGAAACAAGAAAGAAAATGGAAACAACAAAAAGCTCCCTTCAAGTATGAGAAAAGTTTTTGTAGAGAAAAGCCTCACGAAAGGTCTCCGCGCGGCAAAACGCAATCCAAAAAACGCTTTTATGACGTTTTTTAATTACCCCAACAAAAGCGCCGCAGAAAAGCATAATTTCATCTCGCGGCCATTGTCTAACGCTTCTGTTATGAATCACGCACAGAGCTTTCGCTTCTGGCCGCGTGTAAACGGGGAACGGGAAGTTCTCGAGTTCTTTTGTGGGTGGAACGCAAATCCGAAAGCTTTTCCCACGATTTTTTTCTAATATTTTCGCCTCGGCCAAGAACGCATACGAATTACAATATTTTTTTTGAATCTCGGGGATTTTGATTGAAGCGGATTTAAATTGGATTTTCATGCATTTTTTACCTTTCTGGATTAACCTTACGATCTCACAACTACTACAGCCAGAATGTGGTGGGCCAAGATTGCCTAAAAACGCATCGTGCAGATTGATTTTTCCCCGCCTATAGCCGCGGCTGTTACTCAACCGGATTTTTTCTTGACTAGCTTGCAAAAGATAGTGTAAATGGCTAAGACCAGCCAATTTTTGGTGTTATTAGACAGAACCGGTCTTACCTACGGTTTGGTAGCCTTTTAAAAAAAATGCATTCATTGATGTGGAAGAAGTTTGTTGAAATGGGACAGACTAGCAAAGCTGTGGTATATTGGATGGAAAAATGTGACACAGATTTATGAATTATACAAAAAAATGTTTTGGAATTCGTTGGATATTAATAAAATATGGTAAGAAATTCGAAAAGATGTACATAATATATCCTGGACAAAGGGAGAGGGTATGGGGCATTGGTTCATACATACACTTAGTAAGAAGTACCCGGAATTTAACTTTTGAAAGACGCTGGTAACACTAAATGGGAACTTAAAGGCTCAAGCAGAACCGATCCGTTCCGTCCGTTTTTAAAAGTTGGAAATTCGACATTTCCATAAACTTTCCATGAGACGAACGGAACGGTAGCCACAATCAAGCGGACGGAATGTCAAAAAGAACAAAGAAAAACGTGCGGAGCGGACGGAACGGATTGGTTCTGCTTCAGCCTTAAATCCCTTCCTGTCACTCAGTGTGTTCACAGGAGTTTCTTTTATATGACAGAAGTTGAGGGAGTTCGTAAACGTCAAACTGCAGAAATTCTGCAAATCAGATGTCCGAAAAAGTGAACAAGTTCTGCATTTCAGCAGGTTTCAAGTTCGGAAATTCAGCATAAACGTATCCCTGCAGCAAAGTTGCAGTCCAAAAAGTGGGACTGCAGTTTTTAGTTGTCAAAATGGATCATGAGACGCACCCAAGGCGGCGCTTTTGTAGATGCAGTTGCACGGGGCGCAAAAAAAAAAAAAACAAAAAAAAAATTGAAATTGCATGAAGTTACACAAATTCTATCCCAGCACTTTCTCATGCAAGAAAAAGCGGGGAATTTGACTTCCCCTTGTACTTAAGATGCAATTACAGAATTAAGCAGTAGAATGAGCGAGACGAAACACAAAATAATTTCATTTTCACTACGCTGGAGCACTTTTTGAAAATTTTGTAAAATGCACCATATCAACTCACATAAAGGAAGAAGCCGAATTTCAACCAAGCTCAAGTGGGGGGAGAGGGGGTCTAGGCAAATATCACGTATTATTTTTCCCAAGAAACATTATAAAATTACTAGAAAACTGGCTTAGATTGTCAGTTACCCACTAACGTAAAACATTTTTCACTCTACTTCACTTACAGGCCGCCGGCAGGCCGTCGCCTTTAGGGCATGGCCCGATGAAGGCCAGCATTCCTCCGTCTGAGTGAGGGATGAGGATTTCAGGTATCCGCCTGATAGGCCAGGCATTCAGGCATTGTTCTTTTGTCGCGCCTCTCTTTTATACAATTTCGACCAATGGGAAACAATCTCTGCGACATCTTACCGTCACGGTGGAGAACTGAACGAACTTCAACTTTTTCTGTGTCAGGATGATATAAACAGCTGCAATTAAAATTTCAGGTTATGTGTAACTCAAATATTAGGTTTTTTTTTTTAAATATGTTAGTTTAGTTGTTGTCGCTTTGTTTGAGTCAAAAGTCTCGATTATTTTCGGCTGCGACAGAATTCGTCACAAATGTAAAACGCGTATTAAAAATCTGCGACAGAAATGATGAGCTGTTATACGGCGCGACGGAAAAATGTCATATATGTAAATCCACCTTTATTTTCTATAGACACATATGTAGGCGAAGACGACAGTTTATCATAGAAAGTTGTTAATTCAAGTGCAAAAATGTCCTCAACGAAAACTTCAAGACGGCTCCAGACCCACGCTGTGAACACCCGCGAGTAAGCGTTAACTCGATTGTGGATGGGCGCCTTGCTTTCAGTTCCAAGTGGATGCGGCGTGAATTCTTGCCGTAAACTTACAGCTTGAGATCGAATAGAAGTTGAGATCTTCAGTCGCGAGCTGACGATAAATGCCACACATTTTTGTCAATTTTCTTGGACTGCAGGCCCCATCCAGTTAGCAGCCGGCAAGTTTGTGGTGATACTTGGTTTCAAGGCGAAAATTTTCGCAAAGTTATCGCATCGAGGGATGCACGGCAATGAGTAGTTTTTGTACTGTCGTTTCACGATCTCCTCCGGGCACTGAGTGCACTCAGTTCTATAATTTTGATCTTGGTATGGAGGCTCTGTCAGGATGGACCTTCCCTTCCTGCCATTCTTTTTTTTAAGGAGTGAGGGGCAGCCCACATAGTGAACACTGCGGCCAAGATAGGCCTATTGTGTACGTACCGGAACAGACTATCAGCCTTCCGGATGAAGGCAACAAGGTCTTTAATTGACGAAGACCGGACTTGAGCAGGACTCAAAAACTCTCTGATAAACGCTCTTCTTCTAAGCCAGATCAGAGCAGGACATTCACAAAGAATATATGTGGAAGTCTGTCTCTTGATACAGTCCTAGGTTGTGGAGATGACATCACAGTCCTACATGGCCAGTCAGATAACCCACCAGCAGCCTTAGGTCTAAAAGGCTAGGTTTATTCCCTTAATCCACTTCTCTATCAAGGACTGGACTATGTCTCAGACCGCTCCCTCGCAAGGCTATCTGCAGCCTCATTCCCTTTGATACTCCAGTGTCCGGGGACCCAGCACAGCGAGACCTCATTTCTTCTGGCCAGGCTCTGGAGTACGTCAAAACACCCTGCAGGGATTTTGGAAGAAAACTTCCACGTTGAGAGTGTCTTGATGGCAGCTTGGTTGTCAGAAAATGCAATCGAGACCTTGGAGTTGGGTCCTGCGACACTAACCCCTGTGTCATGTTCCATCTTTGACCCGTCGGTAAACCAGTGGAGATGTTTTGGATCCCCAGGAAGAATAATTTCCTCCCACTCAGAACGATCCGGTACAATCGCCCTGAATTTCCTTTGGAACCGCGGTTTACCAACCATATGGTCGGATACGCGGCAAATGGAGTTTTTTATAAAATAGTTTGGTCAAAGCAGGGGCGGCGCTTTCATAGGTGCAAATGGTGCACTTGCACCGGGCGCAATTTCAGAACTTCGAAAAAAAAAATTGAAAGTGTTCCCGTTTTTTCTCCAATTCCATTTCGTTCGCTTGATCACTTCATCCATTTTCTTTTCTGGGACGGTGCCATAGTTCTTGATTTGTAGTAATTCTTCCTATTATAGATCCCTATTTCAGCGATAAATCGCTTCTGAAACTTCCTTTTATAACCGGGAAGCCTGCTAAGGTGGACTGTTTTTTTTTCTGTGGAAGATTCTACAGTAGAAACTAATACATGCCGTGTGGTGACCACCTCTTATGCCTTGAAATATGAAGGCTTGGAGAATGACATAAAGACCTCCATTATGAAGACTCGAGTGTATAGTACTTAAGATTTACGGAACCCAGCTTTGTGGTGAAAATAGTTAGGGAAGTGCAGCTAACACCGAAAAACATACTGGAGCATTAAACCACATTAGCAGGAGAGTTTTGCGGAGTTAAAGCAAGCAAACAGCATTATCATGATTGGACAAAGGCAGGAGCCTTTCATAGGTGCACTTGGTGCATTTGCGTCGGGCGCATTTTCAGAAAAAAAGTGAGAAAGTGTTCGCCTGCCTTCATTTTCACATATTAAAGGAAGTCCACAGAGTGTTTGTGTCTTTTTCCATTATTCGTCACTGTGATCAAAAATGAACAGCTGATGGAGGCGCAATATGGTTCACTGCACCGGGCGCAAAAGAGCCAACGCCGGCCCTGGGTCAAAGGTTCATCTTAGTGACCAGAGTAACGGGGATAAGACTCGACCTTGAGGGCAGCCCTTAATAGGCCTAACACTAATGATGGAGATACCTACACTAAATCGTGTGAGGATCCAGGTTTCTCTCGAGATATGTAGAATCATAGCCAGTGTTATCGAGAGCACCTTCGATGTCAAGGAACGCATACAAAGCAGTTTCTTTAGTGAGGAAGACTTTTTCGATTTTACTGACCAGGTGCTGTAAGGGAGCTGGGAGCTATGTAGAGGAAGGGAGAGTTCAAGCCTTTCCATCGTTTTCAAAAGAAAAGAGGTTAAGCTGATAGGTCTGTACGATTTAGACAGCTCTAGGGGTCACCTGTTTCACCCAAGGTTTCTTCATGGTTAAAGGTGTAGGAGCCATCCTCGTTTTTGAGAAAGCCCACTTCGTTGAAGGAGTTCTTGGAAAGTAAGTTTTGGAGTGTAGTCGTCTCTGGTAGAGTCTGAAGGCTTTCACAGTGTCTCCTACAGGCAATCCTCAACCTCTTAACGTCTCTACACATTGCAGCTAACCTGTCGTTCCACCACTTTTCGAGCTTACTGAATCCGAACTCCCGAATCTTAACAGACCTTCTCACAGCAGGTTCTTATGTTACCTGAAGAACAAAAGACAAATGAATATCTATACATTTAGATACTGTCAGATAGAGACAGAATTCGTAGAACATCTTCATTTGAGAGATGCACTTGAGAAGAGGCAGTTTTCGCAACACAGGTAAGGCGCCATAAATGCCTAAGTACGTGCGAAACACTAATTCAAGAGTTATCTTAGGGCTGATCAGTAGTTTAAGTCCAGCTCTTGAATAACCACCGTTTGAAGGATATAGCAAAGGATATATAACAGGTCGACGTGTACGAACTTCTCTAGTTGCTAAACTTACCGCAAAATTCAAATACAAACAATTACCATCAGAATTTCACACACCGCCATTGCCAAATTGCCATTTTGAGACTGGCTCAAAAATATACCGGTCCTTCTATCTTCCATCTTTGTTTGGTTGGGTTGGTTGGACTCTCTGGCCACCTCAAAGAGATTTAACAAAAAATACCCTACTACCATAGTAACCCGATTTTTTTCTAAAAGGGGAATAAAATATAAATTTTGATTAAAAATTGAACAACTTAAAAAATATTCCTTCACTTTTCGTCCAATCAATAAACAGAATTAAAATATCGCATTTCCTGTTGCTGCCTTGATGTCAAAAGATATTTCTTTTGGATACATAATTGGTAGGTTTTCATGACATCACGACATTGATACAACAAATTTCGAGAAAAGAAGGATCCCTTCTGGCAGCCTGAAATTTCATAAAAGGGACACAAGAGAAATTCGGGATTTTTCCGGCGACATTTTGAGTGTTCTATTTTTTGCAGCTTTAATCGAGCGTGAAAACGATTTTTAAGATTTTTTTTTAATACATGTTTTTAAAAACACTTCAAACGATTTCAGTTTTGTTTTATTGCCTTTAAAAAGAGAAAGAGAATGTGTTTTTTATTTACGGGAATAAATAAAATAAATTAATTAAACAGAGTTGAATTACTAATTTAAAATAAAATCATTAAATTTTACTCCAAATCTGAATATGATGTTATCTGAAATAGTATTGGGTGTACAGTCTCATTTGTCGGTGTTCTTGAGCTCACCACAACTTAATTTGTTTGCGAATATAACGTTTTTCCCCAATATAGTGCAAATAATGCCAAATAGAAATTTTGACTCGAAACTCGCTAGTAACCGGCAAGTTCTTCCCTTCTACCTGCAAGTTTCTGACGAGAGGGCTCGATAGGTACTTGCTTGCCAGTTTTGTCCCATTTCGACGTATCGTGGCTCTATACTCGTAGGGGGTCGTCTATAAATTACGTGAAGCATTGGGGGGGGGGGGGGTTGAGTCGAATCTCACCCAATCTCACGTTGGGGAGAGTGGGGGGTCTCGCCAAATATCACGAATTTTTTTTCCCCAAGAAACAGTGTTTTGGTAGAAAACTGGTGAAATTAAGTAAAACATGTTTCTCCACAAGGACCCGCATTTACTTACAGGCCGCCGGCAGCCCAGATCGGCAGGCACGGCCCGATGAAGGCCACATAATACTCAGTCTGACTGAGGGATGAGGACTTCAGGTATCCGCCTGACAGGCCGTGGCATCCAGGTGACGTCCCTACAGATACACTGGCAAAAACGATAGTTTAGCATAGCAGGCCATTAATTCAAGTGCAAAAACGTGGCCTCAAAGAAAATTTTGAACGCACAGATTCATGACTGGAAAAACCTTTAAAATACACGGACCGCCATTTTTGCAGAGGCAGGCGCCCCGCGGAGAAATTAAATATATTGGAAACTCTTTCGCAGGCGGCCGCCGTTTCCGCTTTCGTGCCAATATGTTTGTGCCCTAATACGGCTCTAGGCTCGCGCCGTGAACACCTGCGAACAAGCGCGAAGTGGGTGGGTTTCGTGCCTAGTTCGAGCCTTGCATTCAGGTCCTACTGGATACGGCGTGAATTTGAGCCGTAAATTCACGGCTTGAGTCTGTTCAGATCTTCAGGCACAAACTGACGTTAAATAGCTCACAGACAAAGGTTTTTCTCAGGTTTCTTCTTTCTGCAGACCTTATCCAGTTGGCGGGGAGATGTGTGGCGATACATGGCTTCAAGGCGAGAACTTTTAGGCCACGGCCTGCCGTCGACCTGTGTGTGAAGGCCCCTTTCACTAGATATGGCTAAATCGTACACAATTTTTTTTATAGGGACGCCAGAAAGTATCATAGTAGTCCCTCGATTCCTTGCCGCCACCGGCCGGCCCACGAATGGCGCGACTCGACGACTGCTGCGGCGTACGGGCCAAATAAAACTGACCCGCGAAAAGGCCATTAGAATATAGAACTACAGGGACGGCCCTCGGCGAATTTTAGCGTAATGAAATTCTTCAAGAGTCTGAATGCTCACGTTTTGGTAGTTGTGTGTCAACTACAAGCGGGGCAAGTAGGAGTTCTAATTATCAGTTATTTTTAATTAAATTTTGTGTTTACGCCCGTAAATACGTATTTTTAGTGTTAAATAAATACCAGAGAGTTTTAAAATCTGAAAAATCTCACGTGAGATTAGGGGGGAGGGGGTCGAAAAATCCTAAAAGCGCCTCACGTAATTAGGACGACCCCTAAGAAAAATTCACCAGCATAAATTGACAAAAACTCACGAAAACTAGATTATTAACTTCCCAGTAAAGGGAAGTTATTGTAATCGGTCCGAAAATCGAAATCGAAATTTTCAACGTGTTTTCATTTTTCAAGGTTCAAAAGCATTTTAAGCAAAAATTTGAGGAAAAGTTTGTGTGTGTGCGCGAACCATAAAAGATATCGCCGTAGTTGAGGTGCCGTTCGAGGAATATTAACGAAAATAAGACCTGAAAAGATTTTCATAAAATTCGGTTGAACCGTTTTTTATTTAAATGTCGTTCGTGATTTTTGTACCTGCACGATACCGCGCGAACCAAAAACTATATCGACTTCTTTGAGGTGCCGAAAGAGGAATATTAACGCAAAAATGCTCTGACAAAATTTCATAACATTCGATCGGGCCTTTTTGTTTAAATGGAAAAGCTTCGACTAAGTGTCAGTAAGACATTAAATTGAAAAGTTTTGCTAATATCTAATAGACTTGATGGAATGAGATCCGCTCTAAGCGAAGTGAATCTTTTTTGAATTCTACACAGCGATAGCTTGCCAACAAAACATCATTTGTAAAAATCCGACACTCTTTAAAAATCGCGCAAAAATTGCGTTACGCTTTACAAACCTCACGAATTTTTCAAACCTTGGATCAGCACTTTTTTGACGGGGAATTGTTTTCTACGTCCTACAGTTTCAGGACATTGCGGTTCATCTCGGAATATCCAATAGTTACCGAAAAATTTGTTTTTTTTTGGTCAAGTCTGACAAGTACTGTACATTGATTAGTTTTGCTAATATCTCCAGAAAGCTTTGGCATTTCCAAATGAAGTCATTCGATTCCCAGTTTATCAGCGGCGCTTAACACGCTCAATACGAATTCGAACACCTACTTTAGTGTAGCGAACGAAGTACGAAGGAAATCTTCGTTTTTTTTTATGTGATAGACTAGAGGCTTAGGGGAAGCCCCTTTGTACTGTTCGACAATCTATATTTTTCATATAGAATGTCGAACAGCAGCTCTAGCCGGAAGATAGAGAGTAGAAAGAGATAGAAGTAGGAAGGAGCTGCCACAACCTAGCCGCGATATTTTTACTCCAACCATTTCGCGACTCTGTCATCGGGGCATTTTTTTTAGAAACAACTCGCTGGAGTGTTATGCCTCCTGAAACGAGTTGAATCTCATGAGCCAACCGATGACATGCGCCTGGTGGAGCGGGGAAGGACTAGCGAAGGCTATGACAGGGGGAATCAGGAATGTAAAGAGGGGAGAAGAAAGAAGGAAAGTTCTGTGGGTGGGAAAGTGGAAAAGGCAAAAGACCGTGGGGCTGGCCGGGATACGAACCCGGGACCTCTGGGATAGCAGTCAGGCGCCTTACCCCTAGACTACCGAGGCCCCTCCAAACGTTTGCTAACGTTCTGCTAACCAGTTCTGATACTAGTCAATTTCCCACTAGTGCTAAACGTATTACTATTTTGTAAGAAGTCACCTCCTAAAAACAGTAAGCACATATCAGGAACATATCATTTTGAAGAGCAGTGTAAGATAAGCTTACTCAAATGGTGATGGTTCATTTGTGATAGCTTAGGATAAAGTGCTGTCCGAAAAAATTCGGAGGTAATACACTATTTTCTCGTGATCCACTGGACTAATAGCAGCATGCAGCGACGTCTCCTCACGACGTCCTTTTGCTGTACGAGTAGGCAGGGCGTACTATACTCGGTTTATAGCCCATAACTTGTATCAATCCACCTCTTCTTAAAAAAAGTCACGATTTTTGTATGAGGAGGTCGATTGAAACAACCTACGTGCTACCACCCCTGATTACAATTTTTCGAAAACCTTGATTGTCGAAAAACCTAACCTAGGGTGATTGCATAAGGAATATATCGAAATTATTCTCGCCTTCGACATTCTGTGTTTCAATACTGCAGTTTTATAGGAGTGCTTTGGTTGCCATTGCATACGCCATCTCGCTGCACCTGTTGGTGCGCATGCTGCTGAAGCTGTTTTTTATATGTGGCAGTTCTAAGCTCAGAAGTCACCCTTTGTACTACTAGTCCGTTATGTCGTTTGTCACGTCATGGTGCTAGACAGCAGTAAGCTTAGTACAGGGGGGAAATAGCTTAAGGGTTATGAGGGTTCGGGAGGGTGTTGAAGAAGATGGTGATGAGCCCTGCATTTGAACTCTTGGATGTTCTAGGAGTTCGGAAATACTGACTGCGAAAGACCGTTCCACAGTCCAGTTGTTCTATTTAGAAATGAATTACTAGTTTGTAGAGTGCGTGAACGGGGGAGTTCTAGGTGGAGGGAATGAGACGAGTGGGCTGGAGTTGCGGGCATAAGATTGCCGTGGAGGCAGGAGAGCGTTTATTTCGGAGGAACAGTCGCTATGATAGTAGCGATATAATTTTGTCAGTGCTGCTACCTTCCTACAGTGGCTCAAGGGGTCGATGCAAACGGCGTCGTCACCGATAATTTTGAAGGCCCTTTTTTGTACTTTATCTAACCACGCCAAAGTGGTTTTCGGAGCGCCGCCCCAAATGAGAGAGTTGTATTCGAGAAGCGGCCGAATGTAGGACTTGTATATTACAGCACGGGCCGATGGCTGGAGGAGGAACTTGCATCTCTTGAGAAATCCCAAGCACTGAGATGCTTGTTTGGCGATTTGGTATATGTGGTTATTCCAACGCAAGTCTTTGGTTAATGTCACGCCTAAAATGTTAAGGGATAGGTCGGCCATTAGTTCAACACGATCCACTAACACGGATAGAGAGCGGTTGCACTTTTTATTGGAGATAATACAATACTTTGTTTTGGTGGGGTTGAATTCCACACGATTCTTCTTTCCCCAACCTAGAATGAGTTCAGTAGCTTATGTCCCAGCTTCCTTGATGATTACTGCAGATGTATCTGTAGTTATCCATTTTACACCTCGATGTCGGTCATGTCGGCACCTATACGTACTTTTCTCAATGCTTGGTGTAGATCGACTTTTTGTTTTTGGTGTTTAATGCCTCTTCCGCTCATCCCTTCTCAACTGGGCTTCGGCGGGGTTTGGCAGTTCTTTGTCTAGATAAATTTCTTAGGACAGAGCAGATTCCATCCCCGATCTGATTTCCCTTTGTTTTCACAGTTTCTCTGACACTTTTAAACACTTTTTTGCTGCTCCAATACGCCCTAATTCCTTTCTCCTAATTGAACATCTTACAAACATATCCATCGTGACGTTATTCCGAAAGTAACAAAGATCAGCGCCCTCACACCAGCCGTCGGCCCAAGTGGAAAGCGAATATAAAAGAGGAAATTCGGGAAAAAGAAAAGAGTTTTCATCTGTTGAAAAGTTAAGAAAGGAAACCAAACTTTTATCGCCTTTGATCCGTGTCTAATAGGCAGACAAAAACGAGTTTTGTTCAAGGGCTACGAAATATTTCCATTAAAATGGATTCTGTTGCTGACAGACCGTCCTCCCCCGAGTGTGGAGAGTTTCCAAAAGAAAATTTCGAGCTGAAGACGACCACAAAGAAAATGAACGCCTTTCAGTGCCGAAATATTGCGGCAGCTTCTCGTCAGCAGGCAGCGGCGAAACACTCCTATTCACATCGTTCCAGAATGTTTTTTTTCCGCCTTGTAAAGTGTTGCAAAACGTCTGGTGGTGTAAATTGTGCTAATTTCTTTTGTCTGTCACCTTTTCGCCATTCAACAAGTTCAACAGCAGCCGCCTGAAGCCCTCTATTAGCTAATAGCTGCGCTGTGAGAATTATTGTGTGCACCTTTAATTAACCTTTCGGGGGGACGCGAGGGCATCCTTCACGTCACGCCAGCTGCTCGTGACCATAATGCTCTCCATCTTTCGGGCCGCCTTGGATTCCAGATCAAAGCGTAAACTTTTGCACAACGTTTTGCTTTTTTTGCTGGATGTCGTGCGGGGTTTTTGCTATTTTTACACAGATTCCATCCCAACATGGCGAAGGTGACGCTCGCCTCTGATGCAGTAAACCCGAAAATTTATGCTAATTTCCTGCACTTCTGAACCAAGATCTGAGGCCAATTCGGAGCCCGTGGACCTCGGAGGTGGACGCGCGGCGGAGATGGCACACAAAAAATCCGAGGCTACTCTGCCTTGAGCTGCCAGGGGGGCAGAGATTTATCAAATCTGATTCATATCTGGCGCTGCTCATCGCGGCTGCGGTGCAGAGCTTAGATATTGCGATAAGTCCAATCCAATCTGCATTTGGAGAGAACTCTTAACCCAAATTAGTCGCCGTTGTGCAATGCGCTGAAAAGATGTTTGCAGTAAACTTGAACAGTAGTTCGGCGTGGAATCATGTCCATTCCTCAGCGAGTCACTTGCCAAGGCGATGCTAGACGTTATGAGCCGCCGTTTAGGGGCTAAATGGGGAGAGCGCCTCGGCCATTAATTATGTACAAGGATTTGAATTGTCTTGGGGCTTAAGTGATCTGCTTTAATCTGAGAATAAATCGTATGTAGTTGGTTTATGCTTATTGCAGCATCGCACTGTTGCTAAATTGTCTTATTCCGCAGATTTGTTTGAGAGTGTGTGTGTGTGGTTTTTGGGGCAATTTATTTTATTACTTACTACAAGTGATGGCGCTTTTTACAGCATCTAATGCAAGGCTTAAAGGTTTATTACTAAACGGAAAAATTAGTTCGCTTGCTTCTAATTGTTTAAAGTCAGGAAAAATAGTTTTAAATATTTCGACACGAGATGGAGCTTAATGCCAACACTTCCGACAGCCTTCCCGGATAAAATTCTCCCTGGATACAAAACCCGGCCCGGTTGTCGCTAACTTGTAAACAAAGTGGGCGTGCTTTTCTATATTCTTGATTCTAGTTGTGGATATAGATATAACAAAAGTTGATTTATTCTAGCCCATCACAGTTTGTCATTTAAATCTCGCGACTATTTATAAATTTATCATAATTGGTCTATTTCGATTAACAATGACCTTTTTTGATTGATCCATGTGAGTATCATTTATTTTTTTAATAATAGTGTGTAGAGATGTATGCAAGTATGTACGTTTAATTTTTTTTTTTTAATGAAATACAAATTGAAGTCCAATTTCTCTAGGAAAGACGTAACCATCCAGAGGTTGAGCGAAAGTACAATATTGGAATTTAACCATATTGGTATCAGGCGCGGATTCAAGGAGGGGGTCACGGGGGTCATGACCCCCCCCCCAAAAGCTCGCTGTCTAAACAACGAAATTGGCCCAACTAAAAAAAGAAAAACAAAAAATAACCAAACGAACAAAACCGACCCAACTTTTTGCAGAACAGATAACAGTTTTGTCTATTTTTTTCTATAATTAAAATATAATTTTATTTATCAGGTTATTACTGTTATATGGAATACTCAAAACATTCTGAGAATACTTTTCGGAATGACGTGTTCATGTAACCGTTGACCGGGCTAAACAGCATTCAGAAAGTATTCTGATTTCGGAAGCAAAATTTTCTTTGGTTGAGAATGGTTTTCAGAAAGAATGCCATGTAACACCTAATGGGAAAGCGAGGTTATTATCATTAAAATTGAAGTACTTTGGTAATAACCTTAATTTAGAGTTCTTGTTACTGTTAAAATGTTATTATCAAAAGTTATTTTAATAGAATCAACAAAAAAGTTTGTAAATTGGTTGTTTCATTAGAAGTTATCCATTTTATCTGAAAATACAAGAAAGACTCATTCTGAGAACCACCATAATGTATAACTTCGACCGAAAAAACATTTTCAGAATGATTTCAGTCGGAATACTTTTCGAAATGCCATGTGACCACGGTATATGGTGTTCAAAATTATACAACAAAACATTTATATAAGAAAAACCAATGGTCTATTTTGTTTAGCAAATCTGGTAATTAACGCATCGATATCTAAACTGATGTCGCGATGAATGTGCAACAATGCACAGTGAGCCTCTCTTCTGTCATTGTTGATCTTAGCCAAGTTTTAATGCGGCATAGTATTCAAAAACTTCGTTCGGCAGTGGCTACACTTACAGGTAGTGTGATAAGGATACGTAGCAGTTTATTAATACATGGATAAATATCTTGGTTGCACTCATCACAAAAGAGAAAATTCGAATTGTCGAGTTTTCAACAATTCGATTCTACTCACTCTTCGAACTATGCAATAATAGTTGAGACGGGAGAATCTAAAAGCTGCTGAAACGCTTCTGCTACTTGACGAACATCTTGAATGTCTCAACGGATCAATGTCTCGTTCCAACATGTCTGGAGAAAGTATTTCATTAAATTCGGTAGCAATGTTGTCCAATAAAGGAATGAAGATTCCTCTTCTGCAATATTCTTCTGGAGTTTGATTTTTCTAATGATTGTCACGGTGTTTTTGACGCTAAACAGCCCATGACATACCCCTTTCAAATCAGACGCCATCACCGAGCAACTATCCAAATATTTTAGGTCCAAATCGAATTTCTCACACAGATCAATGACGACATGTGCCACTTCTGTTAAACGACGCTCCTTTAGTAGTTCTTCGGAACGAATTGCTTGGTATGCATCGCAAAATGTGATGAAATCTTCTCTGATTGTTCTGTTGCAGTAGTAGCGTTAGGATAAGCTAAGGTGTTTTGTATGGGAATTGTCAGTCGTCTCATCAAATGCAACTGCACAAAATTTTGCCGCTCTAACTCTCTCCAGACTAGCTTTCTGAATTTCTTCTTTGCAGGCTTCTATAAGTTGATTTTGTGTGGTTTTACTGATGTATGTCGCGATTGAACCCGAGCCTTCCAAATGATGCTAAAGAATAAAATCACCAAATTCAACTCTATAGCGAACAGCGCCCTGAAGTTCCCATCATTTGCCACCAGACTATCTACTTTTCCGTCAGTGTCACGATTATTCATCATCCCTTCATAATGTCCACGTAAAGAAATATTCTGCTGACATCGATCTCGACTTTCGTTTACTTGTGCGTCCCGTTGTACACACACTTGGTTGACCACTTCAGATGCTGGGTTATGGAAAGTCTGAAGGAACCCTTTTTCAGCTTCTATCACCCTCTGATAATATTGGTTCCGTTTGTGAAAAGAAAGCGTTCCATTTTGTCCAAGTGAATCGTCGAATGCTTTCAGTGTTTCGCTTTCTTGGTTTACTTTTAATTCCATGACCCCCTCCAAAACACAATTCTAGATCCGCGCCTGATTGGTGTTAAAATATTACCTTCAAACCACGTTATTAGCTCCTAGTGTCTATACAGGAGTCCTTATATTAGTATTACTTCTTTGTCGCTATTTCCTAACGTACCTTCAAATTTTCCGTAAATTGGCTGCATTATAGCACTTGCATTTTTGGCAGACCTCACAATTGTAGATCAATTGCATACCAAAGGGCTTATCTATTACTTACCTCTCACCTTAGGGGTCGTCCATTAATTACATGAGGCCTTTAGGGGGGGGGGTTGTGCTATTAGGATAAATGGTACATGAACAAACAACAATCGGGGAAACGTGTTCTTTTACGATTTCTGAGAAAAGTAGACCTCTTATCGAAAAACGTTAAATGTAAAAGTTGTCGACAATTAAAAACTCTAGAACTTTCATTCAATTTTTCGACATAACGTCAAAAACCGATTTTTTAATTTATCATTTTTATCTTTCACAAAAATGATCCGATTTTAATGAGATTTTGTGAAAATGTACATTTTCGTATTTCGAAAAGCCGCAATTTTTTTAAAGCGATAGATTGTAGCAATATTGACTCACTAGAATAAAGTAAGGGGTCGTCCATAAATTACGCGAGGTGTTTATGAGGGAGGGGGTCGACCCGAATCTCACCCAATCTCACGTGGGGAAAAGGGGGTGGGGGTCTCGGCAAAGATCACGTAATTTTTTTCCGCAAGAAAGTGTAAAAAAAATTTGAAGGAAACCAAGCTTAAGAGTCACCCTTTATACTATCAGTTCCAGTTAAGGTCATGATGCAATGTCTAGTAACAAGCTTGGTTTGAAGAATAGAGGAGACTAGGAAAGGGTAAACGTGGTCTGGGGGTGCTCAAGGAAATGTCGATGAACCTTACGTTTGAGCTCTACGTGTTGCTTCCTAAAACGCGTAACACTGAGGTTTGCGGTCTACTACGATGGTAAAATTAGTTCCCTCTAAAAAATTTCGGAAATATTTTATCCCTGGATTCATCGTCATAAGGGTTGCCAGTCTCCGTTAACCGACTGTGGTAATGTTTCCGGCAAACTGCTTAATGTTTTTTTGGAACACACGGGTACGTACGGCCTTGTGTGGCCCGTGAGACCCGTATTTTTGATGTTAATAGACACGTCGATAAAAAAACCTGTGTACACCTGCACATCAATGCAACATATGGTCTGATTATGTTTCTTGAGATTCGTGGGTTTGGTTTTGGGTGGATAATGGTGCTGGTATACACGCTCATACCAAAAGTAGTAGGGCATTTTTGAAGTGGAACAATAAAAACCATTGAGGCCTCAGTTCAGCAATTTATCGCCGTGTAAGGGGCTTCATTTCCCCCTCCCCTGGTATCCGCCACTGCTTATTGGCAGCCAGTGTTGCCAACTTAGTGGTTTTACCACTATAACTGGTGGTTTAGACCTACTTTTAGTGGGGTTTTTTTGGTGGTAAGAGGAAGGCATTCAAGTATACAAAATTAGTGTTGGCCATTCACTGAAACCATAATAAGACTTCAATTACTACTGACCTAATGATTCACTTAAATAAAAACCAAGAATTTATTGTCAAAGTTGCTGAGCATTGGCGTCAAGTGGAATGAAGCTAAAAATACCAAAAATTTTTCGTATGAAGCTCTGCAGTTTAACGAAGCATCAGAAGTAGCTCGATTTGAATAATTGTTCGGTCACTTTTGCTTTTTCATTCCTAATTTTGCCACATTCGAACACCGATGTTGAAAAACTTTAGCAGCATGAACATTGTCAAGAATAACTGAAAGTCTAACCTCGGATGTAGCCCTTTATATTAATGTCGTTCATCTCATGGTGCAATGCCTAGTAGGAAGCTTAGTTCGAAAAATAGAAAAAAGATACGACAGGTTAAAGAAAGGCGATGGATGTATGAAGAGGTGGCGGTGAGCCTCGAGTTTGAATTCTTGATGTTGTATGAGTCGAGGTTAGCGGAAGATATTCTCGTTGCAGTCTTACGCCTCCTGAAATGGTGAATCCCGCTCGTAAAGACCCAGCCTTAGTGGAACTTTGCTACCACGATTAACCAGCTAAGCCCAAAAGATGAGTTATAAGAGCCATGCATACTCTTAGAGTGCCGGCTAATGCCCCGGCTTCACCTACCTCAGTTGAATAATGTTCAGTTCAATTCGCATAAGTGGCTTCATCGGCTAAAGTCCAGTTCATGTTCAGTTCGTAATGAAAACAGTTGGTGCGTTTCCACCAGAAGCTAGAAATGCAAAATCATACTTTGAGCGAGCTTTTACATTTAACTTCAGTTCGAGTCCAGTTGGGCGAACTAAAAGAGGCGGTAACGAAAAAACAAAGGTGATTCAACGTGCCACTTGCCGACCAGATAATCAGTATGGAGGCAATGTTCAACATTCGGAGCTGGAAACGTGCTGCAATGGAGCTTCCAGCTTGGAGAAATGCCTTAGAGGAGGCTCGGTTCGAGCTGTAGCGCGTTTGGATGGATAGTTTTGGTGTTACATTAAAATCTCTTATTGTGTCACTGGCGCTTCCAAAAATCAAATTACATTATTATCAATCTTCCTCAACCATAGTCCAAATAAAAAAAAATCCCAGCAAAAAAGCGAGTCAGTGACTGTTTTAATTAAATCCACTTAGTCGAGTAATCGCTATTGGTTCCATGTCAATTCTAATTAAAAAAAACATCCAGAGCGATCTTTGTTGTTGTACGATTTGCGTGGGTGCGAGTAAAATTATTGCACGCATTTCCATCTCGCTTTTAATATCCAGCACTGGACGAAAAAAAAGACCAGTATTATTTTTCAGTGCTGGCCTCAATTATTCACAGTATTTTTTTTTCTGTCGCGGGCATGAATATAAGCTCGCTCGTTTCATTGTTGCTGTCTTCTTGAAACTTCTAATAATGCGAGTAATTGTTCGGTTGAAAAACATTTTCTCATTAGGCTCCTGCACTCGCGGAGCTTTAACCTAGATGACTAATAATGCAGCAACAACAACAGCAACAATAACAATAATATGAGGAGAAAAAAAACATTATGAAGCCCCAACGGATACGACCAGTGTATGCAAGCTGCAATGTTGACCTAAAAAACGGCTGCTAGTTTTGCATTGTGTTTTACAAATCTTCGAGGAGCGTGCCACAATTTCGAGCTTTGCAGCCCCCGCGCTTGAGTTTCGGCTTCATTCAGGTAATCGGAAGGTGTAATTATATTAAAGCTTCAATCTAGCAGTTTGGAATTGAAATCGAGGCAGCATTTCAATTTTCCAGAGTTATTCAGCTGCAAACGAGAAAAAGTTGCAGTCGTTTTTTTCTCTAATCAAAATTCCAATCCATTTTCAAATTCCAATTTGCCGGAGACTTTAGACTGCACAAGAAAACTCGACGGCAAAGCTCCAATTCTAGCAACAAAAAAAAACACGCGCTTTAAAAGCTTCGGCTAATTTTCCACCCCCACCCCCACTCGACAACGATCAAAGGAACTCGAAAAATGCATCGTGGAAAGCTTCGCCAACAACAGGTGTAACTGTATGCAGGCGTTGTTTACGGCTTCTATGCGTCCATAGTTGCGTGCATTCAGGCGCTAAGTGTGCCAAGGACAAAGCTCTAGTAAGGCAAACACTTGTACAAGCTTACAGCGAAAAGTGTGTCACACACAATCAAACAAACACTTTATACACGGATTGTGTATGTTGAAAAAAAAATTGAGCAGGGTGGTCGTACTACAGTCGTGGTCGCCGCGGTTTGCTGCATATATCGCATATGGCGGCGACTCATAGCTGAAGGAAAGATGAACAACGGCCGAGAGGGTGATGCGGTCGGTCTGGGGATTGGGGCAGAGCTGGTGGAGCTGGGGGGAGCACATATTACTAATCCACAACCAGTTTTAAGGCTGTATCAGAACCTAAAAATATGCAGCGTGCAGCAGCAGCGCCAGAGCAGCATGCTGCAGTCCGTATCAGATCCTGTTGTTTCACCGTTGCAGCGCAATTTTTATTTGACTATCTGTCTCAAAATAAAAATTAACTAGTGCCATTAATTTTTCCTACATGGCCTGTTAAATGCTTTTAAAAAAATTCCCGCCTGTTGTTTAAATTATTTGTCGCAAAATTTCCCGTTTTTTGTTAAAATTCACATGTCACGTACGAAGTGTCAAAAGTGCTGCATGTAATATGCAGCAAAATTAGAGTTTGAGATGAAAATGCAGCACGCTGCTCTGGTGCTGCTTTGCTTGTCATTTTACCAGCCTCAGCCAATAGAAACACTTGTCGGTGCAGCGCTGCAGAGGTTCTGATACGGCCTTTACGATTCAGTAAAAATGCTGCAGAATGCAGCAATGTCGATTATTAGAAAAGCTTTGGCTAGTCTTTTTTTCGCTCCCGTATTTCGCCGCTACACAAGCTGGCACAGTTTCAAGCTTACTGAGTGATGATTCTTTATCTGGCAAACGTACCGAGAGTTGTGTTTATTTCCATTTTCCGAGCACATTGACGCGGCTAAAAATAGCACCCGCCATCGTAATTAGCTTCGTGCAGTCCAATTTATGTTGTTTTCCTTCGCCGTGGCTGATTTCGCTTAGAATTATTAGTTCAGGCTCCGTGCGGCGAAATTGGCTAAATTTTGATCGCATGGTTTATGTCTTTGGTAAGTTTAAGTAATTTTGCTCTAATTTATTTTTAAAACATTAAAAATTTATTTTAGCAATATATTTAGGAAATGACGGAAAAAATTCGGGATAAAAATAATAATAAGGGGTCGTCCATAAATTACTGGAGGTGATTTTTCGACCCCCTCCTCCTTGGTGAGATTTCGTGAGATTTGGCTCGACCTCCTCCCTCCCCCTCTAATGACACGTGAGATTTTTACAATTTTAAATAAACTCTAGTATTTACACTAAAAATACGAATTTACGGTCATAACCACTTGGGGGTGTTGGGAGCAAGATTTTATTTGAGATAACTGATAATTTGGACTCCTTGCGCCCTCCTCTATTCCACTCGTTTTTCGCTTATAGTGGACACACAACTACCAAAACGTGAGCACTCACTCAACAAGCACTTCATTACGCTAAAATTCGGCGTGTGCCTTCTTGTAGTTCTAAATTCTAAGGGCCTTTTCGCGGGCCAGTGTTACTTGCCTCGTACCCTGCAGCATTCGCCGAGCCGCGCAGTTGGCTAGCCGGTGGAGGCTAAACAGTCTAGTAAAAATTTTGATGTAGGATTCACCCATATCTTAGGGCCCCAGGTCGCCGGCAGGCCGTAGCCTGAAAGTTTTCGCCTTGAGACCAAGTATAACCATACACGCATCGGGCGCATGTATAACCATACACTCGTCGCACTCTCATCAACTGTATGGGGTCTGTAGTTCAAGAAAGCTGACAAAATTCGCATTTATCGTCAGTTCGTACCTGTAGATCTGAACCTCTATTCATTCCATTCATTCGCATCGTCAAACAACTTGATCGTTGGCAACAGCATTTTCCACCATCCACTCAAACACTAACTCATCTGGCGAAATCCATCCGGCAACGACTCGGCGATGTTAGACTACGTTTTGATCAACGCACGATTGCGATCGACGCTCAAAGACGTACGTGCAATGCGTGGGCCCGATTGCGGATCGGACCATTATTTTGATCGAGCGAAACTACAGATTCGATTACAAAGAGCAAAGAAAACGTCGCCACCACCAGCCAAGAAGAATTGGGCGTGCCTACGGAACCCGACCATCGGGCGAGAATTTCAAACGGCATTATCCAACAAATTCGCGGCGCTCGCAATACCGGACGATATCGATATAGAAGGAAGACAATATTGTCGGAGTCTATTGTGAAGTATGCAATGGAGTTGTGTCACCTATCGGTAAACGGACGCAGCCATCGTCATCGATCAGCGGAAGCGAATGAAACACGTCGACTTTGAGCAATACCGAAGATTGAACAAAGAAGTTCGACAGAAAATGAAATTGCAACGAGAAACGTTCTGGAATAACAATCCGGACACCAAACCAGACAATCCGGCGGTTAGGCGGCAAAACAACACCAACAAACGACAACATCAAAAAATCGGATGGGGCTTTTGTGACTTCTCCCCATGAGCGCTTGCAGCGGTGGAGAGAATACTTCCACCAGCTGTAGAACCACGATCCGCCGCAAGGTCCAGCATCCGAGCCGATTATCGAAAAACCGACGAATCGTCGATACCGAACCGACAATTATCGAGGTGAAGACAACAATAAAATCGCTGAAAAATGGAAAAGCGCCGGGAATAGACCAAGTAACCGCCGAGATTATCAAAGCCGGAGGTGATGTCTCTCACAACGACTTCATGTCCTCGTAACACACATATGGCATTCAGATCGTGTTCCTTCGGCGTGGAAGAAAGCGACCGTTGCCCCAATCTTGAAGAAAGGTGACAGTCGGGAATGCGAGACTTATCGCGGTATCAGCCTTCTTTCGATCGTCGGTAAAGTTTTTACGAAAATCATTCAATCGAGGCTACAGAAGCATCGAGAGTAGACGAGGCGCAAAGAACAAGCTGGATTTATACCACATCGAGAATGTATTGATCAAATATTCGCACTTCGTCAGCTAATGGAAGAAATATTCGTCGAAGAAAACTGTCGTCGTTTTCATCGATTTCAAATCCGCTTTCGATTGCATCTATTGGAACAGCTTGTGGAGAGTCCTGGGAACTGAACACGTGCCATTGAGAATCATCAAAATTCTCCAAGCGTCGTACGATGACTCAACCAGCAGCGTTCGTATTCGAATCGACCTATCCGAGTTGTTCCCAAAAATTCAAAAGGCTGTCCGACAGGGAGATGTCGGTTCGCCACTTCTCTTCAACGCCGTGATTGACGCGATAATGCGTGAAGCATTCGATGGACGACTCGGAGTTCGATATGACGACAACAACTTCGTAACCGACTTAATGTTCGCCGACGATAGCGCCGTCTTCGCCGACACGGATGCCGAAGCAACGGACATCTTATACGACATTTCCCGCATCGCCCAGTCACATGGGTTAAAATTCAATGCGAAAAAGAATCAATGGTTGAGGAAAAGAAAATCAACGGTCGACTTTCACAGCCGCATCGGCCAGGCAACAGCAACCTTCGCGTCGCTTAAGTGGTGCATATGGTAACGAACAAATATTTCCAACGAAAGTACGCCTTTACCGAACGTTGATCCTTCCGATTCTGCTTTATGGATCTGAAACGTGGACACTCCCCAAGCTGGACGTTTAGAAGCTCGAGGTCTTCCAAATGCGATGCTTGAGGCAGATCCTCGGTGTCTCACTGCGCGATCGCCTTCGAAACTAGACAGTCAGACAAATATGCGATCAGCAGACACTGATCGAAGAAGAATTATAAAAACGTCGACAGCGGTGGTTTGGACATGTTTGTCAAATGGTTGATAACGGCTTGCCACGTAAACTTCTCTGGCGATACCGTCCCGCAGACTGGAAAATCCAGCGATCGGCACCGAAGAAAACCTGGCTAAAGAATATCGAGGGTGACCTACAGAACCAAAGATTTATCAGTTACCGAGGTTCAAGACGTCGCCAAAAACCGGCAAGAGTGGAAACGAATCATGAATAGAGTTCGGCACACAGCGGCGCCGACAGTAGCGTAACCGTTGCGGGGACGTCCCGCTCGGACCGCCAGCTAACGGATCAAAGAAGAAGAAGAAGTAGCAACATCAGGAGTAAATATATTAGATGGGCAGTAAACACTGACAATAACACATTTGTCATATGGTGATTTTATTTCCGCTCCCATGAATTCAAATTGTGAGCCAATGGATTGGCCTACTACCTTTGAGGAGAGAGAGGAGGTGACATATTGCAACAACACTCCCCGTACGACACGCACGATCATTCCGATGCATGCAAAAAGCAGGCAAGGAAGCAAAGAAAGTAGGGATTTCTTTATATTAACTTTATATTAACTTTAAGTAATTTCGCTCGAATTTATTTTAAAACATTAAAAATTTTATTTCAACAATATTTTTAGGAAATGACGGAAAAAATTCGGGATAAAAATAATTCAGATAAGATTTAAAGATTTCCTTGTAGTTGTGAAATTTTTATTTAATCCATGATTTCGATGAACATACATTCATTGTTCATTTTGTTTAGAGTTTCGCAGAATTACAACGCAAACGAAGTCCCCGCTTCGAGAGTTGTTAGAAATAATGGGTTTTATGGAAATGCTTGAAAAATACATACATGTATTCACATATCCCGCAAGCTGAGAATATTACTGTTGCTTCAACAGATACGTAAAAGAATTCCGGGTAACCATTATCCATCAAAAATTCATTTTATTTGGATGGATGAAACCGTGGTAATAAAAGACTTTTAATTTTAAATAAAGCCCATAATGGTGGTCCACATACGATAGGGACTTTTAGTCGTAGGCGCTTCTGGTTATAGACTTCTGTGGAATTTTGTCTGTGAAATAAAGTAAAGTCGGTGTGAATGAAGACGTTTGGAAAATAACTCAGAGGGCTCCCAGCGACATTTTGTCGAAATGTAATTCTGTACCTACTATTTTCTTATTATTTCTCTGATTTTTTCATAGTCATTGTGTTTTTATTTTTTTTTCTAGCAGCACCTTCTGGCACCTCCACCTCCTGCCTATTTCTAAATGAAATAAAAATCTAATCTCTCCCGGAAAACGCTTTCTTTTTATACGCTTTATCTTAGCTTCACCTGTAGGTTGTAAGCAGTATGTAAACAAATCGTGCAACTTGATTTTGATCCATTACCATATAACTGATCAACTCCAAACTTTGCACATAAATATAGCTCGCGTGACAATGCCAATTGACCTTTTTGTATAAAATATCAAGATGGCGGTTCCGAGGTGGCGGCCAAATTTCGCAATTGTGCTTTCCGACTCCCGACATGCGTATCAAATGAAAGGGTATGACAAGTAGAATACTATTAGGTTGTTTACCTTTTTCTTTAAAATGGGCTCGAGATGGGTAGATATCAAACAAAAGTGTATGACGAGCAGCGTTGTCAACTATTTCCCCGAGAAAGGGGTCGTCCATTAATTACGTGAGGTGATTTTTGCGATTTTTCGACCACCCCCCCTCACCCCTCGGTGAGATTTCATGAGATTTGGCTCGACCCCCTCCCTCCCCCCATAATCTCACGTGAGATTTTTCAAATTTTAAAAAATCACTAGTATTTACACTAGCAACGCATTTACGGGCGTGAACACAGCAAGTCGAGCCTTTCCGCGGGTCGCACTCACTCGGGTCGAACGCTGTAGGCTAGTCAGTGGCGGCTAATTAATCCAGGGCAACTTTGCTATTTGTGGCGTTTGTATAACCGCGATAAACGTTTCTGTGTAGGATTTAGACATATCTTAGTGGAGAGACATGTTTTACTTAATTTAACCCAGTTTTCTCGATAACACCGATATACCTCCTATCTCCGTGGGAGAAGAGAATGTAAAGGCATCTCCACACCCACTCCGTGAATTAACGGGGAAAACTTACACCGTATCTACTCAGAACGGAAAACAAGGAGCGAGCTAGACGAGAAAACCATCCACACCCGCGTTCACGGGTGCTCGCGGTTGTTCACGGCATGATTCTGGAGCTGGCTTACGCGCTGACTCAACTCTTAACATCCTAGGGGAAACTTTAAGGCGTCCATTACAGGTTCATGCAAGCGTCAATCAATTCCATCAGTCGTGATTAGTGAGAACAAAATACTTAGATAATTACAGCAATCATCACCTTAGACGGTAGGTTTTCCGTCAGTCATAGCAGTAACTGTGATAAACTGACAGCAAAGCCTATCGTTTAATGGACCCCTAATCGAGGATCTGCGATGAAATGATCACATATTCCAAATCGCCCCACAAGCCTCCCAATGCCTTGGATTTGTTAAGAGATATAAGTTCCTCCCCTCCACCCCCCACCCAGACGCCCTGGCTACAATCTACAAATCTTACATTTGGCTCCGCCTTGAATACAATCCGTATATCTAGACAATCGCCCTAAAAACCCCCTTGGCTTGCTTCGACCCTCTTTAGGTGCAAAATCTTGCCATCAAACTCATTCCTTTAAGCCAACGTAGGTATGTAGCAGCCCTCTCTACACATTATTGCTATTGTCAGTTAGAAATTCAGAACCTCACCGCTCACTCCCATACCCCATACCCTACAATACGATCTAGAAGTTTGTTTATGAATTGAATAACTCGACTGTGGAATTATCTCCTACAGTCAGCATTTTCCAACTCATCATCTTAGAACTCAAACGTAAGGTTCATCGGCATTTCCTTGAGCACCCCCAGACCCCCTTTAACCTTTCCTATTCTCCTCTATTCTTCAAACCAAACTTGTTACTAGACTTTGCACCATGATCTTAATTGGTACTGATAGTATAAAGAGTGACTCCTAAGCTGTGTTTTCTTCACATACAATTTTTTTTAACATTTCTTGTGTAAAAAATTACGTGATATTTGCCGAGACCCCCCTCTCCCCCACGTGAGATTTGGTGAGATTCGGGTCGACCCCCTCTCCCCCCTAAACACCTCACGTAATTTATGGACGGCCCCAAATCACTAGATTCGACTTTTAAAACCACTAAAATATACCCTGGTTTCACCGGCCGAACTGCGCAAGTTCGAGTAAATTGATGAACTGAACTTTAAAATAACCTCAGGTCGCATACAATTTCCACATATTCAGCTGAGGATAAAAAATACCTCAGTTCGCCCAACTGGGCTGGAACTGAAGTTAAACGTACAAGCTCGCCCAAAAGAGTAATAAACTGGAATAATGCAATGCCATTCCAGGGGGCTTTTGCATTTCTAATTTTGACGTGACAACGTCTATTAAATCGGTTTAAGATAGGACGCGCGTGTGAAAATGTCCCGGACAATGTCCCGCACACAAAAAAATCATATCTCCGCCCCCGTACATGTTAGGGGGGTGGTTAATGGCTCAAAATTTTCGTTAATTTATCCTCTACACGGGAAAAATACATTCATTCACCTTATTGACGTGACAACGTCTATTAAATCGGTTTAAGATAGGACGCACGTGTGAAAATGTCCCACACAAAAAAAAATTTGCTTCGAAATATATAATTTATTAATTGAGAAAATAATACAAAACGTAATAACAGACGTTGTCACGTTCAAATTAATAGACGTTGTCACGTTAAAATACGGACGTGATACTTCACATCCAAGACCATTAATTTTTTTTAGCGAAAAAGCAACAACCATTTTAAGCACGAACTAAACATGAACTGGACTTTAGCCGGTGATGCCGCTTATGTGGAATGAACTGAACATTTTTGAACTGAGGTAGGTTTAGCCGGCACTTAATAGATTCCAACGAAATCATACACGACAAACAGTGCGGCTTTAGACCAAAAATGTCTACTGGCGACCTTCTTGCCGCGGTCTGCTGTCTAAACTCCAAGCTATTGGTATCGCTTCAGTTCTAAGGAACTGGATTCAGAGCTTTCTTTCTGGCAGTTTAATCAAGGTAGTATTAGATGGCGTTGAATCCAACCCTCACTTCATCTCGGCCGGCGTTCCCCAAGGGTCGATCCTCTCTCCTGCTCTCTTTCTTATATTCATTAATGATTTGCTCTTAATCCCTACCAACCCACTTCATAGTTTCGCCGATGACGGTACTCTGAGTTACTCCTAACCTTTGGACAGTATACGACCAGCAGGCGTCAGACCTTGTCTCTTAGACCGTGAGGTCATGTCCAACTCTCTTAACATGGACATTGAAATCACTCTGGACCGACAAGAATCGTGTCGAATTCAACCCATTGAAAACAAAGTACTGTCTTATCTCTACCAAAATCTGCACGGACGTTCACCCTATTTCAGTGGACAAAGATAATGTAACAGCTGAACCATTTCTTAACATCCTGGGCGTGACTTTATCTTCTGATCTGCGATGGAATAATTACATATACCAAGTCGCCAAACATGCGTATCAATACCTCGGAATCCTTAAGAAATTCAAGTTCCTCCTCTCACCAGCTGCACTGGCTCTAATCTATAAATCCTACATTCGCTCCGCCTCGAATACAACTCGTATATCTGGGCTGGCGTCCCAAAAACCATCTTGGCCATCAAACTCAATGGCAATAGCACCTTTTGCCCCACGATCGACCTTTAACTCACCGTAGGAATATAGCAATAAGTTTTACCGCTGTCGCCATAGCGACTGTCCCACTAAAATTCCTCCTGCTTACATGGAAGCTTTTTCTCGCAACACAAAACTAGCCAACTCGGCTAACCCCGCACACTACTGGCCTCCTCTTCGTGCACATTACGAGTTAGTAGTTCGTTTATAAATAAAACAACTCGATTGTGGAACTGTCTTCCGTAATCGGTGTTTCCGAACTCATATAACATCTCAGAGCTCTAACGCAGGAGGCATCGACATCTACTCACGCACTCTCCTGACCCCTAACCTACCCCTTCTCTCCTATCCTTCAAATCAAGCTTACTACTAGACATTGCACCATGACTTGAACGACATGACGGACTTGTGGTACAAAGGGTGACTCCTCAGCTTGATCATGTTAAATAAAAAAAGGATCTCGTCGAGTCGGAAGACCTAGAATAACGTGGAGAAGAAACGCATAATTACCTGCGTTACACTTTCTACTCCTGTCCTTCAGAGTGAAATTAATATTTCATAAACAATTCTATTAAGACTGTTATGACATATTGAAAATCGTTTCTCTCCTGTTGTCGTGCACGTGAACAACCCCAAACAATTCTTATTTTCCAACATTATCTCCTCAACGAATCTCATCCGTCTGCCACGAACCAACTCAAGATCAAACAGAAATCTTCAAGTCCCCCCCCTGCCTCCGCCGGACACAAAATGACTGATATTCCCCGAAACAAAACCCAAGAATAATGGAACATTTTACGCAATCGGAGGAGACAGTTGTAATTATTTTTATAAGCCTTTCCAGGAAAAGAAAAGGCCTTCGTAAGTCCCGTGTCCGTGCCTCCTCCGTGTGTATGAGGTGAGGTATTCTCTGCTACCTTTTCGTCACGCAAACGAAAGATTTATTTCCCAACATGAACGTCGTCGTCGGCGCTGTGCCCCGTACCCACCCGGTGCAATATTTTTTGGGGGGCCCCGGATTTTCTGACTATTGAGCTGGGGTTTCCAGGAGAACAGAGCACGTCTGACCCACAAGACGTTATTAGTCTGGTCGAAGCCAATTTACCTGCAGTATAGACGAACAAGGGAGTCCGGTTAAATTTTATAAATGGCCAAAAGGTGTGGTGAAATCATTCTGCGGTCGAGCTTACGTTTTGGGCTCATTTCATCTGAATGGGTCCCCTTTTATGTGCTGTGAAAAAAGGGCCCTTATGCATTCAGATGAGGCGGTATCCAGCCACTGGAAAAAGTTCATATTAGGGTCCCGAAAACTCTCTCATGACTCCAGCCACAGCACTCTAGACTCTTTTTGTGCAAGTGGAAAGTGAAACTGTGCCAGTTGGATGTTTTTCTTGGATGTTTTTGAGGCACCTTTATGCGGCCTGGCAGCTTAAGTTTCGTCACATCAACACAAACTGTTTTACAGGGTCACAAAGAAATTGACAATGAGCTGCTAATGGGTTCCGCCAGGCTTCTGCAATAGGGGGCACTTTCCACCGATGATCATCTTCAAGTTGATTGCATTTTCGGCCGCTCTTTAAGAACTCAAGCCGCAATTAACTCCGCTGTGACTCACACCGCCGGCCACAAAGGTGCCGAATCCGCAAAAAGTCAGGCAAACACCTCGAAATGCGTGTGTGAGCAACATTGCCAAATGCACCCAGAGGCCTCGAACTTTTGGATCTTCATCGATTTTTGCACAAATTCACTCAAAAATGACTTTTTTCAATCTGCTACCAATAACAAAAAAAATTCATTCTTGCAGCGAGAAAAAATTTGAAAATTTGTGCCAAGGTGCGAATCTGACTTTAATATGGGCGAGAAAAAACTGCAAAATTGCGAACTGCCTTACCCAAATGCATAAAATTTTGCGATCCGTAGGCTTTGGGGATTAATTATTTGTGTTTTTGGCAATCGTCTTTATGGCTTTATTAATTAGTCGGATTAAGCTGACGCGGAGGCTGCATATTTTATTATGAACAGTCCGCTTTAACCTGCGCTGGTAGCAAATGAGTCTCTGGCAATTTTCACGACTTTGGTATTTTCTACTTCCTCATATGAAAGTGTAAAGAAGTGATCGGAGAAAAATTTAACCTTGTCAGATTTATGAAAAAAATTTAAAAATAATCATTTATTTTTACAAAGTGGTTGGTCGGTGCATAAATTGCATGAGGAAATCCATTCACTTTCAATATTACAAAGAAAAGATTTGCGTCTTGGCTAGGTGATTTTCTTGGGTAGGGTAGTTGCAGGGCCGGCTTTAGGAGTTTTGATGCGCCCTTAACTTTTTATAAATTTCTTGTAAGTAGATTGCACATATTATTATGCAGAAATTCTACAATAACCCGAGTAAAAATAAAAGAAAGGCCTTACAACGGGCGAACTCTGGCCGCTTGGGAGCAGATACGGGCTCACGACGGCCAAACTTGACTAAAAGATTTAAATGGCTGAACTGTTCACCAGAGTCTGCGACGGTAAATTTGAACCGGAAAAAGAGTCTGCACCAAATGTATTATTGAATGCGCTGTATGTGAACTTAATCATTTTCGTTATGTACAATCGTCCTTTGGATTATTATACTTAAAGATTATCGATGCACAAGAGAAACAAGCTCGCCAGTCGTCGGTTTGTTTTTCTGGAAGTGTGTGGTGCGTGTTGATCTGTGATTTCTATTTTAGTGGGAAATTTTGCTATTTAATCACTTTATCATTGTCTTCGCTGACTGTGGACCCCAGGTAGTTAAATTCGTTTACCCGTTCGAAGTTATATTCTCCCCCCCCCCCCGCCCCCCCGGTGGTGCGATTTCTTCTTCTTCTTTCCACCCTTGACTGAATTAGAATCTTACTCTTGTTGGCATTTATTTGCAGCCGTATATTTTTGGCTCCCTCTTTCCTGCCAATTGTTTTGATTTGTTAAGCAGGGTTGCGTTCGCATCAATGTTTATTTTGAGAATTACTCCTTCTAAGCAGAGATTAAATAGTTGAGTGCTCGCGCGGGTCGTGTAGGTCAGAGCGAAGAGGAGAAAGTTCTTCTATACTGATTCCAAATCGCTACTTATGTACCTGAAATATAGGGTCCCAGATCGGGCACGAATATGCCAGGATTGGGCAGACGAGCGAACAGAAAAGAACTTTTTTCTGGGGAAAAACAATTTGGAAGGTCTAATCCCCGGCATAGCAAAATCTAGGCGGACGATTCTGATTATATTTGGCTAGGTGTATGTGGTGCACGTAGTTCACCATCCGTCCAGGTTAGCCTATCTTGTATGTGCACAAAAGGTTGATCAAATTTTAAGATTTTAAAGGGCATGCTGCATCCATGCAGTATTCCCGCTTCCAGAGTCTCTTCTATGATGATAATTATTATAGAACTAGCTGAGACCCGGTACGCCTCGCTGCACCCATAAGCCAATAGTAGCCAAGTAAAACCATCCATTGACTTGGTATTTTTCGAGATATGCATTTTACACAGATGAATTGCCTTAAAGAACGGGTACATGGGTCTTGAGACGGCCGACATGGATCAAACGGTATATTGAGTATACTACATTGCTTATTGTATTCTACTTATCATACCCTTTCATTTGATACCCATGTCGAGGGGGTTGTGAAGAAAGTGCGGATCCGACTTTTTGAGTCGGCCGCCATGGATCTAACGGTATTATTGCGTATACTATATTGCTTATTGTATTTCAGTTTATTTTCAATATTGTCATGGCCTACCTATTGTTTGACAGCTGCGTAAATTTGAAATTTTCATTAAATGGAATGATTGAATTTAATGACAATTTTACATTTACGAAGCTGTCAAACAATAGGTAAGCCATGAAGCTATTGAAACTAAAATGAAGTGAAAATTCCTAAAATTACCATTTTTTTAAATTTTGAGCTGCTTTTTTTGGTTAAAGTTATAAAAAATAGCCTACGACCTATTCTCAGACCTACCAAATATACACAAAAAAATTCATACAAATCGGTCAACCCGTTTCGGAGGAGTTCGGTAACAAACACTGTGACACGAGATTTTTATAGATATACAAGATATCCTCGCCCAAGAGCAGAGCCCAGGTAACCATTCGCTTTCAGCCGCAGCGCTGTGTTTATAGCGGACTTCTTTACCTCAAGGTGAGGGGCACCAGATTGAGGAGAGTCTTTAGCGCTGCCGTGCGGATGGCCTCAATAATGGAAAGGCAGAAAATTCTTCGACTTTTGCTTAAATTGGTTATGAAACCCTTAACCGACGTTCTGTGCCACCAAACTAAAGGTCCATAAGTTACCATAGACCTAATCATGATGGTGTATATCCGGTACATGGTTTTCGGTTGCAAACCACATTTGGAACCACAAGCTCGCCAAGCCCACAGGGATCTGCGCGTTCTGCTGGCCAGATTGTCCATGTTATGGTTCCAGTAGAGCTTGGCATCTAGCGTCACTCCTAAATATTTGGCTTGTTGTGAAAAGCCTGTAGTTCTGCCTGCGAGTGTAGGTTCGCCCTTCTCTCGTCAAATTAAGCAGTAATATTTCGAATTATGTTGGAAATCAGTTAATTCGTTTTTGTCGAGATTTAATTTTTGAGTCATTCTGGAGCCGCTCCCGCCACGAAAGCTGCCAAGGTAGACTATATTTGTGTTCTAAGAATTATTCAAATGTTCACAGTACTTCGAGCAGCGTCCTCTAAATTGCTCTAACAACTTGCATGAGGTATAGATCTAGCGTACGTTGCGGGATCTTCATAGACATGCCAACAAACACCTATCTATATTCTGAATGAAGATCACTTTCACCTTCCTTCTTTGACCTTTGGGCACGATTCTGTAATATATACCATGTAGAGATCTTATAAATTGACAGGCTATAGATCGATAATGCCATGTCTCTTCTGAAGCATAATTGACATTATGATATTCATGCCTGGTGAGTTATAAGAGGAGAAGTTCTTCACTTTGCAGTGCATCATGTTCATGATGACGGTTTGGAATGCTTCCTCCTCGATTCGCCTATTAAATTGAGTCAAAGCGGTGTCGTTGGAGAGGTACTTTGAGCTTTTGAGTGGGAATCGTCAGACCGCGTTGAATCTGTCAAATAGTGCGGCTGTGGAAAGTAGCATAGATTCATGCATTATACCCCGTAATGCGTTTTTGAAGACAGAAATCCTTCTTTCATAGACATTAATACGTCGTTTTTATCCGAAAAAATTGAGTGTTCTTATAATCACGCTAGATGCGACGAGTCTGTCAATATCAAAATGTTCTCCAATTGCACTGCAAATCTCAGCTTTTGAAAATGTGTGTTATTTCAAAACGCTTGAGGCGTTTTATTTTGACATCACCCATGTGATTAACATTGTAGACATCTTTTAAACAAAGTGTTTTAAAAGTGTCTACAATGTTAATTGAATGAGTGACACCACAATAAAATGCTTCAAGTGTTTTGAAATAAAACCTTTTTAAAAGCTCATTTTGGCAGTATGTCAATTCGGGGGCCTCGGTGGTCTAGAGGTAAGGCGCCTGACTACTATCCCAGAGGTCTCGGGTTCGAATCCCGGCCAGCCCCACGGTCCTTCGCCTTTTCCACTTTCCCACCCACATAACTTCCCTTCTTTCTTCTCCCCTCTTTACATTCCTGATTCCTCCTGTCATAGTCTTCGCTAGTCCTTCCCCGCTCCACCAAGCGCATGTCATCGGTTGGCTGATGAGATTCAACTCGTTTCAGGAGGCATAACACTCCAGCGAGTTGTTTCTAAAAAAAATGCCCCGATGCCAGAGTCGCGAAATGGTTGGAAGTAGGTGGAATAAAAAAATATCGCGGCTAGGTTGTGGCAGCTCCTTCCTACTTCTCTGTCTCTCTCCTTCTACTTTCTATCTTCCGGCTAGAGCTGCTGTTCGACATTCTATACGAAAAATAGATTGTCGAACAGTACAAAGGGAGCTTTCCCTAAGCCTCTAGTCTACCACACAAAAAAAAAATTAACGATTTGTTAGTACCAAATTCTTGACTTGTTCGTCATGATGTTCATCGTCAAACGTCGAAATACAGCTGGATGTTCGTCGTCTTCAACGCGTTTTCTACCTTCTTTCAACAACTTATACCAATCAAAAACACTCGCCCTGGGCAGTGCATTGTCACCAATAGCCTCTTAATTCATTGACACTTACATAAGTCAGTTAGAGCAGTACCAACCCTGAGAATATACATAAATGTAAGTTACTCGTTTAGATAAGGTCGGACGATTTAAATGGGACAAGTTTTGAAAGTTTTTTATCACAGTATTACTTCCTATACATCAGTGTTCCTCTTTGGAAGCAAAGGAAGCACTGCTTCCCTTGACCAAATAGGCAACTTCATAAAAATAAATTTATATAAATAATAATAAATTTAAATTTTAAAATTTATCAAGATTAATCACAACAAAAATCTTAATATATTTCCTCCTCTGGAAACACTAAAGCTGGAGATATTACAGCTTCCCATTGCTGTGTTGGGCCTCGAACATGATAAGAGCGGTGAGTGGTGAGCGACAGAGTGATAATACTAAAGTGCCTCTCTCCGCTAATTCGAGATGTTAAATTTTTCTGGTGCCGCTCTTACCGTGGCCGAGGCCTTACACAATATGGGGAAGCTGTAATATATCCAGCTTCTTTGCCACAGAAAATCAACATGAAAACTCCAACACATTCAATCTAATTTGACCCACACTCACGCAAAGGTTTGCGTTAATACAGTACCCTCAGAAGCTGAGCTAAACGCAGCTTCTTGGGAACCGAACAGCGAGAATTGAGAAGTCGAAGATAGAGAAATTTTCTGTATCCACCATATTCTCTTTGTTTTCTTGGTTTCTTTTTCTGGTAATCTGTTCTGGCTTCGAGCAATATTAAATTTGCTCTTAAAATTTTGCTTCGTAATTTTGTTTTTGACTCTTCTTAAAGTATGAATTTTCGTTTGTAGATTGAGTCAAGAAAAAAGAGATCGAGGATAGGTGAAGTTTGTCTTCGTCAATTATGTATTCAAGTGGGGTGGCAGGCGGTGTTTATTGAATATAAGCTGATAACTTTGTAGCTTCCATTAAATTTTTATGATTCTCTTTAATGATGATTTAAAGGATAGAGAATATTTTTATGAAATGCATTTTTGAGTACGGGTTGCCTGAAGCGTTTTTTTGCAAGAAGAATGTAATGATGGTAGGTGAAGGTTACAATAGGGTTTTATTATTACTATCTTTTTTAGATTTTGGTTTATTATAGCTAAACAGCTTTTATTTGGACGTTTTAATTTTCAACAGAATTAGAAAAAAGGCGAAAACGCCCGCTAGTGAAACTATTTCGACAAAATGCAAAAATTCACGACTTTGAATTCGATTTTTTTAATTTTTTTTAATTTTAAAAAACTTTTCTTGTCCATCATCATAAAAGAAACTGCATATTAAAAAAAGGAAAAACCTCATGCGATGTACAAAAATTAAAGGGCAATTAATTTTCAAATTTAAAATCGATTTTTGGGACTTGAATATTAAATATTGATATTGACCAGTTATTGTATAAGTTGACTGAAAAAACCCGAAGTTTTAAGTTTTTTTGACGTTAGGTGTACAGATAAAAATTTGATATTGTAACCGCTGATAGCGGCGGTCATAACGAACAGCCTCTATTTTTTTACATTTTGCGGATCTACATATTCCAAGATACATGCATCTATGTATATTTAGAAAGAACGACCAAAATGATGAAATTTTCGCAAAATGGCCGATAACTTACATAGCGGCGGTTGCTAGATGTAGAAAATGTCCACTTCGTATAGTATTCAATGTAATTAACATGTTCCAAACATTTTTTTTAGATTGGAAACAATTCCATATGTTTGCTTATCGGACTTCACTATATATTATTTTTCAGTTTTTTTAGTTAATAAAGCCTTCGATACTTTTACTTTTATCGTTCGCTTTGGACATTGCTTCCCTTATTCTGAACCTTACGAACCGCCACTGCTATACATCGAAAAGTCCATTCCTTCTCTCGCCATGTATCGTGTCTACCAAGCTGGAAGGACATAATTCGACTGCCTATTATCCCCTCTCCTGGCCACATCTAATCTCCTGCTCATCAAACCTCATAACTCAAAAATCCTGAAAGCCCACCCTCAAGCCAAATATTGATTCTTAATTTGCCAAAACCAAACACGAACTGCACTTAATCTCGACGCTGATAACAAAATAATTAAAAATAAACCTCGTGCTTCCCGTATCAGCGCTACCGCACATTCGCAACTCACCCATAAGTAATGCAAAAATCTCAAGTAGTATTTATCGTGTAAAAAATGAAAAAGAAAATATTTTTTTTAAAAAAAGCGTTTTTCGTTATCTGAACGAGCAAGAAACAATAAAACAATTTTCAAAATAAAAATCAAGACAAAACCATAACAAAAAAAAACGATTCTTTTTAGGTTACTGGGTGAACTTAATCACCAGCAGATAGAGCGCAAAACCAGAAGATGGTGACCTATATTTTATTCAAGAAATTCCCACTCATCTTCTCAACATTTTTTTTTATTTTTATTTTTTTGTTTATACTTTTTTTTTCTTATTTTTTCCTTGATTTCTTCCTTTACTGCAATAAGAATTTTTGCAACCATAAACAAAACTCTGCGTGGATTCTGTGTAGAGATGGAGCCACAAGGAGAAATTTTTTCCTTCGTGCGTTTGGCAGCACGCCAGCAATTTTTTTTTTTGGTTTTTATACTTTATGAGGCGAAAATTGTAGATTTGCCAAGAAACATTATTAATGCTAAGTCTAGAGGGCCATTAACCGATTTCTGAAATTTTAAGAATATTATTCCTGGCAATTATTTTCAGGTTCTTTTTTGTTCAATGTTTTTCAGTCTTATTTTGAGAGGAAATTCACAAATTAAGGAAGTTTCTAACAGTGTCACGATGCGCCAGTTCAACAAATTACATTGTCATAATTAATCATGTCAGGTGTCATGTCATATTTCATAACGTTATGACAAGAATCGTTGAAAGGAAATTTGTGCGTGATTGTTTTTATTTTTCGCTTGTTGAAAAGTAGTTGTTTTGTAATATTTGATGTTTTTATTTTAAGTAATTATTTATTACACGAAGTTTTGTTTTGTTTGGAGGTGGAATAAACACAATACATTTGATTGATAATTTTTTTCTGTTATATACATTGTCCAAGGCAACTGATACATATATTGTCCAAGGCAACTGCAATTATTATACATTTAATTATTTAGGGTGGGTGCCAAATTACAATTCCGAATTTGTTACTTTCACCATGAACACTTTGAAATTACCAAGTGTGCCAAAATACAATTAACACATTTCATTTGACAATTGATTGTTTTTTTTAAAGATGGACGACAGTAAAATTTTGCTACTTATAAAATTTTTAATAATTTCTTTTAAAAAAGCCCCGGGCTACATTAATGTTTTTGGAATGTTAGAAGTGGAAGAGGTTCATGAGGATCATCCATCCAGTAAGGGTGGAATGCAAGAACCATTAACTCTACAAGCTCTGATTTAAAAGAATTGGCTCAAGCCGAATATTAAAAAAAAAAGTTTAAAAATAGTTGTAACAAATGGAAACTAGCAATTATATTTACAAAATGGCTTTTCTATAAATCTATATAAATAAAAATCTCGTGCCACAGTGTTTGTTACCGAACTCCTCCGAAACGGGTTGAAATTTTTTGTGTATATTTGGTAGGTCTGGGAATAGGTCATAGGCTTTTTTTGATACCCTCAACCAAAAGGAACAGCTAAAAATTCTAAAAATTAGTAATTTTCACTTCAGTTTAGTTTCAATAGCTTCATGGCTTACCTATTGTTTGACAGCTTCGTAAATGTAAAATTGTCATTAAATTGAATCATTCCATTTAATGAAAATTTCAAATTTACACAACTGTTAAACAATAGGTAGGCCATTACGCTATTGAAACTAAACTGAAATATAATAAACAATATAATATACTCAATATACCGTTAGATCCACGGCGACCCTCTTTGAGGCACTTCATCTGTGTAAAAATCATATCTCGAAAAATACCAAGTCAATGGATGGTTTTTATTATTGGCTACTGTAGGGACATCGTCCTACTACTTCCGGTCGTACTTAGTCAAGGAGACTTGTTACAAAAAACGCAGTCGACCGAGGCTAAGTAAGAAAAAATAAATTAAAAAACTTTTGACGTTCAAATAAAAAAATCTAAGAGTTGTCAACAAGTTTTAAAGAAATAAATATATCGGGTTTTCAATTTAATTTAAAGTTATATAAAATAAATAACCAGCATCACCGTAATTAAATATATGTATAAAACAAAAGTGTTAATATAAATATAAAATATATGTGTATAAAGACTGTAATAATAAATGTTAAAATTTCAAACACAAAACGAACATTTATTATTAAAAGACGAAGTGTAAGCTATTAGGAAGCTAACTCCTAAAGTGGTGACCCCGTGGATTTGGTACGTGCGTATCATAACATCCCCATTGCACAAGAAGACGTGCATAAGACTGCCATAGTAACACCTTTTGGTCTGTTTGAGTTTACTCGCATGCCACTTGGGTTAAGAAATGCAGCCCAGTCATTTCAAAGATTTATGAACGAAGTCACAAGAGACTTAGACTTCGTTTAAGTCTATCTAGACGATATACTTATCGCTAGTAAATCCGAGGATGAGCATCTCACTCACCTCGAATTACTGTTTAAACGCCTTGATAATTTTGGTTTAACAATAAAATTATCAAAATGCGTTTTTGGGGTCAGTGAGATCAACTTTTTGGGACATAGTATCGGCAAGGATGGAATCCTTCCATCACCCGAACGAGTCCAAGCAATTAGTGACCTCACAACTCCAACAACAGTCAAACAAATACAAAAATTTATAGGAATGGTGAACTTTTATCACCGATTTATTCCTAAACTAGCACAACTGCTAGTACCGATCAATGAACACTTGAGGGAACTCCTCAATTGTTCATCAACAACAAAAAATAAGGAACAACTTCCTTGGCCCGCAGAATGCCAACAAGCATTCCTCGACGTGAAAGCCGCAATGGCTGCAGCAGTGATGCTGATACACCCACTAGAGGATGCTAAATATAGCGTCACAACTGACGCTTCCGATTTTGCTATCGGAGCTGTGCTGGAACAATTTAACGGTCACAGATGGCAACCATTAGCTTTCTTTTCTAAGAAGCTATCATCTGCTGAACGAAATTATTCTGCATTTGATCGCGAACTACTCGCAATCTTTGCAGCAATAAAACATTTTCGGTACTTTGTTGAAGGAAGTTTCGTGGTCTACACTGACCACAAACCTTTAATACATGCCCTTCACACAAAAACCGAAAGATCTCCCCGCCAAACAAGACACCTGAGCCTAATTTCCCAGTTCACAACCGACATCAGACATGTCTCTGGGAAACAAAACGTTGTCGCAGATTATTTATCTCGCGCATTAGCGGCCGACAACGTTGACACATTCACCTTCGATTTGCCACATCTGGCGAAAGCACAAGAAGGTGACAAAGAGTTACAACGACTCCAAGAGCATCCCAGTAGTAGCTCGAAGGTAAAACTAATACTCACACCAATTCCTTTCACAACTCATGAAGTTTGGTGTGAGATTAGCACGGGTACATTACGCCCATACATACCTTCATCATTAAGAAAATTAGCATTCAATGCTGAACATAGCTTGTCGCATCCAGGCATACGCGCCACAAGGCAAGCTATCACTAAAAAATATTTTTGGCCAGCGATCAACAAAGACTGTAACAACTGGTCTAGATCCTGTATAGGCTGCCAAAAATCTAAAGTTTCGAGACACACCAAATCTCCACATGAAACTTTTAACATACCAAACAATAGATTTGAACATGTCCACATGGATATTGTTGGACCATTGCCCCCATCTCGAGGATACTCATATATCCTAACAATCGTAGACCGATTTACGAGATGGCCGGAGGCATATCCAATGCGAGACATCTCTGCTACTACGGTGGCCAAACATTTTGTCACCGAGTATGTCCCTAGATTCGGCGCCCCACTTGAACTTACAACAGATCAAGGGTCGCAATTTGAATCAAAATTATTCAATGAAGTCACAAGACTTCTAGGTACACATAGAATACGTACTACCGCCTACCATCCGCAAGCAAATGGGATGGTAGAGCGTTTCCATAGACAACTGAAAGCAGCCTTAATGGCAAGGGACAACACTACTCATTGGAGTGAAGATTTGCCCTTTGTTTTATTAGGTATTCGCTCGAAAATTAAAACCGATTTACAATGCTCACCAGCAGAACTTGTTTATGGACAGAATCTGAGGCTCCCCAATTCAATTTCCATCCCAACGGATGAGAACCCGATAGAGCACTCAGAATTTCTAACACGTCTTCGCACACACATGAAAGGTCTGTCGGCAACACAGCCCCGACAGTCAGTACAGAAAGATGTGTACGTACCGAACGCCTTAGAGAACGCGGAGTACGTTTTCATACGTACCGATCGTGTTCGACGGCCTTTTGAAACACCATATGAAGGGCCATTCAAGGTAATCAAAAGATTACGTAAACATTTTTTCGTCGAGCTAAACGGCACCAATAAGTCTATAGCTCTTGACAGACTAAAACCTGCTTTTGAGTGTGACCGAGGCGTTGAAGCAGCATCAATTCGCTCGGTACACTTCATGTAACGCTACGCTGGGAGGGGAGTATGTAGGGACATCGTCCTACTACTTCCGGTCGTACTTAGTCAAGAAGACTTGTTACAAAAAACGCAGTCGACCGAGGCTAAGTAAGAAAAAATAAATTAAAAAACTTTTGACGTTCAAATAAAAAAATCTAAGAGTTGTCAACAAGTTTTAAAGAAATAAATATATCTTACTTCAACGTAATCCTTCGAAGTCTCATTGCATCTTTTTCTCTCATTCTATCACTCTTCGTCCTGACCTCTCCGCTATCGCGGAGGTTTCCTTGTTGAGAAGGTAAGAAATCTAAGAGTTACATATCTTGAATGCCAAAATGACCTGCTGCGATCATGTTAGTTCCATCATTCGCAAAACATACGGGCAACTGTCGAATCCTAGATTTCATTGTCGTTTTCTAGGACTGTCCTTATGTACTTCGTGGAGGCACTAATTTTACATCTTCTAATGCATGGTCTGCCTATTTTTCCTGCTCTTGACTCCTCCTGCGCCCAAAAACTTGAAATTGCTTTTAACGACTGTGTTCGTTTCATTTACAAGTTATACGCCGTTTTGACCATATCTCACCTTAATATGGACTGCATCGGTCTCGAGTGAGAAAGATCCACCAGTCATTTTGACTGGTACTGCTATAAGTGTCAATAACAAAAAATATATTATATATAAAGTAACATAAAATGTATTCTCTGCTTATAGCTACAAAAGTCTCATTTCGCAGAGCAAATGTTACATACAGTAGAAATTTTAAATTGAAATTGCACGTCCAGTGAAAATGACTGGCTTGTTAAATCTAGTTCTGGTTTGGTAAATCGCAGCACCATGCTTATTTATTTACGCAATTTATTACTTGTGGAAAAGGTTGTCACCAGTGGACCTTATATTAAAGACCAACTAATTGTAATTAAAATGAAATATTCAAACAGCGAATTTTGCTGTTGAATTTATGTTATAAAATTATGATTGTTGAAAGCATGAAGCAAAGTTCTGGGTTCATTGGTTGAATATGGGTGAGTTCATTAACGCAGCGCTGCAGTATGACTGCCACTGTAGTATGACTGCAATATTCACCTCATTTTATGGCTAGGTCTCTGTAGTCGTAATAAGTTTTAGCCGAAAAAAATTTGTGTGGCGTTTGTGACTAGAGCTCAGAGGTAAGCCCTTTTTTCATGCAAATAAATTCGATTAAGATACTCCAGTCACTGCCAAGCAAAAAACAAAATTAATTCAGCACACTTTCTACAAAAATTCAAATAGTGGAGTCAGGTGAGCAAAACATAAGGAATTGTCTCCAGAGTAAAATTTCTTTTTTGGAACATGTTAGTTACATCGAATACTATACGAAATGGACATTTTCTACCTCTAGCAACCGCCGCTACGTAAGTTATCGGCCATTATGTCAAAAATTTACCATTTTGGTCGTTCTTTCTAAATATAAATGCGTATATCTCGGCATGTGTAGGTCCGAAAAAATTGAAAAAAATAGAGGTTTTTCGTTATGATATTGGATACCAGCGGTTAAGGCCCCCATTCACGCTCAGTTTATCACACAGTTTTAACGGCGCAAACCAAAACTGCAAAGTTAAATCGTAGCGTGTGTGTAAAATCCGGAGTATGGTTCAGTTCAAATTTTTGGACTGTATAAAATCTGTGAGCCGTAGATTTTGAACTGCCCAAACTAGAACTGTGCATGTAAAAACTGAGCGTGAATGTGGCTACTGCGTATTTGTTCAGTCAATTTCAATTTTGAGCACTGAACGGCAGTTATTTTAAAAAAAAAATGTCGTGGAGCAAAGAATTTATTTCAATATTTATTGACAAATACCGCTCGCTAGAGTGTCTTTGGAAGATCAAATCGAAAGATTACAGTAACCGAATTGAAAAAAATAAAGCGTATAAGGAACTTATTTCATTAGTGAAAGATGTTGATCCGGAATCTGCAAGCAGAGATGCAATTGTCAAAAAAATTAATAATTTACGTAGTGCTTTCCGGAAAGAATCAAAAAAAGTGAAAGATTCTACAAAAAGTGGGGCAAGTGCTGACGAAGTATATATACCTCACTTATGGTATTATGAAAATTTAAAGTTTTTAATGGATCAGGAGGTAATAAGAGAGGGCAGATCAAATACTGATACACCAGTGGTGTTGTGCTAATTTTTCTTTTACCGGAACGCGTATATATAATTATATAGACAGAGCCGATCCTGGGCAGGCGACCGCTCTGTGCGGTCTCATGTCGCAAATTTACTCACATACATACTCAAATTCTTACACTATGGGTGGGAAATGTAAAAACTACAAAGATGGGAATTTCATCTACCAATACAAAAAAAAGTCGGTTCGGGTTTGGTTCAAACCCTTGTTTATAATAATACCATAGACAAATAAAAGGAAAGATGTTCCATTTCCTATAAGAAAAGTGTGCACTATCCTGATGAAAGAGCTTTCCTATTTCCTCCATTTAAGCTTCCTCCAAACGAAACCTGCCCCCGCTAAATTATTATTTTCGGTGGCACTGTCAAGAGACTTGAGTAAGTTTCATATGTGGAGAGAGTGAAACTAAATGAAAAGAAAAATGTTAGGGATGGATGGGAGCATGGGAGAATGGTCGAGTTGTTTGCGTTTGCGCTTTTTTTACAGGTTTTCTTATTTATCAAATATCGGCATATGTACATAATATAAGAATGTTTATATTTTTTTCTAGGAAAATTTTATTAAGGGGATAAAATTGTGGGCGGGAATCTATTTGAATTAGAAAACAGCTGTTTGATTTTTGTTTGAATGACAAAAATAAATTGCCCATTTGGAGGCAGTTACAACTTTGTTTTTTCAGGTCAAACTTTTCGGTTTTTACTACTTTGCAAAAGTTAGTAAAATCGTTTGTTTTGTGCGAATTTTGATTTCGTTTTGATTTACAAAAAACATTTCCGCAAAATGTTTTATTTTTCAGATTGGGAAATGTTTAATTTTCGTAAAGAAAATTATTGCGTTTTGCAAGATTTCAAGAGTAACAAATTTAAAAATATGAAGTGGAAATTATACTTTATGGTTATTAATGGTAATGGATATTCTTAATTAATAGTGCAGCTCTCTCAGCAATAGGAAAGCTCTTTCATCAGGAAAGTGCACACTTTTCTTATTTGAAATGGAACATCTTTCCTTTTATTTGTCTATGATAATACATATAAAAATTCGTCAAAAATTAGAAAAAAAATCAGCAATTCTTTTTAATTTTTTTTCAATACGTCAGCCAATTCCCGTTATCAGAAATCATCTTTAGTTCCGGAACGCGTTCCGGTCCAAAAAGGAAGTACCGGAACGACGTTCCGGAGCGTTCCGGCTCGACAACACCACTATACACAGGTATGTTATATATTACCAATTTATTTTTATACTGAATACATTTGTTTATACATTTAATGATTGAAGTTAAAGAAATTTTCCTTGCCAAGGAACTTGTCCCTCGTTATTGAAATAGTTAACAAATAAATTTCTGATTGTTTTTGCCTTGTCACTACTATGACGCTCGAAACTTTTTGATACACTAACTACATTATTAACAGTTTGTAAACCGCGTGTAACATGACCATTTTCCAGATCCTCTATATCAAAACATTCAGGTGGAGAGTATGAATTTTGCGATGTGCGTCTAAGGAAATTGTGCAAAGCACACGAAGCCATTACTACAGACTCAATGTTTTTTAGCTGCAAATTTATAGGTGAACGAAAAATTCCAAAACGGGCTGTAAGGATCCCAAATACGTTTTCTATTATCCTTCTAGCCCTAGATAGACGATAATTGAAAATTCTGCGCTCTGTATTTAACATCTGCTGGCTAAATGGTTTCAGGAAATCCTCTCGTAACATAAAGGCTTCATCACCGATAAAAACATACGGCAGGTTAGGTACATCATCCTCCATAGTTGTGGGGAGGTGTAAAGACTTTCTATTCAACTTTTCATAAAAATCGGTTTCCTTCAAAACACCTCCATCCGAATTTCGACCATTGACACCAAAATGTACATATATGAATTCATAATTAGCATTTGCAATTGCCATAAGTACCAGACTATGATAACCCTTATAATTAAAAAAATACGATTCTGAATTAGCAGGTGGTACTATAGACACGTGCTTCCCGTCTACTGCTCCACAACATTTTGGAAAATCCCATCTGTTTTCAAATTCCTTAGCTATACAACTCCATTCATTTGATGTGCAGGGAAACTGAAATAAACCAATTTATTATAATCAATAAACGACAAAATGCAAAAATTGTCGATTTTCGATTCGATTTTTTTCACTTTTCTTCAAGTTTAAAATTTTTTCTTTTTCACCATCAAAAGTGCATAAAAGAAGCTACATTTAAAAAAAAGTAAGAGCCTCATACGAAGCGATGCACAAAACTGATAGGCCAATCAATTTTCAAATTTAAAGTCAATTTTTGAGCCTTGTATTAGATATTTTGACTTGAAATTTTAACCAGTTATTGTTCCCATTATAAAGTATAACTTTTGAAAATTTCATCAAATTTCACTAAAAATATTCGAAGTTATCACCAAAAAACCAAAATTCTGTAGTTTCTTTAGTTTTTGATTTTTTTTGAGGCTATATGTGCAGATAAGGATTTCATATTGTAACCGCTGGTAGCCAATATCATAACGAACAACCTCTATTTTTTTCAATTTTTTCGGACCTACACATGCCGAGATATACGCATTTATATTTAGAAAGATCGACCAAAATGGTAAATTTTTGACATAATGGCCGATAACTTACGTAGCGGCGGTTGCTAGAGGTAGAAAATGTCCATTTCGTATAGTATTCGATGTTAACTAACATGTTCCAAAAAAAAATCTGGTTGCCTGTAAAGTCCATATACGGGCGAAGTTTTTACGTGACAACGTCTTCTCTTTCTGAACTTCTCTATACTGAAATTCAACTGTTTTTAATCTGGGTAATTCTGTTAAGGATAGGACGATGATATGAGAAATATGAAATGAAAGGAAGTGTTTCCATTGTGATGTGCCTTGCGAAAGTCAAGTCGATGATTGTTCCTTTTAATGTAGTTGACTTAGAAACATCTGATACGCATTCGAGATTGTACATATCTTTCATGAATTTGAGAAACCTGTCGTCAGTCTTCACATTGGTGTTGAAATCACCACCACACAGAAGGACTGGTATGCTAGAATCAACTTCCAGGAACGGATGCACGGACTGGCTGTTGTGAACATACGGATTGAGTCCTTGGGATAGTAACATTCCGATGTCCTGCAACCTAGCTCCTGGATGAATATATACAGCGCTGAGCACAAACTTGAAGATAGTATCAGCGGTAAAGCAAGTAACTTCAGCCAAGCACATGTCACCTGCAGTTACGATGTGACGAGCTGCGTCTGTAATCGCAATTTGGACTACTTTTGCTGTAGATGTCGATGATAATTTGCGATAGATCGCTACTCCACCAGCTGCGTTGGTATCTGAGTTTGTTTGATTGTTCTTTCTGGATATGCACTCATAATCCTTGATTGGAACTGGTTCACGATTGTCTCGCATCCACGTTTCGGTCAGTACTAAATAGTCAGATCTTGGTATCACTATATCCGTTTCCATGTCCATGGCGTGGGCGCTTAAACTTTGACAGTTGATGTTCGTCACGATAGTTTGTCCAGCGTCGTCGTCAGCGTTTGTGTAGCGTCATCACATTTGGAATACCACGTAGATTGTATCCGTTGTACCGCGGTTTGGCTTGACGAAGTACTCAGTGGCAAAGCAGTCCGAGCTGATTCCGCTCTACGTTGTCGGCATGCACGCTGTCGCTGGGCGCTAGTTTGAGCAACACTAATTCTTTCTGCCGCGACAGAAGAGGACACCATAGTTGATTTCAACGTTTCGTTGGCAGTAGACAACTTAGCTTTTTCACTTAACATATACTTGCGTTGTCTTGCGGCGGCTGCTTTTGCAAATGCTGCCGTCTGTTCTGGAGTTCTGGTCGCTGCTAGACGTTTTCTATTCTTAAGTCGTCTCTCGGCATCCGTTTGGGTAGTATGGGTTGTGTGAGGGATAGCGAAAGGTGTTGCAGACGTTGATGGTACATTATCCTCTGTCTCCATCGGTGTACTGGACGTTGAGGTATTTGCACATCTTGATCGATCGCAAAAAGCGTAGTAATTTCTGCTTAGATAAACATAATAAGTAATATTGTTTAACATTTTCTCAATATTTATATTTATGATTATACCTTTTTTTGTTTGAAACATTTAATTGAGTTGGATTAATTGTTTATAAATTGTTAGTTAACATTTATCAAGCCGTTAATTAATTAAACAAATGTTGAAGAGGTTTAAACACATCTAAACTCGAGATTTGTAATAGCGTTAAACCTTATTTCAAGTTATAAATAATCTGTCATTTAATTAATGTTAATTTAATTGTGTTTAAATGTGATTGTTGTAAATGACATTAATCTAATCACTTTACTATTTCATGACATACTCAGTAGACGAAAACTTACCGTACGTCGTTCATTGTGAATGGACGTCAGCTGCACCGATTTATAAGACGTTGTCACGTCAAAAAAAAATTTTACTCTGGAGACAATTCCCTTTTCACTAAAATTTGATGCTCATCTGACTCCACTAAAACAGGACTTGAAATTGAATTGAAAGTGACAATTTTGATAATTTAGTTGTCGAAAACATCAGCATGTAATAAGAAACTTCATTGTTATAGAATAACTTAAAACTATTGATAGACTATCGATAGTCTAGAGGGGCCTCGGTAGCCAAGGGCGTAAGGCGTCTGGCTGCCACCCTAGAGGTCTCGGGTTTGAATCCCCGCCAATCCCACGGTCCTTCGCTTTTACCACTTTCCCACGTACATTACTTTCCTTCTTTCTTCCTCCCTCTTTACATTCCTGGTTCCTCCTGTCATAGCCTTCCTTAGCCCTTCCCCGCTCCACCAAAGTGCATGTCATTGGTTGGTTGATGAGATTCAACTCGTTTCAAGAGGCATAACACTCCAGCGAGTTGTTTCTTGATGCCCCGATGTCAAAGTCGCGACAGTAATGTTTGGGAGTAGGTGGACTGAAAAATATCGCTGGTAGGTTGTGACAGTTTCTTGCTTCCCCGACTAGAGCTGCTGTTCGACATTGCACTCTATATGAAGAAAATAGATTGTCGACACAGTATAAAGGGCATTTCCTGAGAATCTAGTCTTTCACATAAAAAAAATAATGAAAACTATCGTTGACTATCGATGGCGTCGACTATCGATAGTTATCCACCTCTACCTTGCAGTTTTTTAATGTTCCAGAAGAGAACAGATTAAAAAAACATATCTAATGTTAACATGACAATGCCATCATAGGCTATAAACCACGCCGCGCACCATTTGCATTATCATTATTACCAAGTAATCGATGAATAGTGAATGTTGATGGCATTTACCATTTCCAATTCTTCTATTTCATTAATAAAAGATTTCAATTTCCTCACATTTAAATTTTCTAGTGGGTAATTCATGGTTTATCAATCAATCAATACCTACAACCTTGTAGAAAATACAAAAAGAAAATCACAATTACTCAAAAATTTAACTTAAAATAAAAAAAAACGAATTAAATTCCAAAAATCCAATGAAAAATTTTAATCTGTTATTCCCCTCAACTTTAAAAATAGTCGTTTTAATATTGAAAATGACAGCAGCAAAAAAAACCGTATTTGAAAAAAATAAAAAGGCAATTCAAACTAATTACAAGCCTACAATTAAACCCTTAAGCCCTAAGCACAATCTCTCTGCCAAACAACAAAATCAGCCTTGAAAACTGCTTGTTACAGAATAATGGAATTCTTTATTTATCTCTCTAAGCTTCCAAAACCCCGAAAAAAACTCTGACTCCGAAAAAAAAATCTCCTAAATTCTCACGCAATAATCCCACCGGCAAAACTTCCAACAAAATAATCCCCCGAAAAAAAAACTTATTATAAATGGACTAAAAATACCAAAACACACCGAAGCAAGTAGACATTTTGAAAGCGAAAGTTTTTATGGTTTTTTGCGTAAAAATCATGTTTGGCGGCCAGAAATATTTTTTTCTGTGTGCTTATTCAATTTTTTTTTTATATTTTTTGGTGAAAAATAGCGACGACGACGAAAAGCGACAGACAAGAGCAGTGTAGTATTCTCACGAGTTTAAAAATACAAAAAAACAAACGACAAGAAAAGCTCACAGCCGTCATTGCATCGAAAAACTTGCGTCCAGCCAATAGTAGGATTACACGGGGGGAGGTGGAGGGGTGGATGTGACAGCGAGGTTGAGAGTGCGGTGCAACAAAAAAAATCAAGAAAAGCTTAAAATTCGATAACACCCTAGTGCCGTGGCCTACTGACCCACTGACAGTGACACAATTTTCTTCCCCGGTCAATGCAGCAGCAGCAGCAGCGGCGCGGCGGCGGCGGCGGCAGCGGCAACAGCAGCCAGCAACTAGCGACTCGACGACGGTGATAGTAGCGCCATTCATTCCATGTGACGTGAATGCAAATTAAGTTTTGGAAAGGGGTGGGTGGTGTGACAGAAAGCTTTCGCGTGAAAGCTTCCCTTAAGAACTTCCTGTCAGCGCGAGGGGGCCGCAAGTCGATTTCAATGAGCATTTCTAGGCATTCTTGTGTTGTTGTTGTTGTTGTTGTTTGTGTCCCGGTTTCGTTGGAATATAAAATCGTAGGGGGCTCGTAACGAGATAACGCCATCACTGGCCATGAGCTAGTTATGCCAGCTGGAGTGTTTAATTACGCCGCCATGGGCACTAGGTGGCTCTAGTTGTGATCAATCTTCTCGGTAAAAACATTTTCCATTCATTTAATAAAAATATTTCGAAAGCTCTTCCTTTTTTTACTATGCTTATGTAACCTCAAAGTTTTATTTAATATTTTTTTTTGTTGGGATCTATATTTAAATTTCAATAAAAAATAATAAATTTAACCTCACTTTTACACACAAGCAAAAAACACCGAATTGTTTTTGCTGCATTTTTTTAAAACCAACAATTTCGAACCAGCATTGGACTGGCGATATTCGAATTTTCGTATATCTCCGATCACATAAAGCGGAGATTATCCCCCGGCAGTCATTAACGCCATCGGATGTAGATTGTTGTTGATGATGGCGATGCTTCTCGAATGGGGGATAATCATTAAAAATTTTGGATCACTTTGGATGGAAGCTAATTTGAGAGGAAAATGTTATTAGGTTTGGGTCAAGGTGTGCAGATGTTATCTTGTCATGACACAGATTCTTCAACTTAAAAAGCCTTGATTAACTAGGTGATTATGGATACACGAAAAATAATGGTAAGGCTATCATCATCGCGCACCGCTCTGTCACTTTCCTGATCCACAATAGCGCGCTCCATTGAGAAAACTAGTCAATCGAGTTTACGCATCCATTTTATTATTATTATTCAATCGACCACCACAAAAAAAAAACAGTCGTAGATTATATTTTCGAAATTCTGACGAAAAAATTATTGGCATTTTTTTCTCGTCTCTCCACTCGTTTTGTTTATTGATGCTGATTTGTTTATGTTTTCTGAATATTGATGGGGATTCATTGCGAAAGGATTGTTAATAAATTATTGAGGAAATAAGGTGTAGACGCTGATACTGTGAAAAGATATTTTGGTATTTTTTCATTTCATTGAAATGGGAATTGTTTAGATGATTTGAATGTTCTTTTATTGCGGTCTTTTTACAATGAAAATTTAGATACAAAAACTCATGAAAGACAAACTGTGATGTTTTGGTGTATGATGAAAATTGTATTTCGTTCCGCAATTTTATTATGGCTTTACCGTAGAGAGTGTTAATTTTTATTGAATGGCATGCAATAAGACAAAATTTATTCTATTAAAAAGCGTAATACTATAAGAATACTATTCTGGCACATTCGAAATTTCATGAAAAACGTAAAACAGGACATATGTAGTTCTCTGGGAATGGAAACTGATTTGAATCAGATGCCGAGTTTGATAAAAGACAAATACACTAAGATATTCTAGAAGTTTCCTGAAAGAATTAAGGACCTGTGCTAAGTTACAATTGAAATGTCAATTTATGAAATGTAAAACGCATTTCAGTTTTACAATTAATTTTTTCGGAGGTTTGTGTCTTTGGAAATGTAAGGAAATTTTTGAATTTTAGGGAAATTTTATCCAAACATTCGTTTGACAGTTTGTTATAATTCAATTTGTGAAATGTATTTTGGCACACTTTGTAATTTCGAAATGTCCGTGGTGGAAGTAGCAAATTCGAAATTGTTTCTTGACAGCCACCCTAAATATGACCAAAATAGTACAAAGCATCTTGGACCGTAGTAAGAAGGGAGAATGAAACTATAGCTGGTAGTAACGATGGCATACTGGAGATGCGAAAGAAACGGTATCGAGATTTTTTTTAAAGAAAACGTACCATAATACAGGGCGAAAAAAGAAAACCGAAGTAAAGGTGATCCAGAAAATGATGAGGCACAACTGAAGAATCATTGGCCATGTTTTTTTAATGATATGGTTCTTCGCCATGCAAAACCGAAAACCTAGGTTCCATCGGGGTGTATCTGGTGCTGCGTTTATTTAATTTGTTCTGCAACAACTTCCATACAAACTATTGTCCCCGATAATAATCAAGGACAGTATCCAACACAAATGGAGATTTTAAATTTCCCTTTTCTCACAAAACGTTTTTTAAATTGATAGTTGACAAATAAAATATTTTTTGTATTATTTCCTGAATGAAAAACGAGAAAAATGAATGGAACCGATTTTTATACAATATTAGAAGAAATTAAAACGCCCAAAGCCGTAATTAATCCAAATGATATTGAAAATTTCCCTTGGTGTTTTTTTAATGTTCCAGGACAGAACAGGTTAAAAAACGTACCGGTCTCTATCAGGGTTACTGGGAAATTTTAAAATTTCTCTGTTTTCCAGAATGCCGCCAACTTCAAGCCGGAGGAAAAACGTCATTCTTATTCTAAATTTTTGGTGGTTTTCATAGGCGCGCATTTTAAGTTCATGTGCGTGCCTTTATAATTGGAGACAAGAATTTGTAAGTATTAGGAATAAAATTGGGGGCGAACGGCTAACAAAGACCTTGGAAGGTGGTGACACTCGATTTGTCACATCTGTCACAACCCGAGAAGATTCACTGCAGACAAACGCGCTCCCATAAAAAAATACCATTGCTACGAATTGGCAAACAATGCCTCAGAACCGGATCGACAAAACGACGACCTTTGCTTTTCGAACAGGGACACGAATCAGATCATGGAATTTGAGAACAATGCTTGCTGATGGCCGGCTGGATGAAGTCCTCAACGAGATGAATGAATATAAAATAAAGATTATGGGACTTAGCGAGACAAAATGGTCCAATGCGGGGGAACATATCTGCCCAAACGGTGAGTCCTTCTTATATTCTGGGAGAAACGAAACTGAAAGCCGTAGGAGTGGCGTTGGCGTAATACTCACCAAAGAAGCCAGGACCAGCCTTATTAGTTGGTCACCAGTTTATGAGAGGATTATTACCGTACGCCAGGCAATTAGACTAAGAAGTACTACGGTAGTCCAATGCTATGCTCCAACTGAAGATACAAAAGATGACATCAAAGACGAGTTCTATATGCGACTGAATGAAGTTTTTCGCTCTATTCCCAGGGGAGACATAATTGTTTTAATGGGTGACGTAAACGCACAGATCGGTCCTAACAACACCGGCCTTGAGCGCACAATTGGAAATCAAGGCCTAAGCCAAGTTACTAATAACAATGGTGAGCTTTTCGTTGACTTTTGTAGTTTCCAAAAACTCATGGTAGGTGCCTTACAACTTACTTTTGCCACAAGAAGAAACACAAAGAGACCTGGGTATCGCCCGATGGTAGAACGAGAAATCGGATAGATCAATCACGTGGCCACTAGTCGCAGATGGAGATTTATTCTGGAGGATGTCAGGAGCTTCAGAGGAGCAGACACTGGAAGTGATCACCATTTGGTTGTAGAAAACGTGGCAAACACAGGCAACAGTAAGGTGCTGTACCAAATCACTAAACAGCTCTCGGGAAAGCACTCTATCCAAAAGCATGCCGTAAAGAGTGCGGATGGAAGGCTGCTGAGCAGCGCCGAGGAGCAGCTTCAAAGATGGAGTGATTACTTCTTCGCCGCCCTGAATGGTTCGTTTGCCCAGGAACCTTCGTGAATGAACCCCCGTGCACCATCCAAAATAGAAATAGTAACCGCAATTCACGCAATGGCCAATGGTAAAGCAGCTGGAAATATGGCATTCCGGCAGAATCGTTGAAAGCCGACTCAAGCCTCATAGCACAGCAATCTTGGAAAACACATGGAACACCTGTACCTTTACGGATAATTGGGCAGAAGGTATCATAGTCAAAATACCAAAAAAGTGGATTGTACCTCGATATTAGCGGTAAAACTTGCTGAGCGCAGTTGCATTCCTTCGGTGCCTTAAAGGGTCGATCGAGGAGCAAAGTGTGCTATCGTCAATGAGTTTGATGGCGCGGTTTTGCACCTTGTCCAGCCAAGCCAAGGTGGTTTTAGGGGCGCCGGCCCAGATATACGAGTTGTATTCAAGGTGGGGTCGAATGTAGAACTTGTAGATTGTAGCTAGGGCAGCTGGCTGAAGGAGGAATTTGCATCTCTTAAGGAATCAGAGGCATTGATACGATTGTTTGGCGATTTGGAGTATGTGACTATTCCCTAGCATATCATTGGATAGAATCACGCCTAGGATGTTAACAGATGGGTCAACTATTAGGTTATCCTCGCCCACTGAAATAGAGGGAAGGTCTGTTCAGGTTTTGGTGGAGATAAAACAGTACTTTGTTTTTGATGCGTTAAATTCGACCCGATTCTTGCGGCCCCAGACAAGAAAGAGTTTGATGTTCGCGCGTTGACAATTTTAAGGCTTTCGTCATCTATGCGTAAACTCCTCCGGTAGTGCAGGCAGGTCATGGAACATGTAGGCTCCTGCTAAGTAGAGGCCCTTCCTTTTTCCGATCTCCAATCTCACTAAAGTTAAGTCCGCTAAACTAAAGTTTGGACCGAAGTAGGATTTAATGTGCCTTTTAGCCAGGATACAATATTTGGGCTTAGCTTAAACTGACCGGTGGTTTACGTTGTTGTTGTACTACCTATCCAAAAGCGCTTTTATGTTCCGTTCTCGTATACTCTTGTATTAAGGTCACATCTAACATTTCCTCCTTTGGAGTAATCTTAAGGTTATTTTTGAATTGCTTGGATTGACGTAGGTTGGGATGCATAATTTGGGGGCAAAGCTTGACGTCCTCTTCCAACTTCATTCCCTACACCAATAAGCCTTAATTTCGTCAGACATAGTCTAGATTTTTTACAAGGATGAAACTTAAAAACTTTCCACCAGCGTCATATCCAACACCTTGGCGATATTAATACATTCAGGAAGTATTTTCAAATGCCATTAGTTAACCACGACTTTCAGTGGAAAACCTTTATCTCCAAATATATAAGAACTCCACCGAAATAAATGTTCTGGCCTACACCGCTTCTCCGAAACAATATTAATTTCTCAGAACTGTTTATTATTTCCCCGACTTCTTCACACTCCTATTCCAGTTGCGTCATGAAAACAAAAACGAAAAACGCCAGCCCAAAAAAAATCTCAACCTTTATTTTTCGGTATTGTTTACAACTTTCAGGGTTAATACCTTCCTACTCTGCTTCGGTCTAACGCCAAAATGCGTACGTGCATAATTACCGTACTCGTAAACAAACTACGTTATCATCCGCACACTCATTACTAGAATACCGCCGATGCCAAAATGTGTGACGACACGAAACCACTCTGCAAGCTCCGGACGAATTTCGATTTCATTTGTGGAATTTTTTTCGGTTCGGCGGTGATTTCTCGGATTGAAGAGAAATTTCACTTTGCCCGATTTTAAGCGCCCCGAAATTGCTGCTGGCGTGGGTGTGTTTTGGATATTATCGTGTGAAGATGCCTGCATTGCCGATCATGCAGTTTAGACGAGATTTCGTTACATAAAGATGAAACCTAGGTGGCGTGGCGTGGTGATCGACTGCGATTCTGGTGATCACACCCAAAAATAGTTTTGCCTTGTTACTGATCTTCATTAACCTTTCTACCTTGCCATAAATTACACGAAAAATATTATAAACAAATTTTGTGAATAGCAATAATTACAGAATCTGGTTCGACAGACGCGATGGGTTCAACAAAAGTAAGTGGCGCGTCGCTGTGGCCGGGGCCTAAATCGAGGAGTTGCGAAATGCGAGAGAATTAAGTTTTCCCGTCGTAGATTTTCGAGATTTTTCAATGGCCGGGTTTCTACAGGTAGTCCAGGTATGGAGTGTCTAGATTGATACCTGATCATGACATTAGCCTTTATAAAGTGGCTCGGGATCTTAATGACTGTTTGAAAGTCAAATCGTGATAAAGTAGTTAAACACAGAGAACACACAAACGAGTTTTTTCAGATCGGATCGGCGCTTGTTCATAATAATTAATAAGAAAACGACTGGAACGACTGATGTGCAATTTTGTTTTTGGTGACTTTCGCAACAAGACCTTACCTCATGCGTGGATATGAATTAAGCCAACGATCAACTACAACAGATAGAGAAGAGAGCTAATCGAAATATACGCGGAGAACGTTAAGTGTGGAGTCGTTAACTACACTGTAACGATGATTCACTCATTTTTTTTGGCATTCCCTTGAGAATTCGGGTGTGATGCAACCTGGGTCTTTTGTTTTAAAATTCATAAAGGGTTCTTCGTGCGCTGTGAGATATTTTTTTTGGTATTCATCGTACATCATCTGATTGGCCTTAGCACAGTTTGTTTTAAAGATAGCCCAAATGAAAAATAATAGAGCTGCAGCACCGGCCATTATATGTCAGGCCCGCGAGTGCTGCTGATGGTTATGCAGGGCTCGCTTTGACGCAATTGATGTACTTTTTCAGAGGAGAAATTCAAATGAGCTGCAAGCCAAAATGTTGTAAGGTTTTCGTTTGTAACTGAAAATTATAAAAAGAGCGCGTACGTTTTTAATTGCAATCATGGAAAATTTTCAGATCTTTTTTTTTTATAACACCCCTGAAGTGTGTGTGTGTGTACTTAGCCTCAGAGAGTTTCATGAAATTTTTTTTACGGCCAACCTTAAATTTTTTTTACGGGCAACCTTAAATGGAGTAACTGGCAATTGAGTTTTGTAATGAAATATTTTTTTGCTTTCAGGTGTACTAAACTTTATTAGACTGTTCAAATTCTTAAACATTTTTTGAACGTTTAGTGTTGTAATGATAAGTGACACATAAATGGTCTGTGTCCTTTTTGGACACCGTAAATGCTACGCGATTTCGCTGATTATGTCACGCAGACAAAATATTGAGAAAATGTCAATAATGCACTGTATAAAAATGTAACTGCTGACCAGACCAATGAAACTACTACACTAAAATGATTTACAATTGCCACCTTAAATAGAAATCTTAACAAAAGGAAAGAAATAGTTGGTTCTATGAAGCAAGGGAACTGTTAGTGAAAATAATAAGCAAAAGTGGCCTCGGAATGGATCCTTGTGGTACCCTCTTTTTGGAACGAACTTCCTTAACGCGGCTTGCGGGTAGAGTGAGTTGGGAGAAGAAAATGCGGTATTCTGTGTATGTATGCGTGCGAGTATCGATCCCAGTAGGCAATTTACGAATTTACGAAATCAGAATGCAGTGTTTTTCTGTAGAAATTGAAACCAATTTGCACCGATAGCTATAGGAAGAAATGGTGACTATCGAGGATAAATGCTTATGCTTTCTTATTGAAATGAAGGGAATCTCTCTCTGTGTCTTTTTAAACGCTTTATACTAGCTTCACCTGTATCTTGTATCTTGGGTGTAAACAAATCTAGCAACTTGACACGGGTGTCAAATGAAAAGGCATAATAAGTAAATACAATAGGTTAGATCCATGGCGGCTACCTCAAGAGGGCAAGTTACCATTTTCTTCAGAGCTCCTTCGACATGGGTAGCAAATGAAAGGGTGTGATAAGTAGAATGCAATAAGCAATATAGTATCCTCAATATATCGTTAGAACCATGGCGGCCACTTCAAGAGGACGGATTACCATTTTTTCACAACCCCGTCGACATGGTGATCAAATGAAAGGGTATGATAAGTATAACACCATAAGCAATATAATATACTCAATATATCATTAGATCCATGGCGGCCATCTCAAGGAGCGGATTACCATTTTCATCACAACCCCTTCGACATGATATCAAGTAAAAATAAATAAAATATAAAGATTTTATTTGGAGTTATATTCGCAGTTGTAGAAAAATCGTAAGGAGCTTCGTTCCCGCCGGGAGTCCCATGACCGCACCTGTATTTTTTTTATTTGTAAAAAAACAATCTTAGGATTCACCCTTCGTACTACCAGTCTGTCATGTCGTTAAGAGCATAGCGCAATGCTTAACTTGAAGAATATAGGAGAATAGGCAAGGTTAAAGGGGGTCTGGTTTCCCCGTTTTATTTAAGTCGAAAATGTCAATGGATAGCACAGTGTTACTTTAGTTATAATTCCGCCGTCATCTGGTCCCAAGTCCAGGGTGTGAAAGGATGAAGGTGGTTGACCTGCTGGATTGACCAGAATCGAAAAACTCAAGATTCCAAACGATTTCCTAGCGGTTGGCGGTTATAATCATCGATGGAACGATAAAGACCCATATCATATCCGTTTATGCGCCAACCGAGACCAGCACGGATGCTTCTTTCTATCTCTACGCTCCTTTAATCCCTCATGGGACATAGGGCGGAAACATTTGCCCTCCAGCGGGCTCTGTTTTGCGCGACAGCTCTCGGCTCTGACTAGGATCTCCAGTTGTTGCGGCCTCTGCTAATAGGGTTCTCCCCCATGTTATGCTAGGTCTTCCAACGCGACGGGATTCTTGCGGATACCAGTCAAGGGCCTGTTTGGCTAGATTCTCGTTTTCGCGTTGCAAGGTGTGGCCAACCCAATTCCATTTCCTTCGATTGATGCGATTACAAAGAGCGAAGCAAACGGCCCCACCACCAACCAAGAAGAATTGGGCGTGCCTACGAGACCCGGCCATCGGACGAGAATTGCAAATGGTATTATCCAACAAAGTCGAGGCGCTCGCAATACCGGACGATATCAATGTAGAAGAAAGGCCATTCTCGGAGTTTATTGTGGACTGTGCAATAGAGTTGTGTCCACCTATCCGTAAACGGACGCAGCCATGGATCTCGGCGGACAGCTGTCTCGGACCTCATCGATCAGCGGAAGCGAATGAAACACATTGACTTTGAGCAATACCGACGATTGAACAAAGAAATTCGACAAAAAAATGAAATCGAAACCAGAAGCGTACTGGAATAACTTTGCCACCGACATGGAAGAAGCGGCGTCGAGGCACGAATACCGGACGCTATACCAGACAATCCGGCGGTTAGGAGGCAAAACAACATCAACATACGACAACATCAAAAAATCGAATGGAGCTTTCGTGACTTCTCCCCATAAGCGCCTGCAGCGGTGGAGAGAATTCTTCCACCAGCTGTACAACCACGATCCGCCACAAAGTCCACCGCTACCAGAATCGCCGATTATCGAACAGCCGACAAATTAGTTTCTCGATATCGAACCGACAATTATCGAGCTGAGGACGGCAACAAAATCGCTGAATAATGGAAAAGCGCCGGGAATAGACCAAGTAACCGCCGAGATGTTCAAAGCCGGAGGTGATGTCTTAATCAGAACGACTTCAAGTCCTCATAACAAACATATTGCATTCGGATCGTGTCCTGTCGGCGTGGAAAAAGGCGATCGTTGTCCTAATTTTGCAAAAAAGACGATAGTCGGAAATGCAAGAATTATCGCGGTATTAGCCTCCTTTCGATCGTCGGCAAAGTATTTACGAAAATCATACAATCAAGGTAACAGAAACATCGAGAGTAAAGTAACCGGAAAGAACAAGCTGGATTTAGACCACATCGAGGATGTATCAGCTAATGGAAGAAAGAGTTCGCTGCGGCAAACGAGCTGTCGTCGTTTTCATCGATTTCAAATCCGCTTTCGATTGCATCCATTGGAACAGCTTGTGGAGAGCCTTGGAAACGAAGCACGTACCATTGAAAATCATCCAACTTCTCCAAGCGTCATACGATGGCTCAATCAGCAGCGTTCGTATTCGAAGCGACTTATCTGAGGAGTTCCCGATTTAAAAGGCTGTCAGACAGGGAGACGTCGCTTCGCCACTTCTCTTCAAGGTTGTGATCGACACGATTATGCGTGAAGCATTCGAAGGACGACTCGGAGTTCGATACGACGACAACAACTTCGTAACCGACTTAATGTTCGCCGACGATAGCGCCGCCTTCGCCGACACGGATGCCGAAGCAACGGACAGCTTATGCGTCATTTCCCGCATCTCCCAGTCATACGGGTTAAAAGTCAATGCAGAAAAGACCAAAGTGCTCACAATGGACAGATCGAGAGCCAGTGTTAACGTCGATAGAACCCAAATCGAACAGGTTCCGAGGTCCACATATTTGGGATCATTGGTTAAGGAAACGAAAGTAGCATCGACAACCGACGTTTACAGCCGCATCAGCCCGGCAACAGCAGCATTCGCTACGCTCAAGTGGTTCATATGGAAACGAACAAATATTTCCATCAAAACAAAAGTACGCTTTTACCGAACGTTGATCCTTCCGATTCTTCTTTATGGATCTGAAACGTGGACACTGCTCAAACTAGACGTTAAGAAGCTCGAGGTCTTCCAAATGCGATTTTTGAGGCAGATCCTCGGTGTCTCACTCCGTGATCGCCTTCGAAACGAAACAGTTAGACAAAGATGCGATCAGCAGACACTGATCGAAGAAGAAATGCAAAAACGTCGACTAAGATGGTTTGAACATATTTGCCGATAGGATGATAACTGCTTGTCACGTAAACTTTTCTGGCGAGACCGTTCCACAGACTATAGAATCCAACGATCGGCACCGAAGAAAACCAGTCTAAAGAATATCGAGGATGACCTAAAGAATCAATGAGTATCAGTTACCAAGACTCGAGACGTCACCAAAAACCGGCAAGAATGGAAACGAATCGTGAATAGAGTTCGAGACACAGCGGCACCGATAGCAGCGTGGCGGGGACGTCCCGCTCTGACCATCAGCTAACTAGTGATGAACAAAAATGGTCTTGTTCTTGCAGTTTTGCCTTGTTCTTGCACATTTTGCAAGACCAAGAACAAGACTTAGTTAAGTTTGCAAGAACAAGAACAAGACAGACTGAACAAGAGCAAGACTAATTATTCTTGTCTTGTTGTTGCGTTTGCTCATCCCTATCTCTAACGGAGCAAAGAAGAAGAAGCCTCCATAAGTGGTTATTCAGGGCACAGTCTGGTATTTAAGCCAACAAGTGTCCTAACTCTTTGTACTTAAAAGAAAACTCAGGAAGGAACCGCTTAGAGTTGGTAAATCAAGGTAAGGACATCTAACCTTCTTCGGTGTGATTCATGCAAGTCCGATCGGCAAGGGCTCTCTTCATCAAACTGGTTTTCTCAAGCGGTTTCCCAGCATCCGTTCAGACTTAACAGCGTCACCACTTGAAAGTCCTAATAGAAGATTGGGAAATCTATCCTCCCAAAAGATGTCGATAAGGCAGTCAATTATTAATCTTAGATTCCATATATAAAAAGTGAATTTGTGAATTTTCATCCTAAATTTCGCAATTTTCAAATATGTCTATGCGATATTTATAGAATCAATTTCATAAGAAATGTTTTTTATATGTTTGGTTTTGTATTAACATCACTTTCTTGGTTAGGGTTACCCTAGAATGTAACCAGAATCTAAACGACAAAACTGTATGTAAATGTCAAAATGTCAAATACTTTTAATACTTCTTCCCCAACACTCACGAGGCGCTCACATTTCACTCGAATATTTTTCATTACCTTTCGTGCAGAACGAGCAACATCATCATCACATAGAATCAAAAAGGTAGCGCATCTCTCTTGAATATGTTCTAACCTCCAATAAAAGGGCACAACACAAAAAAATAGAATTAATACAATTGCTGAATACGCAATGCTTTCATAAATTTCTTAAAAAAAATCCCCTCCCGTCGTCGCCAGGGGGAAAACCTCGGCTTTCTTGCAGAAAATACTAAGGGCATAAATGTATTAGGGATACAAAAAAATTATTACAACATCAAAGGGAGAAAATTTATGGAATATATCATCTATACCGAAAAGGAAGAAAAAATTAAGGAGCACAAGGTAGAAGCTCTGTTTTTGACAACAAAAAAGTAACCGAAAACGTTTCGAATCAAACCCCTGCCCCGGTGGTGCTACACAGAGGCAGTGCAGAGCAGGAGGCGCCCGCAGATAGGAGCCGGGAACGTTTTGCAGCGCGCACTTTGAACTGAAAATTAGGCAGGGATTTAGACATTCATCCTGGAGCAGTTTTGGAACGTTACGGCGTTCATGGTCGCCTGGTAAATAATAAAAATAATTGAAGCTCCGCAATTACGTCCAATTAAAGCGAGCGAATTTCATTACCTTTTACCGTAAACAGAAATTAAATAAAATTCACTTCGAACTCGGAACATTTTGCTGATAACAGTTGGCACCCCCCGCCCGCCCGCGCCGCCCGACCGCACGACGCACAGAGATTCGCGGTTTCTTTTGATTTGCAGGGCCAAACATGGCCAGGGCGAGGGCCCCCATCGGTGTGCTGCTCTCGGAACGCCTTGGAGCGGAACGCTTTTGCCCAATTTGCCTATCAATTACAGTGGGTACCAAGTTCCCACAGGCAACTCCCAAAGTTTACGTTAAAAATTTAATTGCAGAAGTCTTCTTGGCGGCGGGCGCTTCCCAGGCAGCCAGCACAAAGGCGAAAAGTTCAAAGTGGCCATCACCACGGAAGGATCCAGCAGACCATATCATTACTGAATTTGCATTTAAGCGGCCCGGGGGTGGCGGATCCGGGCGCGTTCCTGCGGTGCCCTCCCCCCTCCCGTTCCACCGATGACGCCGGGCTGCTGTTGAGCAAAATGCTCGCAATATCACAAAATTTTCTCAACTCGCACACTTTCCCGGGGCGGAGGCTCCTTGTTTGAACTGAAAGAGCCCCGATTTCTTTCCATTTCGGAGCAGCGGCGGCCAGGTGGTCGGGGTCTTCGGTTACAAAATCTTGTCCAAACATTTCGGCGGAAGACCGCTGCAAGAAACAAAAGGGAAACTTTCACCCACCAAATGGCGGAGCACAGGGCACCACTGCCCGCCCGGAAAGAAGTCGCAGCGCTATTTTGTCTCAAAAAGATATTTCATATTTTTCGGCTTCGGTTGTTGTTGTCACCTAAACAGGCAAGAGGTGGAAGACAGCGGAAGGTACGGATAAGTATCACTTTCGGATAATCCCCAGCGAAGAATTATGGCACCTGGCTACACACGACGACGCATGCTAGGCGCTTTGCATATTATGCAAGTTTTTATGCTGCCGAATTTATGGTTCACCGAGAAGACGCCACACACGCATGAAATTATGTTAACAGAAAAATTATGAACCAACATTTTCCCGCTTTGCGCCTTTTCCTGGGTAATAAGAAAGAAAAAAGAAACGCTTTGCGAAAACAAACCACACATATTCGAAAAAAATGTGTCGAAATCGATTTCGATGTCGAAACGTGAACTCATGCTCCTTGACTTTTTAATTAAGACTTATTTTTTTTTTCGTTTTCTGCTATTCTGAAATTGTCGCGAATTCTCTTTTTTCCAGCAGACCGCGAAGAAGCCTCGTGTATGTACTGTACATATGTGTGTATGTAGATGAATTTCGAAACACTGTGTACGGTTTGCTGCACTGCTCTATGATTTATCTGCAGGAAGTTGCAAGTGTGGCCTTCTGGTCGGACGCAATCTCTCTCTAAAAACACTTCAGGGTCAGATGCTTCTGTGATTGCGCTCATAATATTCGCGGTTTTGTTTGCTGATATTTTTTTGGTTTTTTTGATTTTTTAGTGAGGCTTACCTGGAAATCTTGTTATCATAAATATATTTGGCCTGGACAGGTGGGAGACGTTGTGGGAAAATTTCGTTTTCTTTTGGGTATTTTCGGGTGATTTTGGGCGAAAATGTCAAATCGATTGCATACAAGTGATATCCGCACTTACGGAATGAACAGTTAGTTTTGATTGCTTCTTCTTCTTTCTAAAACAGATTTCGTTAGACGACGAGCTAAAGATCTAGCTCGTGCGTTGGATTGACCTCGTATACATACTTTGTCGAGGCTGGCCTTTGCGCATGTCAACGTTAAACTTCCCGAGAGCTTATTTAGGCAATAGGTTTTTTTAATTTGTGATAAGGCACGTGCAGATAGTAAATTTGTTCTTCAAATTGTTCAATTGTAAATAAAAAAGTTTTATAGTTATTGAAGAAAAACTGGCGACCTTTGGAGGCCCCGTCCCGTTAGCTCCACTCGATCCTCTGATATTTTTAAGTATGTTAACATTGTTGTTAAGGACACCTTCCTCTACAACTGTGCTAATATCGGCTTCTTCATGTTTTCCTATATATTTTCTTCATTGCTTGGACTATACATTCGTCGGGTCTAGGGAATCACAATTTCACTGGGAAAAAATCTAGGCTGTTATCTTGGTGACCGTAAAGGGCTCCATTTAGCCTACCTAATATGCCCGCTCTCCTTTGATTACGGAGGTCAATAGTAGTGTTCCTTAGTGGCCGTTCAATCAAGATCCCAAGCTTTTTACATTTAAGTAAGTGGCTGTAGCACAATAAAAATTTTACATTCAAAATAATTTCTTACTTTTTGGTTCATTTGAAATAACAGCCTATTTTTTTGTTTTTTTTTTTAAGTATTTATTTTATTTTTTGCGTTTTCGTATTTCTTTTCAGCAAACTTTTTCATTTGGAACCCATATCAGGATAGTAGATAAGAAATTTTTTCCGCCTTCTTGAAGCGTCCGCCATATTGAATGTGAAATGACGCCACACAGCTAATTGAGTTCTATCTGTCACGCCCTTTCTTTTGATACCTATGTCGGGTGGTCGGGAACATAATTACAAAAATCGGCCGCCATCTTGATTGACAAAATGGTCAGATTGTATTGTCATGCGAATTATACATATGTGCAAAATTTTAAGTTAATCGGTTATATAAAAGTGGGTCAAAATCCAGTTGCAAGATTTGATCCAAACAAACTAACAAACATTAAAATCTTAAAAACCACCATCTTGATTTTCATACAAAATAGTCAGACCCAAACAAACTAACAGACATTGCAAGTTAAGGGCCGTCCTCACTACACAGACTTAGATCCCAAGCGCTTTTGAACGCGCTGGGTTTGAAAAAAGCGTGCGTAAGTTTTTAATTTTCTGAACGTGAGTTGAGAATAATTAGATTTCCTTTGGATCCTAACATTAGAACTAATATGAAAGAATTGAATATTGATTAATTTACATTAAGAAAAAATCAATTTTCATTCCGGAGAAATGAGCACTAAAATGGCTGAAAATTGGTCCACAACTTTCTTGTGACTTTTAAGAAAACAATTTCGAAACCACAAAAAAACATGGCCGCCGGATATATCTCGTTTTTTTTGTTTTTTTTTTTGTATCTCGGTTTCTATAGGTCATACAAACCCAGGCGAGAGCCCAAAATGTTAACAACGAAATTCTTTACAACTTTAGTTGTTGCAAAAATGTTGACCCGATTAACCCTTTGAAAGGTCAAAGTTATCAAAAATCACTTTAGGCCAAAATTTATTTAAACAATTTCAAGATTGTGAGATGCACATCTCCTAAAATATTTCATTTTTTCGTTCTCCATTTTATTTTCCGATGTATTGAGCTATTTTGAAACAAATTTCCATCAATTATTCAACTGTCAGAAAATTTAGAAATGTCGGTAATGCAGTGCGATTTAGTCTTTTCACGAGGAAGCTAAAGTTGACAGTTACTGATTAAATTATGTTTTCATGGTATTTTATGGTTATATGTAGAATTCCATACACTTGCATATATGTAAATAACAAATATAAGGTCCGAATGTTATTTTTTTACTTCAAACAACGTTAAATACATGGTGTTCAATGGGAAAATATATCAAATTTAGAGAACAAAGCAAGCCTCTAACTTTATATTTCTAAAATTCAGATCTTTAGGGCCTGTGTGAATTCGATGACTAAAATTTAGTGTCGATAATACAGTATTTAGTCTTCTGGCGAGGAGACTAAATTGTTTGACAGTTGACTAAATTGAGGGTGAATTTATTTCAAAATAGTTCAATACAACGGAACATAAAGTGAAGAACTAATAGCCTGTTGTCAATAGTGATATTTTCTACATCCATTTATTTAGGTGCTTACTGCATACAAAGCATATGCTATAAATTATAAAAGTAAAAATTATTGTCAATTGAATTTAGTCATTAAACGAATTCACACAGCAATTTCCTACATTAACGACGAAAACTGCAAAATTTAGTTTAGTCATCAATTTAGTCCCAATTCACACAGGCCCTTAGAGTTATATACATAACGTAATTGCTATGCATTTATGATTATTTTCTTACAATAATCATGTATGTTGTCAGGAGCATCTAATATCTATTGACTCTGGTCGATATTTATTTAAATTAAATTAAAACTGAGAAACGAGACTCAAATCCAAAATTAGCCAACTGAGAATTCGCACAGCACTCCCGAACTGAATTGAACATTGGAAATTTCGTGGAAAGATTTAGCCATTTAGCCAGTATTCCCACAGGCCCTTAGGGCCTGTGTGAATTCAGTGACTAAAATTTAGTGTCGATAATACAGTCTTTTGGCGAGGAGACTAAATTTTTTGACATTTGACTAAATTGATGTTGAATTTTTTTTTCAAAATAGTTCAATACAATGGAAAATAAAGTGAAGAACTAATAGCCTGTTGTCAATAATGATATCTTCTACATCCATGTATATAGTTGCTTACTATATAAAAAGCAGGTAATATAAATAATAAACGAAAAAATTATTGTCAATTGAATTTAGTCATCAAAAGAATTCACACAGCAATTCCCTACATTAACGACAAAAACTGTAAAATTTAGGGCCTGTGCGAATACTGGCTAAATTGCGGCTAAACTAAATTATTAGAAAGGGCGGTAAGGTGATTTTAACGACAGAATTTATTAACGGAAAAACTTTATGAAAATTACTTTAAGTTGACGCATATATTAATTTTTTTTCGTGATTTCCGAAATTCTTAAACACTCCTAAACACTATTTTATTCAACTTAGCGATAATTTATTTTGTTCAACGTATTTGTTTCGTTCATTTTTTCCTCAGTTCTTCTGGAATAAGGTCCTTTTTTTACACAATATGTATATTACAAAATTTTATCGTAGCCGGGCGGTATATTTATGTATTTAGGGCCTGTGTGAATTGGGACTAAATTGATGACTAAACTAAATTTTGCAGTTTTTGTCGTTAATGAAGGGAATTGCTGTGTGAATTCATTTGATGACTAAATTCAATTGACAATAGTTTTTACTTTTATAATTTATAGTATATGTTTTGTTATACAGTAAGCAACTTAATTTATGGATGCAGAAGATATCATTATTGACAGCAGCCTATTAGTTCTTCACTTTATTTTCCATTGTATGAAACAAATTCAAAATCAATTTAGTCAACTTTTAAAAAAATTTAGTCTCCTCGCCAAAAGACTAAATACTGTATTATCGACACTAAATTTTAGTCATCGAATTCACACAGGCCCTAAATTGATGACTAAACTAAATTTTGCAGTTTTTGTCGTTAATGCAGGGATTTGCTGTGTGAATTCTTTTGATGACTAAATTCAATTGACAATAATTTTTACTTTTAAAATTTATAGTATATGCTTTTTATATAGTAAGCAACTAAATATATGGATGTAGAAGATATCATTATTGACAACAGGCTATTAGTTCTTCACTTTATTTTCCATTGTATTGAATTATTTTGAAACAAATTCAATATCAATTTAGTCAACTGTCAAAAAATTTAGTCTCTTCGCCAAAAGACTAAATACTGTATTATCGACACTAAATTTTAGTCACTGAATTCACACAGGCCCTTAGCCAGTATTCGCACACGCCCTAAATTATTGGAAAGATCGATCGACTGACTAAATTCTGTTTTGATGGTATTTATCTCTAGAACTCCATACCTTTTCATACATATGTATGTAAATATAAAATTGTAAACTACATTAAGGGCCTGTGTGAATTGGGACTAAATTGATGACTAAACTAAATTTTGCAGTTTTTGTCGTTAATGTAGGGAATTACTGTGTGAATTCATTTGATGACTAAATTCAATTGACAATAGTTTTTACTTTTATAATTTATAGTATATGTTTTGTTATACAGTAAGCAACTAAATTTATAGATGCAGAAGATATCATTATTGACAACAGCCTATTAGATCTTCACTTTATTTTCCATTGTATTCAACTATTTTGAAACGAATTCAACATCAATTTAGTCAACTGTCAAAAATTTTAGTCTCCTCGCCAAAAGACTAAATACTGTATTATCGACACTAAATTTTAGTCATCGAATTCACACAGGCCCTAAATACATGATGTTCGACGAGAAGATATAATAATAAAAAAAAATAAAACTGAGCAAGCCCCTGCTTTAAATTTTTAATTTCAGATCTTTAAAGGTAGATACATAATGTATAATTGCAATAGATTTATGATTAATTTCTTACAATAATCATTTATGTTGTCGGGAGCATCTAATATATCGCAGCTGGACGATATATATTTAAATAAAATTAAAACTGGCAAACGAAACTCAAATCTTATTCTGTCAAAATCAAATTTAGTCAATTGAGAATTCGCACACCCTTACCGAGCTAAATTGAACATTGGAAATTTTGTGGAACGATTTAGCTATTTAGCCAGTATTTGCACAGGCCCTATTTTAGTCATCAATTTAGTCACAATACACACAGGTCCTTAATCTCCTCGGCAAAAGACAAAATTTGTATTATCGATGCTAAATTTTACCCGCCGTCTAGACGAGACATATTTTCTGTTAAGACATCCGTTTCGAAATAAGACAGACACATTATTGCGGGGAAATTCTATTATGCCTTTTCAATTTTAAATCGAAGTTAACGAAGCAAAATTGTGTGCAAAATTGTTGGCATGGGGGGAAAATGCAAAGATTAAAAGTAGCAAAATTTAAGAAAATTGTTGGGCAATTTTGAATACGCTTGATGAAATTGAAAATAACGTACAAATAATTCGAAAAAGACCTAAAGTAAAGAAAGCCGCCATATTCTTTTTCACAATTGTCAAAAATAAGTCTTCATTTCTGTATTGATATCGCCATGTCTTGACTTCTGTCCTATGTCTTGACTTGAAGATTTGTCTGGACTACACGACTACTCCTATCTCAGTAGATAAAGAGAATCTAACGGCTGACTCAACTCTCAACATCCTAGGGGTAACTTTAACGGAGCATCTGCGATGGAATGATCACATATTCCAAATCGCCAAACAAGCCTCCCAATGCCTTGGATGTCTCAAGAGATGCAAGTTCCTCCTCCAGCCAGCCGCATTGGCTACAATTTACAAATCCTACATTCGGCCGTGCCTCGAATACAACTCGCATATCTGGGCAGGCGCCCCAAAAACCACCTTGGCTTGTCTCGACAAGGTGCAAAATCGTGCCCTCAAACTCATTGGCGATGGCCCTTTTCGCGCCTCCATAGACACCTTAAGCCACCGTAGGAATGTAGCAGCCCTCTCCATACTTTATCGCTATTACCATGGCGACTGTTCCACTGAAATTCAGGACCTCCTGCCTGCATGGCAATACTTTTCCCGCAACACAAGACTAGCCCGCTCGGCTCACCCCCCTACCCTACAGCCCCCACGTTCACGCACAATACGGTTTAGAAGTTCGTTTATGAATAGAACAACTCGACTGTGGAATAATCTCCCGCAGTCGGTATTTCGGAACTCGTACAACACCTTAGAGTTCAAACGTGAGGTTCATCGTCATTTTCTTCTACACCCTCCAGACCCCCTCTAACCTTTCCTATTCTCCTCTATTCTTCAAACCAAGCTTACTACTAGACATTGCACCATGAACTGAACGACATGACGGACTGGTAGTATAAAGGGTTACACCTAAGCTTGGTTTTCTTATAAAAAAAAGAGGAATTTCTAGTGAAATTTGGGAAGAAAAAATCAAGCCATGCGTAGCGAGCTGTCATACGATGTTATTTCAATTCGGTGCGAATGGTTCTATATAATTTCGAAATTACTTTCCAAAATAACCTAATTTCGAGCACAATTGGAAAAATTCGACCGGCCATACCGACCGGGGCTGCCATTTTGAATTTATAAGTTTTGACCACAAATTCGTTATTAGCGACCTTAAAAACCTCGAGATACCAATTTTTACTGAAATCGAAACACCATTTGCAAATTCATATTTGGGTGGCCATTTTGAATTTCTCTCATTTTTCGGAGGCCATGTTGAATTTCGAAAATCGGTCTTCAATGTGTTTCATAGAAGACCCCCACGGATGCAAAAGCAACGGATGCGATGACTGAGTGTCAAAATAAAAGACATGTCAAAATTAAGTGTATACACAAGAAAATTCATACAAAGTAATTTGAAGTCAGATGAGACTGTCAACTTGTATTTTTGACAGTAAAGTCACATGACAAATCACATAATGTAAAAGCATCCTGTAGCTATGACCATGCTGAATTCTGAACGAAGTTAAAATCTAATAATTCTTGATTATAAATTTGCTAAATATCTAAACTAAAGTTATTACCAACATCAGGTTAACATTCTGCCAACATCCTTTACAACTTCCTTTTCTAATTAAATTTAAAAAAAATCAAATCAATCCTTAATAAATCATTTAAAATTTAAAATTCAATTACTCAATTTCTCATTAAAATGTTAAATTGAACAAGAAAAAACAAGCTACCAAAACAAGCCCTAATTTCCACAACAACAACAAAAAAAACACGAAGCGAAGAAATAAAAAAAAAGAAGGGAAATAACAACGAAAAAAAAAATAAAATAAAATTTCCTAAACTCCGGCAACAGACACAATTCCCTTTGGAAACACAGTTCGCCTTTATTCGTGAACACAATGCCGAAGCAGAAACAATACCTTAGTCAGGCAGCCGTAGCATTTTAAAAACAGCAATTAGAAATCATACAATAATGAAAAATAACGAAATAAAACAATCATCAACATTACAAAATATACAAAATGAAGCGTTTCTCTACACATTAACCCAAATTCGTTAGCAAACAAATAATAAGAAAAAAAAATGAATGTCAAGGATAATACCTTATCGACGACACCACTGTGGTTGTCGTTCGTCGCGAGGCGAGTTACATTACCCACACCCGTGTCCTGCTGGCTGGCTGGTATAGTACGCCACCCAGCAAACATCATCTCGAAGTTCAGAGTGCTTCGAAAAATTCTCGAACAGGAAGAGAGCGAGAAAGAAATACTTTGGAAATAAAATTACGGTAATATTTCGTTTTACGAAAAAAAATCGAAATTTTAAAAGAAGAGAACCGCGTACAATACTAAAAGTAAAATTCGCCTTTAAAAGGTTTCGAGAATTTTTCGTTTTGGCGAAAAAAACGAAAGAAACTCGAATCGCTTTTGCGATTCGACCTAGCGGTCCTTTTCGTTCTTTTTTACTTCGATTTCAATTCGAAAACGGCTTCGAGATCGCAATTGTAGTTCATTTTAACGATTAGCTTTCGATTCGATCTCAAATTATAATGTTTGCTGGGCAGCGCCTCTAGCGATGAGTATACATATGTATATGAGTTTCGCGCTGTTGTCCACTGGTGTCTGTGATAATAAGTTTTTTTTTATTTAACAAGATGCAACAAATGAATATTTCGAGAGCATGCGCCGGAGTGCAGTGGGAAAAGCTTTTCTATGGAAGCTTCTTTTACTGAAAATTAATGGTGATGGCAATAATAGAAATAATAAAGAAAAGGAAAATAAAGATAAGGTGGGAGAGAATATAAAACGAACCAAACAAAGCTGAATAAACAATGGCTTTTCAGGCATAGAGCGGACCTCGAAAGGGCCTTGAGATAATGAAGTTTGTGCTTCGAGAAACTCTCCAAAAAAACCTATGAGCATCACGAGGTCTGCTTTACCGTCATCCATTTCTGAATCAAATTCGGATCTTTCAATTTGCTCCAGACGATGATTTTCGTTGCTGTAAGAAAAAAAATAAACAAAAAAAACACAAAATAGAAAACGAAGACAATCGCGTACACCAACCAACGAAAAAAAAACTAGAGAATAATCCGCGTTAAACTTTACGCCACGCTCCCAATCGTGCGCTCCGATGTCCTTGGCCTACTGACACAAATTTTTCAGGTAATTGTGTGTGCAGCAGCAGCAGCGCTGGGTGCTGTGTCGGCGCGGCTCGTAATCTGCTTATCTACCGCTTAGCACTTGAATACCACTACCGGCACTCTGCTTTGTGTACTTACTTATCGACGAGAGGTGGTTTGTTTAATATTATATTATTTTCTTTCTGTTCAAAATGGAAACAACAAACAATTTTTTTCCTACCTTTTCTGGAGCTTTCTCGGCTTTTGTTCTGCCCGAATGCGAGATAACGCGTTTCATGTCAATTTAATATGAATGACGTGTCGTAGGTACAAAAATTTGAATAATTGGATAACCCTGGAGTTGTGCGTCCTTCGACAGCGGCGGCGGCGGCGGTTCGTTTTCAACAGAAAATCTTAATATGACGAATTGTTCGCCGCTTAAGAATTTTTAACTTTATTATAGGCAAACATTTTTGGGTTGGAATGAAATCTTTCGTTTGAAAAAAAAAATAATAATAATAAGGGCTCAAGGCTTCACAGGTGAGAAATTGGTTTAAAGGTGATTTGAGTCATTGATGGGCTTAACAAATTGAAATTTTTACTGAGAGATATTTAGTTCATGTTCGAGTTGGATATAAAGTATGAAAAAAAAATCGATTTTTGTGTTTTGGTTTCAAGGTTTCTGTATTGTAATATGGGTTTTAATTGATTATTTATTGTCATTAATAGATTGTTAATGAACGAGCTTGCTTTATTATTATTTCTACAGGTGCTAATTAAAGGCATTGCCGCCTTAGAATTGTTTTAACGAGTTTTGAGAATTTTTATTTTTCAATGTTATTTTAATATTAATACAGTTATTTAATAATACAATTGTGTTTAGATAATTAAGGTTGTGTTAATACATATGTATTTATAATTGAAAATTGTAATTTATAATAAAATTCCATTAGATGGCGCGCGAGATTGATGAAATTTTCAATGACAGTTGACAGCTGAATGACAATTGTAAGGATTTGATAAAGAATTATCTGTCAACTGAGTTGATGTTGTCTTGTAAATTGGATCATGCGTTTAAAACAAATACTTAATTAAATTTTAAGATGTAAGAGTCACTTAAAATTAGTATGTAGCAGTCCAAATATAAAGGGGACATGTGGTAGTCCTGAAATGGAATAGTGGAATTGGGGAGAAACAAGAAGGAAGAGGAATAATAAGGAACAGAAGACAATTTTTGAAATCGAAGTCGAGCGGGGAAAATTGTTTGTGAATAAAAAGTTTTGTAGAAAAGAGGAATTATGTCTTTTATTAAACAATATGAATTAATAACAATGTAAGGGAGTATTCAGAAGTGGGATCAAAGATCCGAAGTAAAATAAAACTAGTTGGGATTTGGGTTTGACCCCTTCGGTCCAGACGATCAACTTCCCAGTATGATGAACGTAGACGGAATAAACTGTTTCCTTCAAAATAGTAATACGTTTACCACTAGTGGGAAATTGACTAGTATCAGAACTGGTGACAAAGTAATCCTGAGAGAAGTAGTTAATCTAAAAGATTTTGCTGGAGAATTTGTTTTTCCCGAACGTTAGCAAACAAACGTTTCCTTCGTTCTTCGTTCGCTACACTAAAGCGGGTGTTCAAATTCGTATTAAGCGATTTGAAACTTTTGGAAACTTTCCGGAGATAGTACTTGTCAGACTTAATCAAAATGAACAAATTTTTCGGTAACTACTGGACAGATTTGAAAAATTCGAGATATCTGTAAAGGGTAACGAAATTTTTGCACGATTTTTAAAGAGTGCCGAATTTTGACAAGTGGTGTTTTCTTGCAGAGCTATAGCATCTCTTCGATCACTTCGTTTAGAACGGGTCTCATTCCATCGAGTTTATTAGATATTAGCAAAACTTATCAATTTAAAGTCTTTCTGACACTTAGCCGAAGTTTTTTCCACGATCGGATGATTTTCTAGGGCATTTTTTCGTTAATATTCTTCTTTCGACACCTCAAAAAAGTCTATATAGCTTTTGGTTCACGCGGTATCGTGCAGGTACAAAACTCATGAACGTCGTTTAAACAAAAAAACTTAAACCAAAAAACGCCTAGACCGAATATTATAAAAATCTTTTCAGATTATATTGTCGTTAATACGCTTCGAACGACACCTCAACGAAGTCGTTATCTTTTTTGGTTCGCGCGATATCGTGCAGGAAAAAATGACCCATACGTACGCACACACTTCCAGTCAAATTTTTGCTTAAAATGCTCTTGGGACCTTGAAAAATGAAAATAGGTACGTTGAAAATTTCTATTTCGATTTTCGGACCGATTACAATAACTTCCCTATACTGGAAAGTTAATAAACGATTGTAGAGAATCTTTGTGATTTTGTGTAACCAAAATGTGCTCTTCACCCAACACGATGTTTGCAGATGGAGTCGTACACCTTAAAGGAGATTAAAAACATCCTGATATCGTATAGCCTAGCGACAACAGGGAAAAAAGAAACACTCTACAAGAGGTTTGTACATTTTTTGGAAAATAAACCGTCAGAAAATTTAAATTTTGGATTTGATGAAGAAAAATAAGATGAATTGCCTAAATACGAAAAGGCTTGGAACTGTTAAGCAATTTTAATGGAGAATCGACAGCAAACGTCCAGCTGTTTGTACAGCAAATTAAAGAGATTAAAAGAGTGTATCAGGTGCCGGACGAAGAATTAAAAATGATCGTTGTCCGAAAATTAAAAGACAAAGCCGTTGGTTCCGTAGAAAGAATGAACATATTTTCATAAGACTGCCGGAATTAATAAATGAATTAACCAAAAAGTATAACAGCAAGCCTAGCCGATTCCATATTAGGAAAAAGTTTGAGTAAAGAATTTGGAAATACAAAGAGTTTCCGTATGCGAAGCGACTTATCCGAGGAGTTCTCGATTCAAACGGGTGTCCGACAGCGACACGGCACCACACCTCTTCTCTTCAACGTGGTGATGGACCCGAGCAACGTTCGCCTCGCTCAAATGGTGCATATGGAAACGAACATATATTGCCATCGAAATGAAAGTACGACTACCGAATGTTGATCCTTCCTGTTCTTCTTTATGGATCTGAAACGTGGACACGGCTCAAGCCGGACGTTAAGCAGCTCGAAGTTTTCCAAAAAGTCGGGGATCCTCGGTGTCTCACTCCGCGATCGCCTTCGAAACGAGAGACAAAGATGCGATCAGCAGAGACTGATCAAAGAAGAAATACAAAAACGTCGACTACGGTGGTTCGGACATGTTTGCCGAATGGATGATGACTGCTTGCTATGTAAACTTCTCTGGCGAGACCTTCCCACACGCTGGAGAATCCAGCGATCGGCACCGAAGAAAACCTGGGTATAGAATATCGAGGGTGACCTAAAGAATCAACGATTATCAGTTACCGAGGCTCGAGACATCACCAAAAACCGGCAAGAATGGAAACGAATCGTGAATAGAGTTCGACATCCAGCAGCACCGACAGCAGCGTAGCCGTTGCGGGGACGTCCCGCTTGGAGCGCCAGCTAACGGATCAAACAAAAACAACAAAAACAGGTGGAGCTGTTGACAATCTTTGAAGCCTACTCTAACAATACTGATGAGATGAACCCAGATCAAGAGCCAGGGTAATATGTACTGTTATCGGATATCCATGCGGCTATCAAAGTTCTAGGCATTACCGACCAAGCTGTTCGAAGTATGCCAAGAGGAGATCCGTTTCTTGGCCAGGATTTCTCTTCATTGGGTATCGGGTCACAAAAACATCGAAGACAACGGGAGGGTATATCGATTGGCTAGACTAGGAGCAAATCTTGTAGGCACTCCAGTGGAGAATGTAAGTATTCCATGCGTATGACAAGGAGAGATAGCACCATGTACTTCTTTTCAATATCAGACTCCAAGTAGAGCAGTTGCATGATGTTAGCAACAGTACGAAAAAGAATTGGCCTGACTACAACATGCAGAGATCACACAACTTCCTGATCATAGCGATGCAAGACATCACCAAAACAGTGGCGATCATCACGGAACACTGGCCGGCTGGGAAACGTGCAGACAAATTGGGAATCCCACAAACACGTAGTTGTGGAAGAGAAACAAATCAACATTTTCTTTGCAGTTGTCGGGCAGTGGTTAGGATTAGATATAGTGCATTTGGAAGCCTTTTCTTATAGGTAGAGACATAAAGCATTACTTGAATATAAGGTTCCTTTTGTAAGGGCATAAGCCAAAAATCATTGCATTTAAAATTACCTTCTCCTTTACATAATCACCAAATAAGGCCAACAACACTCGCAGTCATCTGGTAAATCGAGAAAATAAACCCTGTAAGCTCGTCATCTGTAGCACTACAGCCTATTACTGGCCTTGGCTTCCTCTAGCATTTTTCTCCATGTCGTTGGGTTTCTGGTTACAATTACACAACACGTCTAACCAAACTCAGTCCTCCTCAACGAACCCCAAGTATTGCTCTTTGGTGGAGCGGGATTTCTCCTTCCACCAGGGATTCGATGTATCGCTATTTTTTAGGATCGCTATCGTCTAGCCCTTGTATGTGGTCCGGGTTCCGGTCTTGGTCTTTCGCAACTGTTCTCTCCACCGGTTCCTATTCTGTCATCTAGTTTGTCTAAAGCTCTGAGTGTCCTGGTCTTCGCCATCCTTCCTGCGGAGGACTCATCATCACTACTTCCATCTTATCATACTATGTGCCCCTTAATCCCTCGTGGGACATAGGGCGGAAACAGTTGCCCTCCAGCGGACTCTGTTTTGCGCGACAGCTCTTAGCTCTGACCAGGATCTCCCAGTAGTTGCGGCCTCTGCTAGTAGGGTTCTCCTCCACGTTGTTCTAGGTCTTCCAACTCGACGGGATCCTTGCGGGTTCCAGTCAAGGGCCTGTTTGGCTAGATTTTCGTTATCGCGTCGCAAGGTGTGGCCAACCCAATTCCATTTCCTTCGCCTGATTTGGTCGTCTATCCTTTCTTGGCCGGCACGGCGCCATAGCTCTTCATTTGAAATTCTATCTTGCCAGCGGATTTTTAGGATACGACGTAGGCATCTGTTTATGAAGACTTGTAGGCGCCCTGTGATGAATTGGGTGACTTTCCATGTTTCGCAACCGTATAAAAGAACTGCCTTAACGTTGGAGTTGAACAGCCGCAATTTGGTGTTGGTTGAGATCTCCGTTGATCTCCATATGTGGAACAAGCATGCATATGCGCTTCGTGCTTTATTTATTCTGGAACTGACGTCTTCTTCTGCACCACCATTTTCGGTAATAATACTACCGAGGTAGCAGAATTTATCTACCAGTTCCACGTCACGGTTATTCAGCGCAGTTCGTTCAAGTGTGTTTGCATTTATCCGCATTTCTTTGGTTTTATTCGGATTCAGCCTTAAGCCTGCTAGACTACTTTCTGTTGCCAAATTGTTTAACATGTTTTTTAGCTCCTGATGTCTGTGGGCCAGCAAACAGATATCATCTGCGTAGTCGAGGTCCTTAAGGCGATCTAGCAAACCCCACTGTATGCCGCCTGTTCTACTATCTAGAGCGCCAACAAGAATGTCATTTATTACTATAAGAAATAGTAATGGGGATAGTAAGCATCCTTGTCGTACTCCTGAACTCACCTCAAAGCTGTCGGATAATTTTCCGTTATGGAGAACTCTGCATTTGGAATTGTTGTATAGGGCTTTTATCAATTCTATTATCTTATCCGGCAGTCCACGTCGCCGTAATGCCTGCCATATAAAGCTCCTATTAACCGAGTCGAACGCTTTCTCATAATCTACGAAAGCAAGGTAAAGGGGGGATCGGAATTCAGTAGACTGTTCCACTATTATTCTTAAGGTGTTGATGTGATCTATACATGAACGGCCCTTCCTGAATCCGGCCTGCTGCCTTCTAAGCGTTTGATCTACTGCCTCTCTTATTCTTGATAGTATAGTGTGGGACAAGATTTTACCCACAGTAGATAATAGACAGATGCCTCTCCAGTTGTCGCATATTGTTAGATCCCCCTTTTTGGGTATTTTGACTATGATACCTTCCGTCCAATCCTCCGGAAAGGTACAGGTGTTCCATGCTAATTCGAGGATTGGCTGAAGCGCATCTGCTATGAGGCTTGAGTCGGCTTTCAACAATTCTGGCGGGATGCCATCTTTTCCAGCTGCTTTACCATTGGCCATCGCATGAATTGCGGTTACTATTTCCGTCTTGGATGGGGCCCGGGTGTTGATTCTTATCGGCTGTGCATTGTTGCTGTTTTCCTGAGGTTCCTGTGTGAGTGAGCCATTCAGGGCGGCGAAGAAATAATCTCTCCATCTTTGGAGCTGCTCCTCGTCGCTGCACAGCAGCCTTCCATCCGCACTCTTAACGGCATGCTTTTTAGTAGAGTGCTTTCCCGAGAGCTGTTTAGTAATTTGGTACAGCACTTTACTGTTGCCTGTGTTTGCCGCGTTTTCCGCTTTTTCCGCGTTTTCTTATCATGGTCCCTTGAAAAATTGGTATAATTCACGATTATATCACCTACTTTATTGACCCTTTTCATCATCGGCTCCTTTCAAAGTCCATGCCTCTGATCCAAGAATGGGACTGAATACACTTGGCTCCTCTAAACAAGATTTCGTTGTTGAAGGCTAAAACAACTGTTGTTAGCAACGTCTATTCTCCTTTTGATCTCCGTTGATTTTCCACTAACCAGCTTTGGAAAAGATTTTAGCTGATCAAATAACTATTATTAAATTTGACCGTTATTAAATTCAAGTGTTATTCTAATTAAATACCAAAAAAATCTTTTTTCTAAGCCTGTGTGCCAAATCACTATTACCCCGTTTATGACTAGGTTCAATGCGGGTTCAACCGAGTCATAAACGGAAGTCGATTTGAAACTGGGTCCACTCAACCCAACTCAGCTCTCCTACCTCCTATCAAGTTAATATTTCACTCATATATGCGGGTTGAGTTGAAATTGGGTTGAAGTAACATTTGTTTTGTTTGTTTACTATCCGTGGAGTCTACTTTCGGTGTTAGTTTTATGATCAATGTTTTTTCTTATTTCGTTCTGAATTTTTACGTATTTATAAATGAGGGCCCCTGTGCTGAATGTCGAGTCGTGATTTGTGACAAGTTTTTTGAGTTGAAGAAAGTGGCGTTTCAGACCAATTGCGACTTTCAGCATAGGGGGCTAAACTCGCAATTAGCACTTCTACTCTAGGCCACTATGCTGAAAATCATAATTCGATTAAAACGTCACTTTCTTCAACTCAAAAAACTTGTCACAAATCACGACTCGACATTCAGCACAGGGGCCGAGAATTCACACAAAAATTAGAGGTTATGTTTTGATATCAATTCAACTCTATTTCAACTCAAAGTGAACTCAACTCAACATCACATACGGTGCTCCAAATTTCAACTCAGTCTCGGCTTAACTTTTCGACCTAGTCATAAACGGAGTATTATGTCAAAGATTAATCTGTACGAAAAAATCCTTTTAAGCTACTAATTTGATTTTTGAAGGGTTGCGTCTTTGGAAGAGGAGGGATTATTTCTTTTACTTTGCATTTGACAAGAGTCCTCATTTCGGCTAACATGTTTATCAAAACCTGAACCGCAGTGATTTTCTTTCAAGAAAAATAAAAAAAGTTAAGAAAATACGATAAACAATTTTTTAAATATCGAAAAGCCCGGCGGAATAAGAAAACTTATGATTTAGCACACAGCAAACAAAGAATATAGCCGAGACACCTACCAATTTAAATAGGAATTTTTCATTTTTTGTAGATGTTGAAAATGTCTTTTATCATCTTAAATAAATCGCAAAAAATAAACAAAGGCCTCGATTCCCAGATCCGACGGGAGGGAAGTGAGTGAGGATTTGACACTTTGCGATTCTCAAATCCGCAGTCCCGGATTGGTTTAAATCGAAAATTCGGAGTGAAGACTCACGCGATAATGAAATATATGATGTCGGATTATCTCAGGCGCATTTGTCGTTCAAATCCGCAGAAAATTTGTTGCGGATCACACTTTTACAGCGCGGAAAATGTCAAAAAGAAATTCGGGGTTGCGGATCTGAGAATCGCAAAGTGTCAAATCCGCAACTCACTTCCCTCCCGTCGGATCTGGGAATCGAGGCCAAAATCTTTGTTTTTTTAGTGTAGGAGAAGAAATAAAAAGGATATTATTATCCCGATTTGTATTGCAACGTTTTGTGAATACAGACGTTACGCAATAACATACAAATAAAAAGTGATCCTCAATTTCTAAAGCAACGTCAACTTCGCCCTGCTGCTGTCATTATTAATTTTAAAGGCAGCCTGCACTAATAAACAGATAAGGCCACAAAATCAGTCTCACGTGCTCAATCTCATTCAATAGCAGCCAAAAAATACCAATTTAATTAACATTTTGAAAAAAAAAAAAATAAAAATAATCAAACTTTGAACTTCAACGTCAACTCGATCACTTGGCAGCACTGACCTCCCCCAACGTCATCCGCTATGAATGAATTAATCCCCGAAAAAAAACCGAGTGCTCCACTTTTATAAAGCCAGACCCCATAAAAAATTAAGTCTGCTTTTTCCACATCTCAAATTAAATCACGCTGCAGCAATTTTTTTCGTTATTAATTTCAGGCCATATTTCCCGCAATTACATTTCGCGATCATTTCTCATTGCATCGCGGCGAATCGTGTACGCCATGATTCATTTCATGTTCCCCACCGCGCGTTTGTGTGGTGGGTGTTCAACCGTTCCATTTCCCATCGTCTCGCAGTAGCGATTTTTTATCTTCTTCTTCTTTTGTTCCGAGTCTCTCCTATGCACACACACACATATACATATCATGAATGCGATGATGTCACGTCGTACCATGTGCGGCGGCGATGGCACTGACACAATTCCCCAACCCCCCGGCTTAACCCAGACCTAGTACACTAGAATATCGTTTGTCGGTTTGGCCCTGAAAAATTTTCTGTTTCGTCGTTAAACCGGCACTCGTTGTGCTGTTGTTGCTATTGGACGTCTGGTGGCAAACTTAATGTGTCTTGTCCCAAAATTATCACCGGGGGAAAATTGTTTACTTTAGCGGCTCAGTGTTTTTCATGGGAACAGACATTTTTTTTTCTGGTCGTGGATTTCCTTTCAGGGTTTTATGTTTCCACTTTTCCAGACTTAAGTAACAAACGATTAGGTTGGGTCGAGCGTAATCTACAAGTCCCAAAATCCTTAAATTTAAGGATTTTGTGGAATACACCTAAGGGGAAATTAATAGATTTAGGGCTCCCCTTTTTAAAAGACGGGTTTAAGTATCTTAATGGCAGTTTTTAGGATGTACTAATATTGAACTTTGAATTCTTAGGGTATCTTTGGGACCAATATATTGATGACTTTACGATTAGTCAATGTGAATAGGGGGTGAAAATATTCAAGTTACTTGATTGTGGGAAATTAAGGGAATATGTTGTGATTTCTTAGTTCTATATTTTAATAATAGAATTAATTGAAAGTTTTTGAGTTATTGCATGCCAGAAAGATTGGTACAAAACTTGGTACAAATCTGTCAATTTTTATGACATAAACCAGAAAAACAATATGGCGGACTATTGAAAGCATTTAGTGTAATCATTTGTTTTTATTATAATATTATTTTTTACAAGATTTCCTATCGTTAAATTGTAATCTTTGACTTAAACCTATTAAACTTAAAACGTGCTCCAAAACTTGATGCAATATGAAACCTTTGTAAAAAAATCAAGATGGCGGCTCCAAATTTTTGTTCCTCTACCCCGGCATGGGTGTCAAATGAAAGGGTATTACGAGTAGAATACAATTAGCTGTGTGGCGTCACTCCAAATTTAAAATGGCGCAAAGTAAAATGACGGTCTACGCAAAATGGGGTATTACCTTTTTCTTTACCCTGCTCGGGATGGTTATCAATTGAAAGTGTTTGACAAGTACAATTAGCTGTGTAGCGTAATTGTAAATTAAAAATGGCGCTCAACAAAAAATGGCGGATTACATTTTTCTTTACAAGCCACTCGATCGGAATAGGTATCAAATTAAAGGGTGTAACAAGTAGAATACTACTGTCTGCGTCGCGTAATTTCAAATTCGGCGGTTTACCATTTTCTTAACTTCACTCTCAGTATGGATTTTAAATGAAAGTGTATGAGGGTAAGTAAGAAAGTAACCTGTATGACATTTTAAATCAAATATGGCGGTCACCACGAAATGGCGGAAGACATTTAATAGACTAAAAATAGAAAATAAAAATATGGTTTAAAAAGAACTAAAAAATACACTTTTATTTTAAAATAAGCTAAAATGTAAAAAATAATTTTGAATGTAAAGTTTTTATCGCTTCAGCCAGTATATGGAAACAAACTACTTTTCAATATGTAAAAAAGCGTGAAGCCCTGGCGAAAAGTTCCAGTGATTATAAAATAAGATAGGTAAAGAGTAAGTATTTATTACATTTTTTTATACGATCCGAATTGTGCATTTTTGGGCTGCACGGTAAGTGCCAAATTTGCAAAATTGGTTACTTTTTTGGAGCTTTTTTCTGGGAAAAACAATTTGGACGATAGGGGGGCGCCATAAGCGAAGCTCTTCAGAGGGCGTCTAATCACCGGCATAGCAAAATCTATCCGGACGATTCTGATAATGTTTGGCTAGGTGTCTGTGGTGCACGTAGTTCACAATTTTTCATCATCCAATCTTAAAAAATTTGAACATACTTTAAATAAATATTCACAATCAATTTTTGGAAATTGGTCCTTTTTTCATTATACCTTTTGCCTACCACGGACTGTGGACCCATAATCTTTTTTTATTGAAAAGCGTTGCGACGCATGCGGGTTTTTGCTAGTTGTGAATAAAATAGGCACTTTTCTATATTTCTTTCAATATCTCCGTTCCTGATAACTTTTAGTATAACATATGTCGTGGGAAAGTTCTTCGTTATGAAATACTCTAAAGAAAACGTTAGATGCAAGTTTGATCTAGCTTCCAAAGTTTTCAAATCACTTTATTTGCACTATTTGTTTGCTAAAAAACAACTGCATAAAAAGGACAGAGTAAAATTCTTGAAGATGGTGTTTTTGTAGTCCCGGCAACGTATAAAAAATTTCAACAAAATCGGTTCATGACTTTTTGAGTAATTAGCGATCTATTATTATTTTTTAACATTTATTAACAAGGGTGCCATTTTTGGAAAGATCGGTTTAAAATTGAGAAACTCATTTAGAAAACTTAAGAAACAATTGAAAATGAAATCCCGACCGAATGTAATGACATTTTTTTCAAAGAATTTTTTCGTTAATTTTCTTCTTTCGGCACCTCAAATAAATCGATATAGTTTTTGGGCAGGAAAAAATAACCAGGTACGCACACACACACATAGTTCTAAAAACTTTTGCTTAAAATGCTATTGGGACCTTGAAAAATGAAAATACGTTGAAAATTACGATTTCGTGTTTCGGACCGATTACAATAAACTTAAACTGGGACGTTAATAAATAAATTGTACTGAGGCCTCAATTTTTGCAATGTCCTGTTTCCAAAACAATGTCCCATTAGTACATAGCGTGTATCGAAATGAATGAGGCGAGGTGTGATTGTAAATATGTAGCATAGAGACATGTGTACTTTTTTCTTACTTATTTTCATCATCAAAAATAGCTTCACAGCCTGTTATTGGCCTTGGCTTGCTGAAACATCCTCCTCCAGAACTGTCGGTCCCTGGCTTGAAGTCTCCAATTTCTTATACCTAGGGTTCGTAGATCTTCTTCTAAGCTATCTGTATATCTCTTTTTTGGACGTCCCGTACCTTTGCGTCCGTCCGGTCTCTTGTTCATAATAATTTTTGTTATGCTGTCATCACTGCTACGTTCAACATGTCCTGCCCATCGGATTCTGTTAATTTTTATAGTTTTTATGATGTTTGGATCTTTATACAACTGATACAATTCGTGATTGTATCTTCCACTCCAAACACCGTTTTCTTTGATTCCTCCATATATAGTGCGTAGGATTTTTCTTTCGAAGCACCCTAGGAGGTGTTCTTCGTTACTTCTTAATGTCCAGGTTTCGGATCCATACAGTAGTATTGGCCTTATAAGAGTTCTGTATAGTTTCACTTTAGTCCTCCTTGAGACGTTCCTTGTTAAGAAGTGTTTACGTAGCCTAAAGTAGGATCAATTTCCCAGCGCCAATCTCCGTTTGACTTCTAATGTCGTATCATTATCTTTTGAAATTAGTCCTAGGTATATTACTCCTTCGACGTTGTATGTATCAATTCTCATATTCTGGCGATCATTCCGTCTTTTAGAGATGTACATATATTTCGTTTTTTCTTCATTAATTGCCAGCCCGAATTTCTTTGCTGCTCTTTCTAACGATATGAAGACTTCTGGGGGATCTGGCTAGTATTATGTTTTCTTTGCCCGGAGATTTGTTGTTTTTTAGTTTTTTTTACTGCGTCTTGTACGTCTTCTAATGTAAGCATAACTCCCGCTAGCTCTTCTGCTAGCTCCACGTTTTCTGTTAATGTTTGCTCCTCATCTCGAGCTAGCAGTTCTTTGAAGTGTTAACACCATCTAGAGAACTAGTTCTTTGGTACTTAAGATCTCCCCATCCTTATTTTTGCACATTGTTACTCTGGGCATGAAACCGACTCGGTGATCATTTACTTTTTTATATAGGGGTTTCGGCTGTTCGCTTCTTCTATTTTTGACATTTCGTTTTCCCAGTACTCTTTTTTGTTTGCTTTGTGCACTCTTTTCTCTTGCCTTCATTTTTCTTTGTATGTCTCAACTGCATTTCTCGTTCTGTGTTTCTGTATCATTACTTGATATGCTACATTCTTTTCCTACGTTACTCGTGCACAATCATTGTCGAACTATTCATTTCTTCTTTCACGGGGTTCGTATCCTAGAGTATTTAACGCTGATTCTTTTAGGGTTTTTAAGTTACTCCATTTAACCTCTATGTCTTCGGCGCTGTCGTTATTTATATTTGTCACTCTTCTATTTATTTCTTTTACATATTCCTACTTATTATGGGGCAGTAAAATTCAATTTGAAATGAGACTAGGTGAGGTTGTAAAATATAAATATACATACATCGTATTGGCATAGGTTTCTTACTCTGTTTCTCTTACTCTTACTCTGAGGCAGTTTAATGTTAAAGTTATGAAAAAACTCCTCATGGGTATTTATTTTCTTTCTTTCTGTAATTAGCTTGTGGCAAACTTCACGGCAGATGTCGAACGTCATTGTGAAATTGAAATTGTCGAGTGAAAAAATGGCTGAAGAACTGAATTTGTAAGTAAGCATTTTTTTAGTATTTATGTAACTATAGTAATGTGAATATTTTCTAGGGACCGACATATTTGGACTACAGGCGAAACGAAAGCTCTTCTCTCTTGCTATGCAGCAGGAAAGCATGAATTAGAGAATACCAGGAAAAAGAAATAGGCTTTTGCAAATATTTTAGAGGATCTTATTGGCCTCGGTGTTTTGGTTTGTTTTTATCACATTAGGTATGTGCTACTAAATAAATTAAATTGTATTCATTTTAGGAAACTCCTGTAACTGCAACACAAATAGAAAATAAAATAAAAAATATGTTGCGAGCATATAAGACTGCGGTGGACAATGAAGCGCGCACTGGGGCTTCGCCATCAGTTTTTAATCCATTCCACGGGGAAATGGATGAAATTTTCGGCGATGGAGCAACCATAGGAAGCAAGCACATAATTAGTAGTTTTGCTCCTAACTCGGGCAAGCGCATCTCTTCAAGTGAGGAGCCATCGACAAGTTTGGGACCATCTAAAACTAAGTTTAAAAAAAATCAATTGGCGCCAAATCAAAAGAAACAATTTGTAATAAGGAGAATATGCGGAATGAGCGTTACAAAGATAAGAAAGATTTATTGCTATTTTTAAATGAAGAAAAAAACAAGCGCCACCTAGAGTTAATAAGGGTGCTTAAAAATTCTAACAAACAAGTTTTTTAATTATTTTTTTATTTATATAGAGGAATATTTATTTTTTACAAATGAAATTTTTTTTCTGTTGTTTTTTCTTGTTGTTTTTAATTAAGGAGACTGAGTTTTTTTATTTTTTATATGAAGTTTATTTATGTCATGAAGAATTTATTTTTGTTTTTTCATTGTAGGGAATATGTAAAAAGGAATAATACAAATAAAACATACTTTTTTACGAGTAATTGTATTTATTTATTTGTTTTTATATAATATTTTTGGAAATTAATTCTTCTATGAGTGCATCCCTTCTATTTAGAAATTGAATTTCCCCATCCGAATTCAGAAGATGGTCATCATCGGCGCTTGCTTCACTTTCAGCGCGTAAATCGTGGTCATCTTGCTGTACAATGCAAATATTATGAAGCACACAAGCACAATATGTTAACTCGACAACGAACTGGATGTTGGTTTGCTCCGTAAAATGAAGTAGCCGACGAAAACGCGTTTTTAATAATCCAATGGCATTTTCTACCACTACACGAGTTGAAGAGTGAACAATATTGAACTTTTTTTCAATATCTGTTAAGGCTCCATTGTCCTTAAAAGGAGGAACAAGCCAATTTTTGCACGGATATGCACTATCACCTATTATAAATGTTCCTGAAGGGAACAATGCTCCAGGAGACTCTTCAGCTCGCTTTAAAAGCTCACTTCTCCTTAACATTCGGGCATCATGTATCGACCCCGGTTCGCCACAATGCACATCAATAATTTTTTTGTCACAATCAACCACTAATTGCATTGAAATACTGTAATATTTTTTCCGATTGTAGTAGCCAGTGGGGTCTGTAGTAGGAGCTTTTATTTTAATATGTGTCCCATCTATTGCACCTATTACACCGGGTATTCCTTGCATTGTTTCAAAACCCTCACATATTCTTGACACATCGCGATGAGAAGGCCATTTTATGACATCTGGACTAATTTTTATTAAAAATTTAGCAAATTTGTTCACTGACACCCAGGCTGTTGATTTCGCTACTCCGAACAAATTACCAAGCTGCCTAAATGTGACCGTATTTGCCATGTACCACAAGAACATATAGGTTTCAACCTCGGCCTTCAAGGGAGGTCTCCCTACTAAATGTGGTCCTTCTTTTTCGGATTTGTATATTTCTGAAAGTAGGATCTTTTGTTATACATATATATCGTCGGTCTAGAACCAGAAGAACGTAACCACCAATTTTGAAATTTTACAGGAGAGCTATTAAAAGGTGAATTTTATGCATTATCGTTATGTGAAATGGCGATACGATAAAATGGAAACTACTACTATTATAAAATGTTATGGCCAAATTTATATAAAGACGGATAAAGTAACTCTTCTACAACCAGAAAATTCAAAAAAGGAATTATTTTTTTTTTTTGGACATACGTTGTTCTGGTTCTAGACCGACGATATGTATGTAAAAATTGTTACTCATAATGGTACCTTTAAGGTATAAAACGGTGGCCCGTTTGAGGCGAAAGTGCGATTTAAAATCACTTTCCGAGTAACGAGTTATCGTCTCCACGAAGGATTGTATGCTGTTATGTTGGTTTTCATCTTGTTCATCAGATTCACTTTGGGTGCAAGACTCTTCAGAGGATGAAGAGAAGAGAACGTCTTCGTTAAAATCATCATCAGAGTAATCATCTAAAAGTTCCTGTAAATCAAGGATTTTACTACCATTAATATAAAGGTTGTGCCCTTTTTAAACTTACACGGAAGTCCATGTTCTATTATTTGTTTTTACGATAGATTAATGATTCAAAATGCTTTTACACAATTATTTCTTGACTTTTAAAATTACTTGACGTTTAATAGTTTATATTCTTTAACCCTGAAGATAGGTTCAGTTGACCTTTTGTAAAATTTCGTTAATCGTTTTTTTAATGAACTGGATATCCAGTTCATTAAAAAAACACGGCTATTGTCAAACGAATGTTTGGATAAAATTTCCCTACAATTAAAAAATTTCCTTACATTTCCAAAGACACAAACCTTCGAAAAATGAATTGTAAAACTGAAATGCCTTTTTGATACAAATTGACATTTGAATTGTAACTTGGCACAGGCCCTTAAAAAATGTTCACCATGGACGATCGAAACTCGTCACTTTTTCCACCTTTTGCCTTTGGAAGCACACGTCCCTGTCTATAAGGGAACAAATTGTTCATAAAAATTCATTGCACAGAAATGCTTCCGATTTTATGTAACTCTGACATTCTGGCCGTGTTTTTTTAATGAACTGGGTTTTGAGAATTTTTGAGTTCATTAAAAAAACGGCAAGGGAAATTTTGCGAACCTCAACTGAATCTATCTTCAGAGTATCTAAGCTTAAACGTCAACTGTCGCCGTCGACATTTGTAATTTTCAATATGAAGACACGCATGTGGATATTGATGGATATTATTTCACAAATTAAATTGAATTTCAAAATTTCCCAGTAACCCCAATAGAGAACCAGATAGACCCCGATAGAACTTGGGTTTTCCATTTTGTATGGCGAAGAACCAGCCAGTTCATTAAAAAACACGGCCTCTGACTCGTAAAAGCAAGTAAAGTCAAATATTATAGTACTGTCCAATGGGTAACTTACAGAAATGAGCAGCATAAATTGTTTCTTTCGAGCGCAATTCTTTTAAATTGAAATTAACTTCTACCTTAACTAAGCTTCAAGTTTGATGCACCATTTTCCCGTGTCAATGTCATCTTAAAATAGATAAACTTCGAATCAGCAAAGCTAAAAATATATTTTTTCAACAATAATCATTTCTAGCCCCATCAAGCCCATAAAACATAAATTATGACAACACAATTTCGACATAGCTCAAAAGACATCAGCTTAGCCTTCAATCAAAGCCTCAAACAATCGCCGCAGTGCATTGAGAGGAGACCACCTTTTGTCAATGTGGGGACTTCTATCGCCTAAAATCTTGGCTGCGCTGTCAATTTCGGGCCCAATAATTGATTTTGATGCATTTGACAGACCTTAGTCTTTCTCCACAACAGCATCCAGCCACCACCACCGCCGGCTCCCGCACATACTTGCTGTTTAAGAGGTTGCACAACAAGAACCTATCGGGCCACCAATCACCAGTCCTCTTTCGTTAATTTCGAATGTGTCGGATCCAGCAGAGCTGCCAGGTTTCCAAGATTGACTTTTGTGGGAGATGATAAATTACTTTTGGACTTGTCACTTGAAGGTTCCCTCATGTTTTAAGCTCCTAGATAAGTTTTCTATAATTATTATCGGAAGGTTTTTCCTTTCCTTTTACTTTTCCGCTGCTGTGTTTTTTTCCTTGTCGGGAAATTTTATCCGATGACAGCTGTCATTTATGTTCATATTGGAATTGGCTACCGGATATTTATTTATTTATTTTTTCTGTTTTGATAATGTTTAGCATATTTCGGATTTCGTACAAGAATTAAAGCGAGATGATTGATTCTATATTTGAAATTTATTCAATAATTTTCATTTTGTAGATTTTGGTTCGTTTCCGTTTTAATTTTATTTGTATTTGGATGTTCTTGAAGGGTTTTATTAAATGTTCTTGGGCAATTTGATTTCAATGAGGCAAAGCCATTGGCGATGTCTTAGTTAAATACAGGTAGTGACATAATGGTTATAAGCTGCTATCGAGGAGCGAATGTGGATACTGATCATTACTTAGTTCTTAAGAAGGGCGAAAAAACTGGCGACAAAATACAGTAGGAACCTAGAATAGCATAGAAGAGCAAATTATGGAAGGAACAACAATATGGTATAAAAAAGTATTATAAGAATAACAAGATAACCTCAGAAATCAAATCAATATGTTTAAACTAAACTATCAGAAGTAAGGGAAAGTTCTGTCATTTTTTAATAAATTTTTATGCATTGTCCATCCTTAGTAAAATGGCGTTGATGAATCTTATGTTTAAACTCTTGGGTGTTTTTCGATTTCGCGAAAACTGGATGGATGTGGGAGACTATTATCCAGCCAAATTGTTCTATTTGTAAACGAACTTCTGAACTTTAGTCTGTCCGAAAAAGGGGATTGCAAGGTATGAGTGTGAGCCGAGCGGGCTAGTTTTGTATTTCAAGAAGGCGATAATTTCTATGATAATAGCGATACAACTTTGACAGGCGGTTACATACCTGCGGTAGCTAAGAGAGTCAATAGAGATGCAAAAGCTGTTATATCCAATGATTTTGATGACTTTTCTGTGGATGATTAACCCAGAAACAGATGTCAATGACTTAGTGATCCTGATATTAAAATTGCTTATAACTTCAAAAGTAAAGGCCGTAGCATAAAAGTTGTCGGACATTATTCATAGGAAATTGTCCAACTTTCCAATTTTGGCGGCGCTCCGAAAACCACTTTGGCGTGGTTAGATAAAGTACAAAAAAGGGCCTTCAAACTTATCGGTGACGACGCCGTTTGCTCCACCATCGATCCGTTGAGCCACCGTAGGAATGTAGCAGCACTGACAAAATTATATCGCTACTATCATAGTGACTGTTCCTCCGAAATAAACGCTCTCCTGCCTCCACGGCAATCTTATGCCCGCAACTCCAGATTGGCCCACTAGTCTCATTCCCTCCACCTGGAACTCCCCCGTTCACGCACTCTACAAACTAGTAATTCATTTCTAAATAGAACAACTCGACTGTGGAACAGCCTTTCGCAGTCAGTATTTCCGAACTCCTACAACATCCAAGAGTTCAAATGCATAACCCTTAACCTATTTGCCTCCTGTACTAAGCTTACTGCTAGACATTGCACCATGACGTGACAAACGACATAACGGACTAGTAGTACAAAGGGTGACTCCTGAGCTTAGAACTGCTACATAAAAAAAGTGAAACTACCCTTTTTTTGGTCGAAAACTACATTGATAACTACCTATTATGCCTTCTGCGATGGATAGAAGTCTTTTGTATAAAATATTGGACGCTGAGTTAAGGAGGGTTATATCCCTATAGTTCTCACATACGAGTTGATTTCCTTTATATTTAGGAGGCACATTACACCTTCCGTCCATTCAAATGGGATCTTTTCTGACGCCAAATCGATTCTATAGGTTTTTGTAATCCATTCCTTAATCCTTAGCCTTCATATTTCCACATCTCAATTACTATGCTAACTTTTCCTGGGGCTTTCTTGTTTTTAAGGTTCGTCAATACCTTCTTGTACGTCATCAATTGTAGGCACCTCACTTCCATTAGCAGCACTAATATCACTATCGTAGTCGGCTGTTGCTTTTCATTGGGTTGGTTCACTCTCATTTCTATCCTCTCTATTCAGTAGCTCAGTGTTTCTCAACTGGTGGAAAATATATAAGGGGTACGCTAGATATATGTTAGAATATAATTGTTACAAAAGTTCTTGAATAATGATTTAAAATTTGCAGGCAGCAAACACGACGCTCGTACTACTGCATTTGTGGCTGTGTCCAAATATGGAACACTGAGTCACAGACAGCAGTGCTGGGCTATCGGCAAACTAACACCACCACCGCCACCGTATCTTTCCAGATTCCAATTTTAATTTTGTGCGTGGACCTATTCGTAGTTAAACTTTATACAAACTCATATAACGCCCCATAATAAGACTTTGTTGGGGTGAGCATTGTTAATGATACACAAAAAGGGGTACGTGGGTTCAAAAAGGTTGAGAATACCTGCAGTAGCTCATTAAAATACTCCTCCCATCTTTCTAAGGTCTCTTGTTAGCTCCAACAGCAAAGTCCACCAGTCTACGACCATTATCATTGTACTCAGGATGTGTACTGTGCTTTCCAATGGTAATAGATTCGTTCCTGCACTACTTTCGCGTAAGCGTCTCCTATAATTACTTTTACATCCTACCTAGGACATTTTCTGATATTTCTCTCAAAGTTTTCGTAGACGGCCTCCTTTTCTTCATCAGACTTATCTTCGGTTGGAGCATGTATATTCATGAGAGAGTAATTGTGGAATTTGCCTTTAATTCGTATCTTGCACATTATTTCGCTTATTTCTTCGAATCCTTATCGATTATCAAGCCTATTTCTTTTATATCAGAGCAATTTACTTTAAATGCGGTGACTGACCTACCTACCGGGAGTTTGTTTATCAAGGTGTAGTTTCGTTAAACTGACGTCTTTTCAACCTTGTTTGAAGCCTTGATTAACTTGGAAGGGATCAAGTGATATTAGCAAAGTCACAAACCCCAATAGTTCTCGAAAATTCCCACTAGGAGAAAAATGCCTAAAAATACACTTTAAGGGTGGGTGCCAAAATACAAATCCGAATTTGTTACTTTCACCGTGGACACTTCGAAATTACAAAGAGTGCCAAAATACATTTCCCGCATTTCATTGACAATTGATATTATTTTTTAAAACATGAATGACAGAAAATTTTTCTACTCATAACATTTTTAATAATTTCTTTTAAAGCAGACCACGGCTACATTAATGTTTTTGGAATGATGGAAGTGGAAGGGGTTCATGAGCATCATCCATCTAGTAAGGATGAAAGCATGAGGCATTTACTCAAGTTTAAAAAAATTATTCAATTTTTGTACGGAAATTGATTTGTTAATTTTATTTTGATTGGCGTTGTTGAACGTTGCACTACGGTGTAGTAGTAATATAAGTGAGAACAATCGTACCCTAAAAATTTCAAAAACTCGGGATATTGCACTCCAATAATATTGGAAATGGATTCAACAAATTTTCACACGAGTTCATTATTCCACAACGCATTAGGGCCATAGATTGCATGAATATCCTTTGCATGGTTAATATATCAACAAGAAGTTGTATTTTTGAAGTCAAAGGCAAGATGGTTGTCACCATTTATGAAAATAACATTTATTTAATTATGACAAACTTCTACAAAATCCAACAAATTGTCAAACGAATGTTTGGATAATATTTCCCTACAATTCAAAATATTTCCTTACATTTCCAAAGACACAAACCTCCGAAAATTGAAATGTTAAATCGAAATGCGTTTTCCATACAAATTGACATTTGGAATGTATTTTGGCACAGGCCCTAAAACGTTTTTTGATAGTTGTCAAGAATCCTATTTAATTCCCACGGTGTAAGGACAGTGCGTTATCGCTTCCCCGTTAAAAATCGTGTTTTGTATATAAAAGCAATATTGCCTCTACCTTATTACCAATGAAAGATTAATCTAATAATTTATTTCAAATAATCTCCCATTGATCACAACACACATTTTTTATATTGTAAAAATAAAAAAGAGATAACCTTAACAGTTTTGCAATATTGCAAAATTAGAATATCGCTGAAGGATAAGGTTATTAAAAATGCATAACAATTAGCGTTCAATGGTAACTGGTGAAGCCTCTCCACGCCTCGCCATAAAAACGCTAGTGAAGTAACCAAAATAAGAAAACTTTCATAAAAAATCAATCTTTCATAGCGAGCGGTGCGGACTGCGGAGTAGTAGACATTGACATACTAACATAGTGACCATGACTGACTTTCGGCTTTACGGGCAGTGCGCGTGGCCTGCGCGACTTCAACCTGGACTCGCTGCGGCGCTGCAGCCGCCGCCGCCGCCAGCCCAGTAACAAGCGGCAGAAAGCAAAAGTATTCATCGAGCGCACCTTTTGTCTGGGAAAAACTGGACTGGCATCTCTGGGATGAACGCAGCCTAACGAACGATGATGGCTGGCTAGTTTTCTTGGGCACGGACTTTTTCTACTACTGTTCTACTTAAGCTGCGATTACAGGGTTACGGCGAATCTATTACCTGTCAGCATGCAATGCAACCGCGAAGCGTCGGCCCGAAGGGAAATGGAAACCTTTAAAAAAGCGAAAGTTACGCCATAGAAAATGAAATGATAGACGGGCATGGGCACAGGTGAGTGAGTAACGTTGGTTATCGCCGACTTGGATGTGATTTTTTTCTTTCTTTTCCTTCTAGGCTCCGCGACTGGTAATCATGGTTATTAATCGCTACCTTGAGAGGGAATGCTCGGTTCTTAGTTGTTTTACGTTAATTGAGGGTGTACAGTTTTTAAATTTTAACTTTTAAAAATTAAGATTAGGCGTGATTAATTAATGATGGTTGGGTTTTTTGGAGATTGTATTTTTGGGGCGGCATAACGTAATTAAATGGCATTTTCTCACGAGAATATTTAGCCTGAAATAAATACGCTCTGGCAAGGAGAATAAACAAAATCGACAATTTAAATGAAGATGTTGAAGAAAGCAGGTTAACTGAGGAGTGGGCGAACAAAACGGCACATGTCCATGGTTGGCCGTTTTAAGTTTTTTGACGGAATCGTGTTCATTACACTAAACTGCAACTAATTTCAATTTCAGACACTTCAAAAATCACTTTCATGTAATATTTTTTTGTTAGCAAAGTAACGGTTTCCCTGCAGAAAGGCACATGTCCTACGAATATTCATATTTTTTAACCATTCGTTAATGTGGATTTTCAAAAGGGCACGCATTTCATACAAAAAAGTTTTTAATCAACAATGGAAGTTCATTGCACCTCACCTGGGGCTCTAATTACATCGATTTGTATGTGCATCATAAACTGCACTAAAAATGCACTAAAATTTACCTCACTTTTGCCTCCCACGGCCCAAAACAAGCCGTGGGGCACTATGACCCCTTAAAATTTGCGTAACAGACCCTACTATTAGGAAAAAAAATCTCCCCTTGCCTCTAGGGGGGCCAGGGAGCTCCCTAAAAGGCTAAAAACAAAAAAACATGTCCAGTTGGGTTCCTGCAAAAGGGCACATGTCCATTCAAGGGTTTGACAAAACGGTACATGTCCAGTTCTGTCCCCGCAAAAGGGCACATGTCCATTTTTGTTTTAATTTTTTCTCTTAAAGTATTAAACATATTTAAAAAAAATTTTTTCCGTCTGAATGAGTTCAAATAGTAGCACAACCTACCATACTCATAAATAGTTAATGTGATCAGTTCAGAGGCAGAAACAGTTTTTTGCGATTTCTGAACAATTTGCAAAACTGGACATGTGCCGTTTTGTTCGCCCACTCCTCAACTTAATACAGTATTTTCGTTTTTTAGTAATGAGGTAATATGTTCCATGCTATTGGAAAGTCGCTGAAATAATCAGTCCGGAAAAGATCCTCAGGAAGTGTCTTCTTATAGACCTATATCCTTAATACCAATAATGTCGAAATTTTTTTAAAAAATTCTCATTAAGAGGCTGCAACCATTTATTGAAAACGAACATATGATATCAACTCACCAGTTTGGATTCAGAAGTAACCATTCTACCATAGACCAGGTTTATAGAATCGTCTACGTTATTGAGAAGGCTCTGGAAAAAAAATTGTATGCTCTGATATTTTTAGATGTGGGTCAAACGTTTGACAAGATATGGCATGAAGGACTACTATATAAGCTGAGATCACTTTTTCCCGAGGAACATGCGACAATTTTGGAATCTTATCTCTCAAAAAGATTCTTTCGCTTCAAGCAAGAGGATGCTTACTCCCACCTAAAAGAAATAAGAGCTGGAATACCTCAAGGAAGTATATTAGGTCCATTGTTATATCTTCTTTTCACGAATGACCTTTCAAATAGTATACAATAATAGGCACTTTCGCCGATGTTACAGTAATACTTGCAATTGATAAAAGTGAAACAGAATCAACCCGTATCCTCCAAAGCGTTGTAGATAATCTAGTCAATTGGACCAAAAAGTAGCGTATACTTCTTCATAGCACTAAATCAGTACACTTTAACTTCGCAAAAAAAAAACTCAGCCGCTTCCTATTAGCATATTTGGAATGCAAATCCCATACTCCAATACTGCAAAATATTTAGGGATGAATTTAGATGGAAAACTTAGGGGGAAAGAACATATAAAAAAGAAAAGAGAGGAACTCAACATCAAAACTTAGAAAACTATATTGGCTTATTGGTAGAAGATTAGATCTATCTATGCACAATAAACTGCTTATATACAAACAGATATTAAGACCCGTTGAACATACGGAATTCAGTTGTGGGGCTGTGCCACTGAAAATAATATAAAAACTATCCAACGGTTCCAAAATAAAGTAATAAGGAGTAGTGAATGTGCCATAGTATATAAGAAATATTGATCTCCATAGCGGCCTAAAATGAGCACTGTAGCAGAAACAATTGTGGAATACGCAGGAGTCCATGATCGAAAGCTGAGACAACACATAAAACAAGAAGCAGTGGAACTCACCAATACGAACGGACTAATTCAAAGATTGAAGCGCACCAAACCACATGAGCTGATTGGTGGCACCTAAATGATTTAAAAATTTAAAATAATTTGAAATATTTTGGGGACAAGCAGTTCGGCTTTTAGTACAGTCAATCTGTCGTAAAAAAAGCGTTTCATTGAGAAAACTGCCCCAAGGGTGAAAGATGTTTTGTTTGTTGAAAAATGATGTGACTAAGCTATGTTCGCGATGGGCATGTGCAACTGTTAGCAGTTTTTTGGAAAACTCAAAAAACGTGAAAAAAAATTTTGAAATGGGTTTTTCTCGGTTTGTATGCATTTTACAGGAAAATTTATTGAACAAAAAATGTAAAGGACGTTGCGATCTACAATTTATGTCATTGGCGCGATGTTGTACAACGAGAAGTGTACACAGTAGGTGGCGCTAGTCTCAAAAAAAGTGTTTTTCCACTTTTTTGTCCTGAAAATATTATTTTAACGCAAAACTGTAAATGGGAAAGTTGTTCCTTAGATTATTATCAACAACTTTTATTTAAACACTTTTTTCATAGCGCCACCTACTGTGTGCACTTCTCGTTGTACAGCATCGCGCCAATGACATAAATTGTAGATCGCAACGTCCTTTACATTTTTTGTTCAATAAATTTTCCTGTAAAATGCATACAAACCGAGAAAAACCCATTTCAAAATTTTTTTTTCACGTTTTTTGAGTTTTCCAAAAAACTGCTAACAGTTGCACATGCCCATCGCGAACATAGCTTAGTCACATCATTTTTCAACAAACAAAACACCTTTCACCCTTGGGGCAGTTTTCTCAACTCGAAACTACAGATTGACTGTACTATTTCGACAAAAAATATCTACTGATGACTTTTTATCACTGACTTTAATAAAACAGCATATGATCTTGCACTACTACCCAAAATTTACGATGCAATGGTGGAACTAAACTTTCCAGATAAATTTTCCTAACTCTTCAAAACCAAGTCGAGAGAAGTGGAGTGAATTATTAAGTCGTTAAGATATTAAATAAAAGTGGCGAGTTGCAGACCATTTTTTATGTCAAAGGCCCTCCTTAATGTGAAGTTCCTACTTCTGATAAATAGCTTCTTCTTTGAAATCGTGTAGAAATCCCTCGTTCCACACTGTATCGAACGCCATCTAAAAGTCGACCACAGTGGGTACACCACTGCGATTTTCCAATTACAAAGTGATGTACATACATGTCTATAGCTATCAGGCGCAGGTGTTTCAGTACTATGTTCGGAATACCATCTACTCCCGGCGACTTCTTTTATTATTGAGAGTTTGAGACGACGAAATATTAGCAGGATCGATTTTTCACTTGGGTCTCGGGAATATCATTCGCTGGTCAGTTTTCATTGAATTCGCTGATTGTTCGATTCTCAGATTTCCAAGTGCCCAAGTAGCTCAGCAAAGCCCTGTTCTCAAGATCAAAATTCGTACGAACACAACACAAGTAAATTCCCTGATAAAATCCCATAAAATCCCAATAACCCAAGGCGTGGAGAGGTAGTCCATATCTTCGAGTTGTGAGTCATTCTACATTGTTATTTTTGTGGATTTCTCGAATTTTGGCCAGCAGTACATCTTCTAACGAAAAACAATCTTTTCATCAAGCTAATGGCATACTGGTACAATACTGACTTTTGAAAGGCCATGACTTTGCTATTTTATGGCGCGAAACACATATTGGCTTATTAGTTTCTGCAAGGGGGATTGCAGTTCGCCAAATTTCGACAGAAAGCATCGTCGCGGCGACTCAAACTATGTTTAAAATTGTGGCAAAGTCTCTAACTTAAGCTAACTTAAGGAAAAATGTGTATGAAGTTCTTTAGAATGCCATTAATAAATGATTGCAAGGTGGCTGTTGTTTAGCTCTAATGGCATTTTAATAACTTCATAATGCCCAATCATTTTGTAACGCCTTTTGGAAATACATACTTCCAGCGTAGTTCAGAATTGGTCGGAATACTTTGTTTGAATGACACTCAGTAGTTCATTTGACACACAATATAATTAGCCGCGAGGGTAATCCCCGTACGCTCATATGCACGTGGGGAATCTCCTGTCGTAGGCGTAGGATAATTTGACATTTACTATGTTTCCATGAACCGGGGTAGAGTACTATTCATTGAGTATGCAGAAAGCTTCTGCCCTCAAGTTAATTTGATGCTATTTCCATGACGTTTAAAGTGACAGATAAATAATTTTACGTTGTGTCTCCGTTGGTTGAGTCCGTTTGTATCCGTTCATTGCAATCGTTGAGGTGGAAACGCATGTTAAGAAAACCACTTTGACAGTACAATCCGAGTCCGTTGCGTTCCAATCCGTTCATTGCAATTGGCTTTTAGACGTTGTATTGCTTAGTAGGCACCTATCTTCAACTTGCGAATTGAAATATTTTATGGAGTGTAAAATTCAAACTGGTTTCACAATAATCACGCGCACAAGCAGTTTGTGATCAAAATGAAATCTTTGTCCACACACGAGCACAACTGATTTTGGATCAATCGGTGTTTTGTGCCCACATAGTTTTTAGTCACGAAGTTTTGGCAAAATGTCACGCAGTTCAGATGCAGTTCAACCACGCAACTGAAATTGCTTCCGACAGGCAAGAACAGTCGCACGTGATCAGTTTAAACAATGTAGTTTCAAATCGGACTCGTTTCTGTCGAACCGAGAATGGATTCCCACTTCTGTACACAATGATACCGCAGTGATACATTTTGGAATTCACCCAGTTAGAAAATAAATCAGAAGTGGAATGAATTGAGCTTTAGCTGGATCAATACTTGTATTTCAATGTAAGTACTGCTCTTGTCAAGACAAACAAGGAGGCCCCAGGGCTGAAAGTGGAGTCGTCTTTCAGCACTTCAATACAGAGAGTGCAAGTTCAGTTTATACATAGCCTCTGTGATGAAAGTCGTCATTCGACTAAAACGCCAATTTGTTCAACTCAAACGACTTGTCACGTCACACGACTCGACTTTCAGCACAGGGGCCGGCGATTCAGATGACAAAAATGCTTTTTTATAGCATACACCTTCCTAAGCCCACGGGTCAAGATGATCTGCTATCAAATCTAGAGGAGGAGTTACTAGAGGTCAAGCTAGAACGACGGAAAGCAACAATTCTCTTATTCAGGGACCGTTCTACTCGAACACAGAACACCATAAAGCAGCTTGTGAACGCGGATGCATAAGTAAAATTAAGATATAGACTAGGTTTAGACTGCCTGCTGAAGGCAATCGATTCTTTTAAAAAACTGAAGAACGGTTGTCGTTCGATCGGTCGAAACGAAGAAGGATTGGGCGTGGTTAATACTTAGATAGGTCTGTTTTAGAGAGACGAAAACGAACCAGAAAAAATTGCACTCATTTGGTATCCTTCAAAAAGGTATTTTATTATAAGCGAGCACCTAATCTGGCGTATACAAATAACAAAAACGCGTTCGAATTGCTGAAAATTTGAATACTAATACCACAGAGCACAAACGACTTATCGAACTGCACCTCGAAAAAGAACGACCACCTTTACCATCAGAAAACAACCGCCAGGAAACTTTTCAAACTCTCCAAGTACGAATTAATTTTTGTTAATAATTTTGCGAAATTAACAATCAATTACACAAAAAAGAAAAAAAGATACAATTTGGCCGTAATGGAAAGTTCGAAACAAAGCCCTTTAACCCTTTCACCTTCAAAATAATAATTCTCGTCTGACGATTATTACGATGATGAAAGTTTATTTTAATTTGAATTTTCATATATAAAAATCCATTAATTACCTACCACCTACAGCCATCGCACAGAATACATCCTGCGAGTCCTTGAATATTTGAGCACGCAGTTTGCGGCGACCCTGGAATCCCTTTTCCATGAAAAGATAAACTTGTTTACTTTGTAATCACAAAGGGCCCCACACCACCGGGTCCAAAAAGCATTCTGCTCGCCCGGGTTGATATCAGATGACGTCAAACCTCCCACCAGCTCCAGTGTCCGATACTTACCCGATGCATTGCAAAGCAAAATAACGGTTAAACTAGGTCAGTGTGTCACCTAGTAACCCTGGACTAGATTACTAATAAAATCACCACCACCCGTTCGGGGTCGGTTGGAAAATGTACAGTTGTCGTGATAAATGAATGCTGGGGCGGGAGGGGGTGGGTTTATTGAAGGTCTGCCCCCCAAACCCAATTTTCTGGGAATCCTTTCAAGGGAGGACGACGTGCATTACAGATATTGCGAGAACGTGCCTTAATCCGGAAAATTTTCCATCGAGCACGACACGTCCTGATTCGAAATGGCTCCAATTTGTTCCCTATTTACTAAGCGGGTGTCTTCCACCACATGCGCACTGACGCATTTAATGCATTTTCTACCGACCATCTCACTCACACTTGCACCGCACTACAGCCTGACGACGACGACGGCGGCGATGATGCCCTTTTCGCCCCCAGGCGCCCCATTCACCGGTCTTTAATGGCCATTTTTTTTTGGCTGTGCACTCGCATTGTCGAAGTGCTGCGCTTCGGGAGGCAAAAATGCAACTAAAACGCACACACACACAGCCACCGCCAGCAAGTGCATATTCATTTACCGGATCGGACTATGTGCATTTTCAGTGTGCATGTGCAGTGGCGGCCCCGGAGACGGGGGCGAAATGCGAGGTGAGGGGCCCATTCACGTACATACGCTGTGAGAACAGTTGTTCGCTGAAACAACATGGAACAGAGCACGGACGCCATGATGGACCTGTAAAACTGTGATGAGCCACAGGAAATTCTGTTGGGGAAGGTCTTGTGCATTTTGGCGCTTAATCAGCATGGCAACGGGGCCTGGGGCACTGGGCGAACTGTTTCACTTCACTTCATGGCGTCTTTTTTTGGACTTTTTCCTGTTTTTTTTTGTTGTCTTCTTGCTTTTTGAGTGTTTTGTTGTTTTGCGCAAGGAACTCTTGTCTTCGATGCACTTTTACTTGCAGCAAGAAGAACCGGAAAATAATGCAGATTTTGCATCGTTGCCAATTTTTGCCCAAGTTCGGGTGCTCGCTCATACCAATTTCATGAATCACGGTCAAATTTTAAAGTAGGTTGCTTTGAGTGTATTAGGGTGAAATTTTTAAGTACAAAGAAAAGGATTTTATGATTTTGTTGTTCTTGAATTGCTTTTCTTTTGGTTTGTTATTTTTTGTATTGCTATCGCAATTTTAGTTTGGTATGGTGGAAACCAATAAGTAACAAAAAGGAGATATTTTCTTAGTACCAGATTTACCAAACTTTTATTGATACAATATTAATTTAAAAAAAATTAATATGGTAAAGTTCCAAAGGCAATAAATAACTTAGTAAAGTTAAAAATGCTGCTAATAAGCTTCAAAAAAAGAAATAAGGTTTGAAATGGTTTCAAACATATTTTTTGTTAAAATTTACAATTAAATTAAAGCAAGAACTAGCAAGGGAAAAGTAAAAATACGTCAGGAAAAGAATATTAAAAAAAGAAGGTGTGCTCAAAACTACACTTTAGAAGTAATCCCTTTTTTGCTCAATAAAAGCCACACTTACGGCCGATGAAAGAAGTATAGCGACGTGTCTGCGGAGGGACTTGCTACAAGTACAATTTCAAAATTTATTCATTAAAACCTAAAAAGGAAACAATGTGTTTATGATTACCAAAATATTAGACCAAACCCACAAGAGGGCAAATTATCAGAGTGTCAGGTCTACTTTCTGAATTTAGGTTTAACCGGCCTTAACGGTTTACATCCCAGACTCTAAGTGGAAGCGCAAATCTGAGCTCGTGTATCGCACAGAAGATAGTATTAGTCTAAGCTCCCATGACAAAAAAGGTGCCCCATCGAACACCTCAAAACAATAAAGTGAGATTGGCTGAAAAACATGTAAAAAAAACATGTACCGCCCGCCAGACTAGTAAAAATTTGTTAATTGCTATTTTTTATGAATTTTTGAATTTTGTTAAAAAACAATGATTTTATTTTCCAAAACACCTGTCTGAAATTTATACAATTTGTAGTAAATAATGAACCATTTGTGAAAAACCCCCTGTCACCGCGCTTAAAAATTATATCTGACATGGTAAAAAACATTTTTTCAATGATAAGCTTATTTTTGTGTATAAAGGACATCTTAAACTTCAGTTGTTTTCTTTTTGAACAAGGTGTTCTGAAATGCCAGTGATTGATCTTCATGCATTGATGCTGCGCATTCAAACTTCAGTCTGACAAATTTATTAACGAAAATTGTCAGCCAGACAAGTTTTAATAGACATAAGAGATCTTAAACTTAATTTAAAACAAAAATCGAGGAGGTGTTATGTTATGCATTTTTATAAAAAAAATACGAATTTATAACATAAGGTCTGTCAGAAACGAATTAACAAAAATTGTTAGACAGACAAATTTTTTCACGTTTTTTGTCATGGGAGCTTAGACTATATGGTTCTGTCTCTGTTTCACCAAAGTGGAAACAGCAAACGGCAGCCTCAAAGTAGAGCTCTATTCTACTTAACGAATGCGTAGACCAAAAAAAGCGTTTAATTTCGTTAAATTTCAATATTATACTAAATGTCACTTTCGTGTTTTTTTGTGGTTTTGTTGCGTATTTAACTTGTTTTCTACAGTTAATTTTTGTTATTTCAAAAATAATATGTGAAAATGTTTGAAACTGTTGGAAGTGAAACAAAATTAGTTCAGTTTATTGTACTCTAGTACCTTTTCATATTGAGTTTTTGTACATTTTCTAATAAAAACTTGCTTGTCAAAAATATTGTTTACAACAGGTTATGGGTCTCCAGCTCAAGGGAAATTAATAAAAATTTAAGGCATCGGCGGTAAATTTAAAACTTTTAGTAAGTTAAAATAATCGGAGGACTAGGGAAAATTGGAGAAAGGTATTATTTTATGATAATAAGATTATAGGCGGAAATAGAATAAAGGAGGAAAAATGTCGAGTCACCATCTAATAAAAGTTGAAGGACTAACGAGCGAAAATTTTGACACGTGGAAGGTGCAAATAGAGGCAGTTTTGATAAAAAACGACCTTTGGGAGTATGTCTCCGGATCAAAAGTAGCACCAGAGATAGAGCCAAATGACACGGTAGCGTTTGATACCTGGAAAGCAATTGACGGCAAGGCAAGAGCTGACCTCATATTAGCAGTAAGCGCTCCAATATTAAAAGATATAAAAAACTGTAGTACTTCTAATGAAATATGGAAGAAATTACATGAAGTATACCTAACGCAACATTGTTAAAGCGGCTCATACAGATGAGGTTCTCCGATAACGAGGACATGCATACCCATGTGTCCAATTTTTTGCGAAATAGTGGACAAATTAAAAGACATGCAAGTAGATATAAACGAGGATTTATTATGCATTTTATTGCTTTATAGTTTGCCTGATGCTTATGATAATTTCAGAACCGCAATTGAAACCAGAGACACTTTACCGAAGCTAGAGATGCTGAAAGTTAAAATCATAGAAGATTTCGAGTCAAGGGCGACCAAAGAAAAGGATAAAAGTTCAGGAGCATTTTATGTGAAGGGTAAAAAATTGCAACATCAAACTCAACTTCGTAAAAAAGTGTCGTCGTTTCAAGATAAACCAGACAAGTCTAAAATCAAATGCTACAACTGCAGAAAAATAGGTCACAAAGCACTAGACTGCAGAATGAAAAGACAAAATGCATCAGTCGGTGAAGAACATTGCAGCTAATCGACGCAGCAACAGGCGTCGAGGCACGAGTACCGGACGCTGTACCATACAATCCGGCGGTTAGGTGGCAAAACAACAACAACAAACGACAACATAAAAAAATCGGAGGGAACTTTTGTGACTTTTCCTCATGACCGCCTGGAACACGGTGGAGAGAATTCTTCCACCAGGTGTACAAACCACGATGCGTCGCAAGGTCCATCACCCGAACCGCCGATTATCGAACAGCCGACGAATCGGTTTCTCGATACCGAAGCGACAATTATCGAAGTGAAGACTACACGAGCCGTAGAGAATAAGCGGGATTTAGACCACATCGAGGATGGATTGATCAAATATTCGTTCTTCATCAACTAATGGAAGAAAGAATTCGTTGCGACAAGCGAACTGTCGTCGTTTTCATAGATTTCAAATCTGCTTTCGATTGCATCGATTGGAACAGCTTGTGGAGAGCCTTGGAAACCAAGCATGTGCCATTGAAAATCATTCAACTTATCCAAGCGACGTATGATGGCTCAAGCGAGGAATTCCCGATTCAAGCGGGTGTCCGACAGCGAGACGGCGCATCACAACTTCTCTTTAACATTGTGATCGAAGCGATTATGCGTGTAGCATTCGATGGACGACGCGGAGCTCGATACAACAACCTTGTAACCGACTTGATGTACGCCAAAATTTCCCGCATCGCCCGGTCTTACGGATTAAAAATCTATGCAGTGTTCACCTGGATGGAACTTAAATCCGATGTTCAAATATTTGGGTTGAGGAAACGAAAGTGGCGTCGAAAGCCGACGTTCACAGCCGCACCGGCCAGGCAACAGAAACATTCGCCTCGCCAAAGTAGTGCATATGGAAACGAACAAATATTGCCATCAAAACGAAAGTACGCCTTTACCGAACTTCGGAAACGTGGACACTGCTCGAGCCGGACGTCAACAAGATCGAGGTCTTCCAAATGCGATGCTTGAAGCAAATTCTCGATGGTTCACTCCGCGATCGCCTTCGAAACGAAACAGTTAGACAAAGAAGCGATCAGCACTGATGGAAGAAGAAATACAAAAACGTCGACTACGGTGGTTTGGACTTGTTTGTCGAACTACTTGCCACGAAAACTTCTCTGGCGAGACCGTCCGACACACTGGAGAATCAGCAATCGGCACCGAAGAAAACCTGGCTAAAGAATATCGAGGGCGACTTAAAGCTGTCAAGTCTCGAGACGTCGTTATCGCTGATACGATCGTTCACCAAAAATCGTTTGATACCCAGCGGCAGCGACGTATCCGTTGCAGGGACGTCTCGCTTGGACCGTCAGCTAACGGATCAAAGAAGAAAAAGAAAGCGAGTTAACTTCGTGCGATTCTGGTGGCATCAAGGTCTCCTGTTCCCAGGGAGATTTGTGATACGAACCCTAAATCAATTTTAGCTTTCATCAGCCTTCAGGGATGGCACTCTAATATGTATCAGTGCCTACAAAGACGCCCCTCAAAACGAGAAGAAATGGGAAAAGACTCAAGATGTACAATACATTTTATTACAAATACTCTTATCCAAATTGAGTCTCACGCCATCATTTACGCCGCCAATATCCCGCAAATTCAGGTCACAGGCAATTTTTTATTTGTGTTTTGAATAAAGTTTCCTCTTGTATAACCGCCACAATCATTTATATTCTAGCTCAACCACAAACCAGAATAGATTCAAAAGATCCTCGAGTCTAGTGACTATTTGCATCTGTAACAAAATCCATTCAGCAACTTCTCAAGAATAGCGACCGCCAAAATAAAGGCTCAGCCACGATTGCTGCCACTTGACCTGCAATGTGGAAGTACTCAATTACGCTATCACTAGCCAAAGAAAGCTCGAGTAACTGTCGCAAAACGTGCAGATTCCTCCCAAAGCCCAAATCAGAACAAATCATTTAAAAAAACGGATTTTTAACAGTTTCCATCTTCTGAGTAGAACCCAGTGCTGGCGGGCACTCTTCCGCAAACTTTCCTACTTTCCTTCCCCGAAATAATTCGTTTTCTCCAGAATTACGTTTTACTTATTTCCGGTTAATGTTTCGACATTCTCAAAACCCATGCTTTAATTTCGTCTTGGAGGAAATGAAACGATTTCCAAAGAACTCAGGTAGACGACGACGTCTCACTCAGAAGACGTCCACAGCGAGTAATTAGTTCTAAGTCTTGACGTCAGTGTTTTTGCGGCACAGTTTAATCATCGCGGTGCGCAACTCGCATTTCAGGTAGTGGAAACTAAAAGTGGAATTCTAGCCGACACCAGAAAAACAGAACGGAGATAATCGCGACGACTCAGCGAAACGGGGTGGACCCACTCGGACCGTCCACAGGTGTGTGATTAATGGTAAACAATAATAAAATGATGACCGCGGGCTCTTCTCAGAAAATGGTTTGACGGAAAGAAATGCTCTTTTTGAAAATGCAAGCAATTTTTTTCTGCAAAATTTCCTGTTTTTCTTCTGAAAATTTTTGTAAGTTTGCAAATTGTGGAGAAAAATTTAGAACAATAATAAAAATTAGTATAAGAGTTTGTCGTAAGGAAGTGTGTGATTTCAAGAGTGAATTGGTGAAGGTTTTGTTGTAACTAGCTGACGAGGTACTTTGCCCTGTTTCCCTTCGACAGTTTTGAACATATTTTTTAGGGCCTCCGTATATACAACATTGTTATTCCGTTTTACTGGAGGGCGACCATGTTATCAGCTGAAGTGACTCTCGTCGTCAAATCCACGCCCCCAGCAACGTTCAAACTCTGCACTTTTACTTTATTAACAGTCATAGCGCAGCAATCCTTCTTAGGAAATTGCAGACGCTTGAACTGAAACTGCTACTGTGAGGGAAGAAGAACAGGTCGGAGGATGAAAGCGGTTTCTCCTTGATTGGCGCTTGCAATAATCTTGGCTGCATGTTTTCACAGAGTTTTCCAGGTTCCAAAGCCGGATTAAAGATCTGCAGGCCCCTAGACAGAACCTGTGGTGCAAGCCCCCTCCACCCTCCTCCTGAAAAAATCAATGCATGAACCTTGACAGCAGAAAGAGAACAATATCTTGGTTTCAAATTCAATTTCAATACATTCGCTAGTACCATCTCCGCATACCCACACTTATAGAAAAAAGCATAGTAGTATAGCTATGCTAGTCCAGGCGATCGATTTCATAATATTGCACAATCAAGTTTTTAGTTTGTGTCTCGGGATGAAGCTTTTGCCGTTTGGTGATCTTTCTGTAGTGAGCCTTAGTGCCAAATGAGTGAAACTAGTTGAACTTAGCTGTAGTGTGTATTGCGTGAACTTTCATGCTGGGGTGATCTACTAGACAGACCAACCCACCTGTCTAGCTGACTGCCTGTATAGTTTTAATTTAATTTATAATGTTTCGTATACAAATTGATACAACTATACAGATAGACCAGGCAGTTGCACGGCTAGACTAGTTGATCTGCTTGGTTTCTCTGTTTGGTATATCTGGTCTGTCTGTCTATCCGGTCTATTTGATCTCCCTGTTTGGTCTGACCGCCTGGTCTGTTTACAATATCTAGTTAAGTTTGTTCTTTTCTCTTAATTTTTCACTAGTTTGTAGTATTATTTAGTTAAGGCTAGTTTAAGTTATTTACTAAGATTTCAATTTTTGCATTTTTTCTTTCTCCTTTTGTTCTGTACTCTAAAAGATGTAGTGCTTGTGTACTTCACCAATCAATAGATAATAAATAAATAAATAAATAAATGTTCGAAATTTTATAATCGTGTCCTACCCAATACTATTTTCTAAATAAGCAAAACCCTTTCTTTTATCAACAAGTAGGCAAGTACAAGCAGGTTAACAGAAAGCAAATCCAAAGCCGATTTATTAATATCACTGATCACTTTTCTTTGCTGGCCACTGCTATGCCATGGACAGGGTCTCTTCAGGAATCGCGAGGTAGATTATATACGTGCCTCAAGAAGCTCGATGGCAACAAATCCATTCAACAATACATCCCCTTTCACCATAAAGAAATGCTCCTTACTTTAGGCAAAACCTCATTTTGCCCTATCATAATTCTCCGAAGTTTATCCTGACTCAAATCCAAGCCCCCAACCATCTCTAGCGGGGTCACCCAGGGGTCAATTCTGTCACCTGCTCTATTTTTTATCTTTATAAATTACCTACTTTCAATTCAATTTAAAGCTTCGTTGGTGACGATACTTTAATCTAAGATATTCAAACGGCTACGATAATGCTTGACAAGCAGGTGCCAGATTCTGTCTTGACGATCGCAAAGTTATGGCCGACTCAATCAACAGGGACATTAAACTCATTCTTAATTGGATTCACTAGAATTATTTCGAATTCAATGCCTCCAAAACAAAGTACTTAGCTGTATCAGTGGCTAGTGTTGAACTAATGGCCGAGCCATCCCTTAAAATCAAGCGTGACATTAGCCAAAGACCTGCGATGGACCGTCGACGTTTTCCAATCGTCAAACAAGCATCTTAGTACTTGGAGTTTCTTAAGAAGTGCTGTAATATACAAATCCTAATCCTAGTACAAAAAAGGACCCTGAAACTAATCGTTGCTGCACCAACAAACTTCCGAGTCATCGTAGGTATGTAGAAATACTGACAGAACAACAACAGATTAGCTCGCTCGGCTCATTCCCTTCACCTGCAACCCCCATTTTCTCCACAGACTAGAAATTCATCTATATAAATATAATTGGAGTATCTGTCTGTGATTTCAAAATAATTGGCTTTTTCTAAGTTCATATGGTTATTTACATAATATTAAAACAAAATCAAGTATTTTTTAAAAATTTTGTCTCCTTGTATGTCTGTCTGTTTGTCCGGGCTAATTTCGGAAACGGCTAATCCGATTAGGACTTTCACGTTTAAGCTACTTTTTCACTCTGATCCGACTATTGGATCAGACCGAAAACATGACTTACTAATCGAAGAAACGCGAATAAAATGCTGTCACTGAGAGATATTATTCTTTCAATTGGCGAAAACACTGGGGATCATTATGGTTTGCCATCTCCAAATATAATCTATGGGTCTGAAGGTAATTTAAACAGAAAATATATGGAACACAATGAACCAAAGTAAAACAATAAATAAGAAGTCCATCAACGCATCTCCAACAGTGTCAATAAGAGCAGGCCCGCCACAAAGGGGGGCAACTGGGACGGTTGGCCCCGAGCCATGGGCCCCAGGCCAAATGGGGCCGAAAATAGAGTGAACGCCGAGTGAGAGCGTACTATCCGTCAAGAGACCCCGAAACTAAGTTGAAACCCAAAATGTCAAAACCTCCATATCCCTGCGTTCTAATTGTCAAGCAAACAGTAGTCTAGAGCTTGATACACAGGCACGCAGTACGCTGAAGATGTTTCTCTATGGATTCTTCTAATCATCATATTTAAATAGTAAACACTATTTTTCTTGCTTTTATTTTCGCAAAGACGTCGATGACATCATCATAGTCTATATTTTCTGCCAGCCCTCGATTGATAATATTATACATACATGATCTTAGATAACTTTTAATTTTTGTTAACCTTTTGCAGTTTCCTGTCGACTGCGGTCCCCCAATTAAGTACAAACAACGTCCAATATGCTGCAAATTCGCTCCTCTTAGTAGCGCTTCTATTTTTTCCCGCTGGGATAGCTTCTGGATTGATTCTGCCAAAACAAACATGAGTACTGAACCCCAGAGAAAAGCACAAGGCCCTGTTATCCGCGAATAAAGAAGTGACCGTTCAGAATCTACAGTGAGTGTCAAAAGTAAATCAACACCTAAAACTACTGGATTGAAAATATTGGATAAACAAAAATTCATAAAAGGGGCCTTAAACACTTGCAGATTAAGTTCAGTTATTACAAATTATAATGAAAAAGTTATGCACATTTTTGTATTGCCAGTGCCGTGACCAGCTGCTAAAACATTATACGACGAAAAACGAAAACGAGAAGCGAAACCGCCTTTTTTAGGATCAAATCGAAATGTATTTATTCGATTTGAAGGGCGCCAAATTGTAAATTTTTATGCTGGACCCTGGGTGCCATTTTCGCAAAATATATGAGCTTTTTTGGGGGAAAAAATGTTGAGGTGGCCGTGGGGTAAGTTCTGCGCACGATGCCAATTACCTGGGAACGTCAAAATCTACACGAAACGTATTCTGAATATGATTGGCTGGGTTCTGTGGTGCACGTAATAAAACATTTTTCCGATAGATGGTGCTAAACCTAGAATTTAAAAAAAAGTTATAGGTAACATATTTTTTATAGGTAAATGTTTTAATGACCCAAAATTATATTTTGCAGATTTGTTCTATGTTTGATTATACCTTTTTCTTATCCCGAACTATGCACACATAATTTTTTTTATTAAAAGGCGTTGCAACGCACGAGTGTTTTTTCTAGTTTCTAATTAAAACAACTGCGGAACAATCGTCCACAGTCAATATTTCCGAACTCCTACCACATCAAAGAATTCAAACGCAAGATTCTTCGCCACCTCCTTCAACACCTTCCCTCATACTAAGTTTGCTTACTACTAAACATTCCACCATAACGTGACAAACGACATAACCGTCTGGTAGTACAAAGGGTGATTCCTAAACTTAGAACTGCCATATAAAAAAATACGGAACAGGGACTTGGTACACATCAAAAAATAACAAATCAAAATTGCAATTCTTTGGTAATTGTTGCTTGAAGAATAACGAAGATTATGACAAATGAAGATTTATAGTCCATCACTGGAAAGAAGCATAAACAAAGTAATTATCAAGAGGATGTGAGGCACACTGACATCAGACAGAAATGACGATGAAGATACAGCCAAACAAGCATTAACCGTGTGCGATAAATCATTCTTCAAGGGAAAGTCATCAAAAGCGACTTAAATTTTGATCGAATGTGGCGCCACTGCGGAAAATCTCGTGAATAACGGTGCTATCTAAAAGAAATTGCAACATCTGGCGGCAACTGCTCACACCGAAAATACGAAAATTGAAAGTAAAATCAACAAATCTTTACATTACTCACAAGAAAAAAGGATAAGTACTGAATACTGCGAACAGACTAAGACTTCTCACCCATAACCTTTTATTAACTTATTGTAATAATAACAAGACAAAAAAAAAGTTTAAAGGTGTTTATTTTCGCCGTTCACAATATTTGTGCTAAAAAGTAAATCACTAAGCGTACAAATAAATTCTCACACTTTTTATCTGGCGAACAGCGAAGATCCTTCAAATTCCGCATTTGCATGTAATTAATATACAAAAGAAGACTTTCTAACCATATTTGGTTATTGCTCAACATCCTGGAAAATGTATTCAACAAGTATCTGGAAATTTCTCGTCAAGTTAATGATGATTTCATTCGTTATTGTAAACATTTAAGGAGAGTTTTACGTATAAAATATTGCTCCTACCTTTTACTTAAGAAAACAATAATTATTCAGATTAGAAAGAGGCAAATTTATTAATATTTGTATTTTTTCTATAATAAATGCTTTTGGTGTGCACTGTACCAGTATGTAGGAGAAAAACCCTGAAAATTGTAGTATTATCTTTTTTGTGGAAAAATATATCCTTGTAAACATGGCAACATTCAAACTGGCAATACTGGTAATTGTATTTGGTAAGTTTTCTAACATGCATAAGTCAATCAATAGTTTTCGGACACACATCGAGGGTTTTCGAACTAAGCCGTCGAGGGTTTTCGAACTATGAAGCAAAATAGTTTTCTATTCCCCAAATTCGACAGTTTTGTTTATTGACTTCGCCAGAAAGTGTAAAATGAGCTTCGTACGTCATCAAAATTTCGGATCGGCATCGATCATTCTTTCGATGGCATTTCCATATTGAAAACGACGCAGCTTGTCCGTTGGCAACAATTTTTGAGTAAATTGCGCTTTGTATAGGCCCCCATCCACGGTCAAACAAATCGTCAAATTCCTGGCCAACATCGAAAAAATTGCAAGTGTGCGTGTATAAAATACAAGTTTTCGAAGTTGGCCGCTGTTTGAAGAAAATATTCGTCTGGTTCCTTCAAACAGCTTAAATGTGTGTGTGAGTTTTGCCTGTGTGCCATGTAAAGTTCGCTTTGTTTACAGTAGATTATATAAAATGTCGCTCGGGATGTTTGAGGAAAGTTTTCCTCGTTGATGGCCAAAAATGTCAAAGCAGAAATGTGTGCGCCGTTTGTCGAAAATTGGTTTGACGATTTGTTTGACCGTGGATGGGGGCCTTATGAGAAGAGATGAAAATCTTGCTTCATAATCCTCCTTAGATGAAGGATCAAAAGATGCCTGCGTCGAATCCTAAAAATCCGCTGGCAGGATAGAATTTCAAATCAGTGGCGTAGCGTGGATTTCTGCCACCCGGGGCGAACCATAAATTTGCTGCCCCCTACTTTCGAATTGCAAAGCGAACTGCTTGAGATAATGGCCAATGTTAATTTATACCACTTGTTCTATTGGTAAGATAGCTAGATTAGATCTGTAGAGCTAGATTAATATCAACGTGGACATTGTAGATTTTCAATAATTTTTAATCAATGAATCGAAAACCCAACTTGAATTTCAAGTAATTTTCAATCCAAGAACTCAAGGCATCATGTAAACGCAATGAATCATATGTAACTAATGAATGTTCGGTATAGTCCGCGCCAAAATAAATGAGAATTTTACGCGCAGGCGAGGAAATGACAACTCCACATACATTAATATTCCGTGTATGGAAAAAAATTCAAGCGCACATGCATTTTAATTTACATTTTGAAACTCTTTTACCGGGAACAACACTTCACCATAGCATCTGACCAGGACAAGAGTCGCGTAGTGAGACGGATTGAATTGTGATTGAAAATATAAATGAGCGGGTGATTTGGGGTTTTAAACGAACGGAATGACGAGGTGCACTTTTCTTTTCGAATCTACTTTCGTGGTGAGGATTTGAGACTTTCACTGCGCATCAAAAAATCGCTTTTGAGATTTCCAATTGTTTTGGCGCAGGCTATATCCGTGCTTCAAGGTTGGCCTAAATTATAAACTTTAACAGACCAAGAGAGCTGGAATCAGTAATTTCTCTCTGTAATTTATATCAGTCTGTCTTTAGATAGAAAGCCTCGTATATGCACGAGCTTAAATTTAAACTCTTCTCTGTCCAATATCTGGAGGTTTCATTTCCCTTCATCATAGCCCAATACTATTACAGGGGATTTTAACGACAAATGCGGCAGCTGTTGGAGCCCTTCTCAAACTTCAGCATTTACAGCCCGCGTCATAAAAGAAGGGAATCTTAAATTCGCTGTTTCCATGCACATTGAGAGTCTCATACAAGAGAGCAACGTCACTCTGTTTATATAAAAACGAACGAACGAACGAACTTACAACAAAACTACAATTCAACTGAAAATAAACAAATGAATCAATTTTTCACCACAATCTAACCGACTGATTTATTCACAATTTGCCAATCCGTTGCGAGCTGCCAATGGACACCTATTGTGTTTCATATGAGCGCTCATTTCCCTTCTTTTATGGCACGGACTCTAATCATAAGGAATATATGTTTGCTAGGTATTATCCACACAAGTGTTTTGAACCATTTACACAAACATGGATACAAAAAGAAGGTCCATGCATGAGTTATTCATGAGTTGAATGCGAAAAACATGAGAGACCTAATGAGACCTAATTGACATCTGCTGCAACTTCGTCCAATATGAGGTATTTTCAATTAATAAGACGATTCATTCTCAACTCTAATGTGGACAACTAGGGAAATTATGCCCTGCAAATAATCGAAAGAATTACGCCAAATAATTGAATAATAGAAAAGTGGTTGTCTTCCATCACAGGCGTACACTTTTTTGATAATCCGTCAAATAGGAGAGTTTGGTTGGATAATTTTGATGCATCAACTTTATAGTCCAGAAATAAGACCAAACCTACATGAAAACTAACGAAAAAGTAAAGTAGACGTAATTTCCACTGAAGTAGATGTAACATCCACTTATTTCCATATTGGTCACTCTCATACAGGGCCGGCGTTTGTCTTTTTGCGCCCGGTGCAGCATGCCATATACATATTGCGCCCCCTTCATTTTTTTCATTTTCAGATGGCAGTAAAGGAAAATGAAAGAAGACACAAACAGTCATGGAAAATGAAGGCACGGAATTTTTCTTTCACTTTTTTTGAAATTGCGCCCTGTCCAATTGCGCCCAGTGCAAATACACCGGTTGCACCTATGAAACCGCCCCCTGAATTTGTCCAATCAGGATTTGCTTCGCGATCTTGCTTTTGTGCTGAGTTTACTTACGCTTTAAATTCAAAACTCTCCCGCTAATGCTGATTAATGCTCTTCGATGATTATCATTGTAAGCTGCACTTCCTTAACTTTTTCCAGCACTAATAATACTATAAACTCGAATCTCCATAACGGAGGTCTCTGTCGTTCTCCAATCCTTTATATTTCGAAGGATAATAGGTGGTCACTGCACTGCATGTATTGGTTTCTACGGTAGAGTCTTGCATAACAAAGCAGTCCACTTAACAGCCTTACTGGACATAGAAGCCGCTTTCAAAAACTTCAGAGGCAGAGGCGATCTAGGTGTTTCTCGCCGAAGTAGTGATCTATAATAGTACGACTAATTTGAATTACAAATCAAGACCTATGGCACCGTGCCAGCCAAGAAAGGATAGACGACAAAATCAGGCGAACTAAATGAAATTGCATTGGCCACACCTTGCAGAAGACAATGGTAAAACGCACAGAAGGTGCATTTCGTGTAATATATGACAATGGGATCACTTTTTCAAATTTTTCAATTTTTTTTTTAAATCTTAATTTCTAAAATTGCGCCCGGTGCAAGTGCACCATTTTCACTTATGAAAGCGCTAACTTTGCTCTTATACATTTATATGGAATGGTACCTAACTTCACCTCACTTCACTTCCCTTCCCATTTAGGTTTGGCCTGTAGACACCATCAGCCAGGACATCGTGCTGGATGTGGCAATGGTTAGGGCCTGATGTTGCCGGCAGGATCTCTAGCTCGGTCCAGTTTTTCCGCCGCCCCAACCTCTACGCCGCCCGGGGCAATGGCCCCCTCGGCACCCCCCACGCTACGCCACTGTTTCAAATGAAGAACTATGACGCTGTGTTGGCCGAGAAAGGATAGGCGACCAAATCAGGCGAAGGAAATGGAATTGGATTAGCCACACCTTGCGACGCGAAAACGAAAATCTAACCAAATAGGCCCTTGACTGGAACCCGCAAGGATCCCGTCGAGTCAGAAGACCTGGAACGACGTGGAGCAGGACCGTACTAGCAGAGGCCGCAACAGCTGGGAGATACTGGTCAGAGCTGAGAGCTGTCGCGCAAAACAGTCCCCGCTGGAGGGCAACTATTTCCGCCCTATGTCCTATGATGGATTACAGGAGCGCAAAGAAGAAAGAAGAATCCTCTTTAGAGTCGTTCCACTCACGTTTATCTCCTGTGATCGGCCGTGATACGACCATTTGGATTTTCGGCAATACTCTCTCTTACCGCTTCAACAACTTCATTGGAGCGTCGCGGACTTGGTGAGTCCCTACAGACCCGTACTCAAAGAAATTCTTCACCAAACTATGAATTGCGTTTTCTGAAGGCGCCGTTATTTTTTTACCATAAGCATCCACAGTTTTCACAATTGAACGAAGGTTTTCAATGTTAAACACTACAATTTCAGCGCGTTTTTCGGATGTGCACAGAGTCATAGCTAAAATAGTACTTAATGACGTTTCAGAATCGTACTTGTCAAAATCGGCTAAAAATGCCAGAGAATACCGAAGGTCTAGATCGCGATGACTTTTATAATATAAAAAGCAATAAAATTTAAATAAAAATTAACAAATGAGTCAAAGATTTAAAATCAGAGAAGCTTCGAATAAAAAAAAATTTCGGAGAAAATTTTGCTATTTCTCTTCCGAGGTTCATAATCCGTAAAAAAAATGGGGGTTGCCATTTGAAATTTTAGATTCATCCGACCCTCTGCGAGTGGGTGAGGAAGTGGGGGCGAGTTTTTTATGAAAGCGATTCCACCCTCCAAGTTGAGCAACTTTTGTTCAAAAAAATGTCCACATTAACCTACCGTTCAGAAAATATTGGACCGATGCCGGACTTTTACTGCACCCTGTATAAATAAAACTATTTGCGTTTGCTCTATATTGCATTAGTTTCTTTACACCATTTCAATAACCACGATATTTTGTGTTTCTAGTAATCTTGGTTTACTGGTGACCTCATGGCATTCAACGTGTTATAACTAGTGGGATGTTGTGCCTAGAGACTAGCCACTAATTACGCTTTTTCATGGTATCTTTTCTGTTGAATAACACTTCAGACTGGATGACAATATATTAAGTGGAGATTGTGAAGAATCACGAAAATATTCCAACAAATAACTTGAAAAACTAACGCATCTTTCATGTAGATGCTGCTGAAAGAATTATACAATAATTACCCGCCAAGAATTTGAAAGAATTGATATATTTTAATAGCACCCCATCTATGACTAAGAATAGTAAACACTCCATCTATGCCAATATTACATTACTCTTCGTTTTACCTGTGATTATCAATTTCCATAAAACATACAAAATACATTTCATAAATAATAGAAAATCTGTTGTCATCAATTGTTTACTTCCTTCGAAAGTTTATACATATCTAGCATTGGAATGTACCTTCTTATGTAAGAACGAATAAATATGTTCATTGCCACATTTCTAGAAGTTAGTGTTTGGAGTATTGGGTAGGCGCTAGATCAGCGTTCGAAACGTTCAATTCTTGGTGACGAAGACTTAGTTTATTAACTTCCCAGTATAGGAAGTTATTGTAATCTGTCCGAAAATCGAAATCGAAAATTTCAACGTATTTTCATCTTTCAAGGTCCCAGGAGCATTTTAAGCAAAAAATTGGGAGGAAGTGTGTGTGCGTGTGTGTGTGTGCGTACGGATGTGGTCATTTTTTCCTGCACGGTATCGCGCGAACCAAAACTGATATCGACTTCGTTGAGGTGTCGTTCGAAGCGTATTAACCGAAATATGATCTGAAAAGATTTTCATGAAATTCTGTCCAGCCGTTTTTTTTGTTTAAGCGACGTAAGTGATTTTTGTACCTGCACGATATAGCACGAACCAACCATGATACCGACTTCTTTGAGGTGCCGATCGTAGCGTATTACCGAAAGTACAGTTTGAAAAGATTTTCATAAAATTCGATCGAGCGGTATCTATGTTTAAAGGGCATAAGTGATTTTTGTACATGCTCTATAGAACACAAACGAAAAATGATATTGACTTCATTGAGGTGTCGTTCGAAGCGTATTAACCGAAATATGATCTGAAAAATTTTCATGAAATTCGGTCTAGCGGTTTTTTTGTTTAAGCGACGTAAGTGATTTTTTGTACATGCACGATATAGCACGAACCAACCATGATACCGACTTCTTTGAGGTGCCGATCGTAGCGTATTACCGAAAGTACACGTTGAAAATATTTTCATAAAATTCGATCGAGCGGTATCTATGTTTAAAGGGCGTAAGTGATTTTTGTACATGCTCGATAGAACGCAAACCAAAAATGATATTGACTTCATTGAAGTGCCGATCGAAGCGTTGGAATGACACCCGTTCAAAATGAAGTTCACTTTTATGGATTCAGCCGAGCAATAGCTTCCCAAAGAGTCATCACTCGTCAAAATCCGAGTTTTCTTTAAAAACCATTCAATAAATACGTTAACCATTACAAACATGACGAAATCTTGTAAGTGCGCACATTTAGTTTGACATTTTAGCGAAAATATTGATAAACAATTGTGACAAATTCTCGGTATTATACATATATTCTATATTGCCTATTGTTCATTTATTATTAAAATATCCAATCATAATATTCAACATCCATCATACTGGGAAGTTGATCGTGTGGACCGAAAGGGTCGAACCCACATCCCAACTAGTTTAACCACGGTGCGGTAGCAGCAGGGAAGTACTTTGGAAAACCAAGATATCGAAAATATTGTCCTTGTGTTTGGTTTGCGGGCAACGAAACTTGTGTCCTCCTATTGTCTTGTCCTGCGCAAAACTAGCCGTAGTTCCTATAGGTTCCAAAAGTGGTTCTACGGTTGGAACATTCACAGCCGATGTAATTGCGCCGTCAGTGAACAACTCTCTCTATTTTGCATTCTACATATATAAGGTTATTCATTTACTAAAGCTGGGTAAATATTTTGATTTGTACTTGTACCTTTAATATAAAAATAACTTGAGAATAGAACCAGTCGAGTTTAGCAGGACTCACAGGAGGCACTACATTTGTCCATTACACGAAGGTAAATTGTACTTCCAACTTGAAGTTAGGCGAGGTGAGATTGTAAAATATAAAAATACACTGTGGAGCTCGTCATTGGTATTTATTCTCCATCTTTTGTAATTTGCTTGTTTTTGTCATTATAATAACAAATAACATCCCATGTTATTTGAAGTATGACAATGTACTGGCTCAAAAGAAAAAAGAGTCACCTCTAACAAACTTATTTTATAATCGTGTCCTACTAAAAATACACTTGCGTTGCAAATTTATAAATCCACTTAATAAAGCAGGTTTTTCTTATTTCTGAATGCAATTCTGAAAACCTTTTTCCTATGAAAATTTCTCAGTTACCAATTTTGAACGTTTGTCTGGATGAGGATTCAATACCGGTAAAATTTTTAATGTTTTCTGAAAATTTAAAATTTTGTACTGTTACATAATTATAAATCCCCCAGTCTATGTGATAGTTTTGTTGAGTTAACACAAATTGTACTCCATGTTTTAGTCTAGGGTTTTCAAAATAAAAATTTTGAAAATGCAAACAGGAAAAAGTTTATTAATCAGTTTATAATTCAGTTCAATCCACAAAAGTGGCTTCACCGGCTAAATATAGCCCAGTTCGTGTGACGCTCGTGCTTGAAATTGTTGTTGCTTTTTCGCCAGAAGTCAGAAATGCAAAAGCCCACTGGAATGGTATTACACTATGCAAGTTTTATCAGCGACTTTTTACGTTCAGTTCCAGTTCGAGTCCATTTGGTTTGTTTTAGTTGAATATGTGAAATTGTATGCGAACTGAGGTTATTTTAGGTTCTATAATGAAAACGTTACAAAAAGGATGAATTAATTTTCTAAAATTACTACAAACTGTACATATGTAATCTAAAGCCAACTAATAAAGTTAACAACCTTATACCCAGGAAACACCAGCACTCTTAATCTTGATTATGACGTCAAAATGACGTAGATCCATACAAAAGATATGGAAATAAAATGCAGTCTACATCATTCTGACGTCATAATCAAGAATAAGAGTGCTGGTGTGTCCTTGGGTATAACAACCCCGTTGAACTAAATAATTTAAGAAAACGCAACGTACAGACAAAATTTTGTTATCCTTTATTAGTCTGCCATATTGGATTTATGTATTTTAGAAATTTCAATATATCAAGTAAACAAGCATGAAGCAAAAAATTTAATTCAAATAAAAACACTATTTAAAAAATAATTGCAAATAAAAACTAAAAGTTTTGTTCTAAAATAAAATGTCTTTTTTCATTCTAAATTCTAAACGTCAAACCCGTTTCGAAAAAAATCGAATTTTCAATAAAAACGATTTTCTCGAAAATAACAATATCGAAACTTCGAATCCCGCCAAATAAAGCCTAAAAGAGCTTTTCACTACAGAGCTTTAACAACGAAATTTCAAGTAGAATAAATGCGTTTCTTCATAGCAAAAAAAACGAACAACAACAAAACAAAAAGCTAAAACTGCATCAGAGTCGCAAGCAAGCACGAAACGGAAGTCAACGCAATGCGACAGCACCCGTCACTGCACAAGTGGAGCAGACGCCTGGATTCGTTCGCGATTGTGTCTACTGCCCCATTGACAAAGAACCCCCCGAAAGCAACAGTTGCCCACTTCCACTACAGACGAAAAGCTCAACTCGGGGCTGCCCACGACCATATAGAACTTGCCCCACTGACACAGCAACAAATCAATGAAAAAAAGCTTTTTCCACCACCATTCGCACTAGCGCTAGTAGTATAGTAGCCCGTAGCCCCAGTCGCCCTCATCCAGGAAGCCAAACACCACCAGGAATCGCTTAATGTGGTATGCGTCGTAAATAATGGCATTAGGCGCTGTTGCCGGTTTTATTCCAGGGGGGATTTTATTGATAGGTTTTGCATTTTGTGATAAAAAAAGAAAGAATGAAAAAAAAAGCTTTGAGATAAAATTTTAAGTGAATTTTCCTTGTGTTTTGTGAATTTGCAAAATGAAATTTGTGATTTAAGGGTACCTTACCCATTCTCGATTTCTGATTTTTGTGATTTTCATTGGGCCGGTAAATGATGAAAAATCGACTTATGAGGTACGGATATATTTATACATGTAATTGAAAACCTTAAGAACAAGAAAAAAATGTAACATAGTTGTGTATGAACATTTTATAGCCTCTTTTTGCGGTCAACTAAAAGTCCTCTTTTTGGATGGCGGACATGATTGTAATTGACTGGAACGTCTGAAACCAAAAAATCGAACGGAATTTTAAAGAGTTCATGTTTGGCTAGGGAATAGACTATTATTATTTGTTTAGTGCAAAAATTTACAAAATGGTGGACATATGAATTTTTTTTTTTCAAAATCCGAGTTTTTTTTTGTAAACTATTAGGCTGTAATAATAGAAGATCATCATCAATCTTTTTACAAATAGTCTAAGTTATAGCTTTTGGTGTTTAGAAAAACATATCAAAATTTCAGAACGATCGCTTTTATAGTTTTTGACTTACAATGCCCGCCAATCGTAAAAACATAGTTTCGAGAAAAATGCGTTTAAAGTTTTTGAAGTAATTTTCCGCGCCACGGCGAAACTAAGCATTTGCGATTTGACGCGCCCACCATCAATCTGCTGGAACTCCAAAAGTATTCCGAATTTCGACTTGAAACTTTCAGGAAATATTTTTGAAGAGTTATAGATTCGAATAAGACAATAAAAAAAAAATCGATTTTTTGAAACCGAGAATGGGTAGGGTACCCTTAAGGTGCAATTGGGCGTGCTTAATGGACAGTTGTTTTTAAAGTGAGCAAGATCCATAACGACTTGTTATACAGGTGATAATAAGGGATATCTTTGTAAGATTATACCATTCAACGTGGTAGGTCTAAAAGTGATTGACGTTTCTTATATGTCAGAATTTTAAGGCAGATGGCTTCAACAGAAACCTATAGACTAGCCTGTTAAAGCAAAATCACACCAAACAGCAGTATACCCTGTTCCTAGCAGTCGCGTAGGGAAAGAAAGCATAATAGTCTAAGATCCGGTATAAGAAATATATACCCTCATCTGTTATTTGATGATGACAACTATTATATGATAGATAATATCTATATACATTGATAAAACGCACATGGGTTGCCCAGCTAAATCGCGTACCGAAGGTGTTAAATAGAAAATATTGTAATTAACTTTTTTGGACCAGCTACCCTCATTTGTTAATCATAAAAATCGACCATTAACTGACAGAATATGAGACAGAGAAGAGGAAAAATAAGGGTTGCCTAATTTCTACCGGGCCCAATTGTAGGGTTGCCAGGTATAAACAGGTAAGCAAGCGTAGATAATATACCCTCATCTGTTATTTAATCAATTTTTTTTAAATGAAAGGTTATTTCATTCCGTATCCAACAAGGTTGCCTCAGCAAAAGTGTGTCACAGCGAAGGTTGCCTTGATTTTAGAGTTGTGAGGCGGCAGATGAAAAACAGTTTGGAGTTTACCAGACTAGATGTGGACCTCCATCAAGGGCCGATCGTCTGCACCAAATTGGCGGAAACATCATTAGCCGACTCTGTACAGATGAAAACAGTTCCAGAACCACTTCTGACTAGGGCGTTCGTTTTTTCCTTGCCTTCAAAGCTTAATAGGGGCCCTTTGGCACTCCTCAATTAATTCAGATATGGTCCTATAAGACTTCATTGCTCTGATCGACTCGACTGTTAGCGTAAGCTTGTTAAAATTTCGTAGGCGCATGCCAGTCTAAGCATAGAACTCTACTTTAAAGGCAGTAACCAAGGAATACAAGCTGAAGGCTCTGCTAGCTTGGGGTTTTTACTTCAGATCCAGTTTAGGCTGAAGTTACTTTAAATGAGCTAGGCATGTTAACAACGGCATCAACAGCAATCCTGATGCTAGGAACAGTGCTAAATTAACAGCTATAACTTACCAGAATTAAAGAAACTTGGGCCTAAAAGCACCCAAATGCAAGCAAATTCAAAAAATGCCTGCTTTGTTTGCTTACAAATTTTAACTTCCGCTGATTATTTGAACAGATGATTGCTCCGACTGCTGCAGTTAGTAGAATTTTCTAATGAAAGATACGATCAACAGACATTGATCGAAGAAGAAATCCAAAAACGTCGACTACAGTAGTTCGGACATGGTATTAGAAGTATTCGCAGCGGGCCTGTATTCCCCAAAATATTCGTAGCGGGCCTGATGGAACGAATGTTCCCTGTGCAATGGAAGCGTCAAAAGCTTGTGCTTATCCCGAAGCCGGTGGACCCCTCGGCCTACAAACCCATATGACTTCTAAATTCTATGGGCAAGCTTTTCGAAAGGGTGATATATAACAGATTACTCCCAAGACGACGTCGGGGTCACATTAGTAGGAAAGAGGCTCGATGAAATGGAGATATCCGCAAACGAAGCTATATGGGCGATGAAGTCTTATGCGAGCTGAGTACAAAACGGAAGTGGTAGAGAAAGCGGAGAAAGATGGAGACCTTAATGGTGAAAAAAAGTGATCAGATCATCCGCTCCCAGACATATAGGTATTTCGGAGTGGTGATTGGCTGAAGGCCCAACTTCCGGGTGCACTTGGCGGGCGCGATGGCAAAGGCTTCCACCATCACCCCAGCACTCGCGAGAATGCTACCTAAAATAGAGGCCCAGTCGAAGCCGACGCCTTTTTATAACAAGAATGGTTAGTTTGGTGTGGGCAGCGGCATTGGACAGAACGGGCAAAAGGAGGAAAATAAACTCTGCGTATTCGGTTAGTGCCCAATATGTGGATAATAATGGAAGTGGTGCTAAAAGCCATTCACCAGAAGCTTAAGAATTACCAAGCCCAAAGAAATAGATATAGGCAACGAAATGCAAGGAGAGATAGCAGTTACATGGGTAGCTAGAGGGCTAGACGTAACAGTCTGGTGAGCACCTTTGAGGGATCAATTTTTTAAGGGTTATGCTGATGACGCTAGGCTGGATGTGGACCCCAGCCTCCTGTCGTAGGCATGGAAGCCTTAGAGAGGCGGTCGCACACATTCCCTGCGCTAGACCGACGTAAGATTCTCTTTACTCCTGCCCACACCTAATGTAAGATTCTCATAACGTCGTCTTTACCACCCCGATATGTTAGCTTACACAACCACATAGAGGGGGCAAAATCGAACTATCACCTACACGTGGTGCCCCCTGGATAATCAATTAACGACGGTAGGAGCGAGTGTGGGACACTATTCTCGCCCACCGGCGAAGATAGAGCAACTCTTCCTGGACAGATCGGGCCAGGGATCGAGAATCATGGAGGCGAACGTCAAGGCCAACAATAGGCTGTGGAGCTCCTGATGATGATGATGATCACATATAAAAACAGACTGCGAAGTGTCAAACAACTCTCTGAATAGATGAAATGCTCGAGCAAACATGAACGAAAAAGTCCAGCATTGGATAGTGATTACCATTGGGAGCGAACGTATGTAGCTTTTAATAATTGCTGAGCGCAGTTTAAGTAATCACTAATATACCTATAGCAGTAGCGGTAGCGGTAATATATGCCTTCTAAGGTTAATAATAATGTCTATCTCTACCTCTCCGAATTTCTAATCTTTTTGACCGCAACTTTAACTTTGTACATGCATGGAATAGGTGAAAAATTCCCATGCAACACAACCTAAAAGCGCTAAGTTGAAGAACTTGTTGGTAAAAAAATTGTTACCGCACCAAACAGTGCCACAATACCGCAATTGTAAAATATTAGGGAATGTCCCCATCACCAAACTTGCACATCCAAGTCTCTTGGTTCTTCCCCAAAACCACCACAAAAAATTATTCCGCAAATAATAACTTCACATGGAAATTACGTGCAGAGCTCCTTCATTCATAAACTGTTTCCTAACCTGTTTTAAATAAAAAAAATTGACCCACCTATGATGATATGATAAATAAAACTGATGCCTAGAAAATAAGGAACTAAAAACGTTTATTCTAAAAGTTTCGCTTTCTATGGGCATATGACATTCTCGCTCCTCGTCCAACACATCCACCACGTGCCCAGCCAAGATCGGTTTCATGTGTAAATGATCATGCGAGTGATCCACCAAAGGCTTCTTCTAACGGTAAAGTTATGTCTGTTCTAACTAAAGGAGGAATTTTCGAAATACAATAAGACAAGAAAAAACGATCGAATGAAAAGAAAAGAGAAGAACAAAGGCCCGAGGCGCAGAGACGAGAAATCTCGTTAGTTAGAGACGATCCACGGTCTTGATGCGGGATAAGAATTAAATAAAAGATCTCCACACGAATCCGGTTTCCTTACGTAAAAAAAGTAGCAACAACAAAAAGGAAGAACTCCACGGCGCGCAGACTGGGGCGCAGACATTTCTAGAAATCGTAGCCGCCTGTATATGCATGCAGCAGAGCCATCTGTGTGCGAGCGCACGCTGCAGCAGTTTATATAAGAATTCTTTTCTTTTGATGCGCGAAAGATTATTGTACGCCGCGCTCCTGCACAGGCGCACATTACTTAAGAAGAAGGGGAGCGACCGTAATACAAACAGAATGCAGCGACCAAAGAAAGGAAAACGTTTTTTGCACCCTCTTTAAAAAGAAGTAGTAGCGGCGCGGCCCGCACGGAGCCCCGCGGCCCAAAGAATCTGTGAAACCTCGAAGCTCTCCAGAGACAGTGCTCCGGTGCCGCTCTAAAACTGGTTCTGAGTCATTAAATCCTTCACGGAAACGAGATTGGTTTTTTTCTCCTCGTTGCTTTTTCGTCTGCGTTCTTTAGCCGCGCACTAAGCTCGCCGCGCGATCTTTTATCAAAATATTCACGATCAGCGGCTTTAATCTAAACTTTCATTGAAAACGCGATCGCGATAGAGAGGGAAGATCATAGCCAAGATCGCGCCGGGCGAATGTGCATAAATTTTAGCAGAAAGCAAATGCAAAAAAAATAACGAAAATAAATAAAATTGTCTTCGGCAGAAAACATGTTTCAAACTGAGGCTGCGCGGCCGAAGCAGAAGAGGCATCGCGCATGCGGCGACAACAGTGAATTGTGGAGCCCAGGTAGAAAAGAACGTCGCTACCTGGTGAATGCCTTGACGTCATGGAGCATTTATTCTTCTAGTGGACGGTAATTAAGTGCATGTTTCCCAACTATTCCCAGAAGCCTTCGTGTGTTTTAATATGTAACTTTTATGTTTGAGGGAAGCAAAATGGAGGGAAAAGGCAGGGATTAACAAAAATGAATTTTATAAAACCGATGACGCAGAAATTAGAGGGAATTATGAATGAAGGTAGGGAAGCGTAAGTGCAAGGATAAAAAAGGAGACTGAAGAATAATTAACGGATTTCTTTGCACTTGTATCTTTGGTAGAAAAGAGTTGGGTATCGGCCTTCATTTGTCTTAGGTACTTTATTACTAGAGCTCTTCCCCGTTGGTAAAAATTCGATTGTCGATGTTCTATTAACTTTCGGAAGGTTGTGGATATAGGTTAGTTTAGATTAGATATGGCTGAGCTGTTGGTGTTAAGCCCATACAAGTGTCGTTTCTTCGCTAAAACATCTCGAGGAAGTAAAGTTGCGGGATCCCAATATTCGAGGGACCAGATTAATTTGGCTAAAGTGCGTTTATTAAGATCCCTCCAATGCTTTTTCGCTTGTTGCATTGTGTGCTGTTTGAATCGGAGTTTAAAAGTGGCTCAAGGCATAGCAACCCTTTCCTTTCCTTAAGAAGAGTAGCGGTCGTGCCATTCCTGGCCAGTTCGTCAGCTTTACAATTTCCCTCTATATTTCGGTGACCGGGCACGCATACGAGGAGGGTCCTGAACTATTGAGCCATCTCGTTAAGAGATCTGCAACATTCAGAGGTAGTTCTGGAGCTGTTTGTGCAAGAGCACAGGGCCGCCGCCTGACTATCTGAGAAGATGTAGACAGTCCGGTTCCTATCGCCTTGCCGGTTGATTTGCAGAACAGCCTCTTGTACGGCTAGAACCTCCACTTGCTATACATTGCAGTGATCGGGTAGTCGGAAGAAGACTTCAATCCCAAGCTATGGGGAAAATACTCCTCCTTCTACCCGACTCTCGAGCTTAGAGCCAACAGTAAAGAAGTTTATGGCACCCTGAAAACTGTGTGGTCTACTTCTCCATTCACAACGTGAAGGGATGTGCACTCCGTTGTTCCTCGTGAAGGTAAGCTCGGGTAAGCAGAAGTCGGTTTTTGTGGGGATAGTAACAAAGTTCAGACCTTCCGTGTGCCTTCCGGTCGAAAAACCAGATTCTTTCTTGTCCAAGGCTACTCCCAAGGCGTCTGGTACCATCCCAGAAGTCCCAGGTTCGAATCCCGGCCAGCCCCGCGGTCCTTTGCCTTTTCCACTTTCCCACCTACATAACTTTCCTTCTTTTTTCTTCCCTTCTCTTCTTTACATACCTGATTCCTCCTGTCATAGCCTTCCTTATCCCTTCTCCGGTCCGCCAAAGCGCATGTCATCGGTTGGTTGATGAGTTTCAACTCGTTCAGGAGGCATAACACCCAACCGAGTTGTTCGATGCCCCGATGTCAAAGTCGCGACAGTAATGGTTGGGAGTAGGTGGACTAAAAATATCGCGGGTAGGTTGTGGCAGTTCCTTTCTTCCCCGGCTAGAGCTGCTGTTCGACATTGCACTCTATAAGAAGAAAATAGATTGTCGACACAGTATAAAAGGCCTTTCCTGAGACTCTAGTCTTTCACATAAAAAAAATATATTTGGCACTGTTGCCAATTTTGAGCCTGACATTGTTAAGCCGGCGGGTGTTAACGGAGTGATCTTTTACCTCCTTGCGAAGAAAACTAGTTCCGTTTTTACTGGGTTAATGCTGAGTCCGCGGGTGGAAGTCCAGCTTGAGAGGGTTTGTAACGTCGCCTCCATGAGATCACAGAGGACATAAGCAAATTTTCTTTTTTGATGATAACAACTTCGGTTGTTACCACAAGGTTGGGGACATAGAATGAAGAAGTTTCTTCTTCCTAGTGACGCGATTTGTCGCTATTCAAATAAAAAATGGATATATGTTGAACGAAGTATTCTTCTACAAATACATGGACTTCAATGGACGTAATTCTCGTATTCTCGACGATGTATGAATTCTTCAATTACAAGCTGTCTCTTTCCTTTGAGACACAAGACAATAATGGTTGTGCATCGGATCTGATGGATACTAGATGAAGAATTGTGCTTAAAGAGTGGTGGTCGCAAACGGTTCCCTCCGTTGCCCAGGCAAGGTCGGAGAGTATAAGCGGCTCTGGCAGGATGGACTCTTTTTCCGCTTTACTCGTGGGACCTTTTATGGTAAACTAAAACCTATAAAAAAAGCAATTGCCTCCAATCTGAGGGCTCAAAAGACCAAACCTACTGCCTCCAAAGGCAGCAAAGTGGATAAAGAAAAAAATTGAGCTTTGGACTGACTCCAATCCGAAGCTCCCCACTCCTTCTAAGCCAATTGCTTCGACAGAAACAGGCCTTTTAATTGTATCCGTGCAGTCTCCCAATGCCTCTGAAGAGGCTATAAAAACTATTATGCCTGCCGACTCTAAAATCGCTTTAACAGGATAAAGTCCCAAGAGCAACGCAGCACCAAGAGAATCCTTGCTCGATTCGAGGGAGTTAATAAGGGTGAAATCACCGAGAAGCAACAAGCTTTAATAAGGTGGGCGGACGCGGACATACTTCGCAAACTGGCAACCCAGCACCAAAGCGTCAGAGTTCCCTTGAGGAACCTAATCACCCTGAGGCTAAACGCAGTAGGAACAGTATCAATTTATCCTACTGCTAAGACCTACAGCCAAGTGCTGGAAGGTAAGATCGTGATAGCCGTCATCGACGAAAGCGATCCAGATGGCACCATTCTGCCTGAAAAATGGAGGAAACTTGAGGTCAGGCTCGCGACCATTTCCCTCCCAATTCTTCTGGAGCATCCTGGCACTGCTCCAGGTATAGAAGTAGCTGATCCTAATGGTGCATCCACACTACGCGGACTTTTGTCATACGCGCTTTTGCCTCTTTTTTTCATATAGAGTTTAATGGCTTTTTTTGCAATATTTTTAATGGCAAAGGCAGTACGGCCAAACTGCGCGGACATAAGGCTGTGCTTAAAAAGGTACATTGTACGTCCACACAACACGGGCTTCTTGACGGTTTTCTCAATTTACTCAAGATTCATAAAATGAAATGCTCATGCGCGCTTTTTTCTGAGGCCGTGCGGTAAAAAGCGCGTGGGATCTAAGTCCGCGTAGTGTGGACGGCCCATAAGGTGCCTGAGGATACGCACCTAGCAACCCTGGGTTCAAATGACCCTATTTTATTATCCTCTTAGGATTCAAACATCTCAGGCGTTCCTTCACCGTCAAGGACGGCGGACGAACTGGGGGACTTTGCCCAACTTCTTTCGGTGGGAGATGATGTTTCACGCCAGAAGAAGACGAGGCTGACATAACAGTGATCGGTATTGATCCCGCTACTCGCAACCACGATTTTTAGAGTAGCGGAGATCAATCTCCACCACAGCAAGATTGCATGCGCCAGCGCCAACGCCTTTCTAAGGTTGATATAGATGTCGTTCTGGTACAAGAGGTTTGGATTGTCTGGGGCCTTGTATGCGGAATCAGGACTTCTAAATATAGGTTTGTGTTCCCAGAAATGGGGAAGGAAACCCAAGGTAAAACGTAATGGTACATGGACCAGAAGCATGGCAAGACAAGGGTGCCGAAGCAACGGACATCTTATACGATATTTCCCGCGTCGTCCAGTCATACGGGTAAGAATCAATGGGGGAGAGACCAAAGTGCTCACAACAGACGGATCAAAAGCCAGTGTTCACCTCGTTGGAACCCAAATCGAACCGTTTTCGATGTTCAAATATTTGGGATCATTGGTTGAAGAAAAGAAAGTGATATCAAGGGCCAACGCTCACAGCCAGGCCAGGCCAGCAACATTCGCCTCGCTCAAATGGTGCATATGGAAACGAGCAAATATTGCCATCAAAACGAAAGTACGCCTTGCCCGAATGTTGATCCTTCCGATTCTTCTTTATGGATCGGAAACGTGGACACTGCTCAAGTCGAACGTCAACAAGCTCCTCGTCTCACTCCGCGATCGCCTTCGAAACGAGAGATAATCAAGAATGGAAACGAATCGTGAATGGAGTTCGAGACCCGGCGGCGTTGCGGGGACGTCCCGCTTGGACCGCCTAACGCTAACGATCAAAGATAAGAATATACTATAAATACAAACTAAATAACCCGAAAATATAATTTATAATTCGAAATCCTAGATAGAGAATTTCATTTTTGCAATAGTTTTAGTGGTATTAAGCACGAATCTTGACTCTACGAGATATTTCTATTTTCGAAGTTTAAGATCAATAATAAGAAGATAACAACCTCCAAAAGCAAATATTATTGCAATCAACAACATTTTAATTCGATTCGAAATTGAGTAAAAAAAATGTCAAAACCCCAAGAAGTCATACAAATGTGAGGCAATTCAAATAATGAGCAATGTCGATGCATAATAGCATTGTTTCACGTTTATCCACAAATTTTTAAACAAAATATATACGACAAAAAAGAAAAAAAGAATTAATCTCAAATCGATGAATTTCTTCATCTGTTTTCAAAGTAAACAAAACGAAAATGAAAAATTCATTTCAAAAGCTCAAAAATAACTTTTTAAAGCATTTCTTTCTGCATAAACAGAAATGGCGATAGGTTTTCCACCACACTTGTTTATTTATCGTCTTTTATGATCAATTATTATAGCGATAATTCAATTTTTATGCAATTTTGTCGTAAGCACACTTATGTATATGTATGGCAACACTGTAGAGTAGCACACTTTTTTTTGATAATCTTCAGTTCACTGAAACGCGGTTTTTTCACATTTGTGTTATATATTTTTTTCTAAGTCACTTTATCTTATCTCTATGAGAAAAGTGTGCTATTTTTTCACTTTCGCGGTTTCTTACGTACGCTTGTATTTTTTTGTTACACAATAATCAGCTTCTTCTTCTTTTTTACTGCCAAAAAATTATCTCCATTTTGAAGAAATTTTTAATGACGTTTGAACAGCGCATAATCAACAGCAACAGCAGCACTATTTTTATTTTTCATTATCATCAAAATGTTGCTAAATTTGTGAATGGAAACATTGTAATCAACAAAACGAAAAAATTGTTCAGTACTCACCTTCGTTTTCTTCAATTGGTAAATCTTTGATATCGATGTCACCAGATTCACTCGACAATGAATCCGTGTTGACATTCAGACTCATTTTATCTGCCGATGATGAGCTGCCATTGCCGCTATGTGTGAGCCGTGTTGTTGTTGCTGCTGTTGTTGATGATGATGATGAAGCTGCTGTTGCAGCTGCTGAAGTACTACAACTACTTTGTACACTACTGCTGGCAACACTAGCACTAAAATTATCACAAACAACACTACTTGCCGTTGTGGCTTGGGCAACACGATCAAGAATCAAATCATCATCATCTGTACCACTTTCACCACTATGAAAGAATATGTTGTTGTTAGATTTCTTGCTGTTATTATTGATGATACCCAGCCCCTGACATCCGACCGGACTAGCAGATTCTAATGTTAATGTAGCAATTGGAGATGTCGGTATTACAGATTCAGAACTGGTATGCATTATAAGTGACTGATGTGAAAGCGTTGTTGATGGCAAACAATCATCCATAACAGATATTGAGCACTGGCTAGTTTCAGACGTTGGTGAATCCAATAGCATTCCCTTGGCACTATTCAATGTCATTACAACCGTCGACTGATGCGATAGGCCAACAGATGATGAATCAACAAGCATATCATCTGGACGTATTTGATCATTGGACAATGATAAGCCATTGGTATGATGTAGTTGATGATGATGATGATGGTGAGGTATAACAGTAACAGTTTCACCGCAATCATGCATATTTATCATACTAGTGGAAGCTATATTATGATTCCGATGGTTGGCTGCGTTCAACATAACATTGCTGCTGCTGCGAATGGTGCTGGCCGATGGCAGAACATTTCTAATTATTGGTGGCTGCATAATTGCGGAAGATGATGATGATGATGATGCTGTTGAGACGGAATCGCGCGCTGATGAGGAACGTGATGAATTTGATGTAGATGCAGCCATCGTTACTGTACGATCGGAATGCATCTTGGAACTTTTGTTAGAGACTTTCGGTTATTTCTCTCTCTCTTTTTTATTATTGTTTTAGCTTCACTTTATAAATCCTCTTAAGTAGATTTTTATGGAATTTCTTTCTGGATGCATTTAAATTTTTAGGAATATTACGATCTGTCAAACTGCATACCAATACCTGAAAATGAATAATAATCCTTGTTTAGTAAGTTATTTAGGCGATAAAAATTGAAAAAAATATTAAATTATGCAAAAATACTTTATAATAACCAATAGCAACGGTTTAGCCGCTAGGGCGTTTTGATTTTTTTGGTCGAGGTTTTGGACAGCTATACAATTTCAATGACAATTTCCTATGAATAATGTTTGGACAACTTTTATGCTACAACCTTTACTTTTGTAGTTATACCCCGGCGTCTAGACAAGACATATTTTCTGTTATGACATCCGTTCCGAGTCCGAAGCAACATTGTGTGCCAAATTAGTAGTATCGAAAATAACGTTCAAATAATTCGAAAAAGACCTAAAATAAACAAAGCCACCATCATCCTTTTCACAATTGTCAAAAATCGGTCTTCATTTCTGTCTTGACATCGCCATATCTTGACTTACGTCGCCATGTATTTCCGAGCTCCTACGAGTACAACATCCAAGAGCTCAAACACAGGGTTCATCACCACCTTCTTCAATACCCCCCGTACCCTTATAACCCCCCCCCCGGAACTAAGCTTACTGCTAGACATTGCACCATAACGTGACAAATGACATGACGGACTAGTAGTACAAAGGGTAACTCCTGAGCTTAGCACAAAACAATTTTCTTGACATGAAGATTTTTGTTGTGATCCACACGAGACACTGTGCAAGACTGACAGATGTCAAGACTGAAAATATTTCTCCTCGTCTAAACGGCGGGTAAGCAATTTTGATATTGAAATTGGCCTTATTTGATGCTTATTTGGTATGTACTTTTGGGCAAAGTTGGTGGGCTGGAACCTTGACTTTTACAGTTTTAGATAGGTGGATTTCTGCGTAGATGTCTGCCTTATTCATGAAAATATCTTATAGGGTTACAAAAATACAGGGTGATATGTAAACCTCTTCCAACAAAAATTCAAAACGCCTTACCGACTAAACCGTTACCATTCTCCCCACCCATACGATTTTTTAACTTCGCAGTTTATAGGGAAGTTGTAGTAATTTTCAACTTATTTTCATTTTCAAGGTCCCAATGACATTTTAAGCAAAAATTTGAGAAGAAGTATGTGTGTGTGTGCGTACGTATGTGATCATTCTTGCATACATGTGGTTTGCACCTTGTCCAGCCAAGCTAGGTTCTTGGGGCCCCGGCCCAGATCTACGAGTTGTGTTCGAGACGGGGACAAATGTAGAACTTGTAGATTATAGCCCTGGCAGACGGCTGAAAGAGGAATTTACACCTTTTGAGGAATCCCAGGCAATGTGACGCTTGTTAAGCAATCTGGAATATGTGGGTGTTCCAGCGCAGATCTTCGGCTAATGTTATTCCTAGGATATTTAAAGACGGTTGAACCGCAAAGGTCTTATTGCCCACTGAAATAAAAGGAGGTGCAAGTTTTATTCGAGATGAGACTGTACTTCGTTTTCAATGCATTAAATTTGACACGCTTCTTGAGGCCTCAATCAAGAATTAGTTTAGAGTTGATTGAATTGCACAAGAGTTGACGATGATACAGACAAGGTCTGGAGCGTGCTTGTCTTATAATATCGAAGCCATAGGAGTAACGTAGAGTACCGTCGTCAGGGAAGCGGAGATGGTGTGGGGTTTGGATTGAATGCCATCCAATACTACCTTGATTGAACGGCCAGAAAGGAAGCTCTTAATCCAGTTATGAGTTGCATGAGTTCATATGCTATGTCTAATAGTAAGCTTAGTTTGCAGGATAGATAAATAAGGCAGCTTAGAGCAGGGGCCAGTTCACGCAATTCGACGTCGACTGAAAACGACACAAAGCGCGTTCTAAAACTTTACTATGGTATGGTGCTCGAGTAAATGTCGATGAGCTTTACGTTTGAGCTCTAACATGAAATATTGATTGCGAAAGATTGTTCCGAAATCGAATTTTTATTTATTTCTAAACGCACTTTCAGATTGTAGTGTGCGTAAAAAGAGGGATTGCACAGTATGAGGTAAATCGAACGGGCTAGTCTTGTGTTCCGGGAAAAATATTGCCGAAGGGCGGTTATTTCAGTGAAAAAGTCGCTTTAGTAACAGCCCTAATATTTTGTCAAGGCTGCGATGGCTCAATGAGTCCATAATGTGTAGACACACGATCTAATGTTTTTTATTTCTTTTTTTTATTATTTAACCCGCAATTTATTTTTAATGTAGGTCAGTGTGCGCTTCCGCCCAGATCAAAAGTAGAAGCATAAAAATCTCTACTGCTTACGAAGATCACCAGCTTTTCCTCTCCGCACGATCTTCTTGCCCATAAAAGCTTTATGCTTCTGACGCATGCTTCCTGTTGTATTTTGGTCCTACAGAACATAAATGGGTGGTGCATAACAAAGCTGTAAGCCTCTCAAAAGCTTTCCTCATCAAAGTTTGCAATTTTCAAATACACGTCTCAACAAAGCTTCACGCGGTGTCCGCGTCTTGCCATGATCGGAATTCCAGCAAACTTAATTGAATTTTAACCCGGTTTAAAGGTTATGGTTTTTTTTTTTTTATGTGACACACTAGAGACTTAGGGAAGGCCCCTTTGTACTGTGTTTACTTTTGAAAAGTGAATTTCTATGTTAGAATTGTTTTGTGTGTTTTGCACAGTTTCATTTTGTTTGTGCATTTAGAGAAAAAGCTTTGAGAGATGCGTTTTAATGTCAATTTGATTGTAGTTTAGCCTCACCAAAGTAGGAAACCATCTTCCATTCGATCACCAAAGTCAAGTCGAGTATATTACTGAGTACTTTGAGAAAGGAGTTTTTTTATGCAAATTGCGTTATGCTATTGGCTACTTTTCTCTCTCTCTCCCAACTTTTATTTGACTCAAGCGAACCTCAAGCGTTGTGAACCATTGTTTGATAAAAAAGAATAACCTGACTCTGTATGAAAAGGTGGTTTCTTTTAAATTCGATTGCTCAACTAAAAAAGGTATTATCAACAGCTTTGCCAACTTAGTGGTTTTACCACTAGAACATTGACGAGAATAAGCGAAAGTCTTGTCCCAGGGCTCACTCCTTAAATTAATATCGTTCGTGTCATGGTGCAATGTCTAGTAGGAAGCTTAGTTGAAAGAAGATAAAAAGGATAGGATAGGTTAACGGAAGTCAAGATATGCATGAGGAGGTGGCGCCTAACTTCGAGTTTGAACCCTTCATGGCGGCGCTTAACCTCGAGTTTGAACCCTTCATGTTGTATGGGTTTAGAGGCAACCGTCGGGGTTAGCGGGAAATATCCACGTTGGAGTCTTACGCCTCCTGAAAATAGTGGACCCCGCTAATCACCTGACAAGAGCTGTGAATGACGCCGGCAGTGCCAGGCTACCAGTCGGAACAAGGGGGTGTGTCGTCCGCTAGGTAAAGACCCAACCTTAGTGGCACTTTGGTACCCCGATTAATCAGCTATGCCCGGTTCATATTATTCCGGTAGCAATCCAACCCAGCGATCGAATCCAGCGATGGAATGCCACTGGAATAATATGAACCGGCACTAGAATATACTCATTCCAGCGAACAATCCTCTACTTTTTCATTCCAGCGCCACTGAAATAGTGTTTTTTGTAAACACGCATTGTTTTAGTTCGATAACTCCTAAGCATGATAGTTTATGGAAAACCAAATTTTTACCGTGTTACCTACCAGTAAATTTTGAATGACTTGATGATATGATAGTCTAGAACTGGGCTGGATTGACTTGCTGGATTACTGAACTAGAATAATGTGACAAGATGCGATATTAGAGCCGTGTATAGCCTTAGAGTGCCGGCTAAAGCTCCGGCATTCGCTACCTCAGTTCAATCCAAGCTATGGGGCTAAAGTCGAGTTCGCGCTTGAAATGATTATGGCTTTTTCGCCAGAAGTTTAGAAATGCAAAATCTCATTGGAATGTTATTCCATTATCTTATTCTTCTTCGATGGCAAGGAATTCGAGCCTTGGCCTTCATCAACTTCTTCCTCCAGACGTCTCTCTCCTCCGCAGCTTGTCTCCAATTTCTTATATTGAGCAGCTTTGCTGCATCGGCCTTAACATTATCCCCCCACCTTGACCGTGGCTTGCCAACTGGTCTTCTGCCATCTGGTAGTAGGTACAGGGCTTTTTTGGTATCCTTGAGTCATCCATTATTTTGACATGACCGGCCCAACTAAACGCAGTAGCTTAGCATGTGTCGAGAGTTTACACTCTTTATATAGATCGTACAATTCGTGATTTTAGCGTATTCTCCATGCATTGTCTTCATTGATTGCGCCGTATATCCTTCGGAGAACCTTCCTCTCAAATTTATCCATCTTGTCGATGGATTTCTGGAAGATGCTCCATGCTTCACATCCATACGTAGCTACTGTACGTATGATGGTTTTGTAGATTCTTATTTTGGTTTTTCTGTGGATGTTTCTGGATTTCATTACTGGCAGTAGTGAGAAGTATGTTCTGTGTGCGGCGTTTATTCTTCGTTGTATGTCTATCGTTTCATCGTTGTCTTCGCTGACGGTAGTTAAATTGGTTTACCCGTTCGAAGTTATGCCCCCCAGGTGGTGTTGTGGTTTCTTCTTCTTTCCACCCTTGACTAAATTAGAATTTTTCTTACATTTATTTGCATCCCTATATGTTTGGCTCCATCTTCTAATTCTGTGGATATTTCTCTAAGGTAAGACAGTGATCTGGCAAGGCAGATCGTCGGCATATCCTGCCAATTGTTTTGATTTGTTAAGCAGGGTTACGTTTGCATCAATGTTTAACTTGGGAATTACTCCTTCTAGGCAGAGATTAAATAGCATGAGTGCCAGCCCATCGCCCTACTTTAAGCCTTGCTTGACTGGGAAGGACTTCGTCAATTCTTCTTGTATTCTAACTGTACACCTTGTATTTTTCATTGTCATTTTCGTCAGTTTTACTATCTTTAGGGGTATGTTTAGGTCCAGCATTGTCGCATAAATTTACTCCCAGTCGATGCTGTCGTATGCTTGTTTAAAGTCGATGAAAAGTTGATACCGATGTTGTACTCCCAGCATTTTCGGAGGATTTGCCTTATTGGAAAAGTTTATCCATTGCTGATCTATTTCTTCTGAATGCATCTTGGTATTCACTTATTGCGGCTTCTGCATAAGGTTCCAGTCTGGCCTTAATTATATTTGTCATTATTTTATATACTGTGCTTAAAAGAGGTATGCCTCTATAGTTTCCACTGTTGAAATTATCTCCTTTCTGGTGTATTGGGCAGATAATGCTTTGTTCCCAATCTTCCGCCATTTTTTCGTTCCTCCATATGCAGCATAGTAATTCATGTATAGCTGCTGAAAGCGATTCGCCTCCTTGTTTGATCAACTCTCCTGGAATATTATCAATTCCTGGAGATTTGTTGTTGTTTGAGGATTGTATGGCACTTTGTACTTCTTCCAGGATGGGTGCATTTGTTTCTCTGGTGTCATCGTTGTGTTGTAGACGGGGTTCTGATACATGCCGGATGCTCTCATTTGCGTTTAGCAGCTCGCTAAAAAATTCCTTCAATCTTTTCTTCACATCTTCGCTGGCTGTGACAATAGTGCCTTTTTTTGTTGTACATATATCGGAGGATGGTTTGAAGTCTTTCTTTAAGAAGTTTATGCTTTCCGTGTTTTGTTTTAGGCAAAGTTTCCCTCTATCCTCAGGATAAAATTGTTGAGGAATTGCCCTTTCTTCTTCCTGCAGATGTTTTTTGCTGTCCTTGTTTCCTCGTATTTAAATTTCTTGCTGCTCGTTGGTCTCTCTATGTATATTTTCCTGTTTCTATTTCTGGCTTCTATAGCTGTTTTACATTCCTCGTCGTACCATTCAGTGGATCTGGCTGTGCGTTTGTAGCCTACAGTTTCCTTCGTGGTATCTGTCAGTATCGTCTTTAGTCTTGTCTATTTCCCCTCAAATGTATCCGCATTACTTATGTTTAGACTTGGACCTATCCTTTCTGCTATAATTGGCCAATATCTCTTCAATGCGGTCTGTTCTTGGAGGCGATCAATGTCGAATTTCTTTTGTTTGCTGTTTCTTTTCCTTGAGTTAACTAGGAAGTCATCTGATTTACAATTCGCACCTCTGCAGGATTTTACTTAGAGGATACTGGAAGCTGCCCTTCTGTCTATGAGTATATGGTCTATTTGATTGCAGTATCTTTCGCTGGGAGATTGCAATGGGTATTTGTGAATGTTCTTTCTCGGGAAATATGTTGAGCTGACGATCATATTTTTGCTCATTGCAAAATCGATAACACGTTGTCCGTTGTCGTTTGATGTTTCGTGGAGAATTTCCTTTCCAATGGTCGGTCTGTGCCAGTTCTCTCTTCCAATTTTGGCGTTCAGGTCTCCTATCACCTTCTTAGTGATAGGGAAGGGGCCGTGTCATATGCATGTTCAAGCTTATAATAGAAAGTATCCTTTGTCGTGTCCGCTTTTTCCTTTGTATCCGCATATACGGTTATGATTGAAGGGGTGAAGAATTTCGTTCGAAGTCGTATTGAGCATAGTCGTTAACTGATTGGCTTGAGCACTATAACATTATCTATAATTGACTCGTGTATTACGAACCCTACTCCTAAGTGAGGTTCCCTTTCGCAGCTGTAGAATATCCTGTAATTGCCAAGGTCCATTGTCCCGTCTCCTATCCATCTGATCTCTTGTAGCGCGAGTAATTTTATTTTATATCTGGTCACTGCCGTTTTTCCCGGCCGTTCCTAGGCTATGCTTTGGGTTTCTTCTTCTTCTTCTTCGATGGCTCTACAGCCCAATTGGATCCTTGGCCTCCATCAACTTCTTCCTCCAGTCGTCTCTCTGCTCCGCATCTTGTCTCCAGTTTCTTGTGTTGAGCATTTTTGCTGTATCGGCCTTAACATTGTCTTCCCACCTTGACCATTGTTTGCCAACTGGTCTTCTGCCATCTGGTAGTAGGTACAGGGTTTTTTTGGTATCCTTGAGCCATCCATTCTTTGGATGTGACCGGCCCAACGTAAACGCAGCAGCTTGGTATGTTTAGGTCCAACATTGTCGCATACATTTTTTTCCTGTCGATGCTGTCGTATGCTTGTTTAAAGTCGATGAAAAGTTGATACACGTCGATGTTATATTCCCAGCATTGTCGAAGGATTTGCCTTATTGAAAAAAGTTGACCCATCTATTTCTTCTGAATTCTTTCGGGTTTCTTAACTGATGTGTTTTTACAGGGTCCGGTAGTTAGCCCAACCTTACTACCAGGAGGACCGGATCCGTGAATCATACCCCATCGGATAGGGTGTCCCAGCTATACCCCGGGCACTGGGTACGTCCGTCGTCGGTTGGTTATCCACGAGGCACCAGCGAGGAGGTGACGGTAGGATTTTGCCCCAGATTTTTCACAACTGAAATAATCCAAACTCATACAGGTCCTGGGGGGGGTGTCCCTCATTTCCCCCCTTCGAATCCGCCACTGTAAAATATAACAAAAAACTTTTACATCCAACTTTAACAAAGTATATTGCATGAAACGGCGCCATATTCAATTTAAACATTATTCAACAACAGCACCCCCCTTGTCACATTTGCAACACACATACTTCACTTTTTAAAACAGAACTCTTAAAAACAACCAATATATGTACAGTACTACCTTAAATTAACTCTCACTTTATATGTATATAGAACATTATTCAATTAACCCAATATTATTGTTCAAAGAAAAAACAAAAACAAAATTCATATTATCATATTAAAATGTCATCTGCACCCCCGACGCCCGCCCCTACTACCCAATTCCGTTCAATTATCAAGGGCCCATAACTCGTCGAGGCCGGATGCTTTATAGGTTAAGTGCATGCAACGATTGGCAGTTTATTACTCTAACCACTCAGAACGCACTTGTCCCGTTCAAAAAAAAAATCTGTTTCGTTTTTTTTTCGTTCTTGTTGTTGTTTTCGTTAAGTATTTATACTTCTGTCATATTTATATACTTCTGTCACACTATTTCCTTTACCAATTAGTAAGTTGCTAACGAACGAACTCAATTTCACATCAAAACAAAATCAGTTTTCCCTGTGTGTATACACAATTAGGATAATGATTATTATTACTACTGTCCCGATCCTTACTGAATATAGTTTCATTTTTTTTTCTTTTTTTTTTGCATAATGCCATTAATTACACACTAGTTGAGCTTTTAGAATATAAAAACGTTAGAAGGGAAAAAAAGCAAAATAGAATAAATAAATAGAAATGATACGAAATAAAAAAACTACCTAAAAAAGCTCTCGCCTGGCTAGTTGGCCTTTTCTGGTATCTCCTGATTCTTATATTCTTCCTGTTTTCCGTTTTGTTGTTGTTTTTGTTGTTACAATTGTATTAACGAACATTCTTCCCCCAGTGGTGTTAATTTTTCTGAAATAATCATCATGCCTTCTCAAAAAAAAAAAAAACTCAACAAAACATTACGCGATATGGACAACGTAAAAAATTTTGACATAGGCCCAAAAAGGCCACTGTTAACTGCGGCGCGGCGCGGCTTACGGATTGTAAATTGTAATGAACTTGAAAACGTCAACAAAAACACGAGCGGAGCCCAACCAGTGAACGAAACACAAAACGAAAAAAAAATAAGTCTAACCTCTGAGACAGAATTATTACTGCGAATTAGACGAAGCTTTTTTCTCTATGTTTTTGCACACACATGCACAACAAATTTTTGCATTAACTACACTATATGGCCAGACGACATATATGTATACGAGGATACCCACCAACACATCTGTAAACACTATTTGCAGATCTCCGATTTGTCTTCTTCTTCTTTTTCTTCGTTTTTTTTCTTCTTCTTCTTCTTCTATTTTTCTTGTGATGTCGCCGTACTTAATTTCCTTGTGTGACAGTCGTTAAGTATGATTAAAAAAAAAGTAGTAGAGATACAATATGCAAAAAACAATAATCGCCCCCAGAAACGCGCTTAAGCACTCATCGGAAAATGAATCTCTTACACTTTGGAGCATATAAAAATCACACACATTTTCTCCCCTTTTTTCGGTTGTTTATTTATTTATTTTTACCCCCGCGCACAGCACATTCGCCATTCACTCACGGTCTGACATTGATCACATTTAATTTCATAAGAACATTTTTATACGCGATGACACAATCGGGATTGTTGCACAGACATATATCAATTTTTTTTAATTTATAATTAAGCCAACGTTATATATGATTAATAGCGCACATATTTAGACCGTTTATTTGATTAAACAATTATTTAATTAAAAACTTTTATTTTCTAATGTTTTGAAGGGTAAAAATCAAAAGTCTCCCCGAAATGTAGGTCTCTAGGCCACTTACACTATACAACAAACACCACGAAAACCTTTCCATCCCGTCGTGGTCTCCCGCGCGCGTATGAAATTCTTTTCTGGCTATTAAAGACGAAGAACAAGGACAGGGAGCACTCTATCCGCGTTTTTCTATTTCTTGATGTTCAGCGCCTCTTGTTATTCTTATTTTTTCATTATTTTGCCATTGTATTTGCCGTAGGGACGTCTGTCTGGCCATGGCCAGCCCGAGTGAGTATTAATTATTGCATATATGTATATCAAATATTAAAATGGGGGCCTCATATATACATAGGCCATCTCTTTCTAATTCATCGCATTTAGCAGTTGATATTCTTGATTAGCAGAACTTTTGTCCCCCTCATTCGGAAAAAAGGGGACCCGTCACCCGTGTGTACACGGCTGTATGGCAAGCAGGCAGGCTGGCAAGCCAGACCGCTCTCTACATCGAGCTCATGCACACACCAGGAAACACAATCGAAAAAGCTCTTTTCAACAGACGAGACACACACACAAACCTTGACGATGTTAGTGCACAAGAATATACTTCTTCTTGGGGCAGCGTTGCGCGTCGCGAGATATTCGCCACGGCGGCGGGCCTTGCTCGCGTTCATGGACTGACATTGAAAAAATTCTTCCGCCCCGTCTGAACGGCGATTCCCGCTGGCTCAACATGCGGCGACTAGACCCCGTGCACTTGGACGATTCTTGTTCTTCTTTGCAGCCAGACATCGCACGTCCGCAAAGGCACGTCGATGTCCGTTAACAGTCAGAACATACGAACAACGTACGATGACAACAACGTCCGTCCGGCACGGCACACACCACACCAGCCTCCTCCATGTAGTAGTAGTACACTCGCTTTGTTTTGCTCCTCAGTTCCTTTTCATTCCGATTCTATCCATCCCCATTCTCCCCATCGTCCGTCCGGCGGCCGTCATCGTCACGCAGTTCTGTTCTGTGTTTCATATTCGAAAGGGAATTATTCAGGTTATTTATAACGAGGAAAGTGAACTTGTAACAGTTTTTTTTGTCTTGCAGGAGTTCATGCAGTCGTCGTCGTCGGCATCTTCCAATTTGATATTGTCTTCGTTGTTTTCTTGCTGCTGCTGCTGCTGGCAGTTTCTTTTTAATCTTTTTCACATAGTCCAGTTAAAAGAAATTACTGCGCGTTGCTTGTGTTGTGTAAATTCTGTTGGATTATTTTCATTTTTGTGTTAATGCAGGCGGCGGCTTGAAGACGGTTTTAATCATCAAAAACGAACAACAGAAGAAGGAAAAAATAAGTAACCACAAGAAAAGCAAGTGAGGTAGGTTATGAATATTTCAACAAAAATTTTTACGATAAGGGAATAATAAATATATTTTAAAGTATGTAACGCACTTATACAGAGATAGGTCAAGATATTCTCGGGCTTTTGCACTACTGGAACACTTGAACGGGGAATGAGTGTAGTAACATCAGTTATCAGTTATATTGTTTCAAGCGGAATCGTAAAGATTGTGTAAAATTGAAAAAAATATGTACAAGAACGAGTATTTGAAAGTAAGTATAATGAAACAGTATTTGGTCCGAATTGTAAAGAAGAATTACTTATATAGAGAAAGTGAAGTTTCGCAAATACAGAAAAATATACAGAATAATGGGAGTGCTGGTGGTCAGTCTTCAGCGGAATAGGGGGAATAGCAAGTAGCATAACATGCACTTGCCACAACTATTTCGGACTGATGGAAGTGCGATCATAACCTCGTAGCGGTGGCCACTGGTAACTATTCTATGAAAGAGGATAGGCTAATATGATCGAGCTAGTCCCTTCCAAGTAAAATTGGAGTGAGGCTAATAACCTCACATGGAAAAAACAATTATTACGGAACGAGCAACATGCCTCGGATACTGAAATCAACGACGACGACCACGGCAACGAAAAAGGCAAAACGATTTACGAATTTTCTCATGGGACTCTTTACAGAACTCGAGCTACACAACATCTAGCTGATACCCCTGTCAAAGTATGGGCATTTTCATAAACGCAAGACTGCCGCAACATTGCAGAATTCAACTACAGACTTCCTATTGCTGAATTCTGCAATGTTGCGGCAGTCTTGCGTTTATGAAAATGCCCTTTCAAGCTGACATTACCGCCATACAGGAGATGAGATGGACGGGGAATAGTGTTTTGCAAAAACCTGAGTATGACATATTACAGCTGTCATATACAGCATCATGTGCTCGGAGTAGATTTGATGGTCAGCAAAAGAATGAAGCCTACCATTATCGGCTTTAAAGCATTAAACGAAAGACCCCTTCGAGTGCAACGATTTAAGAACATAAATCCTCATAAATGTTCACGCTACAGAAGAGTCCGCAGATGATGATAAAGAAGGATTCTTCGAATTAGTTGAACGGGAACTTAATGCCTGCCCCAAGTATGATGTAAAAACATACTGGGAGATCTGAACGCCAAAGTAGGCCGGGAACCCATACACAGGCAATATGTCAGAACACATAGCTTGCATGAAAACACTAATGACAATGGACATCGAGCTGTAGAGATGGCAACAAGTAAGAACTAGGTCGTTGCAAGTACTAGATTTGCGCGCAAAGATATCCATAAAGCCACCTGGGTATCTCCTGATGGGCCATGTGTTTATAGACCGCCCCCACCTTTCGGGTCTGATGACGGTACGAACGTACCGAGGTGCAAACTTCGACTCGGATCACTATCTTGTTGGTATGGTGCTCCGAGAGCGCATTACTACGCTGAATAGCTTTGTATCCGCTGATCAGGCTCGAATCAACACAGCTGCACTACGCAATGATATAGCCACAAACAGGGTGAATTCTGCAGTGATATGGCAGTGATGAGTTTTTGAATTCACCCACAGCTGCGGTGATGCATTAGAACCCGCCTGAAGTCCTGGGGATGAGATGCAGCGGGTGGACAAGAGCTGAACTGATATCTGATGATAATTTTATGCTGCCGCCACCAAGCTTAGAAGAAATTAGCAGAGCCATACCCCAGCTCAAAGCCAACAAGGCCTCTGGTGCAGACAGCATCCCAGCGGAGCTGCTTAAATATGGAGGGCCTACATTACACCAAACGATGCAAGGGGACGGTCTGGCCTGCCTCCTTTTCAACCAGGCATTGGAGAAAGTGATCCGAGATTCGGGCGCGACATCAAGAGGCACAATCCTCCACAAATCCACCAAATTACTGGCTTAGACGACATTGACATCATTGTAAGAACAACAACAGCTGTACAAGAAGCTTTCACTCAGATTGAGCAAGCGTCAGGAAATCTGAGACTGCACATTCTTCATTTCTTTGATCCGTTAGCTGGCGGTCCGAGCGGGACGTCCCCGCAACGGATACGCTGCTGTCGGTGCCGCTGGGTCTCGAACTCTATTCACGATTCGTTTCCATTCCTGCCGGTTTTTGGCGACATCTCGAACCGCGGTAACTGATAACCGTTGATTCTTTAGGGCACCTCGATGTTCTTTAGCCAGGTTTTATGCCTGGATTCTCCAGCCTGCGGGACGGTCTCGCCAGAGAAGTTTACATGGCAAGCGGTCATCATCCATTTGGCAAATATGTCCAAACCACCGTAGTCGACGTTTTTGCATTTCTTCTTCGACCAGTGTCTGCTGATCACATCTTTGTTTGACGGTCTCGTTTCGAAGGCGATCGCGTAGTGAGACACCGAGGATCTGCCTCAAGCATTGTATTTGGAAGACCTCGAGCTTCTTAACGTCCAGTTTGAGCAGTGTCCACGTTTCAGATCCATAAAGAAGAATTGGAAGGATCAACGTTCGGTAAAGGCGTAAAGGGACTGCATATTAACGAAAGCAAAACAAAGTACACGGTGGATACAAGAACACCTAACATTGGTCCCACAATCAAGGTAGAGGAACACGTGTTAGAAGTGGTAAAATCATTAACCTACCTTGGGTCAATAGTAGCAGCCGACAATATCATGGAACCAGGAATACGCGCACGACTGCTAAAAGCCAATAAAGCTTACTATAGAATGTCAAGGCTCTTTAAATCCAAGCATCTAACTATAACGTCTAAACTTTTACTATATAAGACAATGGTCTTACCGGTTCTCACATATGCATCAGAAACGTGGGTGCTTAGCAAAAAGCACTCAAACCTCTTGGCCGTGTTCGAGAGGAAAATACTTCGGAGGATTGTTGGTCCCTTATGTGAGGAAGGACGATTCCGGAGACTCTACAATGACGAGATCTACGACAAAGATGTTGTGAAGAAAGTAAAGCTCGGTAGGCTTCGGTGGGCAGGGCATATAGCACGTATGAGTGAAGATGAGCCTGCTCGGAAAGTTCTTTGCGGTAAGACCTATGGGGTGCGACAGCGAAGGAGGCCCAACCTTCACCGGAAAGATGGCGTAGACGAGGACGCTCAGAGCTTAGGGATGCCAAACTGGATGACATCGGCTCAGAATGGGAACCGGTGGAGAGAACAGTTGCGAGAGGCCAGGACCGGATCCCGGGTGTAGATCCGTCAAAGAAGAAGAGGATAATTGAAACAGCAGAATGTCAGCTCGGACACCATGAGGAGCTTGTAATAGGACAAAACTTACCACCATACACTATAGAGCAAGTTTAGATAGTTATCTTAAACCTACAAAATTGCAAAGGAGTAAGATCGGATTGTATGAGATCTAAACTCATAAAGAAAGCGAGATGCGCTATTTGTACGTGAAAGACTAGCGCTCAGAGCTAAAAGAGTTTTTAATGTCGACGGGTGTAACATTGAGAGAAATGGCGAAAAGCAAGCTCCAACGGCATGTGATGGGTAGGAAGGTTGTCCAGAGCATTGATGAGAGGTCGCTGATGCAGCTAATAAAGCAAGACATGACCCTATTTTACCGCTCCGGTAGAATCAAAATCAAGGATATTGGCCTGAAAAAGGAGGCACACAGCAGCAGCAGGCTTTTGATACAGATGGTCTAGTGCAACAGGCAACACAGAAGGGCTGTTTAAGATATCAACCTAACTCTTGTACAGGAGCCATGGGTAAGTAACGGCGCTATATAGGGCTTGCGAGTAGCATTGATGTATGGTGTGGGCGGCGACCCTTCCACCTGTGACGTGTACAATAAAAACGCTAACTTCTTTCCTCTCATTTTTTTGTGTAAAAGACTAAACGCTCAGGAAAGGCCCTTTATACTGTCGACAATCTATTCAGACTAAGAAGTACTACGGTAATCCAATGCTATGCTCCAACTGAAGACGCAGAATATTACATCAAAGACGAGTTTTATATCCGACTTAATAAGGTTTTTCGCTCTATTCGAAGAGGAGACATCATAGTATTAATGGGTGACTTAAATGTACAGATCAGCCGTGAAAACACCGGCCTTGAACACACAAAGGGAAATCAATGTCTAAGCTAATTACCAATAACAATGGTGAGCTTTTCACTTTTGTAGCTCCCACCAACTCATGGTAGATGGAACTTACTTTTACCACAAGAAGATAGACAAAGAGACCTGAGTATCGCCTGATGGTCGAACGAGAAATCAGATAGTTCACGTGGCCGTCAGCCGCAGATGGATAACTATTCTGGAGGATGTCAGGAGCTTCAGGGGAGCAGACACTAGAACCGACCACCATTTGGTAGTAGTAACTATTCGCCGCAATCAGAAACGCCCAACGCGATGCTATAAACCGTTAACGGTTTAACGTAGACTTTCTCCGGGACAGCATTAAAAGGCGAGAATTTGCTGGGAAACTAGAACAGATATTAAACCAACAAACCGTTTCTGACGACACAAATATTGAAGAGCTGTGGAGTACGACAAAGGACGCTATATTGACAGCAGCGGAAACGTGCATCGGTTATGTCCAAAGAAACATGCAACACTGGATCTCGGACATAACCTGGCAAAAAATAGAGCCCTAAGAGGGCCCTAAAAAATAACGTGGACTCTACAAGAGACCCGAAGAGACGTCACCAACTTGAACGGGAAGCGGAAAACGCGGCAAACACAGACAACGGTAAAGTGCAGTAACTACTAAACCTCTATGCAGCGACGAGGAACAACTCCAAAGATGGAGAAATTACTTCTTCGCAGCCCTGAATGGTTCACTTGCACTGGAACCTCAGGAAAACAACAACAATGCACAGCCAATAAGAATCACTACCAATATCTGACAACTGGAGGGGGTTCTGTTTATTATCTACTGTGGGCAAAATTTTGCCCCATATATTACTGTGATGATTTATGCGCCATCTGTTGGTTAAAAAGCTGAATCGACGATTGTCGTTAACGACTGTGGTTGTTGTCTGAACTAATGATTCATGTACTAAACTAAAATTAGAACGAACGATAATTGCAGACAACTTCAAGCTTCTTGCCGAAAAGGAAAGAACATACCACTAGGCACTAGAAAAGGGACGAAGGTTCCAGACGTTAGATAAAGGTGGAGCTGGGATATAAAAGCGACTTGCAGGCGCTGAGTAAGTCAGTTTTGATTTGAAAGGCGATAAAAGTGTTCTAAAGTGAGAACAGTGAAAAGTGGTGATTTAAAAGTGAATTATAAAGCGATAGATAGAATTTAATAGTGCGAGTTATTAAATTGACAGTGATTATAGTGAACTATAAGAATTGTGTTTGTCATTAAATTGTGTTTTGGTTTGTAATAAATAAATTTTGTGTGGATAATTAAAAAGTGTATTCCTTAATTAATCCTACGAATCCGTTAAGCCGTAAAAACGTAACATTACTATCTAGGATAAGAGAGGCAGTAGACCGAACGCTTAGAAGATAGCAGGCTGGATTCAGAAAGGGTCGCTCCTGCATAGACCATATTAAGACCTTGCGAATCCCAGTGTAGCAGTCTACTGAATGAAGATCCCCGCTTTACCTTGCTTTCGTAAACTATGAGAAAGCGTTCGACTCGGTCAATAGGCAGGACCGTAGCAACCTAGGGGCTAGGGAGGACTTTGCCTTTCCTAACGCCTTTGCGTTGCCCCACACGTTTTTCTCATACATGAAATCTACACACTAGAAAAAGACAGAACAAAATTAAACGACAATCGAAAATCATTGCATTTTTACGCCAAAATGTTCTGGTGAACGTGTTACTACACTACCCTCTTGTCGTTACTATACCTCTCTCGGTTCTACTGCTCCTGAAGGAATCCTAGTGTAGATTGGGCCATTGGGTAGTGTGGGCCGTTAAGCATATCATACGCAAAGCAGATGATGTGTGAGTGTGTATATTGCCGAGGAGGGACGTTAATTTAGAAAAATTGCTTTGCCCCCCCCCCCAAAAGAGAGTAGCTACGGCATTGTTTATAGGAGCTTTATATGGCAGGCACTAAAGCAACGTGGACTGCCTGATAAAATAATAGAATTGATAAAAGCCCTATACAACAATTCCAAATACAGAGTTCTCCGTAATGGAAAAGTATCCGACAGCTTTAAGGTGAGTTCAGGAGTACGACAAGGATGCCTACTTTCGCCATTACTATTTCTTATAGTAATAAATGACATCCTTGTCGATATTAGAACAGGCGGCATACAATGAGGTTCGCTAGACCGCCTTAAGGATCTCGACTAGGCGGATGATATCTGTTTGCTGGCCCACAGTCACCAGGATCACAAAAACATGTTAAACAATTTGGCAACAGAAAGTAGTTCAACAGGCTTAGGGCTAAATCCGATTAAAACCAAAGAAATGCGGATAAATCCAAACACCATTGAACGGAAATCACTGGTTAACCGTGACGTGGAACTGGAGCGCGTTCAAAAACTTTACTATAGTAAACCACGAGGTAAGCTGTGGTTATGCTACATCACTTCACTTAACCACGAAAGTTTATGTTTAACCATTGAGGTTTTTGAACGTATCGTGGTTAACTACATGGAAAATTTAAAATTTATTTTCATAAAATAATGTCGGCTATTTGCCTCAATTATTTCCAATAATTATTTATTTAAAATAATCTCACAAATCCCACTTTGATTTGTTCGTTATTAACATTAAAACAAATGTCAAAAAATTGTTTTTATTCTTATTCTTCTTAACTATGGCTAACCATGCTCCCGAGCATGGTTAAAATTTAACTACACCATGGTTAACCACGGGAGTTTTTGAACGCCAAAAAGTTATGCGCGTGGTTATGTTGTAGTTAACCACGGAGTTTTTGAACGACAAAAGTTTACCATAGTTAACCATAGTAAGGTTTTTGAACGCGCTCCTGGTAGATAAATTTTGTTACCTCATTATCAAAATGGCGGGGCAAAAGAAGACGTCAGTTCCAGAATAAATAAAGCACGAGGCGCATATGGATGCCTGTCCCGCATATGGAGATCAACGGAGATCTCCACTAACACCAAGCTGCGGCTGTTCAGCTCCAACGTTAAGGCAGTTCTTTTGTACGGTTGCGAAACATGGGAACTCACCCAATTCATCACAGGGCGCCAGGCCCGCGCACAGGAATCTTCAAAGGGGGGGTCTGAACTTATATATTTTTACGACAGTCTAAAGCGTTGGTAGAAGTAGATATTCAAGGACAAAAAGTAAACAAAACAGTTTTTTATCATCAAATATTAGTATAAATAATTATTTTAGTCATAATCGCCACTTTTCCTTACCGGAAGAAAACGGCTCAATTGTATTCTCCGGGAGCACTCTAACGCGCCAATAAGAAACACGAAAAATAAAAACGGCGCAAATTGCATTCTTATTAGAATATTAGTCCGGAGCCGCGTTTTTATTCTAATATTTTCAATTCATAGTTTAATGAATTTTTTGGGTAAAGGATCCCTATGGGGGGTTCGAACCCCCAAAGGCCCCCCCCCCCCGTCCGCACGGACCTGCAGGGCGCCTACAAGTCTTCATCAACTGATGCCTGCGTCGTAACCTAAAAATCCGCTGGCAGGATAGAATTTCAAACGAAGAACTATGGTGCCGTGCCGGCCAAGAAAGGATAGACGACCAAATCAGGCGAAGGAAATGGAATTGGGTTGGCCACACCTTGCGACGCGAAAACAAAAATCTAGCCAAACAGGCCCCTGACTGGAATCCGCAAGGATCCCGTCGAGTCTTAAGACCTAGAACAACGTCAAAGCTGACAGCTGTCGTACAAAAGAGAGTTCGCTGGTGGGCAACTGTTTCCGCCCTATGTCCCATGAGGAGGAGCGTAAATAAAGAAGACGATCCCGGATCGTTCTGAGTTGGAGGGATCCAATGCATTAAAGAACTAAACCTAGTCTATTTGGAATCAGTCCCAGGTTTTAGACAGGCAGATCTTATAAGACCTTTCACCTTAAGGGACAATATCACTTTAAGCAGAGCGGGCCTAAGGCTGTTGAGGCTATCCGACTGGCCATGTAGGACTGCGGTATTACTTCCACAACCTAGGACTGTCTCAAGAGACAAAATGTCGACTCTTCAAGGAAAGCCATGAGACTTCCACACATATTCTTTGTGAATGTCCTGCTCTGATCTGGCTTAGGTGCGGTCTTCTTCAATTAAAGACCTTCTTGTCTTCGTCCGGAAGACTGATAATCTGCTAGTGGGGTACGTACACATTATGCCTATTTTGGCCACCATATGGGTTGTCCTCTTTTTCCTTAAAAAAAGGTAAACCCGGCGCATTCTTCACCTGTAGGAGGCGTTATGCATGGTGATCTACAGGAAACTAGTCCTTTGGGGACCCCCCTTTTTTATGTGGAAGACTAGAGGCTCAGGAAAAACCCTTTCTATAATCTATTTTCTTTGTATAGAGTGCAATGTCAAACAGCAGCTCTAATAAAGGGAAGTCGGGAAGGACAGAACTGCCCAACCTAGCCCCCATTTTTTATTCCACCTACCCCCAACCATTATTATCGCGACTTTGCAGGCTCGAGTATTTCCTCTTCTTTCATTGCTAGGACTTCGATCTTGTTATAGTCAAGCATAACAGGTTGGTCATGCTCATGTTTTGCAGGAACAGAACGTGTACAATGTGCTACAACTTGACTTATACTACTGTCATCCTTCATGGAACATAAGGCGGAAACAGTTGCCCTCCAGTGAACTCGGTTTTGCGCGACAGCTGTCAGCTCCGTCCTAGATCTTCCAGTTGCCTCGGCCTCGCCTGATTTCGTCATCTATTATCCTTCCTTCTTGGCCGGTACAGCTGGGAAAGATGGCATCCCGCCAGAATTGTTGAAAGCCGACTCAAGCCTCATAGCAGATGCGCTTCAGCCAATCCTAGAAATAGCATGGAACACCTGTACCTTTCCGGAGGATTGGACGGAAGGTATCATTGTCAAAATACCAAAAAAGGGGGACCTAACAATATGCGACAACTGGAGAGGCATCTGTTTACTATCTACAGTGGGCAAAATTTTGTCCCATATATTACTATCTAGGATAAGTGAGGCAGTTGACCGAACGCTTAGGAGGCAGCAGGCCGGATTCAGGAAGGGCCGCTCCTGTATTGATCATATTAACACCTTGAGAATAATAGTGGAGCAGTCTACTGAATTCCGATCCCCCCTTTACCTTGCTTTCGTAGATTATGAGAAAGCGTTCGACTCGGTCAATAGGAGCTTTATATGGCAGGCACTACGGCGACGTGGATTGCCTGATAAAATAATAGAATTGATAAAAGCCCTATATAACAATTCCAAATGCAGAGTTCTCCATAATGGAAAATTATCCGACAGCTTTGAGGTGAGCTCAGGAGTACGACAAGGATGCCTACTTTCGCCTTTACTATTTCTTATAGTAATAAATGACATCCTTGTCGGCGCTCTAGATAATCGAACAGGCGGCATACAATGGGGTTTGGTAGACCGCCTTAAGGACCTCGACTACGCCGATGATATCTGTTTGCTGGCCCACAGACACCAGGACCTCAAAAACATGTTGAACAATTTGGCAACAGAAAGTAGTCCAGCAGGCTTAAGGCTAAATCCGACTAAAACTAAAGAAATGCGGATAAATGCAAACACCATTGAACGGACAGCGCTGAATAACCGTGACGTGGAACTGGTAAATAAATTCTGCTACCTCGGTAGTGTTATTACCGAAAATGGTGGGGCAGAAGAAGACGTAAGTTCCAGAATAAACAAAGCACGAGGCGCATATGCATGCCTGTTCCGCATATGGAGATCAACGGAGATCTCAACTAACACCAAATTGCGGCTGTTCAACTCCAACGTTAAGGCAGTTCTTTTGTACGGTTGCGAAACATGGAAAGTCACCCAATTCATCACAGGGCGCCTACAAGTCTTCATCAACAGATGCCTTCGTCGTATCCTAAAAATCCGCTGGCCAGATAGAATTTCAAACGAAGAATTTTGGCGCCGTGCCGGCCAAGAAAGGATAGACGACCAAATCAGGCGAAGGAAATGGAATTGGGTTGGCCACACCTTGCGACGCGAAAACAAAAATCTAGCCAAACAGGCCCTTGACTGGAATCCGCAAGGTTCCCGTCGAGTAGGAAGACCTAGAACAACGTGGAGGAGAACCTTACTAGAAGAAGCCGCAACAACTGGGAGATCCTGGTCGGAGCTGAGAGCTGTCGCGCAAAACAGAGTCCGCTGGAGGGCAACTGTTTCCGCTCTATGTCCCATGAGGGATTAAAGGAGTTTAAAGAAGAAGAAGAAGAAGAACTCTATCTTGTCAGCGGATTTTTAGGATACGACGTATGCATCTGTTGAAGGAAAACTTGTGATGAATTCATTCAACATTCATCTCATCTACAACAACGCACGGCAAGTTTTCGGTGAGAAACACTTTTTTATGTGGCAGTCGTAAGCTTAGGAATCACCCTTCTCTATACCGACTGGTTCGTCATGTCGTTGTTGACTTCATGGTGCGTTGCTTAGAAGTAAGCATATTTGGAAGTGTAGAATAAGTTTGGGGTTATGGGGGCGTTGAAGGAGGTGGCGTTAAAAGACAGCCGTGGAGGCTGGATAGCCTTAATTTCGGTGGAAAGTCGCTGCCAGGGCTGCTATCTTTCTATGGTGGCTCAAAAGTTCCATCGTGGAAGAAACGCCGTCTTTCGCTGCTGTATGTAGACTTTAGTCCTACACTGTATGTACATACACAACAACGGGACGATGTTTGGAGGAGGAACTTGAATCTCTTTAGAAATCTCAGGTACTAAGATGCTTGTTTAACGATTTGGTATACGTGATCATTCCATCGCAGATCTTTGTCTAATGATACACACGCTTAAGATGTTAAGGACTTACCCCTTATTTTTGCCATTTTGTACGCTCCTCCATGTATTCGAATCCACTTCACTGTCTTAAAATGCTCGTCGGTAGTCTTTGCGATTTCCTTTTTAATCTTTCTCTTCGCTTTCTTGTATTATCCGATGATCTTGCCGACCTCAGGTCAGTTCCGGCCCCGTTGCTCTATTTGCAAGCGTTTTGTTTTGACAGCTATATTCTAAACCTGCAATTTTTGCAGTGCATGCTCCTGAAATGCATATAAATACACGTACATCAGTTCAGTTCCAAAGCACCAAAACAGAAGCATCACCATTCACCATTGAGATTGAACTGCTTCTATTGGCTTATGCTGGTCACATAATCAGAAAACGCTGACACTGCTATATATACCTCTAGTCCTAATTTTGCTGCTGCTGCGTGAAAGTTTTGATCTGATTCGCGGACAAATGTCAAAATAATTTTTTTGCATACTTTCACCGTCAATTTTAATGGCGCTTGTAGGTATGCAATTTGTTAAAAACTTCTGGTTCCAGCATGATCCACCATTTCTGAGCTTGGAAATGGCTAAAAAATAAGAAAAGCCGTGTTGGTTGAAAATCTACCATAGTTTACTAGATAATTAGAAAATAGATTGTGTTTTAAGAACGAGTAAAGAAAGAATTTTAGATATTACTAAATTTCCTAATAACATCCTCCTTTACTTACTTAAAAATGAAATAATAAACAATCATTTAACAAAATACTTTCATTATTTATTAATAAATTTACAAAATAATGAATCGTAAAAATCAATAATAAAAATGTTTTGATCTTAAAGTAGTTGATTTAAATTTTCTATTATTTTCCACCGTGCTTCGCCATATCGATCATATTTCGCGAAATAATCATTCTTTGAATCTGTGAAGTTCCTTCATAAATTTGATAGATTTTAGCATCTCGCATCAATTTTTCGACAGGATATTCGGAGTTGAAACCATTGCCACCGAAAATTTGCACAGCATCAGAAGCAATCTTGTTTGCAACATCAGCAGCATGACACTTAGCAATCGAGGCGTAGTAGCTGTTTCGTCGTCCTTGAGTTAAAAAACGTTAATTATGAATAATGTTTTGTTTTATTAAATAACAAACAAATACCTTGGTCAACTTCCCAAGCAGCACGCATATACGCAAGCCGAGATGTCTCAACACCCATTGCCATATCAGCTAATAAAAATGCAACAGCTTGATGAGTGCAAATTGGTACCCCAAAAGTTTTTCGCTCTAAAGAATACTTCAAAGCTTCATCTAAGCACCTCTGCGCCAGTCCAACAGATCCAGCTGCAACTGGTGGCCGAGTTTTATCGAAAGTTCCCATGGCAATTTTAAATCCAGCTCCTTCACCTATGAGAACATTTTCTTTTGGTACTCGCACATCTTCAAAGGTGATTCCTCTTGTATCTGATGCCCTTTGTCCCATGTTTTGTTCTTTTCTACCAGGTATTAGTCCAGGTGTTTCACGTTCAACTATAAAGCCGGTAAATGCCTTGTTTGCTGGGGCTTTTGGATCTGAATCTGTGCGAGCCAAAACAAAGTACCAATTTGCAACACCACCATTTGTAATCCACATTTTTTGCCCGTTTAAAATGTATTCATCGCCCTTCTTAACAGCTTTTGTTTTGACGCCATTTACGTCTGAACCAGCGCCAGGCTCTGTAACACAGTATGCGGCTACCAAAGGTTCTTCTAAGAGTCTACCCAAATATTTTTTCTTTTGTTCAGTACTTCCAGAAAGAAGAACAGGCGTTTGCTGAAAATGAAAAAGAATATAATCTCTATGACTATTAAGTTACTAGAAACTCACCCCTAATCCACTGGCTTCCATTGCCGTCATAACTCCGGTGCAACCATATGCAATCTCTTCAGCCATAACACATGTCGTTAATACATCTAAGCCTAATCCTCCCAGGTCGGCAGGAATGTGGCCGTTCATCAGGCCCAAGGACCATGCCTTTTTAATGATGGCCCAAGGATATTCACCGGTTTTATCGTGATGTGCTGCTACAGGGATGATTTCTTCTCTAGCAAATTTTCTTGCTAGTGCTTGCATTTCTTTTTGCTCATCAGACAAATCGAAGCAAGGTAGAGCAGTAGCTGGTGATGAGAATGCACGAAGTGCAAATGGCCGGATTCCATTGCGAATTACCTTTAGTGATAGAAAGTTAGATTGATTTAAATTGTGAGATTTTAGAAGAAATTAATTTGATTAATTCAGAGACTAAAAAAACGAGAAAAAATAGTATATTTTTTTTTCATTTGAGTCCGTCAGTTCAGTTCAGTTCAATGGCACTACAACCCAAACCCTTGGCCACCTTCAGTTTTCTTCTCCACCAACCTTCTCGTTCACTGGCTAGAGTCCTCCAACTTCGTACGCCCAATAAGTGTACAGCGTCTGTTTCTACAGCTTCAAACCATCTTTTCATTATCATTCCCTTATATATCTTTTTCACTGCTTTGTTTTCCGACATTCGCTCTACATGTTCTGCCCATTGTAATCTATTTATTTTTATATAGTTAACGATGTCTATCTCTTTATAGAATTGGTACAGTTCGTCTGTTCGTACAGATTTCTCTGATTCTCCAGGTACCGCTTTTTTTGTGATAGTGTAAGCTCAGGTGTCACCCTTTGTACTACTAGTACGTCATGTCGTATAAGTCATGGTCCAATGTCCAGTAGTAAGCTTAGCTCGAAGAGTAGAGAGAAGGATAGAATAGGTTAGGGGGAGTCAGAGCGGTGTTGGAGGAAATGGCGATGAACCTTGCGTTTGAAAGGGTGTTGTATGAGTTCGGAAATACTGACTTTCGAAAGTTGTTCCACAGGCGAGTTGTTCTTGTTTTAATCGAATTTCTAGATCGGAGTGTTCGCGAAGGGCTGTAAGCTGTGGAGGTGAGCCGAGCGGGCAAATCTTGTATTGCGGGAGAAATGTTGCCGTGGAGGCATGAGGTTAGTTACTTGTTTCAATGGAGCAGTCATTATGATAAAAGCGATCAAATTTTGCAAGATCTGCTACATTCCTACGGTGCACCGCGGTGGCTTAATGAATCTGTTGAAGAGCAAATGGCGCTATCACCAATAAGTTTAAGAGTGCGGTTTTGCGCCTTGTCCAGCCAAGCTATAAGATGGTTCTTGGGGCCCGGTCCAGATATATGAGTTGTATTCGAGACGGTGACGAGTGTAGGACTTGTAGATTATAGCACTGGCAGACGGCTAAAGGAGGAATTTGCACCTTTTGAGGAATTCTAGGCATTGGGATGCTTGTTTAGCAATTCGGAATATGTGGTTATTCCGTTTACGTTCAAAGGGCCAATAGTGCGTCCTAAGATTTTCTCTCAAAAGCGCCTAATAACTTCTCGACTTTTTGGGGCACGGTCCACACCTCCGAGCCATAACAAGCCAGGCTTATAAGAAATTTGTATAGTTCAAAATTAGTTTTCCTGTGTAGCGCTCTTGATTGAAGCGCTTTACGCCGCGAATAAAAACTTCGAATGCCCTGTAGAATTCTGCTTTTAACTTCCTCCAGCTATTTGTTGACGACACTACTGTTCCAAGGTATTTAAAGCTTTTCACTACCTTTGTATTACAGCTTTCTATCGTGAAGTTGGTCCTTAGGCGTGTCCTTTCTGATATATACTACGTTTATAAGCGGAGTTTCCCTCCGGATGGAAGTTTCGATCCGGAGTGAAACACCGCTTATAAACCAGGAGTGAAAATCCAGAACTTGGATTTTCGCTCCCGAAGAAAAGGCTGGAGTGAAACTTCGATCCCGGTTTATGTTGTGCTTATAAACGCTGACTGGGAGTGAGAATTTTTTCCGTAGGGGGAAAACTTTGTAAAGAAGAAGCTGGGTGTTTTATTTTGCAACAATAGATTTTTTTCTTTGTTTATTGATATTTTTAAATACATTAAATTAAACATTGGGTTTATATTTGTCTTTGCTATGATTTTGAATTTGAGCTTGGAGCTGTCATCTCAAACCAGAAAGTATTTTGGATTTACACTCCCATTGCTTATAAACGCATCGGGAGTTTTACTTTGGATTGAAGATCCGGGAGTGAAACTCCGCTTATAAACGTAGTAATAGTCTGTAACATTGCTTTAGTTTTGCCTTGATTAATTGTTAAACCCATATTTTTAGCAGCGTTATCTAGATTTATATAGCATTCCTTTGCTTCTAATAGTGATCTACTTACTCAGATCATCAGCGTAACCCTATATTTGCACCGACTTGTTAATTAATGTTCCATTCCTGTCTAATTAATCTTCCATTCCTGTCTAATTAATCTTCCATTCCTGTCTAATTAATGTTCCATTCCTGTCTAATGCTGATCAAACCAATCGTTCCTGTTTCTTCCTCGCACCAATCCGATGGCTCCTTCGACAGAGGCTTTTAAACTGTCTTTTATGCATTCCCATATTTCATTTATACTATCTGGCTGTTACTCCCGCTTTTCAAAGATTCTTCTTCGCGTCAATTCCTTATATCTCGTTCGTGTTTCTTCAAATTTTAAATTTTCCACATTGATTTCTTCCATCCTGGGCGTCCTTTGAATCATTTGTGTCGCTATTCGCTCTCTATACGTGATTTTAACCATGAAACGGTCGGAGCCACAGCATGCTCCCCGTTAGGATCTGACATCTAATACATTGTTTGCCCCACTCACTGACATATAGAATGGACTGCTTATGAGAAATTTTTCATGGCACCAATTTGTTCCATAGGCTAAAAACCTTTTTTCACTCCATGTAAACACCGGAATCACTTTTGAAATTTACATTTTTTTAAATACGTACTTAAAACATTAAAACAACACAAATATTTTGTTTAAAAAAATTAATAAACACTATTTTCACTTTTTCACCTTTTAAAATGCCTTTTTTTCATTAATTTGCAAATTTTATGTGTATCTGATTTAAGTTCTTAACGCCTGTCTTAGCAACTGACATTCTGTATGTCAAAATCCGGGGGCTTATGGGGAAAAGAGCAAAAGATATAAACATCACTATACCCGTCTATTTTTTTCTAATTGATTTAACGCAAAAGATATAAACATCACTATACCCGTCTATTTTTTTCTAATTGATTTTATTTCTAAGTGCTTCTGTCAGTTTGGGGGCTTATGGATGAGCGAGCGACTATACCTTTTTGGTGCCATCGGTTTGTATGGGAATAATTGCTGATGAGCAGTCCATTATTATATGTCAGTGGCCCCACTCCTCTCTATTAGGAAGTGGTCAATCTGGTTCTTCGTAATCCCGTCAGATCACTGACATATAGAATGGACAGCTCATGAGGAATTTTTAATGGCACCAATTTGTTCCATAGGCTACAAACCTTTTTTCACTCCATGTAAACACCGGAATCACTTTTGAAATTTACATTTTTTTAAATACGTACTTAAAACATTAAAACAACACAAATATTTTGTTTAAAAAAATTAATAAACACTATTTTCACTTTTTCACCTTTTAAAATGCCTTTTTTTCATTAATTTGCAAATTTTATGTGTATCTGATTTAAGTTCTTAACGCCTGTTTTAGCAACTGACATTCTGTATGTCAAAATCCGGGGGTCTATGGGGAAAAGAGCAAAAGATATAAACATCACTAGTGCAAAAGGGAAAATATAAAATCAGGTCTGAGTGCTTCTGTCAGTTTGGGGGTCTATGGATGAGTGCGACAACTATACTTTTGGGTGCCATCGATTTGTATGGAATAATTTCAGATGAGCAGTCCATTATTATATGTCAGTGCGTCAGATGATATACTGATATCACTGACATATAATAATGGACTGCTCATCAGCAATTATTCCCATACAAACCGATGGCACCAAAAAGGTATAGTCGACTCGCTCATCCATAAGCCCCCAAACTGACAGAAGCACTCAGAAGTAAACTAAAAAAAAGCTAAAACAGGCGTTAAGAACTTAAATCAGATACACATAAAATTTGCAAATTAATGAAAAAAAGGCATTTTAAAAGGTGAAAAAGTGAAAATAGTGTTTATTAATTTTTTTAAACAAAATATTTGTGTTGTTTTAATGTTTTAAGTACGTATTTAAAAAAATGTAAATTTCAAAAGTGATTCCGGTGTTTACATGAAGTGAAAAAAGGTTTGTAGCTTATGGAACAAATTGGTGCCATGAAAAATTCCTCATGAGCAGTCCATTCTATATGTCAGTGACTGATATCCATATCATTTTGTGGATGTTTTTATGTGGAAAATAAGTGGAAATAATGACCATTCCGCGAGATGTGGCAAAATCAAGAGGTAGCCCAAGACCGTCAACTAGATCAATTAGCATCAAACTTACAGAAAATATACTTTTTGACGTTGTAAAAAGACCCTGAAAAGTTGGTGTCAAAATATTGATGCCAGCTTTCGAATGCAATTAAAAAGAAAATTTATTAATGTACTTTTGGTTACTTTTTTTACATAAGGTCACAAGATTTGAAAGTTCCAAATGCGGGATGCTATATTTAAAAATTTTAAAGTGAGCATAAGACAGTTCTTGAAATTGAAAATAAGCCGGTAAAAACATTTGGAGTGTTCTTTAAATGGAAACAAATGAACAGTTTTCTAAATTATTGTGCAAAGTTCTTGACCATGCGAACCAGGTTCGTAACGAGGAAAAGTGTCAAAGGATGACCAATGTGAGGACCATGAAATTCGAGATGTGTGAAAGAATATGAGGAGAAGCCTAAATGGAAAGACATCGCAGAGAGAAGCAAAATCCTGAAGAGCTATTGAAGCGCAAATGGGAAACAGCTGATGGTACCTCTCATTGCATTCAGGTGCTAGTCCCTTGTCCACTATGCTAACATGGCGCCATCTATTAGAATGCAAACGAACGGAAAAAGCTTCGTATTTTCTCGAAGTATTTTAAAGAAGTTTCTAATAGTTTCCAGTATAGGATGGAAAGCTCTGAAACTTGCTTTGGATAAAAGGGACTTGCAACGGCGTTAAAAAAGTCAGTTGATTTAAAAAGCGATAAAAGTGTTCTAAAGTGGTAAAAGTGACCTAAAGCGAAAAGTGGTGATTGAAATAGTGAACTTTAAGAATTCTGTTTGTTATTAAATTGTGTTTGGTTTCTAATAATTAAGTTTTTGTACGGATAATTAAAAAATGTATTCCTTAAGTAATCTTATGATTCCGTTAAGCCGTAAAAACGTAACAATAATAAATTAAACTGCAGTAAAACATATCCTTATCGTTGACAATTAAAAAAATATACTATACCTACCTAATTCAAATTACAAATGAATTAATATATCAATTACAAATTGCGACGCTGTACTGAAAGTCTAGACTATAACTGTGAGAGAAAATTCCGTATATTTTGGGGGTTGGCGAAAGCAATACGGGGGCACTCCCCAATACAATTTTTCTAAGATAAACACTAGATAAAGAATCCCGAGTTTATGCTATTTAAACTTTTACCTTCTCACACTACTGTTTTCGGGCAAATACTACAAAGTCAGGACTAAAAGACGACCTGTGAAAAATCGGGCCCGGGACTGAAAATTCGGGACTGTCCCGAGAAATGCGGGATTTATGGACGTATTTGCAAGTGAATTACGCTTCAAGTAAGCTCCAAACGTTCATGGAAACACACTAATAGTCTATGAAAATAAGGTAAAGGCGTGATCGTAATTTCGTAGACTGCTCCACTATGATTGTAAGGTTTAAATGTGGTCTGCCCAGCGTTCAGTTTGCTGCCGGTCTACGTATCATATAGTAAAATATGGGACAGGAATAGACAGATGGCTCACAGTTGTCGCATATTTGTGGTATTTTGACTATATCCTCCGGAAAGGTACAGGTCTACAGTACACAGCCAGAAGTGTCTAAGTGCAATTTTGACGATTTTGAGTTTATTGCATTTTTGTATTCAGTATTATATTCTTAATCATTGTTATAATTCTTGTCTTAAACTGAGCTGTGGTTGCTGAGTTATCCGACAGGTAAAATGGCTTTTGTGAACAATTCTGTATCTAAAAAAATCTTTGAGGGCGATTTTCTCGAAACACATATTTTCCACTTAAGCACTTCTGGCTGTGTACTGTAGAGGTGTTCCATGTGGTTTCCAGGATTACAGGTAGTGCATATGCTATAAGGCTGAATGAAACGTTGGTACCTATTAATAATCCTTTCAGCCGGCTAGATGCCTTATTATTGATAACATATTTACAGCCACTTTTAGGGCCATCTTTAAGAGAACACTTTGCTTTCTCATAACATGTTAATAGTAAACAATTTCAGGGTATGACGACTAGTTGTCGACCGAAATCAAACTTGCGACTTTGATTTCCAAACACTTTTTTAATGTAGCTCTACTAAAATAGCAAAAATATCGCTAGTAATAAATTTATTTTATTAATATCTAATTGTGCTGCACTTTGATCAGTTCAAGGGGCAAAATATGTAATAATAGTGAATGTTTTGATGATATTCAAAAGATTAGCTGAATGGTAAGTACAATAATAGCAATATAATCAGATTTTGAATTACAACTTTAGAAATAAGCTAGAATCTTTTTAATAAGCTCATATTCATCTTATAACTGTCACTATTTTTAGCAGAAAAAAGTATTTTAATTGTATAATTTAGATTTTTTTATAAACCATTATTAAGATAACTCCATATTTACTCAATTCACTAAATATATTTTATGCATTTGTTTACTATATGGTATCGAGTTTTGTTTATTTTTTAACGTACGTTTGTGAAACAATAACAAATACGGCATTAATTAACTTCACTCCGAGTGGATCTTTCATGTGTCCCCAAATCTGTTCGGAGCAAAGTTCAAAGTCCGTAAATATAATTATGGAACTAGAATATATTATTATATAGTTCCCTTGATAAATTTTACCTTATTTAAAAGAGCCATTTTACAGTTTAAATATTATGATTCCTTTCAAAACAAAATTTAATTGCAGTTAAAAAATATTAGCCGCTAGTAGAAATGCTTATCAAATACAGTTTTATCACAGATTTATAAGTTAATTACAGTACACTATTCGTTTAACAATTATCATATCATAATTTTTACTATAAAAACATATAAAGCAAGGAAAATATACAAAGTATTAGAAACCACAAAATAAATTCCACTTCCAACTCAGGCAGAAAGGCGGTCGACTTTCACTTTTTGACAGCCTTCGTAATTTGCTCGCCGCTTTCTTTCGTCTTAGCTTCTTCTTGATGAAATGAAAGTATTCATACAAACGGGTTTTTTGTGCATAAACAAAAACAATGTCAAACGCCAGTAATGAATGTGATATTTGTTTTTTTAGATTAATTATAAAATCTATACATTCTGAAAGGCGTAGTTAATATCAACTTTTATGAATATTAAGTTAATCTGAAAAGGGACTTATTTGTCCATTTTTTTTCACAAAAATAGTATTTTATTCACATTTCAACACATTTTTAAAACTCTAAAATTGTATCCTGCTCAAAAAACATGTGGTTGCTATCCCTTTATTATCATAGCAACAAATACTATACGTCAGTGGCTTCGTGACTCTGGAGCCCAATACGCACCTTAATCACTAATGATATAATTATTAGCCAAATTTTAAACATTCAAGCAAAAAAAAACTTGGCTCCGCGTAAAATACCCCCTGGGCGTCCAAAATTCGAATACATTATTTTAGGACGCCTTTACCCGGTTTCCACTGCACTAGCGATCGTTACAAAATTTCCCAGTTGGCTGGCGGGATTCTCCGTTCCAGAAGCATGAAATCTATTTAAATTCCAGCCATTTTACAAGGCTGACGTATAGTATATGTCAGTGGTTGTATTACACCCTTCGCTTATATCCTCATATTTACAGGCCAGGAGCGCGTTCAAAAACCTTACTATAGTAAACCACGAGGTAAGCTGTGGTTATGCTACATCACTTCACTTAACCACGAAAGTTTATGTTTAACCATGGAGGTTTTTGAACGCACCGTGGTTAACTACGTAGTAAAGAAAATTTTAAAAAAATTTCCTTAAAATAGTGTCGGCTATTTGCCTCAATTATTTAATTATTTATTTAAAATAATCTCACAAATCCCACTTTGATTTGTTCATTATTAACATTAAAACAAATGTCAAAAAATTGTTGTTATTCTTCTTCTTCTTAACTATCGCTAACCATGCTCCCGAGCATGGTTAAAATTTAACTACACCATGGTTAACCACGGGAGTTTTTGAACGCCAAAAAGTTATGCTCGTGGTTATGTTGTAGTTAACCACGGAGTTTTTGAACGACAAAAGTTTACCATAGTTAACCATGGTTAACCATAGTAAGGTTTTTGAACGCGCTCCAGAACGTTAAAGTAGATTCAGCAGTCTAAATAGTGTCGCTTTGACTTGTGCACTAGAACTAATATCTCCCGGCACTCGCAGAGAGCATGAATAGCAGACTCCTCAAGCCAAAGCCTGCAGGTGGTCTCCTTCTTTCCAGCCAACAATCGGTTGTAGACTTTTACATCTCATCCAATATTTTTGTAAACCTATAACCAACAGTAGGGCCATGAGGACAAGCCTCACAAAAGCTCGACATTCTCTTGCACCTAGACCCCCTGACCTTAACATCAAACATGTAGCTTCGTGTAGTGCCCTCAGCCTATGAGAAGCCGAGGCCTGTACTTCGAAATGTTACGGACATAGTAATATTTTGAACTTGCTACCCGAGGGCATGGTCGCTACAATCAGGCCCGCGCCTAAACATTTCCGCCCAGTGCACATCCGCCAATGCTGCCCTTTAAGGTTTTTTTTCTTTATAGACATTCTTCTTCTTCTTTGAGCCGTCAGCTGGCGGTCCGAACGGAACATTCCGCAACGGATACGTTGCTGTCGGTGCTACTGGGTCTCGAACTCTATTTTTGGCGACGTCTAGAGCCTTGATAATTGATAATCGTTGATTCTTTAAGTCGCTCTCGAAAGAAAAAATGATGGGCCTCTTAAACAGACCCCGAAGAAATATTGCCAGAATCTCGACAATCACCCGGAGGCAGCCCTTCACCTACCTCCTTAAACCTATTTTCATCAATAAGAAAGCGGTTCCATCCTAAACTTTCAGAATTATAGGCCCAACTATAATGCACGTAAGAAACGCACGTCAATCGACGTGCGTAAATTTCGTCAAACGCAAAACCGACTAATTGGTTTGCGTATTGGGAGAGACTTCAAAGTTTAAAATTATTAAAATGCTTGAATATTATTCATTGACTATTAAAACTAGGCTATTAATATTTGCATATTATTAATAATCGTGTTTATTTTCAATTATAATAAATTTCTCGTCAAAATCGCTATCATGTATTTGAACCACAACATTTTCCATACTCTTTTTTCTTTAAAAACCACAAAACAACAACAAAAAATTAGCTTTCATCGATGTAACTACAAATCATCTCACAAAACGTACGTAGAGCGCGGTTCTTTTCCCATTTTTACGTTTAACGAAACTTAACGAAATAAAATATGACTGATGAGGGTGTGTTTCTTTATTCATTCCGTAGAAGGAATAGACAGAAAATGTGTTTCTTTATTCATTCCCAAGTTTCGAATTGACAGATGAAGCGTTTCTTTATTCATTCGGAATATTCGGAATGTATTCTTTTTAAACTACCTCTTGAGATGGAACACTTTTAGAATAAAGGGAATTAACCTCACTAATATAACATAATATAAATCTATTACTGTCATAATTGTGTCATTTGGCAAGAAAGCGTCAGCCATGGCCCTTATTTATTTGTTATCATTTTTAAAAGTATTTCTAATAATAATAATAATTTCAGATATGGATAATAATAATTTCAAATGGACCCCAGGAGACATCAAAAGTCTAATCTTATTTTAGTTTACATATAGGTCCCACAATATTTTTAAAATACACAACTCTTTTGAATAAATCACAATTTTTCTTCAGTTTGTTTACTGTCATTCCCGGTGCGTTTCTTAATTCATTCTATTCCGAATATTCCATCAAGTATTCTTTTTATTCTATTCCTTCTATGGAATGAGTAAAGAAACACACCCTGACGTACGTCCAATATGGCCGAACACATTAATCTCCATGAGAGCGCCGAGATGACGTGCGTTTCTTACGTGCAATATAGTTGGGGCTTATGAGTAGTCAAAGCCAAAATTTGAATGTTTTTTCAACTAAAATTTCGACTTCAACTACTTTTTTTCCAAAATTAGAAAGCTTGGAATATTTTCTATGAATAATGTCTTAGACTATGTGTGAGTTCGGAAACGCAGGACTGCAATCATTCTGCAATATTCAGCTACATACTTCCAATTGCTGAATACTGCAAAATGGCTGCAGTCCCGCGTTTCCGAACTCGAGCAAACTTAACACTCCAACAAGACTGTCTCTCGCTGGCCCTGACAGATATGACTCACCCGGCTGTTAAAAAATGGATGCTTTCATATAACACTAGTGCAAACGCGAAGCTCACTGCCTTCTCCTTATGCATCCGCCAGACTACCCTTAACCTTTCCTATTCTTTTTCTATTTTCAGATCAAGCTTACTACTAGACATTGCACCATGAGCTGAATGACATGACGGTCTAGTGGTACAAAGGGTGATTCCTAAGCTTGACCAGGCCACTTAAAAGAAAATGTTACGGTTTTTACTTTTGAAGAAAATAGCAAATTTTGATGTTAACCATCCCATTCGATGGTAGGTAGTTGTTCGTATTCGGTGAGTTCCTAGAAGTATTGTTACTTCATTGAATAATTTAGATTCGGATTGCGAGCCTTACTCTGTTTTAAGTTCGAGACGAACGTCAAATCGTGGGACATATTCAGTGACTATTTTGCAACCCTAGAAGCTGAGATATCCTTAATTGGGCATGCTTCTGTCCATCTCGTAAATCGATCTACGATTGTTAGGATATATGAATATTCTCGAGATGAGGGTAGTGGTCCCACCATATGTTTGCATCTATTGTTGGTAAATTGGAAAGCTTCGTGAGGATACTTGATGTGTCTCGAAGCTCTAGATTTTTGGCAACCTATACACGATCTAGACCAGTCGGTGCATGATAAAAAATATTTCGTTCGTGTTGCCAAAAGCTATATTCAACATTCATGCTAATCTTCGTAATGAAGCGGGTTTGCTAATCGCACACCAAACTTTTTTATTATACGTCTCTTTAACATTGAATAACTCTGGCATTTTTTCGCGAGTTCGACAAATGTACACGATTTTGAAACGTCATTCGGTATCATTTTAGCTACGAGGCTATTCATATCATAAAAACGCCCTGAAATTGTGGCACTTTAGATTGAAAACATTCGTTCAATTATGAAAACTGTGGGTGCTTATCGTAAAAAAGTGGGACAGACAGCACAATTCCTAGTTTGGTGACGAATTTCTTTAAGTACCGGTCTGTAGCCACTCGCCAGCTTCCCATTCGACTGCGTCCATGACGCTACAATGAGTAAGTCCAACTTACAGATTGTTGCCAACGGGCAAGCCGCGGCGCTTTCAATATGGAAATGCCGTCGCAAGAATGATCGATACCGCCAGAGTCAGATTTTTGGGACAAAACTTTAATGACGCACGAAGCTCATTTTACACTCTCTGGTGGAGTCAATAAACTAAACCCAACCAGAGACCCCTCTTCATTCACGAAACACCTCTGCAAGACGAGAAAGTCACTGTTTGGGCCGGAGTGTGCTGAAAAATTTTCCGGAGTGTGCTGAAATTTTTCTTCAAAGTTGGATAAACCGTCGATGGCGCACGATATCGTTGGATGTCGGTGCACTTTGTGTGCGAAAACGCATGTTTAAGGTCTGACGAACATATTTTCAACAGGTAGGCACACCTTGCCGCACCGCAGCTAATATGATGATGTCCTTGCCACCAAGGGTTCATTTTTTTATCGTAAATATTGGAAGCCACAGGTTTAGACAAGCTGCTGCATACCCACAAAATTAGCTAGGAAATGTTTATGAAGTTAGGTAAATAACTAAGCCCGAGTACTTAGTAAATACTCTATTTTGGACAATTTTAACAGATAAGTTACACACGCAAACGTTTTGTCTGACATTATGCTAATTATATGTGCAGAGTCAAATAAGCATTGCATAGTGCATTATTGACAGCACCCAACCTTTTGCTTCCTAGGCACATGTCTATTGTCTGCTATGAACTGGAAGATCAAACGCAGGCGTATAGTTTGGGGCGGGGAGATTGTTCGGTCTTAGTGTAAAGGACATGTATTAATGATTCATGGTCAAAGTCGTCCTCAAAATTCCTTCCTTCAATGAAATAGCGGAAATGTTTTTATTGCTACATAGATTTCGAGTAATCCGCGATCAAAAGCAGAATATGCAGATGACAGCTTTTTAGAATAGAAGGCTAATGGTTGCGATCTTTCATCGTTAAATTGTTCCAGCACACCTCGGAGGCACCAGTTGTGAATGTTCCCTTAAACGTTTATTAATTGGCACTAACATTTTGGCGAAATTAAAAGTAAGACGATTATAAAAACTTATCACTCCTAAAAAATTTTGAATCTGTTTTATTGTGGTTGATTTGTGGTCATTGATTGTTTGAACCCTTTCTGGGGATGCAAGTATTCCATGCTTACACGGTGTCCTAAAAACATGATCTCACACCAAAAACGCATTTCGCCAGCTTTACTGTTACCCGAAAGCTATCATGCCGATAGTGAAACACTCTTCCTCGTTTCTTTTAGCGATAAGTATATAAGTGGATATATATGAAGGATAAGTCTCTTGTGACTTCATTGATAAACCTCTGAAATGATTGTCAACGAATCAAGAATAAGTTCGATGTCACCGTGATTGAATTGGACATGAGTACACGAGTTGGAAATGAGTTCACGAGTTTTTATGAAGCAGAGCCTCCCGTAATTTTATCAGAGCATCATAATATACATAACTGGTTTAAAACCCACTGCCAGTTAGGCGGACAAATTTAGCATAGAAAGACAATACCATATATCAAGGCGTTCCTTTAATTGCACTTATCAGCTTTCTAGAAATAACAAGTCGTTGAATTTGCGACGTGCCACCATAAATTTGCATGGTCTTTGAATCCCTCATCAATTTCTCAATTGGATATTCAGTATTATATCCATTGGCACCAAATATCTGTACAGCATCTGAAGCAATTTTAACAGCATTATCAGCGGCATAACATTTAGCTATAGATGATGAAAGACTATCGAAATTCTCTAATAAATTATAATTGTAAATTTCTGATTTATATTATTTAAATATAAAAAAAACTTACTTTGATCAATTTCCCAAGAAGCTTTTTGATAAGCTAATCTACTATTCTCTACACCAATTGCCATGTCTGCCAGCATAAAGGATATGGCTTGATGGGAATATATGGGAACACCAAAAGTTTTTCGTTCAATTGAATATTTCAAACATTCTTCTAAGCATCTCCTTGATAAGCCAGTTGCCCCTGATGCTACTAGTGGTCGTGTATTGTCGAAAGTTTCCATAACAATTTTGAACCCTCCACCTTCAGGGCCTACAATATTCTTTTTAGGTACGCGTACATCTTCAAACTTAATACTTCTAATATCTGAAGCCCTTTGTCCCATATTTATTTCCTTTTTTCCCGGTTGTACTCCTGGTGTATCACGATCAACTATAAACCCAGTAAATGCTTCATTTGCCGGTGCTTTTGGATCGGAATGCGTTCTAGCGAGAACAAAATACCAATTTGCAAAACCAGCATTAATAATCCAAGCCTTTTCACCATTTAATATAAATTCGTCCCCCTTTTGTACAGCCGTTGTTGTCACCGCATTTACATCGGATCCAGCAGCTAGTTCTGTTATACAAAAAGCGGATAGAATAGGCTCAGCAATTCCTCGCCCAAAATATTCTTTTTTCTGGTCGGGTGTGCCGTATAGAATTAAAGGTGTTTGCTGTGTGATAAAAATTAAATTTATGAAATTGAGATGCTTTTTTATCTTACTGCAAGTGAACAAATCGAGAGCGTCATCATGACTGCTGAGCATCCATAACCGAGCTCCTCGCCGATTAAACAATTAGTAAATAAATCCAAACCTGGTCCACAATATTCAGTCGGGACTTGTCCATTCATTAAACCTAATTTCCATGCTTCGTTTATGATTTTCTGTGGGAATTCACCTGTTTTATCATGGGCTGCGGCAACAGGAATCACTTCCTCCTTAGAAAACTTTCTTGCCAGTTCCTGAACAGAAATTTGTTCCTCTGATAAAGCAAATGAAAATCCGGAATTATGTCTCTTAAGAATACCATTGAATATCACATCTTTAGATAAATAAAATGATTTACGAAAAATCTAAAATTAATAAGAAAAATAATTATACGTAAACAAGTGTTTTTTTTTCTTACTTTAGTAAGGCTCATAACTTAAGTATAAATATAGTTCTTATCTGACAGTCGATTTGAAAACCTGTGATTACACGCGCTATCTAGAAAATCACGTTCTTTATAAGATAATTTTGTTAATATATGCAAAAGATTGTGCATTTTTGTGCGTTGTGTATTTAAAAATGTAAATAAATTTAAAAAAAAAATGTCAAAACAGTAATCATACGGAAAGTTCTATTTTGATTTGAGAACTTTAGAAATGTTAGGATATATTTTCTATAATGTGAGGATTCCATCTTGAAAGCTGGACATGGTTAGACGTGTTTTCTTTCATTGGTGCCAAGTTTTTATTATAATTATAATTGTGTCCATTAATTCCGAAATATCTTTAAATTCATTGAATAGTGCTGATTAGTGAGCTGTTTTTTTTTTCTGTAGGGAAGAACAAACTATTATAAATATATTTGGTTAAGTGATAAAATAGTGGCGGAAATTATTAAAGTTCCTGCCTATTTTTAAGGGACGCTGAAAAGAGGCGCCCATCAGGATATGTCGGCGGGCGGGGAAGCCAAATCAGGCCCCCCGCCGCCGAAAAACGCTGTTAAAGAGGGCAAGGTACATAAGCCTAAACCCGCCGGGGCTCCAAAAAAGGAGGTAAATTTGAAAGCCCTGGCTCAGGATGACGAATTTACTAGAAGCATCTATCAGAATGTGAAGAAATGGAGCGAGGGACATAACGGACCCGAAACGGCGTCAGGGCACGCACACTTCAATGATGGGCTGATATCTAATTTCGGCACTAATACAGGCGAACATGGACTGGAAGCTACAGTGGCGGACAAAACTGCAGATAAGTTGATTGATACTGATGTTGATGTAGATTTAGATTTAGAGTTTGATAATTTTAATGGTAAAAATAATTCCTCCTTTTCTGAGTTTGATAATAGTACTGGTAATAATAATTTGCAATCTCACCTTAATTCAAATAATGATAAGCAAAATGTTAATTGTAATACACTAAACCAAGCGTCGTTGGCTGAAAATATTAATCTGGATCTATCCGGGTTTACACTAGTTAAAAAAGGGCCGAAGGCCATCAATACGGCCAGCGCGGCTAATCCCACGATGCTAAATTCTGATAACAGATTTGCGCTACTAAATAATGATCCCAAGAGTAAGGGGAATTCTAATAGGGCGTCTAACCACTCTGTCAACACTGATGGGGGTGGGGATGGAAATAATGGTAGGGGTGATCCTCCTCAGCACAAACTTAAAATTAATTGGTGCCCTCCTATTTTTACTTCGAGAGTGAGGCCCACTACTATTTTAAAAATGTGTAAGTCGGTCAAAACTGACTTTAATTTCAAAGTTGTGAGGATTAACTTTTTCAAAAGCAAAATCTTTGTGGATGATAAGGAATTGCATAGGCTGATTATAGAAGGTATCAGAGATTCTGAGGCTGAAGCCTTCTCCTTTTCCTCGAAGCAGGATAAGGGGGAGACCTTTGTTTTAAAGGGACTCTCGGGTGAATTTTCCCCGGATGAGGTTCTGAGTGAATTGCTTGCGGCCAACACGAATCTGAGAATTAGTTGGGTAAGGCCACTCAGGTCGAATAGACCCCATTTAAAGGCGGTCAACTTGGGGAGCTTTCTCGTAAAGCTCGCACAAGGTGTGGATAGTAAAGAGTTACTTAAGATCCGCACTTTAATTTATCATGTCATAAAATTTGAGAGGCCTCATAAAAGGTCTCACACACAATGCTATAGGTGTCAGGCGTTCGGACACGTGAGTGCGAACTGCGCTAACAACATTAGATGCGTTAGATGTGGCCTTAACTGCGGGGATCTGTGCCCCAAACGAGAAGAAGCAATCAACAACGGCATCAAGCCTAGATGCGCAAACTGTGGGGGCGAACACACTGCGAACTTTGGTGGATGCCCGAATCTTTTAGCGTATAAAAAAAAAAGGGAGTTAAACAAAGAAAAAATAAAACATGTGATGGAAGATAGGAAGGAACGTTTTGCAAATTCTTCTCGGACTCCGGGCAGATCCTATGCGCAAGTAGTCTCGGGGAATCAAGCCTCCTTGTTGGGTAGTTTTATGGATGAAATCAAAAGACATTTTGCCGCCCCTCTGGGTGTTGTGATGGCTAAGCTCAAGGCGTTTTGGCCTAGATACTGTTTACTTAGGGAAGAGCAAAAGATGGAGGCGCTCTTGCAATTTCTGTTGGATTTACAAGAATCGAACTAAAAATTATAGCAATAAATGTAAATTCTCTCCGGGGTATTGATAGAGTTACCTCGTTGGAGCAAGAACTTAATGCACTCAATCCTCATGTTGTGTTTCTTTCGGAAACCAGATTACGTTCGCGGGACCGCCCCGTCCTGAAGGGATACAATATTTTTAGAAATGATGCCGGCAGAGGGACGGCAGTTGTCTTGAGCGAGAAATTTAAATGCTCACCTGTTCTTTTCACTTCCACTTCTCTTTTCTGCTGTTTGGTGTGCTGCTCCTGGGGCCCTAATGAAAGGATTCTGCTTGGAGCTATTTATGTTCCATGTAACATTGGCAATGACCTCTCCGGGGAATTATCCAGGTTGGAGGTACTTTTATCTAACTATGACAAATGCATATTAGGAGGGGATTTTAATGCTAGACACAGCCTTTGGGGGGACTCCAGGGTGAATCTTAATGGAAGAATCTTGCATGACTGGTACCAAAATTCTGCCTACTTGAAACTTACCATTGCTGCTCCTGATGCGCCGACCTTTCCTAGGGGTTCTTCATACCTGGACTTTTTCCTTGTTTCGGACAATCTCGTGGATGGGGGTTCTGCTTCTTGTGCGACATTTGCGTACCCATCCGATCATCATGGGGTGCTACTTTATGTAGCTGTGGCTCCTGATTTTGAGAGGCGGGTACAGCAGTTTACTAAATCATACAAGTCCGCTGACTGGAAGGTTGTGAATCGGGACTTGAAGAGTATGCTGGACCTGGTTGATCTGCCCGTAGACAGGAACCTTGATAACGTGGAGATTGAAACGTATGTGAAGATCCTTTCTGATGCATTTATTGGGTGTGCTGATTCACAAGCCAAAATGATTCCGGTTAGGGCTTTCAAATACAGATATCTTTCGACTGACACTCTGAAGTTATTCAGGCTCAGAAGAAGCTGGGCGCAAGCCCTAAAGAGGATTTTCCATAGGTCAGGGAATAGAGTCACACACGGATATCAGGAATTGGCCTCCAGGATTAGATGCTTAAACACCTTAATCCGTGAAAAGGCAAGAATTGATGGGAACTATTGGTTTAAACAACAGCTTTTGAAGATTAAACCTAGTCCTCGAGCCTTTAAGGAGATCTTTAGAATTACGGGAGCCAAAAGGTCAGGCTGTCTGTACTCCCCCCTCCTTGTTAATGGAAATCTTATTTCCGAAAATGGGGAGAAAGTGTTGGTAATTCGGGACTTCTTTGAGAGAGCGCTTAACAAGGATAGGCCCAGTAGGGGAGACGCCTTGGAGGCGAGCGTTGAGGAAGTTCTGTCGATGTATGGAGTTGAGGCCCCGCCATTGGTGCCCTTCTCAATGTATAACCGTGCGGATAGGCCGTGGGAGAGAGGTGAGTACTTCACTACCCCCTCGGTGCTGGAAGCGCTTATACATGGGCTGAAGAACAAGCATTCCGCAGGAACTGACAGGATCTCCAATTACCTGCTGAAGAGATGCGGAGGCTCTGTCTCTAGTTATCTTTCGGTTATTATCAATAACTGCATTTGCAATGGCTACTTTCCTAAGGCCTGGAAAGTTGCGAAAATAGTGCCCATCCCCAAGGCTGGCAAAGCGAGAACCCTGGACGATCTCAGGCCCATCTCCCTGCTCTCGAACTTCGGAAAGCTCCTCGAAAAAATCATACTAAGAAATCTGGAAGACTTCTGTGAAAGCAATGATTGCATACCTAAATTTCAATTCGGGTTCCAGAGGCAGCACTCCACTGAGCACGCGCTTCTATTATTACAAGAGAAGGTCGTTAAAAATCTTAGGGATAAAAAGTGCACGGTTATGTGCGCTTTAGACCTTAGAAAAGCATTTGATAGTGTCTGGCACGATGGTCTTATTTTCAAATTGAACAATCTTCACTGCCCATTTGGCATTACTAGACTAGTATATAGCTTCCTCTCAGACAGATCAGCATTCATCCAGCTAGGAGACTCTTCGTCGTCTGAATTTCTGATTAACTCAGGAGTGCCACAGGGTTCTATTCTGGGTCCGAAACTGTTTAACATCTTCGTGTATGACTTCCCTCACGACAATAGCTTTGGCTCATCCAGTATACAATATGCGGATGACACCCTTACCTGGGCGGCTGATGAATCCCCCGTGTCTGCTTCAAGAGCACTACAAACGCAAGTTAACAAGATTGGTAGTTACTATAAACTATGGAACATAGACATCAACCAAAATAAATGCCAGCTAATTTGCATTAGGAACCCCGCCGGTAAAGGGCATAAGAATGCAACGAAGGAATCAAAAATCATCTCACTCATGATTAACGGGCATCGAATAGTGCCGAATGACACCATCACTTACTTAGGTGTTCTTTTACATCACAGATGGAAATGGAACCCTCACGTTAGGCTTAAAATCAAAAGAGTCAAATCGGCGGCGGCGGCGTTAAAACCGCTCATCAATTCTATTAACCTTTATAGCAGCACCAAACTTCTTATGTATAAAACCATGCTTAGACCCATAATTGCCTATGCTTTCCCCATCTGGTATACATGCTCGCAGACGGCGGCGGAGGAAATACAAGTCATGGAGCGAAAATTACTCAGACATTGCACCTCCCTATATATGAAAGAAACTAACAAATGGTTCTCAAACCAAGTATTGTATGGAAGAGCGAGGATTACCCCTATTATGCTTTATCTCTCAGCGTTAATGGTTAAAAGACTCCTCAAAATCGATGAGCACCCCAATGATCTAATCAAGGGCCTTAGGCTTTCCCAGTCACTCAATGAAACTACATATCTATCCCCTTTTCAATTATTAAGACAGGATATGTCGCACTATTTACTGCCCAACCCGGATATTAATAGATATCTTCCGGCCTTTTATGCAACGGGTACCCCTCATTACAGAGGCTAGCGGGAGTCGAGTTGGCCGTATGTTCTTGCAATAGTTACCTAAAATTGGTAAAACCGATGACGCTTGGTTTAACGGTAATTGAATTTTGTTCTTTTGATTCACTTTAATTGTATTAAGGTTAAGTAGGTGACCCTGGTTTCAGTTTGTAAACTTGAATTTTGTACTCTTTTTTTGGTGAAGCACAGCTTCATTTAGTTTGTAAGTGCCTTTTATATTCTTTTATATTCTTTTATATTCTTTTACTTTATTGTGGTAAATTTTTTAACGTAGTGATCTCATTTGATCTTGAGGCTCCTGGGTCGCCCTTAGAATTAAGAGATTCTTTAACTCATTAAGTAGGATTGGATGTCCTCTTTTGATTTTATTTCCTTTTAATATTTCCTTTAATTTTCTTTTCTTTTCCTTTATTAATTTTTAATTTTTAATTTGTCTTAATTTTTATTAATTTTTCTTAATTCTAATTTTAATTTAACTTAATAGTATTTAATGTTATTTTATTTTATTTTATTAAGTTTTAAGTTTTATGTTCATCATTCGTTCATCCTTTTATTTATTTATTTATTTATTATTTTTCTTTTAACTTTAATTTTTAATTTCAAAACTTTGTAAGCCACTAAGGCTCCGTTACGTTTCGGCGTCATGTAGCAGACATTATAGCCGATTATTCTATGTATTAGTAAACTTGTATATAAGTATTGATCGAATGAACTAAGGTTCTCCGTAGCATTTTACTTTGATGTAGTAGCTCAGACATAGTGTTAAGTCAGCAATAAGAAATATGTAAAGATATATGTGTTAACCTGTTATGAAGCTCAATAAATTTTTTTATAAATTCTAAAAAAAAAAAAAAATTTTCTATAATGTGACGAGGGCGACACCTATAATTCTTGTTTTATTTTGAAGTTTTCTATTTTGGTTTTTCTTTAAAAAAAACGTATTGAAATGATTATTTTTAGTTTTAATAAAAGCAAGTTCTTTGAAATACATCTGTGTTTATTTTGAAAACGATTTCACCTACGCGTTTTTATCATCAAAAAGACCTAAAAAAATCGCATAAGAAAAAAAGCTATGTTTTGACAGTTGCACAAATATGTATAAAAAACCGCCTATAAATAATCAAAATAAATTATTTTCACGATGATTATCTTATTTTTTGACTTGTGGACTTGTGGTATGTTATTTTTTAGTGCGTAACTCCATTTTGTGTTGTACTATTTAGTTTTTTTCATGGCATTTATACAAGTATTCTTAAATCCTTTTAGGCTCAAGAGTTGGTATAATTAAAGTTGATTTCAGTCACTTCATAAAATACTACCAAGATGCCGAGGTCTGTCGAGTCATTTACTAAAAAGGCAGTTTTCAACACCGTCATTTGCACTAACCGACGAACAGACTGAGATTCAAGAACTAGCTCGGAAGTTTGTGCGTGAAGAAATCATTCCAGTAGCTGCCCATCATGACAAAACTGGTGAATTTCCCTGGGATGTGGTTAAGAAGGCGTGGGAAATTGGATTGTTAAATGGACACTTGCCACAGGAATATGGCGGACCCGGTCTGGATATCTTCACAAACTGCCTAGTGGCTGAGGAGCTTGGTTATGGTTGTGCGGGAATTATGATACCAATTGAAGTCACATCTATTGGGGTACAATCACAACGCGTATTCATAAATTCTTTCAATAAATACTGTTTATTTTCAGCAAACTCCTGTAATAATAGCCGGAAATGAACAGCAAAAAAAGGAGTACTTAGGCCGCTTAGTTGCGGAGCCCCTACTGGCAGCGTTTTGTGTAACAGAACCTGGGGCAGGATCTGATGTGAATGGAGTTAAAACTACCGCAGTTAAGAAAGGCGATGAATACGTTATCAATGGAACAAAAATGTGGATAACAAATGGAGGAATTGCAAATTGGTACTTTCTTCTTGCCCGCACCCATGCAGATCCCAAGGCTCCAGCAAGTAAGGCTTTTACAGGTTTTATTATAGATCGAGACACTCCCGGATTAACACCGGGCAGGAAGGAACTGAATATGGGTCAAAGAGCATCAGATACAAGAGGAATTTCATTTGAGGATGTTCGAGTGCCAAAACAAAATATTTTGGGACAGGAAGGGGATGGATTTAAAATTGCTATGCAAACTTTTGATAAGACAAGACCTTTAGTGGCTGCTGGGGCAACTGGACTGTCGCGAAGATGCTTGGATGAATCACTTAAATATTCCTTAGAGCGTAAAACATTTGGCGTTCCTATTTTCAATCATCAGGCGATTTCTTTTATGCTGGCTGATATGGCGATTGCTATAGAGATTGGACGTCTTGCTTATCAGAAAGCTGCATGGGAAATTGACCAGAGTATATAATATTCATCAAGTATCAATCTAGATAAAACTAGAATAATTTGTTTCATTACAGAAAAACGTAACAGTTATGTGGCTTCTATTGCTAAATGCTATGCGTCTGACATGGCTATGAAAATTGCAACAGATGCAGTGCAAATATTTGGTGGAAATGGATTTAACAGTGAGTACCCGGTGGAGAAATTGATGCGAGATGCAAAAATATTGCAAATTTATGAGGGGACCTCTCAGATTCAGCGACTGATTATATCAAAGAGTCTTTTAAAAGCTGCTATGTAGATAAAGAGTTATCTTCGTGGTTAAAAAGTTAATGTTTTATATTTTTTATGGTAATAAAGTTTTTTGATAATAAAAGCATGATATAAAGAAGAAGGTTTGATGTAATGAGAGGTTGCCTCATGTTATTTGTTCAGAAAATGGTTTAAAGGTTTGTAAATAGGGGTTTTAGCGGCACCGAATAATGTTAGTTAGAAAAGGTCAAACTTACAAGAACGGTGAGTTTTTCGTTGACTGGTGGAATCTACTTTTGTCACAAGAAGTTACACAACGAGACCTGGGGCCAGTTCATGTATGTCGAAAACGAAAATTTTTTATCGTCTCGGGTTCATCTGAAGCCGACGAAAGGCACTCGAAAGGTCTTGGGTTAGCGAGTTTTTGCATTAGGACACGAACAATTTTCTTTCGACCTATGCGAACGCTAAAATTTTCGTCGACAAAATTTTTCGACTTCAATTTTTTTTCGTACGATTATCGTCGTTCACCATACACGAACCGGCCCCTGGGTATCGCCCGATGGTAGAACGCGAAGCCAGATAGATCACATGGCCATCAGCCGTAGATGGAGAACTATTCTAGAGGATGTCAGGAGCTTTATGGGGGGCCTCGGTAGCCTAGGGTGTAAGGCGTCTGGCTACTATCCAAGAGGTCCCAGGTTCGAATCCCGGTCAGCCTTACGCTCCTTTTCCGCCAGTTCCCACCTACATAACTTTCCTGCTTTCTTCTTCTCTCTTTACATTCCTGATTCCTCTTGTCATAGTCTTCCTTAGCCCTTCCTCGCTCCACCAAAGCGCATGTCATCGGTTGGTTGATGAGACTCGACTCGTTTCAGGAGGCATAACACTCCAGCGAGTTGTTTCTCGATGCCCCGATGTCAAAGTCGCGATAGTAATGGTTGGGAGTAGGTGGACTAAAAATATCGCAGGTAGGTTGTGGCAGTTCCTTCCTCCCCGGCTTGGAGCTGTGCTGTTCGACATTGCATTCTATACGAAGAAAAATAGATTCTGTATAAAGGGCCTTTCTTAAGACTCTAGTCTTTCACATAAAAAAAAGACTGGAAGTGACCATCATTTGATAAGTAGCAACTACTCGCTTCAAAATCGCCGCACATGAACCGTAGACGGTTTAACATAGACCTTCTGCGGGACAGCATTAAAAAGCCAGAATTTGTAAGGAAACTACAACTAACCTTAAGCCAGGAGAGTTTCTGACGAAAACTAACATTGAAGAGATGTGAAGGTACTATAAAGGACGCTAGTATAACAGCAGCGGAAACAAGCATCGGTTATGTCCAAAGAAAGCAGCTACACTGGATCTCGGACACAACCTGGCAAAAAATAGAACGCAGAAGGGCCCTCAAAAATAACGTGAACTCTACAAGCGACCCGGACAAATGCCATGAACTTGAACGACTCCCAATTACATCGGGGAGGTAAAAAGAATCATCCGACGTGATAAAAAAGGCAGCAGATAAACGAGCTTGTAGAAAAAGTGGAAAATGCAGCAAACACAGGCGTAAAGTGCTGTAACAAATTACTAAACAGCTCTCTACTAAAATGCATGCCGTTAACGAGTGCGGATGGAAGGCTGCTGCTGTGCAGCGACGAGGAGCAACTTCAAAGACGGAGAGGTTACACTTCTTCGCCGCCCTTAATGGTTCATTTGCACAGGAACCTCAAGAAAGCAGCAATCAGGCACAGCCAATAAAGTATCACCCGTGCAATTCATGCAATGGCCAATGACAGCCAATCCTGGAAATAGCATGGAACACTGTACCTTTCCGGGGATTGGGCGGAAGGTATCATAGTCAAAATATCACCCTCTTCCCCTCCAATAGTTGATGTTTCCCAGTCACTGAAGCTACAGATCCTCTGGAACCTCGCATCCCTCCTGTTGCTGAGCCAAGACCTCTGAATATCTTCATCTCGCGATTCTCTTCAGAGACTAAGGCGGAGACTACTTGTGAATACTTAAGAATGAAATCTATAAACCCGGAATCTGTGCTTTGCAGAAAAGTCAGCAAAGCTTCCAAGCCTGTTGCTTCTCTTGTTTTGTCTGCCCCGCCTGTAATTGCCGAGACTCTTTTAGATTCTGGTTTGCTGGTGCCCTTACCAAGCTTTTTGTTCCGCGTACCCATACTCGAGCCCATCATGCAAACGCTTTTTCTCCGAGCGCTCTACAGATATCAAATAACTCGAGACGCTTTCGCTCTACTACCTGAACGTATGGGGGACCAGGTCATAACATTTACTGAAACCTGGCCCCATCAAGGCATTCTTAATGCTGAACTCTTTGATTCCTCCTACCAAGTGTTTCGGACGGATCGTTATACTGACTCGGAAGCTCGTGGGGGTGGCGTACGTCTCGCTAGCCATCTAATTTGTAACCCAATCTCGCTTCCTAGTTTCTCTATCCACCTTGACATTGAGATACTCGCTCTCAAAATTTCCTTCTCCAAAACAAATCTCTTCTTGCTGTGCTGCTATATCCCACCAGATATGATTAGCACACTTGACGGTAAAAACCTATATGATATTCTCAAGTCCTTCGTGCATCATATCCTAAGTATGATGAACACTAGTGATGAGCTACTTCTTCTAGGGGACTTCAATTTACCCAATATTCAATGAGTATCTAACGAAGATGACTATAGCTACCTCCCTGAAGGCCGTCTTAATTTTAAGAAAGCCTGCTTTCTCAACTCCTTATTCTCACTCTGCTTGAATCAGTTGAGCAGGGTGACTAATGTATTTGGGAGACAGGTGGATCTTATATTCTCTATTGACTCAATCAATATAACTGTAGAACCCAGTCCAATAGCCATGACGTCTGTTGACAATTGCCATCCTCCTCTCCTGCTTAATTATTGCTTCAATTCAGAGAATACTCATTGACTGGTAACCCAATCCTTTAACTTTAAAAAGGTTAACTTTAGTGAGCTGTCATCTAAACTTGCCTTGATAGACTTCAACAACTTACTTTCCGTAAATGAGTTAGATGATGATGTGGCACGGTTTTATCGCGGGTAGGTTGTGGTAGTTCCTTCCTCCCCGACTAGAGCTGCTGTTCGACATTGCACTCTATAAGAACAAAATAGATTGTCGATAGAATAAAGGAACTTTCCTGAAGCTCTAGTCTTTCACATAAAAAAAAAACTTCAGACATAAGTGATTTTTATACCTACATGATATCTCGCGATCCAACAATGATACAGACTTCGATGAGGTGCCGATCGTAGCGAAGATTGCCGAAGTTATAATCTGAAAAGATTTTCATAAAATTCGGTCGAACGGTTTTTTTCTTTAAACGACGTACGTGATTTTTTTTACCTGCACGATATCCCTTGAACTAAAGATGATATCGACTTCTTTGAGGAGCCGATCGAAGCATATTAACGAAAACATGATCTGAAAAAAATTTCACAACATTCGGCCGAGCCCTTTTTTGTTTAAATGAAAAGAATTCGACCGTTACAAGCACCTTTAATTGATTAGATTTTCTGATATTTAATAAACTCGTTTGAATGGAACATGGAATTGTTTTCCATGTCTTACAGTTTCAGGAAATTGAAGTTTATGCCGAAATTTCCAGTAGTTACCGAAAATTTTGTCTTTCGGTCAAGTCTGTCAAGTCCTTTATATTGATTAGTTTTGCTAACATATCCTGACACCCGGCAAATTTCTCACTAGTACTAAAACTATTACTATTTTCAAAGTAGTCAGGTTATTAATATTATCTATATAATGGTGGTCAGTCATCATCGAAATAGCATGTAGCCTAACATGCACGTGCCGCAACCATTTCGGACTGATGGAAGTGCGATCATGACCCCCTAGGGGTGACCCCTGGTAGCTATCCTATGAGAGAGGATAGGCTAATGTGATCGGGCTAGTCGCTTCCAAGTAATGTTGGTGTGAGTCTAATAACATCATCCGGAAAATAGAATTATTACGGAACCAGCAACATTTGTGTCGTTTAATATAGGGTCGGTGTGGCTTCGTATTTTAGAGTATTGACGGTTGGTTTGCTTTGGAGTCGCATTTTGTCTTATCTTTCGCTGTGAGGGTGAAGCGGCTCCAGAAGTGCACTTTCTGAAGTCGCTTTGGTTTTATAGCGGGGATGTGACGGAATGTGACTCCAAAGCGGTTCAACCTCCATTGTTTTGAAGTATGGCGTTGCACCGCTTTTGCAGTGAATGACTCAATCGCTGCGAGAGGCTAGGTTGTGGAGCCTTGGCAAAGCCAAAAATTGTGATCCCATTTTAACCTGTTTCCGGTGTACCTTAATGAAACATATCGAGGGTTTCCTGCCAAAAGGGCGTATCAACCAAAACATGGATTTAGAGGATTCAATAAAAACATTTTAAAAAATCGGTGCATTTTTTTTCATATTGCTTATCATCGAAAATAAATGTTTTTAGGCGTATGTTTTGGATACTTTTATTCATTTTACGACCTTCTGGCACGAAAAATATACGACTCTAAGAAAAAAAAAAGTTATAAGCCCAAAATCGCGATTTTGTGGATACGCCCTTCTGGCAGGAAACCCTCGATATATCAAACGAAAAGAATTTTTTTATAGATGGTCCCAATATATGTATGTATATTTTATTCAGATAGGGGTCGCCCATAAATTACGTGAGGCGCGATTTTTCGACCTCACCTCCCCCTTGGTGAGTTTTCGTGAGATTTGGCTCGACCCCTCCCCCCTAATCTCACGTGAGATTTTCTGATTTTAAAAAATCTCTAGTATTTAATACTAAAAATACGTATTTACGGGCGTAGCCACAAGCTTTGATTTAGATAACTGCTAATTCAAACTCCTACTTGCCATTCTCTATTCCACTCGCTTTTTTCGCCTGTAGTGAGCACACAACTATCAAAACGTGAGCACTCATAATCACGAGAATTTCATTACGCTAAAATTCGGCGAGGGCCCTACCTGTAGTTCTATATTCTAATGGCCTTTTCGCGGGTCGATGTTACTTGGATCGTACACCACCGCATCCATCGACTCGCGCGTTTGGCTGGCAGGTGGCGGCTAAACAATAGAGGGGCTACTATGGTACTTTTTTTGCGTTCGTATAATATTTTTTGTGTAGGATTTAGGCATATCTTAAGGTGTCCCTTTTACACACAGGTCGACGGTAAACCGTGGCCTGAAAGTTTTCGCCTTGAAACCAAGTATCATCACACACCTCTCCGCCCGCCAACCGAAAAGGGGCCTGCAGTCGCCAACCGGATAGGGTCTGCAGTCGCCAACCCAATGGGTTTGTCGTCAGTTTGTGCCTGAAGATCTTGGGTTGTATCACGTAAGCTGTTTCAATCGACCTCTTCATACAAACATTTTTGTAACACTCGAATATTTGTATGAAGAGGTCGACTGAAACAACTTACGTACTACCATCCCAGAATTTTATATTCTGTCTGAAGCCGTGAACTTATGGCACGAGCTCACGTCGTATCCAGTCGGACTGAAAGTAGGGCGCGGGCTAGGTGCAAAAACCATCCACACTCGTATTCGTGCGAACCTTCGCGGAGTCGGGAGCCGCCTTAAGGCACAAACATATTGGTGCGGAGGCAATATATTTAATTTCTCCGCATTGTCAGCAAATATGGTGGTTCGCGTATTTCGAAGGTTTTCCAGTCACCAATCTGTTTGTGCTTGTAAAGTTTTCATTGAGGCCATGGACATTTTTGCACTTGAATTAACAACCTGCTATGCTTAACTGTCGTCTTCGCCTGTGTGTTTGTAGGGAATCATGACGTCATCTGCATGTCACGGCATGTCAGGGGGATATCTAAAGTCCTCATCCCTCAGTTAGACTGAGTGTTGTGTGGCCTTCATTGGGCCGTGACTGCAGATCTGGACTGCCGGCGGCTTGTAAGTGAATAGGGGTCTTTAGTGGAGAAACATTTTTTACTTAATTTAACCCAATTTTCTAGCAATTCGACATTGTTTCTTGAGAAAAAAAAATTACGTGATATTTGGCGATTTCCCGCCTCTCCCCACGTAAGATTTGGTGAGATTTTGCTGGACCCCCTGCCAGAGTTGCACAATACTTGAAGTAAAGTACTTGAAAAAGTACTTGAATTACTTTATATAACGAAGTATTTTACTTCAATTACTTTTCTAAACCAACAAAAGTAATTGATGTTGCAAGTACTTTACTCAAATACTTGTACTTGGTAATTGGTTTTGATATTTTTAGTTACTTCAAGTACTTATAAAAACTTGAAGTACTAATAGAAACTTGAAGTACTAATAAAAACTTGAAGTACTAATAAATACTTGAAGTACTAATAAATAGTTCAAGTACTTATAATAATTGCTGTTTTTTATTCTCTCTGTCCGTTTTTCGGGTTACGAATCGCTTGCACACCTTTGCTTAAACAGCTTTCACTTGACTTTCATTTAGGCTTCTTCGCACACGTTATGTTTCCCGGATTCCAAAGACAGTCTTGTCAGAAAGTTTTACCAGAGATAACATAATACTCCGTATAAAGATGCGACAGCTAGAACAAAAAAGCCGAACGCTTTTTGCCTCGGCAGACCTCTGAGATTGCCTCCCCCTTAGCAACATGCAACATATTCGAGTGTCTAGCTACACAAGGAGGCGAACGTTGTCATGGTCCGCAGCACAAGAGATGCGGTGAGTTTGTGGATAAGGAAGCTAGAATTTTAGGGGGGCAAGGAAAGGAACTGACAACAGAATGTTTCTCGCAACATCTTTCTTTCTTTCTCATCTTTCAAACGTTTGCCTCTAGCTCTACATTGAAGGATTTCCCTGATGCTTTGTATTTTAACTATTTCTTAGAACATTCGGTGTATTTTTTTAATGACTGTCTGAGATCCACTATCAATTTCACTTGATTTCAAATTCTTGGTGAGAGGGTTTGCGATATTTTTAAAATAGGTGATTAGTTGAGGTTTTGGTTACTTTTTTTCATTTTCTGGTATTTCGGTATTGGCTAACTCGATTGATTTTAGAATCGAATTTAGGTAATTATTCTTTGATTTATTTTATTTAAAATCTGGGACAAGTGCTTTTTATAAATGCTTGTAAAGTTAACTCCCCGCCCACAATCTGCTCAAAACAATTCGATCGTAATTGTTTTGGTAAAAATAAATTAAAAATAGGTTCAATACCTTTATAGGCTTCATGTCCAGTCAATTTTCAGGAAAAACGTATGACAGAAGGAATTCATTCTCGGACTTGCAATTACAGGATTTATCCATTTTAGAGTCCCCTTATCAACAATTAAATATTGAGCTCGTAAATATATACCTACTGCAAACAATGGAAGGTGAAAAACAATTTCTTTATATTTGTTCTTCTGGTGGAAACTAAAAAAAATAAGTTTTCAAATTTTTGGACTTCCATTTTATTAGTTATAAATTTTCAAAAAGTCGAAAATCTTAAAATTTTAACAAATTTTGAAATCTTTAAATTGATCTAGTTCAAAAACTATTTGACATAGAAAGCTGAAAGTAGCACCAATTTCTTCTGCTTCAATAAGGCTTTAATACGTGATATACAATATAGTATTATTAGTAAGAATAAAACTATAGTATTATTAGTAAGAACGAAACTTTTGTTTTTGGAATATCTCAAAATAATATTTCTCCAAATTTTTGAAAAAATTATATTTTGTACATACAATCTTAACGTACATATAATGCCAAAATTTAGGATAGGACGACATTGGGATCATATGAAAATAAATGTTTTTAGGTACTCAATGAACGCAATATAAAAAAACATTTGCCAAAAACATAGCCATTTACTAATTTGGGTATGGCGAATTAAATGGAAATAAAGTCAACCCTCTAACTTGATCGAAATCTACCCCCAGGACAACTCTTATTACTAAATTTTAGGGTTTCACACTTGCACTCCAAAAAATTTTTGTTTATGGGCTATTTATAAACTATGAGTAATTCTTGAGACCAAAATCAACCCTATCGGTGAAGCGGAAACCACCCCCACAGCAACCCCTAACCTTAAATTATTTTCTTTACGCCCAAAATGAAGGTTCACCACGCCAATTTTTAAAGAACATACACTAGGGCTTATACAAAAACCGACTTATAGGTACATATACAACTTTATCCATTATTATAGTCTCGCTTCAAAATAGTCGAAGCACTTCCCAAAATAAGCGTCTGTCCCAGCCGAATTTTTCATGTTTTGTCACTTTGGACGGCTTTCCTGGCAGATGTCTACTTAGTAGATGGCCAATTCAACGGTTGGCTTCCCCGTCAAATCTGAACCCCACCCTATCTCTTCGGGGGTCCCCCAAGGATCGATTTTATTACCGGCCCTATTTCTTATCTTTATAAATAACCTACTTTCGATCCCCTCCAACCCACTTCTCAGCTTTGCTGACGACGATACCCTACGTTACTCTTACAGCTACGATAGAAGACAGACTCATGCCAGATCTGTCTTGATGATCGTGAATTAATGTTCAATTCTATTAATAACGACATTAATCTCATTCTAGAGTGGGGAAAAAAGAATCGTGTCGAATTCAACTCCACCAAAACTAAGTACTGTCTTATTTCGAAACAAAAAGCTCAACACTTCACCATCCTTAACAGTGGATGACGTTAAACTAATGGCCGACCCATCCCTACACATCTTAGGCGTGACATTAGCCAAAGACTTGCGATAGAATGACCACATATTCCAATTCGCCAAACAAGGATCCCAGTGCTTGGGATTTCTTAAGAGGTGCAAGTTCCTCCTCCAGCCATCGGCTCGTGCTGTTATTTATAAATCCTACATTCGGCCTCTTCTCGAATACAACTCCTTCGTTTGGGGCGGCGATTCGATAACCACCTTGGTATGGTTAGATAAAGAGCAAAAAAGCGCACTTAAATTAATTGATGACGACACCGCCTGCTCCACCATCGACCCCTTGAACCACTGTAGGAATGTAGCAGCACTGACAAAATTTTATCGCTACTATTATAGCGACTGCTCCTCCGAAATAAACGCTCTCCTGCCTCCACGGCAATCTTATAACCACAACACTGGATTAGCCCACTCGTCTCATTCCTTCTACCTTCAACTCCCCCTTTCACGCCTTCAACAAGATATGAATTCGTTTGTAAATAGAACAACTCGACTGTGGAATAATCTCTCGCAGCCAGTATTTCCGAGATCATACAACATCCTAGAGTTCAAACGCAGGGTTCATCGTCCTCTTCTCCAACACCCCTTCGAACCCTCATAACCCTTAACCTATTCCCCCCCCCCCCCCCCCGTACTAAGCTTGTGCTAGACATTGCACCATGACGATAAACGACATGACGCACTGGTAGTACAAAGGGTGATTCCTGAGCTTAGCACTGCCATATAAAAACAATTCTATGGATATGACAGTAGTGGGGCCATCTATATGATGAACTTATTAAGTGTTGTAATAGATACACACATATCGTCGCTTATCCAGAATAGTGTCACAACTCAAAAACAATGAATTTTACAGGGGAGCCATTTGAAAGTTTTTAGTTTCATACAAGCCCATGTTATGATCTTGGATTCCAGCGGGTTTCCAGCGGTCATTTTTAGAAGTATTAATATGGATTTTTGCTACATAAAAATATGCATATTTAGCTATACATTCTTAAAATAAACTCGAAATTGGAAATTTTTGAGTTGTAGCACTATTCTGGATAAGCGACGATATGTCTTAATTTTCTTCTTCGTTACTTATTCTAACATCTCATCTTCTATAGATTATATAAGTTTGATAATATCTGTTCGGATAACTCAATGTAGCTGTCAGGAGAAGTGCAATGTATAAATTTAAAACCGTTTTGTTTTTACTGGAAACCCCGAATTTCGAATTACAAAATTTTCTTGTAAAAACCGGTTTTTAAAAACTGACAAACCCTAACATACACCTATTAGATTAAAAATAAATTTTGGAAACGATACCTCTGCTCTCGGGCATCGGAAATCACCCGCACCATTAGCGGTGAGAGCTAAATTATTTAATTGAAGTTTAGGTATAAAATTAAATAATTTAGTTTTCATCCCCTAGAGGTGGGGTGGCTTCTACCTGAGGGATAGGCATGTTTTAGAAACCATGTCTTATATGAAATATACATATGTTCTTGTTCATTAAAAATTGGCAGTGAAACCTTTATTTTGGACATAAGAAAATAATTTAACTTCAGCAGTGGCTGTAGGGGTGGGATCCGCGGGTCTGACAGGGTTGACTTTGGGCCACAAATAGAGCAAGTGTGAAACCCTAAAATTTAGTAATAAGGGTTGTCTTGGGGACAGTTTTCGATCAAGTTATTATTCCAAAAGATAGTCCAAAAATAAAAGTTTCGTTCTTACTAATAATACTATAGTTTTATTCTTACTAATAATACTATATTGTATATCACGTATTAAAGCCTTATTGAAGCAGAAGAAATTGGTGCTACTTTCAGCTTTCTATGTCAAAAAGTTTTTGAACTAGATCAATTTAAAGATTTCAAAATTTGTTAAAATTTTAAGATTTTCGACTTTTTGAAAATTTATAACTAATAAAATGGAAGTCCAAAAATTTGAAAACTTATTTTTTTTAGTTTCCACCAGAAGAACAAATATAAAGAAATTGTTTTTCACCTTCCATTGTTTGCAGTATATATTTACGAGCTCAATATTTAATTGTTGATAAGGGGACTCTAAAATGGATAAATCCTGTAATTGCAAGTCCGAGAATGAATTCCTTCTGTCATACGTTTTTCCTGAAAATTGACTGGACATGAAGCCTATAAAGGTATTGAACCTATTTTTAATTTATTTTTACCAAAACAATTACGATCGAATTGTTTTGAGCAGATTGTGGGCGGGGAGTTAACTTTACAAGCATTTATAAAAAGCACTTGTCCCAGATTTTAAATAAAATAAATCAAAGAATAATTACCTAAATTCGATTCTAAAATCAATCGAGTTAGCCAATACCGAAATACCAGAAAATGAAAAAAAGTAACCAAAACCTCAACTAATCACCTATTTTAAAAATATCGCAAACCCCCTCACCAAGAATTTGAAATCAAGTGAAATTGATAGTGGATCTCAGACAGTCATTAAAAAAATACACGGAATGTTCTAAGAAATAGTTAAAATACAAAGCATCAGGGAAATCCTTCAATGTAGAGCTAGAGGCAAACGTTTGAAAGATGAGAAAGAAAGAAAGATGTTGCGAGAAACATTCTGTTGTCAGTTCCTTTCCTTGCCCCCCTAAAATTCTAGCTGCCTTATCCACAAACTCACCGCATCTCTTGTGCTGCGGACCATGACCACGTTCGCCTCCTTGTGTAGCTAGACACTCGAATATGTTGCATGTTGCTAAGGGGGAGGCAATCTCAGAGGCCTGCCGAGGCAAAAAGCGTTCGGCTTTTTTGTTCTAGCTGTCGCATCTTTATACGGAGTATTATGTTATCTCTGGTAGGTTGTTTCCATATACTAGCTGAAGCAATAAAAACTTTACATTCAAAATTATTTTTTACTTTTTAGTTCATTTTAAAATAAAAGCGTATTTTTTAGTTTTTTAAACTATTTTTCTTGAAATATTTGTATTGAAATATTTGAAATATTTACTTCAACTTCATAGGAAAACTTCAAGTAATTGAAAGTAATTGAAAGTAATTGAAGTACTTAGATATTTCAAATACTTAAAATATCAATGTACTTCAATTACTTGCAGTTACTTGAAGTTTTTCTATGTACTTGAAGTAAATATTTCAAGTACATTTTGGAAGTAATTGATAATTCAAGTACTTTAAATATTAATGCCTCATAGTACTTGGTACTTCAAATACATTTACCAACGCACAAATCGGCCGCGACAACACCGGTCTTGAACAAACAATTGGAAAACAAGGCCTAAGCCAAGTTACCAATAACAATGGTGAGCTTTTCGTTGACTTTTGTAGTTCCCATCAACTAATGGTAGGTGGAACTTACTTTTGCCACAAGAAGATACACAAAGAGACCTGGGTATCACCCGATGGTAGAACGAGAAATCAGATAGATCACGTGGCCGTCAGCCGCAGATGGAGAACCATTCTGGAGGATGTCAGGAGCTTCAGGGGAGCGGACACTGGAAGCGACCACCATTTGGTAGTAGCAACTATTCGCCTTAGAATCGCTGCAATCAGAAACGTTCAACGCGATGTTATAAACCGTAGACGGTTTAACGTTGACCTTCTGCAGGAGACCGCTAAAAAGCGAGAATTTGCTGGAAACCTGCAGCAAATATTAAACCAGCAAACCGTTTCTGACGACACAAATATTGAAGAGCTGTGGAGTAGAACAAAGGGCGCTATATTGACGGCTGCGGAAACGAGCGTCGGTTATGTCCAGAGAAACATGCAACATTGGATCTCGGACACTACCTGGCAAAAAATAGAACGCAGGAGGGCCCTCAAAAATAACGTAAACTCTACAAGCGACCCGGAAAGACGTCACCAACTTGAACGGGAATATTCCCAATTACACCGGGAAGTAAAGAGAAGTGTGCGGCGTGATAAAAGGCAGCAGATAAATGAGCTCGCAGAAAAAGCGGAAAACGCGGCAAACACAGGCAACAGTAAAGTGCTGTACCAAATTACTAAACAGCTCTCGGGAAAGCACTCTACTAAAAAGCATGCCGTAAAGAGTGCGGATGGGAGGCTGCTGTGCAGCGACGAGGAGCAACTCCAAAGATGGAGAGATTACTTCTTCGCCGCCCTGAATGGTTCACTTGCACAGGAACCTCAGGAAAACAGCAACAATGCACAGCCGATAAGAATCAACACCCGGGCCCCATCCAAGACGGAAATAGTAACCGCAATTCATGCGATGGCCAATGGTAAAGCAGCTGGAAAAGATGGCATCCCGGCAGAATTGTTGAAAGCCGATTCAAGCCTCATAGCAGATGCGCTTCAGCCAATCCTGGAAATAGCATGGAACACCTGTACCTTTCCGGAGGATTGGACGGAAGGTATCATAGTCAAAATACCCAAAAAGGGGGACCTAACAATATGCGACAACTGGAGAGGCATCTGTCTATTATCTACTGTGGGTAAAATCTTGTCCCACGTTATATTATCAAGGATAAGAGAGGCAGTAGACCGAACGCTTAGAAGGCAGCAGGCCGGATTCAGGAAGGGCCGCTCATGTATAGACCATATTAACACCTTGAGAATCATAGTGGAGCAGTCTACTGAATTCCGATCCCCCCTTTACCTAGCTTTCGTAGATTATGAGAAAGCGTTCGACTCGGTTAATAGGAGCTTTATATGGCAGGCATTACGGCGACGTGGACTGCCTGATAAAATAATAGAATTGATAAAAGCCCTTTACAACAATTCCAAATGCAGAGTTCTCCATAATGGAAAATTATCCGACAGCTTCGAGGTGAATTCAGGAGTACGACAAGGATGTCTACTTTCGCCATTACTATTTCTTATAGTAATAAATGACATCCTTGTCGACGCTCTAGATAATAGAACAGGCGGCATACAATGGGGTTTGCTAGACCGCCTTAAGGACCTCGACTACGCGGATGATATCTGTTTGCTGGCCCACAGACATCAGGAGCTAAAAAACATGTTAAACAATTTGGCAACAGAAAGTAGTCTAGCAGGCTTAAGGCTGAATCCGAACAAAACCAAGGAAATGCGGATAAATGCAAACACACTTGAACGAACTGCGCTGAATAACCGTGACGTGGAACTGGTAGATAAATTCTGCTACCTCGGTAGCATTATTACCGAAAATGGCGGTACAGAAGAAGACGTCAGTTCCAGAATAAATAAAGTACGAGGCGCATATGCATGCCTGTTCCGCATATGGAGATCAACGGAGATCTCAACTAACACCAAATTGCGGCTGTTCAACTCCAACGTTAAGGCAGTTCTTTTGTACGGTTGCGAAACATGGAAAGTCACCCAATTCATCACAGGGCGCCTACAAGTCTTCATCAACAGATGCCTGCGTCGTATCCTAAAAATCCGCTGGCCAGATAGAATTTCAAATAAAGAGCTATGGCGCCGTGCCGGCCAAGAAAGGATAGACGACCAAATCAGGCGAAGGAAATGGAATTGGGTTGGCCACACATTGCGACGCGATAACGAAAACCTAGCCAAACAGGCCCTTGACTGGAACCCGCAAGGATCCCGTCGAGTTGGAAGACCTAGAACAACGTGGAGGAGGACCCTACTAGCAGAGGCCGCAACAACTGGGAGATCCTGGTCAGAGCTGAGAGCTGTCGCGCAAAACAGAGTCCGCTGGAGGGCAACTGTTTCCGCCCTATGTCCCATGAGGGATTAAAGGGGCACAAAGAAGAAAGAAAGACTTTGTGCAGCTCTGCCCCCTGCTCCCCTAAACGCCTCACGTAATTTATGAACGGCCCCATACGTGCATAGGGAAAGGTGTGAAAGCCAAGTAAAGTTTCACCTATACTGAAATTTTTATTCAAATTACTAATACACTGTGCAGGCGGCTAAATCGAATAGGCAGAAGTGGACGACATTCAGGCTGCGCAATACCAAGCCAACCTTTTCCTCTGCAAGATCAAGCCTTAAGCCCGAGGTTTTATGCGTTCAATCATGTTTGGTATTATAATATACCCATGTATGGCAAATGTTTAGAATTGGGACTCCAGACCAAAATCGATTTTTGAGTACTCCCGTAGTAATTTCAAGGCAGGGAAGACAAATTTTTATTATCACGCACGCAGGCGGTCGTATATTCAGGCATAGCCTGACACTGTGCACTTGCTATCCATTAAGTTAAACGAAAAGAGAGTACATATTATGTGATGTGCTTTTTCTTATATTCTTATTATTCAAGGTCGAATATCGACAACAGACGAGACAAGTATTATTTAATATTTGTAATAATAGATTTTTTTACAATCTGTTGTTATTATTTTCCATTTATTACTAAAATATCCATTCAAAATATTCAACTTTTATCATACTTGGAAGTTTACCGAAAGGATTAAACCCACAACCCAACTAGTTCAATTTTACTTTTAAAAAAAATACTCCAATTTATTAATTGTTTTTAACAGCCCAAAATTTTTGTAATTTTTACGCCTGCCATCTATCATCCAATATCTTAGACTTCTGATAACAGTTGACGTGGCGAAAAAATTCCCTATCACATTAAAAATATTGATCTAAGTATAGAGGGAATTATTGTAGTATAATCAAGAAGAAGACTTATCTTAGAAAAATTTATTGAACGGATCTACGGCAGACATTTTGAAAACTAAATTAAACGATAGAATAAATATGACGAATGATATGATTATGATGAGAAATAATTAGATCACATTTAAAGAAAAATATTCTAGAAACTGAAATAGTTTTATATAAAAAAAGAAAAGCAATTGAAAGTTTTTTAATCAAGATTAAAGCGACGAAACGCCTTTTTTTTCAATGAAATCTTGTGTGTGCAATTTTCAAGGGTCTTTAGAAAAAAACCAGCATAATTGAATAAAATACAAAAGGTTCGCGATTTATTGAGCCCGAATTTTATATAATTCAGGGAGAATTAACATTTTTTTTTTATTTTTATGACATTGTTTTTTGTAGCATTAGCAAAAGTTATTTACTTTGACCATTTTCCCTCTGTCTTGCAAACAGTTCGACCAAGGTCATCTCAACACGCAACACTGGGAGGCTATCCTGTCCAGAGTCCTTTATCACAATGGAAACGGATGAAAATACAAAAACCACGTCACAAGAGACCACTGACGCTAACGATGATTTAGAAGATGGAGAAATTGAAACTGATGACGATGAGCCAATTATTGTTGCAGAAATCCCTGCGCCGTCTAAAGGTCAGCAAAATAATGATAAATTAACAACAGCCACAAAAACACTTCCCTTAAATCCACCTGTTTCCCCCGTAAAAACTGATAGTTCAACAAAGAAATCATATAAAAAGAAGCCAGAACCAGTCGAAGATGACTGGGCTGGTAATATTGAGAATGCTATAGCAGCAGCTTTAAAGAAAGATGGGATTGAGCCGCCCAGGCCGAAATTTGATAGACGCGAAGAATCCCATCCACCAGAAGATCCCCCAAAAAGTAAGGGGCGAAAAAGAAAGAAACGAGAAAATGAACGGGAGAAAAGTAAGAAGCCTAAACATGGCAGTGGAGAAGCAAAGGCTGAGGTTGATAGTGACATTGATGATTACGAAATGTTGTGTATAAGAGGAGGCAGCCCACCACACCCAGCCAGAGTCGGACCGCTTGATGATGTCATCCAGCCGCTTCCTCCAGCACCATATTATGAATCAGATGATTCAGAAAGTTCTTATGATAGTTTCGATGCTGATTACCGTAAATCCACGTTTGATGATCGCGACAGGCGACAGGGTCGCCGCAACAGGGACCGAAGGCAGCGCTCTAAAAGGAGCGGACGGGGGAACGAAAAGCGAAGAAATCGAAAGGACTCCGATGGCTCTGATGATGGTTCACGGTCACATGACAATAAGCGGCAGTTAGAACTATGTAAATTCTACTTAATGGAGTGCTGTGCGAAAAAAGAAAACTGTTCGTATATGCATTCAGATTTCCCGTGTAAGTACTACTATCTTGGAATGGATTGTGTGTATAAGGGTGAGTGTAAATTTTCTCATGGCAAGCCTTTAACTGAACAATTGAGGCACATTTTACTAAAACATATTGAAACGGCACCGAAGGAGATACTTGGAAACTTCCGAAGAATCAGCCGGGAGCATGCGATTGATATGCTAAATGCAACCCACACGAAATTATGCGAAGAACATGGAGTAGAGAATACAATGACGCCTCATACAACACCAACAGCCACTATGACGACAACAACAGCTTCAATGAAACAATTAAATAGAGCATCATCTCCCCAACATAAACATACAAACAATGCAGCCGAACAAACTACATCAACTTCAGGGATTCCATCCTTACTTGACATGGTCATCAAGCCGCCGTCTATTTCACCGCATGGTAAAGATAAGGAGAAATTGAACAAAAACGATAAGTCCCGAAAGTCCCGTTGGTGTGGGCCAACATCAAATCAAGTAAATACAGCAACACCAGCAAATGCAACTTCATTAACATCATCCACTGAGGCACTTCAAGCACCAAGGCCGACACCGTCCATTCAACAAAATAGCACGATTGTGACGCCGCTTATGCCCAGCACTGCATCCAGTTTTCTAAGTTTACAGAATCTTAGCGGAGTAATAACAAATGAACAAATTGATAAGCTATCGGCAATGGGCATCGAGAGTTTGGAACAAGTAAGTCAGTTGACAGTGGCACAGCTTAATAGTATTGGCTTGACAATAAGTCAGATTAATCAAATCCAGTTGAATGCTCTTAATCTACAGAAGTTGGGATTTATAAATCCGGAGATTTCTGCAAATGCTGTAGTACCGCCACTACCAATGAATCCGACATTACCGCCACTACCTTTAAGTTCTACCTTGCCACCACCTCCAGCGTCTGCGCCCTTATTCCCGGATACTGGGAGCTTAATTAGTCAAGATGTTGATATGAGATTTATGACTGCACCACCACTTCCTATTGCCACAACTGGTCAAGACACTACAACTTCCACTAATGTTCAACTATCTACAGCTTCCAGCTTATCTAAAGCTCCTTCACTCACCTTAGCTGATGCTGGAATAGCATCGCCCGAGCCAACACCAAATTCCGGTAATAACATTCAGAGTATGTTTGGTAATTCCTCTTTAGATTCAAGTCAGAAAGACACATTCGTGGAGCCCTCTTCTTCAGTTAGCAGTTCTGTAGTTGATTATTCCCAATATCTTAAGGATTCCCACTTGGATACCGAGAAAACAGATTTTAATGATATTGCCCTGGGCTATAAGGATGACGATGTATTAAACGAGGATGAGCCTGAATTACAAATCGATGAATCGTGGGACGATGATGACAATGCAAATAATAAAAGAGGGTTTACTAGTGACGACGACAAGGAAGACAGCCAGGATATTTCTTTAGTTCGTGAATCCAGTCCGGAGTCATCATTACCTCCGCTACTTCCAGCTGTTTATGATCCGAAATTACTTACACAAGCTTCTCATACAAACAAGGTAGACGTTAGCTCTTCAGTGTCGAGTATGATGGGTGTTGCGGCTCAGTCTTATCTGGATATGTGTGGATTAATTCAAGACAAAGTAGAAAATGAAACAAAATCAACACGATCTCCATTGCGGTCGATTTCAGAAACCCGAGAAGTTCGCGATCCTAGATTAGTACGCACCCAAGCAACAAAAGTCGAGGACATGCTTAGCGGAAGTCGATCGCCCTCAACGCCTATTCGAAGTAAATCTAAAGATACACCGAAGTACAGCCGAACAAGCATCTACGATGGAACACCGAAATTGGCTGAAGAAGATGATTTGTACAGTTCTAAATGGGTTGATAATGATAAGAGATCGTCCCCCGATCTGGCATGCGAAATGGCTCTAAAATTACCATTTAAGCCAGTAATGACAAATTATACTCCAGCGACTGAAATTGATGGTTCTATAGCTTCTCATGCTCCCATTCCATATAAAATATATGAAATTGAAATTATAACGCCAGACTATACTGAGATTAGACGAAGTGTTAAAGTTTCTGATAAAACTCTCGATCCTAGACTACGACGGATCTTTTGTATGAAAGAATCAGCACAGGTTTCAGGACAAGAGCAGTTTAGTCAGTCAGAATTTTTACCGCAGACATCAGGACTTAGTAAAGTTGAGGAGAGAGTCCAAGTTACTAGTGGTCCTAGATTGGATCCGAGGCGGAAGAGAGACAACCAGGATGGCTTCAGCAGCAGTAGCAGCACAACAACCAGCGCATCACAGAATCTCGACATTCGAATGCTGTTGCAGAAGTCCGATTGGTACAAGAATCTTAATTCAAAATATAAAATCATGGTCAATCAGCAACTGGCACTAATTTCTACCGAATTAAAGAAGTTCCATCAGGATCCATCGCCGAACAAAGTCTTCGACATACAGTTTATCTTGTCAAATCAGTATTTGCAGCAGATTCTTACTAATTTAGGAGTTTTCATTGATGGCAATGGAGAAGTCCAGCAAGTTGAAGCTGAAATGGAGAACGATCAACTTCAGATGCCTCCTGGCTTTATGGGTAATATAATGAACAATCCTGGAAATACTGGACCTTTACCATTAGTAGCGGCGCCTGCTCCACCTATGCCCTTGCCATTGGAGTTTATGCGAGCTCCGCCTCCGCTTAATATGCCACAAAGGTTCATGGGAAATATGAATCCATTTGCTGGAAGATTTGGTGATGCGAGACCGGGTCTCCTGGGAATGGCACCCGGTGTAGGCTTTAATCCATTTGACAGTGTTGGTGGCAGAGATAACAGAGATAATAAATTTCATGGCTCAGGTGGACCCGGATTTGATAACAATTTCGGAGGTGATGGACCAATGTTCAGTGGTGATGGTCCAATGTTTGGCGGAGATGCTCCAATGTTTGGAAATGATGGACCTATGTTTAGTGGTGGCAATAAAAATTTTCAACAGGATAGTGGAAATTGTGGGAATTACCAAGACGAGGAAGATAACTGGGATGATTTACCAGCGTTTGGTGGGGGTGGCAGCAGCAGCGGCGGCGGTGGTGGTGGTGGTGGACCTATGTTCAGTGGTGGGAATAAAAATTTTCAGCAGGATAGTGGAAATTATCAAGAAGAGGAAGATAACTGGGATGATCTACCACCATTTGGAGGCAGCAGCAGCGGTGGCGGCAGTGGTGGTGGCAGTAGTAGTGGTGGTGGTGGTAGCGGAAGCAATAATTTTCAACAAGACGGAGGCAATAACTACCAAGATGAAGAGGAAGAGAATTGGGATGATGATCTTCCAAATTCCAATGCAAGTAATAGTAATGATATGGATAGTAATCGTCAACAAACGAACAATAAAGGTAACAAAAATAATCGTAATAATAATAATTTCCGTAATCAAAATAATATGAGGAACAAGAATACAAATGATCGATGGCGAGGGGGTGGTAATTCTGGACGTAATTCCGGTGGTAATCGAAGGATGTCAAATCGAGGGGGACGCGATCGTGATGCTAGAAGAGATAAAAAGAATTAATAAAAAAATGGTATAATTATAAATTTTACGAATTATTATTAATAATTATAATTATTATATGAATATATATATACATATATAAATATTTGATTTATATTAAGTACACAATATAAGGAAAAATTTAAGAAATAAAGAATTGTAGTTAATTGTAGATAGTCTTGTTGTGATCACATTGGATTTTTACTAATGATTAACTTTAATCTTCATTTATTTTGAATCATTGTGTATGAGTGTGTTAAAATTTTTTTGATAACAAGGTAATTATAAATAAAATTGTGTCTTTTCAATTACAACAGGTTAACATATATGAACATGATATGAATGAAGCCCTCATTGTAATACTCTTTTATGCAGTAACACACACAGCCTTGAGAGGGATATAACGAATAATGCGATTAATGTATGCTTTCAATTCCTTGTCCATACCTTACTCACATTTAGATCTGAATTTGTGGTTTGGAAATTTTTTATAATAGATTCATCTAACTGTATCATCATGGCTGGTGCACATTTTTTTTCCTATGATACTTGGCATTCTTAGTGGAGATATTTGGTGTGAACATAAGAGTTGTTATATGCTTGAATACTGATTTGGAGAACATGGTAAGTATTTCAGTTTCTTATGCTCTTTACTTTTTCTACTATCAATTGAGTGCAGAGGGATGTTTGGTTTTTTTATATAAACCTATGAATTGATGGGTGTAGTAAGTATTACGTAAAGAGTGGAAAAAGTGAACGTAGCACGAACATTTTCAAAAGACAAGAGGGTTTCTTTAGAGATCTTATATTTTTAAATATAATGAATACAATTGTCGTTACTTAAGACCTAATGAACAATTAGCTATCGTAAAACTGTATAACGGTTGGACGTTAGGCTCCTCCTCATGCATGCCTATCCTTCAAGCAAGCCTGGAGACATGAAATGGAAAAGAAAATCATAGTGGTTTCTTAACCAGTGCCGGCCCTGGCCCTTGAACAAGGTAGAGCGAGATTGTCTCCCGGCGCCCATTGGTCAACGCTTTCACATCACATAAATTGGATTTCAGTTTATTTTCTATATATGTATGTAGAATAAGAATTAGAAATCTGTGATTTCAAAATAATTGTCATTTTTTAAATTTTTGTCTGTCTATTTATCCGGGCTAATCTTGGAAACGGCTAATTCGGCACTATCGAATTTTCGCGGAAGATTTTGTAGTATTGGGAATATTTTGGCTTCGTTCTATCCGACTATCGGATCCGGCTCTCTTATTCGACTCTCGGCTCAGATAGAAAACTTAACCCGATGATCTTGGGAAAGCGAGTCGAAACTGTTTTTATCATTCCAATTATGTATAGGCCTCAAAACTCGGGAGTCGCTTATCGGAATTTAAAGCAACTAACCCGATTGCTTAAGCTAAGCTTACTTACATATTTAAATAAAGGAATATACCTTTTCCGATTAGCTTTTCGAAATGCAGACCTGCCTCCATTTTTTGACGGCCGCCGCTCCGGCTATGAAGGTTTTTTTTATTGGTTCTAACAGGTACGTTGTCTCTAATCTCTTAACCGTCTAATCTTGGTTTGATGGGTTTTTGAAAGGCTATATTTTCTTCGACATATTTTAGGCTCCTTTTACACTCGATCAAACAGTTATTTTATTGACAGAGACGGACAACCCGTTGTGGGGTGTGTATAGCTCAATACTAAAGGATTGCGAATTGATTGTGTAGTAGACAGAAATAATCGAACACTGTTGCCACTGCAAGATATTGTTCTTTCAATAGACGGGAATACTGGCCGTGTTCGTAAATGCAAGGTTTGTTTGCTTGCATGCAGGCAACCTTGCAATCGCTTACTAGTCAGATTAGTCATTTGCGAACTATTCATGGTTGCTTAAATGAATGCATTTCACCATTTTTAAAAAGCTACTGTCAGCCCACTTGAATTTATTTGACAGTTCGTTTTTTTTCTTCGCGAATCCAAACTAGCAAGTACTTTGAAATACATGCAGGGGTTGTTATCATTTGCAAATGTACTTGCATTTCAGAACGCTGGGCTTTTTTCAGTAGCAATACTGAACGATATGCTACATGCAAAATTTGAGCAACTTGCATTTACGAACACGGCCACTATTGATCGATGTGTCAGAGTTTATATCGAAAAACACAATAAACCTAAGTTAAACAAATGAACACAAAGAAATCTACCAACGCATCACCAACTGTATAAATACGGGTATAAGTAGTGTATTTTTTTTAGGCGCACCACGCGGCACTGGTAGTGGATAGTGCCGGTGGGCCCCTTAGAACAATTTTTTCTCCAAAGATTCCCAGGAATCACTCCTTAACGGATTAGCATTTAAGTCTGAAACACTATATTAGGGGTCAAACTAGTGTAAATAGTGTCGCCACGATAAAAACATAGCACACATATTTTTAAGTTTTCGATGTTCGTCGCAAGCCGAAATGTATTGATTTTAGGGACCCCAAATCTCGTCCTCGTCGATTTTGCAGTACCGCTACCGGGTAAATTTGGCGACTATACAGAACTTCGCCCATAAGATTTTCCCATTTTGCCAAAGGTAAATAATTTTGCAAAATTTGGTGCTCAGCTTGGACTGTGTAATTTTACTGAAACGACAATTTCTTCAACTCAAACGACTTGTCACGCCACCCGACTCTCAGCACACCAACCAAAAATCGAGACGACAACGACATATACATGCGACTGTCATATGACTCGACTTTCAGCATAGGGGTCAAAGTATAAGTGATCATAGCAAAAGGTTAATCCTTCGAAAAGTTAAGAATCCTAAGATAAGTGCGAATGTGTAGGACTCATACATGTACCATATACGCGTAGGTACCCAGGATTTTTTTTCGGGTGGTGTCGGCCGAGAATTTAAAAAAAAACTCCCTAGACAGCAAAAATGCATTTTCATTAAAGTATTTTTTTTCAGAGTAGAAAACAGACAAAAAATATTTTTTGAAGCAGCCATGTTTTTCCCATGACTGGAAAAATCAGTTGTTTACATGATATACCAATGGGATGTTACATGATCTACAAATGGGATAAAACAGTTGATTTTGTAGTGGCTTTGGACATCATAGGGTGGAGGCATCAGCAGCTGCTTCGAGAGCAGAGGTGCTATCCTGAAATGCAATTCGAAAGTGAGAAGCAAACGGAAGCTGGATGCGATCGCATCGTCTTCAAGGTATTATTAGGATAAATATTCGAAAGGAAATTATTTGAAATTTGACATTTTGATGCGAACAATTGTTTCAAGAATTTTTTAGAATATTTTAAAACAAACAAATAAATTCAGCGCATCCGTCAATGACTTTACTCTCGAACTGAAAACCGATGATTCACATTGGGGATACCATTTTCTTATTTCCGAAATTCATGACTTTCGAATAGCATTCCAGGATAACCACCCAGCTTTCAACTCGTTATGGCGAGTTAGGGGTTATTTCTAATGCGTTTCAAGGTAGCTGATACAACATCAATGTAACTAAACGCTTTTTCAAGTCACAGTCGACTGTTTGAAGCAAAGGACCATTTCGTAAAGCTCATGATTTTCTCCCAGATAAACAAAGCTATGTATTAGGAAATTGGTCGTTGGCAATACTCAGCATTTTAAATGCCTTCTGTGCTGTATGGTGTATCGATGTTGTTGCTTTCTGACAACTCTTCTAAAGCTTGCACAATAGCAACGTAAATTTCTTTGAAACGAATTACTGAATCATGTTTATGAACAGAGTTTCACACATTACCAGAATTGTTTTTGGGCGGTCAGTTGTGAGAAGTTCTTGTATTTGGTTTTTCAGGATGCCTGTGCTCTGAGCTGACTAAACTACCTATTAACTGGACTACACCAACAGAGTTGTGGATGTCAGCTTGAGAGCAAAAATCTGATATCGCCTGATTCAGTGAATGTGCACTGCAATGCACATAGAGAGGCAAGGGAAATTTTGGACTAATTGCAGCTGCCCCGTCATATCCCTGGGAAACCACAGAGCGGCAGTCTATTTTCTTCTTCTTTAAACCAATAATATTAAGATTAGCCAAAACTTTCATGCCAGTAGCGTGTCCGATCAAAATGTTCTTGCATATATTTCGGGAGGGGTTTGAACCCCCCAAACCCCCCAGCGGACTGTAGGTAGGACTTCTTAACGTATCGGGTAGTATGGTCATCAGGAACGGTTGGTTGGTAGTATCGGGATGTCTCTAGAATTCTGGAAACGTGTAATTTTTACTAATAAGAGCAGGTATAATCAAGCCTACTCTGAACTTCGTTGGAATTAATTCCGCTGAATTTTTTTACATTGGTGTCATACGATGTAAGAAAATTCTAGTGAAGTTCAGAATAAGCCTGAATACTTGCGACATAAGGGCCCCTATTCCCATTGTCACCTCACTTTTTTTCTCACATCACACTTTTTGTCACGTCACTTTTAAAGTGGTATTCTCATAGTCGAGTGAGAAGGAAAAAATTTGTGAGATAAAATGTCACAAAACTAGGTGTGATATTCTCGAAGTCATTTTTTGTAGCAAATGCCACTGAAAATTGTCATTTTTTATCACTTGGAAATTGTAGGTGACGCTACGATTTTTTTTAAAATAGATAGTGACAAAGGGTAAGAAATATGTTTTATTTTAATATTTCTGATGATTTAACATTATTCTTACATCCTAGAATTAAAATAATGAACAGGAGGCAATTTGATTGCCTTTTTGGCTTTATCGTAAACAACAAGGAAATAGGGAAGGGGGTAAAAGTTAGCCAAAGCAGGGCGGAATAAGAAAATAAATTGAAAAAATTGTTCGCTAATGATGAACAGTTAAGTCCATCAACCATGACAGCCGCTGAGTGGTAAAAGGTACGTAACAAATGCCGTCACTTTTTCTACAACAGGTGACTACGAGAATAGGAAAATTGGTTTGTCACATTTTGCAATGGGTGACGTGACTATGGGAATAGGGGCCAAGATTAGATTTTTCCCGTACGGCTCCTCGATTTTCTCGTCGCCGTGAATGTTTTTCGATTCTGAAATCGATTCGAGTTTAACCTTAATGTCTTCGCTAACCTAATTGCTTGGGTTTTATTTGGCACGAAAAAACCCGGTGCGGGAAAAACTTAATCGTATGTCGCTATCCTAATATATCCAACAAGGAAAATGTATGTTATGGAAACAACCTAATGCTGCTTCAGAAAAAGAAAATTTGTGTTCTATCGTAAAACATAGACCAGCCTCCGTATTAGCATAGGGAGGTATGAGTACGTCTGGTGTAGGAAATTTGGTATTTTTAGTTGGAACGATGGACCGCAAAAGATGTATTGATATCTTAAAGAACAATTTGGTCAATCTGATCAGTGCAGCGAAAATAGCGATTTAAACAATTGTATTTTTAATGGTTTTATTTAGCTTGACCTCATATATTTGTTTGTTTCTTTGGTTCAAATCTTACGACAGCTGTTTCAACTACTTCTGCTTAACCGATTCTTATGAAACTTTGCACACACATTGAGTTCCCGTGACAATGCAATCTGACATCTCAATCTCTTTGTAAAAAAATCTAGATGGCCCTTCCAAGATGGCGGAAGAATTTTCCAATTGAGTTCTGATTCCATTGAAAATCGGCATGGGGGAGTTTAGGCCCACAAATGACGATTCTGTGGTTAAAATTTGAAAATTCAAAATGGAGGCGCCAATATGGTGGATGAATTTTGTAAATGTGTTCTGAATCATTGAAAATCGGTATCAGGGAGTCACCAATGACAAATCTGTGGTAAAAATATTTTAAAACCAAAAGAAAAACAGTTCCAATTGGCTCAATGAGCTATGAATGCTGGTAAAAGATAAATATTTACGATGGTAACCAAATCAATTGACCAGATATCTGGTGGTGACGAAAGATTGAGAGTATACTTTACTGGTGGAGCCGGTGTAGGAAAAACGTTTCTAATGTACTTACTTATTCAAGATGCAGCTGGTGAATACGCTCTCGATAAGGCGTTAAGCGTATACTCAACCAATCAACAGGTTAACAATCACAACAATGCGGTTCTTAATTTGTTACGAAGAAGTGCCCGTATATACAAAATCAAAGACCAGGACCAGCTGGATGAGCAGATGCCTCACGAAATATGGACAATGTTAATATAATCTGAATTATTCGCAGGAACCAAAGTTATGATACGTGCTAAAGTTGACGTCGAAAGGGTTGGTGAACGGCGCTATCCTCTACATCACAGAGATTGTATGGCCTCAGTTTCGTCGAACGCAAATGTACGAAACAGAAGGACCATGTTTGTGCTCTAATTATTTTCTAGTTTTTGTACAGCTTATGATTTCAAATAAAACCATTAAACTTAAAAGTTGATTTAACTATTTTTTTAAACAAGACAATGATTCAAAGCACACACATTCAACTCGACTTTATGGCTCTTGTACAAAACGGCTGATGCGCCGAAGATAACCCCACAAAAACCGAATATAAATTCAATAGAACATCTGTAGAGTGCTCTTAGAAATGAAGTCGGGAAAAGGAGTATTTCTCATAAATTAGCTTTCAAGTCTGGGCTGCAAGACGAATGGAATTTAATATCGTCAGAACTGACTAAGAATCTTGTTGATTGCAACTCTAGAAGGCTCAAAGCTATACTGAAAGCCACTGCATATTCCACAAAATTTTAGCCAGGTGACGGATGTGCACAACGAATATTTGTAATTAATAACGTGGATGTTTTCTAGGAAATCGGCAAGCGTACGGAAAATTTTTGCGCGGGTTAAATAGAGTACTCTTGTTTGCAGTTTTTTTTAAACAATAATGGATTAATTTTGTTTGCTGTTGATGGATTAAAATAGTTTTACGATAATTAATTGTTCATGAGGTCTTAAGTAATGATAACATTAGATACAGAAAATATAAGGTCGCAGAGGAAAATTGTTTTCTTTTAAGTACGTACACTTCTTCCGCTCACTGCATATTTCATTATAACGTAACGAAGCCATGAGACTTTGCGTTGATTTATTCTTTATTTATGTCCATAGAAACAAGAAGCTGCAAGCAATATTATTTATTATAAAAAGTAATTCTTTTAGTCGACACGTTTATTTCGGCGAGCAAGCAAGCATTTGTAATATCTCATTAAATAACACCGGCAAATATGCAATATAGTAGTGAAACGTAAAGAAAAATATTGCTTGAAGAAATCTATTAAAGAAAGTTATTTTGAGGACATAAAGAGAAGTGGTGGATTCAGGGGGGGGGGGGGGGGGGGGAATGAGAGACCCCTCCAAGGGCTCTATGAGTTTGGATTATTTCAGTTCTGGAAAAATATGTCGAGAGAAATTGAACTAGGAAATTTACTTCTATATAGGTATAATCATAAATATTACTGTCTTTATTTTTAACGAAAAAAAATCTTGACAAAATGCCACAAAATATTTAAATTGTAGCTGTAGGCTTAGTTTGAAATGTTATTTAATCAAAATACCTCTGTATCTGAAAGTATTGAATTTTGAAAAACGCAGCTTAATAGAATACTCGTTTTAGAACCTACTACAATAGCTCTATGAGCTTTTTGATTAACAGATTCCATACGGTAAGACTTGAGCAGGACTTATCCTAGGCAGTATATTGTCCCTTACACGACGGTAAATTGTACTGACTGCTAAATTTTTTTAAATGTCCAACTGCAAAAATGTCATACTACTCTTGGTATGAACTTGTGCCATAAATAGTTCCACTGCCTTTTATTGAACTTGGCTTCGTGCTACATCGTCCTCCACGATTGCCGGTCTCTGTCTTGAAGTCTCCAATTTCTTATACTTAGGCTTCATAGATCTTCATAGACTTCTATCTGTATATCCCTGCACCCAAACCCAACGTACGAATATCAAGGGACACAGGAACACATTCATTTTAACCATTTCAGTCCATTTGTTGCGTTTACTGAGTTTCCATGCAGAGTTTACCCTGAGTTTACTCAGATTAAGCGTCCATGAAAAGAAAACGGGGATTGCGTCCACATGTAGTTTTACTTGGGTTCAACCGGTTCAACCTGACTTCAATTTATCATGCATACGTACTAACGGAAACTTGAGTGACTCCATTTAGAAGATAATGTACTTGCAGGTTCAAAGCATGAGAGAATTCCCAATATTCCTAGATTTTTTAAGCATTTTGCAATTTCAATGTTTTTTGTTGACCCGAGTAAAAATTAAAGATATCCTTACAGCTTTTAAGAGGTATATGATGGCCGTAGAGTTTTTAACTAAACACGATGGCTAAACTTGTCCAAAAGAATTCAATATCCGAGTACACAGCTGTGCACACGGGCATACGACGGTAAATTTGAACCAAAAAAAAAGTATCTGCACCAATGTTTTGTTGGGTGTGGTTTGTGAGAACTTACCCATTTTCGTTATGTACAATCGGCCTTTCGGTTATCATACTTAAAGGCTATCGATACATAAGAACATCAGGTTCGCCAGTCGTCGGTTTAGTCCATTCAAAACGCGGGCGGGGGGGGGGGTGTTCCAAAATAACACCGTTAAGAAAATCGAACCCTAAACGTTTTTGGGGTCGCTGATCACGAAAATCGAGGTCCCGCGGTCCTAAAACTAGGGCGTCACCCCTAAAAATGCCAAAAACACCCCTTTTTAGGGGGTTTACGCGATTATTTCAGTAATAATGAAAACTAATGCGATGAAATGCACTTTTTTTATATTTATTTGCGAAGATGGTTGATTTATACTAAATTAAGGCGGACTTTATGATAAGGGGTAGTCCTAAAGGGTTGAAACTACCCCTAAATCGGCCAAAAATGGCAAAAATTGTAAACATGTTTTTTTTTCAAGTTTATGCTTCAAATTCGATTGTGGGCGTACTGTCAGGCAAAAATAAATTATTTTCAACCCTTAAGGGGTTAAAACTACCCCTAATATAATAAAAACAACTTAATATAAAAAAAATTGCAAACAATTTTTTTTTGCTTTTTGTTTGAAATTTGGTTCAAAAGGTATTATCAGCAAATTAATTTTTTCAACTCTTAAGGGGGTAAAACTACCCCCACATTAAAATTGTAATTGGAACAAATTGAAATTTATTGTTTTGCATTAAAATTTTATATTTGATGAAATATTATTAAAACATTTGGAAAATTTTTACCCCCTTTAAGGAGTTAAACCTTAGGGCTACCCCTTACCATTAAGTTCGCCTTAATTTAGTATAAATCAACCACCTTCGCAAATAAATATTAAAAAAAGTGCATTTCATCGCATTAGTTTTTATTATTATAGAAATAATCGCGAAAACCCCCTGAAAAGGGGTGTTTTTTGTATTTTTAGGGGTGACGCCCTAGTTTTAGGACCGCGGGACCTCGATTTTCGTGATCAGCCTTTAGGGTTCGATTTTCTTAACGGTGTTATTTTGGAACACCCCCCCCCCCTAGTTTTCAATGAACTATATTGTAGGGATAGTTTTAACCCCTTAAGGGTTGAAAATAATTTATTTTTGCCTGACAGTACGCCCACAATCGAATTTGAAGCATAAACTTTAACAATTTTTTTTTTAATTTTTGCCATTTTTCGCCAATTTAGGGATACTTTCAACCCTTTAGGAGTACCCCTTACCATAAAGTTCGCCTTAATTTAGTATAAACCAACCACCTTTGCAAATAAATATTAAAAAAAGTGCATTTCATGGCATTAGTTTTCATTATTACTGAAATAATAGCGAAAACCCCCTAAAAAGGGGTGTTTTCTGCATTTTTAGGGGTGACGCCCTAATTTTAGGACCGCGGGACCTCGATTTTCGTGATCAGCGTCCCCAAAAACGTTTAGGGTTCGATTTTCTTAACGGTGTTATTTTGGAACACCATAACGCGCGTTTTGAATGGACTAGTTTGTGAAGGCGCGCACACTTGATTTTTGGTGTTGATTTATATTTTAGTGGAAAATTTTGTTATTTTAAAGCGGTTAAAGAAAAAAATCAATCGAAAAAAAAAAATTGTAATATGCGAACACGAAGACATGAGCACCAGTTTTCATGATGTTTTTCTCAATAAATATACAGCCGTACAGCCCGACAAACATCGTTCTGATGCCCGGCACATGTCCTAGGACGATGTTTCATACATCGCCGGTGTTCGCCCGTTTTAAGGCCATCTTATATTTTTACTCGGGGAAATATTTTATTCTTAAGGAGTAATTTTGTTACTATTATATTGAACTGTACACCCAATTCTATTTCAGACAACATCATCTCCAGATTTTGAGTAAAATTTTATTTCCCTCCTCAAGAATTGTTTTTGAATCCTCCCCTGTAAAGAAAAAGACAGAATACAGGATAATATTCAAAATAAAATATCTTGTTTGTCCCATTGTATGAATTTAATTGTTTGCCTACTCTTGAAATAATTCATTTGCACTTCTTTGTGAGGCAATGAAACCACGTGGGCAAAACATTTTTTCATGAACTCAAAAAAGGAAACGAGATCCACATGAAGTATTTCAAATAAATATAATTTCAAATTTCAAAATGTAACCTGCAACTTTATTTTATTTTGATTAAAAATAATACTGAATTTAAAAAAATAATATTTAACAAAACTATGATAAGAAAAACCCATTGTCATGGCACGGCGATTATAAGTTCCGGTCGCTGAGTGGCATTTGTCATGCACTTAGAAATGTATTTATTGTTATCTTTCCATTTAACTGATGATATCACTCGTTGATGTGTCAATTATACCTAATTAATGTATAAATATGAAATAAATGTTATTTACTTCAGATAAGCTTTACTAAGCATTGGAAAAATGTAGGAAAAGCAGGAGCACACTTTTGGTAAAATAAGGCCCAATTTCGTAGCAATTTTTTATCCATTAATGGTCAGTGAGGGATTCAGAAATACTTGGAGCATGAAGTGATGTCAGAAGGCTGAAGAAGAACCATCCTGTGCTCGCCCTGGTTATAAAAAAGGGTATATCACATCATGCAGCAATCTTCATGGTATAATTTTGTTGTTTACTGCTTATAAAATATTCTTCGCCTGCAGAAAAACACTAATGAATTTGATACCGCGTGACCTTGAAACAGAGGAATCCCTATAAACGCTGCAATGAGGCTGAGATGGAATGGGAGCATGGGCGATAGTTTTCAGTGTTGTAGAATAGATCTCAGAAGCGGGAATGTTATCAGATTACAATTCCGCGAAGAGCCTTCTTCAGTTAACGAACAGGAGTTTATCCTGGCTCCAAGGCAGATACAGGCGTGGGTGCCGACTTTTGGAGTGAAAGTTCAAGATTTATTAGAACTTTCAGTTTGGACTTTTAACCACTGTCTTTCAAGCAGAGGTGTATACTATATGTATTGGCATGCCCATATGAAAATTCAAGAAAGGTCCATAATACCAATTTATCTGAAGGCCAATCAGCAATCAGAACAAAGTCCCGTAGAATGAAGTTCAAATTAGTTTTGAACTACTAATGCGCGCTTGATGAACAAGTAACTCTGACTCGGGTAATATGTTAATAAATAAAATGACATCTTTTTTAACTTCTCTAACTATGCCTGTAAACTCATAAAATCTTATCTAAGAGACCGTTGGCAACGAGTATGCTCGGTTGAGAAAATGTCAGATTTTATCAATATTGTCAGTGGCGTCAGGGGGGTCCATTCTTGGGCCTTTATTCTTTTCAATGTTTAGTAATGATTTCACTAGTTCCTTGACCTTTTGCCAATATTATTTACATGCTGATGACCTGCAGTTATATATTACTAAGCCCAAAGAGCAACTTGAAGCAAGTGCCCGATCTATGAACCTAAACCTAAAGAATACCTTTAATGAGCCGTTACAAATGACCTAGATCCCAATGAGGCAAGTTACACGGCATAACATTTCTTCCATCAACACTTCCAATAATTCCAATAAACCGGTTTTATAGGCAAGGGGTCGCGGGGAAGTTTGTTACTTGTGCATCCCAAAAAATTCTCGACTGCACAGAGCAACACACTAACACAATCATAATTTCATTCTCGGGGTCTACGAAAATGACTTAGCTAACTGACAGTTTGTACACAGCTACATAGACAATAGAATTGTTACACGAAAAAATGCAGAACAGTGAGTGAAATTACACGGCCATTCACTTGGGACTCACGTCAAACCTGTCTGTGTAAAATTTGAGTATTACACGGTGCATTTAAATTTCTGCCTCTTTTCCGTGTAACAATTCTATTGTCTATGTGGTTGTGCACAAAACAACAAAAATTCTTATAATTATCGCAGTCCCAGCGAAGAAAGTTATGCTTGTGTTAGTGTAATTTGCTGTGAGACCGAAATTTTTCTTGGATGCACAAGTGAAACCAACACCATGCACTTCCCTGCGCCCCCTTGTCTAAAAAACCGGTTTATTGGAAGTGATTGGAAAGTGAGTCTGGGAAAGTGATAGGTCGTGTAATTTGGCTCAGTCAGTTTATCGTGTAATTCGTATAACACGCACAAACCGGTTTGTTACAGCAGAAAGTGTTATGCCGTGTAACTCGCCTCAATTCATCTAATACCCTTGACACACTGCAAAAACGAATGAACATTCTTCCAACTTCATTGGCTTTCAATGTTCATTCACTGCATTTTTCAAAGTTCATTAGAACTGTCAAAATATAAACTATAAATAAACTGCCAAATATATGACCTGAAAGTGATTACCTAGTGATTTATACTTTTAAAAATAAAAAATATTAATTAAGGCAGAGCAACAGTTATTTACAATAAAGCCTACTTTTTTTTAAAAAAATTCTAAAATATGGATGTCAGTTTGACAGTTATGTATTTTAGTTGGAAATTTTACTGGAAAGTACATGGAAAGTTGTTCGATAATTTCCCAATTTCACTTCCATCTTAACTGAATGAAGTTATTTTGACTTCATTCGATTGAATGACGCATGAAGTTGTTGAATGAACATTGGACATGACACACTGAGCACGAATGATCATTCATAGCCGAATGATACTTCAATGTTCATTTGATGCTGCAGTGTGTCAACGCGATCGTATTTTATAAAAATCCACTGGATTTGCCCACATTTCCTAAAGCATATTTGAACAGTGTACCTAATCCTTACAATAACTTTGTTAAAAATCTTGGAAATATTTTTAATCAAACCTTAACATGGAGTAATCATATTAACAGTCTAATTTCCAAGATATACGTGACACTTAGGAAATTATCCATATCCGCACTATACACTCCTGTTGCAACACGTGTTCTCTTGGTGAAAATACTTATAATTCCTGTTTTGGCCTATGGATGTGAAATTTTCGGCTCGCTAGCTTGCAATACACACAGGAAATTAAAAGTAGAATTTAATTCAGCAATTCGTTATTGCTTCATGCTTAGACGTTTTAATTACACGCCTGCATAGGTAAATTCCGTCTTGGGTTGTACTCTTCAAAAGTACATTGATTTTCGTTCAATTATCTTTTTAAAGAAACTGATTTTGTACCATAAGCCTAACTATTTATTTGCAATATTGAATTATTCGAATTCTCAAAGAATACTGAACTAGCAAATTCCTAATTTTAACCATAGAATTACTGAAAAACAATTCTTTATTCACGCCATCAGACTTTGGAGCACGTTACCAATTGATATTAAGAGAAACAGCAGCATTCCCAGTTTTCGTCAACATCTTTACATATCTGTAGATGATTATGTGATTTGCGTCCACCTATTTAATTTAGTTTTGTATTTGTAACTAAGTTTTGAATTTTATTTTATTACCTACTAGCAAAACCCGCGTGCGTTACAATGCCTTTCAATAAAAAAAGATTATGTGTGTACAGTCCGCGGTAGGAAAAAGGTATAATGAGAAAAGTACAAACCTGCAAAAATTGATTTTGAATACTTAAAAAATTTTAGAGTATGTTACAACTTTTTTAAGTTTCGATGATCAAAAATTGTGTACCATGTGCACAACAGACCAAACATATTCAGAATCGTAAGCATAGATTTTGCTACGGCAGGGGATTAGACGACCTGTGTAGAACTCCCCTTCAAATTAAAAAAAGCGCCTAAAAGTAATCAATTTTACAAATTTGGCACCCACCGTGCAGCACGAAATTGAATAATACCATGTTTCCATCGCACTCGAAAATGAGGATTTCGGACGAAATCTCGTTTGAAATCTCATGTTTTAGCATATAAAATGAAATCGCCTTTCGGAGGAGATTTCAATGAAATCTCGATCGAAATCTTGGTAATGACTATTGACGGTGATTAGACTGTTCGTTCCTACGTACGTTCCTCACGAGCTTTTTAGATGAACGGGGAAGTGGAGATGATGAGGGGCTTCATCCCCACTTCCCCGTTCATCTAAAAGCTCGTGAGGAACGTACGTAGGAACGAACAGTCTAATGACGGTGATTAGACTGTTCGTTCCTACGTACGTTCCTCACGAGCTTTTTAGATGAACGGGGAAGTGGAGATGATGAGGGGCTTCATCCCCACTTCCCCGTTCATCTAAAAGCTCGTGAGGAACGTACGTGGGAACGAACAGTCTAATCACCGTCAATCACCGTCATTCAGCCTATTCAGCAAGTGGGAAATTTTGGGGAAATTTCTCAGCTGTAAAAAAATTTGACAGTACGAATTTGTCATTTTTAAATTTTCTATCTTCTACGTTTAAAATGGAGTTTAAATGAATGTTTATATTTTTTCCTTATTTTACAGCCTATTATTTCAAAATTCCTCAGTTTTGTTGATATAATTAGGTTTTTAAAATTTGATGTGCAAGTTTGTTATGACAAGCGAAAACTGCCTGGTGCGATGGAAACACATTTGGATTTCGCCAAATCGTTTTATCAAAACCTGCGGATTTCGAGTGCGATGGAAACATGGTATAATACTCTTTACCTATCCTATTTTAATAACACTGGAACTCTTCGTTAGCGCTCCACGCATTTCTACATTTCGAAAGGTAGTTTGTTCCAATATTCTGGCTGGGCCAATAGACCAGTGCAGATAATTTTTGAGAAAAAAAAATTCTTAGCAGTATATGAAAGGTGGGAAAATTTAGGATAAATGCTACTTAAACAAGGAAAAATCGAGAGCACCGCAGCAGATGACCGGAAAGGGGGCGGGGGAGCCAAAATATGAGTTTTAGGGGGTTAAACGTGTTTTTTTGCGATTTCTGATAAAAGTAGACCTCCTATCGAAAAACGTTAAATGTAAACGTTGTAGATAATTGAAAGATCTAGAGCTTTTGTTCAAACCATTTTTCGATATAACCTCAAAAAATGGAGAAAAACGTCAAAAACCGAGTTTTTCGTTTATCATTTTTATCTTTCACAAAAATTATCCAATTTTAATGAAATTTGAGGAAAATGTAGATTTTCATGTTTTGAAAAGGCCCAATTTTTTTCAAAGCGATTGGTTGTGTAGTTTTGTTTTTATGACCTTAATTTAAAAAAAAGGCCCCATTTTCAATCAAAAAAGTTGGCGAACGAATTTTTGATTTTGAAAATTTTGAAGACGGGTTTTCTTTTGTTGAATCCTCTACTTTAAGATGGTGTAAAAAAATGATAGTGTCACAATAGAAAAACATCGATAAAAATTCGAAAAACCAAAAACATCCTTTTTCAAATATCGATTTTTCCGTAAACAAGCGGAAGAAGATGCTGATGCACTAATTGTTAATACAGCCATTGAAGTAGCTGAAGATCCAACGAAAATCGTACCTAGTAATTGTTGGACAGGATATCGATCTTCTAGTTCTTTTAAACCAATTAAATTCAAATTATTCCGATATTTATTTTCACAAACCGGGTACCGGTAATACAAAATATTCGTTTTACACATCAAATGCTTCAAACATGAGCAAGAAAAAAAACTTGTTGCTCTTTTACATTGTATTTCTGGATGTGACACGACATCCAGTTTTACTGGGAAAAGTAAAAAACGATCGTAAAATTACTGCTTGGTAACCAAAATTTATCAAAACTGGCAGAAATTTTCTATCAGAGAAATGCAGCCAAACAAGCAATAGCTCAAAATGGACTGAAGCTAATAGCGTCTCTGTATAAGTGTAAAAGAAAAGATGTTTCCTTAAACGAATTAAGGTTTGAAATGTATCAAACCGCTGCAGCAAGATCTTCGTTCAATTTAGAAAAGCTACCACCAACCGAGGGAGCAGCAGAACAACACTGCTACAGGGTATATTTTCAAATTCAGACTTGGCTGGGTAACGAACTGAAAGCTACAGATTGGGGGTGCAAAAACCATTTAAACGGAATAACACCTAAATTTACCGAAAAGAAATTAATTCCTGAAAGTTTGCTTAAATCTATCTGCTGCAGCTGTGAAACTGGTTGTGATAGTAAAAGATGTGGCTGTCGAAAGCATGGAGTAAAATGCTCCCTTTTATGTTCCAATTGTACCGGAGCCAACAACTGTTCAAATTCTGAAGATCAACCAATAGAAGATCTCAGCGATTCGAAGAAGATTATTAATAATGAAGATTGTGATGAGCTAGAGGACCTTCACGAGGTCGATCACTTTATTGAAGATTCCCAAGAGATTGGAAAATGTGTTGAGTTTCATGATGAACAGCATCTTTCCAAAAACATGAGGTATGAATAATTCTTTTATCACATAACAGCATTTGAGTACGCGAACACACTTATTATTTAAACACGGCATAGTCTTTTCTCATGGGCAATTGTATTTAGCAGCCAGTAGAGTGTAATACAATATAATTTAATACATAATGTGACATTAGGAAATAATAAAAGTTGGTGTTTTGGCATTGCTTTTTCCAACTATAAAAAATTTGTTTCATTTTTCAATTTCGTTTTATTCTTTCGAAAAATTTTGTTATTGAAGACTTATACATAGACTTAGAAAATGGTGCTCGAATGTCGAGTGCTGGGATCTACTAGTAAGTTTTAATGTATAAGCCATCACAATACGTAGAAATATTTTTTTTTTGGCCTAAGACTGTAATTTTTTCCTTGCTTTCTTGCGTGAAATAATTGTTTAAACAAATTTTTTCACATCTGAAACTGTTACATGAAGCTCCCTTATAATATATTACATTAAATTTATAGTTTTGCGCCACTATTAAAGCTTTATGTCAAAGAGAGATAAAGAATTAGCGAAGTTTACGGAAAAATCGATATTTGAAAAAGGATGTTTTTGGTTTTTCGAATTTTTATCGATGTTTTTCTATTGTGACACTATCATTTTTTTACACCATCTTAAAGTAGAGGATTCAACGAAAGAAAACCCGTCTTCAAAAATTTCAAAATCAAAAATTCGTTCGCCAACTTTTTTGATTGAAAATGGGGCCTTTTTTTTAAATTAAGGTCATAAAAACAAAACTACACAACCAATCGCTTTGAAAAAAATTGGGCCTTTTCGAAATATGAAAATCTACATTTTCCTCAAATTTCATTAAAATTGGATCATTTTTGTGAAAAATAAAAATGATAAACGAAAAACTCGGTTTTTGACGTTTTTCTCCATTTTTTGAGGTTATGTCGAAAAATGGTTTGAACAAAAGCTCTAGATCTTTCAATTATCTACAACGTTTACATTTAACGTTTTTCGATAGGAGGTCTACTTTTCTCAGAAAACGCAGAAAAACACGTTTAACCCCCTAAAACTCACATTTTGGCTCCCCCGCCCCCTTTCCGGTCATTTGCTGCGGTGCTCTCGATTTTTCCTTGTTTAAGTAGCATTTATCCTAAATTTTCCCACCTTCCATATACTGCTAAGAATTTTTCTAGTTTTTGGCTGTTCAAAAGCGTATCTGCACTGGTCTACAATGAAAACTTTACCTTCAATTTTTTTTTTACTTTTTAGTTTATTTTAAAATAAAGAAATATTTTTTAGTATTTTTTTAAACCATTTATTTTCTATTTTTAATCTATTATATGTCTTTCGCTATTTTCTAGTGACCGCCATATTTCATTTTAAATGACGTCATACAGCTTACTTTCTTACTTACTATAGTACACTTTCATTTGATAACCATACCGAGAGGAAGTAAAGGAGAAAGTAAACCGCCATTTTGTGTTGGCTGCCATTTTAATTTTGGAATGAAGGGACACAGATAATAGTATTCTACTTGCCACGCCCTTTCATTTGATAGCCATACCGAGCGCGTTGTAAAGAAAAGGGTAAGGTAAGGTAAGGTTTTGTGTTGGCCGCCATTTTGTGCTCGCCGCAATTTTGAATTTGGAAAGACGCCACCCAGCTTTTTTTTTATGTGACAGACTAGAGGCTTAGGGAAAGTCCCTTTGTACTGTCGACAATCTATTTTTTTTTTCGTATAGAGTGAATGTCGAACAGCAGCTCTAGCCGGAAGATAGAGAGAAGAGAAGGAAGCTTATTGTATTCAACTTGTTATATCTTTTCATTTGACACCCTTACCAATCGCGTGGCCTGTAAAGAAAAATATAATCCGCCATTTTTAATTTGAAGTGACGACACACAGCTTACAGCTAATAGTATTCAACTTGTTATAACCTATCATTTGATACCCATACCGAGTGCCTTGTAAAGAAAAAAGCTATCCCCCGTTTAGTGTTGGCCGCCATTTTGTATTTGGCGCCATTTTGAATTTGGAATGACGCCACACAGCTAATAGTATTCTATTTGTCATACCCTTTCATTTGATACCCATGCCGGGAATCGGGAAACACAAATGCGAAATTCGGCCGCCATCTTGGAACCGCCATTTTGATTTTTTTACAAAAATGTCATATTGCATTGTCACGTGAACTGTACATAGATATAGGCAAAATTTGGAGTTGATTGGTTACATGACCGTGCACGTTTCGCTTCTTTTTTTTCTTTAGTGTCAAATATTTCCTCTGCAATTCCCTTTTTTCTATTTTTCTTGGGCGCCAACTAGCCGATGGCATTCGTACCATGCGGTTTACCCAGATTTAGTCAAAATACACATTCTGTGAATATATATAGTTTATTTGCCTTTTCTTTTTCTTTGTTTTTTTTTCTCCTACACAAATCTATAAGTTTCTATACTTAATTATGTAGCTGTTATAAATATATAAATAAATAAAATAAAAATAAATGTCGAAATTGGCTCTATTTCGTACTTTAATAATTTTCCAACTGAGCATTGTCCGAAAGTACCAAATAATCACTAAATCGAATAAGGCCAATTTTAACATCAAAATTGCTTATAATTTCAAAAGTAAAGCACAAAAATTGCCCGTTACGAGTCCCCGCCCCCCTCTTTTCCCCCTTGGATACGCCATTGCTGTAAGATAAGTTACTTTTTAGGTCTAATGATTGGTTATAATTTTTGCCATCAACAAATAATGCTATTTAACATACCAACTATAGAATTAAACAACAGATATTGCCTCCACATTGTGCTCCATGATCTGGAAAATATTTTAGGTATCGTACCGTAATGTAGTAATTTACTTCGGTGATCTTACTAAAAATTAAATTAAATTGCTGGAACAAAAAATGATTTTCCTAATGGTATGCAATTTTGAATTGCATATATGACGTTGTGGAACATACAGCAAATAATGCAAAAACAAAATCCACTTCTTCGAGAGGTTGTATCAATAAAATTTTTGTACCATTGGATATTATTATTTTCGAGAAAAGATGCCAATCGTTTTTTCGACATAATAAGACACATGTCCTCGATCAGGACTAACGCTTCATTAGAAAAAATAATTTAGATGTTGTTGCTGTGCGTTTCTGCATAATGTTTCAGCAGTTTTCACAACTCATGTCTGAAATGTCAATGTTCTGAAAAATAAAACATATCCCATGATTGCCTCATTTTACACGATGAAACACGAAACAAAAAGTTTCCAGCAAGCTTGCTCGGTTTGTGGTAGAGAGATGAGAGAGGGCTTGAAGAAACACGTCCTCCCTCAAGCCCTCTCTCATTTCTGCCCTTCAAACTCAGCAAGCTTGAAGGAAACTTTTTGTTTCGTGTTTCATTGTGTAAAATGGGCCATTTTGATGAGAATGTTTTCTCAACCCAGCTAATATATTTTACAATTTTTTTGCGGGCGTAGTAGTCGATTGACACCTTCTTGTGACATGTAATTTTAATAGCGTTGAGCCGGACTTACACGAGGCAGTACATTTGACCCTTGCAATATGGTAAATTGGTCTGAACGCTCAATTTTTTGAAATATCTCGGTTAAAAATTATGTCCTACTAGTGTATCGAGATAAATGAGGCGAGGTGTGATTGTAAATAAGTAGTGGAGAGACAAGGGTTTCTTTTTCTACTTCTTTTGCGGCAATAAATATCCAATTTGAGGTGGGGCGAAGTTAGGTTGTAAATTCGAACTGGAGAGATATTTCTTACTTCTTTTGCGGTAGCAAAATTTCCAAGTTGATATAAGGTTAAGTGAGATTGTAAAATATAAATATACTATACTTTGGGGAGGCGAAGGTTTCTGACTATCTCAGAGGCAGTTTAATATATTAAAATCAAACTCGTAAAAAAGCTTTTCATTGGTATTTACATTATTATCCTTCTTTGTTTAATTTGTTCGTTTTTGTCATTTTGGCATTACAATGGCACCTCGCCTAATTTGAAGTATGACATTGTACTGGCTCAAAAGAAAATGAGGCACTTCTTATAAACTCATTTTATAATCGGGCCCTACCCAACACAACATTTTTAGTCTGCATTTGAAGTGAAAGATACTTTAATCACACAATCCTTCACTCGGTCTTCAATTCAAACAGGTTTGTGTTTAATGTAGGTATTACACTAAATATTAATCGTTCCTTTTTCATGTAACGATTGTGATTGCCTATATAGTTGTACAATAAACGCGAATGAGAAGGAGAATTTCTCCGAGTTTTCGCAGACTGCCAAGAACAATATTTATTATTGTGTTAGTGTGGTGGATGGGTGAGTTTGATAAATTTTCTCAGGTAAAGTGAGGAAAAAACAAACTTTCCTGCGACCTCTGGTCTATAGAGCCGGTTTGTGTATGTGAATGTGGATAGTAAAAAAGTGATGCATAGTGTGACTTACAACAATCGATGTAAGTTTTAACATTATTACTAAATTATGAGCTTACATACGTTTAATATTCAAATGAAACTAGACTATAATTACATTGCGGGCCGGATAGAAACTTTTGGCGGGCCGTAGATGGTCCGGGGGACGGAGGCTGCCCACCATTGGTCTATAGCAGGCGCCCACTTTTTTCGTTTTAAATCTTACAAATATTTTATTTTCATAGCTATTACAAATTCACAATCACAAATTTTCAGGACTATCTGTGTATGGTGTTAGGATTATGCTCGAGGTTGCAAATCTGTATGGGGCTAGGAGAATTATTTTATGCTTTTTAGTTCGTTTTAAAAACGTGGAATAATAAAAAGTTTTTTTTATCTCAATAATTATTTTCAGCTTTTTAGTTTTGTGTGTGTAATTTTGCAATCGATTTTGAACATCTTGATAATATTATGACAGATACATGCGGAAAATTGTGAAGACAATGGTAATTCGCGCTCTTGAAACGGCCGCCATGGATCTAACGGTTTATTAAGTATGCTATATAGCTTATTGTATTCTTTTTATGATGTCCTTTCATTTGATACCCATGTCGAGAGGGTTGTGAAGAAAATAGTAATCCGCCTTCTTGAAGTTGCCGCCATGGATCTAACGGTATATTTGGTATACTATATTCGACCGACCCGTTGGAGCCTGAAACAACACCATGTAACCACTGGCGATCTACCAGAGAGCATCCACAGCTCATCCGGCATACAACAATCGACAGAACATCTAGGACCTAACCCAGCCCCGCGAGCCACGACCTCGGCTGGGCAAAATGTTTGCACAGCAAACAAAACTATAAGTATGCCACACGCGTCCGAGTCATTCATATTGCTGACTCAATAATAAAATATAATTATGGTCACCGCAACCACGCAACAAGTCAATAACTTATTGATTAATGTTGCTCTAATTAATATAAATTAATATAAAAAAAAATGATTATGTTGCACAAATGTTAACATATAAATTAAGCTCTTTAAAATTAAAATTCAGTTGAGAACACACAGCAACTCAAGTGTTTTCTTTAACCAAAAAACTGCTACTAAATTGATTAGGTTGTGCAGTCCTAATCACCCCGTACATACATATAACAGTCCAGCTCATACCAGTGAGCTATACATTGGTCCTTCGAACCTTTGAAAAGAATCACACCTACGCACAACTCGCACTGCGAGTTAAACAGTAAAAAAAACAATAACATTAAGAACCGAATCACCGAGTCTGCAGTACCACGATGGAGTCATTTTCGGAAATAACAGAAGAACAAAAGAAGCTTGGGGAAGCCATGTGCCGGGCCTTCTCAAATATGAAGAAAGACAGCAGTGGGAGGAAAGACAAGAACTATATAGAGAAGAGACTAGCGGAATTTGACAGTTCCTGGGGAAAATTCCAAGAAAACCACGCCTATCTGGAAGGAATGAACAGACCTTCGGAGCCGTATTTTATGCAGAATTTCTACAATCAAGTGAAAGCTAAATACGATGAAGCCAAGGAACTACTGAGGGAGTATCAACAAAAACTGAGCAAGCAGCTGGTCGAGACCGCAGCAAACACCTCAGGAGCAAACTTCAACTTAAAATTAAACGACGACATGGAGGAGAAGTCACTGCGTCTCAAGAAGCAGAGGGTCAAAATGAGCAACATTAGGAGACTACTTGCTGAGGTAGCAGAGAGAGGCCAAGCGAAAACCAAGACGTACTGCGAATTTAAAATCAAGCAGTTAACAACGCAATGGGACGCTATACAAGAATTGCACGAAGAAATCATGACGTTTACCGAAGAGGAAGAGCTGTCGCATAAGTACTTCAAGGAGGAGCAATATGAAACTCTTGAAGAAGCTTACCAAGAAACCATGATAGAACTACAAGATGTGATAGAAGAAAAAAGTCAGAAAGAGGATGAGGCAAAGACGAAACTACCACAAATAAAAATTCCAAACTTTGACGGTGACTATAAGGCCTGGAAATATTTTGAAAATATATTCTGTAGATTAATCCACAACAACAAACGTTTAGGTAATGCTGAGAAAATGCATTACTTGCAAACGTCACTAAGTGGTGAGGCGCACAAACTTATCCAACACCTGGCAAGCAGCGAATCCAGTTATGAAGCAGCATGGAGCCTAGTAACAAGCAGATTTAATAATAAACGGAAAATATTCTCCACCTTTTCCGATTCAATTCTGGATCAACCTACGTTAATCATCGATTCTGCCAAAGCAATAAAACAATTGCATGACCAAATAAAAGAATGCCTACATGGAATCAACAGCCTACAACTAGAAACCCCACCCTGGGAACCCTTCATTGCACATATTATACGAAGAAAGATGGATCCAGAGACCTATAAAGCCTACGAGCAATCATTGAGCGATCCACGAGAGATACCGCAATTAGAAGACATACTGAAGTTCTTGGAAACTAGATTCCAAGCACTAGAAGTAATTGCAGAGCCTAGGAAGAAAACTGAAAGCAGCCGCACCATAAACCATGGACAATCACGAAGTAACTACCAAATAAAGAATTATTACACTAGTACCACAAAGTGCCGATACTGTAATGGACAGCACAGTATATACGTATGTCAAAAATTCAGAGTTCTAAAACTAGCAGAGAAGCTCAACTTCGTCCGGCAGAGTAAAACATGTCCCAACTGTTTGAACCATGGCACGAACGACCCCTGCCACAGTCAAAGCCGATGCAACGTCTGTAAGCAGCAACACCATACACTAATTCACCAAGAGGCAAAAAATCCAACAGCAAAACAAGAAGATGTACCGAGAGTAATGTCATCACACATTGCTACATCTCAACGCACAATTGAGTCACACGTTGCAAGGAAATCTTGCAATGTAATACTGGCAACAGCACTAGTACGAGCCAAGACCGTAAGAAACACCTATGAGTATCTGAGAGCATTGGTAGATCCCGGATCCCAAGTCACCTTCATAACCGAAAATTCGGCGCAAGCACTAGGAGTTCCAAGAATGAAAATATATTCAGAGATTTCAGGAATACACGAGAGCAACGCTGGGACATCTCACAGCAAAATTCTAGTAGAACTCATTCCGAGATTTCCATCCAACTTTAAACTGCAGTGTGAAGCTCTAATACTTCCATCGCTGACGAGCGACCAACCACAACAATATATCGTTAGCGAAGATCTTACCAGTTGGAGTAATCTCATTCTTGCAGACCCTACATACGATACCCCGGGACCAGTTGACATGATATTGGGCGCAGACGTATTTGGAGACATCCTAATGAACAGAATTAGAAAAAAGAAATGTGGAACGTTAGCTCAAAAAACTGAATTTGGCTGGATATTGTCTGGACCAATCGAACAGAAAGAAGTAACCAGGAAAATCACATCCATGATTTCACGGGTAGATATCGACTCACAGCTTCGAAAGTTTTGGGAAATGGAAGAAACAGTAATGAGACCACCTATGTCAGAGGAAAACAGAACGTGTGAAGAACAATTTGATCGAACAGTTAAACGAAATCCCAATGGCACGTATACAGTACAAATTCCGTTCAAGCAGACAGAGGGGTTAGGAGAATCAAAACCAGTTGCAATAGCACGACTATATCAAATGGAAAAGCGGTTCTCAAAAAGCAAAACTTTGCGGGATGAATACAACAAATTTATGGAAGAATACTTACAACTGGGACATATGGTACTCATTGATCCCAAAGAACTTCAGTGCAATACACGTAACATATACTACATGCCTCATCAAGTAGTCATCAAAGAAGAAAGCACGACTACCAAACTAAGAGTAGTTTTCGACGCCTCTACCAAAACAAGCACCAAGCTAAGCCTAAACGATTTAATGCACTGTGGCCCCAGACTACAACACGACCTACCGGACATTCTACTAAGATGGAGAAAACATCAATATGTATTTAGTGCCGACATTGAGAAGATGTACAGGCAAATAAGGGTCTCACAGGAACATCAAGACTACCAACGAATTGTATGGCGATTTTCAACAAGAGATAGCATTCAAGAATTTAAACTCACAACCGTGACATACGGAACAAAATCAGCACCTTACCTAGCTATAAAAACATTGCAAAAATTAGCACGCGATGGAGAAGAAAATCATCCAGAAGCAGCAAAAATAATTCTCAATGATTTTTACGTGGACGACATGATGTCTGGAACGTCTTCAATTCAGGAAGCAAAGTGGTTACAAAGTGAGCTGATCCAAACGTTAAAAGAAGGAGGGTTCAACCTTAGAAAATGGAGAAGCAACCACAGTGAACTAATTGATAATCTACCAACAGAACTTAGGGATCAAGGCTCCATTGAAATAAAAGATGACGAGGCCGTAAAATCCTTGGGAATATACTGGACACCAGCAGCAGACAAATTCCACTTTAGGGTAAAATTGAATGCAACACCAGAAGTACCTACTAAACGGACAATCTTATCAGAAATTGCTAGACTATTTGATCCACTAGGGTGGTTGGCACCTATAACAGTGAGAGCCAAAATGTTAATTCAAGAATTATGGGCAAAAGGATACAACTGGGATCAAACACTGGAAGAAGAGCTACACACATCAAGAAGGGGCCTTGTTTCAAACATATACAGTGATAATGGAACAACGTTCGTAGAAGCACAAAAAATACTGGATAAGGATATGCGCCATGCCATCAGAAACTTAACCACAGTAGTGGGAAGCCTGGCGACCGAAGGTGTACAATGGCATTTTATTCCGCCGGCAGCTCCTCACTTCGGAGGAATTTGGGAGGCTGGAGTCAAATCCATCAAATCCCACTTGAAAAAGGTAATAGGCTGCACTACGCTAACATTCGAGGAAATGTCGACGCTACTGTGCCAAATCGAAGCCTGTTTAAATTCACGCCCATTATACCCACTACCGAGCGACCCTAGTTCGATCCTTACTTTAACACCTGGACATTTCTTGGTTGGGCAAGAATTAGTAGGACTACCAGGACCAACCATAGACAACAACATTACCACATTGAGCCGCTGGAAACAAGTGCAGAAGATGACGCAAGACTTCTGGAAGGTGTGGCAAAGTGAATATCTATCACGACTCCAACAAAGAACAAAATGGAAATCAGGAGCAAGGCTGATCGAAGTTGGGCAAATTGTTCTCGTAAAAGATGAAAACTGCGCTCCAACGAGATGGCCACTAGCACGAATAATCGAGACACATCCAGGCAAAGATGGAGTTGTACGAGTGGTAACTCTACGGGTCAAAGAAAACTCCACAATAAAGCGTCCAGTAACAAAAATATGTGTGTTACCTGTTGAAGATGACAACTTGACGAATGCAGAGCATACTACACCAACAGAGCTGAAAACATGTGCTGGTACACATGTCACTGTAACAAGTAATCATCAAACTGGCACAGAGAGTCACCTGCATGCGGACAAGAAGACGGCACATAAATCAGCAACTACCTGGAACATGGCTAAATTGGTTTTAACTACACTCGTTATATTAAGCTCGATCCAACCGGGACATACACACTACACAATAAAATACCCACAACCTGGGCTGTTTATCGAACAAATTGGACACGCCAAACTAAAGAGAGGTACTATCAAGGTCGAGGTACTCATCCCAGTCAATACAATAGCAGACACTAGTAGAGTAAATAATAGAATAACCAAGATGGAACAGACCTGCAGTGAGGCAAAACGGTTTGAAGACAACACGCATTGCCGCACTCTACTTGAACATTTATTAGAACGAAAATCAACAATCTTAAATGAGATTGAAGCAATAAACCAAAGGCGGAAGCGGAGAAATAAAAGAGGGCTTGTTGGACATCTATTGCAAGCCATCTTTGGAGTAAACGATGAGGTTTACACTGACATTGAACACCTTCAGCATAATCAAGATATGTTGAGACAAGCGGCCAATCATCAAGCAAATATAATGGTATCTACAATGACAAGGATAAATGACACAGAAGTCCGCATGGGTAGACAATTCGATCTGGTCACAGACAAACTGAACAGAGTAATCTCCGAGGTAAACAAGATTGAAGGATGGTATGACAAGATTGACAGTAATATGGTCAGCACACAAATACTAGCAGCGTACCAGATTGCCAAAGATATCTTGGAAGACCTAAAACAGCACTACATAAAAATTCTACAAGCAGGCTATGGTAAAGGAAATATTATGGACTTCATAACTCCAAGCAAATTGGCAGAAATAACAGATCAAGCAGCAAGCAAAATGCCATCTAATCTAAGAATCATTCCAGAACCAGGGAATGATATGGAAATATACATAGCCGATTCAGATGTTAAGGTTTTTGGATTTCTGCATATAACGGATGCCGATACCTTTAATATGATTAAAGCAACCCCAATTCCTCAGCGCATAAATAACAATACATATGTCACGCCACAAATATCATCAGCAATCCTGGCGATAGAGTACAATAATCAAAAATATTTCGAAATCACCGAAGAAGAAATGAGAAATTGCGTATCTTTAGAAAAATACTCCAAATTGTGCACACCCGCAGTTGTTAGTGACTTAGTGAAAAATCCAAATTGTATCATCGATGAAATATACCAACGACACAATAGGCAGGAGTGCCCATTAAAGCAACTGAAAATCCACTCCGTCATATGGAAACATCTTTTTTTGGCAAACACCTGGTTATTTATCGCAGATCCACCAACAACGGCCGCAATTAAATGTAACGGACAACGGGAAGATGTTACTCTGCATGGCGTCGGAATTCTGCAGACAACTCAGGACTGTGTGATTGAAACAACGAAGAATATACTTTTCTCTGAAGTTCTTAACAAAGTCATTATTCAATCAACATTTCTAAAGCCAATGAATTTCAACATAACTGGGATATTCAACCCTACCGGGCTAGGTAGCAAACCAGTAATGTTAGATCCGATACTAAAAACATCCGACACATTCAGCAGCATCATCCACGATCCAACTGGCTTACAAGTTCAGTCATCAACATGGAAAACTATCGGACACCATACCGCCACAACAGCAGGATCTGTCCTACTCACCATAGCGATCATCGCAGGTATATGGAAATGTCGACCGACCCGTTGGAGCCTGAAACAACACCATGTAACCACTGGCGATCTACCAGAGAGCATCCACAGCTCATCTGGCATACAACAATCGACAGAACATCTAGGACCTAACCCAGCCCCGCGAGCCACGACCTCGGCTGGGCAAAATGTTTGCACAGCAAACAAAACTATAAGTATGCCACACGCGTCCGAGTCATTCATATTGCTGACTCAATAATAAAATATAATTATGGTCACCGCAACCACGCAACAAGTCAATAACTTATTGATTAATGTTGCTCTAATTAATATAAATTAATATAAAAAAAAATGATTATGTTGCACAAATGTTAACATATAAATTAAGCTCTTTAAAATTAAAATTCAGTTGAGAACACACAGCAACTCAAGTGTTTTCTTTAACCAAAAAACTGCTACTAAATTGATTAGGTTGTGCAGTCCTAATCACCCCGTACATACATATAACAGTCCAGCTCATACCAGTGAGCTATACACTGCCTATGATACTCTTTCATTTGATACCCATGTCGAGGTTGTTATGAAGAAAACGGTAATCCGCTCCCTTGAGATGGCCGCCATGGATCTAACGATTTATTGAGTATACTACATTGCATTATCATCGGAGGTTAAGCTGTGTGCAAAATTTCATGGTATTCAAAAAATCTATTGCAAAATTTGTACCGGAAAAACAAACAGACAAGAAAGCGAGCTAATAAAAACGTTTTAATAAATTAGTATAGATGTGATCTGTTAGTTTTTGATGCGAGCTAAATAAACTCTATAGCTGGGTTTGAAATTCTTCTTCTGGTCGGTATACTGTCCTTGTGGGACAGCAAGCCTTCAAACTCTATTATTCATCTAAGAGCTGTCTTTGAAAACCCTACGGCGACATCACTTATGATTGCCTTAATGAGCACCCCATTGTTGTACTGTTGCTTTGTTCGGAATGCAAAATATTCTTCGTAGCTACTATCAAGGCCGATTTACTATTCCACAGAACATCTAGAAAATTGTTCAGCCTTAAGGAGCTTCTGTTTAGGTGGGTTTTAGTGTGGATTATTATAAACTTATTTGTATTTTTACTAATACATAAGAAGAGTATATTGTGGAACACCTGAAAGCACTCCACTAATAAAGCTAATACATTGTCGTGTTATTTAAATTTATGAATTAAAATTTCTCATCTAAATAAGAAACTTGTTAGCAAAATAAAATATGGAGCAAAATGCTGAAATAACGTCAAGTATCGTAATTAATACCTCAAGTACAAAATTTAATGTGCACTTCCTACATGGCTATGATATTAAACATCAAAGCAATGATTTACATTGTCGATGGCAATTAAACTAAATCTTGGGACTTAAGCCCATAAATCTGTTGTCAGCCCCAAATATGCTCGCCCCGTACAACATAATTACTGGCAATGCATTCCGCCTCCTCTCATTTACTGCCCCGGCAGGATCCTCTGGCGGGGATACGCTCATGCGGCTGAAATGTTTGTTTTGACTGAATCCAAATTCAAATCTGACGTCGTCATGGATTTATTTAAGTGACATCCATTTATTTAATCTTCATTCATACGAGTGCTCAAATTTTGTTATTTCGCTAATTTTCCGCTCTTCTAATTATAGATTATCAGCGGTGGACGTAAGTTGTTGATGGAGAGATTTTTTTGAAATTTTTTCAGTTGTGACGGAATCATTAAGAAAACTTTTGTTGTTTTAGAAAATTTCGGAAATTTGCGGGTGTTTGGAGGTTACTTTTACTTTTTTTTTATTATTTTTAGATTATTGTTATTGGCAGTGTTTTTTTTAATAAAAATAATGTTTTTGGTTTTAGCCAGGTTAATGTCTTCCGCTTATGATTAAGTTATTTTGTCGAAGTCGTAGGAGATTGACTCATATTTGCTAAATGAGGAATTTAATAGATTTAATGAGTCATCAGAGATCTTTTGGCCAGGATTGATCGCAAAAATTAAATATTTAAAATATATTGGACTAAAGTTCATCGGCAGCTGGTGTAACATTGCTTGCGGGTGTTTCGTGTTTCTATGAAAAGCCTTCGACAACCAAAAAAATAACTTTTCTGGAATATGGATGAATCACTGATACATAGGAATGGACTGCTGATTGACAATTTTCAATGGCACCCTTTTTCTCCAGAAATAGAAAACCTTTTTTATGTAAACAAAAGAATTTTCTTCGAATTTAGGGGAAAATAAGTAATAAGATTTCTGTTATAATTGATTGAAATAAGTTTAAGCTCTTTATTTATCTTTATCCGTGATCGGGTCCTGGAACACTGTCAATTGCTTCCCTGGGATAATATCTTTGTGGCAGAAGACATATGTAGATGATAAAATTGCTATCTTTGAGGAGTTTATCGTGCAGTTATTTAATGAATTTGTTCCCCTGCGCACGAAATGTCTGAGTGATAAGTCTAAACCGTGGTTCTGCAATGAAATGAAGTCCCTTATCGCCGAAAGGGAGTATCTAATATCATCGTTTCTTGAAATTTAGATGTGAAAATACTAGAAAAACATACAATCGTGTTCGTAATCTAGACGTAGCGAAAATTTTATGCTCGTAAACTTGATCCGTCACTTCCAACTCGAACTTTCTGGAAGAACCTGCGTAACTTGAGCGTCTGCAGTGATAAAGATGATTCACAAGTATACGCCAACTGTGACCCTGAAATTCTTAATAATCATTTTTCTTCTTGCAATATAGATTAGAGTTGAGCTGGACTTACAAGAGGCAGTTCATTTGTCCCGTACACGATAGTAAATTGTACTGAGACCTCAACTTTTTTAAATGGCCGGTTCAAAAATAATGTACTACTGGGATATGAGCGTGTATCGTGCGATTGTAAATTACGAAGTGGAGAGACATTTCTTACTTCTTTTGCGGCAGTAAAATATCCAATTTGTACTGCGCCGAGGTGAGATTGTAAACACGAACTGGAGAGAAATCTCTTACATTTTTGAGGGAGTGAAATTTTATACTAAAGAGACAATTCTTACATTTTTTGAGGGAGTGAAGTTGGAGAGATATAGTATTTCTTACATTTTTCGGGGGATACAAATTTTTATTTTTATTTTTAAATCTCTATCTATAACAAATAAAATATGTTCGTGTTATTTTCAATTTTAGGGAGTTTCATTTTAAATCTGTAAATATGTTTTTCCTCACTTACTTTTAAAGAATATTTTTGTAATTAACATTCATAGGCACGATAATACGCATTCATACATTCACCATTTATCGTATACCCTCTTTCGCAAACGCAATAGATCTACCCGCATCGTAACATTTGAGCTATTCACTACGTGACGTGCTAGCAAAACAATAGTAGGTACCTCGCCTCATTTGAAGTGAGACATTGTACAGGTTCAAAAGGAAAAACGTTGACCGAACGCTTAGGAGACAGCAGGCCGGATTCAGGAAGGGCCGCTCTTGTATTGATCATATTAACACCTTGAGAATAATAGTGGAGCAGTCTACTGAATTCCGATCCCCCCTTTACCTTGCTTTCGTAGACTATGAGAAAGCGTTCGACTCGGTTAATAGGAGCTTCATTTGGCAGGCACTACGGCGACGTGGACTGCCTGATAAAATAATAGAATTGATAAAAGCCCTATATAACAATTCCAAATGCAGAGTTCTCCATAACGGAAAATTATCCGACAGCTTCGAGGTGAGCTCAGGAGTACGACAAGGATGCCTACTCTCGCCTTTATTATTTCTTATAGTAATAAATGACATCCTTGTCGGCGCTCTAGATAATAGAACAGGCGGCATACAATGGGGTTTGGTAGACCGCCTTAAGGATCTCGACTACGCCGATGATATCTGTTTGCTGGCCCACAGACACCAGGACCTCAAAAACATGTTAAACAATTTGGCAACAGAAAGTAGTCCAGCAGGCTTAAGGCTAAACCGACTAAAACTAAAGAAATGCGGATAAATGCAAACACCATTGAACAAACAGCGCTGAATAACCGTGACGTGGAACTGGTAAATAAATTCTGCTACCTCGGTAGCATTATTAGCGAAAATGGTGGGGCAGAAGAAGACGTCAGTTCCAGAATAAATAAAGCACGAGGCGCATATGCATGCCTGTCCCACATATGGAGATCAACGGTGATTTCCACTAACACCAAATTGCGGCTGTTCAACTCCAACGTTAAGGCAGTTCTTTTGTATGGTTGCGAAACATGGAAAGTCACCCAATTCATAACAGGGCGCCTACAAGTCTTCATCAACAGATGCCTTCGTCGTATCCTAAAAATCCGCTGGCAAGATAGAATTTCAAACGAAGAACTATGGCGCCGTGCCGGCCAAGAAAGGATAGACGATCAAATCAGGCGAAGGAAATGGAATTGGGTTGGCCACACCTTGCGACGCGAAAACGAAAATCTAGCCAAACCAGCCCTTGACTGGAATCCGCAAGGTTCCCGTCGAGTAGGAAGACCTAGAACAAGGTGGAGGAGAACCCTACTAGAAAAAGCCGCAACAACTGGGAGATCCTGGTCGGAGTTAAGAGCTGTCGCGCAAAACAGAGTCCGCTGGAGGGCAACTGTTTCCGCCCTATGTCCCATGAGGGATTAAAGGAGTTTAAAGAAGAAGAAAAGGAAAAAGAGGCTCCTCTTACAAAGTCATTTTATAAGCGTGTCCTACCCAACACTAATATAGCTACTCTTCCCTATATGCCAGACTCAACTATTGAAGGGTACAGCTTTCGCTGTGTAGACGCCATTGAAGTAAGCTCAGCCGTTAACTCCATCAAGTCTGGGGCTACTGGAACTGATAATATTTCACCTAAATTTAAAAATACTTCCGTTATTACTACCTCTTATTTCCCATATTTTCAATGCTTGTCTCACCGTGTCGAAATTCCCTACTGCTTAGAAACATGCTCTGGTAGGTAATCCCTATTACCAAGTGTCCCAATCCTAGTAGCCCCTCGGATTTTCGTCCAATTAGCATCCCACCATTTCGGGCTAACTCTCTTGAGAAATTAATTGCAATGCAAATGATTGCTTACTGCGAGCACCGTATGCTTGTAAATCCATATCAGTCTGGCTTTCGGAAACAACATAGCTGTGACACTGCTCTCCTAAAAATCACGACTGACATACGAAATTCTCTAGATGCTAACAAGTTATGTTGTCTACTCCTGGTAGACTTCTCCAAAGCTTTTCATAACTTCGATCACTCCGCCTGTAACGCAAACTCTGTACACAATTTGGTTTTTCTTCTTCTGCCCTCACGCCCATGTCTAGCTTTTTAGCTGCTCGTTCACAACAGGTGAAGATTTCCCATTTAATTTCCTCCCCTGCCGTGCTTTTTGCTGGCGTTCCCCAACGATCTATCTTGGGCCCTCTACTGTTTAGTATATATATAAATGATCTTCCACTAATAGTAAAGCATTCTTACGTACATACGCTGATGATGTACAAATGTTAGTGATACTAAAAATCAATTAGAGCAGTGCATAAATAATCTCTCAGAAGATTTGCATAACATAACTCATTGGTCCTTCTTAAATTCACTAAAACTTAACCCATTTAAATCTCAATATATTATCTTCTCCAATTCTTACGCGCCATCAACCGACCTCTTTCAAATTACCTCAACCGGGATAATCTTGGTATTGCATTGAATAGAAATATGACGTGTTGTGACCATATTAGCTATATTTTGGGTAAAGTATATTGTATTTTAAGGCGACTTCGTATTCATAGTAGTCTCTTGTCACAAGATGTTCGCATGAAGCTGGTTAAAGCCATACTCTTGCCGCACATAATGCATGGCCTCAGTGTCTTCCCTTCGTTAGATTCATCCTGTAACCGTAAGCTAGAAGTAGCCTTTAACGACTGCACAGGTTTCATTTATAGTCTTCGCAGGTTTGACCAAAGTCTAGAAATTAACAAGTCTTTCATCTTCATATGGTTAATGAGTGAAAGACTAACAGCTATATGCATAAGTTCTTCAAATGACGATGTCAGGCTATCAGAGAGAGAATGCAATATTTTTATAAGCGCTAGCGTACAACTAAACAACAGAAAATTTTATGAGTTTCTATAGGGATAATGTTGATGTATTGGTGCATATTTGCTCGTTTGTTTTGGTGACTTCAATTTTGACAGCTGATTCAATTTTCTTTCCTTTTCTGTTCTGCATACTTTACCGTAAAGACAGAATCTGGCTTTGTCTCGCTGAATTCACGAAGTATGCGTTGAGTTTTGCTCAGCAGCAAAGCCTTCTATATTTACAAGCCATGCTGTAGGTGTGTGTGTGTGGTTGTATGAAGTCCCAACTTAAATTCGTGAAATATCGAAGTCCCATTAAAATCAAAGGGAAAGAAGTTTTCGTTCCGCGGAAAGTGCTGTTTCGAGTGTGATTTTATTGAAAATAAGAGCTATTCCATCAATGTAAAAAACGTACAATAATGCAAAAAGTACCCAATTTACCTGTCATAAATTTGCAATTTAAATAAATAGTGTTATTGATAAGATTTACGGGGTTTATGTTGGCAATGGAGAAAAAAATATCAAAATCCCTTTGATAACGAGGAAAACAAGTGTTTCGTGCCGCGGAAAGTTTTCTATTAATGAAAGTGCCGGGATTTTTTGTTAAAAATAATAGTTTTTTATAAAGATAAAAGCAAAATTTTCGTTTATTACATTTATACATTACATTATTTACGTTACATTTATTATTTACATTATTATCACAACTTTATAATATGTAGTTAATAAATGTTACAATTAATGTCCATAATTTTTGTTTTTATTTGGTTTAAAGAAGATTTTATCCCCAATAATTTATTCCCAATAAACGTACATAACCGCACTCCACACAGTCTGACAGCAAAATTGAAGTCCCATGCACCTTTGAATGTGAGTGTGAAATTTTGTTGTGCATGGCTTGTAAATATAGAAGGCTTTGCTCAGCAGTGATGTTCATATATGCACGCACACAACCAACCGGGTGAAAATTTTGTATGAAGATGAAAGACTTGTTATTACTAGACTTTGGGTTTGACCACCGGCACTCAATTTTTGGCGTCTTTCTTTATTTCTGGCAGAACAAACTGAAACACGTGTATCACTTTCTCTTTTTCTGCTTTCTCATTGTTCTTTCTATTGCAACATTATTTTCCTTCCTTTTATACTTACTTGTATTAGTAATCTAATTTCCTATCTCTATCATTTTTCATTGTTTTTATTTTTTTTTGTAAGTTATAGATCTATTTTGATTGTAAACTTTAATATTTAGTTTTTCTATGTACAAATTTAAGATTTTAATCTTGTGTACACTTATGTTTTTCAAATAAATGTAAATGTAAAACTATCTTTTGATTTTAAAATGATTAAAGTTCATAGGAATTTAACGTGGGATCGAGACAGCAATAAGGGGGCGCTTATAGCTCAAAGGGGGAGGCGCGAATGATTTTATCTATTTGACTCACTTTTTAATTTCTACTTAAATTTTATTTTGTCTTTTTATTAACATCTCATCGCCATCTAGATCGAAGTGGTAATAGAGAGTGTTGCCGATAATCCAAATGTGTCATCGCCGCCGATCTCAGGAGTTAAAAGTGAGTGGAACAACTCTAAGGATTTGGAAATGCCGTGGAAAGAATGATCGATGCTGAACCGGATTAATGGGACAAAATTTTGATACCGGACGAAGCTCATTTTACACTCTCTGGCGGAGTTAACAAACAAAACTGTCGAATTTGGGGAACATAGAATCCAAACGTCTTTCATGAAACACCACTGCAAGCCGAGAAAGTCACCGGGCCATTTTTCTTCAAAGTTTAAGAAGCCCTGGATGACGCATGCTGTCGTTGGATGTTGGTGCGCTTCGTGTGTCCGAAAATGCGTGAAAAAGGTGGGACGAACCTTTTTTCAACAAGACAGAGTACCTTGCCACGACGCAGCCACAGCAGGTTGAAAAATGTCCGAGTTATTCAATGTTGAATACCGAAGGTCTAGATGGCGCATCCTACCGAGTATGCAAATTTACATATTTTATTGAGGCCGGGGGAGGCAAGGATATTTTTATGTAACAGGGGGCCGCAGTATCAGAAAGTTTAGAAACCACTGAGTTATGTAAAACCTGTTTCTCCCGTATGCAGTGGCCTTTCAGAACAGGTCGGCCGGCACGCGAAGACGAAGGCCACAGATTACTCAGTCTGACTAAGGGATGATACTTCAGGTACCCGCACGACAGGCCGTGGCATGCAGGGAAAGTCATGGCTCCCTACAGACACACAGGCGAAGACGACAACTTAGCACAGAGGGTTGTTAATTAGTGCAAAATAAGTGCAAAAATGTTCATGGCCTCAACGAAAACTTCAAGGACAACTCCAGACTCTCGCCGTGAATAAGCGCGAACAAGAGCGAACGCGAATGTGAGTGGGTTTCGCGCCTTTCTTTTCGTTTCGAGTGGATACGGCGTGAATTTTGGCCGTAAATTCACGGCTTGAGAGTGAATAGAAGTTCAGATCTTCGGGTACGAACTGACGATAAATATAACACATAAAGATTTTTGTTAGTTTTCTTGAACTGCAGGCCCCGTGCAGTTGGCGGCCGGTGAGTGTGTGGTGGTGACTTCGGCTACCTCTGTGTAAATGCAAAAATTTGTACGAGGTTATGGGAACTCCAGAAAGTAGCATAGTAGCCCCTTGATTGTTTAGCCACCACCGTACGAAACATGTAACGCCGAGGATCCGCAAAATGGCCCATAGAATATAGAACTTCAGGATGGATTACGCTGAATTTTAGCGTAATAAAATTCATTTTGAGTGAGTGCTGACGTTTTGCTAGTTGTGTGTCCACTTCAAGCGGAAAAAGCGAGTAGAATAGAGAAGGGCGAGGAGGTCCAAACTACCAGTTATCTAAAATAAAATCTTGCCAGACTTTTTACTCGCCGTCACTCCGAATTCTAATCAGCTGATGGCGTTTCATTTTATTGTAAACGAAGCAGATATAATATGACAGTCAACTAACCTAATTTGACAGTCGACTGACCCAGATTTCACTACGGTTACGTACACGGAGTTTATACGCGAGAGCCTTTCCTGCAGTTTAATATTCTAAGGAAACGCCCGACTTGTTGTGGTTACGCCCGTAAATACGCATTTTAGTGTTAGATTTTTTAAAATTTGAAAAATCTCACGTGAGATTAGGGAGGGGGAGGGGGTCGAGCCAAATCTCACGACATCTCTCCAAAGGGGGAAGGGGGTCGAAAATCGCCTCACGTAATTTATGGACGACCTCTTTCTTTGTTTTAAGAGTTTAGAATTTGTTATTGCAGTCAAATTATTTAAGATCTAATAAAGTCTTGTATAAATATACAATTTCACGATTAGCTGTTTATCTTAAAGATAAACACAAACTGATTAATTTAACATCTTCTAATTAAAATAGCCATAATATTCTGCTTAAACGTTCATTAGTTTTGCACAGAAATTACTTCTGGTAAATTATTTTATTTCTTACATAATTAATTAATACCCATTTAACTCTCGACCACCTAGCTAGTGATATCTCTCTGAAATAACGACTTGGAGAAAATTATTCATTTACCCTCAAAGTCAGACAATCGGCGATCGCCTCATTTACCTTGAAGAATTTTACAATTTAACAAAAAACCGTATTGTTAAGGCCCCCATACACGGTCAAATTGGCTGTACAACCAGATTTTCATCAAACCTATAAGCGCAATGTATTTTGATCGGCCGACCGGCCCACAATCGATAGTTTTGGTTGTACAACCGCACTTCGCTGTACAACCAATTGGACCGTGTATGGGGGCCTTTATAAATGTCTCTCTGGCAAAATAAGACTTTTATCTAAATTTATCTTAGTACACAAGTTCCTTTTGGCATACAGTATATATGTATGTATATAATCTCTCCATCAAGACCTATACAGTGATAGGAATCATATCTTCATGCGGGCATATCTTAATACACAGATGAATTGATACATAAGAAGGCGATGCTTGAAGACGATGGATGGTGAAAAGTAGTGAGGATTTTCAGTTCTTAAAGTTTTCTTGTCCATTCCCAATCTTAAAACGGCAAAGATTTTGTCGTTGTCAGTTGTTCGCGATTGAATCTAGTTGGCGTGAAGGAAATATCATCATCGTGAAAAGCGAGCATTATATCTAGAATCTAGATCTTCTAGAGCTTTTACTGAGAAAGAGAAAAAAAAACGTAAGGAAAATTCTTTGCAAAACACACACAGTGTGTGGAAAATAAAAAAAAATTTCTAAATTGAACAATTTTTTTTTGTTGAGAAAACTCACCCAAAGGCCTTCAGTATTCGAGCTGAAGTGGTTTGCTAAATATCTTATAAGTGCGTTCATTGGCTCATTCCGTGAATATTTCTGTTAAGGAGGATTTTAGTCTAATTTTTGTTCATATTTAAATTTTTTGTTGTTCAATTAGTCCAAAAAAGGAAGGTAGGTAAAAATTTCTAGAAACCCATACATACTATGGTTTAAACATGAAAGTGAACATAGAATTTTTGTTGCAAGAGTTATTAAGTGTGGGATATGTTATATAATTAAAACCGGAAATAGTGCAGTAAGTGATGAATCACAAAGTGTAAAGTGTTGTCCTAAATGCGAAAGAGAAAAATGTCTTAAATATTTCCCCCACCTTTTAAGTAGGAGAGCCCCCGTGTGAGATCGTGTGCGCGGTGGATTTTCTTCTTGCATATCATTCAAAGGTGAATTCAGTGCGTTTGATAGCCGCCGCCTCTGCCTATAAAGTGCGCGCCGGAATAGATGAAACGTAGCCAAAGAATTCCAAGACTTTAATTCCTTGTTTATATTTTTAGATCCAAAAATTATTGCCATAAAAAAATTGAAATTTTCATTCCTAGATATCAAAAACGGGCAGGAAAACATATTTTTCACGATCAATTTTTGTGTATATATGTATATTATTTTATTTTGCACTTATACGAACGGGAGTTTGGCTCCATGATGGCAAGTTGATTCAATTGAAATTATGCTCTACACGATATGGACGTGTGTTCTAAATATAGTAACACTTTGCCAATTGAAAAGCAAAACCCGAAAATGTGTGCCAAAAGAGAAGAAAGAGTGTGTGTGTGTGCAAAACTTTGTGTGTGAAAAATCGTATGGCAGCGGGCGAACGAAGGCACTTTGGACTTTTAATACAAGAGAGATGAGAAAAATATTCAAATTCGAAATGGGTTATGGACGGAATTTTGCTTTCGTTTAGAATTTTTGCATTTTTATGTTCACAATTAGCACCATTTTAATGTTCTCTCCTCTTTCAAAGTACTACTTTAAGAAATATTAGTACATACATACTCCTGTGTATTGATACAGCTTGCTCACATAAAAATACGTTTTGTTTCATCTTCTTCCAAAAATTTAGGTTACAGAACTGCCGCCAAAAAAAAAACTACTTCGAGTCTAAAGAAAGGTGATTTTCGAAATCTGTTTATTTCGTTTTTTTTTACTTTAATTCTAAACCAGTTTAGTTAGACCCAAGAAAAATATTTCTTATGCGTGTGTAAGTAGATCCAGCCTCAACAACCCAACAACATAGATATTTCTATTTCCGTCTCGAAAAATTTATCTCAATTTTCTCTTTATTGTCCTACCTGCATGTTCTAAGGAAGAGTGCTGAAAAGGTGGTCTGCCAAATTTCATCTTTTGTATTTCGGTTTTATTTTTTCTGTTTTAAAAATCGTGTGTCGTTGTTTGTGTTAATTTACAACAACAACAAAAAATTGTTATTCTTGTCTTTGGTATATTTTCAGTGGGGAAAACATTTGAAATGAAAATTTCGAAAAGAATTTTCCTTTAGCTCAATCAACACACGTTTTTCGTGTCATGGTCGTTTTTTCAACTGAATTATGAGACTTTTTTAAGGAATATTTTTATTTAGATAAAAAAAAAAATAGAGAAAAATATATTAGATGTTTTTTTATGTTACCTTGTATTTAAATATTTTTATTTAAATTTTGTTGTTAGTGTTGATCATTTTCATGGGGGTACTAAAGGAGGAATTTTTATATTAAAAATGGTCTGAGATAATTTTATTTATGATATAATTGAAAATTTTTGTCGTAATCATTTAACGCGGAATTTTTTTTTAATTAAATAATGATTAGGGATTATAAAAATAACTTTTACTAGTCTAAATAATAGGATTATGTAAATTAATTTTTTTACAACTTTGGATAATGTTTTATAACATATGTAATAAATCCATAATTTGTTAATCTTCTTTCCTTTAACACTGTCGCATCTGGTAAACAATATTAAAATTCATCATGAATCCTGCCGCATATCGAGTAATAAATAAAATGGACCAAAGCATCGCAAATTTAAACACAATAGAATCCATTTTATGTGTGGAATGCTGAGAATTTCATGTCATTTATAATAAAATCAAAATCTCATCCACAAGTGACCTAAATTGTTGACACAAAATGAAAAAGATAAAAGTGTGTAAATTCTTTAGACAATATGTACTAATTCTGAAAACTTATTTCCCAAATTTATTTGTTTTGTCTCGCTTTCATTCTGAATGATGCTAATTCGATAATTTATATCATTGCATTCATTTTAGTAAGCGCAAATATTATAAATTTCATACAGAGGTAGGATGTTTATAAATTAAATATCCTAGACTATAAAATTCCTTTAAATTTCACAATTTTACTTATAAATCATCCCAAAAATATTTTACAACTTCTAAATATCATCCCAAGTATTTAATAGAATGATATACAGAGAATTTGTATGACAAGAACTAAACTACTAAACGATTTCTAGATAATCCAGGCCGGATTCACCAAAGAATGAAGTCTATCTTGCTTACAGGGGCCTCAGTAGCCTATGGGTAAAGACTCTTGATTGTCGTTCCAGAGGTCCGTGATTCGATTCCACGCAGTGCTAAAGTTATTTTCGTTTCTCTCACTCAGATAAAATTTCTTGCCTCTTCGTTTTTCTCTTTACAGCAATACTCTGCCACCCCTTCTTTCTTTCTCTTACATTTTTCACTACAGTAGCACTTGTTAGGTTAGGCTATATTAGATATGGCTGAGCTGTTGGTTTAAGCTCATACACCTAGGCCAAAAGGATAGGCCCATTGTGATGCCATAGTGATCCCACTTTAAACCTGATTTTTAAGTGTCGCTTCTTTGCTAAACCATCTCGAGAAAGGAAGGAATCTTCTAAGTTGCAGGATCCAAATCCTCGAGATTTCCGCAAGCGTGCTTCTTCTTCTTCTTTGATCCGTTAGCTGGCGGTCCGAGCGGGACGTCCCCCTAAGTGCCTCTTTAAAAAATGCGGTTTCTTGCATAGTTTCTTCGGTTTCCCGATTCTGGTCAATTCGGCAGGTCGACCACCCTCCTCCTTTCACACCTTGGAGTTGGGACCAGACGAATGTGATTAGTCTCCTTCTGCTTAGGGCTGGACAGTGACAGAGGAAATGTAGTACACTTTCTCAAGACGTAGGCGGATCGCATGGGTCCCTATCAGACAGTGTCCGGTCAGGTTTCCCACTATAACTTAGAACTTAGACCTTGTCTGGTGAGGTGATGGGATCTGCCAGAGATCACAAGAGGGCGAAAGTGCATTTATTAAGATCCCTCCAATAGTTTTTAGATTGTTGCATTGTGTGCTGTTTGAATAGGAATTTAAAAGTGGCCATAGGCATACCAACCCTTTCCTTTCTTTTCCTTTCCTCGAAGAAGAGCAGCGGTCGTGCCTTTCCCAGCCAGTTCATTAGCTTTACAACTTCCCTCTATATTTCGGTGACTGGGCACCCATACGAGGAGAGTCCTGAACTTTTGGGCCATCTCCTAGCAAGGTAGTTCTAGAGCTGCTTGTGCAAGAGCGCAGGGCTTTCAGATCCGCCTGACTATCTGAGAAGATGTAGATAGTTCGCCTCCTATCGCCTTGCTGGTTGATTAGTAAGAACCTAGATGCTAGAACCTCCGCTTGGTATACACTGCAGTGATCGGGTATTCGAAAGGAGACTTTAATCCCATCACCATCATCTGTAGCACTACAGTCTATTTTTGGCCTTGGCTTCCTCCAGCATTTCTCTCTATGCCGTTCGGTTCTTGGCTAATGCCTTCCAATTATGTACGCCTAGCTTTACTAAATCTTCCTCAACGGAGTCCATGTATCGCTTCTTTGACCGACCTAAATATCGCTTTCCATCAGGGATTCGATTTAACAGTACTTTCGCAGGGTCTTTGTACGTGTGCCACCCACCATAATCTACTTAATTTTATACTTTTGACAATGTCGGGTCTCCGGTACAGTTTTTATGTGATAGACTAGAGGCTTAGGGAAAGCCCCTTTGTACTGTTCCACAATCTATTTTTTTCGTATAGAATGTCGAACAGCAGCTCTAGCCGGAAGATAGAGAGTAGAAAGAGAGAGAGAAGTAGAAAGGAGCTGCCACAACCTAGCCGCGATATTTTTGTTCCACCTACTTCCAACCATTTCGCGACTCTGGCATCGGGGCATTTGAGAAACAACTCGCTGGAGTGTTATGCCTCCTGAAACGAGTTGAATCTCATCAGCCAACCGATGAGATGCGCTTGGTGGAACGGGGAAGGACTAGCGAAGGCTATGACAGGAGAAATCAGGAATGTAAAGAGGGGAGAAGAAAGAAGGAAAATTATGTGGGTGGGAAAGTGGAAAAGGCGAAGGACCGTGGGGCTGTCCGGGATTCGAACCCGGGACCTCTGAGATAGTAGTTAGGCGCCTTACCCCTAGACTACCGAGGCCCCCTAGTTGGTATAATTCATGATTATATCTCCTTCTCCATTGACCGTATATTTGAATATTTAATATTGTACGTAAAATTTTTCTTTCAAAAGTGCCTAATAGGGTTTCATCAGTCACTTTCAAAGTTCATGCCTCTGATCCAAACATCAGAACGGGCTTCATTAGCGTGGTATATAGCTTACACTTCATTCCTCTAGACAAAAAGCATGATGTAAGATGTTGTCGAAGACCAAAATCTCTTCTGTTAGCAAAGTTTACTCTCCTTCTGATCTCCGCTGTCTCGCCACGGTCAGCTTGCAATACTGTCCCAATATGAGTAAATTCTTTAACAGTTTCTATGTTATATGAATCTATTGTAATATTTTGTCTTGGAGTTGTGTGTCTTTTTGTAGTACAAAAGTATTTAGTTTTTGCTACGTTGATGAGTAATCCCGTTCTTTTCGCAGCTGTTTCCAGTTTGATGAAGGCTTTTTTCACACTCACAAAACACCTACCTTCGTCATCAGCATAAGCCATTGTCTGTGTTGAGTTGTTAAAGATGGATCTCGTCATTTCTACCCGAGAGTCTCTTACCACCTTCTCCAACACTATGTTAAATAGGAGGCATAACAGCGCGTCACCTTGTCTCAGGCCTCTCTGTGATGTGAAACTTTCTGAGAGGTCTCGTTCAACTCTCACTCTACATCGTATTACCTCGATTGCAGCTTGTGCTACTTCAAGTAGGTGTTTTGGAAATTGGAAGCACTCCATACTTTAAAAAACTCCTCACGCTTGACGCTGTCATATGCTTGCTTCTATAAACAGATGATGTTGAATTCCCATGATTTTTCCAAAATTCTTCTTAAAGTGGAAATATGGTTTGTAGTGAACCTACCTGATCAAAAGCCACATTGATAATTACCTGTTATGCCTTCTGCGATGGGTAGAAGTTGTTTATACAGAATAGTGGACAGTATTTTATATGCTGAGTTGAGGAACGTTGTACCCCTGTAGTTCTCACTTACGAGTTGATCTCCTTTTTTATGCAGGGAGCATATCACATCTTCCGTCCATTCAAGTGGGATCTTCATCTTTCTGACGCCAGATCGATTCTATAAGCTTATGTAATTCATTCCTTAACTCTTGACTCCCATATTTCCACATCTCAATTGCTATGTTATCTTTTCTTCTTCCTTCCTTTCTTCCTTCTACTCCCATCTTTCTAAGACTTCTTGTTTTTGGCTCAGAATATTACCGTTTTTGTCCTTACATATCGATACTCTAGGTTTAAACTTTTTACGTTGCTTGTTCACTTTCTCATATAACTCTCACTTCGTTATTAATACCGAGTTCGTTTATCTTAGCAATTTGTTTCTCCAGCCACGTCTTCTTTTTTCTTTGTGCGTCCATTTTTCAATTCGTCGTTTTTCCTTAAAGGTCGCTACGGAATTTCTAGTTCTGTATCTTTGCAGCATATTAGTATATGATTCATTCTTATCTTCCGTTACTCTAGCGCACTCTTCATAGAACCAGTCTTGACGTCTTTCTCCTATTTCATAACCTAGCGACGGTTGATGCGGCTTCCTTTATTATTGTCCTTAGTTTAGCCCATTCCTCGTGAATATTGGTATTATTCGATCATGTACATAAATTAACCGAAATTATCTCGCCTTTCTCGATTTCTTCGTCCCTATTATCTTTCTCTTGGCTCTTTGAAATGTTAAAAATACTTGTCATCTCTCATATTTACAGGAAGGAAACAAATGCAAATCACGTGGTCTTCTTCTTGATTCGCAAGAAATAACAAGGAAGGTACACTATGAAGAAAATATCGTAAATCTTGTTTTTTCTTTTAAAATGACAAGCATCAGCTGTTATTGACATTTGAAAGAGGCAGTAGGAAATCGTCGAAGCTAAAGTCTCGTGTGAGCTTCTGGTTGAGGGGAAGCAAAAATGTCTACACATTTTTGTGTACAGAAAGAAAGAGAAAAGATTTTTTTTTTCAAATTGTTGCGCCCACGAAACTCGAGCACAGGAACGTACCTCTAATGTTAGTTTGAAGCAAAGTCTCCGGAGTAGGATTTTATCGTTACTTTCACACTCTTTATCGCTCCCACTTCAATGTAAAGCTCAAGCCCGGCGTAAAGCTCACTCCATCATTGTAAACGCTAATTTTCTTCTAAAACAAATTAAAGGTCACCGTTTCGGCTCATAAAAATGATTTTAATATGATCATCGTTTGAAATAAAGAAGAAATAGGAATTTTCTGCTTTGTTATTCAACGAAGCTGTATATTTTATGAGCTCCACAATAACGCACCTCAAGCACCACCCACGCCACCTAAATCATTGCAGCACGACGCGACGGCGTAAAACTGCGCTAGTTAAATTTAAAAAAAAATATAGTGTTCAACTGCCAAATTATATTATTGTATTTCTCGGAACTTGCATATATTTTTATCCTAATCGGTTGTCGCCCCCTCAAAAAGAATGCAATGTTTATTTTGAATTTTCCTAAGCAAGAATTTCCTACGGACGCCATTAACGTGGATGTGTCGAAAATAAATCAACAGGGATTTTTACTGTCTGATAAATATCTTTTCTGCACAGCTTTATACGAAAATGCCCGGTATTCAATCAAGAAACTCACCTCACTTGAACCAAAAATACGAAATTATTTCTTTTTTTTTGAATATACAAACAAATTGTCTACATTTAATTAAACTTGAATTGATTACAAAACCAATTCGATGGCAATTAAACAGGTAGAAAATAGAGCAAATTAGTCAAATCCTTAGCCGTGTGTAGCATTAACAGATGGCAGCAGATGCCTCTTATTGGAACGCAAGGGAGAAATAAAAATTGTTTAATATTTGTGTGTAGAAGAAGCAGTTCAAGATCATCTTCGGCCAAGCCTGAACGGCCGTGATTGCCAAAAAATATTGTCAGAAATTAATCTCGCGATGGGAGCCTTAATCTTGCGCATGTATGCACGGCCGTGTGTACTTAGTGTATGGATTAAAGATAAATTTAAAAGCTGCCACCTGATGACTATCAAAGCTCAACAGATCGAGGGTGTCATGTTTTGCTGTACGGCGACTTGTCATGCGGCTATTTTGGGGCTTATCCTGCGTTTAAAAATAACAAAGTGACCGCCAACTCGGAATTATTTGAGTCTGATACCAAAATTGGAACTTATTCATATTTTTACGTTTGTGGATTTTGACGATTTTGTGGACATAAAAAGTGAATGCCGTCTTCCGTAATTATTCAGTTTGAAGTGATAAGTCGCGGTGGCCAAGTGGTGAACAAAACGTTTCTTGCAAGTTTATTATATTAATTGTTCGTTTGTGAAGGAGTTTAAAGGGGTAAGTTCACTGAATATCATTAAGGGGGAGGGTTATCGAAAATCTGTAGAATGGAATGGAAGCGCTGCATTCTTGCTTCTTTTGGCAGCGCTTGATTAATTTCCTGCAGGGGATTTAAAGATTTTATATGGAGTTAAACTTGATGCCTTGGAGCATATTTGCTCGATTTATGAAAAATAACAGCTGATTCAATTTTCGTTCCTTTTCTGTTCTGCATACTTTATCGAAGAGAGAGAGTCTGGCTTTGTCTCGCCGAGTTCACAATGTATGCGTTGAGTTGTGCGGCGGGAAAAATCCGAATTGATTCCATCCGAATAAAATCCGAATTTATTACAAAGTAATTTGTTTGCAATTAACAGGCAAACAAAAATCTCTTTACCCTATGTTGTTCTTTTCTTTTCAACGCACATTTGTAATTCTTCTCAAGCTACCCCATTTTCGTCACTCTATCGGATCAAGAGTGATTCGCAGCAAAATAATGGGCAAAACAAAATCCCAGATTTGCTTGGAGGCTCGATACTTCCCGGAGAGAGTAATAACCCAACCCAGCAACGAAATCATCGGTGAAATCTCAGCATCGATGGACTTATAGATGAGAATGACTCCTGTGGCTACTTTATGGCTGTGATCATGGATGAGTTTTAAATTCCTACGTCATAGGATGCTAGTCATAAAGTCTACTTTCCGCATTCCTGAATCATTGATGGACTCATGCGTTGCAAAGAAGTGACCCTCATCTGAAATTGAGCTTTTCTCTCAGTTTATGCATATCTTAATTTGCATATTCACCGGGGTGATTATTTATTTTATTTTAAGTAAACCATTAGGGAGAGAACCGATATCCAAGTTCGGGAATTATAGTTGGATGCATTACTTCCTAGGTTACCGAGGTCTTCGAGAATGTTCGGCTTTTCCTTGTTTACATGTATAACAAACCTGACTCTACCTGTATAAACGATAAAACCAGGACCAGCCTCATTGTCTCGATCCAATAGAAACGACTACCTTTTGACCGGGACACGGGGTGTCGCCCGATGGCAGAACGAGAAACCAGATAGATTACATGGCCATCAGCCGCAGATGGAGAACTATTCTAGAGTATCTCATGAGCTTTAGGGGAGCGGACTATTCGCTTTAAAATCGCCGCAATCAGAAACGTTCAACGCGATGCCGTAAACCGTAGACGGTTTAACGTAGACCTTTTGCGGGACAGCACTAAAAGGCGAGAATTTGCTAGGAAACTACAACAAACCCTAAGTCAGCAAAGAGTTTCTGACGAAAGTAACTTTGAGCACTACAAAAGGCGCTATTATAATAGCAGTGGAAACAAGCATCGGTTATGTCCATGAAACATGCAACCTGACAAAAAATAGAACGCAAAAGGGCCCTCAAAAATAACGTGAACTCTACAAGCGACCAGAACAAACGTCACCAATTTGAACGGGAATACTCCAAATTGCACCGGGAGGTAAAAAAAAGCGTCCGGCGTGATAGAAGCAGTAGATAAACGAACTCGCAGAGAAAGCGGAGAACGCGGCAAACACAGGCAACAGTAAGGTGCTGTACTAAATCACTAAACAGCTCTCGGGAAAGCACTCTCCCAACTAGCACAAATATTTCTCTTCACAACTAAATTGTTTTATATATGTTTTTTAATTGCATGTGTTAATACTTTTGGCTGAATTAATGTTTTATAAATTGTATTTTCACTCAAATGCCATTTAGCTGTAAAATAAAGTTGTGAGAATACTTTTACGACAAAATTATAAAACTGGTTTATAATATATTATATAGTGTTTATATAAATGGTATCTTGAAACCAATTATGAACTTAAAGATATCCAGATTTGTTTTTACATTTATAATTATTTTATAAATGCTTTAAAAACCAATCTATAGCGTAATTATAAAACAAGTGATTTCTGTATAAAAACTGAATATAATAGCAATTTAAAGGTTCACACAACTACGTTACAAAACATTATTGCTTTATAAGCTTAAAGGCTGGTGTATAAGCTTATATAGAGATGCTTTATTAAAGCTCTTTTAAGTAAATAAAATTAACATTTAAAGTACTCTCTTTCAACCAAAAAGTGTAATAGGCATCTACAACACTCTCTTACAACTATTTAGTGATTATGCACTTTGGTACAAATTATAAGTCTGTTCATTGGCAGCTCCCGATCTTTAATACAACCATTATATAGCAATAAGGAATAAACAGTGCTGAAATAAGAGGGAACATGTTTTATAAAGGTAATTGTAAGAGCTAGTTATACAGCATAATGAATAATACTCGGAGCAAAAATATCACGCAAAATCCTTTTACACGGCCGATTATTCTATAATTGTTTTATTGATACTTATTTTATCCCAAATTTACTTCTTATAAAATATTATTATCTACCACGTATCTAAATTACTTTCTAATAGTTTCAGTAAAAGTAAAATAGTCTTACTGCAACAGAAGACATTTTGGTTTTGAAAATGGTAAGCAAAGGGAAGCCGCCATATTACAAAAACCGTTTATAAAAAAACAATATTTTTTTTCTTCTCCACTGCACTGCTTAAATGGTTTGAAATATCTTCGTAGTAGATACTATATTAAGATGGAATCAAAAAAAAAATTGTACCTTTGAATAATATCCTAAAATAATTAAAATTCATAAATGAGTTTAAAATAAACTTTTGTTAAATTTTCATTATTTTAATGGCGCGTTGTACCTATTCGAATTATTACCAAGACTTTCCACAGTAAAGTGAGCTTTGCAAGTAATTTTCACTCCGCCAAAGCCAATATGTATTCGAATTTAAAATTATCATATTATTATAAAATGACCTTAGTGATGTCATCATAATCATAATATGCAGAAAGTAACAGTGCGAAAAATATTAAAATTAGTCAAATACCAAGTCAGTCAACAGCAATTATATTACTATAATGTTTTTTAATAATATCTAATGAAAATAGCTGTACAACAAAATGTTTGCAGCAACCCTCTAAAATGTAAGGATATAAGGTTTTATAAAAATGTTTTTTAAAAGTCATATAGCCACTTATACGCAGAGAATTTCTGTATAATGTCTTCATTCAATAGTTTTAAAACAGCTTTATCAGTTACTGTGTAAAAGTGATATCATTTGCTGAACAAGCGATTAAACGACCTTTACGTACGACACTTACAGAGCAATTTTGCTGTATAAACCTGCGCCTATTTGGGGTATATAAATGTTTTTTTAATATTGGTAAAACGTTTCCAACACTAAATTATAAAACTACTGCACTTGTTAAAAAGTTGTGTAAAGATTCTTACAACATTTTTAAAACCTTTTGTGTTAGTTGGGCTACTAAAAAACATGCCATAAAGAGTGCTGATGGAAGGCTGTTGTGCAGCGACGAGGAGCAACTTTAAAGATGGAGAGATTACTTCTTCGCAGCCTTGAATGGTTCATTTGCACAGGAACCTCAAGCCAGCGGCAATAATGCACAACCAATAAGAATCAACACCTGTGCACCATCCAAAGCAGAAATAGTAACCGCAATTCACGCAATGGCCAATGGTAAAGAAGCTGGAAAAATGGCATCCCGCCAGAATTGTAGAAAGCCGACTCAAGCTTCATAGATGCACTACAGCCAATCCTGGAAAAAGCATGGAACACTTGTACCTTTCCGAAGGAACCACAGTTAAAATACTAAAAAAGGGAGACCTAACAATATGTGATAATTAGAGAGGCATCTGTCTTATGTACTGTGGGTGAAATCTTGTCCCACATTATATTATCAAGGATAATAGAGGCAGTAGACCAAACGCTTAGAAGACAGCTGGCTGGATTCGGAAAGGGCCGCACCTGCATAGACCATATTAACACCTCTCTGGTTGTAGTTATTCACTCTAAATGACGTGCGGCTTCCTAAGAAGCTTAAGTCCACCTTGTCATTCATCAGCCGATGAACGAATATAACGTCAGCAAAGATTATGGAGAGAGCTTAAGTTGAGCAATTTAAGTCTGCTCTCATGAGGCGGAAGACTAAGTGGGTCATCTCACGGGAGGTAGCTGAGTGCAAACCGGACGAACTTCCTTTGAATCGAATCGATTCTATCAACATGGGAGGGAGTAAGGAGTCCATACCTGGGAGGCGTATTCATAAAGGCCTAACCAAAGATACGTACAAGCGTTTAGTTATGAGGGGGTTGTTGAATTCTGTTGACCATCTTTTTATAAATCCCAGGACTGAATTGCCCTTGGAGGATATATAATTGATGTGGGTGGAGAACTCCAACTTACTATCTAACCTAACCTCTAGATCGATTACAGATTTAGCGCGGGAGACCTTGTTGTGGAGAAAAGATAGTCATAAGTTATAACATGTTTCCTACAAAAAGTCATGATCTCACATTTACTATTATTGGAACGCCAAGACTAGAAGGTGTTTAGGTCTGTTTGTAGAATTTTGCAATCCTCTATACTCCTTATGTGGCGATACAGGATTTTACAGTGCCTTAGCAGTAAGTACAAGGTCGTAAATTGATAAAATAAAAAAAGAGAACCCCAAGATGACTGCCCTGCGAGGCACCGGAGGACGCTTCGATGTTTTGAGATTTGACTGCGCGGAATAGAACCTGGTAGGTTCTGTCGGCTATGTACGAGTGGAACCATACCACAAGGGAATGCAGAAAGCCTAATTTCTTTAGTCTAAGAACTATAATAGAGTGAGAGAGCTTATCGAAAGCCTTACTGAAGTCTGTGTAAACATAGTCAGTTTGGTAGTCAGTGACAAAGCCTAGAACTGTATGTGAAGGAACTCCAGTAAATTAGTAGTAGTGGAACGAAATGCAAGAAATCCTTGTTGGTTTGTTGAGATAGGTCTCTTGCAGATGGGCGATAGCAGAATAAATAATAGATTCGAGGAGTTTTGGTTGGTAGATATTTCGTTCTTACAGCCTTTTTTATGGATTAAGTAGATAAGTATTACAAAGAGTTTATTTAGGGTTTTTTGAAATAAACATAGTAGAGGAGACAGTAGGGCCCCTCCTGCACAGGATTTTAAAACAGCTGGAGGGACTCCATCAGGGCCGGACGAAAAATCTTGTGGAAGTTCATTGATATGTTTCGAGTTCCCTGGTTATAGACAGAGATAAGTTGTGAGCCGTTTGGATTTCATTGATATATCGAAAATTGTCTTCATCAGGTTGGAATACAGGGGACAAGAAAGATGCAGCTCACGAAACGATAACTTTGCATCTTGGCTTGGTAGGCTTTGAAGGCTGTGCTCCATTTCATCTACTGCATTTGTTTGGATAGGATATCCGAGAGTTGCCAGCATCCATTCAAAGTTAACTGTATCACAACTTGAGTGTCGTAGCAGGAGATCGGCAGTGAGATGTGGGTGGAGGGGGCGTCATATCCAAGCATCAGCCATCAGATTGTACACCACTCCCCATAAGAAACCTTGAACCAGGACCTTCTCTTTGCTGGCCCCCATAGGCGAAAATATTTCCCAAAGCAATTATTACATAAAATTTATCAAAAACTCCTAGGCCCAACTAAATAAATCTAATGTGTCTTGTAGCTTATATTTATCTCCGCTAAATATTCAAAAATAGAATCTATCAAAGATAAGCATAAATCACTCAACACGACAGGTTAAACAAAATTTGCACGAGAGAGGAAAAACCGAGCATTTTCCTCCATCAAAATCTGCCTCTTCATAATGAGCCATCCGCCCCTGCAGTTGGCTTGGGTGGCGCTACTTGGATAAAAGATTCTATATTGCGCGGCACCTCATAAACCACTTTACACAAAGTCGACAGCCTCTAGCTTGACGTGCTAGACGCCTCAATGTCAGCTGACTTCAATCAAATATTTACTAATTGCTGCAGTAATTTGAGAAGACCGAACCAATTCCCACTATCCCAGGGAGACGTCTAGTCTCTTGAGCAGAAACATGCACGCGTACTCTCAACGTATATCCCAGTATTTTTAAAACTCAAGAAAATTCATTTCTCAAGAGCAACGATTTCTTATGAATTAACAGCGCCCACCTTCCTTAACACGAGCGGCGTTTCTTCACATTTTCACATTGTCTTTAAGTTTTCGTTTATTTCGCTTAAACGGCGTGGAATGGAACAATTTTTGGCCCGTTTCCAAAATTTTTGGTGGAAAAAGTAAAATTTTTCGAGTTGGACTTCTGCTGTGTTTTGTTTTATCAATTTTTTTTCCAAGAAAATTATTTTACAGCCGAATTAAAGTTTCGTTTAGGAAAGTTTACGACTTGTGATTTGTTCACTGTTTAATAATAGCAATGTTCTTTTCGATTTAAGACACGAAATATATTGCATACCGGATAGTAATTGTTTTCTTTTATTTTTCTTTTATTTTTAGAAATTGCAACAAAATGTCAGCAAGGTATAGGCCAAGACGTACCAGGGTATACAATGCCAATTATGATATAGGTCAAAGCTACTACAAATCTGCATTGGACAATTTAGACAAGAAATATTCATCAACGTAAGTTTACATTTGTTTATTATTAAAAACGTAGTTATTAAGTCCAGTTTGAAATATTTTTGCTTAAAATAAAATAGCCATTGTGGGGGGGGCGGGGTATTCAGAAATCAAAATTATGTGTCTCGAGTATGGGTGGTTCGTTTCGCCAGTCTCCTGGAGGGATAACGAAAAAGTTGAAATACATCTACCCTGCGATTTTTTGACGCTATCATAGGAATTCAATGAATGTGTTTTGGATAAAATTCTTCCAGGAGAACAAAAATTGATAATATTAGCAAAAACACGTTCTTGCACGTTTATTTAAGCCCCGACACAAGGTTCTACAATATTTACACTCCCTATAATTAATGGTCAAAAAAATGGCCATATTTCGCGGTTTCGATTGTCCAAAACTCATATTTTTGCCTTTTTAAGCGCTATCACGTTTTATTTTTTGTTTTCCAAAACAAAACAAAATTTTCACACCGTGAAAAAACATGTTTTCGCTACTATTATTAATTTTTTTCCTCCTGTCCACCTGTTTACCTGAACTTTTGAATACTTTTCCGCTATCTCTCCTGGACTATATCCCTTACTTCAAACAAAGCTTATTATAGGTCTGTTCCAATAGAAAACCTATAGCGCGTTTAAAAACTTTACTATGGTAACCCACGAGGTAAAGGTGCCGTTACATTATATGACTGGTCATATGACTTAACTGTCAATGAAGTCAAATCTAACATAAAATTTCAAAAGACATTTGCTTTGACTAAATTTTGGCAGCTAGTCGTATGATATGTCAAAAATGGTAACGTAGCGGCACCTGAAGCTGTGTTACTTGAGTTAACCACGTCAGTTTATGTTTGGTTACCATGGAGGTTTTTGAACGCACCGTTAGTCCAGGAAGGACAGCGAAAAAGTTGAAATAAATCTACCCTGCGCTTTCGTGACGCTATAATTAAGAGAAAAATCGTAGGAATTCAATGAATGTGTTTTGGATGAAATTGGGCCAGGGGAACAGTTGAAAAAAAGTTAATAATCAGCGTGTCTAGCGAACCTTGAAACCTTGAAAACCTGGAAAAAGCCTGGAATTTTGAAAACCTTGGAAAAACCTGGAAAAAGCCTGGAATTTTTTCAGAAACCTTGAAAATTTTAATTTTGTTTAATTTTTCTTATAAAGTTGACAGAACTTGACAGAATTTCAAAGCGACTGGCCACTGGCACTATTTCTACACACTAAACTGTTCGAATTGACGCGAAAATTCATGAAGCGAGTTGTCAAACCTGACGTTCTAAAAAACGCGTAATCGATGATTCGAATCGATATGAACCATTCAAAAAATCTACAAGACTTAGGACGGTGGAAAAAATCCCTAAGAAAGATGTTGTTTGTCTGCATGAGAACATGCGAAAATGTCTTGTAGCTTTGACAACAAAACTTCAGGAGAGGTCACTGCTCAAATACCCACTTAAGGCTGAAGCAGAATCAATCCGTTCCGTCCGCTCCGCACGTTTTTCCTTTGTTCTTTTTGATATTCCGTTCGCTTGATTGTGGCTACCGTTCCGTTCGTCTCATGGAAAGTTTATGGAAATGTCAAATTTCCAACTTTTAAAAACGGACGGAATGGATTGGTTCTGCTTGAGCCTTTATTCATCTTTACAATCAAGCTGAGTTTCAAGAGAAGCTGAAGACTTTTGACAGAAAGGAAGACCGTTTGGACAAGTTTTGGATGGATGCTGTTAAGTTGTCATCGAGAGGATGTGAAAACTTCGTGCAGTTTGTGCAACGCATTCTGATTCTTTCGCATACGATTGTCGAGCGAGGCTTTTCTGTCAACGCAGAATGTGTTGTTGAAAATTAAACCGAGAGAAGTTTAGTTGCTCAACGACACATCTACGATGCGATTCAAGATGCTGGCGGGATCGAGGAGGTCAAAATCGATAAAAGTCTCATCCATTCTATGCGCAACGCTCATTCTTTATACAAAAGTGACCTCGAAGAAGCGAATAAAGAAAATCAAGAGCAACAGTCTAAGAAAAGGAAACAAGCTGAAATTAAACATTTGGAAGCCAAACGAGCTAAAATGTTAGCCGGGGCTAATGTGTTAACATTATGTTTTCACTGTAAAAAACCTTAAAAATTACCGTTTCTAACCTTGAAAACCTGGAAAAAGCCTTGAATTTTAAATTCAAGTTCCGCTGGACCCTGATAATAGTGGCGAAAACACTTTTTTTCACGTTTTAGGTACGAACAAAATTGTGTTTTGGAAAACAAAAATGCTACATAATAGAGCTTAAAAAGACAAAAAAATGAGTGTTAGACAAATGAAATCGGTTAACAAGTTTTTGCAAAAAAAACCCACGAAAAATGGCCATTTCTGACATTTAATTATAGGGAGTGTAATTATCGTAAAACCTTGTGTCTTGGGCTTAAATTGTGGCTTCTGATGAAAAATTACAAAGAAAAAATAATAGTAGCTTTTCGAGTAAATCGCAAAACTGTAAAATCACCTGTTTCAAGAAAAAATGTTGAACATGGCCCACAGTGGTCCTAGAATTTTTTTGATAAGCTTTGTTTATTCGCAAAGAGTTGCTCTACAACCCCATTTTCATGAAATGTATGCAAGGTTTGATTTAGCACCTTAAAAGCTCGTTTGAAAACCATCCCATTCCAGTTTTTTGAATTAAAAGCTTAAAAGCTAATAGAACATGCATAAATACACCTTGCATCACTCTGTCCCCACCTGAAGCAGATTTGTATATGAAGTAGGTATTACAGTAAGAGCCATATACATCCTTGTCCGTGGCTCAACGGTTGTACAGTCTTAAAGTTGCCATACTTGATTTCATTTTTTTTCCTTTAAAATAATGTCAAAATATTTATAAATAATAGAGGGTATAGCCAAGGAATTTTTTGAAACAGGAGTAGAAAATCTTGATTGTTTAATTTAAACATTTTTAACTTCTCGGAGTGCTGCTCTCATGTCCTCTGTAATGGTCGATTAGTTGGATGGTCGATGTTTAAAGGTTCAACGGTTGTTTAGCGTAGCTATTGGTTGGACTACAAGAATAATTTTTTTTATATTCAGAAATCAGTTATATCCCCATAGCCCCTTTAGGGTGATTATTGGGGGTGAAGGAGGGTTAATGGGGCTTTGTGCCCATTGAGACTTTTGATCTACATGTTGAAAACCATCAACCTGTAAAATTTCCAGAAAATTAGACGAAAGCCATTTCCATAGAAAAAAAACGAGGTTATTTACCCGCGAAAAACACAAAAAGGGAAATGTGGATGAAACAGTGGTTAAAAAATACTAATTCTGGTCAGCCGAAAACGTGATCCCCTTCCGTCTCATGACTTCACGCTTGATGTCTATGTTTGCACTTTAGACTAACTCTATAATAGTTAAGTTATTCTGAGGGGTAAAATTTGGGTTTTCGGCCATTTTTACGCAGGTTTCTAATGAAGTAGTAATGTTCGCACAAAAAACAACTACTATCACAACTCTTCGAGAACATTTTAAGCCCAGAAACATTTCTGTAGGTGCTGATGCCTATGCAGGGGCGGCGGGGCATAATCATTATAGGTGGGGAGCACGCGAACAGGTAACCATTAAAATGTAAAAAGTTATTCGGTCAATTGAATTACTAGCTGGTTTTAAATTCTTTGGTTATGGGGTTACGCCCGACTAGCGTATTCGGAGGGGACGCAGATAGGGCCTATATGAGCCTAGCCCGACCGCTAGATGTGGACCCTGTGTAGATTGCTCTATAAGGCCCACACAAAGAATCTAATGCTTTGCGTTATTCACGCCTCGTCATAAGGAATGCCCCCTTTGGCCTGGCCCCTAGAAGAAAAAATAATTGTTCCTCGCTTCCGAGTGCAAAAGGGGTTCCAGAAAGTTTAAGAATTTCGGAGTGAATATGTGAGTAATAACTGCGCCTTTGCCGAAAAACAAAAACTAAAGCTTAATACCCCGGCTTCGCCGACCTTAATTCAATAATGTTCAGTTCAATCCACATAAGTGGCTTCACTGGCTAAAGTCCAGCACATGTTCAGTTCGTTCTTAAAATTGTTGTTACTTTTTCGCCAGAAGTCAGAATGCAAAAAAGCCCACTGGAATGACATTCCACTATTCCAATTCAACTTCAGTTCATGTTCAGTTCAACAGGTTCGCTTATCCTCAGTTGAATATGTGCAAATTGAATGCGAACTGAACTGAGGTTAGAAGTTCAGTATGCCAATTTGCTGGAACCTGCGCAGTTCAGCCGGTGAAACCGAGCTCAAACTGGGCAAAAATTGATATCAAACGCGAAAAACTATTTTTGGCGCCATTTTGGAAAGGCTCCCAAAAGTAGTAGGTAAAGTGGCTCATCATATTTTACGAAATATTTAACCTTGCGAATGGGGGTTTCTGGAGGGGTTTCGACAATTTGACTGGCCTAATATACATCAAACCTTGTAATCATTCCTTAGAGAATGGTGCAGTATTTACGTCCTACATATATAGATAGCAAAACCCAGCAAAACTATTTAGAAAAACTTAATTGCTAAAAATTATTTCAAAACTCACAATCAAGCCAAACTGACAAATTTTATACTTGCAGAGCTTCATCATCACTAGGATCTACAGAAGCATCAGCATCAAGAGCTTCACCTCATATCAGATTCAATCTTGATGAACAAGATTTCCAAGATGAACTTCAAAGTGCACGTAATAGGGCATCACGTGCTATTACAGAGGATTCAGTGCTAGATTCACGATCATCACGCATGATGAAATCAGCATTGAGCAGCACCTTAGCGTATGCCGATGATCTCGATGAGGATGTGAGTAGGAAAACTGCCTGTTAGGATTGATTCGCTTTTACTTTCTATAAATAGCTTTCTTTTGTAAAACCCATTTAAATTAATGTCATAAGGTACAGGCCTCCCTCACCCGTATCCGTGCCAACAGAAAGAATATCGCAGCGCTCACAAATGACTTGGATCTTGAAGATACCTTCAGCAAAGTTAAGAGGCGATCTAACTTAGATTTTGGTGAAAAACTTCTAGATGTTGCTGGTGAAGATGACATTGGCACATCAATTAGATCTCGTGCCTTGAAGGTATGATAGCATTATTACTATATTTTGGATAATCAAATTAAACATGTTTCTTTGCAGATTGTCTCAAGAACAGAAGAACCTGTTGTAACATCTACAACCAAATCTATAATGAGTAGCTTTAAGAGTACTGCTATCTCAGATTCTAGCGAATCAATGAGCTCTTCTGCTGCTTCAATGAGAGCAAAAGCCACTAAAGCTCGTTTAGCTGACATCGAAACCGATATTAATGATCGATCAACAAGATTGCTTGAACGTGAAAGACGCGCCGCCAATATTAAGAAACTTCTAGCAGAAAATGACATTGAAGAAGTGAAGCCTTCAAGGAAGATGATAGCATTCTAGACACTATAGACTTTTATCACATCGCTGCGAGCAAGACACAACGCGCTGATCTTTCTCTCCTCTCTCTCCTACAATACATACTATAATTCTCTCGCCTCTGTATTTCTTCACTGGAGAGTTTTCTCTTCTTGCTCCTTTTCCTCCTTCACGGTTCCTTCTTTAATCCATGTCCGTTTCTGTGTATGTATATCTACGAGGATAGCAGTCATTCTCACTCTCGCTGTATCATGTGTAAGGCGTGTGTAAATATAATTAATGAAATTAAAAAAGAAAATATCGACGTGACGAATTCAATGTGCAAAGCATTTTATTTCCTAGATTAATATGACGAACAACTCCTAACTACCTAAATTTATATCTTGGGGTAAGATTTTGTTTTGTATGATTATTATTCACAAATTGCTTTTATTTTATTTTATTTCCAATCGATGTCATTTTGTATTTTTATCGAAGTACTGTAAATTTTATTCTCAAAATATTTAATAAAGGTTTGTTGACTTAATATGTTGTTTTTTGTACATTCAATTTCCTTCTAGCCGAAATCAATAAAAAAGTGGGGTGCGTACGACCACACGTTGGAAGATAATACAAAATACATAATAAATAATATATAATTCATAATACATGATACATAGTAGATACATACTACACAGTACAAGGTGCATATTAGATAGTACCTAGTACATAGTGCATGAGTACATAATATATAGTACATACTACATAGTCCATAGTACATTGTAATTAGTACAAAGTGCATAGTACATAGGAAATAGTGCATACTGCATGGTACATAGAACACTCGACCAGGGTCCCAAGTCCAGGGTGTGAAAGGAGAAGGGTGGTCGACATGGCGAATTGACCAGAATCGGGAAACCGAAGAAATTAGGCAAAAAACCGCATGGATACCCGAGCTAACTATTTAGGAAATAATGCTACTGCATCCGGGCAGCCGATGCGCCAGCGCTGGGGAACAGGGATGCTGGTGAGAAGTGGGTTACTGTCCGAAGGCCCAAACTAGTCACACCGAAAATGGAAATTCAATTCGCCGCGGGGAATGTACAAACCAAAAGAGATCACAGCAATGGAATTATGGAAGTGCAAAATATCAGTTGCTGCGGTATCGGAACTACGACTTGACGGATCCGGGACATTGACAATCGTCCCGCCGACAATCGATGAAACGATGGCGCTTCACTATTTCGATGGTGAGAAACGAGAGGTCGGCGTCGGGTTTATGGTCCATCGACGTTATCACTTTCCAACCGATTTCCGAGCGTTTGGCGGCTATAACTATTGGTGAAACGATCAAGACCCATATCGTATCCGTTTATGCGCCAACCGAGACCAGCCCGGACGTGAACAACGACTAATTTTACGATCAGCTTCAACAGACGCTGGATATGATACCTCGAACCGAATTAATCATACTCACGGGGGACTTCAGGTGCAGATCGAACCGGCTGGGAAGGAACGATCGGCAAATTCAGACACGGAGAAATTAACGACAACGGTTTAAATGTCATTTCATTCGCAGCGTCAAACAACCTCAACAGCATCTTCCGCTATCCACTCATCGACCAACTCTCCAGGTGAAATCCATCCGGCAACGAGACGGACTCAGATTCCGATCGCCATACGTGCGATGTGTGAGCCCGATTGTTTATCGGACCATGATCTTGTTGGAGCCAAATCACAGATGCAATTACAAAGGGCGAAGTACACGACATCGATGTAGAAGAAAGACCATTATGGAGTCCATTGGGGTGCACAATGGAGTTGTGTTTACCTATTCATAAACGGACGCAGCCATGGATCTGGACAGCTGTCTGGACCTCGTCGATGAGTGGAAACGAATGAAACACTTCGATTTCAAGGAATACCGACAATTAAACAAAGAAGTTCGACAGAAAATGAGCGGCGCCTAGGAACGAGTACCGGACGCTGTACCAGATAATCCTGCGGTTTTTTTCCTTTTGCTTATGTGGAAGACTAGAGGCTCAGGAAAGGCCCTGATCAAAATTGAAAACATTTATATATCCAAGCTCCCCCTTTATCGAACTTCTGGACATTTCGCCCATTTTCTAGTCAACGGTGGAATATTCTTTTCTTCTGGCAAGTTTGAGAAGTTCTGTCTTCAATTATCGTCCGTTCCATTCTAGTCCAATTTTAGTTTAATTCAATTTCGTTAATTCAACCTCCAACCAAATAACAGCTCATTAAATATCCAACAGATGGCGCATAAATTATCACAATATCCAGTAGTAAGCTTAATACGAACGAAAGAAAAAATTTGCGACTTGAGGAGTCGGGAGGACGTTGAAGGAGATGGCGATGAATTCTGGGTTTGGACTCTTGGATGTCTGTGGAAGATTGTTGAAAAATTGAATTGTTTGAGTACGATTTCCTAGCCTGAGATTTGCTAGAGTGCATGAAAAGGTGGGCTGCAGGCAAGAGAAATAAGCCCAGCGAACTAATCTGGTGTTACGGCTATAGGATTGCCATGGACGCAAGAGATCCTTTATTTCGGTGAAACAGGCGATAGAAATTTGTTGGAGCAGTCACATTATTCCGGTGGCTCAAAGGGTTGATAGTAGAGGAAATGGCGTTGTCGCCGATGGGTTTGAGAGCCTTTTTTATACTTTTTCTAGCCTTGTTGGCTCGTTGCAAATAAAGGAATTGCATTCAAGCAGAGGCTGAGTGTGTGATGTGTATTGGGATGATTTATGCGCCATCTGTTAGAAGTTGAATGAAATGTTATTTGTATCGATTTGGTTAGAATTTGAATTAACGATTTGTAATTTAGGAATTATGTACTAAACTAACATGGCGCCATCTATTAGACTAGAATTGGAACTTACGGTATTTATATACAAAGCTTCTCAAACTTTTCGGAAGGAAAGAATATTCCAACATGGACTAGAAAATGGTCGAAAGTTCTAGAAGTTAGTTACTTTATAGTCAGCGGTGATCAAATAGTGATATATAGAATTTAATAGTGTCAGATACTAAATTGCAAGTAATATTAGTGAACTTTAAGAATTGTGTTTTGTTTTTAATAAATAAGTTTTTGTGAAATAATTAAAAAGTGTATTCCTTAATTAATCCTAAGAATCCGTTAAGCTAAGCTAAGTTGAATCCGACGAATTTGATTTGCATATCATAGGATATCCCTCCCTGGTCATTTCATCGGAGATCCTTGCTTAATATCCCACGTAGGATGTGAAGGAATGGGCCATCATCAGCTTTACACCGTTCACGCAGATATCAAGCATATCTTGCATGGCTTGTTGGAAATAAGATAATAACTTCGTTTTGGAAACATTGAATTACCGCGGCCCCAATTGTCTCTCTCGCTCTGGTCTCTGCTGATCGAGGCAGCCATAAGTCCCCGGTCATTAGAACAGAGTCTTGCAGGTGACTATGTACCATTATCGAAAGCGTAGGAATAACAAACGGTGCGGTCATCAGCAAAGCGTTAAAGAGGATTTAGAGTAGGTCGTTTATAAAGATAAGAAATAGAGCAGGTGGCAGAATTGAACCTTGGGCGACTCCGTCGGAGATAGTGTGGAGTTTGATCGTTTATCGTTTATAATTACGTTGCATTCTAGAAACCCCCAAAAGCCTTCTGTTCATTATTGTGTCCATGGATGTAATCTAGATGAAATAAATGTAAAGACGAAAGAACATGCAGCCGCCAGGAATCGAGTCCCAACCTCTTTGAAGCTAGTCGTCGGACGCCTTAATTACCGAGGACAGAATCTGTTTTTGTTTCTTAAAAATTTCGTTTTCTTCTATTTGTAACGCTGACTGTAAATATCTATTACTCCTAAGTGTATGCAAAATAAGCAGATTTCAATTTCTGAGAAATCCAAAGCTTTCCAAATATTTTCTCTATAGACATTTTCATGTCACGTTGCCAAAAGCTCTCCAATTCTACGGAAATACCGTTAAATCCCTGATGACAAGTGAACAAGAAAAATGAATTCATGTTGGCAAGGAAAAACTCAGAAAATGATGACAGATTGATAAATCATAGGTGAAAACTTCATCGGGTTTGTGCTTTATTCAAAAAAATAGGAAGAATAATGCGGATTAAGTTTTGCGGCTGGTTTTTACATTTTTAATAATTTTAGTTTGACGAGACACTTGGCTGCTTGCCGGACAAGTTGGAGTTATTTGATGCCTGCAAAACAGTTAATGCGGTTCAAGGAGTGGGGTGATGCGGCTGATGGAAAATTACATTTTAATTATTCTGCATATTGGATTGCGATTGGAGGAGGTCAGGCAAATTCTGACCAAAAAGGACAAGTGGCGAGGGTAGTTAGCTCGGTTCTGTCATGTGTAGTGTAACGGAAGCCGGAACAACTATAGTAGCTTTGTTCCAGTACTTTTCCTGCAAAAATTTGTTGGGCAAAAACTTAGTTGAATGGTGGGGATAATTTTGTCAAAAATTCAGAAAGTAAAGAAACGACTTTTGGGCCATTTCTTGCAAATAAAGAAGAAGATAACATAAATGTCGATTGTCTATGTGTATGCCGCTTTTTAAGATACCCACACACATACAAAAAATTGTCAATTGACAACTTGCAAGAAATCGCAGGACCGAAAACCTCCGGCTAATTCCTGCACGAGGGGAAGTGAAAATTTCCCCGCTTTTTCTTGCATGAGAAAGTAAAGAAACACAAATTGGGAAAATTGTTGTCCCGCGGGATCCCACATTCGAGTTCTGGAACAAAGCTAGTATGTTTATGAATCCGGAAAACAGTGGAAACGCTAAATGTGTACGTAGGGGCGGGGGGGGGGGGGGGGTTATTAATTCGAAAAACGATTTTGTTAAAGCTAGAAAAGTGAGATCTTTTATCGAGAAAAAAAAGTAGGCAGGAAAAAAATAAAGGGTGTTGAGAAAAAAAAGCGAGAGTTCAAGCATCGTAGCTTATCCAGAATAGTGTCACAACTCAAAAACAATGAATTTTACAGGGGAGCCATTTGAAAGTTTTTAGTTTCATACAAGCCCATGTTATGATCTTGGATTCCAGCGGGTTTCCAGCGGTCATTTTTAGAAGTATTAATATGGATTTTTGCTACATAAAAATATGCATATTTAGCTATACATTCTTAAAATAAACTCGAAATTGGAAATTTTTGAGTTGTAGCACTATTCTGGATAAGCGACGATATATGTAAATATTACCCTTTAATGTGGGCATTGCTAAAATAGTAGCGTACCATCTTTAAATAAAACGTTGTTTTGAGTTTCACTTGGTAATACAGAAATTTTGAGGCGGAAATGAAAAAAAAAAAAAAACGTTATGGTACCAGGGCGGGGGTTTTTCAGACCGTTGAGTATTTTTTTTTCAATGTAATGTTTTATTACGTAACACATATCCCTTGATAATTTTGTTAATATAAATTTGAGTTCATAGTAATTGAGTTGATACTAATTGAATTTTTAACATTTGATTTACCTATTGATTTTTATGACTGTTGATTTGATTTAGTTTTGATTAGGGATGTTATGGATATGTAATTTCGGATCTGGATATGGATACGGATAAATGAATAATATTATTCCGGTTTCGGATACGGTTACGGATATGAAATTATTTCGGATTATCCGACAGTTTCGAATAGTTTCAGTTACGGACATTCGTAATATTCGGATATTTTTAAGGAATTGAAAAAGCTAAATACAAATAGGTAATGATTTGACTTTATTTCTAGGTTAGCATTTGATCTAACAATCACTGGGCGGGTATGTCGGCTCGGTCGGTGTAAAACATGTCATAACGTGTCACATTTAGACTCTGTCCCTATCCGAAATTATTCGAAACTTTTATATCGGTTTCGGTTACGGTTTCGGATAGATTTTTATTTCGGATATCCGATAGTTTCGGTTACGGTTACGGAGCTCCATAACATCCCTGGTTTTGATTTATTGCATGTTTAATGCTATCTTTGCAAGGGGTGTACGGGATTAAATTTAGAGTTTTGAAGAACGTATGGGTAAAGGGAAGAACGTATGGGTTTGGGTTGTTCCGCTGTCTTTTCTATTCTAAGAAGACGGGCAAAGGGATACGAGATAGCAAAGCAGTCACCGATGGTCCCCGCCCTGGCGAATTTTTTATTACAGGTACCCTCCTTGTTTTCTTGAATCCTTGGCGTCCGCCTTGAGGGGAAGTAATTGATGGTACACGAGTTTTAGGTGGTGCCTCCGGAGTCTCACCGTCCACTACCATTGCAATGAGCCTCCGTTTTTTGGGATACTGACGGTTTGATCGGACGGTCAGAGATGTTTTTAAAATTTTGTTTTTTTTGTTCGTTCACCCCAGGTTGGCTTCTTCGGGAGGTCACGCAACAATAGCGCCAATGGGTGGTACGAAATATGGGGGAAGATGAGTTCTGAATGAAATGTATGCGACAATGTTGGACCTAAACATCCCCCTTAAGATAATAAAATTAACAAAAAAGACAATGGAAAATACAAGGTGTGCAGCCAGAATATAAGAAGAATTGACGGAGTCCTTCCCAGTCAAGCAAGGTTTAAAGCAGGGCGATGGGCTGGCACCTATGCTATTTAATCTCTGCCTAGAAGGAGTAATTCGCAAGGTTAACATTGATGCGAGCGCAGCCCTGCTTAACAAATTAAAACAGTTGGCAGGATGATATGCCGATGATATAAAATGCCTTGCTAGATCACTTTCATACCTTAGAGAATTACGGAATTAGAAGAGGGAGCCAAAGCTATAGGGCTGCAAATAAATGCAGAAAAAAGTAAAATTCTAATTCGTTAATACCATAGATAGGTAAAGATAGGTATTAGATCTTTTTGGGGAGCCAAATTGTCCATTTTTGTGCTGCACGGTGGGTGCCAAATTTGCAAATTTGATTACTTTTTATGCAGTTTTTCTGGGAAAAACAATTTGGAGAAGAGATGGGCGCCGTGAGCGAAGTTCTGCACAAGGTGTCTAATCTCCCGCCATAGCAAAGTTTATGCAGACAATTCTGAATATGTTTGGCTAGGTGTCTGTTGTGCCCGTAATACACAATTTTTCATCATCGAATCTTAAATAAGTTCTAACATACTCTAAATTTTTGGAAGTACCCAAAATCATTTTTTGCAGATTTGTTCTTTTTTCATTATACCTTTTTCCTACAGCGACTGTGCACACATAATTTTTTTTATTGAAAGGCGTTTCAACGCACCCGGGTTTGTGCTAGTTTGTAATATTTTTTAATAGTTTTGATTTCTTCAAAGTCAATGTACAAACAATACACCTTATTATTTCCTATTAATTTTTTTTAAAGAATATGAAAAAGCAATCTGTCAACATCAACATATTGCAATTGAGTCCACGGCACATGACACAACAATGCGTATAAACTTATTAAATTACAAATCCAATCAGTGCATTCAGACAAGTGTTTCAGGTGATGGATGGGTCGCCTTAAAATACACCTTAAGAACTTGAAACAATAGAAGAAGTTTTCAGTTAGCTATGGCAAACCAAATGAAAGACGCGCCTCGACTATGCCAAACTATTTCTGTACAAAATAGCCAACATCGATGTTGTTGTTGATGTCTATTTTGGGTTTTTGAAGATCGCGTCTTTCTCTTTTAGCTAGGATAACCCACATGTGCACAGCCTATGATTTATGCCTCAGTATGTGCACAGCGGGGTAAACAATAAAAGTCATTGCATTAATATTTTAATGTCTCCATTATTAAGCGATAAGAATGACATGTCAAATAATTACTTGGCACATGCCAGAGAGCACAGAAGGAGTATGAGCAGGATGCTTTCTTTGACCTTGCCTTAAATGTTGACTTGTTGCTGGCTATTGAAATGCAAGAAGCCCCGGCAAAGCGATTTCGGTTTTAATTAACTGTGAGGAATGTATTTTTAACTAGGTGCATCGGTTTGCATTAGAAAAGGTGCCCGCCATTTGTGCAGCGCGCTCTGAAGGAATTCTCACACAATTTGACTCATTTGAATTGAATAATTTACTTTTGCTTGAAATTATTAATTACTTGGCATCGCGACAACTTTATGAAATGTTTGCAAACATTCTAGCAAATTAAGATCATATCCTAATTAAGACCATATCTTTGCTGTAATTGCAAGATAAACTGGCGCCACCCGCATCGCAGCTCGTTATGCAAAGCCCACATGTTTACCGAAGCATTATTTTTATTTACATATGTATGTATGTACATAAAAGAAAAAACATCGAAATCCATCACATAATTAGCACTCGACGAATCAGACAAGAAATGTGTTTCGCAATCCTTTTTTTAAACATTGGCCCCATTCCTGAATTTTTGTCGCAATCTCGATTGATGGTTTGATAAGAGACTTCAAGATTTGACTAGATCTTAATAATGTAACGAAATTAAGCCCCAATTAACGACATTTTAACTAATTTTAGATAATTCCTGGCTTTAACCTTCACGGAAATTTAGTTTTCTTCGCGGGTTTACGTAATGGACGAAAGTATTTTTAATTGGGTTTAATTGATCTGGTTCGTCACCGCACGAGAGGCAGATGTCTTTAGGCCATGGTTGAAGTCCTCGAAATCTAGGGTAAAGTTTTATTTTTTTTTATTTATTTGTTAAAGTTTGGGGGTGTATTATTGGCTAAGGTTGTGTAGGTAATTTACTGTGGGTTTTAGTGCAAACATTTAAATGTAAATTTATTAAGGATTTGTTGTTAGGCCTGCAGTGGCGTTACTTGGTCGGGAATACTTAAAAGATTTTTTATGAATCAGCAGTAAGCCTTAAGCAGTCTCGTATGCCTTGTTCGTCGGACTTCATCATTGAATATGACCCTATCCGAAGAGTACTTTATCTTGAGATCGGCCGGAGCAATAAAAACTTAACATTCAAAATTATTTTTTACATTTTAGTTCATTTAAAAAAAAAGCGTATTTTTTAGTTTTTTAAAACTATATATTTTATTTTCTACTTTTTAGTCTATTAAATATCTTCCGCCATTTTGGAGTGACCGCCATATTAGAGTTAAAATAACGTGACACGGCTTACTGTACTACACTCGTAATAAGCTTTAATTTGATACCCATACCAAGGGCGTTGTAAATAAAAAGGTAGTCCGCCATTTTGTGTTGTCCACCATTTCGAATTTTGAATGACGCCAGAATGATGTCAGTGAGCACAATTGCAAAATTCGGCCGCCATCTTGGAACTGCCATCTTGAATTTTTTAACAAAATGGTCAGATTGCAGAAGTTGATCGGTTATATGGAAGTGGGTCAAAATCAAGTCGCAAGATTTGTTTACATACAACATACAGGTGAAGCTAATATAAAGCGTATAAAAAGGAAGTCGCCATTTTGTATTGGCTTCCATCTTGAATAACGCCATATATCTAATTGTATTCTACCCTTCATACCCTTTCCCTTTCATTTTGATACCCATTTCGGCGGTCGGAGAGCACAAATGAAAAATTCGGCCGCCATCTTGATTTTTTTACAAAATGGTCAGATTGTATTTTCAAACGAGCCGTATATATGTGTCCAAAATTTGAAGTTGATCGGCTGAATGGAAGTAGGTAGGTAGTAGGTATTGTCGCTTGCTTACCGTTTCCAATTATGAATTTTTAAAGTTGTGCAAATTCGGTTAGCAGAAAAGTAATAATCGCCATATTGATAACACTTATTTAAAAGGTGGAGGTGGGTATGGGAGCAGAGCCCCTCAAAATTGTAAGCGGCAATCTTAAACGGGGGTAAGGGGCAAAATGGAAATCTGAAAAGGGGGTATGGTGGCGGTGCCCTCCAAAATTAGAAAAGGGGTATGGGGGGCAGAGCTCCCATTCTATAAAATGCGTACTCAATTTTACAATTTCGGAATCCAAAAAAACAACATGGCTGCTGTTTCCCGAGTTTTTCACGTATCTCGGTTTCTATGGGTCATACAACCAACAATGAAATTCTTTATAACTTTAGTTCAAAGAAAAAGTTGACCCGATTAACCCTTTGAAAGTTATTCAAGGCCAAGGTCTTCGAAAATCACTTTGTGGCCAAAATTTCACTCAAAAACCGATAAAATCGCAAATAACGAATCTGTGGTCAAAACTTATAAATTCAAAATGGCCGACGAATTGGCAAATTGTGTTCCGATTCCAATGAAAATCTGCATCTGAGGTTTTTTAAGGTAGCAAACAACGACTTTATGAGCAAAATTTAAATTCAAAATGGCCGCACTAATATGGCCGACGAGTTTGCGAATTGTATTCCGACTCCAATTAAAATCGGGGTATCTGAGTTTTTAAGGTAGTAAATAACGAATTTATGATCAAAACATATAAATTCAAAATTGTGGGGCCAATATGGCCGAAGAATTTTGCTAAATAAATGTCATTTCCCGGTTAGCTGTATGTAGGTTGTTCAAGAGTTGGAAAATCGGAAAATCTTGACATTCTAGCTACAAATGGAAAAACATGGAATATAGTGTATCCTGAAGCTCTCTAAACAATCGGTTCATAATTGATCAACAAGGTTTTTTTTAAAAGATGATAAGGAGAAACGGAAATGTGGGATGATTTATGTATAATGGAGAAGAAGGAAAGAAACTCACCTCTGAATAAGTCTAGGATTCTACAATACGGAAATGGCTGGCATCTGGGTAAATAAAAATAAAACCTTAGTCAGTGGCATTAGTAGGCCATACACTGAGAGGAAAGTGCACGAGCCACTCCTAAGGAGTTAACTGCGGGTATTCCTGCCGGATTACGCGTCTTACTACAAAAAGCTTTTGCCCACACACTACATATTCTTTCCTGCAGGATAGCACGCAAGATTTGGAGCTTTCCAAGGAGATGAAAAAGTGAATAGGAATTGTTGTTACTTCGACACTTGCTTGGAGTGTGGTGTGCGGAATTTGTAAATTATGAACGTTCCAAGTGCCGTTCCGAATTCTTTTGCAGTTGCAATTCTGATGGTGGTTGATTTAAAACAATTTAAGTAAAATTTTACGATAAAGGATAATCCTAAAGGGTTAAAACCACCCCTATATTATGTAAAAATGAAAAAGTTTAATTAGGATTAGAAAATTGAAGCCACTCCAGCCAGGATTGCGCGTGCGTACAATTTCTAGTGTGTGGCCGAGGCCAAAGGAAAACTGTCGGTTTAATGCACGGGATTTCTCAGGGGTAAGCGTGGCGTGGCGTCATATCGTCCTCAGACTTACACGCAATCATCTAAAATTTGGGAATGCAAAGGATTGCCGGGGCGCTTTCCTCTCAGTGTATGGCGGCCTATTGCAGATTAGAGCTCAGGGGCCAAGCAATAGCAAGACATGCAATTTTTCTGCACTTTGAATCTAATGTCTCGAACTTTTATAGGAATACTTGGTTTTTCGTTATTGGTTGTGAAAAATTTAATTTTGAAGATCCTATAATTAAATGACAAGCACTTATTTTGTGGCACCATTTTACAGAGTTTAAACTCTCCAACAGTATTGAAAACTGAGAGTTTAAACTCTCCAACAGTATTAAAAACCGTGTAGCCCTGAGTTTCAAAGAAGTGCAGAATCACAATTTTATATATGCACGGCAGAAGAAGAAGACGGCAGAACACAAGCTAAAAATTAGAAAATGATTTTGCAATTAATTCCCATATGAAACGTATGGCATCTGTTACATTTAATTTTTGGCATTGCTTTTTCTAACTATAAAAAATTTGTTTCATTTTTAAATTTTGTTTTATTGTATTGTACTGTTATTGAAGACTGCTAAATTTAAATTCAGACTAGTTGGGATGTGGGCTTGACCCCTTCGGTCCACACGATCAAGGTCCCAGTATGAGGAAAGTAGACGGAATAAACTGTCTTCTTACATAATAGTAATAAGTTTAGAACGATTGGGAAATTGACTAGTATCAGAACTGGTGACAAAGTAAATCTGAGAGAAGCTAGTTCAAATAACTATAATAGTGGTAAATCTAAAAGATTTTCTAGAGAATTTGGTTTTTCCGAACGTTAGCAAACACACATTTCCTTCGTACTTCGTTTGCTACACTAAATCGGGTGTTCGAATTCGTATGGAGCGTGGTGAAGCGCCGCTGATAAACTGGGAACAAAATGACTTCATTTGGAAACTCCAAGGTTTTCCGGAGATAGTGCTTTTCAGACTTGACCAAAAAGAATTTTCTTTTCGGTAACTACTGGAAATTCCGGGATGAACTGCAATTTCCTGAAACTGTATCACGCGTAGAAAATAGTTTCCCGTCAAAAAGTGCTGTTCCTGAGTTTGAAAAATTGGTGATGTTTGTAAAGGGTCACGAAATTTTTGTACGATTTTTAAAGGTTGTCGGATTTTGACAAGTGATGTTTTGTGTCAAAGCTATCGCTGTGCAGAATCCAAAAATGATCACTTCGTTTAGAACGGGTCTCATTGCATTGAGTTTATTAGATATTAGCAAAACTTATCAATTTAAGGTCTATCTGACACACACGAAGTTTTTCCATTTAAACGGCAGGGAAAAATGACAACATACCAACGCGCACACACACACATATTTCGTCTCAAATTTTTGCTTAAAATGCTATTGGGATCTTGAAAAATGAAAATACGATTTTCGGACCGATCACAATAACTTCCCTACAAACTAATTTAATAATAACTTATTGTGAGCGCATTCAAATTTTAAATATATGGTAATCTGTCTTTCGTAAACATCACATGCCCTGCTTCTGTGAAAACTGGTCTCACAACTCACAACATTTTGTATTTTCTGCTCTTCAACTTTTGCAAATTTTCTAAATTTAACAGCTCTCAAATGGTTAAACTAGCTGGCTAAAGTTCCTCATGTGCCCTACTCCACTCTGGGCTCTCCCAAGGCTTCATTCTTGGGCCACTTTTATTCAGTAGTTTTACTAACGATATTCTAAGATTCGTTTGTATGCAGACGATGTGCAGCTTTATCTACGTGAGCCAAGAGATCCAATACTTACATCTGTGGAGAAGCTTGCTGTTGACTTGCGTCATGTATCCTACTGGTCGACATTAAATTTGCTGCGGCTAAATCCTTCGAAATCCCAGTGTATTTTTATCTCTATCAATCTTTTACTAGTCCCCCTGACATTTCCGCTATCACGTTAAACTCAGTTCCTCTCGTTTACGTTAATAAAGTAAGAAATTTTGCGGTGGTACTGAATAGCAGAAAGTCCTGCTACGATCATATTTCGCTTCCATCCATCCAATGGGGCTACAGCCCAAATCGAGGCTTGGCCTCCTCTAGGGCATTTCTCCAAGTTTGACGGTCCCTTGCAGCATGTCTCCAGTTCCGGATGTTGAGCATTGACTCTATCCATCTCCTCCTGGGTCTACCTACTGGCCTACTTCCCGAAATTTCTGATGCCATAAGCCGTTTTGGGATGCGATTGTCCTCCATCCTGATCACGTGGCCGGCTAGTCTCAATCTGTTGATTTTTATTAAAGTTGAGAGTTGTGGGTCGTCAAAAATTTCATACAACTCGTTGTTGTATCTTCTTCGCCATATTCCATCCTCTCTGATTGGGCCTATTATGCATCTGAGAATTTGCCTCTCGAACCTGTTGACTCGTTCCTCTATGTCCTGGGTCATAGTCCAAGTCTCGCTACCATAACACAGTACTGGTCGTATTACTGTTTTGTAGAGTGAGAGTTTCGTTTTTCTGTGCACAAATCTTGAGTGCAGGATTTGTTTTTGGGCATAAAAGGCTCTATTAGCCAGTAGTATTCGTCTGGTTATTTCTTCTTTTTCTTCGTTTCTTTTTGTGATAGTAGACCCAAGGTAGACTGTTTTATCGACTACTTCTAGGTTATGTTCGTCGATGGTTATATTTCTTCCCATTCTAAATCGTCCTGCTCTGGATTGTTGCATCACCTTCGTTTTTTATTCGTTAATCTTCAGACCTATGTCCTTTGCCGCCTCTTTTAATTCAACATAGACTTCTTTTGCTGCCAAAAAGGACCTTCTCACGATGTTTACGTCATCCGCATATCCAAGTAATTGTACCGACTGGGTAGCTATTGATGCACTTCGCTGGACTGACGTTTTCCTTATCACCCATTCTAGGGCCAGGTTGAAAAGCATGGGGGCCAGCCCATCTCCTTGTCTAAGCCCTTGACGTACTTCGAACTCCTCTGTTACAACATTTTGGATCCTTACTTTCGCCAGTGAGCTATTTGTGGCGCATTTGATTAGTTGTACCAACTTTGAGGGGACTCCTATTTCCGATAAGATCTCGTATAGCCTCTCTCTGTTTATTGAGTCATATGCCTGTTGGAAGTCGACAAATATCTGGTATACATCTACATTCCTTTCCCAGGTTTTCTCCAGAATTTGCCTTAAGGTCAGCAGTTGGTCCGATGTTGACCTGTTTGTCCTAAAACCAGCTTGATATTCTCCTATAAGGCTTTCCGCTATAGGTTCCAGTTTTTGTTTCGCAAGGATTGTGAAGATTTTGTAGCTGGTGCTGAGGAGTGAGATGCCTCTGTAGTTTTTGCAGTTTAATTTATCTCCTTTCTTGTATATTGGACATATAATCGCTTTCTTCCAGTCCTCTGGTATAACTTCTTCCTCCCAGATGGTGCATATGAGTTCGTGTAATGTTCGTAATAGTTGGGGTCCTCCTTACTTTAGCAGCTCAGCTGCTATTCCATCGGCGCCAGGCGATTTGTTGCTGTTCTGCCTTTTTACAGCTTCCCGCACCTCATCCAGTGTTGGTGGTTCTATTGAGATGTTATCTTGGGGAATTACAAATGCCTCTGTCTCTGCATTCTCGTTTGATATGGAGATAGGATTCAATAGGTTCTGAAAATACTCTCTCCACCTTTCCTTTATCCTATCAGGATCTGCCAACAAGTTCCCATCTATGTCCTTGCAGATGTCCGTTCTTGGCTTGAACTTATTGGTGATCTGGCGAGTTCCTTTGTACGCTTGTCTAATTCTCCCTTCATTGAAGTCTTCCTGAATCTGTAAGATTTTCCTATTTATATATTCCCTTTTCTTCTTTCTGCACAATTGTCTGCGATTTTTCTTTTTTCCTTGAAGACTTCCATCCTTGCTCTTGTTGGCCTTGCGATGTACTCTCGGTGGCTCTGGTTTCTTTCTTCAATTGCGGTTCTACAGTCTTGGTCAAACCAATCAATTCTAGTCTGTCTGGGGGCCCAGCCTAGTGCCTCTTCTGCTGCCCCCTTTATGCTGCTTTTGACCTGTTCCCATTTGTCGTTGATGCTGGGCTGCTCATCTACCTCTCTCAAGTTTTGTACGACAGCATGTTGGTAGGCATCTCTTATTTCTTCCCGTTTTAGCTTATCTATATCGTATTTTGGTTGAGTTTGCACTCTATGCGTTTTAGTTGCTATCCGGGTTCTCAATTTCACTTTGACTAGATAGTGGTCCGAACCACAGCACGCTCCTCTCATTGTTCTTACGTCTAGTATACTCGTGGCCCCTCTTCTTTCAATTAGGACGTGGTCAATTTGATTATTAGTTACTCCGTCTGGTGATTGCCACATCATCTTATGTATATCTTTGTGCGGGAACACTGTTGAACTTACTACCATTGCGTTTGAGCTTGCGAAATCGATCAATCGACTGGCATTGTCATTGGTAACGTTGTGTAGGCTATGCTTTCCTATGACTCCTAGGAACTCCTCTTCTTTTCCTACTTTGGCATTCATATCTCCAAGCACCATTTTAATATCGTTTGACGGTATTAACCTAATGGTGTTTGTTAGCTCTTGGTAGAATACCTCTTTCTCCTCATCCGTTTTCTCTTCTGTGGGCGCGTGGACGTTTATAAGACTGATGTTATGTAGCCTTGTTTTAATGCGAAGTGTGCATATTCTATTGCTGACTGGTTTGAAGTCCAGAATCAGTGATTTCATTTTCTTCTCTATGATGAATCTATTCCGAACTCTCTTCTTCCATTTGATGATCCGCTGGAGAGTACCGTGTGGGTTTTTAGATCCATTATACCACTGTGGGTCCATTTTGTTTCTTGAAGGGCTGTGACGTTCCATGTTCCAAAATCGAATTCCATATTCCGTTGCCTGAGTCGTTGCCGTTGAGTCCGTCCTGTTCGAGGCCTGCCTTGAGGATTCGTGACGGGTGGGTTTTTACGGTGGAAGGTTGTCAGCCTGCCGCCCAACCCCCAACCTGTTACTATTGTGTAGACAAGAGCATCCAGGGGACACCCGATGTAAAATATACATCTTCGTGAAGGTTGAGGTAGGATTCGGTAGCATATCGGAAAATCTTAGATCGTGAAGACCTTAGATCGCAGGTGGCGTTACCCAGGATTTATCTCTTTGATGTACTGGCACCATCAAAGGTCCCTGAGGCCATTGCTACCATTTGACCCCACGCTTCATTGTTAGTAAAACATACGAAATCCTGTCTAAGGTTCGTTATCATTCTGGCTTGTTGAAAATGGCTGTACGTATAAATATGTTTAAAGCCTTACCTCTTCTAATTACTACTTCCATCTTCTTCTGGCGACCATAAACTAGAAGTAGCGTTTAACGATTGTGTACGTTTTGTTTATAAGTTACGACGTTTTGACCACATTTCACCCTACTCGAACTCCGTTTTGGGCTGCTCTCTAAGTGCCTATCGTGAGTATAGGATTCTGCGATTGTTTGACGATATCCTACATGAGTGCAAAACCTGCATACCTCAGCCAGTTTGTATAGCTTTCGCAATTCCTCAGAATTAATAATTTAATAAGACTTTGTCTTCGCCGCACTGTTTTGGAATACTTCTCTAAATTATATTAAACTAAATTTGAATCACCTAATATATCACCCCGGCCCGAAGGATCATAATGCATTTTTAAAATGGCCCGCGGTACCATTTGGGTTGGCGACCCATGGCTTAGAACAATCTCAAGGCAGCTATCAAATTCCAACTTTTCTGGATTTTTTCCGAAGCGTAATGCCTAATTTCCCTGGACTATATGTACATACTTATACATATGCATATAAACACATGGTGCAGGATTTGGCAAATTTTTGTTATAATTATGAACCCAGGGATATTTTTGGCATTTATAACAAAATTAGTCGGCCATTGGACCGTGGAGTTTTGGGGCCTTTCACTAACGTCATAAATCTTAGGAAAATAAAAAAAATAAAAATTTTTGTTTATAAAAAAAATCACGAGCTTTGACAAAGACTTTGATTATGCCACTTGATTGTGTGTGTTAATTAGTATAACTGCTCGGATATTCTAGGACTTGGCAATTTGGTTTATTTTAACAAGTGTCAATTTAAATTGAGGTTATTTATTATATTTTTACATTTTTATTGCATTTTTATTAAAAACTCCTTGAATACCCAAATTTGGGTACTTTAAATTAAGATTTAAGACTCTTTAGGGGAAAATGCCTCAAGAGACACACTGTCGAGGAAATCCTAAAAATAAATTCAGCTTTGCAAAGTAATATTTTGTTGTTTTTGTTCAAAATGTGATTTAGGAAGTTAAAATAATCTTATATTTGACCTTGGAGGGAGCATCTAACAGACTGTACAAGAATTTTTAATGTGGAATGTAACAATCATCCGATGATATCACAAAAGAAAATGTGAAAATCTCTCTTCGAGAACAATAATTTTCCACGAGTCTGTCTAAACAAAAAAAAAAAATGTGTGCTTTTTATATTATAAAAGAAAATCTCATAAAACACACACCTCCTTGGTGGATGATACTTTAACTATAAATTATGTGAGTTACGGTTTATTTTCGTTATATCAGCGATTGTGTTGTTTCCGGGTGTTCTGTTCTGTTCTTGTTTACTTGCAATCGATTGACGTTGATGAAATGCCACTGGATTGCACCTTGAGAGATATGGTGCACTTCGCCAATGAAATACATAAGGAAAATAAATTATAGCTGTCACAATATTAGATTCACTTACGCATGTGTAGTCGGTTGATATCTAGATACATAAGTGACATTATAATCCTGGCTAATGTTAAAACATGGGAACGAACTGTTAAAAATAAATAAACACACACGCTTGATTGAGACAAGAAGACAATGGTGATATATAAATTGTGTTTTTGTTGTTGTTGTTGTTGCTGTTGTTATCCACTCAGCAAAGATGTAACCGAGTGCCAGAAAATATTCGCGCACTCACAATAACAATTAGAAGATAGAAAAAAACGAACAAAAAGTGTGCCGAAATAGATGAAATACGTTCAATCATTGTTCTTTGTAGGTGAGGCAATAGAATGCAATGCGGCTGTATTAGTTGATCCAAGTCGAGTGCTCGTCCAAACCTAATCAGCTATTAAAATAACAAACATTAGTCTCCTCGTTCAGTCCTTTGGATCAAGATCAGATCATCGATAAGGTATAGTTTCTGCTGTTCCATTGTCCAACTTTCAAAATCTTTAAACTAATTAACAGAAATCTGTGCAGTGTTTCAAAAAGTGAATAGTTATTTATTTTCATATTTGTTTGTGCATTTTTTAACACCATTTCCAACAGCTGGACAACACATAGTGCTGAAGGATAATACTGCTTTGCATATAACACACACACACACGGATTTTATGTTTTGAATTAACATCTTATTTTTGCAACAGCATTTTTTCGAAATTTTGATTTTATTCTTCTTAAATTTAAATTTAAGAAAAAAACGAAAGAAATGTTCAAATGCTTCTTTCTTGGCGTGAAGGCAATTTACAAAACATTTTTACAATCATGACTTAAAATTTTGATGTGTTTTGACGCTTAATAAATTTATACTAAACGCGTGTGGATCCTAAAATATTGTGGGTCTTAAGTTTGATGGATTTTATATTTAATATTTAGTGATTCTGAAAGACAGCAAAAAATAATATTCTTGATTAATTTTTTTTTGTTTCTTACAAAAATAAAAAACAATTTTAGTGATATGATTTGACTTTAATGAGTGCGATTTATTCTGAGTGACATTTTAAGGATTGAGTTTCTCTGCTAGAGTGCTAGAAAGTAATCTTTTGCTGTTTCTAGTGCTAGAAAGTAATAAAATAAAAAGCAACCGAGCAAGACAAAAATAAGATAATTTTCTCTTTCTTTCTTACACAATTTATTTAAGAAATTTTATCCAACCATTCTGAATAGATTTATTTATTTAATTTTTTTTGCTTGTCAGATAATTTACGATAATATCTACTCTTTGGGTTTTTTATGCATGTATTTAAAGTTTATATTTGGGGAAAAGAGATTTGAAATTTTAAGAATGTCCACCTAGACTGACATGTATAAAAGGAAAATAATATGGGTCACTGCTCAGTAGTAGTATTGTAAGACTCTTACGTGATACGACACGTGCGATTTCTTAACCGGCCTTAAGTACTAAAGGAGGTTGTTAATATAATCTGTATTTTTGTGTTTTGTTTATGTGTGTGAATTATTGCATTAACTCCATCTTACTGGATTTAATTGAAAATTACTCCAAATAGTGTTGCTTTCTTAAACAACGTTTCGTTTTGAATATGTGGATTATATATGGATTTAGGTCATGTGTATCAAATGATAAGGTCGAATACTATATCTTGAACATAGGATTAGAATATTTTTTCCGTTATTTATAAATAAGTATATTCTGTAACAAGTTTGGTATGATGCATATTCCACACAAGTGGAAGTTTGACACTCGAGCTGCCATTAAAAAAGTGTTGCAGATTATAATTTTTCAATGTCTCTAAAATAGTTTCAATGATATTTTGTAAAGATAAACGTAACTACCTAATGTAAAGCTACTGTCAAAAATATAATGTACTAGCTGGCGCCTCGCTGCCACCAAAAGCCAATAGTATGGCGTGCGCCAAAACAATTGGGAATCTCAATATCGATGGGCAGTAAGAGCCTCAAATCCCACCACGAAAGTACATTCGAAAAGAAAATTGTAACTCCGTTCCCAAATCACTCGCTCAATCACAATTCAGCGGTTTCACTGCCACTCTTGTCGTGGTCAGATGCTATGAGTGAGTGTTTTTGCCCGTAAACGAATTTCGAAGAGGAAATTTCAATGTGTTCATATTTCCAATTCTTTTGGTGGGCACTATAGGTTCCGTTTCTTTTGCAGTTGAGGTGATAAGAATTTTAATATACAGCAAGAGACATTAATTTTCGAAAAATAAAATAATAAAACGTTCTGCTATCGATTGGAACTTCGCCATTCCCAACGTCCAAAAATTGTTTTGAAAATGTTTGAGCAGAGGCACCTTGTAGCAAATGGACACACATATCCGTTGGAGTGTGATTTTTTTTTTCAAAACTGTTCCATAGGTATGATGCTTTCAAGCAAGCGTTAAGCTCATATGCAGGCGTTGATCGAGGCATAACAGCCAAAGTTGCCGAATCGAGTCAAGGTAAAACAGCCCTATCAAGCGCTTCGAGCGATTCGGCCATGGTGCATTCGTCCCAAATTATAGTTTTGTACGTTTTAAGGACTATGGCAATACGGAAATTTTTGCTGATGTTACATGTCACATGCAAAATTATTGTATGTTGAAAAATCAAGCAATCTATGTAAACTCCAGGTACCATATCTTAAAAAGTAAAAGCCATGAACATCCGATTATTGAATTTTTCGTCTTTTTGGCTTCGAGATATTTTATTTAAGCCATACATTGCTAAAATCGGGCACATACAGTTCAGGCAACCCCTTAATTCGCGGAAAAACTGCTTTTTTCAAGAAAAATTGTACGAAGACAATCCGTTAATCACTTTCGATCGATCTGAAACTTTGGGAGTCGTACTTTTTTCGGAAAAAAACCAAAACAAAATGGATCTGAGCTCTTTAGCAGTAATTTGAAGCAAGGACGTAGCTAGGGGAGGGGTTTTGGGGGTTCAAACCCCTCCCGAAGAAAAAAAAACATCGCAAATAACATGAAAAATCAAATAACATTCGTAGTAGATTTCGAAGCAGAAAGAAAATACATTAGCGAATGTCTTAAGGCTCAAACCAATCCATTCCGTTCGCTCCGCACGTTTTTTCTTTGTTATTTTTGACGTTCCGTCCGCTTGATTGTTGCTACTGCTCCGTTCGTCTCATGGAAATGTCAAATTTCTAACTTTTAAAAACGGAGCGGATTGGTTCTGTTTGAGCCTTTATTCATATGTGCACAAAGTTTATTTGGGTGTAATTTTCGTTTACCCACATGCGCGAAGAAAGGACAAATATCTGGATGACTATGTGTATAAAAAAAGATAGGGGGAGGAAGAAGGAGGGGAAGGAGAGGTCTCATTTACACAGGTCATTATTATGATTCTTATAATAACCCCCTCCGAAGCAAAATGCTGGCTACGTCCTTGATTTGAAGAATACCTCCCATACAAAAGTTTCGGATTTTGCTATGTCAGTACACTACAGCTACCCGACGGATTCGAGATAGCTTTATAAATTATAGCCTATATGTTATTCTGATGCAAGAGCTATATTATTGTAAAGTCTCATTGAAATCCATTTAGTAGTTTTTGAGTGAAAGAGTAACAAACATCCATACAAACATTCGCGTTTATAATATTAGAAAGATAAGGCACAGCACGATATTTTAAAACTAAATAACCTATTAGTAGTGAGTCCAACCCAATTCTAATTAAATAATTCGATAATAGATGCCCCGCAGAATATTTTTTTTTAAAAATGCTATTATTTTCTGTAAATGTAATAATTTAAGTTAGTTTATTTAAACCAAGAATAGTCTAAACCACCTAATTCTTGGTTTACGAGAAACAGATGTCACCACTAGTAGTCATTCCATAACAAGTGATGGAATGAATATTCCACACAGGTGCGGAATGCTCTTAATTCAGTATTTAAAAGCAATATCAGAATGCTTGTATTCTAACAGAGGTGTAGAAAATATTTTTTTTTATTAGAAATCGTTTTCAATAACGTAATATTTTCTAGTTCAAGTAATTTCTAGTATGTTCTCAATTTTCTCGAACTGCTGGCCGTCTTCATAAACATTCTCTACAATATTTAGGTCTGCAGAGTAAAGTGGACTACATTTTGTATTCTATCTAATCTAAGCTTTGATTATCCTTGCATTACGTATTTGGGCATTGTCCTTGTGAAAGTTAAACGTTATCCATAAAACAACTCGTACAAGATTGGAAGAGTTCCACTGCATTTAAGGTCAAAACAGAATTGCGAAGTCGGTCGTTTGGTGTAAATGAAAACAAACGTTATATAACGAAATTACAACTGCAGTGACATTACGCCGCAAAGTCGTACTCGTCATTTGAGCATAAATCCGCGTTTACATTCCAAAGTCAACGCGAAAGTGCACTTTGAAATTCTTTTATTGCACTGAAATTAGTATGTTTTTTTCTCTGTTGCACGAAAATTCTGAAACTTGCATCAGAGAAAAAAGCATACAAATTTCTGTGCGATAAAAGAGTTTCAAAGTGCACTTTCGCGTTGACTTTGGGATGTAAACGCGGCTTAATTCTAAAATTACCGTCAACGATGCCAATGTTCAAAGTTAACTTATGAACCAAACATATATTGCCAAACGTATCAACAGGAGCGAAATTTGCAACAGTGTACAAAACAGAATTTCTTTTCAAACCAGGGTTTCCAGTTCGAACCGAACCCGAACCCTGAACCGGCTCTGGATCAATATTACTTTTAAATTATATGTGCCCGAACCCACCCAAAAATTCGGTTCAGATTCAGTTTTAATTATTATCTAAGGGTGAGTTGCACCAGTTAACTTTAACGGTAACAAAAGCTGGATCGGCTGTCAAATCTCCGGTTAGCCAAAAAAAGAGTTGCACTGTTTAACCATTGCTAACATGACGTAACATTTTGACGTTAACTATCGTAACTGTCATTAATGACGTGGAAATGTGTAAATTTGATTTCAGAGTTACCTACTTCACAAGAACATCCCTTTTTTGCCAGAGGCAATTTAGGAATATTTACGACAAAGCTTTTAACGATAACTTTAACAGACGATTGGGTGGTGCAACTCATTTTTACAAACTGGAATTTTAACAATTTTGTTATTATTCAAGTTAATTTTAACAATTACTTTAATCAATGATTTGGTGCAAGTAACCCTAAGTGTGCGGCGCTTAGAAATTAAAATTTCAAATTTCCCAGAACTGGGAACAAAAAAAAGATGCACCTCTATTGTTTAAAGGTCATATTAGCAACTTAATTGTTTTAGCTCCACAAAGAGTGCATTTCTCCCGCGAATTGTCAAGAAATATTCTATTTCTATTTTTTTCTAAAATAAATAAAAATATCGTTTAAAAATAAACACTATATGAATTTTTTTACTGGAAAAAGGCTTGAACACGAACCTGGACCTGAAACCGAAGTCAAACCCACTAAATTTCAATGTATTGAACCAACCCCAACCGCACCAAAACTTACAGGGTTAGAAACCCTGTTTCAAACACAAATGCAAAATGTCACACTTTTATGTCTCAATAGAAGTTGCCGTTGGAGTGAAATAAGTGAAATACTAGAGGCAGGGCCGGACTATCGCCTACGCCAACAACGCCATGGCGTAGGGCGGCACATTACTAGGGGCGGCAATAATGTGTGATTTTTTTTTTTTTTAATATTTTGGAATGAATTTTTTTTTATTTAATTTTTTTTTAATACATACTATTCTACGGTTTTTAAACTAGTCCTTTTCGAGCTTTTTTCTGAGCAAAATCGTCAATTAACAATTCGACATCTAGAGATCGCTTAAGCTCAGCTTCAATGCACAATATTGCAAATGAATTAAGTCTTTCGTCACCTACACTGGCACGTAAATAATTTTTTATTCTCTCCCGAGTAAAAATAAAATAAGGGCATTTGGCGGGCGTTGGGGCAAATGACGGGCGTAGAATTTTAAACCATTTTTTATGATGGCCTTTCAAGGGGCAAAAAACGGCGACTTGGCTTTTCAAGGGTCAAACGACGGCCGTAGAGTTTTTAAATTTTTTAGGGCGAGCACAGATGGGCAAACGACGGGCAAATGACGGGCAAACTTGAACAAAAGATTTCAATTTCCGAGAAGGCCTTATAGAGGCCAAAAAAAGCCAAATGCATAAAGCGTGATTTATGTATTTTTCTCGTTATTTCTCGCTCGAGTAAAAATAAATTTTGGCTTTTTGACGGGTGTGATGGCCCGGCCATATGTCGGTCAAATGACGACCCGTTGCAGAACAGTACGGCCATTTGGGGGGCGATTGACGGTCAAATGAGGGCTTTTCAGTCGCAAAAAAGGCCTTTCGGGGGGCGATTGACGGTCAAATGAGGGCTTTTCAGTCCCAAAAAAGGCCATTTGGGGGGCGATTGACGGTCGAATGAGGGCTTTTCAGTTCCAAAAAAGGCCATTCGAGGTGCGATTGACGGTCAAATGAGGGCTTTTCAGTCGCAAAAAAGGCCTTTCGGGGGGCGATTGACGGTCAAATGAGGGCTTTTCAGTCCCAAAAAAGGCCATTTGGGAGGCGATTGACGGTCGAATGAGGGCTTTTCAGTCGCAGAAAAGGCCATTCGGGGAAAAGCCCTCGAAAAGCCCTCATTCGACCGTCAATCGCCCCCCGAATGGCCTTTTTTGGGACTGAAAAGCCCTCATTTGACCGTCAGTCGCCCCCGAATGGCCGTACTGTCCTGCAACGGGCCGTCATTTGACCGCCAAATGGCCGGGCCATCACGCCCGTCAAAAGGCCGAAATTTATTTTTACTCGGGCTTTAACACTGAGAAAGATCTTTCGCCACTACAATTTGAAACCATTAAACACAGAATCATGGAAAGTGCTATATGAATATGCGGATAAATTGTATAAAATCATTATATTAAATTATCATATAATATGTTATAATATTATTATCATTATAATAATTTAAGATTCCAAAAACGCTAGCCTTAAGTAAGCGGCAACTTGCGATTGGCGTGGGGGCGGCACTTGGTCTAGTCCGGCCCTGACTAGAGGCTCAGAAAAGGAAAGGGAAGGCCCTTTATACTGTCGACAATCTATTTATTTTTTTTCGTATAGAGTGCAATGTTGAACAGCAGTTCTAGTTGGAAGATAGTGAGGGAGAAGTGAAAGAAGGAACTGCCAGCAAGCCGTGAAATTTCTTTATTCCACCTACTCCCAACCATTACTATCGCGACTTTGACATCGGCGCATCGAGAACAACTCGCTGGAGTGTTATTCCTCCTGAAACGAGTTGAATCTCATTAACCAACCGATGAAATGCGCTTTGGTGGAGCGAGGAAGGACTAAGGAAGGCAATGATAGGAGGAATCAGGAATGTAAAGAGGGAAGAAGAAAGAGGGAAAGTTATGTAGATGAGAAAGTGGAAAAGGCGAAGGACTTTGGGGCTGCCGGGCTTCGAACCTCCTTAGACTACCGAGTGCAATGCATTGTGATTTATAGGTACACTACGATTTGAAATTCCAGGTAAATTTGGGACTTTGCGTCCGATTAAAGGAGGGGGGGGGGGGGTATCGCTTGACTCACCTCGACAATATATCCATATCGTCTTCAGTATCACCTTTGGCTAAACCCTGCGCAATATTTTTGCCCTATCAATATTCTGCGGAGTTTATCCAGACTCTTGGAAATAGTGTTTGACAGGACACGATTATAGAATGAGTTTGTAAGAGGTGCCTCTTTTTTATTTTGACCCAATACAAAGTTGTCTTTCAAAATGACTATACTTTGCATACAGGGGCGGATGGGCAACATCTTAGCGGCCCGGGAAATAATATTTGTCGGCCCTTTTTTTAATTTCCGGGTATGGCTAAAGTATACATTTACAGGGTGTTACGACGTTTTTCACTCAGAATTTGCAAATTTTTTAAATAATCATTAAAGCGCCAGAAAAATACACCTCGATCTAGCAATACGCAGCCGTGGCTGATTAAATGAAAAAGCTAAATGAAGCTTTTGTCAAGATTTTTAGCGTTTTTAAGAGCTTTGTACTCCAGCTGCGCCAAATGTCACGGAGATTGAAAACATCTATACCACAAAATAAACAAAACATAAAAGTTTGAGAGTTATTTATGTGCAGTCGGAAGGAGTTATATAAAAACTCCATTTTTTGCTGCTTAGTTATATAGGCAAATAATATAGTAAATACAGAAAAAATGTACAAAAATCCTTCAAAAATTTGTCAAGAATATGAAAAGTTCATTCCGATTCTTTATTTTCGGTAAGTAAATGTTTATGAAGATAGGCTGGTAGATCACTGAGACCAACGGTGGGCAACTTCCCCCCCCCCCCCCCCCGGCCTACCGACAGTTTCTCTCCGGCCCGCGAAAGTTTTTATCCAGCCTGCGAGAACTTTGGAAGAAATTATAACTAAATTTTAATTGTTTTATGTAAATTGTCTAGTTTAAATTGAAAATTAAACGCACTTAGCAGCACGTACATATGTTCGTACTAATATTGAACTGGCATCCATTGTGTTTTTCGGAATCTCAGGATTTCGAAGTGCCATTTGACATTTTCTTCACTCATTTCTCCTGAAACTGACAAAAAAATTGGTTCTCTTTTGGAATCTTAAAAGTCCTTGCCATTTCCACTATCGTCAGTCTTCCTCCTTCGTGCCCTCGTTTTGCTCACGCGAGAATGTCGCTCTAAACCTCTTCGTAGTCAATTTAATTCTCAAGCTCACTTCCACGGCGCGTGATATTAGAAACAGACGCGGACGGAGCACCATGGGACGAGTGCCTTTTGTAGAAGCGCTGGTATATCTGTAGCGGGGCGTAGGGCGGGGCGATCGTCCGTATAAAAACAGACGAGCATGAACAATAGAGTGAACGAACGAGCTTATTTTTAATTTCTTCCTTAATTTCTTAATTCTAAATAATACCAGTAAGGCCGCAGCTGCAACGATACGTTTCCTTTCACTTGGCCATTTTGTCATGACTTCGAATCTCACGACGCACACAGGCCGATACACACTGTTGTAAAAAGCCTGGGCGGTGCGTGGCTATCCAAACTATACAGAAACGTTTTTGAGTTTAGGACCCAGTGATGGATAGTGTAATTTACCACATTAAAGATCTGTCACTTCAAATGCAGATTAAAAAATTACAGGTCATAACAAGATGCCAATTAACTATTACGGCCCGCGGAAAAAACGTAAAGTTTATTTTTGCCCATGTTATAAAAGGATTGCCCACCCTTGACTTAGACGTACTTTCAGCCACCGGCCCTGCGGGCCTCTGAACAGCCGGCCCACCGGGAAATTTCCCGGTTCGTCGTATGGCCCATCCGCCCCTGTTTGCATATTAAACTGCCTCAGAGTAGGTAAAAAACATGTCTCCACAATGTATATTCTACAATCTCAGCACGCCTAATTTCAAGATAGAAATTTTGCTGACGCAAAAGAAATAAGGAATGTCTCTACAGTTCGTATTTACAATCTCACCTCGCCTTATTTATCTCGATACACGCTTACGTAGTAGTAGGGCATTATTTTGAATCGGGATATTTAAAACAAATGTCTTCAATACAATTTACCATCGTGTCAGAGACATGAACTTGTCGAGATATCCGTTACGAATTTAGTGTTTTATATCTAGTTTTACGTTTAGTATCTATACTGCACTTGAAAAATAATTTCTCCATGATATATGTACAAATTTCGATATAAATTACTACTATTCTTAAGCTAAAACAATTGCAATATCTCACAAAAGAAAGCAGCTGTGTTTAATATTGAAGCAAGTTACACTATCCATCATTTCGTTTATTACCCCCATACACAAACCGTTATATCATGCGTCATACATCTCTTTCCTCCCTTTTGCCCCAGAAAATTTGCCAGACTCATTCATCCATTACATTAACGGAAATATAACATCGCACTCCGGGTCTGCAAAAACTATGAAAAATTCCCCTTCTCATTCACGTTTATTGTATAAAGGTATCACAATTGTTACACGAAAAAGAGGCAAAAAATGAATGCTTAGTGTAATAACCGTATCATACACAAACCGTTTTGATGTGAGTATCGAGTGATGGATAGTGTAATTTGCACCACTAATAGTATAACCTTAGGTGTAAATTACGTTGTTTTGCCTTTTGTTTGTTTAATGATTGTGATGCCTATGTAGTTGTACAATAAACGCGAAAGAGAAGGAGAATTTCTCATAGTTTTCGCCCGATGCTATATTTTTGTTAGTGTAATGGATGGTTGAGCCCAACAATTTTTCGGAGGCATATGATCCATGGCATATACTTCCCTGCGACCTCTTGCCTAAAAAACCGGTTTGAGTAGGTGGGTAATAAACCAAATGATATACTACGATTACATGCCGGACTGAGGACTTGACTTGAACTTGAACTGACAGTTAAATGCTCTTGATTTGAAGTCGATCTGGGGTTACATGATTTTCAAGTCTATTTGAAGCCGACTTCAAGTATGCATGTAATCATAGTAATAGATAGTGGAGCTTGCATCTTAGTATCTTATTTAATTATTTCTTACATTTTCCTGATCGTCTCTATAACGTCAAATACTTCATCTAGCTAATTTCAAAATAGCCGAACATTGATCGAGTACAAGCAATGTCCACCTCGACAAAATTAAAACCAGTCCTTAAGTGTCAAGATGATTTTTTTTTATAATCACTAAATTAAGACCAGTCTGGAATTTGGCTCCTACAACTGTTCTTGATTGCCAAACTATGACAACCATTTGAGTAATGACACGATGCTATGGACTCTTTCGAGCAAGTGCGCCACCTCTTAAACAATTCAAATTAAATAGCTTGAACGATGAACAGTCTTATGTAAGAAATTCCTCAAGTATAGCTTCGACAAATGTTTACTTAGACGAAAACGTGAGCTAAATTTTTTCTAATGTAAATTCTTCTCTTGGATAAATTTTAATTGCTTGAATAAAGTCAGACCTTGAGCCTCTCGTAATTAGATGGAGCCAGTCATCATAAAGAGAAACTTAATTTTTTGGCAAAGTGCGAAATCCGAACATTTGGAAGCATTTTAAGCATGAAGAATCATTTGGCTGCCCAATGTAATATTTATTATGAAAGCTCATTGGTTGCATTATTATTTTTAATGTTTCGCTAACTGTGACTCCCCTTGTCAGTCCGTAACTGTGTCAACTGGCGCCGCAATGTATTTGGCTACCCTTTAACATATTCTGGATCATACGTACGTGTGCCTTCTCTCGTTAGGAGGTTATTGGGATCATCCGCGTTTTCACGCATGCTACATCGTTACACATGGTCCTGTAGACGTAAAAGGCGCGAAGGGCTCTTAGTCAGTATGCGGCCCTCCACTTTCTACTGTTAGCTGTCCTGTTCAATGCTACTGCTAACACTGGCGCTACGTATAGCAGAACGGAGCTAATCCCCTTCGGCATCAGGAAGCCACGACGCGGTCTAGAGCCCTCACGTTAGGCAGCAAACTTGAGAGTGCTGCACAAATAGCAGAAGCTTCACTCATTATGGTCTGATATATATGACCTGATTCCATACCTTGATCCTTGCGGACACTCATTTTCTCCATTCTCACAGCTTCTGTTTTAGGCTCAGCAAGCATCAGACAACCGCTTTCAGGCCACACTCTAATCAGCCAGATCACTTGGATCGTTCATAATTCCATTTCCTACGTGCACTACCCCATGCCTAGTGATGAGCAAACGCAAGAACAAGACAAGACTAATCTAGTCTTGTTCTTGTTCAGTCTGTCTTGTTCTTGTTCTTGCAAGCATAACTAAGTCTTGTTCTTGGTCTTGGTAAATGTGCAAGAACAGGACAAGACTGCAAGACCAAGACCATTTTTGCTCATCACTACCCATGTCATCCGCGAAATCGATCGCAGCTGCTCTTTTCAGGAGGCGTAGCCCCAACCATTATCATTATAATACCCAGCAGACGGTCCAGGATAGATCCCTGCGGAACTCCGCAATTTTTTCTGTCCGTCACCCATCTTCCGATTCACAAGGAAGCTACCTACCTACTTTCCTTTTTCGATAAAACACTAACTTATAGTTTCGTAGAGGGTTGGGTTTGTCTGACTACCCACACGGGGCTCAACAGGATCCGCCAGCACTGGTATGACCTATGACCTACACATATTTATAAAAGGGTCTTGTTTTGTTTTGAATTGATTCGTGTATCACTCACCTATGCTCAATCAATCAATGCATTCCCTCTTGTATCATTCGCCTAAAGCCGCGTACACACCGGCCAATGAAGGCCAACAAACGACACTCGGAGTTGGCTGCCGTACGTTCGTTGGATGTTTCCGCCATGCGTCCTTCGCTAAACAGTCCATTCAGAACCAACGAATGTTAACGAATCCCATGCCGGCATGTACTTGCTTTGAGGCGTTGCCCTAAAGGCACGAGTAAGGTCGAGTCGAGTTTTTAGGAATTTCATAGTCTGCGTCAGGGTTGAATAAAGTAAAGAATGATCGCAATGTCAAGATATTTTTCAAATTCGTGAAAAGTCGTTTCTTTATGCTTGAGTCTATGCCACCTCGATCCCCTTTCTCGTTAGCTATTACCGAGCTTCCATTGGAGTCGAGTTGAATAACACTTTAACTCAACGACTGAAGGTGGATTTACATATCTGACATTTTTCCGTCGCGCCGGGTCACAGCTGATCATTTCTGTCACGGATTTTTAATACGCGTTTTACATTTCTGACGAATTCTGTCGCAGCCAAAAACAAACGTGACTTTTGGCAACTGACGTGAAGAGAGTAAAAATGAAAATAACCAAAAAAATATAAATTAACAAACAAACAATTTTTAATAAAGCCTCCCTTTACGTCCACGCAAAGCCAAACAAATTCAAAAAAAAAAGCATTTCAGTTACACATAACCTCAACTTTTACTTACAATCAGCTGTTTCTATCACCCTGTCACAGAAAAAGTTGAAGTTCGCTCAGCTCTCCACCGTGACGGTAAGATGTCACAGAGGTTGTTTCCTATTGGTCGAAATTGTAAAAAATTGCGGCGCGGCAGAGAAACGTCGGATATGTAAATCCACCCTGAACGTTATGCATTTCCATAGCTGCCTTCCGTTTTCCTCCATATTTTTCCATCAATTTTATAATAGATTTGTCTCTGGTTGAACTCTTTTGGAAACTCAGTATATGTAAGATGTGCTGCTATTGAAATGTGATATGGGACGTATTTGCGGAAATAACTCGTCGTCAGAATCACGTGTGCACGTTTGTGGGTCTTGTGAAATCTTTAACTGCAGTCAATTGGTGTTCGCTAGGTTATATACCCGTCTTAGCCCAAATACTCAACTTTATCTTTAAAAAGAAGGGTTTGTTTAAAAAGTTTTAGACAGGAATTCATTTAGGGGCTCAAGCCGTTTTGAATGGTTTCTATGTATAGGTACAACCAATTTTCCAATGTCATTTGCCTACTGATATCATTCATCATACGTCGGATTACCCCGAAGCGAGCTCGATGAATGTCGTAAAACTCTATTGAGCTGTTACAGAAAGCCATCGAACTGTCCATGAGCGTCTGAGGTCGATTAAGTTGTTGCCCTTCTTGTTTTGTCACCATCTTAATTTTGATGCCCGTCCGCATCAGAGAGGAATGCCTAAAGAAGTCTAGGCTTCAATTTGTCCCAGCATGTATTCGTTAAATGTTGATCTTCGAAACATTTTTTATTTAGCAGTTCTAAGCTCAGGGGTCTTCCTTTGTACTACCCGTCGTCTGTTTGTACCGTAATGCTGCAATATCTAGCAGTAAGTTAAGGGTTATAAGTACCCGAGAGGGTGTTATAGAAGAATTTGGCCGCTGCACCTTGCAAAAACGAGATACTGAGGGTCACGGAGCTTGCTGCGTGGCGCCTTCACTTCAAGCACTAGAGTGGATCCGCCCTAGACGCATTCTCATTCACAAACTCCATGCTTATTCTTGTGTTTACAGAGTTAACTTCGAGGCTTATTGCAGCTTATTTAGTTTTACCGCACACAAAATTTATTAGTGTAATTGAAAGGAGATTTAATAGAAACGTCCGATGAGAAACAATTGTATAATGAATGACTAAGATAAAAATGTATGTATGTGCTGTGGTAACAAAATAGTACTGCTGACAATTATTTGAATGATATTATTTTATTAATTCGCTTGCCCAGTTGTCTCTTCCTTTTAGTCCTTCCTTCAAAAAATGCATTTTTTTAATCTCCATATTTCTTCTTTTACAGGGCATCGTTTAAATTTTCTTAAATTAATTAACGAAATAAATTAAAAAATGGCAGAAGAAGATCCATGGGCTTTTGATGAAGGTGATACAGCCGAAACAACAACAACTGGAGGAGACGCTGCAGCACCAGCTGCTGAGAGTGGTGATGCAGCTGCACCAAGTGGTGATGCACCAGCAGAGGAAGCAGCTCCACCACCACCACCAGAGGATGATGGTTACCGAAAACCAGTACAACTCTACAGACATTGGGTTCGGTAAGTGTATTAATATTATTAAATTTTATTTCAATTGGTTTTTCATTTATTACTATTATTACTTTTCCTCAAAATTAGACCAAAATTCCTTCAGTACAGATACATGTACAACTATAGAACTAATTACTACGATGATGTCATCGATTATTTGGATAAGAAACAAAAAGGCGTTAGCCGAGATGTTCCACGAGCACAAACCTGGGCAGAACGTGTCTTGAGGACAAGTGTTGGAAGGTTTGTATAAATTACGAAACGTAAACTACCAATCAAACAAAAAACACAAAATTTATTTGTTAAATGTTTTACAAATTTCATATAATTTATTTTTGTTGTTCTTTTAGTCGTCGATATTCATATTTCGAATCTTCATTATCGTCGTCTTTGTCCAAGTCCACATTATCGTCTCTATCCCAGTCGTCATCGTCGTCTTTGTCTAAAACTTCATCATCGTCATATTCCTCCTCAGCTACAACATCAGCATTATCATCATCACAAAACGGTGCTAAAACAGAAGAATACTGGAACCCAAGCTATGATCCATGGTCCGAGTCTCCATATTACAAGTATTTGTATAATTTGTAAATAATTTTTACCTCATAAAATAAATAACATTGCAGACTTATTATTGCACTTATTGTCTAGTTTTAGTAGATGTTACTTTCTAAATCCTCCCCCATTCCTAAGAATGAAATTGTTTATTTATGGATACCTTGTAACTAATTTTTTTGTTTTTTGTAATGTTTGTTGAATATACAATGCAATAAACATTTTTTTAGATGAGATGGTATGTATCAGGAGTACAAAATAAAGTATGTGAAGTGTCGATAGCATGGTAGCACTGAAGTAATTTTCAAATCTTTGCAATGAATCTAGCACTAATCTTCGTAGTCCGTAATACTGCACAAAATTTATGCAATTTATAAATACTGTTTTAAGACCGGTTCTACACGTTCAACTTTTCGTTCAACTTCAGCACTTTTTAAATTCTTTTATTTAACTTACACTGTTTGTCGTCAAATCTTGGAAGTTAAATTTGACCCACTTCCCGGTTTCGGATAGAGCTGAAATTTTGCATACACGTTTAGTTTGGATGACAATGCAATCTGGCCATTTTGCAAAAATATCAAGATGGCGGTTCCAAAATGGCGCTTATTTAACTTACTATTACTATGATTACATGCATACTTGAAGTCGGCTTCAAGTAGACTTGAAAATCATGTAACCTCAGATCGACTTCAAATCAAGAGCATTTAACTGTCAGTTCAAGTTCAAGTCAAGTCCTCAGTCCGGCATGTAATCGTAGTAACTGTGTGTCGTCAAATCTTGTAAGTTAAATCTGACCCACTTCCCGGCTTTGGATAGAGTTAAAATTTTGCATACACGTTTAGTTTGGATGACAATGCAATCTGGCCATTTTGTAAAAATATCAAGATGGCGGTTCCAAAATGGCGCCCGATTTTTGAAATTGTGCTCCGCGGCCCTCTGACATGGGTATCAAATGAAAGGATATGACAGGTAGAACACAATAAGCTATGTGGCGTCATTCCAAATTCAAAATGGCGGCCAACACTTACACTGTTTGTCGTCAAATCTTGGAAGTTAAATTTGACCCACTTCCCGGTTTCGGATAGAGCTGAAATTTTGCATACACGTTTAGTTTGGATGACAATGCAATCTGGCCATTTTGTAAAAATATCAAGATGGCGGTTCCAAAATGGCGCCCGATTTTTGAAATTGTGCTCCGCGGCCCTCTGACATGGGTATCAAATGAAAGGATATGACAGGTAGAACACAATAAGCTATGTGGCGTCATTCCAAATTCAAAATGTCGGCCAACACTAAATTGCGGAAAGCTTATAATAGACTAAAAAGTAGAAAATATAACCGATCAACTTCCAATTTTGCACACACTCGTAGTTCGGGTGGTTAATGTATATGAATGATGAGATGAATAGTTGAGTTAAGGGTGAGTTGATAATAAAGAAGCAATACACGTTACAAAAAATCACAAACAAACACAGAGATGCTGCTGTCAACTAAATTCAACTACTCAAATACTGAACTCATGTCCGTATGCATAATTTCAACTAAACCCAGGTAGCAGAGCTGAGTCGAGTTCAGTCAACCTTAACCCAACTCGACTCCCGTTTACATGTAGTTAGACTTGGGTTCAACTTGAGTTCAACTCATCATGTATAAGTACTAAATGCAATCTGACCTTTTTGTAAAAAAATCAAGAAGACGGTTCCGAGATGGCGGCCGTTTTTGCAATTATGTTCCAACGAGCCCACGACATGGGTATCAAATGAATACAGTAAACTGTGTGACGTAATTTTAAATCTAATAGAATTGCCATCATAAAATGGCGGAATACATATAATAAACTAAAAAGTAGAAAATAAAATAAATGGTTAAAAAAAATTTTTAAAAAAATTCTTTTAATTAACTAAAAAATGTACTGAAAAGTAAAAAATAAAAAATATTTTAAAGAAAGCGTGAAATTTCAATTTTAATGAAAAAGTTAATTAAAAGAATGGCGCATTTTTCATCAAAAAATTTTGTTAGAATTTGAAATTAACAAAGCAAAAAATTGAGGGTTATTGTAAATCTCACGCGATTTACAGTTATATTTTCAATTTTTGATGAAAAATGCGCCATTCTTTTAATTAACTTTTTCATTAAAATTGAAATTTCACGCTTTCTTTAAAATATTTTTTTATTTTTTACTTTTCAGTACATTTTTTAGTTAATTAAAAGATTTTTTTTTAAAAAATTTTTTTAACCATTTATTTTATTTCTCATTTGCTCGCATGCAACTTACGAAAGAAATAATCTTACCCCTCTCACAATTGCATGCGAGCGAAAGAGAAGAAAGTGTGGAAGTTGAACGAAAAGTTGAACGGGTAGAACCGGTCTAAAATAGAATGCGGAATGTTTACCTTAAACTAGTAACAAACGCTATAATTTAAATTTGGCGTGAAAGACCTTGAGCTCTTTAGATGTAATACAGAATTTAGATGTCGGGTAATATTCTAATTCCGATGACCGGTATTATCTTCAATTACAATCACTTCATCTAGAGCGCATCGCATTAGGAAATGATTGATGATGATTCTAATGTCCACAATGTAAACTCATACCAGTAAACTCAAATGGCACTAGGCTTTCCAGCAAAAACGGCGAGCTGAAATCTTCATCAAATTGGGGATCACGCCACGAGAGTCCCTGACCCTGAAGTTGCAGGCCAAGAAGCTTATTTCCTTGTCCTTTTTCTCAACTCCCATCCATCGCGATACTCCATCCAAGTAGATTCACCTCTTGGTAAATTGGACCATTACCCAATTGGCGCTCACTTTCCATATCAATTTCCAACCCCAACTAAAACAGTTAAAAGAACTGGCTGAGGTTTACTGAATCGTTCGTTCGAAAAAATTTCAAGGATCCCCCGCCATAGCCCCGCGTTAATTGCCAACAGGAAACAAAAAATATGGTCATATAGGAAAAAAAATTCTAAAAAAGATAGCGTTTTCTTTTTTTAAATTTGGAATGGCGAACCAAACCTATAAAATCCTGGAAAGTGTAAAAAACGCTTTTTAGCGAATAAAAGAAAAACGTGTCCTTGGATCGAAAAAAATCAAATTATAAACTTGTAGCTATTCAAATTATCTTTCGATTGATGTACATATGTATATTGAGTTATAGGTTAGGCTTGGGGCACAAAATATAGAGAACAATGGGAAAAACTGTCGAAAATCACGTTTTTTTAATTTGTTAATAACTTTTGTTTAACGCCACTTTTATGCCATGTTTCCATCGCACTTGAAGTCCGACGGTTTTGATAAAACGATTTGGCGAAATCTAAATGTGTTTACATCGTACCAAGCAGTTTTCGCTTGTCATAACAAACTTGCACACCAAATTTTAAAAACGTAATTATATCAACAAAACTGAGGAATTTGGAAAGAATAGGCTGTAAAATAAGGAAAAAATATAAACATTCATTTAAGCTCCATTTTAAAGGTTAAAGGTAGAAAATTTAAAAATAACAAATTCGTACTGTCAAAATTTTTTTACAGCTGAGAAATTTCCCCATGCTAAGTACACATGCTGAATAATGCTGAATAGTCATTAACAAGATTTCGATCGAGATTTCATTGAAATCTCCCCCGTAAGGCGATATGCCAAAACATGAGATTTCACATGAGATTTCGTACGAAATCCTCATCCTGCTCATCCATCAATGCTCAAAATGGCCTCCAAAAACGTATCAATAGTGAAAAATAAGACTCAGAAAGTCCGTTTTTTCAACCAAACATATGTTTTTTCATTATTAATTCTATTTACTTGTACATGATGGTACAAGTTTTGAAGAAAATTTTAAGCCTTTGTTGTTGAAATTGGCTCTATTTCGTCCTTTTTTAGTACTTTTCCACCTGAGTTTTGTCGAAAAGTACAAAATAAGCACCAAACAAGGCCAATTTTCACATTAAAATTGCTTATAACTTCAAAAGTAAAGGTCGTAGCATAATAGTTGTTGGACATTATTCATAGGCAATTGTCCAATTTTGTAAAAAAAAGTATTGCTTAATTACGTATATTTTGGAGAAAAAGGTGGTTGAAGATTTGATGACTCATAACTCTGGACGTTGGTGGGTTGACCCCACTGACATATAGTAATGGACTGCTGATTGACGATCCTGAATGGCACCATTTTTCTCCAGAATTAGAAAACCTTTTTCATGCAAATCAAAAAAATTTCTTCGAATTTAGGAGAAAATAAGTGATAAGATGTTTGTTATAAAAACTGCTAATTTCATTAAATAAATGTATTTATTCCAAAACCGCGACGGTTATTTCCCCTGTTTAACGAAGTTTTCAAAATAGCTCAAGAGTGAGACAGAAGAACGAAAACTATACCTGTCTATTTTTTTCTAATTATGTTTATATTGCTAACATGCGCTGACGATTACAGTTCATTGGAATTTAACGTGGGAGCGAGGCAGGAATAGTTTTTGGTGCCATTTTTTTTGTATGGGATTTTGCTCCTTTAGCAGTCCATTACTATATGTCAGTGGTTGACCCCTTGACTTTTACAGATATGTGGGAGTCACTGACATATAGGAATGGACTGCTGATTGACAATGATGAATGGCACCATTTTTCTCCAGATATAGAAAACCTTTTTTACGTAAACAAAAAAAAATTCTTCGAATTTAGGAGGAAATAAGTGATAAAATGTCTGTAATAATTACTAGAAATATATTTCCATCACTCATTTTTATTTGCCAGCAGTTTTTTCATTAAATAAATGTATTTATTCCAAAACTGCGACGGTTATTTCCCCTGTTTAACGAACTTTTCAAAATAGCTCAAGAGTGAGACAGAAGAAAAAAAACTATACCTGTCTATTTTTCTCTAATTATGTTTACATCGCTGACATGCGCTGACGATTACAGTTCATTGGAATTTAACGTGGGAGTGAGGCAGCAATAGTTTTTGGTGCCACTTTTTTGTATGGGATTTTGTTCATTTAGCAGTCCATTACTATATGTCAGTGGTGGGAGTATTCTGCGTAGATTGGTGTCTTATTCATGAAAATATCTGAAAGAGCTACAAAAATACAGGGTAATAGGTAGATAGTATTATCGTTGGCGAATGTCGTGACACGGTGGATTAAAACTGTCGATACCTCCTACGTATCGAGGAAAATGTCACTTCACACGCCACCTTGCGACAATTAAATAAGAATTTTGTCGATTTATTCGCCAGAAGTCTGTTAGATTGACAATGAGAATACCAATTTAAGGTCGAAGTGACACATCTGTCATGTCACGCGACAACGAGAATAAGGCCGAATATGTCAACCTCTACCAAAAAAGTTTCAAAACGCCCTAGCGGCTAAACCGTTGCGATTCCCCCCCCCCCACACATATGATTTGCTGTTCGTCTATCCAAGACCTATCCACAGCCAGGCGTTTCGACATTTTAACTGATACACCCTGTATACTAAAAATTTCTTAGCGTACTATATAGATATATAGATTTATTATATTTTTTGCTCAATGTTTTCTATTTTTGGAATATAGCGATGCCTTAATAGTAAACGCAGGCTTTAACAAAGAAAAAATGTTGAAAAGCAAATAATTTAAAAAATTAAAATCGTGAAGTTTGAATGGCGATATAGTGGTCACTGTTTTTTTAAGGAATGAGGGGACAACCCACATGGTGAATACTGTGGCCAAGTTAGGCCTATTGTATACGTACCCCACTAGAGGAATAGGCTATCAGCCTTCCGGACATAGGCAAGAAGGTTTTTAATTGACGAAGACCGGACTTGAACAGGGGTCATAAACTATCTGATAAACGTTCTTCTTATAAGCCAGATCAGAGCAGGGCATTCACAAAGAATATGTGTTTAAGTCTAGTTGCCTTTCATGTAGAGTCGGTATTCTGTCTATTAAGACAGTCCTAGGTTGTGGAGGTGATACCGCAGCCAAACTTGGCCAGTCAGATAACCCACCAAAAGCGTTAGGTCCGCTTTGTTTAAAGTGATAATCTCCCTTAAGGCAAAGGGTCGTATTACATCTTTAGCCTGTCTATGTGTCCTTTAACTGTATAGCCAGTTGGATGTGTTCTGAAGTCTCAAGGCACTCATGGCGGAGGATTTCCATATGAACATATGAAATGGGGTCAATCCACTGACATATAGGAATGGACTGCTGATTGACAATGCTGAATGGCACCACTTTTCTCCAGATATAGAAAACCTTTTTAACGTAAACAAAAAAAATTTCTTCGAATTTAAGAGGAAATAAGCGATAAAATGTCTGTAATAATTACTAGAAATATATTTCCATCACTCATTTTTATTTGCCAGCAGTTTTTGCATTAAATAAATGTATTTATCTAAAAACTGTGACGGTTATTTTCCCTGTTTAATGAACTATTCAAAATAGCTCAAGAGTGAGACAGAAGAACAAAAACTATACCTGTCTATTTTTCTCTAATTATGTTTACATCGCTGACATGCGCTGACGATTACAGTTCATAGGAATTTAACGTGGGAGTGAGGCAGCAATAGTTTTTGGTGCCACTTTTTTGTATGGGATTTTGTTCATTTAGCAGTCCATTACTATATGTCAGTGGGTCAATCCAATGATTGCTTTCATCACAGCCGTGGGACAGGTCCGAATAGCTCCGGTAGTGGAGAGGCAAACAAGCCGTTGCAGTGTGCTGCGCTTGAAGATCGGCGTAACCTGTTTAGTGGGCCTAGCGGCATAAGTGACCACAGGTTTAACGATCGTATTATAGATCCAGTACATCATCTGTGGTGTAAGTCTAACCTAAAAGCCTTTTGCAGTCCGATATGGCCCTTGTGGCTTTACTGATGGCGTAGTCCAATTTAGGGTTACAGTTCAGTCTCTTATCTAACACTAGATTTACGGACCGAGCCAATTTGACTCATTCAAAATTTGATCACTATATATACATAAAACTTTAATATTACTTTTTAAAAACATACGTTGGTTTTTAATTAAGTAATGAAATATATGTAAACGCTTATTCCTCTTCCTCGCAGACCCCTTCATTTCGCATTATCGAATGTGGTATACCTATTTTCACGATTGTGAGCCAATTTGACTCGTAGAATGGTTTAGCAGTTAATCGCATAACATGAAATTTACTGGTCCTATCAGGCCTGGACAACAGTCAAGTCGCACGTGATTTGTTTCTCTTCTCATTTGGCAATACTCACATACAATATTTGTGTGTATGTGGGAGTAATTATCACTTGTTTTCGTTACCCACTTCTGTCGTCATTTCGATATATACATCGCGTGTGAGCAGTGCAGTGAAGTAATAGAAATCATTGTGCTAAATGTAATAGAAATGTTTGCGGAAAATGTGTTTCAAAAACAGAGTTTATATGTAAAAAATGTTTTCCATAAATTTTTTAATAATAAACATTTCATTTAAAATAGTTTCGAACTATTTTCTTTGCGAAAAACTTCAATTTTCTTGTATGAGTCAAATTGGCTCACTTCAGTAAAAATAGGTATATATTCAACATCCGTAAATCTAGTGCTAATTTTACTTCTAAATATTTAACTGAGTCTGAGTACTCAAATGTGGTACCGTGGATAAAGATAGGACCTAGGCCCACTTAGTAGCGTTTGGATAAAGGCTCCGGACAGCCTTATCTAGGTTGATTCACAAACGCTCTGTGGTACATCAACTTTGAACTTCTCAGAGCGCTGTTCTCATGAACTCTGTAATGGTAAAGTCAAACTTCCTAGAGATTTCCTTCCTGATGGCAAGGTCATTTGCATAATCGACGACATCGAAACCGGATTTAGATAGTTTGGTCAAAAATTCATCCACTAGTGACCAGAGTAACGGGGGTAATACTCCATCTTGATGGCAGCACTTAATAGCCTTAACACTAATGGTGGATACACCTAGGTTAGAAAAAATGCCTCGACCTACAACCATGGCATTTACCCCCTCAATCGTGTGAGGTTCTAGGTTTCTGATAGCCAGTGCTCTAGATATAGAATCATAGCAAGTGTTATCGAAAGCACCTTGGGAACGATTTTGCTGAGCAGGGGACGTAAAGCAGCCTCTGTTGATTTACCCTTCGAGTAAGCAAACTGGTAATTAAGGAAAGGAGAGCTCCAGCTTGCACCTAATATGAAGGTCTAGCTGCCTTTCCATCGTTTTTAAAAGAAAAGAGGGTGAGCTGATAGGTCTGTATGATTTATGCATCTCAAGGGGTCTGTTGCCGTTTTTGGGGATAAAAACAGGGGATAGTTGGAATGTATCTCCAGTTGAAGGTGGCTCTAAAGATACAGACCAGGTTGTCGAGAGTCAGATCAAGGCACTTCGTTGGTCGAACAAAGATTTTAAAAAAAGCTATTTGGTATAGGGCATTTTTGAAGTGGAGCACTAAAAAAAATGAGGCCTCAGTACAATTTACCGTCGTGTAAGGGGCAAATGTCCTGCTCAAGTCTAACCGTAAGGAATGTGTTAATCAAATTGTCCACAGAGCTATTGAAGCTAAATGTAGGTTCTAAAATGAGTTTTCTATCAAGCTGCGTTTTTCAAAATTCAGCAATTTCAGATGCAGACCTATTATCATTAGATATTTCAAGTTAAAAAATTGAGTAGCATTATTTCAAGATTTTTTTTTTGGTTAAAAATAAAGAGAGTAATTTCTATGATTATAGTGGTACTATTCCTAGTTCAATTGCTTTCACTCGAGATTTTCTTCACAGCTAAAACCCTTAAATCAAACGAGCCCTCCCTGTAACAACCACTACCTAACATGCGGACGTGGTGAATCGAACTTTGTTAAACTTGCTTTACTCTATTGTGCCAGATGATTTTTCTCAGTTTTGTGATCATGTGGTCCGTACATCAGTGGAACCTGAAAGAAGAAAATTATAGACAAAACTCTTCATACTTTATGTTACCCCATAATAATGTCATAAACGGATGTCGAGTTGGAACTTTGTCCACTCAACCCAACTCAGCGCTCCCACCTGGATCGAGTTGATATTTCGCCCCAGTTGAAATTGAGTTGAAGTGTCATATGTTTTGTTTGTTTACCATCCGTGTAGTCCGCTTTTCGGCATAGTTTTGTGTTCGATGTTTTTTCTGGCACAGGAACAAAATATTGGCCCCTGTGCTGAAAGTCGAGTCGTGATTCGTTACAAGTTTTCTGAGTTGATGAAAATGACGTTTCAGTCGAATTGCGACTTTCAGCAAAGGGGGCGAAACTCGATCTTGGACTTCCACTCTAGGCCATTATGCTAAAAATCGTAACTCGATTGAAACGTCCACTTTCTTCAACTCAAAAAACTTGTCACGAATCACGACTCGACTTTCAGCACAGCATTATTTCATTCTGTATTTTTACGTATCTATAAATGAAAATTTCACACAAAAATTTGCGGTTATGTTTTGCTCAGTTCAATTCTATTTCAACCCAAAGTGAGCTCAACTCAACATCATATTCTGTGGTCGAAATTGCAACTTAACCTCGACTCAACTTTTCAACCTAGTCAAAAATGGAATATGTGTAGAGTCCAGTTAACAATAAAAGTTTACTCATCAAAGTCGTTTATATCAACAAACACATTTATGTCCTATTCACATTCACACAAACTTATCAACAACTCTCGAATCAGCTCAATGTTTTAAATGTGATTCCATCCATCCCTAATCCACTAAAGAATTCGCAGGACCAGTATTGTAATATATAAATGCAAAAGCAGCTTTTTTGTAATACGTGCTTTTCATATTTCCAGTGGCAGATCATTGGATCACTATGGCGGACGTCACCATGATACACACTTGATTCAAGTTCTCGCTGCTTCAATTAAGACTCACAACTACCACACTACGGCGTACATGAATCAAAAATATTCCAGGGTGTTGTAAATAAAATGATAAATAAATGAAAACAAATAAATTTTTTTAAAAAAAGAGATATTAAAAAAAACAAATTTTCATATTTAAATTTGAATTATTTCAACTACAAATTGGCCCTATTTGAAAATTCGGAAAAACATTTTGGAAGATTTTTAATTTTTTTTTTTGTAAAAATTTGGTTTTGTGCTGTATAACAAACAAACAAAGCGAATTTTCTCGTATTTAACGAAATAAAATAACAAAAATAGGCTAAAATCCTCAAATAAGCCGATTCGTCGTAATAATTGCAAAATTGGCTTAAGTGTAAGTTTCCACTATGGTTTAAACAAAAATAAATGAAATATATAAATAACAGTTAATTATTAAACACACAAAAAGCGGGGTTAAACAACATTTTATAAGATTACAAACAAAACAAACAAAATAAATATAAACGGCATCTTTATTAAAGCATTGATAACATCTAAGTCTCCGGGTTGGTATGAATATTTTTTTATTGTAAAATTCAATTAAAATAAGTTATAATAATTATTATTTATTTTACATACATTAGACTGTTGTTTTTTTTTGGCAAAATAAAGTTTGGTATAAATTATTATTCAGCTTGAACATTATTTCGCGTATTTTTTTTGTTGTGTTCTTTTTTTTATTGATTGTTAATAAATTGATATTAATAAATTATTTTACTACCTTTTATCCTAATTTTAGTGCGATTCTGTACCGATTCTATTACAAACAGGCATACATATCTGTTAATAAATCAAATTACAATTATAATTTTGCTATCTGAGTAGATAAGAGAAATTTTAACTTTGTTGCTCCTTTTAGAAATAAAATTTTTAGTATAAGGTAAAAAATATTGTTTTTTTTAGAAAAAAGGTCAGTTCTTTTGATTCATCATACTTACAATAACTCACTTCCTTGCGACTTTAACGACCGTAAAAAACGACAGGGATAATCTATTGGAGTGTCTGTCTGTGATTTCAAAATAACTGTGTTTTTTTAATTTTATATGGTTATTTACATGATTTTAAAACGAAATCACGCATTTTTAAAATTTTTGTCTGTCTGTATGTCTGTGTGTCTGTATGTCTGTATGTCGGTCTGTCTGTTTGTTCGGGCTAATCTCGGAAACAGCTAATCCGATTAGGATGGGACTTTCACTGGAAGATTCAGTATTTTGGCGAGCCTGTTTTAGGCTATTTATATGCACTATATATTAGCTCCACCTATATGTATGTATGGATGTATGTATGTAGACAAATCTTGAAAATTGTTTTTGACCCACTTCCATATAACGGATTTAGCTTCAAATTTTGCACACATGTACAGTTCAAGTGAAAATGCAATCTGACCATTTTATAAAAATATCAAGATGGCCGTTTCAAGATGGCGGCCGAATTTCGCAATTGTGCTCGCTGACCGCCGACATGGGTATCAAATGAAAGGGAATGATAAGTATAATATAATTACCTATTTGGTGTCATTCCAAATTCAAAATGGGCCGGAACAAAATGGCGGCCAACACAGATGGCGGATTACTTTTTTATTTACTTCACGATCGATATGGGTATCAAATGAAAGGATATGATAAGTAGAATACTATTAGCTGGGTGGCGTAATTTCAAATTCAAAATGGCAGCCAACACAAAATGGCGGACTACCTTTTTTTACAACGGTCTCGGTATGGATACAAAATAAAAGTGTATGATGAGTAGAGTACAGTAAGCTGGGTGACCTCATTTTAAATATCGGTCACCACAAAATAACCGAAGTCATATAATAAATTAAAAGTTAGAAAACTAAAAATATAGTTTAAAAAACTTAAAAATATTCTTTTGTTTAAAAATGTTCTAAAAAGTAAAAACTTATGTTGAATGAAACCTTTTTACTAAAGCCAGTATATATGGGGCGCTAGCGAAAAGTTGCAGTAATAATAAAATAAGAATATAGGTAAAGTCCCACGCTTTTTAACATTTCGAAAGGTAGGTTATTTGGCAAATATGAGATCAGGACAGTAGCAGAGATTTCGGCAACTTTACTCACATCAGGAAAAACAGCTCATTCTATGCTTAAGATACCGATCGAAGAAGATCATATGGAAAATCCTGCGTGGAACAAAACTAAAAACCTGCGTGGAAAAAATCTAAAGTTTTACAGGACTGCATGATGGCTGTCTGTGTCTGGGAATGCGATGAGTGTACTATGGCAAATAAAGTATCTATTACCAGAACCCCGCGAGATTTAAGATGTAAAAACCAATTATTTTGGGGAGTAACTATTTTATTGGCATAGATTCCGGGCAAATGTTGCCGGCCGTCCGGACAAATATGTGGGCCGATGATATTGATGCATGTCTGAAATGATCACTCATTTAGGGACATATTGGAAAACGTCATTTAAAGCAAAAGATGGGAACGCAATCGGAAAACTCAGAATTCAGTACTATTCTCCTCAACATAGGATATACAATAGAAAATGTTCTGAGATTAATGAGAATGATGACAGTGAGCTGCTGGATGTTGTTTGAAATTTCGCAATAGACGAGGAAATTTTGATGAGCGACATTTATGACGATTTCGAAAATATCAACTCAACTAAATCGACTCAACTCAGTAATGCCACAAACATTGTAATACTTACAAGTGAAACATCTAACATCGTTTATAAACAAGCGTTACAGTGGATTGTTAACCGGTGCCGTGCGGGCGGTATGACCGGAAACGACGAAACACGAAAACGGGAAGCAGCAACTGTCCTTTTTAGGATCAAATCAGTAGTATCGTCTTAAAATGTTGGCAATCTTCGTCTCAAGCCATGTTCGCCATGGGGCAAGTTCAGGGTGTCAATTATTTGAGAACGTCAAAATCTACGCGCACAAGACATATTCTGAATAAAATCTGTTGTGCACGTAGTATAAAAGTTTTCCGATGATTAACGTCGAATTTTAAAAACAGTTGTAGGTAACATATTTTTATAGTCAACTCTAAAGTTTTTTATACATATATCCAAAATCATGTCTTGCAGATTTGTTCTATGTTTCATTATACCCTTTTCTTATTCCGGACTATGCACACATAATTTTTTTTATTAAAAGGCGTTGCGACGCACGCGGGTTTTTGCTAGTTACAAATATTATAAATGCGAAAGTAACTCTGTCTCTCTGTTACGCTTTCACGCCTAAACCGCTGAACCGATCTTGATAAAATTTGCTACACAAATAGATGAGACCATGGAGACGGGAATAGGTTTATCGCTTAACTGTAAGCTTAAAAGGAGTGAAATAGGGGACGAAAGTTCGTATGGAAGAAATTATTTGCATTTTACTAAGTTTTGTTGCTCATATCTATGCTTAGGCTAATGTTTTTCGGTTAAATATATAAGTTTGTTTAATATAATTTTCTCTATAGTGACTAAAGCTTTCCGTTTTCCGATATTTTAATTAGGTTTTCTTAAAATTAATTAATTAGTAAGATTTTTCACTATTTTTTGCGTTCAACACCTACACCTCTGGCAGCTGGATTTTGACCCATTTTCATGTAACTGATTAACCCAAAATTTTGCCCATATGAAAAGTTTGTGTGACAATGCAATTAGGCATTTTTATAAAAAAAATCAAGATGGCGGCTCCAGGATGGCGGGTGAATTTCGCAATCGCGTTTCCTGATCCCCGACATGGGTAACAAATGAAAGGGTATTACCAGAGAAAACATAATACTCCGTATAAAGATGCGACAGCTAGAACAAAAAATCCGAACGCTTTTTGCCTCGGCAGGCCTCTGAGATTGCCTCCCCCTTAGCAACATGCAACATATTCGAGTTTCTAGCTACACAAGGAGGCGAACGTGGTCATGGTCCGCAGCACAAGACAAGCGGTGAGTTTGTCGATAAGGAAGCTAGAATTTTAGGGGGGCAAGGAAAGGAACTGACAACAGAATGTTTCTCGCAGCATTGTCATCTTTCAAACATTTACGTCTAGCGCTACATTGAAGGATTTCCCTGATGCTTTGTATTTTAACTATTTCCTAGAACATTCAGTGTATTTTTTTAATGACTTCTAATTTCTCTTGATTATTTTGTTTGCGATATTTTTAAAATAGGTACTTGGTTGAGGTTTTTTTTGGTTACGGATTTTCGAATTTTTTTTATTTTCTGGTATTTCGGTATAACTAGAATGATTTTACAAACGAATTTAGGAAATTATTCTATATTTTATTTTATCTATAGAATTTTCGCTTTTGCCTTTAAATGTTGGATTTTGGCTTTAAGTAGGTCTTTTGTTGTAGGTATGTTGTGGGCGTAGATTTTTGGCCACAGTTTTTTGTAAAAAATGCAAAAAAGTCGCATACCCTGGGGAGTTGTTTGCATCATTCCAAGTTGCAAAGCGCATAAACATGCTGAGCCAAATCTGAAATTCTTTCGATTTCCAAAATCTGGGACAAGTCCTTTTCATAATGCTTGTAAATTAACATCCCCGTCCACAATAAAAAATGCGTACGTCTGCTCAAAACATTGCGGTAGTAGTTGTTTTGGTAAAAAGAAATTAAAAATAGGCTCAATACCTTGCTTGATATTTGTAAACTCTTCAATTAATGAATATGAGGAAAGGCTACAGTCAATTTTTCAGGGCAAACGTATGAAAGCAGGAATTTAATCTAGGACTTGCAATTACAGGATTTATCTGTTTTAGAGTCATAGAAGTAAGATAGTATTATAAGATAGAGTAAATATTTAGCCCGCAAAAATTTTCTGCAAACAATGTTTGGAAGATGAAAAAGAAGTATGTTACAACCGCAAACGACAATTCTGGTTTGTTGAGGAAATATAAAGAGTTTGTTATTAAAAAAAAAACGAAAAACTTCAGTAATAAAAAAACAAGACCAAAATGGAGCACTTAAAGAAAATGTGTAAGAAAACACTCAATTATCATATCGATAAAATACCCTTTGTTTCCGCTGAAAGCAAAGCTTTTCGAAAATGATTTTAAAATGAAAAAAAGAAATTGCTAGCACAATGCATACATTATACCTATATCCACTTCTTTTTAGAAATATATGAGAGAAATTTAATTTGCCCTCTATTCGGCCAATACAAAGATGGTTGCCTACTAAATGCATTCCGCCTAGTATAAATGAATATATGAAACCTTCCGGGAACATAAGTATGTATATTGGAATGGTCTGCTGACAGCAGAGAATCCGTCTTGATTTAACAAAATTAAATATGTCGAATGGCAAACTTAAATTTTTAGAATTTTAAACAATCTTTAGATATAATTTTAATTTACTTACAAAATATATATCCGTCATATTGAAACATATTTAATTTTTAAATTTAAAAATTTGGTCTCGACAGAATTTAAGGCAATTTTATAACTAAACGAATAGTTTAAAGAAAATATTCAAGTTTCATTAACTCCACGCTTGGGAATTATCGTTTGTTCAAAAAATTAGCTATTGGGGCACGCTGTGCTTGGCGTGGGGTAATAACTGAGAACATATTTATCTAGCAAACTAAAATTTTATGCACATGAAATTTACAGAGTTATTCATTCCGCTATTCTCGATTAGCAAATGGTGGCTGAACAAAATGGACTGAACACCTACGCAGGACCGGTTTTAGGTATTGTAGCGCCCCGAGCGAGATATTTTTATGCGTTCTTAACTTTTTTTGGGGACCTACTTAATATGTTATTATGCCCAAATTATACAATCACCCGAGTACAAATAAAAGATGGCCTTACAATGGGTGAGCACCGGCTGCTGGGGAGCACGACGGCTAAACTTGATCAAAAGGTTTAAATGTCCGAGTGCTGAGCAGTACATATTGGCATACGACGGTAAATTTGAACCAAACAAAGAATCTTCATAAAATGTATTGTTGAATGTGCATAATGGGAACATGATCATTTTCGTTGTGTACAAACGTCTTTTGGAGTGTTCAAGAGAAACAGCTCGCCAGACGTGGGTTTGTTTTTCAGGAAGTGTGTTGTACTGGCTGCTGTTGGTTTCTGTTTTAGTGGGGAATGTTCTTATTTCATACCCAACGACTATGTTTTAATCAGGGTTGGTGTTCGCCCGTTATTAGGCCATATAAGATACCATCGTCGTCGGCCAAACTTCGCGCAAATTGCGTTAACACAGAAAATATGATAATGGTAAGATAAGGCGGCATTATGCGTTAGTTCGTAAAAGCAAGTGGAAAGAAACAATTTATAGTTTTGATGCTACTTTTCCCATCTATAGAATAGTTTATCTATGGTATTATGAACAAATGGTATTCCACATCCCACAGTAATTTGTTATGTAATCTATTCCTGGGAAAACGAAAAACTTTTATTCAAAAATAAAGAAAAATAACGTACGTACATGCTTCCAATATAAATAAGCAAATTGCAATCAATAAACATTCCGGTCATAAACATTTAAAGTTCCGATTAAGTTGCGTTTATTACAAAACCGCGCAATAATTGGCTTTTTCGGAGGACAAGCCGGTTTTGTTTTTGTACATTAAGCCCATCTACTCTATTGAGTGAGCGAAGTATAGAAACTTCTATAAATCTCTTTTATGTTTAAACCAAAAAGAAGAAAATAAATAGATTCTCTTATACCTCTCTCAGTTGAATTCACAAGCAGGATTGGAGAGCTATGACACTTCCGAGGATACTCGTGTGGCTCTCAAAGGCTGCTATTGCCCTGCACTGGTTTATTGCTGGAAACTGAAGACAATAGTGGCAAGACTTTTACGTTTTTCCAATAGGCCCCCATCCACGGTCAAACAAATCGTCAAACCAATTTTCGACAAACAGCGCACACATTTATGCTTTGACATTTTTGGCCATCAACGAGGAAAACTTTCTTCAAACATCCCGAGCGACATTTCATATAATCTACTGTAAACAAAGCGAACTTTACATGGCACACAGGCAAAACTCACACACACATTTAAGTTGTTTGAAGGAAATATTAAACCAGACGAATATTTTCTTCAAACAGCGGCCAACTTCGAAAACTTGTATTTTATACACGCACACTTGCAATTTTTTCGATGTTGGCCAGGAATTTGACGATTTGTTTGACCGTGGATGGGGGCCTAATCACAAACTTTGTTTATATCCTGTACATATGCGGCGTTGTATGTTATTTTGTATTTACACATTAGTATTAACACATTACTGGATCTCGGCGGCACCCCTTGGAATATTACCTACCCCCTCGGGCCGTCGCCCGGGTTCGCCCCCTAAAGCCGGTACTGCACCTACGCATAGTAATAAAAGTAATTTTGACTTTTGAGAGACCGTCTGTCCGTTCGCCTGTCCGTTCGTCTGTCCGTTCGTCTGTCCATCCGTCTGTGCCCGTCTCTTCTCGTCTGTACTGAACGCATTTATTTAGGGAGCTGACATTTTTTACACGGCTTTTTCAAAAAATAGTAAATATACTTTCATTTTCGTCTAGCCGTCTTAACATTGTTGTGAGACCAATTATAACTATTCTTCTTGTTATATTAAGATTGTAGATTTGAGTCTGAAAAGGGCTTAATCACATCACAATTTTTTTAGCTTTTTCGATAACCTAATACAAATAATACTTTAAAAATAATCTATATATGTACATATGTATATAAAAATGAATACATATTTATGTTGTGTGTAATCGAGGTTTGAAATATGAAATGACTGTTTGAGAGCTGCTCGAAAAAAAAATTGTCGATATTCCTGTTGGGGAATATTTTTGGTATTCGCATAAAATATATATGATTTGTATACGAAATCGGTTTGTTTTTTAAATGAAATAAAAGAAGTGAAATCGTTCTGAAAAGCAGCAGCTAGCAGGATAGTGGTGTCAAATTGTAAACGGATTAAACTAAACGTAGCTGGGCTTCCTTTTGAACGGGCTAAAATGGTTTGGACTAAACCATTAAAATAATATTTTCTTTGCTTCCCTTCTAGATATATTCAATCATTTCTTTGCTTTACAAACCCTTCTCTTCTTAATCTGGCCTTAAAACTATTTTTACAAAATGGATTTTTGCTGTTTAAGCAATCTATTAATTTGTTTATTTCTGCAATGAATTCAGCTGTGGATTTCGCCTTGTTACTAGCTTTTCCAGAAAACACTCCCATTTGTTCAGCAGATTTGATTACTGCCGCACAAGTTTAACTGGACGCTTGCACAACTAACGAATCAATCATCTTTTCCCATTTATTTGGACTCTAATGTTTTCCGTAAGCTTATGGCTCATTTTTGTCACATTACTTTTCTCCATAGTAACCAACTCTTCTATGCATTTATAGTATGTAACTGGACCATCAATGGTACATAAATCAGCCTTCATCAAAGTATTCCTAATTGAGGTACATCATATAATGCACAATAGAGATTTTCAAAATGTGGCTTAAATGTTGTTACGCCTAATCGGAAGAAACAATTTCTATTATTTGGAACTTGATCGCATACCATACCACCTCTAATATTTTACCCGTCATTAGAACAGTATTCTATCAATTCTTGTAATTTTTGTGATAAACTTTCCCCAGTGATACTGGTTTTTGTAACGTAGTATGCAATGATGAATTTGCAGTTGGATAATATTCCTCTTGCCATAAAGGCCGATATACACGGTCAAATTGGATGTACATCCAGAATTTCATCAAATCCATAAGCGCAATGAGTTTTGATCGGCCGACCGGCCCACAATCGATAGTTTTGGTTGTACATCAGCCCTTCGATGTACCCGTGTACATGCAGAAAATATTTGCAGGCTCAATATTTGATTGTTGATAAGGGGACTCTAAAATGGATAAATCCTGTATTTGCAAGTCCGAGATTAAATTCCTGCTTTCGTACGTTTGCCCTGAAAAATTGACTGTAGCCTTTCCTCATATTCATTAATTGAAGAGTTTACAAATATCAAGCAAGGTATTGAGCCTATTTTTAATTTCTTTTTACCAAAACAACTACTACCGCAATGTTTTGAGCAGACGTACGCATTTTTTATTGTGGACGGGGATGTTAATTTACAAGCATTTATGAAAAGGACTTGTCCCAGATTTTGGAAATCGAAAGAATTTCAGATTTGGCTCAACATGTTTATGCGCTTTGCAACTTTGGATGATGCAAACAACTCCCCAGGGTATGCGACTTTTTTGCATTTTTTACAAAAAACTGTGGCCAAAAATCTACGCCCACAACATACCTACAACAAAAGACCTACTTAAAGCCAAAATCCAACATTTAAAGGCAAAAGCGAAAATTCTATAGATAAAATAAAATATAGAATAATTTCCTAAATTCGTTTGTAAAATCATTCTAGTTATACCGAAATACCAGAAAATAAAAAAATTCGAAAATCCGTAACCAAAAAAAACCTATAAACCTATTTTAAAAATATCGCAAACAAATTTAAAATCAAGAGAAATTAGAAGTCATTAAAAAAATACACTGAATGTTCTAGGAAATAGTTAAAATACAAAGCATCAGGGAAATTCTTCAATGTAGCGCTAGACGTAAATGTTTGAAAGATGACAATGCTGCGAGAAACATTCTGTTGTCAGTTCCTTTCCTTGCCCCCCTAAAATTCTAGCTTCCTTATCGACAAACTCACCGCTTGTCTTGTGCTGTGGACCATGACCACGTTCGCCTCCTTGTGTAGCTAGAAACTCGAATATGTTGCATGTTGCTAAGGGGGAGGCAATCTCAGAGGCCTGCCGAGGCAAAAAGCGTTCGGATTTTTTGTTCTAGCTGTCGCATCTTTATACGGAGTATTATGTTATCTCTGGTATTACCCTAACTTTACGTTTTTTTCCGCGGGCCGTAGTAGTTAATTGACATCTCCTTACAACCTGTAATTTTTTAATCTGCATTTGAAGTGAAAGACCTTTAATGTGGTAAATTACATTATTCATCACTCGGTCCTAAACTCAAAAAGGTTTCTATATAGTTTTTTTCCCCCTTTTATGTTGCTTGATGAAGCTCAGGGATCACCCTTTGTACCACTAGTCTGTCATGTCATTTAAGTCAAGGTGCAATGTCTAGTAGTAAGCTTGACCTGAAAGATAAAAGAGAAAGTACAAGTTAGAAGTCTAAAGGGTGCGTGAGTAGATGTTGATGAACCTTGCGTTCCAGCAAGCTAAACCTGGAGAGTTGACGTCTACTGATATGCGCGGACCTTTTTCTGAGTCCATTCACTAAAAAGTAAGTAAGTTGTTTTCGATATGGTTTTCCAATTCAAAAGAAGTCTGAAGTTAAAAATGTGTTAAAACAGATAATGGTACAAGGCACAACTCTCGGTCATCCAATAAAGGAGTTATTAAGTGATAATGGTGGAATGCTCGACAACGACCTAATTAAAAAAATTCTTGAGCAGGCATTCAACGGTGCGTGATTTTGCTGATTATCACGCACGGCCGACGTCCACGGATAGCCCCGCACCGCACCAGGCCTTTTACAACGGTGCGTATCGGCCTGTGTGGGTCTTAAGATTCATTAGAGCCATTTCAGATTCAGAAGAGCCATTTTGTCATTCCAAAAGAGAACCTATCGCTGCAGCTGCGGCCTTAGTGGTATTATTTAGAATTAACAAATTAAGAAAGAAACTAAAAATAAGCTCTTTCGTTCACTTCATTGTTCATGCTCGTCTGTTTTTATACGGACGATCGCGCCGCACCTGTAAGTTACCGACCGCTACAGACTTACCTGCGCTTCCACAGAAGACACTCGTACTATTATTTTCTCTGTATTTTACACTATTACTATTACTATTAATCAGCAAAAAATTGAGTTTATATACATACAGTCAGCGAAATTGATATAAAGGCACCCAACACTTCTATGTTTCAGAGCGTTTTCCTCAGCCCCATTTTGTTGTGGAACCCTGAATTTTAACATAGTTGCCTTTCTAGGGGTTGCGAATAAGTGGTAAAAAAATTATATCGCTAGCTCTCTTAATAACGGTAAAATGCATACCGGAAGTAAAAGCATTTCAATTTGAAGCATTTTTAGTGCGAAATTGATTTAAGTTCAGTAAAGAAAAAAGTGTTCTTATTGCCATAAATGAACTTTATTTAATATTTAATCGATTCTCCATTGTTTTTATGACTGGAAAAATTCTTTTTCTCATACTCGCCACTAATGTGTGGAGCATTTCTTCCGGAATTGAATTCCAAGCATGTTAAATGCTTATTTTGAGCGATTCTTCATTTTCAAACCGCCTTCCATGAGCATACACCTTTCTGACTACAATTCTCCATAAATCTTCTACCAGATTTAAACCCGTAGAGTGTGCCAGCCAATCCAAAAGTGGATACTTTTGCTCCTCAAACCACTTCATAGTAGCTCTTTCTTTATGGATAGCTGCACTATCCTATTGAAAGGTCCAATTATCGCCAAGCACTTCCTCTCCAAATGACACCAAAACGTCGTCCAAAAGTGAAATCTAGTGTGCAGCACACATTCGGCTAGTTATCCAACTAATTGGACTCTTGTATGAGCAGAAAAGCGGCCCAAACCATCACTGTGCCTTCTCCGAAATTTCGGCTCCAAGGAACTTCAGGTGTTTTCTTAAGATCATGCCAATAAATTTGCAGAGAATGTAATGTCATGGGACAAGGAATGGCGAAATGTTATTTTTTCTGATGAAAAAAAAATTTAATCTGGACGGGCCAGATGGCTGCCAATACTTTTGGCATGATCTTAAGAAAACACCTGAAGTTCCTTGGAGCCGAAATTTCGGAGAAGGCACAGTGATGGTTTGGGCCGCTTTTCTGCTCATACAAGAGTCCAATTAGTTGGATAACTAGCCGAATGTGTGCTGCACACTAGATTTCACTTTTGGACGACGTTTTGGTGTCATTTGGAGAGGAAGTGCTTGGCGATAATTGGACCTTTCAATAGGATAGTGCACCTATCCATAAAGAAAGAGCTACTATGAAGTGGTTTGAGGAGCAAAAGTATCCACTTTTGGATTGGCTGGCACACTCTACGGGTTTAAATCTGGTAGAAGATTTATGGAGAATTGTAGTCAGAAAGGTGTATGCTCATGGAAGGCGGTTTGAAAATGAAGAATCGCTCAAAATAAGCATTTAACATGCTTGGAATTCAATTCCGGAAGAAATGCTCCACACATTAGTGGCGAGTATGAGAAAAAGAATTTTTCCAGTCATAAAAACAATGGAGAATCGATTAAATATTAAATAAAGTTCATTTATGGCAATAAGAACACTTTTTTCTTTACTGAACTTAAATCAATTTCGCACTAAAAATGCTTCAAATTGAAATGCTTTTACTTCCGGTATGCATTTTACCGTTATTAAGAGAGCTAGCGATATAATTTTTTTACCACTTATTCGCAACCCCTAGAAAGGCAACTATGTTAAAATTCAGGGTTCCACAACAAAATGGGGCTGAGGAAAACGCTCTGAAACATAGAAGTGTTGGGTGCCTTTATATCAATTTCGCTGACTGTATTTCTACTTCCGGCTACCCATAAATAACTCTCAAACTTTTATGTTTTGTTTATTTTGTGGTATAGATGTTTTCAAACTCCGTGACCTTTGGCGCATGCTGGAGTACAAAGCTCTTAAAAATGCTTAAAAGCTTGACAAGAGCTTCATTTAGCTCCTCCTACCAAATCACTTGTCTTTATTTAATCAGCCACGGCTCCGTATTGCTAGAGGAAGGTGTGATTATTTAAAAATTTACAAATTCTGAATGAAAAACGTCGTAACACCCTGTAAATGTATATTTTAGCCATATCCGGAAATTAAAAAAAGGGCCGACAAATATTATTTCCCGGGCCGCTTACATGTTGCCCATTCGCCCCTGGTTGTATGGCATCATTCCAAATTCAAAATGGCAGCCAACGCAAGATGGCGGAAGACTTAATATAGTAAAAAGTAGAAAATATAACCTATCAACTTAAAATTTTGCACATATGCATAGTTCGCGTGACAATGCAATCGGACCATTTAATAAAACATTTAAGATGGCGGCAGAATTTTACTATTATGTTCCCCGACCTCCGATATGAGTATCAAATGGTATGACAAATAAAATACAATTAGTGGTGTGGCGTCATACCAAATTCCAAATGGCGGCATACACAAAATGGCGGATTACCTTTTTCTTTACAAGCTACTCGGTATCAAATCAAAGGCTATGACAAGTGAAATACTATTAGCTGTGTGGCGTCATTCCAAATGGCGGCAAACACAAAATGGCGGATTACCTTTCTCTTTACAAGCCATTTGGTATGGGTATCAAATGAAAGGGTGTAGCAAATAGTATCCTATTATCTGTGTCGCGTCATTTCAAATTTAAAGTGGCCGCCAATACAAAATGGTGGTTTACCTTTTTCTTTTGCAACGCCCTCGGTATGGGTATCAAATGAATGACGAGTACAGTAAGCTGTGGGACGTAATTTAAATCAAATATGGCGGTCACCACAAAATGGCGGACAATATATAATAGACTAAAAATAGAAAATAAAAATATAGTTTAAAATAGTAATAAAAAGTAAAAAATAGCTTTGAAAGTAGAGTTTTTATTGCTTCATTCAGTATATGGGAACAACATACATACATTTCGAAATGTTAAAAAGCGTGGGCGCTAACGAAAAGTTTCAGTGTTAATACGATAAGATAGGTAAAGATAGGTATTCTATTTTTTCTGGGGCACCAGGTGCGTTTTTGGGCTGCACAATAGGTGCCAAATTTGCAAAAGTGACTACTTTTTTGGCACGTTTTCTGAAGGAGAAGTGGGCCCGATGAGCGAAGTTCTGCACAGTGCGTTTAATCTCTCGCCATAGCAAAATCTATGCAGATGATTGGCTAGGTGTCTGTTGTGCACGTAGCACACAATTTTTCATCATCGAATCTTAAAAAAATTGTGACATTCTCTAAATTTTTGATTTGTTCTTTGTCATTATACCTTTTTTCCAGCGGACTGTGCACACAGAATCTTTTTTTAATGATAGACGTTGCAACGCACGCGGGTTTTTGCCAGTTTCATATAAAATCCAAGGTTAGGGGTGACATAAAACAATATCTGGTGGTATGTAAACTAACAGCATACGGACTCTTACTTTACATACTACCAAGTGTTTACAATGGATGCTGTCTACAATAAAACAGCAGTGCACATCTAAGAGTACTAATTTTGTTGTAAAACTATTGGTATTCCATGTTTAACATGAGGGAGCATGAGGGAATATTCCCCACGGACGCCCTTAATGTTACGGCAAGACACGGCCTAGCTAGTTCTTCAGAACGCACTTCTCCATCGAAATACCATCAAGAAGGAGAATATATCAAGAATGGAAAAACGAACACGTCCTGAGGACGTCCAATGTACCAGTATTCATTCAGCTGTGATTCCAAGACGTCAGAAGGCGTCAGCGGAGGGGTTTATCTTGAGGGGGGAGGGGTTTATCTTGAGGGGGGAGGGGTTTATCTTGAGGGGGGAGGGGTTTATCTTGAGTTCACCATCCTGGCACCCCCGGTGCAAACTAGGAGCTTTCAAGCGAACATGTTGGCGATCCTGAAAGCCTGCCCGTCTATGAAGTTGGAACCAACACAATATTTTAATAGATATCCCAGCCTTTGTAAAAGCTCGGGTTAAACAAGCTCGGGTTAAACATGCCTTGGGTTCCTCAAGAGAGGCAAGTTCCTCTACCCGGATGCCCTGGTGCAGGTACCGCAAAAACCACGCATGGCTGGACATCAAACTCATGGGTGATAGGAACTTTTGGGCTTCCCTCGACTCTTTAAGCCACCGACTACTTCGCGGAAACTAAACACCTCCTGCCTACACGACAAGTTTATTCTTGTTACACAATACTAGCCAAATTGGTTCACCCCCCACTTTCTGCAGCCCTCCTTTTCGCGCACATTACGGTTTAGAAGTTCGTTTATAAATAAAACAACACGCATGTGGAACTGCTTTCCACAGGCGGTGTTTCCGCATCATATAGCATCTCCGAGTTCAAACGAAAGGTTCATATATGTATGTATATCTAGTCATGCAGCCTCCAGACCCCTAACCTCAGAGTAACTAAACTTACATAGACTTAGCCAAAAGTGCGGAGCATAGACATAACGCGTTAAGCAAAAGATGCTATCGGCCATCTAGGTATGCTTCACATTTAAAATAATTGGTCGATAAAATTTGAAAAACTTAGAAAAACCATATTGCTACGGTTTTACGACTTAATGGATTCGTAGGATTAATTAAGGAACACTTTTTAAATGTTCACACAAAAACTTATTTATTACAAACCAAAACACAATTTAATAACAAACACAATTCTTAGAGTTCACTATTATCACTTGCAAATTGATATCTCACACTATTAAATTGTATTTATCGCTTTTTAATTCACTATTTTATCACCACCTTCGCTTTACGGCACTTTTTGAAGTGTTAATTTCTTTAGGCGCGTTTGGCACTTTTTCGCTGGGGGTAAAACAAAGAATTCGCGACACGCGCACTTTGTTGCACACCCGTTTCTGGACACTTGCTGCAATGATGGTGACACGCGCATTTTGTTGCACACCCGTTTCTGGCTACTTGTGCTTATGCAGCTGTCTAGAGCATGGAAACTTTTGGTTGAGCTCCACTTACAAACAGCAGCGTATAATTCTATGTGTGCGAGGGAAAATAGCCCGCGCTTGGTGGGAGGGATTGGGTTTAAATGTTGCAATGCAGAAGCTGCTCCCAGCATTCATTTCATATTCTCGCAATGCAGACGCCGCTCTCAAAATCCATGTCATATTCTCGCACCCAGAGAGCAGCTTCTGCATTGCAACATTCAAACCCAATCCCTCCCACCAAGCGCGGGCTATTTTCCCTCGCACTCATAGAATTATACGCTGCTGTTTGTAAGTGGAACTCAACCAAAAGTTTCCATGCTCTAGACCAGCTATTCTCAACCGCTGGTCCGGCGGACCATTAGTGGTCCGCGGAGAAATTTTACTGGTCCGCGGACATTTCCCCTATCCACGAAAAAAATTTACTTATGCTATAAATATGCTAAAGCCTCAATTATACTGGACGCAACGGAACGCAACGGATCGGATTGAAATGTCAAAATGAGTTTCATTGCAGAGAAATTGTATTGAAGTGGTTATACTGGACGCAACGTAACGGAACGGACCGGATTAAAGTTTCAAAACTTTGGGACTTGAAGGACCCGACGGATTGAAGTGTCAAAAGGAGCATTAAAAACAGCTGATTTTGACATTTATTATTTAGCCCAAAATGTCATCAGAGATTTTGGAAAAATTAATAACCGAAGTGGAAGATAATGAAATTCTACATAATAAAAAATTCCACAGATATAAAAATTTTAAGCACATTTGGCAAAACATTGCCGAAAAAAGTGACATTTGCGTACGTTCGATTCCGTCAGTATAACCAGCAAAACTCCATTCCGTTGACTCTCCATTCATTTGCGTTGCGCTGCGTCCAGTATAATTGAGGCTTAAGGGCGACGGCGAAAACTTTTTTCCTCGGCCACGGCGAATAGTCCGACGTAATTTGTTGTGTGCATTAGTGCAGATATTATGTTAAAAGCTAGATTTTCAACAATGTCCATAGATAAATTTTGGATCAAATTGAAAAATGAATATCCATCTCTATACAGAAAGCAATGAAAATGTTAGTCCCCTTCGCAACTACATATTTATGTATGTGAATCGGGATTTTCATCTATGACGGTAATAAAAAATAAATTTAGAAATCGGCTTTTGATTATTTCACCGCTCCGACTTAGCTTGTCTAATTTAGAACCAACAATTAACAAGTTGATTGAAGAAGAGCAGCAGCAATCTTCTCATTAACAATATGTTCATATGCAATAAGTTTTTGATTATTTTTATAATTTCTGATTTTTTGTTCTAATTTTTCTTAAGAGTTTGTTCTCATTGATTTAATTTTTTGGTAATCGTAAGAATGATATAATGATATATGATTTATAATATTCTGTCATTTTTGTTAAAGGCAGGGCCGTCTTTAAGGCAGGGCACACCGGTCCCGGGCCCAGGGCCTCCTGCAAAAGGGGGGCCTCTTCGTAGAAAATCGATCCTAATTGAATCGAGGTTTTCTCTAACTGTTGGTTTTTACGGAAAAACTCGATTCTATTAGGCCCAAGATAAATTGGGAGTGAATGTTATATCTGATTTGTTCAAATGTGATCTACTGAATCTTTGGCCGTTTAGTTTATGAATTTTTGACCAAAAACAAGGGAGTTATAAAGATTTTAGTCGAGCGTCAATGTAAATTTTAAGATATTCCGAGCTACATATTCGCGCGGAAATCTGGATATATCAATTATAACTCATTATCTCCCAAACGAAGCAATTTTCGAAAAAACATGTAAGGACGTTTTCACACATTATATCGAAATTATCAACCACTTCCAAGTTATTGGTAGAATATCAATTTTCCGAGTTTTCCCGAGAATTTTTACCACTTTCCGCGTGCGGAACAATTTTTTTTCTTAAAGTACTCTTCAAAAATTGCTCGTGTGCCAAAAATCATTTCTATCATGTCAGGTTTTAGTAAAATTTTTACTACAGCGTCTGTACTATTACTTTAAAGAAAAATCATAATGATCAATGTTATAGTTTTAAAAAAATTTCAAGATTTTACGTTTCCTTAAGTGGGCCTCCACTCTAAGTAGGCCCAGGGCCTTCAAGCAATAAAAGACGGCCCTGGTTAAAGGTTTATATACTTACTTATTATTATATGTATGTATAATTATATATCTTTACATTTAAATATTACTGTAGGCAAATGATAATAAAAATGTTATAACTAACTTACGTAGTAGTTCTTTATAAATACTTAGTAAAAATTTCTTGTTAAGAAAATATCACTGGTCCGCAATATTTTTTTTAACAAATCTACTGGTCCGCGAGCCAAAAAAGGTTGAGAAACGCTGCTCTAGACAGCTGTATAGGCACAAGTAGCCAGAAACGGGTGCGCAGCAAAGTGCGCGTGTCACCATCGCTGCTGTCTGTTGCTGGACCTCGACTAAAAGTTGCCATGCTCTAGCCAGCTAAATGGCTGCAATATTTAAATATTTTCTTGGATTAATCGCTTTCGGCAACATGGAATACGTTTCGGCGTTTCGCCTATTCGACTGGGCGTCTGTATTTTACTTACATATCTGGGGTAGAATCCCAGTAGGGAAAATCGCAAGTATTTACTGTGGGAAGTTGATTTGGAAGTACTTCTTTATTTAGTGTTTTCTGTAATGACTTATAAGTAATGCAGAGGAGAATGGGTTTGGTGACCAAGCGTTTGATTTCGCGCAAAAAGCTTGTTGAAAAACTTCGTCGCTGGTCGTTTTCTTTGTTAATCATCTCAGTTATCTCAGCCATTAAGTTTTATATCTATAATTTATAAACATATATTGAACTTATGTTTATGATATAAATATAAATCGCTTAATCTTACTTCAAGCTACCCCACCCCTTCACGCCTACCCCAACTAAATTACATTACAAAAATTTACAGTATAATAACTTTGTATTATGAGTTTAATAATAAATGTAGTATAAGTACTTCCAAAACACATTCTATGGAAGGGAAAAAAGAAGTACTTCCCAGCCTAAGCAATGCCTTTTTTGTACTGGGTGGAAGTACTGAACTGCTTCTGTAGAAGTAGTTTTTCCAGTACTTCCAATCCCTACTGGTATGTTATATTATTTTCTATGTATTATATATTAACTATTTTTTTTTTTTTTATGATAGACTAGAGGTTTAGGGAAATCCCCTTTGTACTGTTCGACAATTTATTTTTTTTACGTATAGAATGTCGAACAGCAGCTCTAGCCAGAAGATAGAGAGTAGAAAGGAAAGAGAGAGAAGTAGGAAGGAGCTGCCACAACCTAGCCGCGATATTTTATTCCACCTACTTCCAACCATTTCGCGACTCTGGCATCGGGGCATTTGAGAAACAACTCGCTGGAGTGTTATGCCTCCAGAAACGAGTTGAATCTCATCAGCCAACCGATGACATGCGCTTGGTGGAGCGGAGAAGGACTAGCGAAGGCTATGACAGGAGGAATCAGGAATGTAAACAAGGGAGAAGAAAGAAGGGAAGTTATGTGGGTGGAAAAGTGGAAAAGGCGAAGGACCGTGGGGCTGGCCGGGATTCGAACCCGGGACCTCTGGGATAGTAGTCAGGCGCCTTGCCTCTAGACCACCGAGGCCGCAGAATCTATTACGTACTATATACAATGTACTGCATATTATGTACTATATTCTGAAAAAATTCAAATTGAATCCAGTAGATTACCATAAAAATTTAGATCCGTGACTTTGGCTGAATATAATATGACTTTTTTGCATATTTCCACAATGTTTAAAATAGCAAAAATTTCTGTTTCGTGACTATTGCATCAACCCGACGATAAGTACTGTGTACTATGTACTACATATTTCCTATGAACTATGTACTATGTATTGTTACGTTTTTACGGCTTAACGGATTCGTAGGATTAATTAAGGAATACACTTTTTAATTATCCACACAAAATTTATTTATTACAAACCAAAACACAAACACAATTCTTACAGTTCACTATAATCACTTTTAATTTACTATCTCGCACTATTAAATTCTATCTATCGCTTTATAGTTCACTTTTAAATCACTACTTTTCACTGTTCTCACTTTAAAATACTTTTATCGCCTTTCAAATCAAAACTGACTCTCTCAGCGCCTGCAAGCCGCTTTTATATCCAAGCTCCACCTTTATTTAACTTCTGGAACCTTCTCGAGTCCCTTTTCTCGAGCCTAGTGGTATGTTCTTTTCTTTTCGTCCAGAAGCTTGAAGTTGTCTTCACTTATCGCGCGTTCCAATTTTAGTTTAGTACATAAATCATTAGTTCAGACATCAACCGGAGTTGTTACCGACAATCGTTGATTATGTTTTTTCACAAACAGATGGCGCATAAATCATCACATTGCCCCCTCCTTAGGACTGTTCGTCCCGAACAGTTGTCCATCCTGGATCCGGCTGATGATATGGGCACAGCCTGTCTATGTGCACAATCTTCTTCTTGGCTTTGGGTCCTTGTTGAATCCTGTAGACAACATCGTTGATCCGTGTTAGGATTTTATAGGGCCCCTCCCACTGGCGCTGAAGTTTCGGAGACTTGCCTTTTCGTCGTCGAGGGTTGAACAGCCAAACGAGGTCACCTTCCTGGTATCCGCTACAGTTTGCTCGGAGGTCGTACCTAGTTTTCATCCTGTCACTGGCTATCTTAAGATTCTTCCTTGCAAGCTGATGGATATCTGCGAGTCGATCACGAAGTTCACCTGGATAACCGCCAGTAGACTCGTTGCTTTCAACAGGTGTCCCAAATTTCAAGTCGCTTGGCAGCCGGATTTGTCTTCCAAAAATATATATCCGGGTCGTCGCGTTGGGCGTCTCGGAGTCCCTGGTCATCCCATCCTGTCGTTGGCTCGACTGTCGTCCATTGACACTTTTCCTCGATACGTCCACAATGTTTGCAGTCTGGTACGCATGGTCGCCGGGAGAGTGCATCTGCATTTCCATGGTTTCTTCCCTTTCTGTGGTCTATATTGAAGTCGTAGGACTGAAGTCTCTCTATCCATATTGCCACTTGTCCTTCAGGGTTTTTGAATTGCATCAGCTATTTTAATGCTGCATGATCCGTTCGAAGGATGAAGTTTTGCCCATAGAGATACTTGTGGAAGTGTTTAGTTGAGTCCACGATTGCCAATAGTTCCCGTCTTGTGACACAGTAATTTCGCTCCGATTTTGACAGCGCTCTACTGTAATAAGCTATGACCTTTTCCTGTCCGTCGAAGTTTTGTGATAGCACTGCACCAATCCCGACATTACTCGCATCTGTGTCCAATATGAATCTTTCGCCTGGCTTCGGGTATGTGAGTATTGGTGCTTGGCAAAGTCCTCGTTTTAGTGTGTTGAAACTTTCCTCGCACTTTTCTGTCCGGATAAATGGTTTTCCTTTTTCTGTCAGTTTATGTAATTCCTTAGCCTTGTCGGCAAAATTCCTGACAAAACGCCTATAATAGGTGGCAAGTCCCAAAAAGCTTCGAAGTTCATGTTTATCCTTCGGTGTGGGCCAATTCTTAACTGCTGTTATTTTCTCAGGATCTGTTTGAACTCCATTGGATGAAACCACATGTCCGAGATAGTTGACTTGGTCTCTGAACAGTACGCACTTTTTAGGGCTGAGTTTCAGTTGGGCTGTTCTCAACTTTTGGAAAACCTCTCGTAGATTGCCCAGATGTTCCTCGAAACTTTTTCCAACGACGATGATATCGTCCAAATAAACCAGACAAGTCTTCCATGTCAGTCCTCGCAAGACGCATTCCATCAGTCGTTCGAATGTAGCTGGAGCATTACACAGTCCAAACGGCATGACTGTAAACTGCCACAGGCCGTTTCCTACAGAGAAGGCTGTCTTTTCTCGGTCCTCCGGGTGAATTTCGACTTGCCAGTAGCCGCTCTTAAGATCCAAGGTAGAAAACCATTTAGCTCCAGAGAGAGTATCCACTGTGTCATCGATACGAGGTAATGGGTAGCTGTCCTTTTTAGTGATGTCATTTAACCGCCGATAATCCACGCAAAATCTTGTACTGCCATCTTTCTTTCTGACTAAAACCACGGGAGACATCCAAGGGCTTTTCGACTCCTCTATAAGGCCTTGTCTTCTCATATCTTCAATCATACCGGCTGCCTCTTCCCGCTTGGCTAGTGGTAGTCTTCTCGGCGGTTGTTTAATTGGCTGGGCATCTTTGGTGTCGATCCTGTGTTGAACGATGTTCGTTTTCCCAAAGTCATCATTTCTCATGGCGAAGATATCACTGAAATCCTCTACTAATTTCCTTGCCTGGAGATACTGTTTTTGTTCAAGACAACTAGTTGAGAGCACTGCGTTTACTAATTTCAGGGCCTTTGGCTTTGGTTTTGGAACCGTTTCGATGTTAGCGCACTCCACTAATGTAATCTGTTCTGCCGGTTCTCCTTTCCCCAAAACCGTATCCTTCTTCAATCGTATCTCTCGTTCGTTAGTATTTAGCACTCTCACAACTACCTCCTTTTTGTCGTCGATGCTAACCAGACATTTTCCAATTGCTATATTTTTTATTGATTCCCTTTGCTCTGGTTCGATAAGGTAAAATCGGTAGCTACCGGGATCACCATCGACTATCGCTCGCACCAATTTCTCAGCACACGGAGGAAGCACGGTATCTTCACGAACGACGACTTTCAACTGCGAATAACAAGTGGATCCTGTGGCCATTGGAATCTCCTTGCTGTCATATCTCAGTATTTCCTCTCCGATGTCCAGTAGAATTTTATGTGTTTTCATAAAGTCCAGACCGAGAATACACTCGTCTGTTATATCAGCTACCAGGAACGAATGTGAAAATCTAATGTCAGCAAGAACCACATCCAACATAATTTCCCCGTGTAATCGTACTGGCTCTCCGGTTGCAGTTTTCAGTCTGTATTGGCGTGCGTCTTTCAGCCATTTATTGCCGACCATGTCAGCCCGGATAACAGATTTTGAGGCACCAGTGTCTACAGTTATTGTGCATTTTTCCGCTCCAATCTTTCCATCGATGACCAGGCTGTTGCCACTACGCTGCAGTTGTTTGATAGTGGTGATGATGACACCGGGGGCTTCGATTTCCCCGACTAACTCCCGCCCCATGGAGTTAGTCTTTATTCGTTTCCCTGCTGCTGTCTGCGGGGAGACACGGAGTCATTGTTTCGGCCTCCCTCTGGCCTCTGATCACCTTTCTGCCGATGTCCGCATTTTTCACAACAAGTTCTGCCACTCCTATTTTCGGGAGACTCTGCCCTCCTTCGCTTCCTGCAATTCCTTTGCAAATGCCCCGGTTCGCTACAGTTCCAGCATCGGAGTCGACCGCGTACTTCTGTTGCATTCATTCTGCTGCAAATATCCTCTGTTGTGTGGATCTCTCTGATGCGGACTGCACTTCTTGATGCTTGCTTCGCTGCCTCGTATGTCAGAGCATATGCCAAAACTTCTGCAGTATTCTTCTTTCCGGCCAATCTGGCTGCCTGTTGCAAGTCCCGGTCAGCAAATGCGTTAAGAAGAGCCTCTCTTGCTACTTCGTTGATGTAGTCTTGGCCGAAGCTAGGATAAGCCAGTTGCACTAACCTCTCGATATCGGCGCATAGTTGTTGTAAAGTTTCTCCTGGCTTTTGAAGTCGATTGCGAAGTTGAAGTCGATAAACCTCTTGCATGTGCTGATCACCGTAACGCATTTCCAGCGCTTGAACTAAGAACCCGTAGCTGTTGCGATGTTCTGCTGGTATTGACTGCAATATTTCTGCTGCTGTGCCCCTTAGTGACAACGTTAAGGCCGCGATCGAACGTTCATGAACTACTGTTAGCATTTTTTGTTCATCTTTTAACGCCAATACTTCCGCTTTGATCTCTGTTGTCGCTTCCCTCATATCTGCCTTCATCTCTGCCGATGCACGTTTTTGCACTTCCTTCATCTCTGCCGATGCACGTTCTTGCGCTGCTGATGACCGTTCTTGCGCTTCCTTCATTTCCTTTGCAAATGTTTTAAAGAGTTCTGCCATACTCACTGTCGTTTCTTCTGGCTCCGCTTCTACCTCGTCTTCAAACATGTAGGTTTCAGGATCCTTACCTTCGTTCACCATAGCTTCTCGAAGCAGGGCGGTTATGGCATTTTTAGCCCCCACTGTTGACAACGAGCGCTTACTTAATTCTCTTTTCAACTCCACAGTGCGCAAATCCACTAACTTTCGACCCATTTTATTAATAAGTCCTTATTTCTCACGCACACAATTTAAATTCCAGTCACAATTATTATTCAAGTTCACCTATTCACTTATCTCTTAATTAATCCCACTTCTGACACCAATTGTTACGTTTTTACGGCTTAACGGATTCGTAGGATTAATTAAGGAATACACTTTTTAATAATCCACACAATAATTTATTTATCACAAACCAAAACACAATTTAATTACAAACACAGTTCTTACAGTTCACTATAATCACTTTCAATTTAATAACTCGCACTATTAAATTCTATCTATCGCTTTATAGTTCACTTTTAAATCACCACTTTTCACTGTTCTCACTTTAAAACACTTTTATCGCCTTTCAAATCAAAACTGACTCGATAGGGGCTGCCAGGCGTTTTTTTATAGGCAGCTCCACCTTTGTCTACTTTCTGGAACCTTCGTTTTCTGGTTCCTTGTGGTATGTTCTTTTATTTCCTTAAGTTTCGACCAGCTTGAAGTTGTCTTCGCTTATCGCTCGTTAGTTTAGTACATAAATTCTTAGTTCAGACAACAACCGAAAATCGTTGATTCATCCTCTCGACAAACAGATGGCGCATAATCATCACAATATTTAGTTACTTGAAATCTACTTCAAGTATACTTCAAGTAAGCATGTAAACGTAATGTATGACTTAAGCCGAAACATTTCGGTTTAAGCCATAATTCGAATTACCTCGTTTATAGGATAAGTACTGTTGTTAGTTTTGAAATAGTTTGAAACCACATAAAGAGATAACCAAGTCGGTCACTCGTTTTTTTTTATCTTACTGTTTTATATCTATCAATATTATCCATTTTATAATTTTTTAAATTCCACTGTTATTTATTTTATTCACTTTAAACTGTTATTTGTTTTGTTTACTTTAAAAATACCTCATATAATAATTAATCTGACAGTTTATTTTACTGAAAAACAAAAAGCCATCTACTTTTAAGTAGCTAAAGCTTGAAAACCTGGCGGAAATTTTATGGGTTTCTACTAGGAGTGAAATCCCCCAAAACAAGAGCAGGGGTAGTTGGAGGTCCTCGGGAGTACTCCGGAGTAGCAAATATCGCCCAATGGAACGCACGTATTAAAGCCTCGACATCCGGCAACAAATATATAATAAAAAATTCGTAATTTACGAAACAAATAATATTTAATTTTTTAATATAGACACAAGTATTATTTTTTTTTAATTTTCAAGTAAAATTAAACGAAAATCAACTGACTCAGAACAAAGCCTAAAATCAGGCTATTTTACTTCATCTATTGTTCGACAGATGGCCTTTTGTTGACATTTTGTAATCGATTAACCAAAATTTACCTAATTGGTTTTCCCAATTAATGAAGCTCAAATTCCTAAAAAATACCGCATATTCGTCATAAATGTATGCGTGTATATTTCTTAAAAAAAATCGCGCACTACACATCAAAGCTAATATAAATATGTATATTTCCTAAATTTACAATTTAAACAAAATATTTATAAAAAAACATGTTTTTATTACAATATACATATTTCATTGGGCATCTCGTCCATAGTTAAGGTTCAATGGAAACAATTCAGCAGTAACGGAACCTTCTTGTAAGCACAAACCAACACAAGCTAAACCACCATATATGGATAGAGAAAATTCATCGCGTGTTCATTCGTTGATAAAAGAGAAAAGGCGGACGCGAGTGATGTCTTTTTGCCAAAATCATGTGTTAAAAATTGCAAGATAATTGTAAATAATACCTATAATTAAGTGAAAATCAGTTTATAATATTATTAATCATTATGTGACTTATCAAAATTAGAATTAAGGTGCTACTTTAAGAAGTTTAAAAGACAAACAAATGTGGAAGAAAAAAAAATTCGAGAGACCCGTTCGTCGCCATTTTATGGATTGTCAAAATTATTGTTTATTTCGAATCAATATTTTTTATCAGTGATGTTTTGTAGTTATTATTATGAAATTAGATAAATGTGCCATTCTTTTTAGAATGCATTTACCATCTTGCATTTAATTGGAAATTTATACATATTTGTTATTGAATAAATCCGCCTGAATTCCCGTTTTGTTATTGAGGTTGGTAATAATTTCTTTTTTTCATATTTTATAAGGTTTTGTTAAAAAATTTTAGTTTTTCTTTTAGCTTTTAATTTCTTTGAAACGCAATCAATGTTATATACTCTGTGAAATTCCACATCCATGAAAAAAAGTGGGCGTTATATAAAGCGCTACGCCCGGTGATGTTTCCATGGATGCCTTGATTTAGTTTCCTTGACAACGCTGGGCTCTTTCCCGCGCGCTCGTCGTCATCAATTCCAGTGCATATTCCACGAGCTTGCTAAATTTAAACTGGCAAGACGCAGGTGCATTCAAAATCAATAAACTGCCCTAGGGAAATAGGCGATAATATGAAATACAGTATTCTGTTTGCAAGTAAAAAGCGCTATCGGATGTGAAACGTGTGTGGGCGGCTATGGCCCTACACGCAAATTCAGACTTTTCCCACAACATAAACAATGAAAATTATTGATTTTCTGCAAATATGGCCTGTTAGATGAACGAATTTGATTGGTAAACTATGTTGCTTACGTACGGTACATATACATTGGTTTTGGAAACTATAACGCTAAAGATGACATGTATGAGGAGCTCCCTGTTGCGCATTTCATCTGTTTTGTTATGTGCATCCAGGCACAAAAAATCGCGATTCATTATTGGTCCTAGAAACTTTATTTAGGTTGCTTGCATTTTTTTAGTTACTGACAACACAAACAGAGAGAAGTATATAGGATGCACATTTAAACAGGACCTTAGTAGCCTGGTCATAGCTGTTTTTAAAATTTCCCTCGAGGGGTTATAGGCTATGACCACGTATGCAAGAGTTTTCTGTTACTGCAAAACTAACTACCCCTCCTTAACACGTCCCCATCGATCACAGGAGCGCTTATTATCGGACTTGGAAATTGAATTATGTTTGTTGCACATATACACCAAAACCCTTCCTTGAATCATGCACCGTAGCTAGGACAACGGGTATTCAAACGGACGACACTCACTCTATTATCGAATTAAACATTGATGAACTGAGTTTTATAATTTATTAATTAACACGTTTTCGATCAATATTCGCCATTGCAATGTGCAGACAGGCTTAATTAATACCATTGATTATTTCGGCCGTGAGAGGGTTTTAAATATATACTTCTCCATGCAACTGGTTGTTTTTTTTTCCTATTTTTCAAGTCAAGCACTGAAAATGCATTCACATTGTTATTGTTCTAGTCTAGTACAAAAAACTTTGTGTGGGACTTGACTGGAGATGATGAGTTTACATGCATACTTGAGTACTTGAAAGCTACCTCACGTAGGGTTTAAGTAAGCATATAAACAGGCTAATTGCTATGCACTTGCTTGATATTCTCGCTGTTACGTCCGTCAGCTCTGTAATGAGACACAATCAAATTTCTCCTCCGAGTTTTCTTGACCATGACATCCTTTTTCTCTCTATCTATTTCTCATTCTAACCTTCTTCTTCGCCTTCTTCTTTCTCTTACCGTGACTACAGCAACATCAATTCTGAGCGGCTTCTTAGTGCTTTTTCTTCTCTACCTTGGTATGACATCTATATCTCTACCTCTGTCGACGGTAAGGTTGCTATCTTGTCCTCCTTCATCTAATCATTGTACGACCAATGTGTACCGTTTGTTACCCGTAGACTCAAAACTTCTCGTTGTCCATGGTTTTCACGTGAGATTCGGGATTTGATAATCTAGCGCGAGTCTATGTACCGGCGTTACCATAGAACTAAAATTCATAGTTACTTAATTGAGTACAAAGTGCTTCGCAATCGCATCAACCTCAAAGTCTGCTAAACGTGAGTTCTATGCTCTCAAGCTTAATCCTAACCTAGATCCGAAACGACTTTGGTCTAACCTTCGCTCACTTGGTGTTCATTCTTCTGTATATGACCCTTTTGATGTTGATGTCGAGCTCCTCAACGCATCAGAGGATGCTCTCTTCCCCGAGATATGATCGTCTCTCTTTCTCTAACTCCTCCTCTTCTGACTCGCTCAGTCCTGGTAGCTTTTACTTCCGCTGTGTTGATTCTTTAGAAGTTCTTGAATCTCTACTGTCTATCTCCTCGAACAGTATCGGCTTTGATGGAATTTCTCCACGTTTTCTCAAAATCCTGTCTCCCCTAATTGCTGAACCCATCACTCATGTTTTTAACTATTGTCTCACTGCATCTGAATTCTCTTTGCTCTGGAAAAAAGTATTGTGATTCCTTTACCCAAAAGACGATCGCCATCTGATATATCTGATTTTCGTCCTGCATCCTACCCTTTCTCGCTAAAGCTTTTGAAAAAATTATTTTTACTCAAGTTATGAGCCATCTAGAACGTAATAATTTTCTCTCTATCTATCAATCTGGCTTCCGAAAATCGCATAGTTGTGAGACTGCTATGTTGCGGGTTACAACTGATCTTAGGGCTGCGATTGATCAGGGTAAAATTGCATTATTGGTTCTGTTTGACTTCTCTAAGGCTTTTGATTCGGTGGTGCATCCGCTCCTGTTGTCCAAACTTAATCAACTCTATCATTTCTCTTCCTCTGCCACACGTCTTTTCTCCTCTCTTCTTTCTGATAGATTTCAATGTGTTCGTCACAATGGCAGAACATGCTCTCTTCTGCCGGTGCGTCTGGGTGTGCCTCAAGGCTCGATACTGGGTCTCTTCTTTTTTTCCTGTACATCAATGATCTTCCTTCTGTCATTAACGGCTGTTCTTTTCATATGTATGCTGATGACCTTCAGCTGTACAATTCATTTCCTCCTAGTGATATTGTTCCCTGTACTGCCGATATGAATAATATTTTATCTCGAATCAGTGAATGGAGCTCTAATAATTCCCTCAAACTTAATCCAATTAAATCCCAAGTACTGCTTATAAGCCATCGTTCTATATCCTCTGAATATACTCCTAATCTATTAGTAGGTGATGTTCCTATTCCCATCGTTGATTGTGTCAAGAGCCTTGGGATATTTATTAACTGTAAGCTTTCCTGGTGTAATCATGTTTCCTTCATGCTGTCTAAGATATATGGTACCTTGCGAGAACTGTGGCTGTTCGCGGATCTGCTTTCACGTTCTATCCGTGCCAAGCTTGTGAACTTATACTGCCGCATTTTCTCTATGGCGCCCTTGTTTATGTGTCTCTTGATTCGTCCTGTCATCATCGACTCAGGGTCGCATTCAATGATTGTCTGAGATTTGTTTTTCACCTCCGTAGATCTAATAATAATAGGTAATAATAATAGAGTTTCCCTTCTTATGAAGAAGGTGCACTTCTCAGCTGGGCTGAGAAACATTTACCACTAACACGTGGGCTCGGCTGAGGCATGCAATAAAAAATTAAATACCAAATAAAAAATTAAAAAAGAAAAACACCAATAAAAATTACATGCGGACCACATAAACAGTCATGAAAGATTAAAAAGACTCCTTTTAAAGAGATCTTTTCTAGTGCTCACGCTAAAAACATTAATATTTTTATTGACATTAATGAACATGCGATTTACAGGCTCAAATCGGCCATAATTGGTGTTAGAGGAGTTGATGTGTAAGAGCGGTGGTCCTCTCAATTTGTATCTGGTCTCTCTAAACGACGCACGGCGACTTAGAAAACCTGAGTCGACACGTCCATTAAGGAGCTGATGGACGAAAACAACATCGGCCACCTCACGACGCTTGTGGAGAGTGTTTAAGTTGAGTAACTTAAGTCGGTATTCATATGGTGGAAGAACTGAAGGGTCTTCCCAAGGAAGGTGTTTCAATGCGAATCGAATGAATCTACGTTGAACCGATTCAATTTTTCCAACATACGAAGAATAGTGAGGAGACCAAATCTGGGACGCATATTCAAGTAAAGGTCTGACAAGGGAAATGTAGAGGTGTTTAGTGATCAGGGTGCTGTTAAATTCTTTGGACCACCTTTTTATAATACCCAAGACTAAGCTGCTCTTGGAAGAAATATAGTTGATATGGGTAGAAAAGTCTAGCTTGGTGTCAAATCTAATCCCGAGATCTTTGACAAAATTAACACGGGGGACACCCTCATTAAAAAATGAGTAGTTATAAATTATAGGATCACGTCGCCTACAAAAAGTCAGGACTTTGCATTTACTAATATTAAGAACCAGGTTGTTGTTAGCACACCAAGAGTAAAAGGTATCAAGGTCAACTTGCAAAAGTTTGCAGTCCTCCATACTCTTTATGTGACGGTACAATTTGATGTCATCAGCATAAATCAGGATTTTGCAGTGTCTTAGCAAGGGAACAATGTCATCAATAGAAAGAATAAAGAGGATAGGGCCAAGATGACTGCCTTGAGGGACACCGGATGACGCCTCAATGGTCGCGGATTTGGATCCACGGAAAAGGACTTGGTAGGTCCTGTCAGCTAAGTAGTACTGGAACCATAATAGAAGGGCTTCAGGGAAACCTAACTTGTTTAGTTTGAAAAGTATAATGGAGTGGGAAACCTTGTCAAATGCCTTACTGAAATCAGTGTAACACAATCAGTTTGGCAACCGGAAACGAAGCCTTCAACAGCATGGGAAGTGAATTCGAGGAGATTGGTGGTAGTGGAACGAGCTGGAAGAAAACCATGTTGGTTCGTTGAAATAAGTTTCCTGCAGATGGGCACGATTGCAGAATAAATGATTGAGTCAAAAAGCTTTGGTATGACAGACAGCTTAGCAACTTTTTTTTTTTTTTGTGGCAAGAAGAAGCTTAGGAGTCACCCTTTGTACTACTAGTCCGTCATGTCTTACAAGTCATGGTGCAATGTATAGTAATAAGCTTGTTCTGAAGGAAAGATGAGATAGGATAGGTTAGGGGTGTGGAGGGTGCATGAGTAGATGTCGATGAACCTTGCGTTTGAACTCTGAGATGTTATATGAGCTCGGAAACACCGACTGCGGAAGAGAATTCCACAATCGAGTTGTTCTATTTATAAACGAACTGCTAAAACGTAATGTGCGTGAAGGGGAGGGCTGAAGGGTGAAGGGGTGAGCCGAGTTGGCTAGTCTTGTGTTGCGGGAGAAAAATTGCCGTGTAGGCAAGACTAAGCTGCTCTGGAGGTTTTTGATTTCAATGGAGCAGTCGCTATGAAAATAACGGTAAAACTTGCTGAGCGCTGCTACATTCCTACGGTGGCTTAAAGGATCAATGCAAAGGGTGCTATCGCCAATGAGTTTGATGGCGCGGTTTTGCACCTTGTCTAGCCAAGCCAAGGTGGTTTTAGGGGCGCCCGCCCAGATATACGAGTTGTACTCAAGGCGTGGCCGAATGTAGGACTTGTAGATTGTAGCCAAGGCAGTTGGATGAAGGAGAAACTTGCATCTCTTAAGGAAGCCGAGGCATTGGTACGCTTGTTTGGTGACTTGGAGTATGTGATTATTCTGGTCTGGTCTGTAATTCGATATTTCGTTCTTGCTACCACTTTTGTGAATAGGAATAATGAACGAATTCTTCCAAAGACTAGGGATTTTTGAAAAAGAGTTTTCAGTGGAGACTGGAGAACCTCCACACAGGATTTAAGGACAGCAGGAGGGATACCGTCAGGGTCGGAAGTGAAATCGTATGGGAGTTCATCAATATGTTTCAAGATATCGTCACTGGAAATTGAAAGAAATAAACTAGTAGCCTCTCGGTGTGGAGTTATGTGACGAAAATTATTGTCATTAGGCTGAAAGTTGGAAGGAGTGAAAGATTGATGAAAGAATGAAGCAAGCATGTTGCAAATTGAGGAAGACTCACTACTTGACCAGTTAGTGTGCTGCATAGTATTTGGGTAGTTATCGACTTTGTTCTTAGAGTTGACAAATTTAAAGAAGTTTGTAGGATCAATATACACCATATACGGGTAAACAATCTCACGGATCCGCGGGATTTGCGGGACTACAAAAAAATGCATAGATTTCCTTCTAAATAGTTATATTCATGAATTCATGAAATATTATATGAAATAAGAGCGTAACAAACTAAAGTCACAAGATATTCTGGCCAATTCTGAACTACGCTGCATAAATTTTAATTTCGAAATTGGTCTCCGTTTCAGCAGAGTTTATGCTACCACCGATGTTAGAAAACTCCAGCAGAAACAATTCCAGCGTAGGTTAGAAACGGCCTGAATACTTTGTTTGACTAACTCAGTTGTTCGTTTGAAATACAACACAATTAGCCGCGAAGGTAATCCCCTTACGCTCACTACTGTGTTTCCATGTAGAGTTTACCTGGGTTTTCTAAAAGTCGGCGCCCATGGAAACGGAGGTTAAGTAAAATTTCTCTAGCCAGGCCAGTTCTGCCGAGTTTTGCATATGTGTGTGATTGAGTATCTTCCAGTAGGAAAAAGTACAAGCACTTTGCTACGGAGCAAATATAAAGCAGTAAGACAGTCCGTCTGCTTCCTACAGCAACGGTATCAAAGCACTATCTCAGCAGATGCATATACATCTATACAATTGCTGCATAATAAAAGTGCTGAGCTCTGCGGACATGCAATGTTAAAATACCATGAAGCTTCTTACGGAGCGTAAGCGCTTTACTGCTTCAAAATAGCGCTTTAAAAGGCCTTTTTGAAGCATTTTTTTCCTACTGGGTTTTACTGCACATATACCAACGGCGACGTAATGTAATATGTATTATTTATGTCACTTTCACCCAGAGCCATCATGGAAACAGCATCGAGTTAACTTGAGGGAAAAAGGTTTCTGTTTACTCGACGAAAACTCGATCTCGGTTCATGGAAACACAGTAAAGCACATGGAGGCATAGAGTATGCCGTAGGCATAGGGTAACTTTACACACTTCCACTTAAACAAACACATTTGCAAAACCCGCCTTAATCATGAGCCTGAAGTTCCGAACGTTCGATCGAACGATTTTAGAAAAAAAAAATTAAATTTTGAAACTGACTATCGGGCCTTAAAAAACAAGTAAATAATTGTTTTTTGATACCAAACAGACAGTGGGGGTCTCGAAAAATATCATACCTAAATTATTAACCCCGAATTATAAACCTACCCCTAACTCACCCCCTAAAAATGATTATTTTTGAAAAAAATATTTAGAGGCTTTAGACCCCGCTGAAATTTTTACCACGCGTTAAGAGGGATGTTAATAGATTCCAGAAAAAATCCCAAGTCTATATCATCGTCGGAAGCCACCCTTATGCCACCCTGAAGCCACCCCTAGGGGTGATTATTTTAAAAACTATAGTTAGAGGCTTTAGACCCCGCTGAAATTTTTACCACGCGTTAAGAGGGATGTTAGTAGATTCCTGAAGAAATCCCAAGTCTATATCATCGTCGGAAGCCACCCTTATACCACCCTGAAGCCACCCCTAGGGGTGATTATTTTAAAAACTATGGTTAGAGGCTTTAGACCCCGCTGAAATTTTTACCACGCGTTAAGAGGGATGTTAGTAGATTCCTGAAGAAATCTCAAGTCCATAACATCGTCGGTCGCCACCCTTATGCCACCCTGAAGCCACCCTGAAGCCACCCCTAGGGGTGATTATTTTAAAAACTATAGTTAGAGGCTTTAGACCCCGCTGAAATTTTTACCACGCGTTAAGAGGGATGTTAATAGCTTCCAGAAAAAATCCCAAGTCTATATCATCGTCGGAAGCCACCCTTATGCCACCCTGAAGCCACCCCTAGGGGTGATTATTTTAAAAACTTTGGTTAGAGGCTTTAGACCCCGCTGAAATTTTTACCACGCGTTAAGAGGGATGTTAGTAGATTCCTGAAGAAATCCCAAGTCTATATCATCGTCGGAAGCCACCCTTATACCACCCTGAAGCCACCCCTAGGGGTGATTATTTTAAAAACTATGGTTAGAGGCTTTAGACCCCGCTGAAATTTTTACCACGCGTTAAGAGGGATGTTAGTAGATTCCTGAAGAAATCTCAAGTCCATAACATCGTCGGTCGCCACCCTTATGCCACCCTGAAGCCACCCCTAGAGGTGATTGTTTTAAAAACTATAGTTAGAGGCTTTAGACCCCGCTGAAATTTTTACCACGCGTTAAGAGGGATGTTAATAGATTCCAGAAAAAATCCCAAGTCTATATCATCGTCGGAAGCCACCCTTATGCCACCCTGAAGCCACCCCTAGGGGTGATTATTTTAAAAACTATAGTTAGAGGCTTTAGACCCCGCTGAAATTTTTACCACGCGTTAAGAGGGATGTTAATAGATTCCAGAAAAAATCCCAAGTCTATATCATCGTCGGAAGCCACCCTTATGCCACCCTGAAGCCACCCCTAGGGGTGATTATTTTAAAAACTATGGTTAGAGGCTTTAGACCCCGCTGAAATTTTTACCACGCGTTAAGAGGGATGTTAGTAGATTCCTGAAGAAATCTCAAGTCCATAACATCGTCGGTCGCCACCCTTATGCCACCCTGAAGCCACCCCTAGGGGTGATTATTTTAAAAACTATAGTTAGAGGCTTTAGACCCCGCTGAAATTTTTACCACGCGTTAAGAGGGATGTTAATAGATTCCAGAAAAAATCCCAAGTCTATATCATCGTCGGAAGCCACCCTTATGCCACCCTGAAGCCACCCCTAGGGGTGATTATTTTAAAAACTATAGTTAGAGGCTTTAGACCCCGCTGAAATTTTTACCACGCGTTAAGAGGGATGTTAGTAGATTCCTGAAGAAATCCCAAGTCTATATCATCGTCGGAAGCCACCCTTATACCACCCTGAAGCCACCCCTAGGGGTGATTATTTTAAAAACTATGGTTAGAGGCTTTAGACCCCGCTGAAATTTTTACCACGCGTTAAGAGGGATGTTAATAGATTCCAGAAAAAATCCCAAGTCTATATCATCGTCGGAAGCCACCCTTATGCCACCCTGAAGCCACCCCTAGGGGTGATTATTTTAAAAACTATAGTTAGAGGCTTTAGACCCCGCTGAAATTTTTACCACGCGTTAAGAGGGATGTTAATAGATTCCAGAAAAAATCCCAAGTCTATATCATCGTCGGAAGCCACCCTTATGCCACCCTGAAGCCACCCCTAGGGGTGATTATTTTAAAAACTATGGTTAGAGGCTTTAGACCCCGCTGAAATTTTTACCACGCGTTAAGAGGGATGTTAGTAGATTCCTGAAGAAATCTCAAGTCCATAACATCGTCGGTCGCCACCCTTATGCCACCCTGAAGCCACCCCTAGGGGTGATTATTTTAAAAACTATAGTTAGAGGCTTTAGACCCCGCTGAAATTTTTACCACGCGTTAAGAGGGATGTTAATAGATTCCAGAAAAAATCCCAAGTCTATATCATCGTCGGAAGCCACCCTTATGCCACCCTGAAGCCACCCCTAGGGGTGATTATTTTAAAAACTATAGTTAGAGGCTTTAGACCCCGCTGAAATTTTTACCACGCGTTAAGAGGGATGTTAGTAGATTCCTGAAGAAATCCCAAGTCTATATCATCGTCGGAAGCCACCCTTATACCACCCTGAAGCCACCCCTAGGGGTGATTATTTTAAAAACTATGGTTAGAGGCTTTAGACCCCGCTGAAATTTTTACCACGCGTTAAGAGGGATGTTAGTAGATTCCTGAAGAAATCTCAAGTCCATAACATCGTCGGTCGCCACCCTTATGCCACCCTGAAGCCACCCCTAGAGGTGATTGTTTTAAAAACTATAGTTAGAGGCTTTAGACCCCGCTGAAATTTTTACCACGCGTTAAGAGGGATGTTAGTAGATTCCTGAAGAAATCCCAAGTCTATATCATCGTCGGAAGCCACCCTTATGCCACCCTGAAGCCACCCCTAGGGGTGATTATTTTAAAAACTATGGTTAGAGGCTTTAGACCCCGCTGAAATTTTTACCACGCGTTAAGAGGGATGTTAGTAGATTCCTGAAGAAATCTCAAGTCCATAACATCGTCGGTCGCCACCCTTATGCCACCCTGAAGCCACCCTGAAGCCACCCCTAGGGGTGATTATTTTAAAAACTATAGTTAGAGGCTTTAGACCCCGCTGAAATTTTTACCACGCGTTAAGAGGGATGTTAGTAGATTCCTGAAGAAATCCCAAGTCTATATCATCGTCGGAAGCCACCCTTATGCCACCCTGAAGCCACCCCTAGGGGTGATTATTTTAAAAACTATGGTTAGAGGCTTTAGACCCCGCTGAAATTTTTACCACGCGTTAAGAGGGATGTTAGTAGATTCCTGAAGAAATCTCAAGTCCATAACATCGTCGGTCGCCACCCTTATGCCACCCTGAAGCCACCCTGAAGCCACCCCTAGGGGTGATTATTTTAAAAACTATAGTTAGAGGCTTTAGACCCAGCTGAAATTTTTACCACGCGTTAAGAGGGATGTTAGTAGATTCCTGAAGAAATCCCAAGTCTATATCATCGTCGGAAGCCACCCTTATGCCACCCTGAAGCCACCCCTAGGGGTGATTATTTTAAAAACTATGGTTAGAGGCTTTAGACCCCGCTGAAATTTTTACCACGCGTTAAGAGGGATGTTAGTAGATTCCTGAAGAAATCTCAAGTCCATAACATCGTCGGTCGCCACCCTTATGCCACCCTGAAGCCACCCTGAAGCCACCCCTAGGGGTGATTATTTTAAAAACTATAGTTAGAGGCTTTAGACCCAGCTGAAATTTTTACCACGCGTTAAGAGGGATGTTAATAGATTCCAGAAAAAATCCCAAGTCTATATCATCGTCGGAAGCCACCCTTATGCCACCCTGAAGCCACCCCTAGGGGTGATTATTTTAAAAACTATAGTTAGAGGCTTTAGACCCCGCTGAAATTTTTACCACGCGTTAAGAGGGATGTTAGTAGATTCCTGAAGAAATCTCAAGTCCATAACATCGTCGGTCGCCACCCTTATGCCACCCTGAAGCAACCCTGAAGCCACCCCTAGGGGTGATTATTTTAAAAACTATGGTTAGAGGCTTTAGACCCCGCTGAAATTTTTACCACGCGTTAAGAGGGATGTTAGTAGATTCCTGAAGAAATCCCAAGTCTATATCATCGTCGGTCGCCACCCTTATGCCACCCTGAAGCCACCCTGAAGCCACCCCTAGGGGTGATTATTTTAAAAACTATAGTTAGAGGCTTTAGACCCCGCTGAAATTTTTACCACGCGTTAAGAGGGATGTTAGTAGATTCCTGAAGAAATCCCAAGTCTATATCATCGTCGGAAGCCACCCTTATGCCACCCTGAAGCCACCCCTAGGGGTGATTATTTTAAAAACTATGGTTAGAGGCTTTAGACCCCGCTGAAATTTTTACCACGCGTTAAGAGGGATGTTAGTAGATTCCTGAAGAAATCTCAAGTCCATAACATCGTCGGTCGCCACCCTTATGCCACCCTGAAGCCACCCTGAAGCCACCCCTAGGGGTGATTATTTTAAAAACTATAGTTAGAGGCTTTAGACCCAGCTGAAATTTTTACCACGCGTTAAGAGGGATGTTAGTAGATTCCTGAAGAAATCCCAAGTCTATATCATCGTCGGAAGCCACCCTTATGCCACCCTGAAGCCACCCCTAGGGGTGATTATTTTAAAAACTATGGTTAGAGGCTTTAGACCCCGCTGAAATTTTTACCACGCGTTAAGAGGGATGTTAGTAGATTCCTGAAGAAATCTCAAGTCCATAACATCGTCGGTCGCCACCCTTATGCCACCCTGAAGCCACCCCTAGGGGTGATTATTTTAAAAACTATAGTTAGAGGCTTTAGACCCAGCTGAAATTTTTACCACGCGTTAAGAGGGATGTTAATAGATTCCAGAAAAAATCCCAAGTCTATATCATCGTCGGAAGCCACCCTTATGCCACCCTGAAGCCACCCCTAGGGGTGATTATTTTAAAAACTATAGTTAGAGGCTTTAGACCCCGCTGAAATTTTTACCACGCGTTAAGAGGGATGTTAGTAGATTCCTGAAGAAATCTCAAGTCCATAACATCGTCGGTCGCCACCCTTATGCCACCCTGAAGCAACCCTGAAGCCACCCCTAGGGGTGATTATTTTAAAAACTATGGTTAGAGGCTTTAGACCCCGCTGAAATTTTTACCACGCGTTAAGAGGGATGTTAGTAGATTCCTGAAGAAATCCCAAGTCTATATCATCGTCGGAAGCCACCCTTATGCCACCCTGAAGCCACCCCTAGGGGTGATTATTTTAAAAACTATGGTTAGAGGCTTTAGACCCCGCTGAAATTTTTACCACGCGTTAAGAGGGATGTTAGTAGATTCCTGAAGAAATCTCAAGTCCATAACATCGTCGGTCGCCACCCTTATGCCACCCTGAAGCCACCCCTAGAGGTGATTGTTTTAAAAACTATAGTTAGAGGCTTTAGACCCCGCTGAAATTTTTACCACGCGTTAAGAGGGATGTTAATAGATTCCAGAAAAAATCCCAAGTCTATATCATCGTCGGAAGCCACCCTTATGCCACCCTGAAGCCACCCCTAGGGGTGATTATTTTAAAAACTATAGTTAGAGGCTTTAGACCCCGCTGAAATTTTTACCACGCGTTAAGAGGGATGTTAGTAGATTCCTGAAGAAATCCCAAGTCTATATCATCGTCGGAAGCCACCCTTATACCACCCTGAAGCCACCCCTAGGGGTGATTATTTTAAAAACTATGGTTAGAGGCCTTAGACCCCGCTGAAATTTTTACCACGCGTTAAGAGGGATGTTAGTAGATTCCTGAAGAAATCTCAAGTCCATAACATCGTCGGTCGCCCCCCTTATGCCACCCCTAGAGGTGATTATTTTAAAAACTATAGTTAGAGGCTTTAGACCCCGCTGAAATTTTGTACACTAAGTAAGGGTGGTATGAGAAACTACCACAAAAAATTTCAAGTTCATAACATTCCCAGGCGAAATGATTATTTTGGAAAGAATAGTCAGAGGCCTGTGAACTTGCTATAAATTCGATTCTCAGTGCCCTACAAACGCCCTACAAAAATTTTAAATGTTCTAAAAGAAATATGTTACAAATTACGTGCTTAAATAATTAATAAAAATCTTTGCCACCCAAAGATTTGTATTTGGCGATCTCCACTAACACCAAATTGCGGCTGTTCAACTCCAACACGTTAAGGCAGTTCTTTTGTACGGTTGCAAAACAACGAAAGTCACCCAATTCATCACAGGGCGCCTACAAGTCTTCATCAACAGATTCCTGCGTCGTATCCTAAAAATCCGCTGGCGAGATAGAATTTCACTAGACGGATAGACAACCAAATCAGGCGAAGGAAATGGAATTGGCCACACTTTGCAACGCGAAAACAAAAATCTAGCCAAACAGGCCGTTGACTGGAATACGCAAGGATCCCGTCGAGTAGAAAGACCTAGAGCAAGGTGGAGGAGAACCCTACTAGAAGAAGCCGCAGTAGCTGGGAGATCCTGGTCGGAGCTGAGAGCTGTCGCGCAAAACAGAGTCCGCTGGAGGGCAACTGTTTCCGCCCTATGTCCCATGCGGGATTAAAGGAGCTCTTAAAGAAGAGAAAGAAGAAAGAAGAACCTAAAAAATCTAATAAATACATCACACAATTCTCATTTTCTTCTTAATTTTTTGTTGAGAGGAATACATAACATTAGAAATGTGTGTTGTGTTCTTATGATTTTACCAGCACTGATTTGGTTCTGAAAAGGACTATGGCTGTTTCTCGTTATTTTCCAGAGTGGCGATTCCATTGATGATTCTAAATTCCCTGACTTTTCCCTGACATATCTAAAAAATTCCCTGACCTAACAAAACAATTGTGATGAAACATAATAAGTATATTATCATAATATACTATAATATTAAATGTATGTATATGTTCGAACAATTTATAATGGGTATTCAAAGAACGATATTTGAAAGCGAGATATTTAGAAATTCAAATTGAAGGGTTCAACTGACAATTTTTGCGATTATACTTTTTTTTGGCAAAATTGGATTCGTCGCCGAATAACCTGTCCTTTACTCTTGTTGTTTTAATATAATATAAGAACGTCTCAAATACGCCCAAATGTATCACTGATAAAATCTTTGAAGCTAAATTACTCGAAATTCAAATTTTTCGAGTTGAATCCTTTTAGGTTTAACCAATCTCTCCATCATGTCTTTTATTGCACCACTAATGGTAGAGTACAGGAAAGGGGCAAACGGTGCATCAGACTGAATTTCAGTCATGAATGGCTCAATTTCCTCAGCTAATGATTTAAAAAATGTAAGTTTAACTGGTAAAAGTGGATCCTTAACTGCGTTTAAAATAGTCTGGAAACTTTCATTCTTGGGCGACATATGAAGATTCTTCTTCATTTCTTCAACGTACTTCAATATATGAGGCATCATATTCAATGCACGGCTAGCGACATCACTATTGTTAAGCCAACGCACGGAGAAGAATTTTTTAGGGAAGATATCCGAGCTAGTACATTCAGAATAAATTTGGCGCCTTGCCGGTACATTTTTAAAGATGTAGAGACTTCTGAAGAATGCGATGATGTTTGGCCCGTCCATAGATATTTCTAAGATTTTCTTTTAAGTCAACGATGAAGTACCCTCCGACAAAGCATTGATTAAATGCGAAGCTGTATTCCCTATTGAAATCGTATTGGATATTCTAATACATATCCGATCAATTTGATTCCGCTCATATCAATGATTCCGATCAGAATACATTGCTGATTGCGGAATTGCCTCCGCTCAATTTGTTAGCTCGATGTCGCTCTTTTACACATAAAACTGCCTTGGTAAAACCAGCGAGCAGTAATAACTCGTTGGTTGGTACTCATTATATGTAGCTCTCTTTTCATGTGGGTATGACAAAGATAAAAATATATGTATTGGTAAATTCAAAAACTCTTCATTGCCGCATCCCTGCAAAATTAAGTTACAGACTTTAAATTTAAGTTTGAAGGTGAATTCTGCAGTGATGACGTTTTGAATTGACCTTAAATTCGTAGAACAAATGACCTACTGTTCCATAGATGGCAGCATATAATATTTACATATCGACGATGAAGTACTAATACCTCGAAACCCACAATTTATTATAAATGTGGGTTACGAGGTATTAGTACCTACTTCACCGTCGATATATTGCCATATTGTATTATTTTCGCGTAAAACTTTAAATTTAATCCTGAGAACATTAATGATTTTTGAATTAATTTTACAATAAACGAAATTCTCTGACTTTCACATTTTTTCCCTGACTTCCAGAATTTCCAGAATAATCGCCACCCTGTTTTCTAATGATTGTTTGTGTTTACAATTTTTTTGTTTCTATGAAATTTGTTAAAATTATTATTGTTAAATTATATATAGTCTGAAAAAATATTTTTTTAATAGAGTGAGAAATAGGCTCCAAATATGTCCAGAAATACTACCTCTTAAAGTCCTATAGAAATCGGATTACCCGTTTTCGAGATTATAAACATACAGAAAAGCAATCAATAAAAGTTCTTAACAGCCCGAGCTGTGACCGTCAAAAAGTGGTGAACTTTTCTGAAAGGATGAAACCTGCAGGAATGATAGTATTTGCGAAAACTATCTGCATTTCGAAAATCGGAGTAGAAAATGTATATAAACATATTAGAGTGAAAACTTTCTTTATCAATACAATTGAAATCCCCAAAAAGCTCTATTTAAATAAAATATCCAGCGTCAGCTAAGTGCCAAATCGTGCCAAAAAGAAACGAATTGCCTATAGTACGGTGAGGATATATTTAGGTGAATATAGATATTGAGATTGAGCTTTCTGAGGTGTACAATTAGAATGATGAAAAAAGTTTTAACTCACTTTAATTCAAGTTTTCGGTCTGATAGTGGGACCCAAAAGCCGCATGAAAGTGAAAAGGTAGCCGCAAATATGCCTTACCTTCGCAGGCACTTTTACAGACTACTAGGAAAAATAAAAACTGGTTATCACATTTCATAAAATTTAGGGAACGGAAAATTCATATCGCCAGTATGTAAGTATGCATATTAGTTGAAGTCAAATTTATGGACTATTATAATTAAGTTGAAAAATTCTAGAAAAAATAATAGTTTTTCAATGCTTATATTATTAAATATACATTGAATATAAACCCACCCCCTCGAACACCCTTTTGTTAAAAATAATTGTTTCTAGCTGAAGGACCGAGATTTTGCAAAAATATCTTGCATTTTCGGATTCAGCAGATCTAAATCTATAGAAATCATCCGGAAGCGACCCCTTTATGAATAACGAACCCCCCTCAACCGCGGAAACCGTACTCCGAGTCTGTCAAACTAAGCAAAAAGTGCTCGTTAAGAATCGCTTTTGACAGAGAAAGAACGCACTATATCTATCTGCATCGTGCGCACCCATCGTTAAAGAATAGAAAGAGCATTAACTCGTTCAGAAAAATTGAAAACAAACTGCGACGCAATTTTCTTACGACCCTTTTCTTTTATGAATGGAATTCTGAATTGATGACCTGTTTAGGCGCATTTTTTCTATAAAAAAGTTTGAGGGCGCGAAGTCTGGACAGGGCGAGAAATCCCCCGGCACGGCACAAATCCCCCGGCCAGGCGCTGTCTGTTGCACATTTTTGTATTGTAAATACATACAAAAAAAAATTGTTTCATGGCTTTTTTCCCCCGTGAAAACTTTTGCAAGTTGAAAGTGAAAATGATATTAGAGGAATTATGACCAAAAATTTTATTTTTTAGGGTTTTTGAAATTCAGCCCCAATTGGTAAAATGTAACCCACTTGATATCTGTTATGATCGGTTCTCCAGAAAAGAACTTTTTGGCTGCATGGCATTAGCGATTCATATAATATGTACTTAATTCAATCTGAACTAGAGACACCGAATATTCGGCCACGCTCTGGGCCGAAGCCCCGAATTCGCAAACATTTCGAGCATAGAAAAATTATCACTGTAGATGTGATCTTAAGACTACAATAATATCCCAGTAGGAAATAGTGCAAGCGCTTATGGGGTAATCAGAGAATTCATGCATGAAAAATCAAATAAAGTAAGTTCTTCTATTTGTAATAACTAAGAAGCGAATAGGTAATAACTACACTTTAGTCGGGCGAGAATGAAACATGTCAGAACGTGCTGAAGGTACCTTTTACAAATGTAATGTCTGGTAAGTATTTACCACCCTAGGACATCTACGTGTAAAAGTAATCGATTCTGTAATTGGTAATGTAACCTATTGACATTACAAATCGACACTACTCAATCGATTCGGTAATGCTTACATTTCCTACTGGGATTTCCGGTGTTAACACAATTGCGCGCAATTCCATAAACGATTTGCAGCCACTCGATTTCGATTTTTTGTTTTTTATTGCTTTTCTCAAGAAATTTGTCCTCCGGTCCGGAGCCCCTTTTATAATATTGTTGTTTTTGTTGTTGCTTTTCCGATGAAATTTGGATTCCTTTCATATAATTTTTAGTGATATGTGCGTTTTTTATGATTTGGTATTCGGCCGCCCCGAATGTGGGTTAACCTACAAAGAAATTTTAGGGGTGGCGGTGACATTTAAAATACATGGAACAACATTTGCACTGGCATAAACATCAGACGGCGCGGAGAAATTACTATGGGGACTTCTGCCGCAGGCCGCCGCCGTCACCGTCGCCTGGCAAGTCGTTTGTTCATTTATTCGGCCAAACATCGAACATTAAAAGAGTGGCCGAAAAGCAGCCAAATATTTCTGGCATCTTTATAAACCATACCAAATTGATAATAAATTATCTTAGAAAAATAATTTATCATCTACTAAGTAATTATAGTTCAAAAATTAGCTCATTACTAACAAAACAAAATTAATTCAACAATATTCTTAAAGACATAATTCTCAAAAGAGTGGCTTTCGTCGATACTAGGATCCTAGGGTGTTTATTATTTTTAGATACATATCGAGGGTTTCCTGCCAGAAGGGCGTATCAACCAAAACATGGATTTAGAGGATTCAATAAAAACATTTCAAAAATCGGTGCATTTTTTTTTCATATTGCTTATCATCGAAAATAAATGTTTTTAGGCGTATGTTTTGGATACTTTTATTCACTTGATGAGTTTTGTCAAAACAAACCGTAAAAAATTTAATAATGTTTATACGCCCAAAATCGCGATTTTGTGGATACGACCTTCTGGCAGGAAACCCTCGATATATTATTTTACATAACATTGCATCACTTTTATTTAAATCTTTCCGCCAAATATTTCACGTCACATTACTTCATTCGAGTATTAGTTGATTCAATTACTGCTTTAGTTAAATTAATTTTTTATATCTAGTTAGCAGGTGGTGGAGCAGTGGCCACTTCCGGATTTGGAATTTTTTATGTTATTTCTTAACACCACCCTTACCAAGTACACAAAAACCCAGCGGGGCATAAACGTTTAACTATAGTTTCAAAAATAATATTTTCTTGGGGTTGAGTTAAGGGGTGCCTTGTTATGGGCTTGAGATTTTTGGTGTATTTTTTAACACCACTCTTCTTAACGAAGAACCATATTGTGCAGCGGGGTCTTCTACCGCCTTTAACTATATTTCCAAAGCACCATTTGTTTTAGTTCCTAATACCACCCTTAAGAGGTGTGCGAAAATGCAGCGGCGTCTAAAGCCTCTAACTATTTGTTCCAAAATAATCATTAATAGGGGGTGGTTTTAGGGTGTCACACGGGGATGTTATGAACTTGAAATTTTTTGTGGTAGTTCCTAATACCACCCTTAATAAGTGTGCAGAAATGCAGCGGGGTCTAAAGCCTGTAACTATTTGCTCCAAAATAATCATTTATAGGGGGTGGTTTAAGGGTGTCACCCGGGGATGTTACCAACTTGAAATTTTTTGTGGTAGTTCCTAATACCACCCTTAATAAGTGTGCAAAAATGCAGCGGGGTCTAAAGCCTCTAACTATAGTTTTTAAAATAATCACCTCTAGGGGTGGCTTCAGGGTGGCATAAGGGTGGCTGCCGACGATGATATAGACTTGAGATTTCTTCAGGAATCTACTAACATCCCTCTTAACGCGTGGTAAAAATTTCAGCGGGGTCTAAAGCCTCTAACCATAGTTTTTAAAATAATCACCCCTAGGGGTGGCTTCAGGGTGGCATAAGGGTGGCTTCCGACGATGATATAGACTTGGGATTTCTTCAGGAATCTACTAACATCCCTCTTAACGCGTGGTAAAAATTTCAGCGGGGTCTAAAGCCTCTAACCATAGTTTTTAAAATAATCACCCCTAGGGGTGGCTTCAGGGTGGCATAAGGGTGGCTTCCGACGATAATATAGACTTGGGATTTTTTCTGGAATCTATTAACATCCCTCTTAACGCGTGGTAAAAATTTCAGCGGGGTCTAAAGCCTTTAACTATAGTTTTTAAAATAATCACCCCTAGGGGTGGCTTCAGGGTGGCATAAGGGTGGCTTCCGACGATGATATAGACTTGGGATTTCTTCAGGAATCTACTAACATCCCTCTTAACGCGTGGTAAAAATTTCAGCGGGGTCTAAAGCCTCTAACCATAGTTTTTAAAATAATCACCCCTAGGGGTGGCTTCAGGGTGGCATAAGGGTGGCTTCCGACGATGATATAGACTTGGGATTTCTTCAGGAATCTACTAACATCCCTCTTAACGCGTGGTAAAAATTTCAGCGGGGTCTAAAGCCTCTAACCATAGTTTTTAAAATAATCACCCCTAGGGGTGGCTTCAGGGTGGCATAAGGATGGCTTCCGACGATGATATAGACTTGGGATTTCTTCAGGAATCTACTAACATCCCTCTTAACGCGTGGTAAAAATTTCAGCGGGGTCTAAAGCCTCTAACCATAGTTTTTAAAATAATCACCCCTAGGGGTGGCTTCAGGGTGGCATAAGGATGGCTTCCGACGATGATATAGACTTGGGATTTCTTCAGGAATCTACTAACATCCCTCTTAACGCGTGGTAAAAATTTCAGCGGGGTCTAAAGCCTCTAACCATAGTTTTTAAAATAATCACCCCTAGGGGTGGCTTCAGGGTGGTATAAGGGTGGCTTCCGACGATGATATAGACTTGGGATTTCTTCAGGAGTCTACTAACATCCCTCTTAACGCGTGGTAAAAATTTCAGCGGGGTCTAAAGCCTCTAACTATAGTTTTTAAAATAATCACCCCTAGGGGTGGCTTCAGGGTGGCATAAGGGTGGCTTCCGACGATGATATAGACTTGGGATTTTTTCTGGAATCTATTAACATCCCTCTTAACGCGTGGTAAAAATTTCAGCGGGGTCTAAAGCCTCTAACTATAGTTTTTAAAATAATCACCCCTAGGGGTGGCTTCAGGGTGGCATAAGGGTGGCGACCGACGATGTTATGGACTTGAGATTTCTTCAGGAATCTACTAATATCCCTCTTAACGCGTGGTAAAAATTTCAGCGGGGTCTAAAGCCTCTAACCATAGTTTTTAAAATAATCACCCCTAGGGGTGGCATAAGGGTGGCGACCGACGATGTTATGGACTTGAGATTTCTTCAGGAATCTACTAACATCCCTCTTAACGCGTGGTAAAAATTTCAGCGGGGTCTAAAGCCTCTAACTATAGTTTTTAAAATAATCACCCCTAGGGGTGGCTTCAGGGTGGCATAAGGGTGGCTTCCGACGATGATATAGACTTGGGATTTTTTCTGGAATCTATTAACATCCCTCTTAACGCGTGGTAAAAATTTCAGCGGGGTCTAAAGCCTCTAACTATAGTTTTTAAAATAATCACCCCTAGGGGTGGCTTCAGGGTGGCTTCAGGGTGGCATAAGGGTGGCGACCGACGATGTTATGGACTTGAGATTTCTTCAGGAATCTACTAATATCCCTCTTAACGCGTGGTAAAAATTTCAGCGGGGTCTAAAGCCTCTAACCATAGTTTTTAAAATAATCACCCCTAGGGGTGGCTTCAGGGTGGCTTCAGGGTGACATAAGGGTGGCGACCGACGATGTTATGGACTTGAGATTTCTTCAGGAATCTACTAACATCCCTCTTAACGCGTGGTAAAAATTTCAGCGGGGTCTAAAGCCTCTAACTATAGTTTTTAAAATAATCACCCCTAGGGGTGGCTTCAGGGTGGCATAAGGGTGGCTTCCGACGATGATATAGACTTGGGATTTTTTCTGGAATCTATTAACATCCCTCTTAACGCGTGGTACAAATTTCAGCGGGGTCTAAAGCCTCTAACTATAGTTTTTAAAACAATCACCTCTAGGGGTGACCTCTAGGGGTGGCTTCAGGGTTGCTTCAGGGTGGCATAAGGGTGGCGACCGACGATGTTATGGACTTGAGATTTCTTCAGGAATCTACTAACATCCCTCTTAACGCGTGGTAAAAATTTCAGCGGGGTCTAAAGCCTCTAACTATAGTTTTTAAAATAATCACCCCTAGGGGTGGCTTCAGGGTGGCATAAGGGTGGCTTCCGACGATGATATAGACTTGGGATTTTTTCTGGAATCTATTAACATCCCTCTTAACGCGTGGTAAAAATTTCAGCGGGGTCTAAAGCCTCTAACTATAGTTTTTAAAATAATCACCCCTAGGGGTGGCTTCAGGGTGGCATAAGGGTGGCTTCCGACGATGATATAGACTTGGGATTTTTTCTGGAATCTATTAACATCCCTCTTAACGCGTGGTAAAAATTTCAGCGGGGTCTAAAGCCTCTAAATATTTTTTTCAAAAATAATCATTTTTAGGGGGTGAGTTAGGGGTAGGTTTATAATTCGGGGTTAATAATTTAGGTATGATATTTTTCGAGACCCCCACTGTCTGTTTGGTATCAAAAAACAATTATTTACTTGTTTTTTAAGGCCCGATAGTCAGTTTCAAAATTTAATTTTTTTTTTCTAAAATCGTTCGATCGAACGTTCGGAACTTCAGGCTCATCCTTAATCCGACGTGTTTTGTGGAATTTTCTTGGATTTAACGAAACTATATTCAACACCTGTTTCCATGGGCGCTTACTCTGAGCTAATCCAGGGTAAACTCTGGAAACTCAGTAGTTAATCACGTTCGGATACACGCGCATAAATATATTTAGACGATTTTGTGTTTCTGCTGTATTTCTTAGTAGGCAGATATCTTCAACTAACTAATTTAAATTTTGTGGAGTGTAAGGCCGACTGATTTGCAATCCCAATTTCAAACTGGTTTCACAATAACCAAGAGCACAACCAGTTAGCAATTAAAATGAAATCTTTGGCCACACACGAGCACAACTGATTTTGGATTAATCGGTGTTAGTTTTTAGTCACTAGGTTTTGGCAAAATGTCAAGTAGTTCAGATGAAGTACAACCACATAACTGAAATGTCTTTCAATCGGCAAGAACAGTCGCAGGCGAGCAGCTCAAACTAGTTTCAAATGGGTTTCGTTTCCGTTGACCCATGTATGGATTTCCACTTCGGTATACGGGCAAGATCACGAAACAGTTGCAAATCAGTCGTATCGGAGGGCCTTAATCTATTTTTATTAATACTTTGCAATATTGTCTATTGTCCCGGTTCGACGATTCTACTGCGCGAACCCCGCGGATCCTGCATGTCTAGTCCTACAATACTGATCCCGCTAAAATTCTGCGGGATCCCGATTGGATTCCCTACTCGGTATCTACCCCTTGTTCGGTCTCTTGAGTTGGCTCTATGTCTTTTTTTAAAAGCAATAAGGGGTCAATCAATTTGGAAAACAATGCGGCCAAGCTAGGCCTATTGTGAACGTTCTCCACGGAACAGACCATCAGCCTTCCCAACGAAGGTCTTTAGTTGAAGAAGGCCGGACTTGAGCGGATAAGATAACCCACTAACGGCTACTCACTAAGGTGATGATGCCCCTTTAGTCAGCCTAAGACCTGGGACTGATTCACAATAGGCTCAGTCCCTTAACCTTGGAGGTCTACTTCTTTAATCCGTTAGCCGGCGGTCCAAGCGGAACGTCCCCGCAACAGATACGATGCTGTCGGCGCCGCTGGGCCTCAAACTCCATTCACGATTCGTTTCTATTCTTGACGATTTTTGGCGACGTCTCGAGCCTCGTTGATTCTTTAAGTCGCCCTCGATATTCTCTAGCCAGGGTTTCCTCGGTGCCGATCGCTTAATTCTCCAGTTTGCCGGACGGTCTCGTCAGAGAAGTTTACGTGGCAAGCGGTTATCATCCATTCGGCAAACTCGGTATTTACTCTTCGATCAGTGCCTTTTGATCGCATCTTTGTCGAACTGTCTCGTTTCAAAAGGTGCTTGCGAAGTGAGACACGGAGAATCTGCCTCAAGCATCTCATTTGGAAGACTTTGAGCTTGTTGACGTCCGGCTTGAGCAGTGTCCACGTTTCCGTTCCATAAAGAACAATCGGAAGGATCAACGTTCGGTAAAAACGTACTTTCGTTTTGATGGTAATATTTGTTCGTTTCAATATGCACCAATTGAGCGAGTCTAATGTTGCTGTTGCTGGACGATGCGGCTGTGAACGTGGGCCGTCGATGCCACTTCCTTTTCCTCAACAATGATCCTAAATATTTGAACAACGAAACCTGTTCGATTCGAGTTCGATCAAGGTGATCACTGGCCCTCGATCCACCCGTTGTGAGCATTTGGTCTTTTCCGCATTGATTTTAAACCCGTATCACCGAGCGATGCGGGAAATGTCGTATAAGTTGTCCGTTGGTTTGGCATCCGTGTCGGCGAAGATGGCGCTATCATCGGCGAACATCAAGTCGGTTACGAAGTTGTTGTCGTCGTATCGAACTCGGCGTAGTCCATAAAATGCTTCACGCACAATCGTAGCGAGAAAAGAAGTTGCCTAGCGACATCTCCTTGTCGAACACCCCTTTGAATCGGGAATTCCTTGCTTAAGTCGCTTCGAATACGAACGTCGCTGGTTAAGACATCGTACGACGCTTGGAGAAGTTGGATGATTTTCAAATGCAAGTGTTCGGTTTCCAAGGCTCGCCACAAGCTGTTTCAATCCATGCAGTCGAAAGCGGGTTTGAAGTAGATGAAAACGACGTTGCATTTGCCGCAAATAATTCTTTCTTCCATTAGCTGACGGAGAGCGATTATTTGATCAATGCATCCTCGTTGTGGTGTCTGCATTGCATTGATCTAATGTCGCCGAGTCGTTACCGGATGAAGGTGGTGTTTGAGTGGATGGCGGAAGTTGCCAACGATCAAATTGTTTGTAGCTGCGAATGAAAGGAGGCGTAATCCGTTGTCGGTAATTACTCCGTGTCCGAATTAACCATCGTTCCCTCCCAGTCGGTTTGATCTGCACCGTTCTTTCCAGCTCGTTTGCGCTCGGGCTAATGGCGCGATAATTCTTGCATTCCCTACTGTCGCCTTTCTTCAAAATTGGTACAACGATCGCTTTTTCCAGGCCAAAGGGACACGATCCAAATGCCTTATGTGTGTTATGAGGACGTGGAATTGTCCACGTCCTCCGACTTTGATCATTTCGGCGATTACTTGGTCTATTCCCGACGTTTCTCCATTTTTCAGCAATTTTTTTGCCGTCTTCACCTCGATAATTGTTGGTTCGATATCGATAAATTCACTCGCCGGCTGTTTGATAAATCGGCGATTCGGGTGCTGGACCCTGTGGCGGATCGTGGTTTTACAGTTGGTGGAAGAATTCTCACCAACACTGCAGGCGCCCATGGGGAGAGGTCTCGAAAGCTCCACCCGATTTTTTAATGTTGTCTTTTGTTCATGTTTTTTTGCCGCTTATTTGTCGGATAATTTTTGTGGCAAAAACCGTAAAATTTTGCAAGACCTGCTATGTTCCTACGTTGGCTTAATGAGTCAATTGAAGAGCAAATGGCGCTATCACCAATAAGTTTGAGAACGCGGCTTTGCACCTTGTTCAGCCAAGCTAAGGTGGTTCTCGGGGCCCCGGCTCGAATGTAGGACTTGCCCTGGCCGACGGCTAAGGTGGATTTGCACCTTTTTGAAGAATCCCGTGATGCTTGTTTAGCAATTTGAAATATGTGGTTACTCCAGCGTAGATCTTCGGCTAATGTTATGCTTGGGATATTTAGAGACGGTTCTGCCGTTAGGGTTTTATTGCCTACTAAAATAGAAGGACGGTCGGTGCAAGTTTTATTGGAGATGAGACAGTACTTCGTGCTAAATTCGACACGGTTCTTGAGGCCCCAATTATGAATTCGTTCGATGCCCCTGTTGATTGAATAGGACATGAATTTACGATAATGCAGAGAAGGTCTGGCTGGTGCTTGTCCTACAGTATCGAAGTCATAAGAGTAACGTAGAGTACTGTCGCCGGCAAAGCTGTGGAGTGAGTCGGAGGGGATTGAGAGCAGGTCATTTATAAAAACTAGGAAGACACCTGGTGATAGAATTGAGCCCTGAGGAACACCTGTGGAGACGGTTTGGGGATCGGATACGACGCTATCCAATACTACCTTGATTGAACGGCCAGAAAAGAAGCTCTTAATCCAGCTCTTTAGAACGAAGCCAATACCAATAGCTTGGAGTTTAGTGAATAGAGTGGGGTGCCATACTCTACCAAAACCCAGAGTGGGGCGCCATACTCTATCTAGAGCAACCACGCCAATTTCACAAATCGGTGTATACTTTAGTTGAGATGCTCTGTTAGTCAAACAAGGAAGTCGCCAGTAGATCTATTGTTTATCATTTAATATTTGTTGTTTTTGGAAAACCTTCTCTGGCACTACTCCATAATTAATATTTAAAAAATTCGTTTCGCAAATTCCAATAAACAATAGCTTCTGACCACTCCCCATAATTTCCCGCTATGAACTTGTTTTTTCCTGTATCTTGGATATGATTTTTGCTTTAGGATGGCATCGCAATAAAATATTGTTTATTTTATCAACTCATGGCTCCATTATTATTTTACCGTTTTTTACACAAAAATAACAGCTTGAAAAATGCAGCTTAAAACTGCACACTAGCAGCAATAAATAAACAATGTTTTTTATCGTTTCGTAAACATTCCTGCAGTGGCAAAGGAATGTTTACGAAACGATAAAAAACATTGACTTTTAAGCGACCGTCAGACGTTGATAGCAAACAATTTTACTGGATCGAGGTAAATTTTTGGGGCTGCCCAAAAACCAGGCAACACTCCTGTGCGAAGGAGAGGATGACCTGAAACTCTACATATCATTACAAGGAGGGAGTGGCTTAATTATTGTTATTGATACTTCAGGCTATTTCCTGCCTTAATAGTTAACAGAAATTGATTCTCAATTTCAGATTTTAATATACACAGCAATATAACGAAGCTTTGTTTATTTAAGAGCATGTGCATGGAATGTTCTGCACTGATTCGATAAGAAGCCTTGAAATTCTCGCTTCAACAATTTCGTAACAAAATTGCGAAACGAAGCTGTGATTGATAATTTTAATGTATATTTGCCGAGTCCATTATTTCTTGTACCGATATGGATGTTCCACGTTAGTATCCACACTGGTGTACGAAGCATATTATTGAAAAAAATTGAACTTGATGTTTGTTCCCAGAAAAGATAGTAAGTTTCCATATTTTTTGACGTAGTATTTGTGCCCTAGAATACACTAACCCGTAATATTATTTTCTTGTAGATTGTCAAGTGTCGAAAAACTTCGGAGTGGTCCGCAACAGATACCTCCTGATAGTTTTATTAATTTACTCAACGTCAAGGCACTATTTCCATTGAAATCCTAAAAGCTGCTAATTGAAGTGCATCTGGCTTCTCCATTTGAGAAATTCAGTTTTAATTGGACATTTTGCAGGCGATTTTCCGTCCTTCTTTTGATTTGATTATACATACTACTAACCGACTGTTCAAGCACATCAAGCATGCATTGCGCCGAATACGAGTTCTTTGCATCGAAGAAGAGCATGGAAGTGCCGAACTAAAAATATCCTTAGAATGACGTATGTAGGTTAAACCCTGTTCGTATTGTTGTCCGGTGCAAAATGGAACTGTTATGCACTTTTGGCAGGCTAGATTCATCTGAGAACACGCTAATTGACTTGAAGACGAAAAAGTTGATGTGGCTTGAACAATTTAATGTGGGTATCATTTCCAGATTCAGCTGTTGTGATCGAATCAATGAATAATTTGCTTGCTCTTTCATGGACGGATGATAGGTAACTTGGTTAGATGTTTTATTTTAGTTCATTTTATATTCTAAATTATTAAATTAGGGTTTTCTAAAATACCTGAAATGTTCATTCATGTTTAATAGTCCAGTCAAATGGTAATTTTGACGAAACATAATTGCGGAAGTTTTTTTTCTCAACGGTTCTATTCAATTCTTAACAGAAACATTCGATATCTTCGCAATAAGAGATATAAATTGTATAACCTGATCAAAAAATCCATTGGAGATAGTATTATAAAAGACCCCAATTTTTTTTCGAAAGACCTCAGGCTATACCTCAGCAATAAAGAATACAGAGGTAGAGATAGAATACACTCCTCATGCTCCCAAGTATGGGGGGATTCGATCACTTCAAACCTCATTGTCCTAATCTTCGAACTGCTCTGTTATATGGAGAAGGGCCATCAAATCGTTGCTATTTAGCAAGACTATTTAGACTTCAGCAAGGCCTTTGATAAGGTAGACCATACTATTTTACATGTTAAACTCTAAAAATTTGGAATAACAGGTTCTGTCCTTGAATGGTTAAGATCATATCTCAACGGAAGAACACAGGTTATCAGACTTTAAGGATTCCTTTCAAATGAAATCAAAGTAACTTCCGGTGTTCTTCAGGGCCGTCATCTTGGCCCTCTTCTGTTCAATTTATTCATCTCTGACCTGTCTAAGAAATTAGCTAACATCCAGCATCACTTTTACGCGGACGATCTCAAAATATATAGTGTTATTCAGTCCAAAACTGCCGTACCCTTTATTCAGTTGAATCTCAATGCTTTAAAAGACTGGTGCACCACTAATAAATTGCATCTTAATGTCAACAAATGTCAAGCCATAATGTCAACAAATGTCACGTCTTATTTGGTTCAGGCTATAAAAGCAGCTCGGCTGCAAGATGAGGGGAGGGACCTTGAAGATGGAAAAGTCAAAAGGAAAACTACGGAAAGGCGCCTGAGATGGGGGCATGGTAGAAGAGTTCATTGGGGCACGGAAGGGATTTTTCGTAATTTTCGCTTTGCTCCCTCCCCCTTATGAGAAAATTAGATTATTGGAGCATTGTTTCTCAACCCTGGGGTTGCGACTCTCAATGGAGTGACGATTAGATATATGGGGGGTCGCAATCTGTTCAATTTAATCAATTTAAATTATAATCAACTGTTACATATTTTGCAAATGTGCTGTCTTGCCGCTTAGATTATCCTCCGGAGTTTCCAGGAGCTTTACTTACCGTAGAGTTAAGTATTCGTTGCAGGTTTGATACGTGTTTGTACTCCTTTTGGTGATTGTCTTTAATTGATATTTCAGAAAGAACATTTAAGGTCTATTTTAACCTCTCCACCTGCACGTTGCTTCTGGAATAATCCAGATGGTATGTGTATAAAGGTAAGTCTATCTTCTCGTTAGGGTTTAATAGCCCTTCTTGTCTTCCAGTCTTCCTTGAAGCTAAGATGCAATTGACGCAGATGAAGAGAACAGACTCGATGTTTTTGCTGAGGTTAGGGATATAATAGTCTTGTCGAAAGAGGGGATATAATAGTCTTGTCGAGAGAGATTATAGTCTTCGAATTCTCTCTCTTTCGGGATGTCCAATATCTCCTCCTTTTTCTGGTCCCTCTTTACTTGCTGATACATTCCACTCCCAATGGAGTACAGCGCAGGAGCCTGAACTCTTCAATTAAAAGACGACACGACTTTCTCATCTTCGATTGAAATGCTTTGCAGTCTGTGAAGATTTTAAATTCCAAACTAAGCAGCTGAGGACGGAGCTTTCGTAAAGCTTTGATAATGGCGAGAACCTCTAACTCGTAACTAGAGTAACGTGTTTTTGCGTCGTTGGTCTTGAAACTCAAGTGAAAGATCCTTGGTATTGAAACTCAAGTAGAAGACTGGGTGGAACTGGTTGTCTTCGGAGTGATGCTGCAGCAGAACCGCGGAAAAAATCTATTTTCTGCATCCGTATGTACTTCGGGTGAAATAATTGGAGTACTAGCTCCTTAAATAACATTTTCTTCAAAAGGTTAAAAGCGTCTTGTCAACGTCTTGTATCTGACAACGGGCTTGCGACGGGGGAGTACTTTGGTACGAACTTCCGGAAAAATCCAGTAAAGTTAGGTATCCTCCCTTGTCCTACTAGTTCGTCATGTCGTATAAGTCATCGTGCAATATCCAGTAGTAAGCTTAGCTCAAAGGATAGAGAGAAGGATAGAATAGGTTAGCGGAGTTAAGGGGATGTTGGAGAAATTAGCGATGAACCTTGCGTTTGAACTCTTGGGTGTTGTATGAGTTCGGGGATACTGACTTTGGAAGGTTGTTCCACAGACGAGTTGTTCTTGTTATAAACGAATTTCTAGATCGGTGGCTGCATGAGATAAGGGTTGTAAACTGTGGGGGTGAGCCGAGCAGGCAAGTCTTGTGTTGCGGGAGAAATGTTGCCATGGGAGCATGAGGTTACTTATTTCAATGGAACAGTCATTGTGATAAAAGCCATAAAATTTTGCAAAAGCTACTGCTATCTTCTGAAGAGGAATTAATGTCTTCATTTCCAACAATGTGACCCAGCAACTCAATGTTTTCTTGCAGTAATCTGCATTTGATCCACTTTATCAGCAATCCGTGACTAGTAGTAAGAGTAAGTGATAGTAAGCTTAGATACTCTCTTTCATTTTCAGAGAGTATAATAATATCGTCTCGTTTCGTTTGTCTTCCTTAATTTTTCATTTAGTGGTCATCTTCGAAAAATGAAGTTTCCGAGATATAAGCGAAATACTGAAAAAAAAGTGGAAACATTTTGTGTTTTTTTGCGTTTTTCGTTGTGAAGCAGGCGGCCTACAAGGCAGCAAACTTGAAATTCGGATTCAGCACCCCAAAAAACATAGAGAAAAAAACGTTGAGAAAAAAACTTCCGCAATTATGTTACGAAACTATCAGTTTTTTACACCGATTGACTGGACTATAATATGAAAACTTAGATAAGATTGAGAGGGTCGTAAAGCAGGGGTGGTAGCACGCAAGTTGTTTCAATCGACCTCTTCATACAAAAATTCAAGATTTTTGTATGAAGAGGTCGATTGAAACAAATTACGTGCTACCACCCTAGAGTTCTATTATAGCTGCGTTGTATGCCGAGGTAGGGCAAAAACATAAAAACAAACGTCACATGTTTTCTGGTCGACATATAACGTGAACAGTTCAAAGTTTCATATTGATTTTTTTTTATTCAGCAACATGCTGAGTTGCTCTTCTGCATTTTCACAACTCGACAGGTGGGTGATGACAACTTAGGCGAAATAACAAACAGTTTACAATATTTTTGAACGCCAACGTACCAGAATTTCATTATGTGCTTGCTACTATATTTCAAATTATAAAAAAATGGTCACTTAGCTGTATGACGTATAAAAGTCATGACTGGCTCACGGATTCTATGTCTAGTACATATAAAGCCCTCTGAATATGGCAGCAAATTTTATGATATTCATCCCGCTGCTATGTTCGTAACCAAGTGTCCTAGAATTTTTCGGTATTTATAAAAAATATTGGAATATTACCTTTTTCTGCAATAAGGTAAATGTACCATATTCCGGCCTAGTGCATAATTACGGTCTATTATTTTGTAAGCTATAAAATAACGAAACCGTTGAATATTTTGGAATATCAAATAACCAGAAATACTATATGATATTCTAGGAGTAAAATAATTCATCTTAGTGAATCGTCTATTTCATTTGGAGTACATAAACTCCTTTTCAATCAGGCGGTCGACGCGAATACGTCATCCGAAGCAATTTCATTATGAAAAGTAAGAAAACGGTGGGACCGTCTTCATAAGATCGTAACAAGCATTAGAAAATATATTTTTGCAGTATTTTAATTTTTTCTATTAAATACAATAATATTTCCTATTAAATACAATAATAGTAATTTGAACCTATTAGATGTTTTTATAAACAAAAAAAGCAATAGTTTGATGGGCGGAATTACGTTCATAATTTGATTATGCATGTACGTTATTTCGTTCTTAGAAAGGAATTGAGAACAAAGTGTGTGGTGATGTGAGAGCTAATTCCGTGCTAAGGCATTTAAACAAGTTTTAAAGAATTATAATATTTTTAAGCACACTTTGCTCCAAGTATATAACAAATTCCTATTGTTTTATGAATATGTAATTCAATCTTAGGAATAACCAATCTGTACCAGGATCAAAAATACCACCCTGGCAGGCATTAAAATACTTTTTTGGCGATTTGGAACATGTGACTATTCTATCCCAGATTCTCAGTTCAAGTTATGCCGAAGATTATAAGAAGCGGTCAGCCATTAAATTCACTAAGACAGAAGGAAGGTCGTTACAGGTTTTATTTGGGATGAGACAGTACTTTATTTTTAGGGCCCGGGGAACCCTCGGCAGAAATGGTGTGGTATCAGGCCTGATACCATCCAATATTACCTTGATTGATTGGCCCGGGAGGAAATTCTCAGTCCAGTTCCTAAGTCGAAACTTATAGCTTGAGGTTTACGATTGTCGTATATAATCTGGTTACATTCAATATATTTCGTAAGCATTTTATTGATTATTGCCCCCATCATTTTGGAGATAATAGAAGTAATTGCTATTGGGCCGTAGTGTCGTTAGATTCACCTTTTTTCTGTATGGGCTGAACTTGAGTTAGTTAGATCCGGATCGATTTCGAAGAAAAAATACAGGGAAAAAAGTTTGCGCAGAGGTTACGCACATTTCCTTTGAACTATAGAGGGTATATTGTCCGAGTCAGTGCATTTACTGACATCAAGTTCTTTGAGACATCTGTTTCCCATGTAAAAATGACCAAAAAAATACACTAAAGAACAGTTTATAAAAGCTTTGGAGTCTATCCAGCGTGGGACTATGATAATATACAGGGCCTCTATATTTAAATATAAAGAACCTAATTAGTTAATGGATGAAGCAATTAGCAGAAATTGGGTTTCCAATAACCAAAGATCAACTGCTTATTCTTTTTTAAAATTACCTGAAAAGTCCAGTCAGGCACTGGAATGAGAGATTTTTAAAAAGAGATCCTAGTATTAGTCGGAGGATATTACAGACTTTGACAATGACACTTAATTCTCTAAACAAATAAAATAAATAAGCACTTATCGTTCATAATTATTTGCAGAATTGTCATTTAAAGTTATGCCGGAATTAAGGACATATTAGCACGGAATTAGTTACAGAGTTGAATTTTGTAGGACGGAATTAGAGACAAAACAGTTGTTTCTAATTTTATCAATAAAAAACCTAATGGGCCATTTAATGTGCCTGAAATGATTAAAATTCTCAATAGAACAGTTAAATAATTATGATCAAACACTTTTCACATGGCTACCATCATTCCAACAGTTACAAACTAATATACAATTTTCAAAACCCCTTAAAAGCCCGGAATATGGTACATTTTACCTTAATCAATTTTTGTATTAAAATCGCAATTTAATCAAATTAAGAAATTATCTAAATTTACTGTTGTTATTAAGTGAGGAACTTTAACAATTATAAGGCCATCTGGAACAATATAAAATTGCTTAAAAGCTGGCAAAAATCAATTATAATATCAAAGTTTTATAAAACATATGTGGCACAACTGGTATTTATCCGGAAAAAATAACAAATCGATAAGTGTATGGAAAAAGGTTGCACGATGAGAAAATGCATATTTCTTTTTTAACTTACACAAACTGGAAATAGAACAACCAAAACATTTTCGGATTGTTCATGACTTTATGTATAATTTGAAAGTTAAAGCGTTAAGTAATGGAAACTCTTAATGGATTTTAAGATGTCTCGTATACCACACATAAGTATGGTGGTGCTGCAAATGGGAGTTGAGTAAGCAACAGGTCTCAGGTGATTATATTAAGATGTGCGGAATTAAGTGTTGCACCAGCAGCAGTCTAGTTATAATATTTATTGTTCTTTTTTTGAATTTCTTTAATTAGTTCTTCTTCGTTCTCAGTGTGTCACTGGTGTGAGTATAGTAGTTCATTTCAAGTTCAAGGTTAAAATTTCCATTTGGTGCTCCCACAGTAAACTTTCTTGCAAACTTTGTTTCCTTTTCATGGTGCCTGTTGATTCAACTAGCTGGCACACAAGTTCATCTCTGACTGATGAAAAAGGCACTTTAATATTCGGATAAAAGAAGGAATGTTTCCAGTACATACCGTGGGGAAATAAAAATAAACGCATGTATTAATTTTAAATTTTCGCTATATGTATAACGTAAATAAATTTCGTATATCATTTATAACAGTAACTAATAGCAAGAACAAAAACGTTACAATTTCATATTTCTTATCAACAAAAAGGGATTTCGAAAGTAAAAATTAAAATTTGACCATGATTGTCATGGAAATAAAAATAAGCGCATGTAGTATTATACGTGTTTAGTACAGTCAATCTGTCACGAAAAAATAGGGAGTCTCCGAAAAATGACATACCGAAATTTGACTTGATGAATCGTTAGGGGGGCATGTAATGAAGTTAATGTCAAATTTCCGAAGTCCCCCCTCCCCCTGTTTTTGAGAAAATCCAAAAAGTGGGTCCAAATTTTGAAATGCGTTCTTCTCAGAATCTATGGGTTTTGGTAAAAAGTTTATTTAACAAAAAATGTAGAGGACATTGTTAACTACATTTTATGTCATTGAAGTGACGTCATCCGACTTGAAATACAAAAAGTAGGTGGCGTATGAAAGTGACAGATTTTCGGAATATTTTATTACAATTTTACCTCCTAGAAATTAACAATAACAGCTAGCAAGTAATAATAATGAATGAATGACTGTACGTTATAAGAAATGCCTATGTTTGAGTAATGTAATAAAATTGTTTCGCATTTTTTTGCGGGTTTTTATTGCTGTTATGCCATGTTTTATAAGGTACGATATGGTTTAAAATGAAATTCTTTGAATAATTACATGCGTTACTCCAATTTTTTTAAATAATTTGTTTTAGGACTACACAAAAAAGTATTTAATTTATTCTAACTATCTAGCAACATACGGGCGTATTCATTTTATGACAAGCGTTTGCATCACAAACTGAATACGTCCATATTTTGCTAGATAGGTAACATAATTGAATAAAGCACTTTTTTGTGTAGTCCTAAAACAAATTATTTTAAAAAAATTGGAGTAACGCATGTAGTGAATGAAATTAAAAAAGTAGTGAATGAAAATTATTCCTAATGAAACCCTCTATAAAAAACTTGTTATTATTTTTTTGTTAAAGTTGAAGGAAAAAAAGTTATAGCCTTTAAAAGAAAATATTGTGACTAATTTTTGTGTTCTAAGGCTTATAACTTCTTAATTATTCATTTTACCACAAAATTTCTAAGTAATAAATTGTAGATTATTTAATTCTAAACAAAAAGTGTCCTTGCAAATTTTCGGTAAGATGTACCGTTTCGGAGATATAGTGGAAAAACCATTTGCACACGTTTTCCAAGATGGCGGCCAAATGGGGGGGGGGGGGGGTTAGAATCCCGAAAACTCAGACTTAAGCTCTCACTGACCCCCCCCCCTACACATTCCAACAATAAAACCTTGCCCTGCATTTTTGCAATGTTAAAGTACCATTTCCATGTACTATTAATGGAACACAATATCTGCTAAATGTTCACCTCGATTCTACTTCCAAAATGAAAAATTTGATGAAATTTTATATCAAATGTTTGGTGTATCTCGCCAATAGGGAGCTGTAATAATGGCTTTGAGTACTTGAATCATTGCTGAAACGTTTGGCACAGACCACGGGTGGCCAAACTTTTTCATGTCATCCAATTTGGTTGATAGGCAAATTCTGACGCGCCATTTAACTCAAACACTTTTTATACCTTAGAGGAGAAGGAATAACCTAAACGCGCAGTTAAATTACTTTACGCCCAGTTTAATGAAACACCAATCTACAATAGTCCGAATCGGTCTCCTGTGCGAAAGGGTGGTTTTTTCATATAATAGTCAAGAGTGTCGCTTGGCGAAGATAATTCGAGATGTTTAAACCGTAATTGTGGCATTTAAAGCTTGGAACTTGGATCTGCCTGTTGTTTTTGCTTGTGTAACACAATGTTTAACTGCAAATACTTGTTAACTGTAAACACTTGTTGTAACTTTTCCACTGTAGTTAACTGTCATTTAAAATATTGTATATTATAAGGTTCCTTGTTTATTCGTTACCCTGGTAACCAAACTGTATAAATACCGGGTGCTAGAATGATGTTAGTCAGTCACACACAGAACTCCAAGTGAGCACTAAGTGGCACCACCCTAGGTCCCAACGGTCTCACTGCGAGTTATCTCATGCTACACAAGTAATATATTAAAAATAAAGTAATATCATCGAAAGCGATTGATTCTTTTTAAATATTAATTCATACACTTGCAAAATAAAAGTAATATGAAAAGGTCATAATTAACTTTTAAAATAATTAATTATTGTATGTAAAATAATCAGCTTCTTCCTCCAGAGCTTCTTGTATTGAGCAGTTTTGTTGCATCGGCCTTAACATTATCTCTCCACCTTGACCGTGGTTTGGTCTTTTGCCATCTGGTAGTAGATACAGAGCCTTTTTTGGTTCCCTTGAGTCATTGATTCTTTGGACATGACCGGCTCAACGTAACCGCAGTAACTTGGCATTGTATATGTATAGATCGTACAATCCGTGATTTTAGCGTGTTTTCCACGCATTGACTTCATTGATATTTTGGTTTTTCTGTGGATGTCTCTGGATTTCATTACTGGCAGTAGTGAGAAGTATGTTCTGTTTTCGGCGTTAATGCTTCTTTGTACGTCTATCGTTTCATCGCTATCTTCGCTGACTGTGGACCCCTGGTAGCTTAATTAGTTTACCCGTTCGAAGGAATAGATCAAGTAACCGCCGAAATGATCAAAGTCAGAGGTGATGTCTTATCACAACAACTCCACCCGCTTATAACACACATATGACTTTGGGATCCTGCCCGGTCGGCGTGGAAGAAAGCGATCGTTGTGTCAATTTGGTAAATATTCGCACTACGTCAACTAATGGAAGAAGGTATTCGTTGCGGCAAACGAACTGTCGTCGTTTTCATCAATTTCAAATCCGCTTTCGATTGCATCGATTGGAACAGCTTGTGGAGAGCTTTGGAAGCCGAACACGTGCCATTGAAAATCACCCAACTTCTCCAAGCGTCGTACCATGTCTCATCCAACAGTGTTCTTATTCGAAGCGACTTATCCGAGGAATTCCTGATTCAAACAGGTGTCCGACAAGCAGACGTCGCTTCGCCACTTCTCTTCAACGTTGTGACGACGCGATTATGCGTTAAGCATTCGATTGGCGACTCGGAGTTCGATACGCCGACAACAACTTCGTAACCGACTTGATGTTCGCCGACGATACCGCCGTCTTCGCGGACACGGATGCCAAAGTGTGGTGCATATGAAAACGAACAAATGACACCCTCAGAGCAAAAGCGGGCTAAAATAACAAAGAGAGCGAAAACGGTTCGGTTCTTTTTTTTAGCGCAAAAGAGGAATATCTTCGTATTCTTAGAGTAAAAATGGTATAACTATACTTCAGCGCAAAAACGGTGTATCAAAAAACCGAGAGCAAAAGCGGGTTAACTTTTTATTCCGCTTTTGCTCTTAATGAAAACTTATACCGCTTTTGCGCTAAACAAAAATTTAAATCGCTTTTGCTCTCAGTAAAAGCGTCAATTATTATGTTTTCATCACACTCGGGTTGAAAACGCTGCTTTTGATTTTATTTTTTGAATTCTGCTTTTTCTCCCTTGTAACGTAATATAGAAACTTCGCCGTCGCCTGGTCCCACGCCCAGGGTGTGAAAGGAGGCGGGTACTCGATCTGCCGAATTGACCAGAATCGGGGAACCGAAGAAACAGGGCAAGAGACCGCATTTTTCGAAGCGGCACCGACAGCAGCGTATCCATTGTTGGGATGTCCCGCTCGGACCGAAAATACTGTAGAAGAAGATAGTCGCCCTTTCACGCCAACTAACGGACCAAAGAAGAAGAAGAACGTAATATAGTATTTGCCCTTAAAAAAGGATAAAAACTAATATGTATATTAGTTTCAAACACAACTTTTGAAGTTGTCTTCGTCTTTGAAGTTTTAAACGCAACTTTTACTTGTTTGGAGTAATTGATTTAGATTGACAGCAACGTACATACTTATATAAATCTACAATACCATTTATACATTTTAAGTAATTTAATATAGAAAAATTAAATATATAGTACAATATTTATCTGTTAAAATAGCGTATAGTAGCAAGAATGTAGTGCTTCCCATCCATATGTTACGGCAGCTAGCTCTCTAGAAGCACAAACTTTGTACTCCCAATTTTTTTTTACTTTCTTTTTCTCAAGTTTTCTATTGGAAAAGTACTCCGCACCGTTTGTGTGGGAAAATGTTAATTCGGTTAATTTTCTTGAAATTTTTCAGGTTTATAGTTCTCAACATGTAGATCAAAAGTCTCAATGGAAACATACTCCAACCCCCGTCCCGACCATAACGCATCCTCCAAGGGGCTAGGGGTATATAACTGATTTCTGAATGTAAAAGAATTTATTTAACCAATGACACAATGAATATCGCCGGTGGAGGGGTTTGTTATGAAAGGTGGTAAATGCCGGAGGTGAGCGTCGGGGGTAATGGTTGTCTGAGAGTAAAAATATGTTGGTTAGCAAATACTCATGATAAGTTAGAGAGATAGAGTGGAGACTTCTCATATACATGAGGGTTAGATGGTCAGAGGCTGGAGTGTTATTGGTTGCTTACGTGGTAATTTAGAAATCAGAAAAGTCCATAGGATGGGTCGTGGTGGGGGACGAGAGAGGGGAGGGGATTGATGGTCGGTGCTTGAAGGGTCAAAGGGATGGTTGTGTGGTGTAGCCATTATGTGGACTTCAAGAATAAATTGTTTTACATTCCGAAATCAGTTATATCCTCTAGCCCTTTGGTGGTCCTTTTTCGGGAACGGGGGTTTTTGGAGTATGTTCCCATGGAGACATTTGATCTATATATCTGTACCTCGGAACCAGACTAAAGTAAGTCACACTAGGCCAACTTTTCAGGAGAGCACAAAAACTGTTTGTCTGGCTCAATCATAGGTTAGGACTTACGTTCTTACAACCCTTAGAAAATGCAAAAGGCGATTATTCAACGGACTTTAGTTGTTATGGCTTAAAGTAGAATCAAATTCTACAAACAATGATGTAATAACCTGAAAATGGTAATACATATTTGGACTTACGTTCGTCTGGTTCTGAGGTACAGATATATTGAGAACTATCAGCCTGAAAAATTTCAAGAAAATTCACCCAAAGACATTTTCCCATACAAACGGTGCGGGGTCCTTTGTGGTTTTTGAATCGGGTCACTTGTGAAATATAATACGTTTTTGGTTGTCTTGCATTTTACATTTTGATTAAATGAACAAAATAATAAATGCATTTATATTTTTTCGTTAAATAATTTAAAATATTCAATTAAACAGTTATTCAAGAGGTATGTTTACAGTAGTTTTAATACAAGCAATTCCCATTGAATCCCACCAGCGCCGACAAGGATATAGTTTATTACTATAAGAAAGAGTAACGGCGAAAGTAAACATCCTTGTCGTACTACTGAGTTCATCTCAAAGGTTTCGGTTAATTTTTACTACATTAACACATTTTTGCTATATTTGAAATTTTCGTTTTTAAAATTTTTCGAAATTAAAAAATTATGAACGTTTATAAATTATTTATTGGCCTCGATTCCCAGATCCGGCGGCGCGGAAGTAAGTGCGGATTTGAGACTTTGCGATTCTCAAATCTGCAACCGCAAATCTCTTTTTGACATTTTCCGCGCTTTAAAAGTGTGATCCGCAACAAATTTTCTGCGGATTTGAAACCACAAATGCGCCTCAGATAATCCGACATCGGCTATTTTATTATCGTGGGAGTCTTCACTCCGAATTTTTGATTTAATTGAATCCGCGACTGCGGATTTGAGAATCGCAAAGTGTCAAATCCGCACTCACTTCCACGCCGCCGGATTTGGGAATCGAGGCCATTGTCTCTAGTTTGTCCAGTTTCTGAAATTTTATCTTTAATTTTAGGGTATTTTTTACAAAATACAAAACTTACTAAGTAAAAAAAAGTAAATTGAAAAAAATCATAAATTGCAAACATTATAAAAATTGAAGTTAGTAATAAAGATAAAAGATAAACATGTGGAAAATTTATGTCAGAAATGTAAAAATCCCCAAATATGTAGTCAAAAATGGGAAAATGGCAAGAACATAAAACTTATCATAAACAATTACAAAGACTTCACACATTCAAAGTCAAATCTTACAAACGCAAAAATTCAAAAAATTCCAATTTTATGAATAGAGTTGCATTGTATTTCTAGTAAAGTGAAGAAAATGTGGTCTAAAAATAGATTTCGAAGTAATAATGTGAGCGACGGAGGTATAAATAAAAACTGAGGGCAAAAGCGGTTTAAGTTTTCGTAGAGCGCAAAAACGGTTTAGAGAGTTATAGCAGGAACACAATGACCATGTTTACGCGAAGCCTCTAAAACTGTTTACAACAACCTTAACACTGATTTTCATACGCGTAAACGCCCCTTAATACTGCTTTCGTTAGTGGTGTTAAGCTTAAATAAATGTGTTAAGGTAACAACTTTATTAAGGAAAACTGAGTTAAGTAGTAGGCGTAAACAGTTTGACAGTTTTAGTAAAAACATTAAGTTTCTGTGATTTCCGCTGCACAGCTGCAGAACTTGCCTATGATTATATATTTGATTGTCAGCTTGACAGTTTATATTAGATCTAAGTAGGTACTTTAAAAACTGATATCTGCTAGTGGAACAATTTTAACGCGCGTAAACGTTCTTAAAACTACTACGGATAGCAGTGACACGAACCAAAATATTTGCGCGTAAACGCTTTTAAAATTACTACTGATAACGATGTTATAAGCTTAAATATCTTCGCGTAAACATGGTCAATGTCCGCCATAAGCCGTGGGCTATGAAAGCTCTATCGCTCTCAAATTATGCCATCGCTGTCAATCGTAAAACCAAAATTATAATAGAGCAAAGCGATACCGTAGGCGTTGAAAAAATTTTCTTCCTGTCAAATGAGTTTCAAATTTAAATTGAAACTAATTTAAACTAATATAAGAAAAAAAGAATGCAACACGTTCTTATTATTATTATTTTTAAAATCAAGCACCCTCAGACACAACAAAATTTGTCAAAAAGGCAATTTTTTGTCAAAATAATAACGTTTTATTTCTTGACAGCGGTTTTTTTTGTATGTATGATTTGGTAGAACTGTAAGCGTCAACCAAAAAATAGAAATAGGTTCTAATTTGTATGGTCGTAGTTATGGTCACTTCGCCGATAGTTTTATTTTGTTCGTTCCTAGGTAGATACATGGTATCTATAATTTGTCAACGAAAAGCTTTTATAGCCCACGGCTTATGGTGAGCATTGTGTTCCAGGTATTAATCCGCTTTTGCTCTAAGACTTTTGCCGTTCCGTTCTTGCTCTGAATAATAGTTGAACCATTTTTGCGCTGAAATATTTGTATTCCTCTTTTGCTGCAACATCAAATATAACCCGCTTTTGCTCTGAGGGTGACAAATATTACTATACGAAAGTACGCCTTACCGAACGTTGATGCCGATTCTTCTTTATGGATCGGCTAGGTGGACACTGCTCATGCCGTACCTCAACAAGCCAGAGATCTTCCAAATGCGATACTTGAGGCAGGTTATCCGTGCATCACACTGCGATCGCGTTCGAAACGTGAGAGTTAGACAAATATGCGACCAACAGGCACTGATCGAAGAACAAATGCAACGCCGACTACGGTGGTTTGGACGTGTTTGCCGAATGGATGATAACTGCTTGCCACGTAAACTTCTCTGGCGAGACCGTCCGGCAGATTGGAAAATTCAGCGATCGGTATCGGAGAAAACCTGGCTAAAGAATATCGAAAGCACTTAAAGAATCAACAATTATCAGTTATCGAGGCTCGAAACGTCGCCAAAAATCGTCAAGAAAAAAATTTGACATGATAAAAATATGATATATATTTTAATGGTAAGACGGTAGACTAAAAACAGATGTTTTAAAAAGTCTTATACTTGACGGAACTTTCAAATAACACCTGTAAACTGGTATTTGGCTACTCTTGATTGAGGTAAATCACAAAAAGGTTGATGTTAGGCTTGAAAAACTCATGTAAATGCATCTTGGATTCATACCTAGAATTCCACGGCCATCCTTTTGTCTTGCAACATCAAATTCAAGTTCTAGTAAAATTTAAACAGTTTATCAAGTTAATATAGTATAACTAACGAAAGGCATATTATGTTAATAATGTTTTTTACATTAAAATAAGTGGCTGCAGCAAGAAAAACTATACATTCAAAATTATTTTTTTACTTTTTGGTTCATTTTAAAATAAAAGCGTATTTTTTGAACTATTTATTTTTATTTTCTAAATTTTAGTCTAATATATCTCCCGCCATTTTGTGGTGGCGGCCATATTAGATTTAAAATTACATCACACAGCTTACTGTATTCTACCTTTCGTACTCTTTCATTTGATACCCATATCATGGGCTCGGTGAAACATAATTGCAAAACTCGCCGGCCATCTTGGAACCGCCTTCTTGATTTTTTTTTACAAAATCGTCAGATTGCATTTAGTACTTATGCATGATGAGTTGAACTTAGGTTGAACCCGAGTCCAACTACATGTAGACGGAAGTTGAGCTGAGTTAGGGTCGACTGAGCTGGACTGAACTCTACCACCTGGGATGAGTTGAAATTATGCCTACAGACGACTTTCAATGGATTCAGAACACATTTGCAAAATCCATCCGCCATTTTAAATTTTCATATTTTGACCACAGAATCGTCATTTGTGGGCCTAAAAACCCCACGATGCCGATTTTCAATGAAATTGGAACCCAATTGGAAAAATTGTCCGCCATCTTGATTTTGAAATGTCAGATTGCATTGTCACGGGAACCCAATGTGTGTGTGCAAAGTCTCATAAGAATCGGTTAAGTGGAAGTAGTTGGGAAAACTCTCGCAAAATTTGAACCAAAGAAACAAACAAACAAATATACGAAAATAATTTAAATGGAAATAAATTTAATTTCGGAATTGTTGTTTTAATTTAATAATTTCTAGATGTAAAATTGCAAAATATATGACGTCACACAAGAGAGGGGGAGTCGCTCCAATGTGACCAGCTGTGTCAAGGACGGGGGAGGGGTCAAAAATCATGAAACTCGTGTGACGTAATTTGTGGATGGCTCCTAAACATAAAATATCTTAGTAGTTAACGAACATGGCCATCAACCGGATGAATATAATCAGCCATGTTTTTTGGGGTACATATGACTGTGGCGCCCTCATTAATCAAACGAAAATTGACAACACGGAGTTTGTACCTACTCCTTGTATAGTCTCCCTGGCCGCGGAGCACAATTTCAAAAACCGGCCGCCATTTTGGAACCGCCATCTGGATTTTTTTTTACAAAATGGTCAAATTGCATTGTCATCCAAACTAAACGTGTATGCAAAATTTTAGTTCAATCGGAAATCGGGAAATGGGTCAAATTTAACTTCCAAGTTTTTATTACATAGTTACAAGTGAATCGTATTACAAAGACGCTGAACGTACATCCCCCATAGTTTGCATATGGCTTCTGTACAATTTTCCGAAGGTTAGAAATTTCCCGCCGTAATAACAAGAAATTGAATTTCTGACCAAACTTAGAAAGAAAAAATTGGTAAAATTGCGAGATTGAGGAAGGGCGGATATTTTTAACAGATAGAACAACAAGTCTTTTTATGAGAACTTTTTGTAAAGAACAATGGGCCAATATGTATAGGACCTGGTTCCACCTCCGACAGAAAAGCTTTTTATCATACCAGAAAGGTCTTTTTGTGTAGATAATTACTATGGCGTCTTGCTCCCTTTGTTGTCGGATCGGAATTGTTTTGTTTTGAGTAGTATCGATTTCGGTTAATACCAATGAACTAGCACAGTCTTTTTGGGGGATATCATTCCAACTATGAATATGACAGACACGGCGCCCACCTCGATATAGGATAAATCCACCGCAACGACACGACGACGTTGCACCTAGATACATTGTTTGACTATAATTAATTAAGTATGTACTTATCTCCAAAACAGCATGTTCTTGTATATACGATGGAAAATGAGGACGCATTGTTTGAAGATTATCAGACAAAACATTGCTGATATCTCCCGGAAACATCCGCACTGGCGTATATCTTTCATTGCAATAAACCCATCAATGGGTAGTTCAATATTTCACAATCAAAGTTTATATCAGGTCTAGGATAAAACAAAATGTCTATGGGATATATAGAATCAATGACATTTTGACTATACAGGAGATGCACAGGAATGGGCAAGGAATAATGGATAAAACAAAACACTCTAGATATTACAGTTGCCACCCAACAGAACATATAATGGGAACAGGATTTGTAATTGCAAATAACCTCAAGCTTTTGATAACAGATTTAAAGCTGTTAATTCGAGGAGTTGCTATATAAGGCTAAAAGGATTTTTTTAATTGTAGTATTACTTGTCAACGTACATTCAACCAGAGACACAGAAAGAGAATTCTACCATGACTTAGAATCAGTTTGTCTTAACTGGCCATGAAACGTCATAAATATAATCTAAGATGACTTAAGGAAATGCCAATATCGGAAAAGAACAGAATTTCGCCCAACGATAATGGGTTAACACTTCACTCAAGCACGGGCTACTGGCCCTTCCAATTGTCGTAAAGAGAAGTGCCTCACCTTGAGTTTAACCTAATTGCATACACTTTGGCCCATCCTACTTCTCCGAAATTTATCTAGACTTTTGGAAATTTTGTCATGTTTAACCATACCGAAAAAAGATGCCCAAGTAATCTCTCCTACCACCCCCCAGAAATTATTAACAATAGGCTTATGGTGCTAGAGTCTAACCAAATCCTAAATGACAAGTGTCTGGTTTAGTTGCTCTGGATATCGGCTTTTGATAAAGTTGGTACCCTGCTCTGTTAGCCACACTTCAAGCTATTGGTATTGCCTTTATTCTGTAGAACGAGAGTTTTCTTTGCGGCCGTTCAATCAAAGCGGCGTCAACGCCACACCATCTCTCTCGGTGTACCTCAAGGGTTAAATATATCACCCACTGTTTTTCTAATATGCCTAAATGGCCTACTTTCCTTTTTTTGTGGTAAGATGAAACTTAGGAGTCACCCTTTATACTCTAGTCCCTCATATCGTTCAAGTCTTGGTGCAATGTATAGTAGTACACTTGATCTGAAGGATAGATGAGGAAGGATAGGTTAGGAGTCTGGAGGGTGCATAAGTAGATGTCGATGGACCTTGCGTTGGAGCTCTGGTATGTTATATGAGCTCGGAAACACCGACTGCGGAAGACAATTCCACAATCGAGTTAACTTATAAACGAACTTTTAAACCGTAATGTGCGCGAAAAAGCAGGCAGGATGGTGAAGCCGAGTTAGCTAGTCTTGTGTTGTTGGAAAAAAATCGCCGTATAGGCAAGAGGTTTTTGATTTCAGTGGGGCAGTCGCTATGGTAATAGCTGTAAAACTTGGTGAGAGGTAGTGCTGCAAGCGCTAACCATACATTCAGCCTCTTCTCGTATATACAACTTCCTTCTTTGGAGCGCAACCTCGAAAACCACATTGGCGTGGTTTATCTACTAACCAATCAAAAAATACCCTCAAGCTAGTTGGAGATGACATCGTTTGCTCAACGATCGACTCTTTGAGCCACTGTAGGAATGTAGTAGTCCATTCTATCGTTACTATCATAGCAATTGCTTCACCGAAGTTAACGCTATCCTGCCTTGACTGCAATATTATATCCGCAGTATTAGATTAGCCCATTCAGCTCATTCCCTTTGCTCACAGACTAGTGTTGAGTAGGACACGATTTTAAAATAAGTTTGTAAGAGGTGCCTCTTTTCTCTTTTGAGCCAGTACAATGTACTACTTCAAATGGGGCGAGGTGCTATTGTAATGCTAAAAACAAGCAAACGCAAAAAACACCAATGAAGATCTTTTTTACAAGGTTAATTATAATATGTATTAAACGAGTCTGTAGATGTAGGGACATCGCCTCACTACTCTCATATTACTTGAGTGCCAAAGGCTTTGTACAAAAAACATATATTCCGGGGAAATTAGCATAAAAAAACGCACTAAAGGAGACAAAACTCCAAAATGGCTGAAAATTAGTCCACAGCTTACTTGTGACTTTTTAAGAAAATAATTTCGGAATCAGAAAAAGGAAAAAATGGCCGCCTGAGATATCGCATTTTTGCCGAGTTTTCCATTTATCTCGGTTTCTATAGGTCATACAACCTCACGCGAGGGTCCAAAATGTTGACCATGAAATTGAGTTCTTACCAAAATGAGTTCTTACAAAAATGTTGGCCCGATTAACCCTTTGAAAGTTATTCAAGATCAAAGTTATCAAAAATCAGTTTTTGGCCAAATTTCAATTTTGTAATTTTCTTCCCTCGAAAAATGTAAGTACAAGTACTCTCCAGTACAAAATTTCACTCATGTAAATTTCACTCAATGTGAGAAATGTTTCTCCAGTTCCTATTTACAATCTCACCTCATCAATTGGATATTTTACTACCTCAAAAGAAGTAAGACACGTCTCTCCAATTCATGTTTATAATCTCACCTCGCCACAGTTCAAATTGTATATTTTATTGTCGCAAAAAAGTAAGAAATGTATCTCCACTACGTAATTTACAATCACACCGCGCTTTCTTTATTTATCTCGATACACGCTAATATATCAGTAGGACATTATTTTTGAACCGGGACATTTAAAAAAATTGAGGGCTCCAGTACAATTTACCATCTTGTAAGAAAGAAATGTACTGCCTCGTGTAAGTCGGGCTCAACTCTATTACAGACCACGGACGCTACAGACAAAGAATTTGTTCATAAAAGGAATAAACCGACTGTGGACAATCTTACACCGCTTGCATTTCCGAACTCCTGCAACATCCAAGAGCAAATTATTTATCTTCTTTTTTAAAGGCCCTACAGTCGGGATCTAGTCATGGAATCTCGCGACTGTTCACTCTAACGGTCCCGATTCTAAGCCGAAGTCATTCATTTTGCCATCCCTAATCTCTGGGCGGCCTGGTCTATGCTATCCTTCTAGCTGACACATCCCGTAGATCTTACATAAGAAAATTAGCAAGATGTCTTGCCCACCGAAGCCTCCTGGAATCATTCTTCCTCACATAAGGGGCCAACAATTATTCGAAGGACTTTCCTGTTGCACACGGCTAAGAGGTTGGAGTGTCTTTTGTCTTGTACATAAGTAATTGCGATGTTACAGTTAAATGTTTGGACTTGAAGAGCTTTGACAACTTATAGCAGGCTTTGTTGGCTTTTGGCAGCCGTGCGTGTATTCCTGGTTCTATGCTAACTTCGGCTGCTACTATTGACCCAAGGCAGGTAAATGAAAGTTGGTTTCCTTTACCTTGGTTGGGGGAGCAATATTAAGTATTGCAGACAGGGCCGCCTTGTACTTTGTTTTGCGTTCGCTAAGTGCAGCCCCAGCTTTTGTGCCACCCGCTAAATTTGGGTGAACGTTTGCTGTGCTGCTGTTGATGTTCTACAATGTCGTCTGCCAGTAATTGTGTAGGCATGTGGAGGATTGTGCTTCATAGTAAAAAGGAGGCAAACCAGACCGTCCATTTGTCGGAGTTCATTACAGACGTTGATTGGTCTGGACAGTGCTCCGGATATTTTTACTTGGCTTTTCGTATTGGTGATGGTCAGCTTACATAATCGCTTATAGCTCTGCTAACTTCTTTTTCTATAGCTCTGCTAACTCAACCTAGCCGCTATGCCTTTTCTTCTTCTTTGATCCTTTGAAAAATGCGGTTTCTTGCCTAGTTTCTTCAGTTTCCCGATTCTGGTCAATTCGGCAGGACGACCACTCTCCTCGTTTCAACCCTGGGCTTGGGACAAGACGACGGCTGAGTAATAACCTCCATCAGCCCAGAATAGTACCGGCATTTGCATATTTTCATATACTACATGTCATTCCCCCTATTCCGCTGATGATAGACCACCTACAAAAATAACTGCGTGTCCAAATTAATTCATTCGCGTTATATTGGAGAAAATCAAAACATTTGCGGAGTCAAATAATAAAATTAAACTCAACTCCGAACATTATTTCCCCATTCTAAGAATATAAGAAATGTAAACAGTGCAGCAGCAGGAACAATAATAGCCGATTAAAATTCCATTAAAACACACTGCAGTTCCACTGCACATTGGAAGAAACCTGTTGTCGTAAAGTAGCCACAAGTAAATTAGTTGCACATTAAAATTTTCCAAAGAAATCAATTGATCCGCGTCAACAAACATGCACCATTTTAATGAGTTCTCCCGTATGGCAAGAAGAACGATATCTTGCTGTGTTCTGGATTTTATTAGTTTTAACACCGCGGATAAAAGTGGTAAAATCACAGAAATTCGAGCAACAGCTTAACACCAAATGTTTCAGAACAGCCTCTTATCAGTTATATTGATTGACTAGTAGTTATGGTATATATTTATACTTTCCACAAGCGTCATGAAACGAGACTCGAAAGCGAAACCACATTTCTCATTTGTTAATTGTTGTGCTTAGTGATAGACTAAGTTGACCGTGGTGATTTTAAAAACGTTCTTTGTGAATTTTTGCATTTATGTTGTGGGTATTATTTGAACTAATCTATCATTTTCATTTTCCCAACAGAAAACTTACTATAAGTATACAGTGCTGCGTAAAAAATTAAGACCACCTACACTTTATCATGAAACTTTTACTTTCGATGCCTACAGCTTTCGAATGATATGTTGAGCTACATAAATCTAGTGTCTATTTTCTGTAATAATTTCATTAAAATAAAACAAGACAGTATTGCAATATAAATTATAAATGCACTGCAATTATCAAATAATTAAAACTTGTTACATCCAACAATAAAAAGACACAATGAATGTTGGACCGTTCAGAACAGGACAACTTCAGGACGCAAAAAAATTGCGAAAAGACGTGGTGGAAGTTCTTTCCTCAAGTTATTTAAAGAAAATTGAGCCCTGCTCTTTCGGCAGATCTCCATTACGCAAGCGTCTGCTGGTCACATTTAACGAATCCTTTGCGCAAAAGGATAGTTTGATCGGAGCACGACAAAAAAATCCTAACATGCAGACCTGCTCGAGCAAGAGTTTTGTGACGTAGAGGGTAGCACCCACAGGAATTGGAATCCGCAAGACTGGAACGAATTTTTTTCACAGATGAAAATGAAGCCAAACCAAAGCCCTTGAATGTGGTCTTAATTTTTTACGCAGCACTGTACATTATTAACTTCCCAGTATAGGGAAGTTATTGGGTCGTATGCAAAAAAAATGAGATCGATCTCGGAGACTGAGATGTGGACCTTTTACTTTATTTGTGAGATCGATCAAAAACTCAGATCTCAATCTCATTTTAAAATGCAAAAAGTTGAGAAATTGCTCATGAGAATATTCTCAGCTAACTGAGATCATTTCAAAAGCTTATCCAAGTTAGCCAAGTCGAGGCAACTAAAGAGAGAGAAAATATGAGGATATGGTAAAACAATTAAAAAAGTATCAAAAATTTGTTGCAGAAAACAAAACTGCCTTTCATAAAATTAAAGCAATAAAGCAAATAACTATTAATTTTTAAGAAAAAATTAAAAACGATATCTTAGCAAAAAAATACCCAACACGAAAATTAGACTGAAAGTGATGCACAGTCAATGCTAAAAGCTAGTATACAGCGGCCATTTCCTACTTCTAAGGTGGGTATTCCCAAGGAACAAAAAATAACGGGGATCTTTTGAGGCAAAAGTATACCTTGTATATCAGTGGTTAATTACTTATTATAATAAAGTTTAAAAATAAGAGTGATGCATTGGAAAAGAATATATGTTCTAAAAAATCGAGTCGAAAGTTAATATACAAACAGAAAATAACAATTGTTTGTCTACGTATATACAGGGAGTCCTGTCACAGCTTGAAAACGGTTAATGTGGTAGATAATACATAAAAAATGATCGAAAAAAACCACAAAAAGGATGGGTTTAACTCTGCCTGTTTTCAAGATAGGGCGTTTTCAATTTTGTTGTTGGGGAAAAAAGTGTAGGTTAATAAGTTGCAATAAAAAGGTAATGAAGCGACGGTCTATATCTCTGAATAGGGTAGGGGCTTTCATTTGATTAATAAAAACAATGGTGTATGATGAGAAAAACAGAAATAAAGGGTCTTATTTGTAAAAAATATGAAAAAATACATTTCTTCCCTACAAATTTCACAGTAATTCAATAAGCAGTTCATTGAGGTCCTTTTTTCTGAACATTTTCAACATCCTCAAAAAACTCCCAAACACCCGAAGACTCCAGCTGCCTTGTTTTTTTTTGCTTTTTGCCATTCAAAAATAGGTATTCTTCAGTTATTTGATTTTAGTATAACTGACTCTAAATAAAACTGCAACCATCGACTTATTGAAATCAAAAGTTGGCGATACATTTCGAGAAGTGGACCCGTCAATTGGCCTCCAAGGACGTGCGATTTAACACCTCTCGATAATTTCTTGTGGGACTACGTGAAGTCACTGGTTTACATACGTTAATAAAGAAGCAACAACTGTCGCAATGGAGGCCTACATTGTTCGTGTTATTCGTGTGACATACGGCCACCAGTACTCGAAAAAGTACAGCCGCCGTGGTCATATGTCCGACATCATTTTCAAATTATAATGTCATGAGTTGATCTTTTTATAAAACAATTTTTTGATTAAATTTTAATTTTTTGTGTTACTTTTCACAATTTTAAGTTCTATCAGGTTATGTTTTTTCTTCATTATTTAACGCGCTTCCTCGTGTCTCCATTGCTGGTCCAAGAAATTTCTCAGACATTTTAGTTGCTCTATCTTTATTGAATTTATATCGTTATAAAAATCACAAATATTTGACTTTCTTTTGCATTTATACACACGTGTATTTGCCGATATTTGCATAAATGTTGCAATTTTAAACTTAAAAATGTAACTGAGCAATAGAAAATGCATGCTTAATTTTTTATAAGCAATATCTCAAAAATTTGAGTTTAGTCTCTCTTTTTGCATGCAATTTGAAACAATTTCTTGTAAACAGCTTTCAGAATGAGACATTTCTCAATACATGAGATTGATCTCATAGTATGAGATATAACTCAAATCTAATAATTTGTTTTTGCATACGACATGAAGTAAATGCTCAGAAATATGAGATAAAACTCACTTCTCATTTTTTTGTATACGACCCATTGTTTCAAACAGTATAGGGAAGTTAGGTTTTCAAACGGTTTTAATTTGAGTGTTAATATCTTAAACAGTCATTCTAGATTATTTGAGTGATTGTCAAAAAAAAAAGATCCTTTGCTGTGTTCTGAGTCCACTAGAACAGTCAAAATTCATTCCCGTCATTGTTTAAATGCGCAAAACCGATTGTAATCGCTGGAAATGGCTCATAAAAAGGAAATTTCAATTGAAAAACGTTTCAAATGCGAAAAAATAAAAGTGGGCAAAACATTTCGTGAAATTGCAAATATTGTTGGTGTTTAAAAGTGTGGAGTTGAAACTGCGTCGAAGCGGTTCGCCGAAACCAACTCAAATATTAATCGAAAACGCTCTGCCCGACCTAGAAAAACAAATCCAGCTGATGATCGACACATTTTATTGATGAGCAAGCAAAATTGGTTCAAAACAGCACCAGATTATTATTAGTCCTTCATAACTCCATCATTTTAACTAATAATAATTCTCTAATTTAATGCAAATTTATGTGAATCATAACAAAATAGTCTATTTTCTCGTTTTTATACAAGATATAATCATAAAACACAATAAAAAACAATAAGAAACTCAAAAAATCAACTATTTCGATGATGTCCTTATACTTTTGCACGGTAGTGTACTCGCATACATACAGATAAAGCAAATATAAAGGATATACAAATAGCCTAAAACATGCCCGCCAAAATACTGAATCTTGCAGTGAAAGTCCCATCCCAATCGGATCAGCCGGTTCCTAGATTAGCCCGAACAAACAGACAGACAGACATAATAGACAGACAAAAATTTTAAAAATGCGTGATTTTGTTTTAATATGATGTAAATAACCATATGAACTTAGAAAAACACAATTATTTTGAAATCACAGACAGACACTCCAATTATATTTACATAGATGACATCATTTCGCAACCTTAATATCAATTCCACCACCAATGTCGCCTCCATCTGCCTACAATCTCCCGATTTATAGATGAAAACATCCCCACACATAGATGAAAACATCCCCACTGCTCCATTTTCCTTATTGTTTAATTTTGTTATTTCCCAAAATAAAAATAATTTAAGTATCACAAATTGGCTCTCATCCCTTCAAGTTTTCAAATCTTCTATTCAAGTTATTTCAACTTTATACCAAGTAAGCGCCAATTAAGGGGCATATGAGGATCAAGTTTTTGTGTTGTTTTTTTGCAATGGGGGTAGGTGTAAATGTACAGACAGGTATTGGGAATTAGTGAAAAATATCTTTGAGGCCCTAATAATTAGGAAAAACAAGTTGGTTTCAAAGAAACACGCTCACGATTTGTATCTAAGCAGAAAATTCGTTGCTATAGCACGGAAGAAATTCCGTTTTTTATTCTCCTTAAAATAGCTGAAATGTGTGGGCAATACACGCTATGGTAACTGTAATTATATTCTATGTGGAGAGAAAAAAGATTTCTTTTAAAAAGTTAAGAGAGTGAAATAATTGGAAGATTTTGATCTATTGGTTGACTTTCAGGAGAATTTGAATACCATTGTTGAATTTCTAACGGATGCTCTTTTGTAAAAATAATGTTAGGAACAACTTTGCCAGGATATCCTGCCGGTACTAAGCCCGAAAAAAAGAGGAGGGTTAATATATACCAATCCCTAGTGTCTAGTATAACTAGACCAGCAATGCCTCGAGGCGATATCCCAATCCTGGTACAGTAAGGGCGAGATGTTGTCCTCTTCTCGGAAAACAATTCTTCTTATGGAATCGAGAAGTCAACCTCGGAAGAATCAGCATTTACGGTAAGGAACTCAGCAACATTCCAGATCAAATGATTAAAAGAACGATATAAAATTCGCAACATGGAATGCAGATCATTATACAGAGCTGGAGTAATGGCAGAATGATTGGTTAGATTGAAATGGCTGCTCCCCACTAGGGAGCCCACATAGGCACACCATTGTGATGCCATTCTAGTGTTGAGACAGAATTAGGCCATTTCAAGCCATTTGAAGCTTTTAATAAAGCGACACAGCCAGCGTTTTGCAGCTCACTCAATCCAACAAGGAAAGGTGAGCCGACGAAGGTCCCTCTTTTCCTTGCGAGGGCCGGACTTGTACTGAGAAGATGGGAGACAGTTTCTTCCTCATCTTAATTACCACAACTTCTGCATAAGGCGAGAAACACATACTACGTTTATAAGCGGAGTTTCCCTTCGGATGGAAGTTTCGATCCGGAGTGAAACACTGCTTATAAACAGGGAGTGACAGTCCAAAACTTGGATTTTCGCTCCCGAAGAAAAAGCTGGAGTGAAACTTCGATCCCAGTTTATGTTGTGCTTATAAACGCTGACTGGGAGTGAGGTGACAGGAGCATGATTTTTTATTTTTTTCCGAATGGGGAAAGCTTGGTAAAGAAGAAGCTGGGTGTTTTATTTTGCTACAATAGTTCTTTTTCTTTATTTATTGATTGTTTTAAATACATTAAATTAAATATTGCGTTTACATTTGTGTTTGCAATCATTTTGAATTTGAGCTTGGAACTGTCATCTCAAACCAGAAAGTATTTTGGATTTTCACTCCCACTGCTTATAAACGCATCGGAAGTTTTACTTTGGATTGAGGATCAGGGAGTGAAACTCCCTTATAAACTCCCTTATAAACGTAGTAATAATTAGTGCTTTTCTGCCAGCTTTTCGGCTGGCTTGTAATGTTCGCGCTACCTAAAAAGTCGGCAAAGACACAATTAGGGCTTGACAATTAACAGCCTGGTTTCCTTCGGAATTGTCAAACAAAGTATTAAAGTTTATACATAGTATTAGCAGTTTCCTTAGTCGTAAGGACCTCTCTTTCACTAGTTCTATTAGTTTTTTTTCCATTTTAAATGACAAAACAATCCTAAAAAATTAGATCAAGAAGAAGATAATGACAGCAGCCAATTCAAAATTTTAAATTTCGTAAAGCTCGCGCTGGCATTTCGGCTGACCGAAAATCTGAAGCTGTTATTATGCCGATTTATACTACACCTTATTTTATTTGGGAATTGGGGATAAACTCATTTTACGTATAAACGGTATGCCATACAAAATTGCGAGCTTTACCCACACAAACTTAATGGAATATGTATACAAAAACTGTTTATTTTAAAATTTATGCAAACGTCAAAATTAATTTTTGAATTTTTGAGAGTCTTTTCAATGCCTTATTTTTAGTGTAAAGGGCTTTATATTCTTGCCAAATACAATTTGTGCAGTTTTAAAATGTGCTGTTCCGGTTTTAAATAAGTTGCTATGTACCCAAAAAACAGTGGTTGCTCATGGCACGGGGTAGCATAATGGCAAAGAATTCTGTGTATAATTTAGACATGCTGCCCTTTTATTTTATGCTTTCTCAGGTCATAAGTGCTTAACAATTTGTGGAAAAACTATCACTGTTGATGGCGGTGGTGGCATGCCATATCTATGACACTTTCGTCCGCACAATGTTTTTTTATAACTACATAATCTAATTTCAATGCAAGTATCTTTTGCAGATATTAATTGTTGCTGCTATTTCTAACGATAGTAGAAATAATTAACATATAGTTAATTAAGATAGTTAATTAAGGTAACATTAGTGATAATGTCACCAAAACCTAAAACTGTATTTCATGATGAATTTAATTTAATCAGTCATACATCTCATAAACATTTGCCATTGGAGCCCTGGTTTACAAAACAATTATTATTTTGCTTGTAAACAACTTCACACAACCACATTTTTTTAAGTTTGAATGTGTGAGAACATCATCATCCATCGCATAACCTCCCTTTTTCTGGAAAATTATGCAAACTTCGCATAAAACTAATTCCGCATAACCTCACTAATTTTTGCAAACTTCATCCGCCATAAAATTCAGTTGGAGCTCACAAGGGAAATATGCGAAGTGCGCAAGATCAAATATTCACCCATAACCTCACTCATTTTTTAATTGCATGGAAACTTCGCAAAATTCACCCGCCAAAAAATTCAGTTTTGCCTAACAACGGAAATATGTGAAGTGCGCAAGACCAAATATGCACGCACACAAACCCAATTCGAGGAAAACCGCAGTGCGCATGCCCCAATCCCAAATTATTCTAGACCGGTTCTACACATTCAACTTTGCATTCCACTTTTTGACGTTCAATTCTGTCGCTCGTGTCTACAAATTTTCAACTTTTCAAGAAGAAGATCGAAAATATCGACTGTCACTGCTATCCGTGTACACTCATATTCATACATATTCGCACACTCATAAAAATGTTGAACGAAAACACAAAAGTTGAACGCAAATTTCCATTCCATTCTGAGCTGCTTTCCATTTTCCTTTCAACTCTAGTCTGTTTCAAACTTTGCATTGGAGAGAAAGAGAAAAAAAAGTTGAACGTCAAAAAGTGGAATGCAAAGTTGAATGTGTAGAACCGGTCCTAGAACAGAAAAATTTACCCTCTCCACCGTAAAAGCTCTATGATAAAAGCCCTATACAACAATTCCAAATGCAGAGTTCTCCATAACGGAAAATTATCCGACAGCTTTGAGGTGAGTTCAGGAGTACGACAAGGATGCTTACTATCCCCATTACTATTTCTTATAGTAATAAATGACATTCTTGTTGGCGCTCTAGATAGTAGAACAGGCGGCATACAGTGGGGTTTGCTAGATCGCCTTAAGGACCTCGACTACGCAGATGATATCTGTTTGCTGGCCCACAGACATCAGGAGCTAAAAAACATGTTAAACAATTTGGCAACAGAAAGTAGTCTAGCAGGCTTAAGGCTGAATCCGAATAAAACCAAAGAAATGCGGATAAATGCAAACACACTTGAACGAACTGCGCTGAATAACCGTGACGTGGAACTGGTAGATAAATTCTGCTACCTCGGTAGTATTATTACCGAAAATGGTGGTGCAGAAGAAGATGTCAGTTCCAGAATAAATAAAGCACGAAGCGCATATGCATGCTTGTTCCGCATATGGAGATCAACGGAGATCTCAACCAACACCAAATTGCGGCTGTTCAACTCCAACGTTAAGGCAGTTCTTTTATACGGTTGCGAAACATGGAAAGTCACCCAATTCATCACAGGGCGCCTACAAGTCTTCATAAACAGATGCCTACGTCGTATCCTAAAAATCCGCTGGCAAGATAGAATTTCAAATGAAGAGCTATGGCGCCGTGCCGGCCAAGAAAGGATAGACGACCAAATCAGGCGAAGGAAATGGAATTGGGTTGGCCACACCTTGCGACGCGATAACGAAAATCTAGCCAAACAGGCCCTTGACTGGAACCCGCAAGGATCCCGTCGAGTTGGAAGACCTAGAACAACGTGGAGGAGAACCCTACTAGCAGAGGCCGCAACTACTGGGAGATCCTGGTCAGAGCTAAGAGCTGTCGCGCAAAACAGAGTCCGCTGGAGGGCAACTGTTTCCGCCCTATGTCCCACGAGGGATTAAGGGGCACATAGATAGACCGTAAAAGCTCATTTATTCCGGATTATCTTTATCGTATATTCAGGCATATTGTGAGCAGATGCCTGGTGCTCCATATGTATGCGAAAAGCTCAACAAGCTGGCAGAAAAGCTCCAATTGTGTTTCTCGCCTAAATCGTTGTGGGGAGTCCCAAACTTTCGTCAGCACCTTCACTCAGTGTTGCCAGATCAGGCGAATCTCCCCTAAATTTAGGAGAATTTGAGCTCGCCAGAGGAATTTCAGGGGATAAACCCAGTCAGGGGAATACAATTTTTAGGAATTTTCTTGATTTCGATCGATAGTACAGTTAAATTGAGTCGAAAAAATCGAAATAGCGGAAATGATTGGGTACAGGGTGAAAATTGGCACAGAGCTTCCTTTTAAAGTTCTTAATGGTGTTACCTGCTCACAAATTTTTAAGCACAAAGCTTTTGTCGAATAATCCTCAAAAGGTACAAATGCAACCACGTATCTGAAATCGCTTGCGACCGACAACAGTCGCACGCGACCAGTTGCAATATAGTTTCAAATTAGTCTCGTTTTTATTGGCCCATGTGTGGCCCACATGCGTATACAGATTAGTACCCCGTTTATGACTAGGTCGAAAAGTTGAGTCGAGATTGAGTTGAAATTTCGACCATCGTATATGATGTTGAGTTGAGTTCACTTTGAGTTGAAAAAGAGTTGAATTGATATCAAAACATAACCTCAAATTTTGCGCGAAATTTCATTAATAGATACGTAAAAATTCAGAACGAAATAATTTATTTTTCCTATAAAAAAAACATCGAAAGCAAAACTACCGCCGAAAGCGGACTTCACGTATGGTAAACAAACAAAACAAATGTCACTTCAACCCAATTTCAACTAAACCCGTGTATATGAGGTGAAATATCAACTCGATCCAGGTAGGAGAGCTGAGTTGGGTCGAGTGGACCCAGTTTAAACTCGACATCCGGTTATAACTAGGTTGAACACGAGTTAAACCTAGTCATAAACTGGGTATAGGTCACTAAACAATGCAACTGGGATTGCAAATCAATTGACTCAGTTAGGCCCTCCAACTTCGCCACTTTCAGTTTCTCCGGCTGGAGTCTCTGAGCAGTGACGAAAGGTAATTGCCCCTTAGTCACAATGTAGTGTTGCACATTGTGTTTAACTAGAAGGTTAAAATTGAGCGGACTCTTCGTTAACAGTTCTTTGTATATGCGGGTACTTTGGCATGAAGCTGATTCGGGGCTGTAGTCGACTCCAGCGTACGCGTTGATGCGAAAATTCGTATGACTGCCAATTTTTCAAATCGACGAACAATTCGAACGGGCTACCCCTCAGTTTGTTAGCGCCTGGTGGTCGGGCTTCGGATCAACTGCTCCATTCTGGACGGAAGTCTGCTGATGTCGCGTTGCAGCGACACCAAAGTTGTCTCCGTGTTGGCCGGAGTTGCACGGACGTAGGGCGGGTATGCACCTCTCTTACTTTGTCCGCCGTCTCTGCAAGTTTAGCCAATGTTTTGTCAGCAGAAGTGCCCAACGTGATCTAGATGGCCTGTGGGAGCTTCTTCTACCACAGGGTCAGGATCAGATCTTCGTTGACCGCTGATGATCCACCTCCTTTGAGAGCCTGGAGAAAGTCCGAAGGCTTTTCCTTCCAGTCCCCAGGTGCTTGCACAACAGGAGTTACTCAGTTATATGTAAACCTCTACCAAAACGCCCTAGCGGCTAAACCGTTACGAAGTGGAAGTTATGTCTTATGAACTTTTTATTTTGGTTTATATGTCAATTTTTAAAGATGTTAAGGCTACTTCACGTCTGCGTTACTTTTCATTTTGGGTAGGCCTATACTTGTAAACGTAGTTATATGCGAGACGATGAGATTTCGAAAAAATTAATATTTGACACGGCGAAAAAGCGATATCAAACGTCAAATTTTCAGCTGACTGACTAAACGCCTCGCATCGTTTACGTTGTACATTAAATAGCGAGCTCATAACGCGCGAGTGTCGCTCAATTCTCGAGTACTAAATGCATTCTGACCTTTTTGTAAAAAAATCAAGAAGATGGCGGCCTTTTATGTAATTGTGTTCCACCGAGCCCACGACATGGGTATCAAATGAAAGATTACGGCAGGTAGAATACAGTAAGCTGTGTGACGTAATTTTATATCTAATAGAACCGCCATCATAAAATGGCGGAATATGTATATCTCTGACCTAAACTAGTGGGATGTTGTGCCTAGAGACTAGCCACTAATTACGCTTTTTCATGGTATTCTTTCTGTTGAATAACACTTCAGACTGGATGACAATATATTAAGTGGAGATTGTGAAGATTCACGAAAACAATCCAACAAATAACTTGAAAAACTAACGCATCTTTCAAGTAGATGCTGCTGAAAGAATTATATAACATATTTGACCAATGAACGAACCCAAGGTCGTTCTAATGTAGGGCCGTGGTCCTAAGACAAATTTTAGTGTAGCTATACCTCTACTGTAAGTGTACGTCGATGCCTTAGCATAAAGTTTTTCCGGTTGTTAGTTAGATGGCCAACCAGTCAGATCAGTTTTTACGCATCGAGCACAAACGCTTGCAGTTTCGGCTCTTAGAATTATGATTAATAATAATAGAGTAAACCCTTCTAGAACAGAAGGCGCACTTCTCAGCTGGGCCAAGAAAAATTTACCTACTTAGCACAACCAAGCGCTGAGATGAGGCTCTGATGAGGACAACTAAGCATGCAATAATAAAGTTAAAAAAATCCAAATTACATGTAACCCACGCAAGCAAAAGGAAACATATCTAACGGCTAATGAGATTAAAAAGCTAAAAGACTCCTTTTAAGGACATCTACTAATACTCACGCTAAGCATATTAATATTGTTGTTCATGTTAATGAACATGCGATTGACAGGTTCAAATCTGCCGTAATTCATGTTAGAAGAGTTGATTTGTAAAAGAGGTGATCCTCTCAGATTATAACGACTCTCTCTACACGACGCGCGGCGGCTTAGAAAACCAGAGTCAACCTTTCCATTAAGGAGCTGATGAACAAATACAACATCGGCCACCTCACGACGCTTATGAAGAGAGCTTAAGTTGAGTAACTTAAGCCGTGATTCATATGATGGAAGAACTAATGGTTTTTCCCAAGGAAGATGATTCATTGCGAATCGAACAAACCTTCGTTGAACCGATTCAATAGTTCTAACATGCGAATTGTAATGAGGAGACCAAACCTTGGACGCGTATTCGAGTAATGGTCTAACAAGAGAAATGTAAAGGTGTTTAGTGATCAAGGGTTTTTAAATTCTTTGGACCACCTTTTTATAAAACCCAGGACTAAACTACCTCTGGAAGAGTTGATGTGAGTGGAAAACTCCAACTTACTATCAAATCTAATCCCGAGATCTTTAACAAAACTAACACGTGGTGATACCCTCATTAGAAAAGGTGTAGTTGAAAATTATAGGACCACATCTCCTACTAAACGTCATGACTTCACATTTACTAATATTAAGAACCAGGTTGCTGTTAGCACACCAAGAATAAAAGGTGTCAAGGTCAACTTGCAAAAGTTTGCACTCCTCAATACTCTTTATGTGACAGTAAAATTTTATGTCATCAGCGTAAATCAGTATTCTACAGTGTCTTAGCAAGAGAACAATGTCATCAATTGATAAGCTAAAGAGAAGAGGGCCAAGATAACTTCCTTGGGGGACACCGGATGTCGCTTCAATGGTTACTGATTTGGAACCACGAAAACGAACCAAGCTTGGTAGGTCCTGTCAGCAAAGTAAGACTGGAACCATACTAGAAGGGCTTGCGGAAAGCCAAGCATTCTTAATTTTAGAATTACAATGGAATGGGAGAGCTTGTCAAATTAGATTGTATTAACCAGGGGTTACGGCGTGGACGCGGTGAATCGGACTAGCTGACAGAGCTGCAGTGGTAAATTCAGTTACTCAATTCAAGTAGTATTCTAACGCAGGCTCCATACCTCAGATATGTAAGCCAAACCTTCACTAAGCTTTATCACGACACTCTTTCGGCTAAATAACGAATCCAGATTGGTTCGTGAATGTGTACTCCTGTACATGACACATACAGTCCGGAACTCGTATTTCTTAAATTGGAAAAAAAGGCATCTAGTTGAGTACCGTTTCGAGTTGTGGCTGACAATGGGGATACTAACTCCAATCCATATACCGCTAAAAATAATCGAAGGTGATCACCGTCGGATGCAAGAAGATTATAATTGAAATCTCCTGCAATTACAGTAGGCATATTTGGATATTCTAACAGGAGATTGGAAAGACAATTCCGGAGATTCTCAAAAGTGCTTTTTGGTGATCGATACACAGAAGCAATGAGAGTTCCTTCTAAGATGAAGCTCGAGACACTAACACTGCCATCTGTATCGCTGGAGAATATGTTCAACGCGGATGACGAAGAATCACGATAGCCTTCCTTCAAGTAGCATCGCGCTCCCATTGCGTGGCGGCGACCTGTGCAATCGACAGAGCCAATCAACGAGTGTCCGGAAAGAAAAGGTTCATCATTTGCAGTAGTCCAAGTCTCTGCCATTAGTATTACTTGGGAGTTCATAAACACATTATCTGTGGAGTAAATCTGAGAATGCTTATGAAGAGACTGCACATTGTGGAATATGATTTGTCGAATATTCTCTGTTACAGAGCGTAGAAAAAGGAATTGAGGACAAAGCATCGAATTCTGATGCCGATTCATTTCCTGTGTCAAATCATCTGTCGCAGAAGGTGGTTTGGTCTTTTCAAATGTACCGATTAAGAAAAGACCCGCTGCTGTTGTTGCTCGGGAGCATGCCACGTACAGCAGGGATCTCTTAGATATTCCCTGTAAGTGTACAGCAACATTTGTGTATGTTGAACCTTGGCTCTTATGAATTGTCATTGCTTCCGCAGGCACTACTGGAAACTGTTTTCTAATAACTTGAAGGCTGCTGTTGGCTTTTCTTTTGATTATTAAAGCCACTGGTTCGATTGGAGTCCAAGTATTCGCCACTCCTAAATTTGAAAATAAATTCTGATGCTTCTGTCGAAGTTTCTGACCAGATCGTGGGGTCTCGAACTCAATCCATATTCGTAATGGCTTTGTCATTGATGGACTATTAGGTATGATACCTCGATCAATTCTTCTTAAAATTCCAACGACGCCATTTACGAGACCATCCGAGCAATCAAGATTGCAAGTCATTACATACTGTCCACCCACTTTAAGGTATAGGCTCTTTGCCAGGCCCAGAGTTTCCGAAAGCTTAACTGTAGGTCGTGACACTGATTCGAGGATTGCTCGTTTGCCACTAGGAGTTCCCTCGCCACTTGCCATATCCCATGAATCACTCTTCGCTGCTTCTCCCGGCATGGACTGAAGTGCTAAAGTGTTAAAATCATCGACGTCTTTATTCTTATAGAAAAGATGAATTGGTTTCTGCTGACTCTCTTCCGCTGTCAAATTAGACCTTTGTCTTGAGTGCATAAGACTCACATCTGCTTCCGTCATTGTTCCTCTTGCTAAGTTGTTAAGAGCTGTTGCAAAATTAGCATCATCCCTTTGTCTCATGATAGTTGTGAGCTCATGAACCTTAAAATAATGCCAAAGAGGTATTTGAAGAAGCTCGACAAATGCGTCGGATGATTTAGTGGAAATTAATGATGTGGCCATGACAGGAGGTAATTGATAGAAATCTCCGACAGCGATTACGGAAATTCCTCCAAACATTTTGTTCTTATTGAAGATATCCCTTAACCTCTTATCAACCATTCGGAGAACTTGCTCGCTGACCATACTTATCTCATCAATCACGACAAGCTTAAGCGATGATAAATAAGTAGACATTGTATTTGATACAGAGTCTGAAAGTTGATGGGCGGTGTGTTGGTTCACTGGCAACTGAAAAGCTGTGTGAAGTGTTTGCCCGAGAATATTGAAAGCAGCTTTCCCAGTAGGAGCAGTTAAAAGGACGGTAGGTTTATCATGATCATCGCCAACTTCTGAGTTGAAAATTCTTATTAGAGCCTGGTAGAGAGTGTTGATGACATGAGACTTTCCTACCCCAGCACCCCCTTTGAGATAGAGATATAAAGGGTCTTGTTGTGAGAACTTGAAATGAGACACAACATGAGTTATGAAATCACGTTGTTCCAAGTTTAGAGAAGAAAGCATCTTGTAAAAGTCTTCATTTGATACACGATTTGGAAGAACGAATCTCTCTGAGTATGATCTTCTCTCGTAATCACCAAATTCATTGACTTGTTCAATCCCATCTTGAAGAACATATCTTTGAAACTCATCGTAATTGGGACGATCAGTATCATAGTCATTTGGATCAGCCCGATTTTCGTGACCTGAATTGGCGCGTCTCATTTGAGATTCGAGAAATTCATCATCGAAGGCATTGAATTCACTTCGATTCAAGATAATCTGTTCTATGTTTATTCGATACTTGGCCTCACAGTCTACAAGATCTTCACTTTCCTTCCTCCAAGGTAAATATAGCATGATTGTTTCGCGGTAATAATTGTTTGGATCTTGAGCGACATTAAAGCGTCTGAATCGGATCACTTTCGGAAAAGATCGCTTCTTCACAAAACCAGAATTTTGTTTTAAACTTAAAAATGGATTGGAGTGTTCTACATCGCAATCTTGAATATCATCTTCATTCACATCAAGCTGGTTTCGAGTCGATCTTTTCGACTTCGAATATTCGTACCAAGCACTGAAGTAAGCCAGACTGATATCTTCAAGAGAATCCGGGCGCGCTTCATAATGGTCAATAAGTCCAGCCACAAAGATTTCAGACGATTCTGAATTGGAGTCCGCAAGCTCTTTAAGCTGTTTTGGCGATAATAACATTCTCGATCGCTCATGAGGCGGACCCGTCTGAACGAAAAGGCATTGCTCAGAAGCTTTGCTCATCGGGATTTGCAGAATGTTGTAAACTGCTTCTTGGGCTGATAACTCACTGTTTCTATGAAATTCCGACCCAAGTCTACGCATGAGAGATGAAAGACTTTGATTACCTGATCGATGTTCTTCCAGTGCTCTCTTCATAAGGTCACTCATACCCTTGTCACTCTTGTTAATGTAGTCAATTACATAGCAACAACAAGCGTATGCATCCAAGACAAACTGAATATCCATATTGGCCTTGTGAATTCTGAGTATTTTTTCATTGTAATTATTAATGAATATCTCACAAGGCCGGCGACGCAGGAAGACTTTATCTCTCGCTAGTGAAGAACGGATTATATTAATATATGTTTCTTTGTCAAGATGAAGAGCTCTAAGAAACTCATCGAAAGAGGTTAATGCAAGAGGTCCATCTGACTCAAGATATATTTTGATCCGTTTTAACACTAGATTTACGGATGTTGAATATATACCTATTTTTACTGAAGTGAGCCAATTTGACTCATACAAGAAAATTGAAGTTTTTCGCAAAGAAAATAGTTCGAAACTATTTTAAATGAAATGTTTATTATTAAAAAATTTATGGAAAACATTTTTTACATATAAACTCTGTTTTTGAAACACATTTTCCGCAAACATTTCTATTACATTTAGCACAATGATTTCTATTACTTCACTGCACTGCTCACACGCGATGTATATATCGAAATGACGACAGAAGTGGGTAACGAAAACAAGTGATAATTACTCCCACATACACACAAATATTGTATGTGAGTATTGCCAAATGAGAAGAGAAACAAATCACGTGCGACTTGACTGTTGTCCAGGCCTGATAGGACCAGTAAATTTCATGTTATGCGATTAACTGCTAAACCATTCTACGAGTCAAATTGGCTCACAATCGTGAAAATAGGTATACCACATTCGATAATGCGAAATGAAGGGGTCTGCGAGGAAGAGGAATAAGCGTTTACATATATTTCATTACTTAATTAAAAACCAACGTATGTTTTTAAAAAGTAATATTAAAGTTTTATGTATATATAGTGATCAAATTTTGAATGAGTCAAATTGGCTCGGTCCGTAAATCTAGTGTTAATTCACTTTTACAACTCCTTATTTCATTTTCTGATATATGAAGAGGAGTAAGAATTCGTGTGCGGTCCATAGGAAAGAATGGAATTCCAAACCGACATTTTATTCCTCTGTTACTTTTCTTCCTGCATGTGGAAGTATGACGATGTGTATTTAGAGGCAAGAGTTGATGAATAGGGTCCTCTTCAGGATAGTCTGTTGAGCATGAGATCAGTTCATCTATGAATTGACATATTGCTTCAACATTTTGAACATCGTTTTCTTTGTAAATGGGAGCGTTACCGACCCAGAGAATCATGTGAACATGAGGAGAGCCTCTATGTTGAAATTCCACTCTATAGAAGTAGTGGAGAATTTCTCGATCTCCTAAAGGGCCTTCTGAACATTTGAACGTTTTCATTAGCGCTTGGAATCGGTTGTCAAAGTATCTTGCACAAGTTACAGGGTCACGCTGAATTAAAATTTCTTTTTCATGCTTAGTGATTTCACCTGCTTGTTCTATAGAAATCTCCTCATCGTCAAGAACTTTCTTAAGGATAACAATAAGTTCCAGCCATTTAATTTCAGCAGCACTGAGAGTTTGGAACAAATTCGGTAAACCAAATTGACGCACCATTGCTCGTACTCTCAGTCCCTCTTGATGCCAATGATGACAGGAATTTCTAATTCCTTGAAAAATGCGATATGCATTGTCATCACGCAGCATACCATCCACAAAGTCGGGATTAGAAATTTGTGCTGCCGTGACAACTTGCTCTCCAGTATTTCTTCTTTTACGAAGACAAATTTGGTGATTACTTGAAATTCGACTAATTTCAAGAACTTTTGCAGCATAAAGAACGAATTCAGTTGATTCAGCTGCTCTTCTGTCTGATCTCCTTACCAAAGATTTAAAGAGTTCAGTTTTGCTGAGTTCCTTTTCCTTTCCTGCAGCGTTAATTTTGCCTGATAACCTTTCCCCTCCGAATAGTTTTGGAAATGCTAAAAACGGAGAATCTTTATCGAAAAGTACAGAAATCGGCCGATTTCCTTCGGCAGGAGCCAAACGAATTCCTTCTACAGAGTCCAATTGTTGAATCTCAGCGGATATCAATGTCTCAGTACCGCCCGGATTTAATTCCTCACTATCATCTGGCGCCTCAATCATAATATTTTGAATATTATGTCCTACAACACTTGCATTACCTTCTTCAGCCCATGGTGATCCTAATAAAATTCCATCGATGTCCTGAATTTGTGTACCAACTCTTTGAACTTCTTGCATCCAGTTGGAACTAAGTGAAATTCCGTACTCTCGATAAAGAGGTGAAGCTGAGAGGCGACGAGCAGCATCATAGACGAGCTGTGGACGTATATTTTCGGAAGCATAGTTTGACAAAACATGCATTTGTCTGGCAAGGCGAATGAATGCGCACCCCGAGTTATTGACTTGTCTTGGCAATGATGAGACAGTCGTGTCAATAGAGACAGGCACATTTACAATCTGCCCCTTAGTTCGATATTGACCACGAATTCCGTAAACAGCCCAAATACATTGAAACACATGACGAGGTGAAACTAAACGTGCCTCGAGCTTAGTAAGGCGTGAGACTTCAATGGGGATCGATGGAAATGAAAGGCCATTAGTGAGGCATAAATTCGGAATTTTGTTCCCTTTAATGGCAGAATAACACGTCCCACATAGATTATATAACCCTTTTGACTGGGATATAAATCCAATTTTAGTTTTGAAATCTGCTGGTTTAGTTTCAAGTTGGTGTAAGGACATTGTTTTTATAGACCGTGCGAACCAAAGTCCTTCACAGCAATTGCATGATACTGTTGGGCCTTCCTTGATCGTATTAAGAAAAGTTGAACTGGCACTGTGCCAGGACTGGTTCAAATTTTCTCGATTAAGTAGACGTGCTCGAGTGTTTCGAGCTTGCTCTTCCCGATGGCGATCCTCGTCATTGCGAGCACGTCTGCGGGCTTGAGTATCTAAGTTCTGCTCTTGCCGACGGCGATCTTCATCCGTACGAGCAAGTCTGCGGGCTTGAGTATTTGGGTCCTGCTCTTGCCGACGGCGATCTTCTTCCATACGAGCAAATGTGCGGGCTACAGCATCTCTTTCTTGCTCTTGCCGACGGCGATCTTCATCCGTACGAGCAAGTCTGCGGGCTTGAGTATTTAGGTCCTGCTCTTGCCGACGGCGATCTTCTTCCATACGAGCAAATGCGCGGGCTACAGCATCTCTTTCTTGCTCTTGCCGACAGCGATCTTCATCCGTACGAGCAAGTCTGCGGGCTTGAGTATTTAGGTCCTGCTCTTGCCGACGGCGATCTTCTTCCATACGAGAAAATGTGCGGGCTACAGCATCTCTTTCTTGCTCTGGCCGACGGCGATTTTCATCCGTACGAGCAAGTCTGCGGGCTTGAGTATTTAGGTCCTGCTCTTGCCGACGGCGATCTTCTTCCATACGAGCAAATGTGCGGGCTACAGCATCTCTTTCTTGCTCTTGCCGACGGCGATCTTCATCCGTACGAGCAAGTCTGCGGGCTTGACTATTTAGGTCCTGCTCTTGCCGACGGCGATCTTCTTCCATACGAGCAAATGTGCGGGCTACAGCATCTCTTTCTTGCTCTTGCCGACGGCGATCTTCATCTGTACGCGCAAGTCTGCGGGCTTGAGTATTTAGGTCCTGCTCTTGCCGACGGCGATCTTCTTCCATACGAGCAAATGTGCGGGCTACAGCATCTCTTTCTTGCTCTTGTCGACGGCGATCTTCATCGTTGCGAGCAAGTCGGTGGGCCTCAGTATTTCGTTCTTGCTCTTGCCGACGACGATGCTCATGCTCACGTGCAATTTTATGAGCTTCTGCATCTACTTGTCGTTGTGTGTGACGGTATTCATTATTACTACGTCTATTTCGCTGCGACGCGGTGCGAAGAGTACGACGTCGTTCGGCTGCTTCTTTTTTTTGCGCTATCGAGTATTTTTTTCGAGGCATATTTTGTTCTAAATCTTTGTACTATAAATTTTATTATATGTATTTATATAATAATAAATAGCTGTGAAAACAGCTGATTTAATACAAACACAAAACGAACAAATTTTACCTGACAAAATCGTAGCAGTTTGTTGTAAAACAACTAATCTGAAATAATAAAAATTTAACGTATAATATGCTCTAATCAAATATTTTACAATAATATTTTATTGATATTTAGAAGAAAACTAAAATGATCACAACTTTATATTCCATTACAACTGCTACTTTGTATAAAATATAATTATTTTTACTTTCAAATAGCTAATAGCCGTGTTTTTTAATGAGCTATATAGTTCTTCCCCATACAAATCTCAAGACCTAAGTTTTATCGGGGTCTCTATCGAGGTTTTGGAAAATTTCTCAATATCCCTTTCTTTTCGGAATGTTCCATACTTTTCGGCGGTTTGAAAAGGTAATTTAAAAATAATAAAAAAAAATTTTAAAAACCGATTTCAGAAAAAAAACCGCACAAAATGCACAAAAAAGGATGAAATAATTGTTTGTAATTCTTAACAACATTAATCCAATCAGAATGGATCTAGAAAGAAGAATCACTTTTGAAGACGGAGAATCACTTTTGAAGAAGAATTACTTTTCGGGGGCAATATAAAAAAAATATTAAGGTTGGTCTACAGGGCACAAATAGATCGTTGCGTGTGAACTCAACTGTTCGGCTTGCACAATGTAAAATGTTTGGATTGTACCAAATATGTCTGTGATGTTCAACCACTTGCTCCTCCGACCTTATCACAATCAATGTAATATAATACAACGCGTAGATAAGTATAAATATAATGCGCAATAACTAATGGAGGTAGTTTTCACTCGTCATTTGCACTCAGTTTATTTCCACAATTCGACTTGCGCCAGACTAGACAAATCAAAAAAAAACTAAATTGTTGCGTATGAGCCTACCTTTACGATATATATGAGACGCTGCCATAGTATCGTTTAACCGACGATGCAGCGTACGTATTGCGTGAATGATTCTTCTTTTTAAATCCATTCTGGGAAGTATAACACGCCGCCGCGCCATCGAAAAAATCTAAGCAGTAACTAAATGGTTTTTGCAGTAATGTATTTGCATATTTTCGAACGAATTTACAAAAAAAAACTTATTTAATATGAAACAAAATTCTCCGGGGAAATTAAAAGAAATATTTATTGTGAAGTCGATAGCTTACTGTACTATACTCGTCATACACTTTCATTTGATACCCAGAACAAGAACGATTTAAAGAAAAAGAAAGCCACCATTTTGTGTTGGCCGCCATTTTGGGTGTTGAATGACGTCACATTGCGAAGTGTGTTCTACTTGTCTTACCCTTTTATTTTATACCCATTTCTGGAGTCGGGGAACCCAATTGCAAAATTCGACTGCCATTATGGAACCGCCATCTTGATTTTTCTACAAAATGATCAGATTGTATTGTCATGCGAACTATTAGTATGTGTAAAATTTGCAGTGGAAGTTGGTCAAAGTTCAACGTTTGTTTACAGTACACACATATACAAATCAAGGAAATATAAGCCTAATTCCCATTGATATTGGGGAAATCAAATGTAAAAAATAAAATTCTTTGATTCTTCACCCACGCCATGGTATATTTCTTTATTCAATATAAAGAATAGTTTTTGAGCTGCAAATCTAAACTATATGCCATAATTTCGTTATCACCGGTTTTTGTTCTGGAAGCAAATTTAGAGACGTATTCACGTCAAAAACTTATTTCATATGAAACAAAATCCCCGAAGGAAATTGAAAAAAAAAATTATTATGACGAAAAAAAAGCACAGCGAGCCGAAGAATCGAACTCGCAGCCCCACAAAGCTCCTAGACGTAGGTACCTCTCCCTAGCCCTCTGCGCCATGGCTGATACTATCAGTGGTTGACTAATATGTTAATAAATCATTTCAGAAAGAAGAAAAAGAGAAAAAGAAAACAATCTGCCCCGACCGATCAGGGCTTGAACCTGCAACACTACGCGCCGCTGGATCGAGTATCCAGCGCGCTACGCACTCTCCCACCGGCCTTCTACCAGTTTCGCAACAATAAAGTATTTTGTTCGGTGCCTATGAAATGTTTAGGTTGAATTAATTTTAACAGTTCTTTATGCCTAATTTCGAACTCCGTTATCAGAATTTCGAAAAAATTTAACGGGACCACTGTGGGAAACTCCCCCTTCAAATGAACCAAAAAAAAGCAAAAAAGTTATTGGGTTACTAAGTTATGCGTGAACAGGACTACAAAATATCTACACGCCGAATTGAGTAACCTCCTCTTTTTTTGAAGTCGGTTAAAAACAACAGGGAGGTGTTGAGAGCAATTTTGTAATAAATAATTCATATTTTAGAAACTTATTTATTATTTTCTACATGGGATTTCGTGAAACATAAGTAAATTGACACTTTTATACCCTCGAAACACCAGCACTCTTAATCTTGATTATGACGTCAAAATGACGTAGACCCATACAAAAGATATGGAAATAAAATGCAATCTACGTCATTCTGACGTCATAATCAAGATTATGAGTGCTGGTGTGTCGAGGGTATTAACTTACATTTACTTTTGAAATTTTTAAGTATCGAAGTAGACGCTCCAAAAAATTTTTCTTGTCGTTTTAGCTTTTTTTAATGAACTCGATAAAGTAACTATATATGTAGTTCATTAAAAAAAAACACGGCTAATAGCTACTTATGTATATTGAAATATTCTATTCTATTTTATTTGCCTCGATTCCCAGATCCGGCGGTGCGGATTTGACACTTTGCGATTCTCAAATCCGCAACCGCAAATTTCTTTTTGGCCTCGATTCCCAGATCCGGTGGGTCGGAAGTGAGTGCGGATTTAAGACTTTGCGATTCTCAAATCTCCAACCGCGAATCTCTCTTTGACATTTTCCGTGCTTTAAAAGTGTGATCCGCAAAAAATTTTCTGTGGATTTGAAACCACAAATGCGCCTGAGATAATCCGACATCGGGTATTTCATTAGCGTGTGAGTCTTCACTCCGAATTTTTGATTTAATTGAATCCGCGACTGCGAATTTGAGAATCGCAAAGTGTCAAATCCGCACTCACTTCCGACCCGCCGGATCTGGGAATCGAGGCCACTGCCCAAAGCAATTACTCAAAAATTATGGAAAAACAAAATAATATGGCCTCGATTCCCAGATCCGACGGCGCGGAAGTGAGTGCGGATTTGACACTTTGCGATTCTGAAATTTGCAGTCGCGGATTCAATTAAATCAAAAATTCGGAGTGAAGACTCACACGCTAATGAAATACCCGATGTCGGATTATCTTAGGCGCATTTGTGGTTTCAAATCCACAGAAAATTTTTTGCGGATCACACTTTTAAAGCACGGAAAATGTCAAAGAGAGATTCGCGGTTGCAGATTTGAGAATCGCAAAGTCTTAAATCCGCACTCACTTCCGCCCCACTGGATCTGGGAATCGAGTCCAATAAATCGAAAGTGTCAAATTGAAAAAAAAAAAACACATCACACATGTAAACACTATATAATTATGTAAAACGAATCTAAACATTTTTCTATGGATTGGAGGCAAATCTAAAATCACTTTGCACAGCAGAATTAGATGTATTATTTTACTTAAACATACATTATTGTTAAAAATTCAGCTTACCGCGCCTTTTGTATTTATTTACACTTCAATTTAACTTTATTTTTTATTTTTAAAGAAAATATTATCACGCACTTCACTTTTCTTTAAATGAGAACATCTACTGAAAAACACAGGCACCTGTTTATCCATAGCATATATGCACGTGCACGCACACAAGTACCCCCACTTCGCAAGAGACCAACACCAATAATTACCCGCCAAAAATATGAAAGAATTGATATATTTTAATTGCACCCCATCTATGACAAAGAATAGTAAACACCATCTATGGCAATATTACATTACTCTTCGTTTTACCTATGATTATCAATTTCCATAAAATATACAAAATACATTTCATAAATAATAGAAAATCTGTTGTCATAAATCAGTTGTTTACTTCCTTCTAAAGTTTATACATATCTTGCATTGGAATGTACCTTTTTATGAAAGCATGAATAAATAGGTTTATTGCCACATTCCTACGAGTTAGAGTTTGGAGTAATGGGTTGGTGCTAGCTCGGGGTGCGACAGGACCCGGGTTCGATACTGGCGATGGCCGCGTACTATTTTTTTTTTAAGTTATGATGATTTTGGTAGTGTTTGTTAAATACTTTGTTAAGTTTTAGATTACGCAAAGTCTCACAACTTATAACCTACATAAGCCTTTAACAAAAACTTTGCAAGATTAATTATATATAGCGTTGGTCAGTGTAATACTTATGAATCTCCATGGCCACACTAGGATACAGCATTATGACAATAATTAAATCAATGCAACGTGAAATAAAAGTTTTAGTTAAAAACGGATTTGGCTTATTTAGCTTATTATAGATTGAGTTATAGCTCACAATTAAATATGTCCCAAAGGTTTTAATTAGTCGCCGCTTTGAGATTTTATCATCAACGCAGGCTTAGTTTATTATACTACAATAAATCATCATAACTAAAAAAGCTAAAAAAAAAGTACTTAATTGATAATCATAGGTAAAACGAAGAGTAATGTAATATTGCCATAGATGGTGTTCACTATTCTTTGTCATAGATGGGGTGCAATTAAAATATATCAATTCTCTCAAATTCTTGGCGGGCAATTATTGTATAATTCTTGCAGCAGCATCTCCATGAAAGATGCGTTAGTTTTTCGAGTTATTTGTTTGAATATTTTCGCAATTCTTCACAATCTTCACTTAATATATTGTCATCCAGACTGAAGTGTTATTAAATAGAAAGAATACCAAGAAAAAGCGTAATTAGTGGCTAGTCTCTAGGCACAACATCCCACTTTTGTTTTGTTATTCTGAAGAGATATATACAAATTTAGTTAATAAAAACTTAAAAATATGCTTTTAAACAAAGGGCTGCAAAATTTTTTAGATATGGGGCAAATCGTTTGTAAAATTTTTGTAAAATATTAAAAATTCTGAGAAAAATCACTTCCTTATATTCATGGACTATAAGGACGGTCTTAAATACATCGTTCGTGAAATTTAAAAATTTTCATTCATTTCAGTAAGCGTTTATAAGCCCTGGTAAAAATTAGATATCTACTTTTCGTTTTAAACCTACCAAATGTTTCGTTTAAATCATACATATTTTTTGTGACAAATCCACAGCGAAGTTCGATAAAATTAAATTTTTGTTTTGGTCTACAGCACCACCTACATGACTAAAAACTATAATAAAATGAACAGCATATAAAATATGCATATAAACAAATAAATACTTTATATTATTTCCGCGAAATTTCTTAATGATTTATAAAGCCGCCGAAGAGCCATAAAACCTCAAGAAAATGATTTTTTGCACTTCTAATTAAATAAATGTTTATGTTCTCCTGAGTATCATTATTAAATAATATAATTTAGTGAGAAATAGAATTAAAACATGTTACACCGAAGTAAAAAAAAAATTTTTATTTCACCATTTTGCGGTCGGGGATTGAACTCGGTTCGCCTGGGATATGACTCCAGCGCCTTACCTCTAGGCTACCGATATGGACTTCATTAGAGATCTCTTTTTTGTTATTTAAATATACTTCTGGTTGATTGTGACAAATCCACAGCGAAGTTCGATAAAATTGAATTTTTGTTTTGGTCTACAGCACCACCTACATGACTATAAACTATAATAAAATGAACAGCATATAAAATATGCATATAAACAAATAAATACTTTATATTATTTCCGCGAAATTTCTTAATGATTTATAAAGCCGCCGAAGAGCCATAAAAACTCAAGAAAATGATTTTTTTGCACTTTTAATTAAATAAATGTTTATGTTCTCCTGAGTATCATTATTAAATAATATAATTTAGTGAGAAATAGAATTAAAACATGTTACACCGAAGTAAAAAAAAAAAAATTATTTCACCATTTTGCGGTCGGGGATTGAACTTGGTTCGCCTGGAATATGACTCCAGAGCCTTACCTCTAGGCTACCGATAAATGAATTTGATTAGAAATCTCTTTTTTGTTGTTAAATATACTTTTGTTGTTAAATATACTTCTGGTTGAAATTTCCAGACCATTTTCTCAGTTTTTGGTCTTTTGACCAAGAGCTACATTTTGAGATATTTCCCAAGTCTGTATCTGCAGTACTTTCAGAGATGAAAGTAGGCTTCAGACGGACAGACGGACAGACGGACAGACGGACAGAGCCTCTGTATAAGCTTTTTTTTTTTTGAAAAAGCTAAAAAAGATATAGGCAAAGAACCAAAAAAGCAAAAAAAAACATCGAAATTTCGTCTATTTTTTTCCTTTCATTTTTCAAATTTTTTTAAATAAGTCATTTCCATGGGAAATTTAATTCTCTACAAAAAATTTCATATAAAGAATATCGAAATTTTGCTTCGTTTGCGAGATATATTGCAAAAACAAAAAAGGGTCCATTGACCCATATCTCCAATTTCCACCCTCTAATTTAATAGCACTCCGCGTTTTTTTTTCTTGAATGACCCATTGAACGATTCCTGCAATAAAACCCCGTGAACGTCTTAGTTCCTTAATGCCCTGTTTTTTAAGACATAACAGACTATTGGTACGAAAAGCAATGTGCGAGCTGGCGCGAATACCATCCGCAGTTACGTTCGCAGGGGTCCACGGCGTGAGTCTGGAGCCGCCTTGAAGTTTACGCTGAGGCCGTGAATATTTTTGCACTAGAATTAACAACTGCTATACTAACTGTCGTTTTCGTCTGCGTGTCTGTTGGGAATCATGACGTCAATTATCAGTATCATATCATCCCTCAGTCAGACTAAGTAATCTGTGGTCTTCATCGGGCCGCGCCAGCCGACCTGATCGGAAAGGCCACTGCCTACCTGTCGGGGGCCTGCAAGTGGTCTTTAGTGGTGAAACATATTTTACTCAATTTAACCTAATTTTCTAGCAATTTTACAGTTTCTTGAAAAAAAAAAACAAAAAAAAATTATGTGATATTTGCCGAGACCCCTTTCCCCCACGTGAGATTGGGTGAGATTCTGCTCGACCCCACATTAGTACTTCAAACTTGTTTTTGACTTTAATTTATTGTTTGTCACAAGGGCGTCGTGTTTTATAATTTTTTAATTAAAAAAGGGGGGTTTTCACCAAGGCAATTAATCCCAATATTGCACGAACTGCACTTGTTTCCGCATCCACCGAATTCTCCAGATTTAGCCCCCAGCGACTATTACCTGTTCTCAAACCTCAAAAAAAATTCTCACCGGAATGAAATTTGGCTCCAATGAGCTCAAAACAGAATTTGATGGAGGAGCTTTGTAGAAGCCCTAGGATTTTCTTGGAAAGCATAATGTAAACTAAAACTCTTTTTCTTTTTTTCTTTTTTAAATTTCTACTGAAACAATTTTTTTTTCGCTTTTATTTGTACGTACTGAAACTGCAAATAAACCCTTTTTCAAAAGGACTGCATTTATTTGTTAATTAACTCCATTATTGTGTTGGAGATATTGAATTTCTAATATAAGTCCATCTCTCCACCTCCACTTTTCCATGATAAAATAATGGGCGTTGAGACATCCCCTGTTACTTGTCCACCACACCATACCACCACCCACCATTTATAAATCTATCATGATGGAACTGCATGATTCTCAGTATGTTTGAATGTTGATGTGCTGATATACATTTCCGCTTCCTCTCTAAAGCACTCAATTGATTTATATGTGTGTGTGTTTGTTTGTATGCCAGCTTTTTTTTAAAAATATCCTTCAATGTATGTACCTGTAGATTTTGTACGCGTGTCCTGAACGTCTGTTACTCAGAGTGGTGTTCTGATATTATCCTCCTGTGAGCCAGAGCCTGCTAGGACTCGATTGAGAATGGTCAGAAACGTATTAATCAAGTGCATTTCAATGCAGTGTTATATGAAAATAAAAGGTTTCAAGCAAGCCAAGAAGAAAAAATTTAATTAATTTTTGTGAAATATTCGATTGCATTTTTAAAATTAACTATAACTATTTTTATATTGAATGTGGGTTTTAAATATTTTTAAAATTTTTATTAAATAAAATAAAAATAAGGAACAATATGCCGTCGGCAAAAATAGTATTAAAACTTAAAAACTGTAAATCTATAACAAATGAAAAATATAATATTAGATTAAAAAAATTAAAGAACTTTAAAAGCAAAGTTAACGTAATTAAGTGTTTTAGAATTTAATATTTATTAGTGTATTGTGTAATAAATTTAATCTAATGTATTTAAAAGAAGGTAAATTAAATTATTGCTTAAATACACTTATAAGATTTTATTTAAAAAAAAATTAATTTGAAAAGAACAAAGCTGAGCCTAGTCAGATTTGGCTGGATTTTTATTTAAACATCCTTGTACGGTCTTGACTATCAAATTCAAAACTATTGTACAAGTCTAGTTTATTTACAATTGTTGAATTCAATGTTTTTAAAACGTGATTTTCATTCTGCATTTATTGACAGTTATTGTGAGAGTTTACTTTAGTTCGTATTATGTTGAGTTAATTTAAATTTGAATTTCATATATTTCATTTTAGGCGTGGGCCACATAGGCACACGTGTTCCGAGTTCCGTCTATCCGTTTTCCGTCTCTTCGTCTTTCTATGCTCCGATATTTATTTGTATGTTAGCCACAATAATCCGTTTTCTGTCTCTCCGAGTTTTGGTGTTCCGATATTTATTTTTATGCGGTTACAAGCGTCCGTTTCCTTGGCAACCTTGATTTTATTGACAAGTGAGTACTTTTGCTAATTATATTTACTCAATCTAGAAAAAATGAGGTAACGTTTCTGTCAATCCGTTCAAAAGTTGAAATTTGTTTATCTTCTACGTTTCCGTGTTTTTATCGTTCCGTTTTTTTTTTCGTTTATCTGGTCACACAGTATTAAGACACAGTAACCAACTTTGACAGGTAACGGAAGACGGAGAACGGAAGACGTGTGCTATGTTGGTCCCGCTTTAATTTATTACAGTGTGTAAAGCTGATGTACAATTATCAAAGTTCTTCAGTTATATATTGTATATAAAAAAATACGTTTAAAGTTTTGAATATAACGAATAAAATTACACTGATAGAAAAATGGTCTTGATTCCAACAGTTCGATAGTCTTCGTTTTCGTTGTCTTAAGTAGTAGTCCAGTCAATGCACAATTTCCCTGGAAATTCTACCAAACAGCACCGATTAGCACCAAAATTTGGTTGTAGGTTCAGCTTATCCTCTACTTCAAGTTGTCAATGTGCCGGGGGTTGCTTTTACCCTAGGGTTGGACGCCACCCCTTCTCGGGGGTGAAATTTTTTTCATTAAAAAAAAGTATGGGAATGAATAGAATGACTAATTCTAAGCAACTTTTGTTATATAAAGTTTTTACTGAAAGTCAATACTTTTCGACTTATTCGAGAGTGGAAATGTCAATTTTTTAACAAAAAACCCCCATTTTCAGACGGTTTTTCATGAATAACTCTGAAAATAAGTATTTTATGAAAAAATCATTCCGAGTAAAAATGTAGCTTATAAAAAAAAATACTGGGTTTAAAATATCACTAGACCCAATACTAACGGAGTAATAGCTTGTTAAAGGTTGGTTCTTCTTCGTCAAACGCCAAAATCGTAAGTTTCAAAGTGAAATATCCCAATAACAATGCATTTATCGGGGAAACCTCATAGGACTTTTTTGAAGTGCTTAAAAAATCTTTATTTTGTATTTTTTTTTTATGGAAGTAGTAGTATCGAAATTAAGCGAGTAATGACAAAAACAAAATTTGTTTCTATTTTTTTTGGCGGCAAAAAATTGTGAAAATCACCCCCTAATTACCACCCCAATTGAAAATGATCGTTACCACTTTTAGTACAGTCAATATGCAATTTGCGCTCCGAAAAATGACAAACCGACATTTGACCTTGAAAGTCGTTAGGGGGGCGTGTCAGGAGCCTACTGAAAAATTATGAAAGTCGCGGTGCATGCAGATTTTGAGAAATTCAAAAATTTAATAAAAAAATTTTGAAACGCGTTTTTCTCAGAAAGTATAGGTTTTAGCGAAAAGTTTTTTAAACAAAAAATGTAGAGGTCATTGCGAACTACATTTTTTGTCATTGGAGTGACGTCATCCGACTTGAAATACAAAAAGTAGATGGCGCTAAAGGATCAAAAAAGTGTTTCTTTGCCATTTTCACTAGGAAAAATTAATTTTTTTACAATAATGTAAATGAGAAAGTTGTTTGTCATAAAATTATCTACAACTTTTGTTTAAACAAAATTTAGTTCGCAATGACCTCTACATTTTTTGTTTAAAAAACTTTTCGCTAAAACCTATACTTTCTGAGAAAAACGCGTTTCAAAATTTTTTTATTAAATTTTTGAATTTCTCAAAATCTGCATGCACCGCGACTTTCATAATTTTTCAGTAGGCTCCTGACACGCCCCCCTAACGACTTTCAAGGTCAAATGTCGGTTTGTCATTTTTCGGAGCGCAAGCCTCTTTTCGTTGCATATTGACTGTACTATTTACAATTTACTTTATTTATACACTTGTAATATGCTCTATAAGTTTGGCGGGGTTACAGTGCTTAGTTTTGGGAAAAATTTGAGCTTGAAGTGAAGAGAGCTTTTTTGCAAGTTTGCAAAAAATTGTCTTTCTTTAAAAATAACTCAAAAACTATCAAAGATACCCAAAATTTTTAGTATAATAAAAAAAGTTGTAGGGTCTTTTCTAAAACTTTAATTTTTTTACTTTTTCTGTACGATAAAAATTGTGTAAGATATAGCCGTTTCAAGTTTGCATATGTTCGCAAATAGTAACGTTTTGTAGCTGTTTCAGCTCAAAGTTTTTAAAAAATAAGAGCTTCAAAAAAAATTACTTTCCATCAGCTTATAGCTCTTGAAAAAACCTACAAAATGGTTTTTTGTTGAACTTGATACCTCAAAAACTAAGCGAGTTATGGTAAAAATACCCAATAACAAAGATGTCAAAACATGTAAATTACAATACTGCTGAAGAAGATACCTTCATCTTTTCACACATTGTTAGACACACACGGAATTGGGAATTTTTTGTAGCTGCAAAAAGAGCTGTAGTTCAACTTGCTGTTGCCGAAGAGTAGAACTCTTCTGCAATTCAACTTGTTCAACATGCAGCGGACACAATTGTCCTTAAAGTGCTCCAATTATAGATCAAGAAAAAGCGAGGAGGAAGAAGATGATGAGGCAGACTTGGAGTGAGGATGGAGAAGAAAATGATTTTTTTTGTGTTTTTTCAATCAAAAAATATATTTATTTTTAAATTGAGATCCATTTGTTTTTTTCCTATTTTTAAGGGGTCCTCTAGTTTCTACATTCACATCCACAACATGTGTAGAAAATGTGTGCCAAAAGATTTTTCGATATTCGAAGTGGTTCACAAGTTACGGCCCTGGAACGGAGCAGGTTTACGGAGCGTGCGTAAAGGATACGTTCGACAGCGTGATAGCTCTCGGATCGACCGTTCATCAGTGGCGGTTCGTATGGTTCAGGATAAGGGAAGCAATGCACAAGGCGAACGATAAAAGTAAAAGTATCGAAGGCTTTAACTAAAAAAAAAACTGAAAAATAACATATAGTGCAGTCAGATAAGCAAAACATAAGGAATTGTTTCCATTTTCAAAATTTTTGTTGGAACATGCACTTTATGATGGTGAACAAAAAAAATTTTTAAACCTGAAAAAATTGAAAAAACAAAAATCAAAAAGAATCGAAAAACGTGAATTTTTGCATTTTTTGGTCAATTTTTTTTTTTCAGATTCTGTTATAATTAAAACGGTCAAAGAAAAGCCGCTGAAAAACTGCAACTGCTACTTTGATCCCATTTAATTTTTTATATGAATTCATAATTTTGGCACAAAAACTAAAAAAGATAATAATAATAAAACCCTACATATACCTCGCATACACCCCTACATCTACACCTCCGCCTACAATCTAACATTCTCCACGCAAAAAAAACACTTCAGACAACCCGTACTCAAAAATACAATTCGTTAAAATATTCTCTAAATCATCATTAAAGAGAATCAAAAAAAATATAATGGAAGCTACAAAGTTATAAGCTTATCTTCAATACACACCGCCTGCCTCCCCACTAGTAAAACAATAGATAAAAAGAAACTATCTTCGATCTCTTTTTTCTTGACTTAATATACAATAAACGAAAAATCGTATTTTCAGAAGAGTCAAAAACAAAATTTCGAAACGAATTTTTAAAAGCAAATTTAATACCAGAAAAAGCAGAAAACGAAACCAAAACCAAAGAAAATATGGTGGATACAGAAAATTTCTCTATTTTCGACTTTTCGTATCCCACTGTTCGGCTCCGCAGAAGCTGCCTTTATAGTCCAGTAAATAGGTTAAACAAAAGGCCTTCGTAATGCGAAAAATACCGCACGCGATTTTTTTTTACCAAATGATTTTATATATTTTTATGAGCTTAAATTCAAAATGGCGTCATCCCCACCCTTATGCTTAACTTACAGTGAAGGGAAACGATCTCAGAAACGATGCATTTAACGACAAAAATGTATATAATCTTTTTTGTAGATAAATAAGTGATTTAACTTTTTTGTTCAGAATTTTTTTTTGTAAAGTCAATATGTTCGGAGTTATAGATGATGATTCTTAGCTACTATTTCCCATTATTATAATTTTCCAAAGTTGTTAAATAACCCAAAATATAGATAATTCATGGCGTTACATAAAATTCTAATTCATTCGACACGCGAAACTGGCTGGAAGCGAGTTATTCGTCGAGAAGTGTCGTAACCTTCGCTGTTGACTTTTCACCCGTTATGTTGCGGACATGAAACGACATAGAGTTTCGGTCAATAGCCCATTTGAAAGATATTTTAATGCCCGTATTTCTGCTGCTTACTACATTATCATAGGAGCAACCGTTAACGAGATATTAAAAAAAATGGCGTTATCAGTTATTTCAGGCACGTGCAGTACGAACTTTGGCGTTGGATTACTCGCAAACCATACAAGCGAGAACGATGACTAAGGGCTTATTCTAAAGGTAATTACTAGCACTTTAAGTTTGGTAATCGGCATTAACCCACACAAATTAATATCTTACGAGTTAATCGCAAAAAACTGCATTCAACCCCAACCACATGATCAACGTTGAACTTTGAGCGGCCATAACTTTGAGCCAAATCAACTTACAGACCTCGTTGAGGGCTCATTTTGTAGATAATTTTATTCTCCAACACCTTGTCAGTGATCATTTTCAGCTATCACTGCATGGAAACTGGTTATTTGGTATAAACGACCTCTACCTCTTTTTCAAGATGGCGGCTTTTCCCAACACACTGCGACCCCACAAACTTGGTTTTAACATTGTCAGATGTACCCAAACAAATTCAAAAAAAAAAAAAAATTCATACATCATGAAATGCAATTTCATGCCCTTTTTTCGACTAATTGCACTGGACTTATAGTATTGAAAGAACAATGGGCCCTATTGTGGAACGAGTCGATTTGATGACTTTGAGTCGATGTTAAATTTTCATACTGAGAAAGTCGATTTTTATCGATAAAAACATGAGTCGATTACATTTTTGACGTCGACTTGACAATTTATTATGTAATCGACTCATATTAATGCTTTTATCGACTAATTTCGACAAAAATCGACTTTCACAGAAAGAAATTTTAACATCGACTCGAAGTCGTCAAATTAACGATATCCACAATAGGCCCCAATATCTCGCAGTGACAGCATTTCATTCGTGTGTAGACTGTACAATCATATCTTTTTTGCCAATAAATAAATATTAAGGGATATGTGTATGATATTATTGGTGAGTATCTGTATTCGGTCTTCGTCTTATAATTTTCTTCCAATTGTAGACCTCAAAGAGTTATCCTTTGGTGCCTATGTACATATAGGGCTATAGGCAACCCTTACCACACAACTCCTACCAAAACGAAAAAGGCTTCATATTAGAGATGCGCCGAATATGGGTTCGACTGAATACGAATATTCGGTCAAAAATGAACCGAACCGAACATTCGGCCGAATTATTCGGTTCATTTTTGTGCAGTTCATCGTACATGGGTCGTCGAAGCGATCTGCGAGTAGCATCGTTCGCCCAACCCTGAGCACTTCGCGCTAGCTCGGCTCGCTCATTCAATCGCCAAAAAATAAGGGACTAAAGCAAGAATTCCATAAACATTGAGGCCTTACGCAAGTACGCTGGGTCAACGAATTTGCAGTTTCAAACTGGTTTCACCATTATTACTCTCATAACCAGTTTGAAACCAAAATGGAACCTTTGTCCACGCACAAGCGCAACTGAGTTTTCATCATACGGTGTTCTGTGCTCACGAAGATTTTGTTGAATAAACTTTGACACGAACAAATGCAACCACGCAACTGAAACTGGTGATATTTCCAAGCGTACATGCGTTGCATTCGGTGACAGACAATATAGAAGTGTGCTGCGACTTGACGAAATATTCCATGAATGAAATGCATGCAACGCAAATGTCGGTCTACTTTCAACTTTTTCTATATTGCCGAATTCGACATAGGCAACACAATAGCCGTGTTTTTTTAATGAACCATATAGTTCTTTCATCGAGTTCATTAAAAAAACGACAAGGGAAATTTCATGTAGCGCCTACTTCGATGCTTAAAAATTTCAAAATTAAACGGAAGTTAAATGTTATTTTTTGCACTGTTATACGAAATCCTCGCTAGAAAATATTAAATATGTTTCTAAAAAATCAATTATTTGTTATAAATTTGCTGTCATCACTTTCCTGTTGTTTTTATTTTTAAATTACGTCTTTCCGACCCCCGAAAGTATGCAACATGCCAACCCCCGAAAGTAAAGTATGCAACATGCCAACCCCTGAAAGTATGCAATATGCGAATTAAGAAATTTCCCAAAACCTCGATAGAAACCCCGATAAAACCTGGGTTTTGAGATTTATATGGGGAAGAACTATATGGGTGATTGTCATGAAATGGGAGTTTTTGAGATTTGAACAAAAATTTGTGAACAAAAAAAAAAGTGCTGAAAAAAAATTTTCTCATGTGTTTTCAACATTATTTTGAAGTACTTTCTGTATATTTCCACATAAATACACACGAGGTATAGACAGTGAGAAGTTTATATCGAAAAGCCGAAATTATATGGCTTCGGAGGCGACAATTACGGTAGCGACATTTCATCGAAAAATCCGTCGCTTTCATGATCAATGAGCGCAAACAATTTTTCCGAAAATTTGCTTGCTCTACAAATGCAAACAAATATACCGAACCGAGTTAAAAGAGATTTGCAACACATATCACAACGAAAACACACATTACGGAGGCGACAGTTTTTTTTTCTTCGATAATTTTCTTGAGGGTTGCTCTCTTGTTTATAAATTGTTCACAGTCTAAACGTCCGGCGAGGATAAACATTCATAAAGAAACTTGTGACGATTCGTTTTCACTACTTAGTGCCACTTGACAACCAATTTGTCGTTGCGTGTGCGCTATTCTTATAGTTTTTATTGAAATTTGCAACAAACAACAGTCAGAATGTAAACACTGACATCTAACTAAGCAGGTATCCGCCCGCGTAATACATACCGGTGATCAGTTTCGGAACACTGCTGCTATCGTTTGAGACCCTAGGCGCGCGGCAATAATGCACTGTTTTTCCGTAAACGTAGGGCCGTGACGTAAAAGCGGAAAATGGACAGGTTACGGAGGCGACATTTTCGGTGGTCGAAGGGCCGCCATTTTGTTCAAGAGCGCTTGCCGCGGGAGGCGATGAAGGAGAGAATGTTTTATTACTGGATGGAGATTTCCACCCCAGAAAAAATTTGTTTGAGGCGTTGTAGCTAGAGAACAACGGCCAGCCAGCCACTACCCCCATTTCATGACAATCACCCATATGGTTCATTAAAAAAACACGGCTAATATTGCACTCGTTACTTAGATTTTTGGGTAATGTGGGGACGGAATGCAACTACGAAAGTGTTGGTGGAAACTCACCGCGTATCAAGGAACTGCTGAATGCAACGAAGGAAGCAAGTATAAGCTTGAACAGTCGTACGCAAGCAGTTGCAAACTAGTTTCAAATAGGTCTCGTTTCTGTCGACTGTGTGGATTATTTTTTTTTTTAATTTTTGATTTTGTGAATAAATATGGTTACAGAAAGAAGTGTTTGGTTCATTTAGAAATACTGCCTATGTACGGTTCCAGAATAAAGCCTCTTTAACATATGTAACTCTTAAAATAATACTATTTAAATATTCGGTAATTATTCGGCAAACTAACCGAATATTCGGCCGAATACGAACATTAAAAAACACGTCGAATATACCGAATACGAATATTCGGCCGAACATTCGGCGCATCTATACTTCATATAGTACGTCAACTTTGGTGAACCTAATTATTTAGATAGAGCTCTTTGAGGTCTAGAATTGGAATGATAAAAAAGTTTTCACTCGATTTTTTTGACTATGTTTTCAATTTTTCGGTCAAATCGGGAAACTGTTTACCTATATTTTATTTTATTTTATTAACACCGGAGGTTTTCTCGATCACCCTATTTGATATCCATTTCGAGTGGGTTGTAAAGAAAAAGGTAGTCCAACATTTAGAATTGTCAATGACGCGTCATAACTAATTGTATTCTACTGCTCATACCCTTTTAATTGATACCCATGATGAGGGTTGGGGAACATTAATTGCAAAATTCGGCCGCCATCTTGGAACCGCCATCTTGATTTTTTTTACAAAATGATCCGAATGCATTGTCACGCAAACTATGCAAATTTATTTTATACTTTTTATTCTGTTATGTCTTCTGCCATCTTGGTTTGGCCGCCATTTTGAATTTGAAATCATGCCAAACAGCTAATTTGTATTCTACTCGTAATACTCTCTCTCATTTGACACCCATTTCGGGGATCGGGAAACGTAGTTACGAAATACGACCGCCATCTTGGAGGCGCCATTTTGATCTTTTTACTAAAATGTCATATTGCAAAATTTGGGGTTGATCGGTTACATGAAAATGGGTCAAAATCAAGTTGCAAGTGAAATGGTCAAAAGTCGTACTATCGTACTAATTAATTAATTAAAAAAACTAATTAAAATAGCGGAAAACGGAAACTTACTTCCACCTGCTGAGGTATCAATGCATCTACAAAAAAAAATCAGATTTCTATCTCTTCTAGTTTGGCTCCAACGCGTGACGGTACGCGCAAGCAGACACACACACACTTTTTTTTATTAATATAGATTAATAAAGGATTTGTCATTAACAGATGATTTTATGTTTGCCACAGAACAGACTACATTGCAGGTAGTCTAATAATCTTATTGTTGCCATTGCTACCATCTTACCTGGAAAAATATTCTTTAATTTTGGCCGATTACAGTCTGATCTTCTACAGAAACCGTTTGTTTCAATATATAATCCGCCTAATCAAGCTGATTTATACTGTCATGCTAAGAACATACTCCCAGTAATTTCAAAAACGGCGACAGACAATCCAGATATCATGTTATGTCAAAACCTTTCGCTATTTTTCAGAGTTTTATCTTTTGTTCAGTAAATTAAAAAAATATGCACTCAGGCGGTTCAGAGATTTACCTATTTGGTATTGGGGGTTCAACAAATGTATTTTTGAAGAGTTAGGGTCGCTCCACACTACCGTTCTCGGTCCAGCCTCATACCACTCTCGGTCCAGTCCAATATTTTTACAGGAAAAGCAATCGTCGTATTCACACATTGGCTCGGAGCTTGAACGAAAGCGAAAGTGTGAATTCGCCCATTCCTTTTCCTGTAAAAATATTGGACTGGACGGAGAGTGGTATGAGACTGGACCGAGAACGGCACGATAGTGTGGAGCGACCCTAACTTTGCAAAAAAATTGTTCAACCCTCAAATATCAAGATGGGGGCAATAAGCATCCATAATCTAATAGGAAGTTTAAAAATTTTCCTGGGGGAAAAGCATTTACTGAAAATAAAATTTTCAGATTGGTGGATGGATTAGTCTGCAGAAAATCGAATTTTGATGTAAGGTTTTATTAAGTTCACCATATGGAAAATTCAATAATTCATCCACATCTCTTCGAAATTTTGGGACAAAAAAAGTATTATCTTTAAGACAAGGTAGCAATAAATACATATATCATCGATGAATGAAAAAGTTTGTCAGAAGTTATCAACAGTTTGATTGTTTGATTAATATACATATGTTGGAAGAACAGACGAGGTGTTTTTCAGCCCAAAACTAGTACTTACGCAAATAGTGAGACACCTATGTATATTTAACTGATGTTTCCAACATTTTCACACCGTAAAATATCGTTTATTATCTAGACCAGGGGTGGCCAACTCTTGTATACATAAGGGGTCGTCCACAAATTACGTAAGGCGATTTTTCGACCCCCCTTGGTGAAATGTCGTCAGATTTGGCACTCGCCGTGTAGTACTAGTATACTTGGCTCATACTCTGCAATATTCGTCGGGCCGCGCGGTTGGCTGGCCGGTGGCGACTAATGCTGTAAATATGCTAAGGGCGACGGCGAAACTATTTTTCTCGGCCACGGCGAATGGCCCGACGAAATTTGTTGCGAGCACACACTAAGAGTGACGGCGACACAAATTAAAAAACACACACCGGAATAAACGTCTTGCACAGCCGAGTATGCTGCATATGCACACAGAAGCACACGAGCATAGCAACGCAAACCCATGCGACGGCTACGAAATAGAACTTGGATTGATTCGGTAGCCGAGCTCGGCGGCGTAGTTATCGCAGTGGTCTGCAGATTGTGCAACTTCATACAAAAGCGGTGTGTTCTATTCGTTTTTGACAGTCGCTGAGCAAAGCGATTCGTCGGTCGCCCTGAGTATGTTTACAGCATCAACAATCGAGGAGCTACTATGCTACTTGCTGGAGTTCGCATAAAATTGGATGGGCCCTGCAGTCCAAGAAAAATCTTCATATACATATGTGGGCGTTTGTCGTCAGTTTGTGCCTGAAGATCTGAAATGGTAGCACGTAAATTGTTTCAATCGACCTCTTCATACAAATTTTTTTCTAACATTTGAATTTTTGTCGAGGTCGACTGAAGCAACTTACCTGCTACCACTCCAGAACTTTTATTCAGTCTCAAGCCGTGAATTTACGGCACGAATTCAAGTCGTGCCCACTCGAAACTGAAAGCAAGGCGCGAACTAGGGGCGCAAACCATCCACACTCGCGTTCTCACTTGTACGCAGGTGTCCATGGCGTGAGTCTGGAGCCACCTTAAGGTACAAACAGATTGGCATGGAGGCGGTGACGGCGCCCGCCTGCGAGAGAACTCATACATTTAATTTCTCCGCGCCGCACAGTGGGAAAAGGCGAATTGCCGAAAACGTGGACAAAAGTCTAAATATTGATGAATTTGGACGAAATTCGGTATTATAGGGTAATCGACCTCGCTGATCACGAATTTAATGTCAAAAACTGAAAATTCAAAATGGCGAATCCAAAATGGCGGACATCATTTTTAAAACATTGTAGAAATAAACTCAAAACTTGCATCTAGATGTTTTTGGGCAGGCCGATTACGAATTTGATGTCAAAATTTGGAAATTCAAAATGTCGGATCCAATATGGCGCACATAATTTTTCAAAATTTGTATAAATAAGTTCAAAACTGTTATATGTTTTTGAGCACGCTGAATACGAATTTGATACTTGAATTCGAAAATTTTAAGAGCAGGAACTTGAGTGACTCCGTTTACAAGATATTATGTATGTAGGTTCAAAAAATGCTAAAATATTGGAATTTTTCTGAAAAAACGAAAAACTGGGATTTAGATCACACTTTTTAATTACATATCTTGTAAACGATGTCATTCACGTTCCTGTTCTTAATATCATATAAAATAATACACATTTACCTAAAAGACGAACCGAATTACGTTGCTCTACGATAATTAGTCTAGGAATTATTCAAGTTTAAGTAAATATTAAAAAAATACATTTTTTTCTTTCGTAAACACCCTGTACCCTAGTGGATAGTGGGGATAGCCCCCTCTCTAGAACAATTTTTTTTCTCCAAAACCATCCAAAAATCACGCCTGAAAATATTAGCCACGTAGTCCAACAGAGGATTTATTGAATGTCTGATGACCGATACAAATTGCGAATTATGGCATGTAAACAAATTCATGAACGGTGATTCTTTGTAGATAATCGCATTATCTACAAACTTTGTAAACAATATTTTAGGATGGGCTTTGCGGTTTAAGAGATATTAGCCAAAAACGGAATTTTCTGTTTTTAGGAGCAGCGGACAACCCATTTTCCGAAACTTTTTTTTAACATATTCTACTCACGAAAAACTTTTTTTTTTTTTTTAGAAAAAGTTTCGTGAGTTAACATTTAGTTAGAGGTCTGCATTCGCATTGTGCTCTGACAACTGAACTAATATTTATAGTTATATACACTGGTGGAAATTCGATTAAAAACACAAGTGATTTTGAACATTTCGGTATATAATACTTATTTTTTCGAAAGTTTTTTTTTAAATAAACAGTATTATTGCATTCATAAAAAAAATCAAATTTATATTACATGTGTCTCAAACATTTTTTAATAATATGCCCTTAATTTTAAAAGTAACGTAACTCAAAAAGGAAATTCGATTAAAACCAACAGTGTATATTTAACTTTTTAAATTATTTGAAATATTTTAATATTAACATTAGTAATGCGTCGATCCCCCCCGATTTTTTAAAACCTCTATGAGACGTTTTTTCATAGACATTGCGAGATTTTCTTTAATTTTTGTAATTTCTTCAGGTGTGAGATCTTTGCCACGACCCATAATAAAGCCTGCTTTTAAAAAATACTATTAAATTGCGAATTTCTACACTTAAGCTAATTTTAATAAATACCCTTTTAAGAAAAAATAGAAAATCTATTAGTTACCAAACAAACAAGACGACTGTTTTTAATTGAATTTCCACTTGTAACTTAACAAAATTCAGTTATGTTTTCCCCCAAATAAATGTGCAGCTCTAACGGCTTGAGGTCAGACAAATATAACAGTAAATTACACAAAGGGACTTGGATGATATGGAATACGGAGAAGTTTAGTGCTGCCATAACTATGTACAATTTTGCTATTTTTCTTTTAAAAAACCCAGCTGTTTTTAATCGAATTTCCTACAGTGTATATCCGTGACTTTGAATTTATTAATTTTGACATCAGATTCGTAATCGGCATGCTCAAAAACATATAGATACAAGTTTTGAACTTATTTCTACAAATTTTGAAAACTTATGTCCGCCATATTGGATCCGCCGTTTTGAATTTTAAAATTTTGACATCAAATTCGTCATCAGCGACGTCGATAACATAATACCACCAAATTTCGTGCAAATTTAACAATATGGAGAATTTTCCCGCACTTTTATAGACATTTCATCAAAAATAAAATGTAGCAGCCGTAACTGCATAATATGGTTTACTAAGAGAGTTTGGATTTGGACTGGATTTTCTTTTTTAATCCTGAAGTAAATATAGCCTATTTTATAAAAAAATACTTGACTTAGTGGTATTCCGTGGAACTCATAACTTATCTCTTAATTTCGATTGAATTTTATAAATTTTTCTCGTTATTATACATAATTATTGTTTATTTCAATAACAAATGTTAACACATCGCTTAACAAGTCATAAAGCATTTAAAATTTAGTACATACCTGGAGAAACATTCTCCATTTTCAATATTTCGAATCTGTATTGTCGTTATAATTTTATGCAATTTGCACAACGTTTTTTAAGCACAGAGCCGAACGCTTTACAAATAAACAATGACCAAGTTCGACCTGCTGTGCAGCTTCAAGGAAAAACAATTAACCGTTTCTACTGCCGGGATTTAATAGTGCCAACAATACTGTAGTCAACCCAAAAGATGAAAATCCCTAAATCGAAACTTTTATTTTCAGACTTTTGTCCACGTTTTAGGCAATTCGTCCCACTGTGCGCCGCCTGCGCAATGGGTCAGCCAATACAGTATATTTTAAAGGGTTTTCCTTTTGTTTGTTCCTTGATAGGTTTCATTGAATGAATGAACATTTTTGCACTTGAATTAACAATCTTAGACTAAGTGCCCACGAACAAAAAAAATATTCATACATTCGACGTTGCTCGAAAGTCGACCTTTTTGTGGTGCCCAAAAAATTTATAGATACTGTTTTTTACCAATCATAGTCGTCCGACAAAAGTGATGGACCGTTAAGGGTATCTACCAAACCTGCTAAATTATGAGCTTCCAAAAATTTATTAATAACCAGCTGATTTTTTCAGGATCGTTCAAGGCCGATTTCGCCGTCCGACGAATCAAAGTCATGTATTTCATGAAGGGAAAAAATTTATACATAACATCTTTTTTCTTTTTTATTTAAATTTATAATAGAAAAACAAACATTCCATATACAGTGGCTCTCAAAATTATTTGAACAGCTACCGAATAAATGAAGATTTCGCGTTCTAGACAAAGTTTATTCTGATTGACGGTCTTTTTTTAATGTATTATTACTATAAAATCTTTAATAAAACTATTCTCAAAAGAAAAAAAGAAATTAAATGTAAATAAATAAAGTTCAAGTACAACATAACATTAAGATACAAATTCATGGGTCATAAAATTATTTGAACACTAGATATGTTTTTGACAATTTCTAGGCGAAGAGCCGACCGCTGAAAATGGCACCTGATCGGTTAAAGAATATATATTATTGGAAAAGGTAGTATTCAAATAGATCAACACAATGATATAGGACCCATAGTCTCCAATAAGTCGCATGACTAGGCAACCATTTTTTGATTTTTAAAATTTTGGTATAGTTGCCTAGCTCATTAGTTAAAGCATGATTTTGTTATTAAATGAAAGCTTGAACTTTCTAGTTTTAGAAAAAAAATGGTTGCCAAACCTCTGACAGTTCAAAATTTTGGCAGCCCACTTTGAAGACGGGCAACCCGAGTGTGTATTTTTTATTTTTTTAATATTTTTTTTTTTTTCAATTATCATGTGCATAATTAAAACATAGGAAATAAATTATAGGAAATATAATTAAAACATAGAAAATAAATTGAAGAAAAATATATTTTTAAAATAACTATCCCCTGAAACTTCAACTTATTCAAATACAGGTAAGCGCGTAAACTATAGAGCCAAATTACACGGCCTATCACTTTCCAAGACTCACTTTCCAATCACATCAATGCTTTATAATCAAAAAAACTGTAAAAGCGTGGATTTAGCACGATTGTTTATTTTTCAAAAATTATTTGCTAATACTTCATCTGCAGCTTTCTTTTGTAAAAGTGTCAAAAGTTTCGACTCGAGTAGGTACGATACCTCCCTGTTGGAAATCCTTAAAACAAAAGATTTTAAGAACGATTTATATTAATTCAATGTGGCAAAATGCAACTGAACGAGAGTGTATCGTACTCGACATTAATCAATGTGGGTGGGTCAATTTAGATGATACAATTAAACCTGTATGGTTCGAAGGTGATCCCACACCTCTTACAATAGAAGATATTGTAATGCATGACATGAACTATGACAATGATGAAGAAATTGATGAGCAGCATAATGTTGATGTTACAGAGGAACAGAGTGAAAATGAATAATTTGTAATTAGAATAAGTAATTCTAACTCATAAGGTATTATAATAAAATTAAAGTTTAAAATGTAAAATAATCAGTTTATATTATACTTTCAACAAATGAATTACTTAATTTAATGTTAATTGTTTTCCTATAATTTATTTCCTATGTTTTAATTATGTACATGATAATTGAAAAAAAAAAAAAAATATTAAAAAAATAAAAAATATGTTGGCACACTCGGGTTGCCCGTTTTCAAAGCGGGCTGCCAAAATTTTGAACTGTCAGAGGTTTGGCAACCATTTTTTTTCTGAAACTAGAAAGTTCAAGCTTTCATTTAATAGCAAAATCATGCTTTAACTAATGAGCTAGGCAACTATACCAAAATTTTAAAAATCAAAAAATGGTTGCCTAGTCATGCGACTTATTGGAGACTATGGGTCCTATATCATTGTGCTGATCTATTTGAATACTACCTTTTCCAATAATATATATTCTTTAACCGATCAGGTGCCATTTTCAGCGGTCGGCTCTCGGACTATTCGATATTTAATGCTTCGTATTGCTACCTTTTTGCTTGGGTAACACATCTTAGACGAGTGTTAAGTAATCTTACTAACTTTCTTGTATATTCAGATTCAATATTGGACCATTCTTCTTGGAGAACAGGTTGCAATACATTTTTATTTTTTAGTTCCCTTTTATTTATTTGGTTTTCAAGATATGCCCGCAAATTTTCAATTGAGTTGAGGGCCGGTAACTGAGTGTTTGGCTTGCTGAGGAATACACTGTAGAACAAATGACAAACTATTTTTTCTCATATGGAAAAAAATTTGATATTCATTGAGATCTGAGCTTTTGGAACATGACTGTTTTGGTAGTTTGTAATTATCAACTCTTTTTCAAAAGTTATTAACTTTTGAATGTTATGTTAAATGCAAGCAAATGAAAACAAATAATTTTGTTTTTGGCAAATATTTTATTTTAATACAACAGAAAATGTATACAAAAGTACTATACCGGGTGTTTTTTTAAAACTTGACACGGAATTCTTGAACAAAGGAGGGGTGACAGAGGGAAACCTGTTATACAAAAGATGTCTGATATGGAGGGGGACATCGATTGGGTATAGTGCGCACCCCCTCTCTTCCACCCCCTGACCCGGGGGAGGGGGATAGCTTTTTTTTAAATGGCAACCCCTATTTTTTATGCAAGATTCAGATTCCTGGGATTAAAATAAACATCTTTTATCCCAAGCATTTTTTTCTATCATTTGTTTTTACTCCGGAAACTTTGATTGAAATCGTCATTAAGCCGTCTCTTTCAGTCAGAAACATTCGCGGCAGTGCGGCAAGGCGTCAATGGCGAACATTTTGAGCACCTTCTATCTTAGAAAATTAATAAATAAAAGTTGTTTAATATCCAAAAGATGTTTATTTTCATCCCAGGAATCTGAATCTTGCATAAAAAATAGGGGTTGCCATTTGAGAAAAAAAGCTACCCCCCCCCCGGGTCAGGGGGTGGAAGAGAGGGGGTGCGCACTATACCCAATCGATGTCCCCCTCCATATCACACATCTTTTGTATCAGAGGTTTCCCTCTGTCACCCCTCCTTTGTTCAAGAATTCCGTGTCAAGTTTTAAAAAAAAATCCGTGTCAAGTTTTAAAAAAAACACCCGGTATATACTATAAATATAAAAAGTTTTTGTTTTGAACATTTTTCAAACAGTTTTACGTAAAATTTCTGATCCGACCATATTAAAAAAACCCATATTGAGTAAAAAAAAAATTCGAACTTTCAAAAGTTAATAACTTTTGAAAAAGAGTTGATAATTACCAACTACCAAAACAGTCGTGTTCCAAAAGCTCAGATCTCAATGAATATCAAATTTTTTTCCATATGAGAAAATTCGTGTTTCATAGTGATATTATATATAAGCCATCTCTTGACTATTTCAGCGGTATGTTTGGGGTCGTCATCTTGCTGGAACCTCCATACAGCTGGCATTCTCAATTTTTCTGCAGATGATTTTAAATTGTTTTTTAAAATATCGAGATATTTATATATACATATATCCATGATCCCATCGATCAAAACCAAAGTTCCAACTCCATTTTTTACCATGCAACCCCAAACCATGACGTATTCTCTGCCTTACTTCTTAGTTGGAATCAAGCTTTTTGGTTCCAGCTTTGTATTTTCTAGTCTCCATACATATGTATAAGCGGCTATCTGAATTTCAAACTAACATTTTACTTTCATCACTAAATATAGTCCGGTCCCAAAAAAAAAATAATTTTTAGTAATAATGCATCAAAAAAACCATAAATCAACAGCAAACTTTGTGTAGAATGCAAAATCTTCATTTATTCGGTAGCTGTTCAGATAATTTTGAGAGCCACTGTACGTTGTCCGACAAAAAACATTGTCTTTAACGTGAAAAAAGGGACCAAAATTATAAATAACCAGCTGATCTTTTCCACACGACTACATAAAAATATGTATAATACACTTCCCACGTATATATAATACACTTCCCACAGTCAGCGTCAAAAGCAACGTAACACCTAAGGAATCTATTTCACGCGTCATCCATCCATCATGGAAATCAAAATATTGAGATAATTACATTACATTACATTACATTACAGTTATCACCTTAGACGTTAGGTTATCCGTCAGTCATGGCAGTGACCGTGGCAAAACTGGCAGCAAAACCTGTCGTCTGATGAGGGAATTTTATCTTTCGCCTTGAAGATCGTCGTCATGTAAAAACTGAAAATAGTGCTTAATATCTTAAAATTATGCTATCTTTATTTTCCAACAAAATTTCATTACAACTATCAAAACAAAACAACAGTACTTCATTTAAAAAAACTCTAAAAAAGCTCCAAACTTATCAATCAAAAATGAGGTAAAATTTGGAATTTTATGTTTTAACATTTTACAATAATTGTAAAATGTTAAAACATAAAATTCCAAATTATTGTAATAAAATATTTTATAAAATATTTTGTTGATAAATAAAGCATTATTAATCAGTCACTCTTTTTGTCTGGCTTTAAGCCAGAGCCTTTAAGCCTTTGTCTGGTAATACCAACACAAGAAACTGCTCCGAAAACAATATTAATGTTTGTTAGTTGTTTTGTTTTGGGAACATAAAGACAGTATGCGAGGGGGATAATCTGGCTAGGATTTACTAGAAGACATTGATAATAGATTTTGAAGGCGGGACCGCTGGAAGTCAACGAACTACTTTATAATGTCAATGTTATAAAAATTTTATGTTTTTTTGTCGGACTATGGAGTAGGTGACATTCTTATCACACCAATCGCAGTAGATTTTGGCACATAACACCGTTTTTGTCCGACGGTTATCCATAATTTTTTTCCCTTCATGAAATAGACGACTTTGACTCGTCGGACGACGTCAAACAAATTTTGCCGTACTCCTGTAATTCCTCCTTAAAAAATTAGCTGGTTATTAATAAATTTTTGGAAGCCCATACATAGCTTAGCAGGTTTGAGGTGGTAGACACCCTTAACGATCCATCACTTTTGTCGGACAAGTTAAAGTCCATGGAAATGGTACTTTAACATTGCAAAAATGCAGGACAAGGTTTTATTTTTGGGATGTGTAGGGGGGGTCAGTGTGAGCTTAAGTTTGAGTTTTCGGGATTCTAACCCCCCCCCCCATTTGGCCGCCATCTTGGAAAACGTATGCAAATGGTTTTTCACTATATCTCCGAAACGGTACATCTTACCGAAAATTTGCACAGACACTTTTTGTTTAGAATTAAATAATCTACAATTTATTACTTAGAAATTTTGTGGTAAAATGAATAATTAAGAAGTTATAAGCGTTAGAACACAAAAAATAGTCACAATATTTTCTTTTAAAGGCTATAACTTTTTTTCCTTCAACTTTATCAAAAAAAAAATAATAACAAGTTTTTTGTAGAGGGTTTCATTAGGAATAATTTTCATTCATTACTTTTTTAATTTCATTCACTACGAAGGGTTTTACAGCGCCCCGAAAGTATGAAAGTGACATTTTCGGAATATTTTATTACAATTTTACCTCCTAGAAATTAGCAATAACAGCAGATAGATTATGTAGATTATTTAATTCTAAACAAAAAGTGTCCTTGCAAATTTTCGGTAAGATGTACCGTTTCGGAGATATAGTGGAAAAACCATTTGCATACGTTTTCCAAGATGGCGGCCAAATGGGGGGGTTAGAATCCCGAAAACTCAAACTTAAGCTCACACTGACCCCCCCTACACATCCCAAAAATAAAACCTTGTCCTGCATTTTTGCAATGTTAAAGTACCATTTCCATGGACTATTTTGTTTCACGCGTATCATCGCCATCTCATACGGGTAGGATTGGTAAAAAAATAGTATTATACATATTTTTAGGGTACCATAAAAAGGTCGACTTTCGAGCAACCTGGAGGAAAAAAGCCGCGGTTTTATGAATTTTCGCAAAGCAAAAGATGGTAGACTAGGTGTCCTTAAACCATACGAAAAGTTTTAAGAGAATACATATGTATAAATTTTTTTTTGTTCGCGGGCACTTAGTCTATAAATTTTGCTGTATGGTTAAAAATAATTTCAATTTAAGATAGACTTGCACCATTTTCAAAATAAACATACTTGCAACACTGTTAAGAGCCTGTCCTATATTAGTAGGATTCTGAATTTTTTGACCATAACGTGTTTACACATAAAAAGATCATAGATTCTATCTAGAACTATCGTTATCTTCATTTTTTCAAAAATAGACTTATCCCACTTTCAAAATCATTGGCTCAAATAAGGTATCTCCTCTTTCTTAACTGCCGCTGGAGTCCTCGAAGTCTCTTCCTCCAGCCGTCTCTATGTTTTGACAGCTCTAACCAGCTTTCATAAATCTTCTATAACTTCATCTATCATCTACCAATTTCTTGGTCGCTATAAGATATCTTCACCACCGATCTAAAATTCAGCAACAAAGCTACTGAACGACCATTACATAATTGCTATTTCCCAATTTGTATTGAGATTTATTCGCCTGTCCTATCTCTTTTAAGCATTCTTCAACACTCGTTTACTCAAAAATCTTATTCAACACTCGTTTACTCAAAAATTTTATACTAAACAAATTTTTCTCTTTTTCTTTACAGTTTTTATTAGTTCAACATGAGTCAAGATACCGAAATGGATAAGGACAAGGTGAAAAAGGACAGGGCGGAAAGGGAGGCGAGGCCTCTTCCTAATATAGCCGCAATGAATATCAATGATGATTCTGGTTCTGATGATGACATACCAGAACCAGTATATGAAAGACGCGTTGTTGAGCCATTGTTTAGCAAGGATATGACTGGAAGTGATGTGGCTGGTCCACCTCGGAGTCCGTTTATTACGACTCGAGTAAGAAATCCATATTTCCTATTCCCGTGGATACAGGAAGCGTGCAAAATAATGAGGTCGCATATAACTCAGCATTGTATTCATAAAGAGCTTCTGACTAGTATGGATCGATATATAAGGTGAGTAATTTTTGGTTTTATTATTCTATAAGTTACTTTAAAATACTTTACTAAGCAACAAAACAAGTACATATAGGTATTTTTCGTCATTATTTCCATAATTTTCGTTTTCCTACAAACTTATTTAGTTTTTAGGTTGTATTTTATTTTAAATATTAAAGATTTCTGATTGAAGTAGACGATGATTTTTCGACAAAAAGTTATGGAAAGATTTATTTACAAACCTTCCTCTAACACTAGCAACAGTGCCAAATACCTGGGAGTAATTCTGGACAAGAAACTCTTTTGGAATGAAAACACAGAAGAGCGCATTAAGAACGCGAACATAGCGCTTTTCGCTTGCAAAAAGTTCATTGGGAAGAAATGGGGCTTCTCCCCTCACATAGTGCGATGGATCTACACAGCGATCGTCCGCCCAATTCTCCTTTACGGGGTTTTAGTATGGTGTCCAACCCTGAGTAAATCCACCGTGCTAAACAAAATACAGAAAGTACAAAGATGTGCGGAGTTATGCATAACAGGAACACTACGCTCCACACCTACAGATGCCCTAAATGTTATGTTATACCTCCCTCCTTTAAATCTTGTGGCAAGGGAAAGCACAACCATCGCAGCCCTTAGAATGAAAGAATCCGGTTTTTGGACCGGAATCAGAGGAGGACACCCGAAGGTGCTGAACTCGGTTACTATCCCCACAAAAACCGACTTCTGCATTCCCGAAATTACCTTTACGAGGAACTACGGAGTCCACATCCCTTCACGTCGTTAGTGGGCAAATAGACCACACAGTTTTCAGGGTGCCATAAACTTCTTTACTGATGGCTCCAAGCTCGAGGGTCGAGTGGGAGGAGGAGTATTTTCCCCAGAACTTGGGATTGAAGTCTCCTTCCAGGTACCCGATCACTGCAGTGTATATCAAGCGGAGGTTCTAGCCATACAAGAGGCTGTTCTGCAATTCAACCAGCAAGGCGATGGGAACCGGACTGTCTACATCTTCTCAGATTGTCAGGCGGCTCTGAGAGCCTTGCGCTCCTGCACAAACAGCTCTAGAACTACCTCTGAATGTCGCAGATCTCTTAACGAGATGGCTCAACAGTTCAGGACTCTCCTCGTATGGGTGCCCGGTCACCGAAATATAGGGGGAAATTGTAAAGCTGACGAACTGGCTAGGATAGGCACGACCGCTACTCTCCTTCCAGAAAAGCAAAGAGTTGGTATGCCTTTGGCCACCTTTAAACTCCGATGCAAGCAACACACAATGCAACAAGCAAAAAAGCTTTGGAGGGATCTTAACAAATGCACTTTGGCCAAATTAACCGGGCCCTCTTACGGTCTCAGGCGGACCACCTCACTACTAAGCTTCGGGAGACAAGGCCTCTCAGTTATAGTGGGAGTGCTGACCGGACACTGTCTGATAGGGACGCATGCGACCCGCTTAGGTCTTGAGACCTACGATTTCTGCAGAAGCTGTAAGAATCTGGATGAGGCAGAAAGTGTACTACATCTCCTCTGTCACTTCCCGGCCCTATGCAGAATAAGGTTAACCACATTTGGCGAGCCCTTTCTAAGCACCCTTGCGGAAATCTCGAAAATTGGGATCCCGCAACTTAGAAGGTTCATAACTTCCTCGAGATAGTTTTAGGGAAGAAACGACATTTTAAAATCAAGTTTAAAGTGGGATCACTATGGCATCACAAAGGGCCTATCCTTCTGGCCTAAGTGTATGAGCTTAAACCAACAGCTCAGCCATATCTAACCTAACCTATCGGGATTCAGATAAACAATCAACCTCCCCTTAACCCTTCACAACCTCATACTCCTGTTAGCAGAAACACCAATATTGGCGAGTTCTTCCATCACTGCAACCAAACCAAACTTCTTGGACACTCTACAGTCTCCGAACGTATAAAAACACCTTAATATTTCGGCAAACTCAACCGAGGGTCGGTACCTATTATCTTGCCTCACAGATCGAAGGATTTTCGATAATGAAAGGCTCTCCCTTGCTTATATGCACAACAAACCTGGCTCTACCTGTGTAAATGGTAAGACCATGACCACCCTCGTTATTTCGATTCAGCAGGAAGGTCTCCCCATCGATCGAAATACGCTTAAACTCTACACTATGTATCATCTGCAATACCAGATCGTAAGTAAAGAAGGACCTCGTCACTTAGGCTTCACATGTGAGATCATTACATGTGTCTCAATTGCAGAAGAGCCGGAACGAAATGGCTAGATGGTATCGTCCGTAACTAGTCACTTCCCCGACAAATACCCGCATCTCAATTAACCTAGACCCACCCGAAGACATAAGGCTCTTTTACCACAATTGCAGTGATATGAGAGGCAAACTTAATAACCTTTTTATTGACTTGGAATCTTGCAATTTTAATGTACTCGTAATCACAGAAATATAATCACAGAAGGTTAAATAAAACTTTTATAAACGAGGAGATCTTAGACTGCACCTTAACGATATACAGACGCTATAGAGACTACAACTCTACCAGTCTCTCAAGAGGTGAAATTGTTCTTATAGCGGTCAAGGACCCCTGAACTAATAGTGAACTAATAGCAACTAAAAGTTCGAATGCCTTTAAGCATGTTCTCGTGCGAGTTAAATCGGGCAGGAATGACACATTTTTCGGCACTTTCTACATACCCCCTAACTCTGACGAATCTAAATATGATGAATTACTTTATATATTAGATGATGTTAACGAATCTCTCTCTAGTTGCGACGACATATTTATTTTAGGAGACTTTAATCGCTCTAACATATCTTTTATCCCCGACGAGGAAGAAAATGGTTTTCTTCCGATTAACATCACAAATGCTATCGACATAAAGTTGATCGACTCCTTTTATGAAAATGGTCTACACCAAATTATTAGAGTTCCGAATTCTCGTGGTAATTGGTTAGACCTAACCTTTACTAACTCACCTGAGGAGCTGAACATCCTGCCTGCTCTGCCTGAGGAGAACCTATTCACCAACTTTATTCACCATTCTGCATGGTTTTTCAAACATTCTACCGCAATATCTAATCATTGCATATCATACACTAACTCAGTCATTTATGATTATAAAAATGCAGACTAACAGCATTGGCTTCGAATTATTCCTAGTTGACTGGGAAAATAGGCTATCTGGTAATGGGATTGACGAAATTGTGTCTTGCTTCAACACTATTATTTTCAACGACAAACATGTGCCTAGAATTAAAAGAAGGGATAAATTATCGGAACCATGGCTGGATAAGAATGTCCGTTCTCTTCGTCATCAGAGAAATAAATTGTATAAGCTGATTTGAAATAACCCCCATGCAAATGATGAACTGAAACTAGCATACACTAGGTTAGTCTCAGAATTCAGTCATAGGTCACGTGAGGCCTATATTACATATCCAGCGCCGGCCCTAGGGTAGAGCGAATGGAGCGGTCGCTCTAGGTGGCAAGGGGCGCCGAAATGAATGCGAAAAACAATTTCGAGCAAAAAAACAAAATTTTGATAGCGCCTTTTGACGGTCGTAAGAAGAAGATCTCCTTAGAGACCCCCCAGAACCCTCAGAAGTACGGGCACCTTTTGCTCCATCGGAGAGGCGACCCAAAAGAGCGACCGCTTTTAGACGACCGAATGGTACAGCTAGAAAACGTTTTAGACTAATTCTGGAAGCTAATTACTCTCATGTAGAAGCTTCCGTGTAGGCTCTGCATCGCCCTCGTGGAAAAGAAGAATGCCATTTTACTTAATAAGAAGATAGATCCTCTGGATCTCCTCCAGACCACAATAACTCGGCGAAAAGGTGAAGGCTCCGGCCATACGGTTTGAGAATCGGACTGAAAACCCTTCAGAAAAGAAGTCCGACCAAATGGCAGAAAATGTCAGAATGGACGTTCTTGCAATGTGCATATCCGGAGAATCTCCTGACCACAGAATAGCTAGTTGCCGTCCAAGGGAGTTTTCTAGAGGAGATTGTCGAGTTGGGGTAGGGGTCAAAGTAACCCAGATTTGTTGGGGTTGCTGCGCGCCCCTGTGATGGGCCGCCTTACGTCCTGCAAGGAGCAAGCCTTCTCAGAAATTTCTCGCTTTTTAATAGTCCTCCTCCTACGTTAAACTTTTAGCGAATAGTTGCTACTACCAAATGGTGGTCACATCCATTGCCTGCTCCCTGAAATCCTCCAGAATAGTTCTCCATCTGCGGATGACAGCCACGTAATATATCTGATTTCTCGATCTACCGTCGGGTGATACCCAGGTCTTTTTGTGTATCTTGTGGCAAAAGAAAGTTCCACCTACCATGAGTTGATAGGAACTACAAAAGTCAACGAAAAGCTCACCATTGTTATTGGTAACTTGGCTTAGACGTTGATTTTCAATTGTGTGATCAAGGCCGGTGTTGTCAAGCCGATCTGTGCGGTCAGGTCACCCATCAACACAATGATGTCTCTCCTTAGAATAGAGCGAAAAACCTCATTCAGTCGCATATAGAACTCGTCTTTGATGTCATTTCCTGTGTCTTCAGTTGGAGCGTATCATTGGACTACCGTAGTACTTGTTAGTCCGGTACGCAGGCGCACGGTAATAGTTCTCTCAGAAACTGGTGACCAGCTAATGAGGTTGGACCTGCCTTCTTTGGTGAGTATTACGCCAACGCCACTCCTTCGGCTTTCAGTTTCGTTTCTCCCAGAATATAAGGACACACCGTTTGGGCAGATATGCTCCCCTCATCGGGCCGTCAAGTCCCACGATCTTGATTTTATATCGATTCATCTCGTTGCCGTCCACCAGCAAGCAGTGTTCTCACATTCCATAATCCGGTTCGTGTCCTTGTTCGAAAAGCGAAGGTCGTCGTCTTGTTGTCCACCCGGTTCCGAGGCATTGTTTATCGATTTGTAGGAATGGTGTTTTTTTATAGGAGCGAGTTGGTAGAAGTACCCCAGGGGCACCGCGGGGAGGTGTGATTAGGACTTACTAACAGATCTGCTGTATGTTTGCCTGCAGTGATTCTTCTCGGGTTTTGACAGAATTGACAAATCGGGTGTCACCACCTTAGCCGTTGGCTCCCCACACCAATTCACATGCGTTAATCTTTACATACCCCTCGATTCTCTTCTATCCTTCAAACTAAGCTGACTATATACTAGACACTGCACCATAATCTGAAAGACATGACAGACTGGTGGTACAAATGTTGACTCACAAGCTTGGTTTTTCCATCTATACTAAAAACACTCCTACTACTAATTTTTTTTACTTTTAACTAGAGTTGAACCGGACTTACATGAGGCAGTACATATGTCCCGTACACGATGGTAAATTGTACTGATATCTCAAATTTTTTAAATGTCCCGGTTCAAAAATAATGTCCTAGTGGAATATGAGCGTGTATCTTGCGATTGTAAATTACGAAGTGGAGAAATATTTCTTATTTCTTTTGCCGCAGTAAAATATCCAATTTAAACCGAGCCGTGGTGAGATTGTAAATACGAACTGGAGAGACTTTTCTTACATTTTTGGGGGGGAGTGAAATCTTATAATGAAGAGACAATTCTTACATTTTTCGAAGGAGTGGAATTCTGAACTGAAGAGAAAATTCCTCCATTTTTTGAGGGAGGGAAGTTTTGTACTCCAGAGACAATTCTTATATTTTTCGAGGGACGTAAATTTTGTACTGAGAATATTTTGTGTTGTCTTTTTAAAAAATGATGAAACTAAAAGCGACTTCTGAGCTTAAGTTTTGTCTGACAAAAGTGGCGATGCTTATTATCTGATTCGGCACACCAAGAGCAAGCATCCTCGCGTTTTTTCTGCCATTTGTGAATCTCATACCGATAGCATCAGAAATGCTTCGCTTACTTTCCCTTCTACCTCAAACGCACTGGAACCCGAAACACCTGAATATTGCACGCCCTCCACCTCATGCACTAATAGATATGTATCCAAACCGCTGTCTGCAAATACACTTTTTTTTATTGTATATAAAAAAACCAAGCTTAGGAGTAACCCTTTATACTACCAGTCCGTCATGTCGTTCAGTTCATGGTGCAATGTCTAGTAGTAAGCTTGGTTTGAAGAATAGAGGAGAATAGGAAAAGTTAGAGGGGGTCTGGAGGGTGTAGAAGAAAATGACGATGAACCTCACGTTTGAGCTCTAAGGTGTACGAGTTTGGAAATACTGACTGCGGGAGATTATTCCACAGTTGAGTTGTTCTATTCATAAACGAACTTCTAAAGCGTATTATGCGTGAACGGGGGGGGGGGGGGGCTGTAGGCTATGGGGGTAAGCCGAGCGGGCTCGTCTTGTGTTGCAGGAAAAGTATTGCCGTGCAGGCAGGAGGTCCTGAATTTCAGTGGAACAGTCGCCATGGTAATAGCGATAAAGTATGGAGAGGGCTGCTACATTCCTACGGTGGCTTAAGGTGTCTATGGAGGCGCGAAAGGGGCCATCACCAATGAGTTTGAGGGCACGATTTTGCACCTTGTCGAGACAAGCCAAGGTGGTTTTTGGGGCGCCTGGCCAGATATGCGAGTTGTATTCGAGGCGCGGCCGAATGTAGGATTTGTATATTGTAGCCAAGGCGGCTCGCTGGAGGAGGAACTTGCATTTCTTGAGAAATCCAAGGCATTGGCAGGCTTGTTTGACGATTTGGAATATGTGATCATTCCATCGCAGGTGCTCCGTTAAAGTTACCCCTAGGATGTTGAGAATTGAGTCAGCCGTTAGATTCTCTTTATCCACTGAGATAGGAGGAAGGTCGGTACAATTTTTGTTGGAGATCAGACAGTACCTCGTTTTCGTGGCATTGAATTCGACGTGGTTCATTTCGTCCCAATGATGAATCGATTCGATATCCCGGTTGACCGAAGTGGGCAACAGTTGACGGTGGTAAAGACAAGGTCTGGCACGTGCATGTCTTATATTGTCGAAGGAGTAAGAGAAATTCAGAGTACCGTCATCAGCGAAGTAGTGAAGTGGGTTGGAGGGGATTGAGAGCAGATCATTAATGAAGCTTAGAAAAAGTGCGGGTGAGAGAATTGACCCCTGGGGAACTCCGGCCGAAATGACATATGGGTTGGATTCGACGCCGTACAATACTACCTTGATTGAACGGCCTGAAAGAAAGCTCTTAATCCAGTTCCTTAAAACTAAGTGTATACCAATAGCTTGGAGTTTATTCAAGAGAGCTGGGTGCCATACTCTGTCAAAAGCCTTTGATATATCTAGAGCAATCAGACCAGACTCGCCAAAGCTGTGAATGCTTTGGTTAATACTCTCAGTTAAACACACAAGCAGATCTTTTTGATCTGAAGCCGTATTGCCTGTCGTGTATAATGCACGATAATTAAAATTTCCATTCATTCATTCATCAAATATTGTATCCCTTTTTCCTACATAAATCGCAAACGCAATAAATCTATCCGCAACATTTGAGCCGTTCGCTACGTGACGTGCTTGCCTATACAATGTTACCTCGCCTCATTTGAAGTGAGACATTGTACTGGTACAAAAGGAAAAAGAGGCTCTTCTTACAAACTCATTTTAAAATCGTGTCCTACCCAACACTACTTTTAACAAAATTTATTTCATGGTACAATTTTAATATCGTATTCGTTTTTTTACAGATATATCAGGGAACACCTATGCACATTCGTAAGATATCCAAATCAATGCTTTGTACTGGCTCGCACTATGACGCAAACAATGTTTGTGTTTAAGCATTTAAATAAAGGCTTCACTGACGTAAGTGTTAAATATAATTATTCAAATATTTTCAATTAATAAATATATATATTTTTTATAGTCGCATGAATATCTCCTGAGAATTACTGAAATGTTGGGAATTTACACCTTTTTTGAATTAAAGTACTCGGCTCAATATTGTATGTCCAAATACATAATTGCTGAGAGGCTATCCAATAACTACGATGCACATTTAGAAGTACATATAAATATACATATATTTAAAATTGTGTACACTAAATGTAATAAATTTTTGTTTTTATAGGAAGTTGAAATATCTTACCTCCTTAGAATATTTTTATATGTACAACAATTTTGTCATGAAGCAGAAGTTATGGGGAAACTTTTCGAGTGAGATTTTATTCGTTTTTAATTAGTAGTTGACAGGTTTTTTTATTTTACAATAATTTATATTTTTCTTTTTAAATAGGAAATATTTAAATAAACCGCGTAAAGGTAAAGACGCTGAAATGACTGATAAAAAGTTCGTCCTTCATATAGTAGTTTACAAAATTTGGAGAACTTTATTATGTTCCAATATAAATGAACAAATGAAAGTGGATGAATTTGCTAACAGTAGAATGAAGCCCCCACCAACATTCAGGTGTTAATAATATCAAATTTAGTGTAATTAACAAATGTTATGATGATATTCTCTTTTAATAATAGGACGAATGCCCGATATGCTCCTCATATACCAGTTTATAAAGTCAACGATGAAAATGCTACAAGAAGTATATTACAAAAAAGATTTGATATTAGAAATATAATTAAGGTAAGAATTTTTTTTTATTAAAAATTGTTTTTATCCATTTTAAATATAACAATAAAACGGTATCTTCTTCTTTAACCCGTTAGCTGGCGGTCCGAGCGGGACGTTCCCGCAACGGATACGCTGCTGACGGTGCCGCTGGGTCTCTAACTCTATTCACGATTCGTTTCCATTATTGCCGGTTTTTGGTGACGTCTCGAGCCTTGGTAACTGATAACCGTTGATTCTTTAGGTTACCCTCGATATTCTTTAGCTAGGTTTTCTTCGGTACCGATCGCTGGATTCTCCAGTCTGCGGGACGGTCTCGTCAGAGAAGTTTACGTGGCAAGCGGTTATCATCCATTCGGCAAACATGTCCAAACCACCGTAGTCGACGTTTTTGCATTTCTTCTTCGATCAGTATCTGCTGATCGCATCTTTGTCCGACTGTCTCGTTTCGAAGGCGATCGCGTAGTGAGACATCGAGGATCTGCCTCAAGCATCGCATTTGGAAGACCTCGAGCTTTCTTAACGTCCAGTTTGAGCAGTGTCCACGTTTCAGATCTATAAAGAAGAATCGAAAGGATCAACGTTCGGTAAAGGCGTACTTTTGGAAATATTTGTTCATTTCCATATGCACCACTTGAGCGAGGCGAAGGTTGCTGTTGCCTGGCCGATGCGGCTGTGAACGTCGGCCGTCGATGCCACTTTGTTTGCCTCAACCAATGATCCCAAATATTTGAACTTCGGAACCGGTTCGATTTGGGTTCCATCGAAATGAACACTGGACCTCGATCCGTCCGTTGTGAGCACTTTGGTCTTTTCTGCATTGATTTTTAACCCGTATGACTGGGAAATGTCGTATGCGGGAAATGTCGTATAAGATGTCCGTTGCTTCGGCATCCGTGTCGGCGAAGATGGCTCTATCGTCGGAGAACATTAAGTCGGTTACGAAGTTGTTGTCATTGTATCGAACTCCGAGTCGTCCATCGAATGCTTCACGCATAATCGCGTCGATCGCAACATTGAAGATAAATGACGAAGAGACGTCTGCCTGTCGGACACTTGTTTGAATCGGGAACTCCTCGGATAAGTCGCTTCGAATACGAACGCTGCTGGTGGAGCCATCGTACGACGCTTGGAGAAGTTGGATGATTCTCAATGGCACCTGTTCGGTTTCCAACAATCTCCACAAGCTGTTCCAATCGATGCAATCGAAAGCGGATTTGAAATCGATGAAAACGACGACAGTTCGTTTGCCGCAACGAATTCTTTCTTCCATTAGCTGACGGAGTGCGAATATTTGATCAATGCATCCTCGATGTGGTCTAAATCCGGTTCGTTTGCTCTCGATGTTTCTGTAGCCTCGATTGTATCATTTTCGTAAATACTTAGCCGACGTTCGCAAGAAGGCTAATACCGCGATAGCTCTTGCATTCCCGACTGTTGCCTTTCTTCAAAATGAAACGAAAATGTTATGAGGATATGAAGTCGTTGTGATAAGACATCACCTCCGGCTTTGATCATCTCAGCGGTTAGTTGATCTATTCCCGGCGCTTTTCCATTTTTCACCGATTTTATTACCTTCTTCACCTCGATAATTGTCGGTTCGGTATCGAGAAACTGATTCGTCGGCCGTTCGAACGTCGGTGGTTCGGGTACTGGACCTTGCGGCGGATCGTGGTTGTACTGCTGGTGGATGAATTCTCTCCATTGCTGCAGGCGTTCATGGGGGGAAGTCACAAGTTCCATCCGATTTTTTGATGTTGTCGTTTGTTGATATTGTCTTGCGGCCTAAAGGCAAGATCTCTTCTCTAAGTTTTGATGGTTTTAATTTCTATTGTGTTGACTCACTTGATGTACTTGGCATTTTGCTTTCCATTTCGTCCAATAGCGTTGGCTATGATGGTATTTCTCCTCGCTTTCTTAAAATCCTCTCCCCTTCAATCGTTGATGCTATCACGCATATTCTTAATTTTTGCCTGACAACCTCCCAAGTTCCTTTGCTCTGGAAAAAAGCAATAGTTACTCCCATTCCTAAAAAGTCCTCCCCCGTTAATTTGTCAGACTTTCGCCCTATTAGTATTCTACCCTTTCTCGCCAAAGTTTTTGAAAAAATTGTATCTACTCAAGTCTTGCGATATCTTGATTCTAATAATTTCCTTTCTAAATTCCAATCCGGCTTCCGCAAATCCCACAGTTGTCAAACTGCTATATTGAAGGTTACAACTGATCTTCGTTCTGCCCTTGACAGAGGTGACATTGCTATACTAGTTCTTCTTGACTTCTCCAAAGCCTTCGACTCTGTAGTTCACTCGCATTTGCTCTATAAACTTAGTCAACGGTATCACTTTTCCTCTTCTGTTCGCCTTCTCTCTTCACTTCTCTCTAATAGATCTCAGTGTGTTCGGCATAATAATGTTACTTCTTCTTTCCTAAGTGTGCCTGCAGGTGTCCCTCAGGGTTCGGTTCTTGGTCCTTTGCTGTTCTCCCTTTATATTAATGATCTTCCCTCTGTAATCCGTCGCTGCTCTTATCATTTATATGCTGATGATCTCCAGCTATATACCTCTTGTCCTATTAATCAAATTGAAAATTGTGTGTCTGAACTTAATTGGCTCAAAATCACCAAGGTGGAAAATTCTGAATTCTGTTTTATGATGCTATAGAGTAGAAGCTAAATATATTGATAATTTCTCTAAAGCATAACTAAACTTGTGCTTAAACTATATTTACCTTGGCAGAGCATAGAATTAAATACTTTTCTTGAAATTTCAATTTTTAAGTGTGCTATCACTAAAATTAATCATTCGGGGAACGTTATTCGGAGGTTTATAATTAAATAAAAAAATTAATTATTATTTCATTTTTACCCTTTACGATAGCGCAGATATGTCGCCAGTAGTACGAAATTAAAAAACTTTGACAAAATTTGGAATTAAAACGTTTTTAAGGACAATGTCGCCGTAAATTAAGCTATATGACTATTTCATGTTCTTAAATTAACTAAATAAGTGAATATCGCTCACTTGCATATAAATAAATCTGCGGTAGCTATAGGGATCCCGCCTGTTTCCAATATTATCAGGCTTTATTCCTAAATACCTTATGTTGTAATGGCATTTCTTCGATTTTAGTGGTGTTCCCCGAAATGATGAGGGCGTTCATCAAATGATGCGTGTGTTCTCCAAATGACGATATATGAAAATTAGGGTTAATTTCACAGTTAAATTGAATTTTAAGCCAAATTATAGGAAGTTATTGTTATTTATTTATTTGCTTGACTTTTAAACAAAAACAATCTTTCTTAAGCATATCTTAATTAAACTTTTAAACAAAAACAATCTTTCTTAATCATTATTAATTTAGGTAGAAATACCTTCTTATAAAAAAAGAAACAATATTACTTAAAAAACGAAATAATTAGAATTTTTCGAAAACGTCGATATCAGTGTCAAAGTAATAATACTCTCGATTGTTTTCTTTTTTCAGTAATGGCATTGAAAGAATAGAAATTATTTGCTCAAATTCAACATGAGATACATCTTGTGGCTCTAATTTAAATTTTTTGGCATTATTACGTACCGAACTCAAGAAAGTTACTAAAATTTCTCCGTCATCGTCATCGACACCTGTCTGACAGGTGGCAACATATCTGTAATTGACTTTTTTTTTTGTGTAGGTACTTTAATTAATAAAAACGTTCCAGGGGATATTAAATTAGGATGTATGTTTTCCTTGTCTTGACTGTAAGATGTACTGGCTTTGACTTCAACAGTAAGTTTTCGCGCAGTCCGTTGACGATCAGAAATCGTCATTAAATCGTCCTCATCAGATGATGAAGAGTTATAAATGGTTTTATAAATGCTTTGTTTCTTTAATTTCCGTAAGATATCCTCTATGTCCATAAACTCGTTCGGTTCAGGAGATTCCCTTAAATGTATATCCGTATTTATGGGTTTAACTATTGGGTATAAACTACCAGATAACGCTGACATTTTCAGCTCCTTTTCAAGACGTTCATATCGGTATAATTTAATTGTAATTTCTGGGCCTTTTTGCCATCTAATATTTGTAATATTCATGATACCCGGTATGGCATCTACAGTTTTCGGAACCAAGTTTTTTGCGTTAGAGATGTCATCATCAGGAATTTCTTTTACAAAGATAGCAGACTTAGTGAATAAATTAACAAAGTCTGAGGCTGTTTTAATATCTTGACCCATTAACACATGTCTGTCAGCAGTCCTTTTAAGAGTCCCACCTACGCCATCCATAGGTCCTTTGCCATGCCCAGGTTCACTGTACGTCCATGTAGCTTTTGTTATCTGTTTGAATTCATTTACTAATGTTTGTATCCAAAGATGTATATTTGTGCGGTTACGGTATTGGGATGTTGGACCATCAGAATATATATGGAGAGTGTGAATATTTTCTTTTGCCAGTATTATTTGCAGAATAGGTTTCATATGAATCCATATTGCATGGGCTTGATGATCCAAATTTTCACTCACGGTAGCAAATGATTTGGACTGCAAACTATTGTCAACGTTACGCATATAATATACACCTGTATGTATAGATAACTGATTTTTTGCAAAATGAGTTGACTGGATTTCGTTTGCGTATTTAGTTGTGTAATTTTCTGAAAAATCTATTTGTATCATTACCTCTTCTTCAGTTAAATTTTCTTTCCGCTCCTTTTTCAGTTTGTTGTAAATATAAATACCATACAGATGTTTTTTCATAACTGGAATATCTTCAATAAAAGCCAATTTTAATTCTTTTACTGTACTTGAAAGAGCAACTTTTTTAGTTATCTTGAAAGTCTTCTTCTCGCATTTTACAGTTTTTTCTTCAATAACAGACTTCCATTGAAAATATGTCACAGAAGCTGTATCATCACCTGGCTCAAGTGTTGGATTTTTGCATTTCTCACACACACCATTCATACAGTCGTAAGAAATTACGTTGCAACTATAATCCTCGATAGTTTTCTCTATACTCCCGTGATTAACCTGTTGTAATGTTTTTAATTTGTTTAATTTGAACTCGAAATTTTCATGTTTTACGCATAAACAAGTTTCTCTGTCTCTTAATTTTGGAGCTACCACCCAAAAGGGCTTTGCTCTTAACAATGTCGCATAAGACAAATTAATTCCAGTTTCCTTAGCGAATATTGACGTCAGTGCTTTAACTGAACATGAAAGGAGGCGTTTTTGTTTCTTAATCCCGTTTTTCTTTACGAAATCTCTCTTGGCTGGACACATCCTACTGATATCATCTCTTTGGAAGAACTCTTTGACTTTTTCGCGAACTTCTTTATTCAAAACAACCTCACGAATTTTGGCGTCAGATTTGAGAATAGTACTGGTTTTCTCTTTTGGCAAAAAACTCTTAGCCTTATGAAGCAATTTGTATTGCCTTATCATAGTCCCGCTAACACATTTTTGAAAAACTTCCCTCTCCTTGGAATTTTTTCTCAAGTTATTGGCTTTATCTTGTAATTGGGCAGTCAATACTTCGTTAAATAAAAGTTTCTTGCGCACTTCAGAAGGTACGTCAACGTTTTCTAACAATGCGTTAACTTTGCTGTTGGGAGTTGTAGGGTTCTGAGACTTCACTTCTTTTCTTTCTTGTCTTCTTAATCTTTTCTTTAAAGTGTCATATTTACGTTTAATTTTAGCAATGGTTTTCTCTTGTTGTTTTATTTTACGATATGCTTTGGCTCTATCCTTCCGCACAATTTGTCTTCCTACTGTTTTTCTCACTGAAGCTGATGCAGCTAAATCATCATCGGCATGTGGCGGTGTATTGTGTAAAATGCCAGATAATGCCTTCTTGTTTTCTCTGTATTTTTTTGAAGCTTCTTTCCACATTTTTCTTTGCTTTCGCTTTTCTCGTTCAGTCATCTCAGCTATGTTCTTCACTTTCTTTTCTTGTTTTTTTTTATGATAGTATTCTCTGCCCTTAGCCCTTTTAATCTCCTTCTCTTCCTCTGTCATCTTATCTAAAAATTTTCTTTTTCTGGCATTAGCTTTTTCTCTTTGGCGCAAGTAAGCCGTACTGTTTTTCTTTACTTGCTTTTTCGAACGGTTGTTATTTTTTTCAGCTTTGTGAGACTCCATATTGCTGTAAAAATAAAATAAGTATACCTAATGATAACTTTGTAAGCACGACATACACAAAATTGACAGTAAATAGAAAGTACCACTTAGTAACTACATAGTCATTTGGGGAACAACAACATCATTTAGAGAACGGTCCATCAAATCCGAGAACGTTCCCCAAATGACCGTTCACCAAATGATATTTTCAAATAACCGCGCATTTTTTAAACGGCAGCCATATTTGACAGCAATTCTCGCTTCCTTATTGTAAAATATTTGAGGTTAACATTTGATAAACAACACTATAAAACCTATTATTGCAATATTTTGATTGAAAAACGCGTTCCCCATTTGACGACCTATTGATGTACGCTCTGCAAATAATGAATTGAAAGACACTTACCACTTATTTTAATTTCTTTTGGCGAACTACTTTCTTCACAGCCACTTTGTTTACAACTCTCTCTACAGCTGTCCCATAGCCTAAAGAGGGATGCGTTCGAAATTTTTTTTTTCGCGCAATCAAAGCTGCGTTCACTAAAATGATGCTTACATTGTCGGACATTATATTTTGACTTACATTTTTTAAATTCGTTTTTCTTCCTTATTAATGCTTGCAATAATTTAATATTAGATACAATTGAAGGTGAATAGGTATTAATAACCGTTAAAAATGTTTTATTTTATGACTATTTCTGGTGTTAGCTTTTAAGAATTGCTACTTAGGACGCGTTCTCCAAATGATTTCTTGTACTTATTTGTCCATATAAAATGTAATAGATAAGACTTTTTAATTATTTGGTGTGATGTGTGGTTAAAGCAAACACAGTTAAGTGTTTACTAATGCTAAAATGTTTAAAAAAAACAGAATTTAGGCATTTATTTGCTGCCGAAGTGGATTTACCACCTTGGTGATTTTGAGCCAATTGCACCTTATCTCGAATAAACGAATGGAGTTCGAATAATTTTCTTAAATTAAATCCAGTTAAATCACAAGTAATTTTCCTTAGTCGTCGCTTACTATCCCCCCATGGTTTCTCTCCTCTTCTACTTAATTGCATGTTATTGTAGTCAATGAGACGTGGCTTAAACCAGAAATTCCAACTTCTTATGTTTCCTTGCCTACTTTTTCTTTTCATCGAAATGATCGCTTGGGTCGTACTGGGGGTGGTGTTGCTATTTATGTCACCTCCTCTCTCTCCTCAAAAGTAGTGGGCCAGTCCATTGGCTCACAGTTTGAATTTATCGCAGTGGAAATAAAATCATCCCATGACAAATGTGTTATTCTAAGTGTCTACTGTCCACCTAATGTGTTTACTCCTGATGTTGCTGGTAACTTTTTTGATCTTGTCTCTAGGCTTTCCGGTCATTACGATAATATAATTGTTGCTGGTGACTTTAATGTTGATTTACTGAAGGCTAATGAACGTGCGAATACACTCAAGTACTTTTTGGGGTCATTGGATCTACGTATCCTAAATCAACTGCCCACATTTTTAAACTGCCATAATCCATCGCTCCTTGATGTACTCACTGCTACCTCCACCAACTCAGTGTTAAAACATAACCAAATTTCTCCCCCTAGCTTCTTTGATCACGATATTCTCTTCCTCACGCTTCGTTTTACTTTTTACCCTTCCTCTTCCTTGCCTGCCTTTTCTTCGTATCGTGACTTCAATAACATCAATTTTACTCGTCTTTCTGAAGCTTCTTCGTCTGTACCTTGGGCTGATATCTATAATACAACCTGCATAGACACCAAAGTCGATCTGTTTAATACTTTCACTCAGTCTCTATTTAATCAATGTGTCCCTTTAGTTACAAGAAGACGTTGTAAAACTCCAATTTGTCCTTGGTTCTCTTACGAAATCCGCAACTTGATTGTTGAGCGTGAGTTCTTGTATAGACGTTATCGCAGAACGAGGATCCTGAGTTACCTTCATGAATACAAAAATCTTCGTAACTTAATCAATAGCAAAGTCAAATCGGCCAAGCGTGAATTTTACTCCCGGAAACTTGATCCTGCTCTGTCCACTAAGCAACTTTGGTCTAATCTCCGTTCTCTTAAAAGGTCTAAAAAGCCTTAGTGACTCCCGTACCTAAAAAGCCCTTCCCTGCCGATTTGTCTGATTTTCGTCCTATTAGTATTCTTCCCTTTCTAGCTCAAGTCTTTGAGAAAATTGTATTCACTCAAGTCGTGCGATATCTTGATTCTTATAATTTCCTTTCTAATTTCCTGTCTGGCTTCCGTAAATTACACAGTTGCGAAACTGCTATACTGAAGGTAACGACTGATCTTCGTTCCGCTCTTGATCGAGGTGATATTGCAGTACTAGTTCTTCTTGATTTCTCCAAGGCGTTTGACTCTGTGGTTCACTCACATCTCCTTCATAAACTTAGTCAACGGTATCACTTCTCTTCTTCTTCTGTTCGTCTTTTTTCTTCTCTTCTCTCTACTAATAGGTTTCAGTGTGTTCGGCACAATAATGCGATATCCTCTTTCCTTAGAGTACCTGCAGGTGTGCCTCAGGGTTCGGTTCTTGGTCCTTTGTTTTTCTCCCTTTATATTAATGATCTTCCATCCGTTATCCGTCATTGCTCTTTTCATCTCTATGCTGATGACCTTCAGCTATATATTTCTTGACCTCCTCATCAGATTGAGTACTGTATCTCTAAACTCAATAGAACCCTATCTCAAATTAATGAGTGGAGTTCTAGTAATTTCCTTAAACTAAATCCCATTAAATCACAAGTACTTTTCCTTAGTCGTTGCTCGCTGTCCCTGGATGGTTTCCCGCCTATTTTACTTGATAATGTTCCTCTACCAATCGTTGAATGTGCCAAAAATCTGGGTATTGTTGTCAATTCCAAACTTTCCTGCTGTGATCATGTCTCGTTGATGCTCTCTAAAATCTATGGCACTCTTCGTAAATTGCGGCTACATGGAAGTCTTTTATCTTCGCCTATTCGAGCTAAACTCATCAAATCACTTGTTGTTCCTCATTTTCTGTATGGCTCGTTGGTGTATATTTCCTTCGACTCATCCTGCCGTCAGCGTCTTAAAGTGGCATTTAATGATTGCATTAGGTTCATTTTTCATATGAGAAGGTCTGATCATGTGTCGGGTGTCCAAAATTCCCTACTGGGTTGTGACCTCTTTAAATTCCTTGATCTCATGGCTCTACTTCTCTTGCATAAGGTCTTTTATTCCAAAAGTCCCTGCTACCTTGCTGACTTCCTTGTTCCTCTGCAATCCTTGAGATCCATCAAATTCCTGATTCCTGCCCACACTTCCTTAATTGGTAATCGCTCCTTCTTTGTGTATACTCTTAGAATCTGGAATAATCTTCCTAGTCACATTCAGAGGATGAGCACGGCCGCAGTATTCAAAAAACATGCATCTATTTTTCTATCTTCTTCGTCTCACTAGCTTTCTTTATCTTTCTTTCTTCACTTTCCTACTTTATTCTTTTTACTTAATTCTGTATTTTATTCTTAATTTTCTTCTTCTTTTATTTCTGCTCTAATTTTATTTTAATTTTAGTTGTAATGTAATTGTAATTTAATTTAATTCTAATTTGTAAATCTAATTTTAAGTTTTTTATAACTCCTTTCTGTTGTTGTAATTCCTGTATGTACTCTAAAAGATGTGAATCTTGTGTACTGTCCAAAAATAAATTATTATTATTATTAATAATGTTCCCCTTCCAATCGTTGACTATGCCAAAAACCTGGGTATTGTTGTAAATTCCAAACTCTCCTGCTGCAATCATGTCTCATTGCTGCTCTCTAAGATCTATGGCACACTTCGTAAACTATGGTTACATGGCAGTCTGTTATCTTTGCCCATTCGAGCCAAACTTATTAAATCTCTTGTTGTTCCTCATTTCCTTTACGGCTCGCTGGTATATATTTCTTTCCACTCAACTTGCCGTCAGCGTCTTGGCGTTTAATGATTGCATTAGGTTAATTTTTCATATGAGAAGATCTGATCATGTGTCGCGAGTACAAAATTCCTTACTGGGCTGTGACCTCTTTCAATTCATCGATCTCATGGCTCTTCTTCTTTTGCATAAGGTTTTTTATACCAAAAGCCCCTGCTACCTTTCTGACTTCCTCTTTCCTTTGCAATCCTTGAGATCCGTTAAATTCCTGATTCCTGCTCATTCTTCCCTAATCGGTAGTCGTTCCTTCTTTGTGCATACTCTCAGAATTTGGAATAATCTTCCAAACTACATTCAGAGAATGAGCTCAGCCACAATATTCAGAAGACATGCGTTTCTTTTTCTATCTTCTTCTTCTCACTAACTATCTATGTCCCTCCTATCTCTATCACTCCCACTTCAATCTTAATTTTAATTCTACTTTCTTTCTATTTTTTTTTGCTCTGGAATTTTTACTATTTTCTTATTTTTGAATTTTTATTATTTTTTACTTTTTTATTATTTTTATTATTATTATTTTTATTATTATTATTATCTTCCAATTATTAAGTTTAATTTTAATTATATTTTAATTTTAATCTTAATTTTAATTTTGTTCCTTTTTTTTGTACTCTAAAAGATGTATATCTTGTGTAATATCTTGTGTACTTTAAAATCTATTAAACTATTAAAGGACGGATTGTCTGGTACAGCGTCCGGTACTCGTGCCTCGACGCCGCTCCTTCCATGTTGGCCTCAACGTTATTCCAGTACGCTTCGCGTTCCGATTTCATTTTTTGTCGAACTTCTTCGTTCAATCGTCGGTATTGCTCAAAGTCGACGTGTTTCATTCTCTTCCGCTGATCGACGAGGTCCTGGCAGCTGTCCGAGATCCATGGCTGCGTCCGTTTACGGATAGGTGGACACAACTCCATTGCACACACCACAATAGACTCCGACAATTGCCTTTCTTCTACATCGATATCGTCCGGTATTGCGAGCGCCGCGAATTTGTTTGATAATGCCGCCCGATGGCCGGGTTCCGTAGGCACGTCCTATTCTTCTTGGCTGGTGGAGGTGCCGTTTTCTTTGCTCTTTGTAATCGTATTTGCAATTTCGCTCGAACAAGATAATGGTCCGATCCGCAATCGGGCCCACGCATTGCACGTACGTCTTTAAGCGTCGATCAGAATCTTGCGTTGATCCAAACGTAGTCTAACATCACCGAGTCGTTGCCGGATGGATTTGGTGTTTGAGTGGATGGCGAAAAATGCTGTTGCCAACGATCAAGTTGTTTAACGATGCGAATGAAAGCAGGCGTAAGCCGTTGTCGTTAATTACTCCCTGTCTGAATTTGTCCATGGTTCCTTCCCAGCCGGTTCGATCTGCTCCTGAATGTGCATTGAAGTCCCCCGCGGGTATCATTAATTCGGTTCGAGGTATCATATCCAGCGTCTGTTGAAACTGATCGTAAAATTCGTCCTTGTTCGACTAAAAGACTGAAACTAACTACTAAAGCAAACTTGCTTACCACAATCTTAAAATCGCAATTCTACTACAAGTAACAAAATTCAAAGATGTTATGTGTTCATGTGATATTATGTAAAATTACGCATCAAAAGGAAACATTCTATAGAAACTTCCAAAAGGTTTATATAAGTTGGACCTGTTGGTTATTTTACAAAACATGGTTTATTTTTATTACCAAGCAGTGCGGACTTGAATAAAATTTAATTAAAACGGTTTTGTAAGCGATTATGCCGATTTTATCGCTTAATGATTTTGAAACGAAAAAGTATACATATGTATAACACTCCATTCAATCTTGTAGTTCAAAGAATCTGTATATAAAAGGAAATGGGTACACTGGCCTTTTATACGCTTAAATATTTTTCATTTAAATTTTTCAGATTTGAATGAATTTTTTGTAGAATATCTAATGACGAATTTTAGGTTGGCAATTGTGTTTCGATTCAAATGGAAATCGATAAATTTATGGGTTTTCAGGGTGACGTGGTCTTTCGACGTCGACATGGTAAAATACCTCTTCAAAAACGAATATTCGACATAGATTCGTCGAAAACTCCAAAACAATTTGAAATCCTTGATTTTATTCATTAATTTCCAAGTGGTCCAATTGTATCGTCGTCATCATCTACCAACTTTTCGTTTGAGCGTAGCGTGAAGTAAGTGTTCACGAATTTTTTCGACGTGTCATCTGAGGGTCGGTTTCGAATATTGCTGTGTACGTAAGGCCAGTTGGAGAATAGACGTTCCAACTATGCGGTGGATGCGGGGATTTTTAAGTAATCCATAGCGAGTGAAGCCAGATTGTCATGACCCAGTTCGGCGGCGAAATGCTAAAACGTCTTTAGTGAAATGAGATTGTTTCGAAACAATGTCGCAAATGCTCCTTCATCTTCTGTGAATTCGCGTAACGAGTCAAGCGCAGCTCCTTCAAGCTTATCAAAAAGGTAGCCCGTAACCTTCTTACGTTCATCCGTGTTCAATATCTTACCGCGATAAATTGGATGTAAGAAATTGGCCGTCATCGCTACAATGTTCAAAATCCTATGGCCCATCCTGCAACAATTTTATCCATTTTTTGGATGCATCAGCAGCAGAAGAAGTGCTTTTTTGACAAAAGTTCGTCAAATCTGGCACCGGATTTAGTATTTCGAGCAATGTCTTCCCGATGCTATGAATTCTTGATCAAACAGACTAGCCGAAACGCCATGTTTTGGTGTTATTGGTTCTGGATCAGATTCTGCTCCCTTACCACAATTGACCGTAAAATTTTTCAAAAACGATTCAATTGCATGTCGTTGCGATGTCCAACATGTTGCACAGGTTAACACTGGGTTGTTACCTTCGGCCTCAGTTTTTCCAAGAAAGTTCTTCTAAAATCTTTCTGGACATTCATTACTTTTGCCATTAAGCGAGAGTTACTTGGCCTTTTTAAAATATCGCCGGCCAATAGATTGGCAGAGTGCGCATTGCATGTCGAATATAGCAAATTCTTTTCTTGGGAGGCTTTTCCCATTTTCTGCATATTGTACGCGTTATCTGTCAAAACGGCATAGACAGTAACATCATAGCGTTCTGTGGTCAATACGATTGCTTCATCAACGGGTTTGAACAGATTTTCGCCTGTTTCTCGTTTGCCTGAAAAGTCGTATGACTCCAAGAATACTTTTTCATCGTTTGCTGTTGTGAGCATCATCATCTCGCAATGACGGTTTGCCGACGAGTTTTGTCAGCCGTCCACTAATAAAATAACTCGTTTATCCATTTTGTCGATCCCTTGTTTATTGAGTTGCTCAATTGTTTCATGCGTTTTGTCGAGCAGCTAGCCCGACAATAGTAGGCGATAAGGCGGAATATATGTTGGTCGCAATGCTTTGACGCCAACCAATCGAGCTTATCGCTTTCAACAGGCTTCACTTCGTCCATGAACCGTTTCAATTTTTGTTGCTTCGGTGTTCTAAAGCTCGTTAATGCATCTTGTAGTTCCGATGTTAAATGAGGCTCGAATTCTGGAGCGTGCTTGAACGCGACTGCGGGCGTTAATCATCACTACTTTCCATGACCAATTCCAATTCGGTGTCAACCTCCATTTAGTTGGCATCATCCTTCGTTTTTTAACCCTTTTCCGCAGATTCGTTATTTGCTACATAAATATATTATTTCACTACATAAATATATAAAATTGAATAAATGAAATTGGAAAGTAAAAGAAATTAAAAATTATTCCTTACCGATGCTTAAGCAATCGTGCTATTCTCGTGTTCATTACGAGGTTCAAACAATTGAGGCACTTTGCTGCAGGCTTTCCTTTGACGCTGACGGTAACTTTTTTATAGCCAAATCTATGCTGGTGCATTGGCCGTTCAACTGTTGATGACGATGGTACTGATGCGCCACCTGATTCACTTTGCGACATTAATTTGTCAAATGCATTGGACATTTTCATCAAATTTGTAGTAAAAATTTAAATGATGTCCGATCTTCTCGTTTACTCTTGTTTCTGTGATCGTCATCGCACATATTAGCGCCTTATACAAACCAAGAAATAAACGGACTGGAATCTAAAAATAGGGCAGTTTTACACATTATCGCTTTCTCGTGTTTGTTTTATTTACATTTCTCCTCTCGCTGTTTGAGTGTATCATAAACTGGAGGCACATACTTATTGAGAGCAGAAAACATCGTTTAATGACTCACACTCTGTATTTCTGAATGTTTAGGAGTTTTTGACCTACACGAGGTTTACGACCGTCGAAAACGTAAAATACAATTTTCGACGTAAATTACTTACAAATCCCCAAAACCCGCGTCGAACCACAACCCTGTTGTTTTTAAGGTCGTCAATAACGAATTTGTGGTCAAAATGTATAAATTCAAAGAGCGGACGAATTTTGGTAAGATCAAAGAATTATATTAGGATTCTACCCATGCCGATATAGAAAAGAGGTGGTTAAAAATTGAATGTCGGTTGCGACATGTTCTATAAGACCTTTGTCTTCTCGGAGGGTCACACAATGTAACTGCCCGCTACTATGGACCCAACTTGACGACTAGATTCAATTTTAAAAAGAATGCAACCAACTCATAGTTTAAAAATACGGGTTTCTTTCGCCCCACTGGTTGGCACAGTCTATCCTTCAAAATCAAGCCAAAAATAAAAATTAAGTTATTCGAAAAAGTTCGTAGGCGCATAACATAACAAATTGTCTTAAAGTTTTGATCGCATACCATCTGTTAAACTAAAACAATAAGATTATAGGTAAATAACGAAGTCTCATTCTCAGATCAAATGTCATGATGACCTAGATAAATTTCAGGTATCTGGGTAAACCTCCGTGCACAACTTCTTCGCTCATTTATGTACAGTAGTACATGTTCTGGCTTGTACCATATTTGGTTTAAAATTAATATCCGAAATCACACCATAGAAGTCTAAAAATAAATACTGATGCCTCTTCTTCTTAAATGGCTGTACAGCCCAATTTGAGCCTTGGCCTTCATCAGCCAGACGTCATCCTTCAAACGTCTCTCTGTTCCGCAACTTGCCTTCAGTTTCTTATGTTGAGGAATTTTGCTGCAGTGGGCACCATTGTCTTCCCATCTTGAGCCAACTGGTTTTTTCCCATCTGGTAGTAGATACGGGGATTTTTTCGATATCCTGAGTCATCCATTCTTTGGACATGACCGGCCAACATAAACGCAGTAGCTTGTCATGTGTTTTTGGCTGCATTTATTTGCTGTCCTATATGTTTAGCTTCATCTTCTTTAAGGATCGTGTGGCACTTTGTAATTCTTCCAGGGTTGGTACAATTGTTTCTCTGGTGCCATCATTATGTTGTAGACGGGGTTCTGATAAATGCCTGATGCCAGAAACTCGCTAAAACATTTCATCAATCTTTTCTTTACATCTGCGCTGCTTGTGACGATAGTGTCTTCTTTTGTTCTACATTTACAGAGGTGGGATTAAAGCCTTTTTGGAAGAAGTTTATTACCTTGTACCTTTCCCTTGTTTTGTTTTGGGCATAGTTTTCCTCGGCTGCAGGATAACAATGTTGAGAAATTGTTTTCAGTTTTATCTATTTTCCCTCGACAGCCGACATTTTACAGCCGACATCTTAATCTAGCTTTAACTTTATAGAAAGCTGCCCTTCTGAATATGAGTACATATATCTATATCTATTTGATTGCAGTATTTTTTTTTTTTTTTATGTGGCAGTGCTAAGCTCAGGAATCACCCTTTGTACTACTAGTCCGTCATGTCATTTGTCACGTCATGGTGCAATGTCTAGCAGTAAGCTTAGTACGGGGGGGGGGGGGGTTGGAGGGGTTATAAAGGAACGGGAGGGAATTGAAGAAGGTGGTGATGAACCCTGCGTTTGAACTCTTGGATGTTGTAGGAGCTCGGAAATACTGACTGCGAGAGATTATTCCACAGCCGAGTTGTTCTATTAACAAACGAATTCATATCTTGTTGAGTGCGTGAAAGGGGAGTTGCAGGTGGAGGGAATGAGACGAGTGGGCGAGAGTATGTTTCGCTGTGAGATAGTCATGTGGGTTTGTAAATATCCTTTCTTGGGAAATATGTTAAACTGATGATCATACTTTTGCTCATTGCAAAATCGATAACACGTTGTCCGTTATTGTTTGATGTGTCGTCGAAACTTTTCTTTCCAATCGGTCTCTGCCAGTTCTCACTTCCAGTTTTGCGTTCAGGTCTCCTATAACCATCTTGATGTTACATTGGAAGAGCCGTGCCATAAGCTTATAATATAAATTGTCCTTGGGCGGGTGTGCTTTCTCTTCCGTCTTCGCGTGTGCGTTTATAATCGAAGGTTGAAGAATTTCGTTCGGAGTCGTATTGAACACTGTTTGCAGACACAAATAATTTGCAGCAAATTGCAAATCATTCAATACTAGTCCTTGTCATTTAAGAGGAAGAAGGTCACATGCTCGTGCTCCACCCATTGATTACTTCATCTCCCGTCAGAAATTTAAATAATTGCGAGATAAAGAGCGTTCTCATCCCTAAAGCTGCGATTTCAGGGCGATATCCGTCTTATCAAGCATGGGGAAACTGCTTGAAACGATGTTTCAAGTTCTGATAATCAGATCAGTCCGAACATCCATCCAATATCAAAATATGTACGGTTTTTTGCGCGCTTGATCTAAAAAAAACTTCCGACTTAGTTTAGCATACGAGTTTAATTTATAAGATTACCAGGCTAGACTGCCCCTTCAGCATCTCCAAAATGATACATGGTTTTCTCATAAATAGAAACACTTCTATCCAGCTTGCTGGGATCTCGTCCAAGCAATTCTTAATAAACTTTGGAGTCCCGCAGGGGTCTATATTGGTACTCAAGCTTTTCAATATTTTCGTCTGCGACTTCCTGCACACCGTCATCTTCGGTGCCTCTTGCATCCTACGTGCAGACGACACGCTGATCACAGATGTGCTCATAAATATCCATTTACGTCAACGGGTATTACATTGCACGATGGTTCATGGACTGGTAAAGAAGTCCTACAACGAAGGCACATACTCTCTGCTCCTCATGCCTCTAATCTATTCAGTCGTCGTACTTAGCTTACTATTATTTATAGTACCATCACGTGGCCAACGACATGACGGATTGGTAGTGGAAAGCGTGATTCCTGAGCTTAGATCTGCCACATAAAAAAGGTTAGGTGAAAAGAGAAGCTAATGAATAGATGAAGCTAGGAGATCCGATGAAGACAGAGAGAGTTATAAAAGAATCAAAGCTGGACGCGGAAAAAGGAAATGCAACGGAAAATATATCTGGGCTAAGCAACGATTTTTAAAAGTGACCTTTTCAATATATCAGTCTTAATTATTACAAAAAAGATCGCTAATGGAGCTGACTATATTCGTTCTGGTAGAAATGTTGATACACAATCGGGAAATGGCAAAAAATTCATAAAAATTTTGTAATTAAATCTGATTTTTACAATTCTGCTCTTTTCGCCGCAATCCAAATGGCTTTTTTCCAAGTAAAAACCTTTTAGCTTAAAGTAAAATTTTTGGGAACTCCATATTGAGCTTGATTGAATTTCGAAAGTATTGAAACACGAATAGTAGGTATCGACCATTTTTTTTTCAAACAAAATTCCGTTTTGAACAATTTCACAGGACTAACAAACAAATTCGTGTTCTGATAAATCCTTTTTTAATTAAAGTGAATTAATGACAGGCATGCCATCAAAAGTGGCATCTCGTATATCCGGGAAAAGTTAATTATTGCAGGAATTTCACGTTTGTGTGCTAAAAGCAGTGCTTTTTTTTGTCATAGAACAAACACACTGGAACGTCGTTCCACTACCTTTTTCGGCAGATCCTATTTTAAAACATTTTTTTTTTAAATTTTGATGTTTGGTTTGTTTTAAAACTGAATTTAATTTAGTTTTAGTTCATATCCCATTGCCAACAGTTTTAGTTCATATCTCACTGGCCGAGGAAAATAGTTTCGCCGTCGCTCTTAGAGCATGTTTACACCATTTACTTTCCAGATACAAAGTGGAAGTGCAAATCCTTAGTTTAGCCCATTCCTCGTCAATATTGGTATTGATACTTGTAGCTCCGTTATCCCATGCACCGAACCTTCTATTTAGCTCTGCTACATACTCTTCCCTAATTTGCTCTTCTTTGGGGGCCGCGGTATTATATTTTCGCCCGCTTTGTTCTCCTTCCTCCTGTCCTGACACATGATATCCTGCCTCTCATCTTAGCACCCACCAGAAAATGGTCTGAGTCCACGTTTGCTCCACGGTACGTTCTAACATCTATTATGCTGGAGCTGTACCTTGTCGCTTTTGAGCCGTTTTAGGCTTTTTGTGGGTGCGTCGTACTAGTTTTCTGAAGGCTTTTCAGCATGCTTTTCAAACCATATGACTGGAGTCTTATCCTTTTGCCAAGCTATTGTGGCCTGGAGAAGGTCCAGAGGATCTAATCCTCTTCTTATTACGAACATTGGCATTGGAAAAGTCAGCTTCCAAAAATCATCTAAAATGTTTTCAGGCTGGAAATCTAAGAAGTGATCTCAGCGCGTTCAACCGCGGTTTGCTGACTTATGCTGCCCTTATTGAAGAGTGATCCCGAAAATTCCTCTTCACTGGGGCTATATTCGGCACCCTGCTGCATGGATTCAGAAATATTTAACTATCCCCGTAGGTCGTCCTTTTGGTGCTATGGGAGCTCCAGAAGTGTTGACAGGTGCTCCATCCTCAAGTGTTTTTTAGAGGTATCTATATTTATCCTTCAACACTATTGTTCATGCCTTGAGATTGTGAGTTTATCGAGTTTGTTATCTCTAGATCCGCCGTATTCAGTGTGCTTCATGAATAGGCAGGGGCACCTCCGGTAGGATGTGTCGTAAGGCCATGACCAGACGGTCTTGGAGTCAGCACTCCCTGTTTGTTGCGTGTTCGAGTCATTTTGATGAGCAGATACACTTGGCTGGGTACAAAATATTGCAAGTGTAATCCGCCGCCTGCCAGGCCTACCGCGCCCTCAAAAGGGCCATGAAACTTGTATGTTTCACTCTAAATTGTTCCTCGAATTCATTTTGGCGCCCCTTGTCACCTGGCGCCTAGAGCGACCGCTCCTCTTGCTTCTACCCCAGGGCCGGCACTGATCATGCTAGCTCCAGCAGCGAAGTCCACCAGTCTACGACCATTATCATTGCACTAAGGATGTATACTCTGCTTTCCAATGGTAATAGATTCGTTCCTGCTCTACTTTTGCGTTAACGTCTGCTATAATTACTTTTACATCATATCTGAGACATTTTCTGAGGTTTCTTTCAAGGTGTTCGTTGAAGGCCTCCTTTTCTTCATCAGACTTATCTTCAGTTGGAACATGTATATTAATGAGGGAGTAATTGTAGAATTTGCCTTTAATTCGTATCTTGCACATTCTTTCATTTATTGCTTCGAATCCGATTATAGCATGTTTTAAGTTTTTTCTTAAAATAAACGCCATACCTAGGGCGTGCTCTTTATCGCTGCGGATGTAGTATATCGTGTAATTCCTTTTCTCCATTATGCCTTTCCCCAACCATCTAACTTCTTGAATCCCCGTTACATCGGCCTTGTATTTTTCAAGCTGGTCCAATAGGACTCTTAACTTGCCAATAGAGTTCGCACGTTCCATATAAATATTCCGAAATCATTGTCCCTTTTCCGTTTGCTAGTTCGTCATTGAGTTATCCGTCCGGTCCGAGGCTCTGCTGTCGGGCTCATAGCAATTGATATTGCCAGGAAGGATTGCTAGTCGTTCACTGGTAGGCGGGATTATAGCGTCCCATACTCGCTACTACCGTCGTTGGTTGTTTATCCACCGAGCACCACGTGGAGGTGATGTTCGATTTTGCCCACCGGGTTACAAAAATACATGTATTTTCTGCCAAAAAGATTTCAATCGCCCAGCGTTTAAACCGTGACGATTTCCCCCACCTATACGATTTTTTGTTCGTCTATCCAAAACCTCTACACAGTCGGCCGCTTTATAAACTTAACGGATACACCTTATATATATATTTTTTTAGAAATGAGACCAGTGTTCCACCATCTTTTTTCCAAAGAAAGCACTGGCTAAATGCATTTTTATCTTTAGTATTATTATTTACAAGTATATTTTTACTAATTACTATTTTTTATAGATTTTAAGAGCTGAAGATAAAATGGACAAAGAAGACAAGCATGTTGAAGTAATAGTAAGTACAATTTTTAATATTAGTAGTAAAAGGTAGAAAGCAAGAAACAAGGATAGTTTGGATACGTTATCAACACAGTGCCGGCTTTAGGAATGGGCGAACCCGGGCGATATAATAACCGGTATAAACAAACTTCGCATCAATAAAGGTCCTAGTCTTAACAACCTGCCTCCTTGCTTTTTGTAGAACTATTCAAATCAAATTTTGGTTCCCCTCCATGATATCTTCAACAAATCGTTATCGACAGGAAAGTTCCCTAAGATATGGAAAAAATCCTATCTCACTCCAATCCACAAAACATCTAATAAACACTCGGTGATAATCTACAGGGGTATTGCCATCTTATCAGCAATTACTAAACTTCTCGAGAAACTTGTTTGCGATAAGATTGCTACTCCAATCGACTCATGTCTTTATGTACAGCAACATGATTTCAGAAAGAGACGATCGACTACTACAAATCTTATGATTCTAACCTTCGATATACTATTTGTTATAGAGAACGGTCATCAAATAGATACCGTTTATACTGGCTTCAGCAAAGCCTTTGATCGTTCTGATCACCATATTTTAAATAAAAAAACACTAAAATTTGCAATATCAGATCCTAAATCATTTGACAGAAATCAGGTTGTCAGATTTCACGGATTTCTGCCAAAAGGAATTGAAGTAATTTCCGGGGTCCCTCAGGGTAGCCATCTAGGCCCGCTGGTATTCAATATATTTACATCATATTTGTCGTAAACTCGAGAATATTCTCGATCTTTTCTGTGCCGATGACCTCAAGATTTATAATGTCATAAGGTCCCAGAACGACGTAATTTTCTTTCAAATAAAGCTAAACGCATTCCAAGATTGGTGTACCACCAATAAACTACTACTCATCATCAGCAAATAGCCCTAACTATAATGGTCTTAAGACTACTTAAGATGCCTCGTCAAATTCTTTTAATACTGTCTAATTTTCTGTCAAAACATAATGAATCTTTATCTTTATAGCTAAGCTTATGATTCCTTACGTTTTGACAAAAAATTAGCCAGTTTTAAGATAATTTGACGAGGCATCTTAAGCCGTCTTAAGACCATTATAGTTAGGGGTAATGTCATGCGATTACCTTCTCTCGCAAATGAAAGACCCAGTTGCAGCATTATTATCTCAACGACCAGGTCGATCAAGCTGCAGTTGCAAAAGTAGATGCTGACTTCAAGCAAGTCGTTTGCAAAAGTAAGACCCAATAAGCTGGATGCGTATAGTGTAATATGATCATGCCGTCTTAGCCTATAGACAAAACGAAGACAATCTTTAAATGCAACTTCCATTTTTTTTCTCATACATACCGAATCAAGTTTGGGGAAAATTAGACTACCATACCCCAAGTGGGGCATAAATAAAGCAATCACAAGCATTTTACGCATATCAGGTCAGAAGGCTAGAGCTTACCCATAGTTGACGTAAGCATCCATAGACTTTTTGAAGAACTCTGCTCGTATGACTACAACAACTCAATTTCGAGTTAAACACAATACCTAAGTTTCTGACTGAGTCAACATAAGGCAAAATGACATCATTTATTATAATTGGTGCGAGAGTGCTTAATACAAAGGGAGTCTTACTAACCACCAGGCATGAAGCTTTCCTAGGATTTAGGGGCAGTTTATTAGTAACAGTCCAATCAGAAATACTCCTCAAATCATCGTTAAGTCTACGAATACACTCAACCGTTGAATCTATGGGCATACTTATGGAAATTTGCACCTCATCAGCATATAAGTGTATAGATGTGCTTTTAATTACAAGAGGAAGGTCATTAATGTAAATGTTTCACAGCAAGGGACCTAGAATAGAGCCTTGTGGCATTCCACAGCGTGAAAGTATGGGCTCGGAAAATTTATGCTGGATTTTAACTATTTGAGAACGACCAGACAAGTAGCTTAGAATCAATTTCACTGCAGTAGAACCAAGACCGAAATTACTACCTAATTTCTGTAAGAGCTTTACATGATCAACCGAATCGTATGCCTTCGAGAAGTCGAGTAAAGTCAAGAAAGTTACTTTACGGTTGTCCAAAGCCTCATAGATATCAGAAGAGACTTTTAGTAGTGCAATTTCACAACTATGTCCAGATATAAAGCCAGATTGCCATTCAGAAAGAAGACAGTTTTCTTCAATATGCGAAATAAGTTGCTTAAAAATTACTTTTCCAAATACTTCCGACAAAAAACATAGAAGACTATTTAGACGGAAATCAGAAGGTTGCAATCGGGAAATTGTTTTTGGAATAGGTACCACCAACGCAGGTTACTAAAATAGGAGAGTTTAGTTGAACGAATTAACGATACTGTCCTATTCCGTGCTCGTTTGTACAACTTGCTCACTTCCTCATTACGCGTTTTTTTATACCGATGATACAGGAAGTCTCTTTCAGCTATTGAATTATGCACTTCACGCGTAAGCCAAGGACACTGTCGTGGATAAACCCTTATTAACCTTAGAGGAACAAACATTTCATATATGGATCTAATAGAGTCATAAAACGGTTTATTTTTTTTTATGTGATATACTAGAGGCTTAAGGAAAGCCCCTTTGTACTGTTCGACAATCTATTTTTTTCGTATAGAGTGCAATGTCGAACAGCAGCTCTAGTCGAAAGATAGAGAGAAGAAAGAGAGAGAGAAAGAGCTGCCACAACCTAGCCGGTTTTTTTAATCCACCTACTCCCAACCATAACGCTACAAAGTGGACCTAGGTCCTATCTGTATCCAGGGTACCACAGTTGAATACTCAGACTCAGTCAAATATTTGGGAGTAAATTTAGACAAGAGCTGGACTGGAACGCTCAACTTGACTACGTCGTCAGCAAAGCCACAAGGGCCATATGGGCCTGCAAAAGGCTTCTGGGTAAGACATGGGGTCTTACACCACAAATGATGTACTGGATGTACAATACGATCGCTAAACCTGTTGTCACTTATGCTGCTATAGTTTGGTGGCCCAAGACTAAACAGGTTACGTCGATCCTCAAGTGCAGCAAGCTGCAACGGCTTGCTTGCCTCTCCATTACCGGAGCTAGGCGGACCTGACCCACAGCTGCAATGGAAGCAATCATTGGATTGACTCCTTTGCATCTCTTCATATGGAAATCCGCCGCCATAAGTGCCTTGAGACTTCAGATCTCATCCAACTGGCCCCATACGGTCAAAGGACACATGGATATCCTTAAAAATATCCCAAACATTTCCATTTGCCGCGTATCCGACCATATGGTTAGTCAACTGCGGTTCCAAAGGAATTTCAGAGCGATTATCCTGGATCGCTCTGATTGGGAGGAACTTATTCTTCCTAGGGATCCAAAACATCTCCACTGGTTTACTGACGGGTCAATGATGGAACATGGCACAGGGGCTGGTGTCGCAGGACCCAACTCCAAGGTCTCGATTGATATGGGTAAGTGGCCCTCTGTTTTCCAGACTGATATACATGCCATTGCGACCTGTGCTAGGCTCAACCTTGAGAAAGGTCTGAAAGGCGAAATTTTTTCTGACAGCCAAGCTGCCATCAAGGCACTCTCAACGTGGAAATTTTCTTCCAATATAGTAGCAAGGTGTTTTGACGTACTCCAGAGGCCTGACCAGAAGAAATGCAGTCTCGTTCTGCTGGGTCCCCGGACACTGGGGTATCGAGGGAAATGAGGCTGCAGACAGCCTCGCGAGGGAGGGGTCTGAGACGTTATTCCAGGGCCCAGAACCCTTCTGTGGCATCTCTTGGTCCACCTCCAAGCCCTTGATAGAAGAATGGATTAAAGGAATTAACCTAGCCTTTTGGGTCCAGGTCTTAGACAAGCTAAAGATCTTATAAAACCCTTTACGTTAAGGGGCACTATCACTCTAAACAGAGCGGACCTAAGGCTCCTGGTGTGTTATCTCACTGGCCATGTAGGACTGCGGTACCACCTCTACAACCTAGGACTGTCTCAAGAGACAGAATTCCGACGCTGCTTGGAAGGCGACGAGACTTCCACACATATTCTTTGTGAATGTCCTGCTCTGATCTGGCTTAGAAGAAGAACGTTTATCGGAGAGTTCTTGAGCCCTGCCCAAGTCCGGCCTTCATCCGGAAGGCTGATAGTCTGTTCCGCTAGTGGGGTACGTACACAATAGGCCTAACGTTGGCCGCAGTCTTCACCCTCATTCCATATAATAATAATAAATACTCCCAACGATTTCGCGACTCTGGCATCGGGGGATCGAGAAACAACTCGCTGGAGTGTTATGCCTCCTGAAACGAGTTAAGGGGGTCAACACGTGTAAATTTTCAAAATTTTCCAAAAATTTTTTTTTTATGAAATAGACCCTAGGGGTCTCAAGAATAATCCCCTTAAGTGGTTTTCAATTCTGATGATCTTCGCAATCAGGAAGGAAAGATGTATGGCCCTGGAATAGCTGATTAGTGTATGAACGCAAAGTTTAAACCGAATTATTTCGAAACACTGATTTTTGATTATGGAAGTAGAATATCTCGGCAAGTTTTAGTCCCACTGATCTAAAATTTGGACAGCAACTTGTTGAAACACAGAACTTCTAATCTAACTAAAAATTTCATTGTTTTTGGCGAAATCTGGGGCGCCATTTTCGCGCAATTAAGAAAAAAAAGGTCATTTTTTTCGGTTCGGGTGTATTTTTGTATTTTTGCGAAAATATTTTTTTTTGTTAGTTACTTTAGAAGGTACATATATTTTCTGATAATAACTAATAGCAATTTTTTCTCAGATGATTTTTGCGGCGCCGGCAAAACTTCTACTAGAATTTGGTCCTAATATTCGACCCCCACCACAGCCGCCATTTTCAGCACGCCACAAAAAAATTTTTTTTTTCTTGCACTGTTACCTTTTAATAAAAGAATAAAAAAAACAAATTTCACATTGCATTAATTTTTCCGGCGTACGCGCGGTTCCAAAGATACACGGTTTACACGTATCAACCCCCTTAAATCTCATCAACTAACCGATGGCATGCGCTTTTGGTGGAGCGGGGAAGCGCTAAGGAAGGCTATGGCAGAAGAAATCAGGAATGTTAAGAGGGGAGAAGAAAGAAGGATAATTATGTGGGTAGGAAAGTGGAAAAGGCGAAGGACCGTGGGGCTGGCAGGGATTCGAACCCGGGACCTCTGGGATAGTAGTCAGGCGCTTTACCCCTAGACTACCGAGGCCCCCATTTATATTATAGCTTGAGTAGACATGATCCCAAGATAAGTTTCTTGGCCTTATAAAGGGAAGAGCCCCAGAATTCAATAACGTTCCGGCGACAAAAAATCTTTTCTGTTCGCTCGTCCTCCCAATCCTGGAAAGAAATTTCTCCTCTTCGCTCTGAGAAACATACACGATTCACGCGATTTTTGCAGCTTACCGCCCTACATGGACAGACTGAAGAAGTTGGTTCTCGGTCATTTAAATCTTTTAGTCGTTTGGCCTTCGTGAGCCAAACGGTATGTGCTCCCAGCGGCCAGTGTTCGCCTGTTGTTGTAAAGCCATCTTTTATTTCTACTCGGGTTATTCCATAATGTCATAGGTAATGTACTTAAATGTTAAGGGCGCCTAAAAATATCTCGCACGGGCGCCAAAATACCTAAAGCCGGCCTGTATCAACATATATAGTTCTGTTATTTAGAACAGTTAAGAAAGATGTATAGATTATTTTGATTCATAATACAAGAGCAATTAATAATACAATGATGAATAAGTAAAAGGTCTGAATTTATGTAGAGCCGATAAGCATCTAGTTAAAATTAAAGACGCCTATTAGAGCTTCATTTATCATGATATTAAAAATCTTTTCTGAAAATTATTCTTCTCTTTAAAACTTAATAATAATGACAAAACAACTTTCTTATATAACTATTTTTATTATTTTCTCTTTAAACAATTCTTAGGACTTAGATTCGGATGAAGAAGATCCATCACCAGAATCTGAGAGCGTAGATTTAGTTGATGATAAATATTGTGATAATAATGAAGATGTAAAACATGAATTACCTTCAGTAGTAGAAACAATTGATTTAACTGATGATGACAAACAAAGAGATTTATCTTGGCTTGCAGGTGCACTTGCCCGGGCAAAAGAAGCAAAGCCACTTGCAAATGTAATTGATAGAACAAATCAATCAGAAGATCGAGTTATCGAAGTAATTGAATTATTAGAGGATGAAGAGGAAGATGATTTTGATTTTATAATTGGAGATCCAAGCAGTAATGTCGAAGATATTGAAAGTACAAATGATGACAATGCAATCACCAGCGAAGAACCTCAGCCTGGTCCAAGTGGAATTGGAAAGCATATTCCAAATGTTACCAGCGAAGAACTTCAGCCTGGTCCAAGTGGAATTGGAAAGAATGTTTCAAATATTACCAGCGAAGAATCTCAGCCTGGTTCAAGTGGAATTGGAAAGAATGTTTCAAATGTTACCAGCGCAGAACCTCAGCCTGGTCCAAGTGGAATTGGAAAGAATATTCCAAATGTTATTGTTGATAAAGAAATTCAGAGCCCTGTTGTAGACAATAATTCAGAACAAAATTTGTTAAATAAAACTTCATCTACTGAAGCAGTGGCAGTTTCTGACATAAACACTGAAAAATCATGTCCTGCAGTAGAAGCAATAGATATTTCGGACAGTACAATTGTCGATACATGTATTCCAATTGATATTGAAGATAGCGACAAGATGGAAGTAGCTGTAAGCACTTCAGAGACGGAAAAAGAGTGCAATATAGTTAATAATGAAGAGCTTCCTACGGATGTGCCAGATATTGATTCAAATTTAAATAATTTGGATATTGACACAGCAGACAATATAAATAAGAATGTTTTACCAGAAATTGATCAATTGATGCCAGAGAATGATACAAATAAAAATATCATGATAACTTCAACACCAATTCATACTTCTTCAACAACTGAGCCAGAAGATTCAGTTGCTGTGCAAAACTTAAATGACATTGAAATGTCTGCAACACCTGAACCGGTTGTAACAGCTGAAAAAATCGATGAAGCAAAGAACACAGCTACTGAGGATGCATTTCTTACTGCTGATGGTGATGTACCACTCAGTCCTATACCATCACCATATATGTCTAGTGCAACTGATCGCCATGAATCACCAACAGAATTTTTATTTAGGGATCATGATGATGGCAACCATTGCCGAGAAATACAAACAAATGGCTTCGATGATAATATTAGCTATTCAACTAGCCAAAGTACTGTCCAAACCTTAAATCAATCTGTATGCTTAAAAACATATGAAGGAAAACGTAAAAATTATCCTCAGCCAAGCATAAATTTAACCGAAGTACCAGTTAGAGAGAGCATAGGACTAGATCCGCCAATATTCAGTCCATATTCATCAGATGATTCACGTGATTCTATTGCACTTAGCATTCTTGAAGAAAGTGAAACACCTGATAGTTCCAAAGATGATGATATGCATATTGATAAAATTCTACCAACAACTACTGCAAAAGTCAGTCCAATAAAGCCAACAACTGATGGCAATGTTGTATTTAGCATATCTGCTGGGAAAAAATTATCATTACCACCACCACCACCGGATGATGACTTTGACATGGATATTGATATGGAAACAACAGGCATAAGCACGAATGTAGTTTTTAGCACACATAAATCCACATCAAATCAACGCAATGATGTTTTGGAGAAACAAGATAAGAATGTATCATTGCAAATTGAGAATGTTTACACCTCACCAGATACAGGTAGGAATAATTCCGATAATGATGAACTAGATGAGATTAAATCTCCACCTGTAGAAGGATTTTCGGCATCTGATGCTGATGAGCTTGTTGAATTAATTGATCAACATTCAAAAGGTACTAAAATTAATTATCAAAAACCAACAGAAAAGGCCGTCGTGACAGTTACAGAAGTGACTAATGTTCCAACTAATATATTCATCAATGATGCTGACAGTGTTAATGAAACTGCAGATGGAAATTACCAGCGAAGAAGTATCCATTTTGATGTAAGTAGTAATTTCATTCAGAATAATTTATGTAGGTACATTTATATATTCATCATTATATTTTGTACACATCTTTAATGATTTATCATGAAAATTGCAGAGATAAATTTAGTTAAACCTTCTGTTAACACACAGAATGTGATTGTACATAATTAATTTTTTTTAGTTAAAATTTATTCTCATTATTCAAAAACTTTGAGATGGTATATCTTAATGCTAAAAATATTCCGACCAAGTAGTAAGTATGTAACAATTAAAAAAAAATATTAATCTATCATTTCGTCATAAGAAAACGTTATAACGTCATTTATTAAATTCATAGTGTATAGTGTATGTAAATATATACATATATTTATAGAAAAATTTCAAAACTCGCTCTTAAAATTCAGTTAACATTTTCTTAACACATTGGCGACGGATCATCAATAACCAGGTTTTATATGGGTACAGTTTCATTATTTTATGTATTAATATTTTACAAAATGTACAAAATGGTATTTTTTGTATAAAAATCTGGACCTATGACTATTTTATGTCTGATTTTGTGTGGCAAAAATAAAGACTCGATGGTATAGTTGAAAGTATGGTCCATTTTTAAATTCGTATTTCCATAATAGCAAATAAATAAATGAAATAAATCCTATAGTATACCTATACCATAATTTACAATTTGACTAGGGTTATAAAAGCCAAAATTAAAAACGTCATCGATTTGTTGCTCTTTTTGCTCAAAATGTCTTTAACAGACTGTATCATCGATTGACCGCTCCCTTTCAGGATTGTGTCATCGATTTGTCGATCGCTCTAAGTATTCTAAGAGCAAATCAAGATTTTGTGCTCTATCAAAGAATAGAAAGAGAAAGTTTTTAGATCTGTATGTTATCAACATATTTGAAGAGACTATTAAAATTTAAAAAGAATTTTTCTCACAAATTTTAATCAACACAAATCTTGACAAGAGAAAAATACAATCACAATGGATCCAAGAGCAAACGAAATCGAATCCCAGCAATTCCACGTTAGATCGAATTACTTGTGCTCAACTCCAGAAGAAATATGGCCTTGTTCACAAGTAGAGCTGCCAAATCGATGACGCTACAACTTTTTCACATCATGAAATTATCACCTTTTTCGTATTCTCCTTGGGCATGGGACCCAGGCGGAAACAGTTACCTCTAGCGGACTCGACAGTTCTCAGCTCCGCCCAGAATCTCCCAGTTGTGCCCACTGCTAATAAGGTTCTCCTCCACTTCATTTTAGATTTTCCAGCTGGACGGGTTGCTTGCGGGTTCCAGTCTAGGGCCTGTTCGGCTAGATTATCGTATTTCACATCGCAAGGTATTTGCCATTTTCTTCGCCTGATTTCGTCATCTATCCTTGTCCGGCACAGGGCCATAGTTCTTCATACGTCATACCACATAGTTGATGAGAAGTCCGAAAACTGCGAAAAATAGCACAATAACAGTTATGCCAAGAAAAGAAAATACCATTATTTTTCAATGCAATTCCGGAATTTGGTAGTTTTAAAGTATGTTTAACTTCTATCCAAAACCCAATCACTGTCGGGTAAATAGTTTTTGCAGTGCAATTAACTGAAATTAAAAAATTAAAATTCTTACATCGCCAAAACAAACTCCCATGTTGGTCCTGATTTTTTACGTATGCTCTAAGACTCACTTCACAATATACAATCATTCCTGTTATGGTTTTTAATTTTTTTTTTAATTTTTTTTCCAATTTGCCCTCTAATTGGAGCAATACACCATACCGTAAGAAAACGGAACGACTTTGTCATCGTTATTTTGACACATGGGGCATCATTTTGACAAGTGTAAATTGGATTCCGTAAATGCAGAACTAAGCCCTTTCTACGACACCGTACGTAACATGTGAGAATTTAACGAAAATCCGTAAATTTATGAACCGCTAAGGTAGTTTCGCACTATACGGAACGTCAACGTCTCGGAACGGCAACAGCACGTCAAAATAAGTGAACGTAGTAATGGAAGCATTTCGAATTTTTCAAGCATTTATCTTTTTTGTATTAAACTAATTTTTCATGGAAGATGAAAATTTAGTTGAAAAGATTCGACGATATGAGGAGCCGTATGATTTGTCGCAAATTTTCTTCTTCCTCATCCAAAACTAATGCGATCCTTCCATCCATCCAATGGAGCTACAGCCCAAATCTAGCTTTTGCCTCCTCTAGGGAATTTCTCCAAGTTTGACAGTCCCTTGCAGCATGTTTCCAGTTCCGGATGTTGAGCATTGCCTCTGCGTCAGCCGTCACAGAGTCTATCCATCTCCATCTCCTCCTGGGTCTACCTAGTGCCTTATTCCTGAAATTTCTGATGCCATAAGCCGTTTTGGAATACGATTGTCCTCCATCCTGATTACGTGGCCGGCTAGTCTCAGTCTGTTAATTTTTTATTAAAGTTGAGAGTTATCGGACGTCAAAAATTTCATACAACTCGTTGTATCTCTTTCACCATATTCCCTCCTCTTTGGGCCTATTTTGTATCTGAGAACTTTTCTCTCAAATTTTGACTCGTTCCTCTATGTCCTGGGTCATAGCCCAACTCTCATAAAACCCAAGCCCAAGTCTCATAAAACAGTACTGGTCGATTTACTGTTTTGTAGAGTGAGAGTTTCGTTTTCCTGTGCAAAAATCTTGAGTGCAGTATTTGTTTTGGGCATAGAAGATTCTATTAGCCAGTAGTATTCGTCTGGTTATTTCTTGTTTTTCTTCGTTTCTTTTTGTGATTGTAGACCCAAGTTAGACTGTTTTACCGACTTCTCCTAGATTATGTCCGTCGATGGTTATATTTTTTCCCATTCCAAATCTTCCGGCTGTGGATTGTTGCATGGCCTTCGTTTTTTCTGCGTTTCTCTTCAGACTTATGTCCTTTGACGCCTCGTTTAATTCGCCATAAGATTCTTTTGCTGCCAAAAAAGACCTTGTCACGATGTTCACCTCATCCGCATAACCAAGTAATTGTACCGACTGTGTAGCTATTGATGCACTTCTCTGGACTGACGTTTTCCTTATCACCCATTCTAGTGCCAGGTTGAAAAGCATGGGGACCAATCCATCTCCTTCTCTAAGTCCTTGTCATACTTCGAACTCTTCTGTTATTTTGGATCATAACATTCGTCAGTATGCTAATTGTTGCGCATTTGATCAGTTGTACCAGCTTTAAGGGGACTCCTAATACCGATAAGATCTCGTATAGCCTCTCTCTGTTTATTGAGTCATATGCCTGTTGAAAGTCGACAAATATCTTGTATACGAGTATATCTACATTCCTTTCCCAGGTTTTCTCCAGAATTTGCTTTAAGGTTAGCATTTGGTCCGATGTTGTTTGTCCTTAAACCAGCTTGATATTCTCCTATAGGGCCTTCCGCTATAGCTTCTAGTTTTTGTTTCCCAAGGTTTTGTAGCTGGTGTAGCTGGAGTAAGGCTGAACAACAAAATTTAGGTGACGTTGACGTGAGGTTTAAGTGCGAATCGACAGCAAAATTCACGTGCCGTTCCGTAACGTGACGTTGACGTTGCGAATCGACCTTCATGCTCGTACTTTAGGCTACGTACAGTTACCTTACGGTACGTCATATTCAGACGTGTTCCACAATTCGAGAGAAATGAAATTGAATGCAATTTCACTCGAATTAATGTCACTTAAATGTGGAACATATAATTTCGATTTCGTGTATATATTCGACAAAAATTATGGAACACTCCCGATTAGATTCACGCTAAAGAGAGAAAGGTAAGAAACACGAGCTGGAAGTGGGTTGTAGCTTCGTGATAGAGGCTCACTTATGTAGATCTTTGAGAAGGTGGTTTATATTTAAGGCAATTTGCATTTGTATTTGTATCGAGCATATTTTTTTAAATAAAATATATTTCACCATTTTAAGGATTACTTGGAAAGATTTCACACCTTGTTAACTGCATATTTTTGTATTAAATTTCTACGAATTCAAACTGCCTACTACTATTCGGTTTCTTCTTCCCATGATGATACTCAATATACGCTCAATCTCACAATCGTTATTGCCTTATTTTCCATTTCACCAACTTTTGATAGAAGCACAATTCCCCAATTTGATGTATTTCTATGTATTCATTTAATTTATTTGAATACAGATATCTGCTGGATTTTCTCGCATCATCCAACTTTTAGTAAAAACAATAATCATTCGTCGCCAATGTGTTATACTATACGATCAAGTCGAAAGTTTTTTAGTCATTCCCGAAGTTACTTTTGTTTATATATGCAGTATATTTATGTTTAATGTATAATTCCATTTTCGTGTGTTAACTGAAGATTTCGTTTTTTTTTATAAATAATCGAATTATGTTTGCCTTTTTTTCATTCACCTACACAAACTCTGAGCTATAGTGTTAAATTTAATCTAAAACAATATCAACGCAAATCGATTAACCTTAATTAGCTTATAGAGCATAAAAAAGGGTTAGTTAAATCGTGATTCATCATCATCATTTATTATTTTAGGCGGCTTGAAAATATTTTAATTAAAAAAAAAAAAAAACAATAATTGTGAATAACCTAAAAATATTCGCCGAACACTATATGTATTCTATAGCTCGCCTTTGTTATTTATTATATTATTACATACGCTTTTTTGGGAAATCTCTACGCTATAAAGAAAACAAAAAATGTTAATAACTTGCTTTAAATATTGAAAAAAACAAAATTTCCTTAAATATTTACAGACAAGTGAAGACTTTCCTACAGATACCTTACCGTCTTCTTATCAAAAACGCAAAACGGTATCATTTGCTGAATTAAAAAATGACAAACCAACACCGTTTGTTAATCGTATTAAACCAAATACCGATTCTACAATATTAGAACGGAAAACATATGATTATAATAAAACATATAAAGAACCAAATACCTGGATGTCCCAACAAACTACTACTACTACAACAACAACAACAACATCAATCAACAATACCATCAATCAACAAAAAACACAATATGATATACCAACAAACACCGATGATGATGATGATATTGTACGGGCATCAATATCCCGCAATAAAGATACAGGTATGATTAAAAATATGTTTCATTTAGAGGATGATACAGTCGATACACAATTGTCAGTTTTTAACAAAATCGTAGGCAATGATGCCACCAATTTTACAACAACTAATAATATATTGTTTGCCAATAATAATAATAATCGACAAAATGAATGTGAAACGGACAACATCTTTAGAACAGCAACAGATTTATCAATTAAAGTTAATACAAATATAAATATTAATCATAATATTAATAATAATAATAATATAATAAATAATGTAAATAATAATCAAAATATTATTCAAAATAATATAAATGCTGGTAAATGTCAAGTTCGTACAGATTTAATGAACGATGTACAATTTGTACAAGAAACACCAATTAATTTTCAAATTACAAATACTAATTGTACAAATACAAATATTGATATTAATGATGATGATAATAATGAAACAAATATTGTTGTTGATGATGAATTAGTAGAAAAAACTACATTACCAATAATACCAGCTGATGAATTATCTGTTGAATTGTCAGAAATTGAAAATATATTTATACCGCCAGCAACAGAAGTTTTTCAAACGCCGCAATATAAAGAGATTATTGCACATACAAGTGATTTTTTACCAGTATGGTATCATGATGATAATGGTAAGAAAATTGAGGCACAAATATCATTGCCATTGAAGAAAAGACGAAAATTATCACAATTTAGTGATATATTAATAAAGGATGAAGATGGACAATTTATTGAATTGGGAAAAATGAATGAAGATAATAAGGATAGAGAGAAGGAGAATAATAGTAATGTTACGAATAGTATTATTGCAAATAATAATAATGTTACTAATACTAGTATCGTAGCTGCGACTAATCTTACAACAAATAATATTACAAATGCCAATAACATTAATAATATTACAAACAATAGTAATATTGAAAATAGCATTATTAAAGCTTATAATAATGCTAATATCCAGCAACACCACCAGCAGCAGCAACAACAGTTGTTGCAGCAGGATCAGCAACAACAACAGCAGCAACAACAACAACAACAAGAGCAGCAGCAGCAACAACAACAACAACAACAGCAGCAACAACAACAACAACAGCAACAACAACAGCAGCAGCAACCACAGCCACAGCAGGAAACTCGACCAGAATGCATATCTTATCCATCTACACCGATGCTTAGTATTGCTAACTTTGAGAATTTAATATGTTTTGCTCAGCCACGGCGTCAATTCAAAACACCAGCGCAATTAAAAGAGATAACTCCAGTTAATTTGCAAACATTCAATATATTACCAACACAGCATACAACTGTTAACAATAACAGTTCAAGTGATATGGCAAGAGCATTACAAGCCTTCAACATTTTACCATCAAACCAAACTGTTGTTAGCAACAACGGCAATGCTGGTACAAATTTACCAACATTCAATCTAATTCCACAACAAACTGGAAATAATGGATTATATCAAGATTCATCATCATTTAATAAATTACCAACTGCTATACAACAACCACCAAACTTGAGTAATATGAATTGCGGTTTTAATTTAAATTCAAATAATGATTTACCAACGCTACAAGCATTTAATGTACCAAATTCAATACATTATACGCATTTTCATCCAAATCCACAATATACATATAGCATTCAACCAAATCCGCAAAATCCAATTAATTTACAGCCAATTGATATACAAAGTATCATAAACTTAAGTAATTACTCAATGAATCCGCAACACTTAAGTAATTTCTTGCATAATAGCCAATTTAATTTGCAAGCTAAACAAGCTGTTTTATTAAATGATGTTAATGCACATAATAATAATAATGGTGGCAATGGTAATAATCATAATAATAATAGCATTGGTAATGTCAACAGTAATAATAATTTGGGATGTAATAATTTACAAATGAATCAACAACAATCATCTATACAAATGCATGAGCAGGATACTCATGTTACTACACATTATCAACCAATTTTACCAAAAGAAGATACTAGCTGTCAGAAAAATGCAATTATTAAGAAATGCTGCGAAGATTGTAAATCATGCTCAAATGTTGTATCATCAAATCATACACCATCCACATCACATGGATCACGTGGACGTCCGAAGAAGAATAGCTGCCGTGGAACTGATCGTATTACACGCAGCTCAAATCGGACAACAATTATTAATTATAAAGATGATGGATTAAATGATGCTCCTGTAAAGTCAACAGCATCATCACGTAAGAGAAAAAGTACGTCAGTACATCGTAAATAGACAAAAAGAAGGGATAAGAAAATTTTTTTAGATGAACATATTTCCTCCCCAACAACCCCCTCAATTTGTTAACTATTTTTAATATTTTTTTCTAACGTAAAGTTTTATCTTTATTTATTTTTTTTTAATTATGAAAGAGGAATATGACATCTTTTTTTTTATTTCGTACATTTTAACAATTTTATTATTATTATTATTTTTTTTACAAATATATAATATATAATAAAATACTTGTACAAAATACAAAAAAAAATATATATTGTTTACTCGGGCAACATAAATGTGCAAAGAATCTTCAATCAACATTCTTCAATCAACATTTTATTATTCTTCAATCAAAATGTGAGACTGCAGCCCTAAAGAGAGGATGAACACACTTCTTCTACTACTACTACAAATCAACAATCAACATGAAAAACAAATTGGAAATATATAAAATTTTATATAAGTTGTTGTCCTTTCACAAAAGTATAAAGCAATGCAAACAAAACGAGCCAAAAACCACGAAAAAAATTAACAAAAAGCTGACAATTCTTACACCCAAAAAAAAAAAAAAATCGGTATTCAAATGTATATAAAAAAAAAATTATTTCCTAAATTAAATTAATATAAAACCAATTTGTTGTTCGAATTGGTCATCTTTGGCGTACAAATGATTCAGGGTAATTTATTCATATTATAATAGTTTTTAAGGAATTATATAAATTTACTTGAGGATATTTATACGTATACATACATATATAATATGTTATATTGTTTGATAAACCAATGGCTGTGTTTTCAGACGAATATTTAATATTATATTTATACAAGAAGTATTATTTTATATATTAAATGCCTATACATATATTTATATATATAAGAATTTTTCTATAATATTTTTATAACAAGTTTTTTAATAACACATCAAACTAATAATAGTCCGGGGAAATTAGCATTTAAAGGAGACAAAATTCCAAATAGGCTGAAAATTTGTACACAGTTTCCTTGTGACATTTTAAAAAAAAAATTTCGGAATCCAAAAAAATAAAACATGGCCGCCGGAGATATCGCGTTTATCCCGATTTTTCCATATATCTCGGTTTCTATTGGTCATACTACCCCGCGCTGTTCATGTTGACAATGAAATTCTCTACAATTTTAGTCCTTGTAAAAAAAGTTGACCCGATTAACCGTTTGACAGTTATTCAAGGTCAAAGTTTTCGAAAATCACTTTTTGGTCAAAATTTCACTCAAAAACCGATAGTTTCGATTTTTTTTTCGATCAGTCAATACGAAACGTTATTACATACAAAAAGTCCTTTTGTCATTCTTTCGAAAATTTAACCCTTTCGAAGTAGGATACGCAATCCCGGAAGTTTTTCCCAATCCCGGGATTGGGGGATTTATTTTCATCAATCCCGGGATACCTCGGGACTATGCCGAAAATTTAATTTTTTCGCTGTCGAAATCGCCATTTGCAATTGGTCTTCCATTGAAATTGATTCTAATTCAGTTCCAGGTGGGTCAGTTACCTTAGCGCTCTCATCTTGATCAGGAATTATAACTGACAATCTTTTTGGAAGATTATGTAGCCCCTTACGTATCGCAGCTGTCGATGGTATTTTAAAAAGCTCATCATCTTCCGGAACCCAAGGGTTGTGGAGATATTACAAGATTCCAGAGAGATCTGTGCAAACACGTTGACGTATACGGAATCTGAATGATGCTGCCAATTTTGCGCATATTAGAGTTCTCCTGCAATTTAATTTCTGCATCAAAAACTGTATTGCTAACTTTGTGGTCAAGAAATTAGAATCTTTAAGGCACAATGCGTCGACAGTCAACTTGACGGGCTTTAACGATGAAATGAGATCGGTAATGCAGATGAAATCTAGTTTTAGTTCTGTCGATTGAAGGTCTAATAGACATTTATGAACAGCAGTCAGAAGACAAAATCGTTCCAATATCATAAACAGAATATTCCACCTTGCTCTGCAGTCTAGAAGAAGAGTCAGCTCTTTCCCTTGTTCTTCCCGAATGTACTTTTGTAGTGAATCATTTTTAACTGGTAATCATTTAAACATACGAACAATCTGCCGCACTTTTACGATGGTAAGAGTTAAATTGTCCGAGAGGTTTACATGAGTTTCCTCTTCAACACACAGCAATTCTACTTCCTCAGTCTTGTTGATGTTGGCTTGTGAAATCTTCTTAAATCTCATCCAAGTCCATCTCTAGTCGGGAAACCGTTGCTGCAAGAAAATGCTGTTGGATGTTGAAGCAGTGTCATCCTTCCTCCCTATTTCAATACTGTGTATTGCTTTCAGGTGTGCATGAAGCCCTTTTGTGGATCCACCTGTGGTCTTTATTATTTTTGGGCATCGTTTACACTGTGCCAATGCGCTGCCCTCTATTTTATCGAAAATTTGCGACACTTCCACTTTACAGCCGAGCAAAATAGAAGCTGCAAAAAGAAATTGGATTTTTCGTTGCGTTTGAATATTATAAGTTTTATATTCAAAATATTTTTCCATGGAAATTTTTTTTTAAATAAATCACGTTTTTTGTTTAAAAAACGTTTCCGGGATCCCGGGATTTAGTCGTGTCAATTTCGAGACCGCAAAAACAGTGCGTTCCCTACTTTTAAATTTATTCTAGTTTGCAACAATCACTTTTTGGCCAAAAAATCACTCAAAAACGGTTTTTTTTTTTCGAAAATTAATCTTCTATTGTCGCACAACCTTTGACTTTCGCAATTGGTATTTGAACTCCCTGATACGATCTTTGTAGTTGTCCCAGTCCGAAGCCAAGTTAGACCATTTGGCCTTATTGAAAGCCTTTCTGCTTTCAGACCTTAGTTTGAAAAGTTTGCTGTTCCACCAAGGGGGTTTGGTGTTACCCCCATATTTCCTAGTGTGACAGGCTGCTTCTAATGCATTATTCAGGAGGTTGCTGAGATTTGTCACTTGATATTCGAGATCTTCAGCATTCCAAGGGTGGGTGGAACAGCCTCGGGGAGTGATCTTTCCACTACTTGACCTGTATACGGCCCAGTCTGTGTTTAGGACATTCCTGTAACCAGGGGCCTTCTTCAAAGTTGAGCACATATTGACATTAAAAAGGATGACTCTGTGGTCAGAAAATGAGTGTTTACTGGATACTCTCCAGTTTTCCACACGGTTGAGCAGGGTCTGGAGAAGCAAGAGTAATATCCAAGACTTCTTGTCTTACCCTTGTGACGAACGTATGTTCATTTCCCCTATTGCATAGCAAGAGATTATGTTGAAATAATAATTCAAAAAGCAACTCACCTCTTACATTTGTATCTGAGCTGCCTCAAACGGTGTTGTAAGCATTCGCGTCACATCCAACGATGAGGTTGGTTCCATGACTAGCCGCTTCCTTTGCCGCATCAAAGAGACTGGAGCTGTCCAAATTTTCCTCATATGGTAGATAGACAGATCCAATCCACGTAGCCCTGCCGCCTTTCCTGTTGTCCAAGCAGGTCAGTAGATTATCAGCGTTGCTGAATTTAAACAACATAAAAGCGTTACGGTCATTTTTAACAATTAAACAGGTTCTTGGCTTACCTCCCCCATTTCTGGGATACAGCAACCTGTATTTAAGGGTCCTGATTCCGCGCATACAAGGCCACGGACAATCCAAAGCTATTGTACCAGGATAACATCTATTTGGCATAAGTAGGTGAAAAAAATGTTTTGCCTGAAAAATACAATTTTCGAAAAAAAAAAAGTGTATGATACATAAAAAAAGTTTTTGTATGTCATATAGATACAGAGATACATGGAAAACTTGGGAAAAACGCGATATCTCCGGCGGCCATGTTTTATTTTTTTGGATTCCGAAATTGTTATCTTAAAATGTCACAAGGAAGCTGTGTACAAATTTTCAGCCATTTTGGAGTTTTGTCTCTGTGCGTTTTTTTTTTTGCTAAATCCCCCGCACTATAGGGCATATCGTGGGTTTAAAAGCAGAACTCACTAAGTCAAAAACCATAGTTTTTAGTAAATCGATATTTAAGATGTTTGTGTCTCTGAAAATTTTGTAATGGCATATAATAGTAATCGGCTCAGTATACATTGTTTTTTAGATTTCTTAGTTTAGTTTACAAAAGAATTGAAATAATTATTTAATTCTAATACTGGATTTTTAGATTAAAATAAAAAAACGCAACGAATTAGTGGGTTTTGGCAGAAATGATTTGGTAGTTTTGTGTCATTATGGACAAGGTAAATCCGAAACTAACCCCCTAAAAACCTTAACAATATTAGTGTGCGGGCTATAAGGTATTGCCAGTATAAAGTTGGCATTATAAGACTTACTTTAGTATAAAAAACTGAAAACTTGAAAAATTGTACTTAGTGAATTCTGCTTGTAAACCAACGATATTTTATATATTGTTAACTCTAACATCTCATTTCACATTCACATTTTCCACATACACACGCAGTTTTTATTTTTCTATTTTTCTATCTAATAGTATGTAATTCATTATTAATATTGATATTTTTTATTGAAATCGATCCCAGTATTGTTACAAGACACATATACATAATTTTAGACCTGTAAGAGCAAAGCAAAAATCATGAAAAATGTAACTGCAAATAAACTAAATATGTGGAATTTTGCAATTTACTAATGTGATGATGATAGATAGAGATGATGATGTTTTGTTTTATAATAAGTCTAGTCAGAAGTGTGACTTGGTTTAAAACTTGAAAGTCACATTTTGCTTCTTAATTTTTTTATGTAATGAACTGAACTTCGCTCTATGCACTACTAGTCCAACATGTCGTTTCTCATCGTTTCATAATTAGGGGCACAAAAATGACTCTCAATCTATAGTACTTTTTGTTAGCGGCCCACGTTTTTTTACATTTCGAATGGTAGATTGTTCCCATATACTGGCTGTAGCAACAAAAACTTTACATTCAAAATTATTTTTTACTTTTTAGTTCATTTTAAGTATTTTTTTTTTAATTATTCAGTTTGGTTTCTACTTTTTAGTCTATTATATGTCTTCCGCCATTTTGTGATGACGTCACACAGCTTACTGTACTAAACTCGTGATACACCTTCACTTGATACACATATCGAGGGAGTTGTGAAGAAAGAGGTACTTCCCTTTTTGTGTAGGTAGCCAAGGTATTGGTCGCCATGTTGAATTTGGAATAACGCCACACAGCTAATAGAATTCTTCTTGTCGCATCCTTTCATTTGATATCCATACCGAGCGCGTTGTAAAGAAAAATGTAATCCCCCAGCTAATAGTATTCAACTTGCCATACTCTTTTATTAGATAACCCATACCGAGTGGCTTGTAAATAAAAAAGTAATCTGTCATTATTTGTTTGGTTTTCTCCAGAATTTGCCTTAAGGTCAGTCATTTTGAATTTGAAATGACGTCTCGCAGCTTGTATTCTATTTGTCTCACCTTTTCATTTGATACCAATGTCGGGGGTCAGGAAACTCTCTTCTTCTTCCTGCAAAGCTTGTCTGCGATTTTTCTTTTTTCCTTGAAGACTTCCATCCTTGCTCTTGTTGGCCTTGCGATGTACTCTCGGTGACTCTGGTTTCTTTCTTCAAAGACGCCTCTACAGCCCTGGTCAAACCAATCAATTCTAGTATGTCTGGGGGCCCTGCCTAGTGCCTCTTCTGCTGCCTCATAGGTAAGGATGTTCCTTTTTCCATTCCATTTTTGTCTCCAGGCTTATTACTCTTTTTTGATTTTAAAGAATACAGTTCCACATGCATCGAGCACTTCAAGGAAATCCTTATATGTATTGGGTTGCCAATGACAATGCTTTATTGACATCTTCGCTTCAAATCTGCTAACTCTAACGTAGTCTAAGACCGGGATATCCACTGACCTCAAGTAATACTCTTCCACGTTATCTAATCCGGTGGATTAGATCGATGTTCTTGTCGAGCTTTTGAGGAATTACGTGGAGTGGTAATATGAATACCTCTTTCTTCTGCAATAATATTCACCTCGAGGAAAAGATTTTTAAAGCATTAAGAAGTCTAACGACTCAGACTGCAGAAGAGTACTGAGTTGTTGTGTAGTTCCAAGGACATCGCAACGAACATTTACTGAAACCAAGAAATCGCTGTTCTCAAGGACACTGCGAAAACAAAAAGCTTCCGATGATGTTGACTTGTCCTGCCAATTCTCGATTTAAGTGTAGTCCGTTTGGCTGAAGCATTAGCGAACTGAATTACTTTTTTCATAGTTTCCAGAGCATTGCTGCAGGACGCCACACTGCAAGTCTTTGCAAGAGAACTATTCAAAAAATGATTGTAGCATGGACATCTTTTGGCCTTCGTTGACTCAAGCTGGATTGTTGCAACAGCTCCAAGATTCTTTTGGTTTGTAGAAACCATTACACTGCAGTTGTCCGTTCGCCGTTCCGTTCGTTTTGCTAGTATACATGTTGGTTTGGGGGGCCATGGCTTCTATGGCCCCCCTCTGGATCCGCCACTGCTAGCGACTTAACAACTTCCACTACTTGTTCTGTTTTCTGTTGTGTCGATCAAATTTTAACACTTGGCTTGGGTCATATTTTTTCCCAAAAACCATTTACTGTTGAACGGTGTTGGAATGAATCCGTGCTATAGAAATGCCGTGCTGGTTACCTGAAATTCCTGTAGTAGCGGATGCCTAATTGTTTATATCGTAACCTGAAAGTTTTACATATACTATATCCCCGTATATGAAAAATTCAAGTAATTCTTACCCAGCTAACAATGACAATAAATTTTATTCAGAATTCAGTTAAATATGTAAACAAGCATAATTTTTTATGATAAGTTCTTTATTCAAATCCTTATTTCAGTGGTTTCTCGTAACAATTCGTGACCATCGATTACCTAATTCTAAACTTTTCACTGGCCCCACCCTTACCAACGACCAATCGAGGTTTCCCCAAGTTTCGCTTCAAACAGTACTAAACAAAGTAAGAATTTATTGGAAAAATGAAATTAGTTCCAAAACACCATCTGGTTTTCTTAAAAGAGAGTTTCAACGAAAGTATCCATCATTGTGGTGAGCCTGATATCTCGAAAACTTTTGCAAGAGTATGTCACATCTAGCTTTGTGGATAAAGCTTCAAGCTGTTTTTATCGACTCAAATCCAAAGAACAAGATTGAAAGGTTTGCATTGGGTAATGTCGATTCTAAATCATATCTGCCGGTGCTCCACAGAGGTAAATAGGTAAATTCTATCACCCCTTCTTTTCCTAAACTTTATACTGATCTGCTTTCAATCCCCTCCAATCCACTTCCTTCTTTCGTTGATGATGGTACTCTGCGTCACTCGTTCGATTCTTCATGATCGTCAATTAATTCAATTTACAGGAACGTTGAACTGTTTCGTATATGGGGCCGCAAGAATGGTGTGAAATTCATTGCCTCCATTGTTGTGGCAACAAAACGGCTTGCTAAAGCGCTGAGTTGATCTCCGATCGCACTGGAGGCATTCTTACACCTACACCTACCTACCTCAGTGCCTCCAAAACGTGAAGTACTGTCTTATATCTAACAAAACCTGCATCAAACTCCCTTTTGCCTCCATGGACAGAGTGATTCCAACGACTGTTCCAAATCTTAAAATCAACTTAAACCGAGAATCTGGGATGGTTTGACCAAGTACTCCAAATCACCAAACAAGCATACCAATGCCTGGAATTTCTTCCATCTCTTAAAGCACGAAACTCGTTTCTTTATGTACCACTCTTTAGTGAACAGCATTTTTCTTTTACATGACACATAATCCAGCTTCATTTCTGTTAAAGGGTCATTGCGGTCTTCAAAGTTATAAAATATATGTTGAAAATAAAAATAAAAATTGCATTAATAGATAAATATAGAATAGAAAAATACTTTCCTCTTCCAAAAAGATGTCCTCATGGTTGGCATAACATAACCTTTTATTCTACGATCCAATCCAATGGCTCGCAACAGCCCAAATCGTGCCTTGGCCTTCTCTAGGGTATTTCTCCAAGTTCGAAGGTCGCTTGCACCATGTTTCCAGTTAGGGATGTTGAGTATTGCCTCTGGGTCAGCCGTCATAGTTTATCCATCTGCTCCTAGGCTTGACTTACTCACTTTATTCGCCTTTAATCCCTTATGGGCTCTAGGGCTGAAACAGTTGCCCTCTAGTGGACTCTGTTTTGTGCGAGAGCTCACAGCTCGGACAAGGATCTCCTAGTTGTTGCGGCCTCTGCTAACACGGTTCTCCTCCACGTTGTTCTAGGTCTTCCGAATCGACAGGATCCTTGCGGATTCCAGTCAAGGGCCTATTTTGCTTGATTCTCGTTTTCGCGTCGCAATGAGGGGCCAATCCAATTCCATTTTCTTCGCCCCTAGGTCTGCCTACCCGGATATTTCCTGAAGTTTTTACTGATGAGCAGTTTTGGAATACTGTTGTACTCCATCCAGATTACGTGGCCGGCTAGTTTAAGCCTGTTAAATTTTATAAAGATTCTGGGTCTGGTTCGTTAACAATTTCATACAACTCACTTTTGCATCTCATTCGCCATATTCCCTCCTCTCTATGCATCTAAGAACTTTTATCTCAAACTTGTTGACTCATTCCTCTATGTCACCTCTGTATTTTTTCTTTGATGTTCAGCCCAATGTCCTTTGGTGCCTATTTTAGTTCGACATAAGCTTTCTTTACTGCCAAAAAGCACCTTCGCACGATGAAGTAATTGTCAGAAGAGTTTGATTAGAGATTGAAATCGATTACCTCATTGTTTTTAAAAAGTGGAAGAAAGCGTTTTTAGAATTGCAGTCTTCATATCTTCATTTTTTCCCCGCTTCACGCACCTCGGCCAGTGTCGGTGATTCTATTGAAATATCATGTTGTTTCCTTCAGAGGATTCCCTTTCTTCTTCTTCTTCCGTGATCCGAGTGTAACGTCCCCTCAACGGATACGCATTCGGGTTCGAAGTTGTTGGCGTCGTATCGAACTGCGAGTCGTCCATCGAATGCTTCACGCATAATCGATCACAACGTTGAAGAGACACTCGACACCTGTCGGACACTCGTTTGAATCGGGAACTCCTCGGATAAGTCACTTCGAATACGAACGCTGCTGGTTGAGCCATCGTACTTCGTTTGGAGAAGTTGGATGATTTTCAATGGCACGTGTTCGGATCCCCTTGATTATGGGGCTCGGATGCAATAGGTTTGAACATATTTTCTTCACTTTTATTCTATTCTATCACGTTTTGCTAGTACGTTCCTCTATGTTTCTGCAAATGCTCGTTCTTGGTTGAAACTTATTGCTGATATGTGTGTATTATATCAGTTTTAAATTTTACACCTAGAAAAAATCACTTTTTAGCAGATAAACATACTTAAAAAATTCATGTCTTTCTTATAAAATTATTATTTTGGTTCAGGCTGCTTTATGTCCCGTCCACATGACACATGCTTGCCTTGCTTCGCGCGTGCTTTCTTCTATATAAATTTTACATAAGTCCCAAACGACTATAGCAGGTCCTAAATAGCACGGGCTTTTCGGAAAATTGTGTCGTCGTTCAAATGAAAATTGATTTTTGTTCTGAATGTAGATTAATCAATACTCATTAATAAAACACGAGATTTTTTCTTGTTTAACAATAATGCAAGCTGCTGCTGCTAATATTAATCACCAAGCTGCTGCTGCTAATAATTCTCGAAAGCTGGCGGATTATTTCCGCGGTTATAAAAAGGCATGATGCAGGTGCAAGCGCAAGCCTTTGTCGTATGGACGGAGCCATTAAGGAGTGATATCATAAGTATTGTGTATAAATTTCATAACAATCGGATTTATAAATATTGAGGAATCATCAGTATGCAAAAAACTTGTTTCGAGAAAAACAAGTTTAAATTTTTCTAAATTCTGTTTTATCCCAACTACGTGCCTAAAAGTCTTTGACATATTTGTCGATGAAAAATAAAATAATATCTCTATTAGGGCCCCATATACTATTAGCATTTACATTATGTATATCAAGGCGGGCAAATAAAAATGAATTCGTTTTTGGTTCTATCATTGTCACAACTTATTCCAAATATCGTAATGGTTTGTTTTTTTCGTGTTTTTATCTGATAGTTCTATGCACTAAAAAATTTCCCCTCTTGTGTTGTTTGTTATGGTTCTCTTGTTTTTGTCAATTTTTTTTATTAATTTGCACATATTACAACAATTTTTTCAGTTTGATTAATAATTTCAATGGCTACTGATAACAACTTATTTCTAGTTAGAGAACTCAGTCCGATTTGAAATCTTAAACCAAAATTAAAACCATATAATGCAGTTTCCAAACTTTATGATATTGCGGCCCACTGTTACACAAAAAACCCTTGGCACCCCCCTCCCCCAATAAAATATGTATATTTTCATGCTAGTTGGGGTGCGCCATCTAGACCTTCGGTATTTCAACATTGAATAACTTCGACATTTTTCAGCCGATTTTGACAAATGAACAAGATTTATTTAGGATATTATCTAGCATTTATGTCTATTAAATGACCTCCATTCGATACCATCAGCTAGCCATTGCTTGATCTCTGTTGTTGTTCTCTGACGACTTCTTTTTCTTTGGGTGCTAACCTGCGTGGCTTTTGATATACAAGCATCTCATTGTCCATCAGAATTCTCATTTGTATACAAGAACGTTCAGGTTGACATTGATTGGGCGATACTCCTTAACCAGGTTGCGAAAGCTTGTTATAAAATTGACTGCCTTTTATTTCCTCAACACAGACGGTATTCTTCTTTCACTAGCTGCACAAAATTGATACTTTCAAAAGGATCTTCAGCACTTCCATCAACCTGTTCTTTATATAAAGTAACTTTTCCGCGTTCTAAAATAATCCTTGCATAATTTAGAATATCTTTACCAACTTTACACATCTTTGGGCAACCATGTGTTAGGTACAACCTGCAACTTGGACAAATAATTAGAATTATTTGTAGTGAGGATGGTAGAAAACGAACCCATTATACTTCTCAAACTAGCACGCAAAAAGCAGCTGTTCTCGGGCGTTATAGCACCTACTTCGGCTGGTATGTTAGCTTTGAATTCGTCAATGGTCTTGCTGGCATAAACTTGACTTTTGCCAGAACTTCATTGTAGTGTCTGCGGTGTGGCCGTCTTGTCAAAAAAGATTCGTTAGACCTTTTTCATCCGTTTTCGGACCCATAAAGTGCACCAACATACAACACCATCGAAAAATGGTGAAAAATGAGAGTGTAAAATGATCTTTGTCCGTCATCGCATCGATCATTCTTGCGACGTCATTTCCATATTGCAAACGATGCGGATTGCTCATTGGCAACAATCATTGAGTAAGTTGCACTTTGTATGGGAAGAGATGAAGAGCTTGCTTCCTAATCCTCCTTAGAGTCCTTCCACTAACGTTTAATGGTAATACGACACATTTGGATTATCGGCAACACTCTCTATTGCCGCTTCAACAACTTCACTGAAGAGTCCAATGGGACGCTGGCGATTCACTACAGACATGTATTCAAAGAAATTTTTCACTAAACAACGAATTCTGTTGTCTGAAGGCGTCGAATTTCTCCGTTATTTTTTACGATATGTTAAAGTTTTATATTTAGAGAATTTGCTTGTGAGAAATCTGTCAGATTTCTCAATGAGAATACCAATTTAAGCTCGATGTGACACATGTGTCACGTCATTCGACAACGAGAATAAGGCTGTCTATTTTCGATTGAAAAAATAGTCCCAATAGGAAATTCTTATTTGCAAGTAGTTCTTTCCTATTTTCAAAGAGTCAAAACATGGCTATAATGTTTCGCTAGCCTCCTTACTGCAATTCGCAACCACACTGTATAATAAACCTATTAATTTATTTAAACTAGTGTGCAAGAAAAACACGGAAGGATTCTTCGACCCTTCGTATTTACAAAATTCTATTTCGTCTCCAAACCACTTAAATTTTAATTGAACGGAACCAAATTTGCAATTATATATGTGTTTATATTTTAACCACAAACCCTCAAGATAATTACAAGAGTCACGGTAGGGTTAATCTAAACTCTACAATCAGGAAACTAATTTCTTAGTATTTTGCAAATTATATTGTTGCGTGTACATCATGGAAATGGTTTATAATAGTTGGAAGGATGCATATGTCCTTCTTGCAATTGAATTATTCATTGGGAAAATCGATATAATTGCTTTATGGTCTGATAGCTTCAATCAATGGGGCGCGGTAGGTTGTCAATTTCAAAAGGTCTTGCAAATTATTTATTTATGACAACCTTCAATTATACATAGGGAAGCAATAGCCATGCAATTGAAGGTTGTCATCTCTGTTAATTTTAATTTGAACTGTCTTTTAGGTAGGGTTTTCTCGGACACTAAAGGTGCCTGTAAACGAGCAACAAAAAATGCACATTGCCGGTAATATTTCAGAAAAAGATGGCCCGGCTATATGTTTAAAAAGGTGTGGCTGATACTATTGCTGGGAAACTTGTAGTCAGACATGTTTTCGCAATGTTTTGGCTACTGTGTTGCCCGAGAATTTCACGCGCACACGTATGACAATGGCTGAAAGGGAAGAAGTATTTGCTTATTAAAAAAACGAAGAATGCGATGAGCTAATTCTAAATATGTAGTTACTTGTTCAGAAATTTGACTAAAATGACGAAGCGTGGCCTTAAAAATTTATTATACAAAACACCATAAGCCTTAACAGCGGTGACAGGACTCGATCCTGCGGTAGGCAGAGGCCCCTGTGTTTACCACTCTACTCTTATCTAGGCTTTTGTTGAATATCAGAGTTCTAAGAATGCGGATAATCCACTAACTTAAACCATTGTAGATCCCATGCTGCGCTACTTCATCGGGTAGGGTGTCAAACGATTTTCCTTTACAATATGCGTGCTTTTTTGGTATAGAATTTTTAAGGTACATAACTAAGATGTGTCCTAGGGTCTTAAGGATAAAGGATGACGAGTTTATCTGCACGCCATGGACTTAGTCAAGGGGATCTCCTGGAACTTTGCACGTATTTGGGTGCGGTTTGGTTCGCCGGATATTATAGATTCATGGATCCCAAACCCAGACAATGTACATCCTACACCGCCCACAACTAGGCCACATCTTTAGGCAATCTAAAGACCATACTAACATACTTCTAGTCCAAAGAAAATTTCGAAATCAATTTAAATAGCCGGCAATGTTTAAATATTTTCGCTCTACGACCGATATAAAAGGCAACATGCCGGCGAGTAGTTGCAATATGGCCAGTATCGTCGGGCTATACGGATATATTGCCGGCATGTTGATGGAAATAATGCTGAATTTTCAGCTATGTCGTTCAGCGAGTATTGCCGGCCACACATTGCTGAAAAATGTTGCTCGTTTACAGGCACCTTAAAGTTTTATATTTTTCTTAATTTGTAATGTTATAGAAACAAATCACCATGAAACGATAATAAACGATTCGCAATGACAAAATATTAAAAATTTAATTTGTTATAAGCATATTTATTGCATTTTATGAATAACGTATATTATTTTTGTTTGTTTTCATTATTTGTAAAATTGCTAAAGAATGTTTACTAAGAAAATGATTCTTGATCAAGCGGTGATATTGTTAATGGTCTCAAAAAACGTCACAAACGATCACAAAATTTAATATTATATTCTCTTTTAGTTTTAATACATGAGAAAAGTAAAAACACAACTTTTACCATAACCACAAAATGTTGTTAGTCTTAAAAAGGTTTGGAATTGAACTATTTGCATCACTATTTTTACTCTGGATGAAATTTACCAAATATTTGTTCTTTTTACAAGAATATTCATTCACTATTTACATTAAAACAATTATTAAAATTCATTTAACAAAATTCTCACATAATATAGAAAAACAGTTTATATTTTGAACAACACACCCAATGATTCAACGAGAACCAGTTCAGCCAACTACAGGAAACGAACTAAAAGTGCACTTCTATTAAACCTGACACAACATTTCAAACTCTATAGAATGCACTGTATACATATACAAAAGGCATGTTTTTCTTTTTTAAAAACATAAACGATAACGAAACACATTCATTTTTTTAATGATTGCCGCAATAATCTGCAAAACAGACCCTGCTCGATATTTAATTAAACAAACAATAAATTTTAATATACCATAACAAAAATGGACGCGCATTTGAAGAAACAGAAAGTAATTTAAACTAAGAGTTAAAGATTCTGAGAATTTCTGAACTGATTTTATTTACCACGCGAAATTGGTTCTGAGGAATTGTAATGTGCCGTGACCATTTCGAAGAGCAATATTGCTTTCGTTTTTCATCTTGATGACCGTAGCGTAGACCCATAAATCGGATCTTGAGAACATTGGTAGGAGATCCAATAACATATGGGATGAAAATATTACTTTTGTTATGTTATAAAAGCATTCGTTATGTTTTAAATTTAGCAGTTTAGTTCTGGGAATTAGTTCTAGAGAATTGTAATGTGCTGTGAAGTTTTCTATAATAGACTGTCGCAAATTTTTGCTCCAATTACATAAATCTTTATTTCTATTTATTAAAAGATGTTATTATTTTTATGCTGAAATCGATCCTTACGGAATTTTGCGCCCAGATCGCTGATAAACTGTTTGTTTAGTTTGTTTAATCTTCTAGTATATCTGCAAGTTTCAAGTTACTTCCACAAAGCTTCTCTGTCCGGTTCTGTTTTGAGCTCTTGGTTTCAATTCAGGTTTTATCGTTTTCTTTCGTTACTGTTCTTCTCCAGGTGTTTATAGGTTCTACCAACACCTCTATTTTTTGTCTATTACATTCAACGGGTCTTTTTTTACTGTTTGTTATTTTTCTAGACCAGATACAGTAGCTCAAAGTCAAAATGGAGCAAGGCAAAGAAAAAACTTCAATGAAGAAATGATAATTTATATGTTAAGAGATTTATATGATAAATCTCGGCAAAATAACAAAAACAGCCTCAAAGATAAAATGGAACATAATAATAAATTCATTCTTAATCCTTAATTTACATAATAATTTTATTATCTAATACTTCGTTGATAATCCCTTTTGCTTTTTAATTGCTTCAAGATGATTTGACATTGAATCGATTAATTTTTGGGCAGTATGAAGGCTCAATTTTAGCCCATTCTTCGCTAAGTGCGATTTTTAAAGCATCTCTATTTGGTATAGAATAGTTCCTTAACCTCTTCTTTAAATAACTCCATAAATTCTCAATTATAATGAGATCAGGAGAATGGAGTGGTGTTTTTCTTACACATGAGGGCAGTTATTAATAAGTCAGCTCCTAACATTGTAGGCTTTGTGCTTGGGATCATTATCCTGGTAAAAGTAGAAATTGCTCTCTATACCCAGTTGCCTTGCACTCCGCATCACATTGGATTTTAATATCTCAACTGATCCATTATTCCTTCAATAAAATGAAGTTTTCCAGGTCCTACTGCAAACATGCAACCCCACACCATCACGGAACCTCGTCCATATTTAACCGTTGGCTACAGATTTTTTCCTTTCAGTGCTTCATTAACTCTTCGCCACACATATGACTGCCATCTGATTGAAAAACGTTGTATTTACTTTCATCTGTAAATAATACTTTTTGCCAAAAAGAAAAGTCCTTATTACCGTACCTTTCTGCGAAAGTTATTCCGTTTTTACCATTAACCTTGCTAACTAGAAGCTCTCTCTCTTTGAAACTCTACCATTGAAACCATTGCTTCCTTAACATAATCCTAAAGGTAGGTATCCACCAAGGCAAACGAACATTTGCTCGCGTCATGATTGATGGGAATCAAAATATTCAGATAATTACATTAATCATAACGTTAGACGGTCGGTTTTCCATCAAGCATAGCAGTAACTGTGGCAAAACTGACAGCAAAACCTATCGCCTAATGGACCCCTAACGCAGGATCTGCGATGGAATCATCACATATTGCAAAACAAGCCTCCCAATGCCTTGGATATCTTAAAAGATGCAATTTCCTCCTCCAGCCAGCCATTTTGGCTACTCTTCAAACTCTACATTCGGCCCCGCCTTAAAAAAAATCGTATATCTAGGCAGGCCCCCAGAAACCACCTATTCTTGCTTCGACAAAGTGCAAAATCGTGCCATAAAACTCATTAGTGATGGCACCTTTCGCGCCTCTATAGACCCTTGTCTGCTAGGCCCACCCCCATACACTACAGCCCAACCCCCTCGGGCAAAATACGATCTAGAAGTTCGTTTATGAATAGAACAACTCGACCGTGGAGTAATCTCCCACAGTCAGTATTTCCGAACTCGTTTGAGATAATTTGGTTCTGCTTTTAAATAATCAGTCAGTATTCGCCTTTTACGTGTTTTATTCACGATTATTATGTTGAAATACTGTAAGTACTAGTGGCCTTAAGCTCATAGTCGGTCCTTATTATTATAATATAATAGTGAGAGATATATGTCATCGATTTTGATGGTTTTTAGTGGCCTTTTTCCAGTTACGTTTCTGCATTATCCTTTCATACGTGGGTCGATTAAATTTCTTTTTTAGCCTATCACTTTTTATATCTCCAAACACTAGTTTTGTAGCGGGCTGGGCAATTGGAGCTTTTGGGAGCTACAAGATCTCTCCAACCTCCTACCTCATTCACAAAAATAGAACAGAGGTCTACAAAATAAAATCTTTGCTTATTCGTTCTTTCAATGTGTCCTGCATACCACAATCTATTTGTAGAAGGATTGTTCAGTTTCGTTATATATTAGATATATTTAATCATTAATTAATATACAGGGTGTATTTGCTAAGTTTACAAAGCGAAATCGTAACGGTTTTTTTAGAGTTTTCAATATCACCTTGTATTTTTGGTGACCCTACGACCTATTTATGAATAAGGTATCAGTGTACCCAAAATACTCTCAGCTATCTATCACTGTAGTAAAATTTCTACCCTACCCTTCATTCAATTATTCAGTAATCATCATAATTATGAATATCAATTTATCAACTATAAGTAATCATGGATCTTGCGCATAGGCATTTATTAATTATTGTAGTAGGTTTTTGCAGTCCCATTCTATTAAATCAAGGCTGTATCGTGGCGCTTTGTTTTTTTCCTTATTTATTTGTAATCCTTATTCGATTTTTTAGATCTGAAGCGCACCCCCATTTAAAATCGCGAGATGATGAAGGTGAGGTGACCGTTTGGAACCAATTGCAATCGATATAGAATGCAAAAATGAATGAAGCTTGGACCATGCTAACATATATAAAAACCATAAAAATACAGCTTTCTTAAACGAAATTTACACTACAACTTTTTAATCAGAAAAAATATTTCGAATTCGTTCAAAAATTGATAAAAAGAGTGAAGATAAAGTTTTATATTTAGAGAATTGGTTAAACTTGATTGGTTATTTATTGAATTATGGTTTTTTTTATTGATTTTCATATGTTTCCCCATTGCAATTGTGACAAATCGCAGAGTATTTTAAGCCAGTCTTCCGGCACTCGCAGGCTGCACTACACTTGGTTTTGCACTTGCAAAAAAATAATTACAACAGATCTGGAGGCGCCGGCACCATCGTGCACTTAATTGGTACAAACATTCGTGACATTTTTTTCCAGCCTCTGCATTCGGGGTCTTTATATCGTTCTAGCCAAGTTTTACTTGGTGCTATTTTCTAAATATTTGAATACGAGCTGTATCTTGTGTAGGAGGAAACGTAGAGAGATTCAATTTTCTTTGAACTGCACAGTTTGCGAATCGCCTTTAACGTAGTATATTTAATGATGTTTCTTGCTTTTCACCACCATATGACATCCAAGAGTTCAAATGCCTAGTTCATCGCTACCTTCTTCAACACCCCTTCGAAACCTCATAGCTCTTAACCTATTCCCCTCCTACTAATCTTACTGCTAGACATTGCACCATGACGTGATAACCGACATAACGGACTGGTAGTTCAGAAGGTGATTTCTGAGCTTAGCACTGCCACATAAAAAAAATTAAATAAGATTTGATTAAAATATTGTACAATATTGAGCATATGAAAAATTTTTAATACTCCCAGAAAGTGAGGACAGAGCTTCTCCAAAGAGACAACATCCGCGTAGCATTGGTTCACCAACCTGGCTATTCGGTTTTTGGGTCCACGGTAGACGTAATTTTTACTAGAGCTTACTACTGACAGCTGTCTCGTAGTTCTTAGCTCAACCTTCGAACAGATTAAATCCAAAATCAACTAGAATTTCTGGCGAATCGATCTTTCCGTTGATGACTTTGTCTGCGACTGAGTAGTCTGTTGAGCTTATATTGTTGAACATTGTCACTTATACTGTTAACATGCTCGGATGCCTCAATATAGAGTAAGCATTTACAGAACATACGTTGGATTTTTTCAATACAACTGATGTTTTTGTTGTTGAGTAAACGGAGACCAGACCACAGATCCATATTCCAGTATTGGCTTGACGAACGCTGGGAAAAGAAGTATCAGTGTAGAAGTATCAGATTGTGGCCGAAGGGCTCGCCTCCGGATGTCGAAAACTCACTTTTACACTCCCAACCAACGCACCTATTGTTGTTTACAAAGTACCATTTGACTGCTGGACTATACCATTTTTTTACGATTTAATTTCCATGCTTTTTTTGGTGTATGTATTTGTAAGTTGGCTTATACTTTTTTCAACGAGTTGTTTCTAGAAAAGCAATTTTCTCTCGCTAACCCCGGCGATTGTATGCCTGGCTGAACCGGCTGATATTGAGGATATCGACTTTACGAAATCTGAACCCCGTTAGTAAAATTTTTATATTCTGTTTTTTTGTTACAAGGTAAGGATGTAAACCTTATTCATGAAAGTGGGTTATAGGGTTAGCAAAATACAGGGTGATATGTAAAATTTACCAAAAAAAAAAATCTAAACGACCCACCGTGGGGTCAAAAGGAAAAAATCTGAACAAAAGTCGAAAAAGAGAAGTCGCTTCGCAAGAATAGTGGCACAACTCAAAAGTTTCCAATTTCGAGTTTATTTTGAAAATGTATAGCTAGATTCGCATATTTTTATGTGGTAAAACTCCATATTAATACTTTCAAAAATGACCGCTGGAAATCCGCTGGAATCTAGGATCATGACAAGGGCTTGTATGAAACTAAAAACTTTTAAATGGCTCCGTTGTAAATTCATTTGTTTTTGAGTTGTGCCACTATTCTTGCAAAGCAACGAAGTGAACATTATGAAACTAATTACTCGGGGGTTTTTGGGGTCGCTGATCACGAATATAAACTCAGATTTGGAAAATTCAAGATGGCAGATCCAATATGGCGGATACGCCATCTAAAAACCGTCTGATAATAAAGTTTCAACTTTTTTTCCAATTGACGAGGTTTTATTCAAACATTAAATAAAAATCAGTCAATGATAGACAATTACAATAAATGATTTATTATATGTTACAGAGCTGACATTTTAATGATTAAATTCAAAACAAAAAATCTTCTTCGTAATCTGATTCTGCATGTGACACATCTAATTCACTTGTACTACTATCGATTAATTCGAATTAAGCCAAAATACTTTCGTGTGCAGGTGATGATGGAGTTTTTAATAATCGTAAAACATCCTATGATAGCGATTTCAAGGGTTTTTGAGGAATCGGTCGACAACTTGTAATAAATGGGTCGCTCATTTCTAAAAATCGTTTGAAGACATCTTCCTGAGCTTCCTCTAATAATTGACCGATCGGCAAAATAGAGTTATCGATTATGTCTTTGCCATGCATTAAAAGTTTATGCACAGCAGTTGGCATGTAATACTAATTGTAAAGCTCGACAAATTGATGAGCTATTTGTAAAGCATATTTTTCATTTTTTCATAGCCTTCCGTATCGATTTCATAACCGCAAGATATTGCTTGCAGTATAACATAAAAGCGATCAATCAGTTCTTTATTAAGGCCAGTGTTTTGTGCTGCTACTTCAGAATTTTGGAATAAAGCTCAAGCCGTGTTACCATCATTCTTTTGGCATATCAACATTCAAGTTCAACTGTTGTTTAAAAGCCGACTGTATTTTTTTCGCCAAATCCACCTTCTCTTTATTTTCTTTATTATTTCGGCTAGCTTGCCAACGTTTACGATATATGTAACAAGCACTCGAAACATCGAATCCACGCATGAAGAGTTGATAACCCAAACTCTAGGGCTTTCTTTTGAATCGGAATCTTTAAGAGATGAACTAGTTTATTAAAATTTGAAATCGATTCCAAACAAACGAAACAACTTTGGTCAGATGTACAGTCCACTGGGGATATACTCGTATACTACAGCAACTTCTGATTATTATTAGACGAGCACATATGTGCAACTGAAATTAAGATATTTTATTCGTGATATGATTATCAACAACCTCGAATAAATTGTAGGTCGGAACAATGCGGAACATTTTACTATTTTCATTTGAAGCGAATAGTTTCTTTTTTTAAGGTTATAAGTCGAACATGCTTATTTCATTCTTATAATTTTTTAGTTAATAACATAGGATTTGTCAATGTCAATCCCTGCAGGAATTGATTCCATTTTATTTCAAATAAAAATAATGACTTCGAAAAATGGGGCTTGTTAAAAGATTAACTACTTTCTCTCACTTGCAAACACAACACTGACCGCTCCCTCAAGAGCGGCATATGCGCTTGTATAGTCGAGTTTAGGGCCTATTATGAGTGAATTCTACTTTACTAGGGACTACTTTATCCAACTGTGGAAAATCCCTACTAAAGACTTTCATTTTTTAGACTTTTGTCCGGATTTTTTCGATTTGACCCCACAGTGCGACCTAGCGGCCAAATCGATATCACACATGTACTAGGCCGCGCCTTATTATATGGGGAAAAAAATTTTGTTTAATTTTAAGGGTAACCTGTAATTTTGTTCCTTTTCATGAAATTTTACACAAATCGGATAATATTTAGAGGTCGCTACCGGCAGCCAAATACAGTGCCCGAAATTGATTTAAGTTCACCCAACACTTCTATGTTTCAGAGCGTTTTCCTCAGCCCCATTTTGTTGTGGAAACCTGAATTTTAACATAGTTGCCTTTCTAGGGGTTGCGAATAAGTGGTAAAAAAATTATATCGCTAGCTCTCTTAATAACGGTAAAATGCATACCGGAAGTAAAAGCATTTCAATTTGAAGCATTTTTAGTGCGAAATTGAATTAAGTTCAGTAAAAAATACAAAAGAAAAAAGGGTTCTTATTGCCATAAATGAACTTTATTTTATATTTAATCGATTCTCCATTGTTTTTATGACTGGAAAAATTCTTTTTCTCATACTCGCCACTAATGTGTGGAGCATTTCCTCCGGAATTGAATTCCAAGCATGTTAAATGCTTATTTTGAGCGATTCTACATTTTCAGATTGCCTTCCATGGGCATACACCTTTCTGACTACGCATATGCATTTTACCGTTATTAAGAGAGCTAGCGATATAATTTTTTTACCACTTATTCGCAACCCCTAGAAAGGCAACTATGTTAAAATTCAGGTTTTCACAACAAAATGGGGCTGAGGAAAACGCTCTGAAACATAGAAGTGTTGGGTGAACTTAAATCAATTTCGGGCACTGTATTATAAGATACTTCATTAAATTATGGAGTATACAGCAGTATGACCTATTCAAATTTTTATTTTCATTTTTAATTTTTAATTTATATTTAATATCATTCTTTGATCAAAAATTATTGTTTTTTTTGTATTTTCTTTATTTATTTAAGTTCTGCACAAATACTTCACTATAGATCGTTTTGATCGATTTTACTCATTAAAAAGTAGAAGAGTTCAAATGCATGTGTAACTACAGTAAAAAAATATACGTTACAAGACCAATATATCACTGTTCCGGTAGAATAACGCTGCAACTGCAAAATTACCACATTTTAGTTTCTAAATTGATCTATCTATACGGTAAAACAACGACATAAGTGTAGAACTACTCATGGCCGCTGGATTGCAATTGCGTCATTTTTTGAATTTTAGCGTTTGCCATGCTCCTGTCGGAAGAACAGTGACACATGATGCACCGATATATATATACCGAGTGTATATATTTATCGTATATATTTAAATTAATTAATTTTATAAATTGGCAGTTGCGTCATTGTTTAACCGGAACGGCTATATGTAGTTATTAGAAGTTCAGACAATTGATTCACTTCACCAATGTTGATTATACTCATCCATAAGCTAAGCTTCACTCCTCGCTCAGCGTTGGTTTTGAGAACTCTCATGATGCGTACTCCATGTTTCACTTCATTGGAGACCTAGTCTTCGGGCCACTCATTCCCAGTCAAGAACTCCGACGAAAATCCTATGATATTGAAGAACCGATCGGTTTCTGAGCTAACGAAATCCCCCAACCAATTTTTGGCTGGTTTAGCAATGTCCACAGTTTGTCGCTTTAAGAGATTCTCACTCCTTTAGCTTTTTTCAGATTCTGCTGATAATCAAAGCGTCCAAGAAAGGTTGTTGAAGACAGCAAGTACTACTTTTAGACGGAGAGATAGAGACAAGTTTTGCAAACGATATGTAATCCTTCCAAATTTGTTTTTTATATGTAAAGGGGATGGGTGGAACCATTTTCGACAATGGCGGATAAATACCTTGGTGCATCTCGTCATATGTAACTTTTTCGCCTTTAAATTTTTTTCTGCCTTTTGCTTCATATTTGGTTCAATAGGTATTATCAGCCAAAAATAAATTATTTTCAACCCTTAAAATAAAATACATTTAAAAGGAATTTGAATGCAAAAAAATTTTTTTTAATCATTTTTTAACTTCATCTTTAAACTACGGGTAGTTTTTCACCAGGGTTGAAAATAATTTATTTTTGGCTGATAATATCTATTTATTCAAATTTGAAAAGAAAAAAAAAAATTTACCATTTTTTTTTGTTGCAAATTTTTCTAATTTAAAATTGATTTTTAAAATTGTAGGGTTAGGGGGAGCACGCCTCAGGTGAGTGGTACATTTAAGTCTGTTTTCCATCCCTTTGGCAAGACCAAAATTGTCTGGCTTCTTACGTGAAAAGGCGGAAAAGTTATTTATCACGAGAAAATTTTAACTTTCATCTTTGCATCCCCACCATCCCCCACATCTTTTTTACATATTAAAAACAAAATTGGAAGGGTTACAGATCGTTTGCAAAACTCGTCTCTATCTCTTCGTTTAAAAGGAGTACTTGCAGTTTTCAGCGGCCTTTTCTTGAACGCTTTTATTTGAATCTGAAAAAAGGCGCAAAGCGCCCTCTAGCGGCGAAACTATGCAGAATTTGAAAAAACAGTACAGAAAAAATTTGTAGGAAATTATATGCTCTACAGCTTTGTTTTGTTGATGTTTCATCAAAATGCATAGTTTTCCTAGAAATAGAAAAAAAGTAGAAAATGGCGAAAAACGACCATATTTCGTTAGGCAACCCCTGACCGTTACGTTTGTTAGAATATTTTTTATCACAGAAATAAATTTCATTCTGTTACTCGATCGGTGAATTTCGTCCTTCTACGTATCTTTGACTATAATGGCCAGTATCGCCTATACGGATATATTGCCGGCAAGTTTGAACATTGGGCCTGATTGTTGAATCCGGCGGATCGGAAGTGAGTGCGGATTTGACACTTTCCCGGTTCTAAAATCCGCAGTCGCGGATTGAATGTGAATTTGATTACCGGAAAAATTATGGGATTCCCTAATAATTTTTTAGGTAATCAAATTCGCATTCAATCCGCAACTGCGGATTTTAGAATCGGGAAAGTGTCATATCCGCACTCACTTCCGATCCGCCGGATTCAACAATCGGGCCCATTGATGGAAATAAGGCTGAATTTTGAGTAATATTGTTCAGCCATGCTATTGAGTTATTTTGTTCCCTCATTTCCTTCTTCAAAGCTTTATTGAACTATGAGTGTTCGTGCAGTGCCTTTTTTTCTTCTTTCTACAAAATGTTGTCAGCAGTAGTTTCGATATCACTAATTTCTTCGTTACATAATCTTTTTGTAGCTTTTATCAAAACATTCGTTTCTAGTGCAGGATTTATTTTGTAAGATTTTTTATTCCGATTTTGAGATTCTACCATTTTTCGATAATACTGGTATCGGTTTGTTGAGTGGTTTTTCTTCTATCTAGGCCTCTGCTCTATTGGCGTAACTAAGGGGAGCCAGGGTGCCCCCCCCCAGAAAAGGGCCAATTGAGCGCCTGGATATTTAAAACTCGCCACACGCTCTATGGAAAACATGAAAAAGTATTGCCCATGAGGGTGAAGAGAGATCTTACTCCCAACCAATACAAGCTATTTCAACAAGTTATTGTAGGCCTTCCGGTGAGCTCAGCTGATGCAAAAAGAGTAGTCTGCTGTGAGGTCCATAAATACTTAGCTTAGGAACGCAATTATCGTGATTACATGAGACGATCTCGACTTGAAAGTGGCTTGAAATACGATCTGTGTTTTCGGATCTGCTCGATTGAGTCACTGATTCGAAATTAAATCCAAATAGGATTGAAACTGATAGGAAAACTTTTTTCAATGCTGTTTTGAAGTTGGAATAATGGAAAACAGTGAAGAAAATTATTTAAATCTGCTGCTTATTTCAATAATTTAATGTTAATTTTGATGTGAAAATGAGAAAAAGAAGATTAGCTTTCTTCGAAGCACTATATGATGGTTTCCCATTCTTTCACCACATTTCTGATTCTATCACTTTTTCTATGACTTTATATATAACTCGCTCTTTCTAAATTTCTTTCCATGGAGCCGGCATTTTTTCATGTTTCATGGCATGTTTCTTCATTTCTCCAAATATTTCGTTTAGCCATGATTAAAAGCACTTTTCTAAACATAAAATAAATGCTCCAAAAAAAAAAACAAGTCATATTACCTCAAAACGTCAAAATTAAATTCGATCCAATTTCAATTTGTGTTTACATGCACATTCGTGATTCAATTTCAATTCGATCCAGGGAATTTTTTGTATCGGATCGAGTCAAACCTATTTTAAATTGGTCTGTGTTTACATAAGATCGAAATGCCATAGTAAATGATCCAGGAAATATTTTCAATATTGATAACCAGCCAATTAAGCAAAAAGTGCCAATTTATTTTTTTGTAACAAAATAGGATTTCCTGTGATTTTCTAACCACGTTTCAGCGAATTCTGAAGAGAGAAATAAATAAAAAATCACTATACCCATTTATTTTTTGTAAGTATTATATTATTTGTGCCCTGAGCTCTTAACACGTAATTTAAAAAAATTAGAGTTCTGTGACCGTGATGAGCCAGAGGACTGTGCTTCTTGGGTCTACGAATTTGTATGGAAATATTTCAGATGAGTGATCTATTAGTACATGTCAGTGGCAAAGTTTAGAAATAACAAGTCTTTCATCTTCATAAAAAACTTTCACTCCGTTACATTGTGAACTCGGAAAAACAAAGCTAGATTCTCTCTTTCTTAAAATATGCAGAATAGAAAAGGGAGGGAAAGTGAATCAGTTGTCCTTTTTCATAAATCGAGCAAATATGCACCAATACATCAAGTTTAACTCTATATAAAATCTTGAAATTCCCAGCGGGAAATTATTCATGCGCTGCCAAAAGAAGCAAGAATGCTGCGCTTTCAATTCATATGTTATGGAAGCTCTCTGGAAGCACGCACTCTATACTCCCATTTTTTGCTTTGTTTTTCTTAAGCTTTATCCTTTTCATATTATTTGGAAATTTGTGGTTTTTGTAAAAACAGTTGCGAAATACTATTTCTGGTGAAAATAATTTGAAATTATGAAATTTGTGAAATTTTATTATTGAATTATTGCTGTTGAATAATTATTTTAATAAATGTATTTCAGCTATTTGTGTAAACATTAATTATTATTGAACCTGGAAAAGTATTATGGGTTGGATGTCAGGAAAATAGCAATAATTCTTGCTTCACAAGAGCTTCAATTTCGCTGCTTCAATTGCACTTCTGCAACAACAAAATACAAGCGCTACGCTCTGATGACATGGCATCTTGTGCCAAAAAGGAAAGGAAATTTGATATGAATAGGAAGCGCATTGTCGTTCCTTTTCAGCGCTTCAAAATCTGTTCAAAAGCGCTTCAATTCCCCGCTGGATCTTCATCCAGATAGTTATGTGCGAGCGTGTGTAAAAATGTTACATTCCCTCTCAATGGCTTGGCATCGACATTTGAATAGTTTGAGCATATAGCCCTTCACTCATTAACCATATATGGTCAGCGGTTGCGCTCGACTAGTGCCGCTGAATTTTCTGCAAAAACTTAATCGTGAAAACGTATATGCTAGAATCAGTCAATTATAACCCCACGGTTATTGAAACTGGTGATGAGATTGAGCCGAAACACAAAAAAAAACACGTAGACAGTGGCCTCGATTCCCAGATCCAGCGGATCGGAAGTGAGTGCGGATTTGACACTTTGCCATTCTCAAATCCGCAAAGGCCGTTCTCTCTTTGACATTTTTCGCGCTGTAAAAATGTGATCCACTTCAAATTTTCTGCGGATTTGAAACGACAAATGCGCCTAAGAAAATCTGACATCGCCTGTTTCATAATCGTGTGAGTCTTCATTCCGAATTTTTGATTTAATTGAATCCGCGACTGCGGATTTGAGAATCGCAAAGTGTCAAATCCGCACTCACTTCCGATCCCCCGGATCTCGGAATCGAGGCCAGTAAATAAAAAAATATTACCTGAGAGGTATATACTTCGTTTGAGAGAGCAAATTCCTCGATAAAAAACACAGTTTTGTGGATAGACACCTCATGAATTTTGCACCACGATAACTCACCATCTCATGAGACTATCATTGTGAACGAATTTCTGGCCAAAAACTTTACAGATGTTATCGAACAGTCACCATATTCCCTGATATGGTTCCGACCCGCTTTTCTTGTTCCAAAACTCAAAACCAAACCAAAAAATGTGTTTAAAAATGTTTTAATGGTTGGGCTATTCATTGGCGTAGGTGTATTCTTTCGAAATGGGCTTTTGAATACAATAAACTTGGATGAATAATACATATTTTGCGTTTCATTGACCAATTTACGAAACTTTCTTGTTATAGTCGTATTTTGCATTTCGAACATAAAGCACCTGCCCCCTCCCTAATTTTCTAGTTACACCCATGCTCTGCTCTTTGTGCTTTGAAACACTATTTTTATTTTCGATTTTCAATATTTAGGTTTCAAACTTTGATCGTCTTTATCCCACGGAATTATCGTCCTGTAACTTTTATTGTAATTGTTACCTTTATGATGTACTGATACACCATATGCATCCCTCATAGCTCTCATATCTCAATAATGCTCAAAGCGTCCTTTCTCTCTATGTGCTACGATTAATTTGTTTATTATTGTATCAATATAATTTAGTATTTTTCGAACTTCGTTTAAAAACTCATTTTCTAGTTTTTATATTATAATTTATTAAAATATTATTTAATTATCATTTAAAGTAATTTTAATATAGGTCTTAAAATAAAATAAAAAAAATAATAATAAAATAATAAAAAAAATAATAATAAAATATAAACAAAAAATAATAATAATAAAAGTGTTAAAATGGCAGCCAAAAAATAAATAAAAAAATATGCAGAAACAATGCTATTCGATGCTATATAATGATTGTGTTCCTATTAAAGAAGATTAATGATGAATGAATAATAATATTAAAACAAAAAAAAAAAACAAAAAAAAAATTAAATTAATGGAAATATGTTTGCAGCCAATTATAAAGCGATTAAAAAATATGGAAAACCTTCAATTGAATTAAGCAACTGCAATTGTTGCACACAACTGATATCAACTGATAAGAAAAACATAAGTATTAAGATAAATAAGTACTATCTAATATAACTGTTGTGATGTCATCAATGTAGTTTTTCAATTTATGATTAATCAAAAAACAAAAAAAAAACTGAAAAAAAAACAAAATGTGCAAAAATCTATATATGAAAAGTATTTTTCACTAATTCGGCCCAAAATTGTAGTGTGACAAAATTGAAAAATTATTTTTTCACCGATGTGTATATTTATTATTTATAATATTAAAAAAAAAAAAACAATTTTTATAAATTTATTTTGGTGTGTGTCAACTATGTTTTAAGCAAAAAAAAAGGAAATGTTAAATTTATTATTTTATCTTTTTAATGTATTTATATTTAATTTATTTTTTATTATTATTATTTTGGTTGTAGTGTTGCCTGTATCAGTAATTCTATATATATTTATAAAAATCATTTTTGATTAATCAATATTAACCATAAAATTCTGTTTTTTTATTTTATTTCTAGATGATGAAGAGAAAATTGTACGATATTGTAGCGAATATAATTCGAAAGAGCTTAAAAGAAATATATTGAAAAAAGTTTTCAATCCAATACGAAGTCGTCGGGATCAATGGGAAATTAATAGAGTAACACCAAAAATGCCAGATCCTGTTATTAAGCTGCCATTTAAGCCGGCAAAGGCTTTAAGCGATTTTGATCGTTATTTAGCTGAACGCAAGCGAAGAGAGAGTATAACTAGCATTAGTCCTTCGCCAATAATGCATACACCTATAATGCATAATAAATTGCTACAATCACCATTAACAAAATCATCGAATATTAATAAGAAGAATATTTCGATTAATACGAATTTTGATAGCAACAAGAAAGATGAAAGAAAATTAAATACAAAATTAATTAATAACAATTTAAAACAGGCATTTAATGATCCAAAGCTAAAGCGAAAGACTTTAGTGAAATTGATACCACTGCATCAAGATAAATCATATTATACACAAGATTGTGTATCTGATAGTTCTGATAAAAAATCACCGAAGAATGATAAGCATAAAGATCGATCATCTAGAAAAAGACATAGATCCAAGAATAAGAGAAGTAAGTCTTCTGGTGATAGTAGTCGTGGTAAGGATAAAAAGAAGCATTCATCATCCAAGCGAAGATCAGCAAGTGAGAATTTCAGAAGTACAAAAGAAAAGATGATATTGGACAGCATGAATGCCAAAAAGCCCGTTGTACGAATCAAGAAGGGAGTATCATTAGTTCCAGAAATTGTTGTTAGAATATTTAAGCATAAAAATAAATGTACGAATATTCCTTGTGTTATGTTGAGACGTTTAAAATCAATGGATTTAGTTGATCACAATAATTTCAAAGATATTGATAATCATATTGATAATGTTTGTAATAATAATCGTACAGAAATTAATTTACAAACAGAAATAATAAATGTTGTTACAGAAACTAACAATACTGAGGAGAAATTAGTAAGTAATAATAATAAAAATATAATAGATGTAAATGAAATAGAAAATAATATTATTGATATACCAGTTAGTGAGATAAATCCTAACAATACATTACAAGAAAATACAGAAATTATAATAGATGATAATGAGAAATCATCAATTGAATTTATAGATGTTAATTTGCTTAATAAAGATAATGATATTGCACAATTATTACCGCCGCCAAGCATACCTAATTTAGCTGCATCAATTAATAATACTAATAATACACCAGAAGTACAACCAAATAGAATTTTAGCCGAAGATTCGCCACTTAATCAAGATTCATCAAATGATTCATGTAATGCATCAATTGATGTTAATTTTGATGAAAGTGATGTATCAAATAAGGGATTAGGTACCCCGATACCATCACCCATCGCTGAATTATCTATAACATCAGGAAAGTATCAAGCATCATCATTATTAGATACTCATAAATTAACTGATAATACTCTTACAACAAAGAGAATTATACCAAATTTCAATGATGAAACAATAAAAAATATATTAAATATTAGTTATACATCAGAATCAGAAGCAAAAAGTGTAGAAAAATCACCACAATTAGATAAAGTTAATAATGATGCTGCAAATCATCATCAATTTGTATTAAATACATCAGCACAAAAATATTTAACTGAACGTCAAGAACATGAGAATGAAGTAACATCAACACAAGGTAATAATAATATAATAAGTATAACTGAAGCAACATCTAGCACGTCACAACAGCCATCATCATCAACACAACGTTTAATATATGATTATACAGATTTAGTACAAAATGATGAGGTTGATACATCAAATCCATCAGCATTTAAGTTGCGATATCGTCGTGGACGTTCGAATAATGTTATAACATATGCTGAATCAGATACATCATTAGAAGGTACATTAAAAAGAAGAAGATCATTATCAAATAATGCTGATTCATCTTCAACATTTTATACAGATTTTATACAGCATCATGATGAGCCACCGAATGCACCATCAACAACAACAACTGATATTGATATTGATACATGGAGCAAAAAGAAACGTATTAAGTTAACAAAAACAAATAAACCGAAAAGAAATAGATCAGTTAAAAATAATAATAATAAAAGATTAGCGAAAAATGATGGAGGAAATAATATAGAACTACATAAAAATAAAAGGAGAAAATTATTAGATGATGAACCACAACAACAACATCAATCAACACAATTCGATGCAGCTGCAGCAGCTAGAACATCATCATCATCATCTACAAATGTTATTAATCCAGTAACAGGCGATATATTTGATTTTACTGATGATGAAGCAACAACAACAACAACATTTACAACAGCTTCATCATTTACACATAAGAGCTTAAATTTTCATTGTATTAATGATAATGATTGTGGTCGCATTGAATCACCAGAAATCAATGTTAATCTAGAATCAACATATAAAATATATTCAAAAAATAGTTTAGTACAGAATGTATTTGTTCCGCCAGAAGTTGAGAAAATTATTGAAGATAATTCTTCGGCAGCAACAATAGTGCCGAAGAAAAGGAAGAGAGGTCGACCTAGAAAAACGCAAGTTATATAAGAAGAAAATAATTATAAACATATTAATTATAATTAATTAATTATTTTTTATAGTAAATTATTGTTTTTTTTATATTTAAATAATTATTATTTTGTTTTTCTATATATGCATATATAAACAAACAACGTATGATTTTTTCTTCTGCTGATTATTTATAATTTTTTTGTTTTTTAGGAGTAAAGAAAGTATAATTGATTATGTTTTTTTTGTTGAATGAAATCTACGCAACTACTAATCTTCTTTTGACTGAATTTTTTTTTGTTTTTTAGGAGTAAAGAAAGTATAATTGATTATGTTTTTTTTTGTTGAATGAAATCTACGCAACTACTAATCTTCTTTTGACTGAATTTTTTTTTATATTAATTATTATTTGAAAGTTTTTGGAGAATATAGTCCTTTTTATTTTATTATTAAATATTATGTAAGAAAAAGTCTAGTAAGTAAGTGGATGTAATTATTAATATAATATAATAAATGTACATTTTCGTTACATTTCTTTTTTGTGAAATAAATGTAAACTATGTGGATATAAATAAGTCTTTGTGTTTTTATACGAGTATACCTAATTTGTAAATAAGATATAATTACCAGTAAGATAAGTAGACTCAATGATCAGTCTAGGGGTCGAATAGGAGGCAGCCCCTCCATTAGAATAAGGGAATATGTGTAACTCAAGAGGAAGAAACCGGACGGATAACTTGGCAACGACATGGCATATGAAAAAAGGCTAGCGGTTTCATAATATGTACCTTGAACGTAAGATCTCTGAATAGGGCAGGGGAACACTTAGATCACTACTAGAAGTATTTGATAATTACAAAAGGAACCTTCTGGTTATATAAGAGATGCGATGGAACGGCCAAGGAATAATGGGAAAAAGGAAACACAAAATATGTTACAGTTGTCATCTTAGATAATATATAATGGTAACTTGATTTATAGTTGGAAATAAATGCAAGTAGGGAATCTCAATCTAGCATCAAAATCTCAATTCCGCAAACGTGCGGGATCCAGGGGCCAGTTCACGCAATTCGACGTCGACTGAAAACGACGCGTTAAATGTCGTTTTGGGTTCACGCAAGTCGACGTTTTATGTTTGTCGTTTTAAAAGTGTCGTTAATCTTCTCGACGCCAAATTTGGCGTCGAACTCATTTATTGTTGTATTAAAAACGAGTTGTGGTGCCAATTAGAGCAGAGTAGAAATAATTTTACACAAAACTTTTTACAGTTCTGAACGAGCAAAATGCAATAGAAAAAGAAAAACTATTAGTTGAAAAATAACAATTATAACTACTCCAAGAAGAGTTAGATGTACAAAAATAAATTCAGAGTTGAGATTTTCCAATATTATTATGAATTTGTTTAATTAATTAATTTAATTACTCATATTATTGAAGTTTCAGTATTATTTGCAGCTTGTCCCCCTTGTGGATAATGTGAAAAGTGCAGCGGTTTCATTGGATTTTGCATACCTTTAGGAAAAATTATTTTGGGAAAATGACATTCGACACGTCGACTTACGTGAACCCAAATTCAACGTCGTAGAAATTAATGTCGTTTTCATAAAGCGTCGATGTCGACGTCGAGTGTCGAATTGCGTGAACTGGCCCCAGGTCAACAATCCTGCGTATCCGCGAGATTTGCGGGACTGCAATAAAATTATAGACTTTCTTCTAAGTAGTTATGTTCATAAATTTATGAAGTGTTATATGAAAAAACCTAAGAGCCGATTCTAAACTACGCTGGAATTTTCATGCATAGTAACATACATTGTAATTTCGAAATTACTCTCCGTTACAGCAGAATTTATGCTAGCAATGTCCAGTGGAATCAATCCAGTGTAGTTTAGAATTGGCCTGAATACTTTGTATGTTCGTTTGACATACAATATAATTAGCCGCGAGGGTATCCCCGTACACTCCATGTACACATTTACTGTGTTTCCATGAGCCGGGCTAGAGTATTCGTTGAGTTTACAGAAGGCTCCTCTGCTCAAGTTAGCTCGATGCTGTTTACAAGACGGTTCTGGGTCGAAGTGACAGATAAATAATTTTAAGTCGGGACTCCGTTGATATATGTGCTCTTCAACTCAACGACTTAACTCTATGCGTTTCCATTTCTGAGTTTTCATCCTGTGTACAATAAATTTTATTATAGATTTTTTTTTAAAGTATTTACTAAATATAAAGTCTCGGACGTCCAAGCGAAGCGCGACATTTGCTCGTACCTTTGCCAGTTTATCGTTTTTAGTTGTTTGCATGAACTCTGTTCAACCTACCCATTTTCGTTGAGTTGAGCAGAGTTGAAATTTTTTAAAGAAAACTCTTAACTGTGTCTATTTCCATAACGTATAACTGGGGTTCAACTCTGGTTGAAATCTCATGGAAACTCGGTAATGGGCGCTGACTCGGAGTTAACCCAGGGTAAACGCTGCAAGGAAACTTAGTAATTGATCACGTTCGGATACACGCCCTAAAATATACTTAGACGATTTTGTGTTATTACTCTATTGCTTAGTAGGCAGATATCTTCAATTAACGAATTTAAATATGTATTTTGTGGAGTCGACTGATTTGCAATCCCAAATAATCAAGGGCACAACCAGTTTACAAACAAAATGAAACTTTTGTTCACACACGAGCACGTCTGATTTTGGATCAATCGGGTAGGTTTTATCAATCAGATGGGTTTTAGTCGCGAAGTTTTTTCAAAATGTCAACTAGCTTAGATGACGTAGAACCACGCAACTAAAATCGCTTCCTACCGGCAAGAACAGTCGCACGCAAGCAGTTCAAACTAGTTTCAAATCGGTCTCGTCTCTGTCGATCAGTGTATGGATTCCCACTTCCGTACACGGGCAAGATCACGAAACAGTTGCGGGTGTAGCTGGCATTGCAAATCAGTCGACTTGTGTTCGCAGTGCCTAGCTATATTTTTATTAATACTTTGCAATATTGTTAGTATTTCATTTTTAAGTCTCGGGTTTTTATAATAAGTGATTTACTGCCTGAATCCCGCGGATCCCGCATTACTGATCCCGCAAAAATGTTGACTCAGATCAATTTATGGTCAAATACGGGATCACAGCAAGATTTTTTAATGTTAAAAAAGAAACGTTAACGCGCACAACAAAACTTAACATAGCTAGTCTAAAAGATGAAGTAAAAGAAATTCTATGGACAGCCTTGATCCACATAGTATTGAAATCATCAATGAGACATCGTCCATGTGTAAGCAAGCTATAGAGCAAACCTCATAAGAAGTTTTAGGTGAAGCACACACACCTTTCGGTAGTGAGTGGTTCGATGATGAATGCAGAATAGCAACAACAAAACAAAAATATAAGGAGTACAAAAGAAAACTAGGAAAACATAAAACTCGAAACGCAGAAGAAGAGTACAGAGTTAGACGAGGAGAGGAAAAAAGAGTACATAAAAAAACGAAAAGGGAATATGAAAAGCGCAAGATGGAAGAAATAGAAAGCCTTTACAGCGAGGGGGACATAAGACAGTTCTACCACAAAATAAGAGAGGGTAGAAAAGAATTCAAACTTAACCCTTAGCTGGCCCACCTGGTTTTTGTAACATAGCTGGCCTATGGGGTGTCCACGCACCCCACGGAAAAAACTATTTCCACGGAAAATATGCAATATTGACCGTTTAAAAAAATCAGTGGAGTTCTTTGACAACCCTTTTTTATGTTCCAATGGTTGAGAGACTTTTTCTTACTACGACAGAAAAAAAATTAAAGTGCGATAAAACATGAAAAATCGACATTTTGCTCCAAAAAATCAAAACTTCTATGTTTTTTGAATGTATGGACACCCGCAACGGCGTAAAAGCTCTGTACATAACACCATCTAACACAAGTGAAACTTACAACCTTAAAGGCACACTAGATGGACCCACAAATATTGTTATTAGATTGATATCATGGAAAAAGGGTTTCTTTTAGGCCTGGGGTGTCCCTGCACCCCCAGGTCCAGCTAAGGGTTAAGACAAAAGCCTGCAGAGACAAGGAGAAATATTTAAAGCGAGACAGGACAAGTACTAAACTGATAGGTAGAGCATTTCAGTAAACTCTTGGATCAATATGAAGAAGGACATAGTAGACACACATTAGATAATAACGAAAGAACCAGAAATGCCGAAACAATACCACAACCTACCGTACAGGAAGTATAAGTAAGGTATAAGTAAGCTTAAAATTAACAAGTCTCCAGGTATAAACAATATACCAGGTGAAATATTTAAAACATGTAATACATTAAAAACACATCCTCAAGATTGTACAATACATTTGGAGGCATAGGCCCATGTAGTGGTAGTCGAGTCGTGTTTCGTGACAAGTCGTTTGACTTGTAGAAAGTGGCGTTTCAGTCGAATTACGCTTTTCAGCATAGGAGCCTAGAGTGGAAATGCTAAGATGAGTTTAGGCCCCTGCACTGAAAGTTGTGATTCGACTAAAAAGTCACTTTATAATAATAACAGAGTAAACCCTTCTAGCACAGAAGGCGCACTTCTCAGCAGGCAAAAAAAAAATTAACCAACTCAGCACAATCAAGCGCTGAGGTGAAGCTCTCAACTAAGCATGCAAACATAAAATTATAATGTTAAAAACATCCAAATTAACATGTAACCCACGCAAGGAAAAGGAAACGCACCTGAGCGGTCACATGAGATTAAAAAGATTCCTTTTAAGGACATATTTGCTAATACGCTAAACACATTAATATTGTGGTTCAGGTTAATGAACATGCGATTGACAGATTCAAATCTCGCGTAATTCGTGCTAGAAACTAGGTTGTGACAGTTCCTCCTTCTCTTCTCTCTATCTTACGTCTAGAGGTGATGTTCGACATTGAATACGAAAAATAGATTATCTGTCGACAGTACAAAGGGACTTTCCCTAAGCCTCTAGTCTGTCACATAAAAAAAACTCTCTAAACGACGACCTAGAACACCTGAGTCACCCTTTCCATTTAGGAGCTGATGAACAAATACAACATCGGCCACCACACGGCGCTTGTGAAGAGAGCTTAAGTTGAGTAACTTAAGCCGAGATTCAAATGATGGAAGAACTAATGGGTGCGAATCGAACAAACCTTCGCTGAAACGATTCAATTTTTACAACGTGCGAAGAATAGTGAGGAGACCAAGCCTGGGACGATTATTCAAGTAATGGTCTGACTAAAGAAATATATAGATGTTTACTGGTCAAGGGGTTGTTAAACTCCTTGGACCACCTTTTATAAAACCCAGGACTAAACTACCCTTAGAGGAAATATAGTTGCTTTGAGCGGAAAAATCCAGGGGCCAGTTCGTGTATGTCGAAAATGAAAATTTTTTTCGTCTCGGGTTCGCGTAGGTCGAAAAATTGAAAATTTTCGTCTGGAAGCCGACGAAAGGCACTCGAAAGGTCTTGGGTTATCGAGTTTTTGCATTAGGACACGAACAATTTTCTTTCGACTTATGCGAACGCTAAAATTTTCGTCGACACAATTTTTCGACTTCAATTTTTTTTCGTTCGACTATCGTCGTTCGCCATACACGAACCGGCCCCAGCTTACTATCAAATCTAATCCCGAGATCTTTAACAAAATGTACCTGAGGGACACCTTCATTAAAAAAGGTAGTGAAAAGCAAGTGAAGAATGTCATCAATTGATAGAATAAAGAGTAGAAACCCAACATGACTGCCTTGAGGGACATCGGATGACGCTTCTATGGTTGGAGATTTGGATCCACGGAAAAGAACTTGGTAGGTCCTGTCAGCTAAGTAAGACTGGAACCATACTAGAAGGGCTTGCGGAAAACCTATTTTTTTTAGTTTGAGAATTATAATGGAGTGGGAGAGCTTGTCAAATTCCTTACTAAAATCAGCGTAAACACAATCAGTTTGCTAGCCGCAACCGAAGCCCTCGACAGCATGAGAAGTGAACTCGAGTAGATTGGTGGTAGTGGAACGAACTGCAAGAAAAACATGTTGATTCGTTGAGATGATTTTTTTTGCAGATAGGCGCGGTTGCAGAATAAATGATTGATTCAAAAAGTTTCGGTATGAAAGACAACTTTGCAACTGGTCCATAATTCGATATTTCGTTCTTGCTCCCGCTTTTATGAATAGAAATGATGTACGAATTTTTCCAGATGGTAGGGAAATACCCTTTGTTTAGGGATTTGTGAAAAAGAGCTCTCAGTGGAGTCTGGAGAACCTCTGCATAGGACTTAAGGATAGCAGGAGGGCTCCGTCGGGGGCGGAAGTGAAGTCGAATGGGGGTTCATTAATATGGTTAACGGTACCGTCACTGGTTATTGAGAGAGATAAACTATGACCCTGTCGGTTAGGAGTTAAGGGATGAAAATTGTTGTCGTTAGGTAGAAATCCAGAAGGTGTGAAAGATTGGTGAAAGAAAGATGCAAACTTGTTACAAATCGCGGACGACTCACAACTAGACCAGTTAATATGCTGCATAGTATTCGGGTAGTTATCAACTTTTTTTAGAGTTGCCAAATTTGAAGAAGTTTCTAGGATCGATATACATTTTGTCCCTCATGATGCTGAGATATTCTCGATATAAAGCAAAAGATAGGGAACGAAACCTGTTATAGCAATCCTTAAATGAATTGAGACTCGAAGAATCCTCTCTCTTTAGATAGTCTCTTTATTAGCCTTTTTAAAGTTAAAGGAATGGGTTATTTCCTCCGGACAAGGAGTATTTTCTGAATTGAAGCAATAATTAAACAGGAGAGGAGGGTGGTAATTGTCAATAGACTTCATGACTATTGGACTGGGTCCGACAGTCATATTGATTGAGTCAGTAAAGAATACAAGATCTAACTACCTCCGCAAAACGTTAGACAGACCGCCCATTTGATCCAAGCCACGTGAGAATAAGGAATTAAGAAAGCAGGATTCCTTAAGGCCCCCATACACGCTCAAATTAGATGTACATCCAGATTTTCGTCAAACCTATGCTCGCCACGAGTTTTGATCAGCCGACCGGCTCACAATCGATAGTTTTGGTTATACATCCGCGCACGTCCATGTTTAGTTTTTGATACGGAAATTTTAAAAGCGATGCGCTCAATGTCAAGGTGGATAGAGAAACTAGGAAGCGAAATTGGGTTACAAGATATGTAGATGGCTACTGCAAGCAAGAAGCACGCCAGTCCCACGAGCTTCCGAGTCCATGTGACGATCCCTCCGAAAGACTTGAGGAACCGAAGAGTTCAACATTAGGAATGCTTTCATGGAGGCAGGTTTCAGTGAATGCTATGACATCGAACCCACGGGCCTTCGATGCCTGAAGGATGTCATTAGATGTAGACCTGGTGCCCCTTACATTCTGGTAGTAGAGAGAGAGAGCGACAGCCCTGGACAGACATGTGATTTCGATATCATAATATTCCTAATATTATAATATTCGGATATGTCTGTCACCCCCATATCATAATATCAAAACGCAACAACATGATATTAACGTAATATCGAAACACAGCTGATTTTCATAATATTAACATGATATGAGTAATTTCTAGTGAGAGCAGCGCTATTTTTCGCTAGCGGAAATTATAAAAACTCAAACTTTTGCTCTTTTGAAATATCAAGTTACCTTTAAAATTTTTATATTTGTTTAGTTTTGTATAGTTACTATAGTAACTATTTATTAAAGTAGAATACGAACCTGAAATAAAGAAATATTTGCGAACGCTTAGAAATTTAAATTCCAACTGTCAAAAATACAACTGCCACAGATATCATAATATTATGTCTGTCACTACTTAGTTTATTTTGATATCGTGATCTCAATATGCCTGAATATACGATAAAGATAATCCGGAATAAATGAGCTTTTACGGTGGAGGGGGTAAATTTTTCTGTTCCCGATCAATTTGGGATTGGGGCATGCGCACTGCGGTTTTCCTCGAATTGGGTTTGTGTGCGTGCATATTTGGTCTTGCGCACTTCACATATTTCCGTTGTTAGGCAAAACTGAATTTTTTGGCGGGTGAATTTTGCGAAGTTTCCTTGCAATTCAAAAATTAGTGAGGTTATGGGTGAATATTTGATTTTGCGCACTTCGCATATTTCCCTTGTGAGCTCCAACTGAATTTTCTGGCGGATGAAGTTTGCAGAGGTAGGTTATGCAATGGATGATGATGTTCTCACACATTCAAACTTAAAAAAATGTGGTTGTGTGAAGTTGTTTACAAACAAAGTAATAATTATTTTGTAAACCAGGCAACCAGGGCTCCATTGGCAAACACTTATGATATGTTATGAATTAATAAATGAAATCACACATTGAAGATAGTTTTAGTTTTTGGTAACATTATAGCTAATGTTACCTCAATTAACTAAATGTAAATAAACATTAGCTCTACTATCATTAGCAGCACGATTAGCAGCAGTAACAGATATCTGAAAAAAGTACTTTCACTTTCACCACTTTGTTCATAAGCGGTGGTCGTGGCAGATTTAAAATTCAAAGTTTTAAAACCTTTGCGCGGAGGTGCGGGAGATGGATAGATTGGCGTGGCATGCATGTGGATTAACACGATGTTGATGCTTACCATGCGGTAGTAAGAATCACCATCAACAGTGACATTTTTACCACAAGAATTTAAAAAAGAACGGTGTCATTATTCAATTGTTATCCACTAATGTCCTGAAAAAGCATAAAATAAGTGGGCGGCATGTCTAGATACACATTTCCGTAGAATTCTCTGCACATTAATGCTATTCTTTTCCATGAACAACCACTGTTTGTTGAGTAAATAGCAACTTTTTTCAAACCGAAACCACACATTTTAAATTACACAAATGGAATCCTTTTTCAAATTTACTAGAAATAAATTGTATTTAAACTCCTTTTTACTAAAAACCAGGGCATCGAAAGACATTTCCATATTCAAAAATTAATTTTGACGTTTGCGTAAAATTTAAAATAAACAGTTTTTGTATACATATTCCTTTAAGTTTGTGTGGGTAAAGCTCGTAATTTTGATATGGCATACCGTTTATACGTAAAATGAGTTTATCCCCAAATCCCAAATAAAATAAGGTGTAGTATAAATCGGCATAATATTATGATATCGAAATCACATGTCTGTCCAGGGCTTTAAGTTAATATCTGTGGAGCTCTCAGAGTGGAAGTGTTAGTGATAGGCCATTCATACACGGGGGATCATGGCTCTGTAATCAAAAGCTTTGCTGCATGTTTCTTGAAAATACACGGAGCAATAGCAAAGGAAGCAGCCTTTTGTGTTGCTACGCAATGATTGTATTAGTGAGATGTCAAATATTATGATTCTGGTCGAGTGTTTATTTAAATCAGTTCGTTACATTTAATGTTTTATGTTTAGCATGTTTTTTCACTTTTAAGCCCCAACTATATTGCACGTAAGAAACGCACGTCATCTCGGCGCTCTGATGGAAATTAATGTGTTCGGCCATATTGGACGTACGTCAGTCATATTTTATTTCGTTAAGTTTCGTTAAACGTAAAAATGGGAAAAGAACCGCGCTCTACGTACGTTTTGTGAGATGATTTGTAGTTACATCGATGAATGCTAATTTTTTGTTGTTGTTTTGTGGTTTTTAAAGAAAAAAGAGTATGGAAAATGTTGTGGTTCAAATACATGATAGCGATTTTGATGAGAAATTTATTATAATTGAAAATAAACACGATTATTAATAATATGCAAATATTAATAGCCCAGTTTTAATAGTCAATGAATAATATTCAAGCATTTTAATAATTTTAAACTTTGAAGTCTCTCCCAATACGCAAACCAATTAGTCGGTTTTGCGTTTGACGAAATTTACGCACGTCGATTGACGTGCGTTTCTTACGTGCATTATAGTTGGGCCTTTAATTTTTGACACTTCGATAGTTGATTATTATTGACCCCATGGCAACGTATTAATTTCTTATTTGTGTGAGTGCGTGTTTTCCGTGTTCGCAGGTCAAAATCAGGAGCACGAAACTCTCCACTTATTACATCTCCGCACGCCTCCCTTGCCCAAAAAAAGTTGTTGCTCCGGAACCATGGTCCCCCGTGTATGAATGGCCATAGGTGACTACGAGGGGCCCAGGATAACTACAACCGCGGCGGATGGCTTTAAAGAATGAGGCTGATCATTCGGAGCGAATGGTAAGGCCGCTATTACATTAGGATGCCATGGCAGCGTAGCCAGCAACGTAGCCATCTGGAATATGTACATTTGCATTATGAGTATTAGACCTGGCGACGGCCTGGCCACGTATCCAGAATGGAAGCGTGGCCATAACGTTCACACATCCCAGATCTATTTGGTTACGTCGCCGGTGAATTTTTTTACTCCGATTAGCTGTCACTTTCCGTATTTTATTTGGGGTTATTGTTGTGTTGCAATGGAACTTTTCGATACGGAAAGATTTATTTTAGAAGTGCAAAGCAGACCAGCGATTTGGGATAGTTCCTCAGGGGAATATTCAGACTAATAACTTCTCCTCTGGACTAATAGGTTTCCTGAAGATGGTATCCTGTTTTGTCAAGGCATTTCTGCACAAAGATAGCAGTTCTTCGAAGGACCTCAAAGACATCCTCATATAATTAAAGAATTTTTCGGGGTGTTTTCTGAGATCATCATACAATTTTTGGAACACGCCACTGTCAGCACGATTAGCTAAAAAAAGGTGTACCCAATAGCGCCTTTTATTCCTTTTTTTTAATGCCTTTTTGCGACGCAAATACAACATTATTTCTTCGATTACCATTTTAAAAATAACATCTGACATTGGCATCTCACATTGGCCGCTGCATTTGGCAACTTGTAAAATTTGATGTAGCCATAGTTACGTTGCTGGCTGCGCTGCCATGGCATCCTAATGTAATAGCGGCCTAAGTCATAAGGGTCGAATGTGAACTCGTTTTACATTCATACTGCGAGTCTTTCAAATACTCTCCATTCTATTGAAGTAAATTAAAATGTGAATCGTAGAAAAATACGCAGTTATTAAATAAAATTTTGTAAACAAGTGGAGTTTTAGGGATACAGCCCATTTAGCCCTGTGGTTTGGGTGGCTCTGGTCACAAGGAAGACGTAGGAAGAGATATAAAGATGACATCGAAATGGACTTACGCACAATTGAGATCACCAACTGGAACAGACAGTTGCAGGACCGAGAACGTTGGAAGAAAATTCTTGAGGAGGCTTTAGCTCCAATGATGATGATGGTGGTAACTACACAAGTATATGGCTCAATTTATAGTATTCTAGCTCAAAATGGCATTTTTCCAAAGAGATAACAACTGTTATTTTTTCAACACTAGGACTAAAACTATTAAAGTTCACATCACAGTTATCCCTAATGGAACAGCATAATAATTATTTCATATAATCAAGAGGCTAGTAAAATCTTTATATCTTTCTTTATCCTTTATCTTTATATCTTAACTAGCCCAACCAGAGAGAACGAAATTTTCTGAGACCGGTACCACTGTTTGAGGGTTATCCGAGAGGCTGAAAACTGCTTCCCTGAAAATAATTCTTGCTGTTGGAATCGGGAACTCGTTCTCGGGACGGCCAGGTATTATGACAAAGACCTCAGCAACGACCCAGAAGTAATGAGTCAAGCAATTACAGTATAAAATTCACACATAAAATGGAACGGAATTCTATAGATCTGGAGCAATGGCAGAAATTTTAGATGACTTTCTATGAAGATAGAATACTCCTCGATGGACTGCAAGAACTAAGATGGACTAATAACCTAGAAAGAAGAGACGCTACAATAATCTAACTTCTTCTTCTTTAACGGTTCTACTAGCGGGATCCGGTCTTGCCCTCTCGCAACTGTAATCTCCACCGGTCCAGATTCTGACCCGATGTCATCCAGTTTAGCTTCCATAGGCTCTGAGCGTCCTGGTCTACGCCATCCTTCCAGCAAAGGTTGGATCTCTCTCGCTGTCGCACCCCATAGGTCTTACCGCAGAGAACTTTCAGAGCAGGCTTATCTTCACTCATACGAGCTAGATGCCCTGCCCACCGGAGCCTACCGAGCTTTATTCTTTTCACAACATCTATGTCGCGATAGCGCTCGTAGATTTCGTCATTGTAGAGTCTCCGAAATCGTCTTTCCTCACATAAGGGGCCAGCCAACAATGTTCCGAACTATTTTCCTCTTGAACACTGTTAAGAGATGCCTATGTGAGTACCGGTAAGACCATCATCTTATATAGTAAAAGTTTAGACGTTATGGTTAGATGCTTGGATTTAAAGAGCCTTGATAGACTATAGAAGGCTTTGTTGTCTTTTAGCAGTCGTGCGTATTTCTGGTTCCATGCTATTGTCGGCTGCTACTATTGACTCAAGGTAGGAAAATGATTTTACCACTTCAAACTCGTGTTCCTCTACCTCAATTGTGGGACCAATGTTAGGTGTTCTTGTAGACGAGGCCACCATGTACTTTGTTTTGCTTTTGTTAATGGTCAATCTGAGTGGAAGCTTCTTGTACAGCTGTTGTTCTTCCAATGATATCAATGTGGTCTGCATAAGCCAGTAATTGGGTTTACTTGTGGAGGATTGTGCTCCTTGATGTCACGCCCGAATCTCGGATCACTTTCTCCAACGCCAGGTTGAAAAGGAGGCAGGCCAGACCGTCCCCTTGTCGGAGTCCATTATAGATGTTGATTGGCCTGGACAGTGTTCCGGATACCTTTACTTGGGTTGTCAAATCGGTCATGGTCAACCTACATAGTCTTGTAAGTTTGTTGGGAATGCCGAATTCTCTCATGGCTTTGTAGAATTCTACTCTGGCTATGCTATCATAGGCGTTGAGGTGTAGAATTGAGTTTTGAAACTCAAGACATTTTTCCATAGTCTGCCTCAAGGTGACAATCAGATCAGTTGTTACTTTGCCTGGGCTGAAGCCACACTGCTAATGGCCTATGATGTTTCTGGCGTATAGTGCCATCCTGTTTTGTAGGATAGCGGAGAATATCTTATAAGGGGTACTCAACAACGTTATACCCCGATAATTAGTGCACGCTGTGCAATCTCCTTTTTTATGTACTGGGCAGAGGATGCCTTTTCTAGAGTCTTCTGACATCACTTCCTGCTGCCATACTTGCACAATTAATTCATGAATCGCTTGGTGTAATGTAGGCCCTCCATATTTAACCATCTCCGCTGCTATGCCGTCTGCACCCGAGGCATTGTTGTTTTTGAGCCGATTTATGCTAGTAAACAAATTTAAAAAGGATTTTGTTTACAAAAATTGGTAAGTTAATTATTTTATAATGGATTTATGTTGATTTAAGCGATTTTGTATTGTAACCATTCAATTTTGTAAAACAACTGGAAAATTGGGGACTCGGAACTCGTCCTGGAAATTATCTGGACTCAAAATCTATATTCAGGAGTTTTCGAGGACGGTTCATTTTCTTTTAGTTTATTTGCACCAATTGACTTGCCCCAGCCACAAGGAAATCGTTGTGTATAAACCTACCTTTAAAGAGAGTCTTCGCTCACAAACCTGATATGATCTTCTGTCCACTTTTTATTAATATAATAATAATGGATATTAAGGAAGTTAATAATAGTGGAGCACGCTACTGAATTCCGATCCCCACTTTACCTTGCTTTTGTAGATTATGAGAAAGCGTTCGACTCGGTTAATAGGAGCTTTATATGGCAGGCACTACGGCGACGTGGACTGCCTGATAAAATAATAGCATTAATAAAAGCCCTATACCACAATTCCAAATGCAGAGTTCTCCATAATGGAAAATTATCCGACAGTTTTGAGGTGAGTTCAGGAGTACGACAAGGATGCCTACTTTCGCCTTTACTGTTTCTTATAGTAATAAATGACATCCTTGTGTGTACTCTAGATAGTAGAACAGGCGGCATACAAAACTAAACCGCCTTAAGGATCTCGACTACGCGGATGATATCTGTTTGCTGGCCCACAAACATCAGGACTTCAAAAACATGTTAAGAAATTTGGCAAGAGAAAGTAGCCCAACAGGCTTAAGGCTAAAACCGACTAAAACAAAAGTAATGCGGATAAATGCAAACAACATTGAACGGACAGCGCTGAATAACCGTGAGGTGGACCTGTAACGGTCGGTTGAATCCCCCTCGCGGGAATTTGGAAAATTTCTATGAAATCACTTGCCTGAGAACAAAATTTACAAAATTTGAAAATCAAGTAGGGGAGAAAAGAGAAAATAGAAAAAAATCGGAGGAGATTTGTCAGTTTGTTTTGTTTTTTTTTGGGGAGGTTGAAAATGATAGGACTGTTACTTACCACTAGCACGATTTAATGTGGAAATTTGAAAACTAGATAAATATCAAGTCATATCTACCTCCTTTATATTGTTCCACTATTGTTTGTCGAATCAGTTTTAAATAAAACGGGGTTTCGAGTATCCCTCAGTAAGAGGAAATCAATCCAAAAAAAAAGTGAACTTTGGCCAAGCAGAAGAGAAAAACCGTAGGTACTACCCTGAGCAGCGAAACGAGACCTCCTGGCAGGAGTGCGGAAGTAGAGGAATATCCCCTTTCTGGAAATACAAGTATTCACAAAAAAAAAAAAAAAGAACACAATCCATCTGTAGCTGCAAGCGCCGAAGCTCATCGTCCAGGTATATTTTTCTTGTCGTTATTTGTGCGGTGGAAGAAAGTTGGAGGTAGCCAAATTAAATCAATTTCAAGCCACGTCTGCTATTTATCTTCTGGAGCAAGGTCAAGGCGAGAAGTGGGGAAAGTCTCATTCTGGGAGAGGAAGCTGGCATTTTAGTAACTATTTAGTAACCCGTTGTTGTGTTCACCGAAACCTAAAGTACATATCCAATCTAAAGTAATAGCCTAACAATTGGAAACCAAGCAAATACTTTATAAATTGTTGTTCTTTCACTGTTCCCGTACAACTTTCACGTTGTTATGACACCAGATTGTTATGTACTAATTTAAACGAAATTTTCTTTTTATTCTTTTTTATTCATTATATAATAAAAACACCACGACACACACCTGACAACAACTTACTATAATTGATCTTGCTTGTTGTCAATATTCGTACAGGCAGTTAACCGTAACGTAGTTATATTATTATTAAATATTGGCTTAAATTTTTTTTGATTTGCAAAATAATTTTCTGGTTGATTTCAAATAATTTATTCTTAATTAAAATTGAACACGATATTTGTGATACCATTTGTGATAAAACGAGGCGAAATTGGTACCAATACGACGCGTTTTAAAATCATTGATCATACGGAAGTATCCCGACCGTGGAAATTGTAAATTGTTTTTTTATTTGAAAATGTAGATGTGTTGATCTAGTATGACATTGTTCTTATTTCATGTCCCATTGAATATTGATGTTACCTATTGGTGTTTCTTGTTTTTGATAACTGTGTCTGAAATAAACGAAAAAAAAATTTTTAAGCTATTAATGATGAACTCAAGTTGTTAGATTTTTTTGTTTGGGGAATGGTTGGGGGGGAATCTAGTTCTTCTCAGGGTTCTTAGGTGCTGTATTTCTTGGTCAGGTGATGGTACTCATACTATCAACTGGCAAGGAAATGGACTACAATGACCCGGCTCAGGCAGTGCCCGAAGGTTGATGGAAACGGAAGATTTACTTAGTCACAGGTAAGTGGTGAACCAACCGCGGTAAGGCCCGGCCACACACCCCACGACCCCTCCGGCGAGCTAGATAACTCCGTGTGGCCGGCGTAGGAGTTCCGGAATTTTGTTTCTTTTCTTATGTATGGTATTGGCTCCTTGGTCATGCTTTTCCGGGCTTATGGCTAAGGGGGTAATACCTCGCATAAGTGGCGCCCACTATTTTATCGCGCCATTATGCTATTACAGACCTGCTATAAATTCTGCTACCTCGGTAGTATTATTACCGAGAATGGGGGTGCAGAAGAAGATGTCAGTTCCAGAATAACTAAAGCACAAGGCGCATATGCATGCCTGTTCCGCATATGGAGATCAACGGAGATCTCAACTAACACCAAATTGCGGCTGTTCAACTCCACCGTTCGCAGGTTTTTTGTACGGTTGCGAAACATGGAAAGTCACCCAATTCATCACAGGGCGCCTAAAAGTCTTCATCAACAGATGCATTCGTCGTATCCTAAAAATCCGCTGGCAAGGTAGAATTTCAGATGAAGAACTAGGGCGCGGTGCCGGCCAAGAAAGGATAGACGATCAAATCAGGCGAAGGAAATGGAATTGAATGGGCCACACCTTACGACGCGAAAACGAAAATCTAGATAAACAGGCCCTTGACTGGAATCCGCAAGGATCCCGTCGAGTCGGAAGATCTAGAACAACGTGGAGGAGAACCCTACTAGCAAAAGCGGCAGTCCTGGTCGGAGCTGAGATCTGTCGCGCAAAACAGAGTCCGCTGGAGGGCAACTGTTTCCGCCATATGTCCTGTGAGGGACTAAAGGAGCGTAAAGAGAAAGATATTAAGGAAGTTGTGTCATAAGCAACATGCATATTGCATTTTCAAATTTTTTTGGGGATTTTTACTCTATTAATACTTTGCACCTTAAAAAATAAGTATTAGAAAATTTGGGGTTAGTCATGATATCGAAATTAACCTTTTTCACAAAAAGTGCATTATTAAACCACGATGTGACTCAAAGTCACATAGTACATCAATACGTTCTTCTTCATCTTCCATCGGTGCTACAGACCGACTAGGCCGACTTTCGACGTCGTTGTCATATTATGTGCCCACCAAAAAAAATGCAGTGTCGCAGTTTATGCACAAAAAATACATGCACGAACATTCGACAAAGATGATCATACGAAATTGCATCACCGAATAAATTTGTTCTTTTCTTTTGAATTCATTTTTTTTAGACATATATAATCAGAAAATATATGGCCTGTGTACATTTTATGTTTAAGCTTGTATGAACAAATAAATGTATTTAAACTACAAAAAAAAGCTATAGCATACCCTGCAAGCAATTTCTCGGCTGCTCGAGCTATTTCCGAAATAAAACTTGTCGAGAATTATTCGAGAAACAATCGTTAAAATGACGCTTTTACGCTCTTTTCATGGTTTTGTTACTTTTTCTTTTCTAGAATTGCTTTGAAATTTGAGATTTGGAGGGGTTTTTTCTACCTGGCGATGAGTGTGCGTGCGTGCGCTTGACTATGCAGGAAACGCAGGCGCCGTGGGAATTAGCCAGTATCCATTTTCAATAGTTAAATTGTGCTAAATAAAAACACTTAAAATTAAAACAAAAAAAAAATCGGAAAGAAATTAAATTAAAACGGTTACGATTGCCCCATATTGATTAGAAAAAGCTTGGAAGTGAACAAAATATACTCACTATCCTTACTAATATTATAAATGCGAAAGTAACTCTGTCTGTCTATCTCTCTGTTACGCTTAAACCACTGGACCGATTTTAAAGAAATTTGCTACAGAGATAGGTTAGACCTTGGAGACGGACATAGGCTACTTTTTATCGAGAAAAAAAAGGGTTGAAGGGGGTGAAATGGGGTGTAACTGGTTGTAAGGGGGGCTTTATTTCTTTGGTCAGATTTTCTCCAAACTTAGTAAAACTACTCCTTACCATAAATAATGAAACTCGTGTTTCATTATTTTTCGAAATTCATAACCTAAGGGGGTGAAATGGGATTCAATAGGTAAGGGGATTTTTTCTTTACTTTTTTTTTCTATTGTATAAAAAGTAACTGATTGACAGACAACTCACAATCTAAACCGCTAGAGCTAAAGGGCTGAAATTTTGACAGTGCATCCCTATAATGACGTGATTTTTCAAAATGGATCACCTAACCGAAACCGCTAGGGTTAAAGGGCTGAAATTTTGACGGTGCATACCTGTAATGACGTGGACATCCACTAAGACCCCATTTTTCGAAATTCATCCCCTAAGAGGGTGAAATGGGGTTAACCCAAACCACTGGAGCTATAGGGATAGGGCTGAAATTTCGACAGTGCATCCCTATAATGACGTGAACATCCATTAAGAAGCGATTACTCGAAATTCATCCCCTAAGGGGATGAAATGGGGTAACCCAAACCACTGGAGCTAAAGGGCTGAAATTTTGACAGTGCATCCCTATAATGACGTGATTTTTCAAAATGGATCACCTAACCGAAACCGCTAGGGTTAAAGGGCTGAAATTTTGACGGTGTATACCTATAATGACGTGGACATCCACTTTTTTGAAACTCATCACCTAAGGGGGGAAATGGGGTTGAATAGGTTGTATCGGGAATTTTTTTCTTCAGCCAGATTTTTTTGGAACTTTGTATAAATACTATACATACACCTTTACTTTGTATAAATACTATACATAATGAAACACGGTGTCATGGATTTTTCGAAATTCAACCCCGAAGGGGGAAACAGGGTGGAAACAGTTGTATGAGCAGTTATTTATTTCAACAGTTGTTCTTAGAACTTGGTATAAAAACTATATAGCATATATAATGAAACACATGTTTTAGCATTTCTCGAAATTCAAAATTTGTGAAACTCATAATTCAATTTATTTAGGATTCATTTGTGATTGCTTCATAATTTCTTGCTCCCACGTAAATGGGCGAACAAACTTAACGAACGTTCGTTAAACCCTAAAATGTCACTTCTCTTGATGATACATGCCAATCTCTGCTCCAAAACGTCCAGATTTGTTGAGCAGAGGTGATATACGCAGCAGTTTATTTACCATATTTATTAAAAAAATGCACTGTATTAAACCTTTTTTAGGGATAATAACAGCTGACTTTTTTGTTTGTTTTTTAACCGACTTCAAAAAAGAGGAGGTTACTCAATTCGACGTGTAGGTATTTTGTGGTCCTGTTCACGCATAACTTTGTAACCCAATAACTTTTTTGCTTTTTTTTTTGGTTCATTTGAAGGGGGAGCTTCCCACGGTGGTCCCGTTAAATTTTTTCTAAATTCTGATAACGGAGTTCGAAGTTAGGCATAAAAAACTGTTAAAATTGGTTCAACCTAAACATTTCATAGGCACCGAACAAATTACTTTATTGTTGTAAATCTGGCAGCAGGCCGACGGGGGAGTGGGTAGAGTGTCGGATCCTCGATTCAGCGTAGTGTGGCATTTGTAGGTTCGATCCCTGGTCGGGGCAGGCCGGTTGTTTTCTTTTTCTCTTTTTCTTCTTTCTGAAATGATTTATTAACATATTGGTCAGCGGCCGGTAGTACTGGACATAGCGCAAAGGGCTAGAGAGAAGTATTCTTGTCTGCGGGATCTGTGGGGTGCGAGTTCGATCCTTGGGCTCGCGGTGCTGTTTTTTCTATATATGGACAAAATAATTATTTTTTAATTTAGTACAGTCAAATTAAGCCGAAAAAAGCGAAATAGCGGAAATGGTCGGGTACAGGCTGAAAATTGGCACAGAGCTTCCTTTTAGGGTTCTTAATAAGGGGTTATAAAGTCTACCGATTTTCTACCCCGGGAACCTTCCTTTTTAGGGGGTTTTAGGGTCAAAATATCTGTTTTTTGCAAATGCATCTGAAACCGTAAGTCCTATCATAAAAAAATGTTCACAAAGTTTGTAGCTCATACGATTTTCTACAAAAAATGTTATAATACATTTTCCCGTACGTATTGCCATTCATGAGATATCACCGTTTTAAAGATTTAAAATATTTATATGAACTCATTCACGACTTGTATAGGTTTTCCGACGTTCAAGTTGGACTACTTTTCTAATTTTTTCAGGGGTCATTCCTGGATGTATTTGGAGGAAAAATGTGTTCTAGATAGCGGGCTAACCACTAAGATACAGGGTGTTCACGAAAAAACAATGTCTTTTTTTGTCATTTATTTAGAGTTGAATAACTCCTAGACCAATTATCGTAAACCAATATACTTAGACTCATCTTTTAGGTCAAAGTGTATTCTTTTATTTGATATAAAGATCAGGAACTTGAGTGGCTCCGTTTAGAAGATATGTAGGTTCAAAGCATGAGCGAAATGTTTAAAAGCCTAATTATTCAATTTAAAGTATATTTTCTGTTTTTTTTTTTACCAAATGGTCCAAATTGGAACAATAATACAAAATTACATCTAAATTATGTCAGATAGTATTATTGTTCCAATTTGGACCATTTGGTAAAAAAAACCAGAAAATATACTTTAAATTGAATAAAAAATATCATTAGGCTTTTAAACATTTCGCTCATGCTTTGAACCTACATATCTTCTAAACGGAGCAACTCATGTTCCTGATCTTTATATCAAATAAAAGAATACACTTTGACCTAAAAGATGAGTCTAAGTATATTGGTTTACGATAATTGGTCTAGGAGTTATTCAACTCTAAATAAATGACAAAAAAAGACATTGTTTTTTCGTGAACACCCTGTATCTTAGTGGTTAGCCCGCTATCTAGAACACATTTTTCCTCCAAATACATCCAGGAATGACCCCTGAAAAAATTAGAAAAGTAGTCCAACTTGAACGTCGGAAAACCTATACAAGTCGTGAATGAGTTCATATGAATATTTTAACTCTTTAAAACGGTGATATCTCATGAATGGCAATACGTACGGGAAAATGTATTATAACATTTTTTGTAGAAAATCGTATGAGCTACAAACTTTGTGAACATTTTTTTATGATAGGACTTACGGTTTCAGATGCATTTGCAAAAAACAGAAATTTTGACCCTAAAACCCCCTAGAAAGAAAGGTTCCCGGGGTAGAAAATCGGTAGACTTTATAACCCCTTATTAAGAACCCTAAAAGGAAGCTCCGTGCCAATTTTCAGCCTGTACCCAATCATTTCCGCTATTTTTACTATTTTTACTGTACTAATTTCCTTCGGGGAATTTTGTTCCATATTAAACAAGTTTTCGACGTGAATACGTCTGTAAATTTGCTTCCAGAACAAAAGCCGATGAGAACGAAATTATGGCGAAATTTGCAGCTCAAAAAACTATTGTTTATATCGAATAAAGAAATATACCATGGATGAAGAATCAAAGAATTTTATTGTTTACATTTAATTTCCCCGATATCAATGGCAACTTAACTTTTTATATGCCTTATATTATCTTGATCTGCATGTGTGTGTAGTGTAAACAAATCTTGCAACTTGATTTTGACCCAGTTTCATATAACCGATCAACTGCAGATTTTGCACATACATACGTATAGTTCGCATGACAATACAATCTGCAATCAAATTTTGCAATTGCGCTCCCCGAACTCAGACATGGGTATCAAATGAAAAGGTGTGACAAGTAGAATACACTTCGCAATGTGGCGTCTTTCAAAACCCAAAATGCTGTACGAAACGAAACTGTACGAGTATTATCCTTTGAATTAAAAAGCTACTTTACCGCCTTTCTGAAAAGAAGTTAGGCATAAAATAGTATTTAAATTTGCAAGCCTTGAACCTTTCATTGGCAGCGAACAAATTGTTTTATTGTCACGGAAATAATACTATACAGGGTAAGTACTTTAACCCACGAGTGGGGAAAATTGGGAGCGATGCACAGGAGAGTTTATTTGGAGCACTCTCCCTTTACTGGGGTTTTCATAAATTTTATACAACAAAAAAACCTGAAATTATCCTCGTGACCATAAAATGTGACATTAGCATAACCAATAGCCCAGTTCTCTTTCGATGCGAAGGACAAGCAGCTTTTGGAAGTGTTTAGAATTTAGTTTGGGGACTGCTTTGGGGAACCAACTCTCGGGCTTGGCTAAAAAAGGCAAACAATTTTTTTTCTTTTTTAAATAGGTTTTTTATAATGCTCCTAGAACGCTTTTGAGGAGCGTAAAAACGTAGGCTCTCTGCAATGACAGGCAATAGCTGTGTTTATTGATCCCGAAAAAAAGGCAGAGCAGCTCGAGGCAGCTCACAGTAGAGCAGCTGTCAAAAATAAATAAAGCAAGTGGGCGCAATTCAGAGCATGAAATCTCATGAAACACTTTTCAGGCAAGAATTCTCAAAGTGGGCTGTCAGAACTTTAACCTGACAGGTCTTAAAATGAAATTTATTTAAACTTGCGTAATACGCTACTAAATTAAAAAATGTAAAAATATTTATCAAGTAAATTGATGGAAACGCTAGATGATTCTTCTAATTCAGTTATTCAATTAACGGATGTCGGTATTGTGACAGTTGAGAAACAGCTGATTGCTTGCCTGAAGTTGCTCTACCAAAAAAGGTAGAGCAGAAAACCGTGAGCTAGCTCAACTTAGAGCAAGCTCATGAAACACAAATCAGAGAAACTTCAGGCAAGTAAGAGCAACCAAATTGCTCATGAAACACCTTTTCGTGAGATATCTCAAGCTAGTTCAACCTAGAGCAGCTCAATAAACAAAGCTAATATTAAAAAATGAATGGACTAAAAAGCACGAAATAAAAAAAAAATTTAAAAACCGACTTCAGAAAAAAACCATTCCTGCGATGCACAAAAAAGGATGAAATAATTGTGTGTAATTCTTAACAACATCAATCCAATCAGAATGGATCTAGAAAGAAGAATCACTTTTGAAGACGGTGCCAGGTAGTAGTTGACTTTGATTGCACTAACTCTTGCTTCGCCAATTGTTTTCATTTCTTTGTTAGGCTTATGCCCTTAATATATCACCCACATGTGTTAGCACCGTCTTCAAAAGTGATTCTTCTTTCTAGATCCATTCTGATTGGATTGATGTTGTTAAGAATTACAAACAATTATTTCATCCTTTTTTGTGCATCGCAGGAATGGTTTTTTTCTGAAGTCGATTTTTAAATTTTTTTTTTTAAGCAAAACAGTGCACATAATAAACTGTTTTTATTTAAAGGCGTTGCAATGCAATGCACGCGGGTGTTATGCTAGTAAAATATAAATTGACCAATTATTTTCATAAGTGACTGAGATCCACTTCGTGGAATTATAGCATTACGTGGAATGATTAGGGTTGAAGGATCCCAAAATTACATCTACTTCCAACCCCCTACCAATTTTCCTAACACGAGTCTCAGGTGCCTGAAAGCATTTTCGTCAACATGGGCGGAGTGCAAAAGACAACTTTTCATTAAATGGCAATCCTATAATCTAAAGACGAACGGAACATTATGGTATTCATGTGCATCTACTTTTGTTGAACCTATTGCTATTTGCCATCCATCTTTTGGCAATAAATTTTATAGAAATACAGGATGTTTCAGACCAAAAATGTAGGGTGCTTGTACATTGTACACTAGTGTGCTTATACATATTCGAGAAAAATAGCATCGTTTATAATAGAGATGCGCCGAATATGGGTTCGACTGAATACGAATATTCGGTCAAAAATGTACCGAACCGAACATTCGGCCAAATTATTCGGTTCATTTTTGCGCAGTTCATATAGGTCGGCGAAGCGATCTGTAAGTAGCAGCGTTCGCCCAACCCTTGAGCACTTCGCGTTAGCTCGGCTCTCTCACTCAATGCGCCGCTCTTTCTTTTATTGCAATAATTTCTCGCGTGATAGAATTATCGCCAAAAAATAAGGGACTAAAGCAAGACTCCATAAACATTGAGGCCCTACGCACATGGGTCGACAGATTTGCAAACCCAGTTTTAAACTGGTTTCACCATTATCACGCTCACAACCAGTTTGCAACCAAAATGAAACCTCTGTTCACACAACAATTTTTCATCAAACGGTGTTCTGTGCTCACGCAACTGAAACTGGTGACATTTCCAAACGTACATGCGTTGCATTCGGTAACAGACAATATAGAAGTGTGTGTATTCAAATGCGACTTGACGGAATATTCCATGAAATGCATGCAATGCAAATGTCGGTCTACTTTCAACTTTTCTATATTTCCGCATTCGACATAGCACACACAAGCATACACTCATTACTTAGATTTTTGGGTTATGTCGGGGCGGAATGCCACTACGAAATTAAGTGTTGGTGGAAACTCGCCGTATATCAAGTGTAACGGTCGGTTGGAAATTTTTTTATGAAATCACCTTGCATCCGACTCGAAAATTTAAACGAACTAGGCGTAGAAAAAAACAAGGAAAAATGGAGAGAAAATTTAGTCAGTTAGTCAAGGAGTCAGTTTTGAGCTGTATTGAGTTGGAAATAAAGTAATTTGGAGAAAGGAAGGAAAATAAATATCATAGTTTTAGATTTTGAATTGAAAGAAGAAAAAAAAAGAATTTCTTTGGGGTAAAATTGTAATCTTGGTAGCCAGCATAAAGCGATGTTGAGGGTCATGTGCTGACAAAACTACGAAGAGGAAACTTGGTCGAAAGATATTTTTGGGTCTTGGACATCCACCTCAAGAGCTGGAATACTAGGTGGTGATGTAGGCAGGGAATTAATCGGAAATAAGATGCCCCTGGAAAACCAAGACCGAAATCTGAGCAATAGGCTGTAACGGTCGGTTGTAACATTTATTTTGGTTGGGAAATTTATTTTGAAATCACCTTGTAATGGGGAATTTGTAGAAAATCACTTTGCGGAAACAGGAAAATTTTAAACAGGAGGAAAAAAGGAAAAAAAATATTTTGAAGAGGACGATTTTTGTTTTGGAGAAAAAGAAAAACGGAATTGATTTGATGCGGTTGGAGTTTTTTTGAGAATTTTTTAAATTGAAGTTGAATTGAAAATACCGGAAAAGTTTTAATTGTAATTTTAATCAGTTTCGGCCTTATTTTTGGTTGCGAAGAAAGCTATGAAAGCTAGTGCGAACGGAACTTGAGATATTTTGTTCGTTTTACAAATAATAAGAATTCTGATAAGGATATATACCTTCGACAATGATAACGTTGATTTGGGGATTGTATCAAGCGGAGATGATGGTTTTGCAAAGGAAGTCGACATTATAAGCTCCAAGGTTCGACAAACTAACCCTGAGGAATACCCATAAGAAGTTCTAACAACCGATAAGATTGCCCAGCATATGATCTACTGCATAAATGATGCCAATAGTGTAGGTAATTTCATACTCATTTTGACAGCTAGATATATCCAGCATCTGTCTGCCCACCCGAAAAACTAAGGCGAAGCGCACTATTTAACCCCATTTTGGGGCTCATGTTTTAGTTTTTTTCAATCCATTCCAAAACTTGGTACAGAGAAACAAGAAGGAGAAAATTCGTGTCCTCTGAAAAACCCGTAGGGAAAGCATCAAAAATTATTTTTCTCGGAGGACGCGAAAGATATAATTGATAATTGTCTGCGGTAGAAGTCCAACAAATTCTTGCAGTCCAGGAGCGTAAAGACACAAGATTACTAGTAAGGTTTTTTTTTGGTTACACTCCTTTTTTTTTCTAGTCGTGAGTACGCCACCTAAGAGAAAAAACAAAATATACAATAAATATAAAGGAAAAAACACACACACACAAAAATATACAAAATAAAATAAAAAAATTAGTTCATGATTTTATTTATTACTAAATAATAATTTTAAATGTAGTTAGTATTAACTTTAAATCGTATTTATAATTATTTATGAATTTATTTTGCTCCTTGTTGGAACTATTTTATTCATTCCTGTGTTGTTTATTTCTTGTGTTGTTTCCGGGGAATTTGTTCTTCCGTTAAGTTACACGGTTGGTTGTAATATCGTTTGTACAAAGCGGGGAGCACTGGTACCATTACTGCGCGTTTTTTTTTATTTAGTCTTCATACATATGTACCTATGATAATGATGTATTAATTTTGTTGAAATTGAGCGTTTAATTTGATATCTGACAAGGATCTGTATTTATTGTCGTGGAAGTTTGACGTTGATGATTATTCATTGTATTGTTTGGATGATTGTTCCTGTAATAGACAGGATTATTAAATGAGTATAAATAGAATGTCCGTGTGTTAGATTTTTTTGTGGAATGGTTGGGGCGGATGTCATTTCTTTTCAGGGTTCTTAAACAGTGCCTTTTCCTGAAGCTGATAGTCTTCAATACTATGAGCTGGCAGGGAAATGGATTGCAATGACACGGCTCAGGCGAGGCCCGAGGGATGATTGGAACTGAAGATGAATTTGCCTAGTCACAGGTAAGTGGTGAACCATACTGCGTATAGGCCCGGCCACACACCCCACGACCCCCCCCGGCGAGCTAGTGAACTCCGTGTGGCCGGCAGCACATCCCCCTGGCATTAGTATCGGCGGTTGGGGAGGATAAGGAGTCCGGAATTTGTTTTTTTCTTATGTATGGTGTTGACTCCTTGGTCATGCTTTTCCGGGCTTATGGGTAAGGGGGCAATACCTCGCATAAGTGGCGCCCAATACATAGTCGCGCCATTATGCTCTTACAAAGCACACAGTTGGATAACTGGATTTCTATGGGTGGAATAAGGAGATAAAGGCATACACATTATTTCCTGGTTTGAGTAATGCCACAGTAGTCATTATAAATAAATATCAAAAAAGAAATATAACCAAGCACTTTTCCAACATATGATCAATGTTCGCCATTCACATGAAATTAGTGTAGGGGAGCAGCTAGGAATTACCTAAGAATAGTGATTCGTGTTCTCGCTTCAATAACTTAAATTTGGATCCGTGGCTACTAGAAGTTTGCCTTTGGAGTTTCTTTGCCAAAGGAACAATTTGTTTCGTGGTATATAACCCCTTGTCTGCACTTGCCATATGTTATTGAAAAGTAGCTGTCAGTTATGGCCAACGATTTATTGCTTATTTTGAATAGTGGGCAAATTATGTCGGACATTTCAGTTGAAAACATGGCGTCGAGGAGAAAGGAAAGAGTTGTACAAATTCTGCTAAATTTAAAAAAAATAGAATTGCTAGAGCAGATGGAATTGGAAGAGATACGAAATTTAAGAAAGAAACCATCATTTTGGGTGAATCCGTTTTTGGCCAGAAGGCAAAAGTTCGATGTGGAAACACATTTATTAAAGGATTTATTATGGGAAGATGGAAAGGATTATAAAAATTTCTGTAGAATGTCTATTTCAAACTTCGAGCATTTACTATCCTTGGTAGGAAAATATTATTTGTTTAATTATGTGCCTATTTTATATTCATATTCCATACAGGTTATACAAACAATCAAAAAGAAGGACACAAGAATGAGATATGCTATACCAGCTAGAACCTGGCTGGCTATTTGCTTGAGGTACATTGCTACCGGAGACTCATATAGATCTTTAGAGTTTCTCGTACGAGTATCAAGGAAAACAATCAGTGAATTTATGGCAGAAGTGCTCTCTGCAATCTATGATGCTCTTCATGCAGAGCATCTTAAGGTATAAAATGTTTGTTGTGTTATAGTTTTTACTAACATTGAATGGCTTTCTAGATACCGAAAACTGAAGATGAATGGTTAAAAGTAGCTGAAGATTTTAATAATATATGGCAATTTCCACATACATTGGGCGCGATCGATGGGAAGCATGTGAGAATAAAAGCTCCTCCGCAATCTGGATCGGATTTTTTCAATTACAAGAAATATTTTAGTATTGTCTTGTTAGCTGTTGTCAATTCACATAGTAAATTTATATACATCGATGTTGGATCCAACGGCAGCCCAGTAGGACCGGTAAGCTTACAGAAGTACTGAAATCAGCACTTACTGGTAAGGTGAAGGCCTTACCACATCCCTTACATAAGTGCTTATTTTTACACACGATGTCATAGGAGGTAAGGCCTTACTTTAGTACTTACCTTAGAGTACTTATAGAACTGCTCATCTGTAAGGGGTATAGTAAGGCAGCAAATGGAACATTGCAAAAAGAAATATTCATGGGCGCCTGTGGATATGTGATCCGGTATCGAAATGCTTTTATTTTGTTCATCTTTTACAAATGCCTTTTTTTCCAAGCCCGAGAGTGGCTTTACCTAAGCAGTCCCCCAACTAAATTCTCCACTTCTCCAAAGCTGCTTGTCCTCCGTATCGAATGAGAGCCGGGCTATTGAGTATGCTAATGTCGCATTTTATGTCGACGAATATAATTGCCCGTTTTCTTTTTTTCTATAAAATTTATGAAAACTCCAGGAAAGCTCGCTTGAGTCATCGGGCAGATTCTCACTTGTTTGGGTATAATTCTGGACTACACCTTACCATCTGCCTTCTCTTGTAATGGGGTTTGTAAGGGCTCATCTAGCACCAAGAAAATAAGAGGTACCCCTTACCAGATGAGTACTTATTTCAGTGCTCCATCGGTAAGCCCTTCCTAGAATTCCTACTGGGAGAGTATCTGATAACGTTATATATAAAGATAGCAGCTTGTATAAATACCAAAGTATAGATTTTTTCAAACTCCGTGACACAAAAAATTTGAACAGTTCTGCGCCCCTCATTGCCAAATTTTATAAATATTGTTCTATCATTTCCCCGCTTTTTAGTTAAAACGGCAACAAACGCAGAAAAAACTCAACAAAATAATTTGGGAAGGGATGCGCGCATGCCGAATGAATAAAGTTAATTAATCTTTATATGTATGTGTTGAGCAGAGCTCAACCGGTTATCCATCGTAATAAGCATAATTTTACTATAATTATGCTAAATATTTCTCATCCTTAAATTTAAAATAAATTAAAAGAATTGCTGGAAAAGTTTCTTTTAAAGATATGAGCATTTTCATTCATAAATTGAGAGTTCTCCGCAGCCGCAAGCAACACAACCTCCCCGGGCAGAAGCGCGTATGCGACTGGCGGAAAATGTCAACAAACAAATAATCAAAGTGATAAAAATACCAATTTCGTATTTTTTAGTAGAAATTGCTACAAATTATTTCTGTAGCATATGTGTAAAATACAAAAACCTTAAAATAAAAAAAATATAAAAAAAACGGATGTTTTTCAGTCATAATTTGTAATTTTTTTAAATTATTCCCAGCAAACCAATCTTTAAGATAACTTAACGAATTCGTTACGGAAATTCGTATATTTTTTCCGAATTCGCAATAGAATTCTGAACAAATTCGGAAAGAAAAATATATGAAGAGGTTGACACGACATCGTTAAAGAAATTCTTTTCGAAATCGTTACGAAATTTAGTAATGATTTAGCAAAGCTTTTTACCCCTAATAAAAGCTTCACGCCATTTATTTTACTAAATTTCGTAACGATTTCGAAAAGAATTTCTTTAACGATGTCGTGTCAACCTCTTCATATATTTTTCTTTCCGAATTTGTTCAGAATTCTATTGCGAATTCGGGAAAAATATACGAATTTCCGTAACTCTTAAATGGAATTGAAACAATTATTATTACCTTGCTATTTAAAAAACACACTTTTAAAAAATACTCACAAAAATACAACAAACTTCAATTTCACAATTACCCCGTTTATGACTAGGTCGAAAAGTTGAGTCGAGATTGAGTTGAAATTTCGACCACCGTATATGAAGTTGAGTTGAGTTCACTTTGGGTTGAAATAGAGTTGAATTGATTCAAAACATAACCTCAAATTTTTGTGGAAAATTCTCATTTATAGATACGTAAAAATTTAGAATGAAATAATTTATTTTTCCTGTACCAGAAAAAACATCAAACACAAAACTAAAGCCGACTGCGGACTTCACGAATAGTAAACACACAAGATAAATGTCACTTCAACCCAATTTCAATTCAACTTGCGTATATGAGGTAAAATTCAACTCAATCCAGGTAGGAGAGCTGAGTTGGGTTGAGTGGACCCAGCTTCAACTCGACATCCGTTTATGACTGGGTTGAACCCGGGTTGAACCTGGGTTGAACCTAGTCATAAACGGGGTAAATAATGCACTTGCGCACTTCACTTTGACACACGATGTAAGTTAAGACAAGTGTTCCGATTTCTGGCCTACTTCTTTAAGAAAATTTGTTACCGGCTTCGTCGTGACATTGTTGCGAAATTGTTTTCCGAATTCTTTTCGATTTAGTTTCGACTAATCGCCACATAAAAAGCTTTAGTTTTTGTTGTTGTATTGCTTTCGAAAATCTTTCGACTTGTAGGAATTCGGAAAGTTTGGTTTGCTGGGATTATCATTGAAGTCCCAGAAAGATACACCTCCCTTTGGCAATACGCAGTCGCGACTGATTACATGGCAGCAAGTGATTTGATAGGAGGAGTTAAATGAAGCTTTTGTCTGAGCTTTTAAACATTTTTAAGAGCTTAGCTGGGGAACATGCGCGAGATGTCACGAGGTTTGAAAACAACTATACAGGAGCTTTACAATTACCACCACCGTCAAAATTGAAGAGCCAGGAGGTCCCCACGCCTTTCTATTTCATTGGCGATGATATTTTTGCCCTTGACAGAAATCTCATGAAAACATACAACAGGAATTTAAACCTCACCATGCAGCAAGAAATTTTTAATTATAGACTTTCAAGGGCGAGAATGTCAGTAGAAATGGCATTTGGCCGGTTAGTGAGCCGCTTTAGAATATTTCATCGTCCAATCGAAGTTTCTCTTCCAACGTGTGTAGTCCATGGAAATGGTACTTTAACATTGAAAAATGAAGGACAAGGTTTTATATTTGGGATCTGTAGAGGGGGTCAGTGTGAGCTTAAGTTTGAGTTTTCGGGATTCTAACCCCCCCCCATTTGGCCGCCATCTTGGAAAACGTGTGCAAATGGTTTTTCCACTATATCTCCGAAACGGTACATCTTACCGAAAATTTTCAAGGACACTTTTTGTTTAGAATTAAATAATCTACAATTTATTACTTAGAGATTTTGTGGTAAAATGAATAATTAAGAAGTTATAAGCCTTAGAACACAAAAATTAGTCACAATATTTTCTTTTAAAGGCTATAACTTTTTTTCCTTCAACTTTAACAAAAAAAATAATAACAAGTTTTTTGTAGAGGGTTTCATTAGGAATAATTTTCATTCATTACTTTTTTAATTTCATTCACTACGAAGGGTTTTACAGCGCCCCGAAAGTATGAAAGTGACATTTTCGGAATATTTTATTACAATTTTACCTCCTAGAAATTAGCAATAACAGCTAGCAAGTAATAATAATGAATGAATGACTATACGGTATAAGAAATGCCGATGTTTGAGTAATGTAATAAAATTGTTTCGCATTTTTTTGCGGGTTTTTATTGCTGTTATGCCATGTTTTATAAGGTACGATATGGTTTAAAATGAAATTCTTTGAATAATAACATGCGTTACTCCAATTTTTTAAAATAATTTGTTTTAGGGCTGCACAAAATATTCTGACATATTCCTCTGGTTGTTGTTGGGTGGAAACCAAAACCTTTTCAATGACTCTGTCATATTTTGCCGATATCGAATCGAAGTCTTTTTTAAATTTCTTCTTTCCTTGCTTCTTTCTTATTCCTTCGTGGGATGAATTTCCTGCACTTGTGTGTTCATCATCTCCAGCACTTTCTTCAAGAAAGGAGTTTTCAGTGCATTCCAGACCTAATTCCAAATATTCTGAGGTATCCTTTAAATAAGAAAATATGTATTCGATTCTTTTTACTAAATTGCATGGAATCTTACTAGCTCAATATTGTCTGAGCTTTCTCTTAGCTTAACAGCTTCATGTAAAAAACTAAATTCCTCGTAATAATATAAATTTGGATGATAAATATCACCCGACGCGACGCTCCAGATTTTTTGGATTCCTCTACTTCTTTCTTTTTAAATAACAACGCTGTCCTCAAAGATTTCACTTTTTTCTTCGCTATGTCCACATCAACTTTAAATTCACGCGCAATGTCATTCCACGCTTCTTTTTTGAGATCTGTTCTTTTATATAAAGAACTTTTGTACTTCCACAAACATTCTTTTTCTTTATAAATATTAATTAATTTTATAATTTCACTCCGAGTTAACTTAAATTCCGCCATTTTTCAACGAATTCACATTTCTTGCCAAGTTTGTTGAAACATATATGGAAAAACATATTTCTTTCCATATATTGCTGTCAATAAATTATGGCCATGTTCACCCTGTCTGCACCAGACATTTGACAGCAATGCCATAAGCAATTCAATAAAATATGGCCAGTGCAGACTGGTAAGGAAACTAAGTGTAGTTGCTCGATGGATGAATGTTACACTGCCTACATATAGTCCAATCAATCTACGGAAATTCTCCAGACAATTGAAGGCAGGAAAAAAAATATGGGCGTGTAGAACACTTAATTTGAAGAACGATAGCATGTTTTTTTTACGGAACTGCATTGGCGAACTTAACCTAAAAAATTCGCAAAAGTAAAAAAAACCGTTTTTCGCCAATAAAACAAAAAGTTGAGCTCAGATCCGAAAAAGTTAAGTGAGAAAGTTATAGGTATTAAAATTATCTTTCAATTGATGTGGTACAAAATATTGGTTAGTGTCTTATACATGGAGAAAAATGCTAAAAACCGTTAAAAATCGCGTCTTTTTCATTTATTTTTTGTTTTTTATTGATGCGACCTAGAAACTTTTTACTTGGTAAAAATGTTGCTTTTGGCAATCTGAAAACTCATATTTTTTTTTGGCTTGAAATTTTGCAAAATATGGGTGAAATTTCGATTTTTGTAAAAAAAAGGCGTTTTCGTAAAATCCTTCGTCTACAGCTCCTCGACCTCGTAGGACATTTTTTCGAAGCTCTTTTTCTTCGTTAAGAGTTGTACTATTATGCACTATTATTTAAAATTTGAGTTTTTCAATTTTATATACAAAAAACTCCACCGCAAAAAAGACAAGTTTTTTTGCCGCAAAAAAGACAAGTTTTTTATTTCATTATTTTTCGACTCTAAACTACTATTTAATAAAAGTTTATATTCTTTTTACTAATTTAAAAATAAAAAAAATTAACCGTAAAACCGTCAACAGCGAAGACATTTTTTTAAATTACGGAGCCTTTTTCCTTCGTTAAATACCTGTGAATTTGAGACATATTGTTGTTCAATACTTACTGTACTACATACATACATACAAGTTGTTATTGACGTCTCAACAGCACGGATCATGTGCAATTTCATCTTTTACGTAGAATGTTTACTTGGTGAGCGGCCACTTCTAACTTTTCGCGCTGTAGTAATTTCTGGTTGTTCGAATCAATTTTTATTATATAAACTAGCTGGGACCCGGGTCGCCTATGCTGCACCCATAAGCCAATAGTAGTAATCAGGTGAAGCATTTTAATATACCGTAAGGGAGTTTGAAAAAGGCAATTTTTTGGTATTTTTGATTCCAAATAACAAAATTTGAAACTATTAGGGATCTGACATGTTGATCGCGACAATAAAAACCATCCATTGTAATATCATTTTTCGAGATATGAATTTTCATACACAGATGCAGTGTCGCAATGAACTGCTTATTTTCTGTATTTTGGATAGCTACGACCCGGTGCGCCTCGCTGCAGCTAACGTTTAAAATCAATTCAAAGCTTCTAAATTCAACGTTTATCAACCAATAATGAAAAACCAACTATTCCTATAAAAGTTGGAGTCATTAGATTCAAAATACATTTATTTGAACTATGACCAAATTTGCCTGTGTATTTTGTTAAAACAATGAACGTTAAAATATTTAAAATTAATGCAAATAGGCGCATCCAGCACTTGAAATTCGAGGGCCATTTTCTATAGCTTTTTTTAATTTAAATCTAGAAGTCTGCAATAACAAAAATTTTCGTGAACAATAAAAATAAATTGAAAAATGAAAGAAATTTTTTATAGTTGGAAAAAGCCATGCCAAAAAACTAACTTTTATTGTCATTTGTTTAATGTATGACCAAATTACCTATTTATTCTCTAAAAACCACGAACGTTAAACCATTTAAATAAACCCAACACTTCAAAATACAACATGTAACTCTTCAACAACTTTTCATATAGATCAACCAAAAACAAATTATTCCTATAAAAGTGTGAGATATTAGATTCAATATATGTACATTTATATAATGTATGACCAAATTACCTATTTATTCTCTAAAAAGAATATAAACTTTTATTAAATAGTAGTTTAGAGTCGAAAAATAATGAAATAAAAAAGTTGTCTTTTTTGCGGCAAAAAAACTTGTCTTTTTTGCGGTGGAGTTTTTTGTATATAAAATTGAAAAACTCAAATTTTAAATAATAGTGCATAATAGTACAACTCTTAACGAAGAAAAAGAGCTTCGAAAAAATGTCCTACGAGGTCGAGTAGCTGTAGACGAAGGATTTTACGAAAACGCCTTTTTTTTACAAAAATCGAAATTTCACCCATATTTTGCAAAATTTCAAGCCAAAAAAAATATGAGTTTTCAGATTGCCAAAAGCAACATTTTTACCAAGTAAAAAGTTTCTAGGTCGCATCAATAAAAAACAAAAAATAAATGAAAAAGACGCGATTTTTAACGGTTTTTAGCATTTTTCTCCATGTATAAGACACTAACCAATATTTTGTACCACATCAATTGAAAGATAATTTTAATACCTATAACTTTCTCATTTTACTTTTTCGGATTTGAGCTCAACTTTTTGTTTTATTGGCGAAAACCCGTTTTTTTGACGTTTGCGAATTTTTTAGGTTAAGTTCGCCAATGCAGTTCCGTAAAAAAAACATGCTATCTTTCTTCAAATTAAGTGTTCTACACGCCCATATTTTTTTCCTGCCTTCAATTGTCTGGAAATTAACATTGTGAATTCGTAGATTGATTGGACTACTATAATATATAACAGAAGCTGTTTACTTTAAAATTTACATCTGTAAGTAGGAAATGTGGCTCGGACTTAGGCTAAATTTTCCAACGCTAAAGATTCTGAAGTTATATATTTGCTAAGATAGCCATTGCAGCTGGATGCATCGTAGTTAGAATAACCTTACATTCAAAAAATTCTTTATTGATTAGGAAGCCCGAACTAAATGTATTTTGGCCCTGTTAAACAACCCCCAGAAACAAATTCCGGGTTCACCTCCCTTATACTATTGGGTTAAGTGGCATGTATTGGGTTAAGTGGCATGTAGTTTTATTTAAACAGAGGATTGCTTAAATTTGGTGGTAGTGAGTCGCTATTAATTGGACGCAGGATTGGAGAATTGAGTCAGCAACCGACAGAAGATACGGATCAAAATTAACTGGTGTCGCAATTTTCTGTTAGGGACGTCAGAGGCGGGACTCCAGATTTGTTATGTTCTTTTCTATTTATTGTACATTGTTTTTGAATTGTTTAGGTGTTTTCTTTTTGTTGTAGTAACTATGTTACGTACTTTTAATATCAGAATATAAATTAATATTTGTATTATACTAAATTATATTGAAATTGCACCCTTACTAGAATTACACTACACTGTTCCATTCATTCCTACACTTTAATTACTTGCCATTGTGAGCACTTTAACTTGTGGTTGTTTTCATAAATAATCTTGTTCTTAATTATTGTTGTACAAAGACATCGAACTGGCCAGCTCGACGTGTTTTTCCCTCTCCTTATTTATTTTAATAGATGGTTCTATCAGTTGTTTTTTTTACCCGACTTTATCGGCACTAACTTATTAACTTGTTATTATACTTAACTTGTATTATCACACTTTACAAACAAATTTTTTTGGTATTTTTTTTTGAACACCTTTGTTAGTGCGAATTGAATATAACTTAATGTATAACAATATTGGCACCAGTTTTTTAATAGGCATGATGGCCTAAATTGTTAAGATTGCTTCCAGGATGGTTGAACTGAGTTTTCGCTTCGGGGTTCTTTGCTTTGCTTTGATGCTGTTTTAGAGCTTTTCCAGGTTCGCGAATCGTGACGTCGCAACCGGCACCACGCAGATAAAGATGGAGTGACGGAAGAAATCAGTCGCACCGACATTTTAGGTAAGTGGTGAATCATGGAGGTATCGGCCCGGCCACACACCCCACCACCCCCATCCGGCGAGCTAGCGTCCATCGTGTGGCCGGCATAAAGCCCCTCCCTAACAGTTATTTCGGTAGTTTAGGGAGAGTGAAATTTTTATGGAATTTATTTTTTATGTACGTGCATGTTTCCATAGTCAGGTTCTTCAGGGCTTCTGGCTCAGGGGAGCATGCACAGGCATAATGGCGCCTCAAATTGCTTTTCTTAGCACCTTCGCGCCATTGTGCCGTTACACATGGAACCTCTGAATGCAACGCAAGTACGTAAATACAAGCTTGATATTGCTTTCGACCGGCAAGAACAGTCATAGGCAAGCAGGTTCAAACTACATAGTTTCAAATCGGTCTCGTTTCTGTCTAGTCGTGTGTGGATTCTCATTTTTTTTAATATTTGGCTTTGTGAATAAATATGGTTACACAAAGAATTGTTTGTTTCATTTACAAATACTACCTATAGGTACGGTTCCAGAATAAAGCCTCTTTAACTTAAGTAACTCTTAAAATAATACTTTTTAAATATTCGGCAAACTAACCGAATATTCGGCCGAATACGAACATTAAAAAACATGCCGAATATACCGAATACGAATATTCGGCCGAACACTCGGCGCATCTCTAGTTTATAACTACTACCTACCAGATATAACAACCGCACCTTAAAGGTCGTTAAACCCGATTTCCACTGTAATTCGTATGCGATGTATCCTTACATTATATTTAAAAAAAATGAAATAACAAAAACGTGCTCTACCTACGACATAAATCGTCACGCAGAGTTTCCAATATAAAAAAAAATACACGTGCAATAAATAAAACAGTGGGTGGTTGGGTTTCATACTCTATTAGATTCCTTATCCGACAAGTTTTGTGACAAAATTTGTTCTTCAAAAATAATAAAGAAACAATCATATACATACCTGGGGCACCCCTTTTTGCTATACTGCGCTGTATATTTTTACTGTTAAGACAGACGTTATGTTTACAAAATGTCCCGTGAAGACCCGTTCAGTCTTAACAGTTTAAGTGACAGGACAGATGCCCACATGTTTTACCACATTCTAAAAGAGTAGCTTCTGTCACTTCTAATGCTTGTAATAATCTCAAACCATTGATTTAGTAATTTTTATTCATTTTGAACTTTTTCCCTAAGTACACATGAAATGGTATGACAATTTCAGCCCACACTAAAAAATCAATCTGCAAGCAGGCATAACATAACAGACAATATGTATGTCCCGTGGAGACACAACCCAAGGTAAATGTTTTTACGCCTCCACCTTTGTACGTAATCAAAGGACAGGCATAAAATTCATCGCGCGATACCCAATGTGGTCTTATATTGAAGAAAATTGTTGCTATTAAATGACGATGATGGAGTCTCAATTTTATCACAAAACAGCTAGATTTTCAACCATGCACGACATCTAGGCGTCACATGCAACACGTTCGTGCGAAAAACGTCACAAAGAGACTTCTGCACGTGAAAACAATGAATGAATACTCCTACACGTGGATACCTTTCAAAACCATTCATTGTTTTTCCTTCGTGAAATGAGGCATAAATTATATTTTCAAGAAAGAATATGGTCTATTTTTTTACTACATACATGTGGAAAGGAAACACGTGCCATTACGACAAATGCTGGCATGAAATCAAATAATTTGGTTGCACACAAATTACATACACTCAAAATCAGACCAAGTAAAAAATATTTTAAACGAATTTATTTAAATTACAAGAAGAAATTGAAATTAACTAAAAATATTGGTTTTAATAACGTAGATTTATCACAATATCCAGTGTGATAACAAGGTTTTCGGACTAAATGGCTAATGTTTTAAGGATTCCTGTATATACAGGGTTTATTGCTGAAACTAGCAAAACTGCTGGCTGTGGATAGGTTTTGGATAGACGTACAAAAATCGTACGGGTGGGGGTTGGAGAGTTTCATCATAATTTTCAGATCATTTTATTCATTTTAGAGACAATAATTTTCGAAATTTAGACTCAAATATTGCTAAGTCTTTTCAACCTTTATAATCTTAAAAGTAAGTATTCCGCAATCTACATTATGATAAACAGAATTTGTGTTATTTACGGAAAAATAATTGCTTTTTTAAGGAATAAGTGAATAAGTTTTTCGAATTTATTAATAAGTGTATTAAAAGCAAAGTTATCATCAATAACTATTTTCATTAACCACAAAATATTTTTTAAGAATTTGTATGTTATTACCATAGTATATTGTTATTGGTACTGAGGTACATATGTCATACTTAACATGTCTATTAGTGATAAGTAAGCGAATGTTGCGGTTTATACTAAACATTAGTTTGTGCTCCTTTTGAATTGCAATTTATGTAGGCATACATTATCTGTTATCAAATATGAATTGCAATATATGTAACAAAGTCGTGTCAACAGACGTAGATATTAGCTGTGTTCCAGAACTCGAATGTGGGATCACGCGGGACAAAAATTTTCCCAATTTGTGTTTCTTTACTTTCTTATGCAAGAAAAAGCGGGGAAATTTTCACTTCCCCTCTTGCAGGAATTTGCCGGAGGTTTTCGGTCCGGCGATTTCTTGCAAGTTGTCAGCTGACAATTTTTTGTATGTATGTGGGTATCTTAACAAGCGGCATACACATAGACAATCGACATTTATGTTATCTTTTTCTTGATTTGCAGGAAATCGCCCAAAACGTGTTTCTTTACATACTTTCTGAATTTTTGACAAAATTATCCCTACCACCCACTAAGTTTTTTCCCAACAAATTGTTGCAGGAAAAGTACTGGAACACAGCTATTTTTGTACGTCACCTGAAATTGTTTCATCCACACGAGTTAAAATATGCCTGTGTCATTCATAATTGTGATAGGCAATTCCATCCTTAAAAAAACACTTAGATAAGTTAACACAAGTTGAAATAGCACATTCTTCAACTGAGAATTTAATTGAAGAGAATAATGACTTAAATCATTCGGAAACTAATAAAGCTGAAACAATGGAACTCCCCCTCCATAATAATTTTCAAAAAGAAATTTTAAAATTTATCGGGCAATTGTATAGTAATCGTACAGTCAACAGATCAGTGGTTCAAAGTGTTATTGAAAATTATGAAGAGCTTTTATTAAACATGGTATCATCTATAAAGTCAAATCTTGAAGCTTCCATTCCACCACAATATCATAGCATTATCTATTCATGTCTTCAAATAGATACTTTATCTGAATTAAATACGGAATATAAACGGTTTAAATTTTTAGAAAAGCATAAATATCTAATATCTCCTCAATCCATATTAATTGATGAAATTGATGATGACAAGAGAGTAAATGACATTACTATTTTCACAAAAAAAAATGCTATATTCAACTTATCTCACTTCGTACAGTATTGCGTACATTTTTAGAGCTTCCGAATGTTTTCGATATTATTATTAACTATATAACTGAAGAGTCATCTCGTAAATCTCCTCATATAATATACAGGGTGTCCCACATAAACTTACAAAGCTGCCCGCTGTGGATAGGTCTTGGATAGACGAACAAAAAATCGTATGGTTTGGGGGGGGGAATCGTAACGGTTTAGCCGCTAGGGCGTTTTGATTTTTTTTGCTAAAGTTTTACATATAACCCTGTATTTTTGTAACCGTATAACCTATTTTCATGGGTATGGTACCAGTGCACGCAGAATTCCTCCACCTATCTACAACGGTAAAAACAATGGTCCTATCTTACCAACTTTTGGAGTTATGAATCGCCAAAGTCAAAATTTTGTTATTTTTTCACTAAAATTTCAACTAAAACCACCTTTTTCTCCAAAAAATACGTAATTAACCTAAACTTTTTTTTCTAAAATTAGAAAGCTTGGACAATTTCCTATGTCTTGTCTTCTCCGATGATTGTAGCAGAGTCGTAAATGGAGGACTCCTTGAGAGCTGTGGTAACTATTCGCCTACAGCTCGAAAACGGTAAGTTTTATAAAAATTTTGTTTAAACAAAAGTTGTAGATAATTTTATGACAAACAACTTTCTCATTTACATTATTGTAAAAAAATTAATTTTTCCTAGTGAAAATGGCAAAGAAACACTTTTTTGATCCTTTAGCGCCATCTACATTTTGTATTTCAAGTCGGATGACGTCACTCCAATGACAAAAAATGTAGTTCGCAATGACCTCTACATTTTTTGTTTAAAAAACTTTTCGCTAAAACCTATACTTTCTGAGAAAAACGCGTTTCAAATTTTTTTTATTAAATTTTTGAATTTCTCAAAATCTGCATGCACCGCGACTTTCATAATTTTTCAGTAGGCTTCTGACACGCCCCCCTAACGACTTTCAAGGTCAAATGTCGGTTTGTCATTTTTCGGAGCGCAAATTGCATATTGACTGTACTATGACGGCTATCCATCGGCCGAGTGTTGCCGCCACCTCTAACTAGGGTTTCAAAGATAGCTGGATTCGTTATAATGTTATCGTTATCACTGAGCGAAACTTGCTTTTGCAGTAAGTTTGTTGGGTTTTGCACAATGGTGCCCGAGGGCTCGATTTACCAGCAACTGCAGTGTTTTTGTAGTTGTCTCTTTCCGTGCCCTTGAGGAAGGTCGGGTTGAAGTGCTCCGCTATTGCCGTATTGCTACATAAGTCTGCCAGAGTATCTAACATTACGCCTGCCAGTTCGTTCTTGTAGCAGACATTATAAGCATCTGTGGTTACCTTGCTTAACCTGGTTAAGTTGCTGCGTTTGATTGGACATGATATGTAGTGGCCTACCGATATTTAGTGGTTGGCCACTAAATATTAAAAAATGTATATTCCCGTAAATCTAATTTATTTACAATATATACATTGTATGAGTTGCTAATTGCAACTGAACTTAAAATCTAATTGTTCGCTTTATATAAGGCTGGAGATATTCCATCGCCTACTTAAAAGTAGACGAGGAAATATCTCCAGCCTGCTATTAAACTATTTTCTATGGGACTGCAGGTAGTTGATATGATAGCCTACCTGGGTCCCATAGATATTTTGAATAAAGCTTCCAAAGCCCTAGTATATCTGCCCATTGCTTCCTCCAGAGCATTGGCGGTTACTGAATCAGCCGACCATATATTTACATCTGATAGCTTGCTTATTAGTACCGATAGGAATTTAAGGCCCAATTATAATGAACGGATTTGAGCGCAACAAAACGGATTGAACTGTCAAATTGGTTTTCCCAGCATACATTTTAGACCTGACCGATTATAATGAACGCATTCAAGCGGATTCGGTCGGATTTGAGCGCATTCGTTTTTAAAAGATTAGAAATTGCCGCATTGAACTGTCAAAAATTTGATAAACATAAGGTTAAAAGTTGAAATGTAAAAATGTTTACCGGCGACCAACTCGTCAACAAGGTTAAAAATTATGAAATTATTTATAAAAAGCGAAAAGTGGCTATAAAAACCATAAAATGAAGAATTTTTTACACTCTTGCTTACAATAGATTTTGACGTTTGAATCCGAGCAGATGCGTGATTATAACCAGTCAATTTCCCATCCGATCAAATGCGTTTTTTTGACATTCCAATCCGCTTAGATCCGTTCATTATAATTGGGCCTTTAAACCAGGCTGTGCTTCTAGGCTTTCTAAAGGGCTTGGGGCCGTCGATATTAAAGCTAACATTGAAGAGATCCGAGAAGAGTCTTTTCCCGGATACTAACATAATAATAATAATATTAATCACATCTGCCCAGCCTAGGAATCTTCGTGAAAAGAGGAACTTGAATCAGTTTGCAGTTTGGATATTATGATCATTCAATCGCAGATCCTGGCATAAAGTTATACCCAAAATGTTAACAAATGGCTCTGTCGTTAGATTTACACCATCCACTGAGAGGAAGGAAGGTGGGTGCAAGCTTTATTGAAGTCATAAAAGCAGGGTACTATATATTCTGTCAAGAGCCTTGGAAACATCTAAAGCAACCAGACCAGACTCATCAAAGCGATGGATATTTTGGTTTGTTAGACTCCCAACAAAAGTGGCCAGAAGATATTTTTAATGTAAAACATGTTGTGTAAAATATTTGAGATATTCCATAAGGTTTCAATTGATTATAGTTTCCATGATTTTGGAATTAGTTTCTATTGAGTGGTATCCAGGAAGGTTGTTGCTTTCAATTTTTTTCGTAATGGGTTGACCATGAACTAAATTGTAAAAGTTTAGATAATCTTCGAGTAAAATAAAAAGTTTGCGCCGAGATTTAGCCAAAGGAGAAACACATTTTTTAAAGACTATAGGGGGTATATTATCAGGTCCACTGGATTTGTAGACCTCAAGCTCTTTGGTAACCTCTAAACCTCGCACGTGTCACATAAAAAAAAAACAAATAAGACCGTGTCCAGGGGCGGATGGGCCATACGACGAACCGGGAAATTTCCCGGTGGGCCGGCTGTTCAGAGGCCCGCAGGGCCGGTGGCTGAAAGTACGTCTAAGTCAAGGGTGGGCAATCCTTTTATAACATGGGCAAAAATAAACTTTACGTTTTTTCCGCGGGCCGTAATAGTTAATTGGCATCTTGTTATGACCTGTAATTTTTTAATCTGCATTTGAAGTGACAGATTTTTAATGTGGTAAATTACACTATCCATCACTGGGTCCTAAACTCAAAAACGTTATAAAAACTGTATAGTTTGGATAGTCACGCACCGCCCAGGCTTTTTACAACAGTGTGTATCCGGCCTGTGTGCGTCTTGAGATTCGAAGTCATGACAAAATGGCCAAGGGAAAGGAAACGTATCGTTGCAGCTGCGGCCTTACTGGTGTTATTTAGAATTAAGAAATTAAGGAAGAAATTAAAAATAAGCTCATTCGTTCACTCTATTGTTCATGCTCGTCTGTTTTTATACGGACGATCGCCCCGCTCTACGCCCCGCTACAGATATACCAACGCTTCTACAAAAGGCACTCGTCCCATGGTGCTCCGTCCGCGTCTGTTTTTACTATCACGCGCCGTGGAAGTGAGCTTGAGAATTAAATTGACTACGAAGAGGTTTAGAGCGACATACTCGCGTGAGCAAAACGAGGGCACGAAGGAGGAAGACCGACGATAGTGGAAATGGCAAGGACTTTTAAGATTCCAAAAGAGAACCAATTTTTTTGTCAGTTTCAGGAGAAATGAGTGAAGAAAATGTCAAATAGCAATCAGGCCCAACCCAATGTCAAAAGACGCAATGGATGCCAGTTCAATATTAGTACTAAATTATGAACATATGTACGTGCTGCTAAGTGCGTTTTATTTTCAATTTAAACTAGGCAATTTAAAACAATTAAAATTTATTTATAATTTCTTCCAAAGTTCTCGCAGGCTGGATAAAAACTTTCGCGGGCCGGAGAGAAACTGTCGGCAGGCCGGGGGGGGTTGCCCACCGTTGGTCTCAGTGATCTACCAACCTATCTTCATAAACATTTAGAGCCCCCGCACACTACAGACTTTCCATCGGCCGATAGTTTGGTCGGGTTGGACTTGTAAGCGCGCACACTGGACCAACTATACCGTCGGGTTGGTGGTGAGTGCGCAGACTAGACCGACTGGTCGGCCGACTGTTCTCGAATGATTTGCTAGTTGGTAAAAGGCTTTTGAAGAGAGCGGTCGCAAAATGAGAGTTAATGCAATATTGTCCAGAAAAGTTATTATTGCTTTCATACAACGGAGGAGAAGGACCAGGAAGAGAAACCGAGAGTATTGGGTGCATCTATCTACAGTGATAGATTATTGTATGGAAAATTTTATACGATGCATTCCAAATTGCTAGATTACCCCGAAAATTTTTTCGCCTTTTATCGAATGAGCATAACCAGCTTCAATGAACTTGCCATCATGAAAATAACGACAACCATCCGACGTAAAAATATGAAGCTAACTAAACTATCGGCCGAATTAGCCGACTAAACAATCGCCTAATGTGCGCGCGTGGAAGAGCTCCATACTGATTAAGGAGTTGGCCGATAGTTTGCCGACATTATAGTTTGAAGGCAATCGGGTAGCCCATCAAACTTATTTATCGGCCGATTCGGAATCGTAATATGCGCACTTGCATACATGTTAATACTGATTAAGAGCCCGACTAAACTATCGGCCGATGGAAAGTCTGTAGTGTGCGGGGGCTCTTACTTACCGAAAATAAAGAATCGGAATGAACTTTTCATTTTCTTAACAAATTTTTGAAGGATTTTTGTACATTTTTTTCTGTATTTACTCTATTATTTGCCTATATAACTAAGCAGCAAAAAATGGAGTTTTTATATAACTCCTTCCGACTGCACATAAATAACTCTCAAACTTTTATGTTTTGTTTATTTTGTGGTATAGATGGTTTCAACCTCCTTGACATTTGGCGCATGCTGGAGTACAAAGCTCTTAAAAATGCTAAAAATCTTGACAAAAGCTTTATTTAGCTCCTCCTATCAAATCACTAATTTTCATTTAATCAGCCACGGCTGCGTATTGCTAGAGCGAGGTGTATTTTTCTGGCGCTTTAATGATTATTTAAAAAATTTACAAATTCTGAGTGAAAAACGTCGTAACACCCTATAAATGTATACTTTAGCCATAACCGGAAATTAAAAAAAGGGCCGACAAATATTATTTCCCGGGCCGCTAAGATGTTGCCCATCCGCCCCTGACCGTGTCGATTGAGTAAGTCGAACCCAGGGTTGACGTAAGAGTACCAGGTAGAGAATAATTTGAGGGTGCCTAGAATCATCTGTCTGTCAGCGCTTCCAATTTGGAAATAAAAGAAGAGGTAATGTATGTACATAGTAAAATTCTTCTTTTAATTGCATTAAAAGATTTACTTCTGAACTTGGTTTATTTCCATAATAATGGATAAACTTACGTACTTCTTACTTTGATATACTCACGACGGAGCGATAATTCTAGAGAACATATGTATAGTCTAAAGGCGGTTTCTTTAGAATTTATTGAATACAAGCAATCCAATATATGTTTCGAACAAATTTATTCTTGCCTGAGAGAGAATGCTGGCGCGTTTGTACTTCTTCTTCTTTAACGGCTCTACAACCGGGATCCGGTCCTGGCCTCGCGCAACTGTTCTCTCCACCACCGGTCCCGATTCTGAGCCGTTGTCATCCAGTTTGGCATCCCTAAACTGTGAGCGTCCTGGTCCACGCCATCCTTCCAGCGAAGGTTGGGCCTCCCTCGTTGTCTCAATCCATAGGTCTTACCGCAGAGCACTTTCTGAGCAGGCTCATCTTCACTCATACGAGCTAGATGTCCTGCCCACCGGAGCCTACCGAGCTTTATTTTTTTCACAACATCTATGTCGCGATAGCGCTCGCAGATCTCGTCATTGTAGAGTCTCCTGAATCGTCCTTCCTCACATACGGGGCCAACAATCCTCCGAAGTATTTTCCTCTCAAACACGCCCAGGAGGTTTGAGTGCTTTTTGCTAAGCACCCGCGTTTCGGATGCGTATGTGAGAACGGGTAAGACCATCGTCTTATATAGTAAAAGTTTAGACGTTATGATTAGATATTTGGATTTGAAGAGCCTTGACAGACTATAGTAGGCTTTGTTGGCTTTTAGCAGTCGTGCGCGTATTTCTGGTTCCATGCTATTGTCGGCTGCTACTATTGAACCAAGGTAGGTAAATGATTTTACCACGTCAAACTCGTGTTCCGCTACCTTGATTGTGGGATCAATGTTAGGCGTTCTTCCATACGAGGCCACCATGTACTTTGTTTTGCTTTCGTTAATGTGCAGTCCCAGATTTTCTGCCGCTTGCTCAATTTGAGTGAAAGCTTCTTGTACAGCTGTTGTTGTTCTTCCAAGAAATTTGTACTACGGTAACGCAAATCCCAGTTAGTGGCTTTGGCTCCTTTACTATGGTCTTGTAGTTCCTTTATAAACAACTCGATTATGGAATAATCTTCTGCAGTCAGTACTTCAATTTGCATTTAAGGCTGAATTCAAGCTAACTACAAGTTTATCTCAGTTATAAATAGTTTCTATATCAACCTCTCTGTTACACGAACGTGGATTCCAGACAAAGAGATATACATAAATTTGGTGCGATGAAAGAGCTCGTGTGGGGATGTAATCGGGCTGTTATGGGTTTGAGGTTATATCCCATCCCTAGTAGTACTAACATCCCAATAAGTACTAACTTTATTCATTTCGCATATGCACATCCCTTCCCAAATTATTTTGTTGAGTTTTTTCTGCGATTGTTGCCGTTTTAACTAAAAAGAGGGGAACTGATAGAATAATATTTATAAAATTTGGCAACGAGGTGCGCAGAACTGTTCCAGTTTTTTGTGTCACGGAGTTTGAAAAGATCTATACTGGATACGGCGTTACCCTGACTGCTGAAAAAAAATTAATTATATAAAATAATTATTTCGAATACAAAACAATGAATAAAAATTTCTTTATTTCAATCAACCACAAAATTTTCAAATAGGAAAAATACAAAACAATAAAGTTGTATTTCTTTTTTTAATACATCTTTTTACTTTTTTCATTTTATTTTATTTTGGTTTTATATTTATATATATTTTGAAAATAGAATTTTTCCACCGAAAATTAATTTACGTTAAAAAAAAGAATTTCAAACAATAAGGAATGTAGATAGGTGAATAATAATTTAGTAAAAATAATAAACATAATAATAATAATAATAATAATTTTACAATAAATTTTGCTTATTCCTTTCATTTTTTTATTTTAAATTTAATTTTCTTTTTATTCACAAATTTTTTTAATATATATATTTATATATTTTTATTCATATATAATATAGAAAAGGCGAAATTTATATTTTAAGTATAATAATTCATTTTTTTTTCTTTTTTTTTCTTACATAGGCATTCGATAGATCCGTTTCTTACATTTTGTTAAACATGTTTTTTTTTTAATAATAATATTTCATTACATGAAAATAATAATAAATATTTTATATTTATTTTTTTGCGTAATAGTAGGAGGGAAGAAACAAAAATACTTTTTTTTATAAAAGTTTTCGATACTCTTTATGTAACCGAGGAGGATACAAAAATAAATAAATAAACACTTTTAATTTTATATAACTTCTTTTTTTGATCTTTTTTTTATTTTCGCTTCTTTTTCGGAACGAGTCCTTTTTTAATTATTTTATTTTTTTATAGGCCAAAAACGATTTTTAGGAAGAAAAGAGTATAAACATATAAGTATATAATAATTATTTACTAATACTTTTTTTTGTATTAAAAAAAATATGTTTCCTGATGAAACATACTTATGTAAAAAGTTCATTAATTTTATTTAAGTATATATTTCATTTTTTTTTATTTATTTTTATTCAGTAAAGAAGTATGAAAGGGAGAAAAAGTTTTAGAACAACTTTTATTTAAAGTTTTGTTTTATTTTTATGTTTTATTTTTTAATTTTTTTAAATTTAAAGATTTTTTTTGTTTTATACAAGGAAAATTGGAAAAAGCTGTGCAAGTTTAATTGTGCAAGAAACATGTTTGTTTTTTGTTTTTTTTTGTTTACATTTCATATAAATCTTATACATATAAGTATTTAAGTGTTGTTTCTTTTATTTTTTCTTGTTCTGTTAAATTTGTTTCAATTTCATTTATTTATTTGTTATTTAAAATTTGTTACAATATTTTTTAATTTATTAATAATTTCATTTTCGGGTTTGTTTTTATTTTATTTATTTTTATTTTTTTGCTTGTTAAATATTGTAAACCAGTCATACGAATTTTACCACATTCACCTAATCATGCATGGGTTTTCTCTTGATTTTTGTTTTTTAAAAATACATTTGTTGTTATTTTTAAATAATTATTATTTACTTTAAATTCCTATATTCAACGTTGGTATTTTCTTCTTCTTCTTTTTTCATATATAATATATATGTATGTTTAATACTTATTTCTATTGCTTTTGTGTAGCAGGTTCTTACCTTATTTTTAAATATTAAATTTTGTTACTTTTTTTTTAATTATGCAAAAAATTGCAAATTTTGCTAATTATGTTTATTTTTTATTTTTTCTTTAAATAACATTTTGATTTTTTTTAAGTTATTTCTGTTGTCTGTGATTTTTTTTTACACATTTTTTTTCTATACAGTAAATGATACGTATCCTTTCAAATTATGAGTTATTGGTGGTGCTTGGCATTTTTATTGAGAATTGGGTGGCGGTTTATAGTACATAGAGGAGTATTTCTTAGGCAAAAGGGGAATATTTCCATTAATGATGGCCCTTTTCATAATTGCATGGTTGTGCAAATCGCAAATCGCATGTTGCATGTTATTCAAAAAAGCAAAATTTGCTCACATTGCTCAAAATTGCAAATTTCTTGGCAAGTTTGCGCAAATCTTGCAACTGATATTGTATGCCTCTGACCTGATCTGAATGAATGGGTAATTGCAAATTTCTTGGCAAGTTTGCGCAAATCTTGCAACTAATATTGTATGCCTCTGTAAATGAAATGTACTGAAATGTTCTTCGCTGAGGATTCTGTTTTTTGATTTTATTAGGAAATCTGACAGCTGCTCTTTTGCAAATATGCTTTCAATCAGACAAGCAACCATGTAATTTTGAAAAGGTCTGAAGTTATTAATTTCAAAAAATGGTAACCAATGGTAGCTCAATTTGACTGATATGGTGTTATCGTCTAACATAATTGCTATTGAATAAATTTGATAGTTTGAACATGCATACTATTAATTAGATAGTGTTTTTTTTGAATTTGGAATGGCGAACCTAACCTGAAAAATTCCGCACAGTTTAAAAAACGGTTTTTAACGAATAAAAGAAAAACGTGAGCTCGGTTCGAAAAAAAAATTAAATTATAATTATGCATTACCTTTCGATTGATGTATATTAATGTATAGGGCACAAAATATAGAGAAAACTGGAAAAACCGTTCAAAATCAAGTTAGTATTTTGAAACCCTAAAACAGATCAGTGATTAACATTTTTTTATGTGACGGTGCTAAACTCAGGAATCACCCTTTGTACTACTAGTCGGTTATGTCGTTTGTGCAATATCTAACAGTAAGCTTAGTACAGGCGGAATAAGTTAAGGGTTAATGGGGGTTCAGAGATTATTCCACAGTCGAGTTGTTCTGGAGATGGTGTTATCTGAAATAGAATTTAGTGTACAGTAAAAATTATAATAAAAAGCTTCATTCCCTAAGAATAAAATAACTCACTAACATCATTTTTACTTGTTGTTCACCTTTTGCAATTACCTTTTCGCCTTTTTAAATGCGAGTGTCGACTAGTGATGCGCAAGACTGGTCCTGTATATTTAGCAAGACCAAAGCAAGACCAAGACAAAACAGAAAAAGGACAAGACAAGGCAAGATACCACGACTTTCTGCTCATCACTAAGTGCCAAAACTCTTTCAGTGATGAGCAAAAAATCGTCTCTTGCGCATTTAGCAAGACCAAGACAAGACCAGGACCAAGACTTTTTGCAAGCCTTTTTGCTCATTACTGTAAGCATTTTGGCATTTAGTCATGAGGAAAAAGTCTTGCTATCTTGATCTTGCAGTCTTGTCTTGACTTGTCCTGTCCTGTGTTGGTCTTGCTATGATCTGGGTAAGTGTGCTAGATCAGGAGTGGTAGCAAGTAGGTTGTTTCAATCGAACTCTTCATACAAAAATTCAAATAAGTCTTGCTCATCACTAGTTTCGACAGCAGTTTTACCGAGTGGTACCCCAACGCAGTACCAACAACGTCCAATATGCTGCTTGACCACCGCAACGAACGAGAATGAATGAATCAGGAATCAGGAATGTAAAGAGGGAAGGAGAAAGAAGGAAAGTTATGTGGGTGGGAAAGTGGAAAAGGCAAAGGACCGTGGGGCTGGCCGGGATTCGAACCCGGGACCTTTGGGAAAGCAGTCAGGCGCCTTACCTCTAGACTACCGAGGCCCCCCGGGTGCTTGTTAACTTCCCATATAGGGATTATTGTAATCGGTCCGAAAATCGAATTCAACGTAGCCTAGGGAGTAAGGCGTTTGGCTACTATCCCAGAGGTCCCGGGTTCGAATCCCGGCCAGCCCAAACGGTCCTTCGCCTTTTCCACTTTCCCACCTACATAACTTTCCTTCTTTCTTCTTCCCTCTTTACATTCCTGATTCCTTCTGTCATAGCCTTAGTTAGCCCTTCCCCGCTTCACCAAAGCGCATGTCATCGGTTGGTTGATGAGATTCAACTCGTTTCAGGAGGCATAACACTCCAGCGAGTTGTTTCTCAATGCCCCGATGACAAAGTCGCCAGTAATGGTTGGGAGTAGGTGGACTGCAAAATATCGCTGGTAGGTTGTGACAGTTCCTTTCTTCCCCGACTAGAGCTGCTGTTCGACATTGCACTCTATATGAAGAAAATAGATCGTCGACACAGTATAAAGGGCGTTTCCGGTGACTCTAGTCTTTCACATAAAAAAAAAAAAAATTTTCACTATTCAAGGTCCCAATAGCATTTTAAGCAAAAATTTGGAAAGAAGTATGTTTGTGTGTGTGTGTGCGTAGGTATGTGGTCATTTTTTCCTGCACGATATCGCGCGAACCAAAAAAAATAACGACTTCGTTGAGGTGTCGTTCGAAGCGCATTAACGGAAGTATGATCTGAAAAGATTTTTATAAAATTTGGTGGAGCCGTTTTTTGGTTTAAACGACATAAGTGATTTTTGTACTTTCACGATTTCGCGTGAACCACAAAAGATATCGACTTACTTAAGGATAGTTCGAGGCGTATTAAAGAAAATATAATCTGAAAAGATTTTTATAATATTTGGTCGAGCCGTTTTATGTTTTAAACGACATAAACGATTTTTTTATCTGCACGATATCGCGCAAACCTTAAAATATACCGATTTGAGGTGCCGTTCGAAGAGTATTAACGAAAATATGATCTGAAAAGATTTTCATAAAATTCGGTGGAACCGTTTTTTGGTTTAAACGACATAAATGATTTTTGTACCTGCACGATACCGCGAGAGACCAAAAACTTTATCGACTTGTTTGAGGTGCCGGAAGAAGAATATTAACGAAGAAATGCTCTGATAAAAATTTCATAACATTCGATCGGGTCTTTTTTTGTCTAAATGAAAAAAACTTCGTCATAAAGACCTTAAATTGATATGTTTTGCTAATATCTAATAAAGTCGATCGAATGAGACCCGTTCAAAATGACGTGAGCTTTTTTGTATTCTGCACAGTGATAGCTTTCCAACAAAACATCACTTGTCAAAATCCGACACTTTAAAAATCCTGCAAAAATTACGCTATCCTTTATAAACATCACATCACTCGCTTCTTAATGTGGTGTGACTCCCTGCGTGCTCTTTTTGTTTTTGCCCGTTTCTCTGTTTGATGTTTTGTGCTCTTATTTGTTGTTTAATATTTTATGTCTGCATGGCCTTGCTAAGCCAATGAACGGCCCAGCTGAGAAGTGCAGCTTCTTTGCTAGAAGGGTGACTATTACGAATTTATCGAACTTTGGATCAGCACTTTTTTGACGCTGAATTGTTTTCTACGTCCTACAGTTTCAGGAAATTGTGGCTCATCCCGGAATTTTCGATAGTTACCGAGAAATTTGTTTTATAGCCAAGTAAGACAAGTTTTTTACATTGATTAGTTTTGCTAATATCTCCAGAAAGTTTCGGAATTTCCAAATAAAGTCATTCGCTTCCCAATTTATCAGCGGAGCTACAACATGCTCAATACGAATTCGAACACCCGCTTTAGTGTAGCGAACGAAGTACGAAGGAAATGTTTGTTTGCTAACGTTCAGGAAAAACAAATTCTCTACAAAAATCTTGTGGATTTACCCCTAATATAGTTATTTGAACTAGCTTCTCTCGGGAATACTTTTTCACCAGTTCTAATACTAGTCAATTTCGCACTAGTGCTAAACGTGTTACTATTTTGTAAGCAGTCAGTTTATTCCGTCTACATTCTGGGAAGTTGATGGTGTGGACCGAAAGGGTCGAACCACATCCTAACTAGCTTTTTTTGTGTCTTTATGATCACTTTATTGCACTTTTTTAAAAACTTTTTTTTCTGTTGTTTTTTAGCGCGTGTCTCACTCCGTGATCGCCTTCGAAACGAGGTTGTCAGACAAAGATGCGATCAGCAAACACTGATCGAAGAAGAAATGCAAAAACGTCGACTACGGTGGTTTGGACATGTTTGCCGAATGGATGATAACCGCTTGCCACGTAAACTTCTCTGGCGAGACCGTCCTGCAGACTGGAGAATACAGCGATCGGCACCGAAGAAAACCTGGTTGAAGAATATCGAGGGTGACTTAAAGAATCAACGATTATCAGTTACCGAGGCTCAAGACACCGCCAAAAACCGAGAAGAATGGAAGCGAATCGTGAATAGAGTTCGGGACCCAGCGGCACCGACAGCAGCGTATCCGTTGCGGGGACGTCCCGCTCGGACCGCCAGCTAACGGATCAAAGAAGAAGAAGAAGAAGCGCGTTTACAGGGAATGAGACAGCACACGGCCACATTCTCTGCTAGGCCAGTTGAAACCGCCAACTTATGAAACCATTCCAAAGTGGTTTGTAATTTAACGGAAAGTTCTCTCATATTTAATATTCGCAAATAATACCATGTTCGCACTGAGCCGAAATTAGGTGATTTCGGAAAGTGATTTTGAAATTATGTCGAACCGTTCGCACTGGATTGAAATGATTTCGTTTGACAGTTTTTTCTAGCACTACTCATGTCTTCGTTTTTCCCTGCCCGAATTTCACTAGCAATTCCTCTTATAACAAAGCCCATAGCTTATTTATTTTATATATCTTCGGTTTTTGTATTTTGAAGAATGTTAAAACGTGCAAAATCAAAATTGTGTTATTAAAATGTGAACTTGTCAGCACCATCAAGGGAGAAGTGCTGTATTGAACTGAATTCGATTTTTAGGTTTGAGTATTGGCTTCGACATGATTTCGTTCGTAATTTTGCCAAAATTACGAGGTTTGAGATGATTTCGAAATCACAAGAATACATGGGAATTCACATGATTTTGAACGTGATTTTGGGCGAAATCACCAAAATAGCCGAAATTACGTAACTTCGGCTCAGTGCGAACATGGTATAAATCGATTTCAAGATTTTACACACGGTGAATGTAAAGTCATGAAGTTAGCTCCAATTTGAATCTTATGTGAGATAAACTAGATTGATGTTTATGATAAAATTACAATTATGGATTAACTTCGTTGATGTAGATGGCCCTATTTCAACCTTCAAATTTATTAGTAAATTTTTTCTCAAATTTCTGTTCAACAAATCAAGGTGCAACAGCTTATATTTACTTGGGGAAATACCGAATTTATTAAACAATCAAAATTGAGTTGATATTAATCTTGCAACAGTAATCATAATTGGTAATTAGCAGTATTTGAGGATTAATAGGAAATATTTTCAATATCAATAGCAATTACGTTGTAGATATCTATGAATTTTGACAATAATTGATTAAATTATTATTTTGCATTAATTTGCGAGTTAGATTAAATAAAATGGAATAAAATTGGAAAATGGACCTTTATTAAGAAAACCGCCCGTTATTAATATACACTGGAATAATTTATCATGATAGAATTCGTTAAAAGAATAAAATGGGATGATTTTTTTTTTCAAGTTTTATTTTCAATTAGCATTTAGTATATTATATTATAATTAAGCAAACAGTAAAATTTGAATTTAAAATGTACTGGACTCAAATGTATTTCGTCTGTCCTTCTTCCACGTAAATTTTCCTGAAATATCCCATATTTAAAATGCCACTCAAATAATATATTTAAATAATTTCTGCGCCCAAAAACAACTTGAAAAATATCAAAAAGCCACCATTTTTAATAACATTAAAAATTCTCATGCCCAAAACGCTTCACCATTTTCTCATTAAACATTTTACTTTTATCATAATCAGTCAATTCCATTTAAATTAAATTATGATAAAATTTTATATCCAAATCACAGAGCAATGGATAAATATTTAAATAAATTTCATTTAATTTTTTGGTTTTTGTAAATTATATTTTGGGTATGCTTAAAATAGAAAGCACCCAGTTTTAAAACTAACTCTTATCCATTTAGTTTGTATTTAATCATTTACTTACTACCTATCTACATTTTTTTTTTAAATTATTATTATTATTATTTTAAATATTACTTCATTTTAATATTTTCTTTAAAGCTTAGATAGAGATGTTATAGTTGTTTTCTTTTCTTGTGAAATCAAATATATAAATTAAATTTCCTTTATTTTTTTGGAGGGGGAATTTTTCTTTGTAGATTTTGTGATTATATTTGTTTTCTTTTAAAGGAAAATATAAGTTTATAAATTTTTTTTTTATTCGATTTACATAATTTTATTTAGTTTTTTTTTTAACTAATTTCTGTTTGTATTTGCTAGAACGATATCTACAGCTGATGACTGAAGCTAGTACAAAGTTAGTTTTCTTTTATGGATTTGAAAGGGGCAATGCTAAACACTAGATCCGGAAGTGCTACTTGGCTGTAGTTGAAGGGGCTTATATCCATTTAAAAATAAACTCAGTTGAAAATGTTCTTTTCTAAGATATTTTAGCTCTAAAACATTACTGCAATGTAGGAAAGGATACCTAAGGATACAATACCGCTGCGAAAAATCGAACCCCTTTACTTCCATGGTTTACTCTGGAATGGAAGTCATACACCTTAATACATAGGCCTAAAATCACGCTAATTAGTCACATGAAACAGGTATGTGACTGAAATTAGCCAATCAGACAAGTGACGAACGCCCATGCACAAAAACCTTTTTTGCGAGTGCACCGTTCATCAAACTCACCTGCTCTTTAACTGTATTCCTGGGCTGAATTACGGAACATTCCCCTCTAGTATGAATATGCCTATTGAACATAGAAATTCCCAAAATGGTAGAATTAAAAGCTGGATCTGGTGTGCTTTTGACAATTCAATTCTAAGTTTAGCCATTTCTTCGTGATGTGATGTTAGTCTATACTAGGCTCATTGTACTAGGTGGTCATCGAGCGATCCCGTACTTTTTGCAAATAGCGTCTTATGCCATTATGATATTAGCGAAGTCAACAGAATGATACTCTTCTTCTTTAACGACTCTACAACCGGGATCCGGTCCTGGCCTCTCGCAACTGTTCTCTGCACCGGTCTCAGTTTGGCATCCCTAAGCTCTGAGCGTCCTGGGGCGGGTTCGTGTATGGCGAACGACGATAGTCGAACGAAAAAAAAATTGAAGTCGAAAAATTTTGGCGACGAAAATTTTAGCGTTCGCGTAAGTCGAAAGAAAATTGTTCGTGTCCTAATGTAAAAACTCGATAACCCAAGACCTTTCGAGTGCCTTTCGTCGGCTTCAGTCGAAAATTTTCAATTTTTTCGACTTACGCGAACCCGAGACGAAAAAAATTTTTCGTTTTCGACATACACGAACTGGCCCCTGGTTTACACCATCCTTCCTCGCTGTCGCATTCCATAGGTCTTACCGCAGAGACCTTTCCGAGCAGGCTCATCTTCACTCATACGAGCTAGATGCCCTGCCCACCAGAGCCTACCGAGCTTTACAAATTTTACTTATACAAATCATGAATAGCCACCATATCAATAATCATAAATAATTAGTTGAATGTCGACGATTATTGGACATGTAGCGCCAACAGAGTAGGTAAACACTAAAGCCAATGCCGTCTCTTTTGCGTAGGGGGGCAAAGAAATTTTACTAAATTAAGGTCTATTTTTAAAAAAATTTTACTCCCGGCAGCATAATTAGAATAGAATGAGGTACACTCCCTCGACAATATACACACTCACACATCATCTGCTTTGCGTATGATATGCTTAACTACCAAAGCCTTCTATATTTACAAGCCATGCACAACAAAATTTCACACTCACATTCAAAGGTGCATGGGACTTCAATTTTGCTGTCAGACTGTGTGGAGTGCGGTTATGTACGTTTATTGGGAATAAATTATTGGGGATAAAATCTTCTTTAAACCAAATAAAAACAAAAATTATGGACATTAATTGTAACATTTATTAACTACATATTATAAAGTTGTGATAATAATGTAAATAATAAATGTAACGTAAATAATGTAATGTAATAAACGAAAATTTTGCTTTTATCTTTATAAAAAAACTATTATTTTTAACAAAAAATCCCGGCACTTTCATTAATAGAAAACTTTCCGCGGCACGAAACACTTGTTTTCCTCGTTATCAAAGGGATTTTGATATTTTTTTCTCCATTGCCAACATAAACCCCGTAAATCTTATTAATAACACTGTTTATTTAAATTGCAAATTTATGACAGGTAAATTGGGTACTTTTTGCATTATTGTACGTTTTTTACATTGATGGAATAGCTCTTATTTTCAATAAAATCACACTCGAAACAACACTTTCCGCGGAACGAAAACTTCTTTCCCTTTGATTTTAATGGGACTTCGATATTTCACGAATTTAAGTTGGGACTTCATACAACCACACACACACACCTACAGCATGGCTTGTAAATATAGAAGGCTTTGTTAACTACCTAATGGCCAAATCTACACTAGGATTCCTTCAGCAGCAGTAGTACCGGTTATTTACGAGAGAGGTATACAAACGACAAGAGGGTAGTGTAGTAACATGTTCACCACAACATTTTGGTGTCAAAATTTAACACATACACAATGTGCTTCTGCTTTCTCTCTTACTCTTACATCTAGCATCTATTTATCGGCATACACACAGATATAAAGACAAGAAAGTTACTCGTGTTGAAAGAATACCCGTGTAGACCTGGATTACAGGGATGCCAATTTGGGGGAAATGCTAAATGGAGTTACCCCAGTAGGGAATTTAGGAATTGATGAAATTGGAATGCATTCTTTCATCAGTGAAATGGGAGCAATGGGGATCTATTACTATGGTAAGGAATGGTAATGCAAAATGTCATGCATAATGAACGCACGGCGTACGCTATATCGGGAACGCGATGGTCGGCTATGGCTATGGGAAGGAATGGTAATCCAAAAGGTAGCCGTTACCACTTCTTATGGGAAGGAATGGTAATCCAAAAGGTAGCCGTTATGACTTCCCGGCTAGGACATCGCAATGGAAAAAGAATGCATTCTGTAATCCAAAAAGTAGCCAATATGCCTGGCAAGTGTACTATACGGAATCGAATCCGGAAGCCTTCCATTCCCTACTGGGACACGATAATTTAAATACATTTGTCTTAGCTTGTTATTCGAATTCGGATTGGTTGTTGAATTTGTGGAATTTCATTCCCAAGTATATGACGATTGTAATGCGGCGGGACATAGACGCTTTAAAAAGTCCAAGTCGCCCACCCAATTCGAAATCGACCCCAAACAACAATGCTGAAGAATTCTGTTGTCGAAGAAACACTGAGAGAACGAAGCGAATCTACCATCAGTCTAAAATCGGCATTTTACGAAACGATCGACATTGTGTTGAACGAAATAACAAATCGTTTCGTAAAAGACGATGTCATTCTCACAGCTATCAATACAGCAGATGGGATGGAGTTGGAAAAGCTGCAGTCTTCGGCCGAATTGGGCATCGAATTGCCAGGCGCGGATCTAGAATTTTTTTCCGGAGGGGGTCACAGGATAGAAAAAAATAACAAAAATAACCAAATAAACAAAGCTAGCCGAATTTTTTCAATGAATAAAAAACAAAGTCAGAATAACCTTATGCAAAAACTCGTCCAATTTGTTTTACTTGAAAATTCATTACATTCATATGTACATATATAAATTTATTGTTTATATAAAATTATAAACTGTTTATATAAAAAATGTACTCTCTCAGTAAAAAAGTGCAAAAAAGTAAATTAATTTCAGTCGTTTGGTTAGTTTCAGGTTTTTATGTTTGCAAAAGCTAGGTTTTGTTCGTTTTTTTTTTGTTTTTCGGTTTGCAAAATATTGTTTCAGCTCTATTTTTTGAAATGCGGGCTGTTTGGGGGGACCATGACCATGTCATGACCCCCGTGACCCCCCCCCCCCTTGGATCCGCGCCTGCGAATTGCCAAATGAAATTCAGCTAAAAATTGCCGAAGAGTACGTAGATGAAATTCATGTAAAGAATGAAAAATTCAACAATTTGAAAAGGCCGCAAGTAAAAAAAATCAAAACGATGGTACTGACAGAACTGCGTAAGGTGCGCCAAGAAATGGAAAACGTGTACACTCTTTTTGCAGCAATCGAAACCTTGCCGTCCGGAACGGCAGTATGCGAATCATCATTTTCGACCTTGACACGATTCATGCGGCCCAACGTTTTAACTTCTCGACTGATAGTTTAAATAATTTATGGTTTCTGGCATTCGAACACAAGCGACTTGATTTTTTAGGCTTGGATACGGTTCTTTTAAGATTTAATGCACTCAAAAATCGCAAAGTGCAATTATTTTAAAAAAAATGCTTAAATGTTATTTTTAAAACAAAAATAAACTTTGGACGAAGTATAAACTTTACAAATATTTTTTTTTATTGCCTTTGTTTTCGATTGTCGTTTAATTTGTTTCTTCTTTTTTTAGGGTTTCAATTTCATATACATATGAGAAAAACGTGTGGGGCAACGCAAAGGTGTGGGGGGAGCTAAGCCGACCGACCGACTAAAGCATTTAGGAAAACGCTTCGAAGAAACTAGAGCACCTCTTGCACGCATGGCCGGCCCCGGGCCGCTCAGGCAATAACCAGGCGACCAATCTTCAGAGCATATTGATGAAAGGATTGAAGAAGTTCTGGTAAAATGAATAAGGTGTGTGTCAGCTGATACTACAGATCGCCAAATTCCTTATTTTCCATTCAAAATCCTCTTGAACGACAAGACTCATTGTCAGGCCCCTATTGCGGTTGTCGAACATTTATCGGTTATTGACAGTCGATTATGTAGTTTAATATTGCGAATGTCTATTACAATCGAAATCTGTTGATTTGACAATCGCTTTTTATCGAATGTTTTTGTTCACGACAAGCAGGCAAACAGTATTCGAAATATTTGTCGATTTTGAGTTACACAATATCGAAAAGAAAACTAATCGATACTATCGACTATAGTTTCCACCTATGTGGACATGTGAATAAGCCGAAGTATTGTTCCAAGGGCACCTAAAGATCGCGTGTGTGTTTGCATAAAAGATAGTTTAAAGCCCACATCGAATGTTAAGCAAAAACAAGAAGGAACAACAAAATGCGAGAATCCTGGATGCGAGTTCTCAACATGGAGTCAATCCAGTTGCAGAAAGTGCTACTTAGACTGCGTCTACTTAGAGCCCTAGATATAGTATCAAAGGATGTATTGTCGAAGGCTCCCTCGATATTGAGGAAGGTCGTCAGTGCAACGGTTCGGGTCTCTGGAGGGCACTATAGCAACAGGTTCAGCAGGGCGATAAGCTTAGGCACCCTAGCAACTATCTTTCTAGCAGAGGTGCACGCTATTATGGCATGCACTCATGAGAACGTAAGAAGGGCGTACCAAAATAAACGGTCTCATATCACCAAGTCTAAATTAGTTTGGGACTGCCAACGTGCTCTTGATGAGTTGGGCGTTCTCAATCAAGTTACCCTTATCTGGGTTCCGGGTCACCGGGGCTTCAAAGGAAACAAAAGTGCGGATGCCCTGGCTAAGCAGGGCTCTGATATTGCTTTTATCGGTCCAGAGCCGGCTATTGGTGGACCGTCCAGCTTGCTACAAAGGGCCCTGGCAGATCAGACTATGATGAAACATACTGAGCGCTGGAGTTCCGCGCCTGGACTGGCCAACTGTAAGCGGTTCCTTCCTGTGCCGTCCCCTAAGACGGCCAAGGAATTATTAGAGCGCAGTAGGGCTGATGTCAGGACACTTGTTGTCTTGATTATCGGACACTATGCCTTAAATTACCACTTATGGAGGATAGGAAGAGCAGAGGACCCCACGTGTAGGCTTTGCCTGGAAGAGGATGAGTCCGGCCCTGAACCTGAGAACCTGGCCTGGCCTTTCAGACCAGGTCCGCAAGACACGATAAATACCCACTGACTTAAAGATTTTTGTCAGTTTTCCTGGATTGCATGCTTCATCCAGTTGGCGGCCGGAAAGTGTGTGATTTTACTTCGCCTCAAGACTCAAGCAAACCTTCAGGCCACGGCCTGCCGACGGCCTTAACGCGAATGGCCTTAACAATTGATAATTTTAATTTAATGCACATTTCTGAATTGTCTTCGTGCCGCCAGAGATCTTTTCACGTGCCACATATTGGCCATTGGTTACCGACCGATGACCTAGACCATTTCAATAATAAACTGGTCGACTACTTCGCAAAAAACCCTCGAAGATTGTTTTGATTAAGTTTTTTTTTTTCTAATTTTCTTGCATTAGATATATTTCTTCGAGAAGGGATTTCAAAAGAACCGAGTCCTGCGAGGTCTGTAGCGCTTTTAAATAGAAGTGGCAAAATTTAATGAAGGTAATTACTTCGTTTTTCGCTTAGTGCTATTTTCAAAAAATAATACCTTTGGTATTTCCTCCATATGCAAAACCAAAAAATACAGGAACCAATATCTACATACATATGTATGTAATATTATCCGTCCTGAATTACTTTAACATAGGTATACCTATCTGATAGCTGATAACGAAAGATTCATTTACTGAAGAATTGTTTAACATAAAAGTGCAATAAATTAATGAATAATAATAAACTTATTTTAGTTTCAAGAAAGTTGTCTAAGGAAGAAAAAATATGGAAGACACAGATTGATCAATTCAAATATAATCACAAATTCCTTAAGGTATTTGGAAAAAACAATTAAATAAAAAATCAACATTTATTAGTACTATATACAGTAGGGAGCAGAAATGAGTACATAGTATGCATGTTTCTATAATTGTCGCGTTTTTGACCCCCACTTCGAGGAGGGCTGGGATTTTAGGGGATGATAGAAAAAAGTGTCCTGAGCAAGAATTTGAAGAAATTAGCCGGCTATGTGACCCCTAAACAAAGTTATGAAGTTTTGAAATATTAAAAATTTGTCATTTCTTTGGCTGGGGGAGGGGAAGATTTGCGGAGGGGTGGGGGGTTGGAATTGCAGGGGGTGCATTATGGGGAGTCCTCCTTGCATAACTCCATTTGATTTAGCTGGCGGTCACCTCTCAAAAAAAAATTATGAAGTTTATGAATTTATTGAAATTTTGTATTTGCGAATTTTTTATATAGAATTTTGGAAATATGAATGAAAAATAGGAAATAATTAAACATCTTTTTTATATTTTTTAAAACGACCGCCGGCTAAATCAAATGGAGTTATGTAAAGAGGACTCCCAATAATGCATCCCCTGCAATTCCAACCCCCCACCCCTCCGCAAATCTTCCCCTCCCCCAGCTAAAGAAATGAGAAATTTTTAATATTGCAACACTTCATAACTTTGTTTAGGGGTCACATAGCCGGCTAATTTCTTCAAATTCTTGCTCAGGACACTTTTTTCTATCATCCCCTAAAATCCCAGCCCTCCTCGAAGTGGGGGTCAAAAACGCGACAATTATAGAATCATGCATACTATGTACTCATTTCTGCTCCCTACTGTATATTTTGTTTGTATTTTTCATTAGAGTCTATTGAAGAGTATACGAATGTTAACTTGTTAAAAAGTTCGTAACATTGAGAAATATATGTTTATTTGATGATATACATATGTGTATGTATAATAAAAAACAAAATCGATTTATTTCAGTGTCTGTTTAATGATTTATATTTATTTAATTGACACCATCTTATGAAATATAGGGTTGTTTTTTTAAAACAAAATAATTAATGTGCTACAAACAGACTTTGTCAAATGTTTTTTGTCACTAATAAATGATACTCAATTTTATATGTTTTTGTTAATGTACATTACACGTTTTATTACGCAAATATTAAAATGCTTTTAGACTACAACTTCACTCATTATTTCCGCAGTGAAGGGGAGTATTTACTACTTAAAAGGCTGGTCGTTTCGATGTTATATCAATTTTTATTAATTGCATGAAAATATTTTAGAAATTTTGAAGATTGCTCTAAGCTCTAATCATTTTTCAAGTAGCAGCAATTCAAAGCAGATTGGGTTATTCCCAAAATTTTATAAGATTAGGACTCTACTTAATTCTTTGAGTGCTAAGGGAAGATATAATGCTCGTGCAACCTTTATAATGCATTAACAATTAAATTTTACTACGCAAGAATATGCATAAATATTTATATTAAAAAAAATGCTACTTCTTAATTTTAACTGTCCCAAGAACTGGAATATGAAATCGTCTCTGGTTAGAACAAATTCGTGAGAGGATAATGAAATTTTACACTGCAAACTCAAGTGTGTGACTTTAAAACGCATTTTTTACGCGTCTAAAATGTGTTAATTTAACACGCGAAAAGTGTGTAAATTTAACACACTTAATGCTTGTATTTTAAAGGCCATTCATACACGAGGGATCATGGTTCTGTAATCAAAAGCTTTGCTGCAAGTTTCCTGAAAATACACGGAGCAATAGCATAGGAAGCAGCTTTTGTGTTGCTAAGCAATGATTGTTTGTATTAGTGAGATGTCAAATATTTTGACTTTGGTCGGGTGTTTATTTAAATCTGGTCGGGTGTTTAATTAAATCAATTAATTATTAGATATCATAATAGATGAAAATAGTGCGTTGGTGATTTCAACTGCAGCTGCAGCGGCAGCATGTTTTTTCACTTTTAATTTTTGACTGTTTGAATGTTTATTATTTTTAGCTCCATAGCAACGTATTCATTTCTTATTTGTGTGAGTGCGTGCTTTCCGTGTTCGCAGGTCAAAAGCAGGAGCACAAAAGTCTCCGCCGAAGCACGAAACTCTCCACTTATTTCATCTCCGCATGCCTCCCTTGTCCAAAAAAGCTTTTGCTCCGGAACCATGATCCCTCGTGTATGAATGGCCAAACACACGAAATATGTATCACTATGAAGCTTTTGTGAGTAAAGCTTTTTTAGCCTCTTTTTGCAGGGAGTAAACCTAGAAAAATCGTCACCGTAATGTCATCTCTCACCGCCTTTCTATTACTAACTGACTTTAAAAATTGTTGTGAAGCTCTCTGGTGAGCGTGGTTCCTGATATATTGCAGGGTGTGTAGGAAGCGAAGTGGGTGAAATGATACATAATGTTGGATTTTCACACGCTTAAGAGGTAAAACGAGCGTGGAAAAAATATTCTACGCAGAATGTATGTGATTTTTACACGTATGTCTTTTTATCCGTATTATTTTAACACGGTTTATTCCTAAAACCCAATATTTGAACACGATTAGCCGAATTTACACGCCAATGAGGTGTGTAGTGTGTTAAATTCACACGGAAAAAATAAATAAATATTGTATACCGGAAAACTACAATTAGGGGTCGTCCATTAATTATGTGAGGCGTTTAGGGGGAGGAGATCGAGCCAAAACTCACCCACTCTCACGTGAGGGAGAGGGGGTCTCAGCAAATATCACGTAATTATTTTCCTCAGCAAACTGTGTAAAATTGCTAGAAAACTTGGTTAAATTAAGTAAAACAAAGACATTCACTTACAGGCCGCCGGCAGGCCTGGTCGGCAGGCACGGCCCAATGAAGGTCACACAAACTCAGTCCAACTGGGGAATGAAGACTTCAGGTATCCGCCTGACAGGCCGTGGCATGCAGGTGGCGTCATGATTCCCTACAGACACACAAGCGAAGACAACAGTTTAGCATAGCAGGTTGTTAATTCAAGTGCAAAAATGTGCGGAAACGGAAACCTTAAAGGTACAAACAGATTCAATTCAGTTCAATGGCACTACAGCTAGAAACTAGCCCTGGCGTGCTTCAGTTTTCTCCTCCAATCTCCTCGCTTACTTACTAGAGTCTTCCAATATCGTACGCCCTACTAGTATGCAGCGTCTGTATCTTCGGCTTCAAACCATCTTTTCCTCGGTCGTCCTGCTGGCCTGTCACTGAAACAGATTGGTGACTGGAAAAACCTTTAAAATACGTGGAATACCATATTTGCTGACACAATGGGCAGGTCGCCATCACCACCTCCGCGCGAAAATGTTTATGCCTTATGGCGGCTCCTGATTCACGCCATGAACACCCGGGAACTAGCGCGAATGCGAGTGTGGATGGGTTTCGCGCCTTGGTTTCAGGTCCGACTGGAAACGGCGTGAATTCGTGCCGTAAATTCACGGCTTGAGATTGAATAGAAGTTCTGCGGAGGCAACACGTAAGTTGTTTCAGTGGAGCTCTTCATACAAGTGTTCACAAAACTTCAAGCACAAACTGACGACAAATGTCCAGGTGATACTTGGCTTCAATGCGAAAACTTTCAGGTCACGGCCTGCCGTCGACCGGTGTTTCAAAGCGGCCTTAAGATATGGCTAAATCTTACACAAACATTTTTATGCGAACGCCAGAAAGTAGCATAGTAGCTGCTCGACCCTCCATATCTGTCGTCAATTTGTAGGCAATGTCTGGGCCCACATAGTGAAGTTAATGTTTTATCGTAAGGCCCACGGTTACGTATTCGTAGTAGGTCATGACCAAACAAAAGGGCGCCATGAGTAGGCTGACCAAGGTTAAAAAGCTGGCCTGTATCGTTATCACGGGAGTTAAAAACACCAGTCCGACTGAATAGGGCTTCGATTTTGAGCCTTCCTCTTCTCTATATATGTATATGTAGTAGTGAAGAAGGATGCTCTGTCGGGCTTTTATGGGAGCTACTATCCGTTAATCCTGGAGACCTTGTGGGCCACCTATCGATTTTCAAGAAACCACAGCTTTTACTCAAAACTATTTGTTGCAAATTTAGGTACATGATACATATACATATACTGGAACGAACCACTTCCATTTTACCTGAATAAAATGGCCTGGTTAAAAAATATGTTGCATTGCAAACCCCAATTAACAAATATACGTTTGACATGAGTTATCGCATCGACTAAGGAAGTAAACCCAAATCCTTCTTTAAGGCCCGAATTCACCGACCTGGATAATTAATATCCTGGATTTTTCGAATTCACGCACAAATTTGTTCAATTTTGAAAATTCAAAACTTCAGGAGTTAGTAATCAGCGGATTAACTTATTAACAGGTGTCGTCCTGGTATTAACTTTATTCGTGTACCGAAAATCGCGGTTGGTTAAATCGAAATATCCACGATATTTATTATCCACGTCTGTGAATTCGTGCCTTAAATTCGTAATTACTAAAAATCTTGTGACATCTCCAAAATCTGTTTCATGAGCTTGCTCTAAGTTCAACTGGTGCAGCTTAAAGCATGAGTTTCTGCTGTACCTTTTCTGGTAGAGCAAACTTCGAGCAAAAGTTTTCCTGCTCTACTTTTTTGACAGCTGTACAGTTCATACGGTTCTTAGCCAGAAATGCATAAGTGCAAAATATCGTCTTCAAAAATTTTTTATTTTTTTATTTCTTCTAGGTTTGGCGAAATGTATAGACTATGTCCAGTGTAACAGACGATTTAACTGGAAACATATCGCATTTCCTCTTTAACTCATCTGCAACAAATCTTTATCGTTAGGAAAGTTTCCTACGCTATGGAACAAATCCTACCTAACGCCAATCTATAAATCCGGTGATATGCACTCGGTGGACAACTATAGGGGCATTTCCATTTTATCAAGTCCTAAACTTTTTGAAAAACTTGTTTATGACAGGATTGCCCCTCTTATCGACCCATACCTAAACGAGCAACAACACGGTTTCCGGAAAGGGCGTTCAACAACTTCAAACCTTATGGTGCCGAATCTCAAATCTCCGAATTGCTATGCGGAATGGAGAGCGGCCATCAATTGGATGCTGTGTACACGAACTTCAGCGAGGCCTTTGATCGAGTGGACCATGATATTTTAATTACAAAATTATTAAAATCTGGAATATCAGGTTCTGCCCTGGAATGATTAAAATCATATCTGAACGGAAGAACACAGGTTATCAGATTCCATGGATTTCTATCTAATGAGATCGAAGTAACGTTCCTCAGGGTAGTCATCTTGGTTCCCTTCTCTTCAATATTCTCACCTTCGATCTATCGGAAAAACTAATAGATATTCCACATTGTGGATGATCTCAAATTGTATAGCGTCATTAAAACCCAAACTGATGTTTCCTTCATGTAGACGAAACTAAATGCCTTGCAAGACTGGTGCACCACGAACAAATTGCAACTTAACACCAGCAAATGCCATGTAATTACCTTCTCCCATAGAAAAAAGACTCAATTTCAACCTGCACTACGATAATATAACTGCCAGAACCAATAAACTTCTTGGATTCATAAAGATGAGAGCCAAAGAGTTCGATAATGTATGAGTCACAAAAACACTCTTCTGTTCTCTAGTCCGCCCTATCCTGGAATATGCGTATCTTATCTGGGATTCCATATTCCAAGTAAGCAGCTGGAGGATTGAATCCGTTCAAAAGAGATTTCTCCTTTTCGCCCTGAGCTATCTACACAACCCCCATACCTACCAAACCCCAACGCACTACTTTCACAGGCTCAAAGATCTCATGCCGTTATCTAGCAGGAGAAAACTGCTCACATCTTGCGTTGCCTTTGATGTCCTGAGTAGAAAACTTCAAGTGCAGTTTCTCTCGGACAAGATCTAATTCAGATGTGTAGTCCGACACACACGACACACTAAATTAATATCCACATCGTACAGGGGCCGGTTCACGTAGCTCGAACGACGACAATCGTTCGAAACGAATTTGAATACGAAAAAATTTGTCTCGAAAAAATTGAGCGTTCACGTAGTTCGAAAGAAAATTTAAGGAAACCACATTACTAAAATACGATTTTCTTTACAAAAACCGCTGTAAAATTATACAATTTGTTGGCATCAACTTAATAAAATTTTTAAAAATAATTTACATATGTAATAACTTATAAGAGTCTACTTTTAAATTGGAAAATTAATCTTAATAAATACAAGTGTTCGATAACATAAGAGCTTTCGAGTCAACAAACGAAAATTTGCAATTTTTTCGAGCTACGTGAACGCGAAACGAAAAAAAATTTTCGTTGTCGAGTTACGTGAACCGGCCCCAGATTACGCTATCAATGAGCCCTTCAACAGATGCTGTATGGTTTTCAATAGTCATAGCTCGTGTTTCTCTCCTTCACTCAACAAAACATCTTATAAGAAAATACTCAGATCCCTATTAACATGACTCCCCCTCCCTTGATAATAGTAGGTTTTCAGTAGCTGTCAAATCTTATAAAAGACTGTTGTTTGCTATGTTTTTTTAATTTAAGTGTATTTTTTGCTGTATTTAGGCCCCTGTGCTGAATGTCGAGTCGTGATTTGTGACAAGTTTTTTGAGTTGAAGAAAGTGGCGTTTCAGACGAATTGCGACTTTCAGCATAGGGGGCTAAACTCGCACTTAGCACTTCCACTCTAGGCCACTATGCTGAAAATCGTAATTCGATTAAAACGTCACTTTCTTCAACTCAAAAAATTTGTCACAAATCACGACTCGACATTCAGCACAGGGGCCTTAGTTTAACTTTGCCTTGTTGTATGAAAATTTCCCCTGACACTTAAAGAATTAAGGTTAATGTACATATTTTACGCAAGTTAGAGTGTAAAACTCTAATTTGAATAATAAAAAGATATTAGAAGTTAAAGGTTTTACTACGTAATAGCAAAGTTCAAAATGATGTATTCATAAAGAAGGAGAAAGTTAGAAATACTCTTTTTATCCTTTCGCATTTTTACTACACTTTTCACTACCTACAACAGTATTAAACTTAACTAGTTAAATACCAAACCATTCTAGCCCATATAATATTAATTACTTCCATTAAACACAAAAACAGATCAAAAAACCACCATTAGTTTTAAATTCAAAATTTTTATTGAGTAGGTCTCAGAAGTTGAGAGAATTTTTTAGTTTTTCTTCCAGCGAGGTTTGAGGTTTTTTTTCGCTTAAATCATAATATATGACGGATTTTATATGGCAGTTTATCGTTGATGGTTTTTTGATTTCTCAAACTATTTTCTCAGAATATCATCGCGGAAAATTTTATTTAAATATTGGTATGTCAATGCATTCAGTAAACACTGTGAATAAGTAATCTGCCTTGGTTAATTAATTTTAAAATGCACTCTATAAAATCTTTTGTATCCTTTATAGATTAAAAAATAGAAACCAGTAGTTTAATTGGGTTGAAAACTTGTACACTACCAAAAGGTTGGCCAAAAATCGACCCTACGTTGACATAAACTCCTAACCTAACTGATAATCTTATGAAAGAAACCGTGCGGCACACTTAGCACGGTACACTTAGTTTATCATTCTCAAAAGCTAGTAATAATTGTACTCTACATAATCCACAGAAATCAACAAATTTGAGCACCAGATTGATACTCCATGATTCTGCTTTGTGGCGACTTTTATTCATTATAAAAAATAAGTATAGCGATCAAATTTACTACTTCTAAGCAGAATGGATCTTGAACTATATATATGTACATACATGATATTTTTCAAATATCTATTGGTGTACCCACTAGTTGTTATATCATAATACAAAAACACTCTTGCGTTATAGATGATATCCTGTACCAATCTCTCAACAACATTGACTTTGTACGAACTTCCAACATCAAATAGCGCTACCAACTTAAACCAACTTAGTCAAGTTGTCTATATGTACTTCATTCACGAGTGAAATATAGTAACATTAAAGCAATTTGGTGGTGAATATAATTAATTATAACCTATCAATATGAAAAGGTAGGGGGAGGGGGGGGGGGGTCAATTTCAAAACAAGCTGCTGGAAGTGATCACTTGCGAATGAATGGATCGACCCATTAAGCAATAAATTGCTTGTACCCCAAAACTGCGCCTGTTGTTGACCAGTAGCATTTTGTCATGCATATAAAGTTCATTCGACTCAAATACTCAAATAGCATCGTACGTTTTTAAATTTGTTGTTTAAAATGATCGAGTAAGTTACGATTTCGGCCACAAATGGACCAGAGAGCATCATTGGCCCTTATTTCTTTCTAAGACGATATTGACTTGAGCAATATTTGGTTTCAAGTCTCATTACTATAGCTGTACGATCAATGGATTATTATTATTATTATTATTATTATTTATTGGACAGAGTACACAAGATAACAATCTTTTAGAGTACAAAGCAAACGGTAAATAATCCATAAATTCTTACAACTAGCTTAATATAGAGAGGTGAAGAAATTGAAAGAAGTAAGAGATTAAGAAAATACGATAGAGCTAGGTAAGCTAAGAACAGTAGAGTAGTAGTACTACTGCGAAGCTGGAAGAGAGCTTAGAAATATAGAAGCCTGCTTTTTGAACATTGTGGCTGTGCTGATTTTTTGGATGGATATAGGAAGTCTATTCCAAAGTCTAATCGCATGCACAAAGAAAGAACGACTGCCAACCATGGAACGATGAAAAGGGATAAGCAACTTAACTGATCTCAAGGACTGCATCGGGACAAGGAAATCAGAGAGGTAGCAAGGACGTTTAGAGTAAAATATTTTATATAGGAGAGTTAGTGCCATGACATTGAGAAAATGAAAGAGCCCACATCCGAGTAGTGAATTTTGCACGCCCGACACATGATCGGATCTACGAAGGTGAAAAACAAATCTCAAACAATCATTGAATGCGACCCTGAGTCATTGAAGACAGGACGAATCAAGAGATATATAAACAAGGGCGCCATAGAGAAAATGCGGCAGAATTAGGGATTTCACAAGCTTGGCACGGATAGAGGGTGATAGCAGATCCGCGAACAGCCACAGTTTTCGCAAGGTACCATATATCTTAGACAGCATGAAGGAAACATGATTACAACAGGAAAGCTTCCAATTAATAAAAATCCCAAGGCTCTTGACACAATCAACGACAGGAATAGGAACACCACCTACTAATAAATTAGGAGTATATTCAGAGGACATAGGACGCTGGCTGATAAGAAGTACTTGGGATTTAATTGGATTAAGTTTGAGGAAATTATTAGAGCTCCATTCACTGATACGATATAAAATATTATTCATAACTGCTGTACCGGAAACAATATCACTAGGAGGAAAAGAATTGTACAGCTGAAGATCATCAGCATACATATGAAAAAAACAGCCGTCAATGACAGAGGGAAGATCATTAATATACAGGGAGAAAAGAAGGGGACCCAGTATCGAGCCTTGAGGGACACCCAGACGCACCGGCAGAAGAGAGGATACTCTGCCGTTGTGCCGAACACATTGAAATCTATCAGAAAGAAGAGAGGAGAAAAGACGCGTGGCAGAGGAAGAGAACTGATAGAGTTGATTAAGTTTGGACAACCGGAGCGGATGGACCACCGAGTCAAAAGCCTTAGAAAAGTCGAGCAGAGCAAGAAATGCAATATTACCCTGATCAATGGTAGCCCTTAGATCAGTTGTAACCCTTAACATAGCAGTCTCACAACTGTGCGATTTACGAAATCCAGATTGAAAGAAAATTGTTACGTTCAAGATGGCTCATCACTTGAGTAAAAATAACTTTTTCAAAAGCTTTAGCAAGAAAGGGAAGGATGCTAATAGGACGAAAATCAGATATATCAGATGGGGACGGTCTTTTGGGTAAAGGAATCACAATGGCCTTTTTCCAGAGCGAAGGGAATTCAGATGCAGTAAGACAATAGTTAAAAACATGAGTGATAGGATCAGCAATTAGGATTCATTGTGCAAACCATGTAATTTCTCGAAGAAGTGATGTGACTTTGACATTGATATCTTGCGAAGTATAAAATTGATCACCCATCATTTACTACACGTCTAGAGTTTGAAAACTCAATCCAACACCTCCTTACAGACTTTAAGGCCGCCTATGATGACATACTCGGAGTAGAATTTTACAAAGTCGTGAGTGAATTTGATATCCCTAACAAATTGATGCGATTACATGGCTTTACCATGACAAATATCACAAGGCAAGTAAAAATATCTGGACCACTAGCCACAACAATCAGAATCTATAAAGACTCCAGCAGGGTAATGGCCTAGTCTGCCCCTTTTTCAACCTGGCTTTGCAGAAAAAGATCAGATATTTGAGTGTGTCTTCAAGAGCTTCATTCTTCTACACGTACATCCAAGTACTCACGTAGACAACATGGACTTCATTGGAAGAATGGTAAGTACTGCTCTTCCACATAGATTGAACGGGCGGGACGAAAACTGGGTTTCAATATTAATGAATACAAAGTATATAGTTGCATGCGTACGAGGCGACCTAACATTGGTCCTACAATCAAGATAGGAGCACGTCCATTTCAAGTATAGAGCAATCCGTCTCCTACCTTGAGCCAATTTTATGAGTCGAAAACTACTTGGAGCCAAAAATACACATACACACACAAGTCCAACAAAGCCTATTATAGCCATATATCCATAGTCCATATTCTTAAAATCCAAACATCTAACCGGTGCCTTTAATTCTTTGACCTCTCTTAGCTGTGTTCGAGAGGAAAGTCCTTTGCAGAATTGTTGACCCTTTTTTGTGTGGGTGGACGATTGCAGACACTACAAAACGAGATCTGCGAGCGATATCGCGCTGTAGTAGATGTAAAAAAAATAAAGAATCCGGTAGGGATACCATCTTGTTCGTATGAGTGAAGAAGGTGGGTCCCGTTCGGTTAATCTTTTCGGTAGATCTTGTCGAATGCGACAGTGAAGTTAATCAAACTTTTCCTGGAAGGATGGTATATGCCATTGAATCCACAGCTTAGCAATGCCAAACTGGATTACATCGGTAGATTAAGACCAAATTCCTGGTTGTACACCCGAGTAACTATTAAGTAGAAAGAGTCGTAAAGCGAATGATGATCAGAATCTCTATCAAATCCTATCAAAGGAAATAAATGAAGATACCAAACAATCAAAAAAAGTCTCATCAGCATAACTGCAAAAAACAATATTTAGGACAATTCAGAGTGTTTTCGGATGAAGTAAATGTGGCTCCGTTCACGATGGCCACGAGTAAGCTCAGACGTCTAGATCGACAATAAGTAACTCCACATCATCTTTTATTCACGGCGATGAAATGAATGACATTTAGAGATTATTAAACTTTTTTTTCCTTTTTGCTTTTTCCTAAATTTCCCAGGAAAATTATTTGAGTTCTCCTTTCAGAGTATAAAGGATTAATAAAATGCTCGAAACTTAGTATTTAATTACGGTTTACTACAATTTACTTGTTACGAGTCTCGATTACAAATATCGTGTCTAATTTTCAATAAATCTACTAATCGAACTAATCGGGAGTAGTCCTGCACAGAAGCTCTTCTGGAATGAAACCACAGAAGAGCGTATTAAGATAGCGAACATAACGCTTTTCGTTTGAAAAAAATCTTTTGGGAAGAAATGGGGCTTCTCTCCTAACATAATACGATGGATCTACACAGCGATCATCCGCTCAATATTCCTATACGAGGCTAGTGTGTACCGTGCTAAACAAACTACAGAAAGCACAAAGATGTGTGGCGTTTTAAATAACAGGAGCACTTCGCTCCATCCCTAAAGATGCCCTATATGTTATGTTCTACCTCCCTCCTTTGAATGTTGTGGCTAGGGAAAGGGCAACCATCGCAGAATAAAAGAATTTGGTTTTTGGACCGGAATCAGGGGAAAAACCGACTTCTGCATACCCGAGATTACCTTCACGAAGAACTGGAGTGCATGGAGAAATATAACACACCGTTTTTCAGGTACCATAAACTTCTTTACTGATGGCTTTAAGCTCGACGTTCGGGTAGGAGGGGGAGTCTTTTCCTTAGAGCTTGGGATTGAAATCTCCTTTCGACTACCCGATCACTGCAGTGTATACCAAGCGAAGCTTCTAGCCATACATGAAGCTGTTTTACTAATCAACCTAGGATAAGAATCGGACTGTCTACATCTTTTCAGGTAGTAAGGCGGCTCTGAAAGCCTGCGCTCTTGCACAAACAGCTCTAGAGCTACCTCTGAACAAGAGTGAACGGGAATTTGACAGTTTATGATTTTTGAAAGTGGAAGTGAAGGCGTCCCCTGAATATCGAAAACGCGAGAAGCGAATTTCCCTTCTTACTTTGACAGTTTTGTTCATTTCAGTTTACATATTATCACTTCATATGGCAGTTAGGCCCGGCGGATTGAACAATCGCAGCGACAAGTGAAAGTGAAACTCTTCAGTGGCGGGAGTCATAATCCGCCGGATTCAACAATCAGGCCGACCCGCTTAGGTTCTGAAATATACACTTTTTGCAGATCCTGTAAGAATCCGGAGGAGGATGAAAGAGAAGCAGAAGGAGTCTAACTACATTTGGTTAACCCTTTCGAAGCACGCTTGCGGAAATCACGAAGATTGGGATCCTGGAACTTAGAAAATTTATTACTTCCTCGAGATGGTTTAGCGAAGAAACGGCACTTTAACAGCAGGTTCAAAGTGGGCTCCCCATCGCATCACAATGACCTAAGTGTATGAGCTCAGCCATATCTAACCTAACCTAACCGAACCTACTAATCGCACAGCTATTGGTCGAATTTACTAGCTTTACAGTTGCAAGATGAGCACAATACATCATTCCCTTTTTAATTGTGAATATTTAATTGTGGATTATTTAGAAATGTTTTCGACGATAGTATTTTGAAAAGCCGATTTTTTGGATAATATTAAACGCTTTTTGATGTTAGAAACATAACACTAACAATGGTAATATAAGAATAGGAAAATTTAGAGATTATAAAATTTAGAATTCTTAAGCCTTTGAAAAATTTTGTGATTTTATTCTAAGAAAAAATTATCTAAACTCCCTTCTTCTCACTATACGCAATTTGTTCCTCTAAATACTTATTATCATTATCAACATTTGTTTAAATACAAAAACTCTTTCTAATCTTCGCAGTCGTTTCTATTTTTCTTCTAAGTTAAAAATCTCCATTTAATCTTCGCTTATAAAACTGAGTATCGAATATCAGTGTAAACAATATTATTTCAAAAAAAAGAAAAACAATAAATTAAAATTAATAATTTTATTTCAGAACAAAGTATTAAATTAAAAACAAAAAAAAAAAACAAAATAATTTTGTATGATGATAAAAATGTTGAACAATAAAATTCTTTGCTTTTTTAATCTTTAATAAAATATCTAAGGATGATTTGAATATAAAATATGTTTTTGTTTTGTTACAATTTATTTTTTAATTTATATAATAATAATAACTAAATATGAGAAAACTTTTTAATTATATGCAATTTTTAAATAAATAAATAGAGCACAACACTGTTTCTTTCCTTAATTAATTATTACAGTATATATGAGGTTCTTAAACTTTACATAAAAATCATTTATTTACTTTTGAATATAATTGAATAATTATGTTAGTATGTATATAATATATAATAATTTATTTATTTATTTATTTTTTTTTTTACAAATATATTTTACAAGTAAATATAATAATTTTTTTTTTAACTTATCTTGTAAACATTTTTAAGATTTAACTATTTCAAAACTTCTGAACTCCTTTTATTAAAAACAATTTTTTTTAATATTCATTATTTTTTTGTTTTGTTTCTTTGTTAATATTAAAGAGACAGATTTTAGTTTTGTCTTAATTAACGCAAACGTATGAACCCGAACGATTTATTTGTTATTTTTCTTCTTTCATTAAATGTTCTTAATAATGTTTATTGTAAATGATTTATACTTAACTTTATGTTTTTCTCTTCTGTTTTTTATATTTAATTTTCATCTGAACAAATGTACTTTTTACGATTTCTTGTTATATTTTTTGTTCTTTCTTTTTTTTTTTAAATATTAATGATTTGATTTTTATATTTCATTACTTTGTCATTAGCGCGTAATATCTAGATAAATTTTAGATAATTACCACTAAAATTCATTCTGCTTACGTAATCTCTCTACATTCTAAATAATCGTCGACTACGGCAAGCAATATGCGCATTCGCGGAGGCAGCGAATAATCAATATTTTTTTAAATATTCCATCCTTAATAATAATAATAAATATACAAATAACTAATTGGATGGATGTACTCTTTGCTGAGCTCATTTCTAAGGAAGCATATACATTTACTATTCTCTGCCTTCTACTTTTCAATGTATGTACTTTACTTACCTTCGAATGTTAGAAATTATCTAAAAAAAAACTTTTAATTGAACAAATAATAATTGTTTGTGGTGTTAGTAATACCCAGGATAAACTAGAATTGAATGGTTAAAAAGCATAAATGTTTTTATAGATTGTAAGAATAACACTTTCTGTATTTCTACGTGGAGATTACCCTGTTGATTACCTGATTAAAACAAAAAATCTGGAGATTATCAGTAAATAATAAACATTGAACAGACTGGTAAATTTTATAAGCACCTAATTTAGGAACATCAACGTTCATGCACCTACAGAAAAGTCCCCGTATGATGATAAAGCACTCTTCGAATTAGTTGAACCGGAACTTAATGCCTGCCCCAGGTATGATGTAAAAATCATACTGGGAGATCTGAACGGGAGCCCTTATACAGGCAATATGCTCAAACTGGACGTTAAGAAGCTCGAGGTCTTCCAAATCCGATGCTTGAGGCAGATCCTCGGTATCTCACTACGCGATCATTTTCGAAATTAGACAGTCAGACAAAGATGCGATCAGCAGACACTGATCAAAGAAGAAATGCAAAAACGTCGACTACAGTGGTTTGGACAAGTTTGACGAATAGATGATGACCGCTTGCCACGTAAACTTCTATGGCGAGCACGTCCCCCAAACTGGAGAATCCAGCGATCGGCGAAGAAGAAAACTTGGCAAAAGAATTTCGAGGGTGACCTAAAGAATCGCCGATTGTCAGTTACCGAGGCTCGAGACGTCGCCAAAAACCGGCAAGAATGGAAACTAATCGGGAATAGAGTTCGAGACCCAGCGGCACCGATAGCAGCGTATCCGTTGCGGGGACGTCCCGCTCGAACCGGCAGCTAACGGATCAAAGAAGAAGAAGAAGAATGTCTGCAACCACAGCTTGCATGAAAACACTAATAACAATGGACAGCGAGTTATAGAGATGACAGCAAGTAAGTACTTGGTCGTTGCAAGTATTAGATTTGCGCGTAAAGATATCCATAAAGCCACCTGGGTATCTTCTGATGGAGCAACCAAATAGACCAGGTGTTGATAGACCGCCGCCTTCTTTCGGGTCTGATGTCGGTACGAACGTACCGAGGTGCCAACTTCGGCTTCGATCACTATCTTGTTGGTATGGTACTCTGAGAGCTTTGTATCCGCTGATAAGGCTCGAATCAACACAGCTGCAATACGCAATGAAATGGCCAGAAACAGCTACAGTAATATATTAGAACTCGCATTAAGTTCTGAGGATGAGATGCCGGGCGTCGACGAGAGATGGACCCGCCTTAAAAATATTGTCGTTGGTGCTGCTGATTCCATCTTAGGCAGAAGTCGTAGAGATCGGAACGACTGGTTCGATAATGAATGCAAGCTGGGAACTGAACGTAAGAATGCTGCGTACCAAGCCATGCAGCAGTCTTAGAGAACACGGGCACGCAAAGAGAAATATAAAGAGCTCAGAAAAGAAGAAAAGGGGATTCAGAGACGAAAAAAGGAAGCCTGGGAAAAAAATCTCGTCTGTGAACTAGAACAGTACAGAGAACGACGGCCGCAACAGCCGCGGGAGTTCTACCGAAGAGTCCGCAGTATGACGCAATTCACACCATGCTGCACATACTGCAAGGACAAAGAAGGGAATCTGATCACCGATCCTAAAGGTATCTTGGAGCGATGGGAAGAGCACTTTCATGAATTGCTAAATGGCGAGCTAACTGAGGATTCGGAGGCTCCACCAATATTCAGTCCCACTCCAAGATTTCTTGCTTTCTTAACACAAACTCGAAGAACTGACTTTAATGCGATAGCAGAAATGTCAGGACGAAAAGTAGCACAATGAGAAAGATAAAAATATACTGTAATTTCGAGGGATTTAGCTGCAATAAACTTAATGTCGACCAGTACGATACATGAAGCTATTCAACAGCAAGCTTCTTCACACACATATGTATTTCATCTCTGAATCTAAGAATATCGTTAGTAAAAATACTGAATAAAAGTGGCCCAAGAATGGAACCTTGGGGGACAGAGGCATGGAGTAGGGCACTTGAGAAATTAAAGCCACCTAGTTTAACCTTTTGAGAGCGATTAGATAAAACACTGCAAAAGCTTAAGAGCAGAAAGAGCAAAATGTGCTTGTGAGATGAGTTTTCGCCTAAGCAGGACGTGATTGAAGGCTGAGATGTTTACGATAACCAGATTTTCATATTTATAGTTATAATATACACAATACGCTATTGTTTGAGTAGCCAGCAGGTTTTCACGGAGCTTTACCTTTCGGTAAGACACGATTCCCCATTGAAAATTTCACCAAGTTCCACAACTTTTTGTCCCAGACATCACAAATTACCAAACTTACAATTTCTATGTGAAAGAAATTCTTATGAATGTTTGCGAAACATGAAAAGACACCCAATTCATCACAAGGCGCCTTCAAGTTTTCATCAAAAATCCTATGGCAATATAGAATTAGCTATTCCAGCGGATGTCGGGAGCTTTAGGGGAGCAGTCACTGGAAGTGACCACCATTTCATAGTAGCAACTCCGAGTTTACAAGTTTTCATTAACAGATGCCTACGCCGTATCCTAAAAATCCGCTGGCGAGATAAAATTTCAAATGAAGAACTATGGCAAGAAAGGATAGACGACCAAATTAGACGAAGGAAATGGAATTGGATTCACCATACCTTGCGTCGCGAAAACGAAAATCTAGCTAAACAGGCGCTTGACTGGAATCCGCAAGGTACCGTCGAGTTGGAGGACCTATAGCAGCGTGGAAGAGAAACCCAACAAAAGAGGCCACAGCAAGGAGGACAACAGTTTCCGCAATATGTTACATGCGGGATTAAAGGAGCAGAAGAAAAGGAATACTGCACTCATAACACACTAGCTCAATGTTGACCAAAAGAAGTGTGCTGCTTGTAAATATGCTTGTCTTCTCTGCTACCTCCATTTCATGGCATCCATTGTTGCGGATGAGGTCTTTATTTTGAATTGTTACAAAATGTGTCCCCTTTTCTACTTTTTCACATGTTGGAACCTTCTAGTACAAAATATTTTTTAAAATCTTGTTGAATTTCGCGGGCAGTACGATTTCCTGCGAAGGGCGGCGGAGTGACCACCCCTGCTCTAAAGGAAACTATATCAAAGAAAAAATATCAAAGTCAATTAGAACACAATAGTCGAAGATCCGAAGGAATAGGAAAAATAGGGGTTGCCTGATTTCTACCCAGTCCAATCGTGGGGTTGCCAGGTATAAACAGGTAAGCAAGCGTTGTTAATACACCCTCATCTGTTATTTAATCAATTTTATGAAATGAAGGGTTATTTCATTCCCTATCCAACAGTATTAGGTTGCCGGAGCAAAAGCTTGTTACAACCGGGGTTGCTTAGATTTTAGAGTTCTTCTGAAAGAAGATTTTTTTGTTCTTTGTTTTTGTCCGTTCCATATGTTTTTTTGGAACATGCGATACATGATGGATTAGTGGCACAAAGGGTGATCCCTTTCATTTCATAAAAAAATTGATTAAATAACAGATGAGGGTATATTAACAACGCTTGCTTACCTGCTTATATCTGGCAACCCCACGATTGGACTGGGTAGAAATCAGGCAACCCCTATTTTTCCTATTCCTTGTGTCATATTCTGTCAGTTAGTGGTCGATTTTTATGAATAACAAATGAGGAAAGTTGGTCCAAAAAAGTTAATTACAACTTTTTTTATTTAACACCTTCGGTACGCGATTTAGCTAGGCAACCCATGTGCGATTTATCAATTTGTATATTATCTAACATATAATATTTGTCATAATCAAATAACAGATAAGGGTATATATTTCTTATACCGGATCTTGCACTACAATAAATGTCGCAGATTGTAAGGAATTTTCAGTGTTACATAAATAACGAATTGAACAAAAATAGAATCGTTTTTAGAATCACCTTTAAATGAATCGTCGCCTAAAACAGCTTACTCGTTCTATAAAATACTGAAAAAAGTATAAAGCAAACAAAAATTAGTAGGTATTCTCGTTGGCGAGTGACGTGACTATAAGGGACGCTGTGGAATGAGACTGTCGATACCTACACACATGTCAAGAAAAATGCCACTTCACACGCCACCTTGCGACAGTTAAATACGAATTTTGTCGATTTACTTACTTACTATTTGTTAGATTGACAATAAGAATACCAATTTAAGGTCGAAGTGACACATATATCACGTCACTCGACAACGAGAATAACGCTAATTCTCTAAGACATAAGGCAGGTTGTCCAAATCATTTAATCTGTTTTCACTAATATTTTACCACAATCAAATATTCTCCTCCAAAAAAGTAGCTGATAACAAGCTCAGACTAAAGTACCATTAATAAGACTAATAAATGAATACTACCACACAACTTCAAATAATTTTATCTTTCATTTTCATCTTCACAATTGGCCAATTAATAACAAAAGAAGTAAATTTAACAAAGATTAAATAAGTATAATTTTTTTTTAGTTAAAAATAATAAAATCATATTTTAAAAGAAACACTTTAATAATTCAAAAAAAAATAATATTCAAAAATCAAAATGAAACTATCCAACAATGATTTTCTCTGTATTTCCAAAAATGAATAATGCAATCCTTACAAAATGAGTTCAGTACTAATTTTATTTAATATTTTTTTTTAGCTTTCTGCTTATTTAATATTTCCTGCGTTTATATAAGAAACAAAAAAACAACACTAAAAAATGTTTTTAAAAACATAAATACCGAAGCCCTTACGGTTTATTAAGTTAATAACATAAAGTAATAGCCCAGTGAATAAGCCGGAAAAAACTATAAAATGTGGAGAAGTGGTGGAACAGCACCGATTTCGAAAATTCTTTAAATTCTGTAGACCTTCAGGAACATTCATCACCACTAACCCTCTTATATTACCTCGAAAAATGAATAAATTAGGGTGGTTTTACCAGTGCCGGGGTTTGGTGTTTTTGCGGCCGGTGCATTAAGCCATATTACGCCCCATCAATTTTTTGATCGCAGTGAAAGACAATGGAAAAGGATGCAGACACTCTGAAGAGTTTCTACAAATGGAGCATCGGGAAATTTTTTTTTTTAATTTTTTTTTAAATATTTATTACTAAAATTGAGCCGGTGCAAGTGCACCATTCGCACCTATGAAAGCCTCGCCCTTGGGTTTCCAAAGCACCCTCGTGAAAATATTTGTAAAATTTATATATTTCGGCTCGGAAATAGGCTCTCGGGGGTTTTCGGGGTCGATTATCGTGAATCCAAGGTCCATTCGCATGTAGGGGTGGTTTCAACCCCTAAAAGCCCCCTTTGCGTGAGGAAATATTTAAAATGCATTGTTTTGCCTCAGAAATCGTTTCTCGGGGGTTTTGGGGGTCGCTGATCACAAATATACACGTAGGGGTGGGTTCAACCAGTCAATATTGAAAAAGAAAAATATTTTCTATGGAAAATTGCTTTCGGCTAATTTTCTTGAATTTTTGCAGGTTTGTAGTTCTCAACATCTAGATCAAAAGTCTCAACGGGCACAAAGCCCCATCAACCCTCCTTCACCTCCAAAAACCTCCCCAAGGGGCTATGGAGATATAACTAATTTCTAAATCTAATTAATACAATTTATTTTTGTAGTCCAGCCAACCTTTACCCCAAACAACCCCCTCTATTGACCCTTCACACATCGACCATCCACTCCTCCCCTCAACTCCCGCCCACCCGCACCACGACCCGTCCGATGGATTTTTGTGATTACTGACTTACGACGTGGGCACCCACCCTCACCCTCACCCACCCTCATGTAGATCAAAAGTCACACCTCTGTCTGCCCTCTTGTCCGACACCCACCACCCCCGACCTTCAAATCCCCATTCAATCTCGATCCAATCATCGAATACTGGTTCGAAGAAGATTGGGGATGAATTTAACTGATCCTGAGTTTTGGCGAACCAACATATTTTTACTCTCAGAAAACTCCACGGCCCTTCACCTGACCATTCGGAGTCGAAGGGTCAGGGATCGATCTGAGGTAATGGTTGTCTGCGATGTTGATGTTCGCCAATACTCATGATCAGTTAAATTCGTCCCCATTGTTCTTCGGAGCAGTTTTGGGGATGGAGTTTGAAGGTCGTGGTGTTGGATTGGGGCCGAGAGTGGAGACTTTTGATATACATGAGGAGTCAGAAGATGAAATGTCATTGGTTGCCTACCTGGTAATTCACTAATCGAAAAATCCATTTGAGTAGGTCGTGGTGAGGGTTGGGGCCGTGGGAGTGGAGGGTTGGTTGGTCGGTGGTTGAAGGGTAAAACGGGTGGTCGTTAAGGCTGGCCATTGACTGGACTACAAGAATAAATTGTTTTACATTCAGAAATCAGTTATATCCCCATAGCGACTTGGGCGTGGGTTTTCGGGGTGAAGAAGGGTTGATAGGGCTTTGTGCCGGTTGAGACTTTTGATCTAATTGTTGAGAACTACCAATTTGCAAAATTTAAAGAAAATTAGCTGAAAGCCATTTTCCATAGAAGAGGTACAGGGTCCTTTTTCAATGTTTTCTGTCACTGAGGGGATTTTGTTGAAGCCACCCCTATATGTATATGAACCTCGGATTCGTGATTAACAACCCCGAAAACCCCCGGTAGGCGATTTCCGAGCCGAAATATATAAACTTTACAAACATTTTCAGTACTGTAAGTACTGTGCTTTGGACGAGTAAAACCACCCTAATTTATTAATTTTTCGAAGTAATGTAAGGGTTGGGGGAGATGAATGTTCCTGAAGGTCTAAAGAATACGGGAAACAATTTTTTTTAAATCGGAGCTGCTCCACCACTTCTCCAGTTGTTCCGGCTTATTCACTGGGCTATAAGGATTCTTTGTTTGTTTTTCGAAAATTCACTTTGGGAAAATATGAAATAATTTGATGAAAATGATTATTTTTAAATTGGATTAAATAAATAATGAAATAAATTCTCTTAATAATTTTCAATGAATATTTTTTATATTTTTTATCTTTTCATAAGAGTCTCGAAATTACTTATACAAAAATTAAATAAATCACAAAAAATATTTATAAACCGAAAAACAAAAACGCAGAAATATTAATATTTTTTTGAAAGCACTCTTCATTATCTTAGCAAAAAGCTTTTAATCATATTTTTTTCTTTTTAATATTTATAGTGAATATTTGCATTTTTTCATCATTAATTTATTAATTGAGAAAAATTTTGTATTTATATATTTTTTGTTTGTTTTACCTAACTTCGAGTCCTACGTTAACAGAATACATAAATATAAAAGTAAAAAATAGTATAAACATAAAAAATAAACAAAAATCAAACAAAATAGGATAAAATCGAGGACTAAATAATGACTAAAAAAATAATAGTAGTATATGTATGTATGTATGTATGTAGTTTTAGCACAAAATTATTTACTCATAAGCGTTCTTTGACTTTTTGCTTTTTATTAAATATAAATATTTTTTTTAATTCCTTTTTGTTTTTTTTTAAAATAATGTTATATAATTAATAAAATTAAAAAATAATAAACAATGTTTTTGTTGTTGTTGTTGTATTTCTATTAAAAAGGCAAATAAATAGAGGGGGATGCGTGTGTGTATGTGTGTGTTTTTTTGTTTTTGTTTTATGTGTAAAAAGATCGTTTCCTTTTAAATATCCTTGCAATAAATGGAACTAAACGAAAACAATGAAACGAAGTAAAAAATAAAAATATTCTTTTAAAGATTGTTCACTGCGCCTGCGGATCGCATTGCAGTAGTCGAACGATTGATGGGTCACTCTTGGCGCCCTCAATAAATTCTTCGAGACTAAGTTTTCCATCCTTATTTCGATCCATTTGTCGGAAGATTTTATCTGTTCGTTTCTCTGGCGTACTTTCATCTTCAGGCATTTTCATAACTGATCCAACCATTTTGTAAATGGCCTAAAAAAATTTAATTTTGTTTTTGTTAGTTATTAAATATATTTTGAGATAAAACGCGACACTACTAATATATTTACATTATCTATGGGTGATCGTAGTGATAAGGGTGAATTTTTTTTACCGAATTTTACCAACGGCAACCCCACAAAATGATCAGCCTTTGCAGATTTTTAGATAGCCAAAGTTTTGTCACGATTGGAGAACGTTAAACCGTGCCGCTACTCTCTCAAAGTTGGCCTTAATAGCCTTTGTCACCAAAAACGTGACCTCTAGGAACACACTTGAGTATTATGTTTGATAGTGATGGTAACCAATCTTTATTTAAGTGCTTTAATATTTTTTTAAGAAAACTCTTATACTTATTATTATTATTATATTATTAAGGAATGAGGGGGCAACCCACATGGTGAACACTGCTGCCAAGTTAGGCCTTTTGTGTACGTACCCCACTAGCGGAACAGACTATCAGCCTTCCGGATGAAGGCAAGAAGGTCTTTAATTGACGAAGACCGGACTTGAGCAGGGCCCAAAAACTCTCTGATAAACGTTCTTCTTCTAAGTCAGTTCAGAGCAGGATATTCACAAAGAATATGTGTGGAAGTTTCGTCGCCTTCCAAGCAGAGTCGGCATTCTGTCTCTTGAGACAGTCCTAGGTTGTGGAGGTGGTACAGTGAGATAACCCACCAGCAGCCTTAGGTCCGCTCTGTTTAAATTGATAGTGCCCCTTAGGGCAAAGAGTCTTATAAGATCTTTAGCTTGTCTAAGACCTAGGACTGACTCCCAATAGGCTAGGTTTAGTCCCTCATAGTGCCCCTTAGGGCAAAGAGTCTTATAAGATCTTTAGCTTGTCTAAGACCTAGGACTGACTCCCAATAGGCTAGGTTTAGTCCCTCAATCCATTCCTCTATCAAGGACTTGGAGGTGGACCAATAGATTCCGGGCCCTGGATCAACGTCTCAGACCCCTCCCTCGCGAGGCTGTTTGCAGCCACATTCCCCTCGATACCCCAGTGTCCGGGGACCCAGCAGAGCGAGACCTCATTTCTTCTGGTCAAGCTCGGGAGTCCGTCAAAGCACCCTGCTACTATTTTGGAAGAAAACTTCCACGTTGAGAGTGCCTTGATGGCAGCTTGTCTGTCAGAAAAGATTTTAATGTTGGCGCCTTTTAGACCTTTCTCAAGGTTGAGCCTAGCGCAGGTCACAATGGCATTTATTTCAGTCTGGAAAACACAGGGCCACTTACCAAACTCTTATACTTAAGTAGGTACATAATTTTTGAAGGAAGATGAAAAATAGATACACTAAAAAGTCAAATATACATATAATGATCTATTCTAGGACGTATTGCTTTTGATCCTCATATTTGGTGAGAAAATTATTGAAATCAGTTATTAACTTGACTCCTGGTTCCGCCATGTCATTTACAACTTTCAATGATTAAACGATCCTGTATACTTCTTTGAAATGAGCATTTTCAGGCCAGGCACTGGGAGATCTCTGAGAAAATCTGTGTTGAAATGAAAACGCTCATTGTCTGATTGGTAATTAAATTGCACAATCCTCCTTTAACTAGTTGTTTTAATTGTTGTTTTTGAAGCTTTCGATTCACAACTCTAGAATGTTCTGTCTCAATCTCGGAGCTTTCAAGCAGTTTGTTTGCCATTTATAATTTTTCCTCATTGGTAAATGTTGGATCAAAGAACGCAAGAGGTACCAACTCTGCATTCAAATACCATAAATGGTTGAAAATTTTTGCTAGAGCGTTCTCAGAGATATCCTTGTCAATCTCTTGGTAGTAAAAAAATTTTTTGCGAGAGATCAAGGTCTTGTTTGGTAGGCAGATGAGCCAGAAAAACACAAATAGCACCCAAAGAAATCTGTTCCTCGTTACTCTTCTTGAACTGGCCGCAGAAAAAGAATATTTTCAGACAGTAAATGGCCTTAGCCATTCACCTAGCGTGATGGATGAATGGCACCTGGTGTTCTAAACCTAACTACATTATCGTCGAGTGCTCCCACAAACACCAGAACCAACTGTAAGAGCTCCTTATAGTCGTCTCTAGCTTGGCATTGAAATCATTGGCAATTTTCGCAATTTCATCTGAGGTTAAATGATTTTTCACAATTTCGTCGCTGATACCTGTGTCATATTTTACCTTATTGAACTTGGACCATGAATTTTGAAATTTCTTGAAAATATCCGGGTAAGGTCGAGTGGCTGATCCCATTTTGCATTCGAACTTCAAGGATATGGTGACGACAGGCCAGGTACAATAACTCTTTTCCTTACATTTGTTCCAATATGGCACAAGCTCCTTTAAGCCTTTCTGTGTTGGCTGCAGTAGTATCGAAACAAATCGCTTTGCCAGTGTGAGAAACACCCCATTCCTCCAGACACTCATAAACGGCTATGGCTTGCTCTTCTCCAGAGCTATTGTCTATAACAGGAACTCCTAATAGTTGTTCGTTCTGATCATAAGAAATAATTATTGCAATCCTGTCACTCTGCTCTGTTTTTAAAAAACCTGGTAACACTTTTCCATCCCAATGAACAGCCACAGCTTTATGTTCGGACACATTTATTCGTTCTCGAATTTCTTGAGTATATTTTCCTCTGAACATTTTCCTTTTTAAATGTATGGCAGTTTTAGAAACTACAAACTCATCAGGATTTTCCTTAAGTGCTCCTAAAGTCGCTATAAGTATACGTGTGGCATTTCTGTCGGATATCTTACATCCATCTAACAACATAGATAGCTTCATTGTTAAAAGGTCTTTCACACCACGGCTATGATGCTTGAGTTTGATCCCTTTTGCTATTAAATAGTCAAACGGGTAAGGTCAAATAGCCTGGTAATCACGCAAATTATAAATAACGAAGGAAAAAAATATCCCTTTGAAACAAAAATGGATTAATACAAAACAATGTGAATTCCGAGAAAAATTATGTCCTCATAATACTCGAAGTTTGTTCCTAGAGATACCAGTTTTTGGTGTCTAAGGCTGTTATAGCTCCTTTTGACGACAAGTAACGATAAATATGTATAAAATATAAATTATGTAGAACAGTATTACCTTTAATATAAGACATTGCCCGAGGGTAAACAATGGACTGTTCTGGAGATATGACACTGAAACTCCGCCGGCCAGCAAAAAAATGAGATTTTGCCAACTTTGAGCGAGTAGCGGCACGGTTTAACGTTCTCCAATCGTGCTAAAACTAACTTTGGCTATCTAAAAATCTGCAAAGGCTGATCATTTTGTGGGGTTCCCGTTGACAAAATTCCAACATCGATTTCTTACGGTCACACTAATGTACATAAATTAGAAAATTATTTAATATTCTTACCGTAACTATTTCTAGCATTTCTTGTCGTGAAATGTATCCGTTTCCATCTAAATCGTACATCGAAAATGCCCATTTTAGTTTCTGTTCTAGTTTTCCACGTGATGTCACGCTCAGAGCACATAGAAATTCTCTGAAGTCAATGGTTCCATCACCGTTGGCATCGAATGTCCTAAAAACGTGCTCTGCAAACTGAAATATATAAATTAAAGTTAATCATTTTTCAATTTCATCATCAATTTTAGAAGGATCCAGGAGCAATTTATCATGTAATTCTTATAGAACAAAGAAAAGCGATTACTAATATCGATTCGTAACTTATTGATTAATGTCCTTAGAGAAATGTTATTCTTATTAAATGTAAAGCTAATCATGCTCGATAATTGGATAATTTTATTCTTAAATGGAAATATGGAATGTTTATCGACACAAAAACAGCTCGTTATATTAATGGCGACATGTGGACTTTCAAACCCTCCACAATTGCGGGAAAAGTACAAAAAAGATATGGCGGATGATATTTTACACAGATTACAAGAACATAATCCGAATGCTTCATACAATGATTTAATTTATAATGACGCCCTAACAAAGGTTGAAGATCAAGTGACAACTATTACTGGAAAAGATTTATCTGGTTTTAGGATGAGCTGGCCACAAAGAATTGGGGAAGTTAGTAGTGATTTATTTAATACGAGAACTAGATCCTTCTACCTAACTAGACCTTTCTTTTAAATTTACTATTAACTCAAATGCGGAAAAATAAATAAATTGCTGTTGCAGTAGCCTCCTCTAGAATAGTTGCTACGCTACTCAGTGGGGGACGAACGGCGCACTCAGTTCTTAAACTGCCATTGAACTTAGTTCATGAGGAAATGCCAGTTTGTAACATTAGTAAAAACAGTGAGCATGGACGAATGCTGCACCAGTGTAAGCTGTTGGTTTGGGAGTAATGAACGATGTCCCACAAAAGAACAATCGAAGCACTAAGATCGCACTATGAAAGATATCAAGATCAACCAGAGTATCATGGGAGAGATGATGGTATTTTAGCTGGTGACTTTAGACAGACCCTGCCGGTGATTACTAGGGGCACACCGGCAGATGAAATAAATGCCTGTTTGAAAGCGTATATGTAATGGGCACACGTAAAAAAGCTTTGTCTGACTACAAATATTCGAGTGCAACTTAACAATGATGCACAATTAGAGCAACAAGCGGCTGCATTTCTAAAAATCTGAGAAGTTCGTATGGCAACGGACACTAACAGCATGGTTACACTAAGCCGTGAGCTCGGTCAAATTGTCGATAACACAGACGATCTAAAAAAAGAATGTCTATCCCGATCTGCATATAAATATGGGCAATTGAGAATGGCTGTATGAAAAGGCAATTTAAGCGCCGACAAATGAGACAGTGGGGCAGATAAACGAACAAATGATGTCACACGTGGAGGGGGATGGTGCCGAGTATCTCTCGATAGACCATGTTTTGGACACTGAACAAATAACGTCGTACCCTATCGAGTTTCTCAACTCTTTGGAATTATCAAGAGTGCCTTCGCATAATAGTCCAGTCAAATTAGAGGTTTGACTGGAAGATAATTCCGAAGTTGCTGAAAATTGGAACAGCCGTTAAAAACATTATTATACGTAAGCTGTAGAGACTGCCACGCGATTGGGCGGCTGCAAACTTTTTTATTCAAGGTCAAAGGGTCAAAATATCAGTTTTTTGCAAATATCTGCTAAACCGTACGTCTTATCAGAAAATTGTGTTTACAACGTTTGTAGATTAGGCGATTATCTACAAAAAAGTATATTATACATTTTCTCGTAGGAATTGCCGTTTCTGAGATATTGTCGTTTTAATAAGTTAAAATACTCATATTCTATCATTCCCGACTTGTAAAGGTCATCAGAAATTTAATAAATCCTTTGTTGGAGTACGCGGCTAATATTTTCAGGGGTGATTCCTGGATATATTTGGAGAAAAAAATTGTTCTACAGAGGGCGGCTATCTCCACTATCCACTAAGATACAGGGTGATTAGGGAAAAAATTTTGTTTTTTTTTTAAATTCACTAAAATTTGAATAACTCCTAAAGTAAATATCATAAAGTAGCCTAATTAGGCTCATCTTTTAGGTAAATGTGTGTTCTTTAATTTGGTGTAAAACATAGCAGCCTGAGTGACTCCGTTCAAAAAAATGTAGGCTCAAACCAATGCTATTATGCCGCAGTTGAAAGACGAGTAACTTTTTATTTGTTCACGATAAAACACGATAAAACTACTACTACTACCTACAAAACTACCCAAAATAAACACTTATTGTATATGGAAATATTGTAGGTAATAGTTTGGTGCATCAGAAAAGCAAAAAAAAAATGTACTGTTAGTAACGAATTTTCTGAGAAAAACGAAGAAATCTGCCAGGTCTAGATTCTAAGCATTGTTTGAGCCTACATATTTTTTGAATGGAGTCACTCAGGCTGCTATGTTTTACACCAAATTAAAGAATACACATTTACCTAAAAGATGAGCCTAATTAGGCTACTTTATGATAATTACTTTAGGAGTTATTCAAATTTCAGTAAATTTAAAAAAAAAACAAAATTTTTTCCCTTATCACCCTGTATCTTAGTGGATAGTGGAGATAGCCGCCCTCTGTAGAACAATTTTTTTCTCCAAATATATCCAGGAATCACCCCTGAAAATATTAGCCGCGTACTCCAACAAAGGATTTATTAAATTTCTGATGACCTTTACAAGTCGGGAATGATAGAATATGAGTATTTTAACTTATTAAAACGACAATATCTCAGAAATGGCAATTCCTATGAGAAAATGTATAATATACTTTTTTGTAGATAATCGCCTAATCTACAAACGTTGTAAACACAATTTTCTGATAAGACGTACGGTTTAGCAGATATTTGCAAAAAACTGATATTTTGACCCTTTGACCTTGAATAAAAAAGTTTGCAGCCGCCCAATCGCGTGGCAGTCTCTACAGCTTACGTATAATAATGTTTTTAACGGCTGTTCCAATTTTCAGCAACTTCGGAATTATCTTCCAATTATGGCGTTTTTTCGTCTATTTTGACTGGACTATAAGCTGAGGTTGAAAGCTGGTGCTCCGGTCCAGTTGATGAGGAATCCTGATGCAACAAGGCTATGTGATGGTACACCGCTACAGATGATTCACTTGCAGTGAAACCTCTACTCACGGACACCTCTCTTAAGCGGACTTCTCTCTTTAACGGACAAATTTGTTGAGTCCCGATTTTGCTCCATGGAATGTAAACGGAAGCCTCGTTCTATTGAACGGACACTCTCTTGGACGGACACGGACAACGTTCATTGAACCAATCGTGCAAAAAAGTCTCCGTTGGGCGGACAGAATTCGTAGGCAATCACCAATTTGACATTTTTTTTAAATGCGTTGTGAAGTATAGTTTGGTAGTAGGGTTTACGCTATACCTCACAACAACATACAGCTACCTTTTAAGCCACACAACAACGGGTGAACTGTATATGTAGCCCTTTTTTTGATTTCGGTGATTCCCCATTTTCTATTTTTCAGAACTTTTACGTGCGCACTTTCAAATCAATGGGGTGTTACTTGTTTGTTTCTCTGTGTTTAGTTTTGCCTATAAAAAGTAAAATGCCACCGAAAAGAAATGTGTTATCTCTTAAAGATAAAATGTGTATACTAGTGTATACTAAAGGAAAATATACAGTGCGTTGTTTAGCAGAGCGTTTTAATATCGGGCAAACACAAACAGCCGAAATTATAAGGCAAAAAGAAAAATTAATGAAAAGGTGGCATTCTAATGTAATTAATGAAAAGGTGGCATTCTAATATAAACGAAAAGCGTTTCTAAGTGTAGAGGATACAACTATCGACGAGCTGTGCTTCAGTTGGTTCATAAAAGCACGAAGCAAGGGAGTTCCTATATCAGGTAGACTGGTGTTATTGCATTTCTATTTTTGTAAAGGAACTATTTTAATCTGCAGGCCCATTAATACAAAACAAAGCAAAAGAAATTGCCGCCAACATAGGGCACAGTAGTTTCAGTGCATCATCTGGTTGGTTGGAAAAATTTCGAAAACGACACTGTATGGGGTAAACTACACTATCCATTACTTTTCCATCACATCGGCCTTGAAACTGTTTTTTTAGGCAAGGGGTCGCCGGGAAGTGTGTGTTTTTTCCTCACTTGTGAATCTCAAAATTTTTTAGTCTCACCCTCCATGACACTAATACAAGGATAACTTCGTTTTTGTGAGTTTTCGAAACACGTTGCGTTTGAATGACACTGCACTGCGCATGACTTGATTCGTACACAACTACATAAACATTGCAATCGTTATACAACGTGAGGGTAGGAAAGTGAGTCCATAGTGTAATACCGACCTCGTATTCAAAACGGTGTGATGTGATGGACGAGTGATGGATAGTGTAGTTTACCTCTATAAACTAAAATCAATTTGCGGTGAAGCTTCAAGTGTCAACTGCGACGACGTTTCCACTTTTTTGAGCAAAGTACCTTCGATCGTGGCAAAATATTTACCAAAGGATATTTACAATATCGACGAGACAGGTCTGTTTTTCCGCGCCTTACCTAGCAAAACCATGCATTTAAAGAACGAAAAATGTATTGGTGGTAAACTATCCAAAGAAAGATTAACAATATTGCATTGCGTCAACATGGCTGGCGATAAAGAGAAATTGCTTGTAATCGGAAAGGCAGCAAAACCTAGGGCCTTTAGAAATCTAAATATAAATGGCCTTCCTGTCATCTGGAAATCCAATCGTAAGGCATGGATGACCGGTAAAATAATGGTTGACTGGCTAAAGGAATTCGATCGGAAATTAAGTCACCAAAAGAGAAAAATTTTATTGTTCTTGGACAATGCGGCGTGCCACCTAAAATATGTTCAGCTCGATAACATACAACTTGCCTTTTTCCCACCTAATTGTACTTCAGTGTGTCAACCATTAGATCAAGGAATCATAAAAAGTTTTAAAACTTTCTACAGGACCTTTTTAGTTAAGAATTTACTGACGGCAATCGATTCTGCTGGTTCTGCGAGTGAGTTGGTTCGAAGCATAAATCTGTTGGATGCAGTCTACCTTGCAAAAAATGCTTGGGATAGAGTGACACCGAGTACGATACAAAACAAAAAGGTTTTACAGCAGAAGACGACTTGCCTTTATCTCTTTTCGCAGCAATTTATAAAAACTCACACGGAATTGGCGTTGAAAGCGGAAATATTGCAGATTTCTTCGAAATTGACAGCGATCTTCTTGTTGAAGACACGGAAAGTGATATTTGTTCGGAAAGCCAATCATTTATTGATCTCGAAGACTCAGATGATGAACTTTCCATACAAAGTACACCACTGCTTGGCAATTATAGAGAAGCACTCGATAAGACACAAGAATTAAAACAATTCTTAATGCATCACGGAGACCACCGAGGTATAGAAATGGTTTCAAATTTGGAGTTGCATTTCCAGGATATTATCATTAATAGGTGTACTCGACAAAGTACGCTGATCGAATATTTTCAACCCAGTACAAATTAAATACATTATAATCTGTGTAGATATTTACTGTATGTATTTCTATTTTTTATTATATTTAGAAACGAATTTATGTATATATTTAGTTATTTTAAACTTATTATTTTTTTTGTTACTTTTTTTGCAATAAAATTTAAAACATACATTCTAGTAAAAATCTGGCCTATTTTTTTCCATTCTCTCATAACCGGACACCTCTCTTCAACGGACAGATTTTCACAGTCCCGTGAGTGTCCGGCTAAGGGAGATTTCACTGTATACACTAGTGGGAAATTGACTAGTATAAGAACTGGTAACAAAGTAATTCGGAGAGAAGCTAGTTCAAACAACTATAATAGTGGTTAATCTAAATGATTTTTCTAGGGAATTTGTTTTTCCCGAACGTTTGCAAACAACATTTCCTTCGTACTTTGTTCGCTATACTAAAGCGGGTGTTCGAATTCGTATTGAGCGTGTTGAAGGGCCGCTGATAAACTGTGAAGTGAATGACTTCATTTGGAAATACCAAAGCTTTCCGGAGATAGAACTTGTCAGACTTGACCAAAAGGAATAATTTTTTCGGTAACTACTGGAAATCACGGGATGAACCGCAATTTCCTGAAACTGTATCACGCGTAGAAAACAATTTCCCGTCAAAAAGTGCTGAAGGTTTGAAAAATTCGGGATGTTTGTAAAGGGTAACGTGGTTTTTGCATGATATTTAAAGGGTATCAGATTTTGACAAGTGATGTTTTGTTGGAAAGCTATCACTGTGCAGAACCCAAAAAAAGGTCTCATTCCATCGAGTTTTTTAGATAGTAGCAAAACTTATCAATTTTAAGTATTTCTGACACTTATCAGAAGTTTTTCCATTTAAACAAAAAGGCCCGACTGAATGTTGGCATTTTTTCGTTAATATTCTTCTTTCGGCACTTCAAAGTAGTCGATATAGTTTTTGGTTCGCGCGGTATCGTGCAGGTACAAAAATCACGAACGTCGTTTAAACTTGGGGGCCTCGGTAGCCTAGGGAGTAAGGCGTCTAGCTACTATCCGAGAGGTCCCGGGTTCGATTCCCGGCCAAGCCCCACGGTCCTTCGCCTTTTCCAATTTCCCACCTACATAACTTTCCTTCTTTCTTCTTCCCTCTTTACATTCCTGATTCCTCTTGTCATAGCCTTCCTTATCCCTTCCCCGCTCCGCCAAAGCGCATGTCATCGGTTGGTTGATGAGATTCAACTCGTTTCAGGAGGCATAACACTCCAGCGAGCTGTTTCTCGATGCCCCGATGCCAAAGTCGCAATAGTAATGGTTGGAAGTAAGGTGGACTGAAAAATATCGGGGGTAGGTTGTGGCAGTTCCTTCCTTCCCCGACTAGAGCTGCTGTTCGACATTGCACTCTATATGAAGAAAATAGATTGTCGACAGTATAAAGGGTCTCCCTGAGACTCTAGTCTTTCACATAAAAAAAAAAAAAAAAAAAAACAAAAAAAAACGGTTCGACCGAATTTTATGAAAATCTTTTCAGATCATATTTTGGTAAATATTCTTCGAACGAGACCTCAACTAAGTCGTTATATTTTTTGGTTCGTGTGATATCTTGCAGGAAAAAATGACCAAATACACACACATACTTCCTGTCAAATTTTTGCTTAAAATGATCTTGGGACCTTGAAAAATGACGAAATTTCGATTTCGATTTTCGGACTGATTACAATAAATTCCCTATAAACTGGGAGGTTAAAAAATATCGATCCAGTTCTTTAGAGCTGGGTCGATAGCAGTAGCATCAAGTTTAGCTAACAGAGCCGAGTGCCATTCTCTATCAAAGTTCTAGGAAATATCTAAAGCGACCAAACTAGGGTCACCAAAACGATGCTAACTGTTGTCGAGATGTTCTGTGTAGATCACTCTACAAGCTCACCAGCAGACCGTTTTTGTGTGAAGCCTTACTGTATGTCTTTTAGGATAAATATTCGATTAAAGATACTCCATAAGTTGATTATCGTGTCCTTGGTATTGCAGAGATTAGATTGCTAATCACATTTCGGTATGGGCTGAATCTGTGCAAGTCTGAATAAACTTCGAACGAATCGGATAGGGCAAAAATTAATGACCGCCCCGATGTTTTGATACCAGAATCTATTCGAATTCTTTCAAATGTACACATATAATTTCCTTTTTCACGTTTTAGAATTAAATGATTTTAAAAACCGCTTCGAGAAAGGTCTAAAATAACTAAAACATACACTCACTCAAAAATGTGTTGCAATGTTTTGGAAATTCAATTGTTTGTCCTTGACTTATTACCCAAATATTGGGCGCAGGATGACTGGGATAATGTAGTTTTTAGTAAAAACTACATTATCCCATTCATACATCTTCCGATCCTTGTGTGAATAGGATAGGACAAATAATTGAATTTCCAAAACATTGTAACACATTTTTGAGTGAGTGTATATTCAAGTTTTAATTTAATTTTCTATTCAAAGAAAAAAAGTGGCTTCGGCCTACATTCACCCGCACTTAAAAAAATCCTTAGAAAATAATTTCATATAAAGCCTGGGACTTGAGTAGGTAAAGTCATCATCAAGAAAACTAAAGAGAACGTTATGAAAACATCTTTTATTAAGCTTAAAGCATTTTACTAGGACACTAATATAATATGTCAAATAGAAGAGCACTTAAGACTTGGTGCTGTGAATCTGTTGCTTGAAAATTGCTGCCATTAATTCTCTAATAAGGAATTATGTAGAAAATTAGAAATTTTTCACAAAAAATGGAATGTCGGTCGATATTGTTTTAGATTTAAAAAATCAATGAAAGTAAAATAAATTGTATTCTACTAATTTTCTGTTTATGCAGCTATCCACTCTTAATCCTTGATATCTCAAATAAATGAGATTAAGTACCGTGCAAAATATTGACAGTAGGTACAGAAATAACAACGTATTTTTATCTGAAAACCTAAATCTTGACAACCTAACCCAAACGACCTAAATCTATTAATACACCAACCATCGTCTTGCCACTAATTGTCTGTTTTTAGATATTATGTATTACGTATTTAAATGAAAATTCCCATCTTTAGCTTAAGTAATGCTTAACCTACATCGATGCCAGTTCAGTTCAAAAATAGTTTTACTTAAGTTAATTAAACAGCCTCAAGTCATCCCCAATCAATCAACCCTCATCGAATTATAGTTCGGCATAAATGACACTTTTATCTTTAGAAAATGAAATGACATCATCAGACTTACAGCGAGGATATACTCTGCAGATTTTATTATTATTTAAAAATAAAAAGTATCAGGAAAAGTGCTAATGACGTACACAAAAATGCTGTCAAAAATATGTTCACCTGCCTCACTTTGTCCTTTAATTTACTTTGGCTTCCAATCTATTTTTATTGCGAAGTGATTTAATAAATTAGAATCCAGGATATTTATAAAAATGTATACACAATCCATGGTAGGAAATGTATCATGGCATGGCACAGCGCTATTCATCAAGGAGTGTGTATTACAAAGATGGACTTTGTAAAAGAGATGCAGTTGAGACATACAAAGAAAAAAGAAGCAGGAGAAAAGAATGCACAAAGCGAAGAAAAAGGAGTACTGGGAAAACGAAATGTCAAAAATAGAAGAAGGGAACAGCCAAAGCGACGTCAGGAAACTATATAGAAAAGTAAATGAGCACCGAGTCGGTTTCAAGCCCAGAGTAACAATGGATGGGGAGATCTTAAGTACCAAAGAACTAGTTCTAACTACTGCTATCTCGAGATGAGGAGCAAACGCTAACATAAAACATGGAACTAGCACAAGAACTAGCGGGAGACATGCCTATATTAGAGGACGCACAAGACGCAGTAAAAAAAACTAAAAAAGAATAACTCTCGGGGCAGAGATAACATTGTAGCAGAGCTATTAAAACAAGGAGGTGAGAATGTAATATCAAGCCTGCATGATATCGTAACCCTAATATGGCTTTTGTGTTACATAAAAAAGGAGATCAGCTAAAGTGCCGTAATTATAGAGGCATCACTCTACTGAACGTAGCATATTATCAAATATTTTATGCGTTAAACTGCAGCCTTAAGCAGAAGCAGCTCTGGGAAATACTATCAAAGCGGTTTCCGCCCCGGAAGATCTACTTCAGAGCATATCTTCACTCTTAGGCACGCCCTAGAAAAGGCAAATGAATGTAACATAAACATTAGGGTGGTCCTTAAAAACTTTTTTCTTAATTTTCTTTGGGGCACCCTGTTACTTTGTTCTACTATATAGAAAAAGATTACTGTAAGTTTTTGGGATTTTTAGACTTAGACCCTGTTTAGACGGTGCGCTTCAGCGCAAGTGCCTCACGAAATTTGTGGGCGCGGGGAGGTTTCGGGGCGGTGGGAAGTGAGTCTTGATCAGAAAGGGATTCACTTGCGCTTTTTGGCGTTTTAATTTCATTTTGTTCCATCTTCGTGTTCCATTTCACTTTCGTTTCAGCCTTCTAAGTGAAAACACGTGCGAGAAAACTTTTAAGAAACGTTATTTTGGCAATTTACAAAAACACCATATCACTTTTCTTATTTTAAAAAACGGAAATATTCAGGATATCGCAAAAATTGTTATCACACTTTATAAAAACACGCCAATACTTCGTAGATAGCAAATTATGCAAATTGTTTTTATTCCATTTGTTCCAGCTGTAAAGGAAGCGACTGGGCTCAAAGCGAATCGTCTAAACAAATGTGCGCTTTGAGGCGCCTCAAAGCGCGCGACAAAGCGCAACATCTAAACAGGGTCTTAGACCCTGTTTAGACGGTGCGCTTCAGCGCAAGTGCCTCACGAAATTTGTGGGCGCGGGGAGGTTTCGGGACGGTGGGAAGTGAGTCTTGATCTGAAAGGGATTCACTTGCGCTTTTTTGGCGTTTTAATTTCATTTTGTTCCATCTTCGTGTTCCATTTCACTTTCGTTTCAGCCTTCTAAGTGAAAACACGTGCGAGAAAACGTTATTTTGGCAATTTACAAAAACACCATATCACTTTTCTTATTTTAAAAAACGGAAATATTCTGGATATCGCAAAAATTGTTATCACACTTTATAAAAATACGCCAATACTTCGTAGATAGCAAATTATGCAAATTGTTTTTATTCCTTTTGTTCCAGCTGTAAAGGAAGCGACTGGGCTCAAAGCGAATCGTCTAAACAAATGTGCGCTTTGAGGCGACTCAAAGCGCGCGACAAAGCGCAACATCTAAACAGGGTCTTAGGTTTAGGGGACGCTACCGCTAAGTATAAATTCCATATTTTAGGAATGACATCTGGATCTATTTGGGCCTTCTTCTATGGTTTTTCTTCATTTTAGTTGCCTTGTCTACAAGAGCTTCGTCATCAAAAAATACAAATGCAAACTATTTCCTCTGATAAGTAATACAGAGGCCGGCGAAAAAATTTTTCATTGCGCCCTTTGAAATTTCCTTATTGACACTTTCATAATATTTTAAATTCTTCAAAAGCTGCAAATCATTTCTCGGGTAAGTATAAGCAGATCGTGCTTGAAACTAGGTGTTCTAAAGGAAAATGTTGGATGCTTTAACAAATGAAGGAAACAAAAATGAAAAAGACCCTTTGAAGAAGGCTCAAATAGAACCAGATGTCTTTCCTAAAATATTGAATTTATACTTAGTGGTAGCGCCTCCTAAACCTCAGTCTAAAAATCCCAAAAAAATAACAGTAATCCTTTTTTATATACCTATAGTCCATTCAAAACGCGGGGGGGGGGTGTTCCAAAATAACACCGTTAAGAAAATCGAACCCTAAAGGTTTTTGGGGTCGCTGATCACGAAAATCGAGGTCCCGCGGTCCTAAAATTAGGGCGTCACCGCTAAAAATGCAAAAAACATCCCTTTTTAGGGGGCTTTCGCGATTATTTCAGTAATAATGAAAACTAATGCGATGAAATGCACTTTTTTTAATTTGCGAAGGTGGTTGATTTATACTAAATTAAGGCGAACTTTATGGTAAGGGGTAGTCCTAAAGGGTTGAAACTACCCCTAAATCGGCCAAAAATGGCAAAAATTGTAAACATTGTAAACAAGTTTATGCTTCAAATTCGATTGTGGGCGTGCTGTCAGGCAAAAATAAATTATTTTCAACCCTTAAGGGGTTAAAACTACCCCTACTATAATAAAAACAACTTTATATAAAAAAAATTGCAAAAATTTATCAATTTATATTTTCTAATAAAAAGAATTTTTATTCAAACAATTCATTAAAAAAATTTAAATTGCAATCTACGAAAAGAATTTTTTTTTTTTTTTTCAATTTTCCCCTAAAGTTTAACTTCTTTAAGAGGGTTAAAAAATTTCCAAATGTTTTAATAATATTTCATCAAATATAAAATTTTAATGCAAAACAATAAATTTCAATTTGTTCCAATTACAATTTTAATGTGGGGGTAGTTTTACCCCCTTAAGAGTTGAAAAAATTAATTTTTTGCTGATAATACCTTTTGAACCAAATTTCAAATAAAAAGCAAAAAAAAAAATTTTTGCAATTTTTTTTATATAAAGTTGTTTTTAACCCCTTAAGGGTTGAAAATAATTTATTTTTGCCTGACAGTACGCCCACAATCGAATTTGAAGCATAAACTTGGGAAAAAATTTTTTTTTACAATTTTTGCCATTTTTCGCCAATTTAGGGGTACTTTCAACCCTTTAGGAGTACCCCTTACCATTAAGTTCGCCTTAATTTAGTATAAATCAACCCCCTTCGCAAATAAATATTAAAAAAAGTGCATTTCATCGCATTAGTTTTCATTATTACTGAAATAATCGCGAAAACCCCCTAAAAAGGGGTGTTTTTTGCATTTTTAGGAGTGACGCCCTAATTTTAGGACCGCGGGACCTCGATTTTCGGGATCAGCGACCCCAAAAACGTTTAGGGTTCGATTTTCTTAACGGTGTTATTTTGGAACACCATAACGCGCGTTTTGAATGGAGTAATAGTAGAACAAAGTAACAGGGTGCCTCAAAGAAAATTAAGAAAAAAGTTGTTTAAGGACCACCCTAATAAACATACATTCTCTATTCCTAGAATTCAGAAATGCCTATGATAAAATAAAACGTGAAGAATTATATAAAGCTATGGAGTACTTAAGATTTCCCAAACACCTCGTAGATTTGACCAAAATGACAATGAAAGAGGTTATATGTAGAATAAGAATTGAAGGAGAGCTGTCAGAACCATTCAACGCCACAGTAGGACTAAGCCAAGGAGATGCTCTATCGTGCTTACTATTTAACGTAGCTGGAAAAAGTGATAAGAGACGCAGGAATTAACACCGCGGGCAGTATTTTCAACAAGTCGGTACAACTATTGCCATATGCTGACGACATCGTAATAGGATGACTTCGTAAATGCCAATAAACTGTGCCAGAAAACAGTATTAATGCAGTCAAGTCAAAGTTCAGTAAAAGCTTAGACAAAGTTGTGCAGTTTTAAATTTGACATTTATGAAGTGTGCCGTTTTTACTTTTTTACAAAATGGAAAAAAAAGTTATTGTAAAGTTAATTTTTAACATTTAATACCAAATATAGAAGCGCTAAATTTAATAAAAAAAAAAGCAGTGGGTGTGTATACCTATGTACGCACATTAGAAGTTATACTTCTTTGGCGTGATCACAATCGAGTTTCATACTAAGGACATTAAGCTATCGGCCAAATACAGCATCAATGGTGGTGCTGTGTCGTGGAATGTCAGTGTTTTTGAAACCAATGGATCATTATTCATGATTAGATTTACATGATCTTGTAGAAAGTTAATAGGTGGACCCGAATCTTCGCCTCTGCCAAGAAATTCCCTTCAGTCTTTTGTGTATGGCCATAATACTTATTTCAAAAATTAGATTTTTGCTTTGGAGTAATATTATACTGCTATCACAACTTGTAAAATGAGACTGTTACACAGAGCTAACCTCTCAACCGTTCAAAATTGAATCTGGAGTTCCCCAAGGCTCCATTGTAGGCCCCAAGCTTTTCAATATATTTATACACGACTTTCCCATAAAATTACCCTCCTTAACACATTTGTTGTAAGTAAATATTATACATAATAAGTTTGTTCATACTGAAGTCCTTCATTCAAAAAGAAACCAATCCACAAAAGTATTTTATGTATTTGTAGGAGTTAAAGACACTTATGGAAGAAAGATACAAAAAATGTGAAAACGGGCGCCCTTCAATCTCAGTTGAAAGTAGCTTATTAGTCCAGGAAGAATAGCAAAAAAGTTGAGATAAATCTACCCTGCGATTTCTTGACGCTATAAGAGAAAAATCGTAGGGATTCAATGAATGTGTTTTGGATAAAATTGGTCCAGGGCAACAGGTGGTAAAAAGCTAATAATAGTAGCGAAAACACGTTTTTCCACGTTTTGGGTACGAAAAAAATGTTGTTTTGGAAAACAAAAAATACTACATAATAGTGCTTAAACAGACGAAAATTATGAGTTTTGGACCATTGAAATCGATCAACAGGTTTTTGCAGAAAAATTCAAAAACCATTAAAAATTGCCGTTTTTTGACATTTAATTATAGGGAGTGCAATTATCGTAGAACCTTGTGTCAGGGCTTAAATTGTGGCCACTGACGGTGCCTACCTACAATAAAAAATTCATGGAAAAATAATGGTAACTTTTTGAGTTTTGAGAGATTTTAATGTAGGGGTAGTTTTACCCCCTTAAGGGTTGAAAAAAATATTTTTTTTTTGCTGATAATACCTATTGAACCAAATTTCAAACAAAAAGCAAAAAAAAATGTTTGCATTTTTTTTTAGATAAAGTTGATTTTTAATATTGTAGGGGTAGTTTTAACCCCCTAAGGGTTGAAAATAATTTATTTTTGTTTGACAGTACACCCACAATCGAATTTGAAGCATAAACTTGAAAAAAAAATTTTACAATTTTTTCTATTTTTAGCTGATTTAGGGGTAGTTTCAACCCTTTAGGACTACCCCTTATCATAAAGTTCGCCTTAATTTAGTACAAATCAACCACCTTCGCAAATAAATGTTAAAAAAAGTGAATTTCATCGCATTCGTTTTCATTATTATTGAAATAATCGCGAAAACCCCCTAAAAAGGGGTGTTTTTTGCATTTTTAGGGGTGACGCCCATGTTTTAGGACCGCGGGACCCTGATTTTTGTGATCAGCGACCCCAAAAACCTCTAGGGTTCGATTTTCTTAACGGTTATTTTGGAACACCCCCCCCCCCCGCGTTTTGAATGGACTAATACGGAGGAATCAACGAAAACGGTGTTTAGAGGAGAATATAAAATCACGAATTGTGTTAGTTGTATAAAGATCCAAACATCATAAAAACTATAAAAATTAACAGAATTCGATGGGCAGGACAGGTTGAATGTAGGAGTGATGACAGCATAACAAAAATTATTATGAACAAGAGACCAGGACGTTCAAAAAAAGAGGTCTACTGATAGTCTACGAACCCTAGGTATAAGAAATTGGAGACTTCAAGCCAGGGACAGACAGTTCTGGAGGAGGATGTTACAGGAGGCCAAGGCCAATAACAGGCTGTGGAGTTATTTATGATGATGACGATTCGAATTTAATGCTGTGCTGCGAAGTCAAAGAAAGAACGAAGATCTATTAACGTGGGGAAACGCGGAATTATTAAATTATTATTTCTGAGGAATTGCGAAAGCTGCACGAGACGGCTGAGGTATGCAGGTTTGCGCTCATGTAGGATATCGTGAAACAGTCGCAGAAGTTTATACTTACTTAGAGAACAGCCCAAAACGGAGTTCTAGAAAGGTGAAATGATGTCAAAACGGCGTAACTTATAAACAAAACGTTCAAAATCGTTAAACGCTGCTTCAAGTTTATGGGCGCAAGAAGAATCGAGAGAGTGATAGATGGTAGGGCCATACATTAGAAGAGGTAGTAGTAAGGCTTTATGCAAATTCATTTTAACATGCCACAGCCATAACCAAGTTTAGATAGGAGTCCGTAGGTTTTACTAACAACGAAACTAATGTGATCGCAGCAGAAAGTTGACCAAGTTTCACAACTTTTTGTCCCAGACAACAAATTACAAAACTCAAGCTTTTTTGATGCCTAAAAAGGGGTTTCCCATTCAGGACCTAAAAAGTATGTTAAACAATTTAGCGGCAGAAAGAAGTTCGGAAGGCTTAAGGTTAAATCTGATTAAAACTAAAGAAATTCGGATAAATGCAAACACCACTGAACGCCAAGCGCTGACTAATCTTCTTCTTCTTATGCTCCTGTAATCCCTCATGGGAGATAGGGCAGAAACAGTTGCCCTCCAGTGGACTCTATTTTGCGCGACAGTTCTCAGCTCTGATCAGGTTTTCACAATTGTTGCGGCCTCTGTTAGTAGGGTTCTCCTCCATGTTGTTCCAGGTCTTCCGACTCGACGGGATCCTTGCATTCTTCATTTGAAATTCTACATATCTTGCCAGCGGATTTTTATAGTAGGCATCCTTGTCGTACTCCTGAACTCACCTCAAGTGCCTGCCATATAAAGCTCCTATTAACCGAGTCAAACGCTTTCTCATGGTCTACGAAAACAAGGTAAAGGGGGATCGGAATTCAGTAGACTGCTCCACTATAATTCTTAAGGTGTTAATAAGATCTACATATGAGCGGCCCTTCCTGCATCCGGCCTGCTGTTTTCTAAGCGTTCGGTTTACTGCCTCTCTTATTCTAGAGAGTTATATATGGGACAAGATTTTGCCCACAGTAGATAATAAACAGATGCCTCTCCAGTTGTCGCATATTAATAGGTCCCCTTTTTGGGTATTTTGACTATGATACCTTCCGTCCAATCCTCCCGTGGTTGTAGTGCATCTGCTATGAGGCTTGAGTCGGCTTTCAACAATTCTGGCGGGATGCCATCTTTTGCAGCTGCTTTATCATTGGCTATTGCATGAATTGCGGTTACTATTTCCGTCTTGGATGGGGCACGAGTGGCGATTCTTATTGCATTGTTGCTGTTTTCCTGAGGTTCCTGTACAAATGATCCATTCAAGGTGGCGTAGAAGCAATCTCTTCATCTTTGAAGTTGTCCCTTGTCACTGCACAGCATTCTTAGCGCCATGCTTCCATCTTCGCATTCAAAAATTGCTACTAACTTGACTTCAATTATGATTGTCATTAGTTGCATTGTTGAATTTGTCACCTTTCTTGTGTATTAGACGAATAATACTTTGCTCTCAATCTTCAGACATTTTTCATTTCTCAATATGCAGCATAGTAGCTCGGGGATAGGTGCGGATAGCGATTTACCTACTTGCTTGATCAACTCTGCTGAGATGTTATCAATCCCTGGGGAATATTTTAACGATTGTATTTGTGTTCATCAGCTCGCTAAACAAATTCCTTCCTTAGGTAAACTTACCCTAAGGAGGTCAGAACTTGCAAAGGGCATAGCGCCGGTGATTATGAAGTTACAAACTTATTTAAAAATAAAATCCGACAAATTACACATAAATTGGGGTTTCGAGAATAAAAGAAAATATACGTTCACAAGTAAAATGGTTCCTCAAAGTCAAAATGGATACAATTGCAGTACCCGTGTATAGTGTCGTAAGACATCATTTTAAGGAGCTGTTGCTGTAAATAATAGCTTCCTGAAAAATGTTTTTCTTTTTCTGCTAAAATTAAAAATAATAAAAACAATAAATAAACATTCCCGCAAATAATCTCTCACCTTGCTGGCATCACCATATGGGAAGAAATTTCCATAAATCTTTTTGAATTCTTCTACAGATAGATGACCACTTGGGCAGTCCTTTAGGAAACCTTTGTACCATTCTTGAATTTCTGCATCTATATTTTTTTGTATATAAAAAAATAGAAAAATATTATTTTATATTTTTTATCTCATATACAAAAAATCATCTTATCATTCTCTGTTGTTGAATGCTATTTATAGTATTGGTGTAGAGGTTGAACATTTTTTTGATATTGAAATAGTTATACATATGAAGTTTATAGTCCGGGAAAATTAGCATTTGAAGGAGACAAAATTCCAAAATGGCTGAAAATTGGTACACAGCTTCCTTGTGACTTTTTAAGAAAACAATTTCCGAATCCAAAAAAAAAACATGGCCGCCGGAGATATCGCGTTCTTCCCGATGTTGTCAAAAAACACTTTTTGGCCAAAAAATCACTCAAAAACTTTTTTTTTTTTTCGAAAATTTGAATTTGCAGGCAATAATGTTTGGTATAAGTAGATGAAAAAAATGCTTTGCTTACCAAATACAATTTCCGAAAAAAAAAAACAGTTTTGAGTGATTTTTTGGCCAAAATGAGATTTTTGCAAACTTTGACCTTGAATAACTTCGAAGGGGTTAAGTTTTCGAAAAATTGACATGACTTTTTGCGGGCAATAATATTTCGTATTAACATTTCTGACCTATAGAAACCGAGATACATGGTAAACTCGGGAAAAACGCGATATTTCCGGCGGACATGTTTTTTTCTTTTGGATTGGCTTCAACGAAAGCTTCAAGAAGGCTCCAGCCTCACGCCGTGAACACTCGCAAAGAAGCGCAAATGCGAGTGTGGATGGCTTTCACAACTTGCGCCTTGCTTTCCGTTTCGAGTGGATATACGGTGTGAATTCTTGCCATCAATTCAGGGCTTGTGAGCGAACTGACGATAAATGCGTGTTTTGTTAGATTTTTGAACTGCAGGCCCCATCCAGTTGGCGACCAGTGAGTGTATAGTGATACCTGACCTCAAGGCGAAAACTTTCAGGCCACGGCCTGCTGGCGACCTGTGTAAATATGGAACTTTAAGATATGGGTAGTAACACTGACCGACGAAAAGGCCCTTAGAATTTAGAACTGCAAGAAGGCACACACCGAATCTTGGCGTAATGAAATGCTTGTTGAATGAGTGCTCGCGTTTTGGTAGTTGTATGTCCACTACAAGCGGAAAAGCGAGTGGAATAGAGGAGGGCAAGGAGTCCAGGGGCCCATTCGTGTATGGCGAACGACGATAATCGTACGAAAAAAAATTGAAGTCGAAAAATTTTGTCGACGAAAATTTTAGCGTTCGCATAGGTCGAAAGAAAATTGTTCGTGTCCTAATGCAAAAACTCGATAACCCAAGACCTTTCATTGGCCTTTCGTCGGCTTCAGACGAAAATTTTCAATTTTTCGACCTACGCGAACCCGAGACGAAAAAAAATTTTCGTTTTCGACATACACGAACTGGCCCCTGATGACCATCTGGTCTGGTCGAAAAATCTCAAAAATCACCTCGCGTAATTTATGGACGACCCCTAATGTTTGATAAAAGTAAATGAAAAAATGTTTTGCCTACAAAATACAATTTTCGAAAAAAAAAAAAACAAAAAAAAAACAGTTTTTGAGTGATTTTTTTGGCCAAAATGAGATTTTTGCACACTTTGACCTTTTTTTTATGTGAAAGACTAAGCTCAGGTGCCACCCTTTGTACTACCAGTCCGTCATGTTTTACACGTCAACGTTAAGTGTCTGGTAGTAAGCTTAGCTCGAAGGATAGACAAAGGATACAATATATTAAAGGGAGTCTGAGAGGTGCATGAGGATATGGAGACGAACCTTGCGTTTAAACTCTTGGATGTTGTATAAGTTCGGGAAAACTGACTGTGGAAGGTTGTTCCACAGTCGAGTTGTTCTCGAAAAGAACGAATTACTAAACTGATGTGTGCGCGAAAATAAGGGCTGTAGATAGTGAGGATGAGCCGAAAGGGCTAGTCTTGTGTTGCGGGAAAAACATCGCCGTGAAGGCAGGAGGTTATATATTTCGGTGGAACAGTCGTTATGGTAGATGCGGTAGAATTTCACCAGAGCCGCTACATTCCTGCGGCGACTAGGTGAATCAATTGTGGAGCAAATGGCGACGTCGCCAATGAGTTGGAGAGCGCGGTTTTGCACCTTGTACTCGGTGCCCCTGCCCAGAAATATGAGTTGAATTCGAAACGGGGCTGAATGTAGGATTTGTAGATTATAGCCCTGGCCGATGGCGGAAGGAGGAAGTTGCATCTTTTAAGGAATCCCAAGCATTGTGAAGCTTGTTAAGCGATTTGGAATATGTGATTACTCCAACGCAGATCTTCAGTTAATGTTATGCCTAGGATATTGAGATATGGTTCAGCCATCAGCTCTAGACTGTCCACTTTAATGGGAGGAATTGAGGAGCGCGTTTTCATAGAGAAGAGACAGTATTTTGTTTTCCGTGCGTTGTATTCAACTTGATTCTTGTGGACCCAATCACAAATCAGATTTATGTCCCTGTTGATTGAAGTGGACATAAGTTCACGATCAAGCAGACAAGGTCTGGCACGTGCTTGTCCTGCTTTACTGCAGCTATACGAGTAACGCAATGTACTGTCATCAGCAAAGCTGTGAAGTGAGTTAGATCGGATTGAGAGCAGGTCATTTAAAAAAACTAGGAAGAGAGCTGGTGATAGAATTGAGCCCCGAGGAACGCCTGCAGAGATGGAGTGGGGATTAGATTCAACGCCGTCCAATACTACCTTGATTGAACGGTCGGAAACGAAACTCTCAATCCAATTCTTTAGAAGAAAGTCGATGCCAATAGCTTGGAGTTTACTCAACAGAGCGGGGTGCCATACTCTATCAAAGGCCTTGGAGATATCGAGACCAACCAGCCCGGATTCACCAAAGCGATGAATGTTTTGGTAGAGGTGCTCAGTTAGGCATACAAGGAGGTCGCCAGTAGATCTTTTCGATCCAAAGCCGTACTGCTTGTCATCCAATATTTGGTTGCGTTCAAGATATTCCATAAGCTTTCTGTTTATTATTGTCTCCATGATTTTGGAGAGGATAGAAATGATTGCTATTGGGCGGTAGTTAGAAGGGTCGCTGGAATCACCTTTTTTCGGCATAGGCTGAACATGAGCCAGTTTCCAGGAGTCAGGGAAAACTCCGGAGAAGTAAGAAAGGGCGAAGAGTTTGCGCAGAGGTTTAGCCAAAGGTGAAGCACATTTTTTAAGAACCATAGGGGGAATATTATCAGGGCCAGTGGATTTATTGGGATCGAGCTCCTTGAACACTTCACGAGTTCTGAAGAAAACTCTGCCCATTGAGTGAGCAGAGCCCTCTAAAATGGGGGGTTGCACGGCAGTCAGGGAAGACCTTGAATAACTTCGAAAGGGTTAAGTTTTCGAAAAAATGACATGACTTTTTGCAGGCAATAACGTTTCGTATTAACATTTATGACCTATAGAAACCGGGATACATAGAAAACTCGGGAAAAACGCTATATCTCCGGCGGCCATGTTTTTTTCTTTTGGATTCGGAAATTGTTTTCTTAAAAAATCCACAAGGAATCTGTGTACCAATTTTCAACCATTTTGGAAGTTTGTCTTCTTTGGTGCGTTTTTTTTTTGTAATTTCCCCGGACTATTAGAAAATATAGAAAGATATAAAATAGGTTATTTTTTACCTGTGAATTCCGTATTTTGTTTCAAATCTTCCAGCACCTCTGGCTTTAGTTTACTGTTCTGTTTACCCATTTTGTTGTTGTTTTTGTTGTCGCTTCAAGTTTTTCGAATATCCTCTTTTGGGTCTTTTAAATTCTTTTGAATAATTTATCAGAAACGATAAATATCAATAAAAATTTCTCTAATAGAAACCAAGTATTTTTTTGGTGTTTTGTTTTTATTATTATTATTATGAATTTTTTTGTTTTAAAATATTATTTTGATGAATTCGCTGTTTTATGGGTCCTTGAATACGTTTTTATTCGGGTTTCGAAGTACCTCAAACAATATTTTATTAATTTTCTTTTTCCCTTTTTGTTTATTTTAGTTTTGGTAATTTTTTTTGTTATTAAATTATTTGTATTAAATATTTTCTTGTGATTTATCTAATTATATATATTATTTTTGTTTTGCTTTCCTTTTTCATAAAATAGCACTAAGTTAACGTTAAGCTAAAATTTTGGTTTCTTGGATGGCACATTTGATAGCATCTGGGGACGCTAAAGAGATAAATCGACGAAACTAGCACAAAATCGAATTTTTTTTTTCTGTTTTTCACTTTTTGTTGCTGCTAAGTTTTAAAGTACGTCGATTATCTACTTTTATGCACCTTTCTGTTGATAAAAAAAAATAAAATATAAGAAAATAAGAGTTAAAAAATAAATTATTAAATTGAATATAATCCGGGGAAATTAGCATTTAAAGGAGACAAAATTAAAAAATTACTGAAAATTGGTCCACAGCTTCCTTATGACATTTTAAGAAAGAAATTTCGGAATCCAAAAAAATAAAACGTGAACGTCGGAGATATAGCGTTTTTACCGAGTTTTCCATGTATCTCGGTTTCTATAGGACATACAACCCCACGAAAGGGCCCAAAATGTTGACAATTTTCTACAACTTTAGTTCTTACAAAAAAGTTGACCCGATTAACCCTTTGAAAGTTATTCAAGGTCAAAGTTTTCGAAAATCACTTTTTGGCCAAAATTTCGCCCAAAAACCGTTATTTTCGATATTTTTGTTTCGATCAGTCAATACGAAACGTTATTGCCTACAAAACGTCTTCTTATCAATTTTTCGAAAACTTAACGCTTTCAAAGTTATCCAAATCAAAGTTTGTAAAAATCACTTTTTGGTCTAAAAATCACTCAAAAACTGTTTTTTTTTCGAAAATTATATTTTGAAAAAAATGTTTTGCCTACAAAATGCAATTTTCGAAAAAAAAAAAAAAAAAAAAAAAAAACAGTTTTTGAGTGATTTCTTGGCCAAAAAGTGATTTTTGCAAAATTTAACCTTGAATAACTCCGAAAGGGTTAAGTTTTCGAAAAAATGACGAAAGTTTCGTATTGACTGATCAAAAGAAATTTCGAAAATATCGGTTTTTGGGTGAAATTTTGGCCAAAAAGTGATTTTCGAAAACTTTGACCTTGAATAACTTTCAAAAAGTTAATCGGGTCAACTTTTTTGTAAGAACTAAAGTTTTAGAGAATTTCATTGTCAACATTGTTGGATGACATATAGAAACCGAGATACATGGAAAACTCGGGAAAAACGCTATATCTCCGGCGGCCATCTTTTATTTTTTTTTGGTTTCCGAAATTGTTTTCTTAAAATGTTACAAGGAAGCTGTGTATCAATTTTCAGCCATTTTGGATGGTTGTCTCCTTTATGCCATTTTTTTTGCTTATTCCCCGGACAAATCTAAAAATTAGTGATGAAACGATTTCGATTACGATTAATCGTAATCAACGATTATCAATATTTAGCGATTAATCATAATCGTCGATTATTATTGGGATTATTTGTCGATTATCTGGGGTCTGTTCAAGATTTCTGCTATAGCAGCTTTAGTAGCAGAATTTTTAAACTGTCAAATTACAGCAAAGCAAAAAAAAGCTGCTATGATATCTTGAACGCAAAAAAGCTGCTAGCATAGCTTTGTGTTAATGTATGTATGTGTATGAGTATTTCTTGCAGTCAACTATTCCTCTCCCTACAATTAGAAAAAAGCCTGGCTGTGCAGTTGCAATCCCTAAATTTATTATTTAATATGTATTAATGTCAACAAAACCTCACTCGAGTCAGTCATTTTGGCAAAACGACCAATGGCATTTACACACACATGTATGATTTACGTAGCTGCTTTCTTGCTTGCAGTCGAAAATGCGAGCAACAAAAAGCAGCTACATTAGCAGCTTTTCTCGAATCTTGAACACAAAAATAGCAGCTTCGTTAGCAGCTTTTTTGCTGTTTTGAACAGGAAAAGCATGACAATAGCTGCTAAAAGCTGCTATAGCAGAAATCTTGAATAGACCCCTGGTTTTGTTTAAATTCTCGTTAACAACCTTTATAAACGCGCCCTATAAGTTACACGTTAACATGATGTATCCGAACGCAAATTCTGGGAACCCCCTTTTGACGAGTTAGGGGATTTCCCACCCGAAAGGAATACAAAGGCCTTTATTACAATACTCAAATAGTTGTTACTCGAAACAGTTATACGAAACTCTTGTTCTTTTATGAATTGCGGTATAAAAGTAGTGTAGTATAAAATATGAAATACGATTACCCTTGAGCTTTTAAGTAAAAATCTGGCAATATTGTTACAGTTTCGAGTAGAATTTAGTAAGTTTTGTAATAGACAATATTATTTTGGCAGTTTTGTTAGAAATCTTTACAATATTGTAATAGAGAATAAGCCCCAGGAGGCAGACAGTAACAAATTAAATACCGCCGGTGCAAATCAGGGGCGGGTTCGTGTATGGCGAACGACGATAGTCGAACGAAAAAAAATTGAAGTCGAAAAATTTTGGCGACGAAAATTTTAGTGTTCGCGTAAGTCGAAAGAAAATTGTTCGTGTCCTAGTGTAAAAACTCGATAACCCAAGACCTTTCGAGTGCCTTTCGTCGGCTTCAGTCGAAAATTTTCAATTTTTTCGACTTACGCGAACCCGAGACGAAAAAATTTTTTCGTTTTCGACATACACTGGCCCCTGTTTTGTGAGAAAATTGGTAACTTTGGTGATTTTGTTTGGTGTTTTAACAGGAATTCTAATGTCATCAAAACGCAAGTTGACTAGTGATATTTGGCAGCATTTTGAAAAGACGTCTGAAATCCTGCAAAAATCAAAATGTAAGTACTGCAATGCCAAAATCTCTTGTGCGGAGAAAAATACTACAAATATGTGTAACCATGCCAAGAAGTTTCATACTATGGAGATTAAAAAACCACCAGAAGCAGTTTCTAGTGTTTCTAGTACATCAGAAATGATATGCGTGGATTTGCAACCATTGAACTTGGTGAATAATGTAGGATTCAGTAGATTGCTGAACAAAATCTGTCCTAAATATAAAATTCCGTCTAGAACTCATTTTGCGCACAAAAATTATACCTGATATGTACGAACAAGTGAAAAATCATATTATGAATGAACTGAAGCCCTTACCCTTCATTTGCTTAGCGGCAGATCTGTGGACAAGCGATTCGTCATCGAATGTAAGAAATGATTTTTTGATTTTCACAGCTCACGCTGTGTCAGATGACTTTGAAACAAAATCTATGTGCCTAGAAGTAATGCCCTTTGAGGGATTAACTCATTGCAAACAAAATTCAGGCCGTTGTTACTGACAATGCCAGAAACATTTCAAATGCAATCAAGTATTTAGAAAAAGAAGTTCCTGGTATACAACAAATCCCCTGTGCATTACATACAGTACAATTGATGCTGAAGGATGGTTTATTTCAAAACGAACTGATAAAACAGATCATAGATAAATCAAAAAAAAATTGTAGGTCACTTTAGCCACTCTAAGTACTCAGGAATGGAAAATAATCGAGGAAATCACAAAATTACTAACAGTTTTTGAAGACATCACTAAGGAGCTAAGCAAAGATACTGCGATATTATCAGAAGTTATTCCAGTAGTTAATGTCATGTCTCGACTTTTGCAAAAAGGTCAGAATGAAGAAGCAACAAGTGCTTGTGTAAAAGACGTTGCTGTGGCATTATACGAGGAGTTACAAAGGAGATTTGGAGATATTGAGAAAAACATGACTTGCCACAGCTCTGGACCGGAGATTTAAAACACGTACTTTTAGGCAGGTCTCGACCCCGCAGAAGACAAAGGAAGCCCTATATCTTTTCTGCTCAGAGCGCATGTACTGGGACTGAAAATGCAAATTTGAACAGAGAAGCTTCTGCTGCTCAGCCCTCCACCAGTAAAATAGGTATCTGGGATATCTGCAAAGAGATAATTGATGACACATAAATGGATGAACCTCTTTCAGCTCTAATTGGTAAGATTTTTGTTTCTTACTTTCTTACTTCTTGTTTTTTTTTTTAAATTTCAACGACAATGCGACTATTTATGCTTTTTTTATAGGAAATCCAACCATAGAAGAAGTAGATTCCTACATCAAACCACCCAATCTATAGCAAGATGCCGACATTTTTTAGTTTTGGAAAACGGCCACACAATACCCTGTTTTACGAAAAATCGCAAAAAAATATTTGTGTTTAAAGACTTCTAGTGTCGCATCGGCAGGGGCGGCGCTTTCATAGGTGCAAATGGTGCACTTGCATCGGGCGCAATTTGTCGGGGGCGCAATGTCAGAAATTAAGATTTAAAAAAAATTTAAACTTTGAAAAAAAAAAAAAAAATTGAAAAGTATTTTCACGGGTGCAAGAAATTACACAAATTTACCCAATTTCTGTCCCTGTACTCCTCGTGTAGGAAGTTTCCAAAGATTCGAGATTCAAGAAATTTTCGAAAAAATCTCCCAGGTGAGAGAAAAATCTCTCATTTATTTCGAGCACACTCACACAAAAGAAAAATTGTTCCGGTGGCTCTATATTGTGTCTGTTTATCATGATTGAAATAAACTTGAGGAGGCTGTTGCTGCATTTTTAAATTCTCTTTCAAGTATTGTGAAAACAGGTAAATGAAGGAAATGAGGAAAATAAAACTCCTTGTGGCTAGAACTTCTCTTGGATTCCTCTTTTTTGTTTGCTCCTTTATACCCGCTTCACTGGCCTCAGTTCAATAAAGTTCCATTCAATCCATATAAGTGGCTTCACCGACTGGCATATTCAGTTTATGATTGAAATTGTGGTTGTTTTTTCGTTAGAAGTTAGAAATGCAAAAGCTCACTGGAATGATATTTCTGCGAGCTTTTACGTTCAATCTCAATTTCATTTTCTGTTGGGTGAACTCAGGCTTTATTTTTCCGGAGTTCAATATGTGAAAATATATGGGAACTCAGGCAAAAAGTGAAGTTCAATACACCAATTTGCTCGAACTTGCGCAGTATGGCCGATGAAGCCGGAGTATTACTGTCTAACAAATTAATATGGTCAGTTTCACACGGCCAACCAACAAAAATTGGCTATAATTGTCAATTCCCTTTTGAAACTTGATGAAGAATCGCATGGGTTTTCACAACAGCCAACTTTTCCAACAAACTATACGTTAGAATAGTTCAGCTTGTTGTTGTTGCTTTAATTCTCCATTTTGGGATACTTTTTCTTTTCCTAGCAAATGGTACACAACAAACAAAAACTACACAGCTGTCAAAAAAACTGCCCGCTTCATCGGTCTCGTCTAGTTTCTTCTCCCTAAACGCGATGTTTTCAGCACATTTTTGTAGGTTGGATGTTGGCCAATGTGAAACTTCCTATTTAGCGAATGTTTGTGTCTTTTCCATTGTCCTTCATTGCGTTCAAAAATGAACAGCTTGTGGGGCGCAATATGGCATAGTGCACCGGGCGCAAAAAGCCCAAGCGCCGGTCCCGCGCATCGGAGAGGTTGTTGTTGATTCAGACCGACAAAAGAAACAGAATGACTGCAGAAAATTTAGAAATATTGTGTTTTTTGAATAAAAATTTGCAAATATTTAAATTTTGAATATTAAAATTTGTAACATTTTGATTTTTACAACTTGAATACACATTTCCTTATCTGTAAAATATGTTTTATTTAAAATATACAAAATGTTGCGATAATCGTAATCGTAATCGTAATCGTAATCGTCGATTATTGTGACTGATAATTGTAATTGTTATCGTAATCGCTAAGTGATAATCGTTTCATCACTATTAAAATACAAATTATTAAATTAAATATAAAAATAATAAAATAGAATAAAAATTTAAATATAATAATAATAACGGACACACACACACACATTCCAAAATTCATTTTCGAGCTGTTTTTTTTTTCGTTTTCAAAAAAAAAAAATTAAATAAGAAGAAAAATTCAAATTTCCAGTTAAATTAAAAATTTTTATATTTATATTTTGCCTTAATATTTTATACATAAGAATTGGGTTTTTTTTTATTTATTCATATAGTATCATTAATTTTTTTTCCTTTCTTTTTTTTTAAATGTTTTTCCTTCCAGTTTTTTTTTATTTTAAATAGTTTTTGTAGATTTACGAAATATATAACTATTTTGTTTTTGTTTTAAATTTTTTTTTATAAGAATTTTTTCATTTTATTTTATTTTTTTATAAAAAAAAATTAATATAGCATTTTTCTTAAATTTCTTAAATTGTTTTTCTCGACTATATTTTTAGTGTGTTTTTTTTTGGTTTTTTATATTTTTTAATTTATAATTTATTTTTTGTCTACACGAAAATATGATTTTTCTGTGCGATTTTTACTTAGGCGAAATATTTTTTTTATTTTTTTTGGAAGTGTCTTATCGGACGCAGAGTCGACGACAGAGTTGAAGAGAGTGGACGACAGAGTTGACGAGAGTCGACGACAGAGTTGACGAGAGTCGACCGAGTTGACGACAGAGTCGACCGAGTTGATGACAGAGTCGACCGAGTTGACGACAGAGTCGACTGAGTTAACGACAGAGTCAGGCAACTTTCTCTCTGACTCTTTCGTCAACTCGGTCGACTCTGTCGTCAACTAGGTCGACTCTCGTCAACTCTGTCGTCGACTCTGCGTCCGATAAGACACTTCCTTTTTTTTGAAATTTTGTTATATATTAAATTTTTGTTTTGTGCTTGCAAATATCTATATATATATATACGTTTTTTTTGAAAAGGTTGTTTTTTTCCTTTCACTTTAAGTTTTAAAAAATTTGAAATTTTTATGATATTTTTTATGTTTTTAATTACTATTAAGGTCTAAGGTGTGACAGAGGAATGATATATTTTGTGAGATGTGATTTAATTATTTTATTTTTATGTTCTTGTTTTTTTTTTCTTTTATAAAGTCTAGTTTCAAAAGCAGTTTTTTCAAAATTGGTCGATAAATATATCTAGATATAAAAAAATTAACAAAAGAAAATATATTATATTTATTTTTTTTTGTTTTTTAGTTTTGTTTAGCTAGGCTTAGTTATTATGTTGCTTGTATAGGAGTTTAGGATTTTTTTAGTGGTTTTTTGTTTTCTCTATAGTAAAGCCTTTAAAAAGCTCTGGAATTTGTTTTTAACAAGTATACGAATTTTATTTATGGATTAATTTAAAAAAAAAATATTTAAAAAAGAAAATTAAAAATTGGAAGAAAAAATTTGACGATTATATCGTAACAGATGAGTTTAGTATAGCTTATTTTTATTTATTTTCTTTATTTTTTTCCTAAATCTGTTAATAAAAAAATAGTTTAACCTGAGGAAATAGTTTTGAAACATTAAAAAATAATATTTATATTTTTTGTTGAAATACAAGCTTATGGCCTGAGAGTTCATAAGATAGTAAAGCTCATTTAAAATGTCATTATATGTCATTTCTTTGCAAAGTGATTATGATTGTAGTAGTATTACATACTGATTTCAAACAAAAAAAAATGTGCACAGAGATGAGTAATGTTTTATAAATGATAAATCACAAGGAAAACAAATGCAGCCACTAACCACATAATCATATAAAAATTTTGTGAGATCTGGAACTGATAATAATGCAAATCTGGGACTAGATGGACATACCTTTAGGCATTTTTATCAATTTAGACAGTCTCTCTTTTCTTAAGTATTCCAATACATTACTTAAGAAAAGAGAGACGGTTTTTTCTTATGACTTTGTCATAGCTTATTAGGATTTTTTTTCGAAATTCGTTTGGTTAAGGAACTATATGAGAACAAGTAGAACATGAACCTATTTCTGGAAGACTAAAGTGACCGATTGGTGGTGAAAACAGAAATAAAATCGCAGAAAAATGGATAAAACCCGGAAATAGACCAAGTAACCGCTGAAATGATCAAAGCTGGAGGTGATGTCTTATCACACTCTATTATCGACTCCATGTCCTCATAACACACGTATGGCATTCGGATGGTCCACGTCGGCGTGGAAGAATACGATTGTTGTCCCAATTTTGAAAAAAGAAAACAGTCGGGAATGAAAGAAATCTCGCGGTATTAGCCTCCTTTCGATCGTGGGCACAATATTTACGAAAATCATACAATCGAGGCTCCAGAAACATCGAGAGCAAACAAGCCGGAAATAACAAGCGGTATTTAGACCACATCGAGGATGTATTGCATCGCTCTCCGCCCACTAATGGAAGAAAGAAAGAATTCATTGCGGCAAACGAACTGTCGTCGTTTTCATCGATTTCAAATCCGCTTTCGATTGCATCGATTGGAACAGCTTGTGGAGAGCCTTGGGAATTGAACACGTGCCAGTGAAAATCATCCAACTTGTCCAAGCGTCGTATGATGGCTCAACCAGTAGCGTTCGTATTCGAAGCTACTTATCCGAGGAGTTCCCGATTCATACGGGTGCCTGACAGGGAGACGTCGCTTCGCCACTTCTCTTCAAAACTGTGACCGACGCGATTATGCGTGAAGCATTCGATGGACAACTCAGAGTTCGATATGACGACAACAACTTTGTAACTGACTTGACGTTCACCGAAGATAGCGCCGTCTTCGCCGACAACAAAGCCGAAGCAACTGACATTTTATACGACATTTCTCGCAAAAATCAGAAGAAGGTAATCGTTAAAATGTAAAAATTATTCCGTCAGTTGAATTACCAGCTGGTTTTGAATTCTTCGATTATGAGGATACGCCCAATGCCATGCAATTACCTTCTCCCGTGGAAAAAACACACAGAAGCAGAACTATTATCTCAACGGCATAGTGTTGAATCAGGTTGATCATATCGTAGATCTCATGACTACCAAACCCTACCGCACAACTTTGACAGGCTCAAAGTGCTTGATCTCATGCCGTTATCTGGCAGGAGAAAATCGCTCATATCTTGTGTTCTTTGAGGTCCTAAGTGGAAAACTTAAAGTGCAGTTTCTGTCGGACAAGATCAAATTCAATAGCTGCGTTCTTTTTACACCGTGATCCTACTCAGATCATTAACTTTCAAGAAAATCAACAACAACAACTTGATCTTCTGCCATGGATATTATAAGAATATGGCATTTGACCTGTGAGACGTTGAAAGCAAGAGCCCAGGTTAAGTTTATTCCTTTAAAAATGCGAGAATTGCACCCAAGATGCCAAAGAAACCTTTATGAAAGAGGTGGAAGAAGTCTACGATACTTGGCTTGATTATTTTGATAAATGATTGTAGTCGTTCAACAAATTCAAGGTTTTTGATTGGATGGTATTGAAAGGTATTGATGTTGATTGTGAGAATGTTGTTGCTTCCCTGCAGTTTGTAGCATAGAGAGACTTCCAGTACTGAACAAGATTTGCTGGTTTATATTTGCAATATAAGCACAAAATGCAAACTTAGTGCGAGTATTGTCGTTAATGGGTGCGCAGTGGACTAAGGAGAGAAATAGACTATCCATAGCTTCTATTAAGGCTCTACTCTTGACAAAGTTCAACTTAAACAATGTATCATGTGATGTGAAGAGTTTTACAAAATCGTCATACAAGACCAGCAGTTGCTAAAGTCAATAAGGGTATTCATTTCACTTCGTAAATTCTTCGTACTTGTTGTACTTCGTAGTTTTCATAGTTCATTTCCATATATTTTTTTTCTACGACATTTTGTGTGAAGTACGAAGCTACTGAGTTTCTAAAACGGCTTCGTAATTTTAAATTGTCGTAGTTGATATTGACAGTGTGAAGAGGAAAATGGTATATTAGATATCCAAAAACTTCAATCTTACTGTGCCCATTCAACATCGGCAGTTTCACTTCGGATTGAAGATCCAATAGTGAAATTCCACTTATAAACATGGTAATTATGTATAGCTGCGAACTGAAGTTGACTACTAAAAGCGCATACGCACAAGCATTCCACCCTCGTGGCAGTATTTTCGTGCACTCATTTAAAATTCTTTAGCACGTATATTTTGCATGCACGAGTGCAGTGCAGCCTTCAATAAAAGAAACAAGTTAGGAAATTTTTTTAAAGACTTAAAGTAGAAACAGGATTTTATGTAGAAACAGGATCTCTTGATTTTCTTGGGACAGCTCATGTGTTGAATGGTCAACACACACAACAGGTGTTTCGCGCCCTTGGTTGCACCAGTTAACTTTAACGGTAACAAAAGCTGAAACCGCTGTAGAAATCTTCGGTTAGCTAAAACGAGAATTGCACCGTTTAACCATTGCTAACGTGACGTAAAATTTTGACATTAACTTTAATCAAGCAAATTCGTCTGGTTAGTGTTATTGTTAACTTATGGCAACTTATTATTATTAAGTTTGAATGTGTGAGGGGTAAACTACACTACCCATCACTTTTCCATCACATCGGCCTTGAAACTGTTTTTTTAGGCAAGGGAAGTGTGTTTTTTTCCTCACTTGTGAATCTCAAAATTTTTCAGTATGCCTGAATATACGATAAAGATAATCCGGAATAAATGAGCTTTTACGGTGGAGGGGGTAAATTTTTCTGTTCCCGAATAGGTCCCCATACACTACAAGGTTTTATGCGTACAAACATGTCCCACAATCTTTCTGACAAACTTGTTTGAACACCGAGCTTACCCATACACTATTATGGTTTTCATTTTCCTTTAAAGATTTTAAATCGAAATGAGTTCTTTAACTAGGAATAAGTTGTAATCAATAGCCTTTGAAATTTTATGTTATGCACAGAACTGTCAGATAAAACCACGAAAAAATCAAACCATTTTGATATTTGGGACAAACTTGTGACAAACATAAAACCAAAAACCAAATTCACCACACACTATGCCGATTTATACTACACCTTATTTTATTTGGGAATTGGGGATAAACTCATTTTACGTATAAACGATATGCCATACAAAATTGTGAGCTTTACCCATACAGACACTTAATGGAATATGTATACAAAAACTGTTTATTTTAAAATATTATGCAAACGTCAAAATTAATTTTTGGATATGGAAAATTCCTATTAGATCCCCAGATTTTTAAGGAAAAAGGTTTTAAATACAATTTATTTGTAGTGAAATTGAAAAAAAAAAGCTGTTTTGTGCAGTTTTAAAATGTGCGGGTTCAGTTTAAAATAGTGGTTGTTCATGGCATAATGTTCAGAGATTTATGCTGGGTTGTAGACATGCCATCCTTTTATGTTATGCTTTTTTCAGGTCATTAGTGCATAATAATTGTATAATCACACCGTTATTTTTCTTGTGGTAAAGCATGATTGTGACTAATCCTCCGCGTAAAGGTTTCGAATTTTAAATCTGCCACGGCCACCACTTATAAATAAAGTAGTGAAAGTGCAAGTATCTACCTTTTTCAGATATCTGTTACTGCTGCTACTTTTAATGATAGTAAAACTACTGTTTATTTACATATAGTTAATTGAAGTAACATTAGTTATAATGCTACCAAAAACTAAAACTATCTTCAATGTGTGATTTCATTAAATAATTCATACATATCATAAACATTTGCCATTGGAGCCCTTACAAAACAATTATTACTTTGTTTGTAAACAACTTCACACAAGCACATTTTTTTAAGTTTGAATGTGTGAGAACGTCATCATCCATCGCATAACCTCCCTTTTCTGGAAAATTATGCAAACTTCGCATAAAACTAATTTCTCATAACCTCACTTATATTTGAATTGTATGCAAACTTCATCCGCCAGAAAATTCAGTTGGAGCTCACAAGGGAAATATGAGAAGTGCGCAAGATCAAATATTCACCCATAACCTCACTAATTTTTGAATTGCAAGGAAACTTCGCAAAATTCACCCGCCAAAAAATTCAGTTTTGCCTAACAACGGAAATATGTGAAGTGCGCAAGACCAAATATGCACGCACACAAACCCAATTCGAGGAAAACCGCAGTGCGCATGCCCCAATCCCAAATTGATCGGGAACAGAAAAATTTACCCCCTCCACCATAAAAGCTCATTTATTCCGGATTATCCACTGACATATAGAATGGACAGCTCATGAGGAATTTTTCATGGCACCAATTTGTTCCATAGGCTACAAACCTTTTTTCACTCCATGTAAACACCGGAATCACTTTTGAAATTTACATTTTTTTAAATACGTACTTAAAACATTAAAATAACACAAATATTTTGTTTAAAAAAATTCATAAACACTATTTTCACTTTTTCACCTTTTAAAATGCCTTTTTTTCATTAATTTCCAAATTTTATGTGTATCTGATTTAAGTTCTTAACGCCTGTTTTAGCAACTGACATTCTGTATGTCAAAATCCGGGGGTCTATGGGGAAAAGAGCAAAAGATATAAACATCACTAGTGCAAAAGGGAAAATATAAAATCAGGTCTGTTTTTACTTGTCAGTTTGGGGGTCTATGGATGAGTGCGACAACTATACTTTTGGGTGCCATCGATTTGTATGGAATAATTTCAGATGAGCAGTCCATTATTATATGTCAGTGGGATTATCTTTATGACCGGTTCTACACATTCAACTTTGCATTCCACTTTTTGACGTTCAATTCTGTCGCTCGTGTTTACACATTTTCAACTTTTCAAGAAGAAGATCGAAAATCTCGACTGTCACTGCTATCCGTGTACACTCATATTCATACATATTCGCCACTCATAAAAATGTTGAACGAAAACACAAAAGTTGAACGCAAATTTCCATTCCATTCTGAGCTGCTTTCCATTTTCCTTTCAACTCTAGTCTGTTTCAAACTTTGCATTGGAGTGAAAGAGAAAAAAAAGTTGAACGTCAAAAAGTGGAATGCAAAGTTGAATGTGTAGAACCGGTCTTTTCCATGAACAACCACTGTTTGTTAAGTAAATGGCAACTTTTTTCGAACAGAAAACACACATTTTAAATTGCACAAATGGAATCCTTTTTCAAATTTACTAGAAATAAATTGTATTTAAACTCCTTTTTACTAAAAACCAGGGCATCGAAAGACTTTTCCATATTCAAAAATTAATTTTGACGTTTGCATAATATTTAAAATAAACAGTTTTTGTGTACATATTCCATTCTTAATTGTGTGGGTAAAGCTCACAATTTTGTATGGCATACCGTTTATACGTAAAATGAGTTTATCCCCAAATCCAAAATAAAATAAGGTGTGCAATTTAAAATGTGTGGTTTCGGTTTGAAAAAAGTTGCCATTTACTCAACAAACAGTGGTTGTTCATGGAAAAGAATAGCATTAATGTGCAGAGAATTCTATGGAAATGTGTATTTAGACATGCCGCCCCCTTATTTTATGCCTTTTCAGGTCATTAGTGTATAACAATTGAATAATGACACCGTTCTTTTTTAAATTCTTGTGGTAAAAATGTCACTGTTGATGGTGATTCTTACTACCGCATGGTAAGCATCAACATCGTGTTAATCCACATGCATGCCACGCCAATCTATCCATCTCCCGCACCTCCGCGCAAAGGTTTTTAAACTTTGAATTTTAAATCTGCCACGGCCATCGCTTATGAACAAAGTGGTGAAAGTGCAAGTACTTTTTTCAGATATCTGTTACTGCTGCTAATGATAGTAGAACTAATGTTTATTTACATATAGTTAATTGAGGTAACGTTACCTATAATGTTACCAACAACTAAAACTATCTTCAATGTGTGATTTCATTTAATAATTCATACATATCATAAGTGTTTGCCAATGGAGCCCTGGTTTACAAAATAATTATTATTTTGTTTGTAAACAACTTCACACAACCACATTTTTTTAAGTTTGAATGTGTGAGAACATCATCATCCATCGCATAACCTCCCTTTTTCTGGAAAATTATGCAAACTTCGCATAAAATTAATTTCGTATAACCTCACTTATATTTGAATTGTATGCAAACTTCACCCGCCATGAAATTCAGTTGGAGCTCACAAGGGAAATATGTGAAGTGCGCAAGATCAAATATTCACCCATAACCTCACTAATTTTTGAATTGCATGGAAACTTCGCAAAATTCACCCGCCAAAAAATTCAGTTTTGCCTAACAACGGAAATATGTGAAGTGCGCAAGACCACAACCTTCTATATTAAAAGCCATGCTCATTTAACTAGCACACACACATTGAAACGTTTCATGGTCCGGGTTTTGTTTTTGTCTGCTGCGTCAGATTGTCTTAATGACTAATGAGATTGAGGTTATTAGTGACTTTTTAGTTTTTTTTATTGTTTTACTAAAAAATATAGTTAAATAGTGAACTAAATAAAATAATAAAATAAATAATAATAGTGAGTGTTTTGGGAATAGTGAAAGTGTTTTGTCTGTTGTATTTAGAAAGATAAACAGATTTAGGCCCGTATTCACCGGCCTGGATATATCCGCGTCAAATTGTATGGAAAAGTTTTGAACTATTTTTTTTGTTTGTTTAGTGAAATAATTATGTTAAAAAAAGATATTCACGCATTATACCTGAAAACATTTAAATTAAAACGATGGCATAAAAGTGATACCTAAAAAATTATGAATTTTAGTGCGATTTTAGTGTTTTTTTACGTGTCTTACAGTGGGACTTAGTACAAAAAAGAAACTATTTTATTTATGTAAACCTCATGTGATTTGATTAAAGAAATTAAAAAACAGTAAATGAGTAAGAGTGTTTATTGTAACTTGCACTTTGTTCACATTTGCGGTGGTAATCTCGTATTCCATTAGGAAAAAAATGTTGAGTTTTTCATGTTGTGCGGTAGTAATTATTAAAAATATAATTGCAGAAAAATGTGAAAGAAAGTGCTAAAGCTATTGTTTTGATTGCCATTGAAATTGAGGCACATTCAGTGCATTTATAAAGGTTTTATCATGGATATAAAGACATTATAGATTTTGCCGATTACTGCTATATACACAGCCTAGAATGTTTTTATATCCAAGATTAAATATTTATGCATAAATGCACTAAATATGCCAAAATTTAAATGGCAATCAAAACAATAACTTTAGCACTTTCTTTCACATATTTCTGCACTTACATTTTTAATAAATACACCATAATTAACATACTAATCACTTTGAAATCACTGGCAATTCGATTATCACTGAAGGCCCACTGCAAAACACTAAAAAAACACTAAAATCGCACTAAAATTCATAATTTTTAGATATCACTTCTATGCCAACGTTTTAATTTAATTGTTTTCAGGCATATTGGGTGAATAACTTTCTTTTAACATACTTATTTCACTAAACAAACAAACAAAAAATAATTCAAAAATCCACTTTCGCATACAATTTGACAGTAAACGAATATGGCACCCGGACCACTGATTAACACACACACAACTACCGTACATGGCTTTCTTTATAGAAGGTTGTGGCAAGACCAAATATGCACGCACACAAACCCAATTCGAGGAAAATCGCAGTGCGCATGCCCCAATCCCAAATTATTCGGGAACAGAAAAATTTACCCCCTCCACCATAAAAGCTCATTTATTCCGGATTATCTTTATGACCGGTTCTACACATTCAACTTTGCATTCCACTTTTTGACGTTCAATTCTGTCGCTCGTGTCTACACATTTTAAACTTTTCAAGAAGAAGATCGAAAGGCTCGGCTGTCTGTGCTATCCGTATACACTCATATTCATACATATTCGCACACTCATAAAAATGTTGAACGAAAACACAAAAGTTGAACGCAAATTTCCATTCCATTCTGAGCAGCTTCCCATTTTCCTTTCAACTCTAGTCTGTTTCAAACTTTGCATTGGAGTGAAAGAGAAAAAAAAGTTGAACGTCAAAAAGTGGAATGCAAAGTTGAATGTGTAGAACCGGTCTATCGTATATTCAGGCATACTTTACGTTTGAATGACACATGACTTGCTTCGTACACAACTACATAAACATTGCAATCGTTATACAAAGTGAGGGCAGAAAAGTGAGTCCATAGTGTAATACCGACCTCATATTCAAAACGGTGTGATGTGATAGACGAGTGATGGATAGTATAGTTTACCTCATAAATACAGAAAAATGGAAATTTAAATCAAAGTTACTATCGTAACTGTCATTAATGACACGGAAATTGGAAAGTTTGATTCCAGAGTTACCAACATCACAAAGAAATGCCTTTTTTGCCAAACGAAATTTAGGGATATTTTGCTTTAACAAACGATTGGGTGGTGCAACTTATTTTTACAAACTGGAACTTAAACAACTTTGTTATTGTTAAAGTTAATTTTGTCAATTACTTTAATCAATGATTTGGTGCAACTCACCTTAAATTTATAGGTGTGACTTGTTTGGCGAATAAATAAATAATCATGTGGAATTGCGGTGAAAAGTGTTTCATGCAGAGTAAAATTTTCTACCAAAAAATATGCATAAAAATATTGCAGTATGTATTATATTCTGTTTGGATTATAAAATAGACTTACCAAACCCCATTCGAAAGCTTAATCCCAACATAAATTAAATCCATTTATTTTTTCACCTTATAATGTTTAAATCACCATTAATAATTAAAAGTAGAATGATTGCTAATTGCATGATAGAACACTTTTTTTATAACTAAAACAAATGACAACGCGGAAAGGACAGAACTAAATACCATACCATAGGTATATCCCCCTTCAGGCCATCGTACATACATCATTGGATTTATGAAAAGTAATTACTAAATGGTAAAATTTCCCATTGTTCGCCATAGTGACTTGCAATTTGCCAAGGACTAAATACCAGCGACGTTGGAGTTATTCATATACTAATAAAAATGGAGGGGGGATTGGATAAAAAGGATATTTATAAAAGCAAACGCTGTGATTCTGTGAAAGGCTGGAAGAGGCTCTTTGTTAGTGTGGTTGGTGGAGAATGATACTGCAAGTTTTGTCATTTGTTTAACCCCCTCTCCATATCCTCATTGTATCGTTGTACTTTAAATTTTCCTTTTTTTTTTGAGAGAGAGAGGGAATTTTCAAAAGGTTAATTATTCTTGTTTGGTGAAAGGTAACTTATACAAATGAATTGTGGTAAAAATGAAGTTGTTTGATTAAAAACAAAAGAACCGCGTTGTTGGAAATATTTTTGAATATGAAAAAAATTATTTTTAGTTTGTAGCTTTTGCTTAATATATATTCCATAGTTGATCTCTTTTGATATTGACTAATTAATCCTGTCTACTTTTGAGGACTTTTATAAGTTTTTTTTTCTCTCTAGGACCAACTTTACGTGCACTTGAAACGTAATCTGAAGAATATCCTAGAAATAATCACATTTTACAAAATGCAGAGTTGTAGCCAGAAACTTTTGTTGCGAACTTTCCTGACTAGAGTTCTAGAGTAGAAAAATCAAGTTACCGCGAAATAATGCAGACGGAAAACTTTCCCGATATAACGACAGTAATGAGAAGAAAGTCTTTCAAGGATGAAAAAGTTAATAGCGAATGGCTCAAGTTGGATAGAGTCTCTGATACATAAAATCAATTTTCAAATTAATTATTCCACATTGCCAGGCCTTTCTATTCGCCGAACATTATGGTAAATATGTAATATAATTATTGTTACGCAGGCTACTTAATGATATCAGAATTAGCGACTGGTGATTGTTGAAAATGTTTATAGTATTAAAGCAGCGTTAGTTACCAAAATTTCACTAAGTAATTTTTTAAATGAGTTGAATTTGCTCGTCCGTTTAGAAAAATTGAATTATGTAGATTAATGGTGATGGATAAAACTCATCAGCTCTAGAACTACCTCTGAATGTCGCAGAATCTGTTAACGAGAAGGCTCAACAGTTCAGGACCCTCCTCGTATGGTTGCTTGGGCACCGAAATATAGAGGGAATTTGTAAAACTGACGAACTGGCTAGGAAGGGCACGACCGCTCCTTCCAGGATAACGGACCGGACACTGCCTGATAGGAACGCATGCGACCCGCTTAGGTCTTGAGACCTACGATTTTTGCAGAATCTGCAAGAATCCGGACGAGGAAAGTGTACTACATCTCCTCTGTCACTGTCCACCCCTAAGCAGAAGGAGGCTAACCACATTTGGTGAGTCCTTTCTAAACACGCTTGCAGAGATCTCAAAGATTGGGATCCCGCAACTTAGAAGATTTATTACTTCCTCGAGATGGTTTAGCGAAGAAACGACATTTGAACATCAGGGTTAAAGGGGGATCACTATGGCATCACAATGGGCCTATCACTTTGGCCTAAGCTCAAATTAACAGCTCAGCCATATCTAACTTAACCTAACCTAATTTAGCTTATGCCGAGTCTTCCCTAAAAATCCAAATCCACCCGACGTACAAGGGATATTAGGCGTTATTTGGTCCTGCTCTACGGATGAATTGAGCGCTGATATTGCACCAGCTGTTCAATCACTACCTACAATTAACTTAACAAAGCAGTTCGTTCTACAATTCATCGCACGTGTCTTGTACGACCGTCTTGTATTTTTGGACCGGTTATCGTTGGATTAAATATTGTTTTTCCTCCCGCCCTTCCAAAAAATACTTTCAAGGAGATACTACTTGGCTTTCAAGCGAAATGAACAATCAACACCCCGAGCAATGCGATACTTTATCACCAATCAGTCTTATGCTACCAGATGAGGAGATCAAGTATGTAGACGCACGAAAACGAATATTCCCAATCGATAGTTCATAATTAAGCCGTTATGATAGACTTTTGCCTGTAACGGCCTATACCCTTCGATTTGCCCTTCGGCAAGGAGGCCAATGCAAGGAAATCCAACAACCAGCATTTTTTTGGGTGAAACTCGTTCAGAAGCAGTTTTATGAGGTCGATTTATTAAGCGGGCCGAACACAAATCAATACGCTCATCCGCTCTAAGTGACTTGGATCCGTTTAAAGACAATCAGGGCATGATTCGGGCCAGGACAAGAATTCAAGAAGCAGACTTGTAATATGAAGCTGAATCCCCGATCATTTTACCTAAATTGTCTTATTTATCTAAACTCATCGCCATGAAAGCACACGAAAAATTATTACATAATAGTACTTTGGTCAGAGTAAGAGAAAAGTTTTGGATAGTAAAAGTGACAACTAATCAAGACAGCGATAAATAATCGTGGAATTTGCAAGCGGTTTAAGGCGAAACCTGGAGCGCAGCCATTTGCGCCCTTGGCAAAAGAGAGGTTGAAGCTATATCGAGCCTTCGAAGCAACAGGCATCGACTTCGCGGGACCATTGTATGTGAGATATACTGCAGACAGGGGCGGCGTTTTCATAGGTGCAAATGGTGCACTTGCACCGGGCGCAATTCCACTGGGACCATTGAGATAAAAAATGAGGAGCGTACTGGCATACTACACCGGGCGCATAAAACCCAAGCGCCGGCCGTGACTACAGAGGACACAACGACGAACAAAATCTACATATTGGTATTAACCTGTGCAACCACTCGTGCTATACATGTGGAATTTGTACCCAATCTCACTAGCGATTCTTGCGTAATGGCTATTCGACGTTTTATAGCTTGCCGAGGAGTCCCTAAGAGAATCATTTCCAATAACGCATTAACTTTCAAAACAGCATCGAAAGATTTTAGTTGCGTCAAAGCAAGTTCGGGTTTTTGCCAATGGACATGGAATTATTCAATTCAGTTTTATAGTGGAACTCTCGTATGTAAGCGATAGTTCTTCAGACCTTTCACCCTTAACACCTAACCACTTTCTGCTCGGATCTTACGCCACGCTAGCTCATTCTAATATGGCTAATTTGAATATAACTGATTTTCAACAAGAAGAAGGGGACCGTCTAAAGTCCACGCATTTATTTATTGAACGATGGAAAACCGAATACATACAACAGCTTCGTTCCGCTCATAGTAGAAACCAAAAACAATCAGGAGATTTTAGAGAGGGTGATGTTGTTTTGTTACATGACTCATCCTTACCTAGAGTGCTTTGGAGATTAGCCAAAATAGAAACAATTTATCCCGATCGTGATGGAAGAATTCGATCCTGTGAACTATTTTTGTCAAACAGGTCTAAGATTCGAAGACCTATTTAACTGGATTACCCATTACAAGTTTCGGATAGATTTTTAAAGCAAGCGCGGCTAACTTAAGTGGCAGTTTCTCTAGACTTAAGTTTTTCTTAAATCAGAATGCATAGCAAATTCAAATGTCAGTTGATTGCCAGCAGCGTTGCCAACTTAGTGGTTTTACCACTAGATCTGGTGGTTTAGACTTGCCTTTAGTGGGAAAAAATCGTATCTACTGGCTACATAGTGTTTTTTTTGATGGTGAGAGGAAAATGGCCATACACTAAACCATAATAAGACATCAGTGACTATTGACCTAATGGTTCACTTACATAAAAACCAAGAGTTTATTGCCAAAGTTTTGATGAACAGTGGCGTCAAATCTATCTTTTTAAGTGACGCATCAGAAGTGGCTCGATTGGAATAATTGTCCGGTCACTTTTGCTATTATTTTGCCACATTCGAACACCGATGTCGAGAGTCTTTAGCAACATGAACATTGTAAAGAATAAGTGGCGGCCTCGGTAGTCTAGGAGTAAGGCGCCTGATTACTGTCCCAGAGGTCCCGGGTTCTAATCCCGGTAGCGCCACGGTCTTTGGCCTGTTCCACTTTCCCACCTAAATAACTTTCCTTCTTTCTTCTTCCTCTTTACATTCCTCCTGTCATAGCCTTCCCTAGTCCTTCCCTAAACTTCTAGTATATCACACAAATAAGAAAAAAAAGTGAAAGTGTAACCTCAGGTGTCACTCTTTATCTTAACGTCATTCATGTCAATACCTAGTAGAAAGCTTAATTTGAAAAAGAGAAAAAGGATATGATAGGTTAATGAAGTCTAGGGATGCATGAGGAGGTGGTGCTTAACCTCTAGTTTGAGCTCTTGATGTTGTATGAGTTCAGAGGCAGCAGTCGGGGTTAGCTGAAAATGGTGGACTCCGCTAACCAGCTGACAAGGGCTGTGACGCCGGTAGTGCCAGATTACCAGGCGGAACAAGGAGGTGTGTCGTCCGCTAGGTAAAGGCCCCTGTGCTGAATGTCGATTCATATGACAGTCGCACGTAGTTGTCGATGTCGTCTCGCTTTTTAGTTGGTGTGCTGAGAGTCGGGTGGCGTGACAAGTCGTTTTTGTTGAAGAAATTGTCGTTTCAGTCAAATTACGACTATCAGCACAGGGGTCAGAGAATGTAGGTGCTAAGTTTTTGTGTTTCGGGAGGAATAAACAATTTTAATTTGAAGAATAAACATTTATAGTTTGAAGAATAAACATTTTTGAGTTTATGTTTCGCGAAAACAATTTGAGATTAAAGATGTTAATTTCTGCTGAGTTAGCAGTTCGGAAGATGAAGATAGTAAACGCGAAGAATTGAAAATTTTATGTTATTATTTCATCCCAAACACTTGTAAAATCTGTCACCATGCAATTCTCAGCATATCTCCGGCCTTTAGCCCCATCTGGATGGTTTTCTAAAATTCGAATTGAATTATTTTCTATTTGTAATTTTTATTCTGAAATTATTAAAAACTTAAAATTAAACGCAATAACAAATATGTATTTTCTAGTTTAAATGTCAAAATTTTACTGCCACTTTCAAATTTTCCATCTTTGTCACTAACGCAAACAGCCCGACCAAAAGTGACAACAAAATTACAATAAAAACGACTGTCAACACACCAAATAAGCTGTCGTTTATGACAGTCGATTTTACACGACAAGAATCGACTATCAGCACACCGTTGTATTAGCTTCACTTCATATGACAGCAAATACGACATTCAGCACAGGGGCCAAAGACCCAACCTTAGTGAAACTTTGGTACCCCGATTAACCAGTTAAGCCGACAGGATGCAACTACCTTAGTTCAATCCACATAGCTTCGCCGGTTAAAGTCCAGATCATGTTTAGTTCGTGCTTGAGTTGTTGCTTTTTAGCGAGAAGCTAAAAATGGTATTCCATGATTCCAGTTGATTGCTCTCTTTTGAACAAGCTTTTACGTATAACTTCAGTTCGAGTACAATTGGTCTGTTTTGTCCTCAGTTGAATATAGGGAAATTGTATGTGAACTGAGATTATTTTAAAGTTCAGTTCAGCAATTTACTCGAACTTGCGCAGTTCGACGGGTGATGCCAGGGTATAATGATAATTGGTCAAAGCAATAATGCTGATTCTATTATTAAAATATTGATATTTGATAGCATTTAGTCCTGTCATTATTTTTTTTTTAATTAGGTTGACTATTTCCACTTAAACAGCGCCTATCAAACATTAAGTTTGAGGAACTTTAGATTTAGTGGAACATTTAGTTACTTTTCGCGAAGATGAAAATATTTTAGTGGTTTTCTGGCAAGTTTTAAAAGTTGAATGTAGTGGTCTCTCGAGAAAAGAGTTGGCAACGCTGATTGCCAGTACATTTCAAGGAAAGCACGATTGAAAAGAAATTTTACATGTAAAGTTCGGCTATTGTAAGGTCATATTTTACAATTTTGAAGTGCTACAGTAAGAAACAATTATAATAGTAAGAAGAAGAAGAAATGCCCTGTTAAACCTGAAATTTGACTTAAGTTTAACTTAAGTGAAAAAATTTACTTAAGTTTAAGGAAAACTTAAGTATGACTGTGAAACCGGCCCTTAGTCTTTTCTTTTAAATCCCTTTTTAATTCTCCCGCTGGTTATTTTGAAAATGCTTGAAAATGTTTATAGTATTAAAACAGCGTTAGTCACTAAAATTTCACTAACTAATTTCTGAAATGAGTTGAATTTGCTCGTCCGTTTATAAAAATTGAATTATGTAGATTACTGGTGATGGATAAAATTCAATTATGTAGATTAATTGTGGACCATTTATGTAAATTCAAACAACCTAACTTTAACAAAACAAAAAGAGAAACTCTCTGTGACACATAGCTGATGATAATACGTTGATAAGGAATCTAAAAAATTAAATAAAAATAAAATTACTACTAATCAACTACTATAATTTTTACAACTATATTTTTTTATAACACTCAATTAGATTTTTTTCTTCTATTTTGGAAAATATTTTTATGATTTAATTTTTTTGAAGATACTAAAAACTCCTCGTAGACCAAATTAAAAATATTTCCTTTTTGTTTATATAAAAATTTAACATAAAATAGATATAAAATGAACAATATCTTTCTTTCTTTTTGCCGGTGTGTTTATATATATTGATTGATTTTATGGTTTTACTAAAACACATATTTTAAATATTTATTTATATATAGATACAGAATCTTATTATAGATAGTTTTTTTCTTTCTTTTTTTTAACTAAGTATTTGACAAGTAGTCTAAAAACACTATCACTAAATTGTGCATAAGAATTAAAGGGTCTTATTAAGTATTAAATACGCGTTGTTCTGTCAAATAAAGGAATTCATTCGATTTTGTAAATTTGTTTTTTATTTATTTATTTTTGATTAAATGGATGTACACTGTGCTTTCCAAAATTTCTCGTTTTTCTCAGGTGAAACTTTTAAACTGGAAAATCTCTAACATACGGGTTTTTTAACCATCCTCCTTTCTAGAGCAATTATTGAAAAAGATAACATTTTCTTACCCAAATCAGTTTTATATATTTGTGCAACTTCTTTCAAGCTCTTTCAAAAAATGTGTAGTCTCTCTTATGATCTTCCATAAGTGTAACGTGCCTAAAAACAAATTGTTCCCACTATGCTTGCACTATCTACTACTATCGATTGATCTTTTTTACTTGAACTCAAAAACATTGAAACTGCAGTAATCATATCGTCGTTCCAATGCTAGAGTTGCGAAACTGCATTTTTGGGGAAACTGACATCTATATAAAAATGAATCCCTTGGTCACGCCATGACTTGAAAACGACTTTACCGATTTCATTCATCTTTTTTTAAAGTTGTCTAATACTTTGTAGAAGGTTATTACGGAAAGACAAATTAAGAAAATTGCGCAGGACATTGGATAATTTCAGAAAACTTAACGGCTAATGTATGTAAGTTCGCATATACGCAATAGGCTCCTATACCATGCATAACAGAAAAAACATAGGCTATTCAATTACTTTCTAAAGCCACTCCTAGATGGCGCTGTCATGAAGAGCTTCGCTGAAAATCATCGCAGCGCTTCGATATTTTGCATGAAGATCCGTGAGAGTCTCCCAAAACCCGGGGCCAGTTCGTGTATGTCGAAAACGAAAAATTTTTTTCGTCTCGGGTTCGCGTAGGTCGAAAAATTGAAAATTTTCGCCTGAAGGCGACGAAAGGCACTCGAAAGGTCTGGGGTTATCGAGTTTTTGCATTAGGTCAAGAACAATTTTCTTTCGACCTATGCGAACGCTAAAATTTTCGTCGACAAAATTTTTCGACTTCAATTTTTTTTCGTACGATTATCGTCGTTCGCCATACACGAACCGGCCCCCGGTTTTGAAAAATACAAAATTGCCGCTGAAATATAACAGAAATTCAAAATGGCCGCTAAAATATGGTTGAATTTGTCAATTTTGTTTCGATTCCAATGCAAGTGGGTATCAAACTTATAAATCCAAAATGGCCGCACCAATATAACGGACGATTTTTTAAATTTTGTTTCTATTCTAATGAAAGTGGGTATCTGGCGTTTTCTAAAGTATGTAGTAAATAACGAATTTATGATCAAAACTTAAATTCAAAATGACCGCACCAATTGTAGTCCGATTCCAATGAAAACCGATAATGGGTGTGTTTCAAGTTCCGCTACAATCAGCCATGAGAAATCAGTGATGGAAATTAACCCCAATCATTGATGGACAATTGTTCGAATCCGACCAAAAATGATGGAATATGGGACATATGTAATATTGACAAGATGGAGTGATTACAATCATTGATGGAACTTGAAACACACCCTATGTGGGTTTTTAAGATAGCAAATAACGAATTTATGATGGAAAGCTATAAATTCCAAATTGCGAGATCAATATGGCTGACAATTTTGCCAAATAAGTACCATTTTCCGTTGTAAGTTGTTCAAGAGTTGGAAAATTGGAAAATCTTGATCGAACCGGTTCATTGGACCGGTCCAGTCTTGAGTTTAACTTCGCATTCGAATATAATGAAAAATTTAAGCAATCTTGTAAAAATATTTCAATAATAACATTAAATTTCACTTATTTTTTTTGCCCTCTTCGGCACTTTATTCAACATTACTGCACTAAAGGTTATGTTTTGGTCTATACCGAAATGGTTCGGTCCCCTATGGTCCACCCCTCGATCCATACTCCATCAGATCAGTGGAAGTAGGCCCGGGCCTAGAGCGGCCCGATATTAAGGGCAGCCAATTGTGGCAAAAATACCGATTGCTCGCGCTTGCGCTCGGGTTTTTCCGTGGACGCTATTATGCTAGAGGTCGCGCCAAAAGAGTTGATGCCGGAGCGCGCAGCTGGGGAAATTAAAGCTGCACATAAATAAAAATTGCGCACATGTTGATAAGAAATGCGCTTATGTATTTTCAAATTTCCCCTTCGAAATTTGTTGCGACTAGGCTAAGGGACGGGAACGGCATGCGGGGATTCTACTGCGCATGGAAAACGCGACTTTCTCGGCACCAACTCTTTTGGCGGAACCTCTACAAAAGATTACGCGAATCGCGGAATGAAATCCATAGAGCGTTAGTCTCCATCGAAAATGACACATAACAGAAGAGAGCCGTTCTATGACAGACTTCATATTTGTTTTTTGGGGATTTTTACTGGATCGCATGAGCTCCACAAGTAAAATTTTTTCGAGTGTGAGACCGGAGCGTGTGTGTGGGAAAAGACTTGTGCAGTTTTTTGAACCTGAAAAATTTTTCCGACATCTTGTTCGGCTCCTAATAAAAATAAACCCTAGTATTTTTTTTTTGAAGAATTTATATAATCTTAATGCTCTGGGAATCGGGGATTTTGAAAGAGTTATTAGAAAGATGTAATTCGAGATACAAAGATCCTTATGGAGAGGGTCTGGGCAAATCTGAACACTATTTTAGATTATAATCGGGTCGACGATAACTTTCCTGAATAGTAAAGATTTACCTGTAATATATTAAGAATAGAGAATTATTACTAGTATGTATTTGTTTCCTCGCTAAAGATTAGAGTAGGTTGGTTGGTTGGTTGAAGAGGCGGGGACCACATATTCTGTGATGAGCTATAACTAACAGACTACTCCCGTTATGATACCACTAATTCTCTTGTTATAGGTTTTAAATCACTTTGTAGCATTCAAGAATTGTGTCAAGTTCGTTGGATGATCTGCTGTTAGATCATCAAGCTTGTTCAGTATGTATAGTTGCCCGGCCCCGGGAATTTGCACACCAAGTGCACAATCGTTTTCTTTTTCATTTGAATTCTTGCAGCTATGGCATGATTTGTTGAATGGGATAACCATCCTTGAGGCATGCTCTCCTATTGGCCAGTGGTATATACAGCTATACCTTTGGCTAGGTTCGTGTGGGATAGCTTTAGGAGGTTATTAGTTTTGTTTTTGTTGTAGGACGGCTATGTTCTCTTGGGTGTGCTGCATATTGGTACTCCTTACCTTCTGGCATTGGCCAAGGATAGGAAGTATAAATTTGTCTTTTAACCGTATTGTTAAATAGGTTGAATGGGCATCCATGTTGGATCAGGCTGTTGAACATTTGGCCGTTTCCAAAAAAAATCAAGAGCAACTAGATTTGAAGCCTTAGTGGTGTTGGTTATCACATAATCTTACTACTCTTTCAAAGAAGTATTTTCCTAGATGGTACAGGCGATACAGGCAAAACATGTCTTGTCAATTTGATTTTGGCGTCAACTCGAATGAAGAATGAGATCGCACTTGCAGTGACATCATCGGGAATTGCATCAACGCTACTTGATGGTGGGCGTTCAAGTGCATTCAGCACCGAAGCTTCCATTGAATTTGAACCAGATAAAAACACTTATATGTAACATCATCAAAAACTCGTATATTGCAACAGCCCTTAAAACATGCAAAATTATAATTTGGAACGAATGCAACATGGCCGAATCGCTCGAAGAACTTGATAGGTCTCTGCAAGATTTTTAAGGAAAAATCAACTGATGGGCGCTCTGAAACTACTTGCAGGGGATTTTTGCAAAACCATGCTTGTTATATCTCGATCAACGCCTGCAAATGAGCTTAACACATGCTTGAAAGCATCATATCTATGGAACAGTTTGCAAAAAATCACGCTCCAACGAATATGCTACAAGGTGCCTCTGCTCAAACAGTTTCAAAACAATTTTTAGTCGTTGGAAATGGCGAAATTCCAATCCATAGCAAAACATATTATTATTTTATTTTTCGGAATCAAAAATGCCAGGTTGACAAGCGTGGCAGTGAGACCATTGAAATGATCAGGTGATTTCGTTTAACGGAGTAACACTTTTCTTTTCGAATGTACTTTCATGGTACGATTTGAGACTCTCATTGACCATGGAAAAAGCGATTTTAAAACTCCCAATTGTTTTGTCGCACGCCATACTATTGGTTTATGGGTGGTGCACCGAGGCGCACCGGGTTACAGCTAGTAGTTCATATAAATCTAAAACGAAAAAAAAACATATTATTTTGAAATTTCGAATTTAGAAAATATAGAATAGAGTAGAACGTATAGAACATCAAAAATCGAATGAATTTCGTTACAAACAAAAATTCTTTTCTTATACAAATTTTCTTACCTCATGTTTTTTTTTATTTTTGTGTGTTTTTCATATTATAATTGCAAATAGGCGTTTCTTTGATTATCATCCGTTTAAATATCCCTTATTTAAAAATGGTATTTTTTTGTTTATTTTTTTTTCTTGTTGAGATTTATGCATTGTATGTAATGTTATATATAAAAAACAATATTTACAACAACCATGGATTAAAAAAATTCATTTTTATTTTTTTTTTATTTTTTTCACCCCGCTTAGAGCATTGTGATCTTAATAATTAACATGTTTTTGTTTTTGTTTTTTTTTTTTAGGGTGTAATAAATATAACCTATATTACATCCACACAATAATATTTTGTTTTCTTGTTAATCGTTTCATACTTTTTTTTTATCAGCTATATTTTTTGTGGGATTCCTTCTACTACTATTTTTTGTTTTATATGAACTTTTACTTTTATTAAAAATTTCTTTTTTTATTATTTTTCTTTTTTTTTCATGCTTTTAATGCCATATTTTTTTTTTAAATTTTTGATTTATTTCAAATTAACAAAAAATTTAATAAATTGTTTTATATTTACTCTCTTTGCGGTTCTATTTATTTTTATTTTGATCAAAGTCGATGTTGCAAAAAACATTATTTTTTTGTTTTATAATTGATGCTTGTTCTGAAAGTTTTCTTTTAATTATTCTTTTTTTTATTTAAATTTTTAAAATTAACATTATGTTTTTGTTTTATTGCATTTTGTTTGCTTCTATTAATTTTTTGAAAGAGATTTTTTCTAAACGTTTTTTTAATGCCAGTTTTTGATGTTGTTTTTGTTTTTTTGGTAATAGGACGAAAACATTATTGTTGTTTAAAATTTAAAAATTGTTTAAACTTAATTTTTTTACATTTATTATTAAAAAAAATAATAATTTAATAACTAACTAGATTTTACACTTACGTAGGTCTTTTGTTTTTTGTATAGCATGATTATTTATAATATAATGTAAAATGCAATAATGGGGCCTATTCTGTAATTAAAATTTTATCATTTTATGTTATGAAAAATTAAATGAGATCAAAATACCGCACTATTCCGAATAATGTACCAGTCATAATAGTATACCACTGGTAACACTATTAGGAATAAGTGGTTCGAATAATGTATAGATTTTTTCAAACTCCATGACACAAAAAATTTTAGCAGGTCTGCGCACCTCGTTGCCAAATTTTAAAAATATTTTTCTATCATTTCCCCTCTTTTTAGTTAAAACGGCCACAAACGCAGAAAAAACTTAACAAAATAATTTGGGAAGGGATGCGCGCATGCCGAATGAATTAAGTTAATATATCTTTATATGTGTAACATGTAAAGCCCCTGCTCAACGAAGGCAGATTATTCGTCATAATAATCATAATTTTAATTTAATTATAAAAAAATAAATAAAAAGAGCGCCAATACGCAGTCGTGACTGATTAAATGGCAGCAAGTGATTTGATAGGAGGAGTTAAATAAAGCTTTGTTCGAGCTTTTAAACATTTTTAAGAGCTTTGCTGGGGAACATGCGCGGAATGTCACGACGTTTGAAAAAATCTATACCTGGTATATTATTAATTCTTCATTTATGCAATTTTTTTTGTGTACAACGGAAGGTTTAAAACGAAGTTGCTTTTTTTAACAATTTCCTTCGCTGTTCAGGCACGATGCCACTTTTAAAAGAAACGGCTATTACCCTTGCATTGAATTTTTTTATTATGTTAAGTAGGCATTGACTTGAAGATTTCAAAAAGTTCATCGAAAGAAATTTTTAATCTGTATCATGGTACAATAATACAAGGTAGGCTCATAAGGAAAAACTCTGTTTCCATCTTGAAAAGCTTAAACGCAATTTGTTAGAGAAAAGATCTGACTGACGTCAGGGGAAAGTATGCTCCTTTGCAATGACACGCAATGTTAAAAAGAATATGGAACTGGTATGGGAACGGGAGCGCTGTAAGCTCCTTTTGGTGCGCTCAAAGATGGCTCTTGGAGCAATCCATTTCCCGCTGGGAAGAAGTAGTTAATCTGCTTCAGAGTAAATGCTATACGGAAACCGTGTTTATTCTTCCGAAAACGACATCTTTTCTACGACCCCTTGACGTTTCCATAAACGCTCCGTTAAAAGCTTGCAATGCGAGATATCTGGAACAAATGGATTGAAGAGGGACCAGAAGTTTTTACCGCAAAAGGGATATCGAAAGAAGCCTGAGTACCAAAACCTGGTAAATTTTGTAAATGAGGTAGTTAAACGGATCAAGCCAGAAATTATTAAACGCTCTTTTGAATGTTGTGGCATATATATGGTTTTGGCAAAGTTGTCCCGACATGTAAGTACAATAATCGTCTAGCACAAATTATTGATGAAAAGGAAGTTGAAATTACTTCGGACAATGATGAAGATGTATCAAGAAATGAAGAAGGTGACTCCAGTAAACAATCAGATGACTTAAGTAAATCATCAGATGATTCAAATTAAAAACCTTACTACAAGCTCTAATTAAAATGTTTCTTTTTTTAAGTTAAATACGATTGAATTTTCAGGAAAGTTACGAATTAATCAATAAAAAAATAAAATACCTAATTTAGCGTTTATTTCTTTTATACATATAATTTTTTTTCATGATCTCAATAATATACCACTGGTACACTGTTAAGAATAAACGTTCCGATTACTGTACCATGGTACATATCTATTTTTAGACTTCAAAAAGTGTAAAACTCGAATAGTGTACCCCATGCTACATTATTCGGAATAGCACGGTAGTATCGGTATTTTATGAAAATGACAATCAAAAAATCGCTTTTTTAGAAATTGTTTCCACACTACTTTGATCTCATTTAATTTTTCATAACATAAAATGATAAAATTTTACCGACAGAATAGGCCTCAATATTTAATTTTTTTGTTTTATTTTTATGTTAAAAAAAGAAATAAATATGTAATTATTTCTGACTCAAAAAATAATAACAATAATAATATTAAACTGTTTTACATATTTTGTTTTGTTTGTTTCTTGTATAAAGTGTGAGAGAATATAATTTTTATATATTTTTTAAAGTGAGTGATTTTTTTGTTTTCTATATATTCATATTATATGTAATAAAAAGAAAAACATAAATTGTATTTATAAATAATTTTTAGCTGCTTTAGTTTTAAAAAACAAAAATATATTTTTTTATATTTATTATTAAATTTTTATTATTTTGGTTTTATGGCGCCAACATTTTCGACAGTTCTTCATCTTGCAGACAACCTTTAAGGAATTCATCTTGTGTTAATTGCCCGTCGTTATTTTCATCCATTTTGGCGAAAATATTTTTGGCCCGTTCTTCTGCTGAATCGGCTGGTCGATTTGATGAGCATGCACCCAACATGTCATATATAGCCTAGAAGAAAGAATTTTGAGAATTTTGTTAGTATTTTGTAAAATTATTATTAAAGGGGTGAAAGGCTAACAAAGACGTGGTGGCACCCAATTTGTCACTTCTATAAAAATCTGAGAAGAGTCACTGCAGACGAACGCCTAACAGATTTTTTAGCGTCCTAATCCCACCTCACCGGAAGGGTCGGCGCTTTGATTGTATGCTCGTTCTCGTTTTTTAATCGCAATGAAGGATAATGTAAAAATTGCGTCCCAGTTGAATTGCACCCGGTGTAAGTGCACCATTTGCCAATATGAAAGTGCCGTCCCTGTTTAAGTGCAATGAGTTTCTTGTCGCATTGGAGAAAGTGAAGAATATTTCGCCAAGCCGCGATTTCTTGAATGGGAAACATTTTTCTATACCAGGTTTTAATCCCTCTTTTGTCACGATCCTATCAAGCCAATATCGATTTAATCTTGTTTTCGTTTTGATTTCAAGTAATCGCAATGGCTACCCGAGAAGAAGCTTCCTGAAGAGTGAACTTCCATCATGATTCAAGTAGTTTCCTCCAATTTCTCTGCCATCCTCCGCCATTGTTTCGTGAGTTTTGACACTTTCCGATATATTCTGTATTCTGCACAATTTCGCCGAACACGACTTCTTCCTCCTAACAAGTACACAGATATACAAATAGACCTGGGTATCGCCCGATGGTAGAACGAGAAATGAAATAGATCTTGGCCGGAAGCCGTAGATGGAGAACTATTCTGGGGGATGTCACAAGCTTCAGGGGAGCAGACACTGGAAGCGACCATCATTTGGTTGTAGCAACTGTTCGCCTTAAAATCGTCGCAATCAGAAACGTCCAACGCGATGCCATAAACCGCAGACGGTTTAACGTAACGTGTGCATTAAAAGGCGAGAATTTGCTGGGAGCTTTCAAAAATATTAAGCCTGCAAACTGTTTCTGACGGCACAAATATTGAAGAGCTGTAGAGTACAACAAAGGGCGCTATTTTGACGGCAGCAGAAACGAGCATTGGTAATGTCCAAAGAAACATGCAACACTGGATCTCAGACATAGCCTGTCAAAAAATTGAATGGAGGAGGGTCCTAAAAAATAACTTGAACTCTACAAGCGAGCCGGAAAAATGTCAACAACTTGAACGGGAACACCAATTACACTGGAGGGTAAAAAGAAGTGTCTGACGTGATAAAAGGTAGCTAATGAGCTCGCAGAAAAAGCCAAAATTGTGGCAAACACAGGCAACAGTAAAGTGCTTTACCATATTACTAAACAGCTCTCGGCAAAGCACTCTACCAAAGAACATATCGTTTAGAGTGAGGATGGAAGGCTGCTGTCCAGCGACAGGGAGCAACTCCAAAGTCGGAGATATTACTTCTGCGCCGCCCTGAATGGTTCATTTGCACAGGAGCCTCAGGAAAACAGCAACAATGCACAGCCAATAAAAACCCACCCGTGCCCCATCCAAGACGGAAAATGTAACCGCAATTCATGCGATGGTCAATGGTAAAGCACCGAAAAAAGATGGCCTCCCACCAGAATTGTTGAAAGCCGATTCAGGCCTCATAGCAGATACGCTTCAATCAATCCTGGAAATAGCATGGAACACCTGTACCTTTCCGGGTGATTGGACGGAAGGGACCATAGCCAAAATACCAAAAAAGGGGCCTAACAATATGTGGCAACTGAAGGCGCATCTGTCTATTGTCTACTGTGGGCAAATCTTATTTTACTATCTAGGATAAGAGAAGCAGTAGGCCGAACGTTTAGGAGGTAGCAGGCTGGATTCAAGAAGAGCCATTCATGTATAGATCATATTAGCACTTTGAGAATCATAGTGGAACAGTTTACTGAATTACCATCCCCTCTTTACTTTTCTCTCGTAGACTATGAAGCGTTCGCCTCGGTTACTAGGAACTTTATATGGCAGGCACTACTACAACGTGGACTACCTGATAAAATAATAAAATTGATAAAAGCCCTATGCAATAATTCCAAATGCAGAGTTCTCCATAAAGGAAAATTATCCGACAGCTTTGAAGTCAGTACGAAAGTACGGAGTACGACAAGGATGCCTTCTTTCACCATTACTATTTCTTATAGTAACAAACGACATCCTTGTCGGCGCTCTAGATAGAAAAACAGGCGGTATACAACGGAGTTTGCTAGACCGCCTTAAGGATCTCGACTACGCGGTTGATATCTGTCAACATGTCAAACAATTTGGCAACAGACTAAAACAAAAGAAATGCGGATAAATGCACCATTCAAAGAACAGCGCTGAATAACCGTGACATGGAACTGGTTGATAAAGTCTGCTACCTCGGCAGTATTATTACCGAAAATGGCGGTGCAGAAGAAGACGTCAGTTACGCCCTATGTCACCTGAGAGATTAAAGGAGCCTAAAGAAGAAGAATTGTATTGGAATGAGGGAGTGGTTTATGCACACTTAATCGTAATTCGATTGAAACGTCACTTTCTTCAACTTATACGACTAGTCACGAAACACGAATCGAATCGACTTTCATCAGCACAGCCACATTACTGTCGACAAACCCAACCTAGAAGTTTACAGTCAGAAGGGTTTACCCCTAGGATCTACAATTGCAAAGAGAAACGCAGAAAAGGAAGAGAGACTTGGACTACGACTCAGCGCATAGAGGACCGAAACAATAGGTTAGAGAGGAAAGTTCTCAGGTGCATAATAGGGCCAACGAGAGAGTTTGTGACGCTGATGCAGCGCCAATCCTCAACATCCGGAACTGAAGACATGATCGAAGGAATCGTCAACCTTTAAGAAATTTCCTAGAAGAGGCCAAGGCCCTATTTAAGCTGTACCGCCATTGGATTGAAGGATGTTCTTTATAATAACGAATTAGTTTAGAGAGCAATGACGTGGTTATTCTCATTCAAGTCACCCATGTTTGAATCTCTTGGTCATTGGAGCTTCGAAGGGAATGAAAAAGTGGATAGTCTGGCCAGGCAGGGATGTGACGCTGTGACCGGCTGTTCCTACCAGTTTGGTAAAGATAAACGATCCGGCTCTTTTGTGAAAAATGCCAAATACTGGAGACACACGACTGTTTTTTTATGAGAAACGTTAGAGCTCAGAAATAAAGCCTCTTTGTACTGTCAAAACTATTGAGTGCAATGTCGTAAAAGCAAGATCTAGTCGGAAATATAGTAAAGAGAAGAGTGAAAAGATCGCCAACCCCAACACGCGGTTGAATTCCATTGCCTCTCATACAATGCTATCGCGACACAGAGCCCTAATCGTACAGAAGTTGATTTCCTTACTTTTTTAATGTGGAGGCTCAGGAAAAGCCCTTTATACTGTTGACAATCTATTTTCTTCGTATAGAGTGCAATGTCGAACAGCAGCTCTAGTCGGTAAGGAGAAAACTGTCACAACCTTGCCGCGATATTTGTATTCCACCCACTCCCCACCATTACTGTCGCGACTCTGACATCGAGGCATCGAGAAACAACACGCTGGAGTGTTATGCCTCCTGAAACGAGTTGAATCTCATCAACCAGTCGATGCCATGCGCTTTGGTGGAGCGGGGTAGGACTAAGGAAGTTTATGGCAGGAGGATTAAGGAATGTAAAGAGGGAAGAAAAAAGAAGGAAAGTTATGTGGGTGCGAAAGTAGAAAAAGCGAAGGAGCATGATGCTGTCGGGATTCGAACCTGGGACCTCTGGGATGGTAGCCAGACGCCTTAATCGCTAGGCTATCGAGGCCTGCTTCCAGGCGATGGCAGGATAAAGAACAGAGAATTTCTTTAAAGAGTGAAGACAATAAAGAAATAAGAGATAAGTGGAAAGACAAAGCACTATGCCTCGGAGTGAAATCGAACAACGGACCTTAGGGATGGTAGTTGGGCACTTTAACCGAGGCCGGCTGGTCAACTCCTAACAGATTTTTCTTGTACCGTCTCTCAGGGCAGCCAGAGAATTGTTGGGTCTATATTTTTTTTTATGGTTTATTAAATCTATTCAAAACTTGTAAAACACTTTTTTTACTTTTATATAAAAATTTAATTAAATTTTGATCTGTGATTATGCTGAAGACATACAAGGGTATTCTAAATTTTTATCTGCCAGGGATTATTAAAATCTAACATAATATTGCTCAAGTTAAAGCTCCTTACACATTTATTTTCCTTGGGTATTACATTTCAAACATTTTTGTTCTCAATGATAACCCACACATGTACTGAGCAGTCTTTCACAACGTTTTCTATGCCATGTCATTCACCATATTCCGTAAAGGAGCCGAGCATATTTATGGAAAAAATATCCGAGGAAAAGCTTTTCTACATATATTCCTAGCCGGAAGCAAAAATTCCCAAACGACATTGAAGCTTATAAAAACGTCTCCCGTCTCCTTCGAAGGATATCATCATGTCATGCCCGCATATCACTTTAAATATTTCCTGTGTCTAAGGATTTCACAAAAATATCCCAAAAGTAATCTAATCTCTTTCAATTGAATTCGATTTAAACGAAGAAGTATCGAGACCGTATATCATACCGATTAGAGTCGGACCAGGTAGTAGCCCCGTCTTTAGTCCCATCCAACAAGGAACAGGATCCTAAAATTACTTTTCTTTGAGAGATTATTAAAAAAATAAATATAAATAAAAAGTAAAAATAAAAACGGTCCGGCGGAGAGGGAAAATCGATTGAGCTACTAAGCCGATGCTGGCGAATAGGGCTGTATGTTTGTATGTTTTGATTGCTCTCAAAATACATTATTTATGCTTTGACTTAAATTCAATTAACCTTGTTTCCATTCGAGCAAACATTGAGCTGGAGGACGATACCAGAATGGATTCCCGCTCCTGGGGACTGGATTCATATTTATACGTGTGCCAAATCGCTGCTATTCAAATACAAGTCTAGTCCTCTGGTTGTGTTATAACAAGGAGTAAAAGGATCACATTTTTTGATGGGTTTATGTTTTTTATTTTTGTTAAGTTTAAACTTAGTTTGATTATGTTTAAAGAAAATGTGGAAAGTTTTTATTTGACTTTGAATACCGCAAGGAGGCTTCAGAATTTATTTATGTGCGCAATTGCAACAGAACAGATTTACTTTAACGACGACCATTACAACTACGAATCGATTTAAGATTTTTTCATAGAACACTGGAACTCTGAATAGAACTCTATATGCTAGCCGATACCCTAACTAAGTATAATGTTGTTTGAGTTTACTCACATGCCTTTTGGTTTCAAAAATGCAGCCCAGTCATTTCAAAGACTTATGAATGAAGTCAATATGAAACTTTCACTTCATTTATGTCTACCTAGACGATATACTTATCCCTAGTAGATCCGAGGATTAGCATCTCACTCACCTCGAACAACTGTTTAAACGGTTTGATAGCTTTGAGTTAACCATAAAGTTATCAAAATGCGTTTTTGGTATCAGTGAGATCATGTTTTGGGACATAGTATCGGCAAGGATGGAATCCTTCCATCACCCGAACGAGTCCAAGCAATAAATCACCTCACAGCACTAACAACAGTTAAACAAATACAAAAGTTTCTAGCTTCGAGCTTCGACAGCTTCGAGGTGAATTCAGGAGTACGACAAGGATGTCTACTTTCGCCATTACTATTTCTTATAGTAATAAATGACATCCTTGTCGACGCTCTAGATAATAGAACAGGCGGCATACAATGGGGTTTGCTAGACCGCCTTCTTTCTTCTTCTTCTTTCTTCTTTGATCCGTTAGCTGGCTGTCCGAGCGGGACGTCCCCGCAACGGATACGCTGCTGTCGGTGCCGCTTTGAAAAATGCGGTTTCTTGCCTAGTTTTTACGATCAATTCGGCAGGTCGACAACCCTCCTCCTTTCACACCCTGGACTTGGGACCAGGCGACGGCGGAGTTGCTAGACCGCCTTAAGGACCTCGACTACGCGGATGATATCTGTTTGCTGGCCCACAGACATCAGGAGCTAAAAAACATGTTAAACAATTTGGCAACAGAAAGTAGTCTAGCAGGCTTAAGGCTGAATCCGAACAAAACCAAAGAAATGCGGATAAATGCAAACACACTTGAACGAACTGCGCTGAATAACCGTGACGTGGAGCTGGTAGATAAATTCTGCTACCTCGGTAGCATTATTACCGAAAATGGCGGTACAGAAGAAGACGTCAGTTCCAGAATAAATAAAGCACGAGGCGCATATGCATGCCTGTTCCGCATATGGAGATCAACGGAGATCTCAACTAACACCAAATTGCGGCTGTTCAACTCCAACGTTAAGGCAGTTCTTTTGTACGGTTGCGAAACATGGAAAGTCACCCAATTCATCACAGGGCGCCTACAAGTCTTCATCAACAGATGCCTGCGTCGTATCCTAAAAATCCGCTGGCCAGATAGAATTTCAAATGAAGAGCTATGGCGCCGTGCCGGCCAAGAAAGGATAGACGACCAAATCAGGCGAAGGAAATGGAATTGGGTTGGCCACACCTTGCGACGCGATAACGAAAACCTAGCCAAACAGGCCCTTGACTGGAACCCGCAAGGATCCCGTCGAGTTGGAAGACCTAGAACAACGTGGAGGAGGACCCTACTAGCAGAGGCCGCAACAACTGGGAGATCCTGGTCAGAGCTGAGAGCTGTCGCGCAAAACAGAGTCCGCTGGAGGGCAACTGTTTCCGCCCTATGTCCCATGAGGGATTAAAGGGGCACAAAGAAGAAGAAGAAGAAAAGTTTCTAGGAATGGTGAACTTTTATCACCGTTTTATTCCTAAACTTGCACAAATGTTAGTGCCAATAAAATGATCATTTTAGGGAACTCCTCAATTGTTCATCAACAACAAAAAATAAGGAACAACTTCCTTGGCCCGCAGAATGTCAACAAGCATTTCTCGACGTGAAAGCCGCAATGGCTGCAGCAGTTATGCTGATACGCCCACTAGAGGATGCGAAATATAGCGTCACAACTGATGCTTCCGATTTTGCTATCGGAGCTGTGCTGGAACAGTTTAACGGTTAAAAGTGGCAACCTTTAGCTTTCTATTCTAAGAAATTTTCATCTGCTAAACGAAATTATTCTGCATTTGATCGCGAACTACTCGCAATCTTTGCAGCAATAAAACATTTTCGGTACTTTGTTGAAGGAAGAATTTTTATGGTCTACACTGACCACAAGCCATTAACACATGCCCTTCACACAAAAACCGAAAGATCTCCCCGCCAAACAAGACACTTGAGCCTAATTTACCAGTTCACAACAAACATCAGACATGTCTCTGTGAAACAAAACGTTGCGGCAGATTATTTATCTCGCTCATTAGCGGCCGATAACGTTGATACAATCACCTTCGATTTGCCACATCTGGCGAAAGCACAAGAAGGTGACAAAGAATTACAACGACTCCAAGACCACCCCAGCAGTAGCTCAAGGGTAAAACTAATACTCACACCAATCCCTTTCACAACTAATGAAGTTTGGTGTGAGATTAGCACGGGTACATTACGCCCATATATGTATACCCTTATTATTAAAAAAATTAGCATTCAATGCTGCACATAGCTTGTCACATCCAGGCATACGCGCCACAAGGCAAGCTATCATTAAGAAATATTTTTGGCCCGCGCTCAAGAGGTATAGATCGTGCATAGGTTGCCAAAAATCTTAAGTTTCGAGACACACCAAGTCTCCATATGAAACTTTTAACCCACCAAATAATAGATTTAAACATATCCATATGGATATGGATTGGCGCACCACTTGAAATTACAGCCACGGTTGAACCATTGCCCCCATCTCGAGGATATTTATATATATTATAATAATCGTAGGCCGATTTGCGAGACGGCCAGAAGCATATCCGATACAGTGTGATGCCTACAATAGAGTAGACGTGCGATATTTTTGCTCCGAGTTTTCCGCTATTTCCGCTGTATTTCCGAGCCTTTTTAGTCTGTCCACCGAGAGTTTTGCTTTAATAGCAGGCGTTTTTGATATTTCATCAATTTTTCTAAATTTCGCGAGTTCGCGATCACAAATAAAGACCGGCATCTAATTGGTTTTATTCCCTGATATGTCTTCAGGCGAGGCACGGACAGTTCGTCGTACACCCAGAGGTGAGGACGCATCGGCATCCATGACAACACAGTTGCTAGAATTTCAGAAAATTGTCTCCAGCACTATTGACTCCATCAAGAAGTCACTCAAATCACCGGAGTGCAACCAGAAGAATGCTACTGAAGCCCTGGAGGCGATTAATCTGCAGCTGACCAGCCTCGACAAAACATATGCGGAGAAGCTTGGAAAGATCCAAGCTGATGTCGATAACCTCTCCATGAACCAGCGTAACATCGAGAGGAAAATGCGCTCGAGAGACCTTATAACTGGTATCCCCAGAGAAAAAAAATGAAAACAAAAACGATGATGTACACGCAATCTACAATAAAATTGCAAATAAAATCGGACATAACACCAGTCCCTACACAAACGTTTTTAGGATCCGTACGAAATCCGATCACAACGGTGCGCCGTTGGTTGTGAAATTCTCTTCTCAAACTGAGACAGCGTTACCGTTAGGTAGTAGTTTTACTAGCCTTTTAGAAAACGATGATAATCTACTACACTACAACATCAAGTTATCATTTTACTACCTTTTTTCGAAAATTCTATTTTTTTTTATTTATGGCTAAATCGATCACGGCCTTAGAATAAAGAACTACAGGAAAGGCCTTCGCCTATCAAATACCTGTACGTGAACGTAGTGAAATCTGGGGTCCGTCCCGAATAGCAAAATAACTTTTAAAGCATCGGATATTCTACGAAAAAAAAAAAATTATGAAGAAAATTCATTTTCTCAAACATTTTGTATGGAACGGCGTTTTTGATGATATCACGATATGTGAGTTGTAATGAAAGGTTTTTGAGAATGATCAACGAGTTTATTTCAACGCATCGAATGTTGTTCAACATGCTGAAACACCTCCAGCGACAACTTTGTACAGTTTCTATTCGATTTGCCAAAACGATCCGTTTGCACGAACGTTGCTCTTTTCTGAGATGCCACTTTATTACACTTGAAGACCCTCAACGAAGAAATTTCAACGTCGGGAGTAATGCAATGTGGTTCCTGATCATATGGATGTGCGTTCAAATGGTGCTCTTGGTCGCATTTGCAGAGTTCATCCGAAGAATAACGAATGCTTCAACTTGCGGTTGTTGCTGGTGAATGTTCGTGGGCCGATATCATATAAATCACTTTGAACTGGTGATGGCGAGATGTTCCCAACATTGCGTGCTGCATCAGCTCAATTTGGTTGAAAACGATACTCATTGGGAGCATGATGATCGCTGAAGAAATTGTTTCTGCGTCGCCATCTCAGATACGCACATTATTTGCTATCAGTATTTTGACATGCTTCCCATCGAATCCACGAGAATTGTGAAACAAATACCAGGATGACATGTCAGAAAACATTTTAAACCGATTTTGGTTCAATTTCAAGGAATCCCGAGTTCAAGATGAATGACGAGATACATAACCAGGCTTTGCTTTTGATCGAAGACATGTGTTACCTCATGTTCGGCAGTTTGTTAATCAAGTTAGGAATACCAACGGCTTATGATCAAATAAACGACGCTTTCAATAGAGAATTGGAGCGTAAGCGTGAACAAGATCGAAATGCATTGAACCAATCGGTTCGATCGAATGTACCCACTATCGAACTATGAAAGATCTGCGTAATAACTCAAGATGTTTTGGAGGCGCAATTATTCTACTATTTGGAGATTTTTGCCAAACACTATCACTCATTACAAGATCCACCGCTGCTGATGAAAAAACGCTTGCCTCAAATCGTCGACTCGAGTGGCGCTTTATGAAGAAACGACAGCTGACGACAAACGTGTGAGCTGCCTTGCTAAACGATCCATCTACCGAAGATTTTTCTCTAAGCAATTGCTGAGTATCGGTAATGGTAGTGTTGCTGTCGACGAATCGAATGGATTGATGTCGTTTCCGCCGAATTTTTGCAATTCAATTTCTTGCCTTCATCTGGACGATTAACAAATCACAAGGCCAATACTTGAGTGTTTTTGATCTGAATCTAGAAAATGAATGTTTCTCTCACGATCAGTTGTTCGTAGCATATTAACGTGTCGGCAAACCATCCGCTTTGTTCGTTCTCGCACGTTACAACAAAACGAAAAATGCCGTATAACAACAATGCGCTTCAATGAAAGGAATTGATCCGAGTGCAACCTATCTAGCAAATAGTTTAACAGAAAGTAGTGCAACAATGCTATGCGAATCATTTCGATTCGATTTTTGAACATTTATTGAACTTAATTCATTTTGAGTATTCATTTTATCATAAAAAAAAATCTAAATGAAGTATGAATTCAGCTAATAAGTTAACAGAACATTTATTGATTCTGAGACGGTATGAAGTTCGCCGGGTCAGCTAGTGAATGTTATGCGTAAATTTTCGTAGTGTCAATGGAGTATGTCAATCTTGATTTGAAATCAAAAACTAGTTGGGATGTGGGTTTGACCTCTTCGGTCCACACGATTAACTTCCCAGTATGATGAACGAAGATGGAATAAACTGACTTCTTACAAAATAGTTATACGTTTAGCACTAGTGGAAAATTGGCTAGTATCAGAACTGATGACAAAGCAATCCCGAGAGAAGCTAGTTCAAATAACTATAATAGTAGTAAATCCACAAGAGTATTCTAGAGAATTTGTTTTTCCTGAACGTTAGCAAACAAACATTTCCTCCGTATTTCGTTCGATGCACAAAAGCGGGTGTTCAAATTCGTATTGAGCGGGCTGAAGCGCCATTGACAAACTGAGAAGCGAATGACTTCATTTGGAAATTCCAAAGCTTTCCGGAGATATTAGCAAAACTGTAACTGTTAAGTACTTGTCAGACTTGACCAAAAAGAACAAATTTTGCGGTAACTACTGGAAATCCCGGGATGAACCGCAATTTTCTGAAACTGTATCACGCGTAGAAAACAATTCCCCGTCAAAAAGTGATAATCCAAGGTTTAAAAAATTCGCGCTGTTTGTAAAGGGTAACGATATTTTGCACGATTTTGAAAGGTTGTCGGATTTTGACAAGTGATGTTTTGTTCGAAGGCTATCGCTGTGTAGAACCCAAAAAAGATCACTTCGTTTAGAACGCGTCTCATTCCATCGAGTTTATTAGATATTAGAAAAACTTGTCAATTTAAGGGCTTTCTGACAATTAGCCGAAATTTTTATATTTAAACAAAAAAGGCCCGACCGAATATTATGAAATTTTTTCAGAGCATTTCTTCGTTAATATTCTCTTTTCGGCACCTCAATGAAGTTGATATAGTTTTTAGTTTTCGCGGTATCGTGCAGGTACAAAAATCATGAACGTCGTTTAACCGTCTTAGTGCCAAGGAGCGCGATCTCGCGCCTGTTTGTTTCTGCTAAAAGTTTTATTTTTAGCAAATGTTTTCATAATGTAATCCAACTAGAAAAAGATGTTGAAAAAATTTTGAAAATTGAAAGATTTTTACAAAAGTTACACATTATTTCCTCTTACTCTAAAATTTCTTAAAAAAAGGGTAATTATTCTTGGCATTTTTCACATACATATATTGCAAAAAAATGTATGGCACTAAGACGGTTAAACAAAAAAAATCGGTTCGACCGAATTTTATGAAAATCTTTTCAGATCATATTTTGGTTAATACTCTTCGAACGGCACGGCACGTCAACTAAGTCGATATCTTTTATAGTTCGCGCGATATCGTGCAGGTACAAAAATCACTTATGTCATTTAAACCAAAAAACCGCTCGACCGAATATTATAAAAATATTTTCAGAATACGCTTCGAACGACACCTTAAGTAAGTCAATATCTTTCGTGGTTCGGGCGATATCGTGCAGGTACAAAAATCACTTACGTCGCTTAAACCAAAAAACGGCTCGACCGAATTTTATGTAAATCTTTTCAGATCATATTTCGGTTAATACGCTTCGAACGACACCTCAACGAAGTCGATATCTTTTTTGGTTCGCGCGATATCGTGCAGGAAAAAATGACCACATACGTACGCACACACACACAAACACACACACATACTTCCTCCCAATTTTTTGCTTAAAATGCTCCTGGGACCTTGAAAGATGAAAATACGTCGAAAATTTCGATTTCGATTTTTGGACCGATTACAATAACGTCTTATACTGGGAAGTTAAAAATTTGCTACCTCTTTTTTCAAAAAGGTAGTAGATTTTACTACTCTCAAAATTCATTTTACGGTAACATTGACTGAGAAAATTTCTTTTTACAAGAAATATAGAGCGCACTCACCCACACTTCTGGATATTAATGTGTCGGACGAACAGAAATATAAGTCAAATCCTATTACGAATTTTTGTCTCGCAATCTAGTGGACCTTAATCTTAATGCGCGCAGCTTAATTAGGAGAAATAAGGTATATCTTTGCAGACTCGGATGTAGATATCATTTGTTTCTCTGAAGCGTGGTTGAAGCCGGACTTACCGGATTCCCTTTCTCTATACGTGGATATAATGTCTTTAGATCCGACCGATTTGATAGGCGTGGGGGCGGTGTCGCCATTTTCTTTAAAGCTGGCATATCGTATAAACTTGTAGCTTCATCAAATGATGGAGTCGAATTTATTTTTGCTGAATTATTTGGGGGTGAAAACAAGTGCCTCATAGGAGCTATTTATAAGCATCCCGGAATTTCTAATCTAGAACCGCTATATTCCTGCATTGCAAGGTTAGGATATTGTTACCCTCATATTATCCTCCTTTGTGGAGACTTTAATTTGAATGTTCTTAACCCGAATAATTTCGCCAGCGACTTCTTTTCGATCTTAAATTCGTACTCTCTATCAATCGTTAATACTGCTCCAACCCATTCCACTGGGTCCTGTTCCTCTTTACTAGATTACTTTATAGTTAATAATACATATAAACCTTGCAACCTTTTCAAATCAAATATCTGTTCCTGGAGTCTCTGACCATGACCTCCTCTTCTTTAATTATAACATTTTTCCTACTACGGAAAATTGCACTAAGCCTGACGCGGAGTACGTTTTCATACGTACCGATCGTGTTCGGCGGTCTTTTGAAACACAATACGAAGGGCCATTCAAAGTAATCAAAAGATTACGGAAACATTTTGTCGTCAAGCTAAATGGCACAAACAAGTCGATAGCTCTTGACAGAGTAAAACCTGCTTTTGAGTGTAACCGAGACGTTGAAGCAGCATCAACTCGCTTGGTACACTTTAAGTAACGCTACGCTGGGAGGGGAGTATGTAGGGACATGGTGAGTTGAAAAGAAAAAAATTGAGTTTTTATGAGAAAAAAATATAGTTTCCAGTTTGTGCAATTAAAACCGTTGTTGTATAATAAAAAACGCTGTTACTATTACTACAATATTAATTTTTTGACGTGACAACGTCTTATAAATTGATGAGTATAGAAAGTCATTAGCGTAAATACTACGACTATCCCCACCACTCTACTTAACGACGGGAACGGGGCGGGACATTTTGCGCTAATGACTTCCTATACTCATCGATTTATAAGACCTTGTCACGTCAATAAGGTTAGTTATTGTTATCTATCAGTTCAGTTAGTATAAAAAGTGTATAAACAATAACAGTAATATTAAAGAAGATTTTGTTGAAAAACGTCAAACAGATTTAATTCCCAAAACCCCTGGAGGATTTTGCAATTTCTGTTGAGGACAGGAACTAACAGCCCCTCATTCCTTAATAAAAATTATAAAACAAAATCCGGGGCAGCCGATGCGCCAGCACTGGATACCAGAGATACTGGTGAGAAGTGGGTTACTCGCCGAACACCCAAATTAGTCACACCGAAAACGGAAATTAAATTCGCGCGTAGAATGTACCAACAGGACATCATGTCGGTCAAAAGGAAATCATAGCAATGAAATTGTTGAAATGCAAAATATCAGTTGCTGCGACTTACCGGATGCGGGACATTGACATTCGTTCCGCCAGCAATCGACGAAACGATTACGCTTTACTATTCCGGTGGTGAGAGACGAGAGGCCGGCGTAGGTTTTATGGTCGATCGACGGGCTGCCAGTAGCGTTATCGTATTTCAACCGATATCTGAACATTTGCCGGTTATAACCATCGATGGAACGATCAAGACCCATATTGTTCCGTTTATGCGTCGTCAAACAATTTGATCGTTGACAACAGCAACTTCCGCCTTCCACTTAAACACCAACTCACTTGGCGTAATATATCCGGAAACGACTCGACGATGTTAGATTACGTTTTGATAAACGTAAGATTCCGATCGACGCTGAAAGACGTAATGCGTGGGCCCGATTGCCGATCGGACCATTATCTTGTTCGAGAGAAATTACAGATGCGATTAAAAAGAGCGATGAAAATGCCGTCACCACCAGCCAAGAAGAATTAGGCATGCCTACGAGACTCGGTCATCGGGCGAGAGTTTCAAATGGCATTATCCAACAGGTTCGCGGCGCTCGCAATACCGGACGATATCGATGTAGAAGAAAAGCAATTACCGGAGTCCGTTGTAGGGTGTGCAATGGAGTTGTGTCTATCTATCCGTAAACGGACGCAGCCATGGGGATCTCGGACAAGCGACAACAAAAAATCGGATGGAACTTTCATGACTTCTCCACATGGGCGCCTACAGCGGTGGAGAGAATTCATCCTCCAGCTGTACAACCATGATCCGACACAAGGTTCAGCACCCCAACCGCCGATTATCGAACAGTCCACGACTCAGTTTCTCGATACCGAACCGACAATTATCAAGGTGAAGACGGCAATAAAATCGCTGAAAAATGGAAAAGCGCCGGAAATACATCAAGTAACCGCTGAAGTGATCAAAGCCGGATGTGATGTCTTATCACAACGAGTCCATGTCCTCATAACACACATATGGCATTCAGATCGTGTCCCTTCAGCGTGGAAGAAAGCGATCGTTGTCCCAATTTTGAAAAAAGAAAACAGTCGGGAATGAAAGAAATATCGCGGTATTAGCCTCCTTTCGATCGTGGGCACAGTATTTACGAAAATCATACAATTGAGGCTACAGAAACATCGAGAGCAATCAAGCGGGATGTAGACCACATCAAGGATGTATTGATCAAATATTTGAACTGTCGTCGAATTCAAATCCGCTTTCGAATGCATCGATTGGAACAGCTTGTGAAGAGCCTTGGAAACTGAACACGTTCCATTGAAAATTACCCGTCTTCTCTAAGCGTCGTACTATGGCCCAACCAGGAGCGTTCGCATTCGAAACGACTTATCTGAGGAGTTCCCGATTCAAACGGGTGTTCGACAGTGAGACGTCGCCACTTCTCTTCAGCACTGTGATCGACGCGATTATGCGTGGAGCATTCGATGGACGACTCGGCGACTTGATGTTCGCCGACGATAGCGCCGTCTTCGCCGACACGTATGCCGAAGCCACGGAAATCTTGGCCCGGTCATAAGGTTTAAAAACAATGTGGAAAAGAGCAAAGTGCTCACAACGGACGGATCGAGGGCCAGTGTTCACCTCGATGGAACCCAAGTCGAACAGATTCCGATGTTCAAATATTAGGGATCATTGGTTGAGGAAAAGAAAGTGGCATCGACGGCCAACGTTCACAGCCGCATCGGCCAGGCAACAGCAACATTCGCCTCGCTCAAGTGGTGCATATGGCAACGAACAAATATTTCCATCAAAACAAAAGTACGTCTTTACCGAACGTTGATCCTTTCGAGTCTTCTTTATGAATCGCGATCGCCTTCGAAACGAGACAGACAAAGATGACACCAGCAGGCACTGATTGAAGAAGAAATGCAAAAACGTCGACTACGATGGTTTGAACATGTTTTCTGAATGGATGATGACCGCTTGCTACGTAAACTTCGCTGACGAGATCGTCTCGCAGGCTGGAGAAACCAGCGATCGGCACCGAGGAAGACCTGGCTAAAGAATATCGAGAAGGGCCTAAAGCATCAAAGATTATCAGTTAACGAGGCTCGAGATGTCGTTGAAAACCGGCAAGAATGGAAACGAGCCGTGAATAGAGTTCGAGACCCAGCGGTACCGACAGCAGCGTATCCGTTGCGGGGACGTCCCACTCGGACCTCCAGCTAACGGATCAAAGAAGAAGAAAAGAAGAAGCTATTGTCCCAGCTGCTTTGGATGATTCTAGTATTAAGTATGAGGAGGATCCAGTGTGGATCGTGTGGATCGCGACTTCCGATAACGTACTGGCACGTGCTTGCCTTATATTGTCGAAAGCGTAATAATAACGCAGCGTACTGTCATCAGCGAAGGTGAGCAGTGGGTTGGAAGCGATTGAGAGCAGAGCATTTATGAATATTAGGAAAAGAGCGGGTGAAAGAATTGATCCTTGAGGATCTTCGGCCGAGATGGTGTGGGGATTAGATTCGATGCCATCCAAAACTACCTTTATTAAACGGTCACAAAGGAAGCTCTTAATCCATTTCCTTAGAACTGGTGGATACCAATAGCTTGGAGTTTTGACGTAGAGCAGGGTGTCATCGGTCGGTCGGTCGGTCAAAGGCTTTAGACATATCAAGAGCAACCAGAGCAGACTCACCAAAGCCATAGATGTTTTGGTAGTGCTCTGTTAGCCATACAAGGAGGTCGTGGGTAGATATTTAGGATCTAAAGCCGTACTGTTTGTCATGAATAATTTTGTTGATTTTCAGATATTCTTTTAGTTTTTATTGATTAGAATCTCCACAACTTTGGAGAGAACAGAAGTAATTGCTATTGCGCGGCATAGCCGCCGAATAATGTGGGTATGGTAGGTAGCTGTATCCACCCGGAAAATTCTCGTCGTTTAGATTTTTTGGTTAGTTTTAGAAGGAACCCAAGTACACAACTGTTTGTTTGCGAATATTGGCTGTATACACCGCATGCACTGCACGCCCGCACGTATCTCTTTCAAATTTTAGTCTGTAGCGGCCGTCCATTTTCTGCTGTTAACTTTAAAACAGATACATGCATACGTGCGGTCCGCCAAAGCCTAATATGGGTAATGTGCTCGCTAACAAATAATTGCGTGCCTGCGTTGTAAACGACGAGTGGGCGTAGTGTGTGTATGTGTGTGTATGGCTGAGTGCTTGAGGCAATGTCTATTAAGGCAAAGCGAAACAGCACTACCAACTTTTGCGTTGCATGCGTTCTGTTTACGAAACTATATCTGAGATCGCATTTGAAGGCATGACCTTCCACAATTTCTATTGCCGCACGCACACATGTTTCTGTCTCCAGCTTTAGTCCACTTGTTAAATGCTGCTGCAAACACTGGCACTGGGTAAAGCAAGACTGAGCTAACCACCCTCACTATCAGAAGACGACCGTTTGGCCCCATGTTGGGCAGCATTCTAAGAACTGAAGCCCTCCAGGTATGCTTTAAAAGTAAACCTCTGGTGGATCATCACTTCCAGGTATCTTAAGCGAGCTGTGTGTGAATGTTCTGTTCCCAGCTTTGGTCGCGCTTAATTCGATCTCATCGAGGTGTAGCCTCAACACATCATTATAAATTGTGATCGACAGGAGATGTCCCAGAAGTGAGGAGTTTTTAGGAAAGATTATTACCAAATAACAGTTTCGGAGGAGGGGGTTGGTTTGTTTGACTACACACCGCCATCACTGTTGGGCTGTAGCTTAGGAGATCGCTAGAGTCACCTTTTTAACCGACTTCAAAAAAAGAGGAGGTTACTCAATTCGACGTGTAGGTATTTTGTAGTCCTGTTCACGCATAACTTTGTAACCCAATAACTTTTTTGCTTTTTTTTTGGTTCATTTGAAGGGGGAGTTTCCCACGGTGGTCCCGTTAAATTTTTTCGAAATTCTGATAAAGGAGTTCGAAGTTAGGCATAAAAAACTGTTAAAATTAGTTCAACCGAAACATTTCATAGGCACCGAACAAATTACTTTAGTGTTGTAAAACTGGTAAAAGGCCGGTGGGAGAGTGCGTAGCGCGTTGGATCCTCGATCCAGCGGCATGTAGCGTTGCAGGTTCGAGCCTGGTCGGTCGGGGCAGATTGTCTTCCTTTTCTCTTTTTCTTCTTTCTGAAATGATTTATTAACATGTTAGTCAACCGCTGATAGTATCTGCCATGGCGCAGAGGGCTAGGGAGAAGTACCCTCATCTGGGGGCTCTGTAGGGCTGCGAGTTCGATTCTTCGGCTCGCGGTGCTTTTTTTCGTCATAATAATTTTTTTTAAATTTCCTTCGGGGAAGTTTGTTTCATATGAAACAAGTTTTTGACGTAAATACGTCTCTAAATTTGCTTCCAGAACAAAAACCGATGATAACGAAATTATGGCATATAGTTTTGATTTGCAGCTCAAAAACTATTGTTTATATTGAATAAAGAAATATACCATGACGTGGGTGAAGAATCAAAGAATTTTATTGTTTACATTTGATTTCCCCACTATCAATGACAATTAAGCTTATATTTCCTTGATTTGTATGTGTGTATACTGTAAACTGATTGTGTTTACACTGATTTCAGTAAGGCATTTGACAAGCTTTCCCACTCCATTATACTTTTCAAACTAAAAAAGTTAGGTTCCCTGAAGCCCTTCTATTATGGTTCCAGTCCTACTTAGCTGACAGGACCTACCAAGTCCTTTTCCGTGGATCCAAATCCGCGACCATTGAGGCGTCATCCGGTGTCCCTCAAGGCAGTCATCTTGACCCTATCCTCTTTATTCTTTCTATTGATGATATTGTTACCTTGCTAAGACACTGCAGAATCCTGATTTATGCTGATGACATCAAATTGTACCGTCACGTAAAGAGTATGGAGGACTGCAAACTTTTGAAAGTCGACCACGACACCTTTTACTCTTGGTGCGCTAACAACAACCTGGTTCTTAATATTAGTAAATGCGAAGTCATGACTTTTTGTAGGCGACGTGATCCTATAATTTATAACTACTCATTTTTTAGTGAGGGTGTCCCCCGTGTTAATTTTGTCAAAGATCTCGGGATTAGATTTGACACCAAGCTGGATTTTTCTTCTCATATCAACTATATTTCTTCCAAGAGCAGCTTAGTCTTGAGTTTTATAAAAAGGTGGTCCAAAGAATTTAACAGCACCCTGATCACTAAACACCTCTACATTTCGCTTGTCAGACCTTTACTTGAATATGCGTCCCAGGTTTGGTCTCCTCACTATTTCTTCGCATGTTGGAAAAATTGAGTTGGTTCAACGTAGGTTCGTTCGATTCGCATTGAATCACCTTCTTTGGGAAGACCCTTTAATTCTTCCACCATATGAATACCGACTTAAGTTACTCAACTTAAACACTCTCCACAAGCGCCGTGAGGTGGCCGATGTTGTTTTCGTCCACCAGTTTCTTAATGGACGTGTCGAATCAGGTTTTCTAAGTCGTCGTGCGTCGTTTAGAGAGAGCCGATACAATCTGAGAGGACCACCGCTCTTACACATCAACTCCTCTAACACCAATTATGGCCGATTTGAGCCTGTTAATCGCATGTTCATTAATGTAAATAAAAATATTAATGTTTTTAGCGTGAGCACTAACAAAGATCTCCTTAAAAGGAGTCTCTTTGTTCTCTCATGACTGTTTATGTGTCTCGCATGCCATTTTTTATTGGTACTTAATTTTTTATTTTTGCATGTCTCAGCCGAGCCCACGTGGTCGTGGTAAATGTTTCTCAGCCCAGCTGAGAAGTGCCTTCTTCATAAGAAGGGAAACTATATTATTATTAAACAAATGTTGAACTTGATTTTGACCCACTTCCATATAACCGATCAACTGCAAATTTTACACATACGTATAGTTCGCATGACAATACAATCTGATCATTTTGTAAAAAAATCAAGATGGCGGTTCCAAGATGGCAGTCGAATTTTGCAATTGGGCTCCCCGACCCCCAAAATGGAAGGGTGTGACAAGTAGAACACACTTCGCTATGTGGCGTCATTCAAAACACAAAATGGAGGCCAACACAAAATGGCGGCTTACTTTTTCTTTAGACGTCCTTGTTATGGGTATCGAATGAAAGTGTATGACGAGTATAGTACAGTAAGCTATCGACTTCACAATAAATATTTCTTTTAATTTCCCCCGGAGAATTTTGTTTCATATTAAATAAGTTTTTTTTTTTTTTTAAATTCGTCCGAAAATATGCAAATACATTACTGCAAAAACTATTTAGCTACTGCTTAGATTTTTTCGATGGCGTGGCGGCGTGGTATACTTCTCCGAATGGATTTAAAAAGAAGAATGATTCTCGCAATACGTACGCTGCATCGTCGGTTAAACGATACTACGGCAGCGTGTCATACTTATCGTAAAGGTAGGTTCATACGCAACGTTTTAGTTTTTTAAATTGTCTGGCGCAAGTCGAATTGTGTAAGTAAACTGAGTGCAAATGACGAGTGAAAATTACCTCCATTAGTTATTGCGCATTATATTTACATATACTTATCTACGCGTTATATTATGTTATATTGATTATGATAAGGTCGGAGGAGAAAGTGGTCGAACATCACCGAGACATATTTGGTACAATCCAAACCGAAGATTGTGCAAGCCGAACAGTTGTTCACACGCAACGATCTATTTGTGCGGTGTAGACCTACCTTAATAATTTTTTAACTTCCCAGTATAGGAAGTTATTGTAATCGGTCCGAAAATCGAAACCGAAAATTTCAACGTATTTACATCTTTCAAGGTCCCAGGACCATTTTAAGCAAAAAATTGGGAGAAAGTATGTGTGTGTGTGTGTGCGTACGGATGTGGTCATTTTTTCCTGCACGATATCGCGCGAACCAAAACTGATATCGACTTCGTTGACGTGCCGTGCCGTTCGAAGCGTATTAACCGAAATATGATCTGAAAAGATTTTCATAAAATTCGGTCGAGCAGTTTTTTTGTTTAAGCGGCGTAAGTGATTTTTGTACCTGCACGATATCGCCCGAACCACGAAACATATTGACTTACTTGAGGTGCCGTTCGAAGCGTATTAGCGACAATATAATCTGAAAAGATTTTTATAATATTCGGTCGAGCGGTTTTTTGGTTTAAATAACATAAGTGATTTTTGTACCTGCACGATATCGCGCGAACTATAAAAGATATCGACTTAGTTGACGTGCCGTTCGAAGAGTATTAACCAAAATATGATCTGAAAAGATTTTCATAAAATTCGGTCGAACCGTTTTTTTTTGTTTAAACTACGTTTATGATTTTTGTACCTGCACAATACCGCGCGAACTAAAAACTATATCGACTACATTGAGGTGCCGAAAAAATAATATTAACGAAGAAATGCTCTGAAAAAAATTTCATAATATTCGGTCGGGCCTTTTTTGTTTAAATAGAAAAAATTCGGCTGATTGTCAGAAAGACCTTAAATTGACAAGTTTTGCTAATATCTAATAAACTCGATGGAATGAGACCCGTTCTAAACGAAGTGATCTTTTTTGGGTTCTGCACAGCGATAGCCTTCGAACAAAACATCACTTGTCAAAATCCGAGACGTCAAACTCTCGATATAAATCTCGAGTTCTGAAAAAATCTCCGTCCATTGAATGAGCTATTCGCTCGAGGAAGAGAGGTTGCATAACGGATAAAGAAGAATTTGTTAGGGGCGGCTTCTTTAGATTTTTAGAAGTTCCAGGACTTCTGGTATCGTTAACATTCATTGAGATGTTAGAAATTTTTTAAATAAACATTTCCCATAAGCTTGTGCCTGATATGCAGCATTTTCCTTCATTCGTTTCCATAAAAACAACCCGATTTTATATATCCTTCCTAGCCATCTAGCGAAGTACTCCATAAAATTTTACTATCAGCTCATTTCAAGGTAACATATACGGAACGATAGGTGCGCTGCGTGAAGCACGTTTTTCAGACTTTCATTAGTCCTTGTTCAAGGATTTTCATATCTGGTCTCCTTTCGGGATCGATTATTTCTTTTTAATAATAAAGTAATGTTTTCGTGATTATAAAAAAATTATTATGTAAGGATAGAGGGAAACTATGAGATTGATTGATTATAATTTTCAATATCTAAGCAATTCTGGATGAAAATTCAATTGAAGCAATATCAACAGATGTATTGGTTATAAAAAAATTCATTCCAGTATAAATCATAAAAATTGCTTCTATTACAAATCCATTTCTATTGGACACAAAATCCCCAAATTGTATATACTTACGTCAAAACTCCACAAAATATTCTGATTGCTGTTGTGATACATGAGAATCCCGAAAGTGGATAAATTTTGCACACACACACATAAAAAATAAAGCAGAATTCATGTAAGGAGCAAGATAAGAAAAGGAGAAAAGGAATCTTGGTCCTTTCTATCAATCCTTCCAATCATCCATTCATGACGGAACATTCCACTTGTATCGGACTGCCTTAACGCATACATCGGCAGCTGGCAGCTTTTGGCACCAGAACAGAGAATTTTGTCAGCTTTAGGAGACTTTTAGTGTCCTTAGGTCGATTGAATTCCATATGGTGCAGCATTTCAATCCTGTCCCTTCTCAAGATTCAATGGAGGAATAATGGACAGAGCCAATGGCGACATTTCAAGAGATTGCCACGATGATGGCCCTACATGTCCCGAACAGCACCAGCATCATCCCGGTGGGCCGGGGGTGAGAGAGAGCGCATTGAAGGATGACACGAATGCCAAGTGTTAAAAACAATTACCGAGATTACCCTACCAGAAACCTACCTGAACTATTTTTGTCATTTCTTGAATGTCTATCACTCCGTTGCCGTCAACGTCATACATCCTGAAGGCCCATTTTAGCTTCTCTTCGGGTGTGCCACTCGACGTTACGTCAATTGCCAGAAGGAATTCCTGAAAAGAAAATGGAAAAATCCTCTTTAAGATAAGTAAATCTAGAGCTGGAAAAAACGAGCAAAAAATAAAGAATTGAAAAAAAAAAAAAGAATGGAAAAAACCGGCTGGAAAAAACCCGGACAAATATGGGATTCACCACGTGTCAGACCAAGGATAATAAAAAAAAGGGTTGGATCCAATTATCGGCGTGATCTCCGCTTTTATTTCCCCATCAATGCCCACCCCCACCCATTTCCCCCGGCCGTGACAGTGACAGAATTTGCAAGACTTTTGGATGCCGATATGAAAATTTGTTGAAAGCTACAAGTTACTACCACACACACACATTCACATGCACGAGAAAAAAAAGGACTTGCAGAAATCACTTGGGTAACACCAACTGGCGCGGGGAACTCAACAGGATAACATGGAGTAAGATATAGGCATGATAAATTCATTCGCAACTTTTTCCTTGTTTTATTCATGAATAACTTTATTAGTAGTGGGGGATGTCCAGGGCGGGGATGCGATATTTTCCTAGTTGCACACTCGCCCCTAACTAATTCCCCTATGCCCCCGTATAATTTGTCGACTTTTATTATCCTGGGAGGAATGTTTTGTCGCATTTTTACGCGTGACCCCACACTATCGTTTCAGCAGCTCCCTTGTTATTAATTGAGTTGCCAATATTCCATTGGCCAGGTAATTAAAGCCACTTTCGGCTCACCTGGGGGCATCAAAAGGTAATCAAATTAATGCCAATAAAACGAAATTGTGGTCCTTATGACCGGTAAAGAAAAAAAATTTAATTTAATTTTGTTTTACATATTCACAAAATTTTGTGGGTTAGTATCGATTTTTGTTTGGTTTATGTGAGGTGAGATTTAGTCTGTGGGTTTGACTTGGAAATAAAATTCAATGAAATGATACAAAGTTTAATTAAAGAGACAAAAGGAGAATTTTTGGCCTTGATAAAACCAATGTAGAGCTCCACGTCACTAAATGGTATGCAACTGTCGCACTATTCGTCAAGAAGATACAATATTAAAGCGGAGGAAGATTTCGTAGGTTTCTTCTGTAGCTAGCTTTTTTCTATTGAGGGGGTTCTGCAGAGATTGCAACAAATGATAGTCACAGAGTGTCTGAACTCTATAGCTTCCCCACCAAACACTCCCTCGTTTTTACAGGCCATCACATAAGCGTGGGGTCGGGCGGTGTCGTGATGGTCTGTCTCTAGTGCAGTTGAGAATAAATCGCCAGACCATTTAGCAGTGCCTCATAGGGGACGATTTTTATCCAGTTTCGCCACACAATAGTATCGCCTATTTCGACGTCAACGCTGGCTTCACGGACCCTTGCCCATGGCTCACCATCCTTGTCCACGAACTTTGACACTACCGATTGTCGTAAGGGACGCATTTTTCATCACCGATTGTAAGACGTTTAAGAAATGAGGTGTTTCTTTTGCTTTTCAACAGCGTATCGTAGGTCTTTTGAGATGTTTATACATTCAAAGAAACACTGTTTCAAACGAGCGTTTAGTGATGCCGTCGCGATCAGGCCTTCGTGAGTTATTTGCAATTGATCTCTTCTAACGGGAAAATACAAGGACTTTTCCCCAGTACTAAAAATCCCTATAACTAATACATCCTCTTCTTCCTCTTTAAAGGCTCTTCAACCGGGATCCGGTCCTGGCCTTTCGCAACAAATATGTCGTTCACTGTAAAAGCGTCTCAATTCCACACTTCAAAACACTAGGTTGACCCGTTTTGGAGTCGCTTACGTCACATCCCCGCTATAAAACCAAAGCAGAAAAACTGATATTTTGACCCTAAATCCCCCTAAAAAGTGGGCTTCCGTGGTAGAAAATCGGTAAACTTTATAACCTCTTATTAAGAACCTTAAAAGGAAGCACTCTGTCAATTTTCAGCCTGTACCCAATCATTTGCGCTATTTTTACTATTTTACCTGTACAATCCTGCTTGGTAATCTCCTATTTTGCCTTCTACATATGGTTTCTACTTAATAAAATTATGTGCAAGTACTTTCTTTGTCAGCTATTTTCAACAGAGAGCTTGCTGATTGCTCTGTTCCTCAATTTGAATTGACACTCTTTCTGCTTCTCTATAGTTTGCTAACGAGAGTATGTTAGGCGCGGCGTAGTTTCTCCTCACCATATTTTAAGATTTATGTTGGAAAGCCATCTGCACTTGAAGCCTTATGATTTTGAGTTTTGCTGGCTCGTCTGTCTTCAGTTTCAGTTTCTACTCGCCTAGGGTTATGTTTTTTTTTTGAAGAAATCTATAGAGTACTAAAGTACGTGAATACCATAGCGCAGTGGCGGATCCAAGGGGTGCGGGCTTGAAGACAAAACGTGCTCAGGGTCAACTATGGTTGAGCAACAACCGTGTTCTTCAAATATATGTATAGCTTTTCTCGGGTGGGAACGTTGAAACTAGAAGACACAGCTGCTCTGTGTACTGATAACCAATGTTGCAAAGTAGGAAAAACTTAGATGACTACGCCAAACGTATGCTCCTGGAAAACCATTGGAGACCTCCGCTAAAATATACTTTCCACATTCAATTCACACCAAGTGCGACAAACAAGTGTTGTATACCGAGCTATACGGTATTTATTAATACCCGTTTTTTGGGATATAATGTGTGTTACTACACCAGGCGGTTTTATTAAAAACACGTTTTATATTAAATATCACTTATATATTTATCCTAATTATTATTATAAACTGTCGAGATATTTAATTCTAACTAATCAAATATGGGTTGGCCACACCTTGCGACGCGATAACGAAAACCTAGCCAAATAGGCCCTTGACTGGAACCCGCAAGGATCCCGTCGAGTTGGAAGACCTAGAACAACGTGGAGGAGGACCCTACTAGCAGAGGCCGCAACAACTGGGAGATCCTGGTCAGAGCTGAGAGCTGTCGCGCAAAACAGAGTCCGCTGGAGGGCAACTGTTTCCGCCCTATGTCCCATGAGGGATTAAAGGGGCACAAAGAAGAAGAAGAATCAAATATATATATATGGCACTTGTATTTTTGTATTTATGTCAACGCGTGGACTGCAGATCTTCACGTTGTTTGCGTCGATGGACGGGTCGCAGGAGAGAGAGCAAGTGGAGATGCCGGAAATTGTCTCGATCACTAGTCGTGATAGGGACGGAACAAAACGGCAAGATCACTGAACTTCCGTTCGGTGATCGATGGAGTGTTCCGACTGATCGTTTTGATCGTGTCGGAAGTTGTTGTGTGACATTGCGTAAAGTTTGGTAATTAAACTTTACGCGGTCACTACACAAGTAAAAAGATTCGGGGGTCATTAGCATTTGAATCATTATGATTGGCTGGCATTATCGGAGGAAGATCAAGGACTCTATTGCAAGTATTGTGTCATTTTTGCGTCCGGTGGATATGGCGGGAATCAGGCCAGCGCACGTATAGGTAATCTTGTGAAAATGCCACTGAAATCATTTGTAAAACGAACTGGAATACATGGTCTTCTTGAAAGTTACTCGAGAATTTCTACGCAAATTCTGAAAGCAGTTTCAAAAAACATTGTCAAGCCCTTAGCACACATTTTAAATCTTTGTATGGAACAATCAATTTTTCCTGACGCCTTCAAAAAGGCAGAAGTAATACCAATTTATAAAGCAGGGGACGCGGATAAAACAACCAATTATAGACCGATCTTAATTTCCAATTTCGCGAAAATCTTTGAAAAAATTTTGAAAGTGAGAATAAATAAATTTATTGTAAAACATAAACTGATAAGCCCCCGGCAATTTGGCTTCCAATCGGGATTGAGCACTGAAGATGCTCTGACAAATGTAATTGATAAAATACACGACGCTATTAGTACAAAAACACCATGTATCACAGTTTTTCTCGATCTTGCAAAAGCTTTTGACACTGTCGATCATTGTATATTATTGAATAAGCTGTATAATTTAGGAAATGAGGAAATGCGCACAAACTTATGCATAGTTATCTGAATGATAGGACGCAGATTGTAAAAATAGAAAATTCGTGTAGCGTTGAGTTAAAAGTAAAGTGTGGCGTCCCGCAGGGCACGGTACTGGGACCGATATTATTCATATTATACATGAATGATATGCTTGAGATGGACCTAGCCAGTGATATCGTGTCTTTCGCAGATAACACTGTCTTAATAGTAAAAGAAAAAACTTGGCAACAAGCTTTCAAAACATGTAATAACGACATTAATAAAGTATACAGAGCACTTTATAAAAACCACCTTTCTTTGAATATCAAAAAAACTGTTTACATGACTTTCGGAAGCTATAAGAATAGTCTACCACCGGACACGCCTGTGATTATACATTCAATTGACTGTCTCCGTGATACTTGCGATTGTACGAATATCAATAGAGTAACTGAAACGAAATATCTCGGCATTATTGTAGACTCGAATCTAAATTGGAGTAAGCACGTCGAAAGGGTGGTAAAAAAAAGCAGATATCTTATCTACTTGTTTTACAAACTTAAATATTACTTACATAGAGAACAACTTTTAATGATTTATTTTGCACTTTTTTGGTCAGTAGCGACTTACGGAATAATTGTATGGGGAGGCACTCATGAAAAAACAATTAGCACTTTACTTTGCATACAAAAAAAACTTTTGAAAATAATATTTAATAAACCCCTATACTACGATTCAGAAAAACTCTTTAAGGAATGCAATATAATTAACATCAAAAAATATTTTATAGAAAAATCAGTGTTTAAAAATTTTGACTCGTTACAAACTTCTTATTTTGATCAGAAAGAAAAATCACACAGAATCATCACAGTACCTTCAATAAAAATCAACAAAGAGATAGATAGGCGGAACCATCAATACGTCAGTTGCAAGGCCTTCAATGCCTTGCCACTGTCTTATAAAGAGAGCACTTTAATGAATTTAAAAAACTGCAAGAAAATTAGGAAATGTCTTTAGCAGATTTTAAAAAAATACTTCGACCAATAATATAAAACTTATGATATATTTATTCTTATTTACTATTACTATTAACTTACAAATTTTCTATTTCCTTATTTGCTATGTGAGATAAATTTTGAAATTTGAATTTTGAAAAAAAAAAAAAAAAAAAAAAAAAACAAAAATAAAAAAAAATTGTTAATCTGCGATATATTTACACAGGGTCGCGCACAGGCTTCGGCCTTCAGCGAAATATTGTTAAGCGAAATATTGTTACTTAGTAAGGGTAATGCCGATAACTGTTTATGTTTAGTAGATTATTATACAATATTGTTATACACCTGTGTTAAATAAATAAATAAATAAATAATAAATAAATCAGTAGGTATCACAGAGATGTTGTAGAGGTCGAGTAGGAATTTCTTCGCCGCCCAAGGAACATTGCTAAGAATTCAAGTGCTGAAAATTTTGAGTTTTCTTATAGCGCTCGTATATTAGGCTTGACCTGCATTCAATTTTCTATGTAGGTGTTGTAGTTCTTAAAGCATCAGCTAGAGTGCTAATTCGACAGCTGTTGCTTTATTTGGATTTAGGGAGTATTAATCTCATAAGAGAAACTTACTTACTGAAATGTAAGTGTTATTAGAGTGCGTACAACAGACTATAATTCCCGAAGCCTTACAGTCCTATAAAATATTCCTATATCAGTACTGGAGAGAATTAGTATGAGAAAACAATACCCGGGTAGTATTTTCTTATATCGAGACTTATGCAGAAAGTGAATCTCAAATCAATTCTTATATAAGAATACCAAAAATAACTACTTTCAGTAAGAATTTATTTTCTCCATTAATACTTATATAGGCAATCAGTTTTTAACAAACTTTCATATAGGATAATAGAACTTTGGAACTTTTATTCCTACATAAAAACCTTTCTAAGATACTTAACTGTAAGTCATGCCAGTAATAATAAATAATCCTCCATTGCATTTACAGGATGGACATTTTTCTACTTTTTGAACAAAATGGCTATTACGTGATATAGAATATGTTTCTGATTGTGATACGTGATATAGAATGGTGTTTCTAAACTGTAAATTGTCTGAAATAAAAAAAACTCCACTTTGAATTTTAAAAATAATAGTTATTTTTAAATATTTTAATGGTTTTCAGCAGTGTAAGTTGGTGGAAATATTGTCAACTTCAACGGACACATTTCCCATTTATCGAAAAAATGAATTTTCTGTGACTCTTTGTCGTTGTTATCATCTTCTTATCTATCAGCACCTTCTTTAATCATAAGAATTAAGATTGGTTGTCAAACTTTTTTTCGCAGCTGGTTATCAATTGTTTTATCAGCTAATTATTCGTCCTACCGAAGAGTATTTTCAAGTAAATGTCAATGTTTGGAGGAACATTTCTATTCTCTTCAGTTCTTGTTTTGTCAGTTCTACTGGCCGACATTTGACAGCGATCAGAAGTCTCTTCGAAGAACTGTTCTCTCGAAATAGGAACATAAGTGTTATATGGATTCATTTAGCTCCACCTTTTCTGTTAAGTGCTGATGTAGCATTACAAATGTTATAAAGACATTTCTTTTCTTAACCAAGCAGTTTACATTTTTAACAAGAATGTGTCTTTTATATAGTGCATGTTTAGACGGTTCGCCTAAATTCAATAGCTTATACGCAATCAAAATCCATTTCTAAAAAAAATTATCACACTTTCTACCAAAGGTGTCAAAATATTTTCATAAAAATGATGATTTTATTACTTTGTTTTGACTATTGTTTTATTGAAATTTCTTATAATAATTGTTAAATTAATTTTTTTAATTTAACATTTTGCTTCAGCTCAGCCGTTTTAATAAATACATATTTCCACAGACCTTTTATTTTAACAATTGTTTACTTTTATTTTAACAATTGCTTTTTTGGCCAACCCTAGAGAACATAAGTTAAAAGATTCTCCTTCCTCATTAAAACACGTCTGCTCATCACGGCGGCTGAAACAAAAATAAAATGGAACACTAAAGTGATACAAAATGGAATTAGAACAAACAGCTGATCAGAAAAGGCGAACGTGAGTCGCTTTAAAATCGAGACGCACTTCCCTCCCACCCGAACACTCCCCGTATCCACAAATTTTGTGTTGAAAGGTGGTGGGCGCGACCCGTCTAAACAGGCACATAAGCGCTAATGAATTTTTATATAGGATTTAAAGTCATAGGATTAAATTTAGGGTATTATATCAAGATTTATTATCCTTATTCAAGAACTGTAGTACTATATCATCTATTTTTCGTGTACCATGTATGTATGCCAAATTTGATAACCACCATATTTGAAATACAAATAAACCCATTTTTTTAAAATTAAAAATGTAAGAATAAATGAGTTTATCGGCATAAAAACAAATAGTTATAACGAAATTTTATTAAAAAATTGGTGTAATGTATTAGCTTCAATATTTTTTTTTTTTTTTGTGAAACGAACAATATTTTTTCCAAAATTCATTAAATTTCGAATATACTAATTTATCTGAAGGCGCGTTGTTATTTTTCGAGGTATCGTATTATATATATTTAGCCTATATATTTTTTGAACGGAGTCACTCAGGTTGCTGTGCTTTATACCAAATAAAAGAATACACATTTACCTAAAAGATGAGCCTAATTAGGCTACTTTATGATAATTACTTTAGGAGTTATTCAAATTTCAGTAAATTTAAAAAAAAAACAAAATTTTTTCCCTAATCACCCTGTATCTTAGTGGATAGTGGAGATAGCCGCCCTCTGTAGAACAATTTTTTTCTCCAAAGACATCCAGGAATCACCCGTGAAAATATTAGCTGCGTACTCCAACAAAGGATTTATTAAATTTCTGATGACCTTTACAAGTCGGGTATGATAGAATATGAGTATTTTAACTTATTAAAACGACAATATCTCAGAAATGGCAATTCCTACGAGAAAATGTATAATATATTTTTTTGTAGATAATCGTCTAATCTACAAACGTTGTAAACACAATTTTCTGATAAGACGTACGGTGTAGCATATATTTGCAAAAAACTGATATTTTGACCATTTGACCTTGAATAAAAAAGTTTGCAGTCGTCCAATCGCGTGGCAGTCTCTACAGCTTATGTATAATAATGTTTTTAAGGGCTGTTCCAATTTTCAGTAACTTCCGAATTATCTTCCAGTCAAACCTCTAATTTGACTGGACTATCTTAAAGGCCACAGAGATGATGGCAGAATTGCGAGCTGTGACGATGTGGATGTTTCGACGAATGAAGGTAACTTCAGAGCTTTGCTTCAATTTCAGATGCTTGTTGGAGATGCAGTTTTACAAGAACATTTGAAAAACGCATCATCTAACGCTTTGTATACTAGCAAGACCAAACAAAATGAAATCATTGATTGTTGCAAAACCGAAGTGGAAGAGCAGCTAATCAATCAGGTGGTTCAGTCAGGAATTTATAGCATCATGTTTGATGAGACTACTGATACCGTCTCAAACCGAACAACTTAGCCTTTCTTTACGGTATTTGTACAAGGGCCAAATCAGAAAGATTTCTTGTTATTTGTCGATTGTTACAAATCTATTCACAAGGAAGACGTTGCTGAGAACGGAGAGAAACGACATCCTGGTGAGGCTCTAGGTCATATAGTGCTGGATATTGTCAAGTCTTTTACTTTGGATTCCTCAAAATGTACCAGGATAAGAACGGACAACTGCAGCGTAATAACGTCTACAAACCAAAAGAATCTTGGAGCTGTTGCAACAATCCAGCTTGAGTCAACGAAGGCCACAAGATGTCCATGCTACAATCATTCTTTGAATAATTCTCTTGCAAAGACTTGCAGTGTGGCGTCCTGCAGAAATGCTATGGGAACTATGAAAAAAGTGATTCAGTTCGCTAATGCTTCAGCTAAACGGACTCACTTATTTCAACAAGAAATAATATGAAATAGGTATAGCTTTCAAATAGGTATAGTTTTTGCGAAACTAGATGGGCGGAAAGATACGATGGCGTTTTGAAATTTCGTACGAATTTGCCAGATATCATGAACGCACTTGACAAAATTGGGAATTGGCAGGGCAAGTCAACATCATCGGACGCTTTTTGTCTTCGCAGTGTCCTTGAGAACTGCGATTTCTTTTCGTTTCAGCAAATGTTCTTTGCGATGTCCTGGGAAATATATACTACAACTCAGTACTATTCTTCAGTTTGAGTCATTAGACTTGGTTTGTGCAAATGATGCTCTTCAAGATGTATTGGCTATTCTACACTACAGTCACATCGAGAAAAGGCATCTGAATGCTTTAAAAATCGAGACGAAAATGATTGCAGAAGAAAAAGGTATTCAAATTACCACTCAACGCAATTCGTCAAAAGCTCGACAAGCACATCGATCTAATCCACCGGCAGAAGTAAACTCCTAAATGCAACCTCCGGTAGCAAAAACTTCTGGTCCTTGGTAAGTTCCATCAAGAAGAATTTCACTACAACTTCAACCCCTTCCTTTATTCACAATGAGAAGGTAATAGCAGACAGCAAATCAAAGGCCAATTTATTAGCATCTATGTTCGCTTCGAATTCTTCTTTACCCGAAACCGATGTGCTACCCCCTGTTTCCGAGCGTAACGCCCATTCAATGGACAGGGTTTTTTTCAGGACTCGCGAGGTGTACAGGTGCCTCAAAGAGCTCGATGCCAACAAATCCACTGGACCCGATAATATACCCCCTATCGCCTTAAAACAATGCGCCTCACCTTTGGCTAAACCTCTGCGCAAATTATTTTCCCTGTCATATTTCTCCGGAGTTTATCCCGACTCTTGGAAACTTGCCCATGTTCAGCCCATACCGAAAAAAGGTGATTCCAGCGATCCCTCCAACTACCGCCCAATAGCAATTACTTCTATTCTCTCCAAAACCATGGAGACGATAATCAACAAAAAGCTTATGGGATATCTAGAATCCAATCTACTCATAAACGACAGACAGTATGGCTTCCGACGAAAAAGATCCACTGGCGATCTTTTAGTCTGTCTTACAGAACACCTCAGCCGTAGCCTGCATGGATCCGGTGAGTCTAGTCTGGTTGCTCTGGATATCTCCAAGGCTTTCGATAGAGTTTGGCACTCAGCCCTGTTAGCTAAACTCAAAGCTATTGGAGTTGACTCACTTCTACAGAAGTGGATTGAGAGTTTCCTTTCTGGCCGTTCAATCAAAGTGGTATTGGATGGCGTCAAATCCGCACCCCACCCGATCTCTGCGGGGGTCCCCCAGGGGTCAATTTTATCACCGGCCCTATTTCTCATATTTATAAATGACCTTCTTTCAATCCCCTCCAACCCACTTCTCAGCTACGCTGGCGACGGTACTCTACGTTACTCGTACAGCTTCGATACAAGACAGACTCATGCCAGATCCTGTCTTGATGATCGCGAACTAATGTTCAACTCTATTAATAACGACATTGAACTTATTATAGAGTGGGGAAAAAAGAATCGTGTCAAATTCAACCCCTCCAAAACCAAGTACTGTCTTATCTCCAAAAAGAAGCTCAACACCTCTCCACCCTTGAGAGTGGATGGAGTTCAACTAATGGCCGACCCATCCTTGCACATCTTAGGCGTGACATTAGCGAAAGACTTGCGATGGAATGACCACATATTCCAAATCGCCAAACAAGCATCCCAGTGCTTGGGATTTCTTAAGAGGTGCAAGTTCCTCCTCCAGCCATCGGCCCGTGCTGTTATCTATAAATCCTACATTCGGCCTCTTCTCGAATATAACTCCCTCGTTTGGGGCGGCGCCCAAATAACCACCTTGGCATGGTTAGATAAAGTGCAAAAAAGGGCGCTCAAATTAATTGATGACGACACCGCCTGCTCCACCATCGACCCCTTGAGCCACTGTAGGAATGTAGCAGCACTGACAAAATTTTATCGCTACTATCATAGTGATTGTTCCTCCGAGTTAAACGCTCTCCTGCCTCCACGGCAATCTTATACCCGCAACACCAGATTAGCCCACTCGTCTCATTCCCTTCACCTGCAACTACCCCTTTCACGCACTCAACAAGATATGAATTCGTTTGTTAATAGAACAACTCGACTGTGGAATAACCTCTCGCAGTCAGTATTTCCGAACTCCTACAACATCCAAGAGTTCATACGCAGGGTTCATCACCACCTTCTTCAATACCCCCCCCGTACCTTTTAATCCTTAACCTATACCCCCCCCCCCCTCATCCCTCCCCCGTACTAAGCTTACTGCTAGACATTGCACCATGACGTGACAAATGACATGACGGACTAGTAGTACAAAGGGTGACTCCTAAGCTTAGCACTGCCACATAAAAAAAAAAAAAAAGATAACGTGGAGAGTATTACTTGAGATCAGTTTATAACCCGGTCTTAGACTAAGTTATTGCAGATTTGAAAGAACGCTTACCTAAAAAAACGTTAAATTCTTTTAATCTGGCCATAGTTATTCCGAACGTATCACTGATAGCAGCGAAGATGTCAATAAAGCATTGTCATTGGCAATCCAATATATGGATTTCCTTGAAGTGCCCGATGAAAGTGGAACTGTATCCTTTAAAATGAAAAAAGAATATGAAGCCTGGAGATAAAAATGGAACTGAGAGAATGAAAAGGGAACATCTTTACCTGAAACCGCTATTACGATATTCAGTTATTGTAACAAACTCCGCCGTCGTCTAGTCCCAAGTCCAGGGTGTGAAAGAAGGTGGTCGACCTGCCAAATTGACCAGAATCGGGAAACCGAAGATATTACTTACACTTCCATAAAGTGTTGCGACAGCTGAACGGCCCTTTTCAACATTACGTCGTATTAAAACTTGGCTGAGGACCTGTATGGGTGAAGGCAGGCTTACTGGTCTAAATATTCACCATGATATTCATGTGAATATTGAAAATATTGTCAGAAGATTTGTCAAACAAAAAGCAAGAAATTTACTAAAAACAAAAACTTTGTGTTTTTATATATATTTGTCGAGCCCTACACCCCTTGGTCAAAAGCTTAAAGATTCGCGACTGCACTGCAAACCAACATTTTGCGTGTAAAATCGAGTAGTCACTTTTTACGTGTTTAAAGTGTGTTAATTTAACTCGTCAAAAGTGTGTAAATTTAAAACACTAAATGCGTGTATTTTAAACACACCATATACATGTATTACTATAAAGCTTCTGTGAGTGAAGCTGTTTTTCAGGGAGTGAACTTAGAAAAATCGTCACCGTCATAATCTGTCCCGCCGCCTTTCTGCTACCGACTGACTGTAGAAAGATGTCGTGAAGCTCTCTGGAGAAGGAGAACGTAGTTCCTGATATATTCGGGTTGTGTGTAGGAAGCGAAATGTGTGAAATGACACATAGTGTTTGATCACGGTATACAGAAACAAGGTAATGTAAAAGACTGTGTACCGTATACGGCATTTTAGTGCGGATGTCACGTGGGGGACACTTCCCATATAAAATCGAAGCTGTTGTTGTTGTTTCAGCATTACGGCTGACGTCACCAGGCGCCCATTTTTTACGGTATTCGAAGCTGCCGTCGCTTTTACATTACCTTCGTTTTCTGTATACCGTGGTGTTTGATCACGATATACAGAAACAAGATAATGTAAAAGACTATATACCGTAAGACGGTATTTTAGTGCTGACGTCACGTGGGGCCCGCTTTCCCTATAAAATCGAAGCTGTTGTTGTTGTTTCTGCATTAGGGCTGACGTCACTAGGCGCCCATTTTTTTACGATATTCGAAGCTGTCGTCTCTTTTACATTACATTATATTTTTGAATACCGTGATGTTTGATTTTCACACGTTTCAGACGTAAAACGATAGAAGATTATACTTGTTTAGCGTGTAAAAAATATTATACTCTGCATGTGTGTGATTTTTACACGAATCTCTTTTTATCCGCATTATTTTAACACGGTTTATTCCTAAAATGCAATATTTTAACACGATTAGCCAAATTTACACTCTTATGAAGAGGTATGTAGTGTGGATGAGGATGCCATCCCCCAAAATGAATTTCTAGATCCGCCACTGCCACAATGGCTACTTCATTGAACTTTCTGTATCTACAGCCACCATATTTTTCCTCCAAAAAAGATTAGTCTGTTTTGCAGTGCTCTTTTCCGCGCAGATACCTGTTTATAAGTAGAACACTCTACTGTGGGACAACCGAACACCTACAGCATTCAAATGATCGCAACGCAGGATACATCGCCTCCACCAACTGCAGCTCCGGATTCTCCTTAACCCATCCCGTCGTTCTTCACCTATTCTTCGAGATAATGCTCTACTAAAGACATGGTCAACTTATAATATGTACAAAGGTTGGTTTCTAAACTTGGTTTGTCATATAAAAACATTTTCAAATCGTTAGGTACAAAACTCATTTAGAATCATGATATTCTGGTATTTTAGGAATAATACACGAAAATTTGCACAAAATAATCATTATTAAAAGAAATTTTATTATTTTCCCAAAAATTAAAAACGAAATGCATTTTTCGATTGGCCTCCACATGTGGACAAATCCAATAAATACGTATTCATCAATTTATTATTCGGTTTATAAATATGTGGCTTGTGCCGAAAGGATCATAAATCCGCAAAAGCGCTGGCTTTTCTCTGGTTTTGGGTCGTCCTTACTCATTTTTGTTGTGTCCTCCGGCGAATTCCGAAGCTTAATTTTTATTATTAAAGGTTCCAGCTTCGACTCCTTTTTATATACAATTTTTTTATTTTTTTCATTCGCATTTTTTTATTAGCCCGATTTGATTTCCTTTCTAAATCCTCATTTTATGGACCAGCAGCATTTCATCACTTTTTATCCTCTGGGATTTTGCTGTCGATGGATGATTGCTAAATGACCTTCGGCCGATAAAGGACTCTCTCGCTTATAATCCTTGCTAGTATATCGCAGCAGGATAGCAATAATAATGATAGCAGCAACAACAACAACAACAATAGCGGGGAAAATGACGAGGCTAAAAATATCTGCGATTAAATAAATTACAATTAAGGATTAATACTGTCAGGATCGATAACGCTAAAAGCTTTTGCGATTTGACAGGCTCTGATTGAACCCTACCCATGCCCGTAATGACTTCAGTTTTCACTGTTTAATTCGTGTTGGATTCCATTTCGCTTTTACTGTCCTTGGGTTCTCACCCAGTTAACTGGGTCGACCCGATTCCATAAAGGTTAAAATCGAAGGCAGAGAGTTTTCAAGGATTGATGGAGACCAATCTAATTTTCGATTTTTGCTCTAAGTGCGTTACCGGTGGCTATGGTTTTGATTGAGGCTGGTTTAGATTTCCAGTAGAACTTATGGAAGGGACTAGACACATAAAGTTCTTCAAATTAATTTTTTCTTAGAAATTGCGACTTACATTATCAATAACATCAGTTTGAACATAAATTTTTAGTACTACTTTTTTAATTGCTTGAGTTTATTATTGAACCAAGGTGGAGATGAACTGGGCAATTTTTGAGGCTCGTAAGGTACGCAAGAAACGAGGGCTTCGTATAATACGTCATAAGACCGTGCGACATCGTCAACCAACTGATTTGCGAAAAGTAAGTTGTTGAAATCTATCAGGGGAAGTTTAGATGACAGCTCACTAAAGTTAGCCTACGGACAAGGAGTATTCTCTGAATTGAAGCAATAATAATTAAGCAGGAGAGGAGGATGTTAGTTGTCAACGAACGTCATGATAATTGGACTGGGTTGGACAGTTATGTTGACTGAGTCAGTAAGAAATATTGTAACGGTGTTTCGTCCGGTTGTTCTCTAAACCTCCTTTTCAAGGGAGGGTTGCCCGGCTCCTGAGTTGTCTAGGGTCGTGTGAGAACAAACACCTTACAAAATAACATTTCTTTATTCATTCAAAAAAATCCTTATACACTAACAATTTCGGTCTCTTAAGTCTAAGCAAATACTTATAATCTCTGTTAACATGTTTCTTGTAGGTATTACTAAGTAACGAACTACGAGTTATCTCTGGGTACATGCTTCTTACTGATGTTTTTTTTTTTGTGTAAGAGTCTAAGCTCAGGTGTCACCCTTTGTACTACTAATGCTCAGGACATCGTAAGAAATTCTTACTTATACGAGTACATGCAAGTGCCAAACTTTATGAGAGCCTTCTTTGTGATGAGTCCGACAAAATTTTATCTGCGAAAACTTTCGGCGAGGCGAATTTTTGGAGTGATCGGTTCCTGGAATTGTCGTTCTGACGACATTTTGCTCTCCATACATGCAAGTCTTTTTTGCCCTTTAATCGAAAGTTTTTTTGATAAAAACGATGAAAAAAACTGTGTCCGACAAGAATCGCGCGAATTCCGGCGAGTCCGACGTCCCCAAAATGTCAAAATGAAGCAATGTTGTTCTCGATACATGCAAGTCTAATTTTTTGAACACTGGTTCTTTATTACGAATATAATAAGGTGACCACCTTGTCCGACAAAAATCACGCGACAAAATTCGAGTCCGACACCTCCAAACTGTCAAAATTATGAAATTTTGTTCTCGATACATGTATGTCTGATTTTCGATTTTTTTACTTTAAAATTAATTGTTTATTAGGAAAAAAAAAATATGTCCGACAAAACTTGTGCGACAAACTCATTAAAAATTGAGAAAACTAATAAAAAAATTCAATTACAAATTTGAAACTTATGGCTGGGTAACGATCTCGCACGTAAAAACTTTTGACAACCAATGCCACGCCACCTTTGGAGACCCTTCAGTTGCAGCTGAGTTCAGGAAAAAGCTGCGAACGAAATAAATGGGGGAATCCCAGAATAAAAATGCTGCTAGCGAGATAAATGGAGGAATCCCCGAATAAATCATATTTAACGATTTCGTCAGACTTTTGGGTATTGCAAATCAATCTCTGCAGTGGTGAAGACGTTGTGACATAAATATTTTCGGATTCCGCGACGAATTAATTTTAATATTTAACTTTTGCTTGTGAATTATTATTGTTAGTTTTTCATTTAAATTAATTTTTTTTATTAATTATTAGAACTTTTTTAGTGTAATATCCATTGACACTAAAAATTATAAAAATATAAAATAAATATCAATTTAACAATTCATGTGTACAATTTTTATGTGGAAGATCGTTACCGTTACAATTATTATCAGAATCCCCAGTTTAAATTTGCGTGGCATTGATATTTTTTGCGCAAGACACCCAATTTTTAAACACGATAAAAGGGTACTCAAAAAATCAATGAGATCGTTTGACGCAGCGACATTGCCACCAAGCAAAGAAGAAACATTGCAACAAATTAAAAGGACGATATACATATATGTAAGTAGTATCTGGTGCAATGCACATTTGCGTGACCCGACTACCAGAGAACCGGAAGATTGCGGCTGGTCATTGATTGAGGGGAAATTTGAATATTACTGGTTCGATGGTCCAGCAAGTCCATTAATTTCTGACATTACATCACCAGAAAATATCGGTAAAAAGGCAATTTTTTATGATGATTATTAAATATCCTGTAGGTACTTTATAATGTATTTTTCAAATTTTTACAGCGGAATCAGGTGATAGTGAAGTCGATTCTGAAGAAGACTGCAGCAGCTATGAGGATGAATAATTGACAAGCGAAGATGAATTCGATGACGAATGAATGACAAATATATTTTTATATTTTATTATTTTAATGATAAACATTTTTTTCGGATCAATTGTTGGAAGTTTAAAGAAACAAGATGGAAACCTAAAACTATGTGCAAGAAGTTATTAAATTAAATTACAGTTATTAAATTTTATAAGTCAGAACTATTAGTTTACTTTTAACGGAGGTTAATTAAATAATATACACATTACCAGAAATAATATTTAAAAATTTATGAAAAACTTGAAAAAATAGTACACTACGATATGAGGGCAATATTACGTTTTATATGTCCAGCACAGTTTATTATTTCATGATTACATTATTTTTTGCTTTTTTTGTCGGACTATGGATTTGCTTTAATATTTTTGTCGGACAATAGTGAATTTCTCTCTAAAATACATTTATTTATCATTTGCGTTTTTGTCCGACATGCATGTATCGAGAACAAAATTTCATAATTTTGACATTTTGGAGGTGTCGGACTCGAATTTTGTCGCGTGATTTTTGTCGGACAAGGTGGTCACCTTATTATATTCGTAACTAGCATAAAACCCGCGTGCCTTGCAACGCCTTTAAATAAAAACTGTTTATTATGTGCACTGTTTTCCTTGAAAAAAAAAAAAACAAACAAAAAAGTCGGCTGTTATTATCCCTAAAAAAGGTTTATTATAGTGCATTTTTTTAATAAACATGGTAAACAAATTGCTGCGTATATCACCTTTGCTCAACAAATCTGCAAGTTTTGAAGCAGAGATTGGCGTGTATATGTCATTAAGAGAAGTGACAAAGGAATCCTAAATAAAGTGAGTCATTCATTTCCACGTGATTATAGGGATGCACTGTCAAAATTTCAGCCCTTCAGCCCCAGCGGTTTGGGTTAACTATATTTCACCCCTTTAGGGGATGAATTTCGAAAAATCGCTTTATAGTGGATGTCCACGTCATTATAGGGATGCACTGTCAAAATTTCAGCCCTATAGCTCCAGCGGTTTTGGGTTGACCCCATTTCACCCCCTTATGGGATGAATTTTGAAAAAATCGCTCTATAGTGGATATCCACGCCATTATAGGGATGCACTGTCAAAATTTCAGTCCTATAGCTCAGGCGGTTTTGGGTAAACCCCATTTCCCCCCCTTAGGGGACGAATTTCGAAAAATCGCTTCTTAGTGGATGTCCACGTCATTATAAGGATGCACTGTCAAAATTTCAACCACATAGCTCCAGCGGTCTTGGGTTGACCCCATCTCACCCCCTTAGGGGATGAATTTCGCAAAATCGCTATATAGTGGATGTCCACGCCATTATAGGGATGCACTGTCAAAATTTCAGCCCTATAGCTCCAGCGGTTTGGGTAAACCCTATTTCACCACCTTACGGGATAAATTTCGAAAAATCGCTCTATAGTGGATGTCCAAGCCATTATAGGGATGCACTGTCACAATTTCAGCCCTATAGCTCCAGCGGTTTGGGTAAACCCCATTTCACCCCCTTAGGGGATGAATTTCGAAAAATCGCTTCTTAGTGGATGTCCACGTCATGATAGTGATGCACTGTCAAAATTTCAGCCCCATAGCTCCAGCTGTTTTGGGTTGACCCCATTTCACCCCCTTAGGGGATGAATTTCGCAAAATCGCTAGGAATGCACGGTCAAAATTTCAGCCCTTTAGCTCTAGCGGTTTAGGTTGTGCGTTGTCTGTCAGCCAGTTTTTTTTATACAATAGAAAAAAAAGTAAAGAAAAAAATTCCCTACAACTTATTGAGCCCCATTTCACCCCCTTCAACCCTTTTTTTTCTCCATAAAAAGTAGCCTATGTCCGTCTCCAAGGTCTAAACTATCTCTGTACCATATTTCATCAAAATCGGTCCAGTGGTTTAGGCGTGAAAGCGTAACAGACAGACAGACAGACAGACAGATAGACAGACAGACAGAGTTACTTTCGCATTTATAATATTAGTAAGGATAAAGAACCAGTGTTCAAAAAATTAGACTTGCATGTATCGAGAACAACATTGCTTCATTTTGACATTTTGGGGACGTCGGACTCGCCGGAATTCGCGCGATTCTTGTCGGACACAGTTTTTTTCATCGTTTTTATCAAAAAAACTTTCGATTAAAGGGCAAAAAAGACTTGCATGTATGGAGAGCAAAATGTCGTCAGAACGACAATTCCAGGAACCGCTCACTCCAAAAATTCGCCTCGCCGAAAGTTTTCGCAGATAAAATTTTGTCGGACTCATCACAAAGAAGGCTCACATAAAGTTTGGCACTTGCATGTAAAGTAAGAATTTCTTACGATGTCCTGAGCATTATACCAGTCCGTCATGTCTTACACGTCAACGTCAGGTGTCTGGTAGTAAGCTTAGCTCGAAGGATAGAGAAAGGATAAAACAGATTAAAGGGAGTCTGGGGGGTACATGAGGAGATGGAGATGAACCTTGCGTTTAAACTCGTGGGTGTTGTATGAGTTTGGGAAAACTGACTGTGGAAGGTTGTTCCACAGTCGAGTTGTTCTCGAGAAGAACGAATTACTAAACTGGTGTGTGCGCGAAAATAAGGGCTGTAGATAGTGAGGATGAGCCGAATGGACAAGTCTTGTGTTGCGGGAAAAACATCGCCGTGAAGGCAGGAGGTTATGTATTTCGGTGGAACAGTCGTTATGGTAGATGCGGTAGAATTTCACCAGAGCTGCTACATTCCTGCGGTGACTAAGTGAATCAATTTTGGAGCAAATGGCGACGTCGCCAATGAGTTGGAGAGCGCGATTCTGCACCTTGTCCAGCCACGCTAAGGTGGTACTCGGTGCCCCTGCCCAGAGATATGAGTTGAATTCGAGGCGGGGCCGAATGTATGATTTGTAGATTATAGCCCTGGCCGACGGCGGAAGGAGGAATTTGCATCTTTTAAGGAATCCCAAGTATTGTGAAGCTTGTTTAGCGATTTGGAATATGTGATTACTCCAACGCAGATCTTCAGTTAAAGTTATGCCTAGGATATTGAGGGATGGTTCAGCCATCAGTTCTAGACTGTCCACTTTTTTTTTTATCTATTTATTTATTTATTTACATAAGTTCACGGTCAAGCAGACAAGGTCTGGCCCGTGCTTGTCTTGCTTTATCAAAGCTATACGAGTAACGCAAAGTACTGTCATCAGCGAAGCTGTGAAGTGAGTTGGATGGAATTGAGAGCAGGTCATTTATAAAAACTAGGAAGAGAGCTGGTGATAGAATAGAGCCCTGGGGAACGCCTGCAGAGATGGAGTGGGGATTAGATTCAACGCCGTCCAATACTACCTTGATTGACCGGTCGGAAAGGAAACTCTCAATCCAATTCTTTAGAAGAAGGTCGATGCCAATAGCATGGAGTTTACTCAATAAAGCGGGGTGCCATACTCTATCAAAGGCGTTGGAGATATCGAGAGCAACCAAGCCGGATTCACCAAAGCGATGAATGTTTTGGTAGAAGTGCTCAGTTAGGCATACAAGGAGGTCGTCAGTAGATCTTTTCGATCTAAAGCCGTACTGCTTGTCATCCAATATTTGGTTGCGTTCAAGATATTCCATAAGCTGCCTGTTTATTATTGTCTCCATGATTTTGGAGAGGATAGAAGTGATTGCTATTGGGCGGTAGTTAGAGGGGTCGCTGGAATCACTTTTTTTCGGTAAAGGCTGAACATGAGCCAGTTTCCAGGAGTCAGGGAAAACTCCGGAGAAGTAAGAAAGGGCGAAGAGTTTGCGCAGAGGTTTAGCCAAAGGTGAAGCACATTTTTTAAGAACCATAGGGGGAATTTTATCAGGGCCAGTGGATTTATTGGGATCGAGCTCCTTGAGACACTTGAACACTTCACGAGTTCTAAAGAAAACTCTGCCCATTGAGAGAGCAGAACCCTCTACAATGGGGGTTGCACGGCAGTATCAGGCAAGGAAGAATTGGAGGCAAACAGAGATGCGAGTAAGTCAGCCTTGGATTTGCTTTCTGTTAATACCTTCCCATCGTGAATGAAAGGAGAGACGACGATGTGTTAAAATTTTTCCTGATGGAGGTTGCCAAGGACCAGAAGTTTTTACTGCCAGCAGAGGTGTTAATGAGTTTGTTTCTTAACCTGTCATCGAAGGATGCTTTGGTTTGCTTGATGGTGGTTTTGCAGGCGTTTCTCAACCTGATGTACTCACGTCGGGATGATTCGCTCAGGGAATGCCTGAACTCTCTATAGGCGGTTTCTTTGGCCTTAATCGCGTTCATACATTCTTGATTAAACCATCCATGCGGCCTTGGCTTAATGGATTTGGTAGAATGGGGAATGAATAAACGCATCCCTGCCAATATGATTTTTGAGATGCAGATAGCGGAAAAGTTGGCATCGCGATTCTCAAAACACAGATCCCAGTCAGCAGCTTGGAAGAAGCGAATAAGCCCCAGCCAATTGGCTTTCCCATAGTGCCACACAGTTCTTCTAGGAGCTGGTATGGTTGAGACAGATGATTGGTATGGGAAACTTGCGCTGACCAGGCAGTGGTCTGAGCTGCCTAGAGGTGAATCTACTTCGATGGAATACCGTGTAGGGTGGGAGGTAAGAAAAAGATCAAGGAGATGGGCTCCTTGATCTACAGCGTCGGGAACGCGTGTAGGGCACTTAACCAATTGGTGAAGGATGTATTACTAAGCAACGAACTACTCATTACTATACTCTACATGTGTGTAAGCTGGGATCAGTGGTATTTCTGGTGCGGTCTAGGAGGATATGTGTATAATGCGGTGTTCGGTATATGCTCGATCTTGTATCGGATCATACCATGACACTGGTATAGGAAATGCTGCCGGGAACAGCGTCGGATCATACTCCGCGCCACTGGTCCGGGAAACACTCCTCAGGTATTTGAGAAGTGGGTTACTGGCCGAACACCCAAATTAGTCACACCGAAAAGGGAACTAAAATTCGCTGCGTGGAATGTACGAACAGGACATCACGTTGGTCAAAAGGAAATCATAGCAATGGAATTGTTGAAATGCAAAATATCAATTGCTGCGCTATCGGAACTACGGCTTACCGGATCCGGGATATTGACAATCGTCCCGCCAACAATCGACGAAACGATGATGCTTTACTATTCCGGTGGTGAGAAAAGAGAGGCCGGCGTCGGCTTTATGGTCGATCGACGGGCTGCCAGCAGCGTTATCGCATTCCAACCGATATCCGAGCGTTTGGCGGTTATAACCATCAGTGGAACGATCAAGACCCATATCATATCCGTTTATGCGCCAACCGAGACCAGCACGGACACGAACAAGGACGAATTTTACGATCATCTTCAACAGACGCTGGATATGATACCTCAAACCGAATTAATAATTCTCGCGGGGGATTTCAACGCACATTCAGGAGTAGATCGAACCGGCTGGGAAGAAACCATGGGCAAATTCGGACACGGAGTAATTAATGACAACGGCTTACGCCTGCTTTCATTCGCATCGTCAAACAACTTGATCGTTGGCAACAGCATTTTCCGCCATCCACTCAAACACCAACTCACCTGGCGAAATCCATCCGGCAAAGACTCGGCGATGTTAGACTACGTTTTGATCAACACAAGATTCCGATCGACGCTTAAAGACGTACGTGCAATGCGTGGACCCGATTGCGGATCGGACCATTATCTTGTTCGAGCGAAATTGCAGATGCGATTGCAAAGAGCGAAGAAAACGGAGCCACCACCAGCCAAGAAAAATTGGGCGTGCCTACGGGACCCGGCCATCGGGCGAGAGTTTCAGATGGCATTGTCCAACAAATTCGCGGCGCTCGCAATACCGGACGATATCGATGTAGAAGAAAGGCAATTGTCGGAGTCTATTGTGGAGTGTGCAATGGAGTTGTGTCCAACTATCCGTAAACGGACGCAGCCGTGGATCTCGGACAGCTGTCTGGACCTCGTCGATCAGCGGAAGCGCATGAAACACGTCGACTTTGAGGAATACCGAAGATTGAACAAAGAAGTTCGGCAGAAAATGAAATTGGAACGAGAAGCGTACTGGAATAACGTTGCGGCCGACATGGAAAAAGCGGCGTCGAGGCACGAGTACCGGACGCTGTACCAGACAATCCGCCGGTTAGGCGGCAAAACAACATCAACAAACGACAACATCAAAAAATCGGATGGAACTTTTGTGACTTCTGCCCATGAACGCCTGGAGCGGTGGAGAGCATTCTTCCACCAGCTGTATAACCACGATCCGCCGCAAGGTCCAGCACCCGAACCACCGATTATCGAACAGCCGATGAATCAGTTTCTCGATACCGAACCAACAATTATCGAGGTGAAGACAGCAATCAAATCGCTGAAAAATGGAAAAGCGCCGGGAATAGACCAAGTAACCGCCGAGATGATCAAAGCTGGAGGTGATGTCTTATCACAACGACTTCATGTCCTCATAACACACATATGGCATTCGGATCGTGTCCCTTCGGTATGGAAGAAAGCGATCGTTGTCCCAATTTTGAAGAAAGGCGACAGTCGGGAATGCAAGAATTATCGCGGTATTAGCCTTCTTTCGATCGTCGGTAAAGTATTTACGAAAATAATACAATCGAGGCTACAGAAACATCGAGAGCAAACGAGCCGGGAGGAACAAGCGGGATTTAGACCACATCGAGGATGCATTGATCAAATATTCGCCCTCCGTCAGTTAATGGAAGAAAGAATTCGTTGCGGCAAACGCATTGTCGTCGTTTTCAAGGGATTGCATCGATTGGAACAGCTTGTGGAGAGTCTTGGTAACCGAACACGTGCCATTGAGAATCATCCAACTTCTCCAAGCGTCGTACGATGGCTCAACCAGCAGCGTTCGTATTCGAAACGACTTATCCGAGGAGTTCCCGATTCAGACGGGTGTCCGACAGGGAGACGTCGCTTCGCCACTTCTCTTCAACGTTGTGATCGACGCGATTATGCGTGAAGCATTCGATGGACGACTCGGAGTTCAATACGACGACAACAACTTCGTAACAGACTTAATGTTCGCCGACGATAGCGCTGTTTTCGCCGACACGGATGCCGAAGCAACGGACATCTTTTACGATATTTCCCGCATCGCCCAATCATACGGGTTAAAAATCAATGCGGAAAAGACCAAAGTGCTCACAACGGATGGATCAAGAGCCAGTGTTCACCTCGATGGAACCCAAATCGAACAGGTTCCAAGGTTCAAATATTTGGGATCATTGGTTGAGGAAACGAAAGTAGCATCGACGGCCGACGTTCACAGCCGTATCGGCCAGGCAACAGCAACATTCGCCTCGCTCAAGTGGTGCATATGGAAACGAGCAAATATTTCCATCAAAACAAAACTACGTCTTTACCGAACGTTGATTCTTCCGATTCTTCTTTATGGATCTGAAACGTGGACACTGCTCAAATCGGACGTAAAGAAGCTCGAGGTCTTCCAAATGCGATGTTTGAGGCAGATCCTCCGTGTCTCACTCCGTGATCGCCTTCGAAATGAGGTTGTCAGACAAAGATGCGATCAGCAAACACTGATCGAAGAAGAAATGCAAAAACGTCGACTACGGTGGTTTGGACATGTTTGCCGAATGGATGATAACCGCTTGCCACGTAAACTTCTCTGGCGAGACCGTCCCGCAGACTGGAAAATCCAGCGATTGGCACCGAAGAAAACTTGGCTAAAGAATATCGAGGGCGACCTAAAGAATCAAAGATTATCAGTTACCGAGGCTCGAGACACCGCCAAAACCCGAGAAGAATGGAAGCGAATCGTGAATAGAGTTCGGGACCCAGCGGCACCGACAGCAGCGTATCCGTTGCGGGGACGTCCCGCTCAGACCGCCAGCTAACGGATCAAAGAAGAAGAAAGAAGAAGGTATTTGGTAGTCGGTCGGTATGTTTTATGTATGTGTTATGTCTGTGGTCATACACCTCCGGTTCATGCACCTCGACACGATCTAGAAATCGCTACTTCGGCACATTTTCGGATCCTACACCACGACAAGGCCTAGGCAACATCCCACAGGTATTCGGTATGTGTTTTTACCGTGCCGGGGCTGCCATCGTCAAAATTGCTGAGGCCGGACAACTTCAAAAACTCCGGACATTTGGGTCAAATTGAGTTTTTTCCCAGGACACCCCTTTTTTTAAATTTAAGAAATATTTTTTTTGCCGAGCTAAAATCCAATCGTCGCATCGAATCGATAACCAACTATATATCCGGCTACCAGCGAAGGGCTAACAACCTTTTCTGGCATTAGTGTTCTTGTTATGAAACGTACGGCACAATCTCGAACAGGACAGAAACTTGGGAAACAGGGCAAAGATCACCCCGTTTATGATTAGGTTAGTAGGTAATGCGTCGGTTGAGCCTGGGAACCAGGTCAAGGTCACAGCCCAAGGCCATCAATCAACCACCTGTTGTTGGCCATGGATCTAGGTCACGGGGTCTACGACCGTGGGACTGGTTTGCTTGGGCGGGACCTGGGTCAGGGTCGGTCGGTGGCTAGGGACTCGGTGGGGCCGGGCTCGGCTAGGGACTCGGTGGGGACGGGCTGGGCTGGGCTGGGCTGGGCTGGGGACTCGGCTGGGGACCCGGTGGGGGCTGATAGTAGATATGCTATGCCGGTTCTAGCGCAATTTAACATGGGGTTTTACATATAACCCCTAGATTCACCTTTTTCGCCATCTTGGATTTTCTTCGTTGTGCCAATTGGTTTGTGACGTCACATGGTCATGTACGAGTGACTTTGGGGCTTGGCGGTGGACTCGGTCAGGGAAAGTGTGGCTTGTGACTTGGCGGACTGCTCGGTGAGGGAAAGTGGTTTGGGACTTGGCAGGGGTCGGTGGCTTGGCAGGTTGGGCGGAAGCTACAGGCGGCGGCGGCGGTAGCTTTTGCCCGGTCTGCGACGGAAGGTATTTACTCAGACTCGTACGTGCGCCCTAGTCTCTGCAGAGCGGGTCCGGGACTGGGTCAGTGGCTTCGGAAACAAAAACAAAAACTGCAGCGGTAGAAATTTGAGCGGCAAAATCTATCGGCATAAAAGGAAAAACAAAACAACGGATGTGCTGCAGTGCGACTATTGCATGGTTGTTGTTGTTGTTGTTATTACCTGAACAGACAGACACTGTGGAAAAGTGTACCTCGGCAAAGGAAACACATGAACGACCCGTGGATTTATCACATAACTAGATGAATGCCTGTGCATGTGCCCCTTACTCCCAGGAAGACACTGTGGATGAAAGTAAAAGTGATACTTTCGATGCCAATGAGAAATTCTTAGGCGACGGCGGAGGCGGGGCAACGGCGGGGGCGAATGATGAGAACCGGATAGCTCGAACTTGAGGATGGGTACATCATGGCTATGGGGGTGTAGGTTAAGAAATTCTACAGGTTGCATCGAAAGTAAAACTGAAAACCTGAAAATGACTAGAGATAGATGCTATTAAAAACAATATGTTATTTGAACATTTTTATTTTATTTTCTAAAACTGGATTTATTACACTCAGTTGTGAAATTCTGTTTTTAAACCTAAATGTATCCACTGCATACTGCTCCCATGGTCCTTTCCTACTTTGTCTGTATGCGAAACTCCATACTACCATATATTTAATTTGTGGGTCTTCATTGAAACTTATTTTCTTCCTCATATCTGCTCGTGGAAATAATAATGAATTGCTAAAACGAATAAAATACCAGATAAAAATTTCAAAGCGTTGAATGTGCAAAGTATGATTTTTGATTTAGGTTGTTCTGTAAGTGGTGCTAGCTGATCTTTGAATCTTCCGCATTCGTCTATCCTATTAACATAGATACAGTGTGGTGAACGATGTCTATGATCAAAATCTACATCCGATGCGCAACTCATAGCATTTATCTGCAGAGAACAAAAGTAACATTGAACACGGTCTTTGATGTTTGTGTAAAAAAAATCCACTTTTCGCTAGCTGGTCTGCTGTATCTAAGTCTATTGCAAGATTATCGAATGTTTTCAAACGATCGTATTCTTGTTTCAAGTTTAACATTTTGAATGAGTGTAACAGGTTTTATATCACGTCTTTTATATCAATCCAAGTATTGTGTTTTGATGGAAAACCAAGCCACTTCACTAGAACCTGATTACCGCGTCTTTTTATAACCTTTTCTACTAAATAGACATCAGGGTTTTTCACAGGAGCTATTTCTGGTTCATAAAATCTGCCTTGAATTATATTTCCCTGGTAATCTTCCAGAATATATGTTGTTGGGTAAACAGATTTAACTTCTTTTATTTTAAAGATCTCTGTGGACCAATTAGGTGTATAACCTTTTTCGAATACATGTTTATGTCTACTTATACGAACAAAATCACCTGCTTTGTATTTAGACTTTGATTTTATTTTGGGGTAATTATACACAGATAATAAACGTTTTTCGTTACGCGGTCGAACATCTACTGGTCTCATCTTAATCGTACGATGTTTTGTTGTATTGTAGTCATCTGTCAGCTTGGTCAACATGCTAATCCAGTGATAATTGCCATTCATGCTGAATTCTTTCCACATTATATTTTTCAATGTTCTGTTAAATCTTTCTACAATTGAGGCTTTCAGAGTACTGTAGCTGGAATAATGGTTTATTTCGTAATCTTTCATCAGTTGACGAAACGGTTTATTAAAAAACTCTTTTCCATCATCGGTTTGTAAATTTCTTGGAATCCGTCCTGTATTAAAAATCGACTGCAATGCTTTTACAACTTCTGATGCCTTTTTAGATTTTAAAGGCAGTGTCCATGCATACTTTGAAAAGGTATCAATTACAGAGAGAAGAAAACGAAACCCCTGATTTTCTGATGAGTAAGAACCCATCTCGACCAGGTCTGCCTGCCACAAATCATCTATACCTTTGGTAGTGACATGTCGACGTTTAAAATTTTTTCGCACTGGTTTATGCAGTTCGTTGATTATCTGTCTTCTGCTCATTGTGCAGAATGTATAAATACCTGCAGTTGAATGACCAGTTTATATACAAAGCAAAAATGATCAAGTTTAATCACCCATTTACAATGATGGTTGCGGGGCCTTCGGGATGCGGCAAAACAACATTTATAAAAAATCTTCTTAATACTAATCAGGTATTTATAGAACCGCAAATTAGAAAAATTATATGGTGTAATGCAGAACACGGTGCACTACCTACGGATATCAAACTGCAAAACATCGAATATTTAAATGCTATACCAGAGGAGTTTGTAAATCATGAAAACGAGCCAACATTGATTGTTATAGATGACATGATGTTAAATGGATTTAGTAAACAAGTTTGTGAACTCTTTACTAAGGGGTCTCATCATCGTAATTTCTCAGTAATTCTTGTGACACAAAACGTATTCCATCAAGGAAAATTCAGTCGTGATATATCGCTCAATTGTAAATATCTTGTTGTATTTAAAAACCCCCGGGATAAAAGTCAATTTACACATCTGGCCCGACAAATTTACCCAGAAAATAGTTTAGAACTTGTGAGAATATATAAAGAGATAACTCAAATGCCTTACGGGTATTTGCTAATTGATTTAACTCAGGACATTAACGACGTCTTAAGATTTCGAACTGATATATTTAATAAACACTTTGTAACCTGTTTTTGCCCGCAAAACTCTTTAAATGGTAAGAATGGCGTCACGAATGAAACGATTAAGGGAGAACAAGCATATGCTATATGTGCTTAAAAAGGCTAAACCAAATCTGAGAAAGTCCATCATACAAAATGCTGACCCTGAGGTTATAAAAACTCTTTGTGAAATTACACTCAACACCTTAAAAGGTAACCACATGCCGCATGGAAATATCTACAACTCACTGTGGACATGCGTAAATTGATTTGCGCAAAGAGATCTGTTGCTAAACAGCGTAAAATACTAGTGCAACGAGGAGGTTTTTTACCAGTTTTATTAGGAAGTGTACTATCAGGAGTTATCGGCTCATTAATTGAAAAATATGCATAGAAATAATGGACTTAACAAGATGCTACTTCTGTCCCCAGAGGTTTACAACAGGCTTAAAAATGAAATTGAAATGACTACAAATCAGTCCATTTTTGATAGAGCAATGAATAAAATACTACAGAATAAAGACATGAATGATTCCGAAAAATGGTATAGCTATCGAAACCAACTAATTTCATTTTTAAATCACAATCGGAAATCCAAACGAACGTTGGATAAAGAAACAAATTTATACTTGCCACGTGAACATAATGTCAAACAAAAAAGTTTAAGAGATAGTACCACACAAACGAAAATTATTTTTAAAGATGATGTGTTAACACAGACTTCACCACCACCAGCAAAGGATTTCCTAGCTGAAGAAGAAGAAGTCTTTGAAGAAGCACATAACATAACCCCACCAAGAAGATCTTTATCACCAGCCGCTAAAAGACGATTATCAGCTAGCGGAATAGCAAAAACTCTAAGACCACCACCAAAATTACTAAGAACAACAGCTCCACCTAATGCACGTGAAAAGGATTATAAAATAATCACAGCTGAGGATGGTGTAACTCAGTATACTGTACCTGCGGCTATGAGTCCCGATGAAGCTAGCGAACATATAGACGAATTAGAACAAAGTGAAAAACAAAAAGCAACCCAGAAACAGTCTATATTAATACCCTCTCAGCTAGAATCTGGTCAATATATGCTTTCATTTCCTTTACGCAAGCTCGGTACTAGACAGAGTGAGCGTTTGAAGACTAAAAAGGATAGACCTGCAAGTACTTCTGACATTCCTTGGGAAAGACTGTAAACAATGCCGGTGGAAATAAAAGAAAATGATTTTTATGTATGCCTTTTGAGTAATAACTCTATGCAATTTTACCCAGAAAATACGCTATCGGCTTTTACAAATGCGCTTGCGAAACCATGCAAGTTTCATGGAAACTGGCGTGTTGGAATAACTGAAATTGCATTACCAAATTTTGAAATAACAAAACGTGCAATCTCCAACAACGGGGGAAATGTGCGTAAACGAGTGAGGCGTGAATTTGACCAGTTAAAGGAAACTAGAAAGCAGCATCAAAAGGATTTTAAAATACTTAGCATCAAAATAAATGAAAATGTAAAACTTGAATGGACACCAGAAAATCTTGAACAAGTTATTTTAATTTTAATTTTATTTTTGTCAAATACTTTCCAACTCGCATTTTATTTGTACGTCTTTAAGAATTATGTTCTTTTGTACAATGAATAAATTATATTTATTATTATTATTATTAAGTTAGTTACAGACCTGGACAAATAAACCTTTCAGCATTTTTATTAACATTTTATAATGCAGTTACACCTTCATGGTATACCATGTACTTGAATGATGTTAAATCGAAAATGTGGAAGCGCTTAGAAGAAGACCACTTTAATGAAGTTATCCCTGAAATAAACTATAAGCAAGAGCCAAATGAATACATATTGCACATATATCAAGGAAAAAAGACTTCAGAAAACGTTGTTTTAAAATATAAGAACTATGAATCAATTGAAGATTTTGTTGATGATGTATTTGGTCAAGTTCCTAGGAAGAATAGAAAACATCCTGTTTTGAAGAATACAATAGACAATTATACACATCCAACGGCTAGCATAAAAACAGCTGAAAATAAAGAGAAAAAAGGTAGTGAAAAGAAGCATGATGTATTCGAACTCCGTTTAGAGGAGTTGGGTGTTACGATAAAAATAAAAAAACCACTACCCTCACACTTGAATGTTAAAGATCTCATGACATTGCTTTTAGCTAATTTACACTTTGACGATAAACAACTTAGCGAAGAAGAAAAACATAAGCGAATTATTGAAATTAAAAATACAATTTTTGAAATATTGAATAGACTAAAGAAAGATTCACTCAAAGCAAAGGCACCCGAGCAACGGAAAATAACTAAAAACAGTGAAATTTTGCAGGTCCCATATGAAAAACAAAGCTCGGGCGAATTTTTATCTACACCAGTACCTATTAATACAAACATAGATAATCTGTCAAACTTCATCACAGATGTATTTCTCCAAACACCTGAAAACAAACGTAATCCTGATGCCTTGTTGACAGAAATAAAAGAGTCATTTGACACTGCGGGCTTACGCCAAGAGCACATGTCAATAATGGAAAAAATTAATTCTCTTGATACAACAATTAAAGAATTGATGTTGCGATTACCAAGAAGTACACCGGAAACTGTAAAAGATTGCCTTGAGAAAAATATAATACATATATACACTGATATTATACAACCTAGAGCTATAGGCGACAAGCTAGTAAGATATCTACGAATAATACCGATTCAAGAGTGTGGTACTATATTAAGATTTGAGCATGTAGAATACTGTCCTATTGAAAAAACTTTTATTGAAAGTATTTCTATAAAAATAACTGATCATCAAGGGGAGTTAGTAGACTTTAAAACAAATTATATTCCTACATATGTAATGCTTCATTTTAAGAGACAATAAAAACTATAAATATTTGCACAACAGGCTGTTCTTGCATAGTATAAATAGAATTACGAGATGGATTCCTATTATACACATTATTATTTAATACAAAGCGGCGGCGGTCTGTCAGATATTGGAGAACTATATCGTGGTCCACTTATTTATCAACGTGGAAGAGGAATCGGTAGCTTCTTCAGTGCATTATTTCGACACTTAAAACCTCTAGCTACATCAGGATTAAAAACATTAGCACAACAGGCTGTAAAAACAGGACAAGCTATAATACAAGATAAAAACATCAGCAACAAGTCAGTTAAAGATATTTTAAAGGAACAAGGTCGAATTGCTGTTCAAGATTTAGCGCAGAAAGGTATAAATAAACTGTTTGACGGTATGAGCGGTGCAGGTATAAAAAGACCCAATCCGTTTACAACCTTGCATATAAAACCAGTTGTTAAACGCAAGAGACGTGGAAAAACACCTAAGCGCACGGGAAATTGCAAAACTAAAAATCAAAGAAAAGGAATAAAAGCAAGAGTTTTGAAAACAAAACGAAAGATACGTAAACGTATACTGGACATATTTGATAAATAATGTCGTACAAAGAATGCATGAAATCAGAGCTGGATCTTTTTTCCACACCACCAGTTCAAAGCAATATTTTGAAAACAGAAGAAGTAGCATATAAGCCAATAGCCTCACTCGACAACTCCTCCGTTCTAGAGTTTGTAACTTTGGGTCATGGAGACACATACCGTGATTTATCTAGCATCTATCTTCGTTTAAAATTGCAATTAATTAAAATAAAAGATGGAAAAGAAGAACTTTATCCGAATGATGGCGATGCTCCAGGTCTAATAAACAACATTTTACACTCCATATTTCGCCAGTGCACCGTATATTTGAATGGAAAACCAATTGCTCAAACTGACCATAATTACAATTATCGCGCTTATATTGAAAATTTGTTAAATTATGGTAGAGATGCCGCATCTACCCATTTGGAGTCGGTCGGCTGGTATCTTGACAAAGATGACACGGAAATTGCAGATATCGATAAACCCGTCGCTGAATTACATCAAGGCTATTTAGATCGTCAGAAACTTTTTAATAAAAGTAATGTAGTTGAATTGATGGGGAAAATCCATACTGATTTGCTTAATCAGGATAAGTTGCTGTTAAACGGTGTCGATTTACGTGTAGTTTTATCACTTGAAAAACCAGAATTTTATATTCTATCCAAGGACGGGACCGACTCACCACAATTAAAAATCTTAGATGCAACAATGTACATGAACCACGTAACCGTCAACCCGAATATTTTATTAGCACATGAGACAGTTCTACAGCGTTCAAATGCCTTATACCCATACAAGCGAGTTGAAGTTAAAAGCTACACTATTCCCGCAAGCACATTCACACTTTCACTGGATAATATCGTCATCGGACAGTTACCAAACTTAATAATATTTGGTATGGTGGACAATGATGCTTACACTGGCAGAAGAACAAAGAACCCTTTCAACTTTAAACATAACAACATTACCAGATTCAATTTATCCGTGAATGGCGTACAGATACCAAACCAACCTCTCGAATTTGACTACTCAAAGGAAAATCCGATTAGTACACGCGGATACAATACGTTATTCAGAGGAACAGGTATTCATTACTTCGATAAAGGTCATCAAATATCCAAGACATTATTTGACAAGGGGTGTTTTCTTCTCGCTTTCGATTTAACAACAGATAATTCATATAACGCGACTTGCGGCAATTTACTAAATCAAGGGACGGTACGAGTTGAAGGAAAATTTAGAGATGCGTTAAAAAATAGTGTGACATGCATTGTATATGCTGAGTACGATGGAAGCATTGAAATTGACAAGGATCGAAATGTTTACACCAACTTTTAAATCTATATAAGGCGGCTACTTGCAACAAACTGTTAGTTGACAAATTGCTTTACTATAGTAACAATGAGTTGTTTAATTAATGCGGAATACTTTTGTGGAGGTGAATTTACCTTCTTTAAAAAAGTCTCTTTAGCTGGATTTACTGTACAAAATAAAACGTTTACAAAGGAAATAATTTTTAAATATCCAACATCTAGTTTGGAATGCAGTGAACAACAATCAAGTAAATTTGGTAATCTTGAACTAAAACGCATGGATGAAGACCTTATAAAAACTCTAGCGAAATTTAAGACAATCTTTGTTCGTGGTATATCAACTAAAGAGTTTATAAATAACTATGTTACATCTCTCACCAAGGTCATTGACTTAGAAGCAGCATTTACCAGTGAACAAGAATGAACACGATCGAACTTGCAACTGCATTGACAAATAATCGCGTAACAAACAAGTTTTTTAGAGGAGTCTTCCCCTGCAACCATCTACCACAAAAAATAAAAAAACCCGCATGCGTCATAGCTAATACGGATCCATCACATAAAGACGGAACTCACTGGGTTGCATTTTATTTCCCGAAACAAGGTCCTGCAGAGTACTTTGACTCATTTGGAAGATATCCCACCAATAAGTTTTTTCAAAGATTTCTTTTAAATAATTCAAAGACTTTTTTAAATAATAAAAAACGTTTGCAGGGACAATTTTCATCGACATGTGGACATTATTGTTGTGTATTTCTATATTCTCGGTGTAGAGGAAAGAGCCTAAAGAATTTTTTAACACAGTTCTCTTCGAGCGATTTCAGTTTAAATGATAATAAAATAGTTAATTTATACTTGAAGAATTTTACACAAAGTGGTGGAGACTTTTGTAACCAATCATGTAAAGCCGAGATCAGCACTATAAAAACACTGAACAAAAGCTGTTAATATTTAATGTTAAAGTTTAATTTGAGTAACATGGAGCCATTACGTAAAAGACAGAGGACCACTGGTGCTAAAGGAAAAAAGAAGCTGTCCAAATGCGAAGCAGAAGTTGTCGGTGAAAATCTCTTATTAAATTACACGTACCATTTGGACGACTGCCATAACCGGAAGATTGTACTCGGCTTTGACCCAACATCGTTCGAAGCGAAAATAGTATTTCAGCGTCATGGACTCATCCCAATATCAGCATCCTATCCCGAATGGACATCTATTTACAACTATCTTGGCGCTTTAAAAACGAAAATGGAAAATTCATCTTCAGCAAATCAGACGAAGAAGTACAAAATCCTCATTGGCAGTGGCAGCATCACTCTAAGGCAAGCGGAACTTTGTAAATTATTTGAAATGCTGAAATTTTTAAACATCGTTATGTACCACAATAACAATGCTTCAGAGAGCGTGAAAGAATATTATAAGAAGTACATTGAAAAATGTAAAGAAAAAAGTGTATTAACATTAGCATGTGAAGATTTTTTTATTCCAAGTCGAACATCTTATGTACACTTAAATTATTCTCGACTTTTTTATGAAATACCTTTGTATTGTATTGCAAATCTTGTTTTTGATACGATAAATTTTGACTGCAAATAAATAAATAAAATACAACTAAAAAATTCTTTTATTTAAAACATTTATTCACTAGCATGTACAAATAAATATTAAAACAATTTTGTACGGCACATCTTAGACTAGGTGATTTTCCATGTATAGTGCAGAAAGCTCCAAAATTTTCCAAGTTGGCTAATTTTGGTATTTCCAATTGGTTTATTTTCGCTTCCGGAAGGTATTTCTGAATAAATTTCTCCTTTTCTAGTCCTTTCACGTAAATTGTTGCATTTGAATAATTCGACAGTATCTTGGGTAATTCGTTGTAATTAATAATGCCGCCGTTCCATCTTAATCCATTTATTTTTCTAAAGTTGAAATCATTTTGCCAACGAGCTTTTGACGGTAGTTCATTATACGGGTATGGTGGCATAAAATAGTATAAACTTGGTATAAGCGACCCGTGATGCAAGACGGACAGCTCCTTAGCAAATAGCTGTCCGTTAATTCCACTGACAAATTGTACATCTAAAACAACTCTATCGGAACTCATAACTTTAACTACTCAAAGGAAAATATCAAACTATTTAAATTTATTTATTTTAAAGCTTTTGTATATGCTACTCGCTGCCTTGAGGCAAATGGACTGATGTTACTTCCAAACAAAATGTGTCAGTGCTTGCTCCTTCTGAATTGCTCTGGAAGATTTTCGCAACCATTTCCCAGATGTCACTAGTTTTTACATCAGATGCCAACTTATAATTTATCCATCCAGGGCCTCTTTCCCTAAAGCTGGCACCGCAAAAAGTAATACCAACATAGTCATTTGGTTGGATCGCCGTCATCACATGTTGAATAATGTCTTCAATGCTGCTCTTAAACCATGTTAAAGGTTCTACATTCCTTGGCGTGTCATTGATTTTAAATTCAATTTTGCGACCCCTCACATTGAAACGTTTGTTGTGGGTTATTATATCTCTAATGATGCTAAATTTAGCCATTTTTCAACAATGTTTTCTAAGCTGAGCCAAGCACGCACGTTGCATATTGCTTTTGTTTCTCTGTTTATATAGGAGCTCGAAGGCACAATAATGAATAATTAATTTAATGATTAATAAAAATCTGATATTACAAAATCAATTTAATTTTCCCGCATTTAAATGAAAAACGTATCATGTGCAATTCTTCTCTCTTTCACACTTTGTTTTGCATTTAATCTTACCCCGCGCTGAATCTCAGCTAACAAAAAAAAGTGTATTTTTTACCCGTCCCGATATTTATGAATGTATCAAGTTTATTCATTCACTCGGTTTCATAATTTCAGATAGTAACAAAAACAACCACCATGCAATACTCGCCGAGAATCATCGGCATCGAAAGTATCCACAGTCACCTGTCATGTACCCTGCAAACATTACAAGTTGAGATCGAGGTTTTTAAATATTGGCGATGGAAATTTAACTAAAAAATCATATAAAACATTAATTTTATTAATTTAACATAGTTTTAATAATTTAAAATATTAAAGACTAGTTGATAAAATGTTTTGCAAGGTAGTTATGTGATAAATCCACGGGTCTTGCATTTGTTTACCTTCATCATCCACAGTATCTGTCTGTTCAGGTTATAACAAAAACAACAACCATGCAATAGTTGCACTGCAGCGCAACCGCTGTTTTTGCCGCTCAAGCTGCTGCTGCAGTTTTTGTTTTTGTTTCGCTTGGTCTTTCTTTTTCATATTCGCGGGCTCTTGCAGTTGTGATCACGATCATGTCCACGTTATTTTCATCGGCGCACTGGGCCGCAAGATCTAAAAATAGAATTTCACAACTGCATATGTACAGAAATAATCCAACTCCATCCAACTGTCGTCTTGGTCAAGTTGGCTAAGGCGTTGGTTTTTCTGTTCGCGATTTGCGTGGCGCTAGTTCGATTCCCAAGCGATGGGTGATTGAATGACTTTATTTATTAATTTAATACAGGGTAAGAGAGAGAGTAACAAAAAATATACAAAAATTGACAGGGAGGGTATATACTTATTGTACGTACAGAGTGTAAGACCGGTGCTCTGCAGAGGCCAGGGCACTTACAAAATCGATCAATAACAGGTTCCGTCGCGGCTCTGGCGATAGCTTCCGCCACAGCGCCGAGCCCGGCCCCACCGAGTCCCTAGCCGAGCCCGGCCCCACCGAGTCCCTAGCCGAGCCCGGCCCCACCGAGTCCCTAGCCACCGACCGACCCTGACCCAGGTCCCGCCCAAGCAAACCAGTCCCACGGTCGTAGACCCCGTGACCTAGATCCATGGCCAACAACAGGTGGTTGATTGATGGCCTTGGGCTGTGACCTTGACCTGGTTCCCAGGCTCAACCGACGCATTACCTACTTAGGTTGAAAAGTTCAGTCGAGGTTGAGTTGAAATTTGGAGCTCCGTGTATGATGTCGTGTTGAGTTCTCTTTGCGATGAAATAGAGTGGAACTGAAATCAAAACATAATCTCAAATTGTTGTGTGAAACGTAAAAACTCAGAACGAAATAATTTTTTATTCCTGTGCAAGAAAAAACACTGAAGACAAAACTAACGCCAAAGGCGGACTTCACGGGTGGTAAACAAACAAAACAAATGTCACTTCAACCCAATTAAAACTCAACCAGCGTAGATGAGGCCGAAAATCAACTCGATTCAGGAAGGAGAGTTGAGTTGAGTGGACCCAGTTGTAACTCGATCCCCGTTTATGATAGGGTTGAACCTGGGTTGAACCTATAGTCGTAAACGGGGTAAATAAAAGCAAGAAGAGGAAATACAGGAGACACCCCACTTCTCGCGAAATTGCTTCGACGAAATACTTCTCGAAGTTGATCGAAGTCCGAGGCATGGTATACTGAAATAAGGCAATGTAAAAGAGAAATGTCATTTTAGTGCTGAAGTCACTTGGTGACCCCTTTCTATATAAAATCGAAGTTGTTGTTGTTTCTGTATTAGTGCTGACGTCACTAAAGGGCCCTTTTTACGGTATTCGAAGCTGTCAATCTCTTTTATATTACTTTGTTTCTGCATACCCTCGCGAGGAGCTCACTCATCCGGCACACCACACACCTCGAGTCCTATGACTCGGGCGCAAAAACCGCCAAAGATGCAAAGTTACACAAAGTGAATCGAAGTGCCTCTCTACATTTTCAACTTCTACTAACTTCGATCAACTACGCGAGTAGAGTAGTGCAGGCTTAACAATGTTATAACCCAGTGGATAAAAACAGAGCATACCAACTCAAGCTAAGTAGAACACAAAACAATAGATAAAGAAAAGAAACGAACTAAGAAGAGCATACACAAAGCAAAAAAAGCCAGTATTTGGAAGAGGGAATGAGGAAAATAGAAGAATCAGGAAGTAGTGCCCAAATTTAGTATGTGCGTCTTCCGGGAGATTTTTGGGAGCGCAACGTGACTTATCGAGTAAGAGCTTGGAATTACCCTTAAAATTTAGTACTTACGGAGTAAAAAAATATGTTGGTCTTGCCTGGTCAAATCTGAAGCTAATGTCTTGGCAGACCACTTTTTTTGTTGTTGTTTTGGGATCGCAACTGATCTATCGAGTAAGAGCTTCAACCTACAATCAAATTAAAGGTTGAACATTTTTATACTAGAAAACAAAGGTCGGCCGAGTTTGTGCCGGTGCCAAGGGTATGGCAGATCACCTTTTATTTTAGTGTTCAATTACTACTTAATAACTCCTATACCGATTGGCACCTGCTTGCTCATTTTGAACTTGGTTTCCTTGAACGACTGGATTAAGTCGGATTAATAAAGCGAGTGCATTTTTGCCATGCCGAAGTTTGTTTGGTTGGGGACTCAATTGTTAATTGAGTCAATTGTTAACTAAGATTTGTTTTAATTTATTGAATACTAGCAAAAACCCGCGTGCGTCGCAACGCTTTTTAATAAAAGCAAATTATGTGTGCATAGAAAAGGGTATAATGAAACAATGAAAAAATCAGCAAGACATGATTTTGGATATATAAAAAACTTTAAAGTTGACTATAAAAATATGTACCTACAACTTTTTTTAAAATTCGAATCATCGGAAAACTTTTATACTACGTGCACAACAGATACCTAACCAATTTTATTCAGAATATATGTCTTGTGCGCGTAGATTTTGACGTTCTCGGATAATTGGCCCCCTGAACTTGCCCCATGGCCAACATGGCTTGAGACGAAGATTGCCAACATTTTAAGACGATACTACTGATTTGATCCTAAAAAGGACAGTTTCTGCTTCCCGTTTTCGTGTTTCGTCGTTTCCGGTCATACCGCCCTCACGGCACTGTTTAACAATCCACTGTAACGCTTGTTTATAAACGATGTTAGATGTTTCACTCGTGAGTATTGCAATGTTTGTGGCATTACTGAGTTGAGTCGATTGAGTTGAGTTGATATTTTCGAAATCGTCACAAATGTCGCTCATCAAAATTTCCTCATCTATTACGAACTTTCAAACAACATCCAGCAGCTCACTGTCATCATTCTCATTAATCTCAGAACATTTTCTATTGCATATCCTATGTTGAGGAGAATAGTACTGAATTCTGAGTTTTCCGATTGGGTTTTCATCTTTTGCTTTAAATGACGTTTTCCAATATGTCCCTAAATGAGTGATCATTTCAGACATGCATCAATATCATCGGCCCACATATTTGTCCAGACCGCCGGCAACATTTGCTCGGAATCTATGCCAATAAAAGAGTTTCTCCGCAAAATAATTGGTTTTTACATCTTAAATCTCGCGGTGTTCTGTTAATAGATACATTATTTGCCATAGTACACTCATCTCATTCACAGACAACCATCATGCAGTTTTGTAAAACTTTAGATTTGTTCCACGCAGGATTTTCCATCTGATCTTCTTCGATCGGTATCTTAAGCATAGAATGAGCTGTTCTTCCTGATGTGAGTAAAGTTGCCGAAATCTCTGCTACTGTCCTGATCTCATATTGACCAAATAACCGACCTTTCGAAATGTTAAAAAGCGTGGAACTTTATCTATATTCTTATTTTACTATTACTGCAACTTTTCGCCAGCGCCCCATATATCATATATACTGGCTTGAGCAAAAAAGTTTTCATTCAACATATTTTTTTACATTTTAGTCCATTTCTAAACAAAATCATATTTTTAAGTTTTTTAAACTATATTTTTAGTTTTCTACCTTTTAGTTTATTATATGTCTTCCGTTACTTTGTGGTGACCGATATTTAAAATGAGGTTACCCAGCTTACTGTACTCTACTTATCATACACTTTTAATTGGTATCCATACCGAGAGCGTTGTAAGAAAAGGTAGTCCGCCATTTTGTGTTGGCTGCCATTTTGAATTTGGAATTACGCCACCCAGGTAATAGTATTCTACTTGTCACATCCTTTCATTTGATACCCATACCGATCGTGATGTAAATAAAAAAGTAATCTGCCATCTGTGCTGGCCAAAATAGCACCAAATAGGTAATTATAATATATGTACATACTTATCATTCCCGTTCCAGGGTGTCAAGCAAATATTTCAAAAAAAATTCCCGTATATTTCCCGTACATTAAAATTATGGAACTAATTTTGATAAATACAATCTATCGTTTCTTCCCGACAGTTTTCTTTTTTTTTTAGGAAGCCAATTAATTTTAAAGGGAGCAAAAAGAAATGCAAAAACAATCAACCTTTTTTCAAATTCTTCTTTCTAGGCGTAGTTGAAAATAATTTATTTTAGCTGATTAAACCGAATTTGAAGCATAAAGTTGAAAAAACATTTTTTTCAAACCTTTATATTTTCAGACGATGTAGGGTTAGTCTCAGCCCTTTACTATTATCCCTTATCATAAAATTTGCTTTGTTATAAATCACCCACTTTTTAATATAAATATTGCAAAAAATGTATTTTATCGGATTGTTTTTGATTATAATTAAAATTATCGCGAAAATCCTTAAAAAAGAGAGTTTTTAAGCATATTTAAAGGTGACTTGCATATTTTAAGACTGTGGGACCCCAATTTTCGTAATCAGCTATCCAAAAAACATATCAGGAAAGATTTTCACAACAGTGTAATGTTTTGACATAAACGATTCGTCGATTTGCGCAAGTTAAAAAAATTGTAATTTAAAAAAGGGAAAGGTCCAGCACATTTCACCAAAGGGGAAGTGGGTGCCAATTTAAAACAAGAGCACCTCACACATTTAATTCACCACTCCCTTTTGGTATTCTAAGCACCCAAACCACTGGACATACGGTTTTAACAGCTTCGGTTTTATCAATTGAAGCGTGCAAAAAGTATTTTATATTGGAGACAATAACAAAATAAACGTAAGAAAGATGTATTGTTCATTTCTTCTTTCATTTTTTCATATTTGTTTACATCGTTTGGCATTTTAAGAAAGTCTCAAGTGTTTATACCGTAACTTCCCGGCAGTGCTACATGTTTGGCCACGCCAAAAAGCAGATCCACTTGCTCAGGCTGCGCCGAAAATTCTTGTCGTATATGCCGCTTCCAACATGTCAGTCAACTCCAAAGTGTCCGCGGCATAAGCCCGGCCAGTGACCAAACCACAAGAAAAATCTGAAATAATTCACCTCTACATAATGATGAATTTGTATTCCTATAATGAGATAAAGCAAAGTCTGGGCGACAACGTAGCTAACATGCCAGAAAATTTATGCAGTAAGGCAGAGTGTATTTTAATTGTTGCACACACAGCCCCGAGTTTCTTCGTCTCTTGTACCCCGTCCGCCCCATGTCCCATCGTTATACGAAAGTTCTGACGATTTTTCATGTGTGAGAGCGTTACGCGAATGAAATTGATTCACTCTCATGTAAATTTTTTTAAGCAAACGTCCGTAAAGAAGTTTTACTTCAAAAACTGCCAACGTTATCGATATTCATGAAGAAAGTTTCAACAACCGCACTCCCGGACATTGTACGATGGAATTTGCTTTGATTTGGCCTATGTTGGATACACTTTCTTCCCTGCACTATAGTAAATGTGTAAGTATTAAAATAGCCCGATAGTAAATAGTAAAAAAAATTATAGCCAATGGTCGATTCAGCACAGAGTGCTGCAAAAATTTATGGGTTGACCCAAAATAGAGCGTAATGCAACAACACCTGTGTAGTAACATAGGTATAAACCAATTTACATAGAACTGTGTCAATGTATTAGAACTAATGTGTGATAGGTGAATTCTGAAGTAAATTTAAGGTACCCGGTCGGCTTAACTTCTCCAAGGATAATACTTTGAGTTACTTGCACTCATCAATTTGTTTGCAAATAAAAGTCTATTTTCACAAAAACAAATTATTTAAAATTCAATTTCAGGCTTGTTTAGCATAAAAGTTTTTGAAGTTCCACTATATCATTTTGTGTTAAAGCACGTCATCATCTTAATGGGGCATGTACCCACTTAAAACTACAAAACACTCTGTTTATTATAAACGCAACACCATTTAATCATTTGCTGGTGTTGAAAACATTCAAAAGTCCTATAAAAACCCTGCAATTTTCTCTGCAATTTACCTCGGGGATTTTGCAGCATCAAAGTCATAGTTTTGAATTTTTCAACACCCTGTTATTTTCACGGATTTGTAGTAGACAAGTTCCCTGTTTGTCCTTTTTCCCCATTTAAAGCCCGGACCAGTGTTGGGCAAAACTAAATTTCTGGACGATTAAAAATTGACAATTAATTAATTGTTAATCACGTCTACTGCAATTAACAATTAATTAATTGTAATTGTGAAAACTCGCAATTAACAATTAATTAATTGTCAATCGCGTCTATTGCAATTAACAATTAATTAATTGTAATTGTGAAAACTCGCAATTAACAATTAATTAATTGTTAGTCGTGAGTTTCCACAATTAAAGACGATTAATCAATTGTCAATCATTTTTATGGATTTGATTAAAAACTAAAAATTAAAATTTATTATTATATGGAAAGAGTAGTAGTATGTTATTTTTTATTAGTTCATTTTAAAAAGCGTGTTTTTAGTTTTTAAAGTAAAAACTTTTTTATCCACGTTGCGCACCTTTGCGTCACGGTCAATTTTTTGCGTGCCGTGGGGGAACAATTTGGCTTTGGGGATTTTAGTTGTTTGTATTGTATGAATTATCTATAATAACATTCTAGTTGTGCCATTTTCAACATTTTTCGAAATCGAAATCAATGGAGCAATTTTTAGAAGAGATTTTTTTTATTTTATGTTTTTTTGTTTGACCGGAAGAGAATTTTTTACAGAAGAGAATTTCGTTTTGTGTTTGATTTTTTTTGCTATTTTTCGTTTTGTGTTTAAAGAGGGACTACGTGGTATATACTAAGTGTTATGCACTATGTATTAGGTACTATGTACACGGACTATGTACTATGCGATATGTACTATGTACTATTTATTATGGACTATATACTGTCAACTATGTTTTATGTGCTATGTACTATGCACAAGGTATTATGTACTATGTATAATCTGCTATGTACTAGGTATTATGTACTTTGCATTACGGACTATGTGCTACTTACTATGAATTACGTACTATGAACTATGTACTATGTACTTTGTACTATGTATTATGTATTATGTACTATTTATTTTGGACTATATACTACCTACTATATACTATCAACTATGTTTTATGTGCTATGTACTATGCACAAGGTATAATGTACTATGTATAATCTGCTATGTACTAGGTATTATGTACTTTGCATTACGGACTATGTGCTATTTACTATGAATTATGTACTATGAACTATGTACTATGTACTTTGTACTATGTATTATGTATTATGTACTATTTATTTTGGACTATATACTACCTACTATATACTGTCAACTATGTTTTATGTGCTATGTACTATGCACAGGGTATTATGTACTATGTATAATCTTCTATGTACTAGGTATTATGTACTTTGCATTACGGACTATGTGCTATTTACTATGAATTATGTACTATGAACTATATATTTTGTACTTTGTACTATGTATTATGTATTATATACTATTTATTTTGGACTATATACTACCTAATATATACTGTCAACTATGTTTTATGTGCTATGTACTATGTACAAGGTATTATGTACTATGTATAATCTGCTATGTACTAGGTATTATGTACTTTGCATTACGGACTATGTGCTACTTACTATGAATTATGTACTATGAAGTATGTACTATGTACTTTGTACTATGTATTATGTATTATGTACTATGTATTGGGGGCTATGATTAGGTACCATATACTGCTCACAATGTACTATGTATTAGGTATTATATACTATGTACTGCGATTATGTACTATTTATTCTGTACTATGACTAAGTATTATGAACTATGTGTTATCTGCTATGTACTTTGCACTATATACTCTGTATTATATATTTTCTACTAAATATTATGTACTTTGTACCAAACACTATATACTATGTTCTATGTAAAAGGTATTATGTACTATGTACTAGGTACTTGCACTATGTACTATGAACTATGTATTATGTTTTGTATTATCTATTATGTATTATGTACTATTTACTATGAACTTTTTTTTTTTTATGTGAAAGACTAGAGTCACAGGAAACGCCCTTTATACTTGTCGACAATCTATTTTCTTCATATAGAGTGCAATGTCGAACAGCAGCTCTAGTCGGGGAAGAAAGAAACTGTCACAACCTACCCGCGATATTTTTATTCCACCTACTTCCAACCATTACTGTCGCGACTTTGACATCGGGGCATCGAGAAACAACTCGCTGGAGTGTTATGCCTCTTGAAACGAGTTGAATCTCATCAACCAACCGATGACATGCGCTTTTTGGTGGAGCGGGGAAGGGCTAAGGAAGGCTATGACAGGAGGGATCAGGAATGTAAAGAGGGAAGAAGAAAGAAGGAAAGTTATGTGGGTGGGAAAGTGGAAAAGGCGAAGGACCGTGGCGCTGCCGGGATTCGAACCCGGGACCTCTGGGATAGTAGCCAGGCGCCTTACTCCATAGGCTACCGAGGCCCCCCTATGTACTATGTACAATGTTCTATGTATTATGTTCTATGTACTAAGTGCTATGTACTATTTACTATGAACTATGTATTATTCACTACTACTATGTACTATATTGTGTAATATGTACTATGAATTATGTTTTATGTATTATTACATGTGTATTATATATTACGGATTACGTATTATGTATTATGTATTATTGTATATACAAAATTTATTGACCTTTATCCTTCTGTAGTACTAAGATTGATTTGGACATATAGAATGACCATAGAGGTCTTAATTTCCAAAATGTGCCCAGACACACATACATTTTTTTATGATATATATTTTTGTTTAGGTTTTTTGAGATAGGTTATTGATAGTACATTTTATTAGGGTTATAAGGAACAAGTACTGTTATTGCGCCCATGATCAGTATTAACGCGTATTATATTCATGCCAATTTTTACGGTAATTCGCTTTACCATATAACATAAAATACACCACTACAACGCAAAAAAAACATTACGGTTTCGTTTTTGATATACAGTATCCGTTGATTTTTCAAAGCGGCTGACTTTGGTTAGGTTTTGGATAGTATGGGAGGGAAAGGGGGTGGTTGGAGTCGTAATGGTTTAGCCGCTAGTGCGATTTTGTTTTGGTGCAGGTTTACGTATCACCCTGAATTTAAGTAACCCTAGGACCTATTTTCATGAATATGGTAGCAATGATACTCCCACACATCTAAAACTACAAAATTAGTCCGCCATTTTGAATTTTATAATTTTGGCCACAAATTTGTCATTTGGATCCCTCAAAACCCCCTGACACTAACTTTCAGCACAATCGGAGCACAATTGCCAAAATTAGTCCGCCATTTTGAATTTTAAAATTTTGACCACAACTTTGTCATTTGGATCCCTCAAAACCCCCTGACACTAATTTTCAGCACAATCGGAGCACAATTGCCAAAATTAGTCCGCCATTTTGAATTTTAAAATTGTAACCACAAATTTGTCATTTGGATCCCTCAAAACCCCCCGACACTAATTTTCAGCACAATCGGAGCACAATATCCAAAATTAGTCCACCATTTTGAATTTTAAAATTTTGACCACAAATTTGTCATTTGGATCCCTCAAAACCCCCTGACACTAATTTTCAGCACAATCGGAGCACAATTGCCAAAATTAGTCCGCCATTTTGAATTTTAAAATTTTAACCCCAAATTTGTCATTTGGATCCCTCAAAACCCCCCGACACTCATTTTCAGCACAATCGGTGCACAATTGCCAAAACTAGTCCGCCATTTAGAATTTTAAAATTTTGACCACAAATTTGTCATTTGGATCCCTCAAAACCCCCTGACACTAATTTTCAGCACAATCGGAGCACAATTCCCAAAATTAGTCCGCCATTTTGAATTTTAAAATTTTGACCACAAATTTGTCATTTGGATCCCTCAAACCCCCTGACACTAATTTTCAGCACAATCGGAGCACAATTGCCAAAATTAGTCCGCCATTTTGAATTTTAAAATTTTAACCACAAATTTGTCATTTGGATCCCTCAAAACCCCCTGACACTAATTTTCAGCACAATCGGAGCACATTGCCAAAATTAGTCCGCCATTTTGAATTTTAAAATTTTAGCCACAAATTTGTCATTTGGATCCCTCAAAACCCCCCGACACTAATTTACAGCACAATCGGAGCACAATTGCCAAAATTAGTCCGCCATTTTGAATTTTAAAATTTTAACCCCAAATTTGTCATTTGGATCCCTCAAAACCCCCCGACACTCATTTTCAGCACAATCGGTGCACAATTGCCAACACTAGTCCGCCATTTAGAATTTTAAAATTTTGACCACAAATTTGTCATTTGGATCCCTCAAAACCCCCTGACACTAATTTTCAGCACAATCGGAGCACAATTGCCAAAATTAGTCCGCCATTTTGAATTTTAAAATTTTAACCACAAATTTGTCATTTGGATCCCTCAAAACCCCCTGACACTAATTTTCAGCACAATCGGAGCACAATTGCCAAAATTAGTCCGCCATTTTGAATTTTAAAATTTTAACCCCAAATTTGTCATTTGGATCCCTCAAAACCCCCCGACACTAATTTTCAGCACAATCGGAGCACAATTTCCAAAATTAGTCCGCCATTTTGAATTTTAAAATTTTGACCACAAATTTGTCATTTGGATCCCTCAAAACCCCCTGACACTAATTTTCAGCACAATCGGAGCTCATTGCCAAAATTAGTCCCCCATTTTGAATTTTTCTTCTTTCTGCCATTTTGGCCGCCATACTCCCCATATTTTTTTTTTCATATTATGCTCTTTATATGAATGATTCTCCAAAAAAATGGCAGGATCATATAAAATTGGAGTGTCTATATCTATATTGAAGCGGAATAATTGTTAGTTTTAATTGTTTTTTAGAACAATTGACAAAATTAATTGCAATTGATAAATTAATTGCAATTGATTTAGTTCTAATATACAATTAATACAGATTAATCCAAATAAATTAATTGTGGGGTGCAATTAATAGTTCAATCGCAATTAATTTTAATTGCAATTAAATTAATCGCAATTAATTTTTTAATCAATTAATTAATTGATTGAAAATTTAATTGATTAATGCCCAACACTGGCCCGGACATTAATACCAGCTGGCAGCTATTCTTTAGTAAGTATTTATGTTTTCATTTTTTATTAACATCTCAACTACGGACAAAAGGCTCATAGTGGAGAGGACCAAAAAGGAAGCAGAAATGGATTTAAATAATGTCCATGTCAACAATCTCCTTGACTACATAAGACACACAGAAACCAGGAGACAGATTGTTTGTACTTCAAGTACCCTATCGCAAAGCTGTAAATTGGTAGCTGGAAGGAGCCTTACGCAAGGAAGACGTTCTCCTTGACGAGCGGCAGCAAATCCCTTTACAGGACGGCAGAACATTTACTCCGTCACACGTCGGATTTTAGATGCCGTTTTTGATATCCATCCTCGAGGATACCACAAGCTGCTGGCCGTGGAGGACGATTCCTCTTTTATGCTTGTTGACATCATTCCGTGGAATTTAAGTTCATTGAATACTTTACGACGGAGCCTACTTAAAGTCATGTCAAATTGTGCTGTCGCCGAAAGATAACATTTGAAGAGAAATCTGTCAACGTAAACTAGGTCTAAGCGGGAATAAAACATTCCCATGAAGCGCGGGGACCAGTACAGTAGGGCCAACGGCACTGGAGAATAGTAACGCGCACAGCCCTCGCTCGCTCGGGAGGCAGTTTTTAAGCTCCTGTATGGATGAGTCCTTTGAGCTGTTGCTTCTGAAAAATTCAGAAGGACTTTTGTGCACATAAATTTCTCCATATAAATTCGTGCTGCCTGATGTCCTTGCTCATCTTTTCTCCTTTACAATTTCGCAATTGCATCCCTCGGGGGTGGGGTGGCAATTTTCATTCCATTCGCATTTCAGTGCAGATAGAGGGGGTCTGTTTTTTTTAAAGAATAGTTAAGCTGTGGTAGTTTACATTTTGTTTGCCATAAACTTATGGCAAAGTTTTATGATCCTCAGCATTCCTCTTGACTTGGCAACGAATCCTGAAAATTTATGTTTACAGTTGGGTCTAAAAAAGATTTCCCCCGGCATCTCTACCACCACCGGATCCCGCAGCGCTAGAAAAATATTCTAAACTGGGACGTGCATTAGCGTTTTAGAGTTTTTAAGTACTACTACTACTACTAGTTAAGTAACACAGGGTAAGTTATTTATCAGAAGCCCAATGCTACGGCCCAACTGAAGGCGCAAGCGGTGAGTTCATGGACGAGTTTTTTATGTGACGGAATGCGGTTTTTCACTGTTTTCCAAGGGGAGACATAATTTTATTGGTGACTTAAATTCATACCATCCTGTGGAAGCACAACAGGGACACGTCAATGCACGAATTCGTAGTAGCTCTCTCTAAATCTCTAAAGCCACAAATTCTGGACTTCCAGCCAATCAGTAAGTGATTGTACACACTGCGAATTAAGACCAAATTTCGCAACATCTCCATAATCAGCGCGCGTCCCCCAATGGAAGAAAAGCCTGAAAAAAGGACCATATACCCTCCAATGATATAAAAATAATGTTGGGCGACTTCAACGCTAAGATCGGGAAGGAAGTTCAGTATATGGGAGCAATAGGCAACCACCGCCTTCACGCAACCGAGAACCTCGCCAGTGGCCTCTCAGGCCAGGTCGGCAGACACAGCCCGTTGAAGGTCACACAATACTCCTGGAAACCAAGGAAACCAAAGAGGAAATGTGAAGGTCACACAATACTCAGTCTGATTGAGGAATGAGGACTTTAGGTATCCGCCTGACGGGCATGAAAGTGACGACATGATTCCCTTCAGACGCACAGGCGAAGACGACAGTTTAGGATAGCACGTTGTTAATTCAAGTTCAAAAATGTTCATGGCCTCAACGAACACTTTAAAGGCTCAATCTGTTTGAGTGGTGACTGGAAAAACGTTTAAAATAAATGGAAATATTTGCTAACACAATGGGCAGACGACGCGGAGAAATTAAATGTATGGGGAATTCTTTCGCAGATGGCCGCCTTCACCGCCCCCGCATCAATCTGTCTGTACCTTAAGGCCACTCCAGACTCACGTCGTGAACTCCTGCGAACAAGCACGAACGTGAGTGTGGATGGTTTTCGCGCTTTGCTTTCAGTTCCGAGTGGTTACGGCGTGAATTCGGGCCATAAATTAACGGCTTCAGACTGAATAGAATTTCAGATCCTCAGGCACAAAAGCACAAACCAAAACACATACAGATTTCTGTCAGTTTTCTTGGACTGCAGGCCTCATCCACTTGGCGGCCGTGGAGGTGTGCTATTGTTTTGGTAGTTGTGTGTTCACTACAAGCGGAAAAAGCGAGGGGATTAGAGGAGGGAGGGGGCGGGGCGGAGGTGTGGTGGAAAATTTGCTGGGCTGGACACGTCGAGCGCATGCCGGAAGGCAAAGCAGCAAAGAAGGTTTTACTGGCATCACCGAAGGATAAAGGCCCATAGACAGGCCGAGGATTGCCCAATAGGGCAAAATATACCGGGCATTGAGAAGAATATACATAGGTTCACCCTAACAGCCTATAAGAAGGAGTTGAGACTTTCCAAAAGGATTTCCTGGAGGAAACACTGTGAGAGCCTTCAGACCCTACCAGAGACGTCTAGACTACAAAAGCTACTTTCCAAAGACTCCTTCAACGAAGTGGGCCTTCTCAAAAAGGAGGATGGCTCCTACACTTCTAACCATGAAGAAACTTTGAGGTACCTGCCTCAGAGACTACTTTCCAGGGTCAATCCTCCAGACCGATTATCTATTGGTTGCTGGGTGTAGTCATAAAACCATCCCAGACCGTTATTCCCGGAGTCTTTCTGGGAACACCTTCGGCCGTGACAAGGTTAAATGGGCAGTGGTCTCTGTTCAACCCTAGAGGAGATGGAATTGTTCCGGCACTTCTTCAGAAGTGCTTTGATCTGATTCTCGACAACCTGGTCTGCCTCTTTAGAGCCAACTTCAACGGGGGATAAATTCCAACCATCTGGAAGAAAGTCGTGGTGGTTTTTATCCCCAAAAGGGCAACAGACCCCTGCATCTGCTAAATCGTAAAAACCTATCAGCTTAACCTTTTTTCTTTTAAAACCAATGGAAAGGCTGCTCGAAAGGTAAATCAACAGAGGTTACTTTACACCACCTGGTCAGTAAAATCGAGAAAGCCTTCCTCGCTAAAGAAATTGCTTTATGTGCGTTCCATGACATCTTGCCTTCGATAACACTGGCTATGATTCTATCTCTAGAGCACTGGCTCTCCGAAACTGGACAGGGAGTTTTTGGGTCCTGCTCAAGTCCGGTCTTCGTCAATCAAAGACCTTTTTGCCTTCATTCGGAAGTCTGTTCCACTAGTGGAGTCTAACTTGGCCGATGCGGCTGTAGCAAATCCGGAGACATTACTCCACACATCGAACTGGAGAACTAGCTGCTAGAAATCAAGAAGACTGAAAGAAAAGATTAGAGGAGGCCAAAGCTCGAGTTGGACTGTAGCGCCATTGGAAGAAGAAGTGAAACGTAAGGTTCATCGCCATCTCCTCTAACACCCCCTGACTCCCCCTAAGCTTTGAACTAATAGTTCAAAGGGTGACACCTGCGTTTAGACCATAACATAAAAAAATGGGTGAGAGCGAACGCCTTACACGAGGTGGAGGATGCATCTTTGGCATGGTGCAAGTTCACTTGGAGTGCCCTTATGGCGCTCATTTTTTTCCCAGGAGCGTTTGACAAGCCCGGTATTCCAAGCTCAGACCCTATCCCTCCCGATCCGGAGTTTCCTACCCTGAGTAAACTCTTTTAAGCTCAATTTTCCCGGGAGCTTTGCCAAAGCTTTTTCCAGGACCTTTTCCTGGAAGGACCTTGGTAGACCTTTTGCTTGTGCTTTTTGAAGGCGGTTCTTTTGGCGAGTGGTGAACTTGACAAACCTCAGTTTACCAACCTCCATCTGTTCGAAGCCTCGCGCAATGGTTGTAGGTCCAGATTTAACCAAGCACACATTATTCCAGTCTGTAGCGGCTGACAACCATCACGCGCACCCCACTTGAGATTCAGCCGTCGTCACATTTGGAGAGGATGATGGTATTGAAGCTGGATGAATTTTATTGGACTCACGAGCAGGCGGAATCTTGGGCAGGCTAATTGAAACTGGAGGGTCCCAGAGTTCGTTTATTTGACTCCTTGGATTTGCATCTCTCGGCATATCACCACCTTAAAGCATAAAAAGGAGCATAAGAAGAAGAAGAAGAACTTATTCATCATACGAAGAAGAAAAAATGGAAAGGAAATTGACACTTTTATGCCTTTCATGTTCCTTGCAAGCTTGGACCAACCATAATTAAAGGACATATTACCCTTATCAAGCGTTGACCGTTCATGTGCTACTTTGAAATACGTTACGGCATTCCATGAATTAGATTCTTGCTAGCCCCCCCTGTAAAAACGACAACAACAACTATGAAGGGCCAATGTCTGGCAGGACTCTAGTAGGAGAGATTTTATTAATCAAAAAGGCACCGTTATTATATTTAAATGCTCATAAAATATAGTCATAATCTGTTTTTATGTGCACTTCATTACTTTACTACCATTATCTCCATAAGCTCCATAGCCGTGATGGCGAAACTAAGTATCCGAATGTCTGTGCCAATGACGTGGAGTGGGTAGTAAACCCCCTCGCCTAATGGGATGGGAAATTAATACATATACGTATATACAAGTATGTATTGGCACTATGTACCCTGTCTATCCCTTCGTACACGTTTCAGTTACATTTGGTGCAGCGTCTCAACATAAAAACTTTTATGATCATCATCTCTAATCATGAAAACCCTTTTCCCTTGTTTACTAGTGCCCTTGATTGTATTAGTAAAGGTGTAATTGGTTTAGCCTGTATTAGATTGTGAATCATCCCTTCCCACATGCTCGTCCCTTTTACTATACTCATCCGGCTACTCAGATTGTACAAAGGATATTCAATGTTTATAGATCTCTATTCAATGCATGTTCCACCCCCTCGTATGCAAACTTCCATTCCCAATTAAATTGAACTGAAAGTAGTTCGGATATCGTCCATAAAAGAAAATCAATTAAGGCAAATTCCATACGATGGGAAGCGATTAAAAATGGGGCCGAGTTAAGGGAGCAGCAGGGTAGATTGAAGGGCTGTTCCCTCTTGAAATTTCTCTATCACGAGCCCTAGGGTAAATATTATTGCTAGGAACTTAATAAACATGTTGAAAACTTTTATGAGTTATTAAAATATGGAAACTTTTATAAGTATGTAATTTCATTTTTTTTTATTAATATTGAAAGTTTAGGGACGTCGATGCTAAGGGCTGTTCCGTTCAGGCCACACCCATTTATACACTATAGTTATATGTATTTGGCACGGTTTTTGGTAATTTCAATCAACTAAAATCGTTGTGGTTAAAATTTCTAATTAAAATTTTTGGGGGTTTTGGATTATTTTTTGATGGAACACTGAATATCATATTAGACTCCTTCAGGAAGAAACTCGTATGGATGTGTGTGTATAAACCGAAAAAGGGCGAAGGGATGGCAAAATTTAACAAGCTCTGCTCTTTATTGATTTTATATTTATACCCAAAAGTTTAAATTTCTCAACATTTATTTACCGCAAAATTTTGTATATTCAAATTAATTAAATGCAGAAAAATATTAAGCCTCAACAATTTTGGGCTGCATAAACATTTCAACTATGCATATACCGTCATAAATTAAGGTATTATTTACGAAACAATGAATGGTTGTGGAAATTATATAAAATAATATTGTTTTGCGTGTTTTCCTAGATCATGTTCGGCGCAGTTTCAGGCATGATAGAATAATGTGTTAACATAAATTTTTGTTACCTTTAGGGAAATTAGTAGTGGGGAACCTTGGTATGCTTCGATGGCGGTGTGAGGAAGGAATATTAAGACAGGCATCGGAATTTAGCTCAGTGGATTGCCATCAGTGGAATAGGAGAATTATAATGTAGCACATGAAAATATGCAGCTGATGTAGTTATTCTGGACTAGCACAACTGCTGTCATTATCTCCCAATGTTGGTAACTGGAAGCTGCAAAAATAGCATGAGCTGGCAAGATCGAGGTACTCTCTTTGAAGGAAGGTGATACGTCTAATAATCTCACATGTAAGCTAACCATGGAGCTTATTAATATCAGCAAGTGTTTGATAGGTGTTTAGAAATAAAATTGTCCCATATATTAATACTATCTAGGATAAGAGAGTAATAGAGGCAGTAGATAGAACGCTTAGAAGGTAGCAGGCCGGATTCAGGAAGGGCCGCTCATTTATAGATCATATCAACACCTTGAGAATAATAGTGGAGCAGCCTACTGAATTCCGATCCCCCCTTTACCTTGCTTTCGTAGACTATGAGGAAACTTTTGACTCGGTTAATAGGAGCTTTATATGGCAGGCACTATGGCTAGGTGGACCGCCTGATAAAATAATAGAATTGATAAAAGCCCTGTACAACAATTCCAAATGCAGAATTTCTTTACAATGGAAAATTGTCCGCTTTGAGGTGAGTTAAGGAGTACGACAAGGATGCCTACTTTCGCCTTTACTATTTCTTATAATAATAAATGACATCCTTGTCAGCGCTCTACTAGATAGTAGAACAGGCGGCATACAATGGGGTTTGCTAGACCGCCCTACGCGGATGATACCTCGACTACGAGGATGATATCTGTTTGCTGGCCCACAGACATCAGGACCTCAAAAACATGTTAAACAATTTGGCGACAGAAAGTAGTCCAGCAGGCTTAAGGCTAAATCCAACTAAACCTAAAGAAATGCGGATAAATGCAAGCACCATTGAACGGACTGCGCTGAATAACCGTGACGTGGAACTGGTAAATAAATTCTGCTACCTCGGTAGTATTATTACCGAAAATGGGGTGCAGAAGAAGACGTAAGTTCCAGAATAAATAAAGCACGAGGCGCATATGCATGCCTGTCCCGCATATGGAGATCAACGGTGATCTCCACTAACACCAAATTGCGGCTGTTCAACTCCAACGTTAAGGCAGTACTTTTGTATGGTTGCGAAACATGGAAAGTCACCCAATTCATCACAGGGCGCCTACAAGTCTTCATCAACAGATGCCTGCGTCGTATCCTAAAAATCCGCTGGCAGGATAGAATTTCAAACGAAGAACTATGGCGCCGTGCCGGCCAAGAAAGGATAGACGACCAAATCAAATCAGGCGAAGGAAATGGAATTGGGTTGGCCACACCTAGCGAAGCGAAAACGAAAATCTAGCCAAACAGGCCCTCGACTGGAATCCGCAAGGATCCCGTCGAGTCGGAAGACCTAGAACAACGTGGAGGAGAACCCTACTAGCAGAAGCCGCAACAACTGGGAGATCCTGGTCGGAGCTGAGAGCAGTCGGGCAAAACAGAGTCCGCTGGAGGGCAACTGTTTCCGCCCTATGTCCCATGAGGGATTAAAGGAGCGCAATGATGATAGACATACTATTTTGGTCATCTCAGAATCGACGCGTGTACGAGAATTGGTCACGTTCGAGTAGAAGAACAGTCTTCAACGCGAAGTAACGTCGCAGTCGCGCGAGATACAAGTCGACCCGTGGAAGAAGGGGTTTACATGTTTCAAATTGCTAACTAAGCATCACAGTGCCTAGGAATTTTTAAGAGGAGCAAATTCCTTCTTTAGGCGTCTTACCGGCCATAATCTGAAATGGCTTTACAGCCTTTGTAGAAATCACAGCATTTGTTGTCGTAGTCGTCTCTACGTCTTCAATTCTTCAATTCTATATATAAAGTTTTCGTATATCTTCTAGATCGTCATCCATCTATTTTAGTCGTCCTACACTGTCTTTCCTGTTGGTCTACCATGAAAATCCTCGCTACCATTCTTTCTTCCAAGATTCGTACAATATGCCCGAGCCATCGTAGTCTGCGCAGTTTTAGATGTATAGCTATATTTAGTTGGTGATCAAGTTCTTTTAGCCCTTTGTTCGTTCTAATGCGTCATTCGTTTTGGTTAAACCTTGGTCCAAAACCAGGTCCAACTCTTAATTCCTCTCTCGATGGTGTTGAGCTGGTAGTTCGTTTCTTTGGCCCATAGTCCGTAGCATAGAACTGGTTTGATTAGTGTTTGTTATATAATCTCACTTAGCATTGCCTTGAGAGTCAATCCTGTCAGCTTTTTCGAGAAATCCATTTCTATCATTCTGGTCATTGCTCTCTTAGCTGGTCTGTTGTCGATATATTCTTTCTCATTCCTGGTTCTCCTACTTTATCTTCCTTATATGGGTTCGATCTACTTAACAAAATATGTGAATGTACTTTGCAAGGTGACTTCAACAGCGGAATTGGTCTGTAGTTTTTGCAGTTCATTAATTCGCCTTTTTTATGGACTGGGACAATTGTCCCTAGAAGCCATTCAACCGGCGTCTTTCTACTTCTTCATAGTTTGCAAATGAGTCGACACTAGCCAAAGTTTAGTCTCATTGTACATCTTTAAATGGAGACAGTGGATTTATTGATGTCGAGCTCTTTGAAACACCTGGACACTTTCCGACTCTTAAAGAAAACTCTATCCATTGTTGCATATCAGTGTCGGATAAGAAGAATTAAAGGCGAACCGAGACTGAAATAAATCGTCGTTTTCGTGCCAAAACTGTTACTTTATTTCAGTTCGTTTCGCCTAGCTACTTTCGACCTTTATTATTATTTTCCAATAATGTTCGAAGTTATCACCCAGCCACTTTATTGCTCACTGTCCCATAAAAATTTACATGTTAAATCCCGGCAAAAGCCCCACTGTATGTCGATTCAATAACTCTACGGTGATAGACATCTCCGCCCATGTAATAGCCATCTACAAGGAGCATTTTTCGCCCTTGCCGTCAATGCGGGTTAAATCACATTCAATTTGGGGGCGTTATCTCATGCGTCAGAATAGATTTTTTCTCTGTCATTAAATCTTCCACGTAATGAATTTCATAATTTTTTCCAATAAAATCATTCGCACCAACGCTCTCTCGCTCAGCCCATAAAAAAACTGGAGAAACTCATTTAGTCCTCGTCCGAGAGAATCATTTTTCATTTGTTAATTATAACATTTCACTCGCGCACAGTTCATTAATCATACACCCCCGACCGCCACCTGAGTCTGGTATTATACACAGAGCGAATGTGGGTCAGTTTCGTGTCCTGGTTCCTCGTCGTCATACATGCACTCAGTTCTAGGTGGTTGGATAGATGAGGATGTGGTGGCACGAAGAGAAGTTGGGGAAAGAGTTAGGCCGTGCATTAATCGCCACACAGAAAAATCGATCGTCCTTTGAATTAGCACGAGTGTCCTGGAAAGGAAGACTAGATGAAAACGCTTAGAACAATGGTGTCAAAAGCTCGCCAACATCCGACAATGCCGGTGCCACGGAAAAATTAACTCAGGTGAGCTCATTCATTTCGTCCTGTTTTTGTAGGATTCCAGCCACATTCAGAATGAACAAAAAGGGAAAACTGTTGCTACTCCCAGCCCAGGAACCTCCAGACCTCCACCTTCGCAGAGTCAGAGAGGAAGTCTTTGGGGAAAGCCACTACTCCGAAGGCAACATGCTTTCAGCATAGTCCTTTTCAGCGAAGCCTTCTGCCTCGCCTGAAGACAAAGCCTGCTAAATAGCCTTAATGGCCGCGTTTAAATTGCAACGCCGAATGGAGTCCTCTGCCATAGCAACTGCAGTTCAGCTGCATATGTTTTGCACCAGTCCCAACACGATTTCCGCCCACTTCAGCAGAAGAGAACCGCTTTTTTTCCAGCTACCTACCTGAGTACATACGAACCACCTGCAAACATCATCATTCAGAAACTTTTCGTGATAACAAAGTTTCGGCAAAACAAAAACTTTTGACAGTCAACGTCAGGTATAGGAGCAGCGTCTCATCTTGTAGCTGCCATTTACTTTGTGGTGACGGATTCCGCACTTTCATGCAAATTACCTTGATGCACCTGCAATTTAAATATTTACACTTCCATTTATGCGGGAAGTCGCTACTGTTTTTTTTTGGGGGTGGTGGGAAGGAACTTTAACGACTTTCTGCTGTTCTTTGGGAACAACATATTCAAAATTTTCAGCGAAGTTAAAAGGACGATTTCATAAGGGCTGTGCAAATATACAGGGTGCATATGTAACTCCATGTTGGAGCATCATTATTAAGGAACTTAGATGAGTTGAGGCCACATTACCCTCGAAGCTGTTGTTCTATTTGAATAAAGTAAAGTTTGTTGAGGGTTGGAGGGCGCTGTTAGTGTAAACTTTAAGATTATTTTCTTGTTGGCGGGGTTAACATTCTCTTTTCTATTTTAATTCGTTGTCTATTTTTGTTATAAGGTTCAAGGGAGTACGTAGATATGTTTAATGGAGTGAGTGGGAAGATCGAGAACGAGGACACAATTCGCTCGGAAAGGGTTTGGTAACGCTTTGTGCCCGCACTCCTGAAAAAAAGGGTTTAGGTTACTATATAGTAGAGATGCGCCGAATGTTCGGCCGAATATTCGTATTCGGTATATTCGGCGTGTTTTTTAATGTTCGTATTCGGCCGAATATCCGGTTTGTTTGCCGAATAATTACCGAATATTTAAAAAGAATTATTTTAAGAGTTACATATGTTAAAGAGGCTTTTTTCTGGAACCGTACATAGGTAGTATTTGTAAATGAAACAAACACTTCTTTGTGCAACCATATTTATTCACAATATCAAAAATTTAAAAAAATGAGAATATACGCGAGTCGACAGAAACAAGACCGATTTGAAACTAGTTTGCAACTGCTTGCGTACGACTGTTCTTGTCGGTCGGAAACAATATCAAGCTTGTATTTGCGTTGCATTCAGCTGTTCCATGATATGCGGCGAGCTTGCACCTACACTTAATTTCGTAGATGCATTACGTCCCGGCCTAGCCCAAAAATCTAAGTAACGAGTGTATGATTGTGTGTGCTATGTCGAATGCGGCAATATAGAAAAAATTGAAAATAGACCGACATTTGCGTTGCATGCATTCCATTCATGGAATATTCCGTCAAGTCGCATTTGAATACACACACTTCTACATTTTCTCACCGAATGCAACGCTTGTACGCTTGGAAATGACACCAGTTTCAGTTGCGTGGTTGCATCTGTACCTACGTGTCAAAATTTATTCAACAAAATCTTCGTGAGCACAGAACACCGATTGATGAAAAATCAGTTGCGGTTGTGTGTGGACAAATATTTAATTTTGGTTGCAAACACAACCGTGAACGTGATAATGGTGAAAACAGTTTGAAACTGGGATTGCAAATCCGTCGACCCATGTGCGTAGGGCCTCAATGTTTTTTTTTTTTTTTTCAGTAAACTAAAGAGCGGCGCATTGCGTGAGCGAGCCGAGCTAGCGCGAAGTGCTCAAGGGGTGGGCGTACGCTGATACTAGCAGATCGCTTCGCCGACCTATTTGAACTGCGCAAAACGAACCGAATAATTCGGCCGAATGTTCGGTTCGGTACATTTTTGACCGAATATTCGGCCGAATATTCGTTTTCGGTCGAACCCATATTCGGCGCATCTCTACTATATAGCAGTATTCTGGGAGTGACCCAGAACATACACTGAAGAGCAAAAGTGTTTCAATAATCAGTATTTTAGAGTTAGGGGTCATTTAGAGGGAATTCTAGGGAATACTTCGATACAACCAAATGCAAAAACATTTTCTTTAATGTTTTAGCAAGTTTTTCTTAAAAGAAACTGTAGCAAAATATTCAGCCGTTTAAAAGATATTTAAGAAATAAAAACTTCCTTCATTGGAACAGTTTTGCACCCGACTGTTTTGGAGAGACAGTAGAAAACCCGTTATAAATTCAAAAGAATATTACCATAGTTAGTGAAATATCATTAGTAGTTTCCTAGTTTAGCAGTGAAGTCTTATTTAAGCAATCAAGTAAAATGAAAAAAATTTCAACAGAAGTGAGAAGCCGAGGAGTGCAATTAATAAGAAAAGGACAATCGGTTCGGAAAATCGCTGAAACTTGCACAGTTGGCATAGCAACGGTTTCTCGAGTTGCAAAATAAAGCAGAGAGACTTTCAGTTCTCCACTAGGTGGAAGACCTAAGAAGTTTATGGACAGAGATGCCCGTAACATAGGGCGATTGCTAGCACTATCTAAAAAAATATAAACAAAAGGAAGGAGTTTGTAAATAGATTTATAGATTGGACCACAGAAGACTGGAAAAAGGTACAAAAATTATTTGTTTTTTTTTAGGTTATGTCTTATTTTATGAATATTGCTAGGTTATATGGTCAGATGAGACAAAAATCAACAGCAGTCACTTTCGAGATCTTGTATCGACCAGTGCCTTCATAGCGAGAATTCTTCGGTTTCAGTTATTTTTTTCATTTTATTGTGCGTCAGTACCATTTTGCCTTTTGTTTATTTTTCTTTCTTTTTTTTTCGATATTTTTTGATTGTGCGTGAGTGCATAAAGTGAGTCATTTTACTGGCATTTGAACTTTTCCCGCCGCTTCTCTACACAGTACACCTTTAAGCACATTGTTAAGAACCCGATCTTAACGGCTGAGTGCAACCACCAGCGGAATGGCGCCCGCGCCAGGGCCCAGTAATAATCCTTTTGCGCTGCTGGAAGACAGCAAGCCAAAAAAACATAGAAAACGGAAAAACATGGACGTGCACAACGAGATGTGGAACCCGACACCTGCAGAGGCACAAAACTTTTTCTCGATAGGACAGGATCCAAAATACATCACTGTGGAGCTAATAAACACAGAGAAAAAGATCACAGATTTAAATCCTTTCCTAATACAGAAAACCCTGCAAATATATTCAGGGAAAATTAAAAGCTGCAGAGCCCTGCGAGATGGCAAATATCTGCTGCTACTGCCAAATGAGCAGGAAGCCAGCAAAATCACCAAAAATTTAAAGAAAATAGGGGAGTATGACGCACATGCTTCTTTCTCTGATAAACTGAATGAGTCAAAGGCCACCATCCGAATGCCAAACCTACGGCGAGTTAGCGAAGAGGACATCTTAGAAGGCATTAAACAAGATAATCCGACTGTTAAGGCCGTAAAACACTACACGAGGTTGATAGACAATCAGGTAGTTAACACCGGCACTTTACTCATTACCTTCACAACCAACCAACCCCCCAAACATGTCCTCATATTGTATGAAAAAATTAGTACGCAAAGGTGGTATCCTGCGCCTTTAAGATGTCGTCGATGTTTTCAATTTAGACATCACGAAAGCAGATGCAACAATACACCCAGATGCTCGACTTGCAATGAGGCTAAAGCAGAAGGAGGAGAACATACCTGCACTAAAATCTACTGCATAAGCTGTCAAACAGAAGGAAAACACTCCACCCTGGACAAAAATTGCCCGATCTTTCAGAGAGAGAAAGAAATCGTGATGATTCAAATCAATCGACATATCAGCAGATTTGAAGCCAGAAAACAATGGTATGAAGAGCATCCTCAAATTAGCACACCCGTACAGGACCCACACCCAGGAAAGGAAAACGGTATCGGCCAAACTAACACACTAATCCATAATTCTGTAAGTAATTATAGACCTACTAACACTACTAACAATTTAAATTTAAATAATGATAAATCTTGGGTTAATGTAGTTAGCGACAGCATTCAAGAGAAGTCGCAAACAACGACAGAAGCATACACTAAAGACAACACGGATAATAAAATTAAAATAACGAACCAACAACAACAAAAAATCGTGACAATTAAGTCACCGTACCCTAATACACAAAAAACCCAAATCCTTTTCACAGCAGAAAACAAACCGAAAAACAGATCACAACTAAACGCACTTCTATCACTCTCACCGAATACTCTCAAAAACACTATCGCAGCAGCAAACAATGAACACTCACCTATAAAAACACCGAACAGGAAAAACACATATCGCACAGACTCAGATTCAGACATGGAAACACTATCCACTAATGCCACAACATTACACGACAGTAAACAATAATTTCTACACCATGAATAATCAAGGGCAACAAAGACATACGAACACTTTGAACAACAATCAACTCACAATAGTACAGTGGAACATCTCAGGATTTTACACAAACTCTGCTTCACTGGACATAATAATAGCACGACACAATCCAGACATCATAGCACTCCAAGAGACACACATTCCACACATAAACAATACAAACGCACCTAGGAAATATCGACATTACGACTTACATACACATAACACGCACTCCACAAGAGTCAGTGGAGCTGGTATACTGGTCAAAAGAGGCCTTGCGGTAGAAACTCTACCCATAATCAATCCAAACACACCTATGCTTGCTCTCAGAGTGCATGCTGGCCTGACAATTGACATTGCTTGTATATACGTCGAGCATGACTTGAACAACATAACAGACGAACTTGACAAACTAGCATTACCATTAAGAAGACCAGCAGTAATTCTCGGGGACTTTAATGCGCATCACCAGCTATGGGGATCGCAGTACAATACCCAGAGAGGCAATCACATATGCACATGGCTAGATAACACAGTATACGTACTACTGAACGACGGATCACCGACATTGTTTACAACACGAAACACACTGACTAATATAGACCTCTCATTAGCAACGCCAGACATTGCTCCAAGACTAAACTGGACTACAACCGAGCACCCTAAACAGACGGACCACTTTCCAATCATTTTGCACATTAACCAAGCCATAGAACAATCAAAACATGTCCCACAATTTGTTGAACAACACGCCGATTGGAAGAAATTCCAGTTAAAAGTTGAGGAGTATCTCCTACAAAAAGAGCTGAGCCCCAGCATCAACAGGGAAGTAGCGATCTTAACGAGAGCTATTCGGTTTGCCGCTAACTGCAGCATGCCATCAACTCAACGCGCCAATAAAACTACCCCTACTTGGTTCAACAATGATATTCGCCAGCTGATTCGAAGAAAGAATCAGGCTTGGAAGCGTTTCAAAAGATCTCCTAGTGCAGAAAATGCAATTTCATATCGCTCCATTAACGCGCAAATGCGCAGAACGATTAGAGAAGAAAAACGCAAGGCTTGGGAAAACTTTCTTGATGCTATTAACCCCAATAATTCAGTTCAAGAAAACTGGCGCAGCATCAGAGCGGTGTTCGGATATAGAAAAAGCACCATGATTTCCGCACTTGAATATGAAAATAGGACAATCACCAATCCCTACGAAATTGCAAACCTAATAGGCAAACAGCTCTCGAGTTATGCAGACATAGATCCAAACCTACACGGTGAAGATGATAGAGCCATAGAGGCAGAGCTGGAAACTCTCCATAATCTTCCCCCCTCCGTCCTGGACAAACAGATAACCTTAAGAGAAGTCCAAGATGTATTGGACTCTTACAAAGGTTCAACACCGGGCCTAGACAAAATAACTTATGGAATGATGAGAAACGCCCCATCACTCTATTTGCAGAGACTAACTAGGCTCTATAATAAGGTGCTGAGCTCGGGCATATTTCCACAGGCCTGGAAATTGGCAGAGATCCGTCCCATCCCTAAAGTACCGAACAAAATTGTCCCCACCACCAAAATCAGACCAATATCCCTCCTTCCAACATCTTCCAAAGTCCTTGAAAAAATCCTCAGCAATAGACTAAGTTGGCTCCTAGAACGAAGGCTCACAGACGGGGTTGTCGGCTACAGACCTGGCAGGGGAACACTGTCACTCTTACAGGAAACTGAGCACAACCTGGCCTGCGCCATCGGACGGAGAGAACATAGCATATTGCTTTCAGCAGATCTGGAGAAAGCATATGACAGACTTCAAAAGAAAGTCGTTGTGCACCAGCTCATCGAATGGAATGCAGGTTACAACTTTGTAAAGACAGTCAACTCATTCCTCACAAACCGTAAAATCATGGTTCGAAATAAAGGTTTTGCTTCCAATGTCCTACACCTAGCAAGTGGAACACCGCAAGGGTCGCCATTATCGGTAACTCTATTCAACACGTATATTCATAAACTCTCTTCAGCACTAACACAAGTGCGCAATCTCTTTTTTCACTTATACGCAGACAACGTAGTTCTTTACGCTTCCGGCGATACCTACACGGTAGAAAATACACTACAAACAGCACTTAACGTCCTGAAAGCATGGTGCCAAACAGCTGGGGCAGTTATCTCAGAAGACAAGCTGGAAGCATTACATGTCTGCAGAAGAACAAGTTGTACTGCAACCAGGCTTAACTGGGAAAATCAAATAATACCACTAAAAGAGGAACTGAAGATGCTAGGTTTACACCTGAACAAAACACTACGGTGGAATAAGCAGGCAAAAGTAGTTGCTGAAGACTTGCGGAAACGCAACAACATGCTCAAAGTCATCTGCCAAAAAAAGCATGGACCACCAGTAAACCTAGCCACAAGAATAGCGAAGCAAATAATAATTGGCAAAGTGGATTACGGACTGACCTTATATGGACATGCAACAAAGACAGCACTCGATACGGTTCAAAAGGCAATTAACAATGCTGCACGCATTGCCCTTGGAGCATTACCAACAACACCGATCGAAGCTCTCTTGATCGAAGCCGGTTTCCCAACTATTGAGGAGCGTACAGAAGAACGAACGGCAAACGTAATACTTAAAAGCATGCATAATTTCCAAGCTCCACTACACCAAAACATAACGAACATATTACACACTGACATGGAAAAATACAGAAAACCATCGGCCCTCGTGCTGGGGTTAAGGAAACTCCCAACAGATCTACGTTACATCCCTCACCAACTACAGAATCAGACAAACTCAATACCCCCTTGGTTGTTTAAGCAATGTAGAATAAACACAGAAATGACAAAATACAACAATTACACGCACACATGTATAAGACAGAATTTTAACAGACTAATTGAAGAACAAGGAGTACAGCAACAATACTACACAGACGCATCTAAAATGACAGATCAAGTCTCCTACGCGGTGGTGAGTAGAGGGGGAGCCGTTATAAGTCTAGAAAGAATGCCAGGTTGGACTTCAATCTATACTGCGGAAACTACGGCTATATACAAAGCCTGCCTACATGCAGAAAGCGCAGAACCAGCTCTGGTTATAACTGACTCACTATCCGCACTCCATTCAATCAGGAACTTGAAAAACAGACATCCAACAGTAGAACAAATAAGACAGATAATAAGTAACAAGGATATACGGCTCATTTGGTGCCCCGCGCATGTTGGCATAAGCGGAAACGAACACGCAGACAGGGAGGCAAAAGAAGCACATAGACGACCCCTTACAGAAGTACGAACACCTGACTTCACATCGGTTCGGAAGAAAGCACGACAAACGCTGAACGACAAAAAACAACTTAACTGGAACAGAAGCAGCACCTTCCTAGCATCGCACTGGAAACAAATTACAACCCCCCACAAGTATAATCTCCCCAGGGCGTTAGGGGTACTGCATACGAGACTAAGACTTGGTCATTTCCTTGCAGTGAAAAGGTACATTTTCGAAAGAGGATCTCCACCTCTTTGCCCCCATTGCCTCATGCAAACTCTAACGGCACACCACCTCTTCATGGACTGTCCTACAACTGTTTGCATTTTACGACAACATATAGAATACAATAACAATGTACCAATGCTGAATACGAACCCAGAACAGACAAAAATACTGATTACATTATTAAACAGACTGATACAGGAACCATCTCCTAAAATTTAAGTACTTAAAATAAATACATATGTACGTAGCAATAAATTAAAAACTAAAAACTTTATACAGCCCACTAGGATTAAGCTCCATGGGCTTAAACCCACTTTGTTAGAATAAGTTTTATTATGCTAATAAAGTTTATAAAAAAAAAAAAAAAAAAAAAAAAATCAACAGATTTAATAGTGATGGTCGCTCTTGGTACTGGAGCAAAAATCCCAGTGCTCATCAACCTGAAAAGAAACATGTCAATTTGGCGGTGGTTCCATAATGGTGTGTGGGTGTATTACACCGAATGGCGCTGGACCAATTGTCAAAATAGAAGGCAAAATGGATAAAATGAAATATTTAGACATTTTGAAAACCAATTTGCCAAAAGCCATGTCTCTCTCAAAAATAAAAGAACGGCATGCAATATTCCAACAAGACAACGACCCCAAGCACACTGCAAAATTTGTTCAAGAGTGGCTTCGAGGTCAAAGATTCGGCTTATTGGAATGTTCTCCCCAAAGTTCAGACATGAACCCCATAGAAAATTTGAGGGCTTTGCTAAAAAGTAGGCTCGTAAACTATGCGGAGCCGCCGAAAGGAATGGGCGAACTGTGGGAGCGGGTGCAAGACGAATCGGAGAGTATCTCTCCCCAAAATGTAGAGAATTTATACACCAGTATGGAGAAGAGATTAAAAACTTTAAAAAAGTCCAGGGGTCTTTAGACTAAATATTGAAATTTAATCGTCAATGCCTACAAAATAGTCGGGTGCAAAACTGTTCCAATGAAGGAAGTTTTTTATTTCTTAAATATCTTTGAAACGGCTGAATATTTTGCTACAGTTTCTTTTAAGAAAAACTTGCTGAAACATTAGAGAAAATGTTTTTGCATTTGGTTGTATCGAAGTATACCCTAGAATTCCCTCTAAATGGCCCCTAACTCTAAAATACTGATTATTGAAACACTTTTGCTCTTCAGTGTATCTCCTATTGGAAGCTTCAGTACCTCTTCCAAGTCTTGTACCAAAATATTTCCAAATGTACGAGGTCGGGCAGTTAGATGGAACCAATTCTCCAATTGCTCCACCATCGACCCTTTGAGCAGGAGTGTTATCGCTGCTATCATAGAGGCTGCTCCATCGAAATAAACGCTCTCCTGCCTCCACGGCAATCTTATACCCGCAACACCAGTTTAACCCACTCGTCTCACTCACACCACTTGCAGCCCGTCTGTTTGCGCACTCAACAAAATAGCAATTCGCTTCTGAATAGAACTACACGACTGTGGAGCTTGATTGATGAAAAACATCTCTGACGTCTTTCTCGATGGTCATGAGAAAGTCATGGGTCGTCTTAACTCTTTCTCTGGAAATATCTCACAGTTTCAGATGTTAGCCGATAATGTCCAGTTGATCAACGTCCACCTCCATACATTGTCTGATACCCTTGCTTTTGTTGCGACTAACTCGGGTTCCCTAATGAATAAATTCCAAGAAATTTCTTCCCGGGTTGCAACAATCTGACTCGATCGACGACATACATTTCGCGATCTTCAATCCAGTCGCCACTTCATCCTGCTCTGTTAACTACTTAGCTCCTCTTCATTCAACAGGGAGTTAGGGTACAAACTATACAAACTTGAGGGGTGGATAGGATTTGGATAGGCCAACAAAAAATCGTAGGAAGGGGCGGGAAATCGTAACGGTTTAGCCGCTAGGGCGTTCTGAAATTTTTTTTGGTATATGTTTACATATCACCCTGTATTTTTGCAAACCTATGAGATATTTTCATGAATGATGTAGCAATCTACCCAAAACACCCCCACATATTTAAAACTGTTAAAGTCAAGTTTCCAACCCGCTAACTTCCAATAGATAAGTGGCAGTATTCTGCGTATATTACTGCCTTGTTCCATGGCATGCCTGGTGTACTCCGTAAACTCTGCCGTCGTCTGATACCAAGCCCAGGTTGTGAAAGGAGGGGGTGGTCGACCTGCCGAGTTGACCAGAATCGGGAAACCGAAGAAACTAGGCAAGAAACCGTATGGATACGAGAACTAACTATTCATGAAATAATGCTACTGCATCCGAGACAGGGATGCTGGTGTGAAGTGGTGTACTGGCCGAACACCCACCCAAATTAGTCACACCGAAAATGGAAATTCAATTCGACGCGTGGAATGTATAAACAGGACATTACGTCGGTCAAAAGGAAATCATAGCAATGGAATTGTTCAAATGCAAAATATCAGTTGCTGCGCTATCGGAACTACGACCAACGACATCGACGATCGTCCCGCCAACAATCGACGAAACGATGACGCTTTACTATTCCGGTGGTGAGAGACGAGAGGAAGGCGTTGGCTTTATGGTCGATCGATGGGCTGCCAGCAGCGTTATCGCATTCAAACCGATATCGGAGTGTTTGGCGGTTATAACCATAGGTGGACCGATCAAAACTCATATTGTATCTGTTTATGCGCCAACCGAGATCAGCCCGGGCGCGAACAAGGACGAATTGTACGATCAGCATCATCAGACGCTGGATATGATACCTCAATGCACATTCAGGAGCAGATCGAACCGGCTACGGAGGAACGATGGACAAATTCGGACAGGGAGTAATTAACCATTACGCCTGCTTTCATTCGCAGCGTAAGAAACGCAGAAACATCGAGAGCAAACGAGCCGCAAAGAACAAGCGGGAATTAGACCACATCGAGGATGTATTGATCAAATATTCGCACTCCGTTAGCTAATGGAAGAAAGAATTCGTTGCGGCAAACGAACTGTCGTTGTTTTCATCGATTTCAAATCCGCTTTCGATTGCATCGATTGAAACAGCTTGCGGAGAGCTTTGGAAACCGAATACGTGCCATTGAAAATCATCCAATTTCTCCAAGCGTCGTTCGATGCCTCAACCAGCAGCGTTCTTCTTCGAAGCGACTTACTCGATGTGTTTCCGATTCAAACAGGTGTCCGACAGAGAGACGTCGCTTCGATACTTCTTTTCAACGTTGTGTTCGATGCGACTATGCGTGAAGCATTCGATGGACGACTCGGAATTCGATACGACGACAATAACTTCGTAACCGACTTGATGTTTGCCGACGAGTCTTCGTCGACACGGATTCCGAAGTAACGGACATCGTACACGACATTTTCCGCATCGCTCAGTTATACGGGTTAAAAATCCATGCAGAAAAGAACAAAGTGCTCACAACGGACGGGTCGAGGGCCAGTGTTCACCTCGATGGAACTCAAGTCGAACAGGTTCCGATGTTCAAATATTTGGGGTCATTGGTTGAGGAAACGAAAGTAGCATCGGCGTCCGACGTTCACAGCCGCATCGGCCAGCATCGAACTATATATGATACTGTCATGGAGAGCTTTGTTTAAAATCATTGCAGAGCTTCGAAATTTGGTCCGTGCGGATCTCCCATGATGCAGCTCGAAGCCTGGTTTTGAAAATTGAAAATGGCCGCCGAAATATGACTGAAATTCAAAATGGCCGCGGAAATATGGTTGAATTTGCCAATTTTCTTTCGGTTTAAAAGAATATGGGTATCTAGGGGTTTTTAAGGTCGCAAATAACGAATTTGTGATCAAAAATTATAAATTCCAAATGGCCACGCCAATATGGCGGACAAATTTTGTTAATTTTGTTCCGATTCTAATGAAAGTGGGTATCTAGGGTTTTCTAAGGTAGCAAACGAATTTTGCCAAATAAGGGCCATTTTCCGGTTAGCCTTATGTAGGCTGTTCAAGAGTTGGAAAAGTTTTATAGACTCTGAAACCATTCATCCGATTGACAAGCAATTTTGAATAAGGGGTTTTCGGGTACGGCGAGTAATCCTACGCAGTATATTTCTATCGCGAACCCTTCGGGCAGCTGTAGTGTACCGATATGGCAAAATCTGAAACTTTTGTATGGAAGGTACCTACTCTTCAAATTACTGCTTAATAATTTAGATTCATTTTATTTTGGTGTTTTACGATTCCCAAAGTTTCAGAGAAAGACGCGGTCCCCTGAACTTGAATTGGAGTAACTTCGGCTGTATGTACCCGATTTTAGCAATCTATGGCTTACATAAAAGGTTTCGAAGTCAAAAAGACAACAAAATCATTAATCGTAATCGTAATCATATTTCTTACGGAAAAATTACTATTTCTCATGCCGTTAGATATTTGAAAAGTTCGCCCAATGTTGCCAAACGTTGCCTATTGAACGTAATAGCCGTCTCCGCTAATATTGCAAAGTGTATTGTACGCATACGCAACTGTGATTATTCTGGCCAAATGAAGCTTTAATACTGATTGAGGACTTATGAATATCAATCAACAACAAAGTTCCAAATTAACTGGAAATATAAACACAGGCGGGGAAATGACAATTTCACACACATTAAAATTTCGTGTATGGATAAAATGCAAGCGGAAGTGCGTTTACGAGCAAAAACACTCCCTCATAGCACCTAACCACGACAAGAGTGGCAGTGAGACCGCTGAATTCTGATTGGGGATACAAATGAGCAAGTGAGATGGGTTTTTAAACGAACGGAGTAACACTTTTCTTTACCAATATACTTTCACGGTGGGATTTGAGAATCTCACTGCCCATCGACTTCGAGATTCCCAATTGTTTTGGCTCACGCCATACTATTGGCTGATGGGTGCAGCGAGGCGTACCGGGTTCCAGCTGTAGGCAATAAATTTTCTTGTATTTAATACATTTACTTGTTGATGCTATTAATAAGCTGGCTTACTCGAATACATTGTTTGGTTTTATAATCCTTGGAAGTTTTGATTTTGACATAGAATGTTTCTAGGATGAGGGGTTACTAAATCCCCGCAGTGGGATAGCTGCGGTATTGCTTCTCTCTCGACCCTCGTTTTAAGGCGCCCTTCTAACTCAAATAAGTACTCCGAATCCACCCTGATGGGGGACGCTCACGTTCAGGTAAGTAGTGGTGCACAGATTTAGGTGGTACCTCCGGGGTCTCACTACACTACGACCCCCGGCGAGACTGCCTTACCCACCGTACCGCCTTGATGATATTCATGTGGCTTTTTTTTGGGAAATGATTCTGTCCAATTTTTTTTTGTTTTTGTGTAGGAATATGAGGTTGGCTTCTTCGGGCAACCAACCCTGGATTCTTATTACACCGTGTAAGGCCTTGTTCGCATTGTCAAGAGCAGCACCTATTTTTATTGAAATATAACCACTGATCCACCAGCTATAAATCATATATCACTGAGTTTCTGTCATCCCGTACCTGACTAGTTTTTAGAGAAGGTCGTAAGCCCACACTGTATTGGACGCCTTCTCATAGGTGATCATTTGTTTTGAAAACAGAAGAAAACGGCAAACAATTTCATTCATCATTTAAGAAAAAAATTTAATCTTTATTCGGGCATTATCTTCATACATAATAAAGGTGAATTAATACTTATGCCGGTACGGATCGTCGACCAACTTAGCCATTGGGAGGGGATGAAGATATTTTTCTGTAATTGGCCATAGTCTAAGGCTGCTTACACACCAAACTCGACATCGACACGACATTACAAAACGTCCATCGACAAAAAATTTTTTGTCGAATCTTCGTACACACCAAATTCGACACCTAATGAACAAGAAGTTCATGTCGTGTCATGTTGAATTCAGTGTGTACGGAGATTCGGCAAGATTCGGCGAGATTCTCTGCGTCACAATCCATTTCAACCAGAACCACTCGACACAACGAAAGTCACTGCATAAGTACTCGACATGTCGAAAGTCGTCGTTCGACGTTTTTCCTCGTGTCGCCTTCAGTGGATATAAACTGATTTGAATGTGAAGCCCTTCGTCGGTAACGGTTTTTTTCCTTGTCGAGTTCTGTCGAGTTCTGTCGTGTCGTGTCGATGTCGAATTCAGTGTGAATAGACTCGCTTAATGATAAGAATAGATGTGTGTCGCGACAGAAAAATGTTGTCGAATTTCGTCGTGTCATGTCGATGTCGAGTTTGGTGTGTAAGCAGCCTAAAAGTGCAGAGATATTATGGAACTTCAGTTCATACTACCTTTGAGAAATTTGTTTTGGCAATTTCAAAAGTTATAATTGTCTTTTCACATAAAAATAATCCAACCAGAAAATAAAGGAATAGAAATGAGGCCAAAAATGTTCTTATGTTATAGAGTGCGACGTGATAAAGAAGTAAATTACTGCAGAACTAGACAATACAAAGCCGCCTTCAATCAGGACACTTCGCCTTCTACAGCTTCTGAAAACCGCAGCTTCTTTGTTCGTTTATCCACGAAAACCACTTTAATCCCCACGCTTTAATAAAATCGCGTTCCACTACACTTCAGCAATTAACGCAAAGTCGCTTCTATTATTACTCGTTCGTTCCACAGCAATTGTTTAGCATAATTTAAATCCTTTTTCGCTTGTTTTTGGTAGTTTGAAGTTTCAGAAAGGAGCTCTCTCCTCACAGCGCATGCGAACTGCACCCAACTTTTTTATTTACATAAATTAATTGAATTTTCCCACCCAAGATGCAGCAGGAAGATCTGCGATGAATAATGTTCCCCCGGGGGCAGGATGTTCCTTGCAGCCATATACCCTTAAGTGTTTTATGTCCTTTTTCAATCGCGTTTAGAATACTAAGGAGCTTTCAACGCTGGCTTTAATTACATTTAAAACGAGGTGATTACTGCCCCCATTGTGCTCCATGAAAATAATATAAAGCGATTTTGAAATTTCGAAAGCGTTTTGATCATAAACGAAAATGCCGGCAGACACGCCCCCCAATAAGGTTGCATGATAAAGATGGAAGAGGACACGGCTCCTTTCCGCAAACTGAATACGAAAAATCCTTTTTCACTATACCGAAATGAAAACGTGTCATGAATAATTCGCATCTGGCGTTACTTTAGCAGACTGCACTCTGTCGTAATCCGGGATGGAAATCCCTTAGTAGATCCTTAGTAGACTAAAGAAGAATAAGAACGGAGAGAAGAAAGGATTCTGTAGAATGCTTTTAATTAAATCCATTTTCCCCAAAAAGGATGCTATCGTTCCCTTTCACATTTAATTTTGTTTAAATTTTTGGTCCTAGATTTGTCAGTGTGTGTATGAGAGAGAGCAATCATAAATAATCAAAACGTGACACGCAATAATTAGAAATTTATCAGGCATCTAAGGATATCGGAATAACATCCTGGGATTGAAAGCCGTAATGGCTGACTTCCTTTCCATTCCTCAAGGATACTACAGGATTACTCGAGCAGCTGGTTAAGCACTATCCCTCCTCGTCTTATCTGTTGTGTAACTTCCTAAGTAGCGAATGATTGAAATTTCAAATGTACGTTGGGGAATTTATTAGTGGGGTAAAATATTGAAGAGGAGCTCCTGGGGGGAGACCGGGGTAGCTTCTTTGAAAGTGTTGTGGAAAAGCATCTATATTTGCCGCTTGTTAGATCCTCAAGAAGCTTATGGATGACTAAGCGGCGGAAGTTACTTCATTAGTGAACATCTCAAATACGAGGCAAGTTGTTAGTGTTTCTCCACAAGTTTCAAGTGGCATAACCAGCCGCTGAATGAGGCAGAGTGTGTATGCTTAAAGTGTGCATTTTAGTCTTAAATTAATATTAATAGGAACACAAAACCCCCGAAGGTAGTTGTGTACTCAAGAAAAATAATAATGCTCAAAAACAAACAAGAAATGCTCAAGGGGTCTTGTAACCACATAAATGCATTTCCTACCTGTATTTCTCCCAGGTTATTTAAGGTCTTTTTCAGTTGAGCATTATTGAGTTAACGTCTTCTCTATAACAAGAAATCCACTGCAACGGAAATATAAAATATGCAGAAGGAAGCAGGAAATTCAGCTGAATCTCCTTGGAAATTTTTATCTAGGACTTTTTTTAAAGAAAATATACAAATACTTGGCAAGGACCGAGGTAAATTCGAATAAAAATAGTATTCCCAAGATGTGTGTGTGTGTGCCTACGAAAGTCTAGCAAAGTGCATTCATATTATTTTATTTGCATACGAAAGGATTCAAAAACTTTTATATTCATAACAATGAAAATGTTATTTTGTAACAAAATAATGTGTCATTCTGGCAACCCTTATTTTTTTTAAAAAAGAATAAAAGTTTTGTATTTACCTATTTTTTATGTGCCAGTCATGTCGTTGGTCGTGTTTTTGGTTCAATGTTATCATATTATTATTTGGGGATTATTCGCTTTTTTAAGTCACTAACATCGGGGGGCTCCAACGAGCGGACCTGGACTGCCGCTGCGCTGCCAGAAGTTTCTGGATCCAACTGGTTGCACCAGCTCCTACATCTTCTAGGGGGCTATGTCGAATGCCAAACCCAACTGACGCACTGGCAAAACGGCAGCGGTCAGAGGATTCTCCGGCTGGGCAGAGACCCCAGGAGAAAATACAGGGGAGGCGGAAGAACCCTCATACCGGGACAAGTTGGCTGGGATCATCATGGCAGTAGTCCTGGGCAACTTTCCCGACGGCAAATTGAGGGAGGAGCAATCCTAATTTATTTGCGATCCCATTCTGACTGAGGTGGGCAAAAGTCTCAAAGGCGATTGTCCGCTTCAGTGTTTAGGTGTAAGGGCGGCAAAGGGTCTCATTAAGATCACCTGCGCCAAAGAAACCTACCAGCCAATGGTTGACAAATGCTGTCGTCAGGCTGCAGGTTTGGGAAGGGTCCAACCTCAAAGTTACCGAGGAAAAAGATTTTTCCAAATTCAAGCGGATTTCAAGCGGCATTCTAGGGTTTCTAATGATGTTAAGGAACCGGAACAGGTGCTCCGCAAGCTGGAAATTTAGAACCAGCCAATTGAGGTGACATCTTGGCAAGTGATGAGTAGGAAGGTGGGCCAGAACGGTCAATCTCTTGCCCTTAGCATTGGCGAGAGGTCGTTCATGCAGCTTAAAGAGCAGGGCATGTCCCTATTCTACGGCTTCGGCCGAATCACAGTCAAGGAGATTGGTTCAAAAAGGAGACTCCTGATGGCTCACAGCAGCAGCAACAACCCCAGGATGCGGGCGGTACAGTGCAGCCTGCAACACAGTAAGGGTGTCTCGGCAATCCTTTGCAGGGTGCTTGCCACCCAAGCTATTGACGTGGCTCTTGTACAGGAGCCGTGGGTAAGTAATGGTGCTATACAGGGCTTGCGGGCAGCCGGCTACAATATTGCATGCAGTGATGTGGACGGCGACCCTCGGACCTGCGTAGTTTACAATAAAAACACCAACAGTTTTCCTCTCACAGATAAATTGTCGAGTGGTGAAGATACAGAATAACAGGGTGGGGGGGTCAGCAAGAGCATGATTATCTTATGCCTCGTCTACGAGTCCAAGGACCCATCACCATCCAAAGAACTGAAGGATATCGTGGGTCACTCTAACAGGAGCGGTCTGCAGATCATCGTAGGATGTGATGCTTACACCCATCATGATGCCTGGGGCAGTAGTGGTGTGAACAAGAGGAGTGAATACCTTTTTGATTACCTTTTAACTACTAACTTGGACATATTAAATTGCGACACGAATCCTACCTTCGACAACGGTAGGAGACGTGAGGTTATAGACATCACGCCAGCCACTCAACATGTTACCACTTACGTGAGTGACTGGTGGGTCTCAGATGAGCCATCGTGCTCAGACCATAGGCTCATTCACTTTGTGGTGGGTGAGCCTTTAGAATGAGTGCATACAGGAATCCTAGATATACGAACTGGATAGACTTTCGGGGCGAACTCAACAGCGTATTGAAGGGTTCCATGCACTCAATCAAATCTCCGATGGATGTAGAAATATCCGCGGACTTTCTTACGGAGGCGGTTCACACATGGTTACATCCCATCTGGAGGAACGTCAACATAACATTTATACCTAAGCCAGGGCGTTCGGATTACAACTCGGCGAAATCTTTCAGGTGAATAAGTCTATCGTATTTCGCCTTGAAGACAATGCAGAAAATTGTCGACCGGGTGATAAGGGAAACTTATCTTCAACGCCAACCACTAAATTCCTATAAGCATGCGTACCAGGCGGGCAAGTCGACTGAGACAGCACTGCAGAATCTGGTGCTCAGGCTGGAATGAGCAACTGACGCGCTGACGGCCTTCCTCGATATCGAGGGAGCCTTCGACAATACATCCTTTGGTACTATAGCTAGGGCTCTAAGTAGACGCAGTCTAAGTAGCACTTTCTGCAGCTGCATTGACTCTATGCTGAGAATTCGCAAACTAATGGCCTCTCATGTTGTGGCGTCTCTGGAGGGCACTATAGCAAAAGGTTGCCCACAGGGAAGAGTTTTATCTCCACTTCTGTGGTGCCTTGTTGTAGATGAACTCCTAGAGCAGGCACTAGATCTGGTCTCTAGCTGGTGCGAAAGCGTAGGACTAAAAGTCAATCCCGACTAAACGATTCTGGTTCTAGGAAACGATCATTACCGGAACTTTTGGAACCTATAAGTTGTTCACAACAAGTCAAATATTTACGAGTGATGCTAGATGCCAAGTTCAACTGGAACCAGCACATGGACACTCTGATGAGCAGAACGCGCAGATTTCTGCGGACTTGCCGCAGAGCTTGTGGTTCCAAATTGAGTTTGTAACCGAAAACGTGGTATTGGATAAACACCACCATCATTAGGCTCATGGTAAGTTATGGAGCTTTAGTTTGGTGGCACAGAACGACGCTTAACCTAACAAACAAAATAACCATTTCCAATTTAGGCAAAATTCAAAGAATGACCTGCCTCTACATCACTGGGGCCATCCGCACTTCCCCCGACGACCCATCCGCACTTCCCCCGAAGACTCTCCTCGATCTGGTACCCCTCCACCATGAGGTAGAGAAGTCCGCCATAAACGCAGCGCTGCGGCTGAAAGCGAATGGTCATTTGGGCGCTGGTCTTGGGCGAGGACTTTGTATAACAGAAGATATTCCGGAAGCGGCGATGATATCGCACTGCATGTCGTTTAGAATCTCAAAATATGAGCAACCTTCTGTGCACATACAGGATAGGCTAACCTGGACTTTTTCTAAAGTATTACCGGGTGGACGAGTATGGAACGGATGGTTCTAAAACAGAGACAGGTGTGGGCGCCGGAATCTGGAGTGAAGGCCCCAGATTCAGCAGGGCGATAAGGCACCCTAGCAACTTTTAAGCTGAGGTCTACGCTATTCTGGCATGCACTCATGAAAATCTAAGAAGGGCCTACCAAAATAAACGGATTTTCATCTTCTCTGATAGGCAAGCGGCAATTAGAGCGATAAGGTCCCGTAGGACCAAGTCGGAATAATTAGTTTGGTGCTGCCGACGTGCTCTTGATGAGTTGGGCATTCTCAATCAAGTTAACCTTGTGTAACAGCATAATGGCGCGATAAATCGTGGGCGCCACTTATGCGAGGTACTACCCCCTTAGCCATAAGCCCGGAAAGCCATGACCAAGGAGCCAATACCATACATAAGAAAGGGAAAAATCTTCCGGAACTCCTACGCCGGCCACACGGAGTTATCTAGCTCGCCGGAGGGGTCGTGGGGTGTGTGGCCGGGCCGATACCGGTATGGTTCACCACTTACCTTTGTCACGATACTAACTACAACTCCTTACATCATCAATCGGGCAGCCCCGGAGCTGTGCCGTCGCCATCCGTTCCCATGCTCGTTAATAATACGAAGTATCAGTAACCAGCTAGATAAGGCACCACTTAGGAATTCTGAAAAAGCAATCAAACCACAGCTCAACCATCCCAAAAAAAATATTCAAATCTAGTCAGACATTATAATTGTTTATTATATCTGTCAAATACACTTGATCGACTAACCCTAAGGTGATAGAAAAAAATTCAACCAAACAAACAGTATGACAAGATAATTCGCATTTAGGTGAATTCAATACATGTTAAAAAAACAACCCTCGTCGTTCTGGTACCAGCACGTCTTGGTGTACAACCATTATTAACATTATATATATATTGGTATATAGTATGATCAAAAATTATTGACGAAAGTCAAAACAACACCAAAAGAATCAAAAAAATAATAATCGCCATCATCAATGTAATTAAATAACAACAACAGGAGTGTTCAATTTCAGTAATTAATTACAGAACTATTGTTTCACAAAACTAACACTGTACCTCGTTACACGTGAAGATCCTTAATAAAAAAATTAAATGTTCTGTGATCATTTACCGAAAAATTGAAGTATACGTTAACTGTTTAAATTATTGAATTATATAAGTTAAATGTTTAAATTATTGAATTATTAAAACCAAAAAAAATCGATCAGTGTAAATGATTTCAATCCTTACTAATATTATAAATGCGAAAGTAACTCTGTCTGTCTGTCTGTCTGTCTGTCTGTCTGTCTGTCTGTCTGTCTGTCTGTCTGTCTGTCTGTCTGTCTGTTACGCTTTCACGCCTAAACCACTAAACCGATTTTGATGAAATTTGCTACAGACATAGTTTAGACCTTGGAGACGGACATAGGCTACTTTTTATGGAGAAAAAAAGGGTTGAAGGGGGTGAAATGGGGTTCAATAAGTTGTAAGGAGATTTTTTATCTTTACTTTTTTTTCTATTGTATAAAAAGTAACTGACTGACAGACAACGCGCAACCTAAACCGCTGGAGCTAAAGGGCTGAAATTTTGACAGTGCATCCCTATAATGGCGTGGACATCCACTATAAAGCGATTTTTCGAAATTCATCCCTTAAGGGGGTGAAATGGGGTATATCCAAACCGCTGGAGCTATAGGGTTGAAATTTTAACAGTGGATCCCTTTAATGACGTTTACATCCACTAAAGAGCGATTTTTCGAAATTCATCCCCTAAGGGTGTGAAATAGGGTTTTTACAAACCGCTAAAGCTATAGGGCTGAAATTTGGACAGTGCATCCCTATAATGGAGTGGACATCCACTATAAAGCGATTTTTCGAAATTCATCCCTTAAGGGGGTGAAATGGGGTATATCCAAACCGCTGGAGCTATAGGGTTGAAATTTTAACAGTGGATCCCTTTAATGACGTTTACATCCACTAAAGAGCGATTTTTCGAAATTCATCCCCTAAGGGGGTGAAATGGGGTTTATCCAAACCGTTGGAGCTATAGGGCTGAAATTTTGACAGTGCATCCCTATAATGGCGTGAACATCCACTAAGAAGCGATTTTTCGAAATTCATCCCCTAAGGGGGTGAAATGGGGTTTACCCAAACCGCTTGAGCTATAGGGCTGAAATTTTGACAGTGCATCCCTATAATGGCGTGAACATCCACTAAGAAGCGATTTTTCGAAATTCATCCCCTAAGGGGGTGAAATGGGGTTTACCCAAACCGCTGGAGCTATAGGGCTGGAATTTTGACAGTGCATCCCTATAATGGCGTGGACATCTACTAAAAAGCGATTTTTCGAAATTCATCCCCTAAGGGGGTGAAATGGGGTTTACCCAAACCGCTGGAGCTATAGTGCTGGAATTTTGACAGTGCATCCCTATAATGGCGTGGACATCTACTAAAAAGCGATTTTTCGAAATTCATCCCCTAAGGGGGTGAAATGGGGTTTACCCAAACCGCTGGAGCTATAGGGCTGAAATTTTGACAGTGCATCCCTATAATGGCGTGGACATCCACTATAAGGCGATTTTTCGAAATTTATCCCCTAAGGGGGTGAAATGGGGTTAAGCCAAACCGCTGGAGCTAAACGGCTGAAATTTTGACAGTGCATCTCTATAATGAAGTGGGCATTTACTAAGAAGCGATTTTTCGAAATTCATCCCCTAAAGGGGTGAAATGGGGTTACCAAACTACTGGAGCTACAGGGTTGAAATTTGGACAGTGCATCCCTATAATGACGTGGACATCTACTAAGAGGCGATTACTCGAAATGCATCTCCTAAGGGGATGAAATGGGGTTAACCCAAACCTCTGAAGCTGAAGGGCTGAAATTTTGACAGTGCATCCCTATAATCACGTAGAAATGAATGACTCGAAATTCACTTTATTTAATATTCATTTGTGATTGCTTAATAATTTCTTACATCCACGTAAATAGGCGAACAAACTTAACGAACGTTCGTCAAACCCTAAAATGTCACTTTTCTTGATGACATATACATGCCAATCTCTGCTTCAAAACTTGCAGATTTGTTGAGCAGAGGTGATATTCGCAGCAATTTGTTTACCATATTTATTAAAAAAATGCATTATAATAAACCCTTTTTAGGGATAATAACAGCTGACTTTTTTGTTGGTTTTTTTTAAGGAAAACATTGCACATAATAAACAGTTTTTAAAGGCGTTGCAAGGCACGCGGGTTTTATGCTAGTATGTTAATACTTAGTTAGTAAAAAAAATCACAATGTGAGAAAAACTTAACTGGGGTAACACGAAGTCACCATTTCTATATTTGGTTTTTTTTTTATTGTAATCTAAGAAAAATTTTCTTCAACCGCAGTCCTCAGATTCCGCTTGTGATAACCTCGTTAAACCAAATAACTATTTCACCTAAGCCTGGCCTCTGCCAGAATATTCCGCTTGTATCCTTTCCGTAAAATTTAAGAAAGCGTCCTCTTCAATAATATCGCCCTCGTAGAGATTTGTTTTTTTTTTAAAACTGACGACCTAACGTACCTGTTGGTAGACTGACCTTGCTACCTCAAACCTGTGTAGCATCCAACACCATCCAGTGCAGACCGTTCCCTCCGCCTAAGAATGCTTCCAGCGTGCAATAATATTCCTCCCGCAGGGCAGCTTACTTCTCCATACCTGGTCACTCTGGGAACCTCTCTATACCTGCTTCTTCAGGATCCGTAAAACACTTATCCTCAACAGTGTGCTGGATACAGTTATACAATGCTGGTGGGTTTGGTTCAGCTAGACCGGTGGCAATCGATAATTGTGCTTAACAAGAAACTATTTTTGCCCGACGCACTAGTCACGGGGAGACCTTTACCCGGATTGGATTGCGAGTTTAATACAACCGAACAAATTACTAATGGTAAAGCGTTAAATATATCTTAACCCGGACCCCGACAAAATAATCTTGGTTAAGACCCAAAATAAACGTCTCGTCTTCCCAATCTCTAAAATCCGATTTCCAAAATCTAATTCCTTTTTCTTTTTTTTCCTATCGTCCAGGCTACTCCTTTTTCAAAAAAATTTATATAATTATTATCGACAGTACTTTCAGTCCAGTACTTTTCCAGTGTTTGCAGGTAATTGAAACCGACCGTTACACTTGTCTGGGTCCCGGGTCACCGGGGCTTCAAAGGCAGCGAAAGTGCGGATGGCCTGGCTAAACAGGGCTCTGATATTGCCCTCCACGTTTTCTGAGAGTACCCCGTTATAACGAGGAGCAGGGTTTCTTTGTTTGAAGAGTCCCTATTCGCACACTCAAGTCTAAGCGACAAGCTACTTGTTCAAGCGGTCTGGCCTACAAACATGAGGTATAGGGGTTGTAGTACAATAGGCGAAATTAACGGCCGCAGTACCTTTGGACCCAATAACTCACACAGGAAAAAAGAAAAAAAGCAGGCATGGATAAAGGTTTTCAAAACGGCTTCATCTAACGAAGAGGGTGACTCCGATGAAGAGTTCAGTGAGTGCTTAAATGCACTAACAGTCACCGAGAGAGATTGAAAGAGAGTTAGTATCTGCAAGCTCAGATTCAACGGTTGACAATGTAGTAAGTACAATTTCGCCAGCCTCTTCTAGGCAGAACTCGCAGTTTTTCATGCCTACCTAACAATGCAGTCAAATCCAAGGCCGGAAGCCAGGGTAATTCGGCCGAAATCGACTCCAGTGCATGAGTCATCCCCGGCATTTTCTGTTAGCAGGCCAAAGCGCCACATGAGGTTCGCGAGCCGCAGTTTGCCGACCACTGGTTTATATACAGCCGGCCGCTTTGTAAACTTAACGGATACACCCTGTATATAGGCTAGCTGAACCAACAGACCATGTCGAAAGTTCCATAAACTCGTTTGGGATCGTTTTGTAAATTTGTGAAATGCTATTGGAAATGTACAATGTTCGTTGGAATCGGAATACAATTGGGAAAATTCGTCTGCCTTTTTGGCCACGCCATAAATTTCTTATTTCCTATCTTAACCTTGCTATAGTGGCGTCCAAAAACACTATACGCATACTCGCGCGTTGGTCTCACGGACCGAAAATAGTAAAACGTAATTTATCTATTCACTCCTTCAGCTTCATGCAAAATTTTATAGTTCTGTGATGACTGGTCAACGAAGCTCTTCCTGTCAGCGCCGTCTATTAGTGGCTTTAGAAAGTAATAGAATAAAATAAATAGCACATGGTTTAAATTTCATTATTATCGGTTGCACGGTAAAGTAGCCTGTTCCTTTATTTATACATATTTATATAGATTTCCCGAAACTACTATATTTGTGTTGAAATTTTACTCCCGCAAGAACCGTTGACTATGAATAATAATTTAAAATGAAATTTCAACTTAATTTGCTTCACTGAAATGCTTGAAATAAAATGAAAAAAAAATGGAATTTCTAATCAGCACAAAAAGAATTGTGACCAGTATAAATCCACACACCCGCGCGTTCGCCTTTTTGCATTTTCAACCAGCAGGATTAAAAACTTCATAAATTACAAAAGTTTTCTGCATTTAAATTAGTCCAGACTTGAAACAAACACCATTTTCCCTCCTCTGAACACCAGGAAAAAATGAGAAAATTATGCAACAATAAAAGCAGAACTGCACCACACAGTCTTAGCCACGCAAGCACCACACTAAAGCCATGCCAAACTAGCAGTATCCTATTGAAGCAACAGATGTAACAACAGTAGGTGTAGCACACACACACACAGAGAAAACAGACTGTGTAAACCGCAAACACATCTTCAGACTCATTACACGGGCGACAGTAAAGGGATTTACAAAAATTTCCACCATCCTTGCTAATTTATCGCAGCCGTGTGCATCCTTTGGCTCCTTTCGAAAGTGGCAAAATGAATGAGATTCCACAGATTCAAGGAGCCGCCAACGAAATTGCTTTCGTGTCCGGAATTTTAAGGAGACAAACGCCGAGAAAATAAAATGTCCTGTAGATCCTGCGAGAGTCCGGAGAATGCTGAGGAACTTCCTAACTATTCGCAGATCCTTTTATATAGTGCACGATGAAAGCTGGGGTTACTTCTTTTTTAATTAAATTGCTGAATCGAGACGACTATGTCCTGACAGGACTCTTACTAAAATGGCAGAGGATGAAAAGATTGAAATTTTACCGTTAACGTTTTCTCCACTTTGCTAGCGCTAACTGGCTTTCAACATTTTACAGGACATTCAAAAAGGAGCGCCATTTTGGATTAAATATTTGCCCAGTCGGCGAAATTTTAAGGAGACGTTCAGACGCTCAGTGAAATGAAGATAGATTGCACGGGGACGACGCGAAGAGGGAAGACTGAAAGTTTTTCAACTGTTACCTTTTCGTGTGCGATTTGAACTCCTTGAAAGGAAATTAAATTTATGCGAAAAATATTTTTACATATTTTTTTATAATCGCAAGAAAAAACTAGTTGGGATGTGGGTTCGACCCTTTCAGTCCACACGATCAACTTCCCAGTATGATGGAAGGAAGCTATTTGAAATAACGATAAGAATGGTAAATCCGCCAGGCTTTTCTAAAGAATTTTTTTTTTTTTGTTGAACAGTAGCAAACAAACATGTCCCTGGCACTTCGTTCGCTACACCATAAAGCGAATTCATTTTGAGCGTGTTGATAAACTGATGATAAACTGCAATGGTAAAAACTTCATTTTCAATTCGAACGATTTCAGGAGATAGTACCAAAATTAATCAATGTAACGGATTTGTCAAACTTGTCCGAAAAGGCCAAACTGTAATCACTGGAAATCCCGCGATGAACTCAATTCCCAAAATTGTAGGACATGGAAAGCAATCCGCCGTTCAAACAGTTCTGAACTAAAGTTTGAAAATTTCGTCATGTTTGTAATGGTTAACGTATTTGTTGAATGCTTTTTAAAGACAACTCGGATTTTGACGAGTGATGACTCTTTGGGAAGCTATTGCTCGGCTGAATCCATAAAAGTGAACTTCATTTTGAACGGGTGTCATTCCAACGCTTCGATCGGCACCTCAATGAAGTCAATATCATTTTTGGTTTGCGTTCTATCGAGCATGTACAAAAATCACTTACGCCCTTTAAACATAGATGCCGCTTGATCGAATTTTATGAAAATCTTTTCAAAGTTTACTTTCGGTAATACACTACGATTGGCACCTCAAAGAAGTCGGTATCATGGTTGGTTCGTGGTATATCGTGCAGGTACAAAAATTACTTACGTCGCTTAAACAAAAAAAAACGGCTGGACCGAATTTCATGAAAATCTTTTCAGATCATATTTCGGTTAATACGCTTCGAACGGCACCCCAATGAAGTCAATATCATTTTTGGTTTGTGTTCTATAGAGCATGTACAAAAATCACTTACGCCCTTTGAACATACATATCGCTCGATCGAATTGATGAAAATCTTTTCAAACTGTACTTTCGGTAATACGCTACGATCGGCACCTCAAAGAAGTCGGTATCATGGTTGGTTCGTGCTATATCGTGCAGGTACAAAATTCACTTACGTCGCTTAAACAAAAAAACGGCTGGACCGAATTTTATGAAAATCTTTTCAGATCATATTTCGGTTAATACGCTTCGAACGGCACCTCAACGAAGTCGATATCAGTTTTGGTTCGCGCGATATCGTGCAGGAAAAAATGACCACATCCGTACGCGCACACACACACACATACTTCCTCCCAATTTTTTGCTTAAAATGCTCCTGGGACCTTGAAAGATAAAAATACGTTGAAATTTTCGATTTCGATTTTCGGACCGATTACAATAACTTCCTATACTGGGAAGTTAAAAATTTTACAAAATACACACCCTGGAAATAGGTGCCCGTTCTGCATTCCATTCCATAGACTACGGAAAGTTCTTGTGGTTTTACACTTGCTACAAATCGGCAAACTTCGAGAAGCCTTTAAAGTAATTTTCAGAAAATGGTTGTGGGTCCTTTTTCTCTGTGGGGAATCCTGAATGAGTTTCTGAACTCTCTGGAATCTTGTGGTCCACTTACAATTTATTATTCGTTGATGGTTGATTACTGTTAATCGCATTTCCTTTTGCACCGAAGATAAAACAAATGAGTTACAAAATAGCACTGGGTTGAAATTCGAGTTTGGTAGGTAGGTGGCATTTACGTAAGGACGATTTGTAACATTTACTTATCCTACAATGTAGAAAGTTTGGTGTGACATTCGATCCAGCTTCCAGCGTATTCAGTTACCAAAACTCATCTCCTATTTGAAATTCGAAACTTCTTTGAACCCCCGTAAGAAAATAATTCCAAATGCATTTGTCCCTCATGGGGTGTTCCTTCTCACACCTACGGCATGAAGGAGCATGAAGTTAAACTCCTCCATCCTCACCTTGCGTGGTGATATCACACATTGGTGATCCTCGATGTTCCGGGAAGATACCTAAAATTTGGTGGTTGTTTAACCTACTGGGGTAGATATTTAAAGACATTTTCTAAGTTTAGAAAACCTATAGTCTGGAGATATTTAAGTTTTCCAGAACGCAGTCGCGTAGTGTGCACTGCTTGGCTTTGGAGAACCAGGCTTTTATACAGGAAGAGAACAAGTATTTCTGTCGTTGTATGGGATATCCAGCATGGACCTCTATGTCGTAATTCTAGCAATATCCCTTCCAGGTCTGTTTAGGAGGCCCATTGATCTTTCTTTGCTGTAAGGATGCCAAGTTGTCCACGACATAATGTAGGTCTCCAGTGCACCCTACCTTTGGTTATCTAGCAGCAGGTTGTAGTTAACTGCCGAGCTGTGATTTTAATTTTTTTATTTTTCGAGTTCGCGTTCCCGTTTCCAGTTATGTTCTTATGTCTTTGTATGTAATTGAAGACCTACATCCATGTAGGTAGGTTCGGGGATAATTGTCTGGCGGGCCATAATGATCGCCAGCACTTCCGCTTGAAAGATACTAGCGCACACTTTAAAATATCAGAGAAATGTTAATGGTCCCCTGCCTCGAGGCACTATAGCGTCTTGGAAACACCGATAAATATTCGTATATCGAAATTTTTCCCAAAGACACTGAATAGCACCAGGTTCGTGGGTAGAGATACGGAATCGGTGGAATCTACTCGAGTAAATACTCGTGAATAGTATCGAAAGAAAATTACTCAATGAGTACTCTTTACTCGTTCAAAAAATTTCGGTTCCTTAAGAATCGATGAGTACTTTTTTAGCATTTCTGCGACCTGTCTTAGGCTGGGACAGATTACAAATACACATGGGATATAAATTCAAACCCAGCGAGAAATGGAGTGCTGCAATAGCAGACTTCATGCTGGCCTGTGGATATGTGAATAAGCTCCGGTGTCGAAAAGTTGTTATTTTGTTCACCTTTTGTAATAGCCATTCCTTTTCAGCGAGTGCTGTTTCCCAAAGTGGTCCCCCAACTAAGTACTAAACACCAAGATAATTCCCCGTCCTCGTCCTATACAATTTCATAAAGCTACAATTTTGCTCTCTTTGACTGTTTTGTCTCGAGTGCATGTTCGTGAGCTAAAATTTGTGCTTTACTTTGAGTTTGGGATGTAAAGGGCCTTAAACGATAGTAAATTCGCCTTAATTGATGCAGAAAAATATATGTACTACATACATATGTATGTGTAAAGCGTCTTGACTGAGAAAAACTTACAGTTAGGTTTAATTTTTACTTGAATGCAAATTGCACTTGGTACTCGATTCTACTCCATAAGTAATGATTGATATGAGTAAAAATACTCGATGAAAAGTATCGAGTACTGATATGAGTAGAATCGAAAGCCAAATACTCATAGGAGTAAAGAATCGAGTTCCAATTTCGTATACCTATTCGTGGGGCATGTTCTGAAAGTCCAAGCCATGGAAGCACTCTATGTACTACTAGTCCGTCATGTCGTAATCGTCATGATGCAATGTTTAGGATTAAGCTTGCTGCGAAGGAAAAAATAGATGACAGGATAGATTTATTAATAAGACTCTCGAGGATGTTGAAGGGGAAGCGATGGACCTGAATGCTGTAGGAGTTGGTGGGAAATCGTAACCGTTTAGCCGCTAGGTCGTTTTGAAATTTTTTGGTAGAGGTTGACATATCACCCTGTATTGTATTGTAACCCTATGAGATATTTTCATTAGTAAGATAGCAGTCTACGCAGAAAACTCCCACCTATCTAAAACTGTAAAATTGGAGGCTTCCACCTACCAACTTTCAAAACTATGAGTTATAGTATTGCCAGGTAGCATTTTGACAAAACGGTTTCGTTTTCATTTGGTTTCGTTTTCGAGAGTATAGGCCCTGGAGAGCCAGTACCTCAGACTGAAAAAAGTGGGAGTAGTACCCAGGGACATGGATTTCTGTACCTTGGGTCATATACGTGCAGTCCTACCCCTTTATCGGTTTTGAAACCGTTCTTATACCAAAAGGCCGTGCTTCCTCTAAAGAGACAATGTTAACTTTGGCTCCAAGTTCAGCTCCTTGAAGATCGATAAATAATCCAAAAGGTCTCCAGGCATAAAGGAGAATAGCTCCCGAAGACGCAGAGCCCCCGCCAGAGCCTCCTTTTTCACTACTAGGTGGCAGTAGCCGCAGTTGGATAGATGCTTTTAGCCTCCGCGATACCAAGACAGGGCAGGCTTTGCACCCTGGCCAGTTTAATCATAGAACCCTTTTGTTTGGTCCTGGCCCACCATGCGATAGATGCATTCGTGACCATGGGCGTTATGACCGTCGTATTTAGTCAAAACATCAACCTCGTTTTGGCGCCCCAGGTTTTTCCTACAAATTGATGGCAAATTTGGGGGCCTCGGTAGTCTAGGGGTAAGGCGCCTGACTGCTGTCCCAGAGGTCCCGGGTTCGAATCCCGGCCAGCCCCAAGGTCCTTCGCCTTTTCAACTTTCTCACCTACATAACTTCCCTTCTCTCTTCTTCCCTCTTTACATTCCTTCTGTCATAGCCTTCCCTAGTCCTTCCCCACTCCACCTAGCGCATGCCATCGGTTGGTTGATGAGAATCAACTCGTTTCAGGAGGCATAACACTCCAGCGAGTTGTTCTCGATGCCCTGATGTCAGAGGCGCGAAATGGTTGAGAGTAGGTGGAATAAAAAAAAAATATCGCCGCCAGGTTGTGACAGTTCCTTCCTCTCTTCTTTCTCTCTCTCTTCTCTCTATCTTCCGGCTAGAGCTGCTGTTTGACGGTGTATACGGAAAAAATAGATTGTCGACAGTACAAAGGGACTTTCCCTAAGCCTCTAGTCTGCCACATAAAAAAAAAAAATATGGAGAGATGTAGTTGCCTTGGCAGTTACCATTTCAATCTTAGGTTTCCATGAGAGCTTTGGATCAAGGATTATGATTAGATGTTTAGCTTCCTTCGGGAAAACCATTTCGTTACCATGAAAAGAGAAAGCTTTTAAATTTAGCTTCCTTCTATTAGTCAATGGTACGGTGTCAGTTTTTTGTGGTAAATACCCAAGTTCTTGCTCCGACACCAGTTATGACAGAGCGGCTAGCATGAGGTCAGAATCGGTGCCATCATAACTGCCGCTAATCGTTATGACGACGTCGTGGTTTAAAGCTCCGGCTATTCAGGTCGGCAAGAAGTTCGTCGATCATGATTGGCCATAAGAGGGGTGATAGGATGCTCCCTTGAGGACAACCTTTAGCAGCCATTACCTTAATGGATTCACCATTCATCTCAGCAGCTATCAACGCCTCTTTGCTATGAATGCCTTTTTTTACCGTGGCTTCATTGTTTGTGTCGAAGGTGACGTTGTCAAACGCACCCTCGATGTCTGCAAAGGCACAGAGAGAAATTTCCTTGGCCCTGAGGCCCTTTGGGCGAGTTTGGGAATTCCTGATAAAATTACTCACTCACGAGTGCGCGCACTAGCGAACTACTCTCGCTCGTGAATGAGGTGTGAATTGAATGGTTCGCACATAAGTGAGGACTTTAATACACAGAATTCCAGAACAAATTACTCACACACGAGTAAGCACACTTTATAGCAAATAACTCTCGCTCGTGAGTGAGGAGTGAGTGAGTTGAATAAGTCGCATATGAGTGAGGATTTTCGTACCCTGTCTAAAAGTAAATCAATCCAATTATTAAAATTAATAAAGAAAGAAGCTTTCTATTAGATTGGCAGTACAAAGAGTAGTGCTTGCCTCATAAATTTTTGTTTGTAGTGGTCGTACATTTTCTCCCACATAATTTATAGTGCCTTATATAAAGTAAACTTGCAAGTTTACTTTATCTATAAAAAAACTCACCGATAAGGCTAAAAAAAACTGGAATGAATTTCGCACAAAGGAAATTAGTGCAAACCGATTAAGTCTTGTTGCAAAAAAGCCTCTACTATTTCTAAAATTATTTTTACCTTAGAATGACGCAAATCGAATTCTTTAAAAACTTTGTCACATTGACAACACTCTTAGAGCCGTGGAGTATATGTTTAGAAAAGCTTTTAGAAAAAATCCTTTAAAAACAGGGGTTCTGTTTCCCCTACTTTAAAATGCAAAAAGGGTATCACATGCATAATAGAATAGGAAGCAGACACAACTTAATTCTAGGAAATGCCTATACGGATTTAAAGGTTAATGGATGTAGATTTAAAGATAGAGCTCTCTCTCACTATTCTATTTCCGACACGCGGTAAGCAAGAACGATTCGGCTAATGAAGTTTGCTGTCGGATTAAGGAATGATAAACAGAGTACAATTCTTCACGAACAGAGTATAGCCCTTCACGTGCGTAATAGCACACTTGACTAGTTACAACCAGGAAACCACAGAAATTTATGACCAAACACAAGACATAAAAACTGCGGTGAAATGCGTGAAACTAATGATCACAAATTTGGCAACCTTCGAAAAAATAAAAAAAAAAAAAGATTTGGGGAGGAAAATTGTGCTGGGCTAATATACTATCGGCCCAGCAAGGATGATTCATTAAGCAAACGTTGTCGCCCCCATAGGCCCCGCCGGGAACAGGAAACCTGGAATTCTGCTAATCATTTAATAAGGCTTCGACCACCCAAAACGCTGTCATCAGGAAACCCATTACCGGATCATGTCATATCACGGTTCGCTATCAGTTCCTGAAAAAAATAGGCACCCACGCCTATGTGGCCACACATACAAGCACACGCATACCCAGAGCCACACCGCACACAACCCCAATGCAAATAGAGACTTGACTTTGATGTCATTTAACCTTCGTCCTTTACAGTAGACTGCACAAGGGTCTAGTTTCCGGACATTTTCCACCTACCCCCACCTCTTAAATATTTTTTCCTTTTTTTATATATTTTTGTCCTAGAGACTCCTTGACGCGATTTGCATGAAATTTGTCAGCTCATCAACAGTTTTATGGGGGCCCGATAAGGAGAGATTGCGACCGACTCGAAAAAGTGGCGGAGTGTTGGTTTTACGGGGTGAACGTGAACGAACTAAATAGGGTTTATGTGACCGTTTACCCTCCGAGGGACACGACTCAAAAGTGAAAATAAGTTACAAATTTTATGGCAGATTAAATGACTTTATTGCACCTCGGGTGATGATGACGATACAAGCTTACGAATCAAAATGTGGGTCATCCGTGGGGATAGAAAAAAACCAGGTTTATCGGCCGTTATTCTACTCAGTGGCCTTGTTACCTGAAAGATATAAATGGGTGATTTCAAGAAAGGACGAAGCCTTTTATCCTTAAGCAGTGGCGTAGCAAGAAATATTTTCAGGGGGTGGTTAAATAGTTATAAGTCGAGTCCTAAACTTTAAACATTATCTTTCAAAATTGACATAACTTTTAGTTAGAGGTGTCCATAAATTACGTGAGGCAATTTTTGCGATTTTTCCAAACCCCCCCCCCCTACCCTGTGGTGAGATTTCGTGAGATTTGGCTCGACCCCCTTCCCCTCCACCTAATCTCACATGAGATTTAGGTTACTATTCCACTCGCTTTTTCCGCTTATAGTGGACACACAACTACCAAATCGTGTCGTGACCACTCATAATCAACAAGAATTGCATTGCGCTAAAATTCTACGAGAGCCGTTCCTGTAGTTATACATTCGAATGGCCTTTTCGCGAGTCGGCATCGTCGAGTCGTGCGTTTGGCTGGCCGGTGGCAACTACACAATCGAGAGGCTACTATGCTACTTTCTGGCGTTCGCATAAAATTTTTTGTATAGGATTTAGCGATATTTTAAGGCAACCTTTCACACACAGGTCGACAGCAGGCCGTGGCCTGAAAATTTTTGCCACACCACCCCGGTCGCCAGCTGGATGGGGCCTGAAGTCCAAAAATCGTTATACATATAAATGGGCAGTTGTCATCAGATTGTGTCTAAAGATCTGGGGTGGTAGCAAGTAAGTTGCATCAATCGACCACTTCAAACAAACAATTTTGAAACACTTGTAAGAAGAGGTCGACTGAAACAACTTACCACCCCAGAACTTCTATTATCTCAAGCCCCGAATTTACCGCCCGAATTCACGCCGTATCCAGTCCGACCTGCAAGCAAGGCGCGAAAATCATTAACACTCGCATTCGCGTTTGTTCGCGGGTGTTCACGGCGTGAGTCTGGAGCCGCCTAAGGCACAAACATATTAGCGCAAAGGCGGTAACGGCGGCCGCCTGCGAAAGAATTTCCCATACATTTTATTTTTCCGCGCCGCCTGTCCATTATGGCAGCAAATATGGTGATCCGTGTATTTTAAAGGTTTTTCCAGTCACCAATCTTTTTGTGCCTTTAAACTTTTCGTTGAGGCCATGCACTTTTTTTTTGTGGCATGGTCAAGCTCAGGAATCACCCTTTGTAGGTACTACTAGACCGTCATGTCGTTCAACTCATGGTGCAATGTCTAGTAGCCTGGTGGATGCATAAGTAGAAGGCAGTGAGCCTCGCGTTTGCACTACTGGGTGTAATATGAGTGCATCCACTTTTTAACAGCCAGGTGAGTCACAACCGCCAGGGTTAGCGAGAGACAGTCTTGTTGGAGTGTTATGCCTCCTGAAACAAGGGAATCCCACTAACCAGCCGACAAAGGCTGTGAACGCCAACATTACCAGACTACCAGGTCAATAAGGAGGTGCATCGACCGTTAGATGAAGACTCCACCTAAGCGGAAATTTGGTACCCTATTATTACCCGGTTAAGCCGGAAGGATGCCTTATTAGGGCTACCTTGTATTAACAACCTCCTAAGCTAAACTATCGTCTTCGCCTGTGTGTCTCTAGGAAATCATGACGTTACCTGCACGACACGGCCTGTTAGGCAGATATCTGAAGTCCTCATTCCTCAGTTAGACTGATTATTGTGTGGCTTTCATTGGGCCGTGTCTGTAAGTGAATGGGGGTCTTTAGTGTAGAAACATTTTTTACTTAATTTAACCCAGTTTTCTAGCAATTATACACTGTTTCTTGAGGGAAAAAAATTACGTTTGCCGCGACCCCCCTCTCCCCACGTGAGATTTGATGAGATTCGGCTCGAACCCCTCCCCCCTAAACACCTCACGTAATTAATGGACGACCCCTATTTTTTAATAGGACAAAATGTTTTAGAGGAATTCAGTTTATTAACTATTGTCATACATGACCTATGGCTCCAAAGCAATGCTTGTGGGAAAGTTACAGTTCTATGTTTCTACACTTTTCAGCAAACTTGTTGCTAGCCGTTACGTCGATTTCCCTGTGAATACTCCTCAAAGAGCAAGACCATTCAGCCGCTGTTCTGCAGTTGCACTAGTTGGCCTATCTTTTAAACGCCTTAACTTCTTCAGCGAATTGGTAACAAAGTATTTGAAATAGACCAAATAGTAACCATATTTGAAATAGAAACCAAAATGCATGAAATATTGACAAAAGCACTAGTTTTGTAAGTTATTTGAACCAGACGAGCATTCGGAGATTGATGCCAATGCTAATAACGACGAATTCAAAGCAATTGGCCCCTGTGCTGAAATTCGAGACGTCACGACGACACGACAAGTCGTTTGATAGTCCATGGAAATGGTACTTTAACATTGCAAAAATGCAGGACAAGGTTTTATTTTTGGGATATGTAGGGGGGGGGGGGGGGTCAGTGTGAGCTTAAGTTTGAGTTTTCGGGATTCTAACCCCCCCCCCCCATTTGGCCGCCATCTTGGAAAACGTGTGCAAATGGTTTTTCCACTATATCTCCGAAACGGTACATCTTACAGAAAATTTGCAAGGACACTTTTTGTTTAGAATTAAATTATCTACAATTGACTAGAATGAAATTTTGTGGTAAAATGAATAATTAAGAAAATATAAGCCTTAGAACACAAAAATTAGTCACAATATTTTCTTTTGAAGGCTATAACTTTTTTTCCTTCAACTTTTACAAAAAAAAAAATAATAACAAGTTTTTTGTAGAGGGTTTCATTAGGAATAATTTTCATTCATTACTTTTTTAATTTCATTCACTACGAAGGGTTTTACAGCGCCCCGAAAGTATGAAAGTGACAGATTTTCGGAATATTTTATTACAATTTTACCTCCTAGAAATTAGCAATAACAGCTAGCAAGTAATAATAATGAATGAATGACTATACGGTATAAGAAATGCCGATGTTTGAGTAATGTAATAAAATTGTTTCGCATTTTTTTGCGGGTTTTTATTGCTGTTATGCCATGTTTTATAAGGTACGATATGGTTTAAAATGAAATTCTTTGAATAATAACCTGCGTTACTCCAATTTTTTAAAATAATTTGTTTTAGGACTACACAAAAAGTGCTTTATTCAATTATGTTACCTATCTAGCAAAATATGGACGTATTCAGTTTGTGATGCAAACGCTTGTCATAAAATGAATACGCCCGTATGTTGCTAGATAGTTAGAATAAATGAAATACTTTTTTGTGTAGTCCTAAAACAAATTATTTTAAAAAATTGGAGTAACGCAGGTTATTATTCAAAGAATTTCATTTTAAACCATATCGTACCTTATAAAACATGGCATAACAGCAATAAAAACCCGCAAAAAAATGCGAAACAATTTTATTACATTACTCAAACATCGGCATTTCTTATACCGTATAGTCATTCATTCATTATTATTACTTGCTAGCTGTTATTGCTAATTTCTAGGAGGTAAAATTGTAATAAAATATTCCGAAAATCTGTCACTTTCATACTTTCGGGGCGCTGTAAAACCCTTCGTAGTGAATGAAATTAAAAAAGTAATGAATGAAAATTATTCCTAATGAAACCCTCTACAAAAAACTTGTTATTATTTTTTTTTGTAAAAGTTGAAGGAAAAAAAGTTATAGCCTTCAAAAGAAAATATTGTGACTAATTTTTGTGTTCTAAGGCTTATATTTTCTTAATTATTCATTTTACCACAAAATTTCATTCTAGTCAATTGTAGATAATTTAATTCTAAACAAAAAGTGTCCTTGCAAATTTTCTGTAAGATGTGCCGTTTCGGAGATATAGTGGAAAAACCATTTGCACACGTTTTCCAAGATGGCGGCCAAATGGGGGGGGGGTTAGAATCCCGAAAACTCAAACTTAAGCTCACACTGACCCCCCCTACACATCCCAAAAATAAAACCTTATCCTGCATTTTTGCAATGTTAAAGTACCATTTCCATGTACTATGAGTTGAACAGAGTGCTGTTTTGTTGGTCCCCAACCGCCCCCCCCCGTGCCCTAGCCACTCCTTAAGCCAAGAGCATTGATATTGAAACGTTATTCCGGGCGTTTAAAAAAAACCCCGAGCAAAATGAAGCCATGACATGGTTTATCAACACCTCATCTACCTCACTACTCGACTAAAATTTTCTTTTCTAATTTCGAGGCCAAGGCTTGACTATGAAGGACATCACTCCATTCCACAGCTAAACAGAATGCTCACCACCCGCTTCCCGCTTTTGGAAGGTGAACATCAATCACGACTGAAATTAATGAGGAAGAAAGGACTTGTATTTATAATTTCCACTGTGACAGGATATAATCTATCTCCCGGGATTGTGATTAACGAATTAGATGACTGCTGCTACTCCCTTAGAGCTAATTTAAAATATATATTGGCGTGTAATTATTTTAAATCAGAGAAAATTAACTCCCGAAATAGAGATGGATGTACGCAGGAATCGCTTTTAATTAGAGCACTGATGGCGAACTTAATTGGGGTTGACTGTTTCTAGTAGAATCAATTCGAAAGTTTTAATAAAAAGGTGGTTTCACCTTGTTGAGGTGGTTGAACGGATTTGGAGGTGAATGGATGTCATATGAAGTATTTTAGGGTTAAATTTTGTGATATTTTGAAAAATTTATTTATATATCAACAAGACTCGTATTTGGGTGTCAATGTCTTTTGTTAAAGTACGAATTGATATCACACAAGCATTGTTTTGCCAGGCTTTGTTCGGTTTTTCAATAACGTGCATACATCATTAATTCCACATACAAAACATGTACAATGCAATTTCTGAATGGTTTACCTGATTTCTACCTCCCCAGCCGGATGAAATCATTGTTGCGTGTATTCATAATGTATATTGGCTGAATTCTTAAATGGGATCTGTGTTTCAGTGTTTGCAGTCATCATATTGTAACTTATGGAAGAAATAAAGTTATGGAAGTATTCTATCTCCCACCAATCCAGCAACAAATTTAACGAACGGACAACACACTGACGAACAGCGCATGTAAGTAACTTTTGCTCCGTATCCAAATTTATATCTCGGGCCACTACATTTCACACCCAATATCTGTCGGTCGATGAAATTTGTCCCATTTGAAGAGGCATAACACTCTGAAGAGGACAACTTTTATTGACTCCGATGGCTGCGGCTGTTGGGAGTTGTATTCGAGAAAAGGGTTTCAGGGACTGAGTCGTCCTCTATGCCAGCCTTGGTAGCAGCCCCTCCGCCTCTAATAGTGGATGGTCCATCGGTTGCCGAAGTTATAGTCCCTCTTGAGCCTTACACTCCTCTTGTTACGGTTCCTAGGCCTCTAAATATTTTCATCTCGAGATTCTCTCCGGAGACTAAGACTCAGTCTGTGAATATTTGAGGAAAAAATCTATAGACGCCGGGACAGTTCGTTGTAGAAGGGTTAGCAAGGCTTCCAAGCCAGTTGCATCTTTTATTTTGTCTGCACCGCCTGATACTGCCGAGATTCTCTTAGACCCTGGTTTCTGGCCCGCTGGGGCTCTTACCAAGCGTTTCGTTCCGCGCACTCGTAATATGTAGATCTCATCATGCAAAAGCTTCAACTTCAACTTCGGGTGCTACTCAGATATCAAAAAACTCGAGACGCTTTCCCTCTACTACCAGAATGTAAGGGGGACCAGGTCTAAAACTAAAGATATCCTTCAGGCATCGATTGCTAGTGGCCTAGATGTCTTAACATTCACTGAAACCTGGCTCCATGTGGGCATTCTCAATGCTGAACTTTTCGATTCCTCCTACCAAATCTTTCGGAGGGACCGTCACACTGACTCGGAAGCTCGTGGGGGTGGCGTACTTGTTGCTTGTAGAAGCCATCTTAAATGCACCCCAATTTCGCTTCCTAATTTCTCTAACCACCTTGACGTCGAGCTTGTTTCTCTTAAAATCTCCCTTTCTAAAATGAATCTCTTCCTGCTGTGCTGCTATATCCCACCAGATATGTTAAGCACACTTGACGATGGAGGTAATAACCTCTATGATATTCTCATCTTTTGTGTTGACCACATTCTGACCTTGATGAACACCAATGATGAGCTACTTCTTCTAGGCGATTTCAATTTACCCAATATCCAGTGGGTATATGTTGACGATGACGATAACTACCTTCCTGAAGGCAGCCTTAATTCTAAGGAATCGTGTTTTCTCGATTCCTTATTCTCACTTGGCTTGAGTCAAATGAGCGGTGTGACTAATGTATTAGGAAGGCAGTTGGATCTTATTCTTTACTGACTCAGTTAACATGACTGTTGAACCCAGTCCAATAGTCATGTCCACAGTTGACAATTACCACCCTCCTATCTTGCTCAATTACTGCTTCAATTCAGTTAATACTCCTTGTTCGGAGGTGGTAACCTATTCCTTTAACTTTAAAAAGGCTAACTTTAATGAGCTGTCGTCTAAACTTGCCATGGTTGATTTCAACTTTCCGCAAACGAGTTGGATGTCGATGTAGCACGGTTTTATGGCGTACTATACGAAGCCCTCGTTTCTTGCGTTCCCTATGAGCCTCAAAAATTGGCCAGTTGTTCTCCTCCTTGGTTCAATAGTGAACTCAAGCATTTGAAAAATCTAAAGAATAGGCTCTGGAAAACTTATTTAAAGAGAAAGGACTCTCCGAGTCTCAATTCATTTATCATTTGCTACAACCAATTTCGTTCACTCTCTTTTACTCTGTATCGTGAATATCTCAGCAGTATGAGTAATAAAGTATTTACTGATTCCAGAAACTTCTTCAAATTTATCAACTCGAAGAAAAAAGTTGATAATTACCCTAATACTATGCAGCACAAGAACTGGTCTAGCTGTGACTCGCCCGCGATTTGCAACATGTTTGCGTCATTCTTTCATCAATCTTTCTCATCTGCAGACTTTCAGCCTGACGACAATAATTTTCGCCACATTATCCCCAACCGAGAGGCTCATTTTTTACCTCTCTCAATTACCATTGCCGATATCGTGAAACATATTGACGATCTTCCATTTGACTTTACTCCTGGCCCTGACGGTATTCCTCCTGCTGTCCTTAAGGCCTGTGTGGAGGTTCTCCAGTCTCCACTGAAAATCCTTTTTCTAAAATCCCTGGATAAAGGGTACTTCCCCACTCTGTGGAAGAATTCGTTCATAATTCCTATTCACAAAAGTGGTTGCAAGAGCGAAATATCGAATTATAAGCCAGTTGCTAAGTTGTCTGCTATACCGAAACTTTTTGAATCAATTATCTATTCTACACTCGTTCCTATCTGCAAGAGGCTGGTCTCACCGAATCAACATGATTTTCTTGCAGCTCGTTCCACTACCACCAATCTTCTTGAGTTCACTGCTCATGCTGTCGAAGGCTTCGTTTCCGGTTGTCAAACTGATTGTGTTTACACTGATTTTAGTAAGGCATTCGGCAAGCTCTCCCATTCCATTATTATTCTGAAATTAAGAATGTTAGGCTTTCCGCAAGCCCTTCTAGTATGGTTCCAGTCTTACTTAACTGACCGGACCTACCAAGTTCTTTTTCGTGGATCCAAATCAGTAACCATTGAAGCGACATCCGGTGTCCCTCAAGGAAGTCATCTTGGCCCTCTCCTCTTTATCTTATCAATTGATGACATTGTTCCCTTACTAAGACACTGTAGAATATTGATATACGCTGATGACATCAAATTGTATCGTCACATAAAGATTATGGAGGATTGCAAACTTCTGCAAGTTGACCTTGATACCTTTTACTCTTGGTGTTCTAACAACAACCTAGTTCTTAATATTGGTAAATGTGAAGTCATGACTTTTAGTAGGAGACGTGATCCTATAATTTTTAACTACACCTTTTCTGATGAGGGTATCCCTCGTGTTAATTTTGTTAAAGATCTCGGGATTAGATTTGATAGTGAGCTGGATTTCTCCACTCACATGAACTATATCTCTTCCAGAGGTAGTTTAGTCTTGGGTTTTATAAAAAGGTGGTCCAAAGAATTTAATAACCCGTTGGTTACTAAACACTTATATATTTCTCTTGTCAGACCATTACTTGAATATGCGTCCCAGGTTTGGTCTCCTCACTATTCTTCGCATATTAGAACTATTGAATCGGTTCAACGAAGGTTCGTTCGATTCGCACTGAATCATCTTCCTTGGGAAAACCCAATAGTTCTTCCATCATATGAATCCCGGCTTAAGTTACTCAACTTAAGCTCTCTGCACAAGCGTCGAGAGGTGGCCGATGTCGTATTTGTTCATCAGCTACTTAATGGAAAGGTCGACTCAGGTTTTCTAGGTCGCCGTGCGTCGTTTAGAGAGAGTCGTTATAATCTGAGAGGTCCTCCTCTTTTACAAATCAAACGAATTACGGCAGATTTGAACCTGTAAACCGCATGTTCATTAATGTTAACAATAATATTAATGTCTTTTAGTAAAGATGTCCTTAAAAGGAGTCTTTTAAATCTCACGTGACCACCTATGTTTCCTGTTGCTTGCGTGGGTTATATGTTAATTTGGATTTTTGTTCTTATTTACTAATCTTTATGTTTGCATGCTTAGTTGTGAGCCTCATCTCAGCGCTTAGTTGTGCTGAGTAGGTAAATCTTTCTTGGCCCAGCTAAGAAGTGCGCCTTCTGTATTAGAAGGGTTAACTCTATTACAAAAAAAAAAAAAAAGGACGAATGTAGGATTTGTATATTATAGCACGGGTCGGAGGGGGAATTTGCAACTCTCAATAGCAAGCATTGGGATGCTTGTTTGGCGGTTTTGAATAAGTGCTCATTCCATCGCAGGTCTTTGGCTAATGTAACGTCTAAGATGTTTAGGGATGGGTCGGCCATTAGTTCAACTTCACCCACTGTTACGGATGGAGAGGTGTTGCACTTTTTATTGGAAATGAGATAGTACTTGGTTTTGGCGGGTTTGAATTCGACAAGATTCTTGCTTGATCTGGAATGAGTACTATTGTCTAACGTCTTCCTCGACGATGGAGAAATTATCTTCTATGCCAATGCTGTTGGGGCTGTATGTTATCACACAACCCTTCGCACGATGTTCATATCGGGGAGCAATGGGGCCTTTTAGCAGTTGCAATAAATGTGCTAGAGTATCGATTTCGGCGCAGGGTTCAAAGTGGTTGGCACTAGTGGTGAGCGAGACTGGTCTTGCACTCTTGCCTAGTCTTGCATATTTAGCAAGACCAAGCAAACCTAAGACAGGACAGGACAAAACAAGACTGCAAGATCAAGATAGCAATACTAAGTGCCAAAAGTCTTCCTCATCACTAGTTGGCACTGGTACGAGAGAGCTCCGGGAAACCGCTGCAACACCTTAAGTGAGCTCTCAGTGAATGGACAACAGTTTTGAAATGGTAGTCAGGCAATGTTTGTTTTACTTTTGTACGATTAAGGGCCGGTTTCACAGTGCGAACTTAAGTATAAAAATTAACTTAAGTTACACTTAAGTATGGATGGCTGTTTCACAGTTGCCACTTAAAATTTACTTAAGTCACAATTTCTCTAGACTTAAGTTTTTCTTAAATCAGAATGCATAGAAAATTCAAACGTCAGTTGATTCCAGTACATTTCAAGGAAAACGCGATTAAAAGGAAATTTTACATGTAAAGTTCGGCTATTGTAAGTTCATAATTTACAATATTGAAGTGCCGCCGTAAGAAACAAATATAATAGTAAGAAGAAGAAAAAATTGCACTGTGAAACCGAATTTGACTTTTTTTTTATGTGGCAGTGCTAAAGTTCGATAGTTTCCCCTATCAATGGCATATATTCAATTGACTAGGCCAAAATAAGAGTGAGATTGCAAAAGACTGCAGTCTTTCGCTTCGTTTAAATTTTACAGAGTGAAAATCGCCTTATATGTACCTTTCAAGCCCATCGCCTTAACAAGTGGCAATTGATCCTCTCATCTGCGCAACACCTGTACTTAGAGACATAAGCTCATTGGTCTCGGGGAAACCAATTCAGCAGCAGTACTTCAGTGTTGACCAACTTTTACATAGCATCTTTACTGTAAAGGTGTTATTCTGACGTTGCCAGCTCCATTCCAGAAAAGTGCTAAATCTCTTGGTACACATTATGCAGTGCTGTCATCGTGGGCAACTTATCACGCCTGTAGTTTCTCTGCGATCAGGAGCGAGACCACCACTTGTCTTCTTTAAGGTCACTAAAGTTTGTTCAATCGCCATATCATTCCAGGTACCATGCCACCGTTTCTTATTCCTACAAATGCACGAATTGATAGCCTTTAATATAAAATCGAGTTTTGGAATGGATTACTGCGGAGACCATATTCAACTAGCGCTACATTCAACTAGCGCTTGATCCCGAACTATTAGTTGGAGAATTAAACCTTGAAACTTGTAAGAAATAGCGAGGCTATTTAGGAAAAGCTCCCCACGTTACGCCCCTGGGTCATTGGTAGCTTCCACCAAAAACAATTTTATCTATCTGGAGAGGTGATACTACTAGAAAGAGAATCCAATGCCAATTATTTAACAGCTAACTCAATCGACGGAGTTTTCTTAAAAAATTGCGAGGATTCCCAACGAGCTTGACTTGAGCTTGATGAATCTACTGGCCCTGACAATATTTCCCCTATGTAGTCCATTCAAAACGCGCGTTTTGGTGTTCGTCACCCTTAAAAATGCAAAAAACACCCCTTTTTAGGGGTTTTCGCGATTATTTCAATAATAATGAAAACTAATGCAATGAAATACACTTTTTTTAATATTTATTTGGGAAGGTGGTTGATTTGTACTAAATGAAGGCGAACTTTATGATAAGGGGTAGTCCTAAAGGGTTGAAACCACCCCTAAATCGGCTAAAAATAGAAAAACATGTAAACGTATTTCTTTTTTAATTTTATGCCTCAAATTCGATTGTGGGCGTACTGTCAGAAAAAAATAAATAATATTCAACCCTTAAGGGGTTAAAACTACCCCTACAATTATAAAAATCAACTTTATATAAAAAAATTTGCCAATTTTTTTTTTTTACTTTTTGCTAGAAATTAGGTTCAATAGGTATTATCAGACAAAAATTTATTATTTTCAACCCTTAAGGGGGTAAAAAAACTACCCCTACATTAAAATTATAATTTAAAAAAATGCAAATGCAAAATTTTTTTTTTATAAATTTGATTTTTATAATTGTAGGGGTAGTTTTAACCCCTTAAGGGTTGAAAATTATTTATTCTTGCCTGACAGCACGCCCACAATCGAATTTGAGGTATAAACTTAAAAAAAAAAATGTTTACATGTTTTTCTATTTATATCCGATTTAGGGGTGGTTTCAACCCTTTAGGACTACCCCTTATCATAAAGTTCGCCTTCATTTAGTACAAATCAACCACCTTCGCAAATAAATATTAAAAAAAGTGTATTTCAATGCATTAGTTTTCATTATTATTGAAATAATCGCGAAAAAACCTTAAAAAGGGGTGTTTTTTGCATTTTTAAGGGTGACACCCATGTTTTAGGACCGCGGGACCCCGATTTTCGTGATCAGCGACCCCAAAAACCTTTAGGGTTCGATTTTCTTAACGGTGTTATTTTGGAACACCCCCCTACGCGTTTTGAATGGACTAATGGTACTTAATAAAAGTACCTCCATCTTTGGTATGCTTAAGTTGAATTTTATTAGTGTGACTATGTCATTTATACATAACTTCCGACCCGACGGGATCCTTGCGGATGTGATTTATAAATGGTATTTGGTATACGGCCGTATCCTATGTATACGCTCGTGAAACGATATATCTGTATCCTTTGTAGCCCCGATGCACGTTATAATTTTATAATTTAGTTATAATTTTCGAAATAAACAGTTTTTGAGTGAGTTTTTGTTTAAAAAGTGATTTTTGCACACCTTGATCTTGAAATACTTCGAAAGGCTTAGGTTTTCGAAAAAAAATGACAATAGGACTTTTTGTAGGCAATAACCCCCGCGATTCTAGATGTTAGATTTTTGTTAGATCTAACAACACTTCCCCAGATTACAAAAAGAGCTTTCGCGTAAAGCTTTCCTTCGATTTTGGAGACTTTGAATAGTCAGACTTCCCCTTCAGCAGTCCCATGATTGTGATTAGGTGGTGTTTGTTTATATTCGAATGCCGGTTGCGCGAAATTAATAAATAAAAGCAACCCAGTGGGAAAAAGGAGTGCTCCAAGCAAGAGCCATCTTGGAGCGCTCCAAAAGGAGCATAGAGTGCTCCCGTTGCCATACCTGTTCTATATTCTTTTTAACATTGCATGTCATTGCGAGGGAGCATACGTTTTTATGCTCCCAAAAAGGCCTTGTTGGAGCATTATAAAAAAGCTTTTTAAAAAAGAAATATTCATGGGCGCCTTGTGGGTATGTAATCCAGTATCGAAAAGCTTTTATTTTATTTATCTTTTGCAATTGCCTTTTTCTTTCCAAGCCCGAGAGTGGCTTTACCAAAGCAGTCCCCCAACTAAACTCTATCAACTTCCAAAGCTGCTTGTCCTCCGTATCGAACGAGAGCCGGGCTATTGAGTTTGCTAATGTCACATTTTATGGGCATGAAGATAATTGCCCGTTTTCTTTTTTTATATAAAATTTATGAAAACTCCAAGAAAGCTCCCGTGAGAGTGCTCCAAGTACACTCCCCTGTGCATCGCTCCCAATTTTTCCCACTGGGAAGGTAAGTAAAATGCGTACATATAAATATTACCAGTTAATACCAGCTGAATTAACTTGATCCGTGCACCCAAAATCATGCTCGGTAAATACGAAATATCTACGATATTTATTATCCAGGTTGGTGAATGCTAGCCTAAAAATATTTTAAAATACGCATTTTACTTACTTTTATTTGTTAACGGGCGCAGACGTCCGGTTCAACAGCCCAACAAATCAATTTTTTTTATTTTAATTTTTTTACTTTGATTTATTTATTGCTGAGCGTTCAAGAGTGAACGAGCATAATCATCACGCGGAGGAGCTGACAAATAATATTTTTATATGTAAGTAATTCCGAAATTTATAAGTAATTGCCAATATTAACGCGCTTGTATATGGTTTCATGCTTTCAATATTTTTAAGCAATTACTTCACTTTTAAAACACCCCGTTTTGATGAAATAATCAAAAAATCCATCACAGGCAGCTAGCGAGTCGCTGGCTATAGACAGATTTTCAAAGCTTCAAATTCCCCTCCATTTGTTAGATCTGACATCCAGAATACCAAATCCTCGTTTTTTCTAACAAAAGCACATAGTCTCCACTAAAGGACAAGAGCTTTGAGCTTTTTCCCCGTTTTCTGTTTATAGTCAGATTTCTGGGATCTAGAATCGCGGGGAACGTTTCGTATTAATTGATAAAAAAAAAATTTCGCAAATATCAGTTTTTGAGTGAAATTTTGGCCAAAAGGTGATTTTCGAAAACTTTGACCTTAAACAACTTTCAAAGGGTTAATCGGGTCAACGTTTTTGTAAGAACTAAAAAAGTTGTAGAGATTTTCATTGTCAACATTTTGGGCCCTCGCACTGTATGACCTATAGAAATCGAGATTCATGGAAAAACGCTATATTTCCGGCCGCCATGTTTTTTTTTTTTGGAATCCGAAATTGTTTTCTTAAAAAATCTCAAGAAAGCTGTATACCAATTTTCAGCCATTTTGGCATTTTGTCTCCTTAAGATGCTAATTTCCCCGGACTATAAATAAATTGAAACAGGGGTAAAGTGGTGAAATGACCAATATTTTTTATGATTAAGTTTTTTTAATGAATTTATAATAATTACAAACAAGGATTATTCATTTCATACATACTCACAGTTTAAAGGTAAAAGCTTAATTACAGTTTATGTCAGTTGAAATATGAGACAATTTCTTACCTGTAAATAAAAGAATAAAACATTTTAGTAAATACTTCATTTGCATGTTTTCAATGTCTTTAAAAATTAGTTAAGTTTATTTTTATAAGAGGTAAATATGTACATATATCCGCTGTGCTTGCTTGCATAAAAAACAAAACCAAATGCCCCACCATAAAAAATGTTATCCGATAAGACAAGCCTCACTAAAAATAAAATTGGGCAATACCAGCATCTGCCATACGTATTTGGAAAGCTTTTTAATGTTAAGGTTTAGTTTTGCTCAACTTTAGTTTTTTTTGTTGCCTTGCTGCATTATTTTAGGCAACTATGTTGGGGACCATAAATAATGTAATTTAACATTCTCAATAGACCGGTTATCGTTCCATAACGGAGATCCAGCAGCATTGGACGTGGTTAGTATTCAATTAGGGGATCGCTGAGCAAAACTACTCTCGCGTTTGGAAGGACGAAAAAACCTCGCAAAGGGGGAACAAACTTATAAAGCTTTCGATATCGCCGCAGTTATTACTCACATATCCACGCCGAAATTCTCTAATTTTTCGTGCTCTTTTTCCACTTAGTGGATATAATCATGCCTCCTGACTTACCACTTCTCATTCTGTTTTACGCAGTCTGTATTTCCGAACACCTACAGCAATCCAAAGTACAAAAGGGGTGGTTTATCGCCATCTGATTGAACACACTTGTAACTCATAGATCCAAACCTATTGAAGTAGTTAGCTGACTAGTATACATTGCACCATGACCAAGCCAGCATGGATCTCGGACAGCTGTCTGGACCTTGACGATCAGCAGAAACGAATGAAACACGTCGTTTCGAGCAATACAGATGATTGAACAAAGAAGTTCGACAGAAAATGAAATCAGAACAGAGCGCACTGGAATAAGTGTGCGGCCGATATGGAAGAAAGAAACGGCGTCGAGGCACTAGTACCGGACGCTGTATCAGACAATCCGGCGATTCGGCGGCAAAACAATATCAACATACGACAATCAAAAATCGGATGGAACTTTCGTGACCTCTCCCCATGGGCGCCTTCTGCAATGGAGAGAGTTCTTCCACCAGCTGTACAACAACGATCCGCAATAAGGTCCAGCATCCAACCCGCCGATCATCGAACAGCCGACGAATCAGTTTCTCGGTACCAAACCGACAATTATCGAGTAAAAACGACAATTACGAGGTGTGACAATTAAGTAATGAGACTGATTATATTGCCGCGATTGTGGTAACCCTGCGACCTTGAAATTCCCTTTCCCTTCTCTCGGCATCCTTCCCCTCTCCATTGATATATTTGCCATCGCTCTAGCTTGTTTAGTTCGCCTGCTCTGTCGTGTTGAGTAAACGTGTGTTTGTGGTGCTCGTTCGTTCTTCTTTTTTCGGGCGGGAGGCGTGCGGAGACAACCATTGTGATCTTTGGCGTTTGGTTTCCGGGTCGTATTGAAAAAACCAGCTCTCTTCGCCTGTAATAACTCGATCAAGCAGCGTGGGATCGTTTTCCACTTGTTCCAAACAGTCTTCTGCGACGGTCATTCGATGCTGCTTTTGCTCCTCGGAAAGGTTCCTTGGAACCATCTTCGCGCACAACTTTCTCATCCCTAAATCGTCGGTTAAAATTTGTCTGACTGTTTCACGGTTCATACCCAGTTCCGACGCCAACATTCGAACTGTTAAACGCCGATCTCCACGGATCAGGGCGCGCACACGCTGCGCATTCGTGTCAGTCCGCACCTCGACTGGTCTCCGGCTCCGCGCCTCGTCTTCCACGCCTCGTCTTCCACGCTTTCACGCCCCTCCTTAAACTCTTTATGCCATCGAAACACCTGGGCACGACTAAGAGCACTATCACCATGCACTTTTACAACTTTTACAAAACGTACGCTAAGTTTCCGAAGCTGTTTCGCCCAATTTGACGCAAAATTTTATCGCGACGCATTGTTCTTGATTTCGTTTTTCCATTTTCGTGACGAGCCCCACGAACACACGTTTACTCAACACGACAGAGCAGGCGAACTAAACAAGCTAGAGCGATGGCAAATATATCAATGGAGAGGGGAAGGATGCCGAGAGAAGGGAAAGGGAATTTCAAGGTCGCAGGGTTACCACAATCGCGGCAATATAATCAGTCTCATTAGTTAATTGTCACACCTCGTAAATCGCTGAGCAATGGAAAAGCGCCCGGAATAGATCAAGTAACCGCCGAGATGATCAAAGCCGAAAGTGATGGCTTATCTCAACAACTCCACGTCCTCATAACACACATATGGCATTTGTATCGTTTCCCTTCGGCGTGGAAGAAAGCGATCGTTGTGCCAATTTTGAAGAAAATCAATGCAAGAAATGCAAGAATTACCGCGGTGTTAGCCTCCTTTCGAACGACGGCAAAGTATTTCCGAAAATCATACAATCCAGGCTACAGAAACATCGAGAGCAAACGAACCGGAAAGAACAAGCGGGATTTAGACCACATCGAGGATGCATTGATCATCATATTCGCACTCCGTTAGGTAATGGAAGAAATAATTCGTTGCGGCAAACTGCCGTCGTTTTCATGGGTTTTAAATCTGCTTTCGATTGCTTCGCTTGGAACAGCTTGTGGAGGGCCTTGGAAACCGAAACCGTGTCATTGAAAATTATTCAACTTCTACAAGCGGCGGCGTACGATGGCTCAACCAGGAGCGTTTGTATTTGAAGCGACTTATCCGGGGAGTTTCCGATTCAAACGGGGGTATCTGATAGGGAGACGTCGCTTCGCCACTTCTCTTCAACGTTGTGATCGACGCGATTATGCATGAAGTAATCGATGGGCGACTCGGAGTTCGATATGACGACGACAACTTCATATCCGACTCAATGTTCGCCGGCGATAGCGCTGTCTTCGCCGACACGGATGGCGAAGCAAAGGACATATTGCACGACATTTCCTGCATCGCCCAGTCATACGGGTTAAAAATTACTGCGGAAAAGACCAAAGTGCTCACAATGAACGTATCAAGGGAAAGTGTTCACCTCCATGAAACCCAAATCGAACAGGTTCAGATGTTCAAATATTTGGCATCATTGGTTGAGGAAATGAAAGTGGCATCAACGGCCGACGTTCACAGGCGCATCGGCCAGAAAACAGCAACATTCAAGTGGTGCATATGGAAACGAACAAAATGTCCATAAAAAACAAAAGTACGCCTTTACCGAACGTTGATCCTTCCGATTCTTCTTTATGGATCTGCAACCTGGACACTGCTCAAACTGGACGTTAAGAAGCTCGAGGTCTTCCAAATGCGATGCTTGAGGCAGATCCTCGGTGTCTCACTACGCGATCGCCTTCGAAACGAGACAGTTAGACAAAGATGCGATCAACAGGCACTGATCGAAGAAGAAATACAAAAACGTCGACTATGGTGATTTGAATGTTTGCCGAATGGATGATAGCCGTTTGCCATGTAAATTTCTGCGAGACCGTCCGCCAAACTAGAGAATTCTGCGATCCGCACCGAAGAAAACCTGGCTAAAGAGCATCCAGGGCGACTTAAAGAACCAATGATTATCAGTTATCGAGACTCGAGACGTTGCCAAAAATCGTCAAGAATGAAAACGAAAAATCGTGAATGGAGTTCGATACCCAGCAGCACCGACAGCATCGTATCCCTTGCGGGGACGTTCCGCTTGGACCGCCAAGCCGCCTAGACAGAGAAAGAAGCACCATGACCCATGAAGTGACCAACGACATGACAAAGGATATTTCTAAGATTGTTTTTCTTCACATTCGTGACCATTTCTGGTATTGGTCTAACATACACAGTGTCGTACTTATACATCCAAAAGCTTAATTTGCAAACTGTGGTCCAAAGCTGAAGGAGTTCTATTAATACAAATTACACTAATAATGGTGGCATCTTAGACTCTAGTGTTTTGCAAATTTTAATAAATCCAGATAGATGCTAACCAAAGATACTCTTAAGAAAACTTTTTAATGCAGACCAATCAGAACCCTTCAGGGGCAACAGAAGAAAGCCCCGGCATTAATCATCATCCAGCAGACTGATGGCTATCACGTCTGAAGAGCATCAAATTTTGAAAACTCCTCATAAATACTTAATTCCGCCATTACCAACTTGAAGAAGAGTTCATGTATTGGGAATGAGCACAAAGTTTCCATCCATGCAATAAAATTAGCGAGCATCCTGCCGGGATATTCAAGGACCTGTGCCCTGCCTCTCTGGATGTTGTAGATCTATTCATTAGACCGAGCTTCTCCTATCGTCCCCTCCGCTGGGTGATTTAACCATTCGAATTTATCTTCCGTTTTTCGGTAAATAAGTATCCTTTTTGTCATGGAGCAACTTTCATGATGGCTGACAGTCGTCGGTAAGGATTTTATTTATGTCGAAGGATTTGCCTGCGGCGGCGGAGCCCCCGTTCATATCGAAGTTATGAGGAGAGCATGTCAACTTGTCACTGTATTCGGGGGACGAGAACGAGACGCTGGCTGTCAAAATTGAGATAAAAATTTCAATATCATCGTCCCGAGGGGGTTGAAAGGTAAACAGTATCGATTATTTTTTTATATGTGTATGGGTGGGCGAGGACGAAGGTTTTATAGGATTTCGATATTTAATTGCTTTTTGAAAGTTTCGTTTCTTTTTGGCTGTTGTTGCTTGGGGGATTGTGTGAATGTGTTTACTTTTAAATTTTGTGCATAAAGGACGACCTAAGTGCGGTGGTATTGACGACGGCATGGCCCCAACAGGCAGTGAATTACATCGAAATACAGGACCAACTTTTAAATAATTCAATACTCGAAGTGAAATTCTGTGGCAACAGAAAATCTGCGGTTGTGGTTGTATCATAATCAAAAAGTGTTTAACATTGTTTTTTGGCTCGTTGAAAAAGGCAACAACAACAACAATCGAATACAGCATAACTTTTCCATCTGCTGTGAAAATTTATTCCGAAACGACTAAGGAGCAGAAAGTTTCCTCGGAGAGAGAGATTTTTCCACTAATACAAATGAAAGCTCAATTTGTGTCCTTCTTGTTTCGCCCCGTTAAAAAATATCCTTGACATCGATTAATGCGCGATTTCAAAGCTTTATATTTTCACTTGTTTCAGCCGCAATTTTTTGCCCTGTCGTGGCTGATGGTCATTTGCACGCCAACATGAAATTTTCTTCCGTTTTTATTTTCCGTCATTTTTTTTCCTTGTGATTTTATGACGGGCGCCAAGGTACCCGGAGCACCGGTAATTTGCCTCCATTGTGGCACATGACTATGTAAGTGTAGTGGCTGTAAGCTGGACGTAACAAACCCCACTTGAATATTGATTGTTATATTTACTCAAATGGGTTTCGTTTAATGATGCACGTGATCCTTTTCTGTGTGAGAGGCAAAAATAATAAATAAAATTACACCTGAGAGCTTAATGTAACTATACCAGGTAGCATACAACACACAACATGCACACACACAGAGGATGGATAAAATTAATAAAGAGACCAAAAGCGATTTGCATGTGGTATTCGTGGCGAAATATAATCAGAAACAATTGTTGGTCTGTTATGTTTTTAATTAAGGAATAATGAGAGAATGTAATTTTAGTCCTCGGTGAATTTGCATTTCGGTGCGACGACGGGATAAAATGGACATAAAATGTAGATGGGAAAGGACGCGTCCTTGATGTGCTATGTTTGAAAATTAACTAATTTTTATTATAGTAATGTTTTAAGTTGATAGTGAGGCACCAGAACAATGGGGGATTAACATGTTATATATTAGAATATGCACGTCCACTGACTATTTTGGACTGATAAGAGGGGGAATCATTACCTCCAAGCGACGAGAACTGGCGACTTTATTTTTTTTAAAGTTTAACCTTAAGAGTCCTACCAGTCCGGCATGGCGTAATCCTAACAATGCAATGTCTAGTAGTGTAAGCTTGGTACGAAGGAAGAAGTAGAGATCAAGATGGATTAAAAAGAGCAGATAAAGTAGACAGAGGATGCGGAAGGAGCAGACGATGGACCTTGCGTGTTTAGATTTTAATACAACCTATATAAAACTAAAAGATACTAGGCTAAATCACACAAAGGAAGTTAAATATCTAGGGGTTACCATAGATGGAGAACTGAAATGGAAAATTCATATATCCAACACTGTTAGCAGAATGAGACAGGTGATATATAATTTTATAATACTAAAGCTATGTATGCTGTTCCTAAGTACGGCGGTCAAGAAAAATGCTCTTATTATTTCTTGACCCCGGTACAGAAAATTTCGACAAGTAATGCGATGATTTTTTTCCATGTTCAAAATTGACATTTGACATCATTGCACACTATAATAATCACTTCAAGTAATAATCACGTTAGTGAAAACGCCAAATCTACTTTCCGTAAATTTCGGTCAAGAAAAAATGGTCTTTCCAATTTTTTCTTAACCGCCTTAGGAAAAGGATCCATCTATGTGTCAGAATAGTACTAGCATTTTTCTTGAGCGAACAGCGTACTAGGTACAGAAATTTCTTGAGCAAAAATTCCTATAGCATTTCTTGACCGATTACTTAGGCGTTTTTTACATACACTTTATATGGGGAACATTTTCTTGACCGCCGTACTTAGGAACAGTATACATAGCTTAAGGAACTATCTCGATCTTCAAATCCTGAAAAATGTTTACTTCGCGATTGCACAACCAATCCTTCAATATGGAATGTTAGCATGGGGTGCTACCCACAGTAGTACTATAAGTGCGTTACATAATGTCCAAAGTAAACTAATAAAAATATGCCTTGGCAAATCGAAATACTACTCGACAACTCAAGCATTTGTCGAATTTGAAGTAATGGACATTCGGCAACTATACTTGGTAACGCTTTTAAAATTCGTACAACAAAACCCATTAAAATTTTCCACCAGAATCTCAAATCATAATACGAGTGCGCAACGAAATAGGTCGCTAAACATTCCTAGATGCAAGATATCACTAGCCCAACGTCATGCAAGTACACTAGGTCCTAAATTATTTAACAATCTTCCAACTTATGTTAAAAATATTGTTAATGAATTTAATTTTAAAGTAGTATTCAAGAATTATGTAATACATACGAAACACTTATTCAATGATTTATTTAATGTATTTTGAATTTATGAATTTGTGCCTCATTATATAGAGTAAATAAGTAATTTATGTATAATAAAAAATTATTGGCTTAACTATTAAAATTAAAAACTAGTTGGGATGTGGGTTTGACCCCTTCGGTCCACACGATTAACTTCCCAGTATGATGAACGAAGATGGAATAAACTGACTTCTTACAAAATAGTTATACGTTTAGCACTAGTGGAAAATTGGCTAGTAACAGAACTGATGACAAAGCAATCCCGAGAGAAGCTAGTTCAAATAACTATAATAGTAGTAAATCCACAAGATTTTTCTAGAGAATTTGTTTTTCCTGAACGTTAGCAAACAATCATTTCCTCCGTATTTCGTATGCTGCACTAAAGCGGGTGTTCAAATTCGTATTGAGCGTGCTGAAGCGCCGTTGACAAACTGAGAAGCGAATGACTTCATTTGGAAATTCCAAAGCTTTCCGGAGATATTAGCAAAACTGTAACTGTTAAGTACTTGTCAGACTTGACCAAAAAGAACCAATTTTGCGGTAACTACTGGAAATTCCGGGATGAACCGCAATTTCCTGAAACTGTATCACGCGTAGAAAACAATTCCCCGTCAAAAAGTGCTAATCCAAGGTTTGAAAAATTCGCACTGTTTGTAAAGGGTTACGAAATTTTGAAAGGTTGCCGGATTTTGACAAGTGATGTTTTTTTCGAAGGCTATCGCTGTGCAGAACCCAAAAAAGATCACCTCGTTTAGAACGGGTCTCATTCCATCGAGTTTATTAGATATTAGTAAAACTTGTCAATTTAAGGTCTTTCTGACAATTAGCCGAAGTTTTTCTATTTAAACAAAAAAGGCCCGACCAAATATTATGAAATTTTTTTCAGAGCATTTCTTCGTTAATATTCTTTTTTCGGCACCTCAATGAAGTCGATATAGTTTTTAGTTTGCGTGGAATCGTGCAGGTACAAAAATCATAAACGTCGTTTAAACAAAAAAACGGTTCGACCGAATTTTATGAAAATCTTTTCAGATCATATTTGGATTAATACTCTTCGAACGGCATGTCAACTAAGTCGATATCTTTTATAGTTCGCGCGATATCGTGCAGGTACAAAAATCACTTATGTCATTTAAACCAAAAAACCGCTCTACCGAATATTATAAAAATCTTTTCAAATTATATTGTCGCTAATACGCTTCGAACGGCACCTCAAGTAAGTCAATGTCCTTCGTGGTTCGGGCGATAGCGTGCAGGTACAAAAATCACTTACGCCGCTTAAACAAAAAAACGGCTCGACCGAATTTTATGAAAATCTTTTCAGATTATATTTCGGTTAATACGCTTCGAACGACACCTCAATGAAGTCAATATCATTTTTGGTTTGTGTTATATAGAGCATGTACAAAAATCACTTACGCCCTTTAAACATAGATACCGCTCGATCGAATTTTATGAAAATCTTTTCAAACTGTACTTTCGGTAATACGCTACGATCGGCACCTCAAAGAAGTCGATATCATGGTTGGTTCGTGCTATATCCTGCAGGTACAAAAATCACTTACGTCGCTTAAACAAAAAAACGGCTGGACTGAATTTCATGAAAATCTTTTCAGATCATATTTCGTTTAATACGCTTCGAACAACACCTCAACGAAGTCGATATCAGTTTTGGTTCGCGCGATATCGTGCAGGAAAAAATGACCACATCCGTACGCACACACACACACACATACTTCCTCCCAATTTTTTGTTTAAAATGCTCCTGGGACCTTGAAAGATGAAAATACGTCGAAATTTTCGATTTCGATTTTCGGACCGATTACAATAACTTCCTATACTGGGAAGTTAAAAATATATCTAATATCTAAAATCTTAGGCAGTCACAGCCCTCACGCACAAACTTTTTGTTTATGTGATGGGCTTAGCTTAGTTTTGTTTTAAGATTGCATTTTATAATATGTGATTTATTTTATTAAGCTGCAATAAATAAATAAAAAAAAAAGGCAAAGGAAGTAAATAAACCAATATATTTATTTATATTGATGTGTTAAAATATATTACATAAATTTCATTTTCTACTTTTTAGTCTATTATATGTCATCCGCCATTTTGTGTTGGCCACCATTTCGAATGACGCTACACCGCTAATTCTATTCTACCCGTCATGCCCTTTCATTTGACACCCATGTCGGGGGTCAGGGAATACAAATACAAACATTGGCCGCCATCTTGGATCCACCATCTATAGTATTTTGCAAAATGGTGACAAAAAGGCAAACGACATCTTGATTTTCTACAAAATGGTCAAGTTGCTTTTTCAAGCGAGCTATACATATGTGCAAAATTTGAAGTTGATCGGTTGTAAGCGTGTCAAAATCAAGTTAAAGGTTCTTGTTTTTGTTACGCTTTTTGTTAACGGGGGGTTTTTTTTTATTAACGCTTGATTTTTACTTCCCATACATATATTTTTCATACTGTGCTCTATATATGAAACGATTCTTAAGGAGTAAACTCAGGGGCGGAGCTTTCATCGGTGGAAATGAAAGAAAATTGAAAAAGTGCTCCCACAGGCGCAAGAAGTTACACAAATTTACCCAATTTTAGTCCTCTCATGCAAGAAAACACGAGAAACTTTTACTTTTCCTCGTACAGGAACTTACCCAAGATTTTAGCTTTGAGATTATCATAAAATTTTACCCCAGGAATCTTAAGAAGAAATAGTTCATGTTCTGTTGGGCGAACTCTGGCTTTATTTTTCCTGAGTTCAATATGTGAAAATGTATTAGCCAAAAATTGAAGTTTAATACACTAATTTGCTCCAACTTGCGCACTTCGGCCGGTGAAGCCGGGGCATTACTGTCTAACAAATTAATATGGCCAGTTTCACAGGGGCCAGCCAACAAAAATTGGATGAAATCATTAATTCCCTCTTGAAATTCGATGAAGAATCACATGGGTTTTCACAAGAGCCAATTTTTCCAACAAACTATACGTTGGAATGCTTAAGCTTGTTGTTGTTGCTTTTAATATTGATTATCCCTTCTGCCATTTCTTCGCTTTTCTATTCCTGTCAAAAAGTTGATTTAAAGAATTCAGAAAGAATTCATAGATTCCGCGAAAGAATTCAAATTTCCCGCCCCATCGTCCTCGCCTTCTCTTTTCACCCAAACAACGTTTCAGAAGGATTTTGTTGGTTGGATGTTGACCCATGCGAAACTTCCTATCTATGTAATCTTTTTTTATGTTATACGCATTATTATGATGCAGTTTTAAATTTTGCGCAAATTTTGAAAATTATTATTCCGAGTGTTTGTGCGTTTTCCATTGCCCTTCCCTGCGTTCAAAAATGAACAGCTCATGGCGCGCAATATGACGTAGTGCACTGGGCGCAAAAAACCCAAAAGCCGGCCCTGAGCAAACTCCAAAAAGGGTTCATCTAGTGAGGAAGAAGCTATAGCAACTTGGTTGTTGCCAAAGTTATGAAAAATAAAGCGTAAAAATAAGCGAAATTTATGGATTCATTATGACATGCGTCATAGTCCTGCAATAGTTGGTGTTTCTCCACCAATTCAATTAATTTTATACTTTTTTTTTTCCTGTGTGAGGTATTAGGTCCAAAGGTACTGCGGCCATTTAGTTGGCCTATTGTACTACAACCCCTACACCTCATATTTGTAGGCCAGACCGCCTGAACAAGTTCAGCAGTCTGCCTAGTGGTTTGTCGCTTAGACTTGAGTGTTCGAGCAGGGACTTCTCGAACAAAGAGACCCTGCTCCTCGCTATTGCAGGGCACTCACAGAGAACATGGAGGGCAGACTCATCCTCTTCTAGGCAAAGCCTACATGTAGGGTCCTCCGCCCTTCCTATCCTCCATAAGTGGTAATTTAGGGCACAGTGTCCGGTAATTAAGCCAACAAGTGTCCTAACATCACTCTTACTGCGCCGTAATAATTCCTTGGCCGTCTTAGGGGACGGCCCTGGAAGGAACCGCTTAGAGTTGGCCAGTCCAGGCGCGGACCTCCAGCGTTCAATATGTTTCATCAAGGTCCGATCGGCCAGGGCCCTTTGCAGCAAGCTGGACGGTGCCCCAATAGCCGGCTCTGGACCAATGAATGCAATATCAGAGCCCTGTTTAGCCAGGGCATCCGCACTTTCATTGCCTTCGAAGCCCCGGTGACCCGGGACCCAGACAAGTGTAATTTGATTGAGAACACCCAACTCATGAAGAGCACGTTGGCAGTCCCAAACTAATTTCGACTTGGTCCTACGGGACCTTATCGCTCTAATTGCCGCTTGGCTATCAGAGAAGATAAAAATCCGTTTATTTTGGTAGGCCCTTCTTAAGTTCTCATGAGTGCATGCCAGAATAGCGTACACCTCTGCTTGAAAGACAGTTGCCAGAGTGCCTAGACTTATAGCCTTGCTGAATCTGGGACTTTCACTCCAGATTCCGGCGCCTACACATGTCTCCGTTTTAGAGCCATCCGTGTACCATACTAGCCCGCCCGGCAAAACTTTAGGAAAAGTCCAGGTAAGCCTTTCCTGTATATGTACAGAAGGTTGTTTAAATTTTGAGATTTTATAGGGCATGCCGTCCGATAGCATCTCCGCTTCCGGAATCTCTTCTATGATGTTGATTATTATAGAATGTCCTCGCCCAAGACCAGCTCCCAAGTAACCATTCGCTTTCAGCCGCAGCGCCGCGTTTATGGCGGACTTCTCTACCTCAAGGTGGAGGGGTACCAAATTGAGGAGAGTCTCCAGCGCTGCCGTTGGGGAAGTGCGGATGGCCCCAGTGATGGAGAGGCAAGCCATTCTTTGAATTTTGCTTAAAATGGTTATGGAACCCTTAAGCTTCGTTCTGTGCCACCAAACTAAAGCTCCATAAGTTACCATGGGTCTTATGATGGTGGTGTATATCCAATACATGGTTTTCGGTTGCAAACCCCAGGTGGAACCACAAGCTCTGCGGCAAGCCCACAGGGATCTGCGCGTTCTACACATCACAGTGTCCATATGCTGTTTCCAATTGAGCTTGGCATCTAGCGTCACTCCTAAATATTTGGCTTGTTGTGAAAAGCCTATAGTTCTGCCCGCGAATGTAGGTTCCCAAATTCCCGGTAGTGATCGTTTCCTGGTGAAAGGAACTAGGATCGTTTTCTCGGGATTGACTTTTAGACCTACGCTCTCGCACCAGCTAGAGACCAGATCAAGTGCCTGCTGCAGGCGCCTTGACATGGCGTCTTCAGATTCACCTGTAATTACTATGACCACATCGTCAGCGTAACCTTGGGCGAAAATGTTTCGACCGTTAAGCAGCTCGAGGAGTTCATCTACAACAAGGCACCAGAGAAGTGGAGATAAAACTCCTCCCTGCGGGCAGCCTCTTGCTATAGTGCCCTCCAGAGACCCCTCAACATGAGAAACAATTAGTTTGCGAGTTCTCAGCATAGAGTCAATCCAGTTGCAGAAAGTGCTACTTAGACTGTGTATACTTAGAGCCCTAGCTATAGTATCAAAGGATGTGTTGTCAAAGGCTCCATCGAGGAAGGCCGTCAGCGCAACTCCTTTGTTTAGAGCTGCATGTTCAAGCCTGAGTACCAGATTGTGCAGTGCTGTCTCAGTAGACTTGCCCGCCTGGTACGCATGCTGATAGGAGCTTAGTGGTTGGCTTTGAAGATAAGTTTTCCTTATCGCCCGGTCGACAATTTTCTCCATTGTCTTCAAGGCAAAAGACGAGAGACTTATCGGCCTGAAAGATTTAGTCAGGGTGTAATCCGAACGCCCTGGCTTAGGTATAAATGTTATGTTGACGTTCCTCCAGACAGATGGGATTTTATACTTAGTATGGCCCATTTTAGACGATGAAACACGAAACAAAAAGTTTCTTGCCAGCTTGGGGAAGAGGTAAGAGAGGGCTTGAGGCAACATGAAACAATGCCATGAGACTTTTGCAGCAACTTTGCCGGAAACAGTTTTGACAGCTTCAGGTTTGTTGTTGTTGTTTCTCTGTTTCTGTGATTTATATTTTCTTAGTAAAAAGAGGAGTTAAAAACAAAAATGATCAGTCGAGTTTTCAAAACAAAGCGACGGATGTGTGGGTAATTGTACGAAAAATACAAAAGAGAAATGAGCAATAAATTTTAAGGTATTATTTGATGCAAGAGTTTACCCGTGTAGACACCGATGAAAGATTTAAGGAAACTCCAAAAGGTAATCAGCGATTGCGATTGTCTACACGCAATTTTCTATAAAAATATATAAATTAGTATAAAATAGTATAAATATATAGAAATTATTTATTTTATCTGACGAAAATATTTGGACAATAATTATTTTAACAAGAATGACGACGAAGATGTGTAGAGCATACTAAGCACATCGTTCATGAAATTCGCATTCAATGTTTCACGATGCATGATTCATAGTGGATTTGCAACAGTCCTGTTCAGTGTGTCTGCAGTCAGCTCTATTTGAAAATTACGTGTAAACATAAGATGTTAGTTTTATGGGGCATATTCTCTTCTTAGGAGCTTACACCAAGGAAAGAAATTTGTACGAAGACCACAAATGTAACAAAAATCAAACCAACAAATTTTGTAACTGGGCTTCGATTACGCAAAGCCGATAACCTCAATAGCAGCCGGCTGTGCCAGACACGCAACCGTCGGGGTTGCCGTCCGCTAGGTAAAGACTTAAGAAGTGAAATTTTGATATCGTCATATTAATCAGTAAAGCCGGCGAGATGCCTCATTAGGTCATAGAATATGCTAATATGACGGGCTAGATCGTCCCAAAAATTGTTTGGTGGGCTGCTAGTCAATTAGAACGTAAAAACCTGTTAATATAAAACAAGAAGCTGTAGAGATTAACCAACGACGGCCATAGTCTTAGTAGCCCCTTTGATTACCATTCGAGAGGTTCGTCCTTCAATCGAATCCATTTACATCTAAATAATGGTGTCAGAAATGCTTCCAATCTTGATTAGTGTAATCATGCAAGGATACCTGAGGAGACAGCAAAAATTGCCTGGTCTTAGCCATTTACACTATCTTTTTCAAGCAGATCAATAAAAAATCCTGTTGAGTAGGCAACTTGGCCCACCACATTTTGTCTGTGTCCAAAAATGTAAAGATTAGAAAGGTATACCAGGTTTTCAGGAGTCAGGAGCGTGTTGAAGGCGATGGAAATGAACCTGAACGCAGGATGTGGTATGAAATCGGAAATATTGACTGCGAAAAATTGTTCCCAAGTCGAGTTGTTCTATTTATGAACGAGTTTCTTGTTTGTATCGCGCGAAAAGACAGAGAGGACCGAGCGGGCTAATCTAGTGTTGCTGGTGCAAAATCGCTATTAAGGCAGGAGAACGTTTATTTCCATGGAAAAATCGTTATCCTATAAGCCTGAGCTGTTACATTCCTATTACGGTGACTCAAAGGGTCGATGATGGAGTAAAAGGTGTCGACTCTAATAAATTTGTGTTTCTTATTTTTCACCATCTAACTACGGCAGAGATCCGAAATAAGGAAGTTGTAAGCAAAGAAAGGTCAAATGCAGAATTGGTATATTATCGCATGGGTCGAACCCCGGAAGACTAGCAGGCATAGTGAAAAATATAAAAATGCATCCGCATTGGCAATTCAAGACTCATCCCCATACCCTACAGACCCCCGTTCGCGCACAATACGGTCTAGAAGTTCGTTTATGAGTAGAGCAATTCGACTGTTGAATATTCTCCCGCAGTCAGTATTTCCGAACTTGTACCACACGTTAGAGTTCAACCGTAAGGTTCATCGTTATTTTCGTCTACACTCTCCAAACCCCCTCTACTACTACACACTGGTAGTATAAAAAAAGAAAAAAGATACCATTCCAAACACTAGTGTTGTTTTACCAATCAGTCTCCTAAGTAAGCACTAGCCACGTCTCATGCTGCTTGACCTACGCAATCGAACGAGAGCCATTCTACCTAAGATATTACTGGAATATGTAGGAAGCTTAATGTAACGCCTATCTATGGGATAAGGGGATCAGACACTCATTAGTTGCGCACCATGTTTAGATTTTATTGTTAATCAATAGAGCAGCCCTAAGTGTTCACAGCACCATATTCAGTTAGGTTTCGGTGTCCCCCTATTTAGCACACCTGATGGAACTTTTTTGTAACGGAAGTTTACCTGAAGGCATATTAACAGTCTTTATTGGTAAATGGATTGCTCATCATGATGTTTTTGACTCCAACTAATGCTCTGCGATGGATCGTTTTTCTTACTAGTTATCATCCCTCATCTCTATAACTCAGTCATCTACTTGTTGCTATTAGTTTTCCCATGCGACCTGCAGTGTTCACCGTTCTAATTGTTTAAGTTCCCGTTCAACTACTTCGAAGTTCAACTACGTCTTCAGCAAGTGAGTGAAAGTTAATTGAGCTTAAAATCTTAAATTTGACATGCACGCAACGGGACGTCGTCGTACAAAATACATTATTGGTACTTGAGAAATTCCCTAGTATTTTGTGGGCCGCAACTAAAATTAATTGTTCATATTTCAAATTTATCCATTAGTTGAAATGTCACAATTTGACAAATTACGAAAAAAATTTATTTTCAAATTGAACATTTCCGAAATTTGGCCCGTAAACGTTTCACCTTCATTAAATGATTATTCCGACCTTTTCTTACAAAAATTAATTCAATTAGTTTCATGTCAATTATTTTATGTAAATGCGAAATATTTTATTCATGCCGGGATCCTTGCGGCCATCCTTTTTGCAATTAAACTTTGATTTCCGTAAGCCCGGCTTACGTCCAGTCCGTCCTATTCAATTTTTATTGGTTAAATAAACTGAAATTGCAAATACCTGAACTGACATCTCGATGGCCACGAATTTAAATATTTTTTCACAAACCTTTCTGAACCAGCCCCAAAATTTCAATTTCACCCAATTTGTCAGTCCACATCCACATACCAATGGACTTAGAGACTGAACCATCACCAAATTCGAGAGATGGACTTCACAAAATAAACGCGGGATGTCATTGGTGTATGTGTGTGCATTTGGTCCTGCTGTTGCAAAAACCAGTAGGTGTGGGTGGAGTGGGGTAGGAGTTGGAGTATGAAAGTTTTTCACGTATTTCGGGTATAATTCTGCCCAGGGAAACGCTATTGCGGTTTGTGCAACTGTCATCCTGTGTGATTGTCTGTATATTATTTACTGGTCTGGACTTCATTTAACTTTCATTCCATGCCGGATGCATTTTTGGGGGATGCTGTGTATTTGCTTAACGCTGGATGAAAAGCGATTGTGGGTGGTATGGTGGCGGTTACTTTCGCCATGTGCTTCGTGCGTTTCGGACCAGTGAATATCTGGACAGTCCACCCATCCCGTTTCCGTACACCTACCATAGGATTTTGAACTGTAGCCCCACGAGTTCTCTTCATATTTCGCTTACACCAGGAAAAGGATAGAGTGGAAATGGGAATTGAATTGCACCGAAATCCTATCGAGGAAGGTTTTTGAAATATGCATGTTTAATTGCAAAGCAATTAGGATTTTTAATGACTTTTCATTTACTTGTATTTATTTACGCAAACAGATACTCAAAGATTTCATTCCTGGAGTTGTGGGATCGTACAATTTTAATTGGTTAAAAAAATATTACCAAGGTAATATTAATAAGGAATAAACAGGAACCTCAGGAAAACAGCAACAATGCACAGCCGATAAGAATCAACACCCGGGCCCCATCCAAGACGGAAATAGTAACCGCAATTCATGCGATGGCCAATGGTAAAGCAGCTGGAAAAGATGGCATCCCGCCAGAATTGTTGAAAGCCGACTCAAGCCTCATAGCAGATGCGCTTCAGCCAATCCTCGAATTAGCATGGAACACCTGTACCTTTCCGGAGGATTGGACGGAAGGTATCATAGTCAAAATACCCAAAAAGGGGGATCTAACAATATGCGACAACTGGAGAGGCATCTGTCTATTATCTACTGTGGGTAAAATCTTGTCCCACACTATACTATCAAGAATAAGAGAGGCAGTAGATCAAACGCTTAGAAGGCAGCAGGCCGGATTCAGGAAGGGCCGTTCATGTATAGATCACATCAACACCTTAAGAATAATAGTGGAACAGTCTACTGAATTCCGATCCCCCCTTTACCTTGCTTTCGTAGATTATGAGAAAGCGTTCGACTCGGTTAATAGGAGCTTTATATGGCAGGCATTACGGCGACGTGGACTGCCGGATAAGGTAATAGAATTGATAAAAGCCCTATACAACAATTCCAAATGCAGAGTTCTCCATAACGGAAAATTATCCGACAGCTTTGAGGTGAGTTCAGGAGTACGACAAGGATGCTTACTATCCCCATTACTATTTCTTATAGTAATAAATGACATTCTTGTTGGCGCTCTAGATAGTAGAACAGGCGGCATACAGTGGGGTTTGCTAGATCGCCTTAAGGATCTCGACTACGCAGATGATATCTGTTTGCTGGCCCACAGACATCAGGAGCTAAGAAACATGTTAAACAATTTGGCAACAGAAAGTAGTCTAGCAGGCTTAAGGCTGAATCCGAATAAAACCAAAGAAATGCGGATAAATGCAAACACACTTGAACGAACTGCGCTGAATAACCGTGACGTGGAACTGGTAGATAAATTCTGCTACCTCGGTAGTATTATTACCGAAAATGGTGGTGCAGAAGAAGACGTCAGTTCCAGAATAAATAAAGCACGAAGCGCATATGCATGCTTGTTCCGCATATGGAGATCAACGGAGATCTCAACCAACACCAAATTGCGGCTGTTCAACTCCAACGTTAAGGCAGTTCTTTTATACGGTTGCGAAACATGGAAAGTCACCCAATTCATCACAGGGCGCCTACAAGTCTTCATAAACAGATGCCTACGTCGTATCCTAAAAATCCGCTGGCAAGATAGAATTTCAAATGAAGAGCTATGGCGCCGTGCCGGCCAAGAAAGGATAGACGACCAAATCAGGCGAAGGAAATGGAATTGGGTTGGCCACACCTTGCGACGCGATAACGAAAATCTAGCCAAACAGGCCCTTGACTGGAACCCGCAAGGATCCCGTCGAGTTGGAAGACCTAGAACAACGTGGAGGAGAACCCTACTAGCAGAGGCCGCAACTACTGGGAGATCCTGGTCAGAGCTAAGAGCTGTCGCGCAAAACAGAGTCCGCTGGAGGGCAACTGTTTCCGCCCTATGTCCCACGTGGGATTAAGGGGCACATAGATAGATAGATAGAATATTAATAATTAAAAATACTTTAATATATCTGTATTTGTAGTTACTTTGCTTAATTATATAGAGCTCTGTGTCTATAAAGAATAATTTACTAATTAATATTCTTAAAGAGAAGTACTAAATTGCTTGAAGTTAAAGTTAATGTTGATCAATACACTATACATTCTCGGTGCATTAATCAGTGGTGTTTACTGGTTCTATACATATTTGACCTGTGTGCTGCATTAATTACTAACTTATTCATATAACAATGGAAGTGTAATTAAAATGTTAGAAAATTAATTTGGATGTCTGTAATTAATTGTAGATTTATTAGAATATATTTGTCACCGCCATCACTGTAAACTCGATACTTGCCAGAAATACTAAAAAACCGAGAAGGATCCAAGGAACCGGGAATGAAGTCAGGCGACTTTTTAATTTTGTTAAATATTGAGTTTTTGTTTTTCAAGGGGATTTTAATAAACACGTTGTACTCGTAAAGACGTAACCCGTGGCGCGTGCCATACCGTCTGACATCTCAGAAGTGGGATTTATTGGGATTAACCGCTGAGTACCATTAAAATTATAAAATTTCGCTAACTTTCGTTTTAGCATTTGTCAAGACAAAATGGTGTTGGTAAAAGCCAGCACATTAAGGGTGACCCAATTGAGGAAAATCTTACAAGCGCATGGCCTGGCAACTACCGGAACGAAAGCAATTCTGTTGAACAGATTCATGAAGATCTCGATAAAGATGAGTTCGACGAAGACGAAGTAATCAGCGAGGAGGAAAACTTACCCACCGACATCGGAGAATTGGGAGAATTGCGGAGGGAAATCGAAAAACTTAGGGAAGTTTTAAAAGAGGTAATGGGGGAGGTTAAATCCCTAACCTCATATAAAGCATCGACCGTCAGCGCTGTTGCGTCATCAGCCACCGTCAACCGCCAACATTATACCGCCGTCAACCGCCAACATTACACCGCCGTCAATTGCTAATGTTATAGCTCCGTCAACTACCAATGCCTTCTCTCCGGCAAACGCCAGCTTTCCACCGCCGTCAAACTTTAATGTTGCTCATCTGCCATTGAACGTCAACGTTACACAGCCAACATTAGGAGCAACTATAAATCCAGGCTCTGCAATTACGTCAACTCCTGTTGCATATTTTTTACGAGAAATGTCTGTTCGGGAAATGTTGGACTTATTACCAGAATTTGACCCATCCAATGAATTAGCATTGTCCGCTGAAAGATTTGTTGCCAGAATCAACGGCCTCATAACTTTCTATAATTGGAATCAACATAATGTACTAATGGCTGTTCAATCGAAGCTAAAAGGACCAGCCAGAATTTGGGCAGACTCAACAACTGAGATATATCGCACATGGTACGAATTTTCTTCCAGTCTGTGTCAGGATTTTGGGGAAATTGATAACGAAGCCGACATTCATATAAAACTTATAAATTGCAGTCGACGTCCGGGTGAACGCATCATTGATTATTTCCATCGCACCCGTGCATTGGGAAACAAGCATGGAGTGAACGACGCAGCTATCATCCGTTATATCAGGAACGGTCTTAAACACTGTGACCTACAAAATGCACTAGCCAGTATGGATTTCCAGTCCACAAACGATCTACGATGCGCCATCGAAAGATATTTAACTAATAGAGCTTCAAGTTCATCAGGCACCGACAGACGTCACGTCGCACAACCGTCGCAAAAACCTGAAAGGAAATCGTCTCCTCAACACCCAAAAGCTTCATTACCCGAAAGGAAACATTCCAGCACTAACATAGTGTGCTTTAACTGCTTCGAGACAGGGCATTTGTCCGTGAATTGCCCAAAACCACAAAGACGCTCTCGATGTGCCATCTGCCTACGAACGACTCATACTGATGCCACTTGCCCCGAAGCGAAAGGGAAACAAACTGGCAGCGTAAAGACAATCGGATCGGGAGAGACCCGACCCGACAACCGTCTGAAAACCATTTCCATAAACGATCATAAATATAATGCTTTCATTGACACTGGAAGCGATAAATCACTAATACGCCAGTCAATAGCCAACCAACTTGCAACCACCGTAGAAACCGAGCCATTTGTTTTGAAAGGATTCGCAGGAGAAGAATATCACTGCAGTTCATCGATAACTGCGTGCGTGGAAGCTGACAACCGCACATCAATAACTACATTTTTAGTTGTCAACGATGACACGCTGTCGCACGATGTGTTACTTGGCAACGATTATCTGAGTGACGAACAACACCAATTAGTCATAGGACCAACAGCGTGTCGATTTGAACAAAATCGATAAAAATAATATTCATATAGGACAACTGCAGCAGCCATGAGCTACCATTCCGATTGTTTTGGCGAATCTCTTGATCGTCTTGGCTTATGCAAAACAACAACTATGTCTATTAAGCTAACATCAAATCAACCCATAAATAAAAAACCATATCGTGTCCCATTTGCCAAACGCGAAGTGATTGATAACATCATAAATGACTTGCTAGTGCACGACATCATCCGACCAAGTTCGTCCCCATACTCATCACCTATTGTACTCGTTAAGAAGGCAAATGGAGAAGACCGTATGTGTGTTGATTACCGGGCCCTAAATGCTATCACTGTCAAAATGCCGTTCCCGATGCCAACCGTTGAGGGAATATTGTCCATGATTTCAGGTTATCGCTATTTTACGACATTGGATATGATGTCCGGATACTACCAAATCCCAGTCCACGAAAATTCCAAGCAGTACACGGCTTTCATCACACATCGAGGACAATACGAGTTTAACAGAATGCCTTTTGGCCTGGTTAACGCTCCAGGGACGTTCCAGACTATGATTACGAAATTGATACAAGGCACAGCCGGTAGGATCATTAGCTACGTCGACGAAGTCATCATACCGAGTCACACAGTCACCGAGGGCTTAGAAAGATTGAGTGAATTCCTACAACTTGTTCGTCATGCCGGGTTAACACTACGTCTTAAGAAATGCACTTTTTTGGCAACCGAGATCGTATTCCTGGGTCATCGAGTAACCCAAGATGGGGTTAAACCTGGGAAAGAAAAAACCATAGCGATTCAAAATTTTAAAGCACCAATCACTGTTACCGAAGTTAGAAGATTCCTAGGCCTCACCGGATTCTTTAGAAAGTTTGTACCTAATTATTCGTCAATCGTCAAACCCCTTACCAATTTGCTGAAAACAAAGAACGCACCCTCATTTTAACTGGACAGCAGAGCACGAATCAGCTTTTGACAGAATTAAGGAAATTCTCTGTACCGACCCAGTTTTAGAAGTTTACAATCCGACACGGAACCATCAAGTCCATACCGATGCCAGTCGTGACGGCTTGGCAGGGATGCTACTTCAGGAAACTGAAAGCCATGACTATAAACCTGTTAGTTATTACAGTCGTTGCTGCACAGCTGCCGAAACCAATTATGCTAGTCATGAATTAGAAGTGCTCGCCGTCGTCGAAACCATCTCGAGATTTCGAATGTATCTCCTGGGAAAACACTTCTGTGTGTTTACAGATTGCTCCGCCGTCAGTACAACGAAATCAACAACACCCATGGTTCCACGTATCGCCCGCTGGTGGGTTAAGCTATCAGAATACGATTTCACCGTCATCCACCGACCTAGCTCCACTATGTCACATGTTGACGCCACGAGCAGGGCACCCGTACTGCCTCCTTCAACACCACCTACGGTTGTCGCGAACATCCTGAGAGTCTCGATTGACCCCGCAGATTGGGTCTCAGCCATGCAGCTCCAAGACCCTACATTGGCAACAATTATCACCGCTCTAAATGGAAAGACTCAATCTGAACAAATTACACAAATCAGGAATGAATACAGCTTAAAGAACGGTCGGTTGTATCGCATCATTGGAGATGAGAGAAAACTTGTAGTTCCAGCTGCCGTCAGATGGAGAGTCGTCAAATGGTGTCACGACAACAACGGTCATTTCGGTCTGGAGAAGACGCTCGAAAGACAGCAGAATTTGTGGTTTAGGCGAATGCGAAACTTCACAAAATCTTACATCGCTGCCTGCGTAGAATGCTGCTACCATAAGAAACCTGCTGGCGCCGTCGAAGGTAGGATGTTTAAAACAGTTATCGACCCTATTCCTTTCCAAACACTTCACATGGACCATCTCGGACCTTTTCCCAAGAGTCGTCAAGGCAACATGCACGTCATAGGCATTTCAGATGCCTTTAGTAAATATATCATCGTCAAGGCCGTGAAAACAACAAAAACACAACCCTCTATGGCAGCTCTGAATGAGCTGACGTCATATTTCGGACTGCCGGCCACTATTATCACCGATCGTGGCACTGCCTATACCTCGCGGGACTTCGAAGCATACTGCAACCGACATGGCATCCGTCATATCAAAACCGCCGTTCGTACCCCTCGCGCAAATGGTCAAATTGAGCGCGCCAACCAGTCAATCCTACAATTTTTACGCACCACTGACGCCGACGTTAAGGATTGGGACAATCACCTGAGGTTCTTACAATGGTCATTGAACACCCAACGCAACTCCACCACCGGATACAGTCCTCACGAAATTATCTTCGACTTCTCTCTTAGAGACATCTCCGTGAATCGTCTTGTCCAAATACTACATCAAGATCAAGATGTGGACTCTGCTCCAGTCGACATGAGAAAACGTCGGGACGATGCCGCCGCCCGAATGGATCGAGAACGCGACAAGTGGAAAAAAAGGTTCGACGCCCAACATAAAGCACCAGTCGTGTACGCAGAAGGTGATTTAGTTGTCATTGAAGCGGTCCCTCGAGCGAATCACACAAATTAGACCCGAAATACCGAGGACCTTTCATCATTGCGAAGGTCTTGCGACATGATCGTTACGTCATCGAGGATCTTGAATCCGCACCAAAGAAACGCCGATTCTCTTCGGTATATACCAGCGACAAACTGAAGCCCTGGTGTCATCTGAGCCCCGATCTAGACGAAATCGACGAGTCGGATGAGGATGAAGAAGCCGTCTCCACCCTCAAGTCAGGAATGGACGAGCTGTCACCGCCATCACTGTAAACTCGATACTTGCCAGAACTATTGAATCGGTCCAACGAAGGTTCGTTCGATTCGCACTGAATCATCTTCCTTGGGAAAACCCATTAGTTCTTCCATCTTATGAATCTCGGCTTAAGTTACTTAACTTAAGCTCTCTTCACAAGCGCCGTGAGGTGGCCGATGTTGTTTTTGTTCATCAGCTCCTTAATGGAAAGGTTGACTCAGGTTTTCTAGGTCGCCGTGCATCGTTTAGAGTGAGTCGTTACAATCTAAGAGGACCACCTCTCTTACAAATCAACTCTTCTAATACGAATTACGGCAGATTCGAACCTGTCAATCGCATGTTCATTAACGTGAACAACAATATTAATGTGTTTAACGTGAGTATTGGTAAAGATGTCCTTAAAAGGAGTCTTTTTAATCTCACGTGATTGCTTACATTTTATGTTGTTTGGTGGGTTACATGTTGGATGCCCTTACTTTTTATTTTAAGTTATGTTCAATCTCTTTTTAGAGATAGGATTTGTGTTTTTTACTAATATTTTATGTTTGCATGTCTCAGCTGAGCCACGGCAGTGGTAAATATTTCTCAGCCCTGCTGGGAAGTGTGCCTTCTGTGTTAGAAGGGAAACTCTTATGTATATATATATATGTGTATATATATATGTATGTATGTGTATGCATATATAGATTTTCATGCTTAGCTGAAAAGTGCGCCTTCTGTGCTAGAAGGGTTAACTCTTGCTGAATTAATACTAAAAAACCGAGAAGGATCCAAGGAACCGGGAATGAAGTCAGGCGACTTTTAAATTTTGTTAAATATTGAGTTTTTGTTTTTCAAGGGGATTTTAATAAACACGTTGTACTCGTAAAGACGTAACCCACAGAGTCTATTATTTTTCATTTACCGTCCGCGCGTGCCATACCGTCTGACATATTCATCATCAGCTCCTTGTAAGTATAGTCTATTTGTATAAGATCTTAACTGCACTTAGGAAAATGCAGTAAAATATAAACTGGGATAATATTATAACACACTTTCGTTATATTATCCAAAAAATACTAATTGGAAACCATTGGTCAAAATAAGTGATCAGCATTTGGTATATTCATTAGGGCGTTTATAACTATGAAAGCTGTGTAAATACATTGACTATAGAGTAAGTAGATATGGACAAACATTTCTTGACACTAGATGGCGATAGTTGTACGAATTGTTGAAAACCTCCAAAATCGGGAATGAGTTTTTAACATTAATTTATTAACCTTATTAATTCTTTTCTTTTAATAATAGAGTGAAGGTGCAAAATCGTACCGTCACCTCCTCGCTGGTACCCCCTACCCAGTGCTCGGGGTATAGCTGGGCCACCCTATCCGATGGGGTATAATTCACAGATCCGGTCCTCCTGGCAGTGGGGTTGGGGGTTCGGCTAACTACCGGACCCTGTAAAAACACATCAGTTAAGAAACCCGAAGCAAAGCCTCGGAACGAACGAGAAAAACAGCAACGATTACGGCAATAGCAGTTGGAAATGATTTTCGGAACACGCGAAGTATGTACAGAACCGGCTTTAGAGGTAGACGAACCCGCATAAAAATGTCCTTTACAAAATTTACGTAGAATAAATAGTTTTTGTGTTATGGAGCTGAGAAAACTCGCGCATCGCGCTGCATTCTTTTCTTCACCACCTTTGAAGTAGAATTGAAGCAGCGTTTTTACATGCATAATTTTGTTGATTATCTCTCCACTTCTTCCCCATATTCATCAAAACTCATCTCAGAGGAAAATATCGAAGTGTGTTCGCCGTCATTATCGTCCAACTCGGGTTTAATGGTTGTGTCCTCGGACATTGAATTGAGAAACGGCAGGCCTCGACAAGAACCATACGCAACGGAACATGGTAGCCCTACTATTGTTTACTCAATCTTTTGATTACCTCGAATGGGCCTTCGTATGGTGGTTCGAAAGGCCTCCGAAAACGATCTGTACGTATGAAAACGTAGTCCGCGTTCTCTAAGTAATTCGAAACGTACACATCTTCCTGTACTGACTGTCGGGTTTGTGTTGCCGACAGGCCTTTCATGTGTGTACGAAGCCGAGTTAGAAACTCTTAGTGCTCTAACGGGTTCTTATCCGTTGGGATGGAAATTGAATTCGGGAGACAAGCTCTGCTGGCAAGCATTGTAAATCGATTTTAATTGCCGAGCGAATACCTAATAAGACAAAAAGTAGATCTTCACTCCAATGAGTAGTGTTGTCCCTTGCCATTAAAGCAGCTTTTAATAGTCTATGGAATCGCTCGACCATCCCAATTGCTTGAGTAAGGTAGGCGGTTGTTCGTATTCGGTGTGTACCTAGAAGTCTTGTGACTTCTTGGAATAGTTTAGATTCAAATTGCGAGCCTTGATCTGTTGTAAACTCAAGTGGCGTTGAGACCAGCCTTTTGCAGATAGGCACGATCGCAGAATAGATAGTCGATTCCAAAAGTTTCGGTATGACATTACTTTCATACACTAAAGCCTCGGCTACGATACGGCTCTACTGCCGCTCGCCGCTAAGCCGAGACATAAAATTTTTCTTGTGCCGCTCACCTGGCCGAGGCCTAAGAGAAAGCGTTGGACGCAGTTAATAGGACATTTATATAGCAGACACTACAGCAACGAGAAGAGATAAAAAAGGTCCATATAACAATTCCAAATGCATAATTCTCCACAATGGAAACTTATTCCACAGATTTGAGATAAACTCAGGAGAGTACAATAAGGATTCCTACTTTCGTCATAATCGATCTTGTAACAATAAGCAGCCATGTTCTTTTCAAAAATCCTTACAAATAAATATGACAAACTAGAAAAATCACACAATCACACATTAGGCAAGCAAGAGAAAAAAATTCACCATAAATGTCAACTGATTCAATCACAGTGACCTACAAAATCCAGCGACTAAGTACAGCTGAACTGAGGACAAAAAAAACTGTGAAACAATTTGGACTTTAGCTATAGCTCAAAATTACTGCTCAGGTTCAGCTGAGCGAAAGTTAAATCAACACTGTGAAACCAGGCATAAGAGACATCCGTAAAATTCACTTGGCTTTCAGCTTTAAATTTTTTAAACGTCTTTTGATAATCTTCACATCTTCGAAATCATTGCCTTTGAATCTGCAGTACCTAGCTGCTGTGACTAATAAATTAGGAACATTATTTTGGCATTTGGAAATTTGCGGCCAGACGCTGAGTGGAATAAACCCGAACACAACATAGTAGCAGTAGCAGTGGGACGATGTCCCTACAGGCGTACCACTTCAACTCAAGACATAAACAGGAGCAGATTCCGCCCAAGACATAAACCGAAAAATCGATTGCGCAATATGGTAAAATAGGTGGGTCAATAGTGGTTTATGTATCTATACTACTACGATCTGGTGGTTTCGTGATGATAGACTACATCTCTCCTGTTATTTAATACGTGCTGTTTTCGTTTAACTGTTTGGCTAAGTGGTCAATGGCTATATCTAGACTAATATTTGCACTTGTGACATACCTATCTTGCTGGTTATTTTCAAGAATTGAATCTGCACTTTTGGGTGATTGGATGATCTAAAGTGTTCTTCATTATTTTTCTTCATTCTCAAAACCAAACAACTTTCCAATCTATGCAAAAATTTATACGCACCGATCTATACAAATGTAATTGGACTGTGATTTCAAAATAACTCTCTTTTTCAAAGCTCATATGCTTTATTGTATGTAATCAAGTAATTTTAAAATTTTTGTCCGTTTTTATGTCTGTCTTCGAAACGGCTAATCCGATTGCGATGGGACTTTCACTGGAAGATTCAGTATTTTCGTGGGCATGTTTTTGTCTATCGTGTCTGACTACTGGATTAAACCGAAAACTTGAACAGAAGGAAATCGAGTGAGCACTTTTTTTATCATTCCAATTTGTAGATTCATCAAAATATTTGGGTTTGCCTAAGTAAATCTTGATCGTACTATATGAAACCGTTTTCTTTTTGGACCGATTTTAGTGATTAGTCTATAGTCTGATCAATATTTACTTAGGTAACAATGGATATTTAAATATAGCTCTTTAAGGTCTAAAATTAGAATGAAATTATAAGATGCACACAGGCGACCTACAACAGAGCACAGAGATCGCCATAATGAACCGACTACGAATTAAATCTCTCTGCTATTGCTACTACAAAAATATGATCCGGGACATAATACTTCATAGAAAGGATAACAAATTACAACGAATCACAGAGACTCACATATAATATGATGCACTGCAATCCGTCTCGCTCGTGTTTTGGTCGACATGGGTAACTTTTCGTATGTGTTAGTGAAACCATTTGAGTTGCCTCATATAATTCAGCGGGCAATTTAGGGGCTGTGCCAAAATACAATTCAAATGTCAATTTGTATGAAAAACGCATTTCGATTTTACATTTCAATTTTCGGAGGTTTGTGTCTTTGGAAATGTAAGGACATTTTTGAATTGTAGGGAAATTTTATGCAAACATTCGTTTGACAGTTTGTTGTATAATAATTCAATTTTAAAGATAAAATTCTAAAAAATGATCACAAGGTTGTTGGTATACTTGTAACGGTCAGTTTTGCCTAAATATCTACTTGACTAAAAATTACTGTGGGGAAGAAAATCGAGTAGTGGGTTCGGAACAAAAAGGTAGGCGGGGAGAAAAAAAAAAGAAAAAATTGAGTTCGAATTTTGACGTATGTAGAAATTTACTGAAAAATTTTTGTTCGGAAAAATTGAAAATTAAATAAAAAAGGAAAAAATTGGATCTGCTAAAAATAATGTAACAAATTCGAAACTTTATAATGTACCTAAAAAAAAAATTTGTTGTAACAATTGAATTTGACAATAAACAAGAATGCGTTGGTGCAATGATAGACAGAATGAATGTAGCAACATCGCTAGGATGCCTGGAAAGATACAATTACGCTAAGCGGTTATACAAGAATCCTTGCCGAGTTTTGCTGGAATATCAGAGGATGGTGACAAACCACATGCTGTGAAAAGATTTTGCCTTGGAAATCACAAATTTAAGTCGAAATTTTGGCCAATAGCAGACACTAGTATAAAGGAGGAGCTGTATATTCCATTAATACCAATTGATACACCGTTCGATAGTCAGGTAATTAAGCCAATACCTATAGTGCATCCACACCAGCTGGATCAGAAGAACAGATCTTGCGAGGTCTATGGGTGGTCATCAGAATCGTCGAAGAATATTCTTGTTTTCAAACGAAATGCTTTAGTAAGTAATAGTAAATATGGCAGTGAAGATGCTCACGTTGAACTAAATGATACGAAGATTATTAAGACGGAAAACAGGAGAGGAGCGCGGCGGTGGAAAGGTAATGGTGCAACTGTTGTTTAATATTCGTTTCTATTGCTGCTATTTTCGGTATCCTTTTACTAGACAGAAATGTATTTAGATAGGGAATTTGGAAATTAGACATGAGTGTTATGGGTGAATTGGTAGATATATGAAATTTGTCATTCAAAAGTTATTATCGGAAGAGATTTTTTTGAAAAAAAAAAAAAAAAAAAAGATAAATAGATACAATATTGGTATTTTTGTTTTTGACTTCAGTTTTTGTTGACGGTGCAATACACAGATAGAGAAGAAAAAACACACAAACATATATCAAAAATAAAATAACAAAAATTTCTATGCTTTAATTTATTACTAAATTAATACTTTTAATTGTAAGTAGTTAATATTAACTTTATAATCTTATTTATAACTATTTATGAATTTATTTGGCTCCTTGTTGGTGATATTTTTTTCTATCTTTTGTTGTTTTCTGGGCAATTGTTCTCCCTGTAAGTAAACTTGTGTTTTTGTGATATTGGTTGTAAAAAGCGAAGAGTACTGGTACCATTACTGTGCGTTTTCTTTTACTTTAGTGTTCAGATGTATGTACCTATGGTAATGAGATATTCATTTTGTTGAAATAGAGCGTTTAATTTGATATCATATCTGACAAGGACCTGTAATTATTGTCTTGTGAGATTTGCGTTATTGTATGGTTTGTTTTGATGATTATTCGGATTATTAAATGATTATAAATAATAGAATGGTCATGTGTTAAATTTTGTTGTGGAATGGTTGAGGCGGGGGTCGTTCCTTTTCAGGGTTTGACGAGGCTCAGGCGATGTCCGGAGAATGATGGAGGCGGAATTCAAAGTTGCACAGGCACAGGTAAGTGGTGAACCAACCGCGGTAAGGCCCGGCCACACACCCCACGACCCCTCCGGCGAGCTAGATAACTCCGTGTGGCCGGCGTAGGAGTTCCGGAATTTTGTTTCTTTTCTTATGTCTGGTATTGGCTCCTTGGTCATGCTTTTCCGGGCTTATGGCTAAGGGGGTAATACCTCGCATAAGTGGCGCCCACTATTTTATCGCGCCATTATGCTGTTACATACTATTATAGTTATGCAAATGTGTAGGACATTTAACCCTGAAATGAATGAAATCTATGGCCCGATATCAAAGCCTTCTACATTTACAAGCCATGCTGTAGGTGTGTGTAAGTAGTTGTATGAAGTCCCAACCAAAATTCGTGAAATGTCAAAATCCCATTAAAAGCAAGGGAAATAAGTTTTCGTGGCGCGGTTGCGATTACGATTTTATTAAAAATAAGAGTTATTTTCATAAAATAAAAAACGTGCAAAAGTGCAAAAAGTGCCCAAAATAAGTGTCATGAGTGAGCAATTTAAATATGTATATGTTACTAATAGGACTCATTTGCGGGAATTATGTTGGTCATGGAGCAACAAAAGGTCAAAATCCCATTTATAACGAGGGACACAAGTGTTTCGTGCCGCGGAAATGAAAGATAAATGAAAGTGCCGTGATTTTTCGTTAAAAGCAATAGTTTTTTTTTTTAAAGATAAAACGAACATAATTTAATTTTGCCGCGGTATTTGCAGTTATGATAAAATTTTCGTTTGGGCGTTCATTGTTACATATTTATCTGAAATTTTTCTCTGGTGTCACATGAAGGATCTGCTGAAAAAGATACAAAAAATACTAGTTTGCTTTTACGCTACATGCTCGAGGATGGAAAAGGGACTAAAAATTGCTAAAGGAAAAGGATAAAATGAAGATAAGTTGAAATTGATAGTTTGCTAAACATTCCCAAATATTTGTTTAAATTTCAGGTGCAGCATTTGCTAAACGAAAAAGAAAAGGTGAACGAGGAATAACGAACTAGATGCCTAAATGTCCATAATTTACTCCAAGTGCAATTATACTTATTATTTACATTATTAACACAATTTTTGTAAAATGTATTAAATAAATGTAATAATTAATGTCCACAACGCTTGCTTTTATTTGTTAAAAGACGATTAATTTATTCCAAATAAAAGCACATAACCGCACTCCACACTGTTAGACAGCTAAATTGAAGTCCTATTATGCTTTCAATGTGAGTGTGAGATTTCTTTGTGCATGGCTTGTAAATATAGAAGGCTTTGCCCGATATACATCTTGAACTTCTGGGCATATTAGTTGAATCCATTTCCAATTATTGGAGATAAATTGTATGTGTAATTCTTGCAATTTTCAGTGCACGATTCTCGTCACCGTCAATACATTAAGGGCTGATCCTCCTACACGGTAGGACGTTGCCGCAAACGAACACCAAAATAATAAAATTAACACTAAATTTCGTAAAAGAATTGAGTCATTTTTTTCAAAGCTTTATAAATATGTACATAACTGCTACTTGCATTCTACCCGTACTGGATAGATGCTCATGAAGCTCTTCCGTTTCAATTACTTTAAAACATAAAACAGCTTGGCCCAAGGCTGCTTTAAAATAAATTATTAAAAAATTTCAAATTGCAAATGTTGTCATCCATATTTTCAAATAATAATATCAATTGTCAAATGAAATGCGAGAAATGTATTTTGGCACACTTTGTAATTTCGAAGTGTCCATGGTGAAAGTAGCAAATTCGGAATTGTATTTTGGCACCCACCCTTAGCACAAAAAAATGTCAAATATCAAGGCATAAATGACGTTAATTGTATTTGCAATATCCCGCCAAAAAAATTGTCAACAGAAAAGTCTAATCTAGTAATAATAATAACAAAACAGACATTTCTGACAATTCACATCTACAGTGATAGAAATGTGTGTGAACACATTTTGTCAGCTAATTCAGCCTACTGGTACGTGGTTGGTTCGTGGTTGGTTTTCTCATTGGAGATTAGGCATTATATAGTTTTCTATCTCCGCAAATAATCAATGGGTCTGATGAAAATTTAAATAGAGAATATATCGAACAGAAAGAACAATGGGGAAAGTAGTCCAATCAATCTACGCAACAGTGGCGGTTCGTAAGGTTCAGGATAAGGGAAGCAATGCGCAAGGTGAACGATAAAAGTAAAAGTATCGAAGCCTTTAACTAAAAAACTGAAAAATAACATATAGTGGAGTTCAGATAAGCAAAACATAAGGAATTGTTTGCAGTCTAAAAAATTTCGTTTGGAAAATATTAGTTACATCGAATACTATACGAAATGGCTAATTTCTAGCTCTAGCAATCAAGTTATTGACCATTTTTTGATAATTTCATCATTTTGGTCATTCTTTCTAAACATAGATGCGTATATCTCGGCATGTGTAGGAAAAAAGCAACAAAAATAGAGGCTGTTCTTTATGATATTGGCTATCAGCGATTACAATATGAAATTTTTATCTGTACACATAACCTCAAAAAAAAAAAAAACTTAAAAAACTGCTAAATTTTAGTGTTTTGGTTCCGAAGTTATTTTTTCCAGTGAACTTATACTTTATATTATAAACACTAACTGGTTAGAGTTTCAAGTCAAAATATCTTATTCAAATCCTAAAAATTGACCTTAAATTTGAAAATTAATTGCCCTTTAATCTTTGGGCATCTCATGGTATGAGATATTTACTTTTTTAAAATGTAGTATTATTTTATGATGGTGAACCAGAAAATTTGTTTAAACTTCAAAAAAGTGAAAAAAAAATCTAATTGCATTTTTTCATTAATTTTTTCGAAATATTTTCGCTGCTAGTGAGCGTTTTGCGCCGTTGAAAAACTGCAACTACTACTTTCATCTCATTTAATTTTTCATACAAATGCATAATTTTGACTCAAAATATAAAAAAAATGTAATAATATAACTCTGCATACCTCGCATACACCCACTACACCCACCCACGCCAGCAATCATTACATTCTCGTTGCAAAAAAAAAAACACTTCAGGCAACCCGTACTCATACAAATTATAAAAATATTCTCTATTTCTTTAAATCATCTTTAAAGAGAATCATAAAAAATATAATGGAAGCTATAAAGTTATCAGCTTATATTCAACCCAACCCTCTGTTTTCCAATTAGAATCAACAATATATAAAGAGAAACTTCACCTATCCTCGATCTCTTTTTTCTTGACTCAATATACATAAACGAAAATTCATATCTTTAGAAGAGTCAAAAACAAAATTTCGAGGCAAAATTTTAAGAGAAAATTTAATATTGCTCGAAGCCAGAATAGATTACCAGAAAACGAAGAGGAGAAAATTTCTCTTGTCACATCCCGCTGTTTGGCTACGAAGAAGCTGCGTTTAGCTCAGCTTCTGAGAGCCCTGTATTAACGCAAACCTTTGCGTGAGTGTGACTACAATTAAATTGAATGTGTTGGAGTTTTCACATTGATTTTCTGGGCCAAAGAAGCTGGAGATATTACAGCTTCCCCATGTTGGGTAATGCAAAGCCTCGACCAAGAGAAGAGCGGCACCAGAAAAATTTAACGTCTCGAATTAGCGGAGAGCGGCACTTTAGTATTATTACTCTGCCGCTCGCCGCTCATATCATTACCGTGGCTTTAGTGTTTCCAGAGGAGGAAATATATTAAGATTTTTCTTGTGATTAATCTTGATATATTTAAATTTATTTTTTTAGGTTATTGCCTAAATAGGCAAATGGTCAAGGGAAGCAGTGCTTCCTTTGCTTCCAAAGAGGAACCGCCACTGCTACGCAAATCCATCTAGTAATTGCCAACAGAAAACAAAAAATATGGTCATATAGGAGAAAAATTTCTAAAAAAGATAGCGTCTTTTTTTCGGAATTAACCTAACCTAAAAAATTCTGGAAACTGAAAAAAAAAAAACGGTTTTTAGCGAATAAAAGAAAAACGTGACCTCGGATCGAAAAAAAATCAAATTATAAAGTTGTAGCTATTCAAATTATCTTTCGATTGATGTATATTGAGTTATAGGTTAGGGCACAAAATATAGAGAAAAATGGGAAAAACTGTCGAAAATCACGTTTTTTTTAATTTGTTATTAACTTTTGTTTAACATCACTTACATATTTGTTATTTGGTACAAATATTGTTTCTTGCTAGCTGAAAAAACGGTGTAATTTTTGTTGCGAAATATTAAACAGTTTCCTTGAAATTTCACTTTTTGCAAAAAAAAGGCGTTCTTGTAAAAACGCTCCTCTTGGTCCATGAATTTTGCTGGATCAACGGTCGAGAGCTTAAACCTTTCTTCAAACCTTGTACTATCATGTACAAGTAAAAAAGAGTGGATTTTAAAAGCGTACAATGCTCAAAATGGTCCCCAAAAACGTATTAATAATGAAAAAACAGACTCAGAAAGTCAGTTTTTTCCACCAAACATATGTTTTTTTCATTATTAATACATTTTGGGGGCCATTTTGAGCATTGTACGCTTTTAAAATCCACTTTTTTTTACTTGTACATGATAGTACTCTTTTTTAGAATTTTTGTTCCTATATGACCATATTTTTTGTTTTCTGTTGGCAATTAACGCAAAAATTACATGGAGCTATTTTAGATTGATTGGACTAAAGCGGGATTTTGCTAGTTTTCTTAATGATGTTAATACTCTCAAGGTAACACTCGAATTGTCGTCACCTTTTAAACGATTGTAGTCTCTACGATTAGCCTTATTTGCAATTGACGTCATCCATCAGAAAGAAGCCATGAACCTTTTGCTGGACCTAATATAATTTCTTTCAAGCAAATATAATTTTGAATCAATCTCTTGCAGTACTGCTCTAAATTTTTTTTTTATAATTTCAAATTTTTGCTATTTTATTTGAGATACTTTCAAACATTTTAAATAAAGCTGAGTAATACACCTGAAAACTACTTCAAACTCTAACTCTTCACACAAACCCTGAATTCAACATTAATAAAATACAACCTACAATTTGATGGGCGTTATAAAAAAGTAACATTCAAGGACATGAAAAATATAAGGAACACACGCAAAACCATTAATCTGGACATGCTATTTTGGAAGGAAATGCAAAGGAAATCGCCACGGCCATATTCATATTTAGTCCTTAGATCCTTTTTAGCCTACAACTTTATTAAAAGAACAGAGCAACAATTTCGTAATTAAATCATAAAAAAGCGCAAAAAATTCAACATTTTTATATGCCATGTCGCTTTTACCATTAATAAACTCACCACGATTTTGGGAAATGTGAGAAGATAACGAACCTAATTAAGAGTACTTAAAATGGGGATTTTTTTTTTTTGGTTGTGACTGTTGTTGAAAAGTTCTGCCTTTTTTTGGAAGTAGAAAAATTAAGTGTGCTTAATTTTATTACGAAGATATAATCATCATCAAGAAGCAGCAATGACGATAATAATAGCAACAGAACAGCAACAGAACAAAATAGGGCGGCGAAGAAAGGAGGGGGAAAAAGGATGAATTAAAGAAGGAATAATATGAAAAGTTTTGCTGCTTCCGGGGAAGTATGGAAAAGTTGCTGGAAGCTAGAACAATAACTTTCATAATGCCCGTCGAAACTTGTGTTCCGTGATTCAACTTGGGGATTAGCAATTGTTCCGCAACTTACATCCCCATGCCGTTCAGCATGAAACACCTTCCGCCCCTTGTTCTGATTCAGTGGGTTCATACAATATTTTTTCACCCCTTCTTGCAATAGAGTAAATTAACAATTGGCAGAAGGGGTGTCTGGGCTAATGGAATAAAAACCCACCCACGCCAGTTATCATTAGGGCAGGAGCAAGGACCTTCCAGCACAGCCGAAACACCCACTGGCACGTATATTTTCTCAACCCTTAGAGCGTAGGGGTGCTGCATTTATTTTTTTCAGTTTTTTTTTATTTTTTTGTTATTTTTTACAAACGATGTTAAAGCTATGAACAATAACCAAAGCCGTCCTTCGAGGGTAGCTAATTTTCCAGTTTGTTTTCACAGCAGCAGTCTTCGTGGAAAGTTGTAATTTTTTTTATGATTCCTTGATTTTCTCCAACTCGAAAAGAAAGGACGAAACCTGCCAAACGAGCAAGTAATGACACCTGCAGTGGGGCAAAAAAATAAAATCTAAACCAAAATATTTTTTTCTTGTTGATTACTCCAATCCATGTGCATGTATGTATTCGTCTAGTATGTTAAAGTATGCCTTGTCCAATATACCACCACTATACCAAATCGAGTAAACAGATTTCGGCCAAGGATCTAATTATTATGTTCCCAGGGATTCGGAAATTAGGGAAACCTTCAGGTTTCGGGGGTAAATAGCCTTGAATATCTTTTAATGAGTTTCTCCTGCTGATAATGCCAAATTGATTAAATGCTATTTATGTGTCTTTAGTAGAGCAAACCTTTGGGATATTTTACGAAATTAGCACAAGGAAATTACTTCATATTTTCTCCTTTAAAAAGAAATTAATAATTCATAAAAGCAATATTAAACGGGATCTATTCCGAGTTCAGGACTTAATTTCCTGATAATTTACAAATATTTTTGCCTTTTGAGAGAGGTAAAGTGCCAAGGGAGAATGCTTTCGATTTGAAGGTGCTCGAAACGTTCGACAATTGATTCTGGATTTAATACCTTAGGAGTATAATTGCAATTTCTGCAGATACTCGATTAAATTTAATTAATCACAAGGGTGTATATCAAAGACATTGCCGTCCATCTTGATTTTATCTTTTGTTATAATTAAAAAAAAAATTCCTGCAGTGAAGTCATTCGAGGGTATGTTAAGAGGTAAGTATTTTTCATCCTTGGTATCCAGCATCAGGAAAAATTTAATATGAAAGCATATCCTAGGCTGACTTGCTTGCATCTTGGCACGTCTCGAATTCTTCCTTATCCGATGCTGCCATGGCACCTCACCACTCCTTCGAATGTGTTCCTCCAAATTAATGAATGGAGCTTTCCTTAGGACTCGCGTATGTCTGAAAGATCTGAACAATCAATAAATCTACTGGCCCTGATAATATTCCCTCTATTGTCTTTTTTTATATGAAAAAACTAAGCTTAGGAGTAATCCTTTATACTATCAGCCCGTCATGTCGTTCAGGTCATGGTGCAATGTCTAGTAGCAAGCTTGGTTAGAAGAATAGAAGAGAATAGGAAAGGTTAGAGGTGGTCTGGAGGGTGTTGTACGAGTTCGGAAATACTGACTGCGGGAGATTATTCCACAGTCAAGTTTTAGGGTATGGGGGTGAGCCGAGCGGGCTAGCCTTGTGTTGCGGGAAAAATATTGCCGTGCAGGCAGGCGGTCCTGAATTTCATTGGAACAGTCGCTGTGGTAATAGCGATAAAGTATAGAGAAAGCTGCTACATTCCTACTGTAGCTTAAGGTGTATATGGAGGCGCGAACGGAGCCATCACCAATGAGTTTGAGGTCACGATTGTGCACTTTGTCGAGGCAAGCCAATTTTTTGGAGCGCCTGCTTAAATATACGAATTCATTCAAGGCGGGTCCGAATGTCCGAAGAATTTGTAGATTGTAGCCAAGGCGGCTGGCTGAAAGAGGAACTTGCAGTCAATACCAGCAGAACAACGCAGCAGCTACGGGTTCTCGGTTCAAGCCCTGGAAATGCGTTACGGCGCACAGTGGGGCGAAACGCTTGTTTCGCTGGCCAAAAGTCGAAAAATCAAGGTTTGAATTTTCGTCTTTTACCGCCACAGTCCCCTAGGGGGAGCTCCGGTGCATCAAAATCCGGAAGGAACGGGTCGATAGGTTGTATACCTGAGGCCCTACGTCATTCACAAGTTGACGCTCTGAAACCTCCACGTGCGACGCTTAACCGCCATTGCGCGAACGTGAAATTGTATAGTGTATATTTTTGGAACGGAGTGTTGAATTCGACTTCTGTAAATTGGAACATGATGATGAAGGTATGTACAATAGAGATATATAGTTACAAAAACGAGAAACGTGTAATTGTTTAAATGGCTAATTAATAACAATTACGCTGCAAATCGAAAAAATCGAATTTTTTTTTTAGATTCAAGTAGTGATAAGTTTTTTGTTCAGTGTTGTTCAGTCACGGTTTTTGCACTAAAATGTTCGTTAAAGTGTCTAGTTTTAGTATCCTGAAAATCTCGTTCCCGATCTCTCCCGAAAAAAAGTTATAGTAGAAAGAGTCGCGCCCTGCAGATTACGGTGTGCTCGAATTGCTTCATTGCATACCTGGATTCGATTTATGGAGTGGTTGCTGCATTTAGCGTATAAAGTTGACGGCAGTGGAAAATGGCAGGCTCGTTCTGCTGAAGATAAAAAACGAGTATCTGATCGAAAGGGTTATATTCAAAATGAATTCAGAAAAACTTTAGGACTCAATATAGATGCTCCGAAGCAGGCTTCAGGTAATACGAATGATAGGAATACTGCTCGGCGCTTTTTTGAAGACGTTCCTTTGGCAGCTAAAATTCTCAATATTGACGAGCAATTAATAGCAAGTTGTAAAATAATTGTACAAACTATATCGTGCGGTTTTGCTATTGATATTGGGAATTTTAAAAAATATTGCTTGGACGTTGCAAAGTCATACCTCCAGTTGTATTCCTGGTACCCAATGCCAACGTCGGGGAACATTGTATTGATGCACGGAACTGACCTTATTAAGAGGGCTCCATTACACATTGGTCAATTATCCGAGGATACGCAAGAAACAAGAAATAAAGATATTCGTCGGTATCGCGAAAATTTTGCAAGAAAATGTTCACGGGGGAAAACTATGTCCGACATGTATTATAAAAAGTATGTCACTTCCGGTCCGTCATTTTGAAATTTGAAAATCTGATATCAGATTCGTAATCAGCGACCCCGAAAACCATATAATATCAAGTTTCAAACGAATTCATCAACTTCTCGAATTTTGGCCAGCGAAACAGTATGTTCGCCCCACTGTGCGGCGATCAGCACATGCAAGAGGCTTATCGACTTCGACTTCGAAATAGACTTCAAAAGCCAGGAGAGAAATTTTACAACAAATATGCGCCGATATCGAGAGGCTAGTGCATCTGGCTTATCCTATTTTTGGTCAAGACTACATCAACGAAGTAGAAAGATAGGCTTTCCTCTTTTATCGACCGGGATCTGCAACAGGCAGCAAGATTGGCCGGAAAGAAGAATACCGCAGTTTTGGCATACGAGGCAGCGAAGCAAGCAACAAGGAATGCAGTCCGTCTCATGGAAATTCACACGACAGAAGACATTGGCAACCGAATGAATACAACGGTAGTACGCGGTCGACTCCGATGCTGGAACTGTAGTGACCCGGAGCATTATAAAGAAATTGTAGAAAGCGAAGGAGAACGGCATCTCCCGAGAATATGAATGGGAATTATGTTGGATGTGGTTCTCGCAGACATTGGATTTTCACATTCGTTCCTGTTAACTAATATAACACGTGAGTGTTATGAAAACACATAAAATTCTATTGGGAATCGGGGATGGCATACTGTTATACGACAACCAGGAGTTTCCAATGGCCTCAGGATTCAGTTGTTATTCGCAGCTAAAAATCGTCGTTCGTGAAGATACCGTGTTTCCTCCCTGTGCTGAGAAATTGGTGCGAGTGATAGTCGATGGTGATCCCGGGAGCTACCGATTCTACCTTATCGAACCAGAGAAAATGGAGCATATAAAAAGCATAGCAATTGGAAACTGTCTGGTGAGCATCAATGAAAAGGTATTCGTAAGAGTGCTAAATACCAACGAACGAGAAATACGATTGAAGAAGGATATGGTTTTGGGGAAAGGAGAAGCGGCAGAGCAGATTTCATCAGTGGAGTGCGCTAACACGGAAACTACGAAATTAGTAAACACAGTACTCTCAACTAATTGTCTCGAGCAAAAGCAGTATCTCCAGGCAAGAAACTTAGTGGAGGATTTTAATGAGCAGCCAATATGATTGAGGATATGAGAAGACAAGGCTTTATAGAGGAGTCGAAAAGCGCCTGGATATCCCGTGATTCTAGTTCGATGGTAGCACAAGATTTTGCGTGGATTATCGGCGGTTAAATGATATCACTAAAAAGGATAGCTACTCATTACCTCGTATCGATGACACACTGGATATTTTATCTGGAGCTCAATGGGTTTCTACCTTGGAACTTAAGAGCGAGTAGCGGCAAGTCGAAATTCACTCCGAGGACCGAGAAGAGACAGCCTTCTCTGTAGAAATGGAATGCGCCTTGCGAGGACTGACATGGAAGACTTGTTTGGTTTATTTGGACGTCGTTGGAAAAAATTTCGAGGAACATCTGGGCCGAGATGACCAAAGGCGGAGGTGATGTCTTATCACAACAATTCCACGTCCTCATAAAACACATATGGCTTTCGGATCGTGCCCCGTCGGCGTGGAAAAAAGCGATCGTTGTGATAATTTTGAAGAAAGGCGACAGTCAGGAATGCACGAATTGTCGCGATATTAGCCTTTTCGATCGTCGGCAAAGTATTTCCGGAAATCATACAATCGAGGCTACAGAAACATCGAGAGAAAACAAGCCGAAAAGAACAAGCGGAATTTAGACTAGATCGAGGATGCATTGATTAAATATTCGCTCTCCGTCAGCTAATGGAAGAAAGAATCCGTTGCGGCAAACGAGCTCTAGTCGTTTTCATTGATTTCAAATCCGCTTTCGATCCGCATCGATTGGAACAGCTTGTGGAGAGCCTTGGAAACCGAACACGTGGCATTGAAAATCATCCAACTTCTCCAAGCGTCGTACTATGGCTCAACCAGCAGCGTTCGTATTCGAGGCGACTTATCAGAGGAGTTGCTGATTCAAACGGATGTCCGACAGTGAGACGTCACTTCGCCACTTCTCTTCAACGTTGTGATCGACGCAATTATGTGAGAAGCTTCGATAGACGACACGGAGTTCGATACGACAACAGCTTCGTAACCGATTTGATGGATCAAAGAAGAAGAAGACCACGTTGTGAAACAAAAACATTGAACGATGATCTGCGCAAGAGCAATTTATGGCTGGGACTTCGAAGATCTAATTTTCCCCTCAACCGTCGGCTCGGTTTGTAATCTACAATTTCTACATTCATACCTGCCTTAAGTACCTTGGCGTGGCTGGAAAAGGAGCAAAATCTCACTTTTAAAATCACTTTGACATTACCGAACATATGTATGTAGCATCCAGTTCAAATGCAGCGTTCATATCCACCTTCTTATGAATCCTAAGTCTCTTTCACCCATCTTATAGTTTATATATCCTGTGAGCAAAGCTGACTAATAGAAAGAATATCTGTATATAATCTAAGCTAAGCTGACTAATAGAGGTAAACAATGTCAGACTGGTACTATAAAGGGTGACTACTGAGCTTTGACGTGTGTTGGGACTGAAAGCGAATCGCCGAAATTTTTCCAGTTGGTCAGATGATTGACTCTCAACTCTACTGTGGACAACGAGAGCGATTACGACAATAATATGAAAGGTGTAGTCTTCCATTACGACAACGCCTGACTTCTTTGATGACCCGTGAAAAATTTGGAGAGTTTGGTTGCGAAGTTTTGATGAATCCCTATCACTATCACTTCTTCCGATCTCTGCAAAACTTTTTAAAGGGGGATTAAGGGTACCCTACCCATTCTCGGTTTAAAAAAATCGATTTTTTTTTTATTGTCTTATTCGAATCTATAACTCTTCAAAAATATTTCCTGAAAGTTTCAAGTCGAAATTCGGAAAACTCTTGGAGTTCCAGCAGATTGATGGTGGGCGCGTCAAATCGCAAATGCTTAGTTTCGCCGTGTCGCTTGTAAAAGTGGCATCGTAAAAACGCATTTTTCTCGAAACTACACTCCGCGACATAATGATAGACGCACATGCTATTTTTTATCTTTTTTTTTTTTTAATCGGTCCATCGGGTTTAATATTATAAAATAACTTCGACTGAGGATCTGGTAACGCATATGCAAGGTTATTAAAGGAATTTTGCTGACGTCGTAGTATTTTCCAGGAATTTTTTTTAAAAAAGCAACACTTTGGTGCGACACTGTGATAGGCGCAGTTGAATTGAAGCATTGTTGAACTACGCATAATTAATTTTTCCTTCGTGAGAACACCGAACTTAACTGTTTTTTGTCAGTTTTTGGTAATTCTGTATAAATTTAAAGGAAGTGTATAAAGAAGGGTAGAAAAAAGTGGCTCAGTGATGAGGAAAAGGGAAAGATTAGTGCGTGGCATGAAGAAGGTCGCAGCAATAGAGAAATTGGACGGAAAATTGGTCGCAGTGAACACGTCATAAGAAATTTCCTACGGAATCGCAAAGGCTATGGCACCAAAAGGACAAAAGGCCATCCAAGGGCCTTCTCTGAGAGGGACCGAAGGGCTATTTTGCGAATTGCGTCTAATTCTACAGCTACTGCTAGAGAAATGGCAGCAAAGGCAGGTGTAAAAGCCCATGTGCGAACTGTACGCTATGACTGAAACACATATGACTTCTTCCGTTGAATGATATTGCTGCCCAGATCATTACGGATCCACCGCCCATTTGTCGCCTGGATAGTATTTTCTCCTCCTTTCGAAGATCATGGTAGTAGTACCGAAACCCGTCGGGGCCATCCAAATTAAATTGTTTTTCGTCGGAAAACACAACGTTTTTCCATTCACTGGTCCACGATATGTGTGTTCTTGCAAAATCTAATCTGGGTTACATGCTTGGGTGTAAGTACAGGCTTTCTTTGCATCTTTTTGCGTTGCAGAGTCTTGCAACCTTTCAACACTCTGTACAGTTCGCACATGGGCTTTTACACCTGCCTTTGCTGCGATTATCATTATGTCGCGGAGTGTATGTTTATAATTGGCGGGCATTGTAAGTCAAAAACTATAAAAGCGATCGTTCTGAAATTTTGATATGTTTTTCTAAACACCAAAAGCTATAACTTAAACTATTTGTTAAAAGATTGATGATTATCTTCTATTATTACAGCCTAATAGTTTACAAAAAAAAACTCGGATTTAAAAAAAAAAAATCGTAGGTCCACCATTTTGTAAATTTTTGCACTAAACAAATAATAATAGTCTATTCCCTAGCCAAACATGAACTCTTTAAAATCCCGTTGCATTTTTTGGTTTCAGACTTTCCAGTCAATTACAATCATGCCCGCCATCCAAAAAGAGGACTTTTAGTTGACCGCAAAAAGAGGCTATAAAATGTTCATAAACAACTGTGTTACATTTTTTTCTTGTTCTTAAGGTTTTCAATTACATGTATAAATATATCCGTACCTCATAAGTCGATTTTTCATCATTTACCGGCCCAATGAAAATCACAAAAATCAGAAATCGAGAATGGGTGAGGTACCCTTAAGTGTTTCCCGGATGGATTCTATCGGGAAAATGGCGAAACATTGCCGATAATAATACTGGGCCAAGTTTGCTTCAAATAAATTCATTTTCAAACTACATTATGTATAAAGAGAACCAGTTGAATTTGTACCAAAAAACGCACGAACTTTTTCCCAGACTTAATATATACAAACATCACTACAAAAATCCCCATCAAATAAAGGACCTTTCTTCTATGCAATTTCGTCCTTCATACAAAATGAAACCGCACTTTTTTCTCATTATTTATTATTCCATTTGAAGCAGCAACAACGAGCAAAAATCTATTCAATGAAACGCTGGTTCCCACACAGAACAGAATTAATTCCGTCCCAATAAATAATTGATTGCTGGTATCTATCCTGTTGTGATGAAAATGCGGAGAGGTCCTTTTATTACCCTCAAAAGTTTTAGTATTTTTCTTCTCATCTTTTTTTTTTGTAAAAGTCATGTCTGCTTTTCACAGTCACTGATTGGTTACAATGCCAGCCAACCACAATAAACAAAAAAATCCGTTCTAAAGATCCTTTCGTAATAGATGTAAATGGATGTTAAATGACGTGTGATAGTCGATACGAAATTGTTTTCGAATAGGTACGACGAAAAATTATTTTGTGAATCGATGTTAAGTAAATCACCTAAAAAAAAGGAAAAATCTATTTTCGAAATTAATTTTGAATGAGGTTGTTGTGTACGACATAAAAATGAAACCGAGCAGTGGAGAAAACATGATGATAAAACGCTGGTCATTTTACGAATTGGGAGCTTACAAAAACATTTATATTGAAGTGGGTATGTATTGGGGACGAGCATTTAAGGACTTTTTTATAAGCGGCCCTGCATACATTATGAAACAAGCTCGAATTGAGGACGATTTGTAAAAAGTAAAAGGTTGTTTCGATATCGAAATTGAGAACGATTCGAAAGGGGAGCAAAACGAATCGACAGCCAGATGCGCTTCAACCAGACAATGCGCAGGATTATCCCCGGACTCGAGCTTGCGATTCATTAAACAGAGAATGTGTGCTTGTGTATGAGTATTTTCACAACTTTAAATTTTTTTCACAATACCTACAAACTTTGTAAAAACTATTTAATGATAAAGGGAGAAAGGGAGCTTTAGACTCTAATCCGAAGCTCCCAATCCCTTTAAGCCAGTTGCGTCGACAGAAGTAGACCCCTCAACTGCATCCGTGCAGATACCCAGTGTCTCAAAAGAGGCTAACAAAATTACTATGCCTTCCGGCATTAAAGGTGCTGCACCGACAAAAGCGAAGCACTAAGAGCTACGCAGCACCCTAAGAATCCTTGCTCGATTCGAGGGGATTCTGAAGTGTGAGATCACCGAGAAGCAACGAGCGTCTATAAGGTGGGCGACGCAGGTTTTCAGCGAGCACACTTCACAAACTGGTAACCCAACACGGAAGCGTCAGAGGTAACTTGAGGGGCCGAATCACCCAGAGGATAAGCGTAGTAGGAAAGGTAGCAATCTACTATCTCTTACTACTAAGACTTATATCCAAGTGATAAAAGGTCAGATCGTGATAGTTGCTATCGACGAAAGCGACCCAGATGGCACGAATTTGCCTGATAAATGGAGGAAAATTGAGATCAGGCTCGCAAAAAAATTTCTTCCCAATTCTTCAGGAGCATTCAGGCACTGCTACTTACTGTCACGATGGCGGATGGCATCAGGACCGTGTCGCTCATCGCATGTGCCGATCAGAGATCTGTTGATCTCTACAAAATAGCCACATCTAGAATCGAAACATGGCCAGGCGCTAAACTTAAGGTTGTTATGAAGGAAGAGATCAAGAGTCAACCAAGAGCGCGTTCTTGAATTCCAGCGGAACCAGTAGAACCTCAGGCTATTGTGGATATTATTTGGTTGAGTAACCCACAGCTACCAGCCTCAACAAGGTTACACAAAGTCCTGTCTAAGTATCACTCCAATGGCATTGTCTCTCTCGAGACTCCTGCGGGGTCCTTTACGGAGAACACCAGGGATACCATGGAGCTATTAGGATAGGTTAGGTTAGATATGGCTGAGGGGTTGGTTTGAGCTCATACACTCAGGCCAAAAGGATCATCATGTTCAAGTATCGTTCATGCGGGATCCCGATCTTCGAGATCTTCGGAAGCGTGTTTAGAAAGGGCTCACCAAATGTGGTCAATCTCCTTCTGCTTATGGCTGGCAGTGACAGAGGAGATGTAGTACACCTTCCTCCTCGTCTGGATTCTTATAGCTTCTGCAAAAATCGTAGGTCTCAAGACCTAAGCGGGTCACATGTGTTCCTATCAGACAGTGTCCGGTCAGCACTTCCGCTATACACTGTTAAAAATTTCTATTGTAATTTTTCAAAACACTTGTTGGAAGTTTTTACGCATCACGATATAGTAAAAGTACAATCCAGTTTTGTAAATTTACTACACAATTAATTCCAATGAAATTTGGGAAAATTACAAAACGTGTGTAGCAATTTTACTAAAGAGTTATCAATACTCTGTTTTGGAGTCAGGTTGCTGATGTTTTATTTTCAAAATCCAAAATAAAATAGAATAAAACAACCGATTGCAAACAGAGAGAAAAAAAACCCAATAAAAAAAATTCTGATTTCCGACGTGGATTCGATCCATGGTCCACAAATTCCGTCTCCGATACAATTCCCGATTTTCCCTTTCGACCACTTCCACTGTTGATGAGTCCTGCTTAATTTATATAGATAACCTTTAGTCCTATTTTTATTCCCACTTATAAAACTCAGAGTTACACCTTTAAATTTTATTTCAAAGTCAATTACACATTTATTGTCCCGATTGGATTTAATTCCAATATGAAAATTGTTTTATTTTAAATTTATTGGATATACTCTTTTTTCACGTTGATACAAGTTGTAGTTTGGTATAAATAATCACAAAAAGTAATTTTGTTAAAAAAAAACTATACTGAAAATCTCCTGTATTTTCAATACGTTTTATTGTCCGAGAATCGTAATAACTCAGCTCGAGTAAAATTATAATAAATCAAATTATAAACAATGTTTGTAAATTCGAAATGCTTTCTATTGAAAGCTGATAAACAGTTCAGTAAAATCGCAATGCGTGTAGGATTTATACATAAAGATTGTAAAATTACAACTGATATTAGTAAATTTCCTCACATATCTTAGAAAATTCCTTGAATTGTATTTTAATTTTGTATTGCCATACACTGATTTGTAATTTTACTCATCTTTTATTTTGTAAAACAATTGTAATTTTACAAACATTTTTAACAGTGTAGCTAAGAGGTCTTATCTCTCAAGGCTCAGTAATTAGGCGGTCCGCCTGAGATCAAAGAGGGCCAGGTTAATTTGGCCACGGTGCACTTATTAAGATCTCTCCAATGCTTTTTTGCTTGTTGCATTGTCTGCATCGCATTTGCATCGGAGTTTAAAAGAGACCCAAGGCATACCAACTTTGTCCTTTCCTGGAAGGAGAGTAGCGGTCGTGCCTTACTTATCTAGTTCGCCAGCTTTACAATTGTCCCTCATGCACCCATGCGAGGAGGGTAATGAACTGCTGAGCCGTCTCGTTAATAGATATGCAACATTCAGAGATAACTTTAGAGCAGTTTGTGCAAGAGCGCAGGGCTTTCCGAGCTGATTGGCTATCTGAGAAGATGTAGAAAGTCCGATTCCTGTTGCCTAGCGGGTTGATTAGTAGAACAGCAAATATTGCAAGAACCACCGCTTGGTATACACTACAGTGATCGGGTAGTCGGAAGGAGATTTCAACCACAAGCTCTGCGAAAATACCCCTCCTACTACTCTACCTTCGTGATTAGAGCCATCAGTTAAGGTAGAAACAGATTGGCGCGACAACTTTTGCCGCGCCGCTCGACGGATTTTAGATTCCGCCTTAGCTAACAGATTGGCGCGGCGCGGACAATTTAACGGAATTTAACGGACGATGGAATTTAAATAAATGAATTTGAAATTTTTAATGTAAATATAATTTAATGAATTTATTTTGTACTTTTTTAATTATTTATTATGTGAAAACACATGATCCTTAATTATAACTGTGCTCTTACCTAGAAATAAAAATTTAAGCTATTTTCAATATTTTCGTATATTGTTTTTTTTTTTTAATATTTGAATAAAGCAAAATTTACTTGGAATTAAAAAAGGAAGAATTGAGGTGTTAGATAATATTTTGCCATTTACAGAAAATTGCCTGAAATTTAAAAACTAAAGGGTTTTATTTGAAAGAGGGTGGTTCCATGATTTGTTTTATGGTACTAAATTAGATAATTTTACCTTCAAGTAGGAGATGGGCGGTTTGTTTCTTACATTGAACTGCATAATTACATTTTCCCATGTACCCAAAATTACTTAGAATTTAAAAATTAAAGGGTTTGATTTGAAAGAGGGTAGTTCCATGACCTGATTTATGATATTACATTATATAAGTTTACCTGTAACTAAACAATGGGCGGTTTGTTGTTTACATTGGGCTGCTTAATGGTATTTTTCCATTCACCGACGCGACGGTTCTTATATTTTGAATTACTTAAATCGTATAGAAAGGGTTTTCCCCTTAATTCCTCTATTAACCGCTCGCGAAAGACATTTCTATTCAACAGCACTTGATCAATTGAGACAATATTTCACACAGGCAATATAAATAAAGTGAAATGGTTAATTACCTCTCGTAAATACTTCTTTAAAACAGAGAAGGGCGAGAAACCCACCAGGTAGTTTTTAAACCCTTTATTCTTTATGACTATACTCACCAAATAAATAAATTGCTCATATTAGAATGAAGATGACTCAAAAATCTGGTCGTCAGGGTTTTCCCGTATTCGGATTTTACGATACAAGAGCCCGAATGGGTGTGTAACACCTTGTCATGGAGAAGGAACTTTTCTTGTCAACAAGAGAAAGAAACGGTCATATGTATGTTGTCATTCAGGGAAGTTTTGGATCAAAATTCTTTCGTCTCTTTTCTGTAAAACCTATTTTTGCCTATTTAATACCTGCTTCACAACCTGAAAGTTTAAACTATGTATATTACATCATTAGAAAGTAATAAAAAATTCTCCTTCCGCGTTTCCGCCTAAAATATCTATCATCAATATTCCCAGCTTGAACCCTCAGCATGTTTTAATTCAAATTTTATCTGACCCAAAACTTTAACAAAAAACTTTCCCAGAAATTAATTTAATACTTTACTTTTACTTTGGCTCCTGTTTTGCTCCGGCTCCAGAATTTTATAGTTTTTAATCCTATGTTAAATTCCTCTGGGATAAATATAAACATTTCACTAAAAAATAAACTTGAAGTACCTCCAAAAGCTTAAATTAACCGTCACATTGAGTTGCTACATAGAGACAAAATTTTTTTATTGTTGACTGTTTTTGTTTGATTTTATTACAATAATTAGTTTTAAATACCTGCAACACAGTCTTTTTTATGCCCCATAATTGGTAAATTTCTTTTTTGCCATTTTATAATAAATTGCATTAAAAAACTAAAAAAAATCACGAATTATATTTAAAAATAACCGCCACGAACAAATTGTCAATTTGCAGGCAGACAGCAGTTCAAAGCAAAAAATGTGTACTAAATCAGCTCGTCATGGTTGGTACCACTGGGCGACCAGCGGCAGAATTCGAAATAGCTCGAATTTATCCGCGCGACAAGTCGCCTCCGCGCCTTTGTAGTAGAATATATGGTGGTGCGTGTATTTTAATCGATTTTGCCGCCACGGACACCGCCTCCGCGACAAAATTCGCGCCAATCTGTTTCTACCTTAAAGAAGTTGGTGTCACTCTGAAAACTGTGTGGTCGGATTCTCCAATCACAGCGTGAAGGGATGTGAACTCCGTAGTTCTTCGTGAAGTTAATCTCGGGTATGCAGAAGTCCGTTTTTGTGGGGATGGTAACAGAATTCAGCACCTTCGTGTGTCCTCTCCTGATTCCGGCCCAAAAACCAGATTCTTTTATTCTAAGGGCTGCGATGGTTGCGCTTTCCCAAGCCACAAGATTCAATCGAGGGAGAAATAACATTAAATTTATGGCGTGTGGAGCGAAGTGCCCCTGTTATGCATAACTCCGCACACCTTTCCACCTTCTGTACTTTGTGTAGTTTAGCACGGTGGTTTTACTCGGGGTTGGCCACCCTGAAGGCACCCAGCAAGCATGGTCTGCAGCCATGGCATTTCGGACAAACTTTATTAAAGGCGTGAGTGCATTGTGCTGTGAAAGTGTCCACAAAGCTATCGAGTTGTGGCTGGTTTTTGGGAATAAAGGGTGGCTTAGGGGCAAGATTCTTTGCGATTAGCCGGGTATAGTAACCCCAGTTTGCCTTTCTGAGGATTTTTATTTTAGAAGGGTTAGTTAGGCTAGAGTCCTGCAGTTGGAACTCTATAAACCTATGGTCTGAGAAGGAGTGTTCCTTCGAGACCTTCCAGGACGATGTTTGGTCGAAGTGACAGTCTGAGACAAGGATGATGTCCAGCACTTGTTCTCTGTTTTTAGTAACAAAGATGGGATCATTACCTTTGTTACAAATAGCAAGGTTGGTGCTTAGTAGGAAGTTAAAAACACCCTCGCCTCGATCATTGCTATTCGTGCTGCCCTATTGTGTGTGTGCATTTGCATCACCACCCATAACCTGGACCGTGTTAGCATCGGTCTATTTAGGAAGAGACGAAGAAAGGGGAAGAAGAAGATACAAAGTGAATATAGAGAGACACAACTGGAGAATACAGCGATCGGCACCGAAGAAAACCTGGTTGAAGAATATCGAGGGTGACTTAAAGAATCAACGATTATCAGTTATCGAGGCTCGAGACACCGCCAAAAACCGAGAAGAATGGAAGCGAATCGTGAATAGAGTTCGGGACCCAGCGGCACCGACAGCAGCGTATCCGTTGCGGGGACGTCCCGCTCGGACCGCCAGCTAACGGATCAAAGAAGAAGAAGAAGAAGAGAGACACAACACAGTGAGGAGGAAATATATGAGACCTTAATATTAAGTAATACATAAAAATACTAGGTAATATCATCCTTAAATTCATTCTAGGTAATATCATCCTTCATTTATATCACCATAGATGATTGATGTTGACTCCAGTGGCAAATAGCTGCTGCAAAAAATTCTTCACAGTGATCCAGGAGTTGGCGCAGAGGTGGCTGCCTCATTCAGGTCGAGAGCCGAAATAAACATATGTACCCGACCAGTAAACATAGAGGAAACAAGATTCCGCTTCAGGAGCCTCTGCACCGTCCATAGTATATCACTGTTTTCCGACGTTAAGCTTTCGTTGATGTAAACAAGGCTGTTAGATGAAATGCGCATGTCAAGTTTCTTCAGTGCTAGAGTATCTTGCTGGAGAGTTTTCATCAGGAACTCTTGCTGTTCATTAGTGGAAGGAAACTTAACAATTAATAGTGGGCTGACCTTCCGGCCATTTACAATTGGTGACTCAAGGCGACTTAGCATTCGTGGCCGGAACACATTTACATAAGGTGATAGCTTATGACCGATGCAATAAAATTTAAAATGTGAAATACCGCGAACGACCACATCCTGCATCCTAGATTGATGACGAAAATACTCGAGCTCATTAGAGACTACCAGGAGATCATGGTGAACGATTTCAATCTCATGTTTTAATTTGCCCAATTCAGTATTAAAAGAACTACGACCTCCTCGGTTTGCAATGATATGATAGCAGGGTCTCAAGCTATTGAAGCCGATCCTCGAAAGTAGCAAATTACTTACTCTCCCAGCATACGGTTGAAACTTACTAGAAGCAGCTTCTCCAAAAGATCAAGGCTGTTATCAGGCGATAGTGGAGGAAACTTTTGCACTCCCTACTGGCTCATTCTAGATCTAGCCAGACCTGTTGCTTCAGCGCAGCATTAGAGGTTTTGTTAGAGATTTATTTAATTGAAATTCATTGATTGATTAATAGCTTCTACTTAATACCACTACGGTTAAATTGGTACCCAAAGCAGTTTCCAGACTCTGAAATTAGATTAACGAATCCTTGCCAAAAAGCCAAAGCTGAGCTTTCAATAAATTTAATAATTATAAATTAAATCTCCATATTCCGCCCGCTCTCAAAAGCAGATCAAACAAGATTTCGTAATTTAGTCCCCATCCACCGCCCTTGAAAAGCGGCTTATTCACATGTACAGCACGTAATCGCGGGGGGAGCGGGGGAAATCACAAAGAAGTTACCACCGCACCACCACATACCAAAACCGTTCTCAGATTAAAAGTAAAAGTAATTAACAAGTTGCCACCACCTTGAAAAATCCTCTTGAGCTCGAGTGAAAATTGGCAGAGGACCTCCAAGTCCCGTGATGTTTTTTCGGCGAATATTTATGAGCCATCATGCCAGCCCGAGGGGTGATTTATGTCTGAACGCACTCTAATGGCACAGAGACATGGTATACTGCATGTCAGTTGACGGTGTAGCGTGTGAAATCACTTTGCGTTCAGGTGGGCCAAGGTAGAGAGACGACAACGTCAACCGAGCCGGGGAATGAAACTAATTAATTCTTCTCATGAGGAATTTGCACCGGGCGCCTACCGAAAAAGGCAGGTATTAGCGGTGCCTTTTGACTTTTATATTGTAAGTCATGCCGCATACACTACGTGCCGCCCTACGTGGTTCCGTTTTTAGCTCCTGTTAATATCGAGACATTTATTTGGATTTTGGTAATAAACTTTTTCGAAAGTAAAACATTCACAATTTTTTTTTTCTAGATAACTTCGTTTTGCGCTAAACGAACTTTGTAATTTGTTCGGCACAGGGTGGTCCCTATGTCAGGGAAGCTTCGTGCACGATGACAATCTGCGGGGCCAAGTTCAAGTTTCAAGTTGTTAGCGGTTGATCCTTAATGGCAGCAATAAATATTGCAAGGGTCCCCCATCGTGTGTCCTGGCGTACTCCTAGGAGTCCTGCTTTAATTGCGGTTTGAACAGCTTTCCCCAGACTGGATCCGCCCCCGAATACTTGGCCGAGCTGCTCAAGTGTTCCCTGGTGACATTTAGAGTTGTCTCCCGGACCGCCCTAACGACGTTACATAGACCCCCCCGAGGGGAGGGAAAACGTTTCTCTAATAACGAATTCTTTCACGTGCGCCATCGTACGCCAGCGGATATTCAATTTTCGATATGTCGTTGGGGAAATTGATAATCGACAGTTAATGTCGCCATTAATGGTCGCATTAATTCTTCAAACTGGATTTTTGGGCCATTTACAGGACGCCTTACATTCATCTGAGACGATACTTATCAACCGCCGAATCAAGAGTTTGGGCATCCTGTGCCAATGCGAACGTGCCTGGCGATGGTGGTGACTAGTTCCTTCACTCCCAAATTCAAATCGAATTTTCCTCCTTCAAGTGCTGAACGTGTTTTTCCAATTGAAAGTTTTGACAGCGTTCGCCCAACTTGCAGAGCAATTATGGCTTGGCTAACATGTTCGACAGTTGCAATAGTTTGGGTTTGCACTAAGGAAATTTCGGGGAAGTCTGCAATTGTCTGATTGTGGTTGAATTGAAATGCAAACAACCAATACGTTTTGGGAAAGTTCTTGACAGGTGAGTGTTTTAAGAGATAAAGGACGATTGATCTGTTATGGCCGTAGTTATTGAAACAAGTTTTGCAGTGGTTTTCATAAAGTTTGCGATTAAATCAATAATTCAAAGGTATTACGTACGGTGTTTCCTTTTGGCTTTTCACCAACATCGTTTTCGTTAGAAACGTTGGGTAATTGCTGTTGGAATCGTGTTTATTGCTACAGAAGTACTAATAACGTATTGATCCAGATATTCACAAAGTTATCTATTTGAAGTGCCACCGCAGTATTTTAATTAGATTTTGGAATGAAGTTTTGTTGGAGTTTTGTTCTGAGAATAGAAATCAAAATTGTCTTTTAACTTTTGGTATATTTCAGGGGGTCACTAAAGGTTTTTGTTTGAAGTGGTTTGAGTGCGTATGTGTGAGTGTCTACGGCGGGCGAGATAGCTTTGAAGTGGCTTTTTTCTGCACAAAGTTTCACCAAAAAACGGACTTCAAAGCGCCCTTCATTAAAAATGTATGTTAAAAACTTTATCAAATTCGGTTCGGCCGTATTTTTTGTGATGAAAAAAAAAACTGGAAAAGTGATGGTCCAGGTCCATACATCACACGGTAATGAAATTTTACAAATAAGAATGGAAATAGAAATGTTTATAATTTATGTTAGTTTTATAAAAAAAAATCGTAATACTGCCCAGATCAATCAACATATCGATGGGTCTTACGAAAAAGATATTGTTTCAAAATATTGCTGAAAAAGATATTGTTTCAATTTATTGCTGAAAAACATATTGTTTCGGTTTCTCGCTGAAAAAGATATTGTTTCGGTTTCTCGGTGAAGAACATATTGTTTCGTTTTCTGGCTGCAAAACATATCAGCAAAAAAACGAAACAATATGTTCTTCACCGAGAAACCGAAACAATATCTTTTTCAGCGAGAAACCGAAACAATATGTTTTTCAGCAATAAATTGAAACAATATCTTTTTCAGCAACATTTTGAAACAATATCTTTTTCGTAAGACCCATCGATATATAATATATTTCGACGAGATGTTTTGGACTGCTGCGTCTTTAAGGGGGTCTTCTCATCAAAAATTTTGAAAAAAATGGAATTTTTTTTCTTTCATTTTTCTATAGTATATGTATCCTAGAATCACCATGCGAAAGAATATGATAGGATTCGTAATAGTTTCCGAGATATTTGGCCGCGAACCGGAACATATACTCACAGAGAAACAGGGTTTCAAAACTTTAAATGCGTTTTTCTCGAAAACACCATTTTGAAATTTTGATGCACGTTTTAGTACAGTTTCCAGAGTAAAAAAATCGCTAAAACTGCAAAAAAAAATTGTAGTTTAATGAAATTTGGAATGGTGGGAGTTTAGCAATTGGAGAAAAGGTAACCGTCGAGTTCCGGGCCGTACTTCGTGAAAATCACGAGAAAATCCGATTGAAAGAATTTTCCGACGCTTTCCCGACCGTAGCTCGGAAAAACGTCGAAATTGGAAAAATGTTAAGAAGACAAAATTAAAGCTATGAAAATTCTCAACAAAAAAAGTTATATAAGCTTTTCCCGGAAAACCTCACGTTTGGTCGGAAAATGGAGGGTAAAGAAAAAAATATGAAAAATTATTTTTTTTTATATTCTTTTCTTTATGCAGGGTGTCCCACCTCAAGTTACAAAGTGGCGGGCTGTAGATAGGCTTTGGATAGACGAACAAAAAACAATATGGGAGGGGGGCAGAAATCGTAACGGTTTGGTCACTAGGGCGTTTTGAAATTTTTTTGATAGAGGTTTACATATCACCCTGTATTTTGGTAACCCGATGACCTACTTCCATGAATTAGGTAGCAGTATACGCAGAATACTCCCACCTATCTAAACTGTAAAAGCGAAGGTTCTACACCACCAAATTCCGGAGTTATGAGTCAAAATATCATTTTTTCACAGAAAAACTATTTCGAATATACATATATATTGAAAAAATTGACAAAGTTCCTGTATTTATTTCCATTTATTCTTCATCGCTGGATGTCTCGAGGTCTGGTTCACCGGAGCTGTCCACTTCACCTTCATTTTATTCTTCTAAGTTCTCTTCAGGTTTTCTACATTTTTTCTTATTGAACTTTTTCTCTAAAGTGCTTCTAAATAAATAGGCTTTTTTGATGAGAAGACCCCCTTAACCTGGCTATAAAGTAAGCGATCTGAGGTTTGGGTGTGATATCGAAGGATGTAATCCTTGACCAATTACTGGAGCAAATCATCACTTAGAGGCTTAGCTCTATGAATATTGCAATGCTGCATCCTCCTGTAAGTTCGACATCATTGTCTGGCGGGGCTTCCGTATCGCCAGTACCGTATCGCCAGTAAAACAAAAAGGGAGTGGGGCACGCAGGGAGTCGCGCCACATTAAGAAGAGTCCTTTTGAGGACAACTTCACTAGTTAGCAAGCTAAAAACACTCCTATTTTTGTTAGTATTTATAAGCATGCGATTAACTGGTTCGAACAGGCCATAATTGTTGTTAGAGGAATAAATGTGGTTCACCTCTCAGGTTGTAGTTATTCACTCTAAATGAGAGCTTCTTAAAAAACCTGAGTCCACCTGGAAGGCATTATAGCAAAGGCCTAACTAAAGATACGTACAAGTGTTTAGTGATAAAGGGGTTCTTGAATTCTTTGGATCTTTTTATAAATCTCAGGACTGAATTGCCCGTTGCAATCCTCTATACTCCTTATGTGGCGATACAGTTTGATGTCATCAGCGTAAATAAAGGATTTTACAGTGCCTCAGCAGAGTAACAATATCGTCAATTGATAAAATAAAAAGAAGAGGGCCAAGATGACTATCTTGCGGGACACCAGAGGACGCTTCGATGTTTTTAGATTTGACTCCGCGGAATAGCGGTTCTGTCGGCTAAGTACGACTGGAACCATACCACAAGCAAATGCGGAAAGGCTAATTTCTTTAGTTTAAGACCTAAAATAGAGTGAGAGAGCTTGTCGATAGCCTCACTGAGTGAGAGTGTAAACACAGTCAGGTTGGCAACCAGTGACAAAGCCTCGAACTGTGTGAGAAGAGAATTTTACTAAATTATTCGTTCCACTACGAGCTGCAAGAAATCAATGTTGGTTTGTTGAGATTAGTTTCTTGAAGATAGGGACGATAGCAGAATAAATAATATGAAGATTCGAAGAGTTTTGGTATAGACGATAACTTCGCAATTGGTTTGAAATTAGATATTTCGTTTTTACAACCTTTTTTATGGAGAGATATTATTTAGGGATTTTTGAAAAATCTTGTGGAAGCTCATTGATATGTTTGGAGATATCTTCCCCGGTTAAATACAGGGGTTAGTTTTGAGCCTCTGCGGTAAGACCTGTGGGGTGCGATAGCGAGGCAGACCAAACTTTCGCTAGAAGGATGGCGTAGACCAGGACGTTCAGAGCTTAGGGATGCCAAACTGTATGACATCGGCTCATAATCGGGACCGGTGGAGAGAACGGTTGCGAGAGGCCAGGACCGGCTCCCAGTTGTAGAGCCGTTAAAGAAAAAGAAGTTTTGAGCCGTTTGGATTGCATTGATATGGCGAAAATTGTCTTCATCTGGTTGGAATACAGGGGAGGAGAAATATTTGAGAAAAAAACGATGTAAACTTGTCACAAATTTCGAATGAATTAGAAGTAAGGGAGTTTCCGTATTGCATGGTGTAAGGGTACTTATCAACTTTTTTCTTAGTGTATTGGGTATTGGGCGGAGCAGTCAGGACGAAAGACGCAACCGCTAACATTGCTAATCTTCCTGCAGGAGACTGTAGCAGGATAACTAGCTTTTCCCCTAAAGTATTCTTTAATTGCCTCGCACATAGTTTCAGGGGGAAACGCGAATTGAAAATTTTTCGCGGTCTGGGTACCGTTATCAAATTGGCGCAGGTTACCGAAGACTGAGTATCACTAGTGTCCGACGGTCCAACGATGCTAACAGAAGAGGTTGATGTCACAACCGATTCGGGATATAATCTGAACCCATTGGGGGTGAGGGGCGGGGACAGACGAACTAGTAGAGGGGTTTGCAGTGACAGCATCCGCAACGTTGACTTTATGATTGCGTCTGCATTTACCATGCTTTCTACGGGTTTTCGGGTGGTCAGGAGCCAGACTCCACCGAAAGGCCCTTCTCAAGTATTATGGTCGGGTCGCTCAAAGCTGTGAAATTTAGAGTAGCTGTATCATCCTCCGTTAGAGAAACAGCTGTGAAGCAGGGTGCAGAAAGAAGCTGCTCCCCAACCTGCCATCAGATACTGCCGCCGTTGAGGTGGTATTTATTCTATCACTGACACTTTAAAATTTTAGATATAGAGAGGTCAGGGCATTGTGATTTTGTACTGCTAAAGACAGCGATACAATATCTGCCCGAACAATCTTCGTACTCCTTTTAATGTCATATAATATAGGAAGAAGAGGACCTAAGGAGTTAACAGTGCAGGGGGAAGTGGCGATAGGATTGAGGATCGCCGAATGTATGTCGTCGATCGAGTCAAAGACCGTTGCAACTTGGGAAGAAATTTTATAATTAAACCCAAGTTGGTCGCACAGGAAGCAAGGGTATCGGACAATGTATCGAGCCGGACGTTGATCGACTGGACATCATCGGTTAACATCTGAAAATGCGGAATATTTCCAGAGAAAGAGTTTAGACGACCCATGACCCTCTAGGGGCCGAAGGTTTGCCACTGACTCGAGAGTTGAGGCAGGTAAGGTAAAAACGCCTCCCATCTCGGACGATTTCCAAAGAGTACAGCTTGCAAAACTGGTCACAAGGCAATTGAAAAAGTAAGTTGGTCAAAAATAATTTCCAAAACGAGAAAACGATTAAATGATCGAACTGCAGAAATAATTTTTGTCAAAACTGAGAATTAAATTTATTTCAGCCAGTCCACGGGTTTAAAACGTTGCATATCCTTAGTGAATATTTTCACGAAAGTAAAAGGTTATGGACCAGTCTCTGGTGTCGAAATTTGACAGGAGAGAAACAAAAAAAAAAAAAAAGAACAAATAAAACCACTAACACAATAATCTATACCTACGTTAGCAAACGAAAATTCCCTCCATACTTCGCTCGCTACACTGGAATGCTTCGTCGAATTCGTATTGACTGTGTTGAAGCGCCGCTGATGTACTGGGAAGCAAATGACTTCATTTGAAAATTCGAACGATTTCAGGAGATATCTGCAAAACTAATCAAGATAAAGAACTTGTCAGACTTGACCGAAAAGGCCAACCGGAATTAAAATAAAAAATGGGTTTACAGCGGGCAAACGCTGGCCGCTTGGCCATTTAAGGCGAATGGGAGGACTTACGGTCTTACGACCGACCTAAGCTGTACACGCGGGCATTCCACGGCCAATTTGAGCCAAAAAGCAACTTGCACCAAATGTATTGTTGAATTTGTTTTATGGGAACTTGAACATTTTTGTTATGTACAATGAAAAGTCCTTTCGATTCATCCTACAAGATTATCGATGCACAAGAGGAACGACCTCACCAGTCATCGGTTTGTTGTACGTGAAACGTGAAGTGTGTGTTGCGGGAATAAACGTAATCCCGTAGGCTTGAGAATAAAGTGACATTATTCTTGATGAAAAATACCAAATACCAGAAGGGACAATTCTGAATTTTAAATATTTTATTTTTTGTGTGACGAACGTGCTGACAAAACGTTCATCACATTGATGCTCCGTGAAGAAAATGTAAAAAAAAACATTTCTTGGTTGAAACATTTCAGAATATGGATTATAAAAATTAAATTATTAAAGACTTTTCATTATTATTTATTTTTTTTTTTTAAAGTAGCAAAATTTGTTATCTTTCATCGATTTGACTATTTTCAAGAACTTAATTGAGACTTTTTCTTACTAAGGATACTAATCAAAGCTACAAGTGAATTGATTAATCATGCAAAAAAATTTAATCACCACTGAACACACACAATTATAACCCTTTCTGTCGGGTAAGGACTTTTCTCCCTATTCTGGTGCCTTTAGAAAATTTCCTTGTTGGAATTTAATTTAATTTTAATCATTTCAACTTCTTCCACTGTTCTGGCACCAAAGAGCTTTCAATTTCTATCGTCAACTAAAATAAACTCAAGCGCAATATCCTCGTGGGGGCGGGCGCAAGGGCGCTGTGTATCCCTTTCGAACAAATTCCCTCATTCAATTCAGTTTCGTAATTTCAAATAAACGAAGTAAAGAAGTAAAAATTATTCCGAGTTATGCAAAACCTTTTAAGGATATTAGGTAGAATTTTTATATGTCCTTAACCATTCGTTTTAGTTGGTAACAATGCAACATCCTGTCATCCATCTTGCTCCGTTCATCTTTATTTCATGCTGAATTATTAAATTCGAATGCCTAACGACAATATAAGCCAGCGGATAAAGTGCGTGTCCTTGTTGTGTGTGTATTGAAATGAAATCCCTGGAAATGCTCTGCTCCATGACAAAAAAAAATACAAATGTTATTCTCTCACTGTCAAAAAAGCAATAATTGATTACATTAACAATAATCTCATGGATGTCCTTGAATGGAATACGAAAGCAGCCGCTCTACACCGCACGCATCCTTAATATTTTTAGTTCCCGTTTTCTCCGTTTTCAGGATTTTTTTTTTCAAAATGAAATAATCTAAAACACTTGACAAATCCTTAAATTCCCCCTCCCCGCTGGCCCCTCGGTGTCGTCCTTCGCCCCCCTTTTTGTCTTTCGAAAGGGCAACAGACATGAATTATTTATGCATTTACCGTGTGTACCTGGATAACTGGGGGCACTTACCTTAAAATCAATATATCCATTTTTATCCATATCAAACGTTCGGAAGACATGATCACAGAATTCTTCTGCATTTCCAGAGGGGAAAAACATTTTGTACATGTCGACGAATTTCGCTGGCGTCAGTCTACCGTTCGGGCAGTCTTGCTGAAAAGGTAGAGAGAGAAAATTTTCGGTTTATTAATGTCGTGACTTGAATCCTTTAGCAAATTTTGTTGGGGTGGGGGGAGGAGCATATTAAAGTGGGGGAAGAATATTAGGATTGGGGTAGAGTTGACGACAACATACGAATGGGGTTTAAAAAAATATATGTGTGGGGAAGTTCTTTTTGAGGTTATTTTAATTTAAAAAGCTCAAGCTTAAGTGTAGCTTATACGAGGATACTATATTAGACAGGATGTTGTCCTTTTTGGGAATGTGACGAAAGTAGCAGAAAGTTTATGGACTAAAAAGTTTAGAGTTTCGTAGAATGGCGGTTGAATTAAATATAACCTGAAATAAAAGTTTGTAACACTGTTGATGTTTCGAGATGGTTTTTAATGGAAAGCTTGAAACGCTGCTAAATTTGTACGTTTTCGAAAATTTGAGATATCAATCTAAAATACCACCACTACTGTTCATGTTTATTGCACGAAGATTTTAGCAATATTAAAATAAATTTATTATACTTGTTCAGAATCACCCTCTATCATCAATATCATTGTCATCCTAATTCAATTATTATGTCAGTTCTGGGCCAGGAACGTCATCGGTTGCGAAGTCGGCTGTGAGCTTCATTCGAGGAAAGAGCTTGCATGATAAGTTTTGCGTATGAGCACCACCTGCGTGAAACTAGATGAACTGCACAGTGATGGGTTAGTGTGTCTCGGGTTGGTTTTTATGCTGGAGGTAATCTTGGGTCATTGACTGTTACAGCTTTACTGATCCACAATTATGCCGATAGACTGTTATATATATATCAAGCATACAACGCCAGATAGACCAGAGCAGATATACCAGACAAATCAGAGAGACGAGATAGTCAAGATAGACCAACTTACCTGTTTCTTTCGTATACAAATTAATACAATTATACAAATCGACAGTCATATATAAACCGGGCAGACCAGACTGATCAGGTAGGCCAGGCAGACCAGATCTCAGTTTCAGTATAAATCAGCCCTGGAAATTAAATCCTAAAAGCTAAGCTCTCACAAGATCACTCCTCCAGCATGAAAGCCTACCCCCACCGTGAAGTTCAACTAGTTTCAGACTAAAGAGGCTGACAACGAAAGTTCAACTCACAGGTTCTTGTCCCGAATAAAGCTCACACCCGATGATGTTCCTGGACCAGTTTAGACATAGTACACTATGCTACTTAATATTTTTTTACATTTGTTTTTAAAAATTGTATTGTAATAGGTGTAAGAGAATATAGGTAGAAAGGTAATAGTGGCAATTTTGCCCTTAACCAAGGACGGGAATACAATTGGCGCTGAAAGGACAGCGTTATAAGTATATCAGTCATGTTTAGATATAGGGTGTTATTCGGTATGTTATTCTTGTTGAGGGGCGCTTTAGCGGGCACTGCGACCTATTTTGTTTGGTCTATTGTACCATCCCCTTCTTTAAAAACCATCAAGGTTAAGGCTTCTTAGGTAGCCTAAAACTGATTTAGGGTTGCTGTCCCAAATCTCCCTGGGAGTAGGGAAATCACGATGGAGAAGGCTCAGTCTTTTCCTCGCTGTAGCCTCACAGTCGCACATCAAGTGCTCCGCGGTTTCGGGAGCTGTCCCGCAGAATCGACAGCCAGAGTCGGCCACCAGTCCTATTTTGTTTAGGTGATAGTTAAGTGAACAGTGACCCGTCAGGAGCTCTGTTATTATTTTAAGATCCCACCTCTTGAGATTTAAAAGTTTGCCCGCCTTAGCTTTATCGATTTGGATGAATCTTTTAGCTTGACGAGCACCCTGGGTCCTAGACCAGCTTTGAAGAAACATCTGGTCAACCCAATTCTTTAAGGCCATTTTTACGTGGCAGCTTGCTAAGCTACAGAAAGGTTCCGGACCAATAGGTAATGAGTTTGCGCCTGCTCTAGCCAGGCTATCGGCAATCTCATTACCAATGTGACCTTCGTGGCCCGGAATCCACATCAGCGTGACACTATTGTTCCTGCTGAGGAATTTCAGGGATTGAAGACAATCCAGGACAGTCTTTGATGACACTCTGTGCGATTTAATGGCCAGCAGTGCAGCTTGACTGTCCGAGAAAATAACAATGTTAGAGCTATTTGGAGCTCTATTAATACAAGTCTGAGCACACACCTGGATGGCGAGTACCTCAGCCTGAAAAACAGTGGGGGTAGTGCCCCGAGCCATGGATATTTTGCTCCTTGGGCCATAAACACCCAGCCCTACCCCTTTATCGGTTTTGGAACCATCTGTGTACCAAAAGGCCGTGCTTCCTCTAAAGAGAGGCCTGCCATGTTGCCACTCTGACCGACTTCGAATAATCGTCGTAAACGTTTTGTCAAAGTCAAGAGTAGCAGGAATGGTATCGGACAAAGATATCATTGGCTCCAAGTTCAGCTCCTTGAGGATCGATAAATGATCCAGCAGGTCTCCTGGCTTAAAGGAGAATAGCTCCCGTAGACGCAGTGCCCCTGCCAGAGCCTCTTTTTTCACCACCAGGTCTAGCGGAGGAAGGTTCAGTAGAGCCTCCATAGCCACAGTCGGACAGGTGCTTTTGGCCCCTGTGATACCAAGACAGGCCAGTCTTTGCACCCTGGCCAGCTTAATCATAGCACCCTTTTGTTTGGTCTTAGCCCACCATGCGATGGATGCATATGTGGGGCCTTACGACCGTAGTATATAGCCAAAACATTAACCTAGGTTTAAGACCCCAGGTTTTTCCTACGAATTGGCGACAAACATGGAGAGATGCAGTTGCCTTGGCAGTTACTCTCTCAATTTGAGATTTCCAGGAGAGCTTTTGATCCAGGATTATGCCTAGATATTTAGCCTCCTTTGAGAAACCTATTTCTTTGCCGTCCACAGAGGGAGCTTTTAAATTTAGCTTCCTTCTATTAGTAAACGGTACGATGACAGTTTTTTGTGGGTTAATACCCAGATTCTTGCTACGGCACCAGCTATGCACATGTGACAAAGCGGCTTGCATGAGGTCTGAAACGGTGCTATCATGACCGCCGCTAACCGTTATGACGATATCGTCAGCATAGGCCTGTGTTTTAAATCCACGGTTATTCAGGTCGGCAAGAAGTTCGTCGATCACGATTGACCATAGGAGGGGTGATAGAACGCCCCCTTGAGGACAGCCTTTAGCAGCAATTACCGTAATCTGCAATAATCGGATAAATATCTCTAAATAAATCTAAGGATCAAAACTTCCCCTAAAGGGGCCCATACACGGTCGAACAATTTGCGCAACGCAGCCCGATGGGCAAACAATCTCCCCGTGTATGGGGCTGTTTGATGTGTTGCGCAACTGTTTGATGAAAATCAAACGCGTTTGAAAATTTTTGTGCAACGGGCAACGTAACATAAACAGAACTGGAGTTTGTGCAACTCGTTGCATAGTGTATGGGCAATCACATATTTTTTGGCAACACAAATTTGCGCAAATTGTTCGCTCGTGCATGGGCACCTTAAGTCGTGTAAGAAAAGATTTCCAAATGCATATTATCTGAATAGTCCAGTAGAGGTAGCGGAGAAGTATTCAAAAGTTGAAATAAATCTACCCTGCGATCTCGGCTGGGCCAAAATTCAACCAACTCAGCACAAGCAAGCGCTGAGGTGAGGCTCCTCGGATAAATCGCTTCGAATTCGAAGGCCAGGGCTGCTGGTTGAGCCATCGAACGACGCTTGGAGAAGTAGGATGATTTTCAATGGCACGTGTTCGGTTTCCAAGGCTCTCCACAAGCTGTTCCAATCGATGCAACGAAAGCGGATTTGAAATAGATGAAAACAACGAAAGTTCGTCTGCCGCAACGAGTTCTTTCTTCCATTAGCTGACAGAGTGAGTTTTTTTTTGTGATACGATGAAGCTTAGGAGTCACATTTTGTACTAGTAGTTCGTCCATTCCTGGAGTAGTCCTGCTACCTGCTCTATTTCTTATCTTTATAAACGACCTACTCTAAATCCTCTTTAACGCTTTGCTGATGACCGCACCGTTTGTTATTCCTATGCTTTCGATAATGGTACATAGTCACCTGCAAGACTCTGTTCTAATGACCGGGGACTTATGGCTGCCTCGATCAACAGAGACCAGAGCGAGAGAGACAATTGGGGCCGCGGTAATTCAATGTTTCCAAAACGAAGTTATTATCTTATTTCCAACAAGCCATGCAAGATATGCTTGATATCTGCGTGAACGGTGTAAAGCTGATGATGGCCCATTCCTTCACATCCTACGTGGGATATTAAGCAAGGATCTGCGATGAAATGACCAGGGAGGGATATCCTATGATATGCAAATCAAATTCGTCGGATTCAACTTAGCTTAGCTTAACGGATTCTTAGGATTAATTAAGGAATACACTTTTTAATTATTTCACAAAAACTTATTTATTAAAAACCAAACACAATTCAATAACAAAACACAATTCTTAAAGTTCACTAATATTACTTGCTATTTAGTATCTGACACTATTAAATTCTATATATCACTATTTGATCACCGCTGACTGTAAAATAACTAACTTCTAGAACTTTCGACCATTTTCTAGTCCGTGTTGGAATATTCTTTCCTTCCGAAAAGTTTGAGAAGCTTTGTATATAAATACCGTACGTTCCAATTCTAGTCTAATAGATGGCGCCATGTTAGTTTAGTACATAAATCCTAAATTACAAATCGTTAATTCAAATTCTAACCAAATCGATACAAATAACATTTCATTCAACTTCTAACAGATAGCGCATAAATCATCCCAATACATATCACACACTCAGCTTCTGCTTGAATGCAATTCCTTTATTTGCAACGAGCCAACAAGGCTAGAAAAAGTACAAAAAAGGCGGAATAATGTCACTGCCGTAACACCAGATTAGTCCGCTGGGCTTATTTCTCTTGCCTGCAGCCCACCTTTTCATGCACTCTAGCAAATCTCAGGCTAGGAAATCGTACTCAAACAATTCAATTTTTCAACAATCTTCCACAGACATCCAAGAGTCCAAACCCAGGATTCATCGCCATCTCCTTCAACGTCCTCCCGACTCCTCAAGTCGCAAAATTTTTCTTTCGTTCGTATTAAGCTTACTACTGGATATTGTGATATTTTATGCGCCATCTGTTGGATATTTAATGAGCTGTTATTTGGTTGGAGGTTGAATTAACGAAAGTGAATTAAACTAAAATTGGACTAGAATGGAACGGACGATAATTGAAGACAAAACTTCTCAAACTTGCCAGAAGAAAAGAATATTCCACCGTTGACAAGAAAATGGGCGAAATGTCCAGAAGTTAGATAAAGGAGGAGCTTGGATATATAAATGTTTTCAATTTTGATCAGGGCCTTTCCTGAGCCTCTAGTCTTCCACATAAGCAAAAAGAAAAAACCCGCAGGATTATCTGGTACAGCGTTCGGTACTCGTTCCTAGGCGCCGCTCATTTTCTGTCGAACTTCTTTGTTTAATTGTCGGTATTCCTTGAAATCGACGTGTTTCATTCGTTTCCACTCATCGACGAGGTCCAGACAGGTGTCCAGATCCATAGCTGCGTCCGTTTATGGATAGATAAACACAACTCCATTGTGCACCCACAATGGGTTCCATAATGGTCTTTCTTCTACATCGATGTCGTGTACTTCGCCCTTTGTAATTGCATCTGTGATTTGGCTCCAACAAGATCATTGTCCGATAAACAATCGGGCTCACACATCGCACGTATGGCGATCGGAATCTGAGTCCGAGTCGTTGCCGGATGGATTTCACCTGGAGAGTTGGTCGATGAGTGGATAGCGGAAGATGCTGTTGAGGTTGTTTGACGCTGCGAATGAAATGACATTTAAACCGTTGTCGTTAATTTCTCCGTGTCTGAATTTGCCGATCGTTCCTTCCCAGCCGGTTCGATCTGCTCCTGAGAGTGCATTGAAGTCCTTGTGAGTATTATTAATTCGGTTCGAGGTATCATATTAAGCGTCTATTGGAGCTGATCATAAAATTCGTCTTTGTTCGCGCCCGGGCTGGTCTCGGTTGGCGCATAAACGGATACGATATGGGTCTTGCTCGCTCCACCGATGGTTAAAACCACCAAACGCTCGGAAATCGGTTGGAATGCGATAATGCAGACAGCGACCAAAGCCCAACGCCGGCCTCTCGTCTCTTACCCCGGAATAGTAAAGCGACATCGTTTCATCAGTTGTTGGCGGGGCGATCGTCAATGTCCCTGATCCGGTAAGTCGTAGTTCCGATAGCGTAGCAGCTAGGTTTAAAACGGCTCAAACTGTCACTTCTTACCCGGTGCTTCTATAGCGGGTTTTCTTCTATTGGTGCCCAATATTTGTAATTTGGCTTGATGACAATGGATATATATAATTTGGGGGTACAAATTTCGTAATAAGGGTACGAGGTCAAAATTTTTTTGGAGACCACTGTTATAGAGCATCAGGTTAGATAATTCACCTTTTTCCGAATTCCCGGGCGATAAATAAGGTGCGGTGCAGTTCTATACAGCAGTCGAAGTACAGAATGTCTTTACGGCTGGTACCGGTCTAGACTCAAACATCATCCAAAAGGGTTAGTGAGGTTAGGCAGTAGGAATCTGGCACTACCGTATACTTGCAGACCCCTACTAGTCCTACGGAAATTTAACGTTTTGATTACCACATGGCTGTCAGATAGGACAAATGTCTGTTTGCTAACGCAGGTACTTCTTAATTTTTCATAAAGTGCCCAAGCCGAACGCTCTAGTAGACCATTTCAAAGTTTATAGCTCAATTGTCTGCTTCAATATGGAGCGATACCATATTAATCATTCATTTGTACGGACCAATCAAATGCTTCTTTGTTGCAATTGGAAGAACAATTAAAAAGTAAAGAATACTTTCTTGCGATAAATCTTAAAGTTGAAAATTTTCGCAATATTATCACCAAAAAAACATTTTATTTCAACAACAAAAGCCGCCATTGATCGATCATTCTTGGAAAACAAAGTGAGAAAGTTTGTCTCCTTTAAGTAGTTTACAGAACTTAGATTCCCTAACTCCTTTTCGATATGGCTGATTTATGTCCTACGTGTGTGCCATAAACTTACCATAAATTTTGCAAATTGTTTGTCGGCGTTCTTGATTTTAGTGTTTTCTTGGCAACAATCCTATAAAACGGAAGGATGGGGGGGGTGCGTATTCCTGAATTGTCGCGACTTTTCCTTATCGATTTTGTTTTGTTTGTTATAATTATTCATGAACTTTCTGCATTCGAAAAAGGATGCGCAATTTTCGCTTGTATGGTTGATTGTGTTTGTAATAAATAGAAACTTAATTTTTTTCTACTAAGCCACAGCTGTTTGGGCATTATATTTGAGCTGTAATCAGAGTTGGGCTTAGTCACTAATATTTTTAATCGATTCACGAATCAAAGTAAAAAATTAGTGATTATTTTAGTTATGACTTACGATTGAAAATTTGATTTTAGTGACGACTAAAATTGAGTAATCATTAGTTATTAGTTTTAGTTTAATTGAAAATTTTAACTAAAAAGTTAATTTTCGTATTTGTAAACGAAAGGAGGTATTGAAATATTATTCAGGGCATGTACATAAATGTACTTCCTAATATCAACTGAAAGAAAGAAGAAGGAGAGCTGACTGTCTTCCTAGAACGGTTAACGGCGGCTCGTCAGAGCTTACGTAAAATTAATAATAGCATCGGTGATACCTCAAAGGCAGATGATTTAAAAAAGGAGTATGAAACAATCGCCGAAAACGAGGATAAAACTGTTATACCCGTGACACACTACCTGAGATAACCCGGTTTATTTTCTCCAAGTTGGGGAAAAATCTAGTACCCTGACAGACCGCAACTGGTTTATTTGACGGTTTTCACGTGTCATTTGAATTTCAAAAAATAATAAAAACCAACGCCAACTAGAAATGTAGAATGGATAAAGCCAGTTTATCTTCTTTAAACGACTTCCACAAACAGGTTTACGATAAACCAATTTCAGAAGTCGTTTAAAAGGAAGATAAACGAGAAAACGGAGAAAAGCCGGTTAATATCTGGTTGTGTGTCACGGGTATTACGGTGATATCTCGTTTAAAGCAATGTTTAACGAAGTTAAGTAGTTTTCATCAAACTAAGGCCCCCTTATCGGATAATGTACTTGCAAAAGTTATTACCAAGTTACCTAAGCTCTCTTTAAAAACATTTTCTGGCGATTTTAAGGAATGGCTTCCGTTTTGGAAGTGCTTTCGTGCGGTCGTGCATGATCGTGAAAATTTTACCGAAAGGGAAAAATTAAATTATTTGCAGTTGCATTTAACAGGAAAAGCAGCAGTCAATTGAGGGCTTCATTCCTTCAGCAGAGAATTATCAGGCGGCTATATCTCTTATACAGGAAGAATACGGAGACGAAGAAAGACTCATAGATCATGTGATGCAGCAACTTTTTTTATGTTACATGGTCAAGCTGAGGAGTCACCCTTTGTACCACTAGTCCATCATGTCGTTCAAGCCATGGTGCAATGTTTAGTAGTAAGCTTAGGATAGGTTAAGCATAAGTTAGGGGACTGGAGAGTGCGTGAGTAGATGTCGATTGGCTTTGCGTTTGAACAATGAGATGTTATATGACTTCGGAAACACTGACTGCGGAAGACAATTCCACAATCGAGTTGTTCTCTTTATAAACGATGTGCTCTAATGTGCTTGAAGAGGAGGGCTGTAGCGTAGGGCTGCTACATTTCTACGATGGCTTAAAGGGTCGATGGAAGTGCAAAGGGTGCTATCGCCAATAAGTTTAATGGCGCGGTTTTGCACCTTGTCCAGCCAAGCCCAGGTGGTTTTTGGGGCACCCGCCCAGATATACGAGTTGTATTCAAGGTGGGGCCGAATGTAGGACTTGTAGATTGTAGCCAGTGCAGTTAGCTGAAGGAGGAACTTGCATCTGTCGAGGAATCCCAGGCATTGGTAAGCTTGTTCTGCGATTTGGAATATGTGATTATTCCATCGCAGATCTGAAGATAAGGTTACGCCTAGGATGTTGAGAGCTGGGTCAGCCATTACATTCTTTTTGCCCATTGAGATAGAGGGACGGGCGGTGCAGGTTTTTGTAGAGATAAGACAATACTTTGTTTTAGTGGCGTAGAATTCGACACGATTCTTGAGGCTCCATGCAAGAATGAGTTCAATGTACCCGTTAATAGACTTGGAAATGAGTTCATGATCTACGAGACAAGGTCTGGCACATGCTTGTCTTATCTTATCGAAGGTGTGGAGTACCATAATCGGCGAAACTGTGAAGTGGGTTGGAGGGATTTGAGAGCAGATCATTAATGAATATAAGAAAGAGGGCAGGTGAGAGAATCGAGCCTTGGGGAACGCCGGCCGATATGAAATGAGAGTTGGATTCGACGCCATCCAATACTACCTTGATTGAACGGCTAGAAAGAAAGCTCTCAATCCAGTTCCTTAGAACTGAGTCGATACCAATAGCTTGGAGTTTAGACAACGAGCGCGATGCCATACTCTGTCGAAAGCCTCGGAAATATCTAGAGCAACCAGACCAGACTCACCGAAGCGATGGATGTTATGTTTGAGAGCCTCAGTCAGACACACAAGAAGGTCGCCAGTAGATCTTTTCGGTCTAAAGCCCTACTGCCTGTCGTGTAAAATTTGGTTGGATTCCAGATATTTCATCAGCATTCTATTGATTATTATCTCCATGATTTGGGAGAGAACCGAAGTAATTGCTATTGGGCGGTAGTTTAAAGGGTTGCTGGCTTCACCTTTTTTTGGGATTGGGCTGAACATGAGCTAGTTTCCAAGAGCTGAGATAAATTCCGGAGAAGCATGACAGGGCGAAAAGTTTGCGCAGAGGTTAAGCCAAAGGTGAGGCACATTTCTTGAGTATCATAGGGGGGATATTGTCTGGGCCAGTGGATTTATTTTCGTCGAGTTCTTTGAGACATTTATACACCTCGCGAGTCCTGAAGAAGATTCCGTCCATTGAATTGGCCATGCGTTCGAGAACCGGGGGTGGCGCAACAGTTTCGGGTAAAGAAGAGTTTGAGGCTAACAGAGATGCCAATAAGTCGGCCTTGGGTTTGCTTTTTGTTATCACCACCTCCTCATTAATAAATGGAGGGATTGTGGAAGAAGTAAAATTCTTCTTGATGGAAGCTACCAAGGACCAGAAGTTTTTGCTGCATACACGTGTATTGAGGATCTTACTTCACATCTTTTTCTCAAATGACGTTTTGACCTTCCTGATGATGGAATTGCAGGAGTTTCTCGATTTCATATATTCGGGCCGAATTGAATCGTTTGGGGAACATTTGTACGAACTGTCCCAGAAAAATAGCAGACTTGATGATTAAACATTATTTTGCTAAAGATATCCATGAAATAGAGCTCTTGCATCAATGCTCTGTTTTGAAAACTGTGTTTGTGAAGTACAACACGCCTATGCCGTCATCGGGGCCAGTCGAAGGAATGTTTTCCTATGCAACTATGACAAATTCACCGAAATCACACAAACTATCTGATGAGATGTTGGAGAAAAGTGTAGACATAAAAAATAATTTAAATATAATGAATCGAACACATTGATTTGCACAACTAATATTTATGAATAGAGAAAATCATATGATTTGTGTAGTTCTAGAAGAGTAACAAAACAATGAACGAAGAATAAATCATTTGTTGAATTTCGTAATTCGTTTACTTTGCATTTTCCTCGACATTACTATTTCAATCAAAATTTTAATCAAGATTGAAAACTAAAATTAATTCAATCGATTATTTCAATTTTTTACACGACTAAAACTAATTTAATGGTCCATCGTTAGTTGAACTAATTGCGTCAGTTTTAGTTTTGAATCGTCAATCAAACTAAATTTTTCCCAACACTTGCTGTAATCAATGGCAACATAACTCAAGGAGTTTAAATCCACAATTTCCGTGATTCCGAATTTCTAATTAATTTTAAACTCTGAAAACCTCCTTAAATTTTTATTAATTTCCTACAAAAAAAAAAGTTTACCAAACGCTGATTAATCCCCTCTCAACCGAGTGGAATCTTCTAGATTTCTTTCATTGGATAAATGTCGATTTAATGAACTGCAGACAGAATTTTCCATCTAGATGCTCGCTGTTCCTTAATCACTTGGTGCCAGGATACTTAATTCCCTAGATAAGCGCTAAGCTTGCCCGTTCTCTGGCTCTCTATCGCCAGGTAATTCCAACCTGAATTTATCTTCGCTAACGACGTAAATAAAACTCTTTTCGCTCCCTTCCTCTTGTGATATTAGTAGAGCTGAGATGGGTAAATATAAATTTGTCGAATCCGACGACTTTGAAAACATTCGTTGGATGAGTTTTATTTTCTCATGAAATGATATATGAGGGAATGGGAGCAGGACTTTGTTTTGATAAGAGCCTCTCTCTCTCATATATTGTATATATCTCCGTGGCATAGGCCTTCTGTAAATATCCTTCACTGATGTCCATGTTGATACGCAATAATCGATTTTATTATCTTCCCTTAATATCCTGCTCGCTGGAGTAAATAATTGGTCCATTGTTAGTTTAAAGAAGCCTCATACGACATCCTGCTTCCATAGATGATATTTTCACCCCCCGCCACTTTCAACCCCCTCCCCCCGCATCCAGACAGCGTGCTCATCCCTACTCTTGTACTTTCGTTTCTTAAAAAAGTTCATTGAATAACTTTCATAGATTTCTTCTTCGTTCCTCTTGCTTCTTCTGCAGTTGTTTGTTCTTGCCTTTAGGATATTACATTTTATCCCGTCTTCGATCTCCCGGTACGAGCTGGGGGAATCCCCATTGCCCCAGTCCATCCCCCACCGCTTCATCATATTTGGCGCAAGAATGAAAGGTAAGAAAAGAAAAATTTCTCCAACATAAAGGAAAGGCATCAGTAAAAATGGTTCGTGTCACGGGAGGAGGCCGACGAAGAACGCGGGGAATATAAACAGAAGTGGGTAATAGAATTCTTTAGTACTTTGTAAAGTCTAAAGGATATAAAAGGACATTTCGAAAGAACCTTCCTTTAGGATGGGAGTCGGATGTTTGTTTTTAAAATATGAATATAAGAACGAACCCCGAAGAGGCGCAGAAGGAGTGCGACGGCGACGGATATCTTCTTCTTCTTCTTATATATTTTTTTTTCGGAGGCACTAATGGACGTCACAAGTTCAATTATGATTGATTCGATTACATTGAAATTCGTTATCAGCGATTTCGATTGATGTTGTACGGTTCGATTGAGGCTCGTGTTCCATTTCGTACTTGGTTTTTAATATATGAAAATTGGATTTCATAATTTACGTGGTTGCCAGGTTGCCGTGACTCCTAGGATCTCGCCTTGATAAAAACGCATTGTGGGTGGATGTTGTGTTATTGATTGTGTTTCTTTTTTGGGATGGTGTGTGCCAATATGCCTGGTTCTAATCGATATCCACTTTTCTCTTCTTTAAAGAAGATGTTTTCTTAACGTTTCACATTTCAACTAACTCAGATTTTCGGGAGCAGTATCTTTCTTTTGTTTTGGCGACCCTTGGTTAATGTCAGTCGGATTTTTATGAAACATTTATTTTGTCTGTAAATGAAGTTTGTGTAAACTTTCTAAACATACATCAACATCCAGAACAAATTAAAAGTGGCAGATAAGAAAAATAGAAAATAGGAAGTAGCAAGTTTTGAGTCTATTTTTAGATCGCCGATAGTGGTGAGGCCCCCCCCTGGGACTATAAGCATTTTTGTATTCGTTTCTATTAGTTGAAACAACATACATTTTTGGGTGGGCGTTTTTGCAAGAACTGCGACCTATTAAACCTTAGACCTACAAAATGTTACGCAAAAGTGAGTTGGGGTGTGCACGAGAAAGAGCTGATGAGCCCTACTTTTCAACCCTTGGATATTGCATAAATTCGGAAATACTGACTGTGGAAGCTTTCTCTACGGTCGAGTTATGCTGTTTAACACATTGACTGCCACGCTAATTTTACATGGCTTTTCCCTCTGGCCAACATAATTTTTTCATTATGCGGTGCATATTTTGAGAAAATATTATTTACACCAGACAAGTCAATTGGTGCCTTCATTCGTGACGTATTTACTTTACTGAGGTCACCGGGGACCCCCCGGCCAGGCCAGACACAACCTTTTTTTAATATGAAAAAATCAAACTTAAGAATCACTCGTTGCACTACTAGTCCAGTAAAAATGGGGTACTACCTCTAATTTTTTTTCGGAGGCCACCGATTTTGGTGAAATTTTAGATTTAGCTTCTATTTACCACCCTTTTCAAAGTCTACCCTGTGCCTAGGTGTGCTTTTTATTTTTAAGAGTGAAAACTACTCCTATATATACTGGCGGGATGCCGACAAAAGTATAAATCAACAACGAAAATAATTTAAGCCTAGAGTAGCAATGTGCAAGAAGCCTTTGCCGACGATATTGCTATCCTCGGAAGATCATTTGAGAGCATGAAGGAGAACTTTGTAGCACTTGGGCAAGCCGCAAAAAAATTGGGATGGAAATAAGCAAGCACAAAACAAAGTATATCTGCACAAAAAACGCCAGAAGTAGCAGACAAAATATAACGATCGACACCCACAATATAGTAGTAGTGGATGAATTTGTATACGAATAAACAGACTACGATGGATTGGTCAAGTCTAACGAGGTGGGGAATTGAACCCGACAAAGATAGTGCTGGGGAAAGTAACGCCAGGAAAACGGAGACTAGGTCGTCCTAAGACACAAGATACATATAGATGACGTCGAGGATGACTTCAGACAGTTGGATATAAGAAACTGGAAAAGTCGGACCAGGGATCGATTATCATGGAGACGAATGCTGGAGAAAGCGGCCAATAATAGGCTGTGGAGCTCCTGATGATGATGGGGTACGACCTCCGAACACTCGATTCACCTATGCCTTGTGAAATAAAATAGACAAGCCACTTTAAGATCGCACCAATTATCTCCGGGGGCTCCGAGGGCGAGCGCGTTTAGAAATGGCTCACTCACGAGCGCTCAAATGGAACTCGTTAAAAAGGCTCGAGCTGTGAGCTAGTGACGTAGATGATGATGAAGTAAATAAAAAAGCAGAAAATAAATTTAATTATTAGTCTATAGTTCGGGGAAGCTAACAAAAAAACGCACGAAAGGAGACAAAACTCCAAAATGGCTGAAAATTGGTACACAGCTTCCTTGTGACATTTTAAGAAAACAATTTCGGAATCCAATAAAATAAAACATGGCCATGAACCTCGATTTCTATAGGTCATACAACCCCGTGCGAGGGCACAAAATGTTGACAATGAAATTCTATACAACTTTAGTCCTTACAAAAAAGTTGACCCGATTAACCTTTTGAGAATTATTCAAGGTCAAAGTTTTCCAAAATCACTTTTTGGCCAAAATTTCACTCAAAAACCGATATTTTCGAATTTTTTTTTTCGATCACTCAATACGAAACGTTGTTGTTGAAAACTTAACCCTTTCGAAGTTATTCAAGGTTAAAGTTTGCAAAAATAACTTTTTGGCAAAAATATCACTCAAAAACGGTTCTTTTTTTTCGAAAATTATATTTTGTAGGCAATAATAGCCGCGTTCTTTTTACGCCGTGATCCAGATCAGATCAGCCGAGCATAAAAGAACGGACTTGGAGCATGGAAGAAATTTTGTTTTTTACAGTTGTAGTTCTGATTTTTGATATATTTTGTCGCAATTTATTTCAGTCTCTAAAACTTATTAAAAATATTTCTGATTTAAAAAGAATTTATAAAAATGTTTAGTTGACTTCCAAAATTAACAAAAGGCAACTTTTAATCATTTTTCCAAATAAATTTATGAAATTTTGCAGAGCTAGCAACCCTTAAAATTAAAGAAAACAGAACAAAATTATAAAAGCTCTGGATTTTCCAATGAGATGTGTCTTGGATATGGTTCTTACACAAGCTATTTTTGTATCACAGATTTTGATCCAAATCTCTTTTGGATCAAGTTGTTGTTGTTGGTTTGCTTGAAAGTTAATGATCTGGGTGGGATCACGGTGTAAAAAGAACGCGGCTAATATTTGGTTTAAGTAGATGAAAAAAATGTTTTGCCTACAAAATACAATTTTCGAAGAAAAAAAAACAGACCAGTGGACTATTTCTCTGTGTTCAACTGAAAAGCTGCTCACGAGCTGCTACCAGTTTGCTATTTTGGACTCGCTCAGTCGCAGTCGTGGGCATCAGCAAGAATAAAAATTGCGCTCGCTAAAGCTCGCGAGCTTTTTTTAATGTCTCGCATACACGAGCCGAAAATGAGCAGTGAGCTGTTTTGTGAGAGCTCGCGAACGAGCATTTCCGCACGCTGGAAGATATAGTAAATGTAGTCAACAAAACTGCCGCTTCCAAACTAGTGGGTGAGGTAGTTTATTTTTGTCAGGTGGTTTTACAATGTAGGATATCAATAAAAGCAAAGAAAATATAACATTTTATACTTGGCTTGAAACACAAAGTTCACGAAGATCAAATGAAATCCCTTCAGCTGTCTTCTTTAACTTGTTAGAAAAATTTAAAGAATCACCGGAGTAAAAATAAAAAAACGGACTTATAGCGGTCGAAGAGCGGGCGCTTGGCTTATTAAGGGGGATATGACGGCCGTAGAAATTTTAACCATTTTTAACGGGTGCACATACGGCCTTTCGACGGCCTTTCGACGGCCAAACTTGACCAAAAGATTAAAATGGAAAGAATCAAGCTGTACAGCTGAACAGCAAGTATGAAACACTCAATTTTAGTAATAAGGGTTGTCCTGGGGTAGTTTCTGGTCAAGTTAGAGGTTTGACTTTATTTTTATTGAATTCGTCACACCAAATGGGGCCTCGGTAGTCTAGAGGTAAGGCGCCTGACTGCTATCCCCAGAGGTCCCGGGTTCGAATCCCGGCGGCGCCACGGTCCTTCGCCTTTCCCACCTAACTTTCCTTCTTTCTTCTTCCCTCTTTACATTCCTGATTCCCCTGTCATAGCCTTCCCTAGTCCTTCCCCGCTCCACCAAGCGCATGCCATGGGTTGGTTGATGAGATTCAACTCGTTTCAGGAGGCATAACACTCCAGCGAGTTGTTCTCGACGCCCCGATGTCAGAGTCGCGAAATGGTTGTGATTAGGTGGAATAAAATATCGCGGCTAGGTTGTGACAGTTACTTCCTTCTCTTCTCTCTATCTTCCGGCTAGAGCTGCTGTCCGACATTCACTCTAAAACGAAAAAATAGATTGTCGACAGTACAAAGGGACTTTCCCTAAGCCTCTAGTCTGCCACATAAAAAAAAAAAAAAAAAAAAAAAAAAAAAAAAAAAAAAAAAGGCGACATTATCAGCGGTAGGTATCAGCTCTCCCGCAGCTAATTTTTTTTTATATTTCGTTCGATGAACGTTCAGCTCTTCAAGTACCGAAAATATTGTATTTGAATATGGCTTCATATGTACGTTAAGAGTGTATGCACAAAATATAATTTTTTAAAAATTCCTTTCTATGTCAAATGATTGATGTCGATCTCGTTGAAATTGATCCGTTTAAAAGAAAATTTAGCAGTTTTAAAGAATATCAACTTCTTTCAGCCAAAATATGGTTTTGGAAAAAAATGGATTTAAAAGAGCTTATCAGATCTTTCACTATTCCGTGTAATGCCAATGATTTATAATCAAAAAAATGCAAAAATAAATGAGCAGCTATAGCAAACCGAGACATATTTTTTCACAGCATATTGCTGTTTACACGGTGGAATTATATGCTGCTGTCTGTTGCTGGATTAATAGCTTTCGACCATGCTCTAGCCAGCTACATGGCTACAAGTACCCGAAAAGGATATGCAGCAAAAGTGCGCGTGACGCGAGTTTCTAGTTTTTACCCCAGGCCAAAAAGTGCCAGTCGTGCCTAAAGAAGTTATAACTTCAAAAATATTGATTATTTTTTAATTCTGTGATAGGAATATGGGTATCGAACGATCGGCTTTTGATTTTCGAATGAACCAAACGGAAAATTGAACGGGTTGTAAGAAGGGGTGGAATCGTACGGCTGATGCACATTTTTTGGTAGAGTTTTATTTATCTACCGTGTATTTTAACGTACCAGCATACTGTGTACGAATAATACTCCCAAAATAGTGAATGTTCTGCGCCTTAAGCAAAGTTTTAAGTCGGTTTGGCTGAGGGTTAGCATATGTCTCAAAAATTGGGACCAGCGTAAGCCGTGGTATCTTTTTTGAGACATTGAATATAGATGCCTCTATTCGTCTACCCGACCATTGTAGCGTCTTCCAAATTGATATAACTACAGTATCCCGCCATTAAATTATGACCGACTAGAAAATTTTGAGATTTTTCTGTTTTCCTCCAAATTAAACAAATTCAATTGGATTTTTTGCACATATTTATTTATAATTTTATTTTTCACATTGTTTTTAGTTTATATAAGTAATAATTAATTAATTTTCTAATATTTTGTGGCTAAGGGGGGCCTTTACCACAGCCTTAATTCTTAGAGGCATGCTGTTGATGCAACGTTGGATCATTTGCTTGATTCCTGCATCATTTTTCCAGACATCTTGGATGTTTTGCTTAAGTTGCTCGATGGTGTTATTTCTCCTGGCGTACACCTTCGATTTTAAGTAGGCCCAACAATTCTCGATAGGATTGCAATCAGGAGAATTGCCGGGCCAAGGTAAAACCTGCAATTCCAAGGAGTTGAGGCAGTCCATGCTAGCCTTTGCCGTGTGGCATGGTTTTTTCTTAATAACGGTAATTTAGGATTCCCCATTTGGTGTGTAAAAAATGCAGGTTTTACCCAACAGAATCATAAATAGTCATTTTTCCAGGAAAATGGGACTACAGGTGTCGCCAGTACACATTAAAAGATAAAAAATTTTCAGAATTGCGATCGGTCATAATTTAATGGCGGGATACTGTTTGCGTGTGACTCCTAGAAACTGCGGGGCAGATGAGCTTGCTAGGCAGAGAACCGGAGTGGAAAGGCTCCCCTTTCTTTGATGGATTGAATGAGCTGCAAAACACTGGTCTTCCGGACCTCTATCGCTATATCAAAAGTTCCAAATGGCTCGAAATAGCCTGGAATTTTGTCCCAGCAAGAATGGCATCACAATGGGCACATTGGTGTGCCTGAGTGGGCTCCCTGGTGAAGGACCAGCTATTTCAACCTAACCTAACACGGGATAATCAATTTATTCCTCCTATGATACATATGTCAATAGCACATTGATTCTTTCTTCAATGACAATCTAAGTTAGAATCAATTCCGATGAAATAGAATCGATTCTGAATGCATTCCTTTCCGTAATAAGTATGTACGCAATCCGGCCGACTAAAATACTGCAGGAAAAGTCGTCACATTGATGGTTCTGAATATTTAGTGCACCCCAGTCAAAGATTTAAAGTTTCCATTGACTCTCGTATAAAAAATGATAAAAGACACGCAGTACTATTTTACGTCATTATGGCTGTCTTAAATAAGTAACAAAATTATCATAAAATCAAAATTTTAACTCCGTCTTAAAAAGGCAAGGATATGTTTTTCCTTACAGATTTTGTTTGCTTACACTTAAGTCAGTTTGTTATTTGCCAACGTTACTTTCAAAGACTCGCAACGCTCCACTTTGAAACTTTTCCAACGAAACTCCCGCACTTTGAGCATATCAAATGAGCCAGTCTAGCGCTCTAGAACCTACAAATCATGTACTCATTTCACTCAGAGCGAATTGCTTCTCTCTAGCACTCGACTTTTATTTTTGCACTTTTATAAATTTTTTTGTGCCCCTCTCTAAGGTAAATTTCCTGCGTTCTTTTCACTCGAATTTATGTTAAATCTCACCACAAGGGACGAGGATTGAAGGAAGGTGGTAGCACTGGTAGAGGGTTTTATAGGTAACTTTACAATCCTGTGAAGCTGCAGGATATATTTCTTCTAAATTTCCTGCGAACTTATTTTTTTCACTCTCACCCTCGCATATACATGTAAGTTCAGATTTCGGGTATTCCCCGTGGACATCAATTCCTTTCTGTTTTTTTTCTCTCTCTCTCTCCCTCTCTCTATCTCTCTTTGTTTTCTTATCGCATTTTTTTTCAGGTGGTTCATTGTAAATTCATTTTTCTGCGTGTCCTTGAAGGTACACGATACGCAAGGTCCTTTGGGGAGTTGTAGGTCCGACCAGTGAATAAAAATTCATTGTACGCTCGAGCCCTCCCTCCTCAACTGAGGCGAGCGAGGAGCACCAAGGCGCAACTATTTCTGTACGGATTATTGATTGCAGCTACTGAGAACCCATGACCCTATGTCTGGCACCACAGCAGCACTTTGGAAAATGTGGAACGTGGGTCGCCAGTTTTTAAAAATCCTTTCGCCGCTGATGTGGGCGAAAAGTTTTCGAGCGATAAATTTAAACCTTCAAAAACAACCCCGAAAATGGGGAGTCAGGAAAAACAATTTCAGTGCTTTTTGGAAGGAGCGGTTGGGCGAAGAGCAGGCTGCAGCCAAAGCCAAGTTTTCGTGGGGAGTGTTTTGGGAAACCAACCATAACTGTATTTATTACTTCTGAAACAGGTAAAGGTGGCCGGGTGTTCCCTTTAATTTTTTGGCTGCCACATTACTGCGCGGAGGAGGAAATGATGGAAAAACTTTCGAAATAACTTTAAAACCCGCCAAATTGACGGGCGGGACTCGGGAAACGGCAGGCCACGGCCATTCTAGAGCGGAATGAAAACTTTTACCCGGTCCGGGTTCGTGCCTGGCCGGAGCATGTTTGGCGCTGTGATTATACACCATCGGCATGGATCAGAGTTACCTTGGTACTCGTTACGACCGTATGCAAATTGCCGCCGCTCTCAAAGAAACAATACAAAGTGCCTGTCCTTATTTTTTACGGGCAATGTACTTTCTAGGCAAGGCCATAATTCTTGCGTTTTTTTACCTTATCGTAACTGTGGTGAGCACCTGACATTTCTATGCTCGAGAAGCATGAATTATTTACTAACGCAATCAGACTCGGCTGCTTTAATCTCTTTAAAACGTCAGCTCAAGAGCTCGAGACTTTACGTATTTCGTAAGGCTTAAGTATCAACCCGAAAAAAATTGGATGCGAACAAATTTTATGCCAGCTCGAAGGTTTCTTCTTTATAGAATTCTAATTCCACTTACACAACGTCCTAGGGAACCCGAAAAAAATCCCTTATCAATAATTGAAGGCAGGTTAAAAAGGGTGCTTCTTTGCGCCTTTCAAAAAGGAGCCTGCTTCCTTCCTTCCTTGGCACACTTGCATGGGGATTTATCTTTAATGCCTCATGAAACCTTGTGCTTTTTCGGGCAATAAATTTTGCTCGGATCCCTCGCGCCATATCTCCAGGACCCTAGAAGTGATTTAATAAATGTGGGCAGATGCTTTATGTGTGTTTCTACTATTAATTGGCGAAAACGATTATATCGATGTACATATATACCAGAAATCGCCTTCGATTGTGTGCTCCACAATGGCGCTACGTGCAATAAATTCTGACGGGTGAATCCCAAGGCGTTTCTGTTTTTGGCTCGTCTTTTTTTTATTTGCTTTTTCCTTTTGTATTTTAAAGCCACAGAGTGAAAATGGATTTTGACTTTTGAAGGGTGGTGTACAGGGTGCTCCGACAGTGATTGAAATATCTCGAAGAGAGCCTTCTTAGCTTACAATACACTAAGGACTTTGCCCTGCTTTCAGGTCGTAAATCTTAATAAGTTCATTCTGGGCAAGTGAACTTCGCCTTAATCTGTTGATGACTTGCAATCCTACCAGAATATCGCAGTAGAGTAGCTTCAGTAGTTTATGGATGTGAAAACGTACAAACGATCAATTCACAAAATCTGGTTTATGGTTAGCGATGTTTTTTCCCTTTTTATACATTGTTATGTGAATGCTGTGCACTTGAGTGGATGTATTAAGTGAATATTTCTTTTTTATGTGGCAGTTTTAAGCTGAGGAATCATACTCTGTATTACTAGGAGCTCATGTTGGTACCCTAGTACTAATAAATATAGCTCGACAAAAGAAAATAATTTTAGGTTATGATTAGTCACAAGCAGAGTATCGAACCCTGTACATTTTTGGAGCGGTTCGGGTTCAATACATTCAAATTTAGTGGGTTCGGGTTCAGGTTCGGCTTCGGGTTTAAGTTCAGGTTCAAGCTTTTTCCAAGAAAAAAAAAAATTGTATATATGTAGGTACTATTTATTTTAAAACGTTATTTTTATTTATTTTAGAAAAAAATTACATTCAAACGCAGCAATGCTTAATGATTCGTCGGAGATATGCACTCTTTGTGGAGCTGAAACAAACTTCAGGGTAGAAAAAGCCCTCTCAACACTGACTCGAGTTGTCGGAGCAACAAATTGACATTCAAACAATAGAGGTGCATCAATTTTTTTTTTGCTTCCAATTCTGAGAAATATGAAAGTTTTGTTTTTAAATACTGCATATTTAGATAATAATTGCCTGAATCTGAACCGAATTTTTGATTGGGTTCGGGTTAACATAATTTAAAAAAAAAGAAATCTTGAACCGGAGCGGGTTCAGGGTTCGGGTTCGGTTCGGGTTTGAAACGCTGGTCACAAGGCCTTAAATGAGATATTGAACACCCCCTACCCTGCGTTTGCGCTTTTTTGAGCAGGATGCTGTAGGAGTTCGGAAAAACTAACTGTGGAAGATTGTTCCGCACTCTTATTGTTTTTTTATTTACGAAAAAATCATTTTTTCGAGACAGACAATTTAAACTTGAGCGTCACTCTTTGTACTGCCAGTTGGCCATGTAGTACAAATCGTGGTACAGGGTCTAATAGTAGGCTTGGTATGAAAGATGGAGATTTCAGCCTTAGAAAAGTGTTGAGATTGCATTTCCCACGTGAAATTTAGGGAGTTTTTCGCTTGGAGAGTCTGGCGAGACTTGCAGGAAAAGGCGAATAACCTTACCATCGAGCTCTAAGATGTGCCGAACAAGTTCGAAAATACTCACTACCGAAAGTTGTTCCCCAATCGTTGCCTTGACAACAGGATGATATTTGGTTTCGGTGGAACAATCACCGTGGTAATATCGGTAAAATTTGGCTGGGTTACTTCATTTCTACAGTGTGGGTTTAAGTTTCTATACAAGAGGAAATGGTGCTATCTATGGAGAGTTTGAGCTTTGAACCAGCAATCATAAGGCGGTTTCCAAGGCCCTGATCTAGATAAACATAGATTATGGCCCGAAATTATGACAATAAGAGGTTATGAGTTAGTGTATAATAATGCGGTTTTTTCAAATACCCTTCGTAAGCATTGACGAAATAGCAGAAAAGTTGGTCTTGGTCATTCAACCGTTCATTGACGTACTTGACATTTGGTAAGTCAGAGATTGCGCTGAGAGTGAATGCGTACTCTTCATTGCTGCCGGCAGGTTAGCAGAAGGGGAGTAGCAGGTAGTTTAACAACGCCCCTACCAACCCCCCCACCCCCCCCCCCCCCACCGTTAATCCATTTGGAAACGGCACTATTTATAGACTGACTCAATATCAAGAGATGGTTCAGAATTACCTGTAGACCGTCTGCAACCGAAGAAAGAGTAATGCAAGTTTTATTAGACATGAGACACTACTAAATAATTTTAAGAGTAAAGCAGAGTAACGAAGCTGTAGGGTGGGTTGGAGACGACTGAGAGAATGCCATTTATAAAAATTCGGAATAAGGAATAAGTGGAAGCACCGTTAGGGTTAGTTGGGAGTTTAGGTTTAACATCATCCAATACAACTTGAAAAAAATCTCTCAAACCTGTTCTTTAGAACTAAGTGAATATATAGTCATCAAATTGGAAACAGCTGTGCGACCCTTTGGTGGAACTTCGGATATTATGCCCACACTTCTCATACCGGATCTACTACTCCGATGTTCATGTGGTGACGCTGTTAACTCTAAATGAAGACTCACTAGTGACACTCCATGACAAGCAGGGAAGCGAATGTTTTTAGTAAAATACAGCGAGCATTTCATTTAAGTTCTATTAAGCTAAGATGTGTCAAAGGTTACAAAACAGTGGATAGTCTTGCACTAAAATGAAAAATCTACATCGTTCTGAAGCTTAGCAGAAAGGCACCCAGTCGCAATCATGTTAGTATAAGAGTTAGCGACCTCGAAAAAAAGTTATTCCTACACGACTGATTTTTTTACCTATATCGGAGAGAATTTTTTTTCCTTAAAATGATTTCAAAATTAACAATTTTCATCTCTTCAAAAGGCATGGGCAGAAGAAAACGCAACCACTCACAGGTGGCAGACGTTTGGTAGGTCAATAAGACAGGTCATATCAAAAAATCAGCCATGTAAAAATGAATTCTTGAAAACGTTGCTAGCTCTCGTACTATGAAGACTCTGTCACCGTGATGCCGTTTTCCTGCTAAACTATTGGGTCTTTAATTGGATATATCAATTCATATTTCAAAAAATCCAACTAAGGTGTTACTTGTGAATCTGATCCTGCCAGCATTAGCTCGCAGCTAAAGTAGGATCTCCTCGAAGGTAGCTTGTTTAACTCAGGGGTTTTAGGTTCATAATACTCTGCAATGGCTTGTGAATACTGAAATTGGTGATTTGGAAAGGCTCTAGCTTCAATAAGAGACATTCTAAATTTAAAAAAAATCAGATTGATAATTCCTAACTATGCTGGATACATAATGCTTGGCAAAGTGCGAAATCGTGGAATAACCTTCCACAATCAGAATTGCCGAATTCATACAAAATCCAAGAGTTTAAACGCAGGATTCATGGTCTTATTTTTAGTGTTGGGTAGGACACGTAACGTGTTATTTTAGTGTTGGGTAGGATAAGGACACGTAGGTAGTAAAATGAGTTTGTAAGAGGTGTCTTTTTTTTTGAGCCAGTACAATGTCATGTCATGTCATGTCAAATGAGGCGAGGTGTCATAGCAATACCAAAACGACAAAATCAAGCGAATTAAAGAAGGAAAGAGCATAAATGCCAATGAAAAGTTTTTACGAGTATGCATGGCGGGTCAACCCATAACAAACATTTGCAAAAAAAAAAAAGATTTGTCTCGGGAGTTGACAAATCTTTTTCAGTTGTTTGACAAATGTTTGCCAAAACATTCTTTAAACATTTATTTGGCGAAGTTTCTGAGAAAAAATGTTTTCCGAAGTGTTTGTTATTTCTTGTGCCTGTTCCGCAGGAAAAATATGTAGATCCTTTATTTGCCACAATTTTAACAGGATTGTTTTCCTGATCTATCACTTTAGAAGCAACTGTTATTGAATATCCCCATCCGTTTAGATTTTTGTTAGTGTCATCTAGTGTTGAGCCGGACTTACACGAGGTAGTACATTTGTCCCTTACACGATGGTTAATTGTACTGGGGCCTTTCTCGATTTTAAAATAATATTCTGCTGGCATATGAGCGTGTTTTTTTTGTGAAAGATTAAAGGCTCAGGTCATCAATCATTTTTTTTCGTATAGAGTGCAATGCCGAACAGTAGCTCTAGTCTGAAGATAGTGAAGAGATGGAGAAGTGAAGGAAAGAACTGCCATAACACTACTATCGCGACTCTGACATCGAGGCATCGAGAAACAACTCACTGGAGTGTTATGCCTCCTGAAACAAGTTGAAACTCATCAACCAACCGATGACATGTGCTTTGGTGGAGCGGGGAAGGGCTAGAGAAGGCTATGACAGGAGAAATCAGGAATGAGAAGGAGGAGGAATGTGCAAAGTAGAGAAGGCGAAGAACCGTGGGGCTGCCGGGAGCTGTGGGATGGGAGCCAGACACCTTACTCCAAAAGCTATCGAGGCCCCCAATTGTAACAAAATAAACGAGGCGAGGTGTGATTGTAAATATGTAGTGGACAGACATGGATTTCTTCATTCTTACTTCTTTTGAGGCAATAAAATTAAACCTAAAATGCGCGGAGGTGGACTGAAAATACGCAGTGGTGGGTTTCTTCTCTCTTACTTATTTCAGCGCAGTAAAAATCCAATTTGAAATGAGGTGAGATGTAAATCTATATTAATGAAAGAAAGTTTCTGTATGCGAGTATGTGTGCGCTATATCGGGCGCACTAGTCATCGCAGAGCTTGGAAATTTTGCACATAGGTCCGTGGGTCTCCCATGAAGCCCCTCGAAGCCCGATTTTCTAAATTCAAAATGGCCGCCGAAATATGACCAAAATTCAAAATGGCCACCCAAATATGAATTTGCCAATTGTGTTCCAATTCCAATGAAAATCGGTATCTGGGGTTTCTTAAGGCAGCAAACAACGAATTTATGATCAGAACTTATGTATTCAAAATGGCCACGCCAATATGGCCCACGAATTCTTACAATTGTGTTCCGATGGAAATGAAAGTGGATATCTAGGGGTTTTTAAAGTTGCAAATAAAGCATTTATGATCAAAACTTATAAATTTTAAATTTGGGGGCGGACAAGCTTTGCCAAATAAGTGTCACTTCCCGATCAGCTGTATGTAGGTTGTTCAAGAACTGGAAAATCCGAAAATCTTCACATCCTAGCTCCAAATGGAAGAACATTGACCATTGTCTATCCTGGTCATTTCCTCGATTGTCGTGAAGTTTGCCACATTCTGAAATGTATGTTTCTTAAATGTTTGTCAAATGTTTGTTATGTGTGGACGCCAAGCAAGAAATCAACATATGCCTCCAGGTGTATATTTATATTTTACAAGCTCACCTCGCGTAACTTCAAGTAGCAAATTTTGTTACCGGAAACGAAGTAAGATATCCCTCTCCAGTATGTATTAACAATATCATCTAGTCTCAGCTCAAATTGGATATTTTACTGCAGCAAAACAAATAAGAGATGTCTCTATTAAGACATTATTTTTGAACCAGGACAATTCAAAAAAATTGATGCCTCATACAATTTACCATCGCGTAAGGGACAAATGTACTGTCTCGTGTAAGTCGACTCAACTATACTTCCCTTCAACAATGCCTTAGACTAGAAGTGCCGTAAGGAAATGCAATAGTAGCTCCAACTGAATTATGGCAACAGTTCAAAGGCCCGAACGAAAACTTTTAGTTCAGTGAAGGTGAATTGGTTTTATAAATAATGGATTCTTAGAAGACGCTTTTAATATGATCCAATAATGTAACTTAATATAGAAAAGCATTTTGTAGCTGCAATCCACATAGATCGACACCCAGAAGCTATTCATTGACAATCCCAATTTTTCACTGCTACTTTCGGAACACTTAAAAACTTATTAACGAAGAAATATTTCTACAAGTTAACGTCCGCTTCAGCATCCATCAGCTTACATAATTGATTACAGACAACCTCCTCCACTTACATTAATAACTTCAACCATAGTGAAGCTGGTGCCGACGTGAAGTCCTTACGGTTGCGTTAGTAAATGAACAAAAGCATAAAATATATTTAAAAAAAGGAAGAAAAAGAAACAATTGCACTCAGCTGAAAAGGCAGAAATAATAATTACTGTGGGCAATTTAAAACCTCGTTTATCAAATAGGAATGAAAACACGTGCGAATGGTTCGCTCCACCTGGACAAAGTGTTTCCAGCCCCTCCCCCCACTTTTCACCTGTCATCCGCAGGTAAAACGAGAAAAAAAATTAATTTTTCTTTCAACAATCCTTAATGAAAATGTTGTGAACCTTTTAAGCAAACTAAACAAAAATTTTTAAGCTGATTATGGAGTGGTGAATTTTTTTTGTTTATTTTTATTTTGTTCGGCCGTCGTTGAAGAGGGGATTTTATGTCCAAGGGAAGTGGATGAAGTGGGGGGGATTTTCAATTTAATCTAAAGGACATCATTAAATTACACCTGGAGTACCGCACGTGTAAGGTTGACTATAAAATTGAATATGCACTACAGATCGCTTTAGAACGGCGGTCCTTAAATAGTTTCCTAGCCATAAAGTGGAAGCGAGATAGCTATATATATATGGAAAGTGAGTGGTCCTGAGAGACCGAGGGGAGCAACAACCCCCCATTAGCATGTTCGCAGCGAAAAGTTAATTCTCCAACTTTAGACCAGAGTGTAGACATTAAGGCTGAGGCTGGGACCGGGTAATAAATTTTCATTCGAGGGTCTATGGCGTAGGGATACGTGTTGCTCCGCCGGGAGAGCTACAGGAGGTATCTAAAAACAAAAGCGCTCATGACACAGCAGATAAGGCAAGAGAAATGGCCTGTAAAAAGTGTGTTCAATGTCATTTATCTTGCGAGAGGGTGGTTTCTGAGGTGGATAACGAAAAGCTTTCAAACTTTGTACGGATTTTGCCTTTTCCCCCCTCCGGGTTATTACTCGAAAGTGTACCCTCTGCCTTTTCACCCGATTAAGAACCCTCAGAACGTCGTCTATCTACGACGTTATCCAGCTCAATCGATTTGTTCCTGTCGCCTTGTTGCTTCTCATCACGCGGCTTTTTCTATGGTAAGTGCAGAATGATGGATGGCCGTAACCTTCGGATTTCTTAACTGCTTGATTCCCAGTTACGCAGCTCGAATGGAACGTAAACAATTTTATTTCCCTAACTGCGGAATCTTAATTAATGTTGTTTATTTTCAGTGAAACTATTTGCGAACATTGATTGAGACAATGCCAAACAAAAATCAATGGTATGCCAATTTGCACAGGCAAGTGGCAATTTGAGCTACTGGTCTCTGTGTACTGCCTCTTTTCAATTTGTTAATAGTTACATTCGGTAGTTAAAGGCAGCTACACTCAAAAGAGGACGTCGAGGACACAATAGGTACTGAAAAGGCGTCGTTTTGTATTCGCACTGTAGCAGTGTGCTTCTGGTGATATTTTGATCCACCCTGTCGTCTTCTGAAACTGGATAATTTCTCCTACTCCCTACTATCGTAACCTTTCTCACGGAGAGATTTAAAAATGCACGGTGCCTGGTGTGAGCCAGAACTGCACAACTGCAAAGAACATATTCGGCTGGGATTCTCGATCTCCTACGGCGACATTCAAGTGGTGAGGCTATTAACTCTGAATGGATCGGCAAGGAGCAGAACGAATGCAGGAGGTGAGAGGAGCACTTCAAAGCTTACTGCAGTGGCTAGTCAAGTCGCAGGACGTACACAGTTGTATGCCTAATCCCAATGATGGGCAACAGCTGGCTTTTCCAGAGTATCAAAAGAGGTTCAAAAGCTCTTGTTTATACGTTCTCCCTCGAACTCAAAGCTTTTGCCTATATTTCTTTCACTCGCACTTCCAAGCAGAATATAAGGGCTGTGGAACTGCCTTAGAAGGCCATGGGGCTCCTAAAAGCTGTCGTTGCCCATCACTGCACCCTGCTAACGAGGATCTGTCAGGAGAGACCATTATAGATGAATTTGGGACACCCACCAGTTTAATGAAGAGGGTCCTTGCCGATTTGATTTCGAAGAAACACACCGAACGCTGGCGGTCCGCACCTGGATTGGTCAACTCTAAGCGGTCCCTGCCAACGATAACTCCACCAATCAAGTGTAAGCGATAAGCCACTAGGCAGACTGTTGTATCTGCTCAAGAGGTCTGAGGAACAGGGGTGAATACAATAGGCCAAGTGAAATACCCGCGGTACTTCACCAAAGAAGAAGAAAAAGATGACCGATCGGATTCTGGGATGCCCTTTCGGGGCGTTATTACAAGGTTGAGTCATCTTTGCTTGTTGGAGTCATGCCAAGGCGTTCTAGTCTCGGCGCATGATTTTATATTTCTCTACTTGGAATTTACTATTGAAAGGAAGGACAGGATTGGATGTTATAAAGACAGCGTACAACGCCTTGCTATCCGATAATAGTTTTAGCTTGGCTCATAGCCTTGGGTTCATCTATATGGCAGATTACCAGCAGTTCCGTCTCGACAATACTGGCAGAATCATTTTCGGAGTTTTCGGCGCTAATATTTGTGGAATTTTAATTTGAAGAAAAAGACTTACGCGCATAGACCACCCTATAGCCATCTATTGCCGACTTTGGTAGACTAGTGGTTAAGGCGCCCGATACCAGATTCGAAACGACTCGCGGAATGCTGCTTCGCACCTAGATAGCTTTCCCTCCTTTTTTTCTTCCTTGCTCTTTCATCTGCCCTCGCCTCTAATCCTGTTCAATACTCTAAGTGTGTTTATCGCGACCGTGTTAGATAAGAGTCTTAAGTTTTTTCAGTTCTTCTCTCTACTATCTTTTCAACTAGAAATTTTTATCTGACTTCTGACTTTGCACTCAATGATTGAACCGGTGGCAGTACAAAGGGCATTGTGTATGAGGGCTAGTCTTTCACATAGTTTTTGTTAGTCTAGAAGTTATCGCAATCCAATTGAGCTTCAATGTCATGCAGTCAAATGGCCCATCTACCCTTTCCAGTGCTAGATAGGAAGCCATAGTCAGCATTGGTCTAAAGAATGGGAACAATGAGTGCTTTAGAGGCCCATCTCTTGCGGAAAGTCTATGCTACCTTCTTCGCCCTCTTTTCGCTATTGAGGGTTTAGGTTAACTTTGAGCTCCAGAATAAGATCCAATTACTTAGCCTATAGGGATAGGCTCGTGCCAGGTCGGGGGTGACCACTGTCTGGTATGCGGCTCTGACAAAGCGGACTTCATTTGCGGCTTTACTCGTGGGAACAACACGAACAAAAATAATAATGAAAAGAAACCAAAACTAACAGAAGCACAGACGACCCGACACAGCAACATGCAAGGACTAGGACCAAGGACTATGAACCGCTCCCCTTCGGAGAAGTCTCAGCTTGCTCCAAGTAGGGCAATTGCCAGCTCCGGGTTTTGCGAGGACCAACCAAAGTTCTTCAAATTCAGGCAACGTTACCACAGGCGACAAGAAGGCATCAGCCACAATGACAATGGCTCATGTGAAAAACAGAGATCACGAGCGCCCTTCGGCAAGAGAAGGTACAATCGGAGAAGCTTCTACTTCAGGAGCCCAACAATAATGGCTCACGGAACCATTGAGCGAAGTGGTGAAGGACCACCCCTTCTTGTGGCACTAGCCGACGCCAGTTGTAGTACCGGCAGACTCCCGCAGCTTCTTTGGGCCGATATCGAGGCCAAAATATCAGAGATGGAGATGGAGTTCGTGCTGGGGCAAGAGCCGCCAGAAGGGCCACTGCCCTCTTTTGATTCCTCGCAGTTTCCGAGTATCAGGTGTCGGGATTATTTATCGAAGGAGTTCCTGGTAAAATGCATTGCGCGTCTAAGCGACTCCGACTTCCTACGACTTCGATGAAGAGCTCAGTTTACAGTCATCGGGGTGGAGACGGAGTTAGCATCTATAATCTCAGATGCAGCAGTTGACAATGGAGTATATACATATCAGCAGGCGGCCTGTACCACCCTCCAGCTGTGTGAAGCGGGTTGCTGGGGCGAGAAGACTTACAAGAACAGTAATATACTGCATTCTCTACCACAGAAAATGGTATCAGGACCTACCCACTAAATGGCCACAAAATTTAATTTCGGCAATGACCTTAATATCCGGATCCCAGAGAGAGGAATAGGAAGATTTTTAACTTGACAAGGACCATGACGTTGTCTGTACACAGATGGATCAAAATCAGAATCGGGTGTAGGGATGGAGTATTTTCCCCATCAATTAACTTGCAAAAAAGCTTCCGCCTGCCTAATTTCGCCATCGTTTTCCAGGCAAAAGCTCTGGAAATTTTTCATGCTTGCAGTCAACTCTAAGGCCGGTAGCCAAGGTAATTCTGTTATCAGAGAGTCAAGCGGTTATCAAGGAGCTAGACCCGGCCCATGTAACTTCTAAGCTATTCGACAACTTCCAGAAGGAGCTCTATTCCTTGGCAGGGAGGCACAGGGTCACTCTACAGTGGATACTGGGCCACCGGAACATCGAAGGCAACGAGAAGGTAGATGAATTGGCTAGACAGGTGTCAACTCTCGCAGGCACACTGTGGGAGCATGTACAAAAGTCTCTATACTTGCTAAAGAGAAACATCTCCATGAACTTTCACTCAGTAGTTGTCTCCAAATGAAGAAGCCTATCGTCATGTGACAAATCTAGGAAAACTTGGCCTTGTTATAGCAAAGAACGCACGTCAGATATTTTGGTGATGCAGCGCAAGGATATTGCCAGAATCGTATCAATAATAACGAGTGGCTGGCCAATTGGGCAATATGACACATAACACCCACTGGCGCAGATGCGCAGAGGAACCAGCTAATAAAAGAACCGATCATATTCTCTGCGAATATCCAGTTCTGGCCAATATCACAAACCGTGTATTTGAAAGCTTCTTCTTAAATGTTTCGAAACTTAAAATGGAAGATTTTATCCGGTGTCTAAATTTGATGGAATGGATCTAAATCCCTAGCTCCTTTGATGCAAACGATTTTCACGAGTGCGGCTACAAAACGGCGCACCATAGCGCCAATTGTGTCCTAGCGTACGACCTGGATGGGACTGTCGCTCCTACCTACCTAAGTTGCGAGAAAATGGCAATTTCACTTACCGCCTCGTCTAACGACACTTCTTCAAATTAGACTCACCCAGGCCGAAAACCGACTTCAGTACAGGAACCGTCCTCACATGGTATTTTGTGGAAGTGCCACATTTAGCGGGCTAAAGAATCACATGAGGCTCGCGTGCCTCACTGGATTATATGGTAAACATTTGAATGTGGATGACCAGACCCAGGGTTCCTAGACAAGAATCTATGTCTGCTCACAAAGACAAACCTGCAGATTATCCGAGGTACGACTATATAAATAATTGAGTTTCAGACACTTTGTCACTTTATCTTTCAACTATTGTTTGATCCTCTAATATGATGTTAAGAAGTTGCACCCACAACCTCCGCAGACTTGGTATAAACACATGGTATTGGCGTGTCTTAGCAAAAGTCAAAATTGCTGATAAACTTTATCAAGCGATTCCCAGTAGTCGAAGTAGGTTAACACTAGTCACCAGGGCCGGCGCTTGGGTTTTAGGCGCCCGGTACAGTATGGTCCTCATTTTTTGATCGCAATTGCGTCCTAGTCGAACTGCGTCCGGTGGAAGTGCCCATTGCCAATATGAAAGCACTCCCCCCCCCCCCTTAAGTACAATGACCTTGTGGCATTGGAGAAAGCGGAAAATATTTCGCCAAGCAGCGATTTCTTGAATGGGAAAAATGTTTCTATAGCAGGTTTCAATCCCTCTTCTGTCACGATCCTATCTCGGTCCCAATGTCGGATCAACCTGGTGTTCATTTGATTTCGAATAATCGCAATGCCTACCCGAGAAGAAGCTTATTGGAGACTGAACTTCCATCATGATTTTACCAGTTTTCTCCAGCTTCTCTGCCATCCTTCTCATTATTTCATGAACTTTAAGACTTTACGATATATTCTGTATTCTGCAGAATTTCACCGACCAATACACTCTTCTTCCTCGTCAAATAGTTATTTTTTTCATTTATTTTTTGTCTGGCATTGTAGGCCTCCCAGGCAGATGAGTGGTCGCCCGTCATTAACTAATTTATAAAAATTCTAATATCCCTCTTCCGCACTACTAGAGTATCTGATCGGGTTGTTTTTTGCGACCGTATTGCAGTATGCCATATTGCGCGTTCGTTTTTTGGTCGCAGTGAAGGACAATGGACAAAGGCATAAACACTTAAATATTCATTTTATTAGATATCCACCGTAAATGCTTCGATAAAATTATATCCTATAACTTCTTCCGCCACGATTCACATGAGTATCGAGGACAGACATACAGAATATTTTATCGAGATAATAACTTGGAAAAAAGGATAGTGGTAATAAAAAAGAATTCTGAATTAATAGATGAAAATGAAGTCTGAAATTGTGCCCCTGTCCAATTGCGCCCGGTGTAAGTGCACTATTTGCACCTATGAAAGCACCGCCCCTGCTAGTAACGCTTTGGTGCTCCGCTGGAGTATTTTGCTTTTGCCGGCGCAGCAGCGCCCTCTCTATCTGTTCTTGCTTTAACACCTATTACATCGCAAGGCTTGACATTTTAGCTTCAATGCCAATCCAAAAGTGATCCGGGTTCCTGCGGGTCTTTGAGTTAATATCAATGATACTGCGGGGCGGCCTCTTACTAGGTCACACATTGGCTTCCTAGTAGAGGTTGATAGCTATCGATAGCACTATCGGTACTATCGATGGTTTTCCACTATCGATGGTATCTTTTTACTATCGAGCACTATCGATGGTATTTTTTTACTATCGATATTAAAGTCGCAAATGAGGCATTTTTTTCCAAAAGCTGCTCTTCATAGACTTCTTCAACGGAGTGGGCCTTCTCAAAAAGCAGGGTTGTTGATACACCTCTAACCTCCCCACCTCTCTGAACCTTGAGGTGCCTGGCTCAGCGAGCACTTTTCAGGGTCAACTCAATACTATAGACCGCTCTTTTCCGGGAAGCTAGGTACAGTCATAGTACCGTTCCAAAACCGTTACTCTTGGAGCCTTCCTGGGAACAACTTCGACCGGGACAAGGTTAAATGAGCAGTTACCTCTTTTCAACCCGGAGAAGATGAAAGTTTCCAGAACTTCTTCAAAAGTTCCGTGAACTTATTCGCCACAATCTTGTCTCTTTAGAGCCAGCTTCAATTGGGGAAACATTTTAACCTTGGAATATCTGATCTCACCTACACAACTTAGGATTGTGTCAGAAGAGACCGAGTGCCAACTCTGCATGCAAGGCGAAAAGATCTGGCATAGAAGAAGAACGGTAATCAGAGAGTTTATGAGCCCCTCTATTTTCTAGATGTAATTTCTGATTTTCGGCTTGTCCGACTGTAGCTGGTTTTGAAATCTTCTTTGCTGGGTCTTCCTGACGGATACCGAATTGTCTTCCTGCGACCACTCCCCTCTTTGCTGCTGTTTGTGCTCTCCTTGCGTACTGGAGGATATAGGGGAATTTTTTTGACAACAAGCCAATATGTTTTCTATCCCGAAAGCAAAAATAGATGGAATTTCGATCGCCACCAGTCCTGCACATAAATCGTTTGTTTCTATTGTCACTATTGTGCAAGGAGGAAGGACTTTCTTTCATAGGACATTTTTCAGGATTATAAAAATAAAAAAATTTCAACTTCCCCCGTACAAATCGTCCTAAAAATAATATTCCAGATATATATCCCCCTCCACAAATTTATCGACCACTATTTATCCGCATAAACCCCCCGTTATACCTCCCAAAGGTAACTTTCCACCCCCACTCCTTGTCGGTATTAATGGCCATAAAATAAAAAGAAAGAAAGATTATGTGATGAGAAGCAGTGGTGCCATAATTTCGTCCGATTATTGTTGGTACGATGATGGCAATGATGGAGCCACACTGGAGAACAATAACAACGAATAAAATTGGCAAATGTTTGGGGCTGGGCCGGCCGGGGTCAGACCCTGCATAATGTTTCTGGTATCTTTGGGATTTGTGGAGAATGGTAATTGAAGAAAACGTTTAACATCGAAAATATCCTGAATAAACAAAACAAATAAGGATAGCAAAATTTTTGTTGAGGATTGTGTGTGTGTGTTGCTCCTATGTCTCTTTCACTTGGACCAACAAAAAAAATATCAGTTCATTTCTGGAAGTGTTTGGATAGATAGTGAAGTGTTATTCTTTGCTACCTTTCACAGAAGAAGAAAGGATAACATGGTAAAAAGTCGATGAAAGTTGAAGATTGAGTTAAAAGGACGACATTTTTTGTGTTTGTGATATGAAAAGTGGACGTAAACCTTTTTATGAACGACGACGGGTTGAAGGCGAATGTCTTAGTAGCATTGAATGGTGCTAGAAAACCACTTGTCCCTTTTGAAACCGCATAAAAATTTGGTTTGTTTTGTAAATTGGGACAAATTTGAACAGGACAATTTTGACGTCATTGCTACTCTTCTTTATATTTATTTGCGGACTTTAACAATTTATTTTATTTTATGAATTAATTTATTTCAGATAGAGTTGTTGATTTTTGTGTAAGTACCCAATTTGGCCCTTTCTAGGAGAGATATATAACATATGAAGCTTTTAAAGTAGTCTTGAGTCAGGAGTAAGCGTGTCATCATCTAAAATATCGAGGCCGGACAAAAATTATAAAATCTGCGGACATTTGGCTGAAATCGAGTTTTTTCAAACAATCGAGTTTTGACAAAAAAATATTAAACGACAATGTTTTTTTGGCGAGTTAAAATCCAACCGAATCGACAGTGGCGTAGCAAGAAATATTTTCAGGGCCTGTTAAATAGTTATAAGTCGAGTTCTGAACTTTAAACATTACTTATCTTTCAAAATTGATACCACTTTTAGTTATATTTTAATAGGAATAAGACCAGAAGACGTGTTTCAAAGGAATTCAGTTAATTAACTATTGGCGTACACGATCAATGGTTCCAGAGCAATGGTTGTGGAAAAGTCACAGTTCTATGTTTCTTCATTTTTTGGCAAATTTGTTGATAACTTCGTTAGTCGTTACGTCGATTTCCCTGTAAATACTCAAAAGAGCAAGACCGTTCAGCCGCTGTTCTCCAGTTGCACTCTTTAATATACCAAATGATAGGAAAACTTTACAAAGGTTACTGGGACTAACGCCCTATTTCAGAAGATTTATAGCAGGCTGGGCAGTTGCAGCAAAGCCGTTCAGCGAATTTCAAACAAAGAAGGTCATATTTAAAATAGAAACTGAACAGCAAAATGGATTTAAAGGATTAAAAGGACCAGTTGATTCAAGATTCATGCCGAGTAAGGACGAATTCGGAGCTATTGTCTTGCAACGGAATAACGACGATCAACTGTTGCATCCATTGCAATACATGAGCAGTAAGCCCAACCGAACAACGTCCCACGCTTACGAGCTAGCACACTCCCTAAAGAAGTGGAGTGTTTACGGTCATTGAAGTCACCGACTACAATGCTTTCTCCACGACAATGAAAAAGGAGATGTTCCATTGAGAGTGGCTAGATGGGCTATGTTTCTAAAAGAATTTAATTACCAGATTGATCATCGTTCAGGTAATAAAAAGAGGCACGTAAATGCGTTGAGCAGAATTGCAATACCAATTGTCGATATGCTAACTTACCTAATTAAACTAGCGCAGAAGGAAGACCAATATTTAAGAGCTATAAGAAAGATATTAAAGACCTCCGTTCAAGAAGATTTTTACCTTAAACATGACTTTATATTTAATAATCCAGGGGAGCAGTCAATTGTCATTCTCACATCAATGGAAGAGGAGATCACTAAATATACTCAAATATAGGACATTTTACAGCTGCGTCTTCTTCAGGAAAACCAACTTTATTCCTAAAGACTCCATCCAACCAAAATCTAGCCTTGGTTTCGTCTAGGACATTTCTGCATCTTTGATAGTCCGTTGCAGCATGTTTCCAGTTTTTAATGTTAAGCCTTTGTTGTCCTCTTGGGTCTGCCTGCTTCTATATTCCTCGACTTAGTTACTAACAGTAGATTCGTTTTCTTTGTTTGGTTGTACCACACGTCAAGCGTGGAGGTAGTCGAGTGATTGATTAACTGACATAAAGTTTTGGTAACCCAAGAGGAATAATACCGGACCGATCCACATAGAAGAAGGCATAACCCATTCGTTAATTACTACTGAGGTAAATCGTATCCTAACACCGATTCTAACCAAATTATCAATCGCGGAACCAAACGCATGGCACAAGTACATTGACCGAGTTCAACCAATGATAAATAATACCCCAACAAGATACCCCAACTGGAATGGAAATTACCAGACTTTAAAGCCTTTTAAGATAACGCGACGACAGAACATGCAGGAAATGGTACGACTAGAAGCTACTAACCCTTAGGAGAATAGGAGACAAAGCAATAAGAAGCGTAAAGCTACAAGTGTCTATAAGAAGGGGAGCCTTGGTTGCGGTCAAGGGAAAACCCAGCACAGCCCAGTTATGAATTGGAAAAGACAGGTGACCACAGGATAGCTCCAGTCGCAGCAAATGGCCGATGGGGTTAATCATTCGGGGTATGATATGTCAGAATTACCGAATGTGAGATCTGAGCTCAATTTACATTCAAACAGCGAGCTTTTCGAATACTGTCCATTCTATTGAAGTAGACTAAACTGTGAGTCCTGGGGGGCAAAATCGTACCGTCACCTCCTCGCTGGTGCCTCCTGGATAACCAACTAACGACGGACGTACCCAGTGCCTGGGGGTATAGCTGGGCCACCCTATCCGTTGGGGTATAATTCACGGATCCGGCCCTCCAGGTCGGGGGTTGGGCGAAAGGTTAACAACCTCTCCTCATAAAACAACTCTTGTTATGGAATCGAGAAATCAGCCTCGGAACAGTCAGGATTTACGGCAAAGACCTCAGCAACGTCCCAGGACTAATGATTTTAGGAAAAACGATATTAAGTTTGCAACATGGAATGTAAGAACTTTATATAGACCCGGAGCAATGGCAGAAATGATAGATGAGCTAAGACGATATAGAATACTCATCGCAGGACTACAAGAACTAAGGTGGACTGGTAGAGGAGTCCTAGAACGAAAAGACGCTACGATATTCTACAGTGGTAATAATGACTCCAGAAGAAACTTTGGGGTAGGTTTGTGTGTACTTAAACCTCTAATCAACAACGTAATAGACTTCAACCCGCTTAACGATCGGATCGCAACCTTAAGAATCAAATCCAGATTTCATAATATAACATTCATCACCGTGCACGCGCCTACAGAAGAAAAACCAGAACAAGAAAAAGATGACTTCTATGAAACTCTTAGGGTGACCTATGACCAAATCCCTTCTTACGACATGAAAATCGTATTAGGGGACTTTAATGCTAAAATAGGTAAGGAACCATATTATTACCCTTACGCTGGCAAGTTCTCGTTGCACGAGGATTCAAACGATAACGGGAACAGAATGGCCGAATTTGCTATCGCAAGAAGTTTGTCAATAGCTAGCACCTGGTTTAACCATAAGAATATACATAAAAGGACATGGACATCACCAGATGGCAGGCACCATAACCAAATTGACCATGTTCTAGTTGACACTAGGCATGGAAGCAGCATACTGGATGTAAGAAGTTTCCGAGGAGCGAATGTAGACACCGATCACTATCTAGTTGTTGGGAAAATGAGGACGAAAAAACTAGCGACAATAAATAGAAGAAACAATGATAGACAAATAAAGTGGAATATAGAAAAATTAAGAAATGTAGAATCAAAACGACAGTATGAAATTATGTTAACAGAAAAGCTTGAGCAAATAACAAGGAGTCTGGAAATGGAAACTGATCTGAACCTGATGTGGAACTCTATAAAAGAAAAAAAAATAGAAACAAACAACTGTGTATTAGGCACACAAAACCACGAAAGAAAGAGACATTGGTTTGATAATCAATGCAAGAGTAGCATTGAAATAAAAAACCATGCAAGACAGGTGTACCTAACAAGAATGACTAGAGGAAACCATGAGAAATATGTAGCAGCACGAAGAGACACGAATAAGTTATTAAGGAAGAAAAAACGTGATTACTTCAGAATTAGAATAAGTGCGATCAAGCAAAGCTACAGTAATAAAGACACTAGAAGTTTCTACAAAGAAGTCAACATGATTAAGAAAGGATACAAACCCACCTGCACCATGGTAAGAAGAGAAGATGGTACTATAGCTAGTAGTATCGATGACATACTCGAGGTGTGGGAAAAATACTTTAGAGACTTCTTCAAAGAGAATATAAGCCTAACACAGGGAGCAGCGGAAAACCGTAATACAGATGACCCAGAAAACGATACGCCAGATCCTACAATGGAGGAAGTTTAAAATGCCATAGCGAAACTGAAAAATCACAAAGCTCCAGGTCCAGATGGCATATCCACGGAAATCTTAAAATATAGTGGGGAGAAGTTATGCCAGGCCTTACATAGTCTAATCATAAAACTATGGAGAAGCAGCAAGATGCCAGAAGAATGGCTTTTAGGCACAATAGTGCCAGTCCATAAAAAAGGTGAATTGATGAGCTGCAAAAACTACAGGCCAATATCTCTTCTGAACACAGCTTACAAAGTGTTTTCACATATCTTATTTAATAGACTGAAAACACATTTGGAAGATAAAGTAGGTGATTACCAAGCAGGATTTAGAACGAACAGATCGACAACAGACCAGATTTTCATAATGAGACAAATACTTGAAAAATGCTGGGAAGAAAACATTGATATACATCTTCTTTTTATAGACTATAGAAATGCTTACGATCTGCTAAATAAAAGAGAGTTGTGGAATAAGATGAGTGAAATGGGTTTCCCCAGAAAATTAATAGATCTCTGCAGGATGACGACCAAAAATTGTGAAACACAAGTGAGAATACGAGGTTGTAACTCAACCAATTTTCCTCAAGAATCGGGTCTGCGACAAGGAGATGCAATCTCACCAATACTTTTTAACATTGCTCTCGAAGCAATAATGAGAGAAACAGAGCTTAATGGAGCAAATAGCATCTTCACAAGGAACATCCAGATACTAGCCTTCGCAGATGATATAGTCATAATTGGATGCAAAGCACAAGAGATAAAGGAAACCTTTTTCAATATTGTCGAAAGCTCAGCAAAGTTCAATCTACGAGTAAATGACACAAAAACAAAATATATGATCGTATCAAAACAAGGACATCGGCTAGGACGAAGTATCAGCCTTGGCGATCATATTGTGGAAATTGTAGAAAACTTTATCTACTTAGGGACAATGCTTACTGCACAAAACCATATAAAGGACGACATCCATAGACGCATCGTAGCCGCAAATAAAACCTATTTCGCACTAGTCCCGGTCTTTAAAAACAAAGAAATTTCAAGACAATGCAAAATCAGACTATACAAAACGTTAATCCGCCCAGTTCTATGCTATGGGTCTGAGGCTTGGACATTGACCCAACAAACAGAAAACCAGCTTAAAATCTTCGAAAGGAAGATCTTAAGAAGAATATTTGGTGCTGTAAGGGTTAACCAAAACGAATGGCGCATTAGGACAAATGACGAACTTCAACAAATGTATGACGAAATAAACATATCTACATACATAAGATTGAACAGACTGCGATGGCTTGGACACGTTCTACGGGCTCTAGAAGAAAGAATGCTATCCAGGATTTTTAATGGAAGACCATCTGGAAGAAGAAGAGTAGGACGACCAAGAAATAGGCGGATGGATGACGTGCTAGAAGATATACGAAAGCTTCGTATATCAAACTGGAGAGAGCTAGCAAGACGTAGAGAAGACTGGAAGAGGAGACTTCAAGAGGCCCGAGTCCTGCAAGGACTGTAGCGCCATTTAAGAAGAAGAAACTGTGAGTCCTAGAAAGAGACGCAGTGAGTAGAAAGACGCATTTTGTCGAGAATCATTTTTGTGTTAAATAAAATTTTGTAAAAAGGTGATATTTCTAATGTATTTTCTTCGCGCTGAATGTACCACCAAAATTACAAAATGGTATTATAAAAGTTCAAATTGAATTTTCTTCATACAAAAGGTATTCCGGGGGGGGGGGGGTTTGTCCCCAAGACACCCCCGTTCCTACGCCACTGCGAATCGATAACCAACTATACGAGTATATTAGGCTACCAGCGAAAGGCGAGCAACCCTTTCTGGCATTAAGTTCTTGTTATGAAATCTATGACACAACCTCGGACAGGACAGAAACTTGGAAACCTTAAGGGCCGGGTCACAAGGTTGACTTATTCCATCGAAGGCATGCGAGGAACGCAAACTACCTTCGCCATTAAAGCGTCGAAGATGTTGTAAAAGAGTAAGAGCAGATCAATTGCCAAAATTAAGAAAAGGGGGGCTTTGTGACAGAACTGATTCTTGCAGAGGCCTGGTAGAGATGTTGTGGGGTTTACATTGGAAGTCATACAAAACTACCTTGATTAAACGACCGAAAAGAGAACTAACTCTGTCTACAACAATGGGCTGGCTACCCCTAGTGGTAAGAATGAGGTCCAGGTTCTTCTCCGGGCCATCGGGCTAAGCTGTTCGGTACCTTATTTTGAACGGCTTTCGAAAATCACTTTAACGTTAAATAAATTGTAAAGAAAGGCCAATAAACTAATCGGTGATAACGACATTTGCTCTAGCAGCGACCCAATGAGTCAGCCAATATTATAGCGACAGTTCCATCGAAATAAACGCTCTGATGCTGATATCTTCAATCCTACTACTTTAATGATATAAATTTAATCTGTCTAGTTAATTAAATTAAAGTAATGTCTTCAACAAATTATTTTACTGGTATGTAGTTTCATAATTTTAATTGATCAACATAAAATATATTACCAAAGATGGAAAACGATTTTTATACACACAATATAATTAAAAGCATAGGTCCTAAACAACAGCCTTGTGGTACCCTGAAAGAAAGCACTTACGATAATGAAAACAAGAATAAAGTGCTGCTATTGCCAAGCGTCCCGCTCCCCTATTTATGGTTCAAATCAATATGAATCAAGCCAAAGTATTAACCGTAGACATCCGATAACATCATCTCACCAAAGGAATCCCAACACGGTTCCTCTCTGACGGCCAAATTAAATGACAAAACTCCATAACGAAAATGACTGCGTACAAAAGCTTTTATTCTTCCTCCATCCATCGCGACGCGGCATGTTACTTCTTAACGCTTTTTTTTATGTTTTTTTTTATTTTTTCCTGTAGCACAATAGAAGAAAGTTACTTCGTTGAGAATATTAAGAAAAGAAACTCCAGAACTTTTTAAAACTTACTCTACTGGAGTTGGAGGTTTTGTGCCCCAATTCTTCGGTTGTTTGATGGCAGACTATAGACAAGAGACAGCCTGTCATGCTGCGTTCACTACAGAAGTTGAAAGAAGTTTTAAATAAAAGTTTGAGGATTTTTTTTTTTAAAGGAAAACACAGGACATTTTTTATTCTTTATGAAATAAATTCTGAAGAATTGTCGGTATGTATGGAACTATAAAAGATTAAGGTAAAGACTCTTTAAGTGGAATGTAAATGATAGTTGCAAGTTGTGAGTGCATTTTCCCTATATCATTTACTTTATCAACAATGGACCCAAGAACAGCGGCTGAATAGAAGTGTGATTACCACATTACCTGCACAAATGCAAATATAGTATTAGTGTGTGGGGGGAATTTTAAACTAATCAAGCCGATAGATGACAACAAACAACAACAAACAGAGTGTATGTATATTTATTGTTCCTATTGGCGTATCTAGAAATTTTAAATTGGTCTAGTCTCGTTATAAATAAACATAAGGAGTCTGGATTCAGTAAATCAGAGTATCATTCTACGAATATGGATTTAATAGATGATACATCATTCTTCGAAGGCAGAGAACAACCATACATACTCTTCACCAATTAGGTGTATCAAAACATATTCCATATTATGATTGCAATAAAAAAAATCGTTATCAAAATGCCAATCATGAAAACTGTTTCAGAATAAACAATCGGTTTCAATTTAGTGTCATTCCTTCTACACTAGTATTCCTTCAACAGAAGCAGAACCGGTTTTACAAGTTAATCTGGGTTTACACTGGGATTCTTTAATCTTTACACGGAGATATCTGTGCGTTTCGATAATTATACTTGCTACCCGCGAGTAAGAAGAGTAGGCGAAGGCGAAGTGTGTAAGTCTTAAGTTTTCATGCCGCAATTTTCTCGTGGGCAGCAGCAACGCCCTGAATGCAGAAACATTGCAGAACCAACAAGAATCACCCCCGATTCAGAGATATATAGCAACTGCAATTCATGCAATGGTCATTTGTAAAGCAGCTCGAAAAGGTAGAATCCCACCAGAATTGTTGAAAGTTGACTCAAGGATTGGACGAAAGGTATCATAATCAAAATACCAAAAAAAGTGTACCTAACAATATGTGACATTGGGAGAGCCCTGCCTATTATCTACTCTGGGCAAAATCTTGTCCCCCTTTTTTATATTAAGGATTAGAGAGGCAGTAAATTAAACGCTTAGAAGACAACAGGCTGGATTCAGCAAGGGCCACACTTGAATAGACTAGTATAGACTAGTATATAACATACTGAGAATCATAGTGGAGCAGTCTACGGAATTACGATCTCCCATTTACCTTGTTTTCGTAATTATGAGAAAGCGTTCGACTCGGTAGTTTAGGTTTAGTTTAGTTTTCCCAGAGGTCCCGGGTTCGTGTCGCGGCAGCACCATCGTCCTTCGCCTTTCCCACTTTCCCCACCTACATAACTTGCCTTCTTTCTTCTTCCCTCTTTACATTCCTGATTTCTCCTGTCATAGCCTTCCCTAGTCCCAGTGCTGGAGTACCCATTAGGCCAGACTAGGCCATGGCCTAGGGCCCCCGACGTGCAGGGGCCCCCACGAAAATCTGATATGATTTTTTTTAAATACAATTTTTAATTTCAAGTTAATTTTTATTTCCAACCAATTTATTTATCATAATAATGGGTCGTATGGAAAAAAATGAGATCGATCTCGGAGACTGAGATGTGGCCTTTTTACTCTATTTGTGAGATCGAGCAAAAATTGTGATCTCATTTTCGAATGCAAAAAGTTAAGAATCTGCTCATGAGAATTTCCTCAACTAACTGAGATCATTTCAAAAGCTTAACCGAGCTAGTCATGTCGAGTGAAAGTGAACACGAGGAGGTCAAAGACAGTGAAAATATTAATATTTTTGTAGTTGACCAAATAAAGAAGTATCAAATATTATTACAGAAAACGCAACTGCCATTTGTAAAAACTCAAAAAAAGGAATCAATAAACCAAATTATTAGTAATTTTAAAGAAAAAATTAAAAGCGAAATAACAGAAAAACAGTTAAATAAAAAAATATCTAACATTAAAAGTAGATTAAAAAATAAAAGTGATGTAAATAAAACTGGAAATAAAAAAATTGTCGTAAAGGACTGGGAACGGGATTTGCTAAAGATATCAAATGAAGACAATCCTACATTAAATAAAATACCTGGTAAATAAAAAATTATATTTGTGCATACATATATAAATATATATAATTAGGTTATCTTAAAGTAGGTGGAGAAGGACGAAACGAAGGGGAGTTGAAATCATCTACATTTAGTCCAGCAAAAAAACGGTTATCTACATCGCCTCTTCCATGTGCTTCTTCAAAGAAACCAGGTCTGGTATGCATAGTAAATTGTATTATTCCGTTAAATAATAATAATTTAATTAATTTAATTTTTTTGGTTATTAGACTTCTGGTATCAAAGAAGATAGAAATTGTGGAATAATAGGAAAATATGAAACTGCAGAAACAAGAAATTTAGCAACTCTGCAATTACAGAGGCTTGCTTTGTTAAAACAAAATTTAGAGCTGGACAAAAAATTGATGTTGTTGAAAGAGAAAGTAGGGAGTTCAAAACAAAAGAAAACTAATGAGATGGACATAGTAGAGATTGATGAAGAAGCGGAGGAAGTAGAACGGGAGGACATCATAGAAAAATGTTTAGATTTGTCTGATTATTGAAAGCAGTTTTTTTTTTCAAGAAGAATTATTCGATTATTTTTTATAATAAAAATGAAATATATTTTTATTTATTGTTTTATAATATTTGTTTTACTTATAAAGATGGAAATGGTTTTTATTATACTAAATTGTCGTTAACATTGTTGCGATTTCTCTTCGTCGTACATTCCCTGCATTACGAAACCTTGCTTCGGTCCACTATGTTTCCTCGTCAACTATATTATCATTTTCGGAGTAGATGTTATTTTAAGGACCCTCAAATATATTGCCATTATCCTTTAAATTTTCCAAAGTTAAATAAAACAAAGCAGCTTACAATAACATTTGGTATAGTTTTTTCTTGCACTCGAATTTTATGTTCTAATATAGGAAAGCGCTGTTTTAACTGACCGAAGCACCTTTCAATTATATATCTTTCTTTCTTTAAAAGATTATATTAAAGATTTGTTCTGACTCTTGAGAAGGATTTCTAAATGGAGTCATCAACCAAGGCATAACACCGTACCCTGCATCACCTAGTAAAATTCCATCAAATTGATTCATTTTACTGTAAAGAAAGGAATTCCTCAGTATTCTAGAGTGGTGAACAGAGCCAGGCCACGATACATCCTAGTAAACACTTCTTGAGCATCGCATGTTGCTTGCACGTTTACGGAATGAAATCCTTTACGATTTACATACTCGATGGCTGCTCGCACACTGAGACAACTAATCGTATCCGAACGGTCGGATGCGACTCGAAATGAGTTTGACGCTTTTAGTACAATGTGTGTTCGCACACTGATACGATTAGGATCGTGTACGATTTCAATCGTACACGACAAGTCGTAACACGACCAGCATGTCAGTTTTGAGCAAACCTGTCGTGAACGATTTGTAGGTAAAGTGACATATCTTTTAACAGCTGATTGTCATAAAAAAGTAATAAGCAGAACATGTCATGTAATTGGTTTTGTCAGTGTGCGAGCTCGTTTACGACTAGTCGGACAAAACTGGTTCTATCCGACTGATCGGATACGATTAGTCGTCTCAGTGTGCGAGCAGCTGATGAGTTAAAGGTTTCTTAATTCGGATGTGGGTGCAATCAATAGCTCCAATTGCATTTGGAAAACTATATCTTCTATGTACTCCATAATACTTTAGCGGCCTACAAAGTAATTGGTTTAAAAATGGACAATGTAATTAGCACAAATAAATTTTACAATTATATAACTCAATATTTTCGGGTGAACATGGATAAGTAATCCACCTGTGTGCAAGATCAGCAATTTTGGCTGACACTTCACTAATCACCTTAGAAATTGTAGTTTGATGAACACCGACATCTTCCCCTATTACACTTTGGAACCCTGGATCACCAACAAACCTTAAGTACTATATGAAATGGGTCAGACTTATTTTAATAGTCTTTCCTCATTTCATTGCAATATAAATTGTAATATATTGCCAATAAAAAAAATTATACTTTTGAACATATCTTTTTATTTTACGTTAAATTATATAACCGTTATTAAAAACAACTCAAATAGGCGACTTTCTATTTGATTGAACTGCTAACTAATACTCTTACAATTACTCAAAATTATTTTAATATGACAATATTTGTGTGGCTATGTTTTTTTAAAATTGTTTCTGTGTACAGTGTATACATACGTGATATGACAATCTAAATTCCCCAAGTGTATTTCATAGTAGTAGTGAGAATCCAAATTATGACGTAACCAAAAACACTGTACTCGAAATTATTGGTACAGAAACTGAATCGATACTTGAATAAAACTTACTACAACGAAAAACGTATATACAAGTAGCGGCTGCTACACTATATATCCTAATTTTTCCTTCATTACTTAACGCGCCTCCTCGTGTCTCCATTGTTGGTCCAAGAAATTCCTCGGTAATTTTAGTTACACTATCTTCATTGAATCTATATAGTTTATAAAAATCACAACTATTTGCGGTTCTTTTGCATTTATACACGCACGTATTTGCCGATATTTGAATAAATGCTGCCATTTTGACCTTTAAACTGCAACTGAGCAATAGAAAATACATGCTTAATATTTTTTAAGCAATATCTCAAAAATTTGAGCTGTCTCTTTTTTTGCATACAATTTGAAGCAAATTCTCGTAAAGAGCTTTCAGAATGAGACATTTCTCAATACATGAGATATGAGATATAACTCAAATCTAATGATTTTTTTTGCATACGAAATGAAGTGATTGCTCAGGGAGTCAATTCTGGTTCGGTGCAGTGAAAACGTGAAAAAAAGTTTACACTTGACGTTTTACACAGCTTTTTTCACTTTATCACTGCACTCAACCTGAAAAATCGATTCTCGTTGAATTCGTGTAAACTTAATGCTGAATAAAGGCTGAATTGAATTTTTATACTAGCAAGTGACAGTTTATGAAATCTAGTAGGTACATATCTAAAGTGTAAACTTTTCACGACTTCACTCTAAATTTCAAGGTGTAAAAAAATTTTATACGTGCAAAGTTTTTGACAGTGGTTTGCACGGTATAAGAATCGCAAACAAAGGTGTTAACGTGTAAAGTGTTTTCACGTTTTCACTGCACCGAACCAGAATTGCCCCCCAGAAATATGAGATAAAACTCCCTTCTCATTTTTTTGCATACGACCCAATATGTATTTTTAAACGCAAAATATTTAAAAATGTTTATTCATTTATTCTTTCGATTGTTATTTTATCCGACGATTCGAATATCAAATCGCGGGCTAAAGATTCGAAAAAGCGCTTACAAACTCGAGCTTGTTTATATAAACAAAAACGATCCAGTGTTTTTAACGTCACAAAACCATTTGGTGCTTGGACGTTTTGCAAAAAAAATTTGGTCGGTTTTCTTGATAAAAAAAGAACGTTTTCCTCACTCGATGGGAAAGGTGGTGAATTTTCCCACTCGTTGGAAAAATATCGTACTCAACTTGTGGGGGAGGCAGATGACTTTAAGAGAGATTAATTTTACAATTAATAAAACAGGGGGCCCCAAAATTTGAATGGCCTAGGGCCCCCATTTGGCTTAATCTGGCACTGCCTAGTCCATACCGGCCCCACCAAGTGCATGTTATCGGTTGGTTGATGAGATTCAACACGTTTCAGGAGCCATAACACTTCAGCGAGCTGTTTCTCGATGCCCTGATGTCAGATTCCCAATAGCAATGGTTCGGAGTAGGTGGAATAAAATATCGAAACTTGGTTGTGGCAGTTTCTTTCTCCACCTCTCTCTTCAATATCTTCCGACTAGAACTGCTGTGCGACATTGCACTCTTTACGATAAAAATAGATTGTCGACAGTATAAAGGGGCTTTTACTGAGCCTTTAGAGGACTAAAGATCACATAAAAAAATAGGTGGTTTATATGGCGCGCTCTATGGTAACGTGAACTGCCGGACTAAATAATAAAATTGATAAAAACTATAAACAGCGTATCCGGTTTCCACTCTCAAGGTAGTGGTAGTTTCCTCTATCTTCTTCTATATTATTAAAAGAAAGTGTCTGCTTAGCGTACCGTCACGCGTTGGAGCCAAACTAAAAGAGATAGACACCTGACAGGTGACCAAAAGTTTTAGTTTTTCGAAATTTTAATTAGTTTTTTTAAATTAATTATTTAGTATGATTTTTCGACATTTTTTACGTTCTCCGCCTCTTGCAACTTGATTCTGACTCACCTCCATGTAACCTAACAACCCCAAATTTTGCCCTTATGCATAGTTCGCCTGACAATGCAAACTGTCCATTTTGTAAAAAAAATCAAGATGGTGGTTCAAACAAAGATGGCGACCGAATTTGGCAATTGAAAGACTATAGTGGAGTCAGATGAGCAAAACATAAGGAATTGTCTCCAGAGAAAAATTTTTTTTTTGGAACATGTTAGTTACATCGAATACTATACGAAATGGACATTTTCTACCTCTAGCAACCGCCGCTACGTAAGTTATCGGCCATTATGTCTAAAATTTACCATTTTGGTCGTTCTTCCTAAATATAAATGCGTATATCTCGGCATGTGTAGGTCAGAAAAAATTGAAAAAAATAGAGGTTGTTCGTTATGATATTGGCTACCAGCGGTTACAATATGAAATCCTTATCTGCACATATAACCTCAAAAAAAATCAAAAACTAAAGAAACTACAGAATTTTGGTTTTTTGGAGATAACTTCGAATATTTTTAGTGAAATTTGATGAAATTTTCAAAAGTTATACTTTATAATAGGAACAATAACTGGTTAAAATTTCAAGTCAAAATATCTAATACAAGGCTCAAAAATTGACTTCAAATTTGAAAATTGATTGGCCTATCAGTTTTGTGCATCGCTTCGTATGAGGTTCTTACTTTTTTTAAAATGTAGCTTCTTTTATGCACTTTTGATGGTGAGAAAGAAAAAATTTTAAACTTGAAGAAAAGTGAAAAAAATCGAATCGAAAATCGACAATTTTTGCATTTTTTCGTCAATTTTTTAGGAAAATTGGACTTTTTTTGGCAAAGTTCAATTTCTATTGAATTATTAGTTCATTTTTGACATATGATGATCGAAAAATTGACTTTTATCAAAAAATGTGATTTTTTTCTAAAAAAATTGACGAAAAAATGCAAAAATTGTCGATTTTCGATTCGATTTTTTTTCACTTTTCTTCAAGTTTAAAATTTTTTCTTTCTCACCATCAAAAGTGCATAAAAGAAGCTACATTTTAAAAAAAGTAAGAACCTCATACGAAGCGATGCACAAAACTGATAGGCCAATCAATTTTCAAATTTGAAGTCAATTTTTGAGCCTTGTATTAGATATTTTGACTTGAAATTTTAACCAGTTATTGTTCCTATTATAAAGTATAACTTTTGAAAATTTCATCAAATTTCACTAAAAATATTCGAAGTTATCTCCAAAAAACCAAAATTCTGTAGTTTCTTTAGTTTTTGATTTTTTTTGAGGTTATATGTGCAGATAAGGATTTCATATTGTAACCGCTGGTAGCCAATATCATAACGAACAACCTCTATTTTTTTCAATTTTTTCTGACCTACACATGCCGAGATATACGCATTTATATTTAGGAAGAACGACCAAAATGGTAAATTTTAGACATAATGGCCGATAACTTACGTAGCGGCGGTTGCTAGAGGTAGAAAATGTCCATTTCGTATAGTATTCGATGTAACTAACATGTTTCAAAAAAAAATTTTTACTCTGGAGACAATTCCCTTTTCACTAAAATTTGATGCTCATCTGACTCCACTACTATGACAAATATAATACAATTGTGCGTTATTCAAAATTTAAAATGACGGCCAATACAGAATGTACAAGGTGGACTTGGTATTCGCATACATACATTGCCCAGAAAGCCGTGCATAAAACTGTTTTGATAGTTCCTTTGGGTTTATACGAATCGAATGCCAAATACAGTATAATCTAGTGCAACCAGACCAGACTGATTAAAGCGATTCAAACTTGGTCTTAGATGTTCGATTAGATACACAAGAAGGCCACCATTAGTTCATTTTTGTCTAACTCCGTATCTCTTGTCGTTTGGTTTTTTGATATCTTATAAGATTTTTAATGGTCATCGTCTTCATGGTTTTTGAAAGAAAATGATTATATGCTATTGGGTGATATTTGAAGATAGTACTGGGTAGGACATGATTCTAAAATGAGCTTGTACGAAGTGCCTCCTTTTTTCCTTTAAGCCAGTACAATGCCATACGTCAAATGAGGCGAGGTGCTATTGTTATGGTAAAATGACAGAAAAGAGCAAATTATAAAAATAAAGAAAACAAATACCCATGAAGTTTTTTTTATGAGTTTGCATTTATTATCTGTTAAACTTCCTCACATGCCCCCTAATGTATATTTATATTTTACAACCCCACCTCGCCTTATTTACAGTTGAAAATATTACTGCCGCAAAAGAAATAAGAAATTTCTCTTTAGTAAAAATCTAACTCCTTGAAAAAATGTAAAAAATCTCTCTATAGTACAAAACTTCACTGCTTTTTAAAAAGTAAGAAATGACTCTCCAATTCGTATTTACAATCACACCTCAGGTCATTTCCTCATGTATATGTATGTTAAAAATCGAAATAATCAAGAATGACGCTCATTCAAATAGTAGTAGTACATTATGGGTGAGTTCAAAAATTCAACACTGCAACAATACTGCAGAAGCAACATAAGTCACGAATTCAAAAAATAATCATGACTAAAATCATGTATTCATTTTTGCATTATGTTAGCAACACTGACGCAACATTTAGCCAAAGTTTGCAACACGGAATTTGATGTTGCTTTCTAGGCTAGTGCCGAAAAACAGGCAGGGACCAAAGTGCAACGAAATGTTAAGGTTATAACTGAAAGAAAAAAAAATTTAAACAAGAAAAAAGGAGAAAAGGTCTCCTAGGAGACATCCAACATTACTCGAGGAGGCCTCTTTTCCTGTTGGGCTGCTACCGCCGTAAAATAACAAGGTAAATTAAATATTTTAAGGTAGTGAAAGTGGTTGTAATATGCAAAGATGTGGTTGTCGAAAACATGGTTTAAAGTGGAGAATTTGTGCAGTAAGTATCATGAAATTAAATAGAGACAACGAAATATTAGAAGGAATGAGTAATTCAGACGAACTTATTGATGAAGAGCTAGCATAGTCTTGAATTTGAAATTTCGATCGATGAGGAAGAAAATTCTCAATGCAAAACACCTATATTTAATTAAAAACATTAATTGTTCATATTTCTTAGTTTTAAAAATCAATACCAACACCTGCCCGCTATTAATTTTTTTTCGGAAAAGCTATCGACTCTAGCCTATGCTAGTTTTCGTTATTGGTTGTCAACATTATTTTCCATATTTTTGAAAATGGGTGATGATAACAAAGAGAAGTAAGTTTTTGGTGATTAATAACAAAATTTGGTGAACTTTAAGTTTAAATCAATAACTTATCATTTTTTTATTTTTATTTTATAACTAGTAAAAAGTGGAGCAGAAAGGAAGTAAAATCATTAATAATTACTCGTTTGAAATACGAGGAAGAGTTTACAAAGGGACGCCGTGCTACGGAAAAAATTAGAACAGGAGTTGGGACATCTCTATCCGTCTAGCAAATTTTCCAAAGAAGAGGCTCAAAGGAAATTTATTAATTTGTACACAACGTATAGAAGAATAAAGCAAAGAAATAAAAAAAGTGGCAACGAAGCTACAACTTGGGAATACTTTGAAGATTTCGATGAAATGTATGGAACCAAGCATTCTGTCGATGTACCAGAGGAAAATTTGCTAAGTTCACTGACTCCAACTATAGAAGCAACAAACTCGGTTTCATCGGATATATTTCACAACGAAGTGGAAGAAATTTGTAGTCCTATACCAAAGAAACGTTGCAAAACAACAAGCGGAGACAGAGGATATTGTGAAGCTATTAAAGGAAGAATCAACAAAAGATGAAAAAAGGTATCAGGAACTTATAGACCTTGAAAAGCAAAGGTTGGAGATTGAAAAGCAAAGAATGGATGATGTAAGAGAAATGAAGGATATTTTGAGACAATTTTTAGATAAATCTTCTTGAGAACCGGTTGATTGACTGACTGAAGTGGTTTTTTTATTATTAATTTAGTCGCTGAATTATTTTGTTTTTTTCTTTTCTGTGCTTTTTAAATTTTTGGAAAATAAAAGTATTGTTTCGTTTAGAACTTGTTTAACTAATATTGAGTAATAATAAATACAAAATTAAATTTATATTTTTTTAACTAGCTGCAAAATTTAACACATAAATAGATTTACTAAATAATTCCCTTTTTCAACACCTTCAGGATTTGCATTGTTAGGACTCTCATTAGCCTCATCAACGTTTGCATCCAACGTACTTGCAAATACTTCAGTGTCAATGTTGTTGATCTTTTCTTTATCCACAATGAAATTGTGCAGAATTACACAAGTAAACACAACACTTTTCATCAGCCATATTTTTCTCAAATTTAAGTACTCCAGTATTTGGAACTTCTTCTTCAATATTCCAAAAGTTTGTTCGATACAAACTCTTGTAGAACTATGTGTCACATTAAAAGTAATTTGCTGTGTTGTTAGTGCCCCATTATCTTTAAAAGGGACTAATAAGTATGATCTCAATGGGTAAGCAGAGTCCCCGAGCAAATGTGATCCTTGCGCTAAAGTTATGGATCCTGATTCTAGCGCTGTTCCCAAAGGACTGCGCCCCCACACATTAGCGTCGTGACAACTTCCTGGACACCCAAAAAATATGTCCAAAAATTTAAAGTTGCTGTCACATATGGCCTTCGAATGTAATTTATTAAAATATTCTTATCATCACAAGTTTGCATTAAAATTTACCTGTAAGATAATTGAATGGTAACCTTTCCTATTGTAGTAACTAGCTGAATCTTTTTTCGGTGCAGGAATCTTTATGTGTGTCCCATCTACACACCCGATTACAAAAGGAAAATGCCGAGTTCTCAAGTTTTGGAAATCCTCCATGATTTTCATTTGGTCAGTTAATGAATATGGCCACATTACTTGATTTTTCATTGTTGCACAAATATATTTTATAGTCTTCACAAAGATATTATAAGCTGTTCCTTTCGCAATTCCAAAACGGTCGCTAAGAATGCGAAATTGTGTTCTATTTACTAGTCGCCAAATCGTAATATATAAGCATTGAGTTAATGTATAACTTGTTCTCCCGCGGATACAATTTTTCCAATTAGGTTGTAATTCGTTTTGCAACTTCTATTAAATTAAACTAATTATACAGCGTAATTGATATTACAAATTACTTTATACTCACTAAAAATGTTGAACATTGCATCATAAAATGAGACCTAAAAACGTCGTCATGATATTTATCTATTATTTTAAAATAGTTATTTATTTTTGGTATTTTTCTTTTTTTTCTTTTTATTTTGGCAAGAATACTTATAAGTTTTTTTCGTGATTGTAGTTTTTTTACAAGATATTTCGTTAAAATGTTTCCTCTTACTTCTGCATTTTCAATTAAAAAATGTATTACAGTAGTTTTTAATACAGCATCCATCGCGGTTCACTATTTTAAAAATCCAGAAAGTAACACAACAACAAAACTTCGTCGTAAAATCAATCAGTATTCCGGAATGTCAAAGCATCACAACATGACACAATCAAATAACGCAGCAACACTGCCTTAACAATGTCGCAACACTGCACGATCATGATTAATTTTTGAACTCACCCTATTTTTGAACCGCGACATTTTAAAAACTTGAGGCTTCAGTACAATTTGCCATCGTGTATAATTCGCTAAGTCTCAGAGGCTTGTCCGTCGAATAAAATCCATACCACACTCCCAAACAATTTTCCATGTCATGGTGCTCATGTCTTTGGTCATCACATGGTGCAATGTGCAGTAGTAAATTTAATAAAGAAAGGGCATTCGAATAGGTTTAGGGTTATGAGGGTTCGAGAAGGTTGAGGGAGGTGGTGATGAATTCTGCGTTTAAGCTCTTGGGTATTGTAGGAGTTCAAAAATACAGACTGTGTAAAAACCCCACGGAGGCAGAAGGCGTTTTGACATTTTGGTGTAAGAGTCAATTTTGTCAGTGCTGCTGCATTCTTTCGAGGGCACAAAGGTGTTGTCATTGATTAGTGTGAGGGCTCTTTTTATACTTTATCTATTCACGCCGAAGCGGTTTCGAAGCGCCGAGCTAGGAAAAGGACTTTCATAAATTATTAAAAGGGGAACTAACTGACGAATTGGAGGGTCCACCAGTAACTGATGAAAATCCTACGCTGCCGCCAGCAAGCTCAGAAGTTTGCAGAGCTATTAACTGGCAGAAAAGGGCAAGAAAATGCAATGGGAGATAGCAGCTAGGTAGGTAGATGGCTTGACTTGTCCGGCTTTGATGAGTGCCTTTGAAGGATCCCTTTTTTAAGAGTCATGCTGATGACGCCAGACTAAAGTCATGCCTTCACGGCTCCCACTGATCTGGACTTAAACGTCATGCAAAAAAGGGTGGATGAGTTTAGTCAGTAGGAATCTGATACAACTGTGACAAAAAGTCTCGAGTGCAGATGGAATTCCCACGGAGCTGGTTAAAAAGGAAAGGCCTACACCAACAGCCAGCAAACCATGAATTAGTTGTGCAAATAAAGGAGCTGGAAGTGATACGATGGAAAAAGGCATCCTATGATTGTAAAATGAAAAAAAAAAAATTTCTTACCTTGCACGGAATATCGTTGTTTAGAGTACCTAGTTCTGTATGCTGAGACCTAAATTGTAGAGGTGTTACCAGAACCTAACATGGCCCGTCAGATATTCCGCTAACAGCCTAAGATCCTCCCTGGTTAGAGAGACATCATTCATCATCATTGCGTCCCTTTAATCCCTCATGGGACATAGGGCGGAAACAGTTGCCCTCCAGCGGACTCTGTTTTGCGCGACAGCTCTCAGCTCCGACCAGGATCTCCCAGTTGTTGCGGCTTCTGCTAGTAGGGTTCTCCTCCACGTTGCTCTAGGTCGTCCTACTCGACGGGATCCTTGCGGATTCCAGTCAAGAGCCTGTTTGGCTAGATTTTCGTTTTCGCGTCGCAAGGTGTGGCCAACCCAACTCCATTTCCTTCACCTGATTTGGTCGTCTATCCTTTCTTGGCCGGCACGGCGCCATAGTTCTTCGTTTGAAATTCTATCTTGCCAGCGGATTTTTAGGATACGACGAAGGCATCTGTTGTTGAAGACTTGTAGGCGCCCTGTGATGAATTGGGTGACTTTCCGTGTTTCGCAACCGTACAAAAGTACTGCCTTCACGTTGGAGTTGAACAGCCGCAATTTGGTGTTAGTTGAGATCTCCGTTGATCTCCATATGCGGAACAGGCATTCATATGCGCCTCGTGCTTTATTTATTCTGGAACTGACATCTTCTTCTGCACCGCCATTTTCGGTAATAATACTACCGAGGTAGCAGAATTTATCGACCAGTTCCACGTCACGGTTATTCAGCGCAGTCCGTTCAATGGTGTTGGTTAGAGAGACAACGCCCCTTAATGCAAGGGGTCTTATTAGATCTTTAGCTTGTCTAAAACCTGGGACCAATTTCGAATAGTCTAGATTCAGTCCATCAGCCAAATCCTCTATCAGGAACTTGTAACTGGGCGATGAGATACCACAGAAGGGAGCTGGGCCCTGGACCAACGACTTAGACAGCTCTCTTCCGAGCGTGTCTGTAATCTCATTGATATCGATATCCCAGGGTTCGGGCGCCCAGGAGAGTGGAACCCTATTTTTCTTGGTCATATTCTGGTCTGAAGCACCTTGAAACTATTTTTGAGAAGTCTGTGATGAGAGTGCCTTGATGGCAGCTTGAATATTATAATATTGGTGACCTTTGAGCCTAGCGCAGGTTCACAAAGGGCAACCTACGATTGCAATCGACAAATTATAGTTGAGTCCGGCGACACCAGATTTTGTACCATGTTCCATCTTTGACCCATGGATGGAAATCTTTTGGACTCCCACTCAGAGCGATCCGGAATGACTGCCCCAAATTACCTTTGGAACCGCAGTTCACCAACCGTATGGTCAAATAAGCATATTGAAATATTTGGGATATCGTTGAGGATATCCACATGACCTTTCATGTATAGCGCCAGTTTAATGATATCTAAAGTGTGAAGGCAGCGAATTTGCAAATGGAAATGTGCAATGGGGTTAATCCAATGATTGCCTTTATGGCAACTCTGGGGCAGATCCGCAAAGATCCAATAATAGAGAGGCAAGCAAGCCGTGACCAAATGACAACAGGTCTAACGATCGTGTTGTACATCCATTACACCATTTGTGGTATGGACACCATGACTAACCCAAAAGCATTTTAGAGGCCAATATAGTCCTAATGGTAGTCCAGCGTTACTCCCAGATATTTAACTGAGTCTAAGTACTCAACTGTTGTACCCTACATACAAATATGAACTAGGTCCAATTTAAAACGTTTGGAAAAAGGACCCAGGACTAACTTTGGACAAAAGTTTGCTGACAACCAGTGACCAGAGTAACTGGGAAGGAGCTCCACTTTGAGGATAGCCCTTGATAGCTTTGAACTAATGATGGAGACATCCAGAATAGTAGAAATGTCACCTCCTACAAGCATGGCGTTGTTGTTGGATTACCTAAGGAAGGACACGTTTAATATTAACGAAGCCAAAAATTTGTTTTAGACATTTATGATGTTTTCTTTTGTAGGACCCACGTGACCTAAGATAGAATTCTGCAACTTTTCAAGATTTTCTTTCTTTTCTGGTTACATGTGTTTCTGCCATAGCTCAGATAATTCGTCCCTGTCGCCCTTAAATGTATTCTAATTACTGACAGCAAACACGAATTTGTCGCAACATCTCAACAAGAACGAGGCATATCTGACACGGAGTTTGCTTTAATTGGACCCTAACTCGTCAGCAGCTTGATTTACAAATCAAATCCGGAGAATCCTGGCGTCTTAATGTGATGTGTCTACCATTTAGGCCACGAAAGATAACTTTCCGGCGAAATTGAAGCAGGCAATTACCCTGATTAATATACTTGTACATCCGCAACGTGTCTATGTATGTATATGACAAGGCAAACAGACACAGCCACACCAAAAAGGATATTAAATGTTCAAATAAAACTGGCGTGTAACTACGGCACCATTTCGGGATGACTTTAAGATGCCGTCGTCGCTACCGCACAGTTGTCGGGTGATTTACCAAAAGCTGCCTCCGAGGTTGGATACCCACAGAGGTTCGGCGCTGACATAACTTCCGGATGTTCTAGACGAGGAAGAAGATCCTGAATAAATTCGTTAAATCCTTGTCGCAGCCCGCAAAACGCCAGTTGTGCTGCTACCTTTGGGCCTTTGTACTGTAAAAATGTTGTGTGCTGTGCACTACGCAGGATGCCAGGGACGAGGCCGACTTTTTGGGAAATTCCTTCATATTTTTTTGAGCCCTTTGCCTTTGGAAATTGGGGACAGATTCACCGGTAAAGTGGTACGACGAAATGGAATAATAGACGAATATATGCCATCAGGATATTTGGGGACACGATGTGCCAAGTATAAAGGGACACCTCTGCTTCACGTCGCCCGCACACACATGCAAAGTCCCTGGTTCGTCCTTATTTTATTTTTTTATTCCATTTCAATTTTTTGTTGTTGCCCGCTGAGTTGTTAATGTGCAGCGAACCGCGTTCTCAGATAGCACAAAAGTTGTATGGCCCAAATCTTTTCCCTCAAAAAGGAATTAATTACGTGAATAAATTGAAAAGGAGAACGAGATCCTTCTGCCAGGCAAATTGAATATTATCAGGTTATTATAATTGGTGCGCAAGTCATATATCCTAGTAACCAAATCCTTGAAGAAATCATAACTCCTACATCCGTTCCCAAGTAATCTTATTGATCATGTTACGTTTAGTTAATAAGAATTATTTTTTATCTTATAACTCCCCAGATTTCTTCCCACATTGCATCCCAAGAATTGATCATGTTACTTCTAATTAATAAGAATTACTTTATCTTATGACCCCCAAGATTTCTTCCCACATTACTGCGACGTTATGCTGATTTCTCGAGAAGACACATTTTTGTAACTCGAAACCAAACTGTAGATCTTTTAATTTGTAATGTACTAAATAATTTTCAGTTTCAGTTTGATCGTCGTAAAATAAAGTTCTAATTCTGTTAAACCTTTTCTTTTAATTAAAATAAATTTTTATTTTTGTAATAGGAAAACCAATTACAAGTTTGGCGCAGTCGGTAGGATGCCAAACTAGTGTCGTGCAAAAGTTAAAAGTGAAATTTTTTTTATATATATTTTTTCACTTAACAGTGTTAAGACTAATTATTTAAATTAGCTTAAAAAAAAAAAGTGGTAATTTGATCAATGTGATTCAACAAACGGATTACCAGTGACAGTGAAAGTTCTATATACTTTTCATCTTGTACGACGTCTAGAATTCTTTTAAGAATTTATTGGCATCGAATCAATAAAAGAAAATTAAAATTTAACCTGATTTGAGGACTTCACGTATCACTCAAACTGAGCTCAACTTAATTAAAATAAACAAAAAATAAAGGAGAAAAGTTCAAACCAATTTTTGTTTTTTTTTTAATAACAATATAATGGCAGTCGAATCAGCAATAATTACTGGAAAAGATCTAATAATGGAAGCGAGAGCTGTACCAGTTTTTCGGGGTGATGGTGCCTTTGAGCTTTTGCATTTTATTAGAGAGGTCGAGACAATTGTTGGCTTAACAACGGATCCACGAATGAAGGCGTATTTATCTAATATATTCATAACAAAAATTCAAGGACCTGCAGCTGCATCAATAAGAAGACTCCAGAATGCAACGTGGGACCAAATGAAGCAGCAACTAAAGAAATCTTTTGGAATTCAACAGTCTTACCTAAAACTAAAAGAAGAAGCAGATTCTATAAAATATTTTAACGTAAGTCAGTATTATAATTCTTTAATAATAATTTTGGATAAATTAAATCTTAAGTATAAGTTAGATGATAATTCCCCTGAAGAGTTCAATACTATAAATAATGAAAAAAGCATATTAGAAAAGTTTTTAAACAAAATTCCTAGATCCGATAGTATGTTTTTACGCATAAAGAACGTTACTTCTTTAGAAGAAGCTTTTTTTGAACTACTTGAAACTGGAATTTCCAATGATCCCCCACATAATCAAAGACAAAATAACAACAACAGAAATAGGAATAATTTTAATCGGAACTACTATGAACATAATTATAATCGTAACAATTATCGTAATGATAATTACAGACATTTTAATCGTAACAGACAAGGAACGGAATATAATAATTTCACTCAAACAATGCCATTTTCAAGAAATAATAGACTTAATGAAAACCCACATAATACCCCTAGAAATCGAAATGGCAACCGCAGTCACATTAGGTATCAAAACTCTAGAGTATTTTCCAATAATAATAATAGAAATATAGAACCAATGGACGTAGATATAAACACAGTAGAAAATTTTCAATCACGGCCTCAGATAACTCACTATCGATAGTTGAATTTACAATTTTTAATAAAAAATTAACCTGCTTGCTTGATAGCGGATCTTCTACTTCTGTAATAGATAGTAGAATGTTCCCCAATATAAAACGTCTTGAATTACCGAAACCAATCGAAATTATAACAGTGTTAGGCAAAGGAGAAATAACCCATGAAATAATAACGGAAGTTCCTAAAGAATTTAACCTCAACGCTACGATGAGTTGGAAAATAATGGATTTAGATAATAAAAAATATCAAGCTATATTAGGTCGAAATGTACTGAAACCAGTAGGTGCAAAAATAGATCTAGAAAAGGATCATGTAAAAATTAGGAATAAAATAATTAAGTTTAAAAGTTTTTGCTCTTTTGATAATATCGACGGTTTATATTCTTTAGATTTAAATAATGTAAATGTTCTCGATCTACCAAAAACGGATAATCTTAGTAAAGAAGAGTTTCATGCTTTAAAGAAAATTATTGTAGAAAACAAAGATTTATTCTATCAAGAAGGACAAAAATTAACTAATATTACTTGCATTAAACATCAAATTATTACGAAGCATAATTTGCCAGTATACTCAAAGATTTACAGATTCCCTAAAATCCACGAGCAAGAAGTGGACAAACAAATAACAGACATGTTAAAACAAGGTATAATTAAGCATAGCAATTCACCTTATAATTCCCCCATTTGGATTGTCCCCAAAAAATTAGATCAATCGGGAGAAAACAAATGGAGGATTGTCGTCGATTATAGAAAATTGAACGAGATAACTATAGACGACAAATTCCCTATTCCCAACATAGAGTCACTTTTTGACAAGTTGGGAAGAGCTCAATATTTTTCGACATTAGATCTCGCTAAAGGATTTCACCAAATCCTTGTAGACGAGAAAGATCAGGCAAAGACCGCGTTTTCGACCCCACAAGGTCACTACGAATATGTCAGGATGCCATTTGGCTTAAAAAATGCTCCTGCTACATTTCAAAGAATGATAAATTATGTCCTACGCGAGTACATCAATGTCAATTGTGTTGTATATCTTGACGATATACTTATTTTTAGCACTTCCCTTCAGGAACATGTAAATGCAATTCAAAAAATCCTCAAAACACTTCGTGAATTTAATCTGAAACTACAGATTGATAAATGTTCATTTTTTTCGAAAGAATCAGAATATTTAGGACATCTTTTAACTAGTGAAGGTATTAAACCTAATCCTAGTAAGATAAAAGTAATTAAAACATTACAACTTCCTAAAAATCGGAAGGCAATAAAGAGTTTCTTAGGTATCACGGGCTATTATCGCAAGTTCATTAAGGACTACGCGAAAATTGCCCAACCACTTACTCAATGCCTAAAGAAGAACAGGAAAATTTACCTAAATGATAGAAAGTTTATTGAAGCTTTTGAAAAACTTAAAGAAATATTAACGAAAGATCCTGTTTTAAAATATCCCGATTTTAAACAAAAATTTACCCTGACAACCGATGCGAGTCAATTTGCTATTGGTGCCGTTTTGTCGCAAAATGGACATCCAGTATCATTCGCAAGTCGAACTCTTAACGAACACGAAATTAAATACAGCACTATAGAAAAGGAACTCCTTTCTATTATATGGGCCACTAAATACTTTCGCCCTTATTTATATGGAGTTAAATTTACAATTAAAACTGATCACCAACCTTTAGTTTGGTTACATTCTTTAAAAGAACCTAACTCAAAGCTACAACGGTGGAGGATCAGACTAAATGAGTTTGATTTCGATATAGAATTTGTTAAGGGTAAGGACAACAAAGTAGCAGACTTTTTGAGCAGGATCAACGTAGATAAAAATGAAATTAACACTCTTGAAAATGTAGGCAGTAACTCTATTAATGAACATAATAATTTGGATATTGAAAGTAACGCAGCTACGATTCATAGTGGTGCCGAAAATTTGGGAGATCATATCCCAATTGTAGATAATATCGTTAATAAATATCTTACTCAAATACATCTAGTTGAAAATAAACAAGAAGATTTGGTAGTGAAATTCAAGAAATATAGGATAATTTATATATCTCGGGAAAATCTTAAAGATATAAACTATCTAAACAATCTTTTAAGAAAATTAATAAAAAAGGGAACAACTGGGATATATTCTGAATTGGATTACAATGAATTTTCAATTTTGCAAAGTATATTAGTGAACCTATTTAGCAATGAACCTAGAATTAGATTCGTTAAATGTAGTAAGCTAGCAATAAATTTAGATGATGAAAATGAGTTAATAAAAATAATAAAACAAATTCATGAAGCCACAAACCACAGAGGTATTTTAGAAAATTTTTCTGAAATTAAAAACCTATATTATTCTCCCAAACTAAAGGATTTCATCTGTAAATACATAAACAATTGCGAGGTTTGCAATTTAAGTAAATATGACAGAAATCCTATTCATTACAAATATAATTTGTCAGAAACCCCTTCTGAACCCAATGAAATTGTTCATGTCGACGTACTTTATCTAAAAAAGCAAATATTTTTGACAACAATAGATCGTTTCACTAAACACCTGTCTGTAGCCAAGTTAAGCGATAGAAATAGTGTAACCATAGTTCAGACATTGAAACTTAGAAACTCTTTATTTGGTAAACCCAAAAAGTATATTTTTGATAACGAATTTGATAGTTTAAATATAAAAAATTTCTGTCGAGAAGAAAACATAGAAGTACATTTCACTTCCCCTCGAAGTCACACGGGTAATGCTGACATTGAAAGGGTTCATGGGACAATAAACGAACACATTAGGATACTTCATCTGACACATCCAGACTTAGATATCGAAAGCAAAATTTTAAAAGCTGTAGAAAAATATAATAATACAATTCACTCTACAACAGAAGTAAGACCAATAGATTTTCTTAATAGCAAAGTTTCTGATCTTGAAAGCATAAAGAGGAAGATTCTAGAAAAGAAAAATAAAACTATCGACAATTTAAACAAAAATAGGAAAGACTTTATTGCTCCAAATGCAAATGAAATACTTATAAAAAATCCAACAGCGTTAAGATACAAGGAATTACCTAGGTATAAAAAGATCAATTGTTCACAAAATAACGGGAACCTAATTGATAACAAAAAGAAAAAAATCCACCCTTCTCGCATTAAAAGAAACTTTAAATATTTTTCAGAAAATACTTCTATTGCTGCTAACAGTAATGACGCTAGCGAAACCAAACCAAGCTCTAATTAGCATGGAAAAATTGGAAACCGAAGCTGGATATACTACAATCCAACAAGAAAAAATACCCATTATTGAGAAATACAATAAAATTATCCACATAGTTGACTTAAAAGATATTAAAAATACAATTGACTTGGTGGAGTGTCAAGTGAAGGATCTATTTCACCTACCAGAAGATGAAAATATTATCAGCACCCTGACAGGAAAGCTCAACAAGGTAAAACATACTTTTAAAACATTAATACCTTTAAGACAAAAAAGAGCACTTATTAATGTTGGAGGGACCATCTTAAAATGGATTTTTGGAACATTTAAAAATAACAGACAAAAATGTTCATAGTGCCATAGAAAATTCTAACAATCAGATAAAAATAAATAATTTGCTCCAAGAAAATATTAATACTCTTCGGTATAATATACAAAGAAACAACATAGAAATACACGAACTCTTAAATCTAGTTAATACCAGTAATAGGGACGTAGTACGACAATTACAGTATTTACAAACCTTGACTCATATAAACCTTTTAAACGAAGAAATTGAAAAAATACAGGAAAATGTTGCTTTCTCTAAACATCAAATAATGGGTAGATCAATACTTACACCCGAAGAAATTGACGCTTATGATATAGACATCTTCAAACTACAAGAGCTTAAAAGTTCTTTAGCATTAGCATATCCCAAATTACTTTTTATCCTACTTATCCCGGAAATTAGTAAATTAGAAGCTACTCACTTCAAAGTCGTTCCAATTCCAGATTCAAATAATCAAGAAATCGATATTAAAATTTTGGATATTATAATGTTTGAAAATAAACCATACTATCTAGATCAAGAAAGATATAGAAAAAGTTTAAGACCTGTTAATGATTGTATATCAAGTCTTTTAAATAAATCGTATGATAATTGTTTGAAAATTACAAAATCAGGTTTAGAAATAATAGAAATAGACGTAGGATTAATTATAATTAAAAATGGGAAAAATTTAACTCTTACAAACAGTTGTAATAATATAGAATATTCATTAAATAAAAATTACCTAATAACATTTAATAATTGCTCCGTTATGGTCAATAATATAGAATTTTTAAATAAAGAAAGAACATTTAAGCATAATATAGTAATACCTACTTATAATAAAATTAAAGATGTTAATTCAACAATAGATTTAAAAGAATTAAACATTAAACAAATACAGAATTATAAGCAAATTAAAGAAATGCATTATGAGAAACAGCAAAACATCGTTATTACTTATACTAATCTATCATTAGTTACAATCATAATTACGATTTTAATCGCATTAATAATTTTTAGATTTTGCAAAAAAGAAACAAAAAATAAAGTAGTTGCTAATAAAAATAATTTTGCCCAGGAGAGCAAAACACTTGAGGAAGGGGGAGTCATATATCCTAGTAACCAAATCCTTGAAGAAATCATAACTCCTACATCCGTTCCCAAGTAATCTTATTGATCATGTTACGTTTAGTTAATAAGAATTATTTTTTATCTTATAACTCCCCAGATTTCTTCCCACATTGCATCCCAAGAATTGATCATGTTACTTCTAATTAATAAGAATTACTTTATCTTATGACCCCCAAGATTTCTTCCCACATTACTGCGACGTTATGCTGATTTCTCGAGAAGACACATTTTTGTAACTCGAAACCAAACTGTAGATCTTTTAATTTGTAATGTACTAAATAATTTTCAGTTTCAGTTTGATCGTCGTAAAATAAAGTTCTAATTCTGTTAAACCTTTTCTTTTAATTAAAATAAATTTTTATTTTTGTAATAGGAAAACCAATTACAAGTTTCGCACTTTGATTCTTATCAGGATATTCATTTCCATCACATTTTTTTTTGGCAGGGAGAAATTGCTTTTGTGGATCGAGTCGCGTTTAATTAAAATTGAAGCCAATTTTCGACGCTGCGGGAAAGGGGAAATAATTAAAAATAAATATATAATTTTTTTTTTCAATTCTTATCAACATGAGATGAGATGGAATAATTTAAAAATTAATTAATTTCGTTCGTTTTTTAAATGTATTTTAACACGTTCGAGCTTAATACTGCCAAGGAAAAATTGGTTTATTGCGACATGATTGGGCGTGGGTTCACAAAATTGGGAAAGTGATGAATTTTTCATTTAGGCACAAGTATATGAATTGTTTATTCTAGTCCTGCACTTCTGGAGGGTTATTTTCCGTAAACAAATTACAATTGAACAATATTTTTTTTCAATAAACAGGAAAAAGTTCTAAGTAGGAGATCTAATTCAAATTCAAATAATTTATCATAAAAGTGATGAAGATTACAACCTCTTATTTAGCACTGCACCATAGAAAATACAATTCAGGAGTGACAGAAAGATAATAATAATAGTAAAGTAATAATAATAATAATACCAGAAAGTGAAGTGAAACGACAACTATTTGGGATGTGGGTTTGACGCCTTCGGTCCACACGATCAACTTCCCAGTAAGATGAACGTAGACGGAATCAACTGACTTCTTACAAAATAGTAATACGTTTAGCACTAGCGGGAAGTTGACTAGCATCAGAACTGGTGACAAAGTAATCCTGAGAGAAGCTAGTTCAAATAGCTATAATAGTGGTGAATACACAAGACAATCTTTTAGAGAATTTGTTTTTCCTGAACGTTAGCAAACAAACATTTATTTCGTTCTTCGTTCGCTATACTAGAGCCGGTGTTCGATTGTATTGAGCGTGTTGAAGCGCCGCTGTTATACTGGGAAACGAACAGGGGCGGCGGAGCGTGTGGGGATGGAAGGAAAAGAGCATACGCACTTTCGCTTTGAGTGGGGAAATCTACACCCTAAATATTACATGTACACCAGAAAATCCAAAACGTTGGAAGGGGCTATCTCGGTCGGATGGATGGATGGGCTCACAAGCAAAGCTTTTCATACGAAAACTAAATATATATTAGAGCTATTATGACCTTATAACTGCATAAGCTAAGCCTTGTTAATCCTACGAGACTAGCAAAAGGGGATTGCCTCAGGGGCGTTCCTAAAGCGGGATTTCCCCATGAAAGCCTCATGTTCCAAATGTTTTTCATAGTGGCCCTAGTAGGCAAACCTTATTTTAAATTAAATAGGACGATATCTTCCTTATGTATTCGGAAAGCTTTTTGGAAGCTTCAAAGAAGTATCTTGGCTTCACCAGCTGCGCAAGTTCGACCAAATTGGTGAATTGAATTTCTACCCTCAGTTCAGTTCGGTACAATTTCCACATATTGAACTGAGGATAAATAAACCTCAGTTCGCTCAAGTGGGCTCGAACTGAAGTTGAACGTAAAAGCTCGTTCAAAAGCAACTAGAATAGTGGGGTGCCACCATTCCAGGATTTTGCATTTCTGACTTCTGGCGAAAAAGCAACAACAATTTCAAGCATGAACTGAACATGTACTGGACAAAAGCCGTTGAAACCACTTATATGGATTGAATTGAACATTATTGAATTGAGGTTGGTGAAGCCGGGGCAGTAATCTTTAGTTTGACCCATCCAAAGCTTTAGTTTTTGTTGTTTTATTGCTTCATATCTCATGCAATTATGTTGGTTACCGTGAAGGGAATCATTTAGCATATTCAATAGACCGGTTCTGGTTCGATTACAGAAGTTAAGCAGCGTTGAACGTAATCAGTGTTCAGTTGGGAGACTGTATTAGTAGAACGGCACTCACGTTTAAAAATATCAAGTTGCCGGCGCGGGCGCAGCTATTACTCAAATATCCACACCGAAATTCGCAATCTTTCAGGAATCCCTTTTCCACTCGGAAACGAAGAGCAATGATTTTTTTCTCCAGGCGGACCAAATCGGGCTTTCGTTATGACGAGGCGCGAATGAGGCAAGGGGTTGTGTTGACCTTAGGGCAATCCACACGGGTTCGCATGGGGCGGTCGGGCTAGGCTCATAGGGGCCCTATCTGGATCCCCACCCCAATGCTAGTCGGGCATAACCCTATTAACAAAGAATTTAAAGCCATATATAACTCAACAGACAACTGGTAATTCAATTGACCGATTAACTTTATACATTTTAACGGTTACCTGTTCGGGTGCTCCCAACCCACAATGATTACGCTCCGCCGTCCCGGAAGCGAATCACTTCATTTGGAAATTCTGGAAGCTTTCCGGAAATATCAGCAAAACTAATCAATGTGAAGTACTTATCAGACTTCACCAAAAAAACAACAAAATTTTTTGGAAACTGAATTGAATTGCAATTTCCTGAAACTGTAGGACTTAAAACCAATTCACCGTCAAAAAATGCTTACCCAAGGTTTGTTTTTTGGAAAGCTAACGCTGTGCAGAGTCCAAAAAAGATCACTTCGTTTAGAACGGGTTTCATTCCATCGAGCTCATTAGATATTAGCAAAACTTAAATAAAAGGCCCGACCGAATGTTATGCAATTTTTTTCAGGGTATTTTTTCGTTAACATTCTTTTTCCGGCACCTCAAAGAAGTCGATACAGTTTTTGGCGGTGCAAAAATCACGAACATCGATTAAACAAAAAAACGGTTCAACCGAATTTTATGAAAATATTTTCAGATCATATTTTCGTTAATATTCTTTGAACGGCACCTCCACTAAGTCGATGTTTTCTATGGCTCACGCGATATCGTGCAGGTACAAATCACGTGAAAGCACCGTCCCTGCTAAAATGGTACCGAAAGACGTTTCAGAATCGTGTACAATTGTCGAAATTGGCTAAAAAACGTACGAGTTATTCAATGTTGAAATACCGAAGGTCTAGATGGCGTACCCATATACAAAGATGTGAACTATACTGTCAAAATCAATTTTCAAGAAAATTTATTTAAAAAAAATTTACTTCAAATACAGGCACAGTAAGCGCAGTCAGCGAAACAATTAGAAGGAACATTGGTCGCTACTGCTCACTTAACCTCAAACCTGTTCTATCCCTCGAGCCAGGGGTGGCGCTTTCCTATGTGCGAATGGTGCACTTGCACCGGGCGCAATTTGTCGAGGACGCAATATGGGCAAGTACAATTTAAAACAAATTTAAAACTTTGGAAAAAAAATTGAAAAGTATTCGCACGGGTGCAAGAAATTACACAAATTTATCCAATTTTTGTCCCTGTCCTTTCTCATGTAAGAAATAACGGCGAAATTTCGCTTCTCCTTGTGCAGGAAGCTTCCAGACATGCTAGCTTCGAGATTCGAGAAATTCGGAAAAAAATCTACCAAGTAAAAGAAAAATCTCATTTATTTGGAGCCACTTTTTGAAAATTCTTTGAAAAGCACCATATCTACTCACACAAAGGAAAAATTGTTCCGATGGCTCTGGATTGTGTATTGCTGTTTACCGTGATTGCTATAAACTTGAAGGTGCTGTTGCTGCACCTTTAGATTCTGTTTAAAGAATTGTTAAAAGAGGTAAATGAAGTAAATGAAAACAAAACTCCTTGTGGCGAGAACTCCTATTTAATTGCTTTTTTTTGTTTGTTCCTTTAAACCTCAGTTCAATAAAGTTCAATTCAATCTGCATAAATGGATTCGCCGGCTGGCATATTCAGTTTATGCTTAAAATTGTTGTGGCTTTTTCGCCAGAAGTTAGAAATGCAAAGAGCCCACTGAATGATATTCCATTATTCCAGTTGATTCCTCTCTTTTGAGCGAGCTTTTACGTTCAATCTTAATTTTATGTTTTGTTGGGCGAATTCAAGCTTTATTTTTCCTGAGTTCAATATGTGAATTGAAGTTCAGTACACTAATTTGCTCGAACTTGCGCAGTTTGACCGGTGAAGCCAGGGTATTACTGTCTAACAAATTAATAGGCACAGCGGCCAACCAACAAAAATTGGCTGTAATCGTCAATTCCCTTCTGAAATTCGATGAAGAATCGCATGGGTTTTCACAACAGCCAACTTTTCCAACAAACTACACGTTAGAATGGATTAGCTTGTTGTTGTTGCTTTTAATATTAATTCTTCCTTCTGCCATTTCCTTTCTTTTCTTTTCCAAGCAAAAGGGAAGCAAAAAGCAACAACAACCACAAAGTTGTCAAAAATTTGATTCAAAAATTCCGTGAAAGAATTTAGAGGTTTAGAAAATCTGCCCGCTCCATCGTCCTCTGCTCCGCAAATGACGTTTTCAACAGAATTTTGGCGGTTGGATGTTGACCCATGTGAAACTTCCTATTTATGTAGGGCGCTTTCAGTAATGCAGGATGCGTGCGCAATTGACTTATTCAGTCATTGAAAGCTTCACACTTTCAACTGCTGAATAAGTCATTTGCTCACGCATCCTGCATTACTGAAAGCGCCCGTAATCTTTTTTACATCTTATACGCATTAGTGCCTGTTTAGACGGGTCGCGCCCACCACCTTTCAACACGAAATTTGTCGATGCGGGGAGTGTTCGGGTGGGAGGGAAGTGCGTCTCGATTTTAAAGCGACTCACGTTCGCCTTTTCTGATCAGCTGTTTGTTCTAATTCCATTTTGTATCACTTTAGTGTTCCATTTTATTTTTGTTTCAGCCGCCGTGATGAGCAGACGTGTTTTAATGAGGAAGGAGAATCTCTTAACTTATGTTCTCTAGGGTTGGCCAAGAAAAGCAATTGTTAAAATAAAATTAAACACATAAAAAAGGTCTGTGGAAATAATTATTAAAACGGATGAGCAGAATCATAATGTTAAATTAAAAAATTAATTTAACAATTATTATAAGAAAATTCAATAACATAATAGTCAAAACAAAATAATAAAATCAACATTTTTATGCAAATATTTTGACACCTTTGGTAGAAAGTGTGATAATTTTTTTAGAAATGAATTTTGATTGCGTATAAGCTATTGAATTTAGCGAAATCATAAGCTTAGTATCCTGTTCGTGCTCAATTCAGACTCCCCTTTAAAATACATGTAAAACAGTGTGCGGAATTCAGGTTAGAGAACGGTTTGAATTCCGTCCATAAAACCTAGTATCCTGTTCGTGCGAAATTCAAATCCGTAAATGAACTTTGTACTCTAGAAAACAGATGGCGTTTTTTTCATGGAGACTTCTCGTTTCTTTTTTCGCAGGATACTTAGCTTCAAGAAATGTATTTTGTATTTTCATGAGCGGCAATTTTGGCGTTTACTTATCGAAGTCACACAATATTGAAAAGTGTAACATTAACAAATGTTCGCGTCAAATAAAAATTATATTTTAAATGCAAAATCTTCTCTTGATTCTTTTTACTCTCTCTTAATTTATAATGTTTTAGCTAGTCCAATTTATTAGTACGAGGATATACATATGTACAGAACCAGCATCTTTGGTAAAATGCAATCTTCTTTTCTCCGAATAATGGATTTACTCGATGTGCAGGCAATTTTCGCAACTTGTTATATGCCGCAGAAGCGCGAGTAAAGTACAATAATTTTTACCTTTGGCCGCATTTTCAAATTGCCCAACTGTCATTGTCTATATAACTCCCAGGTAAGCGGAATTCAGACTGGTTATATGGATTCTCTACAGAGCGGAATTCTGCACGAACAGGATACTAGGCTATAATAAGGACTTTTTTGTAGAGCATAGGATTCTCTACAAAACTGTTATGAATACATATTCGCTTTCTCTAAATATTGACAGTGTATTCTCAATTTATAGTTTTGTTATTACATTAGCATTGCTTTTTGATTTAACTAATTGTCAGTCAATAAAATATATTTTATTCTATTGGATGTTATAATTTTTCTTTATGCAAGAATAGAAGATATTTATTTAATTTGAAATCCTTGGAGCCAACCAGCACTTGCTGCTAAGCTCCTTCTAATACTATGTTGTTCTTATGAAAAATCTAAATGCTCTCCAAGTTTATTTTTTCTATTGTTGTAAACATTTTTTTTAGTTTATTTGTACAATTTAAAAAAAACACTCGAGTTTCGCTTAAAAAGAAATATTTCTCTTTTTGTCCAGCCCTAGTTCTCATTCCGTTTGTTTCAGCTGTCTTAAAAGCGACTGGACTCAAAGCGACCCGTCTAAACAAATTTTCGCTTTGGGGCGCCTCAACAGGAGAGACAAAGCGAACCGTCTAAACAGGCACTTATTATGATTGATTAAAAAGTGCTGAATAAGCTTTTACCGCTAAAGACTGAAAGTTTTATAAACCCAGAATTATAAAGTTGATCGACAAACGCCAACAAGTGGTGAAAAAAACAGTCCAAAACCAGCCTTGGGGCCTATTCACCAACGAAATTCGTGCAGTGATTTTCAATAAATTAAATCAATCCCTCGCAGAGTTATCAAACATGTAAATCCACTTTGGTATAATTTTAATAAAACACAACGAAAATAGCATGTGTTCGATAAAGTGAGAGATGGTGGGTGGGATATGCTAAATTAGTAAAATCATCAATATTCTAAAATATGCAGAAACGTTATTTGGTATCTGATATACACAACCATAAACATGTCAAAATTCAATTTCCAGCGAAACATTTATCCCAAAAAACAGCATTAAATCCCGAGACCCTACCTGCGCCTCGTCCACCCCCTGTACATCCGGGAAGGGAAAGGTATCCTGATTTTCCACATAAGCCGAGGTATCACCTTCAATCTTGTGCATGCAATTATAGCGTCACTGTGTACACACAGCCAGCGGCCGTGATGGGTGGAGACAATTATTTCGTGGGTTTCAGCATAAAACTTTCTATAATGGGTTGTGGCGCTTCGCTGTATTGCCTTGAATTTTAATGTGCACTTAAGGACGAAAGGACCAAAAAAGGAATCGCTTGCTCCCGACTCCTGGGCTGACAGTACGGAGAAGTATCGATCGCTTGGAAAGCGCTCGCTGCCAGACTGAATAATGAGAGGACTACCCAGAGCAGAAGATTGGCATTTTCGGTATCAGCATAAGCCTTCGCCTGTGTTGTGGTGTGCCGCAGGAAAGAGCGAAGGCACTGCAGACAGATACGTACAGGTACAGGGTGATCTGACAGATGAACAATAAAGGAGCAGGTAAGCGATGTTGGAAATTAATCAGAGGAGCTTTAATATTTGGCGATATTTTTTCTAGAGCTTATAAAGTTTCGAGCGATGTTACGTCGGGTTGCGCGCGGCAAAGTCTCGCCCGAATTCAAAGGTAATCCAAGGGCATTAGTGCCGCACTGTATTGGAATCCTTGTCTCTCAAACAGGATCTGATATTAATTACTCTATTACCTTCCACCCGTGCTGCTGCTGGTGAATTTAGAATTTAATCTGCACAAGGTTGATTTGCTTTGAGAGAGCGAAGCCAGGATAGTAATTAGCAGAGGATGGCTGTGTCTTGGCTGGGCTGGGATGTACATCTTTCATTATCCTCGTAATTAAGGCCCATGCGGCACCATGCTAAGCAGAACCCAAAGGGGACAACTAATACCCAATGTCATTATCTCGGCTATTTTACATCGTAATGGCCTGTAAGAAAACCAAGGGAGAAAAAAACTTTCAGCATTTCTTCTCCTCCTTTCATTTTGCTCATAGCCGAGCTCGACAGTAGCAGATCCTGGCAAGGAAACTTAAATGTATCCTTAAGACCCATATCAAACTGGTATTGTGCTCCTGCTGTATATATATATATAGGCAAGCAGCATCAGCAGCAGCAGGGCATCCTCTCTCTGCCCCCTGAAGTACAATAAAGGGAGGAGCAGTTGTTGCGGGGGCTACGCTTATAGGTGGAATATTTCAACCATTCACAGCGAAACTTTGCCGGGAATTTCCCCATAAAATGTGCAAATTAGGACATAATAAAAGGAATTTTTTGTAATTGCCTGGTTACGGTCTATGTTCAAAATTTCCGCCCTGAACGAAGCTCTCTCAAACAAGAGCATACAGAAAACATGCGGTATTCTTTCTTCACATCCTTTATTTGCAGCAGAATACACACAGACCAAAGATCGACTTGTGTACTAATGACTTCAACTTAAATTGTTTGGGTTTCTGCAGAATGCGAATGGCTTGGTAGTTAAATTGTGGTTAAGGAGCCGTGGTGATGCTGTTTCGCCGTTTCTGGTGCTTCCTTCCAAGATTTGATTTGTCCCCACAGCCAAGTAACAAGGATATTTTTAGTCTATTAACATTTCATTTTATAACTTTTAAAAGCACTTAAAGTAATTAAAAACTCTCGATTGGAATCTATATGAACATCATTCTGAAGTGTGTATGTTTGCTGTGTGAAAGGCTCATGTAAAAGTTGTAATGAGAGCCTAAAAGTTACATTAACGAAGACGTCTTTTCTGAAAAGTTCGCCAGCGCTGATATTCGCGCCTATCAGCTCGAGCAGGAGCATTGTTCGTGTGGTGAAAGGACGTGCTTTTAACTAGATCAAAAGCGAAACAACAATTGTAGAAATATTCACAAACCAAAAACATTCTTTGGCCTTGTTGGTTGTATGTTCGAGGTTTTATTCAGGCTTTTCTTAAGATTGCTTTTCTGGTTACCTCGTTTCGAAAAGTTTTTGTTGTTTTTAATTTTTAAAAATGGCTTCGCATGAGTTGAACTATGTTCATGTACAGGGCGGGACTAAGATTTTTCTAGGCCCTGTGCAGCTTGCTAGTTAGTGGGGACCTTTAAAATTAAAAAATGTTAAATACCAAGCTTTAACTTTTTGCGCCCATACATAGTAAATTTAAAGCCTTTGGTTCTAAAGCTACAGGAAAAGAGGGGCCTTTCTTGGCTCACCCTTCCTTGATGGATTGACCGAGCTGCATAATATTGGTGTTCCTAACCTCTGTCGCTTTATCAAAAGCTCAAGAGGGCTTGAAATGACCTGAACTTTGTCCCAACACTAGAATGACATCACAATGGGCCCAACGGCGCGCCTAAGTGGGTTCCCTAATGGGGGCAGCCATTTCAACCTTATTGCCTAATCTCCAATGGCAAAACCAACCACGAACCAACCAACCAAAGTGCTGCTTCCTATTCATTCTCATTGTAAATTGAGTTACGCGTCTCGCTCGTGTTTTGGTGGACATGGGTAACTTTCGTATGTGTTAGTTAAACCATTTGAGTTGCCACATGAAATTCAGCAGGCAATTTAGTACAAAAAAAATATGAGTGTGCTTAATACCACACTTTAGAAGTAAAACTTTTGTGCCCAACGGCTAGTAATATGCAATAGATATAGTGGAAAGTCTGTCGGATCTATAGTACGCTTGAGAAAATTCAGGCCAACGACAGATGCAGGAAGAATAGTGACGAATCTACTGACGGACTTGATACAAATACTATTTGAAAATATCAATATTTATGAATTCCTATTTACATTAAAACCTAAAAGTAACCGAGTAAAAATAATTTTTATTGGCTAATTTTCTTAAAAGCATACACGCGGTGCACCTAGTACGTATAGCATATAAGTGCGCATCCCACACGGGTATGCACGCTTCCGCCACAGGCAAGGATACTACCGCCACAGGCACGAAAATCTAAACATTCGCCTCATGGAAGTAAGCTGGTGACATATGCAAGCGTACATGCATTGCATTCAGAGGTTCATAAAATTGCATGGTTTTTTCCGTCCCGGCTTTCACACATAGCCCGAAAATCTAAGTAACGAGTGCATGCAAGGTGCATGTGTTTGTTGTGCATACTTGTGTGTGCTATTTCGAATGCGGCATTACAGAAAAAGTTAAAAATTGTCCGACCTTTGCGTGGCATGCATTTCATTCATGGAACATTCCGTCAGGACGCATTTGAATACACACACTTCTATATTATTTATCAACGAATTGAACGCATGTACGCTTGGATATGTCACCAGCTGTATGCATGCTCCGCTTCCGCTACATTCATGATCATTAATAATTGCATCCGCATCGGCATAGACTATTCCAAACCCAAGTATTGTTTTACCAAGCAGTCCGCAAACCACATCCAATGAAGCTTTACCTGAGCGAGCCGCTTTACCTACGGGAACGAGAGCCAGTCTACTTGAGTATGGTATTGGCACCCTTTATGGCCACCTAGCCAATTACCTGATTTCTTCGTCCCATACAATCTTTTAGGGAGCCAATTAATTTTAAAGGGAGCAAAAAGAAATGCAAAAAACAATCAACCTTTTTTCAAATTCTTCTTTCTAGTTGAAAATAATTTATTTTAGCTGATTAAACCGAATTTGAAGCATAAAGTTGAAAAAAACATTTTTTTCAAACCTTTATATTTTCAGACGATGTAGGGATAGTTTCAGCCCTTTACTATTATCCCTTATCATAAAATTTGATTTGTTATAAATCAACCACTTTTGAATATAAATATTGCAAAAAATGTATTTTATTGGATTGTTTTTGATTATAATTAAAATTATCGCGAAAATCCTTAAAAAAAGGGAGTTTTTAAGCATATTTAAAGGTGACTTGCATATTTTAAGACTGTGGGACCCCAATTTTCGTAATCAGCGACCCAAAAAACATATCAGGAACGATTTTCACAACAGTGTAATGTCTTGACATAAACGATTCGTCGATTTGCGCAAGTTTAAAAAATTGTAATTTAAAAAGGGGAAAGGTCCAGCACATCTCACCAAAGGGGAAGTGGGTGCCAATTTAAAACAAGAGCACCTCACACATTTAATTCACCACTCCCTTTTGGTATTCTAAGCACCCAAACCACTGGACATACGGTTTTAACAGCTTCGGTTTTAGCAATTGAAGCGTGCAAAAAGTATTTTATATTGGAGACAATAACAAAATAAACGTAAGAAAGATGTATTGTTCATTTCTTCTTTCATTTTTTCATATTTATTTACATCGTTTGGCATTTTAAGAAAGTCTCAAGTGTTTATACCGTAACTTCCCGGCAGTGCTACATGTTTGGCCACGCCAAAAAGCAGATCCACTTGCTCAGGCTGCGCAGAAAATTCTTGTCGTATATGCCGCTTCAAACATGTCAGTCAACTCCAAAGTGTCCGCGGCATAAGCCCGGCCAGTGACCAAACCACAAGAAAAATCTCAAATAATTCACCTCTACATAATGGTGAATTTGTATTCCTATAATGAGATAAAGCAAAGTCTGGGCGACAACGTAGCTAACATGCCAGAAAATTTATGCAGTAAGGCAGAGTGTATTTCAACTGTTGCACACACAGCCCCGAGTTTCTTCGTCTCTTGTACCCCGTCCGCCCCATTTCCCATCGTTATACGAAAGTTCTGACGATTTTTCATGTGTGAGAGCGTTACGCGAATGAAATTGATTCACTCTCATGTAAATTTGTTTAAGCAAACGTCCCTAAAGAAGTTTTACTTCAAAAATGTCAAAAATCAAGGCATAAATGACGTTAATTGTAATTGCAATATCCCGCCAAAACAAATGTGAACAGAAAAGTCTAATCTAGTAATAATAATTACAAAACAGAAGCTGTGTTCCAGAACTCGAATGTGGGATCACGCGGGACAAAAATTTTCCCAATTTGTGTTTCTGTACTTTCTCATGCAAGAAAAAGCGGGGAAATTTTCACTTCCCCTCTTGCAGGAATTTGCAGGAGGTTTTCGGTCCGGCGATTTCTTGCAAGTTGTCAGCTGACAATTTTTTGTATGTATGTGGGTATCTTAACAAGCGGCATACACATAGACAATCGACATTTATGTTATCTTTTTCTTGATTTGCAGGAAATCGCCCAAAACGTGTTTCTTTACTTTCTGAATTTTTGACAAAATTATCCCCACCACCCACTAAGTTTTTTCCCAACAAATTTTTGCAGGAAAAGTACTGGAACACAGCTAAATATTTCTGACATTTCACTTCTACAATGACAGAAATGTATGTGAACACATTTTGTCAGCAAATTCAGCATACTGGTACGTGGTTGGTTCGTGGTTGGTTTTCCCATTGGAGATTAGGCATATGTAACCTAACCTAAAGCTACTTAAAAAAGTGTGAATAACTTACCCGTAAAAACGATTTTAAACTATCATTATATTCCTAATTGCTATTTGATTTTAGGATGTGTGGGCTACGTAAGCTTATCAGATTGCTCGTGTTATCAGTTATCAGATTGCTCGTAATCGAGAAAACAGTCCCGCTTAGAAAGCACAAACGATTCTTAAATCAGTCCCTTAGGACTGCATGGCTTGAACAGCACATCTTAAAGTCATTTGTGAATGTTGCAAGTATTTGTTTGTTGCAGTATATATGCCTATGTACATAACTTCAACTCAAGCTAGGTAGCAGAGTTGAGTCGAGTTCAGTCGTTCCTAATTCAACTCGATTCGTGTCTACATGTAGTTGGACTTGGGTTCAACCTGAGTTCAACTCATCATGTATACGTACTAACAGAAACTTGAGTGACTCCATTTAGAAGATATGTACTCGCAGGTTCAAAGCAGAACAAAATCCCAATATACCTTGGTTTTTTAAGCATTTGACGATTTACAATATTTTATGTAGCCCAAGTAAAAATAAAAGATGGCCTTACAGCTTTTAAGAGGTATATGATGGCCGTAAAGTTTTTAACTATTTTTAACGGGAGCATATACGGGCCCACGACGGCCGAACTTGCCCAAAAGAATTAAATGGCCAAGTACTGAGCTCTACACACGGGAATACCACGGTAAATTTGAGCCAAAAAAAGAATCTGCACCAAGGTATTGTTGAGTGTGATTTGTGGGAACTTGATCAATCATATTTGTTATGCACAATCGGCCTTTCGATTATCATACTTAAAGGCTATCAATGCATAAGAAAACCAGGTTCGCCAGTCGTCGGTTTGTGAAGGCACCGAACACTTGATTTTTGGTGTTGATCTATATTTTAGTGGGAAACTTTGAGCGGCTCAAGAAAAAAAAACAAATCGAAAAAAAAAATCTTTAATTGCAGTGCGTTGATAAAATTTTTGTAATTTTAGAATACGAAGACATGAGCACCAGATTTCATGATGATAAATATACGCCCGTACAGTCCGACAAACATCCTTCTGATGCCCGGCACATGTCTGTCCTAGGACTACATATGTTTCAAACACGGCCGGTGTTCGCCCGTTGTAAGACAATCTTTTATTTTTACTCGGGGAATTATTTTGATCTTAGGAAGTAAATTTGTTTACTACCATTTTTAACTGTACTCCAGATTTTGAGTAAAATTTCATTTCTCCAGAATTTCAACTAAATCCATCGCAGTTTTCAAACCGATATACGCTTTCCGACACTTTACCAAATGCTGAAGGTGTAAAACCGAAAACAGCAGATAATTGTTTTAACTCTTTGATAAAACGTTATCAATTAGATCATAATGTAAAACGGCCTTAAGCATTTAATATGGTCGTTGAATTTTTCATGGTTTGACAGTCTGTTTTGAACATGTTCCCAATCGAAATATACATCTCTTGATAAATGGTTATCAATTTCAGAAAAAGGTTGACAAACAAGACAGAAACGTTTACCGATATGAGGTGAAAAACATAGCCACCAGCGGCTATTTTTTTCGTTATTTTTAATCGTTCTCTCAAAATAGCTTGCTTGACTGACATTTTCGATTTGCACTTATGTAAATGGATGATACCCGAGTCGACGTGTTGATGTAACACACTGTCAGTTTGTTGAGCGGTGGTGAAACACGACTCAACACGCTACATTCAACACTCTGTATAATTACAATGCGATTTTATAAGTGTGGGGGTGTATCCCAAATGGGGGGGGGGGGGGCAAAACCGTACCGTCACCTCCTCGCTGGTGCCTCCTGGATAACCAACCGACGACGGACGTACGCAGTGCCCGGGGGTATAGCTGGGCCACCCTATCCGATGGGGTATAATTCACGGATCCGGTCCTCCTGGTAGTGAGGTTGGGCGTTGGGCTAACTACCGGACCCTGTAAAAACACATCAGTTAAGAAACCCGAAGCAAAGCCTCGGAACGGACGGGAAAAACGGCAACGACTACGGCAACAGCACCTGGAAATGATTTTCGGAACTTGGAATACGCGAAGTATGTACAGAACTGCAGCAGTTAAGTCACTATTAGACGAAGTAAGCAGATATAAAATAAAATTACTCACGTTACAAGAGATCAGATGGATCAGAGACGGGACAATGGACCTTGGCATCATCATTTTTTTCATTGTGCTCCTTTAATCCCTCATGGGACATAGGGCGGAAACAGTTGCCCTCCAGCGGACTCTGTTTTGCGCGACAGCTCTCAGCTCCGACCAGGATCTCCCAGTTGTTGCGGCTTCTGCTAGTAGGGTTCTCCTCCACGTTGTCCTAGGTCTTCCAACTCGACGGGATCCTTGCGGATTCCAGTCGAGGGCCTGTTTGGCTAGATTTTCGTTTTCGCGTCGCAAGGTGTGGCCAACCCAATTCCATTTCCTTCGTCTGATTTGGTCGTCTATCCTTTCTTGGCCGGCACGGCGCCATAGTTCTTCGTTTGAAATTCTATCCTGCCAGCGGATTTTTAGGATACGACGCAGGCATCTGTTGACGAAGACTTGTAGGCGCCCAGTGATGAATTGGGTGACTTTCCATGTTTCGCAACCGTACAAAAGTACTGCCTTCACGTTGGAGTTGAACAGCCGCAATTTGGTGTTAGTGGAAATCACCGTTGATCTCCATATGTGGGACAGGCATGCATATGCGCCTCGTGCTTTATTTATTCTGGAACTGACATCTTCTTCTGCACCGCCATTTTCGGTAATAATACTACCGAGGTAGCAGAATTTATCGACCAGTTCCACGTCACGGTTATTCAGCGCAGTCCGTTCAATGGTGTTTGCATTTATCCGCATTTCTTTAGTTTTAGTCGGATTTAGCCTTAAGCCTGCTGGACTACTTTCTGTTGCCAAATTGTTAATCATGTTTTTGAGGTCCTGGTGTCTGTGGGCCAGCAAACAGATATCATCTGCGTAGTCGAGATCCTTAAGGCGGTCTAACAAACCCCATTGTATGCCGCCTGTTATACTATCTAGAGCGCCGACAAGGATGTCATTTATTACTATAAGAAATAGTAAAGGCGAGAGTAGGCATCCTTGTCGTACTCCTGAGCTCACCTCGAAGCTGTCGGATAATTTTCCATTATGGAGAACTCTGCATTTGGAATTGTTATATAGGGCTTTTATCAATTCTATTATTTTATCAGGCAGTCTCCGTCGCCGTAGTGCCTGCCATATAAAGCTCCTATTGACCGAGTCGAACGCTTTCTCATAATCTACGAAAGCAATCTACGAAAAAAATGGACCTTGGCAACTACAGGATATTCTACAGCTGCGGAAGGGAACATCACTTAGGAGTAGGCTTCGTAGTACACAAATCAATTATAGATAATGTGATAGAGTTCAAGCCAATCAGTGAACGATTATGTTCAATACGACTCCGAACGAACTTCTGTACCCTCTCAATCATAAACGTACATGCGGAGACGGAGGAGAAAGCGGACACGACAAAGGACACTTTCTATTATAAGCTTGAGCGCGCATATGATACGGCCCCTTCCAATGACATCAAGATGGTGATAGGAGACCTCAACGCCAAAATTGGAAGAGAGAACTGGCACAGACCGACCATTGGAAAGGAAAGTCTTCACGAAACATCAAACGATAACGGACAACGTGTTATCGATTTCGCAATGAGTAAAAATATGATCGTCAGCTCAACATATTTCCCAAGAAAGGACATTCACAAATACACATGGCAATCCCCCAGCGAAAGATACTGCAATCAAATAGACCATATTTTAATAGACAGAAGGGCAGCTTCCAGTATCCTGCAAGTAAGAACCTGTAGGGGTGCAAATTGTGAATCGGACCACTTTCTAGTTAAAGCTAGATTCAGATGTCGGCTGTCTACTCAAGAAAGAAGAAACAGCAAACAAAAGAAATTCGACGTCGATCGCCTCCAAGAACAGCTCGTGTTGGAGAGATATCAGGAAACTCTAGCAGAAAAGATAGGTATAAATAATGAAGATACAGTCGAGGGAAAATGGATGAGATTGAAGACGGTACTGACAGATATTTATATTTATTTATATTTATATTTATTTACATCTATGAAAGTACATAAAGATAATTATAATCTTATCACGCTTAACACGTATGTACATTTAAAAAAATGTACAAAAAAAAATCTGTACGCATGTACAGATGTCACGAAGGAAACTGTAGGGTATAAACGCACAGCCAGAGCCAGTGACTGGTACGACGAGGAATGCAAAGCAGCTATAGAGGCCAGAAATAAAAATAGGAGAATATACATAGAGAAACCGACGAGGAGTAAGAAATTGAAATACGAGGAAAAAAGAAGAACCGCAAAAAACATCTGCAGGAAGAAGGAAAGGCAATTCCTCAACAATCACATCCTGAGAGCAGAGGAAAACTTTGCCCAAAACAAAACACGGGAAGCATACAGGGAAGTAAACTTAAGAAAGGCTTCAAACCCTCCTCCGGTATATGCAGAACAAAAGAAGGCACTATAGTCACAGGCAGCGAAGATGTAAAGAAAAGATGGAAGGAATTTTTTAGCGAGATGCTGAACGCAAACGAGAGCATCAGACATGTACCAGAACCCCGTCTACATCATAACGATGACACCAGAGAAACAAATGTATCCACTCTGGAAGAAGTACAAAGTGCCATACGATCATTAAAAAACAATAAATCTCCAGGAATTGATAACATCCCAGCAGAGTTGATCAAACAAGGAGGCGAACCACTCTCAGCAGCTATACACGAATTACTATGCTGCATATGGAGGAATGAAAAAATGCCTGAAGAATGGGAGCAAAGCATTATCTGCCCAATACACAAGAAAGGGGACAGATTCAACTGTGAAAACTATAGAGGCATATCTCTTTTAAGCACAGTATATAAAATAATGACCAATATAATTAAGACCAGACTGGAACCTTACGCAGAAGCTGCAATAAGTGAATACCAAGCTGGATTCAGAAGAAATAGGTCAACAATGGATCAACTTTTTACAATAAGGCAAATCCTCCGAAAATGCTGGGAATACAACATTGACGTGTATCAACTTTTCATCGACTTTAAACAAGCATACGACAGCATCGACAGGGAGCAAATGTATGCAACAATGCTGGACCTAAACATCCCCCTGAAGATAATAAAATTAACAAAAATGACAATGGAAAATACAAGATGTGCAGTCAGAATACAAGGAGAATTGACAGAATCCTTCCCAGTCAAGCAAGGCTTAAAGCAGGGCGATGGGCTGGCACCCATGCTATTTAATCTCTGCCTAGAAGGAGTAATTCGCAAGGTTAACATTGATGCGAACGCAACCCTGCTTAACAAATCAAAACAGTTGGCAGGATATGCCGACGATATAAACTGCCTTGCAAGATCACTGTCATATCTTAGAGAAACATTCACAGAATTAGAAGATGGAGCAAAACATATAATGCTGCAAATAAACGCAGACAAAAGCAAAATTCTAATTCAGTCAAGGGTGGAAAGAAGAAGAAGAAACCACAATACCACCTGGGGGGAATATAACTTTGAACGGGTAAACCAATTTAACTACCTGGGGTCCATAGTCAGCGAAGACAACGATGAAACGATAGACGTACAAAGAAGAATAAACACCGCGAACAGAACATACTTCTCACTACTGCCAGTAATGAAATCCAGAGACATCCACACAAAAACTAAAATAAGAATCTACAAAACCATCAGTAGCTACGTATGGATGTAAAGCATGGAGTATCTCCCAGAAATCCGCAGACAAGCTGGATATATTTGAGAGGAAGGTTCTCCGAAGGATATACGGCCCAATCAATGAAGACAGTGCATGGAGAATACGCTACAATCACGAATTGTACGACTTATACAAAGAATGTAAACTTTCGACCCATGCCAAACTACTACGTTTACGTTGGGCCGGCCATGTCCAAAGAATGGATGACTCAATGATACCAAAAAAAGCCCTGTATCTACTACCAGATGGCAAAAGACCAGTTGGTAAACAACGGTTAAGGTGGGAAGATAATGTTAAGGCCGATGCAGCAAAACTGCTCAACACAAGAAACTGGAGACAAGCTGCGGAGCAGAGAGACGTCTGGAGGAAGAAGCTGATGGAGGCCAAGGCTCGAATTGGGCTGTAGAGCCATCGAAGAAGAAGAAGTATCCCAAATTATTTCCACCCACAATCGCTTGACAGTTACGCATACATAAACATTTTTCATGCAACTGGAGTAAAAATAGAAATCGTTTCTAATTGCAGTCAACACCGCAAACTTCGCCCTTACCCTTCCCTTGACCCACGAGCTGCGCAGAAAAAGGTCGTGTTGATCAACATGTTGACTCGTGTATCATCCCTCTAACCTGGTCCTTTTCATATTCGCTGTACTACTTTAACAGATACAGATTTATCTTTTCGCTGTTGCAATTTTGCAGTCTTACCTTATCTTCCTTACTAGATTTTACCCAATAGTCGATTATTGTACTCATTTTCAGCTTGATTATCGCCGTACGCCAGACCTTCCATCCGTATTCCTTTTTTAACTTCCCAGTATAGGAAGTTATTGTAATCGGTCCGAAAATCGAAATCGAAAATTTCAACGTATTTTCATCTTTCAAGGTCCCAGGAGCATTTTAAGCAAGAAATTGGGAGGAAGTATGTGTGTGTGTGTGTGTATGTGCGTACGGATGTGGTCATTTTTTCCTGCACGATATCGCGCGAACCAAAACTGATATCGACTTCGATGAGGTGTCGTTCGAAGCGTATTAACCGAAATATGATCTGAAAAGATTTTCATGAAATTCGGTCCAGCCGTTTTTTTGTTTAAGCGACGTAAGTGATTTTTGTACCTGCATGATATCGCCCGAACCACGAAAGATATTGACTTACTTGAGGTGCCGTTCGAAGCGTATTAGCGACAATATAATCTGAAAAGATTTTTATAAAATTCGGTCCAGCGGTTTTTGGTTTAAATGACTTAAGTGATTTTTGTACCTGCACGATACCGCGCGAACTAAAAACTATATCGACTTCATTGAGGTGCCGAAAAACATTAATACATCAATTTTATATACATTTTCGTCATCCTAATCTTGTAAGTGCGCACATTTAGTTTGAAATTTTAGCGAAAATATTGATAAACAATTGTGACAAATTCTCGGTATTATAGATATATTCTATATTGCCTATTGTTCATTTATTATTAAAATATCCAATCATATATTCAACATCCATCATACTGGGAAGTTGATCGTGTGGACCGAAAGGGTCGAACCCACATCCCAACTAGTTTGTTTTTATGTGATAGACTAGAGGCTTAGGGAAAGTCGCTTTGTACTGTCGACAATCTATTTTTTCGTATACAATGTCGAACAGCAGCTCTAGCCGGAAGATAGAGAGAATAGAAGGAAGGAACTGATACAACCTAACCGCGATATTTTATTCCACCTACTCGCAACCTTTTCGCGACTCTGGCATCGGAGCATCGAGAACAACTCGCTAGAGTGTTATGCCTTCTGAAACGAGTTGAATCTCATCAATCAACCGATGGCATGCGCTTGGTGGAGCGTGGAGGGACTAGGGAAGGCTATGACAGGAGGAATCAGGAATGTAAAGAGGAAAGAAGAGAGAGAAAGAAAGTTATGTAGGTGGGAAAGTGGAAAAGGCGAATGACCGTGGGGCTGGTCGGGATTCGAACCCGGGACCTCTGGGGTAACAGCCAGGCGCCTTACCCATAGACTACCGAGGCCCCCCTTGATGTAATTATTTTTTTTTCTGCTGAAAGTAAATTTGCACACATTTAACCAAATACTACAAACAATACATAAACTATTTTTATTAGGATTTTGTAGCAAGTTAACAAACACGAAGCCCTTATAAACGCCCTTTTTAAAGAAAATTTTTTTCACACACCTGGATTTAATCCCTTATTTTTTATCTAGGGCAGTATCAGTTGAACTTAGCAAAATCAATTCGCATTGTTTGCTGTTGATGGGCGAACTACCCTTCCCTCCGTGATTTAAATCGGTAAATTTTAAGCTTAACATGGAAAGGTTTTGTTCACGAAAGAAATTTATTTCAATAAAACTCTATATGAAGCATTTCGCGTCTGTAAAAACAATGAGCAAGTTTTTACGTCGATTTAACAATTTCTAGAAGAAACTTTTTTGTTAGAATATTTGAGGTAAAATAAATAAAGAAAATGAATCAGTAGCTTAAAGTTTTACGGTGTATAAAAAAAAACGCGTTTCTATGACCCGCAGACTCATTGTAGCCTCTGTATCCTTTCCTAATGAGTGATGGGCCAGTTCTGGAGAATGTGCGAAAGCGACTCTATTTTATGATATCCCGCCCTGTAGCGCCTATCAGTGCCGATTTTAGACGAGATTTCCTTGGTTGGCAACATTTTCAACCGCAGTTGTTTAGACTATAGGTATTCCTCACCTTTCCTTGTTGTTACATGCCGAATGATTAACAAAATGTTGAGTTCCTCCGCCTGAATAGGACTCCTCCAGGCGAGCAGCAAAATTATTTTTTATAATGTTGGTGAAAGCAGTTTCCCCTACTCTAGATCGTAGTGCATTAACCCAATTACTGTGGAGATTAAGAATCGGGTTAGACAGATAATTTTGCTCTACAAGCCTGTTTATCCTTCCAATCATGATCACGGGAATTGACTCCTTGAAGTTGAAGATACCAAGTCATCCTTTACTTCTTGGCACGTAAAAGACGTGGTTTCCACTCTCTTGATGACTTTCCGGAATTGTAAGTCCACTTTTCTAAGGATTTTTAAGTTAGTGTTGGGTCGCTGCAGACTAGAAATATATATTTAGGGATGTGGTATTGAAGAAGGATTTTGAACTTCTGTTAAGGTTTCAAAGGTGAACTAATAATACTCGTTAATTGCGAAATAAGGGCCTCTGATGAGCATGCTAGGGACCACTCATAGTTGAATTTGAGTCCCAATTATTTGTAGGCTTTATGAATTCGAAGTTGTTGGATGAACTCACTCTCTATGATTAGCAGTGGCTCCGTAGCGACATAGAGCTTCTTTTTGCTCAGGAGTATTGGTTTATCCTCAGGAGTATTGGCGACAAGCATCAAATTTATTTATTTATTTATTAATTCGCCAAACAAGGCACACTTAAACTAGGTTACATATACTTAGATTAAAAAACATAGTGTACAGTCTTTTTTATATACTACTGATAGCTACTAAAAACCTACTATTGTCAGAGGGGTTATGTTAGTAGGGATTTGAGTATTTTTTTATAGGATGCCTTGTTGAGGGAAGGGGAGAAAGAGGAGCTATGGCTATTAAAAACCATACAGCATCTGTTGACGGGCTCGTTCCTTGCGTAATCGGTGCGGTGTGGATATTCCCTAAGTAGTTTAGTGTGCCGTGTGTGACTACATCATTCAATTTGATTCTGTCCGACAGAAACTGCACTGCTTTCCACTTAGGACGTCAAAGGCAACGCAAGATATGAGCAGTTTCCTCCTGCTAGACAGCGGCATGAGATCAAGCACTTTGAGCCTGTCCAAGTAGTGCGGCAGGGTTTGGTAGTCATGGGGGTTGTGTAGATGTCTCAGGGCAAAAAGAAGAAATCTCTTTTGAATGGATTCGATCCTCCTGCTGCTCACTTGGAATATAGGATCCCAGATAGGACACGCATATTCCAGGATAGGGCGGACTAAAGAACAGAAGAGTGTTTTTGTGACCCATACATTACCAAATTCTTTGGCTCTCCTCTTGATGAAACCAAGAAGTTTGTTGGCTCTGGCAATTATATTATCGTAATGCAGGTTGAAATTGAGTTTTTTGTCTAGGACGACGCCTAGATCTACGATATGGTCAATATGGCATGACATTTGCTGGTGTTAAGTTGCAGTTTGTTCATGGTGCACCAGTCGTGTAGGGCATTGAGTTTTGTCTGCAAGAAGGAAGCATCAGTTTGGGTCTTAATGACAATATAAATTTTGAGGTCATCCGCGTAAAAGAGATGTGGAATATTTGCTAATTTTTCGGAAAGATCGGAGATGAAAATATTGAAGAGTAGGGGACCGAGATGACTACCCTGAGGAACGCCAGAGGTTACTTCGATCTCCTTAGATAGAAATCCTTGGAATCTGATAACCTGTGTTCTTCCGTTCAGATATGATTTTAACCATTCCAGGGCAGAACTTGATATTCCAAACTTTAATAATTTTGCGATTAGGATGGCGTGGTCCACTCGATCGAAGGCCTTGCTGAAATCAGTGTACACAGCATCCAATTGATGGCCGCTCTCCATACCGCATAACGATTCGGAGATAAGGACCATAAGGTTAGAAGTTGTTGAACGTCCTTTCCGAAAACCATGTTGTTGTTCGTTTAGGTATGGATCGATAAGAGGAGCAATCTTGTCATGAACAAGTTTTTCAAAAAGCTTAGGAATTGATGATAAAATGGCAATGCCCCTATTAGACCAGTGCAGATAATTTTTGAGAAAAAAAAAATTCTTAGCAGTATATGGAAGGTGGGAAAATTTAGGATAAATGCTACGTAAACAAGGAAAAATCGAGAGCACCGCAGCAGATGACCGGAAAGGGGGCGGGGGAGCCAAAATGTGAGTTTTAGGGGGTTAAACGTGTTTTTTTGCGATTCCTGAGAAAAGTAGAGCTCCTATCGAAAAACGTTAAATGTAAACGTTGTAGATAATTAAAAGATCTAGAGCTTTTGTTCAAATCATTTTTCGACATAACCTCAAAAAATGGAGAAAAACGTCAAAAACCGAGTTTTTCGTTTATCATTTTTATCTTTCACAAAAATGATGCAATTTTAATGAAATTTGAGGAAAATGTAGATTTTCATGTTTCGAAAAGGCCCTATTTTTTTCAAAGCGATTGGTTGTGTAGTTTTGTTTTTATGACCTTAATTTAAAAAAAAGGCCCCATTTTCAATCTAAAAAGTTGGCGTTGGAATTTTTGATTTTTAAAATTTTGAAGACGAAGTTTTTTTCGTTGAATACTCTACTTCTTGATGGCGTAAAAAAATGATAGTGTCACAATAGAAAAACATCGATAAATATTCGAAAAACCAAAAACATCCTTTTTCAAATATCCATTTTTCCGTAAACTTCACTAATTCTTTATCTCTCTTTGACATAAAGCTTTTAGAGTGGCGCAAAACTGTAAATTTAATGTAATATATTATAAGGGAGCTTCATGTAACAGTTTCAGATGTGAAAAGATTTGTTTAAACAATTATTTCACCCACGAAATCAAGGGAAAAACTACAGTTTTAGGCCAAAAAAAATATTTCTACGTATTGTGATGGCTTATACATTAAAACTTACTGGTAGAACCCAGCACGCGATATTCGAGCACCATTTTCTAAGTCTATAAGTCTTCAATAACAAAATTTTCCGAGAAGAATAAAACAAAATTGAAAAATGAAACAAATTTTTTATGGTTGGAAAAAGTAATGCCAAAAAAACAACTTTTATTCTTTCCTAATGTCACATATTACATTTTATTGTATTACACTCTACGGGCTGCTTAATACAATTGCCCATGAGTAAAGACTATGCCGTGTTTAAATAATAAGTGTGTTCACGTACTCGAATGCTGTTATGTCGTAAAAGAATTATTCATACCTCATTTTTTTGGAGAGATGCTGTTGATTATGAAACTCAACACATTTTTCAACCTCTTGAGAATCTTCAATAAAGTCATCGACTTCGTGAAGGTCCTCAAGCTCATCACAATCTTCATTATTAATAATCTCCTCCGAATCGCTGAGATCTTCCATTGGTTGATTTTCAGAATTTGAACAGTTGTTGGCTCCGGTACAATTGGAACATAAAAGGGAGCATTTTACTCCATGCTTTCCGCAGCCACATCTTTTACTATCACAACCAGTTTCACAGCTGCAGCAGATAGATTTAAGCATACTTTCAGGAATTAATTTCTTTTCGGTAAATTTAGGTATTATTCCGTTTAAATGGTTTTTCCACCCCCAATCTGTAGCTTTCAGTTAGTTACTCGCAATGGTACTTCATTTTTCCATCATCGAATATGTAGTATCAGATCAATCTTCTAACTATACCTTCATAAACTCAAAAAATCATTTTATTAGGCAATAAATTAAATAAAAAGAAGTGCGCGGGTCGGCCTAAAACTGTAATTTTTTCCTTGCTTTCTTGGGTGAAATAATTGTTTAAACAATTTTTTTCACATCTGAAACTGTTACCTGAAGTTCCCTTATAATATATTACATTAAATTTACAGTTTTGCGCCACTCTTAAAGCTTTATGTCAAAGAGAGATAAAGAATTAGCGAAGTTTACGGAAAAATCGATATTGAAAAAAGGATGTTTTTGGTTTTTCGAATTTTTATCGATGTTTTTCTATTGTGACACTGTCATTTTTTTACACCATCTTAAAGTAGAGGATTCAAAGAAAAAAAACCCGTCTTCAAAATTTTCAAAATCAAAAATTCGTTCGCCAACTTTTTTGATTGAAAATGGGGCCTTTTTTTTAAATTAAGGTCATAAAAACAAAACTACACAACCAATCGCTTTGAAAAAAATAGGGCCTTTTCGAAACATGAAAATCTACATTTTCCTCAAATTTCATTAAAATTGGATCATTTTTGTGAAAGATAAAAATGATAAACGAAAAACTCGGTTTTTGACGTTTTTCTCCATTTTTTGAGGTTATGTCGAAAAATGATTTGAACAAAAGCTCTAGATCTTTCAATTATCTACAACGTTTACATTTAACGTTTTTCGATAGGAGGTCTACTTTTCTCAGGAATCGCAAAAAAACACGTTTAACCCCCTAAAACTCACATTTTGGTTCCCCCGCCCCCTTTCCGGTCATCTGCTGCGGTGCTCTCGATTTTTCCTTGTTTACGTAGCATTTATCCTAAATTTTCCCACCTTCCATATACTGCTAAGAATTTTTCTAGTTTTTGGCTTTTCAAAAGCGTATCTGCACTGGTCTATATAGTTGTATACCGAGTGCTTTTCACCGGATTTATAGATTGGCGTTAGGTAGGATTTCTTCCACAGCTTGGGAAACTTTCCTAACGATAAAGATTTGTTGAAGATGAGATAAAGAGGAAACGCGATATGTTGCGAGCAGCGCTGCAGGAAAATAGGAGGGAGATTGTCGGGACCATTACCTTTTTTGATATCAAGATTGTTCAGACCCGCCATGATCTCATCAACAGAAAGGGATATACCCGTTATAAGGGAAGTGTCAGTGTGCGAGTCAGTTACAACGTGTGTTGCCCTGGACAAGGGGCTATAAATTTCAGCAAACCTATCAGCAAACATGCTACAAATTACTTGGGAGCATGAGGTGTGGGCTCTACCATTCGTCATTGTTGATGGGTAGCCAGAAGTCTTCCGTTTAATGTTAACGTAATCAAAGAATTTTTTGGGATCACTTATGATACTATCACCAACTGAATTAATATATGCAGAGTAGGCCTCGCGGGACCTACCAGCAAATTCTGAGGCTAGTCTAATGTATTCGGAGTTCAATCGCTCGTTTACATATGTGTTATTTTTGATCATGTTATATAATTTATTTCTTTGATTACGTAGGGATCTAGTATCTCTATCCAGCCATGGTTCCGACACTCTATCCCGTTTTATAATTTTGGGTGCATATTTGTCGATGATGTTGAAAATGATAGAATAAAAGCATGAAACTATCACGTCAAGATCATTGCTAGTTAGCCTATGTTCCCAGTCGACTAGGGATAATTCCTAGTCTACAAATCGTCAAACTAGTCAAATCGTCTAGGCCATACATCGTAGGTTGAAGTCCTCGTCTATACTGATCCCGGTTTTGATGTTAAGAATTCCGAATAGCTCGTCTAAAACTGCACTGAAAAAGGAAGGACGAAAGGGGTCCCCTTGCTTGACACCTCGTAGGACCCTAATACAGTCTATCATTTGCCCGTTACAATATAATGTAGTTCTGCAGTCATTGTAACTATCCAAAGCTAAAGATTTAGTCTTAGTGTCTACGTTGATTCTATCCAGAACACGGGTTACGCTATGATGTGAGACGATATCAAAAATTTTGGTTAAGTATATCTGGGATTTTTTCCGTAAGCAGAATTCCATTGAACAGTAGCTGTAATTATGCAGTAGAAAAGCTACTTTTCAATTTTGGCAGATGCTTTTTAGACACAGTTTGCTACAAAATATAAATATGAGATATTAGTGGTTTCAGTTGGCAAGAAGTGAGCCAACATAGCTGATGAGAATAAAAATTTATAGTAGACTAGCATAAAACCCGCGTGCCTTGCAACGCCTTTAAATAAAAACTGTTTATTATGTGCAATGTTTTCCTTTAAAAAAAAAACAAACAAAAAAGTCAGCTGTTATTATCCCTAAAAAGGGTTTATTATAGTGCAACAAATTGCTGCGTATATCACCCCTGCTCAACAAATCTGCAAGTTTTGAAGCAGAGATTGGCATGTATATGTCATCAAGAGAAGTGATATTTTAGGGTTTAACGAACGTTCGTTAAGTTTGTTCGCCTATTTACGTGGGTGCAAGAAATTATGAAGCAATCACAAATGAATATTAAATAAAGTGAATTTCGAGTCATTCATATCTTCGTGATTATAGGGATGCACTGTTAAAATTTCAGCCCTTCAGCTTCAGAAGTTTGGGTTAACACTATTTCATCCCCTTAGGGGATGAATTTCGAGTAATTGCCTCTTAGTGGATGTCCACGTCATTATAGAGATGCACTGTCAAAATTTCAGCCGTTTAGCTCCAGCAATTTGGGTTAACCCCATTTAACCCCCTTAGGGGATAAATTTCAAAAAATCGCTCCTAAGTGGATGTCCACGTTGTTATAGTGATGCACGGTCAAAATTAAAGCCCTTCAGCTTCAGCGGTGTGGGTTAACCCCATTTCACCCCCTTAGGGAATGAATTTCGCAAAATCGCTTCTTAGTGGATGTCCACGTCATTAAGGGGATGCACTGTCAAAATTTCAGCCCTGTAGTTCCAGCGGTTTTGGGTTGACCCCATTTCACCCCCTTAGGGGATGAATTTCGAAAAATCGCTTTATAGTGGATGTCCACGTCATTATAGGGATGCACTGTCAAAATTTCAGCCCTATAGCTCCAGCGGTTTGGGTAAACCCCATTTCACCCCCTTAGGGGATGAATTTCGAAAAATCGCTTCTTAGTGGATGTCCACATCATTATAGGGATGCACTGTCAAAATTTCAGCCCTTTAGCTCTAGCGGTTTAGGTTGTGCGTTGTCTGTCAGTCAGTTACTTTTTATACAATAGAAAAAAAAGTAAAGAAAAAAAAATTGCAACTTATTGAACCCCATTTCACCCCCTTCAACGCTTTTTTTTTCTCCATAAAAAGTAGCCTATGTCCGTCTCCAAGGTATAAACTATGTCTGTAGCAAATTTCATCAAAATCGGTCCAGTGGTTTAGGCGTGAAAGCGTAACAGACAGACAGACAGACAGAGTTACTTTCGCATTTATAATATTAGTAAGGATATAACTCATAAGTATTTATTCGCACATTTGACTCATCTGAAACATATGAGTTAATTAATAACATCAAGACCTTCGGTCGATTCATTAACATTTTATGACAATAAAAAAATTCTCCAGAAATGCCTCGTATACAAGCATAAATTCAAATCACCATGTTTTTGAGTTACCCGAAAAAAAAGAACTTATTTTATACAAAATAACAAGTTTTGGTCCCATTTAAATATTTCATACTCTTCCCACCCCCGAACAACATACGAAGAACAAAACGCAAAACAAAACACATATCTCACCAACCCTCGGTGGTGCTTTCATCCCCAAAACATTGTGATTTATTTAATTAACAAGAAAAGTGAACCAACAAACTTTTTTGTAGGCAAAAACTTTCCCACTTTATCTCGTTATCCAAAAATTTACATCGCAGCATAAAAACAAGACATCTTTATGTAAACTGACTACTATTCCGGCGGGGAGAGAGGGCCGAGACCATTACTTTCACTCTAGCAAGGACTCGTCAGCAAAATTTCGTCCTGTTTTCTTATATATTCTTCTAGGGTGGTTTTTGTTCTCTGCTTTCTATGCCAAAGAAATACTTCCATGACTTGAAAGAAAATCAATCTCCACCATAACCAGCCAGTCAGCACAAGGATTTGCTCTCTGCTTAGAGGACACAACACATCAATAAAAAAAAAATAGCACCACCACAACAGAAAATAAATAAAAAAAGGATATTTCATAGTCATCTTACCTTAAATCCTTTGTACCATTCCTTTATTGTGGCTTCATCGTATCGCGTGTGTGTTTTGAGAAATTCCATATCCTCTTTTGTGAGACGATCCTTGCTGCCCAAGCAACCCATTTCTGCAAAAAAAATCAAGCAAAATTTCAGGTAAATAAAAGCGGAGCAGAGTTGAAAGGTTTATTTTCTTATTTGTTAAGATAAGTAGAAAGAAAAAGGTGTAAGATCATTACTAGGCTTATTTTTGTATGTATGGTACGGAGTTAAAGGCGACAGCTCGGACGAGGACACAATTGGCGTTGAAAGGACCCCACTTTTTAACCGCACTCGTGGAAACCTTAAAGTAAGTTTATGGCAATATTCTTGGGGACTTTAGACCCACCCTGTCAAATTGAGGCACATATCGCATCACCAATTAGAAGCTTCGATATCTCTCTCCCAAGACCAGACATCGAAGCGTCCTCTGGTATCCCGCAAGGCAGTCATCTTGGCCCTCTTCTTTTTATTTTATCAATTGACGACGCTAAGGCACTGTAAAATCCTTATTAACGCTAATGACATCAAACTGTATCGCCCATAAGCTGTATAGAGGATTGCAAACTTCTGCAAGCAGACCTAAACACCTTCTATTCTTGGTGTTCCAACAACAACCTGGTGCTTAATATTAGTTAATGTGAGATAATGACTTTTTGTAGGAAACGTGGTGCTATAATTTATGACTATACTTTTCTCGACAACAAGGTCTCCCGCGCTAACTCTGTAATCGATCTAAGGGTTAGGTTAGAAAGTAAGTTGGATTTCTCCACGCACATTAATTATATCTCCTCTAAGGGCAATTCAGTCCAGGGATTTATAAAAAAGATGGTCAAAGGAATTTAACAACCCCCTCATAACTAAACACTTGTACGTATCTTTGGTTAGGCCTTTGCTTGAATACGTCTCCCAGGTATGGTCTCCATACTACTCCTCGGTAGAAACGAATCAGTTCAAAGGAAGTTCGTCCGGTTTGAACTCAGCCACCTCCCGTCGGATGACCAACTTACTCTTCCGCCTTATGAGAGCAGACTTACATTGCTCAACTAAATGCTCTCCCCATAAGCGTCGCGAGGTCGCTGACGTTATATTCGTTCATCGGCTGATCAATGGCAAGGTGGGCTCAGGTTTCTTAAGAAGCCGCACGTCATTTAGAGTGAATAACTACAACCTGAGAGGTGTACCTCTCTTGCACATTTATTCCTCTAATAATAATTATGGTATGTTCGAACCGGTTAATCGCATGCTCATAAATACTAACAAAACTAGGAGTGAGTTTAGCTTGCTAAGGGGTCATCCATAAATTACGTGAGGTGATTTTTGGGATTTTTCGACCCCCCCTCCCCCTTGGTGAGATTTCGTGAGATTTGGCTCGACCCCCTCCCTCCCCCCCTAATCTCACGTGAGATTTTTCAAATTTAAAAAAAATCTAGTATTTACACTAAAAATACGTATTTACGGTCGTAACCACAGCAAAGTGGGCCTTTTCTTAGAATATAGAACTGCAGGAAAGGCCCTCGAATTTAAAATCCTTGTTCGTAACCGTAGTGAAATCCGATTAAAATTCGGAGTGAAAGGCGTGTAAAAAGTTAATCTGAGCGGAAGGGGGGTGTTGGGAGCAAGATTTTATTTGAGATAACTGATAATTTGGACCCCTTGCCCTCCTCTATTCCACTCACTTTTCCGTTTGTAGTGGACACACAAGAAGTTCTAAATTCTAAGGGCCTTTTTGCGGGTCAGTGTTACTTGGCTCGTACTCTGCAGCATTTGACGAGACACACGTTTGACAATCGACAACCAATTTTTGTGTAGGATTTACCCCTATCTTAAGGCCCCAATTTATACACAGGTCGCCAGCAGGCCGTGGCCTGAAAGTTTTCGCCTTGAGGCCAAGTATCCCTAAACACTCACTGGCCGCCAACTGTATGGGGTAGTGATGAGCAAGACTTTTCTTGCAATTCTTCCTTTTATTGTACATTAAGCAAGACCAATGCAGGAACAAGACAATACAGGACAAAATAAGACTACATTGCTCATCACTAAATGCCTAAAGTCTTGCAGTGGTGAGCAAAAAGCCTTCGAAAAAGTCTTGCAAAAAGTCTTGCAGTCTCGTCTTTGTCCTGCTGAATTGTCTTTGTCCTGCAAGACAAGACGTTTTGCTCATTACTGGAAAACTTTTGCCCCTTAGTGATGAGCAAAAAGCCTTGCTATCCTGATCTTGCAGTCTTGACTTATCCTTGTCTTGCCTTGGTATTTCTTGGTCTTGCTAAATGTGCAAGACTAGTCTGGCTCATCACTAGTATGGGGCCTGCAGTTCAAGAAAGCTGGCGAAAGTCGCATTTATCGTCAGTTCGGGCCTGAAGATCTGAACTTCTATTCACTAAGAATTCACACCGCATGCACTCGGAACGGAAAGCAAGGCGCGAGCTAGTCGTGAAAACCATCCACCATCGCGTTTGCGCTTTTTTGCTCTTTTGTGTTCACGGCGTGAGGCTTGAAGCTTTCGTTGGGGCCATGAGCATTTTTGCACTTGAATTAATAACCTGCTATGCTAAGCAGTCGTTTTCGCCTGTGTGTGTAGGGAATCAGGACTTTACCTACATGCCACGGCCTGTCACTCATACCTCAGTTAGACTGAGTCAAGCTTAGTCGTGCCGGCCGGCCTGTAAGTCAATGGGGGTCTTTAGTAGAGAAACACGTTTTACTTAATTTAACCCAATTTTCGCGCAATTTTACACTGTGTGTTTTTAAAAAAAATACGTGAGATTTGCCGAGACCCCCCCCCCTCTCCACCAGGTGAGATTTGGTGAGATTCGGCTCGACCCCCTCCCTCCCCTAAACGCCTCACGTAATTAATGGACGACCCCTAAGTAGTGAAGTTGTCTTTAAAAGGACTCTTCTTAACGTGACGTGACTTCCACTCCCTTTTTGTTTTTGCACGCTTCTCCGTTTGAGGTTTTGTGCTCTTATATGTTGTTTCATTCTTTTATGTCTGCTTGTCTTAGCTGAGCCTCTGAGCAGTGGTAAATGTTTCTCAGCCCAGCTGAGAAGTGCACCTTCTGTGCTAGAATAGTGACTCTATTAAGACCTGTACGAAAAGATTTCCAAATGGGCAGTTGTCTTTCTAGCTCGCACATCTCTCAGCTACAGCAGCAGTATGTGTTGTATGCGATTCTAAATATGGCCTGGCCTATAATGGTGACCGACAAGATATGGCGGTGACTTTCCGGCATCGTCAGGAAATCACGTGATCTCTTGCTATCTTTGTAGTATTGGAGCATATTGTTGACCTCCTTCGTATTCCTCTGAATAGATACCCACGCAAGAGAGATTTTGTACCATTTGGCCAAGAAAGAGAACTGCTTTTGACAGATTTCGAACAGCTTAGACATTTTACAGACCGCACCTAGTCACTTTTTTTACTACCAGTCAGTTGTAATCGTCATGGTCTAGTAACAATCTTGGTTCGAAGAAAAGAAGAGATACCTAACAGGATTGGTTAATAAGAAGTTATCAAGACCAGCCATAGCAGGCTGGTCGATCGACTATCTCATCAATTCAAATACTCTTCGTGACATCGGCATTTGTCTCTCAATTGCTCCCACCATGATAATTTTCCGAACTTCTTGTATGGCTTTGCTTCTGCCAATGCCTGCAAGCTTAATAACCCGCTTTCACCATGATTAGTGATCACCGAAGTCAACGTTCAGTCGCCTTAGTATCGGATTGGAGCTGACATCTCACTCAATAATAGAACCGTCGATAGTGCAAAAGGGCTTCAACTCTGGCCGCTACTCTTTCATAGAAAAAAAAAGTCGAGAAAGCTATTACGTTAGAAAATACGACAAGGAGAGACGCAGAGATCCTGGTATGATCTTTTCCCCGGTTTTTGAATAAAAAGACCAACCTAGCCTATCTCCAGCCCCTTCGAATATGGACCAATACTGATCCCACGAAATACGGTCAGCCGTAGCAGAGAATCACAATCCTCTGGAAGGTTAAGTTAAACCTGTTATCTGGAGTGGTCGGCCTGGTATCCATAATCCATCGTTGGGTAGTACATTCACACTGTACCATTTATCCCTTCAGCACGATTGTTTTCACCTGTGAGTTTTATCGAATATCTCCTTTGTATGTTCGCTGTATTCAGTCGGTTTCATGGCCCTGTAGGGGGGTTTGCGATCGCTCACCTATTCACGCAACAATTCAAAGGCACCTGAAGGCCACGTACGATCGGTCTTGGAGAAGAGCCTCCCTGATTATGCTGTATTCGGGTCACGTTTGGACATAGCATGACCAACTTTCGAACTTCCTGTAAATAATACGAATGTCGATTGTACCATAATGAACTAGACTAGCTTTTTAACTAGATATCAACGAGATTATAAATATATTTCAACTATAGTTCACCTAGTTTTCAACGAAAATTTCGAATGGTCTCATACAACTTCCAACAGTTCAAGCGCGAGGTTCACTGTCTCCTCCTCATACATCCTCCAGACTACACCCTTCTCATATCATTTTTCTGTTTCGAGCTAAGCTTACTACAAGACATTGCACCATGACGTGAACGAGTAACAGCTAAGCTCACTTAAAAAAATGTCCTTTTAATCTACTGACTAGCCTTTCACCTAGATATTAAGGGGATTTCAACTAGATTTCAACTAGTTTTCAACTGGAAAACTTTAAATGTCCTTTTTAGTAGACTAGCGTTTCAATTTAATATCAAAGAGATTTCAACTAAGTTTCCATAAGATTTCAACTAGGTTGTCCTTTTCAGTTGATTAGAAAATCTATTATATGAAAGTAGCATCTAAAGGGACATTAAATGGGTCCCGATTGTCCGTTTTTTATTAATAAGTGACATAGTCCACTTTAACTGTTGCTTTCGTTCGACTCTTCACGCTTCATGGGCCCCTGCGGTGGAGGAGAGAGTTCTTCCACCAGCTGTACAACCACAAGCCGCCACAAGGTCCAGCACTCAAATAACCGATTATCCGAAAACCGACGAATCAGTTTTTCGATATCGAACCAACCATTATCGAGATGAAGACGGCAGTAAAATCGCTGAAAAATGGAAAAGCGCCGGGAATAGATTAAGATACCGCGAAAATAATCAAAGTCGGAGGTGATGTGTTATCACAATAACTATATATACGTCCTCATAACACACATGTGGAATTCGGATCGTGACCCGTCGACGTGGAGGAAAACTATCTTTGACCCACTTTTGAAAAAAGGCGACAGTCGGGAATGCAAGAAAGATCGTGGTATTAGATTCCTTTCGATTGTCGGCAAAGTATTTACGAAAATCATACAATTGAGGCTACAGAAGCATCGAGAGCAAACGTGCCGGAAAGAAGAAGCAACATTTAAACCACATCGGAGATGTATTGATCAAATATTCGCACTCCGTCAATGGAAGAAAGAATTCGTTCCGGAAAACGAACTATCGTCGTTTTCATCGATTTCGAATTCGCTCTCGATTGCACAGATTGGAACAGCATGTGAAGAGTCTTGGAAACCGAACACGTGCCATGGAAAATCATCCAACTTCCTCAAGTGTCGTACGGTGGCTAAACCAGCAGCGTTCGTATTCGAAGCGACTTATCCGAGGAGTTCCTGATTCAAACGGGTCTCTGACAGGGAGACATCACTTTACCACTGTCTTCAACGTTGTGATCGAACCGAATATGCGTGAAGCATTCGATGGACGACTCGGAGTTCGATACAACAATAACGTCTTAGCCGACTTAATGTTCGCCGACTATAACGCCGTCTTCGTCGACACGGATGCCGAAGCAACGGACATCTTATACGACATTTCCCGCATCGCCGAGTCATACGGGTCAAAAATCAATGCGGAAAAGACCAAAGACTCACAACGGACGGATGGAGGGCCAGTGTTCACTTCGATGGATCCCAAATCGAACAGGTTCCGATGTTCAAATATTTGGGATCACTGGTTGAAGAAACGAAAGTGGCATCGACGGCCGACGTTTACAGCCGCATCGGCCAGAATAGCAACAGTCCCCTCGCTCAAGTGGTGCATATGGAAACGCACAAATATTTCCATCAAAACGAAAGTACGTCTTTACCGATTCTGCTTTATGGATCGGAAACCTGGACACTGCTAAAACCGAACGTTAAGGAGCTTGAGGTCTTCCAAATTCGATGCTTGAGGCAGATCCTCGGCGTCTCACTCCGCGATCGCCTTCGAAACGAGACAGTTAGACAAAGAAGCGATCAGCAGACACTGATGGTGGTTTGGACATGTTTACCGAACGGATGATGACCCTTGCCTGGCGAGACCGTCCCGCAGACTGGAGGATTCAGCTATGGCACCGAAGAAAGCCTGACTAAAGAATATCGAGGGCGACCTAAAGAATCAACGAGTATCAGTTATCGGGGCTCGAGACGTCGCCAAAAATCGTCAAGAATGGAAACGAATCGTGAATAGAGTTTGAGACCCGGCGGTACCGACAGCAGCGTATCCCTTGCGGGCACATCCCGCTCGGACCGTCAGCTAAAGGATCAACGAAGGATAAGAACGAAAGATCAACACATGGTGCACCTTAAACGACTCTCTTTGTGCAGTCGTCCTCAACTCAACTATTCCGCACGGTGTTATCTCAATCAAACTTCCCTTACTTGGTGGGAGGAAGACAAAGGGAACTATTTCGGAGGTATAGACATACCATGCTTTCTAGGGTGATCAGGACGAAAGGAAGACAAGCTTATCGGCTTATAATCCTTTGTAATTGCGTGCTCGCGTCTACCAACACCAGGAATGATGATCAATTTGACCATCATTCAGTAGTTCGACACGTACTTTATGTATAGGCAGTTCTTATATACATATATATGTGGCAGACTAAAATTATTTTAAACTTAATTATTATCATTATTATTATTATTTTGATTCGTATTAATTTGAATTTGGTATTATGCGTGAACTATAAGAAGAGAAACTGTTCGCTGCCGAATGGACTTTTTCCATGGTAACAGCTTGGTGGGATCCCCCTTATGACACTACTGCCACTGTTTGCACCTCAAGCATACATGTGTCTGGTTCCTCTTCTTCGCACCTAGAGGAACATCCATATCCCATATATTCCGTATATACACAAGAAAAAAAAAATCAAGTCTGTATGAGATTTCTTAACTTATTTGCAAAATTCACAAAGAAATCCCTTTTAAAGGGAAACCCTCTCAACACAAGTCAGTTGTAGTCGAACATTCAATATTGCATCTATTGAACCTTAGACACCGATTACAACAGTCTACTACCAATAAAACGTGGCAATAAAAGACTTTTTCCATCCTCTCCTCCCATTGGGGCACGAAAAACTCCTTGAAAACTATCTCCTTAAAAACATCCAACAATTTCTAGGATTAAAGAAAGGAAAAAAGGAGGAAAAACTATAGCCAACATCACCAAGGAGTTTTTAGAACACGCTCGGAAACTTAATCTTTGTATCTATCCAAAAAAAAGGCTAAGTCCTTTTGCACAGGACTCCATACATAAATAAGCAAAGACTTTTGTAGAAGCAGATTAAATTTCTCTAGGAGCAAGATATGCAAAAGGCACCAGAGAGAATACCTGGCATTTTCAACTTTTAAGATTATCACGTGTCTGGGCCCGGGCTGAAGAACAGTATGCATGACGGAAATTTGATTTTCTCGCTTCTGCCCCCCCCCCTTTCTTTTTTGTTGTGTTATTAAAGGTAAAAGAAATTCTACCTTGATATGCAGATAGGCAGTATTTATAAATACCTGAACGAGGAGGATGACGGAGGAGCCTCTCTCTGAGTGGGAGCCCTAATTATAGAGTAGTGTCATGACACAAATATATTCTGATTAAAAGGTAAAGTGGAAATTGATTGACATTTTACGAAATTGAAAAAGGTTTGAGTGAAATAAAAGGTTACAATCGAAGGGAAAAATATTAAGGGATTTTTTTTTGTATTTTCAAAATAGGTTCCTTTTTTTTTCTTCTACATACATAATTTATGGCTTCATTTTGATTTCATTTCCTGTTTTTGTTCTTTTATACAATTCCCCAGTTTTATCGAATCTTGTAGGAGCTATATCAGTAGCCTATAGTTAAGCTAACACACACCACCAACACCTTTTCTGCGCTGTGTGAATTGCGAGGGTGTAATAAAATTCCGCTCAAGGCTAAGGGAAGGGATTTATGTGGGTTTTATGTGTTTATATAGGCCCAAATTGGCAACCAGCATGTTAATAAAATAAAACAAACCAACCCGAAAGTATATTTTATTAGAATATATCAACGTCTTTTAATCAAGTTAAAATTTTTAATGCCAGTTGTAGCAATAAAAAAAATATCGAACCGCACAAAAATGAATAAAATTTGTTTGTGTTTTTACGTTATTTTGTATAATTTTAACTTGTTTTTACTTTTAAAATTCTGAGTTGCCTCAGTTTTTTGTTGTTTTTAATGTTCCAGAGTAAAATTTGAATTTTTTGTACTTCCAAACTCAAGTGTCGTTTTACAAGCGGACTCCCACTTAAGTACTAACCACGTCCAATGCTGCTTGACCTTCATAATCAAACAAGAATTGGTCTATTGAGTAGTATAATATATATGTCCTGTATAGTCATGAAGATAACGACCGTTTACTAGGACGAAGTACAATTTCTTTCTCTTAGAAGCGATCAAAATTCGCTCCTCTTAGCAGCGCTCTGAATTGTTCTTGATGGTAAACTAAAAACCTGGATCTCATCTTGTGTGTAACAGGTTATGGCACCACTCATCTATTTCTGACGATTAAGGGCCGGTTTAACAGTGCGAACTTAAGTATAAAAATTAACTTAAGTTACACTTAAGTATGGATGGCTGTTTCACAGTTGCCACTTAACATTTACTTAAGTGTAACTTAAGTCACAATTTCTCTAGACTTAAGTTTTTCTTAAATCAGAATGCATAGAAAATTCAAACGTCAGTTGATTCCAGTACATTTCAAGGAAAACGCGATTAAAAGGAAATTTTACATGTAAAGTTCGGCTATTGTAAGTTCATCCCGACTAGAATTCAATGTAAGGCATGCCTAAAGTTATGTACGGGCCGGGCCTCGTGAGGTAAACGTTCGGTATACCAGATTAGACTTGCCTCATGAACACCTCATGTGGCAATCATAGGGCAGTATAAGGTATACCAAAATTAAATTTGTTTTATGAATACCTTACGAGGGCCTCATACAAAATACATGAGGCACTCCGCATGCACTCTAAGATTAGGTTTTCATTAGGGAAATCTTACAAGGGCCTTATTTGGGAAAGAAGGTGTTTACCCCGTTAGGTATTATTGAGTAATTCCTTATGAGGCCCATGTATAATGATGAAATTTGATTGAAATTTTTCCCTTCATGATATAATTCACATGTAAAACCAAACTACTATGGTTAAGTAACAAAATGTGCTTAATCGCCATCAGACTTTTTAATGTCTCTGGTTTAATAAATTTTAAACTCATTTTTTTGTCCATCCGCCGTAGTCGTTGTCCTTTAGTCTGCTCTTGATGGCTATTGCCCAGTCACTTTAAACATGAACCTCTCGTATAGGACAGGGTTTGACCCTTTTTTGAGTGACTGGGCTACTATATAGTCGTGACTTCTGTATTCGGGGTTTTTCAATTTTTTATTATTAAGAAAAAGAGAAAAAAAAATTCTTTCCTTTTCCTGAGCTTTTGTCAAGTTTTACTGGTGAGTTATTCTTACCAGCGCACAGTGGGCCTCGCTCATAGAAAGTTCTGCTCAAAACTCAATTATCAAAATGTGGAAATTTTTCAAAAAAAATGTATCGTTGTAGTTGTAATAATGTATCAGATCACGCGTAAAAATATTAAGTCGCTGACTGTTATGAGTCATCCAGCGCATGAGCATAAAGTTCATAGTTTCGGCAAAATAATACTTCTGCGAAAAAGGAATGCCAGTTTATGCGCGATATAAAAACATTAATTTCTAACGTTCAACGATAAAATCTATGGAAGTGTATTATGTCGGTGATCAAGCAAGGTATGTTGATTCTTATATAATTTTGTATTATATTATAAGTTCATTGGTTTATGATACAGGGCTTAAAATTTGTGGTAGTGTGTATTTTTTTGAAGGGGGTTTTTTAAATGACATTTTCACGAAAATGCGCAAAGTTCAATTTTTGAATCCTTTTTTTATTATAAAGGGAAGGTTTTATATATTAGTTAATCGAAAAAATTAGCAATAGAACTTTGCGCGTTTTCGAGAAAATGTCATTTAAAAAACCCCCTTCAAAAAAAAAAAACACTACCACAAATTTTAAGCCCTGTATCATAAACGTGATCTGATACATTATTACAACTACGATGATACAATTTTTTTGAAAAATTTCCACATTTTGAAAATTGAGTTTTGAGCAGAACCTTCTATGAGCGAGCCCCACTGTGCAGCGTCTATTAAGCCACGATACCTTGAAATGGGGAAAAACTGCCAATGATCTATCGCACGCCTTACATAATAAACGATAGGTACGCATTATATGGCCCTATCCATTTTTGCCTGATATGGCCCTCATAAGGATTTTCTAGTTCGGCGGTAATAGGTGAAAAGCGTTACACTTTTCTTCTGGGCCTTATTAGGTTTCAACATTAGGGCCTAACAGTCAAATTAGGCTAACCTCATCCGGACCGAACCAAGAAATTCTAGTCGGGATAATTTACAATATTAAAGTGCCGCCGTAAGAAACAAATATAATAGTAAGAAGAAGAAAAAATTTCACTGTGAAACCAAATTTGACTTAAGTTACACTTAAGTGAAAAAATTTACTTAAGTTTAATACCTGCGACACACATGTGGTATCGATATTATAATTTCGATATCATAATATCCACAATATCATAATGTCAGACCCGTGACACACATAAACCTAGTATCGAAGTAGTTTGCTTTGACATTTGTGTTTCTATTTGACATTTGAAGTAGCAAGCGGCAAAAATGGATATTGCAATATCGTTAAAGTTGATTAGTCAAAATAATCAGAACATTAATATGCTGAGAAGACAAAGCAGTCATTTTAGAATGCAGGCGATTAGAGCCAAGCAGAGGTGTGAAATGTATAGGAAAATGTGGTTCGTGACTCATACATTTCATTGTAAACAGAGAAAGAGTTGGTCCAAAGTAAGTAAACTAAGGACATTTATGAAAATCTTTCTTTAACCTTGTTTATTTCAGGTTGAGAAATCCCGTTTCTGGGAAATAGACGTGCCTCTTTACGATGAAGAAAAATTTAAAAATTATTTTCGGGTAGATAGGAAAACTTTCCTATATTTGGTAGAAAAACTACAAAATCTAAAAAAGGAAGACACCAAGTGGCGTTGTGCAATTCCACTAAGTAAACGAATTGCTGTTGGATTATATGCACTGGGATCATCTGGAGAATATCGGACAATCGCGAGTTTATTTGGAATAGGAAGAACAACAGTGGGACAAATTGTTTTAGAATTTTCTAAAGAGCTGTGAAGGGTATTTCAACCCGAAGTGCTAAATTCGTATCCACCAACAGGAAATAAAATATTGGAAATTGTTTCTGGATTCGAGGCACTCGGATTTCCTCAGTGTTTTGGTGCAATTGACGGTTTCCACATCGAAGTGAGTCCTCCCAAACAAGAAGCTGTTGATTATTACAATTTCAAGGGGTGGTACTCAATAGTACTATTTGCTGCGGTAGATTATCGCTACCGTTTTACTTATGTTAACGTCGGAGTACCCGGACGTACTAATGATTCAACCATATTCGAGGCATCGAAGCTAAAACAGCAGCATTCCACAAATCCAATATTCGAAGAATACAGCAAAATCATCGAAGGTGTTAGGGTTCCAGTGCTACTTATTGGAGATTCTGCCTTCAGGCTAACAGACGGAGTGATGAAACCATTTCCATTTCATATTGCGCAGTCAGCGGAAGAGAAAACCTTTAATTATCAGCTTTCAAAATGCCGACGCGTTGTAGAAAATGCATTTGGTCACTTAAAAGGTCGTTTTCGTAGACTAGGCAAAGGGTTGGAAGTTGATATCGACAATGCTCCCACTATTATTAAAGCTTGCGTTATTTTGAATAACATATGCAATGAGAAAAATGACCAAATCAACAGAAATTGGCTGCCGGAATTGGAAAGAACTGGAAGTCGCAGTCAACCTAATAGAACAACCATCAGCGGTAATACAGAAATTTCTGGAAATATGGTACGGAATGCAATAATGAAACACTTCACTGGTAAGTAACAAAATAAAATTTATTATTATCTAATTTATTTGCCGCTATTTTGTTTAAGCAAATATTCGAGGAGCAAATTTTGCTGCCGGTTGCTTTCCTCCATCAGCTTAATTTGCTTTTCGTTAGCTTCTTGAGCATTCTCGCAGAATCTTGTAAAGACCTCCGATTCTTTTTCAGCGAGTTCCAAAAACCGTTCACTGATGTTCTTTTTTATTTTAGCTTTGGGTGTTGCTCCTGACGATGACGTCGAACGACTTCTTGCAACTGGAACTGGGGATGAAGCTGCTGATGATGATGATGACGATGCCGTTGCTACAACTGGGGACAATGCTACTGCTGTTGATGATGATGACGAGGTTGTTGGCTCTGAAGTATAACATGACTCCATAAAAACTTCCTCAAATTCTACAGCTTCTTCGAAGTTAATATTTTCACCTGTAAATTTATTTTTATTTGAGAATATACTTTCTTCTTTTGTCTGTTTATAAATCTTCTTCTCACCAATTTCCAAATCTAGGGATTCTTCCATTAACTCCTTCATTTTGTTACATTTAAAAGATCCCAAAAATTCGTTCAAGTCTTCAAAATATTCCCAATCAGACGGGGAACCACCTGATTTCCCCCGTTTAGCAATCTCGTCTCTGAAAAAGTCATCATTACTGTAAATCAATATGCAACCATAAATATAAAGTGATGCAAACCTGAATTTCTTTGTCAGATTGTTGATTCTGGTTCGGATTTCTCCGACTTCCAAATTAATCCTGTAACAGTCGGCCAAATCCTTTTTCATTTTCTCTAATATGTGTACATTTCTTTTGTTTCCTCGCAAATCTTTAATGTGTTGACGCCAAACGTCTATAAAATTGGATATTTCTGCGGAATTTAAAATTTTTCTTTTCGGATTTTTTTTTTTGCTTCATCCATTTTGATTAAAAATTTAACTTTCACGTACGATTACGATATTATTATTTATTATTTTTATGAGCTATTTCTCTGGAACCTAGAATATACGACTGTAGGCAGAAAATATTAGAGGCACGAAATGTCACAAACGAGCGGCTGCAAATTATTGACAACTGTTTTGTGTGGAAAATTTCCGGCAGAGGCGCTGTTCACAGTAAAAATAGTGTATATTACCTTAATACCACCTAAATTTAGCAAATCTCATACTACGTATAAATTAGATTGTCAACCTGGTATATTGCTAGTATTGGGTGACACACATGTAGTATAAACGTAATATTTCGAATATTGTAATATCGATACCACATGTGTATCAAGGGTATAAGGAAAACTTAAGTTCGCACTGTGAAACCGGCCCTAAGTTGACGACAACTCTAGTATTTTTAGAAAGGAAAGAGAGACAGAGAGATCGTCAGACAGAGAGAGTTCACATTTGGGTCCAATGCCTTTCAGCATCTTTATAATTGACATTGATGTTAACATCAGATCACAATATCAATTCAACGCTGATAATATGAAGATATACTCCTGCAGATGATATGAACTAGATCTGTATATTCTCCAGCCCGATATCTGTGAATTTGAAAACGGATTCGTGAAGAATAAGTTATTAAGCAATGATTTCTCTCTCGCGATCCCACAAGCAGCTGCCAGCAACCTATCTACTTGATGGTCAAATTGTTCAAAAGCGAAGAATGGTAAGAAAACTAGGAGTGATGCTTGATGCCAAGTTAAGCTTCTATGAGAAGATGGAACATGTTTGTAGTGCAGGAAAAGGGTTTAAGGATGTCAAAACACTAATACTTCTTTTCTCAGCGTTCGTTAAGCCCATATAAGAATGTGAATCTGTGATCTGGTTTCCGTTTACTGAACATCACATAAATCACATTGAAGATATCCAAAGTAAGTTTTGTAAATGCTTACACTATGTTTAAAGGTTCTGAGCATGTAAGTGGTATCAGTAATATTCTTTAGCAATATAAGCTCAGAAGCTTAATTAGTCGCAGATAAATGATCGACTTGCCCTTCGTTTTCAAAGTTATCAATAAAAAGATGGATTCGCCAGAAATTGTGGCCGATTTTAGATTTATATACTCAAGGCTAGAGCTAAGAACCAGAAGACTGCTAACTCAAAGAAAAATTACGTCTACCATGGACCCAACCAAGTACCAAGAGCAACGCAAGAGCCCAAAGAATCTTTGCTCAATTCAAGGGAGTTGCGAAAGGTGATACCACCGAGAAGCAACAACCTTCAAAAGGCAAGCGACGCAAGTTGTAGCACACTTCGCAAACTAGCAATCCAACACCAAACCATCAGAGGTCAAATCACCCTGAGACTAACCGTAGCAGCAAAAGTAACAATTTACTTTCTCCTACTACGAAGACCTATAGCCAAGCGCTAAAAGGTCAGATATTGATCGCCGTTATCGACGAAAGCGATCCAGACGCCACCATTCTGCCGAGGAGGAAAATTGTGGTCAGGCTTGCGCCCAATGCTTCAGGAGCATTCTGGCAGTGCTGCTTACTCTCGCGACGGCGGATAGCACCAGGGCAGCTTGAAGGTTTTAACGCATGTGCCGATCAGAGATCCCTCTATCTATACAAAATAGCCATATTTAGAATCGGGGAAACAAGGCTAGGCGCTAAATTCAAGGTCGTTATAGGGAGGAGATCTCGAAACTACAATAAACGCGTTCCTGAATCCCAGCGGAATCACTAGAGCCCCAGCTGATCGCTCCAGCTGGTACACTTGTCATTAGAAAGGAGCCGCTAGGACCTTTGGCGAAATCTGGTAACGTCATTAGTTACGGTAGCCCTGATGCCTCTTTAGAAAGACGTTATGCCCCTCAAGCAGAGTAGAATGGTTTCAACTGTCCAGCCCGTGGCTCCAGATGGCGTGCTCTCTGGCACTACGGGTAACACGGGTGTGAACGTTTCTAAACCCAATGTGTATGGCATTTCGGGTGATACAGAAACGGAAGTAGCTGATTCTAAGGTGCCTTAGGCAGACCACCTGGAGAGTACTATGCTAAGGAGGCACCCTTTAAGTAGAAGCCAGCACGCTTACCAGGCTGGCAGATCTACAGAAACGGCACTTCACCAATTGGTGCGAGTAGCCGAGGGGGGACTGCATACCGGAGGCATAGCGATGGCCGTAATTATGGACATCGAAGGCGCCTTCGACAAGATACAGTTCAACAAACTCAAAGACGCTCTGGTGAGGCGCGAGGTCAGCCCCATGATTGTAAGGTGGGTGGACAGCATGCTGAAAAACAGAGCGGTAAGGATTCAGACAGGAGACTCGCGGCTTCGAGGGAGGGTCAGCAAGGGATGCCCACAGGGCGGGGTCCTATAGCCCCTCCTGTGGAACACCACTGTGGACACTCTGCTCAGGCGGCTAGAGGTAATGGGCGTGCATACCGTTGGGTATGCAGATGATGTAGCGATTGTGGCACGTGGCAAGTTTATGAGCACTACGGCAGATATCATGAGGAATGCACTCCAAGTGGTTGAGCAGTGGTGTACGGAACAGGGCCTCACCATAAATGCCAATAAGACAGACGCGATAATCTTCACTAGGAAGATTAAAGATCTGGATTTTCAGCCCCTCATGCTTTTTGGATCGAGGATCAAGGTGTCTGGGATGGTCAAGTATCTGGGTGTATACTTGGACTCGCGACTAACCAGGAAATACCACGTTGAAGAGAAGATTAAGAAGGCGACAAGGGTGCTTCACCAGTGCAGAAGAGTATGTGGACTAAGATGGGGTATCTCACCAAGGTTAGCATACTGGACATATACCATGATGGTGAGACCCATCATAACTTATGCCTCGGTGGTCTGGTGGACTAAAGCCACACAGAAAACCGTCAAGAGGCATTTGGACAAGGTGCAAAGAATGGCCAGCGTAGGTGTGAGCGGTGCCACCGCGGCATTGGAGGCGCTGTTAGGTCTGCTGCCGTTAGATCTCCAGGTGATGAAGACTGCGGCAGCCTCAGCGATTTGGATGAGACGGGATGCCGCATGGCAGGCGTCAGGAGCCTTATATGGGCACATGAAGATTCTGGATCGCATCAAAGGGACTAGGGAGCTCATGATGCCCATGGAAGGGATCACAAAAATGAGGGTGACCGAAAGGTATCATAAAACCCTCATAGGGAACGGAACGCTCCCGGAAGGGAGGCCGGAAGACATATATATCTTAACGGACGGATCCATGATTGACGGCAGAGCAGGTGCGGGAGTCTTCTCAGAGGACTTAAATCTGACCTGCTCTCTGGCTTTGGGGAATTACACCTCAGTATACCAGGCGGAAATGCTTGCTCTGCTGCACGCGCTGGATCACATAAATGATGGTCAGGTGCAGGGAAGAAGTATCCTTATAGCACTGGACAATCAGGCTGTGATTAAGCGCATGAATCAGACAGAGATTAATGCGTCTCTGGCGTTGGAATGTGTCCAAAAACTGAACAGGTGTGCGAAACAAAACAACGTGACGCTAGCTTGGGTTAGAGGACATACAGGCATCGATGGGAACGAAAAGGCTGACAACCTGGCAAAACAGGGGTCAACCTCGGAATTCTGGGGACCGGAGCCATACTCTGCCATTGGCAGAGGGTTGGTAAGGAACTGCATCGAGAAATGTGTCGCTGAGGAACACCGGAGACGGTGGGACGCTATGACCACGTGTAGGCAGGCTAAGATGGTGCTTACGTTGCCAATTACCGCAGCCAGAAGAAAGATCCTGCATATGCAAAGGAGAACCCTCAGATGGTTGGTGGCACTGATTACAGGACACGGATGTTTCAGGTATCACCTAAAAATAATGGGAATTCTGGAGGATGACACCTGTCGGATGTGCCTGGAGGAACCTGAGACGGCCACACACATAGTGTGTCACTGTCCGGCGGTGGCGAGAAAAAGGGCTGCCATAGGACTCCATTGGATGGAGGACATGAGGCAGACTTCCTTCAATCAGCTGCTTGCGATAACTAGGGGAGTCGAAGCAAGGGAGCAATGGGACAACCCACTGCAACCCCAATAAGATGACTCTAGGCAGAGGGACGAAAAGGGACCCGCAAGTAGTGGTCTGATTCGGTATCCCTCGAAAATCTATATATTTTAAGGTGCCTGAGGAAACTTGCCCACAAGCCCTGGATCTAAAAGACCCTATTCCTTTATCCAAAGAGGATATCAAAAACGTAGACGTCCCTTTGCCGTCATAGACGAAGGACGATCTTGGGGGGCTTTGCCCAACTTATTTTGGTGAGAGATGATTCTACTCTCCCACCGGAGGAGAACAAGGCTAATATAAGGATGAAAGAGACCGGCCACGCTACTCCCGAAAACGATATTGAGAGTTGCACAGATTAATCCCCACCACAGCAAGGCAGCATTCTCCAATCTCTGTTTACGCCTGATGAAGGCTGAGATAGAACTCGTCTTGGTACAGGAGCCTCGGATTGTCCGGGGCCCTTATACCGAAGCAGGACTCGGAAATAGGAGAAGGTAAGCCCAGAACCTGTTTAATTGGATCTGCTTACCTACCATATGAAGAAGATATAGACAGCTAGTTATGGAGCCAGCTTAATTTTTGGATGTGACGCAAATGCTCACAACTCCGTTTGGGGCAGCTCCGACACTAATGTAATGCTGCGTAACAGGGGAAATGCACCCACGTTCGTTCGCAGCTTGCACCATTAGGAAATACAGGAGTAAAACCAAACCTCCTTGGTGGAACAGTAAGCTTCTCAAACTAAGGTCTGAAAGTAAAAAGGGCTTCAATAAAGCCAAACGATCTAACTTGGATTCGTACTGGGACAACTATAAAAGACGTCGCAGGGAGTTCAAGTACGAACTGCGTAATCATGGAAGGCCTTTTGTGGGTTTTTTAGACCCCGCAAGACTTAGAAAGGTTTTCTCTAAAAGGCCAATGTGACAAGAGTTGGTGCAACAAGCAGGCGGTACATGGACCACAAGCAATCAGGAGTCATTGAAACTCCTGCTCGATACCAACTCTCCTGGCTCCCAACTAGTGAATATAATTTAGGTACTTTTGACAGACCGATAAATAGGGATCTACTCCTATGGACCCAAGAAGGCTTTAATAACAATAGTAGTCGAGTAAACCTTTCTAACACAGACGGCGCACTTCTTAGCTGGGGATTCTTTTTTTTTAATTATTTGTCATATAGTGCCAATTGGCGGAAATAAAAAAATAAAAATTATAAAAATGAAAAATCACAAAACAATGGAATTGATTGATATATAGGAAATATTAAGAAAATCCAATTTATTTATTTCTAAAATTATCATTTACATATTAATAATGGATCTCATAAATTTCATCACGAACACAAATATAAGTCAAAATTTTAACATTAAAATTTCTTCGAAATAAACAAAAAAGCAAATTCGAAATAAATTTATAATCATTCCATTTCAGACATTATTTATAAAAATACATAAATCAGGTATCAGGTATGGATGGACGATTTATGTGATTTGAACTTAAAATTGAAACGAAAACATTTATTGGTAGCATTGGACTAATTCTTAATTTATTAAGTAAGAAATTTTCGGAAGCACATAAATCGCGAATATTTTAAATAATGAATATATGTATAAATAAATTCTCTACTGGAATAAATGGAAATAAAATCCTTCCAAAGACTGAAAATTAATTGTAAAATGTATTTTCGATTTCATGGACGAGATTTAGAATAGAAAATGGAAGCATATAAATAAGGCATAGATTAAAAACAATTTATTGAAAACTTTTGTTGCGAAATAAATAAAATAAATAAATTAGGTCAAGAACCAATGATCACAGGTATTTAATCCTGCGGCTAGTTTGAAAGGTGACAGTTCGAGATTTGCGAGGAAAGTTTGTTTTGTACTATTATTACGAGCAGCAGTATCGATATTGATATGGAGACATTCACCTCATGAGTGGAGCGTAAAAAACACGATAAACTTAAAATTTGCGTTGATCTGTTGAAACGCAATCAAATCGAGCCATGTCGAACGACAATCGGAAGCATAGAAGGGACGGTGAGCTGTCACCAGCGGTCTCGAAGCAAGCATTGACATAAAAAAATGACACTGGGTAGCACTGGAGGGAATTGTCCACTGTGAGATACTTCCAGTTGGTCAGACGATTGGTTCTCAACTGTACTGTAAACAACTAGAATGATTACGCCAGGAAATTCAGCGCAAACGGCTAGAATTCAATAATAGCAAATAGGTAGTCTTCCATTGCGACAGCCAGGGGTGGCGAAGCATAATCATTGTGGCTGGGGAGCACGCGAACAGATAAAAAAAAATGTAAAAAGTTGATCGGTCGACTGAGTTACCAGCTGTCTGTTGAGTTGTCAATTCTTTGGTTATGGAGTCATGTCCGACTAGCATTTTGTAAGGGGGTGCAGATAGGGCCCCTATAAGCCTAGCCCAACCGCCCCATACGAACCAGGTGTGGGTTGCACTATAAGGCCCAAACAAAGGATGAAATACCTTTCCTCATTCAACAATCTAGCCGAATAGGCCCTAGAATGGAATTTCCAAGGATCCCGTCAAGTCGGAAGACCTAGAACAACATGGCGTAGGACCCTACTACCAGGGTCATGGCCTCTGAGAGCTGGCGCAAAAAAATTGTCCGCTGGAGGGCAACTGTTTCCGCCCTATGGCCCATGAGGGATTAAAGGAGCATAAAGAATAAAGAAAAGACTTAATCTCACCTCGTTATAAGGAATGCCCCGTTTGGCCCTCTTTAGGAAAAATCGTTTCTCCTCAATTCCGAAAATTTTGAGAATTTCGGCGTGAATATATAATATAATGCCCGGTTTCACAGTGTCAGTTTAAGCTTTCGCTCAGCTGAACCTGAACAGTTAGTTTAAGCTTTAGCTCAATTCGAAATCGTTTCACAGTTTGTTTTTGTGCTCAGTTCAGCTAAACTTAGTTCATTGAATTTTGTAGGCCACTGTGGTCGAGTCAGTTGTCATATTTTGTGAAATTTTTGCTCTTGGTAAATGAATTATGTGATTTTTAACTGTTTATGTTTATATGTATGTAAGAATTTGTGAAAAAAATAAGGCTCTCTTGCATTTGTCTACCAAAGTAAATAATAGACAGGTGCCTCTACAGTTTTCTCATATCGTTATGTCCCCCTTTTTTGGTATTTTGACTGAAATACCTTCCGTCCACCCCCGGAAAGGTATAAGTTTTCCGTATTAATTATTGAGTTGGATGTGTCGCATCTGCTATAAGACTATGAGGTACATTTTCAGCAGGGCGGTGTCGCGATCTTTGGAGTAGCACACTGCAGCCTTTTATCCGCACTCTGCACGGCATGCTTTTTAGTAGAATGTTTTCTTCTTTTTACAATTGGTATGAAATCTCCTTACACGAATAATACACGAATAACTATGTAATAGTATTCTTCATCAGTAGCATCAATAATATCATCTAAATCACCATCCATTGTCCTTAATTAATCGCAACTCCAAAAATTAATTAATTTAAACAAGCCGGAATAGAATCAAACAACCAAAGCAATCACTTCTCACACAAAATTGACATTTCTCAACGATAAGCCTCACGGCTTAAAGTTAAGCGCTCAAATTTGGCAGCTTAAGCTAACGCGATATTTGAGCTCAGTTTAAGAGAAAAACCTCCACTGTGAAACACCAAAAACATTTAAGCGGAAGCTTAACTCAATTTCGAGGTTTAAGCTTTCACTGTGGAATCGGGCATAAGAGTAATAACTGTGCCGGTGCCGAAAACTTTATATTTTTAAACGCGAGTGTCATCTTACCAAGCGATCATCCAATTACGTACTGAGCACATCCAATGCTGCTTAACCTCTAGAACCGGTATATTGAGTATACTAAGTAAATACCCTTCATGATCACCAACATGATTGCCTAAACTATGAGTTAAACTAAAGCTTAATGCCACGGCTTCACCGACCTCAGTTCAATAATGCTCAGTTCAATCTATATAAGTGGCTTCACCGGCTAGAATAGAGTTCATGTTCAGTTCGTGCTTGAAATTGTTGTTGCTTGTTTGCCAGAAGTCAGAAATGCAGAAGCCCACTGGAATGGCATTCCAATATTCTAGTTGATTACTCTCTTTTGAGCTAGCTTTTACGTCCAACTTAGGAGCCAGTTGGGCGAACTGAGATTTGTCTATCCTCAGTTGATTATGTATGCGAACTGAGATTATTTTAATATTCAGTTCGCCAATTTGCTCGAACTTGCGCCGCTCGGCCGGTAAAGGGTTTCAAAAAGCTTTCTGAATACGTAAGCCAGTTATTGTATCATTTCATTTGAAATAAGGTTTGCCTTCAAGGGCCATTATAAAAAACTGATAAGGCATACATCGCTTCAGCATCGGCATGCCCGTCATTTGTTACATGGGGTTTTCATTCGGAACCTACGGGGAACTCCCTCTTTCGGCATGCCCTTTTTAAATGCTAGTGTTTAAAAAGCTTAGCCTATACAGTTGTAAGGTTTTGATTTCTCATATATAGTATATTTGGTTTTCGTATGAAAATGTTTTGCCCTTCGCTCACAGTCCTTCGTCGCCAGCGACCGAGATAGCCCTCCAACGCTTTGGATTATCAAGTGCTCTTGAAATATTTAGGATGTGGATTTCCCCACACCAAGCGTACTATTTCTTCCATCCCCACCCGCTTCGCCACCCCTGGGGACAACCCCTAAGTACATTTCATTGATTCATTCATTGTGTAGCAGCCTTATTCATTTCTATTCTATAAGAAAACTAGTTTAATATATAGATGGATGGATGATGTTCTAGAGAGGATATACAAACACTCTTCTTCTTATTTCCCTTTAATCCCTCAGTCTTCTTCTGCATCGCCATTTCAGATAATAATACTACCAAGGTAGCAGAATTAATCTATCAGTTCCACGTCACGGTTATTCAGCGCTATCCGTTCAATGGTGTTTGCATTTATCCGCATTTCTTTAGTTTTAGTCAGATTTAGCCTTAAGCCTGCTGGACTATTTTCTGTTGCCAAATTGTTTAGCATGTTTTTGAGGTCCTGGTGTCTGTGGGCCAGCAAACAGATATCATCCGCGTTGTCGAGATCCTTAAGGCGGTCAGGAAGTTCTCATTGTATGCCGCCTGTTCTACTATCTAGAGCGCGAACTATGGTATCATTTATTACTATAAGAAATAGTAATGGCGAAAGTAGGCATCCTTATCGTTCACCAGAACTCACCCCAAAGCTGTTGGACAAGTTTCCATTGTGAAGAGCTCTGCATTTGGAATTGTGGTACAGCACTTTTATCAATTCTCTTATTTGATAAGGCAGTCCATGTTGTCATAGTGCCTGCCATATAAGCTTCTATTAACCGAGTCGAACGCTCTCTCATAGTCTACGAAAACAAGGTAAAGGGGGGGGGGGGGGTATCGTAATTTAGTAGACTGCTCCACTATGATTCGCAAGGTGTTAATATGGTCTATACCTGAGCATCCCTTCCTGAATCCGGCCTGCTGCCTTCTAAGCGTTCGGTCTACTGCCTCTCTTATCCTAGATAGTAATATATAGGACAACATTTTGCCCACAGTAAATAATATTTTATGTTCCCCTAGAGCACCTTACTGTTGCCTGTGTGCCGCGTTTTCCGCTTTTTCTGCGAGCTCATTTATCTGCTGCCTTTTATCACGCCGGACACTTCTCTTTATCTCACAGTGTAACTGGGAGTAATCCCGTTCAAGTTGGTGACGTCTTTCCGGGTCGCTTGTAGAGTTTACGTTATTTTTGAGGGCCCTTCTGCGTTCTATTTTTCGCCAGGTTGTGTCCGAGATCCCGTGTTGCTGGTTTCTTTGGACATAGCCGATGCTCGTTTCCGCAGCCGTCAATATAGCGCCCTTTGTTGTACTCCACAGCTCTTCAATATTTGTGTCGTCAGAAACGGTTTGCTGGTTTAATATTTGTTGATGGTTTCCAGCAAATTCTCGCTTTTTCACGCTCTCCCGCAAAAGGTCTACGTTAAACGGTTTACGGTTTTTAGCATCGTGTTGAACGTTTCTGATTGCGGCGATTTTAAGGCGAATAGTTGGTACTCCCAAATGGTGGTGGCTTCCAGTGTCTGCTCCCATGAAACTCCTGACATCCTCAAGAATAGTTCTCCATCTGCGGCTGACGGCCACGTGATCTATCTGATTTCTCGTTCTCCCAACGGGCGATACCCAGGTCTCTTTGTGTATCTGCATGTGGCAAAAGATAGTTCCACCTATCATGAGTTCGTGGGAACTACAAAAGTTAACGAAAAGCTTAACATTGTTATTGGTAACTTGGCATAGACGTTGATTTCCAATTGTTTGTTCAAGGCCGGTGTTGTCACGGCCGATCTGTGCGATTAAGTCAGCCATTAATACAATGATGTCTGCCCTTGGAATAGAGCGAAAAACCTCAATCAGTCGCATATAGAATTATTCCTTGATGTCGTCGTCTGCGTCTTCAGTTGGAGATAGTATAAGACCACCGTAGTACTTCTTAGTCTGGTACGCAAGCACACGGTAACATTCCATTCAGAAACTGGTGACCAGCTAATGAGGCTGGACCTGGCTTCTTTGGTGAGTATTACGCCAACGCCACTCCTACGGCTTTCAGTTTCGTTTCTCTCAGAATATAAGAAGGACACACCGTTTCGGCAGATGTGTTCCACCGCATCGGTCCATCTGGTCTCGCTAAGTCCCATGATCTTGATTTTTTTATCGATTCATCTCGTTGAAGACTTCATCCAGCCGTCCCGTTCGTGTCCTTGTTCGAAATCAAAGGTCGTCGACGTGTTGTCAATCCGATTCCGAGGCATTGTTTGCCGATTCGTAGCAATGGTGTTTTTATGGTAGCGGGTTGCTAACCCTCAGCTTAACTGACTTAAAACTCTGTATTGTAGCGCAGAGAGCTCGTCATTCGCGGGTCCCGTTAGCTCCTTGCGAAGAAGTATCCCAGAAGGCACGGCGGGGAGGTGGGGTTAGGAATTGCTAAGGGGTCGTTCATTAATTACGTGAGGCGTTTAGGGGGGGGAGGGGGTCGAGCCGAATCTCACCAAATCTCACCTGGGGGAGAGGGGGGTCTCGGCAAATCTCACGTATTTTTTTTTAAAACACACAGTGTAAAATTGCGCGAAAATTGGGTTAAATTAAGTAAAACGTGTTTCTCCACTAAAGACCCCCATTGACTTACAGGCCGGCCGGCAGAACTAAGCATGACTCAGTCTAACTGAGGGATGAGTCTGACAAGCCGTGGCATGTAGGTAAAGTCCTGATTCCCTACACACACAGGCGAAAACGACTGCTTAGCATAGCAGGTTATTAATTCAAGTGCAAAATGCTCATGGCCCCAACGAAAGCTTCAAGCCTCACGCCGTGAACACAAAAGAGCAAAAAAGCGCAAACGCGATGGTGGATGGTTTTCACGACTAGCTCGCGCCGTGCTTTCCGTTCCGAGTGCATACGGTGTGAATTCTTAGTGAATAGATGTTCAGATCTTCAGGCCCGAACTGACGATAAATGCGAGTTTCGTCAGCTTTCTTGAACTGCAGGCCCCATACTAGTGATGAGCAAGACTAGTCTTGCACATTTAGCAAGACCAAGAAATACCAAGACAAGACAAGGATAAGTCAAGACTGCAAGATCAGGAGAGCAAGGCTTTTTGCTCATCACTAAGGCGGACCGCACACTTGTGCGACATTTATTGCATTGAGATAAACTCCGCAATGCGGTAATTACTGCACAGAGATTGGAAACCGTATATTTATGCGACATTTACCGCAAGGTATGATGCTGTAAATATTAACAAGTTTAACAAAATGAGTTCTAGTGAAGATGAAGTGCCTGTAATTTGGTATTTTTTAAATAAACCTTTTAATTTGTTTTGAATTCATTTTTGAATTTTTCAATAAACACTTCTGATGAAGTCAAAACTTAAAACCGCAATGCGACACGCCGTAAATATTGCAATGAAGGAAGACGTTTCTATCTCTTTGCGATATCTCCTTCATGTTGCAATGCAATATTTCGATTGGTCGAACAGCACTCTGCATGCTTTTCAAATGGGATCATGCGATATTTGTTGCATTGCAGTAATTACCGCATTGCGGCATTTATCTCATTGCAATAAATGTCGCACAAGTGTGCGGCCCACCTAAGGGGCAAAAGTTTTCCAGTAATGAGCAAAACGTCTTGTCTTGCAGGACAAAGACAATTCAGCAGGACAAAGACAAGACTGCAAGACTTTTTGCAAGACTTTTAGCAAGACTTTTTCGAAGGCTTTTTGCTCACCACTGCAAGACTTTAGGCATTTAGTGATGAGCAATGTAGTCTTATTTTGCCCTGTCTTGTCTTGTTCCTGCTTTGGTCTTGCTTAATGTACAATAAAAGGAAGAATTGCAAGAAAAGTCTTGCTCATCACTACCCCATACAGTTGGCGGCCAGTGAGTGTTTAGGGATACTTGGCCTCAAGGCGAAAACTTTCAGGCCACGGCCTGCTGGCGACCTGTGTGTAAATTGGGGCGATAGAGGTATTTCCTACACAAAAATTGGTTGTCGATTGTCAAACGTGTGTCTCGTCAAATGCTGCAGAGTACGAGCCAAGTAACACTGACCCGCAAAAAGGCCCATAGAATTTAGAACTACTTGTGTGTCCACTACAAACGGAAAAGTGAGTGGAATAGAGGAGGGCAAGGTGTCCAAATTATCAGTTATCTCAAATAAAATCTTGCTCCCAACACCCCCCTTCCGCTCAGATTAACTTTTTACACGCCTTTCACTCCGAATTTTAATCGGATTTCACTACGGTTACGAACAAGGATTTTAAATTCGAGGGCCTTTCCTGCAGTTCTATATTCTAAGAAAAGGCCCACTTTGCTGTGGTTACGACCGTAAATATGTATTTTTAGTGTAAATACTAGATTTTTTTTAAATTTGAAAAATCTCACGTGAGATTAGGGGGGAGGGAGAGGGTCGAGCCAAATCTCACGAAATCTCACCAAGGGGGGAGGGGGGGTCGAAAAATCCCAAAAATCACCTCACGTAATTTATGGATGACCCCTAACAGGTCTGCTAGGCGTTTGTCTCCAGTGAATCTTCTTAGATTTTAATAGAATTGACAAATCGGGTGTCACCACCTTCCGAGGTCTTTGTTAGCCGTTCGCTCCCCCTATGGTTTCACATAGTGCAAAAATTCCAGGGATTTATTAGAGCAGATTTCACATAACAAATAAGAAATAAGACGACGAGAAATTTACATAAATCAAAACAATTTTTTTTGAATAGTTGCTCACTTGCATAGATTCTGATAGCCTTAGTTCCAATTACAGAACCAATGGGGTTAGTGGCATGCAGCCTTGTTGAAGTTCTCATGACTACGAACGTAACTTGTTCCAGATATACTTCCTCCAGTCTCAATTGAATATTTTAATTAAGCAAACCATCTGAGCAAGCAACATGATGTAGACTAATTATATTATCGAGGTCAACAATTTTTGCTGAAGCGATCAAACCTTTAATGAAAACTTTCAATTCAACTAGAACAAGCCTCATGTATTCCAAGAAACCCCTTTGATCTCTTTTTAATAGGATCGAATGCAAGTTCTATCTGTGTTAGTGTAACTTATAGATAGAAAACTCTTCGTGTCTTTAATATTCACCAACTACCTGATTAAAGCAAGGAATCATTACAAACACCTACATCCCCCCCCTCCCATCAGGAATATAATGAAATCTTGAGGTGGAGCAGGATAAGTGGGGTGAAGTAATTATCTTCCAACATGCTTATAAGAATGCATTCAGAAAGCTACTCATTTCCGCTCTAAGTAGCTTTTGTTCTCATGCACGTCTTCCTCTCAACGAGCTGCTTTCTACCTGGATATAAGTATCCAGCTTAAGCCTGAAAATCCCTCGTTTTTTTTTGTATATATATATGCACATACACCCATGCGCGAACAATTAGAATCTCGGAAGTTTATGAATGAGTATGAAAAACATGGAGAGGGGAGGTTGGTGAAGACAGAACGATCCAGTCACGGGCACATAACTCGCGTGGGGGTAAAGGTGAGTAACGAATTTAATTCCTTGGGGAGTTCTTTTAATTCCACCCCCACCCGTCGCCCACTTAACGATTCACTTCCTAAGACTAATTTCAGCATAAAAAAATAATTTCACCTTTATTTCAAGACCATCTCTCTGCTTGTGCTATTACTTCTTAGGCAAGGGAAACTGCTTACCGAAGGTCGTACTGCCTCTTAACTTTATGCACCTTTCTAAACTACCCTCCCACGCCCCCATCGGATCCCCTTTAAATGGTTGAATGCTTGACACAAAAAAAATTTGGACGCCTGCGTGCTTAGCGCCCATTTGACAGTATTTTTTGTTGTTGTTGTTTCGTTGAAATATTTCGTCATTTCAGGAACAAGCTGGACGGCATATCACGCCGTTTTCGGGGAAATTTCATTAACCAGGTTTGTTACGGCTTTTTTCATTTTCATTCTTTCCGTCAGGAATCGCAATTTAATTCGGGGCCCAACAAAAGGAAGGAGTCGCCAGGAAGATACGGTGTAAGGTTTTGTGCAAACCCAACTGAGTGAAAGGTAAACACGGGGACACCTTCAGTGTTTCCTTGAATCATTACTTAATAGAGAAAAAAGGGAAAAGGACCTCCGATGAGAGCTCGTCGCTTTCATTCCACCAACAACAACAGCAACAACAAAAACTAAATAAATAAGGACGAAACCCTTGTGTTTTGTTGCCTTCCTCCAAAAACGTATAAGGACTTTTCCGGCTTTCTTGGTCGCTCTTGCGTGTTCCTTCAACTTCCACCTCCTTGATGGCAGCTATTTCTTTCCCTTGTAATTTTTATTTTAATTTGTTGAAAATTTATGAAAATTTACTCCGTGACAAGATCTTAAATTTTTAGAATTTCCTTCAGTAATTGGAACGAAGGAGGAATTCAAATGGGACACAAACGAGGGTGGAACAACAAGGATCTAGATTCGACTTGGCTGGAGATGCCTTAATGTAATTGGATATTAGTTCTACGGAGTTTTGTGCTTGTTAAAGGAATAAGGAAGTGGATTCGGGGAACATTTTTCGGCAACTTAAAATTGAGGTGAAGGTATAAAAGAGATTTTTTTTGGGAATATATTTTCATATGAAATTTTAAGGTTTAAGAATGCGACAGCAATAACAGAAACGAAGAATTGTTTTTAGTTACGTTAGAATCTTCAGAAAATGGCCGTGAACGATTTCCAAAGTCCACAGCATACTAAAGGCGATTTACTTTTTGTGTAGTAGTTCTAAGTTCAGGAACTACCCTTGTAAGTACGTCAGGGCCTAAAGGTTGCTTTGCGGTTAGTTGAGGATTAGTTTGCGGAGTCTAGAGGGGTTGAAGGAGATAGCATTGAACCTTGCGTTTGAGTTCTTGCTTCGGAAATACTGATTGTGAAACTTCTTCCGCACGTGAGTTGTTCTATTTAGAAACGAATTCCTAGTTTGTAGAGTACACGAAAAGAAAGTCTGTAGGCAGAGGAAATGAGCATGGCGGGCTAATCTGATGTAGTTATGAGCAAGACTGGTCTTGCAGTTTTGCCTGGTCTCCTCCATTAAGCAGGACCCAAGGAAAACCAAGACAAAACAGGACAAAACAAGACTGCACGATCACACTAGCTGCTCATCACTAACTGCCAAAAGTCATGGAGTAAACAGTCTCTGCAAAAAGTATTGCAGTCTTGTCTTCTTCTTTAACGGCTCTACAAACGGGATCCGGCCCTGGCCTCAACTGTTCTCTCCACCGGCCCCGATTCTGAGCCGATGTCATCCAGTTTGGCATCTGAGCTAAGCTCTGAGCGTCCTGGTCTACGCCATCCTTCCAGCGAAGGTTGGGTCTCCCACGCTGTCGCACCCCATAGGTCTTACCGCAGAGAACTTTCCGAGCAGGCTCATCTTCACTCATACGAGCTAAATGCCCTGCCCACCGGAGCCTACCGAGCTTTATTTTTTCACAACATCTATGTCGCGATACCGCTCGTAGATCTCGTCATTGTAGTCTCCGGAATCATCCTTCCTCACACACGGGGCCAACAATCCTCCGAAGTATTTTCCTGTCGAAAACGCCTTGAGTGCTTTTTGCTAAGCACCCACGTTTCGGATGCATATGTGAGAACCGGTGAGACCATCGTCTTATATAGTAAAAGTTTAGACGTTATGGTTAGATACTTGGATTTAAAGAGCCTTGACAGACTATAGTAGGCTTTGTTGGCTTTTAGCAGTCGTGTGCGTATTTCTGGTTCCATGCTATTGTCGGCTGCTACTATTGACCCAAGGTAGGTAAATGCTTTTACCACGTCAAACTCGTGCTCCGCTACCTTGATTGTGGGCCCAATGTTAGGTGTTCTTGCAGACGAGGCCACCATGTACTTTGTTTTCCTTTCGTTAATGTGTAGTCCCAGATTTCCTGCCACTTGCCTAATCTGAGTGAAAGTTTCTTGTACAGCTCCGCTGGGATGCCGTCTGCACCCGAGGCCTTGTTGTTCTTGAGCCGGCTGATGGCTTTGCTAACTTCTTCTATGCTTGGTGGCGACAACATAGCATTATCATCAGATATTGGTGGAGCCTCCGAATCCTCAGTTAGCTCGACATTTAGCAATTCATGAAAGTGCTCTTCCCATCGCTTCAAGATCACTTTAGGATCGGTGATCAGATTCCCTTCTTTGTCCTTGCAGTATGTGTACGTGGTGTGAATTACGTCATACTGCGGACTCTTTGGTTGAACTCCCACGCCTGGTGCGACCGTCGTTCTCTGTACTGTTCTAGTTCACAGACGAGATTTTTTTCCCAGGCTTCCTTTTTTCGTCTGTGAATTATCTTCGCAGTCCTGTCTTGGTCTTGCTAAATGTAAGAGAAAACTAGTTGGGATGTGGGTTTGACCCCTTCGGTCCACACGATTAACTTCCCAGTATGATGAACGAAGATGGAATAAACTGACGTATTGAAGATGGAATAAACTATCGTATTGAGCGTGCTGAAGCGCCGATGACAAACTGAGAAGCGAAATTCCAAAGCTTTCCGGAGATATTAGCAAAACTGTAACTGTTAAGTACTTGTCAGACTTGTCCAAAAAGAACAAATTTTGTGGTAACTACTGGAAATCCCGGGATAAACCGCAATTTCCTGAAACTGTATCACGCGTAGAAAACAATTCCCCGTCAAAAAGTGCTAATCCAAGGTTTGAAAAATTCGCTCTGTTTGTAAAGGGTAACGAAATTTTGAAAGGTTGTCGGATTTTGACAAGTGATGTTTTTTTTTCGAAGGCTATCGCTGTGCAGAACCCAAAAAAGATCACTTCGTTAAGAATGGGTCTCATTGCATCGAATTTATTAGATATTAGCAAAACTTGTCAATTTAAGGTCTTTCTGACAATTAGCCGACCGAATATTATGAAATTTTTTTCAGATCATTTCTTCGTTAATATTTCTTTTTTGGAACCTCAATGAAGTCGATATAGTTTTTAGTTCGCGCGGTATCGTGCAGGTACAAAAATCACTTATGTCATTCAAACGAAAAAACCGCTCGACCGAATATTATAAAAATCTTTTGATATTTATATTGTCGCTAATACGCTTCGAACGACGCCTCAAGTAAGTCAATATCCTTCGTGGTTCGGGCGATATCGTGCAGGTACAAAAATCACTTACGCCGCTTAAACAAAAAGACGGCTCGACCGAATTTAATGAAAATCTTTTCAGATCATATTTCGGTTAATACGCTTCAAACGACACCTCAACGAAGTCGATATCTTTTTTGGTTCGCGCGATATCGTGCAGGAAAAAATGACCACATACGTACGCACACACACACACACATACTTCCTCCCAATTTTTTGCTTAAAATGCTCCTGGGACCTTGAAAGATGAAAATACGTTGAAATTTTCGATTTCGATTTTCGGACCGATTACAATAACTTCCTATACTGGGAAGTTAACAAGAGAGAAGCGCGCTGAAGCTCGGACCAAATCTACTCAAGGTGAAATTTCTAACCCCTATAACCACCAAAACCTATTAAGTGATAAGCTGAAAAAAACCTAAGAAAAGAACTAGGAAATCAACCCAAAATTGTCAGCAAATAGGAAAAGCTTACAATGGGGCAGCAGAGAAAACGCAAGACCAACAAGGGCAAAGATGGGTCTTCAAAAAAAAATAACTGCAATCAAATAGTTCAGAAAGAAGAGGACAGAATATCTCAACTGGACGATCTACAGATTCCAATATACTTCAATGAAGGGAGAATTAGATCCTCAATAAGTTTCAGCCAAGAACGGCCATCTTATAGGATAAAAACAGGTGGAGCGAATATTTTCAAAATTGGTTGAATCCGACGCCCATAGTTAACGAGGATCCACAGACGGATGCATTTTTAATTCCTGTAGATAATATTTCAACAGAACCACCGACACTGGATGAGATGTGTGAAGCTGTAAAAAGAAACAAATCGCAGGTGAGTTCTTAACACTTTGACGACGCCACATTTGATGAAAACTATGGCTGTCGCCGGTACTTTTTACAAGCTCAAAAATAATTGAATCGGTCATTTTGAAAAGCGGTCATCTCCAAAATTTTAACTTTTTACATTGTTGCAGTATAAAAATCTATAGGTAAAGGCTGGCATTCTCCATGAAAATGGGAAATCTCCTTTTTACCTAAGTACATTTTATTTGTGGCAGATATCGAGGTTCATTTCGAAAACGAGTCATCTCTCGAAGATGGCCCGTTTTCAAAATGAAAGAAGAAACGTAATTACGCGAGCCCTGAAATGCCTCCCCTTACTTTCTGATTATTTTGGAATTGGCTGATGTAATCTCTGTTCATTCTTGTTCAATTATTGTTGATGCGTTGTTGTTTGTGGTTATAAACTACTATCTGAAGTTTTGTTTAATTTTATTGATATAATAAAGATGTCCGATAGTGAAAGTGTATCAAGTTCTTCCTGTGACACGGCTCCTGTCAAGAGAAAGAAAGGCGTCAGAAATCCTAACAGTTACAAACAAATTGCTATTAGAAACGCCAAAGTGTATGGAAAAGAACACGTAAATTATTCTGGAAAATTGATTGGTGCTCGGAAAACTGGTGAAATGTGCAAGTTAGTTTTTTTTGTTGTAAGAAATAATATTTACGTAGTCACACGAATCGTAGATTTTTAAGAATAATTGATGTTTTATTGTTTTGTTAGGTGCCACCGCAAATGTTTTTTTATCAATATCCGAAGAGCTAAAGGAGGAGTTGATAACAAAAATGAATTCATTTAACACCAAAAACGAACAAGATATTTTTCTCCAAAATTTAATCGATCATTACAAACCTATTAACACAAAAAAGCGGATGCCCGATGCCGATATTGAAACTGAAAGCAAGTCAAAAAAACATAAATTCAAATCGAACTCATTTTCTTATCATATCGAATATAACACACGACAAGTTGTGTGTCGTGCAGCTTTCCTGTCTCTTTTTGGAATCACGAAAAAAAGAGTGGAACGGCTTTGCAGTTTAAAAAGTGAACATCGAATTCCAGCAGACAAGCGAGGTAAATCAGCTGGTTCTCGATCAAGAATGATTCCAGAGTTAGTTTGTGGGAAAATACATAGTTTTGTTAATAGCATTCCCTACACAACTGTACACTACGCAAACAGCACAAAATGTTATCTTTCTGCCGAACTTAATGCAAAAATCATGCACAAAATGTTTGTAGACAAATATCCTGAATGCCAAGAAAGTGTAAAATATAAATTTTTTTTTACGGTATTTCCACGAAAATTTCAATTTGTCTTTCGGCCGTCTTCAAATTGATGTTTGCTCTAAATGTGAACAGTTGGGAATTAAAATTAAAGACCTCCACCAAAACGACAATGCAAAGCGGGTGGTGCGTGCTGAACTTATGGTGCATAAAAGAAGAGCAAACAAATTTTATACAAAAATTGACTCTGTGAGAGAGTTCTGCAAAACAAACCAGAAAGTGGTTGCCTTATGTTTTGATTATTAGTCCATTCAAAACGCGCGTTAAAGAGGTGTTTTTTGCATTTTTAGGGGTGACGCCCTAATTTTGGGACCGCGGGACCTCGATTTTCGTGATCAGCGACCCCAAAAACGTTTAGGGTTCGATTTTCTTAACGGTGTTATTTTGGAACACCCCCCCCCCCCCGCGTTTTGAATGGACTATATGGGTGATTGTCATGAAATGGGGGTAGTGGCTGGCTGGCCGTTGTTCTCTAGCTACAACGCCTCAAACAAATTTTTTCTGGGGTGAAAATCTCCATCCAGTAATAAAACATTCTCTCCTTCATCGCCTCCCGCGGCAAGCACTCTTGAACAAAATGGCGGCCCTTCGACCACCGAAAATGTCGCCTCCGTAACCTGTCCATTTTCCGCTTTTACGTCACGGCACTACGTTTACGGAAAAACAGTGCATTATTGCCGCGCGCCTAGGGTCTCAAACGATAGCAGCAGTGTTCCGAAACTGATCACCGGTATGTATTACGCGGGCGGATACCTGCTTAGTTAGATGTCAGTGTTTACATTCTGACTGTTGTTTGTTGCAAATTTCAATAAAAACTATAAGAATAGCGCACACGCAACGACAAATTGGTTGTCAAGTGGCACTAAGTAGTGAAAACGAATCGTCACAAGTTTCTTTATGAATGTTTATCCTCGCCGGACGTTTAGACTGTGAACAATTTATAAACAAGAGAGCAACCCTCAAGAAAATTATCGAAGAAAAAAAAACTGTCGCCTCCGTAATGTGTGTTTTCATTGTGATATGTGTTGCAAATCTCTTTTAACTCGGTTCGGTATATTTGTTTGCATTTGTAGAGCAAGCAAATTTTCGGAAAAATTGTTTGCTCTCATTGATCATGAAAGCGACGGATTTTTTGATGAAATGTCGCTACCGTAATTGTCGCCTCCGAAGCCATATAATTTCGGCTTTTCGATATAAACTTCTCACTGTCTATACCTCGTGTGTATTTATGTGGAAATATACAGAAAGTACTTCGAAATAATGTTGAAAACACATGAGAAAATTTTTTTTCAGCACTTTTTTTTTTGTTCACAAATTTTTGTTCAAATCTCAAAAACTCCCATTTCATGACAATCACCCATATATGCAAAATCTGCCTCATCCTTGTTTGCCTGTTCAAGAGGTTTTTTATTATCGACAACTCTGGGTAAACGAATTTTGCGTTCACAACTTAAGCACAGGAAGAGCAACTTTTTACTCGTATCATGAAGGCGAAGCACACAAAGGACCAGATGAAGTATGCTCTTTCTTGAACGATTATATAAAAACACACGTTTCGGAAACTGTTGAAGAGCTAATCTTATTTTGCGATGGGTGTCCTGGCCAAAACAGAAATAACACTGTGTTACGGTTCTTGCTTGCTCTCGTTCTAACAGAAAAATTTCGAAAAATCTCAATTTATTACCCTCAACGTGGTCACTCATATAATGATTGTGATAGAGATTTTGGCATAGTAAAAAGAAAAATAAGACGCCACGATCGCATATTCACTCCGGAAGAATATGAAAACTTAATCACTTCTTCGTCTTCTACCAACAAATTCGATGTTAAACATGTTACCAGTCGAGATGTTGCAGCTTTTAAAACGTGGTGGCCAACGTTTTTTAAGAAAAAGGTGCTTTCTGTGCGAAGTTTTGGTAAAGCTGTTTCAACAAAAGATAAAGTCAGTTTTGCAGTTAATCGGTTTTATGAATTCAGTTTCTATCAGGAAGAACCTGGGATTATAGTTTGTAAGCCATACATTGATAGTGTAATGGAAGAACGATTTCTCCTATAAAGCCCCTTAAAAATAGTAGTTTGGCTATTCCAGATCCTTTAAATAACCCAGCTTATCATGGAAAAATTCCAATCAATTTTAAAAAATTGAAGATATAAAAAAACTTCAACAATATATTCCAGAGATATACAAACCATTTTACGATGAAATCTGTGAATGGCCCACCACCAACGCTGATCAAAATATGGAGGAAAACTACTAACCATTACTATTAAGTTTGGGGTCGTCCATTAATTACGTGAGGCGTTTAGGGGGGGAGGGGGTCGAGCCGAATCTCACCAAATCTCACCTGGGGGAGAGGGGGGTCTCGCCAAATCTCACGTATTTTTTTTAAAAACACACAGTGTAAAATTGCGCGAAAATTGGGTTAAATTAAGTAAAACGTGTTTCTCCACTAAAGACCCCCATTGACTTACAGGCCAGCCGGCCGACTAAGCTTGACTCAGTCTAACTGAGGGATGAGTCTGACAGGCCGTGGCATGTAAGTAAAGTCCTGATTCCCTACCCACACAGGCGAAAACGACTGCTTAGCATAGCAGGTTATTAATTCAATTGCAAAAATGCTCATGGCCCCAACGAAAGCTTCAAGCCTCACGCCGTGAACACAAAAGAGCAAAAAAGCGCAAACGCGATGGTGGATGGTTTTCACGACTAGCTCGCGCCTTGCTTTCCGTTCCGAGTGCATACGGTGTGAATTCTTAGTGAATAGAAGTTCAGATCTTCAGGCCCGAACTGACGATAAATGCGAGTTTCGTCAGCTTTCTTGAACTGCAGGCCCCATACTAGTGATGAGCCAGACTAGTCTTGCACATTTAGCAAGACCAAGAAATACCAAGACGAGACAAGGATAAGTCAAGACTGCAAGATCAGGGTAGCAAGGCTTTTTGCTCATCACTAAGGGGCAAAAGTTTTCCAGTAATGAGCAAAACGTCTTGTCTTGCAGGACAAAGACAATTCAGCAGGACAAAGACAAGACTGCAAGACTTTTTGCAAGACTTTTTCGAAGGCTTTTTGCTCACCACTGCAAGACTTTAGGCATTTAGTGATGAGCAATGTAGTCTTATTTTGTCCTGTCTTGTCTTGTTCCTGCTTTGGTCTTGCTTAATGTACAATAAAAGGAAGAATTGCAAGAAAAGTCTTGCTCATCACTACCCCATACAGTTGGCGGCCAGTGAGTGTTTAGGGATACTTGGCCTCAAGGCGAAAACCTTCAGGGCACGGCCTGTTAGCGACCTGTGTGTAAATTGGGGCCTTAAGATAGGGGTAAATCCTTCATAAAAATTGGTTGTCGATTGTCAAACGTGTGTCTCGTCAAATGCTGCAGAGTACGAGCCAAGTAACACTGACCCGCAAAAAGGCCCTTAGAATTTAGAACTACTAGTGTGTCCACTACAAACGGGAAAGTGAGTGGAATAGAGGAGGGCAAGGCGTCCAAATTATCAGTTATCTCAAATAAAATCTTGCTCCCAACACCCCCCTTCCGCTCAGATGAACTTTTTACACGCCTTTCACTCCGAATTTTAATCGGATTTCACTACGGTTACGAACAAGGATTTTAAATTCGAGGGCCTTTCTGCAGTTCTATATTCTAAGAAAAGGCCCACTTTGCTGTGGTTACGACCGTAAATACGTATTTTTAGTGTAAATACTAGATTTTTTTAAAATTTGAAAAATCTCACGTGAGATTAGAGGGGGAGGGAGGGGGTCGAGCCAAATCTCACGAAATCTCACCAAGGGGGGAGGGGGGGTCGAAAAATCCCAAAAATCACCTCACGTAATTTATGGATGACCCCTTTTACTATGTGTCTATATGTATTAAAAGTTCAGTTTTCATATTTCTGTTAATAAAATATTCTAGGAAACAAGTCTTTCTTTATGCAAACCCAATTCATTTTGAAAAGGGGTCATCTCCGTGATAGAAAAACGTTTATTGCAAGCACCCTGTATAACAAAAAAAATATTGTTTTTTAAATTTGTTATTCTTTTTTCTTCCTTCTTAAAGAAAAAACAAGTTTGTACTTCTTTTTTTTTCAAATTAGCCGTGTACGAGGTTTTTTTCTTCTCCTGTAAAATTATAAAAACTAGAGTTGACCCCTTTTCAAAATGACCGATTCAATTAATGAGAACAACATAATTATTATTTAATAATTGAAAAAGGAGCAGTGGAGCAGTCTATACCAATTACTATTTTTTGGACACGACTAACGCTGAAAATACCTAAAACTTCAAGTATCGATATCTCAAAAACGAAGCGGGGTATCGAACAATTTTATTTCATATTTTCGTCTTAGTTTGTGGTGCTTTATCAAAATCCATCGGCAAAAAGTGGGCCATTAAAACCGTAGAGGTGGCAATAAAAGGAGATGGGGTAAAAAAATTGGACCCAAAAGTGGACCGGCAACATCCATAAGATTCCTCTTTGAGTTATTCTTATTGTAATTTCGAGAAATAGAACAGTAAGCTGACCTGGAAGGAGGAGATAAATACACGTCAAACTTGGGTCAAGGTTAGATTTGGGCTGTTGAAATGTTTAAGTGGTTAAATTAGAATTCGAATATATACGACCCACATTATTAGTGATAATCCTTTTATAATAAATTTATAATAATTACAAAAACGGGAAAATCCTTTTGATACATACTCCCAGCTTCAAGGTACTCATTTCGAGTTTATGCTACTTGAAATATGAGACAATTTCTTACCTGGAAAGAAAAGAAAAAAACATATTTTAATAAATAATTTTTTGGCAAGTTGCTTTAAATTTTTTTTAAAAATTGGGTTAGTTTACTTATTTACAAAAAAAAAAAACAGAGAGCAAAGTTGAAAGTCATTGTTAGTTTATTCTGTTTTATTTATTTACTAGCAAAAACCCGCGTGCGCTGCAACGCCTTTCAATAAAAAAAAAATGTGTGCACAGTCCGCGGTTGGAAAAAGCTATATTGAAAAAAGAACAAATCTACAAAAATTGATTTTGGATACTTGGCTGTGAACTAGTATCGTAAAGAAATAATAAAGAAAACTTACGGACCTTCGAAATAACAATGGCAGCTTTTTTTTTTTTGTGGTAAGATGAAGCTTAGGAGTCACCCTTTGTACTACTAGTCCGTCATGTCGTACAAGTCATGGTGCAATGTATAGTAGTAAGCTTGATCTGAAGGAAAGATGAAATAGGATAGGTTAGGGGTCTGGAGGGTGCATGAGTAGATGTCGATGAACCTTGCGTTTGAACTCTGAGATGTTATATGAGCTCGGAAACGCCGATTGCGGAAGAGAGTTCCACAATCGAGTTGTTCTATTTATAAACGAACTGCTAAAACGTAATGTGCGTGAAGGGGGGGGCTGAAGGGTGAAGGGGTGAGCCGAGTTGGCTAGTCTTGTGTTGCGGGAAAAAAATTGCCGTGTAGGCAGGAGGTTTTTGATTTCAGTGAAGCAGTCGCTATGAAAATAGCGGTAAAACGCGGTGTAGCGCTGCTACATTCCTACGGTGGCTTAAAGGATCAATGCAAAGAGTGCTATCGCCAATGAGTTTGATAGCGCGGTTTTGCACCTTGTCTAGCCAAGCCAAGGTGGTTTTAGGGGCGCCCGCCCAGATATACGAGTTGTATTCAAGGCGGGGCCGAATGTAGGACTTGTAGATTGTAGCCAAGGCAGCTGGATGAAGGAGAAACTTGCATCTCTTGAGGAAGCCGAGGCATTGATACGCTTGTTTGGTGACTTGGAGTATGTGATTATTCCATCGCAAATCGTTGGATAGAGTCACGCCGAGGATGTTAAGATATGGATCAGCTGTTATATTATCCTCGCCCACTGAAATGGAGGGAAGATTGGTGCAGGTTTTAGTGGAGAATAGACAGTACTTAGTTTTGGTTTCATTGAACTCGACATCTTGCGGCCCCAATCAAGAATGAGTTGAATATCCGCGTTAAGAGAGTTGGACATGAGTTCACGTTCTAAGAGACAAGGTCTGGCACTTGCTTGTCCTGTGTTGTCGGAGCGGTAGGAGTAACTCAGAGTACCGTCATCGGCCAAACTATGAAGTGGATTTGAGGGGATTGAGAGCAGATCATTAATGAATATAAGAAAGAGAGTAGGTGAGAGGATCGCCCCTTGGGGAACGCCGGCCGAGATGGAGTGAGGGTTGGATTCAACGCCATCCAATACTACCTTGATTGAACGGCCAGAAAGAAAGCTCTCAATCCAGTTCCTTAGAACTGAGTCAATACCAATAGCTTGGAGTTTCGACAGCAGAGCGGGATGCCATACTCTCTCGAAGGCCTTGGAGATATCTAGAGCAACCAGACCAGACTTACCGAAGCCATGGATGCTTTGGTTGATGTGTTCAGTCAGGGACACAAGAAGGTCGCCAGTAGATCTTTTCGGTCTAAAGCCGTACTGCCTGTCGTGAATAATTTGGTTAGATTCTAGATATTTCATCAACCTTCTATTGATTATTGTCTCCATAACTTTGGAGAGAACAGAAGTTATTGCTATTGGGCGGTAGTTTAAAGGGTCGCTGGCTTCACCTTTTTTGGGAATGGGCTGAACATGAGCTAGTTTCCACGAGTTGGGATAAACTCCGGAGAAATGTGACAAGGCAAAGAGTTTGCGCAGGGGTTTAGCCAAGGGTGAGGCACACTTTTTGAGTACCATAGGGGGAATATTATCGGGGCCAGTGGATTTATTGACGTCAAGCTCTTTGAGACATTTATACACCTCTCGTGTCCTGAAGAAAATTCCGTCCATTGAATGGGCGTTGCGATCGAGGACCGGTGGTGACGTATCAGCTAAGGGTAACGAAGAATTTGAGGCGAACAGAGATGCCAGTAAATCGGCCTTGGGTTTGCTTTCTGTTATCACCTCCTTTCCATTAATGAATGGAGGGGTTGAGGAAGAGGTAAAATTCTTCTTAACGGAAGTTACCAAGGACCAGAAGTTTTTGCTGCCTACGTGGGTGTTAAGGATCTTACTTCTCAATTTGTTGTCAAATGATGCTTTGACCTTCCTGATGATGGAATTACAGGAGTTTCTCGACTTGATATACTCACGCCGAAGTGACTCGTTGGGGGAATGTTTGTACGCTCTATAAGCGGCTTCCTTAGCTTGAATTGCGTTCCTACATTCCGCATTGAACCATCTATTTGGCCTAGGCTTTATAGATATGGTAGAATGAGGAATGAACAAACACATTCCTGCCTGTATTATTTTAGTAATACAGGAAGCGGCATAGTTCGCACCGGCACTGCGGAAACACAAATTCCAGTCTGTGGCTTGAAAAAAGCGTATAAGTCGCAGCCAGTTGGCTTTCCCATAGTACCAGACAGTTTTTTTAGGAACTGCGTTGGTTGGAGTAGAAGATGGATATGGGAAACTAGCGCTGACTAGTTTGTGATCCGAGTTACCAAGGGGCGAGCTAACTTCGACGGAGTATCGAGTTGGATGAGATGTAAGAAACAGGTCAAGCAGATGGGCTCCTTGACCTTCAACGTCCGGAACTCGCGTTGCACAGTTCACGATTTGGTGCAAATTATTTAGGTCTGCAAATATCTCGGCGTCTTTGCCAGAAACACTGGTGCCATTTGAGTAATTTAGCCAATTGACATTATGAACGGTGAAATCACCCGCAACAATGATTTCACACTCCGGGTGGGAAGATAAAAATCCGGAGATTTGTTCTGAGATAGCATCGAAGGCTAATGATTAGGCTTCATTACTGCTATTAGGGCTTCTGTATAGAAAACAGAAGAATATGACGTGGTTACGAAGAATAATTTTAATCCATAAATGATTAAATTCAGAGGATGTACTATTGTACACCTTCTGAAACGCCACGTCATTACTAATATACATGGCGACCCCCCTATGGTCGGAGAAATTGTGCACTAAGGTATACCCAGCCACCTGAAATCGATTAGAATCGGTGTCAGTGACTTGAGTTTCACTTAGTGCGAATATGGCCGGGTCATGCATATCAAGATAGCACATTACATGAAGGAAGTTCGAGAGGAGACCCCTAATATTACAAAAAACAAAGGAGAAATATTTGTTTTTGTTCAGGGGCCTTTCCTGCGCAAGGTCCATGACTTCATTTGTGGCTGACTCAGCCGGCGATGCAACCATCGGAGCTTATGGGAACGGCCTTGCTGCAGTGTTATGCCTGCTTAAGCAAGACAATTCCCATCAGCTGGCCGATATTGCTGCAGCGCCGGCGTTGTCTAGCTGGGGGAGCGGGAGAAGTGGAAATGGGAACTTACTTGCTGTCCGTCAGTACGGCGTTGGTGAATTCCGTGTTGGTGACGTTTCCTTAGATTATTTTCACTTCACTTCGTTGGCACAGTTAGCACTTTTATTGTTTTTCTGTTTATAAATATGAATGGCTATTTCTCAACTTTGCTTCGGATATTTTCAGATGGAAAACTTTAACCCTCCGCCGTTGGAATGATAGCTTAAGTAATAAATTTAAGGTAGTTAAAACTAGGATTAATAGTAACACTTTTGTAAGCTCCCTCACCTCCAAAACCATTAACTCACGCCTATTCACAAAGCGTCTAATAAACACTCGATGGATAACTATAGGGGCATTGCCATCTTATCAGCATTACCTAAACTCTTTGAAAAACTCGTGAATGACAAAATTAGTGCTCTTATTGACCCATGCCTTAATGAGCAACAACACGGATTCAGGAAGGGACGTTCAAGTACCACTAACCTTATAACCCTAATCTCGGAATTGTATGGAGAATGATCATCAAATCGATGCCATTTATACGAACTTCAGCAAAGCCTTCGATCGTGTTGACCATGATATTTTAATTACTAAATTTTTCAAATTCGGATTATCGGGTGCGGCCCTTGAACTGGTTAGTTCATACCTAAACGGAAGAACACAAGTTGTCAAATATCAGGGTTTTCTGTCAAAAGAAATCAAAGAAACTTCTGGAGTCCTTCAGGGCAGTTATCTAGGCCCACTTTTATTTAATATATTGATTTCAGATCTTTCTGAAAAACTAAAGAACATACCACACCTATTCTATGCTGAGGATCTCAAAATATATAAAAATATATAAACTTCAGCAAATGCCACGAAATTACCTTCTCTCGCAAAAGAAACATACAGCTGCAGTACTATGATCTCAACGATAAGGCACTTGACCGTGTCGATAAAATTGTAGATCTAGCTGTTGTCCTAGACTAGACAATAAACTAAATTTCAATTTTCACTATGATAATATTATTGCCAGAGCCAACAAATTTCTAGACTTTATAAAAGGAAAAGGGCCAAAAGAATTTAACAACGCTCGTGTCAAAAAAAAACACTTTTCTGTACGCTAGTCCGCCGAATCTTGGAATACGCATGCCCCATCTGGGATCCCATATTCCAGGTTAATGACAAGAGGCTTGAGTCAGTTCAGAAGAAATTTCTACTCTTTGCTCTGAGTAGTTTACAGATTTTCAAAATCTACTTCCGTATATGGAAAGATTAAAGGTGCTAGATCTCATGACGCTAGCAGATAGGAGGAAATTGTTAATCTCATGCTTCACCCTGGACGTCTTAAATGGTCAAATCAAGGTGCAGTTCCACTCAGAGAGAATCAAATTTAATGACGAACAGGCATACAAAAATGATTAGGGAATATTCACATCGGACTGAATATGCAAGGAATGAGCCCGTCAACAGATGTTGTACGACCTTTAACACACACAGTGCCAATTTCTCACCTAACATTAATAAAATATCCTTTAAAATGAAAGTTGCATCCCTTCTACCATCACAATCCTCCTGAAGTAACTGAACTTACCCCTCCTCTTATATGAACATATATTTATAACTATCTGGGACCCCAAGATATGAAATTTACACAGATGAAGCGCCTCAAAGAACGGATACAGCCCTGTAGTTGAGACGACCGCCATGGATCTAACGGTTTATCGAGCATACTACATTGCTTATTGTATTCTACTTATCATACTCTTTCATGCGATCGTTGTCCCAATTTCGAAAAAAGCCGATCAGGCGGAATTTGCTAAAATCATACAATCGAAGCTACAGAAACATCGAGAGCAAACTAGCGGGAAAGAACAACCTGGATTTAAACCACATCGAGGATGTATTGATCAAATATTCGCTCTCCGTCAGCTAATGGAAGAAAGAATTCGTTGCAGCAAACGAACTGTCGTCGCCTTGGAAACCGAACACGTGCCATCCAATTTCTCCAAGCGTCGTACGTTGGCTCAACCAGCAACGTTCGTATTCGTAGAAACTTATCCAAGGAGTTCCCGATACAAGCGGGTGTCCGACAGGGAAAAGTCGCCTCGCACTTCTCTTCAACGTTGTAATCGACGCGATTATGCGTGAAGCATTCAATGGACGACTTGGAGTTCGATACGACGACAACAACTTCATAACCGACTTAATGTTCGCCGACGATAGCGCCGTCTTCGCCGACACGGATGCCAAAGCAACGGTATACGACATTTCCCAGAGCCTCACTCCGCGATCGCCTTCGAAACGAGACAGTTACACAAAGATACGATCAGCAGACACTGATCGAAGAAGAAATGCAAAAACATAGACTACGGTGATTTGGACATGTTTGCCGAATGGATAATAACCTCTTGCCGCGTAAACTTCTCTGGCGAGAACGCCCCGCAGGCTGGAGAATCCAGCGATCGGCACCGAAGAAAACCTGGCTAAAGAATATCGAGGGTGAAATAAATAATCAACGATTATCAGTTACAGGGGCTCGAGACGTCGCCTAAAACCGGCAAGAATGGAAACAAATCGTGAACAGAGTTCGAGACGCAGCGGCACCGACGGCAACGTATCCCTTGCGGGGACGTCCCGCTCGGACCACCAGCTAACGGATCAAAGAAGAAAAAAGATACTCTTTCATTTGATACCCATGTCGAGGGGGTTGGAAAAAAGTGGTAATCCGCCCTTTTGAGACACGCCATGGATCTGACGGTATATTGAGTATACTATATTGGTTACTAGCTGGGACCCGGTGCGCCTATGCTGCACCCATAAGCCAATAGTAGTAATCAGGTGATATGAATTTTAATATACAGTAGGAGAGTTTGAAAAAGTCAATTTTTTGGTATTTTTGATTTCAAATAGACAATAAAAACCATCCATTGACATGGCATTTTTCGAGATATGAATTTTCATACACAGATGAAGTGTCTCAATGAACCGTTTATTTTCAATGGGCAGTAAGCACAATCAATCACAATACAGTACTTACTGAAGGTTTTTTGATTGGTTGCTTTGTTTGATTTTGTTTTCTGCATATGGCAGAAAAATCAAAGCACTGTTCAAATGAATAGATGGAAAGTATTATTTAACTCATTGAATGAAATTGAGATGAAAATAATAATGTTGTGGGAAAAATACATACCGTTCGAAAGGTAAATTAATGATTTTTCCAAATAGAAATGAAAACAGGTGTGTTCTAATACGAATTGTTGTATTTTGAAAAATGAAGGAACTTGAAATCTATGAAAATTTCCAAGTACCACATCTCAAAAAGTAAAAGTGATAAACATACGATTATTGAATTTGTTGCCTTTTTGGCTTCGAGACCTTTTATTTAAGCCATAGATTTCTAAACTCGGCTCATACAGTCGAAGCTACTTCAATCCAAGTTCAGGGAACCGCGTCGTTCGCGAAAAATCCAACAAAATTGTACCGCAACTACCAGTAAATCAACTCCGATCGATCTGAAACTTTGGGAATCGTATTTTTTCGGAAAAAAAACGAAAATAAAATGGATTTGAGCTCTTTAGCAGTGATTCGAAGAGTACCTCCCATACAAAAGTTCGAGATTTTACCATATCGGTACACTACAGCTACCCGAAGTGTTCGAGATAGAGAAAAATAGACCAGCTAGGAACACTCCCCGTACCCGAAAACCCCTATATCCAAAAAATTATGCCAATCGGATGAGCGGTTTCGGAGTCTATAAAGGACTTACACACACACACACAGACAAACATTCACTTTTATATATATAGATTGTATTTCAGTTTAATTTCAATAGCGTCATGGCCTACCTATTGTTTGACAGCTGCGGAAATTTGAAATTATTAAATGGAATGATTCAATTCAAAGACAATTTTACATTTACGAAGCTGCCAAACAATATGTAGGTCACGAAGTTATTGAAGCTAAACTGAAGTGAAAATCCCCAAAAATTTTCAATTTTTTAGATTTTTCAGCTGTTCCTTTTTCGTTGAGGGTATAAAAAATAGCCTACGACCTATTCTCAGACCTACCAAATATACACAAAAATTTCATAAAAATCGGTCAACCCGTTTCGGAAAAATTCGATAACAAACACTGGACTTCTTATCTGGTTTCCAAATCGATACGTTTCCGAATATTACTAACGAACATGAATGTCATCTCCAGGTGAATAAACACTTTATTATGTTCCTCATACGAAAATAACCAAGAAAATATTTCTTAATTATAATTTTCTGGAAACAAAAAACAAATACTGTGTGCTTAGAAAAAACAAGTAAATTTAAATAAAAACAGAAATTGAGTTGGTGAAATGTTGGTTCAACCCTTAAGAAGTGGCATTTGATTATTTCTTCAATTAAGATGAATTTTGGCAGCAAAAACACACAAAACTAGCGCCGCTGACGGCTGGATAAATAAGCGGCGATCAGCTCGGAAAATTATTCCCGGAATTGTTGCTGCTGGCAGGCCCAGGATCGATGTAGTAAATAATCCGCGGATTTTAATAAAACTAATTAAGAATGAACAAATACTAATCCGCCTTTTCGCCGGCGGTGGGTCGAACAGATCTAATCGGCCATTAAAGTTACGTGTTTTACGGCCGTTCAGCTCGCATCTAAAAAAGTATTTTTAGAATGAAGTACACAAAAGTGGATTGACTTTCGAGTTGGAATTTTGAAATGAAAATTTAATGCACATGAAAATTTCATGGTTTTTATATTTTCTCGAAAAAATATTTGTGGAAATTTAGGCATCTATGTATATTAATAAAAGAAAGTGTGTGTCTGTGTGTCGGCTTGTGCGTACCGTCACGCGTTGGAGCCAAACTAGAAGAGATAGAAATCTGATTTTTTTTGTAGTTGCATGAATACACCGACAGATGGAAGTAAGTTTCCGTTTTTCGAAATTTTAATTAGTTATTTTTTAATAAATTAATTAGTACGATGTTTCACAATATTTTACGTTCTACGCCTCTTGCAACTTGATTTTCACCCACTTTCATGTAAGGGGCCGTCTATAAATTACGTGAGGTGTTTAGGAGGGGGAGGGGGTCCAGCAGAATCTCACCCAATCTCACGTGGGGAGAGGGGGGTCTCGGCAAATCTCACGTAATTTTTTTCATCCAGAAACAGTGTAAAATTGCTAGAAAACTGGGTAAAATTAAGTAAAAAATGTCTCTCCACTAAAGGCCTCCATTCACTTCCAGGCCGCCGGCAGGCCAAGTCGGCAGACACGGCACAATGAAGGCCACACCATACTCGGTCTAACTGAGGGATGAGAACTGATATCTGCAGACAGATATCCGCCTGACATGTCGGGACATGCAGGTGCCGTCATGATTCCCTACAGACACACGAGCGAAGGCGACAGTTTAGTATATTAGGTTGTTATTTCAAGTGCAAAAATGTTCATGGCCTCAATGAAAACTTTACAGGCACAAACAGATTGGTGACTGGAAAAGCCTTTAAAATACACGGGTCACCATATTTGCTGACCACAATGCGGAGAAATTAAATATATTGCCTCCGCACCAATATGTTTGTGCGCCTCCAGACCCCGTGAACGTTCGTGCAAATTCGAGTGTGGATGGTTTTCGCGCCCAGTTCGCGCCTTACTTTCAGGTCCGACTGGATACGGCGTGAGGTCGTGCCGTAATTCACGGCTTAAGACCGAATAGAAATTATGCGGTGGTAGTGCGTAAGTTGTTTCAGTCGACCTCTTCATACAAATATTCGAGTGTTACAAAATTGTTTGTATGAAGAGGTCGATTGAAACAACTTACGTGCTACAACCCGAGGTACAAACTGACGACAAACCCATCCGGTTGGCGACTGCAGACCCCATCCGGTTGGAGGCCGAAGGGGTGTGTGGTGATACTTGGCTTCAAGGCGAAAACTTTGAGGCCACGGACTGCCGTCGACCTGTGTGTGAAAGGGGGCCTCAAGATATGACTAAATCCTACACAAACAATTTTATATGAACGCCAGAAAGTACCGTAGCAGCCCCTCGATTTTTTAGGCGCCACCGGCTAGCCAAACGCGATTCGATGAATGCTGCGGCGTACTATTCAAGTAACACCGACCCGCGAAAAGGCCTTTAGAATATAGAACTACAGGAAGGGCCCTCGCCGAATTTTAGCGTAATGAAATTCTCGTGATTATGAGTGCTCACGTTTTGATAGTTGCGTGTCCACTACAAGCGAAAAAAACGAGTGGAATAGAGAAGGGCAAGTAGGAGTTTGAATTATCAGTTATCTATAATTGTAGTAATTATAGTGGCTACGCCCATAAATACGTATTTTTAGTGTTAAATACTAGAGATTTTTTAAAATCTGAAAATATCACGTTAGATTAGGGGGAGAGGGTCGAGTCAAATCTCACGAAATCTCACCAAGGGGGAGGGGGGGGGTCGAAAAATCGCAAAAATCACAAAAATCACCTCACGTAATTTATGGACGACCCCTAACCGATCAGGTTTTAATTTTACCCATAAGCGCGACAATGCAATATGACATTTTTGCAAACAAGTCAAGATGGCGGTTCCAAGATGGCCGCCGAATTGTGTAATTGTGTTTCCCGATCCCCGACATGGGTATCTATCAAACGAAAGGGAATTACGAGTAGAGTCTAATTAACTAACTTGGGGGCTACACGGTCAATTTTTTCAATTGCAATATTGCATTGCAGTAGTAAAATTGATCGTGTAGCCCCTGCTGCAATATGCAATGCAATATTGCAGCAGGGGCTACACGATCAATTTTAGTACTGCAATGCAAAATTGCAATTAAAAAATTGATCGTGTAGCCCCCGGGTAAGTGGGGTTGTTCCAAATTCAATATGGCGGCCAACACAAGATTGTGGAAGACTGATACAAAGTAGAAAATATAACCAATCAACTTGAAATTTTGCGTATATCCATAGTTCGCGTGACAATGCAATCGGACCATTTTGTAAAAAAAATTAACATGGCGGTTCCAATATGGCGGCCGAACTTTGTAATTGTGTTCCCGACTTCCGGCATTGGTATCAAATGAAAGGGTGAGACAAATAGAATGCAAGCTGTGAGGCGTCATTCCAAAATCAAAATGGCGGCCGACAAATAATGGCGGATTACTTTTTTCTTTACCGGCTCTTCGGAATGGGTATAAAATAAAAGGTTATGAGAAGTAAAATACTATTAGCTGTGTGACGTCATTCTAAATTCAAAATGGCGCAAACACAAAATGGTGGCCAACACAAAATTGGGGATTACATTTTTCTTTACAACGCGCTCGGTATGGATATCAAATGAAAGGATATGACAAGTAGAATTGTAGAAGCTGTGTGACATTATTCCAAATTCAATATGGCGGCCAACAAAAAATGGGGGGCTACGTTTTTCTTTACAAGCCACTCGGTGGTATGGGTATCAAATAAAAGGGTATGACAAGTTGAATACTGTTAGCTGTGTGGCGTCATACAAAATGGTGGCAAACACAGCTTGGCTGCCAACATAAAACGGAAAATAACTTTTTATTCATGACAATCTCGGTATGACTATCAAGTGAAAGTGTATGACGAGTGAAGTACAGTCATTTTAAATCTGATATGGCGATCACCACAAAATAGCGGAAGACAAATAATAAACTAAAAAGTAGAAAGCACAATGTAAAAAAATTGAATTTGAATGTAAAGGTTTTTAGCTACAGCCAGTATATGTGAACAGCTTTTCGAAATGTAAAAAGCGTGGGGCGCTAACGAAAAGTACGATAGATAAAGAGTCCTGAACATTTTTTTACCTCTTCTGTTCGTCTCAAACCGAAATAAAAGAAGAGAGGAAAAGTTTGTTTTAGGAGCACCAACTTGTGCATTTTTGGGCTGCATGGTGGGTGCCCAATTTGCAAAATTGATTACTTTTTTGACCCTTCTTTGGGAAAAACAATTTGGAGCGGAGTAGGGCGTCATAAGCGGAGTTCTGCACATGGCGTCTAATCCCCGCATAGCAAAATCTATGGGAACGATTTTAAATATGTTAGGCTAGGTGTCGGTTGTTCCCGTAGTACACAATTTTTTATGGTTGAAACAATCACGAATTGTAAAAAAAAATCGAATAAATCGTTGAAAAATGTTACATAATTGAAATAAATGAAAGAAAGTTCTGTGTATTCACTGACACATTGTAGGCCTTCAACTTTTATGACTTTTGGAAAATGTGCTTCAAAGACTTTTATGACATCTATTTTTCCCATAATCCTTGAAGGCCTTCTCAAAAACCGATTTCATTTCCGGTGCCGAGTAAAAATTATACATTGTTCAAATTACCCCCTTTTAGACGGGCGGACACTGAACAGACACCGAACAGACAAAACGAACGAACAAACTGGGTGTATAGACAAGAGGGCGAGAGAGGAAGATGAGGAGGGCAGACAATTTTCAGGACGAACTGAGAACAGACATTTTGACAGTTCCTGCGTTGTTGCTGTTGCTAGGATGAGAAGGCGAAAGAAAATTTCAAAAGGCAAAACCAGCAAGCCATGAAGTTTTTATAAAAGCAACAACAAAACCCAATCATTTTTGTCATTTTTCGTTCGTTTGTCCGTTCGTTGGTGTCCGCCCGTGTAAATGCCCAGCCGACACTACACCGGGCTTCAAAAGAGAATTAACGATTACAGTTAAGTTTTGTCTGTTCGGTGTCCGCTCGTCTAAAAAGAGCCATTGAAAAAATAACGTCACATGTGGATACGAAGGCTCTTGGCTTCGGCATTTTTTCTCGAGGGTGGTCAAATCATTCTTAGCAGTCAAATTGTGCGGACGCAAGTATTTTCTTCAGGCTTACTACTTGGATTTTACATTCAAAACCAAGAGTTTAACTACGTTGTCAAGGGTTACTTTCGAAACCTGGCTAAAGTGTAATTTTCAAAGTGTCTGTAATTGAATGATCAATGGCTGGCCGAAAAAAAGATCCTGTGTGGCTTCATTTTGACGAAACGAAAGCGGCAAAGAACTTTCGGGTATTGTTGCTAGGATGAAAATTCATTGGGATCTATGTTCGAGTGTTTCCAGTCAGGATCAAGATAATGAGGAATTATTGCAAGGTAAAATTGTGCTTGAAAATATTGAAAGAAAATTGTTGTGTAATCATCGCAAAAAAGTAGAATACATCAAAATCAAACTTATTACTTCATTAATATTTTTGCATTTTAGATCCACGCCCCCGACTTAAAATTCAAGCGAGACACGATTTAAAGATAAAAAGAAAGTTTTCGTTCAACTTAGACAAGTTCGTGTGCAAAACTACTGCGGCTCAAAAAAAGAGATTGATCTGAAAATTGCAAAATTTGTATATGCAACGAACAATGGTTTTAAAGTCGTTGAGAATAAAAGCTTCAAAGACATGCTTGGTGCGTTGAGACCGGGATACGAGGCACCCAATAGAGGCCAAATCGGGAACGAAATTTTGGATACAATTTATGAAGACGAAAAAGAAGACGTAGTTTCAAAGTTGGAAAATCAGATGGTCTCGCTGTCAGTGAATGGATGGTCAAACGTGCATAACGAACCAATAGCTGCTTCTTGTTTCGCTGATGAGGCCGGAAAGTCATACCTGGTCGATACGGTGGATACGTCAGGACATCACCATTTTGCGGAGTATCTTGAAGAAGTCACCACCGGTGTGATCAAAAAAGCGAAAGACGAGTTGAAATGCATCGTTGGGAGTGTTATTTCTGACAATGCTCCTGATATGGCCTGTATGAGAAGATATTTGTCTGATGACAATGAGGATATAATTTGCTACGGTTGCTCAGCGCATGTGTTGAATTTGTTGGCGAAGGATTTTAAAAATTCTGCGGTAGCAGGACCCGTTGAGACTGTAATTAAATATTTTCGAAACAATCACTTTGCGAGGGCAAAATTCAACGAGAAGAAAACAGGAAACAATCTTGTTTTACCATTAGATGTAAGGTGGAATTCAATGTGCAACTGTATCAAATCATACCTGGATAATTGGTGCACTATTCTCGAAATTTGTGAGGAATTCAAAGATGACATTGAATCGGAAATAAAAAAAATTGTAACTAACATCGCTGTCAAAAGAAACGCGGTGGACATGTTGGTATTACTGAAACCGATTGCTGATACACTAACCCAGATCGAAGGTAATTTGAATACATTTGTTAAGCAACTTAAAAAAACAAACAAAATGCTTTTGATTTTATTTCAGAAAACGCGTGCACTATAGGGGATGCTGTGCACTTGCGGAAAGAATTGGTTGCAAACTTGCATTCAGTTGCAAATACAGCTCAGCGCAAAACTATTCAGAAACGATATGATTTAGCGATGACTCCGAGCCACTTTTTGTGCTACCTTCTGACGCCAAAATATTTTAGACAGACAAGATCTTCATTGAAGCCTAAAGAGTTTGAAGAAGTGTATCAATTTTTGAAAAATAAATATGGTGATGAAGGGGAGGAGTTGAGTTCCAAAATCATTCAGTTCGGACAAAAGGTAGCACCTTTTGACGGTCCACTGATGGGTGAAAAAATGATGAAATCGTTGACTGCTATACAGTGGTTGAAGGCAATTCAAGATACGAAACAATTGTTGTCTAAGAAAGATGAATACATCATACAGCAACACCTCACTGCCAGGGCAACGTCGGCCAGTATAGAGCGAACGTTTTCTACATTTTGATATGTCCATTCCAAAATCAGGAATCGTCTTGGGACGCAGAAATCTGCGAAACTTGTTTTTTTTTTGTATAAACACTTAAATGAATAAAAACAAGCATACAACTTTTAATTTAAGATTTTAATTTTTGAACGATCAATATTTTCTACCGATGTAAATAGTAACTGAACCCAATAAACACGCACTTAGACTGGCAAACATACTTTTTCAATTGAGTTCGTAGTTTTTTGTATATATTATATTTTGTAACATTTTTGGCAATTGTAATTGTTTTGTGAAATTTGCAACACTTGAGTAGATTTTAAAAAATTTGATTTAAATCATCGAAATTTGAAAAAAAAAAAAAAATCATTTGATTAAAATCGCGATTTAAGGTAGGGACAAACTGAACCCACGTACGCAACGTATGCAACGCGTTATTAAATCTAAACGGTTGAATTTGTATGCCTAGAAACACACTTATCATACGCAATACTGTCATACGCGTCCCACGCAACGTTATATCTGTCGATCCAGATCGGCGTGGGAAGGTGGAGGGGATATCATACGCCATCCCACGCGTAAGACCAGTGTGTTTCTAGAAATTACGTTCGCAACGCGCCAGAAGGGCCAGAAGAAATATTGAACGAATCTGACGCCATATACGTTGCGTACGCGTAGTGTGCACACCAACTCTCCCACGTTGGATAGTGTACGTTGCGTACGTGGGCTCAGTTTGACCATACCTTTTTAATCGTTGATTTAAATCACTTGATTTAAATCATCGCAACCCTAAAAAAGGTGTAACATACTCATAAAATTTTCAATATCCAAAATCAATTTTTGCAGATTTTATACTTTTTCATTATACATTTTTCCTACCGCGGACTGTGCGCACATAATCTTTTTTTTTATTGAAAGGCGTTTCAACGCACACGGGTTTTTGCAAGTCCTAAATAAACATCGGTTCTGTGTTGTGAGGAAATTCTCTATGTTAGCAGCTAATTATAATCAGCCCCCTGAGCGCCACGGACAAGGCCAAGTATGAAATCGATCACGAATTTCTGTCAGAGTTCTTTTCGCATCATGAGTCAAGCTCTATTATTTCGCCGTCGTCAACACTTGAATTAATCTAGAGGAATTCTATTCGAAATGGCTCACCCAATCAAGATAGTCCGCACGGCTAAGAATGCGGCCGTTTTGATAAGCGATTAATTTTAATTCCAGCAGCAGCAGAAGAAAAAAACGAGCCTTCGGATCCGTGATATCAGATGAGGATTTCATTGGAGAAGAATTGCCATCCGGCCCCGCCCCACTCCTTCAGATAATTTCACTTTGAACGTAATCCAATTCACCGGAATCATTTATCATGTGGAATTTTCTTTTTGTGGTTTCACCAACGCGGGCCCTGATAAGATTAAAATTTCCTCGTCGAGATTTCCCGTCCCTTTTTTATTGTTGTACTTTCAGCCCGCAACAAAAGCAATGTGGCGGCGGCGGTGGCGGCGACAAGAGGCGGCCTCCATTTTAATGTAAATCTTTTGTTGGCACTTTTATAATCAAAGAAGCATGGCGGTAATGTTTCCAAGATGGCGTCATAATTTCAAGTTTATTTTTTATTTTTTGGTTAAACTCAGCCCTCGAAGTGCGAAGGGAATTAGAGAGGCGCCACAATCTTCTTAAAGGTGACACCTCTTTGGCATGTCGTAATTAGATTCTTGAAGTTATGATGTTACTTACGAAGTCTTCTTCCATATTTTTTGTTTTTTGGTAAATGACATGCTCTTCCTCAAATGGCAGGATCTCATGTCCTTAGGGAAAATTTAATGCGATTTAGAGCTGCAAAAGCATTGGATTCCTTTCGCCCAAGGATGGTTTACTACTCGCCATAAAGGAGCTGGTATTTTGTTGCTTGTTGAACATAACTTCACATAAAACGCCACGATGTTATTATGTACATACATGTGGCACAATGGAATAAAATGGAATTTAATTCATAATTATTAAAATTTTAGAATACCTTTTTGTGTTTTTATTTTTAGGTTTTGTTTTAATGTTGAAAGACTTTTGGGTTCGCTTAATACTATTCATAAAAAAGTCTCACACCACAAAGGAACTCCTGTGTTGAAAGTTGAGCCGTGTGCCGTGACAAGTCGTTTGAGTTGTAGAAAGTGACGTTTTAGTTGGATTACGACTTTCTGCACAGTGGCCATAAGCTCAATATAGCCCTTCAACTCTAGCGCCCTGTGCGAATTACGACTTTCACGTATACACTCAGATCTGCACGTAAGAATGCTGCGCAGGCGTAGCACCAAAACAGAAGAGATTTGAGCTCACCTGTTGAGAATATAAATGAGCCCCGTTTACGTCTTTAAACAAGTTGAATATAGCTATCACTGAGCATCGAAAAGGCGTTTTTCAGAGTCCCTTAGTTTATGGTGCCGCGTACTGAGGAATGCGTCCAAAGAACGCGGACTCGTGTAGAGATATACAAGGATCTCAGCAGAGAAGGCGAAAAGAGGAAGTCTGGAAGAAAAATGGATCAATCTCGTATACATTCATAGCAAGATCCGGGGTACCACAAGGCAGTCACCTTGGGCCATTTTTGTTTATTTTCTCTTTATCGTCTCCTCCATTAGTAATTCTGAGTTAAGAATTAAGGAATTTTCTAACTCAATAAAAATATTAAACGATCGCCTCGATTCAATCGAAGGTCGTCTAACCGAGGGGCTAAAGTCCATCTCCCAGGAACACATTAGTCAGCAGAAGATCGTCAATAGCAGCATCGGAACTTTGCAAGCGAGATTCTCTGTGTTGGAAAATAAAGCGGTGCCAACGGATCACACTGATGATTTTCGAAATATCAACTCACAACTTGCTGTAAACTCATTACAACTGAACGACATGCAGCGTGTGCAGAGACTGAGTGATGTATTCGAGGAATCCCTGTAAAGCCGGACGAGTCCCAATTCAAAATTGTTACAAACATCGCAACTTGGGTGAATCACGATCTTTCTTCGTATGCTGACGCCTTTCGACTGCGATCTCGTTCTGGCAAGCAGAGTGGACCTAGTATTGCCAAATTCTCAGAACAGCGCGAAGCAAAGGCGATCATGATCGCTTTAAAGGTAAATCGTAAACAACAATTTCCACTCCAAGAGCTGGATGGTTTTACTACCGACACTCCAGTGTTCATCAATGAAAGCCTTTCGCCTGCAAGTTTCTATTACTCTGTACTTATACAGGGTGTCCCACATAAACTTACAAAGCGGCCGGCTGTGGATAGGTCTTGGATAGACGAACAAAAAATTGTATGGGTGGGGGGGGGGGGGGGAAATCGTAACGGTTTAGCCACTAGGGCGTTTTGAAGTTTTTTTGCTAAAGTTTTACATATCACCCTGTATTTTTGTAACCGTATAACCTATTTTCATGGTTATGGTACCAGTGCACGCAGAATTCCTCCACCTATCTACAATGGTAAAAACAATGGTCCTATCTTACCAACTTTTGGAGTTATGAATCGCCAAAGTCAAAATTTTGTTTCTTTTTCACTAAAATTTCAACTAAAATCACCTTTTTCTCCAAAAAATACGTGATAAACCAATATTTTTTTTAAAAAAATTGGAAAGCTTGGACAATTTCCTATAAATAATGTATAACAACTTTTACGCTAGGGCCTTTACTTTTGAAGTTGTAAGCAATTTTAATGTTAAAATTTGCCTAATTTGGTGCTTATTTGGTACTTTTCGATAAAGCTCAGATGGAAAAGTACTAAAGAAGGACGAAATACAGACAATTTCAACATTAAAAATGCTTATAACTTCAAAACTGGAGGCCCTAGCGTAAAAGTTATTATACATTATCCATAGGAAATTGTCCAAACTTTCCAATTTTTTTAAAAAAAATATTGGTTTATCACGTATTTTTTGGAGAAAAAGGGAGTTGTAGTGGAAATTTTAGTGAAAAAATAACAAAATTTTGACTTTGGCGATTCATAACTCCAAAAGTTGGTAAGATAGGACCATTGTTTTTACCATTGTAGATAGGTGGAGGAATTCTGCGTGCACTGGTACCATAACCATGAAAATAGGTTATACGGTTACAAAAATACAGGGTGATATGTAAAACTTTAGCAAAAAAACTTCAAAAGGCCCTAGCGGCTAAACCGTTACGATTTCCCCCCCCCCCCCCCCCACCCATACGATTTTTTGTTCGTCTATCCAAGACCTACACACAGCCGGCCGCTTTGTAAGTTTATGTGGGACACCCTGTATATGTTATACGTATATTCACGTTCTTTCCCGGTTAAATGCTGTTCGTTCGTTTCTCTTTGTCGGCTTTCCCTTGTTGGTGTTCATTGCCTCGTATTATTCATCTTTTAATAAATGACACATAATTTTAGTTGCGAGAGCGGGGTGAGAGCTTCGAAATAAGCAGGTTTTAATACCTGTCTTCTAAATTCGCGAAGCATTCGACCGCCAATTGGTGAGCTGAACGAAATCTTCATAAATTCTGATGTGCACGCTATATTTATATGTGGAAGTTGGATTAACTCTTTTATTATTTCCTCCATCGTATCCACTGGCGGTTACAAATTATTCTGTAATAATAGGCAAGGGCGGGTTGACGGAGGAGTTGCTATTTACTTACGTAAAAACTTTATGTCTAAAATTGTCGGATTCTCTAAGCAACCGGGAATTGAATTTCTATGTGTTGAAATTTCTAATGGTACGGCTCCTCCGGGCCTGTTTAGCCCTGCTAATGCTAAAGAACTTGTCGAATGTCTTGAGCACCTCTCCAGTGTATATAATCTAATCTATTGAAACAGTCAACCTTACAAAGCTCATTTCGGTACGCCGTACATGCTCTTGGTTTGGAGGTAATTAATGTGCTCCCCACATATTTTAATTATAGAATTCCCTCTTTGCTTGATGTGTTTCTTAGAAACGACACTAGCTCTATTTTTTTCAAAACCAAATCTCTTCACCTAGTTATTTGAACCATAATATTTTCGCATGCCATAGCTTTAATGTCGATTCTCCTTCTATGAAAACAATTACTTACCGTGACTTCTCTAATATTAATCAGAAACTTTTTAGCCAAAGATGTCTTTGCCCACCCTGGACCAATATCTACACATTGGCTGAAGTAGATGGCAAAATAAATGAGTTTAATAGGATATTCCTTGATCTTGACGATGAATTTGTGCCCCTAAAAAGTAAGTCTTTATCAGCTAAATCCAAACCTTGGTTCACTGCAGAAATTAAATCGCTTATTATTGAAAGGGAGTTCGTTTATCGTTGGTCCTTAAAAGTAAAAACTGCCACAAAAGAAATATCTTCCGTTTTCGTAATTTAATTGTAGCAAAAATTAAAGAAGCCAAGCGCTATTTGTACTCCCGAAAGCTTGATCCATCTGCGCATTTTGGGTGTCCACTCTAAAAATGAAGCTGCTGCTAACAACCTAAGTCCCGAGAGTCTTAATCAGAACTTCATTTCCAACCAAGCAGCTGAGCAGGTTACAACCTCTTTTATAGCTTTGTCTGATGGCTTCAGCTTTCGTTGTGTTGATTCTCTTAAAGTTTTCACTGCTTTAAATTCTATCAAATCTACAGCCACTGGTAGAGATAATATTTCACCACGATTTCTAAAAATGATAATTCCATATTTGCTGCCTACTCTAACACGCATATTTAACTCGTGCCTCACAGTATCGAAGTATCTCACTTTGTGGAAGCATGCATTGAATACTTCCATACCCAGGGAGCCCCTCTTCTGCTATTCCATCTGATTTTCGGCCCATTAGTATTCTTCCCTTCATAGCAAAGGTTTTTGAAAAACTGATTGCAACTCAAATACTTGAGTACTATGAACGACTCTAGTTTATAAATGTATGGCAATCTGGTTTCCACAAACATCTTCTTCTTCTTCTTCGATGGCTCTACAGCCCAATTCGAGCCTTGGCCTCCATCAGCTTCTTCCTCCAGACGTCTCTCTGCTCCGCAGCTTGTCTCCAGTTTCTTGTGTTGAGCAGTTTTGCTGCATCGGCCTTAACATTATCTTCGCACCTTAACCGTGGTTTGCCAACTGGTCTTTTGCCATCTGGTAGTAGATACAGGGCTTTTTTTGGTATCCTTGAGTCATCCATTCTTTTCACATGGCCGGCCCAACGTAAACGCAGTAGCTTGGCATGGGTCGAAAGTTTACATTCTTTGTATAAGTCGTACAATTCGTGATTGTAGCGTATTCTCCATGCACTGTCTTCATTGATTGGGCCGTATATCCTTCGGAGAACCTTCCTCTCAAATATATCCAGCTTGTCTGCGGATTTCTGGGAGATACTCCAAGCTTCACATCCATACGTAGCTACTGTACGTATGATGGTTTTGTAGATTCTTATTTTAGTTTTTCTGTGGATGTCTCTGGATTTCATTACTGGCAGTAGTGAGAAGTATGTTCTGTTCGCGGCGTTTATTCTTCTTTGTACGTCTATCGTTTCATCGTTGTCTTCGCTGACTATTGACCCCAGGTAGTTAAATTGGTTTACCCGTTCGAAGTTATATTCCCCCCAGGTGGTATTGTGGTTTCTTCTTCTTCTTTCCACCCTTGACTGAATTAGAATCTTACTCTTCTCTGCGTTTATTTGCAGCCCTATATGTTTTGCTCCATCTTCTAATTCTGTAAATATTTCTCTGAGATATGACAGTGATCTTGCAAGGCAGTTTATATCGTCGGCATATCCTGCCAACTGTTTGGATTTGTTAAGCAGGGTTGCGTTCGCATCAATGTTAACCTTGTGAATTACTCCTACTAGGCAGAGATTAAATAGCATGGGTGCCAGCCCATCGCCCTGCTTTAAGCCTTGCTTGACTGGGAAGGATTCCGTCAATTCTCCTTGTATTCTGACTGCACATCTTGTATTTTCCATTGTCATTTTTGTTAATTTTATTATCTTCATGGGGATGTTTAGGTCCAGCATTGTTGCATACATTTGCTCCCTGTCGATGCTGTCGTATGCTTTTTAAAGTCGATGAAAAGTTGATACACGTCAATGTTGTATTCCCAGCATTTTCGGAGAATTTGCCTTATTGTAAAAAGTTGATCCATTGTTGACCTATTTCTTCTGAATGCAGCTTGGTATTCACTTATTGCAGCTTCTGCGTAAGGTTCCAGTCTGGTCTTAATTATATTGGCAATTATTTTATATACTGTGCTTAAAAGAGATATGCCTCTATAGTTTTCACAGTTGAATCTGTCCCCTTTCTTGTGTATTGGGCAGATAACGCTTCGCTCCCATTCTTCAGGCATTTTTTCATTCCTCCATATGCAGCATAGTAATTCGTGTATAGCCGCTGAGAGCGGTTCGCCTCCTTGTTTGATCAACTCTGCTGGGATGTTATCAATTCCTGGAGATTTATTGTTTTTTAATGATCGTATGGCACTTTGTACTTCTTCCAGAGTGGGTACATTTGTTTCTCTGGTGTCATCGTTATGTTGTAGACGGGGTTCTGGGACATGTCTGATGCTCTCGTTTGCGTTCAGCAGCTCGCTAAAAAATTCCTTCCATCTTTTCATTACATCTTCGCTGCCTGTGACTATAGTGCCTTCTTTTGTTGTGCATATACCGGAGGAGGGTTTGAAGCCTTTCTTGAAGAAGTTTACTTCCCTGTATGCTTCCCGTGTTTTGTTTTGGGCAAAGTTTTCCTCTGCTCTCAGGATGTGATTGTTGAGAAATTGCCTTTTCTTCTTCCTGCAGATGTTTTTTGCGGTTCTTCTTGTTTCCTCGTATTTCAATTTCTTACTCCTCGTCGGTCTCTCTATGTATATTCTCCTATTTTTATTTCTGGCCTCTATAGCTGCTTTGCATCCTCGTCGTACCAGTCCACAAACATCATAGCTGCGAAACTGCACTTCTTAAAGTCACAAATGATATTTGATATTACTTAACTCTGGAGTTCTTCGAGGTTCTATTCTTAGGCCACTTTTGCTTAGCGTTTTTATTAATGATCTTCCTTTAGTAATAAGGCAATCTAACGATGATGTACAGCTTAATTTCTCTACGCCAAAAGATCAAATCCAAAATTGTGTGGAGAAGATTGCGGTTGATTTGCACAGTCCCAAGCTGGTCAACACTGAACTTACTACAGCTAAACCCATCGAAGTTACATTGTATTTTCTCTCAAACTGACCTCCCAGTAATTTCCTCAATGGGGTTCCTCTCGTTCGCGTTGATAAAGTAAGAAATCTAGGAATTGTTCTGAATAGTAGTATGACCTACTGCGACCCCATCAATTTCATTATTGGAAAAACATATGGACTCCTGTCCAAACTCAGGTATCACTGTGGTGTGCTCAAAAGGGCTATCCGTTTGAATTTATTGTAGCCTTTAACGATAGTGTTCGTTTTGTTTATAAGTTACGTCGCTTTCACAATATTTCACACTATTTGAATTCTGTTTTGGGCTGCTCCCCAAAACGATTAACGCAAGTTTAGGCTTTTGCGTCTATTTCACGATATTCTGCACCATCGCAAACCTGCATACCTTAATGAGTTCGATCGGTTCTCACAATCGCTTAGAAATAATAATTTTTTTTATTCCGCGTTTCCACGCTTTAATTGGACAGCGGTTTTTCTTTGTCTTCGCAGCTCTTTATAGAACTCACTCCCAGTAGATTTGCAACGTATTGATTCAATGAACATTTTCAGGATGCGTCCTTTCGAGTTGATTTCGAATAAAACAGTTTAAAGCTAGGCCCCTTCGACAATTCGATTATGGAACAGTCTTTCCCAGTCAGTATTTCCGAACTCCTACAACATCCAAGAGTTTAAACTCAGGATTCATCGCCATCTCATTCAACGCCCTCCTGACTACTCTTTTTTTTTGTTTTTATATATGAAAAAACCAAGCTTAGGAGTAACCTTTTATACTACCAGTCCGCCATGTCATTCAGTTCATGGTGCAATGTCTAGTAGTAAGCTTGGTTTGAAGAATATAGGAGAATAGGAAAGGGCTCTTACATTCCTACTGTGGCTTAAGGTGTCTATGGAGGCGCGAAAGGAGCCATCACCAATGAGTTTGAGGGCACGATTTTGCACCTTGTCGAGACAATCCAAGGTGGGTTTTGGGGTGCCTGCCGAAATATACGAGCTGTATGCAAGGCGGGGCCGAATGTAGGATTTGTATATTGTAGCCAGGGGGCAAGCTGGAGGAAGAACTTACATCTCTTGAGAAATCCAAGGCATTGGCAGGCTTTTTTGCCGATTTGGAATATGTGATGATTCCATCGCAGATGCTCCGTTAAAGTTACTCATAGGATCTTGAGAGTTGAGTCAACCGTTAGATTCTCTATATCCACTGAGATAGCAGGAAGGTCGGTACAATTTTTGTTGGAGATCATACAGTACTTCGTTTTCGTGGCATTGATAGCTCTTAAATAGAACTAAGCTAACTACTATATATTGAACCATAACATGACCAACAACATGGTAGACAGGCTGTTCAAAGAGTGATTCCTGAAGACCTACACATACATAACTTTATGACTTCAAATGTTACCACTCTTTCTAATTTATTTACAATAAAAACAGGCGCACTTTAATCAAATATTTACATGTAGCAAACAAAACTGCCCTCGTTTTATTATGATTATTCCGAAGAACAACAAACAAAATTTGAAGGGAAAAAGAAAGTTTTTATTACATCGAAAAAAATAACGAAATAAACGCACAAGGACATTCCCCCCTCCTCCAGAAAAAGTAAAAGCACTTTCTTTCTAATTGAATTAAATTCACTTTCCACTCTCACTTTTAGTTACCAAATATTCCCGACGTTCCACGATAGAAGGCAAACATTTACCCTTAACCACTTTGCCAGGATAAAAGTGCGGTAGGCAGCGAGGATGTCATCCTTCGATCCTTAAGTGCTTTCTTAATTAAAATCACAAACGACTTATTGTTAAACACTTGAAACATCTCAGGACACGCCTTAACAAGTTGTTAATTTGCATTTGTAATGACGGCGGCATGTTTGTAATCCTTGATGCTACACACATAACAGAACTTCGACAGATATTCCCCAGCATGCGAAAGCATATGTCCTATTTAAGTCATTTAGTTCTGTCATTGGTGTATGTGTGTATATGGCGGATTTATAATGTCATATGTATGCTGAAGGATCAAGGACTAACAAGGATTCAAAATTCTTTATTTCCCTTGTCCTCGTTGAAACTTTAACAATTTGTAATCCACTTGAAACTATTTGCAGAAGAGCTTGAGGTACTTTCAAGGAGGTCAAATGCGAAAAGGTAGAGTTCAGAAAAGATATGGCAAAAAAATTGTTCAGAGTAGTTGACGACTACGTCGTGGAGGGTAGTGAGTTGGAGGTAGGAGTAGGAGTCATCACGAGACTGGGTGGCTCGGGGTGAGGGATTTAAATTTCAATTCCAGCTCCTGTATGTGTGGAAAAGAGAGGGGATTGCATCTAGTGAAAAATGCGGTTTAATAATACACCTGTGAGTGGTATTGATGATGTTCACATGAATTAGTGCAATCGAGTGAATCGAGGTTGCTATTCCCACGTGGGGATGGGTATATACGTATCGCGAACTATAGAGACGGCACTGCTCGGTGGTTAATTCCACTCGAGTGATTCCTTTTTTGAGATTGTGAATACTCGGGGGAAATCAATTGAAATATATGTATGTATGTAGTGGATAGGTATTGTGTGTGCCAGCCATCAACGTCCTTCTTGCTGCATTTCAAGTTCTACAATCGACCTTCTCAGATCCAGACTCTATTTTAAGAAGGTATAACCATAAATAAAGGGGAGGGACGGCGGTTTACAAGGCCTCGGAAGGTGGTGGCATACGATTTGTTACTTCTATCAAAACCCAAGAAGATGAGTACCTAGTAGCTTTGTTAGCAAGTCCTGTTCGCACCTCGCCATAAGTAAAAATAATTTAATTTTTTGAAAAGCACATATGAGCTCGCAACTAGCACGTATAACGAACAAACGCACCTGCCACACGGGTATGTACGTTTCCGCTACATGACATGAAAATCTAAAAATACGCCCGCTAGAAGTATGCGCGCCTTTGCTACAGATATGAATGTATTCTTAAGCAACCATTCCTAGCACGAATGTCACTTTCCCAAGCGGTCCCCCAACTAAGTAGTAACTATGGCATAGGCTGCTTGACCTACGCAATGGAACGAAAACCGGTATCACGGTATACAGAAACAAGGTAATGTAAAAGACTGTATACCGTATGCGGTATTTTAGTGCTGACGTCACGTGGAGGACTCTTCCCATATAAAATCGAAGCCCTTGTTGTTGTTTCTGCATTAGGGCTGACGTCACCAGGCGCCCACTTTTTACGGTATTCGAAGCTGTCGTCACTTTTACATTACCTTCTGTTTCTGTATACCGTGACCGGTATGCTAATGATACCGTTTTCGGTCACCAAGAAAATTGTCCGTTTTCTTCGGTCTAAACAATTTTTTAAAGCCCTTCAGCGCATTTTTGCTGTAGTCTAAAAAGTCTGAGCCCATGCGTCGTGTGGACTATTTCGTGCGTCCTTTATTGGTACGTGCCTATAGCGGGCTGCATTTGGAAAAGTGGAATTTTTACTTAAGGTTACCGTGTCTATTTCATGTTAAATGCGGACGAATCTTATTTTTACTCAGGCGTGCCGAGCTGTTTGGGGTGCCACTAGTGGGTGCTGTTCCCGAAGATTTTTTCAATCCCGGGAGTCGGGATCAAAATTTTGTAAAATCCCGGGATTACCCGGGAACCGCGAAATTTTATTCAAATATTAAATCTTTGATATTGTATAGCACTTTAGTTATTTTTGATGAAAATAATTAAAAGCTTAATAGAAAACAAAAGCATATTTATTATTTATTACATAAAATACTATTAAAAAATATAAACATCCTTTTTTTAAAAATTCATAAAAGTCAAGTAAAGTTAAAGTAAAAGTCAAGTAAAAAAAAGAAGTAAATGTTACATTTATAAGTTTTGTTCATTTTTAAAATAAGTTTTTAAAAAACATAGTGCATCGACAGAGTTATCAGACAGACCAGTGCGTTTCTTTGTGACGATTGTACTAGAAATTGAAAAAACGCGTTCTGATTCTGTCGATGTTGGTTTTATGTTCAATAACGAATCGAATACACGTTTCAGAGTACGTGTCTTCGTCCCTGTTGCTTCATATAATTTTAGCTGCTTTTGAATTGACAAAATTGAACTGAATTTGTCGGATTTTACTTCTTCCATAGGTTTATGGGATGCGTTGATCGCATTTGCTAAAGACAGCCTTAACGAAGATTCTCTAGTAGATGGAGAAGTTTCATCGTTCACTTCTACTAAATCAATAGATTCCGTTTCCGATTCACATCCTGTATCATCGAAGAAATACTGGTTAACCAAATCTTTCGCATATTTAGCGATGGAAGAAATGGATGATTTTGAAAAAAACTGGCCATGTTTATGAAATTCAGTCGTCCGTTTCAAATTTTCTGGATTTTGTAGAAACACTACAAGCGAAACTAGATCTTTGGAGCGTCTTTCTGATAATCTGATTTTTAGAGCTTCTAATAAGTTTATTGCTAAAACTGTGTGGCTATCATAAAGTGAATCCAAGAGAAATTTAAGGATTCCTTCAGAAGTAACTAAAGTACAGTCTCTTCTACCCAATGCGTCAACCGCCAACTGTACAGGTTTCAATACGTTTAACAATTCCTGTATCTTGGCAATTTCGACTTCGCACAATTGTATTGGGGAGTTTAGATCTATCAAGGCCTTTTCAATGCAGGTTTTCAACATTAAATATCGTTCAAGCATTGGTGGAATACTGTTCCATCTAGTTTGACAATCTAACATGAGATTGAGCTCTTTCCCATACTCATTTTTAACGTGGTTTTGTAGCACGCAATTCTTGACAGCTGATTTTTTAAACAATTTTACAATTTTACGGACATTGTCCAAAACTGATTTAAAATCATCTAGCATTTCCATCGCAGTAGTAACAGTACTTGCAGTCGCATCATATTCATCTTTACCTTCTTCCTCTTCTTGAATATATTCATCGTCGGTATCGTCATAATATGCGGAGTTGTCATCATCGTCGTCATCAGGAGGATTGTTGTCAATATCAATACATATGTTAGGCCTTGTTGTCTTTTTGTAAAGAAGGTCACAAATAGCGAGTTGAATTCCATGATTTAAGCACAACTGGTGGATCATAAATGGTGATTCTCTTCCAAATTTTTCCATTACAGATGCACCATCTGTTGTTGTAGCTAAAATATCTTTTGTGTGTATTTTAAAAGAGGAAAGCTTCCGCTGAAGTAGATTTTGTAAGACATCAGCTGAACATTTTCCATAAATTCTAATGAGACCTAGATTTACGTACTTCCCATTCGAATAATGTACATTTATATTTAAATACCGCCGGTTTTTAAAACTTGTCCATTCGTCAAGTGTCAAACTTAATAATGGGCGTGAATTTTCTTTTCTATATAATTCAAGTTCTTTTATTACCTTCAATTTTGCAGATTCATAGTAATCATGTATAAGTTTCATAACATTTGTTTTGTTTTTAGGTAAGTGAAAACCCCGAGCACTTAAACTTTCTCTTATGAATGAACTTTGACAGACACCAGAGACTGAGAAGCCATCGAGCGCACATAATCTAGCCACAATTTCAGCCATAGACTGTCGTTTCATGAACTTTAATATTGTTGGCCGAGTTTTGGGAATTTTGGAAGTTGATGGACCAGCACATGTCTCTTCTTCACTTCCTCTACGTTTATTAGATTTCTCTGGATGAATAGATGACAGATGACGGATTAGTCCACTAGTTGAAGATCCTTTGCACCCAATCTCCGCACTGCAGTATTTGCACGATGCCTTTTCACATGTTTCATTTTTTTCAAAATGCCTCCACACTTCCGAAAAATTCTTTTTAAACATGGCCTGGTAAAAACTTTTTTTTTAACAATTCGTTAATTTTACGAAAGTTTATTTTAATACTTACAACTTCAAAACACACTAGCAGCACAAAATAAACTCAAATAATTGATCTCAACATTAAAATAAACCGTAACAAACGTCCGTTCCCTACAAAATCTCAACCGATATGAGAATTAAATGAATACATAAAGAAAGAGTTTCCTGGAAAACTTGATAATTGGAATTCTGAGAAAATTAACTGGAGCCAAATGAATCTGGCACTGGCATTCCGTTCCTAATAAATTCAAAGTTGCTCATCAGTCTCGTTCCCTGGTTTTAAAGGCGAATCACGGGATTTGACAAGTGAATCCCGGGATTCGGGATTATAAAAAACAGTCAATTTCCCGGGATTTCGTTCCCGGGAAATCCCGGGAAGCACCCACTAGGTGCCACCCAGGCATTTTCACATCGTGTGCGCCTGTTGCAGGCTAGGAGCGGGCGAGTTGCATTTTTAGTCAGGTGTACCGTGGCTGTTTCGGGTGCCATACAAACGTATTGAAGCCGTGCATGCCTTATGCAGGCTGGGAACGGTCAGTTTTATTTTTGGCGGGGGTTGGCGTAATACTTACCAGAAAGGCATGTTCAGCCTCATTAACTGGTCACACATTTTTGAGAAGATTATTACCGTGAGTATCAGCCCTGAAAATGGGTGGAGGTGGAAGTAGAGATCATGTTGGGCCACATCCTTTCAGGCAAGGGAGCAAAACGCCCTATTATGACTCCTTGGAGACAGTCAAAGGTTTTAAGGTAATCAGATGCAAAGACCGGGCCTCAAAGGACTTCCAAGGCGTATGCTCATCCAAGGCGTAAGCTCATCCCAGGTGCAGATATCCAGAGAAGACTAGCGCCCGCATCTGATTGTAAAGTAAAGCTGGACTCCGGAAAGCTTATCTAGAGTCTTCAGGCCAAAGTAATGAGGTTTCAATGTACTGGACGGTCATCAAAGCAGAGAAGGAGTCCCTCGAGATATTGGAGAAAAATGAAAGCTGTAATCCAAAAAACTCTGGGTGTCTGGGCGTAAGGCGCTCGGACGTTATATTCGTGACAACGTATCCGAGCCAGCCAGCCGATTGAACGGAATGATGAGCCACGCCCCCAGCCGATCGAACAGAGCGATGAGTCATAAGGTAACGGAGAATTTACTGAGAACTTTTTAGCGAATGCCTCCTAGGGTATACCGATTTATAAGACGTTGTCACGTCAAAACCATTCCCCATAGGCGGCTTCTCACAATCTGGATGAACCGGCGAAGGTTTCGAGTTTGGAGGAGAGCGCTGTCCTCCAGGCAGCACCGGCAGATACTTGAGATCGTGCAACCTGCACTAACCTGGATCCAAAGCTTACCACTGCACTAATCCTGGAGCAATGTACGGGTAGAGACACTATTCGATTTTATCATTAATTACGCAACCGTAACCGGGTAACACCCGAATCTTCGTCCTCCCAACCACGGAGAATTCCGAAGCTTGGGAGGAAATGTTGGGCATCACGATGTCTACAGACACGGAAATAATCAATGTAGAAAACTGGAAGGTATCAGATCAAGTGTCTTTTCGGATCACCTGTGGATACGCTTCAGCGTAAGCTTTAAGGTTGAAGCTACTCAACCGCACAGAAAAACAAGAAGGATTGACTGGAAGAAGTTCGCTCAGGTCCTGAGAGCAAACCTGTTTAGAGAGTATCCACAGGAAAGTATAGACCTTATAGAGAAAATCGAAGGCAGGGTCAGTACTTCCGAAGACGCTATCCATTTGGCCTATAAGGTATCCTGCCCAGTAAGACGGAGCAAAAAAACATTTTCCCCGACGTGAAATGAATATCTCTCGAAACTCAAGAAGCTAACAAGAGTTGTTACAAAAAGACCACATTGCCTCAGTCAAGAGAGATAAGGGATATTGCCAACCTATCGAGAGTGTAGCAGACTGCCAGGCTAGGCAGGCTCCTCTACAAAGAACACTTTAGTTCAGGCGATCAGGACTTGGACAGAATCGCAAGCAAAGTCTCCGTCAGCTAATGGAAGAAAGAATACTCTGCGGCAAACGAATTTTCATCGATTTCAAGTCCACTTTCGATTGAATCGATTGGAACAGCTTGTGAAGAGCCTTGAAAACCGATTAACTCGTACCATTGAAAATCATCCAACATTTTCAAGCGTCGTACGATGGCTCAAAAAACCACAGCGTTAATATTCGAAGCGGCTTATCCGACGAACTCCCGATTGAAACGTCCGGCAAGGAGGCGTCGCTTTACCACTTCTCTTCAACGTTGTGATCTACGCGATTATGCGTGAAGCATTCGATGGACGACGAGGAATTCGAAACGACAACAACTTCGTAATCGACTTAATATTCGCCGAAGATAGCGCCATATTCGCCGACACAGATATAAAAGCAAAAGACATAGTATACCACATTTCCCGCATCGCCCGGTCGTACGGGTTAAAAATCAATGCGGAAAATACCAAAGTGCTTACAACGGACGGATCGAGGGCCAGTGTTCACCTCGATGGAACCCAAATCGAACAGGCTCCGATATTCAAATATTTGGGATCATTGGTTCAGGAAACGAAAGTCGCATCGACGGCCGACGTTAACCGCCGCATCGGCCAGGCAACAGCAACAGTCGCCTCGGTCAAATGGTGAATATGGAAACGAATAAATATTACCATCCAAACGAAAATACGCCTATATCGAACGTTGATTCTTCCGATTCTTCTTTATGGATCGAAAACGTGGACAGCCAAGGTCTTCCAAATGCGATGCTTGAGGCAGTTTCTACATGTCTCATTACGTGATCGGCTTCGAAACGAAACATTTAGGCAAAGATGTGTTCAACAGTCACTGATCGAAGAAGAAATACAAAAACGTCGTCTACGGTGGTTTGGACATGTTTGCCGAATGGATGATAGCCATGTAAACTTCTCGCTGACTGGAGAATTCAGCGATCGGAACCAAAGAAAACCTGGGTAAAGAATATCGAGGGCGACTTGAAAAATTAACGACTATTAGTTATCGAGGCTCAAGACGTCGCCAAAAATCGTTGAGAATAGAAACGAATCGTGAATGGAGTTCGGGACTCCGCGGCATCGACAGCAGCGTACCCGTCGCGGAAACGTCCCCATTGGATCGCCAGCTAACGGATCAAAGAGAAAGAGAGAATGTGGATTAGAACGCTGGAGCACTTCACTAAAAAACGCACCTAATATTCTACTTCTGGGGTGATGGCGAGGTGGAAAGGAGTAAATCGATTATATACAATACAAAATGCTAATATTCAAAGGATATTGAAATTTGACTGCCGGTTCTACTCAAAAAATATTTACCTCGCCGTAAATACCCTTTCCTCACCGCAATATGCCCACTATCAACTAACTGCACAATAATCTACTACCAATTTAGCACTCTGAAGCAGATTTTAGTACTATGGGAACAATGGGATCCAGCGATGTCGGAAGAGGAAAATAAATTCCGCGCACAAAATTTTCTTCTGGGTCACTTCGATATGTGTTATATGCTTAGTGTTCCTATCCTTAAATTCCGCTGGTAAGATAGACTTAGAAGTGAAGAGCTATAGCGGCGTGCCGGCTAAGAAAGCATAGTCGACGAAATCAGGCAAAAAAATTTAATTGACGCGAAAACGAGAATCTATTTCAAACAGGTCCTTGAGACTGGAGTCGGCAAAGAACCCTTTGATTTGGAAGACTTAGAACAAAGTGGGGGAGAACTTTTGTGGCAGAGGTCTTGGACGAGGCTAAGAGCTATCGCACAAATCCAGAATCCGCTGAAGGGCATTTGTTTTCGTCCTATGTTCTACAAGGGATTAAAGGAGCAGAAGAAGATATTGTTTACTTACTTGTTTAGTTAGTTTCAAGTGAGTATCCAAAAATAATGCAAAGAATAACAAAGCAGAAAAACGCAATCACTTTTTTCTTTCTTTTATCTTTTCAACAGCCTTGAAGGTGTTCAATTCATCTTCATTAAGCACACATTAAAGCGACACTTTTCTCATTTAAGAGCACCAGCACCAGAAAACAGAGCACACAACAAAACATTCACTTAAACAATTTCGTGCGTCTTTTATTTTATTTTTATTTTTTATTTTCAATTTGCACAAAACTATGTTTCAATAAAAACCGGTCGCAACAATTTCGACGCAACAAAGATCCCGCTTTAGTCTCTAATCCAGTTTAAGTCGCGGAACAGGTGTTTACAATGGAAAGGTTGAGCGGAAACTGTTGCTTTCAACCAGAGCTCGATAGTGTGGTGGTCGATGTTTTTGCCCGAAGCGACGCGGTCGTTATGCCGCGCGCTGTCGCTCGTCTAATCTGCGCACAAAATGCACCAAATCTAATGCATCTCACGCAGAAATGCATATACCGCGAGTGGGTCGACCGCAAACGACTTTTCTGTAATAAATTTTATTGCACCGAGAAGTAGATATGACGACGACGGGAACGTGACGACGACGACGACGTTGCGGTTCGAATCGAGTTTCAATCGGACTCTGAGACGAGCTAATAAATATATAAAGGAGAGAGAATTCGGTTTTAACCGATTTTAATTTTGGAGCGCTTGAGGAGAGCTTTTCTGGTTTGAAATTATGGAAATTTTATGCAGAACATTAATTTTTTTTTTAAATATTAAATATATATCTTACTTTATGCTTTTGTGATACTAAACAGATGCGTGTACGCTAATTCTAGTCAAGTGCCTCTTTTTGCGAGGAGAACATTACATAAACTAGTTTCATCTTAATATTTTTAATTCATTGAACCAAATATTTGTTGTTGCTGGTATCTATCATTTTTATTTATTTTTTTTTTAAATTATCATCTAACGACAGATTATAATTAATATTCCAGTAAATTACCATAATTTTCACACTATTTTAAAGCTTACAAAGCCCATATCAGAGTTATTGTTAATGCGCAGGCTCGGCTTAAGCCAACAAATGAATTTCACTTTTTATTCGGTTGATTAGCAGATCGTGACTGGTTCTTTATGATTAGTGTCAATCTTAGTAATTGCCCACTTGGTAAAGTAATAATACAATTATTAATGTTCCACTATTATTTTTAATTTATTATGCTAATTACATTTAATCGTCATTAAAAAAAAATTTTTTATTAAACATTTATTATTATGATTAAAAAAAAATGTTAATAATAATAAAATAAAGGCTCCAAACATAAAGGCAATCAAAATCGATCTTCTTTTATATAAATAAAAATAAACATAAAACAAAAATTTTCAACAACGATCGGCAACACTGACTCAAGAAAATATCAACAAAATTTTCAATTTTCTTTAGACATGACTCTCCAATTTGGTTTTATTGTCCATAACACTTAACTAATTATGAATAATGAGGTCAAGATCTTGCGATCTATAGATGATCCCAGACATGATCTCTCTCTCTATTTCCAGGCGTACAAGGATATTAAAGTGAATAAATTTATTTGTTTATTCCAAGTCTTTTCATAATTATTGTTTTTATTGAACATTTAATAATTATTGCTTCTCATTCATTTAGATTCAATTTATGAAGTCATTTATAATCTCGACTATAACAGATCCGTTTCAGTAGGCATTGAGTAATATGAGTGATTAAGTCATTATAGTGCCGCTAAGGTAGAAAGACAAGAAGAAAAGTTTTAGTCTTGTAATTGGTGGTATTTAACAGTGATCTAGATTACAAGCTTCATGATTAAATAGAAAAGAGCCACTTGACAGGTTTTCTCTATTCTATAAAAGGTTAGACATGTTGACAACCAAATTTATTGCCCTCGTTAATCCATGAGGAAATCAGAGGCCTTCGTCAGAGCAACATCTTGGACTTCCTACCAGAGGGTATAGGCTGAGACTAAGGTTGGGTAGGACACGATTAAGTTTGTAGGAGGTGCCTCTTTTTTCTGTTGAGCCAGTACAATGTCATACTTCAAATGAGGCAAGGTGCCATTGTAATGTCAAAATGACAAAAGCAAGCAAAGGAGGTGAGTCCCAGCCCATTCAAAATTACCCCAGGCCCGGCGCAAAAGAAAAGCATCTCAGATTATCGGCTATAATGAGTATTGAGTTGTATCCCGTAAATGTGGCTAAGGTGTTAATAATGCTATTTCTTTTTATTCGGGCGAAATAACTAATACAACCCTGTATTTTTGTAACGCCACCACATATTTTCATGAATAAGGTATCAGTGTACGCAGAATACTCCCACCTACACCCACCTAAAATTGTAAAAGCGACGGTACCGCCGTACCAACTTCCAGAGTTCTGAGTCGTCAAAGTAAAAAAAAAAAATTTTTTTTTTAAATGTCACTTTCAACCATCTTTTTCTCCAAAAAATACATAGTCAACCAGAATTTTTTTCCCCAGAATAAGAAAGCTTGGAGTGTTATGAACAATGTGTTCCCTAAACAGACTCCGAAAGGAATTTGCCAAGTTGGGTATCCCTCACAATGTCGACTGCCTGAGCTAGGTGAAGACGAGCTACAGAAAACACACGAACCCTTCCTGTATGAAACCCGGCTCTAGCCAAAGTCAGGCAGTGAACACTCGGCAGCTAGGTTCTGTTTCCCAAAATCCCCTGGTTGGCTTTAAACATTCACCGTCGTTGGCAAAAACACACACCAAACCTTAGGTAAATGAGTTCGTAGTATTAAAACGTGAAGGGAAGCCCTGAGTTCCAAATCATGACCAATCACAAGTCACAAGCTTCAGTGACTTGTGCTTGTCATTGCTAGTTTGTGACTATTGTTGTGATTATCAATTCGCAATCATGTAATTAAGTCTGATGGACAATGTACCTCATAAAATATTGAGACAGTGAGGCAGGGTGAAAGTGAACGTCTGAGCACTTCTCATCGACGTAGTCTGTCAATCGAGTCTGTGGGAATGTTATGAAAAATATGCTAGAGACCTGTTCTTTATACTCTTATATTCTCCTTCTTCTTCTTTGACCGCTCTACAACCGGGATCTGGTCCTGGCCTTTCGCAACTGTTCTCTCCACCGGTCCCGATTCTGAGCCGATGTCATCCAGTTTGGCATCCCTAAGCTCTGAACATCCTGGTCTACGAGATCCTTCCAGCGAAGGTTGGGTCTCCCTCGCTGTCGCACCCCATAGGTCTTACCGCAGAGAACTTTCCGAGCAGGTTCCTCTTCACTCATACGAGCTAGATGCCCTGCCCACCGGAGCCTACCGAGCTTTATTTTCTTCACAACATCTATGTCGAAAGCTTCTTGTATAGCTATTGTTGTTCTTCCAATGATGTTAATGTCGTCTGCATAAGCTAGTAATTGGGTGGATTTGTGAAGGATTGTATCCCTTGATGTCACGCCCGAATCTCGGATCACTTTCTTCAATGCCAGGTTGGAAAGGAGGTAGGCCAAACCGTCCCCTTTTCGGAGTCTATTATAGCTGTTGATTGGTCTGGACAGTGTTCCGGATACCTTTACTTGGCTTGGCACATTGGTCAAGATTAACCTACATAGTCGTGTCAGTTTGTTGGGATGCTGAATTCTCTCATGGCTTTGTAGAGTTCTACTCTGGCTAAACTATCACAGGCGGCTTTAAAGTCTATGAAGAGGTGTTGAATGGAGTTTTGAAACTCTAGATATTTTTTTGCCTAGGCTGAAGCCACACTGGTAATGGCCTATGGTATTTCTGGCGTATGGGGCCATCCTGTTTTGTAGGATAGTGGAGAATATCTAATACACGGTACTCAACAACGTTATACTGCAATAATTAGTGCACGCTTTGATATCTGTTTCTTTATGTACCGAGCAGAGGATGCCTTTTCTCCAGTTTTCTGGCATCATTTCCTGCTCCCATACTTTCACAATTAATTCATGAATCGCTTGGTGTAATGTAGGCTGTCTATATTTCACCAGCCCCGCTGGGATGCCGTCTGCACCCGAGGCCTTGTTGTTTTTGAGCCGGTTGATGGCTCTGCTGACAACTTCTAAGCTTGGTGGCGGCAGCGTAGCATTATCATCCGACATTGGTGGAGCCTCAGAAGCTTCAGTTAGCTCGCTATTTGAAAGTGCTCTTCCCATCGCTAAAAAATGCATTTAGGTTCGTTGATTAGATTCCCTTCTTTGTCCTTGCAGTATGTGCAACGTGGTGTGAATTGCGTCATACTGCGGTTTCCTTGGTAGAACTCCCGCACCTGGTTCGGCCGTCGCTCTCTGTACTGTTCTAGTTCACAGACGAGATTTTCTCCCAGACTTCCTTTTTTCGTCTGTGAATTCTAGGGGGTCAAATGGTAGTAACGGCCTCAGGGACCTTTGATGGTGCCGGTACGTCAAAGAGATAAATCCTGGGTAACGCCACCTGCGATCTAAGGTCTTCACGATCTAAGATTTTCCGATATGCTACCGAATCCTACCTCAACCTCCACGAAGATGTAGATTTTACATCGGGTGTCCCCTGGATGCTCTTGTCTACACAAGAGTAACAGACTGAGGAGGGTGAAAGGCGAGTGCTTCGCGCCTCAAAACGAAGCAAATACCGGACTGGTCCTCCAGGTTGGGGGTTTGGCGGCAGGCTGACAACCTTCCACCGTAAAAACCTACCCGTCACGAATCCTCAAGGCAGGCCTCGGACAGGACGGATTCAACGGCAACGACTCAGGCAACGGAATATGGAATTCGATTTTGGAACATGGAACGTCAGGACGCTCAACAGAACGGGCGCTCTGCGTTCGCTTTTATTACTTCTCAAAAAATATAACATAAAGATCACAGCCCTTCAAGAAACAAAATGGACCCACAGTGGTATAATGGATCTAAAAACCCACACGGTACTCTCCAGCGGATCATCAAATGGAAGAAGAGAGTTCGGAGTAGCATTCATCATAGAGAAGGAAATGAAATCTCTGATTCTGGACTTCAAACCAGTCAGCAATAAAATATGCACACTTCGCATTAAAACAAGGCTACATAACATCAGTCTTATAAACGTCCACGCGCCCACAGAAGAGAAAGTGGATGAGGAGAAAGAGGAATTCTACCAGGAGCTAACAAACACCATTAGGTTAATACCGTCAAACGATATTAAAATGGTGCTTGGAGATATGAATGCCAAAGTAGGAAAAGAAGAGGAGTTCCTAGGAGTCATAGGAAAGCATAGCCTACACAACGTTACCAATGACAATGGTTTTCGCAAGCTCAAACGCAATGGTAGTAAGTTCAACAGTGTTCCCGCACAGAGATATACATAAGATGACGTGGCAATCACCAGACGGAGTAACTAATAATCAAATTGACCACGTCCTAATTGAAAGAAGAGGGGCCACGAGTATACTGGACGTAAGAACAATGAGAGGAGCGTGCTGTAGCTCGGACAACTATCTAGTCAAAGTGAAATTGAGAACCCGGATAGCAACTAAAACGCATAGAAGGCAAACTCAACCAAAATACGATATAGATAAGCTAAAACGGGAAGAAATAAGAGATGCCTACCAAAATGCTGTCGTACAAAACTTGAGAGAGGTAGATGAGCAGCCCAACATCAACGACAAATGGGAACAGGTCAAAAGCAGCATAAAGGGGGCAGCAGAAGAGGCACTAGGCTGGGCCCCCAGACAGACTAGAATTGATTGGTTTGACCAAAACTGTAGAACCGCAATTGAAGAAAGAAACCAGAGCCACCGAGAGTACATCGCAAGGCCAACAAAAGCAAGGATGGAAGTCTTCAAGGAAAAAAGAAAAATCGCAGACAAGCTGTGCAGAAAGAAGAAGAGGGAATATCTAAATAGGAAAATCTTACAGATACAGGAAGACTTCAATGAAGGGAGAATTAGACAAGCGTACAAAGGAACTCGCCAGATAACCAATAAGTTCCAGCCAAGAACGGACATCTGCAAGGACATAGATGGGAACTTGTTGGCAGATCCTGATAGGATAAAGGAAAGGTGGAGAGAGTATTTTCAGAACCTATTGAATCCTATCTCCATATCAAACGAGTATGCAGAGACAGAGGCATTTGAAATTCCCCAAGATAATATCTCAATAGATCCACCAACACTGGATGAGGTGCGGGAAGCTGTAAAAAGGCAGAGAAGCAACAAATCGCCTGGCGCCGATGGAATAGCAGCTGAGCTGCTAAAGGAAGGAGGACCCCAACTATTACGAACCTTACACGAACTCATATGCACCATCTGGGAGGAAGAAGTTATACCAGAGGACTGGAAGAAAGCGATTATATGTCCAATATACAAGAAAGGAGATAAATAAAACTGCAAAAACTACAGATGCATCTCACTCCTCAGCACCAGCTACAAAATCTTCACAATCCTTGTGAAACAAAAACTGGAACCTATAGCGGAAAGCCTTATAGGAGAATATCAAGCTGGTTTTAGGACAAACAGGTCAACATCGGACCAACTGCTGACCTTAAGGCAAATTCTGGAGAAAACCTGGGAAAGGAATGTAGATGTATACCAGATATTTGTCGACTTTCAACAGGCATATGACTCAATAAACAGAGAGAGGCTATACGAGATCTTATCGGAAATAGGAGTCCCCTCAAAGTTGGTACAACTAATCAAATGCGCCACAAATAGCTCACTGGCGAAAGTAAGGATCCAAAATATTGTAACAGAGGAGTTCGAAGTACGTCAAGGGCAGTGGCGGTTCGTAAGGTTCAGGATAAGGGAAGCAATGCGCAAGAGAACGATATAAGTAAAAGTATCGAAGGCTTTAACTAAAAAAACTGAAAAATAACATATAGTGGAGTCAGATAAGAAAACATATGGAATTGTTTCCGGTCTAAAAAAAATTTTATAATATGAACAATAACTGGTTAAAATTTTTGTCCATCGCATCGATCGTATGAGGTTTTTCCTTTTTTTAATATGTAGTTTCTTTTATGATGGTGAACAAGAAAAATTTTTTAAGCTTCAAAAAAGTGAAAAAAAATCTAATCGCAGTTTTTCGTTAATTTTTTCGAAATATTTTCGCTGCTAGTGGGCCTTTTGCGCCTTTTTTTCAGATTCTCTTGATAATTACAGCCTCCAAAGAGAAAGCCGTTGAAAAACTGCAACTACTACTTTCATCTTATTTAATTTTTCATACAAATGCCTAATTTTAGCCCAAACTCTAAAAAAAATAGTATGTAAAAATAAAACCCTGCATACCTTGCTTACATCCCCTACACCCACGCCTACAATCATTACATTCTCCTTGCCAAAAAAAAAACACTTTAGGCAACCCGTACTCATACAATTCATAAAAATATTCTTTATCCCTTTAAATCATCGTTAAAGAGAATCATAAAAAATATAATGGAAGCTACAAAGTTATCAGCTTATATTCAATAAACACCGCCTGCCACCCCACTAGAATAAACAATAGATAAAGAGAAACTTCAGCTATCCTCGATCTCTTTTTTCTTTACTCAATCTGCAAACGAAAATTCATATTTTAAGAAGAGTCAAAAACAAAATTACGAAGCAAAATTTTAAGAGCAAATTTAATATTGCTCGAAGCCAGAACAGATTACTAGAAAACGAAACCAAGCTAACAAAGAGATTTTGGTGGATACAGAAAATTTCTCTGTCTTCCACTTCTCAATTCTCGCTTTTCGGTTCCGAAGAAGCTGCGTTTAGCTCAGCTTCTGAGGGTACTGTATTAACGCAAACCTTTGCGTGAGTGTGAGTTCAATTAGATTGAATGGGTTGGAGTTTTCACGTTGATTTTCTGTGGCAAAGAAGCTGGAGATATTATAGCTTCCCTATAATGTGTGAGGCCTCGGCCACGATAAGAGCGGCACTAGAAAAAATTAACGTCTCGAATTAGCGGAGAGAGGCATGCTAGTATTGTCACTCTGCCGCTCACCGCTCACTGCTCATATCATATTCGAGGTCTAACACAGATATGGGAAGCTGTAATATCTCCAGCTTTAGTGTTTCCAGAGGCGGAAATATATTAAGATTTTTCTTGTGATTAATCTTGATATATTTTAAAATTTCAATTTATTTTTATGAAGTAGCCTATTTGGTCAAGGGAAGCAGTGCTTCCTTTGCTTCCAAAGAGGAACCGCCACTGGTCAAGGGCTCAGACAAGGAGATGGACTGGCCCCCATGCTTTGGGGGCCTCGGTGGTCTAGAGGTAAGGCGCCTGACTGCTAACCCAGAGGTCCCGGGTTCGAATCCCGGCCAGCCCCACGGTCCTTCGCCTTTTCCACTTTCCCATCCACATGACTTCCCTTCTTCCTTCTCCCCTCGTTACATTCCTGATTCCTCCTGTCATAGCCTTCGCTAGTCCTTCCCCGCTCCACCAATCGCATGTCATCGGTTGGCTGATGAGATTCAGCTCGTTTCAGGAGGCATAACACTCCAGCGAGTTGTTTCTTCTCAAACGCCCCGATGCCAGAGTCGCGAAATGGTTGGAAGTAGGTGGAATAAAAATATTGCGGCTAGGTTGTGGCAGCTCCCTCCTACTTCTCTGTCTCTTTCTACTCTCTATCTTCCGGCTAGAGCTGCTGTTCGACATTCTATACGAAAAAAATAGATTGTCGAACAGTACAAAGGGGCTTTCCCTAAGCCTCTAGTCTATCAAATAAAAAAAAAAAAAAAAAAACTGGCCCTAGAATGGGTGATAAGGAAAACGTCAGTCCAGCGAAGTGCATCAATAGCTACCCAGTCGGTACAATTACTTGGATATGCGGATGACGTAAACATCGTGGGAAGGTCCTTTTTGGCAGCAAAAGAAGACTATGTCGAATTAAAAGAGGCGGCAAAGGACATAGGCCTGAAGATTAACGAAGAAAAAACGAGGGTGATGCAACAATCCAGAGCAGGACGATTTAGAATGAGAAGAAATATAACCATCGACGAACATAACCTAGAAGTAGTCGATAAAACAGTCTACCTTGGGTCTACTATCACAAAAAGAAACGAAGAAAAAGAAGAAATAACCAGACGAATACTACTGGCTAATAGAGCCTTTTATGCCCAAAAACAAATTCTGCACTCAAGATTTGTGCACAGGAAAACGAAACTCTCACTCTACAAAACAGTAATACGACCAGTACTGTGTTATGGTAGCGAGACTTGGACTATGACCCAGGACATAGAGGAACGAGTCAACAGGTTCGAGAGGAAAATTCTCAGATGCATAATAGGCCCAATCAGAGAGGATGGAATATGGCGAAGAAGATACAACAACGAGTTGTATGAAATTTTTGACGACTCACAACTCTCAACTTTAATAAAAATCAACAGACTGAGACTAGCCGGCCATGTGATCAGGATGGAGGACAATCGTATCCCAAAACGGCTTATGGCCTCAGAAATTTCGGGAAGTAGGCCAGTAGGTAGACCCAGGAGGAGATGGATAGACTCTGTGACGGCTGACGCAGAGTCAATGCTCAACATCCGGAACTGGAGACATGCTGCAAGGGACCGTCAAACATGGAGAAATGCCCTAGAGGAGGCCAAGGCTCGATTTGGGCTGTAGCGCCATTGGATGGATGGATGGAATTCTCTTTTTTTCTTTTCTGAGCTTTTAATATTTCTCTGAGCGTGCAGTGTTCTCTGAGACTGCTGCATGGCTCGGTACGCAGCATTCTTACGTTCAGTTTCCAGTTTGCATTCATTATCGAACCAGTCGTTCCGATCTCTACTACTTCTGCCTAAGATGGAATCTGCAGTACCAATGACAATATTTTTAAGGTGGGTCCAGCTCTCGTCGACGCCCGGCATCTCACCCCCAGAACTTACGGCGAGTTCTGATGCATGGCCGTAGCTGTAAGCTTCTAATGCATGTACATTTGTAAGTGGAACTTCCAAAAGAAATACGTCATGGTACCAGGGCGGGTTGAATATTCTTCGCACGTACACTTCGGTTGAATTAACCTTTTGTGGAATAGGCATCAGTTTTAGCAAGAATGTATGGTGGTTGTTTCGAAGGCGATATAGGTTTTTAGGATGAAGTGCTAAAGGGAAGGACAAGATGGCATATCGGCTAATGAGTGCCCCTCCTCATATTCATAGTTACACAGCGTTAGGGCGCTCCTATGCAGGTAAGGGGTGGTGCAATAGTTCAAGGTGATAACACCGGTGTCTCTAAAATCCTTTGATGGCCGGGGTAACGCCTGAGTGTTGTTTTGGTTGATTGTGGTTTTTGGTTATTTAAATTTTGGTTTTGGTACGAGAACGGCATGCGCTAAACTAATTTGCAAGAGTCTGGATAATCTCCGAAGAGTACGATAGAGCGAAGAATTTGTTTAAGGGCCAAATGGGGTAGGGTGACAGAGCCAGTGAATCTATTGACTTAAGCGCTAGAGCTGTATTTTTCGCACTTGGAGTTGCTTTCGTTTTCAATCTACTCCTTGTAAAGAAGGAATTGCTCTTCGATGTATAGAAATATGTATTTATAGAGAACTAAATCATCACAATTTTGTTACTTGAAAATAAGAAGAGGAAACATCTGCCCAACAATCAACAATTAATTAATCAAAAAGCACAGAGATACCAAACGAGCATTTTACACCAAAATCTTGGGTGCAACTGGTATTTTTTTATCCAATATGTGAAATAATATTAAAATATAGAGAATATTTAATTTGGAGAAAGCAAAAAAAAATCCACAATCACTTAGAAATGCAAAAAAGGATATTTGAATGATCTTGTAACCTTCCATTCAACACTGATGCAGATTTATTCTTTGGGATGGCCCAATTATGAAACTGGTTCTTCGATTGTTTATTTCTTTTTCAAATTAAAGTTCACGATTTTCTTGTTTTGTTCCCCAAATTTCAACTCTCAAATAAAAAGAAAATAAAGAAATTTCAGTTCGGCAATAATGAACGAAAAGTCAAAGATTTACGAGAGATATTCGCAAAAGCTTATATAAAATCGCAATAAGGACTGCGACTAATAAAATAAAGTATTAGAACGTGAGACTTTGTTGAGAAATGGTGAATAAAAAAAAATTAAGATTTAGTACACCCATAAAGATTCGTTGAAAAATACCTGCAAACAAAAAAAAACAATAATAAATAAACTCCATAAACAGAGCAAGTTTTAAGCTATTTTTCCAGTTGATCCACAGCAAATGAAGAATGTGTCCACTTTAGTAGATTAAGAACCGGCTATTGTCCAATCACAATGCGTCATACAAAATCGCTGACGTCATCAGTATCTAATTTGTAAAATCTCCACGCATATTTAATACTTTGGGAGTCGGAGGCACTCGGCATTATTGTACTAGTACGTCTCCGTCCAGGACAGCAGCTCCCAAAGAATTGCGATTTTTCTCCCATTCATTCTGAGAACAAATGAGTAATGAAATCATAAACGGATGTGACCCGAATTTTATGAAGATTACGTGGAGAGAACAGAAGGAGAGAACAGAAGGACGAAAAGGATCTTCATACAAATTCCGTCAATAAAGCAAATTCCCGGCGCTTAGAGGAGCAGGAAGCATACACGTGCGTGCACTGAGTAATTGTCCGGGTTCCCATGGAGATGCTATTGGTCGACGCCAGGACACTAGGCCCTTATTAAGTCGGGAAACATGTTATTTGGCAATTTAATTCCCTTCATTTCGGACACTTGTAATGACCTGACTCAATCCTCCTTACGTGTTGAGAGGACACCGTGTTCACGGTGGGTGGCAGGTCGGATTCATTTTTCTTGCCCTGGTGCCCTCCCCTCCGTATCAATGGGCTCCGTTTCGTTCGATTGCGTGGGTGCCTGGGGGGCGATCCACTTTCGTTCGAATTAATCAACTCCGAAGAAATATCTTTTAACCTTGGACTGTGACGGTGGCGGTGTATGTGTGCACACGCAGGCGGTATTTGACCGGTGAAAATCAATAGGCGCTCTCTTGCAAAGGACATCCATCGTCAAAGGCTGCAAAATGACACTGGGACCCGTGAAAGAATCCTTTTCTAGACTACGAATTGCCGCCCTTTGTGCGGGACTCGAATTGATTTTCTCGGGGTTTTGTGTAGCCGGAGCCACAAAAAAATAAATTGCGTATCAACAGCCATGGCCCATGGAGCCTCCGCCCGCGGTCTCCGAGCACCACTGTGGTCTCTACGGCCGTGCACTAAATCACCGGCTTATAACAATATTTGTCCAGCGTCAAGAATATTCGTTAATTCCGTCAATTTAATGCCCGTCACGACACCGGCCATTTCGGCGGCAAATTGAGATTCCGGTGACGTTGGTGACGCTGCCCATCAGGTGAAGGCCAAGCGAGCCCGAGTGAAAAGAAAATTGGACGAAATTAAATTAGACCATATCAGACTACAGAGCTGTGCCGTTTCCTTGGTTTCGTTTTTGGGGCGTCGTCGTTGTCGTTGTCGTTCCCGGTCACGGGGACTCGTCGCTAATTTTTTTCGTAATTCATACATAATGTCACGGAAGGCTTCATGCTTTCTCGCCAGGTGACGTGAATATTTTCGCGAAATTATCCAATTTCTACATTTCGTCACAAGTCGTCGTCTATGCCACCGTCGCGCAACCATCAGTCCATGACCTGCCTACAAATGACCATCGCGCTAAGTACAGCAGCAGCAGTCGTCGATGCCAGTCTGTTGCGTACATCCGTCCGGCGTTGAATAGCAATCAATGCAGGAGATACCAGGTAAAAAGACTTGAAACTTGTTGCGACATCCACAATCAATGCACAGGTAAAAGCAGGCAAGCACCGAAATGGAATCACCATCAACGGCCTTTTAGAGGACCCGCATTGTCGGCTCAGTCAGTCGATGGCTCGTTTTTGGGATGGTGCCGAAACCACCTTGCGGGTGACAGTTTATCGCCAGGCCAGGTTGAATTTTAATGAGACAATAACCTTCCGATATCGGCGTCGTTTCTAGGTAAAGTGATGGCGCGAGGCGCAGATTGGATTTCATGAAAATTAAATTGAATTAAATCAACTGAATTTGATCTGGCGTATTGTTGGCGGCTTAAATGGAGGAAACCAGATTAAGTGGATAAGATCAGAGAGGGAAAGTCTTGAACTGATTCGATTAGGATCGGAATTGGAATATTTTATTTGAGTTTTCATGGAAATGACTGACAGATGTAATCGAGACGTAGAACAGGGATAAATGTCGTAATTTTGAACGCATTGAAAATGATTTATGGGAATTTGTAAATTTGATAAACGTTCATTTTTATGCGGAAAATTAAGCTTGGGAATCGCCTTTGTACTGCTACTAATCCATCATGTCATTCAGGATTCCGCGGAATGCCTAGAATTAGACTTTTTTGAAGGATATAGCTGGGTAGAATAGGTTTAAAGTCTAAAGGGTGGGTTTTCGAGCAGATGGTGATGTGCCTTGCTCTTGAAAAGGTTGTTGTACGCGCTTGGAAATACGATCCGTGGCAGATTCTTCCACAGTCAAGTTGTTTGACAAACAAACTTTTAAGGCCCTGTGCGAATTGTGACTAAATTGATGACTAAACTAAATTTTGCAGTTTTTGTCGTTAATTTAGGGAATTGCTGTGTGAATTCTTTTGATGACTAAATTCAACTGCCATGACGACCAGGTATTCGAATGTTGTTATTATTTTCAAACAAATTCAAATTCAATTTAGTCAACTGTCAAAAAATTTAGTCTGCTCGTCAAAAGACTAAATACTGTATTATCGACACTAAATTTTAGTCATAGTATTCGCACAGGCCCTAAATCGCAATGGGCAATAACAGAAGGATTCAGATTGTAACAGCAAGATAAGCAGCGCAACATGTAGTGTACATACATAAATACGGGCTGGGGCGTCCAGGTTTAGCGTTCATCGCAAGCCCAGTACGCAAGCGGCCAAAATAAAAAGAGGCTAAATCGAATAGCGATCAGAACACAACATTTAACCTGCGCAATATCAATATTCGTCTGCCTTAAGCCCGCCAAATATTGCAAGGTTTTATATATTCAATCAATACGCATACGGGATATACATACAATATACGCATGAATGGTAAACATTTAGAATTGGCGCTCCAAATCAAAATCGCACCAAAAAAAAACGTTCAAGTATTCAAAGTGATTTTTAAGTGCTCCAATAGTAATTTCAAGGCGGGAAGACAGGATCATAACGAGCGCCGGTGGGGAGGGTATTCTGAGTGATCCTTCTCCGCCCGCCGCGACCGACCTGGCCGCTACCCTAAAATTGATAAACATTCAATTTTTCAGCACTCAAAAATCACTCTGAAGACCTGAAAATTTTTTCGGAACGATTTTGGTCTGGAGACCCAATTCGTTTTCTTGATGTTTTCTTGGAGGCGGCCATAGCCTTCCTTAACCCTTCCCAGTTCCACCAAAGCTCATGTCATCGGTTGGTTGATGAGATTCAGCTCGTTTCAGGAGGCATAACACTCCAGCGAGTTGTTTCACGATGCCCGGATGTCAAAGTCGCGACAGTATTGGTTGAGAGTAGGTGGACTAAAAACTATCGCGGGTAGGTTGTGGCAACTCCTTCCTTCTCCGACTAGAGCTGCTGTTCGACATTGCACTCTATATGAAGAAAATAAATTGTCGACACAGTACAAAGGACCTTTTCTGAGACTCTAGTCTTTCACATAAAAAAAAAAATACCCTGGCCCAGCCTTGAATACGGGTGTGCCGTAACTATGAAACTGGTCGAAATGCGATCATAACCTCTTCCTGGTGGATATTGGAAGCCGTCCAGCGTGAAGGAGATGGGTTAATATGATCGAACCTACCAAACCAAGTTATAAAGTTGATGTCGTTTAACAATCTCGTCTAGACAGCGGGCCAACCCTCCGGTCATACTCATGGGACTGTTGGGAACAAATTAAGCTAAAGAGGGCCGGAGTGGAAATTGGGAGACCAACAGAGTGCATTCGAGCCCTTGAGGTCGAGCCGCATAACCTCATAGATAATGGCAATATATACACTTTAATTCACACTATAGTAATAATTATAGTTTAAGGTAGTTTATATAGAAAACTAGATTGTAATCATTCTATATAGATGTAAGTGAGTAGGCCTAGTCAGGATATTATATAATAGCATATAAGAATAGTACATAAGAATCCCTACTATAAATACGAGGGAATTTTGTACAGAAATTAGTTACTGTTCAATATTCAGCGACTACAGGTCGCCTAAAGGGTTTTAACTCTACGCTCTGCTGCGAACAATAGTTAAATAAATGTATAAAAATACAATATATAGTTCTATACGATTATTACACGCTGCTCTCACAAACTCCTTCCCAACATACCGAAGGCAGAATTGCGTTCAGGAGCCCGGAAAGTCCATTTTGTTCAACCAGACAGACCAAACAGGAACAACCACGTCTAACCGACAAGCCTGCATAGTGGCTGCTGAGCCTTTTCCAACGGACTGACCTACAAATATGAAGTATAGGGTTGTAGGGCACGGAATGGCCGCGAGAAAGTCTAATAAATTTGAGGCGTGTAATAAATTAACTCTGAAGGAGAGAGAACAGCCAAGGTGCTAAAATGAACGTCAGACGGGGTCAAGAGTGGTGGTTGGAAAAATGAGCTGACAAAGGTCGAGAACCGATGGCGATCCTTACATTTTACATGTACCCAGTAAAACAACGGCTTCCTCTTCTTTGATCCGTTAGCTGGCAGTGCCGCTGGGTCTCGAACTCCATTCACTATTTGTTTCCTTTCTCGAAGATTTTTGGCGACCTCTCGAGCCTCGATAACAGATAATGGTTAAATCTTCGTTTCGAAGCCGATCACGAAGTGGAACAAGGAGAATTTGCCTCAAGCATCGCATTTGGAAGACCTCTAGCTCCTTCAAGTCCGGCTTGAACAGTGTCCACGTTTCCGATCCATAAAAAAGAAGCGGAAGGAGTCGTTCGGTATAGGCGTAATTTCGTTTTAATGGCAACATTTGTTCGTTTCCATATGCACCTCTTGAGCGAGGCGAATGTTGCTGTTGACTGGCCAATACAGCTGTGAACGTCGGCCGTGTTCAAATTCTTTCACGGCAAGGAATTTCCTTGGGTTGTCCCTTGAATTATTTGCGTTGAGTCCAATCACCATATCACCTTAGGGCACGTTAACCCCCTTTTTTTATTTCAGAAAAATAATGCTGCTTCATGAAACCAGGTACTGAAATATTCCGGACAATGTTATGGAAAGAAAATTAGGGTCATTCAGCTTTAACGATCAAACATCAAGAACTTATCAACACTTGACATCATCTTCTTTCAATAGTGGACATTGAAGAGCATCGTTTAACATCATTATCAACGATAATAATTTAACTTTAAAAACAAAACAAAAAAAAAACAATTTTTACATCCATTCAAATTTCACTCAAACAAATAATTACTCTGGTAACACTTCTCACCTCAATACATACACCAATAAAATTCTCATTCCCGCTTGCACTATTGAAACAAAGATCACTTCAGTCATCCCGTTATATATTTCGATCCCCACTTGAATCGAATTCAAGTAAGTTAATAAAATTCGTTGCGCCCATGAATCGCTCTCTCTTTGGATACTGATCGCCGCAGAGGTAAGTTGGCTTGGAGTTATTAATTTCCCTTTTCCTTCAGTTCTTGGGTACAGACCATGAACTGTTCCTAACAATTTCCCTTTTCCGTCAGTTCTTGGGTATAGACCATGAACTGTTTCTAACAATTTTCCTTTTCTAAAGTTCTTGGGTATAGACCATGAACTGTTCCTAACAATTTCCCTTTTCCGTCAGTTCTTGGGTATAGACCATGAACTGTTTCTAACAATTTTCCTTTTCTAAAGTTCTTGGGTATAGACCATGAACTATTCCTAACAATTTCCCTTTTTCGTCAGTTCTTGGGTATAGACCATGAACTGTTTCTAACAATTTCCCTTTTCTAAAGTTCTTGGGTATAGACCATGAACTATAATTAACAATTTCCCTTTCCTCAAGTTCTTGGGTATAGACCATGAACTATTACTAATAAATTTCTTTCTTTAAACTTCTCTAATAACCATCCAAGGCCAACTTTAGAAATCAGGTGAGTACTTAATTAATACGAAATAATATTTTTCTTTAAAACATATTCTTATATTTTGTGATATGGTGAAATATTTTCTAAACGACTTAGTGAAGTGATCTTAGTTTACAACGTGGATGAGGATGATAGGTGTTTAATTAGCTTACATCGTTGATGAGGTGTTGTTTAATAGAATCGTGGTTTTTGTAGCTTACACCATTGTTGAGGGTGATTATTATCAATAAAGTTTGAGTGGATGTTCACATCGGGTGAATTTGCATAAATTTAACTTATAAATTTATACTTTAATTACAATTGAATTTTCCTTTCCATCTGCATATGGAGCTGTTTCCATTTCTTGAACTGTTTTTTCTCAGAAACTATATTTGAATTAGTTAATTGCAGTACGACTTATTTATAATCTATATATTTTGTTTGACGAAGTGAAATTTAATAATTATATTGTTAATCAAATTTGGTTGCTAATATTGAATAAATAAAATTGGATTATTATTTATAACGTGAACTTTGCCTTTTAATTAGTATGTTCTGCAACTAGAGGCCAAATGGTGAAATAAGAAATAATTTTCTATTGTTCTTAAAGATTTAAGTGTGAACAAAAAACATATGGTCCTTCGAGCCGGATTTCTTTATTTTCTGAGTTTTTTGATACAAAAAACATATGGTCCTTCGAGCCGGATTTCTTTATTTTCTGAGTTTTTTGATACAAAAAACATATGGTCCTTCGAGCCGGATTTCTTTATTTTCTGAGTTTTTTGATACAAAAAACAGGCCGTGGATGCCACTTTCGCTTCCTCAACCAATGATCCCAAATATTTGAAAATCAGCACCTGTTCGAAGTGAACACTGGCTCTCGATCCGTTCGTTGTAAGCATTTTGGTCCGCATTAATTTTAAACCCGTATGACCGGGCGATACGGGAAATGTCGTATAAGATGTTCGTTGTTTCGGCATCCTTGTCGGCGAAGACGGCGCTATCGTCGCTGAGCATCAAGTCGGTTACGAAGTTGTTGTCGTCGTATCGAACTCCGAGTCGTCCATCGAATGCTTCCCGCATAATCGCGTCGATCACAACGTTGACGAGAAGTGGCAAAGCGACGTCCTCCTAATCGAGAATTCCTCGGATAAGTCGCTTCGAATACGAACGCTGCAGGTAGAGCCATCGCACGACGCTTGGAGAAGGTGGATGATTTTTAATGCCATGTGCTCGGTTTCAAGGCTCTCCATAAGCTGTTCCAATCGATGCAAGACAGTTCGTTTGCCGCAACGAATTCTCTCTTCCATTATCTGACGGAGAGCGAAAATTGGATCAATGCATGCTCGATGTGATCTAAATGCGACTTTTTCTTGCTCGTTTTTCTCTCGATGTTTCTGTAGCCTCGATTATATGATTTTCGTAAATACTATGCCGACGGTCGAAAAGAGGCTAATACCGAGATAATTCTTGAATTTGATGTTGTTTTGCCGCCTAACCCCCGGATTGTTGGTACAACGCCCGGTACTCATGCCTCAACGCCGCTTCTTCTATGTCTGCCGCAATGCTATTCGAGTACGTTTCCCGACCCGATTTCATTTTCTGTCGAACCTCTTTGTTCAATTGTGGGTATTGCTCCAAATCGACTTCTTTCTTCATTGCCTTCTGCAAGGTGAGGCCAATCCAATTCCATTTAGTTCGTCTGATTGCATCGTCCATCCTTTCTTGGCCGGCATGGTGCCATAGTTCTTGATTTGTAATTCGTATTAGTCGTCCTAATTCGGCGAGAAACACCTGGATCGCATCTGTTCTAAAGTTGTTGAAAGCGCCTTTTATGTCCAGTAAGGCTGTTACGTGGACTGTTTTTTTTTTATGCAAGATTCTACCGTAGAAACTAATACATGCAGTGCAGTGACCACCTATTATTCTTTAAAATATGAAGGCTTGGGGAACTATTAGAGACTTTTATTATGGAGATTCAAGTGTATAGTCCTAAAAATTTTCGCAGCTAACACCGAAAAACATTCTAGAGCATTAAACCGCGTTAGCGGAAGAGTTTTGTAAAGCTATAGCGTAAGCAAACTCAGCACAACAGCAAGTTAGTGAAGTAAATCCTGATTGGATCAAGGCAGGGGCGGCGCTTTCATAGATGCTATTGGTGTATTTGCACCGGGCGAAATTGAACGGGGCGCAATTCAAGAAAAAAAATTAAAAAGATTGCGTTCGATTCCCGTGCGTTCATTTCGATATAATAAATGGACTTCTAAGAGTGTTTATGTCTTTTTCCATTGATCGCAAAAATGAACAAAACTGATGAGGCGCAATATGGGCGCAAAAAAACAAACGCCGGCTCTGGTAATAAGGCATGCTGATTTCTATTCTGATTTATTATTAGCCTAAATTTTGAGATGTAGCAAAGAATCTAGTCGCATTTTGATGAATAATTAAACCTACATTTGAAAAATCGATCTCTCCTGCGACTTCACCTACAGCATACTCACACAGAATGAACCTCCCTACAGATCTCTACCTAGATTTCAATTTTTATTTCTTCATTTAAAAGGAAATATTGGTTCTATGTATCCCAGACTCCAGATGGTGCATTCAGTTCATATTTTATTGAGATGTCAGAACTAGGCAGTATGTTGCCACGGCGTAGGTACACTTGGGTGCAGTCAGGCGTACGACAAGATTCTAAATTACATACATGCACCAAAGCGAAACATATTGTGCCACCGAAGGAGAATCTAGTGGAGCATAAAATGCACATTCATCGGATCTTAAATTGCGATTGGTAAATCCTGTGAGAGCTAAATGCAGGCTGCAGGCGAACTTTTATAAATATTACAAATGCTTAGGAGTATCTGCAAAGTAGGAGCAGGATAGAGTCCTTGGCGTGTGTAGCCGTGCATGTTTCGAGATGATAATTGAAAAATCACAATAAAAAATATTTCAATTACTTAAAAATCCTTTTTTCAAATAACTAGGATTTAAGTACGCGTTTATCCTAGAAATGAAACTGCGCTGGAGCCATTCAAAGCGTCATAAAACAAGCCAGGAGTGAAAGGAATCGTGGCGAGAATGGAGGACGTTTAATTACTCGCCAGGGGTAAATTACTCATCCATATGGGATAATTACACGCCATTGTACGGGGCTGGCGGTATCCATTTTGCAAATTGCAATTTAAATTTAGAATTTCAACGTATTCAACCCGCAGCCAGGTGACTCCTCCGCCAGGTGATATCTATGAAACTGTAATCTGCCGCTCGAACGTTGAGCGGCGCACACCGGGCGACAACGAGATTAAAATTCTCAAAGTTTCTAAAATCTCATTAAAATTTTTAGTTAAAAGCTTTTATCAGAAGCATTTCCTGTGATGAAACCCCGGCGTAGTTTCGGGGTGTGCACAGTGGCCCGGGCGCTATACGAAGGGCGGCTAAAAGGGCACACCGGCAGCCATATTCTGGCTGTGCTGGAAATATGATTAAAGTTTGGCACAGGAATCCTTCCAATGTACTTTTCGCAAAGACAGGATCCACCACACACCGAGAAAAAGCCACAAATTCCGAAGGTGGCACAATCTGGTAATGGACATTAACTCCGTGGTCCACAGGTTTAGTGGGGAAACTTAAATTGCATTTTCCTAAAAGGCAATTTCAATAATGGCGCAGAACGTTCAAGGATCGGAATAATTCCAGTGGCGGGGCAGAGGCGAACGGAAACTTTGTGATCAAATGTATAAATTTAATGTAAGGCAAATGACTGCCGTGGTGATGAAGTTTTCTTTTAGTGCATTTTGACTATTCATAACTTTTCGGCAGCTGTTCGCAGAAGTGAGTTGGTACAACAGAAATGTTTAACGATGACGCAAGGAGAGGGATTTGGTGAAAGGTCCGAGAACGATGGTACTTTTGCAGTAATGAATTTTGCAAAATAACTTAGCTACTAAGTGAAAACTTTTATAAAGCTATTTCTGTACGTTATTCTGATAATTTTCTTTCACTTTCAAGATGACGCTTAAGTTTTCACACGAGTTACTAAAAGCAACATCGACCGATGACTGGAGAGACATTTAGTATTATTTAAACATGTTCTAACAGTGTCGTTTGCATTTATACATAGTTTGAAAATAAATTTATTTAAATGAAATAGATCTAGAAATTCGTTTATAACAGGAACACCTCGTCTGCGGAACAACCTTTCAAAGACAGTATTCCCGAACTCATACAACATCCAAGAGTTCAAACGCAAGGTTCATCTCCATTTTCTCCAACACCCCCTTGACTCCCACGAACCTATTATATCCTTCTCTCTATAATTCGAGCTAAGCTTACTACTGAGCATTGCACCATGACTTATACGACATGACATACTAGTTAGTACAAAGGGTGACACCTGAGCTTAGAATATCACATAAGTTCCGTAATTTTTTGGGTAGAGTCCTGAAGCCAACAGTGAAGAACTTCTATGGTTTTTGATTGAAAAACTAAATCAAGTAGTTTTCTTAGGCATCTTTTGAAGAAGTTGTGCATAAATCGGAACAAATGATAGGACAAAGGGTGCTATTTCTGGACAATAAGGTGAGGGCATCGAAACGTCCCAACCACACTAGAGCCGTTAACGTACAAACGAGCTTTATTTATGAGCGGTAGTCTTTGACATAAAGAAAAACTGAAAAATACCCAATAAGTCTCGTCGGGCTAGTCACTTCCAATTAAGATTGACGTAGGGCTAAGTTTGTGCCGAGCCTATGTTCAACAATATGACGGGAACACGACACAAACAGGGAGAATTCTATGGACCGGTGAGGGCAAGACACCAAACTAGCCCTGATTATCTGGAGACTCTCCTGCCCGCGGAACAACTCATTTGCAAAGGAACATCCTAGAGGCGATAGCCGAGTTGGAACAGGGCGCAGAGCAGAACTTAGAACTTACTTGCGCGGACACAACGACGGCCACGTGGCTAAGACGTGTGATGGGCCACCTAAAGCCTTTGGAAAGGGGCAAGCTTCGATGCTGTCGAAAAGGACAAGCTGCAACGCAGCCATGTTATGGTCGTATACTTCCGGGTGAATAGGGGTCCAAAACAGGGCCCTTACTCCTGCCTACGATTCACAGAGATGACGATCTCTGTTGACCAAAAGTTTATTGACGAGCTGGGGCGGGCGGTGGCTAAATTGGCGACTAGTTTGGTTAGGCACAACTTAGGATCATGATAGTAGAAATGCCCAGCACCAAAGCTGCCCCGAGCAATACTAGCAAGGTTCCGTCAGCAGCCGCCAGACCTTCGCAGCCACGCGCGATTATTTTCGCTCTAATCATCAACTAAGCAGAAACCACGAGGATACCATCTGAAGCCTCGCAGGAATCTGCTGCGGAAATGGAAGAGGAAAGCTGCTCGAACTGCTCGGCCAAGGAATTATTAGGGCGCAGTAGGAATGATGTCAGGACACTTGTTGGCTTGATTACCGGACTATGTGCCCTAAATTACCACTTCTCGACCCTACATGTAGGCCTTGCCTGAAAGAGGATGAGTCTGCCCTCCACGTACTCTGTGAGTGCCCCGCCATAGCGAGGAGCAGGGTATCTTTGTTCAGAGAGTCCCTGCTGATCTTGTTCGTTCACAGGAAAAAAAGTTAGCAAAGACACCTTTCTGCATGTGCGTCTCATCGACATCATTCCAAAACTGCAGTTCGCCGCAGATAATAATCAACCTTGCACGTACTGCTTTTTCTTCAGGAAAGGATGATTAAGAACTTAAATATTATAAAATTCATAGTCATTTGCGCCAGCAAAATGTACTCGTGACAATGAAAATACTCACAAGTCGCTGTTCTTCCTTCAGAACAACGTGATCAGGGTATATATTTGAATTGAAACTCAAAAGTCCTCTTCTTTTCCAAGAAACTTACCTGAAATAAAAAGAAAAATTGTTGTTAGCAAAAATATTGCAATAGAATAAATAAGCACAATGAGAACATAAAATTTATTTAAGAAATATCATTCAGTCACTGGTAAGACTGTCATGACTTGAAAAAGATCATTTAATAAAACTTTGTGAAACTTAAATTTCTTTTTAATTTATTTTGTCCTTTATTCAACTAAAATGAACTCGCGCTAAACATTCGGCCGAGTGATTATGCTTAGACCGGTTTTGGGATGTGCTTTCGCCTATTCACAAACGACAGCGAAAGAACTCCAGATACTTGAAAGGAAAATCTTTAAACACTGCACCTATTATACATGAAAGAACCTAACAAATGGTACCCAAATAAAACCTTGTACGAGAAAACGAAATTCCATCATACAATAGCACATACCCAAACGAAGCCAAGCTGAGCCAGAACTAACGTTTCTATCCCCGTTTCAAATGATTAAGTCAGGAATTCCAGAATGTTTTACTGCCCGAAATAGACGAATATCTGCAAGTTTACTAAAGAAGTAATGAACAAAAAGCATCAAGGTTTGCAGAACATTTAGAAAAAATATTTCAACCTAATTCCACGGACAGCAATGAAATACTACCCGAAATCTTGGAACAAGGAACACCAAATATTCCTTTTACTACTCCAGCTGAAGTTAAAAATGAAATCAAAATGAACATTAATCCAAAAAAGGCTCCTGGTTATGATCTTATTACTGGAAAAATATTGAGAGAACTTCCTAGAAAAGCTTTGGTTAAAATCACAAACTTATTAAATGCATCGTTTAGGTTAAAATACGTACCACAAATGTGGAAGGTAGCTGAAGTCATTATGATTCCCAAACCTGGCAAACCACCTCACGAAGTAACTTCATATCGGCCAATATCATTATTACCGATTATGTCAAAATTATTTGAAAAACTTCTATTGAAAAGACTAAAACCTATCATCCAAGAGAAACATCTCATCCCGGATCACCAGTTTGGTTTTCGGAGTCAACATTCCATGATCGAACAGGTCCACCGAATCACTAATGTTATTGAACAAACACTGGAAGAAAAAAAGGTTTGCTCAGCAATATTTTTGGATGTTGCGCAGGCTTTTGATAAGGTCTGGCATGAGGGATTAAATTATAAACTTAAAATGCTCCTTCCTGCCGAATACTCACAAATACTTCAATCGTATATTTCAGAGAGATACTTCAGAATTAAGCAAGAAGATGCGTATTCTAATCTAAAGAAAATTCAAGCAGGTGTGCCACAAGACAGTGTCCTTGGACCAACCCTCTATCTCCTATATACCAATGGCCTCCCTACGTTCAGTCAAAACGTTGTTGCTACTTTCGCCGATGACACTGCAATCTTGGCCATTGGTAACAACAACACTGAGTCTACCGAAAAACTACAATCTGCGATTGCCGAGATACAACGCTGGACTAAGAAATGGCGAATGAAACTTAATGAGACTAAGTCTGTCCACATTGATTTCACAAATAAACGTATCAATCCCAAGCCAGTATACATCAACCAGAAAATAGTTCCGTACGAAAATACAGCAAAATATCTAGGCATGACGTTAGATGCAAAACTCAGGTGGAAGCTGAAAGAAGAACTAAAAATAAAGTACAGGAAGATGTACTGGTTATTGGGCCTTTTCTCTGCTCTGTCAACGTACAACAAGCTATTGCTGTATAAACAAGTTCTAAAGCCAGTTTGGACTTATGGTATTCAACTCTGGGGTTGTACTAGCCAAAATAATAAAAACATAATTCAACGCTTCCAAAACAAAGTTCTTCGTGATATTGTCGATGCTCCCTGGTGTTCAATTCTTCACAACATAAAATAAATCTCCCTGGTTTATCTTACATGTTTTCTTTTCCTTCTTCGTTCACCATATCACCTTAGGGCACGTTAATACTTTTTATTTCAGAAAAATAAAGCCGCATTAGGAAACCAGATGCAATTACATACACTCCTGGGCAATTACATATGTAGAAACAATCACGGTAATTCAGCTCTAACAAGGGAACATCAAGAACTTATCAACAATTAACATCATCTTTGGATAACATGGACATTGAGTAGCATCATTTAACATCATTATCATTGATACTAATTTAACTTTAAGAAACCAAATTTTTCTTAAGAACATTCACTCAAAAATTCATACATTCACTCGAATAAATATTTACTCTGGTAACACTTCTCACCTCAACACATGCACAATTAAAATTTTCATTCCCACTTGCATTATTCAAACAAAAATCACTTCAGTCATCCCGTTATATATTTCTATCCCCACTTGAATCGAATTCAAGTGAGTTAACAAAAATCGTTGCACCCATGAATCTTGCTCTCTTTGGATACCGGACGCTTCGAAGGTAAGTTGGCTTGAAATTTTAATTTCCTCCATTTTAAAGTTCTTGGGAATAGACCAAGAACTATTCGTAAATTTTTCCTTAGTTCTCGGGAATAGACCGAGAACTATTATTCCTAATTTTTCCTTAGTTCTCGGGAATAGACCGAGAACTACTATTACTAATTTTTCTCTTAGTTCTCGGGAATAGACCGAGAACTATTACTAAATTTCCTTAGTTCTCGGGAATAGACCGAGAACTACAACTATTTACTAATTTTCCTTAGTTCTCGGGAATAGACCGAGGACTACTATTATTACTAATTTCTTCCTTAGTTCTCGGGAATAGACCGAGAATTAATATTAACAACTTTCCTTTTCCCTGTTCATGGGAACAGACTATGAACAGTAATTTCTAATTGCTCTTTCCTTTGACCTTGATTTTAACAATCCCTTTGTCCGCAACCAAATTAAAGTTCAAGGCCAACTTTCTAGGTCAGGTGAGTACTTAATTACAATAATACCATATTCATATTTTCATAAATTTTTTTACATTTTCTTCTCTAAATAATAATATTTGATATGGTGAACGATTTTCTTATGATTTTTTGATTCGTTACAAATATATTATAATTTTGTTTCTCTGCTTTAAACTTGAAGTGGTTTTAGTTATCAACGTGGATGAGGATTTTAATTAATTTGATATTTAGTTTCCATCGTTGTTGAGGTGATTAAGTGGATTGTGTATTTTTTAGCTAACACCGTTGATGAGGGTGATTAATTATATATATATTTTTTTTGAGTGGATGTTCACATCGAGTGAATATAGTAACATTTAACTCAAGCTTATAAATTAACCTTTTCTCTAATTCTTATCTATTACTTTCTTTAATAACTGCAAAGCTCCTGAATGTTTAACATTTCTTCAAATTTAATAATATTAATTAAGTGAATTATATTGATTATTTATCTATTTTTATTTTGAATTGTGTACTTAAGATATAAAACTGAATTATTTAAATAAAAGTGAATTATAATTATAAAGTGAACTTTGCTCTTTTGCTTCTTTTTATCAGTGTGTGCTGTAATTGGAGGCCAAATGGTGTTAAATAATTTTCATTTGTTTTAAAGCAGTTTTTTCTTTGAACAAAAAACACCTGGTACATTCGTAATGACAACCTACATAAGGATTTGGATGTAAATAGGATCGAAAGCGTCATCCAAAAATATGCTCAAAGTCATCAACAACGGTTGCATCATCATATTAATGCCGAGGCCCTCCAGCTCCTAGATAACGATGACAACCAGAAGATTAAAACGAATCAAACCGTTCGAACTAGTGTAAAAAGCAAAGTAAAAACCTCTCAAAAACATGAACTATAGTGCACATTAAAAAAGTGACAACTTTATCAAAAATAAAAAGTGTCTATCATAGGATTAGTATTTTATAATTTTAAAAATCGTAGGAAATTAAGTCAAAAACAAATAGCCTATGACTATGGCCGTGTTCGTAAATGCAAGGTTTGTTTGCTTGCATGCAGGCAACCTTGCAATCGCTTGCTAGTCAGATTAGTCATTTGCGAATTATTCATGGTTGCTTAAATGAACGCATTTCACAATTTTTAAAAAGCTACTGTCTGCCCACTTGAATTTATTTGACAGTTCGTTTTTTTTCTTCGCGAATCCAAACTAGCAAGTACTTTTAAATACATGCATGGGTTGCTCATTTGCAAATGTACTTGCATTTCAGAACGCTGGGCTTTTTTCAGTTGCAATACTGAACGATATGCTACATGCAAAATTTGAGCAACTTGCATTTACGAACACGGCCTTATGCAGTTACTAGATTGCTATAACAATAAAAAAAAAAGTTTACTAAACAGGTAAGAGACTAACTGCTAGAATCGGTTAAACAGAACGCTCACACAAATCTCAAAAAATCAAGATTGCGAAAGACAAGTCTAACAAGATACTATCTCCTTGAATTTATAGTTGTTAATTGCCCACCTCTAGGGCATTTCTCCATGTTTGACGATCAAGGGGCGAATGTTGATCATTGCTCCTGCGTCAGCGATCATAAAGTCAATCCTCCTCCTTCTGGGTCTACCTACTTGTTTATTTCCCAAAATTTCTGCTGCCATGAGCAATATTAAAATACGGTTGTCCTCTATCCTGAGTACCTCTAGATCGATATGAGGCATTCGTTAGCTTTTGTTTTCAGTTCTTTGAAACCTTTAGCCGTTTCTTGGGTTAGCTTTGGTCGATTAATCAAAATGTCGTGTTGTGGTTTTAGCAATGTTTGTTGTCGTAGTTCTCGACGAAAAGATTCCGTGTAGGCTAATAGTCAGCGCCGAATAGATGAACCTTGAGGTTCATTGAATTGTCAGATCCCGGTTTGTGGAACAAGGTTACTCGTTTAGTCTGACCTTGCCTTTTCCGTAACCTGATGGATTTTACGGTAGTCTGCTTCAATTGCGATTGGATTTAGTATCTATGTATACATCTCTTCTACTCCTGGGTTCCAATTCAATCTTCAGGTAAGGTGCTCGCTTCCTTTTTCACTCGCTTGTAGGGTGCCAATTTCCTCAACGTTCTCTTGAAACTATGTCCTTTGTCTCCATCGAGGGCGCTAAGTCTCTTTTGGTAATATTGCTTGAACCTTCTTTTCGGCCCTTCCTTTGTGTAGTGGGGGATATGCGTTCTCGAAGTGAAGTCACTATCGTGCTCGAAGGACCACTGATCTGTAGTAGCAATTTACTTCTGAATAAAAATGCTTTTCAAACTCCTGTCTTGCATTTTGGATCTTTATTTTTGCTAATGAAATTTTCGTTGCGTATTTCATCAGTGGTACCAGCTTCGAGGGGACTCCTAATCCTAATTAAATTTTCTACAATCTTTCTCTTTTTATAGAGTCTTATACCTGTTGGAAGTCTCCAAAAATCTGGTTTATATCTGCGAGTATATTCCTTGCTCTGGTTTTCTGGAGTATTTTCTTTTAGGTCACCAATTGGTCCGTTGTTGACCTGTTTGTTGTAAAACTAGCTTGATATTCTCCTTTAAGGATTCCTGGATTCTAATTTTCATTCCACAAGAATTGTGAAAGTTTTGTATCTGGTGCTTAGGAGTAAGATTTCATCCTATGAGAGTTTGTTAATAAGTTTCCATCTTCGTTCGTTCTTCTGAAACTTATTGCTGATCTGGCATGTGACTTGGTACGCTTGTCAAATTTATCCTTTATTAAAGTCTTCATGTATCTATAAAATCCTCCTGTTAATATATAATCTCGTCTTCCTTCTGCACAGCTTGTCTGAAATTATTGTACTTGTGGACCTTGCGATGTAATCAAGTTTTGTACATGTTTCTGATAGACGTTATCTGAGTAATAAATTTTACAAAAGAGTGGTCTGAGCCACAACAGGTTCCTCTCATCGTTCTTAAATTCAGAATACTCATTAGGATGTGGACAATTTGATTATTTGTTGCCCCGTCTGGTTACTGCCACGTCATGTTATGTATATTTTTATATACATATAACTACAGTCATTTGCACGGTTTTGAAGTGTATAGACGTGTTTACCGCCGCGTGCGTATATTGAGCAGTATAAAAAGAAAAGAAAAACAGTTCACAAAAATACTAAAGTGCAGTGTAAGGTGAATTGTATGTAATGTGTATGATTGTGTAATAATGTTTTTTATTAACAATATTCACCACTATGGCAACATACGATGACCTCGTTAACACATGCAGTAGTCAGCAACAAATTATAAATGATTTGAATAAAAAAATAACTGAACTCGAGGCACGACTTAATAATCTGCCTTCCACCCAAAGTCAGCCTACTTCCAGCCAACATGAACAATCAAATAATTCTAATTGGTTGTTACGACAATTTCCAGTTTCTCACCAGAATAACTTAAATAATCTGAGTCAAGAGGAATATTGCACAGATGAGGAAGAATTGGAAAAGGAATTTCTCAATCTAGATAATAATAACAAGAAACGCAGGCGCACAACAACAAAAACGCCACCAAAAAGTACTAATCAAAGTGAGAACATCAACACTGAACAGAAAAACCACAAAATACCATTGCCTCCACCAATAAATGTGAGCAACATCAACAATTTTGAACTCTTTCGACAAAAGGTACCTACTAAAAATTACAAAAGAGTCAACCAAATTCAAAGCTCTTTCAAACAGTGATATTAAAATTACCGTACAAAACGAAAATGACTACAGAAATCTCAAAAAATTACTGGAAGAATTAAAAAAAGAACCCAGTCATCAACTAGAAAATATCGAATATCACACCTTTCAGCTGAAGAGTGATAAATTGTATAGATTTGTCATTAGAGGCTTGCCATCAACAATCAGTCACGAAGAAATTAAAGCAGACTTAGGAAAAATGGGACATGAAGTCGCAGGTATTACTAATATATTTAAGATGGTCAAAATTGATGGTGTAAAAGTCAGGAAAACCTTTCCTCTGTTTTACGTCGATTTAAAACAAAAAGATAACAACAAAGAAGTGTACAATATCAAGAATTTAGCACATTGCGTGGTTAAAATTGAACCACCTAAAAAGTCAAGGGGCATCCCACAATGCACGAACTGTCAACAACTCGGACATACCAAGAGCTTCTGCCGACGTCAAAGCAAATGCGTTAAGTGTGCCGAAAACCATCACACGAAAGAATGCAAAAAAGAGCCAGGCAGCGCACCTACATGCGCTCTTTGTCATCAAAAAGGGCATACTGCAAATTATAAAGGATGTCCAGTATATCAAAATAAAATTAAAAGTCAACACAAGGATAAACAAATGTTGTACATCGAATAAAAAAATTACCTGAGCCACAAGCAACAACCACACCTTCTACAGTTGGATTATCTTATGCACAAGTCAGCAAAATATCTGATGATAAACCAAACCAAGGCAACAAACACATCAGAATTAATAACGAGCCTAATAACAATGATACCATTAAAATGCTCAGTCAGATTCAACAGACACTTAGTCAGTTAGCAGAAAGAGTGGATAATTTGGAAATCAATTTCAAACCGCCAAGCAAAAAAAGACAGAAAAAACAAAAATGACTAACTCGTTCCTACGTATAGTTACATGGAACGCAAATGGGCTCAACCAAAGAGCCCAGGAACTGGAAATATTTCTCCATACAAACAACATAGATATTGCATTGATTTCTGAAACGCACTTCTCTGACAAAAGTTATATCAAAATAAATGGATTCGATTCCTATTGGACAACCCATCCAAGTGGAAGAGCTAGGGGTGGATCAGCTGTACTAATTAAAAATAATATCAAACATTACCAACAAGAAAACATTCGTGAAAATTACATTCAAGCGACGGTTATTTCAATTAAATATAATGGTGCAGATCTAAATATTGCGGCAGCATACTGTCCTCCACGAGATACCCCAACGAAATCTCAATTTACCAACGTCTTCAATAAACTTGATCCAATATTCATTATTGGCGGAGACTACAATATAAAGCATACGGCATCCACATTCCACACTAATTTCACCCGGAAAAGGAAATGAACTTCTAAGTGCTATTAACGAAAACAAGTGTGATTATCTGTCTTCACGAGGACCAACGTATTGGCCACCGGATGCAGCAAAGATTCCAGATCTTCTTGAATTCTTCATCATAAAAGCTATTTCTTCCAGCTATACTCAAGCAGAAGGGATTCATGACTTAATATCTGATCATACACCCGTTCTGCTGTCAATAAGCGCGACAATCATCAAGAAAAAGAAAAAGCAGAATCTCACAAATAAGTATACAGATTGGGATCTCTTCAGAGAAATTTTGGAAAAGCTGATCAGCTTCAAAGTGAGGCTTAAAAGTAATGAAGAATTGGAACAACAAACAAATAACTTCATTGAACACATTCGAATGGCAGCCAGCATAGCAACTCCTGAATTAGAAGACAAAGAAGAGTGTGAAATCAAATACCCGGGCGAAATCAGAGAACAAATCAAGCAAAGAAGAAAGGCAACGAGAATATGGCATCTTACCAGAAATCCTGCTGATAAAACAGCGTTCAATAGACAACAAACAGGAATGCTTTGACAACTACCTGAGCGGACTGAGTCCAGAAATGGATAAAGACTACTCATTGTGGAAAGCAACAAGAAAATTTAAACGACCCGTAACTCGAATACCACCGCTAAGAAATGCTCAAGGCAGATGGATTCGACAAGACAATGAAAAAGCTGAACTCTTTGCCCAACACCTTGCAACAGTGTTCCAACCTCATAACATACAATCCAATATTGACATAAGACCTACTTAAACAAATCAAGTTTTTAAAAGGTTCACGCCAATGGAGGTTGCCGAAGTGATCGACAGAAATCTTAATCCAAAAAAAGCAGCAGGAATCGATGGAATATCACCCGGTCTATTCAAGGAACTTCCACGAAAAGCAATCATCATGATCACATACTTATTTAATGCCTGCATACGCTTAAAATATGTGCCCAACTGTTTTAAAACGGCCCAAATAATCATGCTGAAGAAACCAGACAAACCTGATGAAGAATTAACATCATATAGACCAATTTCATTGCTTCCCATCATTTCTAAATTGTTTGAAAAATTGTTACTAAAACGTCTGAAACCGTTAGTAAACATTCCTGATTTTCAATTTGGATTCAGGAATAACCATTCCACAATAGATCAAATCCCTCGAATCACTGCTGTCATCGAGCAAGCGTTAGAAGAAAAGAAATATTGCCCTGCCGTATTTCTGGATGTAGCTCAAGCCTTCGACAGGGTTTGGCACAAGATGAGCAAACTCCTACCACAAAATTACTGCCAACTGCTTGAGTCATACCTCTTTAATCGCAAGTTCAGGGTCATCCATGAAGAAGCATATTCTGACTTTTGTCCGATATTAGCGGGAGTTCCGCAGGGAAGCGTATTGGGACCCTTCCTATACCTGCTTTATACTGCGGATATTCCAACAACAGATAATACATTTATCGGAACATTCGCTGATGATACTGTAATTATGTCAACAGACGTATCCCAACCAAAAGCGGTGGAAAAACTCCAACGAGCCTTGAATCATGTTAGCAAATGGACAACAGATTGGAAAATCAAGCTTAATGAGGTTAAATCAGTCCATGTGACATTTACGCTGCGTCGCAAAAACAACAGCTTACACACGTACCTCAATGGGGTGCAAGTACCCCAGGCAGAATCTGCAAAATATCTTGGTCTACATTTAGACTCAAGACTGAACTGGAAACATCACGTGAGACTAAAAACTGAACAGATTCGATTAAAACAGCGTCAAATGTACTGGCTAATTGGACATCACTCCAAAATGAACCTGTATTGCAAAAGACTAATATACCAGTCTATGTTCAAGCCGATATGGATGTATGGTGTGCAGCTCTGGGGTTGTACTCATAAATCTAATCGAGACGTAATTCAACGCAGCCAAAACAAATTTCTTCGAATGATCACCAACGCTTACCGCTATGTGACTATGATGATTTGGATATAAAATGGATAGAGGAGGTCATCCGCGAATATGCCATTAAACACGAGAAGAGACTTCTGGCCCACACCAACGTTGAGGCTATACAATTATTGGATACCACCAACGAAATAAGACGACTCAAAAGAGTAAAACCTCACGAACTGATGCATAATTGATGAATACTACATACTAAGCACATAGGGAACTGGACACTGGTACAGAAATCCCATACAAGTGTATGCTTACTTTAAGACATGCTTAATTTTAGTACTATTGTTAACTATACTAATAAATTAATATTAATTAAGATTGTAGTAACCATACCAATAAAGGTGTTTTTAAAAAAAATATATATTTTTATGCGGGAGCTTACTACCATTGAATTTGAGCTATGTAGTTAGAACGGCCAATATATATAGTACCAAGGGCAATAGTAGTAGATTAGTCGACCGCCCTAGTTCGAACTCAATGGTTATGATTTCGTATGACTCCTAACAACTCCCTTTACTGTTACCTGTCTCCTGTTTGACAGGGATTAGCCTGATGTTGTTTGTTAACTCTTGGTAGATTTTCTCTTTCCCGCATCCGTCTTGTCCTTCGTGGGTGCATAGAGGTTTATGAGACTAATGTTTTGTAATCTTGTTTAGATGTGACGCATGCATATTCGGTTACTTACTGGTTTGAAGTACGGAATCCGTGATTTTATTTTATTTATTTTAGAGTCTCTTCTACCGTTCGGTGTTCCACTGGACAGTACGGTGTGGGTCCTGAGATCCATTTGGTTTCCTGCAGAGCTGTGATCGCTATGTTGTGTTTTTTGAGTGATAATAAAAGCGAGGGCAGAACCCAGTCCTGCTGAGCGTTCTAACGTGCCAAGTTCTTAAATTAAATCCCATTTTCCGTTACCTTGTTCGTTGCAGTTTTTTTTTTATGTGAAAGACTAGAGTCTTACGAAAAGCCCTTTATACTGTCGACAATATATTTTTCTTCGTATAGAGTGCGCAATTAGTCGGGAAGGAAGGAACTGCCACAACCTACCCGCGATATATTTGTAACGAACCACGTTCGTTACTACGAACCCTCTCTTAGAAAAATACTAAAGTAACCCGTTTCAACTCTAGAAGGCATTTCCTAACAAAGCTTTAAGAAAAATAAATATTTACTCAGCAGGCTGGGTGATTCTCCTTTGAAAGCTCACTTCAAAGCGCTAAAGCTTCCTACGCCGACGAGCTTTCCGGCTATAAAATAAACGGCTTCACCAGGCTAAAATTCAGTCCTTAATCAGGCTCGTTCCGGAGAGGTCACCTTCTCCGGTCCTAGACCGTGTCGTGGTGTACGATCCGGCACGGTCATACTTTGCCCCTCAGGAATGTTGCCGAGGCCTTGTCGTGGTGTACGATCCAACTATGTACCGAAGTAGCGATTCCTATACCGACATTACCAGAGGAATGTTGCCGAGACCTTGTCGTGGTGTACGATCCGACTATGTGCCGAAGTAGCGATTCCTATACCGACATTACCAGAGGAACGTTGCCGAGGCCTTGTCGTGGTGTACGATCCGACACGGTTACACTATACATATTACACACATTACACATTACCAGAGGAATGTTGCCGAGGCCTTGTCGTGGTGTACGATCTGACTATGTGCCGAAGTAGCTATTCCTATACCGTGTCGTGGTATACGATCCGGCACGGTTAGACTACAGACATAACACCTACCGACCGCATACCGACCGACTACCGAATACCTGAGGAATGTTTCCTGGACCAATGTCGTGGTGTATGATCCGACATTGTTCCCGGCAGCATTTCCTATACCAGTGTCGCGGTATGACCAGATACAAGACCGACCACATACCGAACACACACACACACACACACACACACACACACACACACACACACACACACACACACACACACACACACACACACACACACACACACGCACATCCTGCTAGACCATTGACCCCAGCTTACGCACATGTAGAATAGAGTAGTGAGTAGGTAACTGCTTAGCAATAAATAAGTAGGAAACATGTATTGTAGAGGCAAGCCGTAGTTAATTACTCAGATACTATATAACTCTAAGAAACCTGTAAACATATATCCCGTATTTACTAGATTTAAGAGACCTAAATTGTTAGTACATAAGGAATATTTTGAATAAATAAAGAAATTTTATTTTGTAATAAGGTGTTTGTTCTCACACGACCTTGGACAACTCGAGAGCTCCCGGCAACCCTCCCTTAAAAAAGGAGGTTAGAGAACACTTCCGAGAGGACACCATTACATATTTAGTCCACCTACTCCCAACCATTACTATCGCGACTTTGACATCGTGGCATCTAGAAACAACTCGCTGGAGTGTTATGCCTCCTGAAACGAGTTGAATCTCATCAACCAACCTATGGCATGCGCTTTGGTGGAGCGGGGAAGGGCTAAGGAAGGCTATGACAGGAGGAATCAGGAAAGTAAAGAGGGAAGAAGAAAGAAGGAAAGTTATCTATGTGGGAAAGTGGAAAAACCGAAGGAGCGTGGGGCTGACCGGGATTCGAACCCGGGTTCTCTGGGATGGCAGACAGGCGCCTTACACCGAGGCCCGGTTCATCAGTAGGGTCCGCCCTATCCAAGGTGTGCCTTTAGGATTCGAGACAGGTGGGTTTTTCCGCTAATAGTTAATCAGTAGTATTCGTCTAGTTGTCTCTTCCTTTTCTTCGTTTCTTTTTGTGATTGCAGACCCAAAATATACTGTTTTATCGAATGACAGTTGTATTTTGCGGGAAATTTTAAATGTCACCCCTTAACATAATTGATTAATTCGTCCTTAATGAGGACGAACTTGGTGATACAAATGTGTACAATATGAAGTTAAAAGCAATCATCATAGCTTAACGACATCCAATAAATTAATTTCAACTAATACCGAACTAGTTGAAATTTAAAATGCAACGCCATTAGTGCTCCAATATGCAATTAATGCTTTTAGGCTAATTGCAATCAATGGCAGTATTAAATTAGATTTCATTGTGATGTGCACTCAGTCGACGAGCAGCAATGCACTCTGTAATAGCCTTTCACAAAAATATTTTCACTTTCTTCGGATTCTGTCCAGTTTGGCTGCAAGAGAAGAATAGACCAACGTTCGAGCGCATCTTTCTATGTTGGTCCATCACTCAAATTGTGTTATTCGACATTTTCACATGGTGGGTGTATCACAATCGCGATATTATTTTGTATAATATCGATCTGTTCGGGAATGCGATGGATTTTTTGAAGGTAGCTGCAGTGATAACAGCGCACCAAGTGTCATTATATGAAAGCTTAATCAAGAAAGATTACGAACGGAAATTCTGGGAGAATTATGTGAAATTGCAAAATATAAAGAACGAAAAACTTAGTGTTCACCAGCAGATTGTTAAGTTCAAGTGGCTTCTACTGAACTTTTACGGAATGGCAGTTGTGGTTGCAATATTCGAAATAACATTGTTTTTGACAATTCAAGACCGAAGGCAATGGATGACATTCTGGATAGCAATGATCCCGGTTAATAGTATCATGAGATTACGTCACATGCAGTTCGGATTTTATACGTATTTAGTTCGAATTGAAATGGATGAATTAAGTAGAGAACTGGATTTGTTCCGTGGTGATTTAAAACTGTTGGATGGAAATAAATGGAGGATTTTTCTACGGCAGCAGGTTATTGCACGATTGAATCATTTCCAGGAGAAATACATGTTGGCCTATGAAGCGATAGAGAATTTCAAGAACGCTATTGGATGGTCATTGATCAGTAATAGTTTGAAAAGTTTTGTTATGATAATCTCGGATATTTACTGGTCTTATTGGCAAGTATACCATAATGGATTACGATACGGTATAAAAAATACTTTTAGTAAAACAATTAAATACAAGAATACACGTTTTAGAAGCTTTACTAACTTTTTCTGCATTTGCAACTTTTATACAAATGTTAATGTCCAGCAGAGACTGTATGTTAGCGGTAAGTAACTAATAACGAAGCAGATAAATGAAAAATACTGATAAGTATTGTTTTGCTTAATTAAATCAATAATAATGTTAAAATTACACAATAATAATTTAGTTTTCTATTGAATATTTTTTATAGGCTGAATATATACCATTTTACGTGCACAAATTGCGCCATAGTGTTACCGATAAACAACTTTCAATACGAGTAAGCAATTGTGAAAATAATACTATATTTAAAAAAATACTTATAGTGCAAATTTATTAAAAAATTTCAGATTCAGAACTTTTCACTTCAGCTATGCCATCAGAAAATTGTTATAGAAGCAAAAGGACTTTTTGTTGCCAATTGTGAAATTGTTAAAAATGTAATTCAAGTTTATTCTAGTGATTTTAGAGTAATTTCTTTTTTTGTATCTTTTAAGATGCTCGCAGCTATTGCAACCTACATGGTATTCTTCATACAGTTTATGCCGAAAAATAAAGGCACATCAAATTGAGAGTTTTAAAGAATTCCAAGTGATTAATAATCGAGACAACTTTGTAATTAAAAAAAATAAAATAACTTTGAAACAAATAAACCGGTTCTCGTTTGATTACGGAAGTCAAGCAGGTTTTCAGTACATAGTTGGGGGGCCGCTTGGGAAATCGACTTACAAAGCTTTTTTCAACAATAGTTCAGTTGATAAAAATTCACTGAATACAGTGAATAGATACTAATTCTGTTTTAGAGAGTGGGTATGGCTGAGTTCTAAAGTGTCAAGTTGTTTTGTATTGTCAGAGCTGTACAGTGAAGAACACACAAGGGAAGTAATAATATACTGTGAAAACCGGATTATTTGCGGTGAATACTAGACTGACACAGTTTAGGTTTTCGTTTCGATTGTTTATTTCATTAAATAAAACTATTTCTGAAAATATTGGTTTTAATCAGGACTTTCTAACAAGATTACAAGAAAATCAGAAGATGGACGAAAATTTGAATGCAATCATGCGGCTTTATTTATTTATTTTTAAAGTGAAACTTCCTTGATCTCGTTTCAGGGATTTTGAATTGATTGGAGCAGGTAGTAGTGAATCCAGAAAGCAGAAACGTAAACAAGGACAGTTGTACGAAACGGAAGTTACCTTCTCACTAATTTACAGCTGCCACGATTCAAAATCGGCAACGACAACAAGGAGTGTCATATGAAACGGAAGTTGCCTTCTTACTCGTTTATAAAACAAAAATCCTGAAAACAAAACACAAACAAATTTACCTACTACATACATATTATTTAGTTTCCACTTTATTTCGTTTAACATTTTGGATTTTAACAACAATAAAGAGGAACTTTCCCCACTGCTTCAACCAAATAACTGACAGTGACAGCCATGATAGCAATTGATTAAGTGATGCCATATAAACAAATTCTACCAAACCAGCAGAAAAATATTTATAATTTATATAAACTTGTACATAGCGCAGACTACGATAAAGTGAAAATGAAGTCGGTTATTTAAAACATTAAGACTGTTTATAGTATAGTATAGTCGTTGAATGTGAGAATAATATTACGAGCTAATAATACACTGATAAAAAAAAATTCTTGGCTTAAGAGACTTTTTCTTGAACCAAGCAAATAATGTTTTGGATATAACGAAAACAATATTGTCTTCAGATAAGCAATACTCAAAGTCTTGGTTTTATTGTCTTGGATGAAGACAAAAGTTGACTAGAAGTAAGAAAAAAAAATTTCTTGGTTTGAGATACTCATTTTTTTAACTTAAGCAACTCAAGGTAATAAAATAGTGAATTGCCTCAATAAATATTCTCGAATTAAAACTTCATCGTGTCTTTATTTAATACAAATTTTGTTTTGAATAAAAAATATTTAGTTTCTTGAGTAAAAAATTAAAAAATCTTATGTCGAAAAAGACATATCTTGGTCGAATAGTATAAGTATTGAGCGAAGAAATACAATTGCATGGCTCAAGAATTTCTAAGTGTTTTACTCTGAGACAGCACTCTCATGTTAAGACTGAAAAGTGTTTCTAGTCAAGACAACGAAACGAAGACTATGGAATTGCTGGAATCAAGACAATTTATCTATCAGTGTAATATTACAAAGAAATATATATATATACAAGTATACATAAGAACATGATATTATTGCTTCCGAAGCTGGCAAGAATGATACAACTGATTTGTGGTAACTAAAGTACAAAACAAAAAAGTGAAAAGCCATCTATTTTTAAGTAGCTAAAGATTGGAAGACCCGATGGAAATTTTAGGCGTATCGCCCAATGGAACGCAGATAATTTCAAGTTGTAACACTTTGGCCCATTTTTCACGATGAAACACGAAACAAAAAGTTTCCTGAAGGCTTGCTCGGTTTGAAGGGGGGAGGTGAGAGAGGGCTTGAAAGAACACGTGTTCCTTCAAGCGCTCTCTCACCTCTCCTCTTCAAACCGAGCAAGCTTTCAGGAAACTTTTTGTTTCGTGTTTCATCGTGTAAAATGGGCCTTTCCTGTATGACTTGAATTTACCCTTTTTCACTGGGTAGTAATTCAAAATTTATTTTAAAACTATTTTTCAAAAATGATCTCTAATGTCAAACTTCAATTTGTAACACTTTGTATGTAGCTAACTAACTGTCGACAATGACAGTTCGAAATTCTTATGATGTAATTGTGATCTCATTCCAACATAGAGCGAGATTACAATACTCGAGTTATTACATATGTACCCAAATATATATATTACCAAAAACACTTTTAGTATTAATTGACAAAAAATCAAAAACCTTTCGCTACTGTTACAAAAACTTTATCTTTTATAGTAAATACACTTACTGACTGTACGGTGTCACTGAAAGAATTGATTATCGAATTTGCTCCGGTCGCCTGTGCAGGTTCAAAAAACTGCACAGGTCTATTCCCACACACGCTCCAGTCTAACTGCGCTGGCATACTCGTACCTTTCAGGTGGACCGTAGCGTGTATGGGGGCCAATAACGAAAACTTGTTGAATCCGGTTGTTATATCTAGCCGTTCTGTACTATTTGTCCTGTTGTCACTTTTTATCTTATTATCTGACAAATTCGTATTATAACTTTTTGCATTTTACAATCGCTGAACTGGATCAATCTTGGTGCTAAAGTGTCGCCCTTTCTTTCTTCATGAATTTGGAAATTTAATTACAATGAGTTGATTCAATGTATACGCTTTGGTGTTAACCTAAGATTTCTATTTCATCCAATTTCAATGTCGTGTAGAGTTAATAAAAACCGGTTCACCAGTGTAAAAAAATCAAAAAAGTCTTCTTTTTCTTTTAACTAATTTCTTCGCACTTTTCAAATATTTTTAAAACATTCTTATGGTTCCAAAAATAAATTTCTAAACATCCCTCTTAGTTATAATAACATCCCACCGCTGCCACCATTTTTTTGGGGCTTATGAGTATGTATATTTTATTAAACAAAGAATTGGTCTGGATTTAAATTTTTAAGGTTAGAACACGATTGAACTGATTTTAGCTTCTATTAATGAATAAAAATTTCCTTGCATAAATATATGTAAAAAAAAAAATTCTAAAGTAATAATTAGCATACAGCGATGATATTGATGGCCATAATACCACAAAAATGGTATCATTTTCTGGGGTCCTGAGGAATGCATTTTAACATATTTATTTTTTGTCCAGTGCAGAAAACGGAATGTGTTATTCTTTTCTTCAAAATTTTTAGCTTTAATTTTTATATAATAATTTATTAAATATGATGAAACGTTACTTGATACCCACGAGATCTTTCAGTTTCTGGGAAAACGAACTTGGGGCTTACATTTTTTTTATTAAAGTCATTGCAACCGAAAATCTAGCATATATATTTCGCTTACAATAAGCTACAGATGTAGTAGGGGCCTCGGTAGTCCAGGGGTAAGGCGCCTGACTGCTATCCCAAAGGTCCCGGGTTCGAATTCCGGCCAGCCCCACGGTCCTTCGCCTTTTCCAATTTCCCACCCACATAACTTTCCTTCTTTCTTCTCCCCTCTTTACATTCCTGATTCCTCCTGTCATAGCCTTCGCTAGTCCTTCCTCGCTCCACCAAGCGCATGTCATCGGTTGGCTGATGAGATTCAACTCGTTTCAGGAGGCATAACACTCCAGCGAGTTGTTTCTCAAAATGCCCCGATGCCAGAGTCGCGAAATGGTTGGAAATATGTATGTGGAATACAAAATATCGCGGCTAGGTTGTGGCAGCTCCTTTCTACTTATTTTTCTCTCTTTCTACTCTCTATCTTCCAGCTAGAGCTGCTGTTCGACATTCTATACGAAAAAAATAGATTGTCGAACAGTACAAAGGGGCTTTCCCTAAGCCTCTAGTCTATCACATAAAAAAAAAAAAAAAGTAAGTTTAAGAAATGCTAAAGCTTTCTCCAAGTCAAAAGAAATTCGATAATTTCATTGGATGCTGCCATTCGGACTGCAGCCATATGACTTCGAGCCTGTTCAGGCTTTTTTAACTTCCCAGTATAGGAAGTTATTGTAATCGCTCCGAAAATCGAAATCGAAAATTTCAACGTATTTTCATCTTTCAAGGTCCCAGGAGCATTTTAAGCAAAAAATTGGGAGGAAGTATGTGTGTGTGTGTGTGTGTATGTGCGTACGGATGTGGTCATTTTTTCCTGCACGATATCGCGCGAACCAAAACTGATATCGACTTCGTTGAGGTGTCGTTCGAAGCGTATCAACCGAAATATGATCTGAAAAGATTTACATGAAATTCGGTCCAGCCGTTTTTTTGATTAAGCGACGTAAGTGATTTTTGTACCTGCACGATATCGCCCGAACCACGAAAGATATTGACTTACTTGAGGTGCCGTTCGAAGCGTATTAGCGACAATATAATCTGAAAATATTTTTATAATATTCGGTCCAGCGGTTTTTTGGTTTAAATGACTTAAGTGATTGTTGTACCTGCACGATATCCCGCGAACTATAAAAGATATCGACTTAGTTGACGTGCCGTTCGAAGACTATTAACCAAAATATGATCTGAAAAGATTTTCATAATATTCGGTCGAGCCGTTTTTTTGTTTAAGCAGCGTAAGTGATTTTTGTACCTGCACGATATGGCCCGAACCATAAAAGATATTGACTTACTTGAGGTGCCGTTCGAACCGTATTAGCGACAATATAATCTGAAAAGATTTTTATAATATTCCGTCCAGCGGTTTTTTGGTTTAAATGACTTAAGTGATTTTTGTACATGCACGATACCGCGCGAACTAAAAACTATTTCGACTTCATTGAGGTGCCGAAAAACATTTCAGCACTTAATGCGCAATCTGAAAGAGCAATCAGCAATCCAGATGCGAATAGTGCCAATGACGACGTAACAGTGCACCGGAATCAACGACTGTTCCTACCCCGAGAGCAATATGTTATTTATCAACAAAGTGAAGAATGATAGCAAAATGGAAGAAGGATCATATTTGTGATTTTGTGTGGAATTTTGGGAAATCATCAAACGGATTCACAAAGGCCATTACCTTCTTCCTATCATAGTCAAGCTTCCAGGCGTATGTGTTTTTTCCACTTTAAATCTGGAAAGCGGATTCTTCTATTTTTTTTTTTTTTTTTTTTTGTGATACGATGAAGCTTAGGAGTCACCCTTTGTACTACTAGTCCGTCATGTCGTTCGAGTCATGGTGCAATGTATAGTAGTAAGCTTGATCTGAAGGATAGAATAGAAAGGATAGGTTAGGGGTCTGGGGGGTGCATGAGTAGGTGTCGATGAACCTTGCGTTTCAACTCAGAGATGTTATATGAGCTCGGAAACACCGACTGCGGAAGAGAGTTCCACAACCGAGTTGTTCTATTTATAAACGAACAGCTAAACCGTAATGTGCGTGAAGGTGAGGGCTGCAGGGTGAAGGGGTGAGCCGAGTTGGCTAGTCTTGTGGTTGCGGGAAAAAAGTTGCCGTGTAGGCAGGAGGTTCTTTATTTCAGTGGAGCATTCGCTGTAATAATAGCGATAAAACTTGCTGAGTGCAGCTACGTTCCTACGGTGGCGTAAAGGGTCGATGGAGGAGCAAAGAGTGCTATCACCAATGAGTTTGATGGCGCGATTTTGCACCTTATCCAGCCAAGCCAAGGTGGTTTTAGGAGCGCCCGCCCAGATATACGAGTTGTATTCAAGGTGGGATCGAATGTAGGACTTGTAGATTGTGGCTAGAGCAGCTGGCTGAAGGAGGAACTTGCATCTATTAAGGAATCCTAGGCATTGATACGCTTGTTTGGCACTTTGGAATATGTGACCATTCCATTGCATATCATTAGATAGAGTCATTCCCAGGATGCTAAGAGATGGGTCAGGTGTTAGGCTATCCCCGTCCACTGAAATAGAGGGAAAGTCGGTACAGGTTTTGGTGGAGATAAGGCAGTACTTTGTTTTTGATGCGTTAAATTCGACCCGATTCTTGCGGCCCCAGTCAAGAATGAGCTCGATGTCTGCGTTAAGAGAGCTGGACATGAGTTCGCGGTCTAAGAGACAAGGTCTGGCACTTGCTTGTCTAGCGTTGGCGTAAGAGTAACGCAGAGTACTGTCGTCGGCGAAACTGTGGAGTGGGTTGGAGGGGATTGAGAGCAGATCGTTAATAAATATTAGAAAGAGAGCAGGTGAGAGGATCGATCCTTGGGGAACGCCGGCCGAGATGGAGTGTGGGTTGGATTCGACGCCATCCAATACTACCTTGATTGAACGGCTGGAAAGAAAGCTCTCAATCCAGTTCATAAGAACTGAGTCGATACCAATAGCTTGGAGTTTGGACAGCAGAGCGGGGTGCCATACTCTGTCAAAAGCCTTGGAAATATCTAGAGCAACCAGACCAGACTCACCGGAACTATGGATGCTTCGGTGTAGATGCTCGGTCAAACACACAAGAAGGTCGCCAGTAGATCTTTTCGGTCTAAAGCCGTACTGCCTGTCGTGTATGATTTGGTTAGATTCTAAATATTGCATCAGCTTTCTATTAATTATTGTCTCCATGATTTTGGAGAGAACAGAAGTTATTGCTATTGGGCGGTAGTTTAAAGGGTCGCTGGCATCACCTTTTTTCGGAATGGGCTGAACATGAGCTAGTTCTATGTCAGCATCGAGGAGAAAAGCAGCTCCTAGCATCTTCCAGGGGTTTGTCAACTATGTTTTCAGGGAGGTGATTAATAAAGGTACTGTTGTATGTTTATCGTTATATCATTGTTCCAGCTAGATTTACGGAGGAGGGCTTAAAGCATTTTTTAGGTCTTACGGTGCGCTAATAGCACAACCAACGATCCAATTATTGAAACAAGGAAGAAAGTTTGAATGGAACGAGGAGCAACTCAATGTGTTGAACAGACTGAAACACAACAGAAACACCACAAAATCAGTGTTGAAGATATTTGAATACAGCAATAACACAGAAGTTCGGGTATGGGGATATTCTGCTGCAACGTTGCAGGGAAGATGGTAAACTGCACCCAATTCACTTTATGAGTAGCAATGCTGAGCAGAAATATAGCAGTTACGAACTAGAGGTTTTAGCAGTAGTTCAGGCAGTGAAGAAATTCAGGGTGTATCTACCAGAGCAGAAGTTTACACTCGTAACCGAGTCAAGGCAAGGCATTTACTGTGGCACTAGAAAAAAGGCCTTAGTAATTCAAGTCGTGCGATGGGCATTGCTACTAAAAGAATTCGAATATAAGCATCAATCGACGTAGTAATGTGCGTCAATACCGTAGTAATGTGCGTCAGCAGCAATCAGGACTTTCTAACAAGACTAAGCGAAGCTCAGAAGAAGGACGAAAAGTTGGATGCAATCGTGGAATTACTCAAAGCTGGATCATATATGGAATTTGCGTTTAATAATAATATATTGTATAGGAGTTAATAGTACTCTGTTGTTTGTAGTTCCAGAAAGTATGAAGACTAATTCCATAAGAGAGGTGCACGAGAAAGGTTACTTCTACTACAACACAATGAAGGAAATAATATACAAAGAGATACACATCCCTAATCTAAGGCAGAGAATAGAACATTATATATCGGGTTGTGTCGCTATCGATGAATCTTTGCTAAGCGGAAAAAAGCAAAAGAAGAAGGAATGTTATATCCAATACCAAAGGGCGAGAAGCCGGGACCATTACAGAGCACGAAAAACGGCTATAGATATTTATTTTCCGTGGTGGACGGTGTCACCAAATGCTCTTGGTTATTCCTCGTTAAAACCGTCAACACAAAGGACGTATTGCAAAGGTTTTTGTAAAAATCATGATATTAGTTTTATTACTTCAGGGATTTCAAGAGGAAACGGTGAAACTGAAAGGATTCTAGAGGTCCTAACAAAGCTGTCAATCGAAATACCGGAGAAATGGTGCCAGTTCGTGAAACCTTTACAAGGAAGAGCTTTGAATTCTACATATAAACGTGCTAACTACACCAAAAAAACTGGTCGTCGGGATAGAAATGCGAGTAGGGAGGATTTCCACGTTGGAAATTATAGTGGCGGAAGAAGTTATAAAACAGTTTGACGAGCAACGATAGTAGTTAGGGGAGCAAGCAATGAAGGATATAGCAAATATTCAGCAAACGAATAACCGTCAATTCAGCCAAAACAAGCTTCCAGATATGCAATTGATGACTTTGTAGCAATAATGAGGACGCAGTTTCGAGTAGGCCTAAAGATAAGACCTAAATTTTTAGGACCTTACAAAGTAATATCAGATAAAGGTTTTGACAGGAATAACGGGTCGTCCATTAATTACGTGAGACGTTTAGGGGGGGTTGGGCGAAGGCGTTAGAGCCAAATCTCACTTAATCTCACGTGGGAGAGGGGGTCTCGGCAAATATCATGTATTTTTTTCCTCAAGAAACATTGTAGAATTGCTAGAAAACTGGGTTAAATTAAGTAAAATATGTTTTACACTAAAGACCCCCATTCACTTACAGGGCACCGGCAGGCCGTGGCTTTTCAGTCCACGCCTGACAGCCCATGGCATGCAGGTGACGTCATGATTCCTACAAACACACAGGCGAAGACGACAGCTTAGCAGGTTGTTAATTCAAGTGTAAAAATGTTCACGACCTCAACGAAAACTATAAAGGCACAAACAGATAGACCACCTCCACGCCAATCTGTTTGTACCTGAAGGCGGCTCCAGACTCATGCCGTGCACACCAACGACCAAGCGCGAACGCGCCTTGCTTTCAGTTCTGAGTGGATACGGCGTGAATTCGTGCCGTGAATTTACAGGTTGATACTGAATAGAGAAATCGCAACAATAGCCTCACGTTATTTCTAGACGTCCTCTGAGGTAGAGAGAATTGGCGATCACGAAGGACCGAAAACTACTGCCCCCGGGCAGACAGAATGAAGCCGTGTCTGGAAGAAGACGACGATTACGACGAAGGTTCGGAAACCGAAGAAGTTCACCAGCTCGAATCGTCAAGTACAATCCAAGATACATCTTTGGAATCCGAAGAGCTGTCAGGACATCCGAATGTGGGAATCGAGAATGCGCGAATGATCGGATGCGAAATGCACATTGATCGTGAATGACCGGATTTTGATCAGTGGTTACGGAGGTTACGGGGCTTATCAGCTAGTTGCGGTGTGTAGAAGAGACAGTCTGATCAGTAGCGGTGGACGTATTTGTGAAAATATCGGAGAAAATACTTGTTGAACTAGACGATTAAAACCTATCATAGAATTGTACAACTGTTCTTTAAATTTTCCAATTTCCTTTGTAAATCCCGCATTTATACATACCTCGCAAATGCTAAAGAAAACCCCGTCCATTGCGTTAGAGGTACACTTAGGAGCAGGGGGTACCACAGTAGTGTCGTGCAGAAAAGAATTCGAGGCGAACAAAAATGCACGACAGAACTTTCCCTAACACCTAATAAATAAATTACTTTGAAACACATATATAAACCTCGTTTCGGTTTTGTGCGTCACTAACAAAAGGCAAACTTGTCCACTTTATCGCATACCAGACAAAGAGAAGTTACAGTCGACATAACTAACTACAACAAAATTTCAAAGTCAAATTAATGAGGGATGACACTGCACGAAATATCCTTCATCCATCGTCTCTATTGGTCCTTTCGATCGTCTAAGTCGAAGTCTTCTGTTCTCATCCTTTATACAATAAAGCCTTAAGTCCCAGTTGAGACCTTAAGAATCTTTGCGTGTAAATGTCTATTTGTGGTTATAGACTCCAATTTCGGGACAACAAGTTCCCCTAATAAACCTTTTGACCGTGCATAGAAGACGCAAAAGTAGAAAGAGAATAAAGTTCCGAGCCATAAAGCCCCATGTGAAATCATCCCCTAAACAAGTCTAACTGTTGATTACCCTCATAACGCACGAGAAACTTTTTTTTCACTCATTATCCAAATGGCCGCTTTCCTATTCGATTTCCACGTTGAATTTTCTCCGAACTCAGGGAAAATATGTAATTTGATTCCGATCCGGGATCGATCGACCAGCAACAACTCTCATTTACCTTATGCTGCTGCCGAGGCCCTTCTATGCTGTATCGGGCTCTCGAAACGAATCGACGGGAACAACATAACTTTGATTAATCGATCGATTGCCATCGACATTTTATGTGCTTATGCTAACGAATACACACTGTAGTACTCGAAGGAAGGAGATTGGGCGGCGGTCCGCCCGAAAAAGCAAGACAAAGAAATGGAGGCTGGCAGTGGCAATTCTGATTTCGTCATTGCTTAAGCACATACCAATAACCAGCGCGAATAATATACACCTCTATAAAACCGGTGCTCCAGAAAGGTTTATTATATTCAGGGGCCTCTTATGCCGCCGAGCCATGCGAGCCCTGGCCGTATCCTTTTTACGAGGAAAGGCGAATTCGGTTCCTTTCTCTGTTTTCACACTGATAAATAAAATATGAGACATAAATTTCCTTCGAATTTATCGTGTTATTGCGAATAAATCATTAAAATTTGAAAGAGAGAAAATATGTATGTATGTATATGTATTATGTCGTTACGGTATTTCACGGATGTACAAATATGCTGAGCAAAAAAAAAAAAAACAGGTGATGATATGACATTTATTACGTGAGTGAAATGAAAGGCTGTCAGAAAATATGCGCATTCTGAGGAGAATATTCGGTATTGTAAGAATTCGTTCTAGATAAATATTGCTGGTGCTCCTGGTGGGGGGTCCTCAATCGTTTTATCGAATTTCCAGAAGGAACAATGCTCGGTGATATTTGATTGAAAAGGACAATTTATAATTTGAATAAAAATACTGCTCTTTCCATTTCAATGTGCTCAAATTGTGGCAGTAGCTTTCGGTTTAATTAATTTTAAAATTATTTAAATGAAGTTTTTTTGAAATAATTTTAAGTTTCTGAGAATCCCTGAACATAGGAAGGGAGGGGGTAAGGAGGGAAGATTCTAGCCTAGCCGGGAGATGAGGGGCTATAGTGCTGCCATCATCCGGGTTTCCTCGCATTTTTCCTAGTTTAGACGATGTCCGGGGGCCGTCAGGGAAGGGGTTTTAAAGGTAAAGGTTTTCCACAGCATTGCCAGATCCTTATTGCGTTTCTCCTCTGAGTGCCCTAGAGATAGCTCTATATTCCTCTAAATCTCGCCGCTTCTCCCTTTAATTTTTGAAACGTATACTTGCTAAACCATATGATGATCCATATTATAATATGGGTTCGTAATAAATTTCAAAGATAAATTTAATTTCATTTTCATTTATCGATTATTAATATACTGATATTATTAGCATACTTTCAAATAACTGGAATAAAAACTAAGTGTACACTTAAAGTGAACACTCCTTAGTGGAGTGATTCGATTCTTGCTTCTACGGCATTTAGTTATTAGCTGCGTTCCTTTACTACTATTTAGTACTTCTGAGCAGAGCAGAAAAGGAACGCAAAATTTTCTGATTTGAGTAAAATCTCACTTGAAATTTTTGACGTTACTTTAAACTTTACAAATAAAAAATTCTTAAAAGAAGAATTTGTGACACAATGGAGAAATTAATGCGATAATTTCTAAAGTAAAACGAAAGATAATAATTTTTGATAATTATACGACTGAAGTTTTATTTATGGACGTTTTTATATGAGCAAATCAGCTCGACACAAATAAAAGCCATCTAGCGGGTAATGGCGTAAGTGAAAATAATTCACAATAGACTCGAAATGGCCGCTTTCCCCCTAGCGGATTTCAATTGTGTAATTGCAAGTGCTATCTGCTCGTTTATAAGAGCAAGTGTAGTTGCTAGTACGCAAGTGTAAAAAATAGTAAAAATTAGCAGAAAAGGAACGCAGCTATTGACAGTGCGAACAAATAATAAGACCACAAGCGTTATCAATTTAATTCAAGTGTTTTAAATTTAGTTTTTCGCAAATACACACTACCCACTAAGATACAGGGTGCATACGAAAAAAATAGATTTGTTTTTAAATTTACTTAAAGTTGAGTAACTTCTAAACCAATTATCGCTCATCTTTTAGGTGCATGTGTATTCTTTTACTTAGTATAAGTACATAGCTTTGGGGTCTCTATTTAGAAAATACTAGAAAACGAAGAAAATTGTGACTTTTACTCATGCGTTGAACCTTAAAATGCTATACCAAAGCTTGAATAAATTAAAACTTTCTTAATACATGTAGGTGATCCGGCCTTCCAAGGCGGTGTCATCATTGGCATCCATAGAAAAATAGCGACGAAATAATTTGGAATGTATAATGCTCTATGCACAAGAGCAGATGAAGAAGGCAAAGAAGGAATGGTTGGTAAAACATAAACTTCCTAGTGAAATTGGTGCTTTGGATTGTATACATACTTTTATCCATGAAGCATGGATATAAGTACATAATTTTAATAAATTGACGAAATTGTCTTCTAAATTGAAGTTTCTTTTTCATTTTTTGCTTCATCTATTTCATCCAAAACATCAATTTAATCATAATTTTAAATTTTTCTTAAATTCACGTTTTTAAGTTCCTCTCTACTACCTACCCTCAACTTTTACGAGCGTTCACTTACAAACAAAGGTAAAAACTGAATTTTATTCACATCAAAATTAAGTGTTCACACTATTATGGAGAAATAACAGAGTGAAGTACCTAACGAAACCTAAAGAAGGTTAATTTTATTCACGCCAAACTAAGTGTTCACTACAAAAAATAGAGTGAACACTCGTACTCAGTTTTTATTCACGCTACCCAATAAGTCCTTTTGTTCAAGAAGAAATAATCACATTGTATTTTAGTTTAAACAAATTAATATTTCATAACTTCTTTTTCAGTGTATTTGCTTTATTAAACATTTTTCAATTATAACAGCATTAAAGTTATATTCAAATCAAAGAGAGTGTACACATATAAAAATTTTTCGACAAAACTACATAGTTAGTGTATTCGATGACTGTTTAAAAAGGTCAGAGCAGAGCAGCTGTCAAATTGATGTCAGAGTAGAAATAATCAGAAAATATCAACAACCTCAAAGAACACTTTGCTGCATAACTTCTTTCTAAATTCCGTTTTAAGAGGTTGGATACGAATTTTATTTTTAGTAGCAGAAATAATAGAATAGTATCAAAATGTAGGGGGCGAACGGCTAACAAAGATCTCGGAAAGTGGTGGCACCCGATTGGTCACTTCTGTCAAGACCCGAGCAAAGTCACTGCAGACGAACACCGAGCAGACCTGTTAGCAAGTCCTAATCCCACCTCCCCGCGGTGCCCCCTGGGGTAGTTCTTCGGAAGGAGCTAACGGGAGATGGGCTCTCTGCGCCACAAAACAGAGCTATAAGTCGGTTGGGCTGAGGGTTAGCAACCCGCTCCCATAAAAAATACCATTGCTACGAATCGGCAAACAATGCCGCGGAACCGGATGGACAACACGACGACGACCTTCGCTTTTCGAACAAGGACACGAATCGGATCATGGAATGTGAGAACACTCAGGGCCTGATTAACCCTTAGGCTAATTAGGCTGAAGCCTAGGGCGCGAGATTCCGGGGGCGCTCTGAAATCGTGTCTTTGCATGCACTAAGCTAGAATCATTGCATCTACCCTACATATTTCAACTAGACCGAGACAAAAGCACTAAAACTAAATGCGCTGGAGAGTCCCTGATTTTAAAAATAAATTTTGAAATTTTAAAAAGGCCGCGTAAAGCAAACACTGACTTCTTACTCGAATCGGTCGGTGGTCGAGCGAGTGGATGAGCTGGCAACAGAGTGCCTAGTACGAGTTTTGTTTAATCCGCCTCGCAATAACGGGCGTAAATTTTAACTTCATTTTGTATGGGAAATTCGGAATTTAAATGGTGCAACCTAGTTCTTGCGTTTGCCGCTAGATGACTCTTAAAAAACCGGCAAATTATTTATAATACAGTAAACACAAAGTTTGGTTTCTTATGGAAACTGCATAAACTAGGCGACAGTGAATTTATTAGAAGCAAAGCAGTTAAAAGGGTTTGTTGCAGTTAATAAAAAGTTTCAATATTTCATGCATGTTCCCGAATGTGGAGATAATATAAAGAATTTTTTTGACTATGAGTGTTAGCAACTGCAGCGGCGAGCGGTCTTTTTCAGCACTTAAAAGAGTGAAAAATCACTTGCGCTCCACATTCCGCCAGCAAAAACTTGCAACACTCTCGCTAATTCACATAGAAAGTGATTTTTTACAAATTATTAAATTTGAAAAAATTGTGGAAAGATTTGCAAACGCTAAAGCACGAAAAAGGACTTTTGTATAATCTAATAATAATTACTGAATTATTATAATTTTCAAATAAATCACTAATCAGTTGCAAAAATGTTTCACTTGTATGATGCCTCTCCTCTTTAACAATAACAGAAGTGTAAATATTTAAAAAATACTCAAGTCGAAGCAACTTCACACACTAGATGACCACGCTCATGGTCAATGGCAATGGAAACTAAGTTGTCTATAGAAACTAAGCCAATACAAGTCATGCGGCCAAACACGACATGGATTTGGTCTTCTACTCGGTAGCTTGCAGTTACTTGTCATGATTTTGGTCTTATAATGCATGAGGTACTTTGCCTTTATGTACGGTCAGCTTAAAAAATGGTTTGCCACCCTAAGGTTGAATGTTATGTTGATTAAAGGGAAACTTTAGTTTCGCTTGCAGATCGATCTGAAAACTTTTATAGGTAGTATGAACCATGTTAAAATTTTCACACTACTACTCTACTCACTTACTACTTTTTAGGCCGCCGTAACCCACCTGACGGGGGCGCGTCCTCATAATTAGCCTAGGGCGGTCAGAACTCTTGATCAGTCGCTGAGAACACTGCTGGCTGAGGGACGGCTGGATGAAGTCCTCAACGAGATGAATCGATATAAAATCAAGATCATGGGACTTAGCGAGACCAGATGGCCCGATGCGGGGGAACATATCTGCCCAAACGGTGAGTCCTTCTTATATTCTGGTAGAAACGAAACTGAAAGCCGTAGGAGTGGCGTTGGTGTAATATTCACCAAAGCAGCCAGGTCCAGCCTCATTAGCTGGTCACCAGTTTCTGAGAGGATTATTACCGTGCGCCTGCGTACCAGACTAAGAAGTACTACGGTAGTCCAATGCTATGCTCCAACTGAAGACGCAGAAGATGACATCAAGGACGAGTTCCATATGCGACTGAATGAGGTTTTTCGCTCTATTCCAAGGGCAGACATCATTGTATTAATGGGTGACTTAAACACACAAATCGGCCGCGACAACACCGGCCTTGAACACACAATTGGAAACCAAGGCCTAAGCCAAGTTACCAATAACAATGGTGAGCTTTTCGTTGACTTTTGTAGTTCCCACCAACTCATGGTAGGTGGAACTTACTTTTGTCACAAGAAGATACACAAAGAGACCTGGGTATCGCCCGATGGTAGAACGAGAAATCAGATAGATCAAGTGGCCGTCAGCCGCAGATGGAGAACTATTCTTGAGGATGTCAGGAGTTTCAGGGGAGCGGATACTGGGAATTTGCTGGAAGCCTACAAGAATTATTAAACCAGCAAACCGTTTATGACGACACAAATATTGAAGAATTGTTGAGTACGACAAAGGGCGCGATATTGACGGCTACGGAAACGAGCATCGGTTATGTCCAAAGAAACCAGCAAAACTGGATCTCGGACACAACCTGGCAAAAAATAGAACGCAGAAGGGCCCTCAAAAATAACGTAAACTCTACAAACGTCCCGGAAAGACGTCACCAACTAGAACGGGAATACTCCCAATTACATCGGGAGGTTAAAAGAAGTGTCCGACGTGATAAAAGGCAGCAGATAAATGAGCTCGCAGAAAAAGCGGAAAACGCGGCAAACACAGGCAATAGTAAGGTGCTGTACCAAATCACTAAACATCTCTCGAGAAAGCACTCTACTAAAAAGCATGCCGTTAAGAGTGCGAATGGAAGGCTGCTGTGCAGCGACGAGGAGCAACTCCAAAGATGGAGAGATTACTTCTTCGCCGCCCTGAATGGTACACTTACACAGGAACCTCAGGAAAACAGCAACAATGCACAGCCGATAAGAATCAACACCCGGGCCCCATCCAAGACGCAAATAATAATCGCAATTAATGCGATGGCCAATGGTAAAGCAGCTGGGAAAGATGGCATCCCGCCAGAATTGTTGAAAGCCGATTCAAGCCTCATAGCAGATGCGCTTCAGGCAATCCTGGAAATAGCATGGAACACCTGTACCTTTCCGGAGGATTGGACGGAAGGTATCATAGTCAAAATACCAAAACAGGGGGACCTAACAATATGCGACAACTGGAGAGGCATCTGCTTACTATCTACAGTGGGTAAAATTTTGTCCCAAATATTACTATCTAGGATAAGTGAGGCAGTAGACCGAACGCTTGGGAGGCAGCAGGCCGGATTCAGGAAGGGCCGCTCATGTATTGATCATATCAACACCTTACGAATAATAGTGGAGCAGTCTACTGAATTCCGATCCCCCCTTTACCTTGCTTTCGTAGACTATGAGAAAGCGTTCGACTCGGTTAATAGGAGTTTCATTTGGCAGGCACTACGGCGACGAGGCCTGCCTGATAAAATAATAGAATTGATAAAAGCCCTATATAACAATTCCAAATGCAGAGTTCTCCATAACGGAAAATTATCCGACAGCTTCGAGGTGAGCTCAGGAGTACGACAAGCATGCCTACTCTCGCCTTTACTATTTCTTATAGTAATAAATGACATCCTTGTCGGCGCTCTTGATAGTAGAACAGGCGGCATACAATGGGGTTTGGTAGACCGCCTTAAGGATCTCGACTACGCCGATGATATCTGTTTGCTGGCCCACAGACAGCAGGACCTCAAAAACATGTTAAACAATTTGGCAACAGAAAGTAGTCCAGCAGGCTTAAGGCTAAACCCAACTAAAACTAAAGAAATGCGGATAAACGCAAACACCATTGAACGGACTGCGCTGAATAACCGTGACGTGGAACTGGTCGATAAATTCTGCTACCTCGGTAGTATTATTACCGAAAATGGCGGTGCGGAAGAAGATGTCAGTTCCAGAATAAATAAAGCACGAGGCGCATATGCATGCCTGTTCCGCATATGGAGATCAACGGTGATCTCCACTAACACCAAATTGCGGCTGTTCAACTTCAACGTTAAGGCAGTTCTTTTGTACGGTTGCGAAACATGGAAAGTCACTCAATTCATCACAGGGCGCCTACAAGTCTTCATCAACAGATGCCTTCGTCGTATCCTAAAAATCCGCTGGCAAGATAGAATTTCAAACGAAGAACTATGGCGCCGTGCCGGCCAAGAAAGGATAGACGACCAAATCAGGCGAAGGAAATGGAATTGGGTTGGCCACACCTTGCGACACGAAAACGAAAATCTAGCCAAACAGGCCCTTGACTGGAATCCGCAAGGTTCCCGTCGAGTAGGAAGACCTAGAACAACGTGGAGGAGAACCCTATACTAGAAGAAGCCGCAACAACTGGGAGATCCTGGTCGGAGCTGAGAGCTGTCGCGCAAAACAGAGTCCGCTGGAGGGCAACTGTTTCCGCCCTATGTCCCATGAGGGATTAAAGGAGTTTAAAGAAAAGAAGAAGATCAAAATGTTATTTTTTCAAAAATTAATGTTAATTTTTTAATATTTAAAAGTATTTTTCGATTTGACAACTGTCAAAAGAAAGAGAAGAATTTTGCTGCGCTGCCTCTCCTGGAGCAGAAATAGTAAAAATGTTCAATCCAGAGCAGGCTAAAAGAACACTGAGAGAAAAGACCTGTCTCAAAGAACGCAAAATGGTGAGCAATCATCGAATACACTAAGGTGCATCTTTTGAAATTGGTCACTAGATTTGACATTGGAAAAGGTCGTTCAATTCAAAAGTCAAATCTAGTGATCAGTTTCAAGAGATACACGCCATACATGTATAGCTTTTACTATCAGAATGTTGATAGCTTTCGTCGACAACAAAAATACCCTTGCAAACATTTTCGGAAGAAAACAGGTTCATCATAACTGTCGATGGCTTAAATTTAGACGTTTTCGCTTTAAAACATACCGTATTCGTATGATTGCATGCAGTCATCATTGACATTCTATAGCACAGCTTATCTTTAACAGCGTTTGCAATGGAAAATGACACCTCATCTAGGGGTCATCTCATCACCTACTTTTTCAAGAAATTTCACAATGAATACCTCTGTGGATCATACATTTTTTATGTCAAAACGATTAATAAGGTTCCATTCCTTGATAATTGCATCAACACGGTACAAAAGTTTTTGAATTGCGAGGCCCCAAATATCTTATGTCGGATTTATCTGCGCTGCCTTTTTTGACATTTATTCCTTTAGTTTGATCAAAAGATCTCTGCATCGTTCTTTGACTGAAAACAAAATATTCGGATCGCAATTTTTACTAAATTCAATGATATCATATCCATAGTCGATACATTCGACCAGCGTCAAGATGTTACGAAATGGGAATTTACTCAACGAGTTTCTGTTGATTATTTTCAACTATTATTTCCTAAGTTGAGTCATTGACTCGTAGTCCGAATCCAAGCAAACTTCGGCGTGGCAAAAATGCAAAAAAAAGTTATCAAACTTACACCGATCCGAAACGAAAAGAGGACTTAATCCAGTCGCTCAATGAAACTAAGTTTTAAGATATCAAACCACTCAATGTTCAACCGATTTCTTTTCAGATCAAAATGAGCAAGCAGATGCTAATCGGTATAGAAGTTATTAAGGTTTAAACACTAAACACTAAAATAAAAGATGATCTGCCAAACTCTTGACACCAGCACAAGCCCGCCAGATCTTTGTTTTCTAGTATAAAAATGTCCAAATTTTAATTTAGTTTTAGTTTGAAGCTCTTACACGATAGGTCAGTTGCGGTCCCAAAACAACAACAAAAAAAATGGTCTGCCAAAACATTAGCTTCAGCTTTGACCACACCTCGCTAGGTTGCACAAGTGTGTAGTCACGCACTTCGGACCACGGTATACAGAAACAAAGTAATGTAAAGAGACTGACAGCTTCGAATACCGTAAAAAAGCGTCCCTTAGTGCCGTCAGCACTAATGCAGAAACAACAATAGCTTCGATTTTATATAGAAAAGGGTCACCATGTGTCTTCAGCACTGAAATGACATTTCACTTTTACATTGCTTTGCTTCTGTATGCCGTACTTCGGAGTTAGATCAACTTCGAGAAAAACTTAGCCGAAGCAACTTCGCGAGTAATAGAGTGTAGGTTTTACGTCTAGTAGGTTCTTATATTCACCCCTAATTTGCTCTTCTTCTAATTCTGACACATTTATTTTCCGTTTCCGTTTCCTCTTCTTGTTTTTATTTACCCCGTTTATGACTAGGTTCAAACCAGGTTCAATACAGTTTTAAACGGGGTTTAAGTTGAAACTGAGTCCACTCAATCCAACTCAGCTCTCCTAGCTGGGTCGAGTTGATTTGTCGCTTCATATGCACTGGTTGCGTTGTAATTGGGTTGAAGAGACATTTGTTTAGTTTGTTTACCATCGCCCGCATTTGGCGTTCGTTTTATCTTCGGTGTTTTGGCTTGCACACAAATAAAATATTATTTCGTTCTGAGTTTTTACATATCTATAAATGAGAATTTCACACGAAAATTTGAGGCTATGTTTTGGTTTCAGTTTAACTCTATTTCAACCCAAAGCGAACTAAACTCGACATTATATACGGTAGTTGAAATTTCAACTCAACCTCGACTCATTTTTTTAACTTAGTCACAAACGTGTTAGTTGTAGATACCTTTGCCCTAAGTTTCCCAAGTTTCTTTCCTGTCCGAGATTGTGTCGTAGGAAGAACTAAATGCCAGAAAGGATTGCTAGTCCTTCGTTGGTAGCAGAATATATAGTTGGTTATCGATTCGATACGACGGTTGAATTTTAACTCGCCAGAAAATATATTCGTTAAATTTAAAAAAAAATTGGTGTCCGGGGAAAAAACTCAATTTCACCTAAATGTCCGGGATTTTTGTAGTTTTTATCCAGCCTCGGCAATTTATGCAATGACAGCGCTATACTAAAACAGTTACTTCACTCCGCAAGACCGACTATACGTGACCTTATGTTACACACTGTTCAACTTGGCCCTACACAACTGTGAATCAGAGGTGTGTTTATAGTCACCATATGGCCCTCATCTAACTGAATACTGTCCTACATCTATAGAGAAAAAACTGATAAAACCTGTAATCTCAAGGTGTGAACAATTGCACGAAGGGGATAAGTGATACTGCGTTCAGTAAACGGTAACGGTAACGACCAAGAGAAGATTCGTTTAATTCACCATTTATTCAGTTAGAGGCGTTGTAGCAGGTGTAACGGCCGACCTGAATTTAAAAGTAATAATCGGCCTGACTTAATAAAATTCACCTCAGACTTGCCTATTTCCTTTCCATTTCCAGTTATTCTCAGCTTTCCCTTATTTCAATTGCAGTTTGTACTTATAAAGGTAATTACCTCATAAATATGCCTTAAATGTACATTGATAAATTCTAAATTAATCATGCCTTTGAAAAGTTCAAAGATTTTTATGTAATTATACCCATCCCTTTTGAATGGCCTTTTATAGCACGACGACCCCTCATTCGCATATTCACTTTTCGATCTCCTATTCTTCAGTAAGTCACGTATGCTTTTCCAAGTATTTGGAGATATTGTTAGCATAATGTAATTGGCGTGGGGAATCATTTATCACCAGATGGCAGGTCCCCGGGTATTACGAATCTCAGCTTTCACACCGAATCTCCTACTAGGACCTTCAAGTAGTGACGCTGTTAACTCCGAAAGGAGAACTAATGTCGTAGGTGAAAGCGAGCACACCCGATGGGAATGTCATTGTGTCAAAGGCTGCATGGCAGAGGAAAGTTTTTGCATTGTCGCAAACGATCTCCTCTGGGAACCGGACGCACCGCACCCAGTTATATAAAGCCTTCCTGCCATACTAGTGGGGATTTAATGAACCAATTAAATACAACAAAAAAATGACGTTGACGAAAACTGTATAGGCTTAGAGCTGAAAGCAGATCTCTTCAGAGGTACCTCTTCCTACGGCTTTGAAACCAACAACAGTGCATCTGGCAACTCATACCAATGCTATTGAAGAGCTATTTGCCAAAATTGTCGGTAAGAATGTGCAACCTAGTAGGAAAAAAGTATCTAGCGCCGATGAGAATAAGAGGCCCAAGGTAAGGATGGCCAGATTGGAATTCGGAAGCCCCACGGAAGGCCCCAAGAAACATATACAATAGTCCATTCAAAACGAGCGTTTGTCTGTCAAAACGTAACACTGTTAAAAAAATCGAACCCTACATTTTTTTTTTTTTGGCTGAAAAAAAAATCTGCAAAAATTGATTTTGGATACTTAAAAGAATTTAGATTATGTTAAAACCTTTTTAAGATTCAATGATGAAAAATTGTGTACTACGTGCACCACCGACACCCAGCCAAACATGTTCAGAATCGCCCCCTCCTCCTATTCAAATTGTTCTTCTCCAAAAAAGCGCCAAAAAAGTATTCAATTATACAAATTTGGCATGCACCGTCAACTTAAAATCTAATAATTTCCTATCCTATTCTATTAATACTTTAACTTTTCGTTAGCGCCTCACGCTTTTTTACATATCGAAAGGTAGGTTGTTCCCATATACTGGCTACAGCAATAAAAACTTTGCATTCAAAATTATTTTTTAACTTTTTAGTTAATTTCTAAATAAAAGCGTATAATTTCCAGCACATCATTGGACATTGCGATCCACAGGAGACGACCCATAACAGAGCCCTGCGGAACACCGCATGTTATTCCGAATACCTTCGGACCATTTTCCGAAGGTCACTACTCGCACTAGATACTTTGGTCTGCCTAGCCTCAACTATTTTGCTCCGCCTCGCTGAGTTGAAAGCATTTTTTACGTCGAGGATTAACAGTGGCACCGCAGTGATTTTTCTCTATGGGGCGGCTCTTGCTATGTCCACCACCATGTTGACTGCATCAGCCGTCGACCTTGCCTATCTGACGCCGAATTGATTATCTGATCCATTCTTTTAACGTTAGGGAGAATCCTGTTACAGATCAGCCTCTCGAAGAGTTTGTCTATGCAACTAAGAAGGCATATCGGTCTGTAGGACTATGGGTCCCTTATGGGCTTGTTCGGCTTCCGTAGGAGCACGAGTTTCTGCGCGTTTCCATCGTTCTGGGAAGATCCCCTCTCTCAGGTACGCTGTAAAGACTTCAGCGAACCTGTCTGGCGCTATCGTAGCTGCTATTTTCGCCGCTTTATTTGGTATGCCATCCATGCCAGGCCCCTATTGATGGCTACCTGTTTTGCAGCCTACGGTTGCGGGTTTTTAGCTTCCCCAACCTTCCTTTTTGCAACGCTTCTTACTTTTGGAGCTTCCGAAGTTGTTTGTGTCGCCATTTCCATTCGTTTCTTATTCATCTTCATGGCATCCTCTTTTCCTTCCAGATAGTCCTCTGAGGTTCTTTATGTGGCCGTGGATCACATTAGAAGCAATGTAGTCCGAGAGGTTCTTTATCGTGGTGCCCAGCTTTGCCAGGCATCTTTCCAAGGACTCCTCTATTTCGATAGCGACTGAGCAATAGTAGTACGGCCGCTATTATCCCTCTTTCCTTCTTCTTCTGTACTTACCAAATTTCCCTTAAGGAGCTCGCTCGAGTTACCAAGCGAGCTGGTGCTGCTAGACCATACCTTTTCTTTGGTACGGTTCACCGCGGGTTTTGTGGGCGGTGACCTCGCCACCTTCGCGGATTTCCCAAATGTTAATATACTTTCCTGTTCCTTTGGCACTATGAGTTTGCCACTGGCGACTGAGCTCTGGCACTTATTGCTAGTTCCAACCGTACGCCGGAGACTACGGCCTCCTCCGACATTGGGGCGTATATCCCTACCCCCACCTTTTTTCTTTATTTGAACTGAACTCATCATTATTTTTTTTTAGTTCTTTACTGTCTACCTATCCCAAGAAAGACTGAATGGGGATGGTCAGCAGGGACTATATTAAGGATGGGAATGTAGGATTAGGAAGACGACTGTCTGCAGCGTTGTAGAACGCATTGGCGGAGTGAATCCGTGCGATGGGAGGTCGTCGTCGATCACATTGAATTAACTTCAAAATATGAATACTTCTCCAGTATCGCTTTGAGCTATTTAACGAATGTCGTCCTAAGTGCGAGAATGTTGTTAATTACTTCGTTATAGATAAAAAAGAAAAAAAGATTAGAATGAATCTTTATTCCTTCATTTCTTCCACCTTCTAACCTTCCAAGAATATTGCCCAAAGCGAGATTCTGACATCAGTCTTAACAGAATTTTCATAAAAATCTGAAAATTGAGTAATTATAAAAAAATCCCTGACCTTTCCATTGAAATAAACAATGTAAACGAAATTTTGTATAGCAAATGTCTTCTTTGACCTTTCTGTACCAAAAATCCAAACACGATTAAAATCTCAGCAAACAACAAAAACCCGTAAAATATCTTCCTCAGAAATCCTGTCACAAAACCAAGAGAGGCAGAGGAGGACGAATAATTATAAGCTATGAAAGACGTGTCCAGTGTGTATGTTCATTAATTTTGAAGAATCCTTTTTAGCAATCCTTTAATACGTCTTTCACTGCGGTCTAATGAACAAATAACCACACAAATTCACAAAATCCCCCCCAAACAGCTCCGGCCACTTTCTCGAAATAGCAAATTACATCTGGAAGTCCCGGCAGCCTTGAGAGAATCTCATTTGAGAACCTTTTACTTCACCTTAAAGACAAAGGATCTCGTAAAATGCTCGTTGGTGGTGATGGCAGGTCGGCCCGGTATCTCCCCCACACCCCGTGTCAGGCTGAAAATTCAGGACTTTTTGCCGAAAGGACTCTACGCCAGGCTGGTTGGTAGTGTTGATTACTTGAACCAACTCAGGAACTTTTTGGAACACCTCCATAAATCATGCAAATATAGCAGGAGCAGAGCTCATCTTTCCTGGATACGTCTCACTTTACCCGTTGGTAAGTACGTACCGAAATGTGAGGCTGGTTAGGTTGTTATAATTCGGCACTTTTTCATACTGTGGCACAACCAGCAGGATACAACGCATATTTTTTGCCTTCTCTACTCTATCTGTTTGTCTCTTTCTTCCTAAGTTCTGGGGAGTCCTTGTCAAGGATCCAGTCAGTCAGTCTCTGAGCTTGTGTATATAAAGCGGATTAGGGTTTCTGTCATGATTCAAGTTGGAAAATTTAATTAAAGTATTTGTACAGCTCGATTTATGGCGTGTGGTCCCGGGTTAAATGAAAATCCTGGCGAACTTGACAGAGCCCTCTTTAAGCGAAGTTTGCTGAGCTACAACTACCGACCCGCCATACAAAGGTCATACAAAGTAATGTCTGTTGTTGGTTGAAAGTTCATTTCGTTCGTAAATTCGATGGATGAGGACATATTCAAAGGACGATGTCGAAACGAAGGCGTATTATCCAGATAACATCATAGTTCGAGAAATATTATTCCCCTAAAAACTGAATGGCATTGGGGGATTTCATAAGGTTCGTACAACGTGTATATCAGGGGGGATATGAGTATAGGAGGGTATATATACTCGTATATACAGTAGTGGCAAAAAATCTGGAAAACATTTCTACTGGATTGTTCAAACGTCGGTATTTTATGACAGCGTAAAAAGGAGCACGTTAAAAGAACCTGTGAAACAAAGCGAATATTAATCCACTGGGAGGTGCTCACAGAATAGCGATAGCCTGCCTGATTAAAGGTACGATTACCTGCTAGAAGACGTTGTTCAGATCATGGCGGAAACACGAACAGCCTGCCTGCACTAAACGTGGATTAGGTAGACGTCCCGCAGCTGACGGAGAAAGTAGAAATTATAGAAGCCACAAAAAGGATTACCGTTGGAAAAAGTTCTGGGCTGGACGGTGTTCCAAACAGAGCGGTGAAGCTGGCAGCCAATGTGTTACCAGGTAGGTTTGCCTAAGTATTCATCGCATGCCTGAGGGAAGCGTCAAAAACTTGTGCTGATCACTAGTTATAGGCCCAGGGTACCGGTCGGCTTATAGACCGATATGCCTTCTAAAAAATATCAGAAAGCTCTCCAACGATTTATAACAGATTTATAGAAGTTTTCAAACGCCGTGACACAAATAATTTGAAGGGTTCTGCGCACTTCGTTGCCCAATTTCATAAATTTTGTTCTATCATTTCCCCTCTTTTAACTTAAAAAGGCAACAAACGCAGAAAAAACTCAACAAAATAATTTGGGAAGGGATGTGCGCATGCCGGATGAATAAAGTTAAGTAATCTTTATATGTATTGAGCAGAGCTTTTAAATACATGTAAAACTCCTGCTCAACAAAGGCAGTTTATCCATCGTAATAAGCATAATTTTACTATAATTATGCTAAATATTTCTCATCCCAAAATTTAAAATAAATTAAAAGAATTGCTGGAAAAATTTCTTTTAAAGATATGAGCATTTTCATTCATAAATTGAGAGTTCTCCGCAGCCGCAAGCAACACAACCTCCCCGGGCAGAAGCGCGTATGCGACTGGCAGGAAATGTCAACAATCTATAGTAATCAAAGTGATAAAAACACAAATATCGTATTTTTTAGTAGAAATTACTACAAATTATTTCTGTGGCATATGTGTAAAATATAAAAGCCTTAAAATAAAAAAATATATAAAAACGGGTGTTTTTCAGTCATAATTTGTAATTTTTTTAAATAATCATTGAAGTCCCAGAAAGATACACCTCCCGGTAGCAATACGCAGTCGCGACTGATTACATGGCAACAAGTGATTTGATAGGAGAAGTTAACTGAAGCTTTTGTCTGAACTTTTAAACATTTTTAAGAGCTTAGCTGGGGAACATGCGCGGGATGTCACGAGGTTTGAAAACAACTATACTCCCAAGCGCCGAAAGCGAAGGGGGCTTGTCGAAAAGCCATTTCCACTGCAGGAAAGCTACAGTGGTGGGCAACAGTTGACTTTTCCAGAGCACAAAAAAGCTTTAATGTCAGGTTTCCATTAGCCGTCGTCTGGTCCTAAGCCCAGGGCGCGAAAGAAGGAGGGTGGTACGTGCCGAATTGGACCGAATCGGGAAACCGAAGAAACTAAGCAAGAAACCGCATGGATACATGAAGTAACTATTTACGAAATAATGCTACTGCATCCGGGATAGCCGATGCGCCAGCACTTGGGACGAATGAAACACGTCGATTTTGAGCAATACCGAAGATTGAACAAAGAAGTTCGACAGAAAATAAAATTGGAACGGAATACGTACTGGAATATCGTTGCGGCCGACATAGAAGAAGGTACGAGTACCGGACGCTGTACCAGACAATCTGGCGGTTAGGCGGCGAAACAACATCAACAAACTATTACATCAAAAAATCGGATGGTGGAGAGAACTCTTCCACCTGCTGTACAACCACGATCCGCCAAAGTGCCCAGCACCCGAACTGCCGATTATCGAACAGCCGACGAATCAGTTTCTCGATACCGAACCGACAATTATGGAGGTGAAAACGGCAATAAAATCGCTGAAAAATGGAAAAGCCTCGGAAATAGACCAAATACCCGCCGAGATGGTCAAAGCCGGGCATGATGTCTTATCACAACAACTCCTCGTTCTCATAACACATATTGCATTCGGAGACTACAGAAACATCGAGAGCACATGAGCCAGAAAGAAAAAGTGCTATTTATTTAGACCACATCGAGGATGCATTGATCAAATATACGCTCTCCGCCAGCTAGTGGAAGAAAGAAAACGTTGTGGCAAGCGAACTGTCGTCTTTTTCATCGATTTCAAGTCTGCTTTCGATTGCATTTGAACAGCTTGTGGAGAGCACGTGCTATTTAAGGTTATCCAACTTCTCCAAGAGTCGCACGATGGCTCAACCAGCAGTGTTCATATTCGAAGCGAGTTATCCGGCTTCCGAAAGGGAGACGTCTCTTCGAAACTTCTCTTCAACGTTGTGATCGGCGCGATTATGCGTGAAACATTCGATGGACGACTCGGAGTGCGATACGACGCTAACAACTTCGTAAACGACTTGATATTCGCCGAGTATGGCGCCGTCTTCGCCGACACGGATGCCGAAGCAACGGACATTTCCCGCATCGTCCAGTAACACGGGTTGAAAATCAATGCGGAAAAGTCCAAAGTACTCACAGCGGACGGACCGTACTACAGTATTCACCTCGATGGAACCTAAATCGAACAGGTTCTGATGTTCAAATATTTGGGATCATTGGTTCAGAAAACGAAAGTGGCATCAACGTCCGACATTCACAGCTGCACCGGCCAGGTAACAGCAACATTCGCCTCGCTCAAGTGGTGCATATGGTAACGAACAAATATTTCCATCAAAACAAAAGTACGCCTTTACCGAAAGTTGATCCTTCCGATTCTTCTTTATGGGTCTGAAACGTAGACACTGCTCAAACGGGATGTTTAGAAGCTCGGGGTCTGCCAAATGCGAAGCTTGAAGCCGATCCTTGGTGTCTCACTCCGCGATTGCCTTCGAAACGAGACATTTAGACAAAGTTGCGATCAACCCATTGATCGAAGAAGAAATACAATACGTCGACTACGGTTATTTGGATATGTTTGCCGAATGGATGATAGCCACTTGCCACGTAAACTTCTCTGGCGAGACCGTCCTGCAGGCTGGAGAAACCAACGATCGACACCGAAGAAAATCTGGCTAATGAATATCGAGGGTGACCAAAAGAATTAACGATTATCAGCTACCGAGTCTCGAGACGTCGCTCAAAAGCGGCAAGTATGGAAACGAATCATGAATAGAGTCGAGACTCAGCGGCACCGACAGCAGAACGCCAGCTAACGGATCAAAGAAGAAAATGCACACTACTCCAAGAATTGGAGCCCAGACCAAAACTCCCTACCGAACCCATCCAAGAGCACCATCGCGAAAGCTCACCTGGCGCGAAAGCTCATCCGAGACACAGCGAAGTTCAACCAAATTCGCTAACGCAAGAACTCATTGAAGACACAGTAAAGTTCTCAAAAGCTCTCACACCCAGACCGTATTCTTACTCGAGATCAGAACCGATGACTTCACTAGCTTAGAGCCGACAAAACTTTACTTCTGTTTGTGTGTTACTGATCCGTAAACTCCACAGTTTCGCCCCTGATAAGTACCTCCGAGGGACCCTTTTAAAGGCCACGCCGAAATAATACCTTTACGGCTTTACCGATCTGGACTCAAAGTTCGTTCGTATTGGGTTAGTATAGTCAGCAGGAATCTAACACTACTACTACTCAGCAGAACGTGACCCAATTTTTCCTGGCCAGGCTCTGGAGTACTTCAAAGCACCCTGACACTATTCTGGTGGAAAATTTTCACAATGACAATGCCTTGATGGCAGCTTGACAGTTCGAACAAATTGAAATGTTGATTGGCCACTTAATGTATACATTAATTTTCAATTTTATCATCCCCCTCTCTCTTCATGAGGTAGCAAGTAATGAGCTACTTATCTTAACTCCTTAAAGCAATAACCAATTTTCCAAGAAATTCGATCCTGTCATAAAGCACCGACACTCGAACAATCCATTCGAAAATGTTCTCCAGATTTTTGGCCACTACTGTATGTAATATTGATTATGTTCGCACTGAGTTCGGCCATCATCACATCGTTAACACATTCATAGATGACATATATTATGTCGCGTGACTTGTTGTGTAACCCCTCTCTATAACCACCGATAATAACAATGACATATATCATATTTTGTTTTTCATTCGGCATACGACCACGAGTACATACTACGCTCTGTCTCTCTATACGCCCGATCAAGCCTCCATGAACAAACAGGAAGACTCGTGAGACTCGGGGATGATGATAACTCACATTGAGGTAATTCCAGCCATATCTACATAGTCAACAACACAAAACTTTCGCAATTAAGTACACAAGCATAAGCTAAAAATAACCGAAAAAAAACATAACGAAAGAAATTTCGTTGTACATTATAACGCTTCTCTAGAAAAAAAAAGAAATCGTTTTCTTTATGTTTGGGTACCGATCAATATTTCAAATTAAGCATCGGCCCCACCAAAGAAAGTTCTGTGGAGACAGAATACAGAAGCGAGAGAATGGAAAAGAGAAAAGAATAATAACGGCACAGACGACGAAGGAGCGTGGCTCACAATTCGACGAACCACATCCCTTTTTAAGGATTTCCCAGATCCCATAAATACCCTCTCGCATGCCTCTTCTCCCGCTCTTCGGCTTCGCCATGTTTACTTACGTCAGAGAGAGAACTTCGTACGTAACATAGACTGTGTGTGCTGTACCACGAGAGAACGACCGAAGTGGAATTGGATGGGGTGGGAAGGGGGGGAGACGCGCAACCACTGACACTTTGACGACCGAAATTTATAATTAAAATTCAACAGATTTCAACAACAACAGCCAAAAATAAGGATAATAAAAATTAAATATTTCGAAAGGGTTCGCACATTGTTGTCGAGCACAATTCTCTCTGCACTCGCAATGCTCCATTCTCTCTCTCTCTCTCCTCCCCCTCCTCTACCTGTGTTTTCGTACCCGTGCAGGCGCCTATAGATCAAACAAAATTCACGAACCTACTATCGGGGGTATAGGCCGTGATTTGTGCCCCCAGCACGCATAAGTTACATATCCTCATATCCTTACCCGGAGAGCGAGAAAACATACAGCATATGCCCTTTTTGTCAAAACAAGCTGTGCATGTGTAACACCATATATACATACACGAGAATGACTCCTTTATGTAATGCATACCAAATGCGAATCCTCGCTGCCAGGTGATATCCTTGTAGTAATCCCCGTTGTAAAATACTGGATCTGGAACATAGATCCTTAATTTCACTGCGAATTGTGTTCAATAAAATGTCAAAACATTTTCAGCTTTCGAAAATTGCTCTTTGCTCGGCTGCTTGCTTGTTGAGCTTCCTTCAATCCCTGGTTGACTTCAGGATTCTGGTGGCAGCGGTGGGATCGATGCGGGGTGGCGCGCACAGTGCTGATGGTTTCAGGTAGATTGAAGAATATTGCCAATAAACCACAGATAGAAAATCTCATCAGGAATACGTAATTCGCCTACATGCCACCACCACACGTTTCGAACTTTGGAATAGCAAACAGAAATGGCAGAGGGTTGAGTTCTGGGTTGAGTCTGGGATCTGGGACTAAGCAAATCAATTGTTGACTGAAGCTGAATTTGCACAAATTTTTTAAGGAAATTTCTTATGAAGCATAAAAAAAACTTTGTAGGAATTTTCATTTCAAAATTTAAGCCATTTTGCCGCATCTACACATCTACAAAAAAGGATGTGCGCCATTCCTTACTGAGAAAAGAAGGAATTTCCTGAATTTCGAAACAATGACTGATAACATGATAGGTTACTAAGTGCTCTGATTGAGTGGGGTTGATAAAAATTCTTCTTTTTTGCTGTTTGTTCGCCTGGAGCATTTTTACGTAAGGATACTTATGAATCGAAATAGATAAAAGTTTGAGAAAGTAGCAAAAAAAAAACAAGACAGAAAGCGTGAGAGTGTTTGACGTTAATATTAATAGTCTGGCCGTGAGAAGCCTTTTTTTATTGTGTACTATCCCTTCGTTTTCTATATATGGTGATGGTGTAGCGTCAAGCGCTTTCTTTTTTTTAGGTTATAAATAAACGCTTCTCGTAAAAGTTATATCTGTCTGCTTTTTTGGTTATCGATTTATGTACTTTCGTCACTTTGTTTCCAGGAACAAATCGATTATAATCAATTCTTTTTTATAAGGAATTTTCTTTTTTTTTGTGGTTGAAAGTGCTTATTTAAGATGAGATTCTTGGAGTATTGTGAAAGAAAGTTGCAAGGGGAAAATATAAATCAATGCTTATTTCTGCAGTTTTTGTTTTGAGTGGTTATTCTAATTTATTTTCATTGATTGGCTGAAAACGTATGCTATTAATTATTTTATTAATTTTTTTCTTTTTTCCTTCAGTGATGCTTCGGGTTAATCGAGTACCGTGGCCATAACATGGATCTATTATCAACTCCTTACTATACCTCAGATTTGTAGGCCACACATATTGAAAAGTTTCTGCTGTCTACCTAAATATTTATCAGCCAGATTTATTTGGTCAAGGGCGCGATGCGCAACGAGATACTGTCCCTTACTGTCACGAAGGAAGTGAAGAGGGTGTAGATCAGACCCATCGTCTACAAGGTACAGCCTGCTGTTGTAGTCCTCCGATGCTCCATAGGTTCGTTATTTTCAATTTACAGACTGGGATTTGTGTTTCCGCAGTAAGAACGGCCACTTTAATGCTTTGTGTGTCACGGGATTCAGGGAGTGATTTATAATTTCTGCCTCGGGTGCAGACGGCATTCCAGCGGAGCAAGTTAAATATGGAGGGCCTACATTACACCAAGCGATTCACGAATGAATTGTGCAAGTACATTATAAAGGAGATATCACAGCGTGCACTAATTATTGCGGTATAACGTTGTTGAGTACAGGGCATAAGATATACTCCGATATCCATAGGCCAATAACAGTGTGGCTTCAGCCCAGACAAATCAACGAGCGATCAGATTTTCACCTTGAGGCAGGCTATGGAGAAATGTCTAGAGTTTCAAAACTAAATTCAACACCTCTTCATAGACTTTAAAGCCGCCTATGTAGTATAGCCAGAGCAGAACTCTGAGAGAATTAGGCATTCCCAAGAAACTGACAAGACTATGTAGGTTGACCATAACCAATGTGTCAAGCCAAGTAAAGGTATCCGGAACACTGTCCAGACCAATCAATATCTATAATCGACTCCGATAAGGGGACGGTCTGGCCTGCCTACAGCCGATAATAGCATGGAACCAGAAATACGCGCATGACTGCTAAAAGCCAACAAAGCCTACTATAGTCTGTCAACGCTCGTTAAATCCAAGCATCTAAACTTTTACTATATAAACGATGGTCTGACCGGTTCTCACATATGCATCCGAAACGTGAGTGCTTAGCAAAAAGCACTTAAACCTCTTGGACGTGTTCCAGAGGAAAATACTTCGGGGGATTGTTGGCCCCTTATGTGAGGAAGGACGATCCCGGAGACTCTACAATGACGAAATCTACGAGCATTATCGCGACATAGATGTTGTGAAGAAAATAGCTCTGTAGGCTCCGGTGGGCAGGGCATCTAGCTCGAATGAGTGAAGATGAGCCTGCGACCTATTGTGTGCGACAGCGAGGGAGACCCAACCTTCGCTGGCAGGATGGCGTAGACCAGGACGCTCAGAGCTTAAGAATGCCAAACTGGATGACATCGGCTCAAATCCGGTGGAGAGAACAGTTGCGAGAGGCCAGGACCGAATCCCGGTTGTAGAGCCGTTAAAGAATAAGAAGATAATTAAATAAAAGCTTGTTGAAGAACTTTGAAAACCTCGAATTCTTTATGGTGTGTGGTAAATTGTTTCACAAGCAGAGACAGGGAACAAAAAAAGACCTTTGCCCAACTAGATGATGGATTCTTGGCGGGATAAAAAGTATTTTCCTTGTTGTACGACCGCGATGAAGATACTCAAGGAGGTATGACGGACGTTCATAGCGCTGAAATTTACAGATAAATAATACTGCCTTGAGGGACAGGCATTCGCCGAGCCTGCACCCCAGAATAGATGAGCGATATGGGCTTATATGGTCAAATCTGCGGAGGTTATATACAAACCTGGTACAATAATTAAAGGTAACGTAAAGTTTGACCCGGCATGAGGCATCAGAAAACGAAAAAACTGAGCTAGCGTAAAGGAAGTGAGGTAGAACTAACATTTTGATAAGCTTTGAACGAGCACCTACAGGCAAAATGGGCGTGAACAGCCAGAGGCAGCGCAAGTTACTGTAAATTTTGGATAAGGTATGATCTGTTTGATCACAGCAGGTTAGTTGTGTGTTCAGGTTCTTGACTCGCAGCTGGTAGGGTAAGGTTGTTAGCATGAGAATGATTGGTGGTAAATAAGAGGTGTCTAGCTCAAATTGCGTTACAGCTAGACTTAGAGGCAGTTAGATTCAACAGATTTGATAACGACAATAGATGTATTCGATCAAGGTCAGAGTTTATGTTATAGACACAGTTTTCTACCAATCCCAGGGGACTACTCAAATAAATCTGAACATTTCAACGTGAAGTTTGCAATCTCCTTGACAGTATTACAGACATCATTAATGTAGATGCTGAATAGTAATGGCCCTAGAATAGATCCTTGCGAAACTCTACATGTAATTGGTGGTGGATCAGAGATAGAATCTTGAAATCATATATTTTGGGAACGGTTATTAAAGTAATTACGAATTAAGGAGATGTCTGCGGAGGAGAAACCCAGATAGTCTAATAGTTTAGTTGCAAGAAGCTTATTTTTTTATGTCATAAACTATAGGCTTAGGGAAAGCCCCATTGTACTATCGACAATCTATTTTTTCGTACAGAGTGAAATGTTTAACAGCAGCTCTGGTTGGAAGATAGAGAAAAGATAGAGAGAGAAGTGAAGGAAGGAACTGTTACAGTCTAGCCGCGATATTCCACCTACTCCCAACCAGTACTATCGCGAATCTGACATCGGGGCATCGAGAAACAACTCGCTGGAGTGTTCCTCCTGAAACGAGTTGAATCTCATCAACCGACCGATGACACGCGCTTTGGTGGAGCAGGGAAGGACTAAGGAAGGCTATTACAGGAGGAATCAGGAATGTAAAGAGGGAAGATGAAAGAAGGAAAGCTATTTAGGTGGGAAAGGCGAATGACCGTGGCGCTGCCGGGATTCGCGCCCGGGACCTCTGGGTTAGTAGCCAGAAGCCTTACTTCCTACGCTACCGAGGCTCCAAGAGTGGGAGTTGGCCTGGCAGGGTCCTGGACTCTCGCTCTTGGAATTTTGGCCTGCGCCGCTGGTTGCAAAGTTTCCCTTTATTGTCTTCTGAGAATTATTTCGCTAATATTTATTGTACAGTAAGATATGATGTCGTTGGTGACAAATACGGCATACGTTGTGGCTTGGGCAGTTGCTGTCATTATGGGTGTCTGTTCAGACAAATTGCCTTCCCCGTTACGAATATAAACCTCAAGCTCATTCCACGAAACCAGAAGCATTTGTCATAAGGGATTTGTCATAAGGAGCACGTGGAGTGTGATGTATGGAAGGCGTGGGATTTAAGAACGACTAGCTTGTGATGCGCCTTCCCGCTAGTTTTGATATTGGGAGCATTTGGTATCGCCTCTAAAGTCCGGAAACCCGTCTCTAAGAACTCACATAGTTTTTGATATTCCGGAAGTGAGGTAGTTGATCCTTGATCCTGCTCCCAGGGTTGCCGGGTTTCGCGTGGTAGGTATTTTACTAAAGAATCCCAATCAGAAGTTTTGATTTTTAACGCCTTTAATGTTGCAAGCAGGGGCGGCGCTTTTATAGGTGTAAATGGTGCACTTGCACCGGGCGCAATTTCAGAAATTAAGATTTAAAAAAAAATTAAATATACGAAAAAAAATTGAAAAAGTGCTCTCGTGCCTTCATTGTCATATATTAGGGGAACGGCAGAGTGTTTGTGGCGTGTTCTCCATTGTCTATCCCAATGTAATTCCATTTCGTTCGCCAGATTTCGTCTATTCTTTCTTGGCCGGCCCGGTGCCATAGTTCTTGATTTGTAATTTGTACTAGTCGTACTATTATAGACTTCTAACACGGCGAGAGCTACCTGAATCGCCTCTGTTCTGAAATTATTGAAAGCGCCTTCTATGTCCAGAAAGGCTGTTAATGCAGACCGTTTTTGTTCTATGCAGGATTCTACAGTGGAAACAAATACATACAGTGCAGTGACCACCTATTATCCCTTGAAATATGTAGGTTTGGAGAACAAAATAGAGACCTCTATTATGGAGATTCGAATGTATAGGACTATAGATTTTCGGAGTCCAGGATTGTGCTGGAAATAGTTAAGGAAGTGTAGCTTATACCGAAAATCATCCTGGGAGTCAATTCTGGTTCGGTGCAGTGAAAACGTGAAAACACTTTACACGTTTACACCTTAGTTTGCGATTCTTATACCGTGCAAACCACTGTCAAAAACTTTGCACGTATAAAAATTTTTTACACCGAGAAATTTAGAGTGAAGTCGTGAAAAGTTTACACTTTAGATATGTACCTACTAGATTTGATAAACTGTCACTTGCTAGTATAAAAATTCAATTCAGCCTTTATTCAGCATTAAGTTTACACGGATGCAACGAGAATCGCTTTTTCAGGTTGAGTGCAGTGATAAAGTGAAAAAAGGTGTGTAAAACGTCTAGTGTAAACTTTTTTTCACGTTTTCACTGCACCGAACCAGAATTGACTCCCTGGAGTAGTAAACAGCATTAGCGGGAGAGTTTTGTGAAGTTAAAGTACAAGCAAGCTTAAAACAAAAGCAAGATCGCGAAGCAAATTTTGATTGGGTAAAGACAGCGGAAGCGCTTTCATAGGTGCAAATTGCACCGGGCGCAATTGGACGGGGCGCAATTTTGGAGAGAAAAAAAATGAAAAGGTGTTACCGTGCCTTCATTTTCTCAAGTATATTAAAGGAACTGAACTACGATCAAAAAATGATGGGGACGCAATATGGTATACTGCACCGGGCGCAAGAAAACCAAACGCCGGCCTTGGTTGCAAGGTCCTCTTTAGTCCGATCCAGCAATTGGCGAATAGCATTAGAATTTTCAAACTGTATGTTTGGTTGTGAGAGGAGAATTTTCAATGTATTATTCACTAAAGCGCATGTATTATGATATCGGGTATGCAAAAGCTACTTGGCAATATCATAATTGTCTTCAGTGATATTAAGATGACAAGTTATATTAACATAATTTCTATGTTCATGTTATTCAAGGCAGATGAGAGCCTAACAAAGATGAGAAAAGTTTTCAAATAAATCTCGGCAAAACTAACAAGAAAAACATTGAAAATTTTACACAAAATTAGCTTTTCATTTCTGCACTAGTTATTCCTTAATTACCTTGTTACATTCCATTTTATTCCTTCATGCCTCCAAAAACTTTCTCAGACAAGAACTAAAAACAGCCCATAAAAATCGGAGAAAGGCTTTCACCCAGCCAAAAAAAGCGCATTCTTAAGAAAATTCTAACCCAATTCAACTCGAATTCTTAATCCTTGTCCCAGCCATAATCCTTAGGGTTCGGGGAAGAGTTTAATTCCATCTGGTCCAAAGCACCGCATGACATTTCACAAACTCGAGATTAAATTTAATAAAAAATTCTATCCCAGGCGACGCAGCCGAAAGGACGAAAAGGAGCCTTGCTTGGGAAGGCGAAGTTTCCTTGCGCTGGAGAAAAAAAATATGTATATTCCTGATTCCGGATTTGGATGTCGGAACTCGTGGTGCATAATGAGCAGCTCTCCACAACACACAAGGAAGTCGTCATATAACATAAAAAAAAAAGAATTCTTTTTTTTTTTTGAATTTAAATATTAAATGAATTTTTTTTATTAATCAAAGACCGGTGGTGGGGAGCTTTTTGCATAAATTGTAATTCGCAAAAAAATAAAAAAAAATTTTTTCTTTTTATTTTAAATGAAAATAAATTTTTCCTTAAATATTTATCAAAGGACGGAGAAAGGGATTAAATGGAAGCGGAAGCAGCGAGGCCGGGTCGAGATTGTTCCTTTTTGAAGGACAATAAAAATGGTGGCGCTCGAGAAACACAGAGCCGGACACGTCCTTGACAGGTCTCCCCCGGAGGGTGTCCTGTGCTCGGCAATGTCAGCAGGGTAAGGGTAGCCATTTTTCTTGCTTAAGGTACCGTCAAAACTGGCGACTCTCTCTCTCAATTATTTCCGTTTTGTGTTCTCCGCCTCTTTTCTGGTTAATTTTTTTCGCGTCCTTGTTTGCCTGCCTCGCTCCTGGGATCCTTTGGAATTTTTTATTTTAATTTTTGTAATTACACCACGTTTATTCGGGGAATCCTGGCTGTCGTGAATGTACGCGCGCGGATCCTTTGGCACTCGCAAGAAGAAAGTCGCGCCACTTCTCGTTCCAGGCGGCAAGTCTTGACACACTACTGGGTATCGCTGGGCGCTCTCTCGCGTGTGACCTGTGATATTTGTCGCAGCTTATCTTAATTATGGAAATCCCCTCCCCCCGCCCCCGACTGCTTGTCCTGCCGGCCCCAATTCCCATAGTTGCTATAAAGGGAAACATTTTTGGCTTGTTTGTTTGGCTGTGTGCATGCGTTCCGTCCTCCATCCACCTTCCACCTTTCACAGGTGTACTGGACTACCTCTGCTACAAGGGGAGTCGACGTACCTGGCACAATTATAATGCTAAAAAACAGTGTTTGAAGGAATTTCTTTTATGTTCTCTCACCTGGATTAACCTTAAGCCTGATGCATACTAATAAGAAGCCCGAACACTGGCATGTCGCGCGCGCGGCGCGCTCCACAAACCCCGCCGAATAAAGCCGTAATTAATTAAACTAATTGAAACGTTGAGAGGAGCTCAAATTAAAATTTTGTGGACACTACGATAATGGATGAATGAATGTGTCCCGGGGTGATGTTTCGGTGGTTCCGCTGCTGCTCTGTCCTATCCTGCCTTACGGCGTGGCCCCATTCGGGTTGGGGCGCTTTTCGGGTGACTCGTTGCTGACAGGACATAATTTTTTTTTGCTTATATTTCATACTTTCATACACAAGCCATATTTTGTCGGGGGTTTCGTGAGGCGAAATGGCGTGTGATGGTCCTGTTGTGTGATAATTACATAATGGATATCTGACTCCGAGCTCTGGGTCCTGCGAGTTCTCTATTACATGGGGCAAATTGTTCTATGTAAAGATATGGATTAAATTACTATGATTTTTCAAATGTAATGCTTCCTTTTCGGGTTTTGTTATTTTTTGGCCGAGTTGAGGGATGTTACCAAAAACAAAACATAATTGCCAAGGGGCAATTAGATAAAGTGGTTTATAAGCTGCGGGTGAATTATTAGCACTTGAGGTTGATGTTAATTATTTTTTCCTTGATAAGCATGTGACATAAATCTTGTCATAAACGAAGCTTGACGTTTAGTTTCTAGTATCATCCAAACATGTCCTGTTGTATAGTAAAATGGTTGCCGCAGTTATACCAATATAAAGTCGGGTTGTAGCGATGGACGATAGGAATGATTTTCTCTATATTTATGGTACTGGCGCTGCAAATCAACCAGCAAGGCGACAGGAACCGAACTGTATACATCTTCTCAGATAGTCAGGCGGCTCAGAAGGCCCTGCGCTCTTGCACTAACAAGTCCAGAACTATCTGTGAATGCCGCAGATCTTTTAACGACATGGCTCAGCAGCCTGGTCACCGAAAAATAAAGGGAAATTGTAAAAATGACGAACTGGCTAGGAAAGGAAAGGGTTGGTATGCCTTGGGCCACCTTTAACCTCCGATGCAAACAGCACGCAATGCAGCTAGCAGAGATCTCTCTCCAATATCTTAACAAATGCACGCTGGCCAAAATGACTTGGCCCTCCTACGATCTCAGGCGGACCACTCGGTAGACGAAAATTCTCAGTTACAATAGGAGTGCTGAAAGGGCACTGTCTGATAGGCAGTAGCTTAGATCTTGAAACTTACGTTTTCTGCAGAAGTGATAAGAATCTAGACGAGGAGGAAAGTGTAAAACATCTTCTCTGCCACTGCTCAGCCCTAAGCAGAAGGGGACTTACCACTTTTGGTGAACCTTTCGTAAACACGCTTGCGGGATCCCGCAACTAAGAGTATTCTTTACATCCTCGAGGTGGTTTAGCGAAGAAACGACACTTTAACATCGGGTTAAAGTAAGATCATTATGGCATCATAATGGGCCTATCCCTTTGGCCGAAGTGTTTGAGCTGTCCCCCATCAGCTCAGCCATATCTAACCTAACCTAATCTAACCGTGGTGGTACTGGTGGCATCTAGTCGAATTAACCGTCGTATCGTAAAAATCCGCTGGCAGGATAGAATTATAAATGAAGAGCTATGGCGTCGTACCGGCCCATAAAGGGAAGTTTGGACTTCAACATAAAAAACAATCGATAACGACATCATTACTTTTACTCTATCGAGCCTCTGAGCCACTTTGGTTATGAAGCTGCTCTAACAAAACTTTATCATTTGTATCATAGCGATTGAATTCCACCGAAATAAAGACTTTCGACAATTTTATATCAACACTAGATAAGCCCAATCGACTTATTTCCTATGCGTAAACATTCCTTTGTTACGTACGCCTAACAGAGCAACTCGATTGCGGAACAAACCTTGGCTTTCAGTATTTCCGAACTCCTATGATATCCAAGCTCAAAAGCAAGCTTAGACAACATTCAACATCCTCCTGACTCTTCTTCTCCTCAAACCTGATCTATGTCTCAACCTAAGCTTACTCCTAGATATTGAGCATCACGTGACCAACGAAATGATAGACTGGTAGCTCAAAAGTTTAAAACAGCCAAATTAAAAAACTTATCTATCGCAGTTAATTCACCTTTGTAAAAATCCAACTAATTCCACCAGCCAAGTATGATATAAAAATAAAGAGTCTACGATGGATTGGTCATGTCGAACGAGGTGCGCAACGGAACCAGCCAAAGATGGACGGAGACTAGGTCGCCATAAGAAAAGATATATAAACGATGTCGAACAAAACTTAAAACAAAGAGGAATAAGAAACTGGAAACGGGCCAGAGATCGACAATCATAGTGGCGAACGCTGGAGGAAGCCAAGGCCAACAATAGGCTGTCGAGCTCCTGATGATGATTGTCAAGTAATGATGCTTAATATACCGCCTAATTGCTTAACCTTTCTTATGAAGGTTTTTAAGCACAATTCTTTGACTATTTCAAAAAACGCCTTCAGGTTCACCCTTTCCAGTCTACCACCGACCCATAAATCCGACTCGTTTTGCTTTAATCACTGCAAAAGGACCTTGAAAATGTTTCAAATGTTTTGGTCCAAAATAAACAAGTACAACACGCAATCCGTGATAGCTTACGCATGGTCTATTCTTCAGTCAATATATAAAAAACGCGCTATTCCGATATGCCTATAGCATATACCATACCCTCAAAATATATACATACAAATATGTAAGTATGGTTTTGACTGCAACGCCATCTTCATGTTGACTGTACAAAAATTCTTTAACTATTTCGTTTTGTGTCATGGCAAACCTAGAAACCTCTAACACGACAACGACATTTGGAAATCAAAATAACTAAGTGATTGCAGATTAATCTTAGACACAGTCACTGTGATTCGGATAATCTGCATGTCTTTCTCCGATATTCTGATATTCTTCTGCTCGAGTCCTGGGTCAGATCATCGACAATCAAGGATCTCCCCACAAGGAATTCAACATATTTTACAAGGTATAAAATAATGGAACGCCGTTCTTCTGTGTTGCAGTCAAGAAACAACAAGTTTTGAATCTATACAACAAATACAGCTTGGATGATTGAACCCCGAAAAGAACAGCGGAGATCACTTTATCGTGCTATTTGAATCAATTCGATCCGATTTGGTAAGTTTTGGTTCGATTTAAAACGATTTGTTCCGATTTGATCCGATTTGAACCGATTTGATCCAATTTGATCCGGTTTGACAAAATATGATCCATTTTGATCCGATTTGGTTAGATTTGATCCGTTTTGATCTGATTTGATCCCATTTAGTCCGATTTGAGACGATTGAGTTGGATTTGATTCAATTTGATCCGATTTATACCAATTTGATCCGATTTGGTCCAATCTGATCTGATTGGAACAAATTTCATCCCATTTGGTTATACCCTTGACACACTCCAAAAACGAATGAACATTCTTCCAACTTCATTGGCTTTCAATGTTCATTCTTTTTATTAGTGACACTGACACACTGCATTTTTCAAGCATTTTTCAAAGTTCATTAGAACTGTCAAAATACAAACTATACATAAACTGCCAAATATATGAACTGAAAATGATTCCTTAGTGATTTATACTTTTAAATTTAATAAAAAATATTAATTGAGGCAGAGCAACAGTTATTTACAATAAAGCTTACTTTTTTTTTAAAAAATTCTAAAATATGAATGACAGTTTGACAGTTATGTATTTTAGTTGGAAATTTTACTGGAAAGTTCATGGAAAGTTGTTCGATAAATTCCCAATTTCACTTCCATCTTAACTGAATGAAGTTATTTTGACTTCATTCGATTGAATGACGAATGAAGTTGTTGAATGAACATTGGACATGACACACTGAGCAGGAATGTTCAATGTTCATTCGATGCTGCAGTGTGTCAAGGGTATTAGATTTCATCTGTTTTGAACCGATTTGATCCGATTTGAACCAATTTAATCCTCTTTGATCCGATTTGGTTAGATTTGATCCGGTTTAATCCGATTTGATCTGATCCGGTTTGAACCGATTTGATCCGAATTGGTTAGATTAGATCCAATATGATCCGATTTGATCTGATTTGGACCGATTTGTACCAATTTGATCCGAATTGGACTAATTTGATCCGGTTTGAAGCGTTTTGATCAACAATGTGGAAAAAAGAGACTTAAAACACTGAGAATTCCGGCTGGACATTAATCTAAGTAATAACTGCGGCGGTGTAGAAAGCTTTATATGTATTTCTAAACGCGAATGCCGTTTTTCCAAGCGGTCCCCAAACTGAATACTAATCATGTATTGAACACTGTATGAATAAAACTAAGGCTTAAGCTTAAAGCTTTTTAAAAAGCTTTCTGAATACATCGCAGCTGTTGGATTGTCTCATTTGATTTGTAAGTTTAGCCTCGTAGGGGCCTTATGGGAAAGGCATATCTTACTTTAGCTTTTTTAGTGCTGTTCATGAGGAATCTAAGGAGAAAGCCATCTGTGGGTATGCCGCTCATTTACCACATCGGACTCACACGCTGCATGAGGCTGCATGTATGTAAATGCTAGTCGGGGGCAAAGACGAGTTTCAGCGACCGGCCGGGAGCACCAGTCCAAATAGTCGTTTGCTAGAAGCAAAGATAGTTAGCTCAGTTCTACTCTCTGCAGAACTAGTAGGAGCAGTGGCACCCTTATCAGCTAGGGCTAGCAATAGGAGAAAGAGGGGAGTATATTGCACTCCCTCTTCGCATGTTACGCACAGTGATGAGCATGGCTGATTTTGCAGTCTTGGATTTTCCTGCACATTTAACAAGACCAAAGTAAGGCCAGAACAAAGCAGGACAAAACAAGACTGCAAGATCAAGATAACAAGGCTCATGGGCAAAAAGTCTTGCAAAATGTTTTGCAGTCTTCTTCGACGCTTATTACTGCAACACTTTTGCCACTTAGTGACGAGCAAAAACCCTTGCTTTCTTGATCTTGTAGTCTTCACTTGTCCTATCTTGTCTTGGTCTTGCATTGGTCTTACTAAATGTGCATCACTAGTTACGCGTATAACAGCACGTCAGGCAATGTGGCAACAAAGGTATAGATAGAGTGCTGCCAATTCATCACGAGATGGCTAAGGAGTGTGACAAGCCCATTAAAGCCGATGGACCCATAAACTTGTACTGGACATGGAAAGACGGATCATGAGGAAACGTATACAGATAACCTTCGGGTATATATCCATAGTTTTGGATAAAACTATTCGCCCAAGATGCCTAAATGTAGGGGAGAGTCCGTAGTAAGTTCTCTTCCAATGCAGGAAATTTGCAGATCACAAGATCGTGCTGGAAGTGGCCGTCACGAGAAGAGAAAATTCTGAACTAAACGACAAAAAATCGGAGCGTTGAACTTTATCCACAAGAGAATAAAATTGGGTACGGCCCTCTGATAGGCTTCCATAACCTCGTTACCTCGCATGATTTCATTGATCACAGATTCTGTTTATCGTTACCGTTAGCAAGGGAGGGACTACTCCTTGTGACTACTCTGTTGTCGTCTTTTGTTACTGCCAAAGTGTGTACGAGTTTTACTTTGAGCCACTGCAACTTGGTCGACTGTAACACTATTTTGTATTACTATACTCGACTTGCAAAATGCTTCAAAATGCAATTAAAACTATCAACAAAAGACACTCAATAAACAACCCTATTGTTTAATTATCTCGAAACTAAAGCTGTAAGCATTCTTATCTCCAGACATTGTATTTTAAAACTCCACACTGTGTATGTTTCCACCCATGATTTTTGAAGTCGTGTATAACTCTTGAGACAATGCACAGTAATAAAGTTCTCCTAAGATCCCAATCAACACACTTTCACCTGCACCGACTCCCACACTTTCGAAAAAGTTATAGCTCAAAGTTGGTCCAGTTTTTGAAGAGATTAAGAGGATTATTGCCAGCTCAGGATTCATTCCCCAGTCACGATTAACACTGTCGCATTAGTTTGAAAGTCAATCCGTGGTCTGTGAGGAGAATTGACAAAGCTCTACCGATAAGGGCATGTAACACCCCCACACTCGGCCTTTGTGCTTCTAGAATGTGTGCTTGTACTATTGTCACGTATACCTAAGTTCGGATGTTTCGAATCCTCAAAGCGTTAACTTCGGAAACGACGTGGACTCTTGCTGCTTGGTTGTCTTCCGCTTTTGTGCTGTGACACTAACATCGCAAATTGCATCATAGATAGCCTTTTTGGTGACAAAGAGATCCGATGGACGCTTGTTAGGTGTCGAATGGTTTATTTTCAGATCCATGCACTCTCGCCTCTCTTTAAGCTCCGAATAGTGAATGTTCAAACTATCATCTATAGGCATCATGCCTAGAAAGAAGGATAAGGGAATAGGGGTATGCATATACATGTAATCTACTTGTCTGTAAGATTACCTATGGTTGGTTAGAGAGTTAAAAGTGGCATAATTGGTTATGTTGATAACTTTTACGTTTAGCGGCAACCCAAGAAAGCCTGGCGTTTACCAATATGTAATTATTCAGCTAGAAACATCTACAGTCTCCTCTGAAAGCAGTTGGAATTCCTAATACTATCCATGGTAAGTTTTGACAAAAATTCTGAATTTCCCATCCACAGCCATTACGTAGAGAACTCCACCCTGCGGTGCGTTTATTTTACAAATTTTGGTGTTGCCTTAGCGGTGAGGAATGATTCTCCTTATGGACATGGGGAAGATCCACGGAATAAAATCATTGTGGATCCTAAATTCCGTCTAGGTCTCTTAGATGGTTCCGGGGCGAGGTTATAGAAGTCATCCTCTATGTCCAGAAGTCATCCTCTATGTCGTCCTCTATGTCCTATGAAGTCATCCTCTATGTTTGTGGCGGGAATTCTACGTTACACACTACTTGATGCTGTTCGGTGTTCATAGATTTTGTCTTGCAAGACGCATGCTGGGAGGAAGGCATAAGGAATTAGGTTGTAGAATTTCGAAGGTATAGGCCTAGCATGCATTCTATGGTCTTCAGGATAAAGACGGCCTGTAATCCTTTGTCGTGTTGCGGCGGCGTCTACCTACCTTCATAATAAATATCACTTTGACCAGGAGGCAGCCGCAGAAAGCAGGCAGTTCTTATAGTTTGACATAAGTCATGGACCAATAATGACATTTTTGGAGCATAGTTTGGCATTATTCACTGCCCAAGGCACCTTTGGCCTGCAACTTTAGGAACATGTCTAAAACCACTTCTTCGCAGCCCGGAAGGTGTGGCTTCCTGAAAACGTCTCCCCGTCTGACCAGGTTGCCAGGGTTTCTTAGAGAGCCTCACCGATTCGCCCGGGACCTCTATGAATTGCTTCTTTCCGATCCTAAGGCTTCTTCAAGAAAGTTAAGCAATCTTTGTATAATTTTCAATTTTTGTATTTATAGCATTACGATCCCCCTTTATCTTGCTTTCGCGGACTATGAGAAAGCGTTAGCCTCGGTCAATAGAAGCTTTATATGGAAGGCCCTCCGGCAAGGTGGACTGCCTGATAAGATACTCGTAATAGAATTGATAAAAGCCCTAATTCCAAATGCTTTGAGGTGAGTTCAGGAGCACGACAAGGATGCCTACTTTCTCCATTACTATTTCTTATAGTAAGAAACGAAATCCCTGTCGGCGCTCTAGATAGTAGAACAGGCGGGGGGGTTTGCTGGACCGCCTTAGGGATCTCGATTACGCGGATGATATCTGTTTGCTGGCCCACATACACCAGGACCTCAAAAACATGCTCAACAATTTGACAACAGAAAGTAGTCTAGAAGGCTTAAGGCTAAACCCGACTAAAACCAAAGTTTTGATTACTTTGTATGGACCTTCATACGTGTCATGAAACGGTTTTTGTACGCGATCAATACGCCCGAAAACATAGTCGGAGTCCTCCAAGGTTCGTGGATTCTGGCCATAGACGAGCTCTGCCAGTGAGCATTGCAAGTCAGATTTGATTGCCGTATGTATGCCAAGTAAGGCAAAGGGCAAGTCCGCCTTTAACCTGGAAGCGGCAGCATTTTTATCGATTAAGACAGCCAAACTGTAATCAGAGCAAAGTACTTCAGCACCAAGTCCAAATTAGTTTGGTACTGCCAAATTACCCTTATAAGTTGGGTATTTTGAAACTGGGTCACCGTTATTTGGGTCTAAGGTCTTCAGGGATTCGAAGGCAATAAACATACGAACGCCTTCGCCAAGTTCATGGTCAGGAACCGGAAGTTGGACGACCACCAGGTTGGTGATGAGGGCCCTAGACAAACGGACTTTGATGAAATAGATCGAACACTGGAGGTCCACACATGATTTAGTGGATTCCATTTGCCCAGAACCGCTCGTGACGAGTGAAGAGAATTACTGGGACACTGTCGGAAGAATGTCACTATTCGATACCGACACCCCGACATACATTACCACATACGAAGGACACAAATGTCGAAAAACCTTCACGATATCTGCAACTATCCCGCAATAGTAAAAAAAGCAGGCTCTAGCTGTTTGGTGCAACCTTCCAAGTCAGCGCAATCCTATATATAGGCATGATGTCCGCCATTGTTATTTTGTTATTATGTGATTATGGGGCCAACCCTTATGGCGAACAGCGCTTCCAAGTTAAGCATATTGTGTACATATAACATTAACGAAAAAGATCGTCGACTCTCCGGACGAAGGCAAGAAAATCTTAAGTTGAAATTTACCGGTATTGAACAGGGATCAGAAGTTCTCTGATAAACGTTCTTCTTCTAGCCAGATAAGAGCATAACATTCAATATGTGTTTCCCGTCAACAGCCTAAGCTCTGTTTAAAGTGATAGAGCGAAGAGGCCTTATTAACTCTTTAGCCCTATCATAGACCTGGGACTGATTCCTAAAAGGCTAAGTTCAGTCTCTTAATCGAGTCCTCTATCAGGGGACTTGGAGGAGGAGAGGAGCATAGATGGGTTCTGGGCCACGGATCAACATCTCAGGCAACTCTCTCGCGATCCTATCGACAGCCTCATTGAAATAACAGCTAGGTACCGGCTCGGGTTAGCATCTTTGAGGGAGTCCTTTTTTAAGGCTGAAGGCCTTTTTGACCGGTGTGGATTTGAACGTCATGCAAAAAAGGGTACATGAGTTTAGTCAATAGGAATCTGACCGTCTGGGTGCTCACCCCTAGTGGTATCTACGTCAGTCCCACACATTCCCTACATCATCATCTGTAGCACTACAGCCTATTATTGGCCTTGGCTTCCTCCAACATTTCTCTCCATGCCGTTCGGTTCCTGGCTAATGCCTTTCAGTTGCGTACGCCTAACTTTACTAAATCTTCCTCAATAGAGTCCATGTATCGCTTTTTTGGTCGACCTGAATTTCGCTTTCCATCAGGAATTCGATTCAACGCTATTTTTGCGGGGTCGCTATCGTCAAGCCTTTGTACGTGTGCCACCCATCGCAATCTACTTAATTTTATATTTTTGACAATGTCGGGTCCCCGGTACAGTTGGTATAATTCGTGATTATATCTCCTTCTCCATTCACCGTTTTCGCAGACACCGCCAAATATTGTACGTAGAATTTTTCTTTCAAAAGTGCCTAGAAGAGTTTCATCAGCCACTTTCAAAGTCCATGCCTCTGATCCAAACATCAGAACGGGCTTGATTAGCGTGGTATATAGTTTACACTTCATCCCTCTAGACAAAATGCGTGATGTAAGATGTTGTCGAAGTCCAAAATAGCATCTGTTAGCAACGTTTATTCTCCTTCTGATCTCCGTTGTCTCACCACTGTCAGCTTGCAATACGGTTCCAAGATACGTAAATTCTTTAACGGTTTCTATATTATATGCATCTATGGTGATATTTTGTCTTGGAGTTGCGTATCTTTTTGAAGAACAAAGATACTTAGTTTTTGCTTCGTCCATCTTTTTCGCAGCTGCTTCCAGTTTGATGAAGGTTTCTTTCACACTCGCAAACGACCTACCTATTAGAGCGACATCATCAGCATAAGCCATCGTTTGTGTTGACTTGTTAAAGATGGATCCCGTTGTTTCTACCCCAGCGTCTCTCACCACCTTCTCCAACACTATGTTAAATAGGAGGCATGACAGCGCGTCACCTTGTCTCAGGCTTCTCTGTGATGTGAAACTATCTGAGAGGTCTCGTTCAACTCGTACTCTGCATCGTACTACCTCGATTGTAGCTTTTGTTACTTCGATTAGGTGTTTTGGAAATCGGAAGCACTCCATAGCTTTAAATAACTCCTCACGCTTGACGCTGTCATATGCTTGCTTGAAGTCTATAAACAGTACGTGAATATTGATGTTGAACTCCCATGATTTTTCCAAAATTCTTCTTAGAGTGGAAATATGGTTTGTAGTGGACCTACCTGGTCGAAAGCCACATTGATAACTACCTATTATGCCTTCTGCGATGGGTAGAAGTTTTTTGTATAAAATAGTGGACAGTACTTTATACGCTGAGTTGAGGAGGGTAATACCCCTATAGTTCTCACAAACGAGTTGATCTCCTTTTTTATGCAGGGGGCATATCACACCTTCCGTCCATTCAAGTGGGATCTTTTTCTGACGCCAGATCGATTCTATAAGTTTATGTAATCCATTCCTTAATTCTTGGCCCCCATATTTCCACATCTCAATTGCTATGCTATCTTTTCCTGGGGCTTTATTGTTTTTGAGATTCGTCATAGCTTCTTGTACGTCGTCCATTGTAGGGACATCACTTTCATAAGCAGCACCAGTATTACTATCATTATTGGTTGGTGCGTTTCTATTTGTTTGATTCACATCACTTTCACTCTCATTTTCGTCGCCTCTATTCAGTAGCTCATTAAAGTACTCCCCCCATCTTTCTAAAACCTCTTGTTTTTGGCTCAGGATATTACCGTTTTTGTCCTTACACATCGATACTCTGGGTTTAAACTCTTTACGTTGCTTGTTCACTTTCTCATATAACTTTCTCACTTCGTTATTATTCCCGAGTTCGTTTATCTCTGCAAATTGTTCCTCCAGCCACGTCTTCTTTTTTCTTTTGTGCGTACGTTTTTCTAGTCGTCGTTTTTCCTTATAGCTCGCTACGGAATTTCTAGTTCTATATCTTTGCAGCATATTAGTATATGCTTCATTCTTATCTTTCGTTACTCTAGCGCACTCTTCGTCGAACCAGTCTTGACGTCTTGCTCGTCTTTCATAGCCTAGCTTGGTTGCAGCGGCTTCCTTTATTATGGTACTTAGTTTTGCCCATTCCTCATCAATATTGGCATCGATACTTGTAGCTTCGTTATTCGATGCACCGAACCTTCTATTTAGCTCTGCTACATATTCTTCCCTAATTTGTTCTTCGTTGAGGGCCGCGGTATTATATTTTCGCTCGCTTTGTTGTACTCTTCCTCCTGTCCTAACGCACGAAATCCTATCTCTTATCTTAGCACCCACCAGAAAATGGTCTGAGTCCACGTTTGCTCCACGGTACGTTCTAACATCTAACACATTCCCTACTGCTAGACCAATTCTCACCACTCCCTCGCAAATAAAACCTCATTGGCCTCTATAGACCCAGCAGAGTGAGACCCTACTTTTCCTGGTTAGCCACTGCCACGTTGAGAGTGCCTTAATGCACTTTGACTGCCGAAAAGATTATAATATTGGAGCCTTCGAAAGCTTTCTCAAGATTAAACCTAGCGTGTAGATCTCAAATGGTACGTTTTCAGAACTGGCAAACAGAGGGCCACAACCGAGGCCGTAAAGTTGAACAACTTCCACCAGTCGGTAAATATGGGGAAGGTCCGCGTAGTTCCAGTTCCAGTTAATTGCAAGTCGTTGCAGTTTGCTGCTCTTGAGGATCGCTGGCATGATTAACGATCGTCTTTTGCATCCCGTACGCCATATATGCTCATAGTATAACTAACATCATAAGTTGAAGTTAAACCCTGAACTAATCTTAGACATAACTCAAAATTATAGTCAGGTTTTAAGACGCAACAAAATATAAATGGTGGCCAGAAATACTCAGTTTGTGATTTGCCAAAATTTTATAAAAATCGTTTCAGTCGTTTAGAAGCATGTTTGGGCAAATGAACAAACGGGAAGAGTTTTAAAATTTTAAAAACCATTGAATTCGTTTAGTTATGAATTTTTTTTATATTGTAATCGAACATGTCAATATCATTTTTATAAACAGATAAATAAATTTAATAAAACAATCCAAATAAAAATAATTTCAAAAAAAAAGGGAAATTTATTTAAATAGTTCCTAGCGCTTAAACTGCGTCAGTTTTTCATCACACACTCCGTAGTTTAAACTTTATCATTTTTTATTCCACATATCCAACAATTTTATCGTTCCATAAATTTTCTGTGATTTTGCACATTTTTACGACAACATTCATAATTCTCCAGTAACACATAAATAACTTCTTGGCATGAGATTGTGACTGCAGCTTTTATTTTAGTGTTATATGTTTTTTTTCCGCTCAAATGAAATATTCGATTTCTCTGCAGGAATTTATCATGCGCCCAGCACCAGTCCACCATATTGGATACGGCGGATATCTATCGCTTAGAAAACTCCAATTCAGTTTAAGTAAAATAATAAAATTTTCGCCTCATTTTCAAATATGGATATTATTATGCATGCAGGGTTGTTAGTTGAGATACTGCGTTGTGATGGAGTTGATATAAAGTGAAAAAATAGATATGAAGCTTTAATATTTAATAAGGATTTAAAATCGTTTTTATTGACTTGACAGGCACCCTGTGCTTAAAAATCTGTCGATTGAGTTCATAGTCAGCGGTAAAGCGGTCTTATGAATATTGCTGGGTCCACACGATTGAGGCTTTTAGTCGAAGAGACTTCTGCCTATAGACTTCTATAGAATTTTGGTTGTGAAGCAAAGTCGCTGGAGATTCTATTTACCTACAATAGATAGCCAACTACTTATTGTAGATCCAAAACTAACCTGGAGGCTTCACATTGTCAAGGTAGACCAATATAGCTGTTAATGTCAGTAAGCAAACCTTTTGGCAAGAGATGGGGATCGAAAACGATGAGCAGACTAAGGCCCCTGTGCTGAATGTCGAGTCGTGATTTGTGACAAGTTTTTTGAGTTGAAGAAAGTGACATTTTAATCCAATTACGATTTTCAGCATAGTGGCCTAGAGTAGAAGTGCTAAGTGCGAGTTTAGCCCCCTATTTCTTCAACCCAAAAAATTTGTCACGAATCATGACTCGACATTCAGCACAGGAGCCTAAGTCATGTGTTAAAAATGGAACGTCTTGGAGTAACGGGAGCTTTCTGTGAAATGGAAGCAATTCTCAATTTGATGGCACAAAACAATTTTTTTGCTACCAGTCCGTCATGTCATGTCGTTCAGACCATTGTACAGTGTCTAGTAGTTAGTAATCTTGATTTGACGGATTCTTATTCTTATTCTTGTTGAGGGGCGCTTTAGCGGCCACTGCGACCTATTTTGTTTGGTCTATTGTACCATCCCCGTCTTTAAAAACCATCAAGGTTAAGGCTTCTTAGGTAGCCTAAAACTGATTTAGGGTTTCTGTCCCAAATCTCCCTGGGAGTAGGGAAATCACGATGGAGGAGGCTCAGTCTTTTCCTCGCTGTAGCCTCACAGTCGCACATCAAGTGCTCCGCAGTTTCGGGAGCTGTCCCGCAGAATCGACAGCCAGAGTCGGCCACCAGACCTATTTTGTTTAGGTGATAGTTAAGCGAACAGTGGCCCGTCAGGAGCTCTGTTATTATTTTTAGCTCCCACCTCTTGAGATTTAAAAGTTTGCCCGCCTTAGCTTTATTGATTTGGATGAATCTTTTAGCTTGACGAGCACCCTGGGTCCTAGACCAGCTTTGAAGAAACCCAATTCTTTATGGCCATTTTTACGTGGCAGCTTGCTAAGCTACAGAAAGGTTCCGGAGCAATAGGTGATGAGTTTGCGCCTACTCTAGCCAGGCCATCGGCAATTTCATTACCAATGTGACCTTCGTGGCCCGAAATCCACATCAGCGTGACACTATTGTTCCTGCTGAGGAATTTCAGCGATTGAAGACAATCCAGGACAGTCTTTGATGAGACCCTGTGCGATTTAATGGCCAGCAGTGCAGCTTGACTGTCCGAGAAAATAACAATGTTAGAGCTATTTGGAGCTCTATCAATACAAGTCTGAGCACACAGCTGGATGGCGAGTACCTCAGCCTGAAAAACAGTGGGGGTAGTGCCCAGAGCCATCGATATTTTGCTCCTGGGGCCATAAGCACTCAGCCCTACCCCTTTATCGGTTTTGGAACCGTCTGTGTACCAAAAGGCCGTGCTTCCTCTAAAGAGAGGCCTGCCATGTTGCCACTCTGACCTACTTCGAATAATCGTCGTAAACGGTTTGTCAAAGTCAAGAGTAGCAGGAATGGTATCGGACAGAGATATCATTGGCTCCAAGTTCAGCTCCTTGAGGATCGATAAATGATCCAGCAGGTCTCCTGGCTTAAAGGAGAATAGCTCCCGTAGACGCAGTGCCCCTGCCAGAGCCTCTTTTTCACCATCAGGTGTAGCGGAGGAAGGTTCGGTAGGGCCTCCATAGCCACAGTCGGACAGGTGCTTTTGGCCCCTGTGATACCAAGACAGGCCAGTCTTTGCACCCTGGTCAGCTTAATCATAGCACCCTTTTGTTTGGTCTTAGCCCACCATGCGATGGATGCATATGTGATCATGGGCCTTACGACCGTAGTATATAGCCAAAACATTAACCTAGGTTTAAGACCGCAGGTTTTTCCTACAAATTGGCGACAAACATGGAGAGATGCAGTTGCCTTGACAGTTACTCTCTCAATTTGAGATTTCCAGGAGAGCTTTTGATCCAGGATTATGCCTAGATATTTAGCCTCGTTTGAGAAAACTATTTCTTTGCCGTCCAAAGAGGGAGCTTTTAAGTTTAGCTTCCTTCTATTAGTAAACGGTACGATGACAGTTTTTTGTGGGTTGATACCCAGATTCTTGCTGCGGCACCAGCTATGCACATGTGACAAAGCGGCTTGCATGAGGCCTGAAACGGTGCTATCATGACCGCCGCTAACCGTTATGACGATATCGTCTGCATAGGCCTGTGCTTTAAATCCACGGCTATTCAGGTCGGCAAGAAGTTCGTCGATCACGATTGACCATAGGAGGGGTGATAGGACGCCCCCTTGAGGACAGCCTTTAGCAGCCATTACCGTAATCGATTCACCATTCATCTCAGCAGTTATCAATCTGCTGCTGAGAAGCGACGTGATCCATCTCGCAGTGGGGCGAAGAATGCCTTTTTTTACTGCTGCTTCATTGATCGCGTCGAAGGTAACGTTGTCAAACGCACCCTCAATGTCTGCAAAGGCGCAGAGAGAGAGATTTCCTTGGCCCTGAGGGACTTCTCAATATCTCTCACTAGCACATGAATGTAGATCTGCCTGGCCGGTAGGCAAATTGCAGACAGTGAAGTGGGCTCGCTGTAAGACCCTCTCTAATATGACTGTCTAAAACTTTCTCCATTGTTTTCAGAAGAAAGGAGGAGAGGATGACGGGTCGATAGGATTTTGCTTCTCTATATGATCTTCTCCCCGATTTAGGGATAAAGACTACCCTAGCCTCTCTCCAGCACTTCGGAATATGGGCCACCGCAAAGCTACCCCGAAAAAGTGGTAGCAGGACCGGTAAGATCTCTTCCAAGCCTCTCTGAAGGAGAGCTGGGAAGATGTGGTCCTTTCCAGCAGCCTTGAAGGAACTGAAGGTGCCAATGGCCCACTCAATCTTACCGGCAGTGAAAATCCTGTTTGCCAGGCCTTTGTTCCTATTATAGGACCGATGGGCAAGTACTACCTCCGATTCAATGTTAGGTTCAAAGGCCAATCCAGGGTTAATTACCTGAGAGCCGGGGAAATGAGTGCTCATTAATAGCTCCATGGTATCCCTGGTGTTCTCCGTAAAGGACCCTTCAGAGGTCTTGAGAGAGACAATGCCATTAGAGTGATCCTTAGACAGAACTTTGTGTAACCCCGTGGAGGATTTGACGGATACAAAAGAAAGGATTGTTAGTGGTCTGGAGGCGTTTCATTAGATATCGATGTACCTTACATTCGAACTGATAGGATGAATTTTTCTATTCAAAAACGAATTTTGCCAAGGCGCAGCCGAATATAGGTCTTGTAGATGGTAGCCCTGGTGGCTGGTGAAGAGGGATTAAAGGAACGTAAAGAAGAAAGGAGCAGATCAACATGAGTCTCTCTGGTTTACCGAGAGTTCCCGCTGCCGCTACTTCCGTCAGGGATTCTAGGATAGCTAGATTAGAAGCACCTTTTATGTTAAGGAAGGGCCCTAGTGTGTATGTATGTATGCTCAAACAGTGTATATAATATGAACTGCTCAACACCAGACCACTTCACTTCACTGAGCGCAGTTTCCGTGGACTTGCCTTTGCTTGTTGGGTTTTACGAAATGGTGCTTGCTCGAGGGCTTTCTTTAACTTTTCTTTTTTCTTTGATCCGTTAACTCGCGCTTCAAGCGGGACCTCCTTGTTTGTTGACGACCGGCTGGAGCAGTGTCCATGTTTCCGAACGGAAGGATCCACGTTCGATAAAGGCGTACTTTTGCTTTAAATGGTAATATTTGTTCGTTTCCATATGCACCACTTAAGCGAGGCGAATGTTGCTGTTTCCTCACCGATGCGGCTGTGAATGTTGGCCATCGATACCACTTTCATTTCCTCAACCAATGATCCCAAATATTTGAACATGGGAACCTGGTCGATTTGAGTTCTATCGAGGCGAACATTGGCCCTCGATCCGTCCGTAGTGAGCACTTCGGCATACGAGTCACCAACGACGGCGCTATCGGCGGCGAACATCAAGTCGGTTAAGAAGTTGTTGTCTCGCATCGAACTCCGCGTCGTCCACCGAATGCGTCATGCATTGTCGCGTCCATCAAAACGTTGAAGAGAAGTGGCAAAGTGACGTCTCCCTGTAGGACACCCGTTTAAATCGCGAATTTCTCGGATAAGTCGCTTCGAATACGAACTCTGCTGGTTGAACCATCGTACGACACTTGGAGAAGTTGGATGATTTTCAATAGCACGTGTTCGTTCAACAAGCTGTTCCAATCGATGCAATGGAAAGCGGATTTGAAATTGATGAAAACAACGATAGTTCGTTTGCCGCAACGAATTCTTTCCTCCATTAGCTGACGGAGAGTGAATATTTGATCACTGTATCCTCGATGTGGTCTAAATCTCACTTGTTCTTTCCGGCTCGTTTGCTCTCGATGTTTCTGTAGCCTCGATTGTCGACGATTGCCGACGATCGAAAGAAGGCTAATATCGCGATAGCTCTTGCATTCCCAACTGTTGCCTTATTTAAAAATTGGGACAACGATCACTCTTTCCCACGCCGACGGAGCACGATCCGAAAGCCATATGTGTGTTATGAGGATATGAAGTTTTTGTATTAAGACCACAACTCCGACTTTAATCATTCCGACGATTACTTGTTCTAATCTCGGCGTTTTTTCTATTTTTCAGCGATTTTAATGCGGTCTTCATCTCGGTAATTGTCGGTTAGGTATCGAGAAACTGATTCGTCGGCTGTTCGATACTCGGCGGTGCGGGTGCTCGACCTAGTTGCGGATCGTGGTTTTACAACTGGCGGAAAAATTCTCTTTACCTCTCCCGCTCATGGGGAGAAGACACGAAAGTTCCATCCGATTTTTTGATGTTGTCATTTGTTGATGTTGTTTTGCCACCTAACCGCCGATTTTTTTGATACAGCGTCCGGTACTCGCGCCTCAACGCCGCTTCTTGCATGTCGACCGCAACGTTATTCCAGTACGCTTCTCGTTCCGATTTCATTTCCGTCGAGTTTCTTCCTTAACTGCAGTTCAGTGATTCGTTCCAGGGCTTTCAGCAAAAGACTTATGACTTATCGGCCTAAAATCTTAAGCTTTGTCATGTCCGCGGTACATAGACCACCTTTTCTTTCTTTTACGCCTATGCAATGTGGTCATCCAGAAAGCTTGTAACTAGCTTCATTATCCTGTAGCATCTTAGAAAGATACGATTAGGTCCGGCTAGTTTATAGTGTGAGAAACTGTCGATTTCCCAGACAATGCAACTCCTTCGAGTTCACACCACCTATCAGTTGCAGCTTGAGTGCCTTCTGTGCATCCCAAGAAGTACGTATTTACCAGCAACTGCAGTGTATTTGCTGTTGTCCCCGCCCGTGTTTTTGAGGAAAGTCGGGCTAGAGTGCTCCTTACCAAAACCTTCCTAAAGCTATTCTTGCACCAAAACGAATATCTCGGCAAGATTGAACCCAGGCCGAATCCCGAATCTAGTTCTTATTTATAATGAAATATAATTCTCGAGATCCGATTTCATCCAAGACCACTAGTGCGAAAGCTCATCCAAGACGCAGGGAATTTAAACTAAAATCTCGCACAGGCGGCATCTACTGACTCCCAAGACCACATCCACACCCTAGTCCACAACCAGTTCAACTTCACTGTACCAGAAATGGATTAGCCCTTCTACAAAGGAAGCAGCACATTCCTGCTTTCGGGTAGCCTAGAGGCTATCAAGGCACTAGGTGCGGTCTACATAATCTTTCAACTGGTCTAAACAGGGTGCAGAAATATGGGCTCAACCCAACAGCAAGTATAGTGGAGAATATACAGGCGATAATATAACCATGCACTTCCTTGCGAATGAAGGCAAAGATTTCGAAGAAATGTTCCGATACCTGAATATGACACGCTGGATCTAAGGCAATTTCAAGTACTTGCCTTGGGTGAATGTTTTTCATGAATGCGGGTTATAAAGCAGTACTCTTTTAGCGCCAATTGCTCCACCACCTACAGTATTTGGGAAGGGCTGCCCCTTCTACATAACCTACCATACCCTCCCACACTGTTTCCTTGCATGTATGGTATAATTTCGAGTAACCGACCGGAATACTGTCGGAAACCCCCTGTGTGTGCAAAACATAATTAAAAACAAATTCATAACATAAAATTCCCACAGAAAATTTCTGATTTTCAAGCAATAATTAATCCTTGAGCTACATGCTGCCAGGCAGCGCCAAAATGTGAAAAGTCCTTTTCAACACGGGATGTTAACAAGCCTTCGGGAACATCCTTCACTAATTATGCCCAAAGGGAACCCTTTTTGAATGGGCACCAGCCAAACTTCACCGCAAACTAGGATCCACACTTGAAACAGGCACAAAGAAGCTGCTGCCAACTACTTGGACTGCTCCAGAAATTCGTTAACCGACGACAGCAATCCTCGTCGCTCTCGGGTCGTCCTTGCTGCAAGTTTGTTAAGAAGTTTCCTCATGAAATTTACGTTTTTCGAGAGTTTATCTAACACAAAATTTCAGATTTTCACCATATTTATGCCTGTATCGTCCTGCCCCTCCACGGCGGCTTTGTATCCATCCCCACCATGTGTTTTCTTCTTATAGGATCGGTTTCACAGCGTGGTTTTTGGGATTTCGGGCGGCATTTTCCAGGACGAAATTTCTACTGCAGTGCAGAAAATTTTAGATTCAGACAAGAAGGATTCGGGAATCATGCGAAAACCTCAAAACACATTTCCAGGACTAACGGGCAACAGAAAAAAATATGTACGTCTCCTTCGAGGGGCTCCTTTTTGGCAGCAATATCCTTGTGAGTATTGCGTGTGAACATTATCCTCATGAAAATCCTTTCTGTTCCTTTTACTGTAAGGCAGGACGTCTGGGGTCTACCTCTCGAGAAGTAGCTGCATCCTGCATTTTGGCAAACAAGGACCTTCCCGAAAGTGCTTGTAAATAAAAATAAAAGCGGAAATGATGTTGAGGAATGCCGGGATCCTTGCACACAACAGGATATGCCCATAATTTACCGTTATACTTTCCTCCTTTAAATCATTGCTGGAAGGAAAAAACCATCTGCGCATAAAACTTTGTGAAAAGGGTTGATGGGGTGTGAAACAACCTTAGGAACAGGACATGATGAAATTAGGGAATCTCCTTTTAGAGAGGGTGTCCTTTTTTTAGTGATTATTAAAAGTTAAACAACTTTTTTTTCTTCTGTTTATTTAATTTTTGTTTCGGTGGAGAAGGATGAATCAAACTTTGCTAGAATAACAACGAAGGAAGCAAAGTCAAATTGCTGCGAAACGGACTTTTGGCAATTTTGTTTGTTGGTGTTTGTTTCGCGCTTTTTGATACATAAAATGGAGGGAAGGAAATGCTTTATTTTTCGCTCACAAGAAAATTTGTTTATAAATTTTTAATTTCCTTGTTTGAATAACGAAATACTTTAACTTTTGGTTTATTAAGTTTTAGTAAAGTTTGTTAATGAATGTTCTTTTTTTATTTTTTTAACTTTTTAAACGACTTTTTTTTACAATTTTTTGTACGGTCGTAACTGGAAAGGATCAAAAGGGCTCTTATGAAAGATATTGATGAAATAAAGTAGTGTCGTTTATACTGAGAAGAATATTCAACTACGAAGCGATAGATTGAGCAGCAATATCAGAGGTGGTATTCTCGTTGGCGAGTGAAGTGACTGCGAGGGACGCGGTGGAATGAAACTGTCGATGCCTTCACAAGTATCGAGGAAAATGTCACTTCATACGCCACCTTGCGACAAAAAAATACGAATTTAGTCGATTTGCCAGAAATCTGTAAGATTGACAATGAGAATACCAATTTAAGATTGAAGTGACACATCTGTCACGTCACTCGACAACGGGAATAAGGCTGCAGATAACATCGCTTTGTATCGCTGCGTCAGCGGAGTTAGTAATAATATGGGACTTTTAACAGACTAAAATAAAAACATGGGGGGCGTATAAACTTGTGTAACGACTGTAAATTAAATAAATTAATAAATGTGTCTTCAAGCCCACCAAAAAAATATAACAATGCACTTAAGCCGGGATTCATATGATGGAAGAACTAATGGGTCTGGATTCACTGCGAATCGTACGAACCTACGTTGAACCGATTCAATATTTGTTATGTGCGAAGAGTATAGGGGAGATCAAACCTGGGCCGCATATTCGAGTAATAGTCGGACAAGAGAAATGTAAAAGTCTTTAGTGATCCAGGGGTTGTTAACTTCTTTGGACCACCTTTTAATAAAACCCAGAAATACACATAGTTCAAGTGAATGGAAAAATCCTTCTTACTATCAAATCCAATCTCGATATCTTTATCAAAATTAACACGAGGAATACATCATTAGAAAATGTGTAGTTAAAAATTATGGGACCACGCGTCATGATTTCACATTTACTCATACACTCTGTTGCAAAGGAGGTGGGTCAAAATTGCCCCAGGGCCGGCGCAAAAGAAAAGTATCTCAGAATATCGGTTATAACGAGTATTGAAATTCTGTATAGTTGCTATATTCCGTAACTGTGGCTAAGGTGTTAATATTGCTATTTCTTTTTATTCAGGTGAAATACCTAATATCACCCTGTATTTTTGTAGCGCTATAACATATTTTCATGAAAAAGGTAACAGTGGATGCAGAATACTCCCGTCTATCTAAAATTGTAAAAGCGAGGATTCTTCCCTACCAATTTCCGGAGTTATCATCTTGATCTCCAAAACATACGTAGTTAACCAATAGTTGTGTGCAAAGAGGAAAAAGTTTATAATGACCCGGCCTCACCGACCTCAGTTAAGTAGCACATATTCAGTTCAATCCACAAAATTTGTTTCATCGGTTAAAGTCCAGTTCATGTGCCACTGGAATGACATTCCAGTATTCCAGTTGATTTCTCTCTTTTGAGCGAGCTTTTATGTTCAACTTCAGTTCGACTCCAGTTGGTTTGTTTTATCCTTAGTTGAATATGTGTAAATTGTATGCAAACTGAGTTTATTTTAAGGTTAAGGTTTGCTAATATTCTGAACTTCTTCAAATTCACTAATACCTTCACTAGCCGAACTGCGCAAGTTCGAGCAAACGAACTGAAGTTAAATAAAGAAGTTTCTACAATCAGAACACACACTGCCAAGATATTCACGATTTTTTTTTATGTGAAAGACTAGTATCTCAAGAAAGGCCCTTTATACTTTTGACAATCTATTTTCTTCGTATATGGTGGTCGGGAGGAAGGAACTGCCACCAGCGATATTTTTAGTTCTCCTACTCCCAACCTTTACTATCGCGACTTTGACATCGGGGCATCGAGAAACAACTCGCTGGAATGTTATGCCTCCTGAAACGAGTTGAATCTCATCAGCCAACCGACGACATGCGCTTTGGTATAGCGGGGAAGGGCCAAGGAAGGTTATAACAGGAGGAATCAGGAATGTAAAAAGAGAAGATGAAAGAAGGGAAGTTATGTAAGGGGAAAGTGTAAAAGGCGAAGGACCGTGGAGCTGGCCGGGATTCGAACCCGGGATCTCTGGGATGGTAGTCAGACGCCTTACTCCCTACCGAAGCCCCCTAAGAGAAAAAGAAGGTGAACGAACTCGGTTATAGCAATTGATAAAAGAATTGAGACTCGGAGAGTCCTTTCTCTTTAAATAGGTTTTCCACGGTCAATTCTTTTCATTTTTGAAAAGCTTAGCACATTATTGTACCAAGGTGGAGATGAACTAGGCAGTTTTTGGGGCTCATAAGGTACGCAAGAAACGAGAGCTTCGTATAGTACGTCATAAAACCGTGCCACGTCATCATCGGACTCATTTGGGGAAAGTAAGTTGTTGAAATCTATCAAGGCAAGTTTAGGAGACAGCTCACTAAAGTTAGCCTTTTTAATAAAGTTAAAGGAATGGGTTACCCCCTCCGGAGAAGGAATATTCTCTATTAAAGCCAGAGAGGAGGGTGGTAATTGTCAACAGTCGTCATGACTATTGGACTGGGTTTAACAGTCATGTTGACCGAGAATATAAGATCCAACTGCTTTCCTAATACATTAGTCACACCGCTCATTTGATTCAAGCCAAGTGAGAATAAGGAATCGAGAAAGCAGGATTTCTTAGAATAAAGGTTGCCTTCAGGAAGGTAGTTATCGTCATCTTCGACATATACCCACTGAATATTGGGTAAATTGAAATAACCTAGAAGAACTAGCTCTTCATCATAGTCAGAATGTGATCAACACAAGAGATGAGAATATCATAGACATAGAGCTTATTACCCCCATCGTCAAGTGTGCTTAGCATTGTCTGGTGGGATATAGCATGACAGCAGGAAGAGATACGTTTTAGAAAGGGAAATTTTAAGAGCAAAAAGTTCGACGTCAAAATGGTTAGGAAACTGGGAAACGAAATTGGGTTACAATTAAGATGGCTTCTACCAGTCAGTTCAATCTGGTAAAGACTTGGTAGGTGGAATCGAGAAGTTCAGCATTGACAATGCCCACATGTTTTCAGTGAATGCTATGTCATCGAGACCACTAGCCATCACAGCCTGAAGGATGTCTTTAGTTTTTGACCTGGTCCCTTTTTCGTTCTGGTAGTAGAGGGAAAGCCTCTCGAATTTTTTTTTGGATCTGTGGAATGTTCGAAGTACCACGGCAGTAACAGGCGGTGCCTACAAAATAAAAGATGCAACAGAATTGGAAGTCTTGTTGACTGTTCCTGGGTTTATAGATTTACATATTCCTTAAATATTCACAGATCGTCTCCGGCTTAGTTTCAGGAGAGAATCTTTGGATGAAGATATTTAAAGGTGTCGGTACCGTTACCAGAGGAGTGCAAGGCTCAAGAGGATCTGTAACTTCGATGGCCGGTGGACCATTCACTATAAGAGGCAGAGAGGTTGCTTCCAAAAGCGGGATAGGGGTCGACTCTGTCACTGGAAGTTCCGTGACCGAGGGACCATCCACTATTAGTAGCGAGGAGGTTAATACCGAAACCAGTGCAATCAATGTGTCGTCCAGCCCGGTTATAAAATTTTAAAGTTACGTTTATTGCAGAACCGCGCAGTGGTTGGTTTTTTAGAGCACCAGCAAAGATTTTGTTTTGGTACATGGAGCCCTTCTACTTGGTAGCGAGGTATAGAAACCTCTATAAATCTCTTTTTTATTTAAGCCCAAAAGAAGAAAAGAGAACACAATAGAGGGTCCTATCTCTCTCTCCCTTGAACTCATAAGCAGGATTTGAGGGCTCTGGAGTTTTCGGGGATTTCGCGGTGTGGCTCTTAAGAGCTGCTATTACCCAGCAATGGTTTATTGGAAGAAACTAAAAACAATAGTTACAAAAAAAAACGTATGATAAAGGGTCCTTTGCCAGATGTCCTTTACGTTTTTTCTAACACAAACTATGTTTATCTCCTGTGCATATCCTGCGTTGTATCTTGTATTGTGGAGGTGTTACCATTTAATAACTAATTAACAGATTACTGGATCGCGGCGGGCGCCTCTGGGACATGACGCCCTCGGGCGGTGGCCCGGGATCGCCTCCCCCTAAAGCCGGGACTGATTGAAAGAAAAAAGTCCTGAGATCTGTTCGAATCAAAAGCTGCAGTACAGGCTTCGTTACTTATATTAGAACATCTATAGAGGAAGCAGAACAACATAAGCTGGGTTTAGAAGACGATTTTAAACCAAAAGTGGTTTAAATTCGAAGAACTCACATCATACTTAACATTGATGCCTACTAACGGCAAAGTTTTGCCCTAAGGTGTACCCAGACACCTGATAGATAACTTATCACCACAGTTCTATTTTGAGTTTTTATTGTTGAAAACAGTCTTCTCATCAGTCATCGATAGTCAACAACTGATTTTGTATTGTCTATTCCGACGAGATTCTCAAATTTATGGCGACTTTCAAGGATCTTTTCGTTTCGCTTTAAACGCCCAACAGCCATAAATATTCTTGTGTTTGTTAATTCAAACAATTTTAATTAAAATCCTGCACTAAGCAAGCAATTTTCTCTCATCAGCAACTGGAAATGATTTACGATTTATCCAGTCTATGAAATTTTAACACATGCACACACACTCTCCCTGGCCGCAGCCATAATTTCACCTAGATAGGTGCTCGTAAGTACAAACATAAAAAATTATAATAAAAGTTAAAATGTAATAATTCGCGATCATATTTTGCGGTTACCGCGCGACCAGCCAACAAATAACAATATTTGGAGTGCATAAGCAGGCGGCAGGGTTGGGCAAAAAAAAATAATAATAACACGGCAACAAAATTTTATACCGCCTCTCTCTCGAGTTGGCCATAATTTATGGTCGTTATACGGCAATTTGAAAGCTTTATGGCCGCAGCCAGGGCAGCATTTCAACATCTTAAAAGACGTAAAAATGGTACACAACTTGGGGAATTTTATGATCCTAAATAATGGCTCGATAATGCTACTTCTTTGTACACAATAAATCGCCTTGAATATTCCTTTTTTCCTTGAGGTGAGCCCCAAATGATGCGGGGGAGCAGGAGGAGTGTGGCATGTCCACTTTTCATTAACCATGACAAAATATCAATGGAAATCCTTGAACTTTGAAATTTTCGAGAAAGGAAAGAAAATAAAGAAAAGTGCCGACTTTGTTTCTCTTTTATTAAAAGAAAAACTTGGGAAAAAGTTTCAACCAAAAATTACACTTTTTCTTACGAAATAATTAAAGCAATTTTCTTAAATTTTCATTTTTGTTTCAAAAGTTGAAAATTGTGTGTGAATTTTTCTTAAAAACATGCAATCTGTAACAAAATTCGGTTAAATATTTACATAACAACTTTTAACTCATTTTCACGTAATTATCCACTAGACTAACCACCTCCAAAAAAATTGTGTCAATAACTACAAAATTTCATATAAATCGTTTGGTGACTATCTTCTTTTCAGTTAGCATGTAAGTGTTAATGGAGCGCAACTCAACAATAAAATAAACGATTTCGATTAATCTGTTTAAAAATAAGCTCACGTTTTATGATATGTTAATTTTCGGTTAATTTTCTGAACTTTTATTACATTTATGGTCGTGTTCAGAGTAATCTGCACTTTTTCCAGCATGTTAATTTGTAAAATTTTATTTAGCACTTAATTATTGTGCAATTACCTGCTCGGCTGACGTTTTTATTAAATCAACTTGTGGACCACGAACTAAAAAATGATTTTATGGTCGTGGCCAATATGTTTTATGTGCTATTGAATACGATTGTCTCTTCGAGAGAAAAGTTATAGCTTTTGTTGCATTTATCCTTATTAATATTATAAATGCGAAAGTAACTCTGTCTGTCTGTCTGTCTGTTACGCTTTCACGCCTAAACCACTGGACCGATTTTGATGAAATTTGCTACAGACATAGTTTAGACCTTGGAGACGGACATAGGCTACTTTTTACGGAGAAAAAAAAGGGTTGAAGGGGGTGAAATGGGGTTAAATAAGTTGTAAAGGGATTTTTTTCTTTACTTTTTTTTTCTATTGTATAAAAAGTAACTGACTGACAGACAACGCACAACCTAAACCGCTAGAGCTAAAGGGCTGAAATTTTGACAGTGCATCCCTTTAATGACGTGGACATCTACTAAGAAGCGATTTTCGAGATTCATCCCCTAAGGGGTAAAATGGGGTTTATCTAAACCGCTGGAGCTAAAGGACTGAAATTTTGACAGTGCATCCCTATAATGACGTGGACATCCACTAAAAAGCGATTTTTCGAAATTCATCCCCTAAGGGGGTGAAATGGGGTTTTTCCAAACCGCTAAAGCTATGAGGCTGAAATTTTGACAGTGCATCCCTATAATGGCGTGGACATCCACTATTAAGCGATTTTTAGAAATTCATCCCCTAAGAGGGTGAAATAAGGTTTACCCAAACCGCTGGAGCTATAGGTCTGAAATTTTGACAGTGCATCCCTTTAATGACGTGGACATCCACTAAGAAGCGATTTTCGAGATTCATCCCCTAAGGGGTAAAATGGGGTTTATCTAAACCGCTCAAGTTATAGGGTTGAAATTTTGACAGTGCATCCCTATAATGGCGTGGACATCCACTATAAAGCGATTTTTCGAAATTCATCCCCTAAGGGGGTGAAATGGGGTTTACCCAAACCGCTGGAGTTATAGGGCTGAAATTTTGACAGTGCATCCCTTTATTGACGTAGATATCCACTAAAAAGCGATTTTTCGAAATTCATCCCCTAATGGGGTGAAATGGGGTCAACCCAAAACCGCTGGAACTACAGGGCTGAAATTTTGACAGTGCATCCCTATAATGACGTAGACATCCACTAAAAAGCGATTTTTCGAAATTCATTCCCTAAGGGGTAGAAATGCGGTTTATCCAAATCGCTAAAGTTATAGGGCTGAAATTTTGACACTGCGTCCCTATAATAGCGTGGACATCCACTAAAAAGCGTTTTTTCGAAATTCATCCCCTAAGGGGGTGAAATGGGGTCAACCCAAAACCGCTGGAACTACAGGGCTGAAATTTTGACAGTGCATCCCTATAATGACGTAGACATCCACTAAAAAGCGATTTTTAGAAATTCATCCCCTAAGGGGTAGAAATGCGGTTTATCCAAACCGCTAAAGTTATAATGCTGAAATTTTGACAGTGCATCCCTACAATGGCGTGGACATCCACTATAAAGCGATTTTTCGAAATTCATCCCCTAAGGGGTGAAATGGGGTTTACCCAAACCACTGGAGCTATAGGGCTGAAATATTGACAGTGCATCCCCTTAATGACGTGGACATCCACTAAGAAGCGATTTTGCGAAATTCATTCCCTAAGGTGGTGAAATGGGGTTAACCCACACCGCTGAAGCTGAAGGGCTTTAATTTTGACCGTGCATCACTATAATAACGTGGACTTCCACTTAGGAGCGATTTTTTGAAATTTATCCCCTAAGGGGGTTAAATGGGGTTAACCCAAACCGCTGGAGCTAAACGGCTGAAATTTTGACAGTGCATCTCTATAATGACGTCGACATTCACTAAGAAGCGATTTTTCGAAATTCATCCCCTAAAGGGGTGAAATGGGGTTACCAAACTACTGGAGCTATAGGGCTGAAATTTGGACAATGCATCCCTATAATGACGTGGACATCCACTAAGAGGCGATTACTCGAAATTCATCCCCTATGGGGATGAAATGGGGTTAACCACAACCTCTGAAGCTGAAGGGCTAAAATTTTGACAGTGCATCCCTATAATCACGAAGAAATGAATGACTCGAAATTCTCTTTATTTAATATTAATTTGTGATTGCTTCATAATTTCTTGCACCCACGTAAATAGGCGAACAAACTTAACGAACGTTCGTCAAACCCTAAAATGTCACTTCTCTTGCCAATCTCTGCTTCGAAACTTGCAGATTTGTTGAGCAAAGGTGATATACGCAGCAATTTGTTTACCATATTTATTAAAAAAATGCACTATAATAAACCCTTTTTAGGGATAATAACAGCTGACTTTTTTGCGTTTTTTTTTGAAGAAAAACATTGCACATAATAAACAGTTTTTATTTAAAGGCGTTGTAAGGCACGCGGGTTTTACGCTAGTACATCTTATAAATTACAAAAATTACAATACTTGAAATTGCTATATATAACATTATAGAATGTGCTGATGGATATTTTATCAAAAGAGGATGCCGTTGTGCATCTTCTATTCTTTGATTTATCTTGTCTAGATTATGAGAAGCTAATTTTAAACTATCTAAATTAATATTAGCTAAAGAGACCGGAGAGAGCTGAAGATATTCATGCTTAAAATTTAGTTTCTTTTTAATACAACAATCATCTTCAATAATGTTTATGCCTGGTATAACCGATTGAAATTCTGTTGTAACTATGTAATTTGGCACTAATCGATTGGAATTTACATAAGCTTCACATTTATTGTCGAGGGTGAGCAAACTGGTTCCCAAGATGTTTTTATCTACTATCCCTTCCGTTTTTTTCACATAAAATCGTTAACCATGATAAGCTGAATAGGTGTGATGACCATCGGATGTAATATATTTTTCTTTGCAAAAAGGATAGCATTAATTAAATTATCAATTTCTTCGCTGATTTCATTAGTCAAGTAGTTTAATAATCCAATATGCTGTGTAGCAATTTCATTCATTCGCATAATATCTATTTCACTATTTAAGGTTTCACTGTATTTATTAATTTTCCTAAGATTCTCATTGAGACTATTCTCATGAAACTTTAATTTACTAACAGTTTCATTGAAATTTGCAATCGTAGTTTTCATAACTTGTACCTGATCCTTCATTAAATTCAGACTGGCTTGCTCATCTTCTGCAACCTTATTAATCGCATTTTCGAACTATTCAGCATCATCTGAGTCAAGAGTACCGAAAACTGTTCTAAAAGCATGACCTATTCCGTTGAACCATCCTCCTGTTGCTCTTTTATTTTTGTTATGCCCTATCAAGTTTTCCAGAGATTCTAATTTAGTACCAAGAATAGGTATTTGTACTTCTATTAGATTTAATGACTGCTTACAATAATACGTGTCTGAACTGTTACAATTTTTAAGCGCCGTGACAGGGGGTTTTTCTTTAAAAAAGAGCTTTTATAAGGGCCTAGCCAAAACACCACCTTAATTTCTTTCTGGAAGAAGACTTGTCATCTATTTTATGAATAAAACTTGGTATGTCAGCAAAAAAGCCCTTGTAAAAGCTGTTTTTTAAAGAAAACCCCCTGTCATGGCGCTTAAAAATTATATCTGTCATGGTAAAAAACATTTTTTCAATGACAGGCTTATTTTTATGCATAGAGGACATCTTAAACTTCAATTGTTTTCTTTTTGAACAAGGTGTTCTGAAAAGCCAGTGATTGATCTTGATGCATTGATGCTGCGCATTCAAAATTCAGTCTGACAAATTTATTAACAAAAATTGTCAGCCAGACAAGCTTTAATAGACAGAAGAAATCTTGAACTTTATGTAAAACAAAATTCAAGGAGGTGTTATGAAGTGCATTTTTATAAAGAAAAAGAATTTATAACATAAGGTCTGTCAGAAGCTAATTAACAAAAATTGTCAGACAGACAAATTTTTTCAAAAATGGTTCATTATTTATTACAAATTGTATAAATTTCAGACAGGTGTTTTAGAAAATAAAATCATTGTTTTTTAACAAAATTCAAAAATTCTTAAAAAATAGCAATTAACAAATTTTTACTAGTCTGGCGGGCTTTACATGTTTTTTACATGTTTTTCAGCCAATCTCACTTTATTGTTTTGAGGTGTTCGATGGGGTACCTTTTTTGCGGTGGGAGCTTAGACTATAGATCGGAGATGCGGAGCTGCTCGCGCTGCCCTTTTAATTGGCAATGTGCCTCCTCTCCATTACCAACTTTATTTCTAGAGATTGTTGGTTCTCACCCCCAACGGATTCCATGAAATCGTCCTTGCGTCCGTCTACTTTCCGGGGGATGTACCAATAGTGCATCATTGAGTGCTCTCGCAAGACAAACCAACGTCTTCGGCTGTTCACTGCTCCATCTGGAGGAGTACCAATTTAAACGAAATGGGTGAGTGTCTTTTAGAAGTTCTTGTTATGAATAACATAGATATTGCAAATAGAGGATGCAAACCCGCTAGTATAAAGAAGATGCTGGACCTCACCTTCGCGAACAGGCTTCTCTCCGACAGGATTGAAAACTAGCGTGTTCTGGACGAGGCCTCGCTGTCGGATCATCTGCACATTATATTTCGTTCATCAGCTCCTTAATGGACGTGTCGACTCAGGTTTTCTAAGTCGCCGTGCGTCGTTTAGAGAGAGCAGATACAATTTGAGAGGGCCACCGCTCTTACACATCAACTCCTCTAACACCGATTGTGGCCGATTTGAGCCTGTAAATCGCATGTTCATTAATGTCAATAAATATATATGTTTTTAGCGTGAGCAGTAGCAAAGATCTCCTTAAAAGGAGTCTCTTTGATATTTCGTGACTGCTTATGTGGTTCGCTTGTAATTTTTTTGTGTTTTTCCTTTCTAAGTTTTTATTTGGTACCTACTTAATTTTTTATTTCTATGTTTGCATGCCTCAGCCGAGCCCACATGATAGTGGTAAATGTTTCTCAGCCCAGATGATAAGTGCGCCTTCTTCATAAGAAGGGAAACTCTATTATTATTATTACATTGTGGGCCTCCCACATATCCGCGCCTCTTCTTTGGTTCCTAAGAAAACCAACCGGTCTAAGTTTCAGGGGCTTGTGGCCTCGAAATCAGACCTGCTTGCTGCTTCTATCAGCTCAGGGTGTGAACTGGAGAATGCGGCCACGCAGCTTACTAATGTTCTGATTTCTTTCTACCACGACAGCAACACTGTCTCTTCCTTTCAGTCGTCGCGTAAAGTGCACTGGTGGAACGGCAGGTTAGCTGCAATGCGTAGGGACATTATGAGAATGTTCAATAGGGAATACCGGGCATTGGGAGGAATATAGGTTTACCCTAACAGCCTACAGCAAGGAGTTGAGACGTTCCAAAAGGATTACCTGGAGAGGAAACACTGTGAAAGCCTTCATACTCTACCAGAGGCATGTAGACTGCAAAAACTACTCTCCAAAGACTCCTTCAACGGAGTGGGCTTTCCCAAAAACGAACATGGCTCCTACATCTCTAAACATGAAGAAACCTTGAGGTACCTGTTCACAGAACACTTTCCAGGGTCAATACTCCAGACCGCTTATCCATTGGATACTGGGTGTAGTCATAGGATCATCCCAGACCAGACCGTTAGTCCCGAAGACTTTCTGGGAACACCTTCAACCGTGACAAGGTTAAATGATGAGCAGTGGCCTCCTTTCAACCCTAGTCACCAGGAGGAGATGGAATTTTTCCAGACAACCTGGTCTGCCTTTTTAGAGCCAGCTTCAACGCCGCCGACCATATTTCATTATTTTCCTCTGGGATGAGTGTTGATGAAGATGACAGCATGAAAGAAGTGGAGATAGAAGAGATAGAGAGATAATCAAAAAAATTATTTCATACCTTATAACCTATGGACTAGACCTACTACGGATACCATGTAAAAACGCTGATTGCATTATACTTCGAAGATGGTGCGGAAAAGAATGCAGCGCGAAGCTCGAGTTTTCTCAGCCCCATATCTCAAAAACCATTGGTTCTACGTAAGTTTCGTATAGGACATTTTTATGCAGATTCATCTCACGAACAAACTTTACTTAGCCAAAAATTGCATAACGCCGATAATTTACGAGATATTTGATTTCCGTGACCTTTGACTCTCCATAACTCGAGTAGCCCGTCAGTTGGCTTTATGGACTTTTGGGAAATTATTTATGAGCCCAAAATAAATCTCCAGTTGCATTTTTTCAGAGGTTCATGTATAAAGTGACTGGGCTATTAGGTGCAATGACAAAAATGCTTTCACTCCATATAGGGCCCTATTGTGGAACGAGTCGATTTGACGACTTTGAGTCGACGTTAAATTTTCATACTGAGAAAGTCGATTTTTATCGATTAAAACATAAATATGAGTCGATTACATTTTTGGCGTCGACTTGACAATTATGTAATCGACTCATGATAATGCTTTTATCGATTAATTTCGACAAAAAACGACTTTCGCAGAAAGAAATTTTAACATCGACTCAAAGTCGTCAAATTGACGATATCCACAATAGGCCCCATAGACTTAAAGAAAGAGAAAAGCTGTCATATAAATAAACTCAAAAGAATTTTAAGTTGAGTTCCATTTTAGAATCACAGATTTCAAGCCGATTTTATTTTATACAACTTCCATTGTCAATTCGCAGTTATCGTCATAGATAGTATAGATCTCATTCGAGCTTGTGCAGCTAAATTGTAAATATTCATACAAATATTAATCCCAAAATTTACACGTTCTTATGAAGCTTGAAAGAATTTAGATTTACACCAAAAAAAGATCAAGCAAGTATAATTTACTGAAGAGTTTTCTTCGACAATTAATTCTTGAATCAACGTGTTTTCATCGAGGTTATCTCAGGTTAAAGAGTTATCGATGACCCTCAAAATTAATTAAGATTTCCTGATGAGACTGCGCTTGAATTTATCTATAAATTTGATTTATTGGAAATTGAAGAAATTGAAATGCAGCTATGGGATCTTCAGTCTAGTTCAACATGTACTCAAAAATTAATCAAAATAAGGCAAAAAGTCGAAACAGAAAGATCAAATATAAGCATAAATGCGAAACTTGAAATTCAATTCCAGACACGCAAAGCAATCTGAAGAGGGGCTATTTTGATAATATTTCCGTTTATCTATGCCTGTGTGTTATTATTTTCAGAAATGAAGAACAGTAGAAATTCGTTTAGAAACCATTTATAAGAGGACTCCAATTCAAGCTTGGATTCTGCTAAAAGTTACAAAGTATGAATCTAAAGTATTTGGCATTTAATTTGTAACAGCACAAGTCACACTTTTTTCCAAGCACTTCACTAAACAAAAAAATTGTATTTTTATGGTTGGTGTGTAAAATATTCATTTATGATAATTTTCTGTAACGAATTTCCATGCAGCAGTATTTTAATTTTAATGTGCTTTTTCGACTAATCACTAAGATAAGACCGCTTGTTGGCACGTCGCTGGCATATTTCAGGTAGACATATGCAGGTGGGTGAAAAACTGCCTCCAGTGCGACCGGTGGACCAATTAGTGCTTGGCAAATCATTTTGTTGCCACAATGTGCCGTAATGATTGCCGTGATTCGGTAACATCTCGTCTTGTTCTGTTCAAGAGGCCCATTATTTTTTCTAGAGAGAGACTCTTGCTTACATAGGTACCTATGACCGGGAAGCTAGACGAGAGTCTCGTTATGCTTTCTACCTAGCCTGTCTAGCTCAGCTTAACATCTCTCCACTAGCTTGGAGTGCATCGTTACTGAGTTGTTATAGAGGCTTGACCCAAGGCATGAAAATCGTAACCGGAATCCGACCGATAACCCCCTAAAAACCGAAACGATTGGAAAAACCGGAACCGTAACCGGACCGATATAAAAATTTTAATGTAAGACCGATAACCGTGACCGAAACAAACGGTTCCCGGTTATAATATCGGTTTTCTATTTATCAATGACTATTATGATTTTAAAATCTTTTGAAATTTTGACCAAAACAGAAAATCGGGTTTTAAATTTCTTAAACGAGTATTAATTCATTGTCCCAAATTTGTCTAGAAGAACAAAGAACGGATTTACCTCTTTTGAGGATTAAAGATCTTATTTCATAAAACTATTTAAAACAGTTTTTCTAAGAAAAATATTTGTGTTTCCAAGAACACATCTAAAAATAAAACAAAAATGTTACTATTTTTAGAAATAAATTTTTGTATAGTTGTTTTCAAACCTCGTGACATCCCGCGCATGTTCCCCAGCTAAGCTCTTAAAAATGTTTAAAAGTTCAGACAAAAGCTTCAGTTAACTCCTCCTATCAAATCACTTATTGCCATGTAATCAGTCGCGACTGCGTATTGCTACCGGGAGGTGTATCTTTCTGGGACTTCAATGATTATTTAAAAAATTTTCAAATTATGACTGAAAAACACCCGTTTTTATATATTTTTTTATTTTAAGGTTTTTATATTTTACACATATGCTACAGAAATAATTTGTAGTAATTTCTACTAAAAAATACGAAATTTGTGTTTTTATCACTTTGATTACTAGATTGTTGACATTTCCTGCCAGTCGCATACGCGCTTCTGCCCGGGGAGGTTGTGTTGCTTGCGACTGCGGGGAACTGTCGGTTTATGAATGAAAACGCTCATTTATTCAAAGGAATTTTTTTCAGCATTTTTTTTTTAATTATTTTAAATTTAGAAATGAGAAATATTTCGCATAATTAAAGTAAAATTATGCTTATTATGTTGAATAAACTGCCTTTGTTGAGCAGGGGCTTTACATGTATTTAAAAGCTCTGCTCAACACATAGAAAGATAAATTAACTTTATTCATTCGGCATGCGCGCATCCCTTCCCAAATTATTTTGTTGAGTTTTTTCAGTGTTTGTTGTCGTTTTAACTAAAAAGAGGGGAAATGATAGAACATTATTTATAAAATTTGGCAACGAGGTGCGCAGAACTGTTCAAATTTTTTGTGTCACGGAGTTTGAAAAATTCTATACCCTTTTTTGTAATAAAATAATAACAATTTTTTTTTTGTAAAGAAATAATATTGAATTTGAAAAACATTCATTATTTCAAATTGAAATTCACTCTGTTTAAATGTGAGTTGAATGAATTGAAATGTGTCGAATAAAATTCATCATTTTCTTGTTGTGACCGTTGAGATGACTTCTCGGCTTTGTTTTCTTTTCCGGCAGACACCTGTTATTGAGCTCTAGAAACCGAAACTTATCAGTTTGAAAATATCTGTCGACCGTGCTTGAACTAAAATTGCAGATCAAACTAACTTACCTGTAAGTGAAGTTCGATCCTAATTATATTAAAGCCTCGTTCGATAGATTATCAATGTAGTACCTTCGGTGCTCGCCAGATGTCACACTTTTAGAGTCAGTCGAAAAACGCGCGGTGCCTGCCCATGTACTCGGGCTCCCGCGAGTTTTGAATTATTGACGAGGTAAGTTAACATGCGTTTTCAACGTGTAACTTGTTAACCATCAAACTAAATTGAATCGAATTTGTTCAATTTCTTTTTTCTAAGAAAATGAATAATAAATTTCAATGAAAATTTTCAGGTTACAAATAAACTGTTTTATGATGCCGCGATCAAAAGTGCATCCATGCCACCAATTTTTCAAATATTCCATTGAAGAAGATAAAAGTTACTGTTTAATCGAAACAGGAACAAGGAAGGACAAATGTGTAACACTTCAGTAAAGGTACAATTTAGACGACGTTTTTTATTCACTTCATATTTTTTATATTTTTATATGAAAAAATGAAAATTTTATAAAAAAAATATGAAATTTTTTTGTACAAAATACTTAGATTTGAAAATAATTATATTTCTCTAATACTTTTTTTTAAAAGACTCGACATGCTACCAACTTGTCTCGTCACCTTCAATCCAAACATTCTGAGATTTGGGAAAAAGCAAACCAAAATTATCAGAATGAAATCACCGCGAAGAAAAAAAGGAAGTTAGATGTTTCAGACCAGCCCACCAGTACTAGCAAAACAATTCCTGAAATGTTCAAACCACACATCACCGTTCATTTGACGAAAGAAATTGTGTGGAATGGCTGCATTGAACTCTGCTCTGCAAACGGAAGGCCTTTCAAAATTGTCAACGAATCAGGATTTCGGAAAATTTTGAATCCGATTTTAGAAGCTTTGGATATGCAAGTCAATGAGCACAACATTCGAAATGGCGTCCTGGAAACTGCAGAACATGTGAAAAATACTATTATTCAGGAGATAAAAGGGAAAATGCTGTCTTTAAAATTGGATGGAGTGACGAACAACAACAGATCGTTTTTAGGCATAAATTTACAGTTCATAGAAAATGGACGCATTCACTTGCGTACGTTGGCTACAAGAGAAATTTTCGAAAGACATACTGGTGAAAATTTGAAGAGACTAGCGATTGACGTCCTGGCCCCTTATTCTCTATTACAATATTGTGAGAATTTTTCTCGAAACTGCCAAAATGGTATTCTATATTACAAAACTGTCTCGAAACTGTAACAATATTGTTAGATTTTTACTCGAAAGCTCAAGGGTAATCGAGCAATTTATAAAATTTTAGGTGTGAGCGATACAATTGAAAGCTCTTGCGCTCATTTTCTTTTCTTTCGGGGACATTTCTACGAGAGGAAGCAATATTGTAATAGGGAATACGGAAGCATTTTAGTTTCGGATATCAGTTTCGAGTGAAAAGCATTTGAGTATTGTAATAGAGAATAAGGCCCCTGGATGGATTCGGTGTATCTAGAGAACAAATCTATACTTGCACGACAGACAACGCGAGGAACATGATAAAAGCGGTGGCAATCTTGCAAGATTATGATGACTGCGAAGAGGAAGAGGACACCGATAGCTATGCTGATGAAGACGAAGAAGAGGTGGAACAGGACGAAGAGGAAGAAATAGAAGACACAGGAGAATGTGACGAAGAAGAATGTGAAGATGTATTCGGGGATGATTTTCTCACAACAATGGAATCAGAAAACTGCTGCATTGGTAAGTCTATCTGTTCTTCTGTTTGCGTGTCTAACAAAAATTGTAATGATAAATAATTCGTACAAATCTAAATTGTTACAGGATTGAGATGTGCTGCACACTCTTTACAACTGGTAGACAAAGCTGGAATAAAGTCAAAAGAATGCAGTCGAGTTATTGCCAACGTCAGAAGAGTGGTAAAAAAAACTGCGAGCCCAAAATGTCACCGTTCTTTTGAACGAACGCAAAATCCCGAGGCCTATGATTGATTGCGCCACTCGCTGGACCAACCTTGGAGAAGATCAAAGAGATAGTTAAAGTTTTACAACCGTCGAAAACCGCAACTGTACGAATGCAAAGTGAACAACTCACTATGGGTGACTTTTATGGAATCTGGATGCAATGCAAGATTGACACCAACAAAATTTCATATGCCATGTCTCGACGTCTGATCAGTGAAATGGAAAAACGCGAAAAGCAACTTTTTACCAATGAGGCCTTTCTTGCTGCCATTTACCGCGACTTGAGGTATCAAATTATTTTGTCGTCGATTCAAAAGGAGCAAGCCGTCGATACGTTGACTAAATTGTACTGCAGGATGCACGAGGCGGAGAAACAATCGGATCAAAACACTGCATCGCGCAGAGCAAGTGTGGAGTTCACGCAACAAAATGGTTCATGCGATGACCTTGAAGCAGTTCTGTTAGGCTTAGAAAAAGACAGAGAGTTCTTCGACGAGTCTCCACATACTTCATCTCCAGCTAACGAGATTCGACCTCTTCTGTTAGAGTTTGGGAAGATGAAAAGATTGGACAGAAATATTAACATTCTTTTTTGGTGGCAAGAAGAACGCTTGCGAAAACCACACTTGTTCGAATTGTCCAAAGTCGCGTTAGCTGTGCCACCTACTCAAGTAAGCGTCGAAAGATTATTTTCTGGTCTCAAGTTTTTGATCGGTCACTTGAGAGCAAGTAATGAAGAACGACGCCGTTGATGCGATTTCGTTAATCCGAACCAATCAGCGTTTCAGCGGTGCGAGTTATTTTTAATTTTTATTAACTTTGTTACAACTAGTTTATTAAATTTGTTACAACTAGTACACAAACCACATTTGACACTGTAAATTTAAGTGTGTACATTTATTAATTGTTTATTTCATACTAAAGAAAGTCAACATTGTAAAATTTAAAATTGGATTTGAAAAACTTTGTACCTAAGACCGTTAACCGGACCGAAAAAAATAACGGTACCCGAACCGTTTCAGTGAAAAAATGAAAAACCCGACCGATAACCATAACCGAAAAAAAAACCCGACCCGTAACCGGACCGAAATTCGTTTCGGTTTTCATGCCTTGCCTTGTGTAGGTTCTAAGTTCATTGTCTGGCAGGCCTTCAGGATCGCCAGCACTTCAGCATGGAAGACATTAGCGTACACCGGTAGGGGCCAGGACAGTGAGCTGTTAGTGGTCTGTAAATAAACCCCTGCTCCGACGCCCTCTGACGTCGATGAATATTCGTACATCGAACTTTCGCAGGACGTCTCCGTTTCTCCACACTCTTCCTCAGGGTAGTTCAGAGAAGTCCTTACTAAAGGTCAGTCAAGGGGAAGGTGATTGCAGCGACCATATCCTCAGGTAGCACATTTAAAATATTGTTATGTCCGTCCGTAGGGTTTTGAGGTTCAGTCTGAGCACACTACACAAAGATGGATGTTTGATGTGATGATCAAGGGGGGAGGGGGTGGGGCGGAGGAGTAGGTGCAAGAGATCTTGGAGGGCTTCCGTGGGGCATGTTGCCTATAGATACTGTCGCCGTTCTCTGGACTCTTTACAGCTTTATGACGTTTACAGGCTGTATTGCTGAAACTGACGAAACGCCCGACTGTGGATAGGTTTTGGATAGAAATCGTATAAGTGGAGAAATAGTAACTGTTTAGCCGCTAGGGCGTTTTGAAGTTTTTTTGATAAAGGTTTACATATCACTCTGTATTCTTGCAACCCTATGCGCTATTTTCATAAATATTGTACAATCTACGCAGAATACTTCCGCCTACATATCTGAAACTGTAAAAGTCAACTTCCAGAGTTATGAGTCGTCTTCATTATGTTATTTTTTTTCACTAAAATTTCAGCTTTAAACACCTTTTTCTCCAAAAAAAAAAAAATACGTAGTTAATCAATACCAATCCCAAAATTGGAAAGCTTGGACAATTTCTTATGAATAATGTCTGGACAGTTTTTATGCTACGGTCTTTACCTTTTTAGTACTTTTCTACCTTAAACATATTCTAACATTAAAATTGCTTATAACGTCAAAAGTAAGCCTTTCGACGCTGGAATAGATAGTTTGAAAATGGAGAAAAATAATGAAAAGTTGTCGTATATCTTGCAATATTATTATGACAAAGATAAGAACGCTCGATACATGGGTCCCTCATGAGTTAAGCTAGACAATTATTAACGTCGCCTTAGGCTGCCGAAGCGCGAATCTAAAATCGACCCATTTCTGAAACGTTTCATAAGCGGAGATAACTAATGGGTAATGTACGATTACCGAAAGCGCCATAAACCGTAGACAAGCAAAGTACGTCATAAGTTTTCGCGAAGCCAGTATTAACGTCGAAAAGACGTGTCTGTTATGGGAAACGTTCACTACTACCAGTTGATCAGACGATTGATTCTCAAATTTATTGTATTCCAAATGGTCAGAATTGAATAATAGGAAATCTGTTGTCTTCCATCTATTCCAGCTTAATTAAAATAACAATTTGCATAAATACAAAATTATTCTTTATTACTTCTATTTTCAATATTGGGTATGATCTCTGTTTCTGTAAACCCTGAGCTGGTATCGTGGGTCAAACTTCACCCAGGAGCAAACAATTTCGGTTCTTATTCTTTAAAAGTTTATGCTACAATAGCGCGCTTCTACTTATTCTCAGTACGTCGTAAGCATCGGCGGGGGCAAATGTGCAACTTTGTGGCTATCTTAGGAACTGAGGTACGTTGTTGGCTGGGTCAAATTTGACCCACGAAACCAAATATGTAACTTTTTGCATTGGATGTACTTTGTACTTTTTACGTTTTAAGTGAATATTTCAACAATTTTTGAACGAATTTTTGCTGATGAATCTCGAGTAATATTACTTGAGTAAAATTTTATGAAAATCTCGAAGCTAAAATCTCTGGAAACTTCCTGCACGAGGAGGAGTACAATTTCCTTGGTTTTCCGGTTTTCCTTGGTTGAGAAAGCGCGCAGGGACAGACATTGACCCCTGTGCTGAATGTCGAGTCGTGATTTGAGTTGAAAAAAGTAGCATTTCAGACGAATTGCGACTTTCAGCATAGGGGGCTAAACACGCACTTAGCACTTGCACTCTAGGCCACTATGCTGAAAATCGTAATTCGATTAAAACGTCGCTTTCTTCAACTCAAAAAACTTGTCACATATCACGACTCGACATTCAGCACAGGGGCCATTGTGTAAATTCGTGTAATTTTTTGCACACCCGTAAAAATATTTTTCAAAGTTTTAAGTTTTTTTTTCTTTATTTCTGAAATTGCGCCCGGTGCAAGTGCATCATTCGCACCCATGAAAGCGCCTCCATTGTCTACCAGCATACTGTGGAGAAGAATGTTTGCAAAACATGTCTGACAGGTTGCGAAAATATGTGTTCAAATGTGTTTTCAAAGCTTTGCGAAGTCTTCAAAAAAATGTTGAAATCTATGAAGCTATATCTGGCCGCGGCTTTAGACAAAGAGGAAAAGACTAAAAAAGAGAGTGGGTTTATGTGGACTCTTCGGGTAATGAAGCTGAATTCTACGAATATTATAGAATGAGCGCATTCAGTGATTTGCTAAAAAAGTTGAGAAGTTGCTCCCCACGGGTCTGTATATATGTAGTAGGAGGATGAAATACGTTTACGCATTCAAGCAACCCTATATCAAAACAATCTTTACATATTTTACTTATACAGAATGCGAAATCTAGAACTTCGGCATTTCAACATTGAATAACTCTGACATTTTTTGCCGATTTCAACATAATATGTAATCAATTCTGAAATGTCATTCGAAACATTTTAGCTATGAATCAACATATACCCAAAGAACGCCCTGAAATTGTATCGCTTTACATTGAAAACAATCGTTCTATTGTGACAACTGTGCGAGGTTATCGTAAAAAATATGAGAGAAATTCGGTGCCTTCAGAAGACAACACAACTCGTAGGTTGTTGAAGCATTTCTTAGACTACGGCATCATACTTTTTTCTGTTGAATTATTTAAAAAGGAAAATTTAGCAAGCCGAAGACAATTAACGAGCTCAAAGCTAACCCACATACATATGAGCCGAAGTAGCTGCTATAACGCCCGAAATGCTGGCCAATGTTATGCAAGATGCCCCAAAAAGAGCTACTTTTTGCTTATCGAATGGAGGTGGTCAGCTAATCGACATTGTATTCAAAAATTGATTTGAAATAAATTATAGAAAATATCCTAAATAAATCTTGCTTATTTATCCAAATCGCACAAAAACATGTTTGAGTGTATTTCAAATAAACTTTACCTAAGTTTCTACGGAATTCTTATAAACTTTTCCGCTGAATTTAAAAAACATTTGTTGGCAACGTATTTTTTGAGGTTTTTTACGGACGCCTGAAGGGTACTGAGAACGTCGGAGCCCAACTGCGTCGGATGTGTGGACAGCAAGCCGTGCCTTTCCCAATTTGTTGACATGGAACTAAATCGAGCCGATATTTTTTTTTTTTTCACTAATGCCCCGGTACTCCACTGAAGTCACCGTTGTAGCGGTCGCTACGCATTAATTTTGTTGTTATCTTATTGCGAGTTTAATTTTCTAATTTAAATACGTGTACTTACAATTTTGGAGTACAGTGTGCGTTACGTCATTTTCACTACTACTTTGGAAATACACTCTAGGGAAATCACAATCACGTACGCTTACACTGTACAAGTATTAAATGTATTCAAACATAGATACACTGATTCATTGTCATGAAAAATAAAAAATAGAAATGTGTTAGTTTTACGTTAATAGTCTAACTGAATAGTCTTATTATATTGTGTTCATTGTCAGTATACATTAATTGTCGTAGTATAAGTTTTCATTGATGAAATAAAAAAACTTTCGGTTATATAATTTAACCGCCTTCTAAAAATTAAGTCGTTAAATTTAAAACTTAAATAAATGTTTAAGAAAAATAAGAGAATCCAGGAAAATCGTAATGAAAGAATAAATTAAATAAAATTATAATTTATTTATCCTAACTACAAATTTTTATGAAGTTGAGAGGAATTTCGTTATACTCTAAAAGCGCATTCAGGAGTCGCTCCTCCCACTTCATCTGGTGACCCCGAAACGAAGAAAGAAGTTTTTCCTACAATTTTAAAAAAGAAGATTGAGGTATTACAAAAAAGAAGAGGATTTTAATTCAAAAATAAAATAGAAAATTCATAAGAAGAAAGAAGAAAGAATAAAAGAACAATTTTAAGAAGAAGGTTTTTAAAAAAAAGAAGAAAGAATACACGTAAGAGAGGAGAAGAAAGAAGATTCAATAAAACTTTTAAGGGAAGTTAAGTTCATTTTAAATTAATAATTTTCACCATTTTTAATTTCTTTTAAAAAAAAACAAAACACAAAATTTTTTTTAAAATACAAAACTTTTCCTGGTAGTAGTGAATTTCTGATTTAATTTCTCTTCTTTAATTGATTTATATGATTTTTTTCTTTTAAAAGTCGAAATTTTCCTTATTTAACGGTCGGTTTTAAAGTTTGAGTCCTCCGTCAACGCTATCGTCCGCGAAATTAATTTATAAGAAGTTCCGCGAATTTTAAGTGAATCGAAACTCTTTTCTTTGATTTTAAAAGAATTTCGTGTTACGTTAGTGCCTATATAGTGTGAAAATAATGAGTGTGCAAAATTCGGGGGATACTTTTAGTGAAATCAACGCTTCTGCCGTTAAACTACCCTCCTTTTGGTCACCGTGTCCAGAAGCATGGTTTGTTTTGGCGGAAAGCCAATTTCATTCTAAGGGAGTTAGGCTGGATGATACGAAATATGAGCATGTCATCCAGGCGCTTCCCTTAGAAATAATTATGAATGTTTTGGATTTCATTCAAAACCCACCTCAGGAAGGCAAGTACGAAGCCTTTAAATCAACCTTGATTCAACGCTTCACGGAATCTGAAGAGAATAAGTTGGAGCAACTCTTATCCAACTCGGAGATGGGAGACAGGAAACCGTCAGACTTCTACAGATCAATGGACATTTTGGCTGGAACATCAACACATTTAGGGAAAGAATTAATCAAGAAGTTATGGATGCGGAAACTGCCTTCGGATATAAATATTGCTCTAATGGCATCTGGAAAGCAGAATATTCAAGATTTGATTTTGTTAGCAGACAAGATTTTCGAAGCATCTAAATTTAAATTCATTTCGGCAATCGGTAACAATTCGGCAAATCCTTTCCTGAACAAAGAAGATTTCAGCATAAATAGCCTTGATGTTAAAAAGAAAATAACCTTACTGGAGAATAAAATTGAAGATTTAGCAAGTTCAATCAAGAGACTTACTATTAATAATAAAAATAATAATTTTCAACACGGATTTAGATCAAGAAGTAGAAGTCGTTCAAATAGCAGACATAAAGAAAATAATAAGCCTTTTTGCTGGTTTCACTTTAAATTTGGAGATAATGCCAAAAGATGTGTTAAACCATGTAGTTATAAGAATTCAAAAAACTAAGTATCCCTTCAGCGTATTGTAAAAATGTTATTCCAAGAAAGTCATGTAGACTATTTGTTTTTGATAAAGAAAATAAATTTAAATTTCTGATAGATACAGGAGCTGAATTATCGGTTGTTCCTAACGTTTATTTTGGCAAATACAAGAAAGATCCTAATTTTATTCTTTCAGCAGCTAATGGTTCGACGATAAACACATATGGAAATAAACTGTTGAAAATCGATTTCGGATTAAGAAGAGATTTAACATTTCCATTTATAGTAGCTAGTGTCAATAAACCTATAATTGGTGCAGATTTCCTTACGCAATTTAATTTATTGGTTGATCTTAAAAGGAAACGTTTAATCGACGGCGATACTGAGTTGAGTGTTAACGGAATTATGATTAAGGCAGACAGTCCATCACCCAGGCATTGTTCCTTTGACAGTGGATACGGCAAAATACTATCAAAATTTCCCTCACTAACCCAACCACCTCGTTATGACTTACCAGTACTACACAACATAGTACACTCTGTCCAAACAAAAGGTCAGTTACCTTTTTCCAGACCTAGAAGACTTGACAACAATAAATTCAAAATAGCAAAATTGGAATTTGACCATATGATTAAGTTAGGTTTATGTAGACCATCCTCTTCCTCAGCTTCTTCCGCTTTACATATGGTACCGAAAAAGAACTGTTCAGACTGGCGACCTTGTGGTGATTATAGAAGACTTAATGCAATAACAATCCCAGATAGGTACCCAATTCCACACATCCAAAATTTCACGTTGAATTTGAATGGGTGCACGGTATTTTCAAAAATTGATTTGGTTAGAGCATATCACCATATACCTATGGCAGAGGAAGATATTTTCAAGACAGCTATTACTACACCTTTCGGTTTATTCGAATTTACTCGAATGCCCTTCGGTCTTAGGAACGCTGCCCAAACTTTTCAACGTTTTATGGATCAAGTACTAAACGGACTAGAATTTATTTTCGTTTACATTGATGACATTCTTGTAGCAAGCAAGGACGAAGAAGAGCACAAAGCTCATTTGGAAAAAGTTTTCGGAAGACTTGAAAAATTTGGAATCAACATTAATCCAGGGAAATGTCTTTTTGGTGTTCATACATTGGAATTTTTAAGCCACAAAATTACAAAGGACGGAATACTTCCATCAGAAGACAGAGTTAAATTAATTAGAAATTTTCCGTCACCCAAATCGGTAAAAGAGGCACAACAGTTTGTAGGAATGATAAACTACTTCCATAGATTCATTCCTCGACTAGCAGAAATTTTAAGTCCAATTCATAGTCATTTAGCCAAAGAGCTTAAAAAAGGTAAGAAAGTGAAGAATTTAGAGTGGACAAAGGAATGCGAGGACGCTTTTGTCAAAGCTAAGAACGCATTTACTTCAGCAACTCTATTAGTTCATCCCTCTGAGAACGCGATTTTTAGTTTAACAGTTGATGCATCGAACGTGGCTGTAGGAGCAATGCTGGAGCAAACAGGCAAGAATGGGCCTGAACCACTAGCATTTTATTCGAAAAAATTAAGCGCCGCGGAATCGAAATATTCAACCTTCGATAGAGAACTTTTAGCCATATATTTGGCAATTAAACATTTTAGACATTTTCTGGAAGGTCGTGAGTTTACAATTTTCACAGACCACAAGCCGCTAACTTCGGCAATATGGACAAAAGCTGAAAGAAGTCCAAGACAGGCGAGACAGTTGGATTACATTACGCAATTTACGTCGGATATTAGATATATCAAAGGAAAAGCTAACGTAGTAGCGGATACATTATCCCGAGTAGAGACAGATAGTAAGGATTGTGACGCGATTAAAGAAAAGAAAATAGATTTAGAAATTATTGCAGAAGAACAGAAAGATGATTTAGAATTAAAGTATTTAATGGAAGATTCTGGTAGAAATTCAAGAATAATATTAATAGAAAAAGATGTACCTGCAACAAGTAATAAAATTTGGCTAGAATGTTCAACGGGTAGAGACAGACCGTTCATTCCAAAAACTCTACGAAGAGAAGTTTTTAACATTGTACATAATTTAGCACACCCAGGTATTCGAAGTACAAGAAAGCTGATAACAGGAAAATATTTTTGGCCTAGGATGAGCAGCGAAATTAATTTATGGGCGAAAACTTGCATAGAATGCCAGAAAGCCGAGATTTATAGACATACTAAATCCCCAGTCGAAAAATTTAAGGCGCCAACAGGAAGGTTCGAACACATTCATATAGACATAGTTGGACCACTCCAGCCAGCAGAAGGATTCACGTATTTATTAACGATCGTGGACCGTTTCACCAGGTGGCCCGAAGTCTATCCTCTTAAAAATATCACTGCACAGATGGTAGTTAGAACATTGTACGAACAGTATTTTCCAAGATTCGGAATTCCATTGACGGTTACCACTGACCAAGGAGGTCAGTTTGAAGGAAAAATGTTTGAGGAATTCTCGAAGCTCTTGGGTACACATAGGATCAGAACAACGGCATATCATCCGCAAGCGAATGGAATGGTAGAGAGGCTTCATAGACAACTTAAAGAATCATTGAGAGCCAAGATGAATAACCCGAACTGGTTACTGCATTTACCAGCTATTTTGCTGGGTATGCGAACTACAATAAAAGAAGACCTAAAGTGTAGTCCAGCAGAGTTAGTATACGGTCAAGCGCTAAGAATCCCAGGAGAGTTCTTCATAAGAGACACAGAGATTGTATCAGACCCAACAGATTTTGTGGCAATGCTAAGAAACCATATGAGAAATATTGTTCCAACGGACTCTCGTGAACAAAAGAAAGATTTCTTTGTGCCAAAGGGATTAAGGGACTGCGAATTTGTTTTCCTGAGGACGGATAGGGTGAGAAGTTCATTGCAAAATCCATATGAAGGACCGTATAGAGTGATCAAAAGGGGAGAAAAAAATTTTTCGATAGATGTTAACGGGAAGGTAGTAAAAGTATCTATTGATAGACTAAAACCGGCACACATAGAAAGAAACGAAGACAGTAATAAGCCGGTAACACGTAGTTCGAAGAAAAGAGTTCGGTTTCGATTGTAAAGTAAGTTTTCAATCATGATTTTAATATTTTTTTTTATGGACGCTAACGCTGAAGGGGGAGTTATGTAGCGGTCGCTACGCATTAATTTTGTTGTTATCTTATTGCGAGTTTAATTTTCTAATTTAAATACGTGTACTTACAATTTTGGAGTACAGTGTGCGTTACGTCATTTTCACTACTACTTTGGAAATACACTCTAGGGAAATCACAATCACGTACGCTTACACTGTACAAGTATTAAATGTATTCAAACATAGATACACTGATTCATTGTCATGAAAAATAAAAAATAGAAATGTGTTAGTTTTACGTTAATAGTCTAACTGAATAGTCTTATTATATTGTGTTCATTGTCAGTATACATTAATTGTCGTAGTATAAGTTTTCATTGATGAAATAAAAAAACTTTCGGTTATATAATTTAACCGCCTTCTAAAAATTAAGTCGTTAAATTTAAAACTTAAATAAATGTTTAAGAAAAATAAGAGAATCCAGGAAAATCGTAATGAAAGAATAAATTAAATAAAATTATAATTTATTTATCCTAACTACAAATTTTTATGAAGTTGAGAGGAATTTCGTTATACTCTAAAAGCGCATTCAGGAGTCGCTCCTCCCACTTCAACCGTCACATCACAAATATAAATGGATCTAGCTTTACCGGAAAAATCGGGGTTAAATTTATGGGTTTTATATAGTTGTTATTTCATGGTTATCTATGTAGCACTTGATTACAATTTAAAATACATTGTTTATTACAATAGTTTTTGTGAACGTATTACGGCTCCACTTATATTTAATGGCAACCCCCAGGTTGAGAAACAATGATTTAGAGGATATGAGAAGTATTATTGTTTATTTTTTGTTTGAGTTTTTCTAATAATTTTTTAAATACACACTAACCAAAAAGTGTCAAAAATCTGGGTTTATGTAAAACGTGTTAATTTTTGAAAGATAATTGAATTAAACTATGATAATTTTGTTAGAAATGCTTATTTTATTTCACCACAATCCATATTTATACAAGCAATATGAAAATATGCTTGTAACGACTCTTTTTCTGTTGTGGGTCAAAAAAGACCCACGATGATTGTAGTGTTGCCAAAAATAGCGATACCAGCTAAGGTTCTTCTACCGCCTCGGAACCAGGATTTTAGGTTATTTTTAAAAAAAGGATTATGAGAAAGTGGTAACAAATAATGAGATAAAACTTTTTTTATTTGTTTAGAAGATTAATAAATTGTACAATAAAATTGTTCCATACAAAATGCAGGGGGGGCGGGCAAACGGCTAACAAAGACCTCGGAAAGTGGTGGTACCCGATTTGCCACCTCTGCCAAAACCCGAGAAAAGTCACTGCAGACGAACACCTAGTAGACCTGTTAGCAAGTCCTAATCCCACCTCAACGCGGTGCCCCCTGGGGTACTTCTTCGGAAGGAGCTAACGGGAGATGGGCGAATGGCGAGCTCTCTGCGCCACAAAACAGAGCGACCCGCTCCCATAAAAAATACCATTGCTACGAATCGGCAAACAATGCCTCGGAGGGACGGCTGGATGAAGTCCTCAACGAGATGAATCGATATAAAATCAAGATCATGGGACTTAGCGAGACCAGATGGCCCGATGCGGGGGAACATATCTGCCCAAATGGTGAGTCCTTTTTATATTCTGGGAGAAAAGAAACTGAAAGCCGTAGGAGTGGCGTTGGCGTAATACTCACCAAAGAAGCCAGGTCCAGCCTCATTAGCTGGTCACCAGTTTCTGAGAGGATTATTACCGTGCGCCTGCGTACCAGACTAAGAAGTACTACGGTAGTCCAATGCTATTCTCCAACTGAAGACGCTGAAGATGACATCAAAGACGAGTTCTATTTGAGGCTGAATGAGGTTTTTCGCTCTATTCCAAGGGGAGACATCATTGTATTAATGGGTGACTTAAATACACAAATCGGCCGCGACAACACCGGCCTTGAACACACAATTGGAAACCAGGGCCTAAGCCAAGTTACCAATAACAATGGTGAGCTTTTCGTTGACTTTTGTAGTACTCATGGTAGGTGGAACTTACTTTTGTCACAAGAAGATACAGAAAGAGACCTGGGTATCGCCCGATGGTAGAACGAGAAATCAGATAGATCATGTGGCCGTCAGCCGCAGATGGAGAGCTATCCTTGAGGATGTCAGGAGTTTCAGGGGAGCAGACACTGGAAGCGACCACCATTTGGTAGTAGCAACTATTCGCCTTAAAATCGCCACAATCAGAAACGTACAACGCGATGCTATAAACCGTAGACGGTTCAACGTAGATCTTCTGCGGGAGAGCGTTAAAAAGCGGGAATTTGCTGGAAACCTACAGCAAATATTAAACCAGCACAACGTTTCTGACGACACAAATATTGAAGTGCTGTGGAGTAGGACAAAGGGCGCAATATTGACGGCTGCGGAAACGAGCATCGGTTATGTCCAAAGAAACCAGCAACACTGGATCTCGGACACAACCTGGCAAAAAATAGAACGCAGGAGAGCCCTAAAAAATAACGTAAACTCTACAAACGACCCGGAAAGACGTCACCAATTAAAACGGGAATACTCCCAATTACATCGGGAGGTTAAGAGAAGTGTCCGGCGTGATAAAAGGCAGCAGATAAACGAGCTCGCAGAAAAAGTGGAAAACGCGGCAAACACAGGCAACAGTAAGGTGCTGTACCAAATTACTAAACAGCTCTCGGGAAAGCACTCTACTAAAAAGCATGCCGTTAAGAGTGCGGATGGAAGGCTGCTGTGCAGCGACGAGGAGCAGCTCCAAAGATGGAGAGATTACTTCTTCGCCGCCCTGAATGGTACACTTACACAGGAACCTCAGGAAACCAGCAACAATGCACAGCCAATTCGAATCACCACCCGGGCCCCATCCAAGACGGAAATAGTAACCGCAATTCATGCGATGGCCAATGGTAAAGCAGCTGGGAAAGATGGCATCCCGCCAGAATTGTTGAAAGCCGACTCAAGCCTCATAGCAGATGCGCTTCAGCCAATCCTACAAATAGCATGGAACACCTGTACTTTTCCGGAGGATTGGACGGAAGGTATCATAGTCAAAATACCAAAAAAGGGGGACCTAACAATATGCGACAACTGGAGAGGCATCTGCTGCAACAATGCACAGCCAATAAGAATTACCACCCGGGCCCCATCCAAGGCGGAAATAGTAACCGCAATTCATGCGATGGCCAATGGTAAAGCAGCTGGGAAAGATGGCATCCCGCCAGAATTGTTGAAAGCCGACTCAAGCCTCATAGCAGATGCGCTTCAGCCAATCCTAGATATAGCATGGAACACCTGTACCTTTCCGGAGGATTGGACGGAAGGTATCATAGTCAAAATACCAAAAAAGGGGGACCTAACAATATGCGACAACTGGAGAGGCATCTGTTTACTATCTACAGTGGGCAAAATTTTGTCCCATATATTACTATCTAGGATAAGTGAGGCAGTAGACCGAACGCTTAGGAGGCAGCAGGCCGGATTCAGGAAGGGCCGCTCATGTATTGATCATATCAACACCTTACGAATAATAATGGAGCAGTCTACTGAATTCCGATCCCCCTTTTACCATGCTTTCGTAGATTATGAGAAAGCGTTCGACTCGGTTAATAGAAGCTTCATTTGGCAGGCACTACGGCGACGTGGTCTGCCTGATAAAATAATAGAATTGATAAAAGCCCTATATAACAATTCCAAATGCAGAGTTCTCCATAATGGAAAATTATCCGACAGCTTCGAGGTGTGCTCAGGAGTACGACAAGGATGCCTACTTTCGCCTTTACTATTTCTTATAGTAATAAATGACATCCTTGTCGGCGCTCTAGATAGTAGAACAGGCGGCATACAATGGGGTTTGGTAGACCGCCTTAAGGATCTCGACTACGCCGATGATATCTGTTTGCTGGCCCACAGACACCAGGACCTCAAAAACATGATTAACAATTTGGCAACAGAAAGTAGTCCATCAGGCTTAAGGCTAAATCCAACTAAAACTAAAGAAATGCGGATAAATGCAAGCACCATTGAACGGACTGCGCTGAATAACCGTGACGTGGAACTGGTCGATAAATTCTGAAACCTCGGTAGTATTATTACCGAAAATGGCGGTGCAGAAGAAGATGTCAGTTCCAGAATAAATAAAGCACGAGGCGCATATGCATGCCTGTTCCGCATATGGAGATCAACGGAGATCTCAACTAACACCAAAATGTGGCTATTCAACTCCAACGTTAAGGCAGTACTTTTGTACGGTTGCGAAACATGGAAAGTCACCCAATTCATCACTGGGCGCCTACAAGTCTTCATCAACAGATGCCTGCGTCGTATCCTAAAAATCCGCTGGCAAGATAGAATTTCAAACGAAGAACTATGGCGCCGTGCCGGCCAAGAAAGGATAGACGACCAAATCAGGCGAAAGAAATGGAATTGGGTTGGCCACACCTTGCGACGCGAAAACGAAAATCTAGCCAAACAGGCCCTCGACTGGAATCCGCAAGGATCCCGTCAAGTCGGAAGACCTAGGACAACATGGAGGAGAACCCTACTAGCAGAAGCCGCAACAACTGGGAGATCCTGGTCGGAGCTGAGAGCTGTCGCGCAAAACAGAGGCCGCTGGAGGGCAACTGTTTTCGCCCTATGTCCCATGAGGGATTAAAGGAGCGCAATGAATGATACAAAATGCTGGAATACTAAAAAAATATGAAAAAATTTGTAACAAGTTGTAACACTTTCATGTATGGTGCTGTTAATCACATATGCTGGTTGATATTACGGAGCACGGCCATAATCTCAATTCAGGCAATATACGTAAGTTTTAGTGCAATTTAAATTTCAACATAGGAAAATTGGAGATAATACATACATGTAAGGAATATCAGAAATGTTACTCGCGCATATTTTGCGCCCCAATATCACTGAGCTAAATAGAAAACAATCCAAACCCAAAGAAAACTATTAAATGTGGCAGTGATCTCCTCCAAATACAAGTTAAATGTGATATTCAAAATTTATTTTAAAAATATTTTTAAAAATGATCTCTAATGTCAAGCTTTAATTTTAACACTTTTTACCTATAACTAACTGCCTCGATAATGACAGTTCGAAATTCTATTCCCTAATGTAATTGTGATCTTACTCCAACATGGAGCTAGATGAATATACTCGAGTTATTACATATGCACCCAAATATATATTACCAAAAACACATTTAGTAATAATTACCAAAAAATCAAAAACATTTCGCTGCTTTTACAAAAACTAGTTAATACACAATCATAATTTTTTAAATGACGGACTCCTCATTTTTACTTTACCAATGCCTGCGCCATCTATGTACAAATTTAAATAAATTGTAAATATTTTCCTGCTGGTTTGGTAGAATTTGTTTATATGGCATCACTTAATTGGTATCATGGCTGTTGCTGTCAGTTACTTGGTTGAAGCAGTGTGGAAATTCCTTTGTTGTTGTTAAAATCCAAAATGTTAAACAAAATAAAGTGGAAAATGAATTGTGAAATTTTATTGTAATTGAATTGTGCTGCTTTTTGGCGGTGATCTTCACGAAATTCATCAGCTTAGGTTGTTAAAATCCAAAATGATTAACGAAATAAAGTGGAAACTGTCGTACAACTGTCCTTGTTTTCGTTTCTGTTTTCTGAATTAACTCGTACCTGCTCGAATCAATTCAAAATCATTGTTTTTTTTTTTTTTTTTTTTTTTTTTTTTGAGAAAATAGTTAAAGATAGTTCAAGTCCAAAAAAAGTGTCAGTCTAAAAAAATGTAAATTTTTTTTCAGACACTTGATCAGCAAAATGACTCAATGTTCCCTAAAAAATAGTTACAAAAACCCAAACAAAACATACAGGGTAAATTTGGCGATTATATTTTGAGTTATCACGGCCGCCAATTTCAAAAATCATGTTTCGAGTTAAAAGAGTTTAAAGTATCAAAATAACTTTTTTCTTATATAAATCTTAAAAAGTTATAGCATTATCTTGTTAATGTTTACTATAAGAGTGGAGGGAAATTAAAAAAAAATTTATTACACATTCTTGAGGACTAAATAGAGACATTTTTTAAAAAAAAACAATTTTTTTAGACGGTACGACGGCCTTAATTATGTTTTTCTAAAGTAGGTTAACGTAATATGGGGTTTTCATGAAAATATTAGTTGCACCTAAACAAGTGGCGCGGAGTGTTCACATATCTAGTGCATAACTTCTTTCTCCAGCGATTCGTAACGAAAAAAATGTACGTTTTCCACTCGGGAAGAGAGAATAAAAGACAGCAATTATTATTAGTACTTCAAGTATTTATTAGTACTTCAAGTATTTAGTAGTACTTCAAGTTTTTATTAGTACTTGAAGTAATGAAAAATATCAAAACCAATTACCAAGTACAAGTATTTTAGTAAAGTACTAACAACATCAATTACTTTCGTTGGTTTATAAAAGTAATTGAAGTAAAATACTGCAAGTTATATAAAGTAATTCAAGTACTTTTTTAAGTACTTTACTTCAAGTAGTGTGCAGCTCTTGTTATGTTTGTGTATAGTTCACATATGGAATATGTAGTATAACTTTGACTTGTTGCGATCTCTACAAAACTCTCTCAATAGAATTAAGTTGGATTCGAAAGAAGCCTGGGAAAACTACTTAATTCGGTTTTTCAACCAAAGAAGATCTTCTCGAAAAAAAAATCTTTTTCACACTATAAAACTCCTCAGTAATTGTTTTCTTGTTGATAATTTTACAAAAACAATTAAAATTTTGAAGAGATCAATGTAGTCTATTGAAATATCTTTGGAGAAGTCTGTATGTTTCTTTCTAGTTATTGGACAAACAATTATGAGACATCGGGCGGAGCGAATAAAAACTAAGTGGTATGATTCATTAAAAGCGAACACTGGATTTGGTGTGAATAAAAATTCCCTCATTCAAATACAATTCACTCATTGGAAATTTTGGTTCACTCATGGGAAATTTTTTAATAAAATTAAATTAGCAGTCATTTAAATTTGTAGTAAGTTGAGTGGGCTATGTAATAATCGGAAAATTTACAAAAGAAGATAAATATGTTTATCAATAAAGAAACGCATAAAAATAAAGTTTATAAGGACCAATTCACAATGACAGTCTCAAGCTGCAAGATTCAAGCTTCAGCTGACTTTTGCTTTATTTGAGGATACCAGCTTGAAGCTGTGAAGCCAGTGGCGTAGCGTGGGGGGTGCCGAGGGGGCCATTGCCCCGGGCGGCGTAGATGTTGGGGGCGGCGGCCAAACTGGACAGAGCTAGAGATGCTGCTGGTAACATCAGGCCCTAACCATTGCCACATCCAGCACGATGTCCTGGCTGATGGTGTCTATAGGCCAAACCTAAATGGGAAGGAAAGTGAAGTGATGTGAAGTTAGGTACCATTCCATATAAATGTATGAGAGCAAGGACGGCGCTTTCATAAGTGAAAATGGTGCACTTGCACCGGGCGCAATTTCAGAAATTAAGAATTAAAAAAAAATTGAAAAAGTGATCCCATTGTCATATATTACACGAAATGCACCTTCTGTGGGTTTTACCATTGCCTTCTGCAAGGTGTGGCCAATGCAATTTCATTTAGTTCGCCTGATTTTGTCGTCTTTCCTTTCTTGGCTGGCACGGTGCCATAGGTCATGATTTGTAATTCAAATAAGTCGTACTATTATAGATCACTACTTCGGCGAGAAACACCTGGATCGCCTCTGTTCTGAAGTTTTTGAAAGCGGCTTCTACGTCCAGTAAGGCTGTTAAGTGGACTGCTTTGTTATGCAAGACTCTACCGTAGAAACCAATATATGCAGTGCAGTGACTTCTTCTCCTTCGAAATATAAAGGATTGGAGAACGACATAGAGACCTTCGTTATGGAGATTCCAGTTTGTAGCATTATTAGTGCTGGAAATAGTTAAGGAATTGCAGCTTACAATGAAAATCATCGAAGAGCATTAATCCTAATTAATTAGCGGGAGAGTTTTGTGAGCTTAAAGCGTAAGTAAACTCAGCACAAAAGCAAGATCGCGAAGCAAATCCTGATTGGACAAAAGCAGGGGCGCGCTTTCATAGGTGCAACTGGTATATTTGCACTGGGCGCAATTGGACAGGGCGCAATTTCAAAAAAAAGTGAAAGGAGAATTCTGTGCCTTCATTTTCAATGAGTGTTTGTGGCTTCTTTCTTTTTCCTTTACTGCCATCAAAAAATGATAAAGTTGATGCATCAAAATTATCCAACCAAACTCTTCTATTTGACGGGTTATCAATAAAGCATACGCCTGTGATGGAAGACAAGAATAACTCATGCATGGACCTTCTTTTTGTATCCATGTTTGTGTAAATTGTTCAAAACACTTGTGTGGGTAATACCTAGCAAACATATATTCCTTATGATTGGAGTCCGTGACATAAAAGAAGGAAAATGAGCGCGCATATGAAACACGATAGGTGTACATTGGCAGCTGACAGCGGATTGCCAAATTGGGTAAGTTCGTTCGTTGGTTCGTTCGTTTTTATACAAACAGAGTGACGTTGCTCACTTGTATGAGACTCTCAATGCGCATGGAAGCTGCGATTTTAAGATTCCCTTCTTTTATGACGCGGGCTGTAAATGCTGAAGTTTGAGAAGGGCTCCAACAGCTGCCGCATTTGTCGTAAAAATCTCCTGTAATAGTATTGGGCTACGATGATGGGAAATGAAACCTCCAGATATTGGGACAGGGAAGAGTTTAAGCTTAAGCTTGTGCGTCTACGAGCCTTTCTATCTAAAGACAGACTGAAATAAATTACAGAGAGAAATTACTGATTCCAGCTCTCTGGGTTTGTTATAGTTTATAATTTAGGCCAACCTTGAAGCACGGATATAGCCTGCGCCAAAACAATTGGAAATCTCAAAATCGATTTTTTGATGCGCAGTGAAAGTCTCAAAATCCTCATCACGAAAGTAGATTCGAAAAGAAAAGTGCATATCGTCATTCCGATCGTTTAAAACCCCAAATCACCCGCTCATTTATATTTTCAATCACAATTCAATCCGTCTCACTACGCGACTCTTGTCCGTCCTGGTCAGGTGCTATGGTGGAGTGTTGTCCCCGGTAAACGAGTTTCAAAAGGGAAATTAAAATGCATGTGCGCTTGGATTTTTTTCCATACACGGAATGTTAATGTATGTGGAGTTGTCATTTCCTCGCCTGCGGGTAAAATTCCCATTTATTTTGGCGCGCACTATACCGAACATTCATTAGTTACATGTGATTCATTGCGTTTACATGATGCCTTGAATTCTTGGATATAAAATAACTTGAAATTCAAGTTGGGTTTTCGATTCATTGATTAAAAGTAGTAGTAATTAGGGGGCAGCAAATTTATGGTTCGCCCCGGGTGACAGAAATCCACGCTACGCCACTGTGTGAAGCATTGTACATAAATCCTATAATACTAACTTAGTGAATTGGCCCTAAAACTCGACGCTTCGGCCTAACAGGTGATAATTTCACATCATTGTACCGATTTGAATTTGATAACGTGCAATGGTTAAGCAATCATTTCTTATCCGATGATGATGCAAAATTTCTAACCACCTTTGATCAAATGAGAGAAGCAAAAAAACAGTGGCAATTTAAATATAACTTTCCTAACGCAATTAAGTGCTTTAGATTGCACTCATATTCAAATATAAAAGCTAAGTTTTAACGGGGATGAACACCTAAATTGTAAAGGTTTTCTTCATTAAATGTGAAGGTGACGGTAAATGGACAGGAGCAATTTACAAGTGAAGATGTTCAGTGGCTGGGATCTATCCACAGGTCTGTTGGCAACACGAAATGCGAATTTTGGAAATTTTTTTTTCATACGTTTGTCCATCGTTTGTCCAAGCAAACGTTTTTTTTGTCCAGGCACCGTTAACAAGTTACAAGCAAAAACAGTTTTTTGCAATTTTTTCCAACCAGCGCCCCAACTTCACAGACCTTCTATCCACGACTCACGAATCTTGCAAATCTCTGCAATATCCAGTATTCTTAATGAAAATTCCGCAGGAGCCATTTTTGCTCGAAGATGAGGGTTATGGCCTGACACCATTGATTATGACACCTTTTGAAAATGCAAAAACTAATTCAGAGCAAAAGTACCACAAATTACATACTCGTGAAAAGAAGCCTTGAAATAATCCAGCGGGCCATTATTCCTAACCCACGTAAAAAAAGTCCCTAAATATAAACTTTCGTTTTGGTACTTTGGTCCAGGTTTTGGGGACCAGACCACTGTGGCACCCGTTAAAACTTTGTTTTATTCACTTGAAAATTAAATGTTTACTCTATATGAAGAAATGACAGATTGAAGTACCTACCTAACGAAACTTAACGAAGATTACTTTTATTTTACGCCAAACTAAGTGTTCACTCCAAAAAATGAAGTGAACACTTACACTCAAATTTTTATTAACTCCTCCCATTATAAGATCTTCAATCAAATCATACCGTAATAATTTTCTATAACATTTAAAAAGAACCATCTTCATTGTACAGCTTTCAATTATTAAGAAATTAAGGCCTGAAAATTGTATTTTTAGCTTATTACTTCATAATGTAATTTATCAAAAATGAACACCAGGGCCAGAGCATCATTATTGTGTGTCGCATCTAATATGACCAAGACTCGTGACACGCACATCATTAACTATAATAATAAAAAGGAGACACAATAGCTGGGTAATAATTTTGTTTGAAAATTGGTCTCCTTTAGCCTTCAGAGAGCCGGACACAAAAAATAATAATAATATTAACAGATACCCGAAAAACAGAAACATATGAAATAGAAAATTCTTATTTTAATAATTCACAAGAATAAAAACAAGGATATCATTCGTCCTCAGATGGACAGACGAAAAAAAATGAGTATACGCGTATGTAATGATAAAAACATTAAATGGAACACAGACGCACTTTGTTATTTTTTGGATAAATGTTTTGGATAAAATGTAAGCAAGAAACATGAAAAAATTGGGGGATATGAGGGGCTGGATGTATAGAAGTGGAAAAAATGTTGGTCATCATAACGCAATCCATCATAGCCAGGATTAGCATATTAGCATCTGGTTTTGGAATATGATAAAATGAAAATAAAAAAATAAAAATACAGAGAAAAAATACAGGTTTTTATTCGTACAAATTGCCCTACAGACAGTGCTCGAATTGAGGCGGGATGGGGTGGGATGCCATCCCAGGACTTCTAATAAATTGTAGACTCATCCCGCCACTTCTTAGGAAGAAAAAACGCATCCCGTTAGTTTACTTCCAAGTTTTGATAAAAAGTTGTTTATTTTTAACAAGTGGATAAATTTTTGATAAAAAAAAAATAAAAAATCCTATTGAAGAAGAACATGTAGATAAAAAGATGCAGGAAGAAGAGCCTTGTAATGTACCTAGTACATCAAGCCACAACAGAACATTACAGAAGCCTGTCACTTTAAAGATCCTAGATTACTGGACAGAAGCTCAATGGCATGAAAAGTTAGAAACATATATGTAAATGACTAGCCGTTAAAGAAAGTGGACTAGGATGTTCTATTTGCAGTAGAGTTGAGCCGGACTTACAAGAGGCAGTTCATGTTTCCCGTACACGATAGTAAATTGTACTGAGGCCTCAACTCTTTTAAATGTCCCGGTTCAAAATAATGTACTACTGGAATATGAGCGTGTATCGTGCGATTGTAAATTACGAAGTGGAAAGGCATTTCTTACTTCTTTTGCCTCAGTAAAATATCCAATTTAAACCGAGCCGTGGTGAGATTGTAAATGCGAACTGTAGAGAAATCTCTTACATTTTTGGAGGGAATGAAATTTTATACTAAAGAGATAATTCTGACATTTTTCGTGAGAGGTAAATTTTGTACTGAAGAGACCAATTCTTACATTTGTCGAGGGAGTGAAGTTTTGTACTCGAGAGATATTTCTTACTTCTTTTTAGGCGAAGTGCGATTGTAAAATAGAAATATACTTTCTGGAGGCGTAGCTTGCATATCTACTCTGGATCAGTATAATGCTTAAGAGATTCAAACCCGTGATTTTGAAGCCATGCCAGTATCTACAACTACAACATTGTCTCCGCTTTCGGAGCTGTAGTCTAAGTATTTGGGATGACTTTGATAAACAGGTGTGTGACTTAATAAAAACCTCAAATCAAACAACTGAAGCCATAGATAAATACCTTGTAGGACCACTGTTGCTAAGATACAAAGGCCCAGCAAAGTGGTGGTATTCGAGAAAAGATCAACTATCAACTTTTTAAACTAAGACTGTGCAGCGTTGCAACTTTTGTGCCTTCTGAACGTCTCTTTTCTAAAGCGGGTCAAGTTCTGGGAAAAAGAAGAAATAGGTTAAGTGGAAAAACTGTCACAGATACTATTTTTAAATCTCTATTTATAACAAATAAAATATTTTCGTGTTATTTTCAATTTTAGGGAATATCATTGTAAAGTTTTTTTTAGTAACTAACATTCATAGGCACTATAATTAATATCCCCTCTTTCGCAAACGCAATACATCTACCCGCATCACAACATTTACTACGTGACGTGCTAGCAATACAATGGCACCTCGCCTCATTTGAAAGTGAGGCTTGTACTGGTTCAAAAGGAAAAAGAGGCTCCTCTTACAAACTCATTTTATAATCGTGTCCTACCCAACACTAGTAGAAGTTGGTTAAAAAAGGGTCGCCGCCACGCAAATTTTAGAAATTGTGCTAAAAGGTCGACAACAAAAAATGAAGAGGAACAGATATGGAAACTATTCTAAGAATTGTAAGTTTTGTAGAATCTCCACTATAGAATAATTATATATTTTTTTTTTTTTTTTTTCAGATTAAGCATTGCAGGTGACTGACTGCTTGAAATAAGTTATTGTTAACTTCCCAGTATAGGGAAGTTATTGTAATCAAGGTTCCAAGAGCATTTTAAGCAAAACATTGGGAAGAAGTATGTGTGCGTACGTATGGGGACATTTTTTCCTGCACGAAAAGATAACGACTTCGTTGAAGTGTCGTTCGAAGCGTATTAACGGAAATATGATCTGAAAAGATTTTTATAAAAATTGGTCGAGCCGTTTTTAGTTTAAGCGACATAAGTGATTTTTGTACCTGCACGATATCGACCGAACCACAAAAGATATCAACTTACTTGAGGTGCCGTTCGAAGCGTATTAACGACAATATAATTTGAAAAGATTTTTATAATATTCGGTCGAGCCGTTTTTTGGTTTAAATGACATACGTTATTTTTTTACCCGCGCGAACCATAAAAGATATCGACTTAGTTGAGGTGCCGTTCGAAGAGCATTAACCAAAATATGATCTGAAAAGATTTTCATAAAATTCGGTCGAGCCGTTTTTTTTTTGTTTAAACGACGTTCGTGATTTTTGTATCTGCACGATACCGCGCGAACCAAAAACTATATCGACTTCTTTGAGGTGCCGAAAGATGAATATTAACAAAAAAAATAACCTGAAAAAAATTTCATAACATTCGGTCCAGCCTTTTTTGTTTAAATAGAAAAACATCGGCTCAGTGTCAGAAAGACCTTGAATAGATAACTTTTGCTAATATATAATAAACTCGATGGAATGAGACCCGTTCTAAACGAATTGATCTTTTTTGGGTTCTGCATAGCGATAGCCTTTCAACAAAACATCACTTGTCAAAATCCAACAAACTTTAAAAATCGTGCAAAAATTTCGTTACCCTTTACAAACAGCACGAATTTTTCAAACCGTGGATCAGCACTTTCTGACGGGGAATTGTTTTCTACGCGTGATACAGTTTCAGGAAATTGCGGTTCATCTCGGAGTTTCCAGTAGTTACCGCAAAATTTGTTTTTTTTTTTTGTCAAGTCTGACAAGTACTTTACATTGATCGGTTTTGCTAATATCTCCGGAAAGCCTTGGAATTTCCAAATTAAGTCATTCGCTTCCCAGTTTATCAACGGCGCCGGCGCTTTAACACGCTGAATACGAATTCGAACATCCGCTTTAGTGTAGCGAACGAAATACAGAGGAAATGTTTGTTTGCTAAAGTTCAGGAAAAACAAAATCTCTAGAAAAATCTTGTGGATTTACAACTATTATAGTTATTTGAACTAGCTTCTCTCAGGATTTCTTCGTCACCAGTTCTGTTACTAGTCAATTTCCCACTAGTGCTAAACGTATAACTATTTTATAAGAAGTCAGTGTATTCCATTTTCGTTCATCTGGGAAGTTAATCGTTGAAAATTTTGATTTCGATTTTCGGACCGATTACAATAACATCCCTATACTGGGAAGTTAAAAAAAAAATACAGAGAAAAAATACAGGTTTTTATTCGTACATATTGCCCTACACACAAATTCTAATCAAAACAAATAACGGTAACCGGTGGGACAATTTTTAAAACTGCCACAGAAGCCAGTCGGTACAAATAAGGTTTCCTTCCTACTCCGTTTTGTGTGTCCTATGCTCTGCGCTATCACGGCAAAGGTAGTAATCAAGATAACAAATAAAGAAAAAAAAAAAGAAAGTGGAAGAGAGGAAGACGCTATTGTATTTGTGTGAAAGGGCATCTGAGGAAATTGATATCCTTAAGCTCAAATAAACTTTTCTCCCAAAAAGTACCAAAATAAATTCCTAGAAACCTTTATCCTTGTATCGTTGATATATTCGAGATATTATCAGATTCCTTCAACTATATATGTACATACATAGGGTATATATTTATCCAAAGAGACCAACGACGAAGGACATACATATATATATAATGTGGGTGCGTTTTTTTATTCTCATACTCCTTCACGAAGGACATCTTAATGTAAATATAAATATTTAGATAAAAATTATATTTATTAATTAAAGAAAAAACGAAAATTAGTTTTTTACCTAAAGCTTTATCGAATTTATATCCTTCCTGTGGCGATAGATAAGAATTAATCCAAGTTATTTTTGGGTAATGTACTCCTTGAAATCCCAATAAAAATAGGGTAATTTTGTACGGATTACGTGTTAAGTAGCCTTGGAGCTTCTTACGTGTGTATGTATGTGTGTGTATATCACTCTTTTTATCCTCCGAAAAAAATAAAATCACACAAAAATTTTGGAACTCAACTTGAAATCGATATCACTCACAAACTGACGCCGTTACTGACGAGAAACGCATGAAAATAAAAAAAAACCTCTTCACTCTGCTCCTCCGCTGATACTCCGAGACTCCTCCGCTGGGGGCCCTTCTACACTAGTGCGTAAAAACACAGGTAATAATCGTGTAATTTTACTTTACTTTTTTTTTGTTATTTTCCTCCTTTTCGAGAAGAGAGAAAAAAGCACACAGGTGAAAGTAATTCTTTTGGTGGATCTCGTGATTTTTTTTATTTCGATTTGACTATCACACAATTTACGCTACGTTTTGGGAGAATGTATTGGCGGCGGTTGTAGGTGAGTATGAAATGTATATGTACAACACACAGGTGTCTATATATCCTTTTAAGGCATTTTTCGTTTCAGTACACACTCGAAAAAGGATTTTTCCTCGTTAAAAACATCTAAAAACTCAATCACTGACGGAGAGGAGTTCTCGTCGGCAATGTTAGAGCATTTCCCGTACTAGTACAAAACGTCCACCAAAAAAACAAAAAAAAACTCCGTTCACTTTGAAAGCGCGACGGTCTAACTTTATTTCCTGGCGGCACACACACGAAATGGACCAGGATTGAAATCAATTTTCGTCCTTTTTTGTTGTTGTTGCTGGCTATGTTACTTGTGCTGAGAGAGACAGAGAAAAAAGGACTTCAGGCAATTTTTTTTGCGCTGCAAAAATACACTATCTGAATCCTGGCGGCGTTTGGGTCATATATATTTATATACTATTAAACAGAACCTTCCGGACTAGGCGATCACTACTCGACGACTGCGAGAGTTGATTTTAGGCATTGTTAAGCCGCCGCGCTGCCACTGGCAGGTGAGATTCATAATTCCAGTCGGAGAGAGGAGCTTTCGTTGCCACAGCAACCCCCCAAACAAGTGCGAGCCGCGCCGCTGGAAATTACTGCAAGAAACTTGAAAGCTGAAAGCTGACTGTTCTCCCCCTGGAAGTTGGGGTTGTCCTGGAAAATTGAAATGGCGCCGCCGGACAAGCACAAGGGAAATGTGTGTGATGAGGTCGCTTGGATTTGTACCGATATTCATTGTGGAATGTGGAGCATAAATTTTTGATTTTTTGGAAGGAGATGGTAAAGTGGATTTGTGCTGGTCCGGGGAGGGAGGTGTGGAGGGTATCATTAATAAGTTTCAGTGGAGTCGACGAAGAATGTTATTGTGTAAATTTCATGTGAAAAGCTCTTAACTTTTTCCTGAAACTTGAATTTTTTGGATTAACTCATTCTTAATTGGGGGAGCGCAAGAATCATGTTGAACGCAATGCTTCTAAAGCGAAATAATGTCTTATGGACGTTATAAAATAAATGGCTCACCTATCCATTAACATCCTTGTCATAAACATTAACGATGGTTGACAACGTAATTTCCAAATCGCCAGCAAGCTAACTGATGAGCGGCTCATGTAAGTTACCCATTTTCCCTGATTATACATTTTTTTATATGTAGTCTAAGCTCAGATGTTACCTTTTGTACTACCAGTCCGTCATGTCTAGGGCTGCCATCCGTCCGGGTTTCCCCGGATTTGTCCTAGTTTTGAGGGCGTCCGGGGGCCGTCCGGGCGGGGTTTTGAAAAGTGTCCGGGTAAAAGCCGGACACTTTTTGTGTCAGGGGTAGGGCTGCCATCCGTCCGGGTTTCCCCATATTTGTCCTAGTTTGAGGGGCGTCCGGGAGCCTCCGTTTTGTGGGAAAAAAAGTTCCATTGGCAAGTCAAAATACTTAACGACTCAATCAGAAGTCGAAATTTCAAACATTTCCAAGAAATCGTAAAAACATACACCGATCCGAAATGAGAAAAGAAATTAATCTAGTCGTTGACTGCTGCGGTAGATATATCATTTCAAGTAAAGTCGCGAGTGCTTACGTACGTTTCACGCCTCTTATATTTTATTACAATTAGTCCATGGAAAACTTACTCCAACATTGCAAAAATGCAGGACAAGGTTTTATTTTTGGGATGTGTAGGGGGGGTCAGTGTGAGCTTAAATCTGAGTTTTCGGGATTCTAACCCCCCCCATTTGGCCGCCATCTTGGAAAACGGGTGCAAATGGTTTTTCCACTATATCTCCGAAACGGTACATCTTACCGAAAATTTGCAAGGACACTTTTTGTTTAGAATTAAATAATCTACAATTTATTACTTGGAAATTTTGTGGTAAAATGAATAATTAAGAAGTTATAAGCCTTAGAACACAAAAATTAGTCACAATATTTTCTTTTAAAGGCTATAACTTTTTTTCCTTCAACTTTAACAAAAAAAATAATAACAAGTTTTTTGTAGAGGGTTTCATTAGGAATAATTTTCATTCATTACTTTTTTAATTTCGTTCACTACGAAGGGTTTTACAGCGCCCCGAAGGTATGAAAGTGACAGATTTTCGGAATATTTTATTACAATTTTACCTCCTAGAAATTAGCAATAACAGCTAGCAAGTAATAATAATGAATGAATGACTATACGTTATAAGAAATGCCGATGTTTGAGTAATGTAATAAAATTGTTTCGCATTTTTTTGCGGGTTTTTATTGCTGTTAAGCCATGTTTTATAAGGTACGATATGGTTTAAAATGAAATTCTTTGAATAATAACATGCGTAACTCCAATTTTTTTAAATAATTTGTTTTAGGACTACACAAAAAGTGCTTTATTCAATTATGTTACCTATCTAGCAAAATATGGACGTATTCAGTTTGTGATGCAAACGCTTGTCATAAAATGAATACGCGCGTATGTTGCTAGATAGTTAGAATAAATGAAATACTTTTTTGTGTAGTCCTGAAACAAATTATTTTAAAAAATTGGAGTAACGCATGTTATTATTCAAAGAATTTCATTTTAAACCATATCGTACCTTATAAAACATGGCATAACAGCAATAAAAACCCGCAAAAAAATGCGAAACAATTTTATTACATTACTCAAACATCGGCATTTCTTATAACGTATAGTCATTCATTCATTATTATTACTTGCTAGCTGTTATTGCTAATTTCTAGGAGGTAAAATTGTAATAAAATATTCCGAAAATCTGTCACTTTCATACCTTCGGGGCGCTGTAAAACCCTTCGTAGTGAACGAAATTAAAAAAGTAATGAATGAAAATTATTCCTAATGAAACCCTCTACAAAAAACTTGTTATTATTTTTTTTGTTAAAGTTGAAGGAAAAAAAGTTATAGCCTTTAAAAGAAAATATTGTGACTAATTTTTGTGTTCTAAGGCTTATAACTTCTTAATTATTCATTTTACCACAAAATTTCCAAGTAATAAATTGTAGATTATTTAATTCTAAACAAAAAGTGTCCTTGCAAATTTTCGGTAAGATGTACCGTTTCGGAGATATAGTGGAAAAACCATTTGCACACGTTTTCCAAGATGGCGGCCAAATGGGGGGGGTTAGAATCCCGAAAACTCAGATTTAAGCTCACACCGACCCCCCCTACACATCCCAAAAATAAAACCTTGTCCTGCATTTTTGCAATGTTGGAGTAAGTTTTCCATGGACTAAATAGTTAAGCTCTTTCTCGAGCTCCTACTTTTTCGAAAAAGCTGAATAGAAAATACATTTTTCGCGCCTGGCGTGTTCATAATAAATAGACCGGCTTTCTCCAATATTCCTTAAATAAATGTACTTAGACTCTATCTAATAACTTTGCAAGGGTCTTTGTGTTCATCGTTGCAGTTTAAAAAAATAGAAGTGGACATAAGTCAATAAGGAGTTTGCAGGCTCAGTGTAAGCCAGAGAATTGTAATTATCCTTGCTTATTATTGCCGAAAATCGTTTTTAGTGAACTTGGTATTTTCGTTCGTCATTGGTTCAGGAAAGCCTGGCGCATAAAGATATTGTCTACATCAGCATCAAGACTGCACAAATAAATTCAATGCAATCTTGGAAATTCTCCCAATGACATTGCCACCTTGTTGATGAACAATTAATTTGGTGAACTGAATGGTACTGGAAAATTTCGATGATGATGACGCATTTTATGATTGGACGCCAGGCTTTAGGGTATCGGTAATTATCGGTAACGAATCTTTGATAAACATTTAATCACGTTAATACTTTGATGTTAAATGGGAATAATTTTTTTTTTCTTAATTTCACTATCAATAAGAATACCTCTGCTTACACTAATATCATTTTTTATAGCCCGGAAACTCTAGTGCCTGTACAGATAAAGACGGTGCACACCCGTCGAAACTTCTTTTTACACATATAATAACTTAAAATCGTGCTCCGTAAGCTAGCACATTGTTTTAAAGTGAAAATGTTTTTCAATATACCGGCTATTCAAGATGTTCGGTAGTTTTTCAGGGAAGGTGTGGGGAGTTCTAGGCGGGTTTTTATTAGTCCAAACGACTCAAAGTTTTACCTATTTTTTTCAGATCAAAATGCCTAAACGTAAATGTACGTTTAATAGCGATTTACAAAGCAAATTTCCTATGCTAAAAAGGGGAAAATATGACTGGGAAGTACTGTGCACCATTTGTTCTACGAACATTTCTATCGCTAATAAGGGAATTTCCGATGTTAATGATCACCTAAACACACAAAAACACAAAGCAAATTCGAAAGGCCAAGCTAGTAGCTCAAACATCACGGCATTCTTTGCCAAAACTGAACCTAGCTTAGAAGAAAACCTTATTCGAGCAGCCGAAGGTGCAATGGCTTACCACACAGTTAAACACCACATGTCATTCAATTCCTTGGATTGTAGTAATTCCCTTAACCAAGTAATGTTTTCGGAGTTAAATACGGCAAAAAAATGACATGTAATCGCACAAAAGCTACTGCTATAGTTAACAACGTGTTGAGCCCTTTATCGATTGCCGAACTAAAAAACGATTTAAAAGAAGTTTTATTCATAAGTGTATCTACCGATGCTACTAATCATGGAAGCACTAAATTATTCCCGATCATCATTCAATATTTCGATAAACAACGAAACGGCATTACATCAAAGCTTCTTGAAATCGAAAGTACTAAAAATGAGACATCTGACACGGTTGTTGAGATTATTCTGAAACAACTTCGGCAGCATGATCTCTTATCAAAGTGTGTAGCATTTTCCGGCGACAATTGCAACACAAACTTTGGCGGGAACAGTAGAGCAGGGACAAATAATGTCTTCTATAAGCTTAAAGCTCAACTAAATCCAAATATTGTTGGCATAGGATGTACTGCCCACATACTACACAACGCTGTGCACCATGGATGCGATCTACTTCCTATTGACGTAGAGATGATTATGTTGAAAATTTACAACTTTTTCTCCATCTATACAGTTCGTACAGAAGCTCTTAAGGAATTCTGCGTAGCCAGTGAATTGGAATATAAGCGCCTTTTGCTCCATTCAAAGACGCGATGGCTAAGCCTTTTTCCAGCAATCGAGCGGTTTTTGAAGATGTACGATGCATTGAAAAACTATTTTGAAAGCTTGGATAAGCCACCCATTTTAATCAAAAAGTTTTTCGAAGACCCATTGTCAGAAGCATACTTGTTTCTTGTTCATTCAGTGATGCACCTTTTCCATGCAAAAATCGAAAAGGTGGAAAAAAGTGATAACTCCGTTATTGAAATAAGAAATATATTAACGTCTCTGAAAAAAAAGTTAGAAGATAGAATAAACGAAAACTTTGTGCCCATTAAGGTGCGAAGTATTTTGAACCTACAAGATGAAAACGTGAAAGTCGAGTTCAAAAAACGTTGTATAGACTTTTACAAAGAAATGAAATCCTACTTACATAAATGGGAAGAACCATTGAAGCACTTTCACAAATTTGACTGGATGATTTTGCCAGACATTACTGAAAGCACTTCATGGTCTGATGTCGAAAAAACAGTTTTATTCCTCAAGGAAATTAACATTGAAATTGATGATACGAAGTTGATTGACGAATGGGTGAATTTAAAAGCCTTTAGCTTGAGCCTTAGAGACGAAGATAAGATTTTAAGTGCAAACCAGCTGTGGCTGAAATTTTTTAAAACGCCTAATGCACATTTATATTGTGAACTACTTAAAATTGCACAGTATTATTTTTGTGTTCCAGCTCATAATGCGAACGTAGAGCGAGTATTGTCGCTAGTCACGCAGCAATGGACCAAAGAAAGAAATTCACTAAATCAACACACGGTTTCTTCTCTGATCAAAATTAAATATATTTTCAAGGATCTGAGTTGTTCAGACTTTTACTGATTCCTGTTGGAATAAAAAGAAATTTTAGGAAAAATTGGTACAACTGAGAAATACCAAAATAAATAAAAAGAGACTAATTCGTTTAAAGTAAAATTAGTTACTTTCATTTAATTTACAATAAATATATAGTGGCTTAAATAGATGCAAGAAAACTGTACCTAATTATTTTTGTTACTAGAATAGTGTATAATGCATTGAAGTATATTTCATTGGTTTTGCTGTGGTTTATTTCGATTTTGTCAAACATTGCTAAATAAATCGTCTGTTTAAAAGAATAAAAAAATTAATATTTTATTTTTCTTGTAAAATTTGTTTTTCAAGGATGTCCGGGGAAAAAACTTGTTTTAACCCAAATGTCCGGGTTTTTTAAAGTTTTTGTCCGGGCTCAGCAATTTCGGTGATGGCAGCCCTAGTCATGTCGTACACACCATGGTCAGATGTCTGGTAGCAAGTTTAGCTCGAAGAATAGAGAAGGATAAGACAGATTAAAGGGAGTAAGGGGAGCCATGAGGAGATGGAAATGACCTTACGTTTTAACTTTTGGATGTTGTATGAGTTCGGGAATACTAACTGTGGCAGGTTGTTCCACCCACAGGCGGGTTGTTCACGAAAAGAACGAATTTCTAAACTAGCCATAGCCTACCCAACGGTACCAATGACAATATATTTGACGTAAGAACAACGAGAGTATATTTGACGTAAGAACAAAGAGAGGAGCGTGCTGTGCAAGGTGAAATTGAAAACCCGGGATATGACTCAGCAGAAAACCCGGACTTTCAGTAGGGATATGACTCAATAAATATAGAGCAAAAGGTGCTTGGCAGCAAAAGAAGCTTATGTCGAATTAAAAGGGGCGGAAAAAGACATAGGGCTGAAGATGAACGAAGAAAACACCACGAAGGTGATGCAACAATCTAGAGCAGGAAGATTTAGAATGGGAAGGAATATAACCATCGACGAACATAACCTAGAAGTAGTCGATAAAACAGTCTACCTTGGGACTACAATTACAAAAAGAAAAGAAGAAAAAGAAGAAATAATCAGACGAATACTGCTGGCTAATTGACTCTTTTGTGCTCAAAAACAAATCCTGCCCTCAAGATTTTTGCACATAAAATCGAGAATCTCACTCTACAAAACAGTAATACGACCAGTACTGTGTAACGGTAGCGAAACTTAGACTAATGCCCGATTTCTTCACTTCAAATTTATCTACGGGTTTTCTAACTTCAGAATAAAAATAACCTTCGATTAAATGTTGGACGGTTTTCTTCATGCGAATCGAAAGTTACGTATTCCACAGATAGTTAACCTATCATTCATATGGCAGCTCTGACAAATGTTTGGCTTTTGCGCAAGTCGTCGAAAAAAATCGCCAAATTATAACGTCAAACGTTGAAATAATTTAAAAAATTTTTGATTTGTCATAAGGGGCCCGTTTTCATCGACCTGAATAATAATAAGACAGAATATCCAAGATATTTATTATTCATGGATATATCCGTGTCCATGAAACCGGGCCTAGGTGACAGGGAGTATTTAAATTAATGCTCTCATCTATGTATGAAGAATATATATTTATTTTATTTTTGCAGTTAAAATGGAAAAGCAAAAATAATATAGTGCCAATTTTACCCAAAGGGCAACATGTCGAAAGTTTATTAAAGAATATGTTCCCCAAATTCAATATCGTAGACTGTTTCTCTAAAATAATGTAGATACAAACTTAAGAGAGCAATATGTCCATAAGCTTGGGGCCTCGGTAGTCTAGAGGTAAGGCGCCTGACTGCTATCCCCAGAGGTCCCGGGTTCGAATCCCGGTGGCGCCACGGTCCTTCACCTTTCCCACCTAACTTTCCTTCTTTCTTCTTCCCTCTTTACATTCCTGATTCCCCTGTCATAGCCTTCCCTAGTCCTTCCCCGCTCCACCAAGCGCATGCCATCGGTTGGTTGATGAGATTCAACTCGTTTCAGGAGGCATAACACTCTAGCGAGTTGTTCTCGACGCCCCGATGTCAGAGTCGCGAAATGGTTGTGATTAGGTGGAATAAAATATCGCGGCTAGGTTGTGACAGTTACTCCTTCTCTTCTCTCTATCTTCCGGCTAGAGCTGCTGTCCGACATTCACTCTATACGAAAAAATAGATTGTCGACAGTACAAAGGGACTTTCCCTAAGCCTCTAGTCTGCCACATAAAAAAAAAATATGGCAATGGTACAACCCAATATGACGAGCCAATATCGACAATTACATATTTTGGCATATTGGATTCTGCCTTAGCACCACAAACCTAATTTTAATATTTTCCATTAAATTTTCTTCGCTCTCATCGGTAATATATTTTGACATTTCGAACTAACCAAGGGATAAACCCTCAAAATTGACGAGATAACTTTAACCTTCCGATAAGTCTTAACCCAAGGATAGCAAAAGTGAAGAAACCCAATTCTCCAGTTAAACTATGGACAACATTAGCAGAGGTATAACCCAATGTGAAGAAATCGGGCATAAGTCGCAGGACCTAGACGAACGATTCAACAGGTTTGAGAAAAAGTCCTTAGATGCATAATAGGCCCAACCCGAGAGGGTGGAATATGGCAAAGGAGATACAACAACGGGTTGTATGAAATTTTTGACGACACACAACTCTCAACTTGAGAACAACTGCCTGGTCCCAGTGCACAGTGAGTTAGCAGCTGCACCGGAGGATATTCTGAAAATGATTTTCTGCCGATGCAAGAAAGACTGTGCCAGCGCGAAGTGTGGCTACAACAAAGCAAGCCTCAAATGTGCCTCAGCATGTCAGATATGGCGAGATTATTGGTCAATGAAAAGTAATGGTGAAAGGAGGCAACCTTGTTTCACTCCAGTTGTCGCTGTTATTGGATCACTCAATAGATTTTGTTGAAGCTTTCTCAAATAGCTCTCCTATGGATTGAGTTGAATGCTCACTCGAAAGCTACAAAAGTAATATATAATGGTGACTTCCATTCTATAGATTGTTCGACTAATAATTTTAGGGTGTTGGAGTTATCTATTCCTACAAACGCGTCCTTTCCTATATTCTACTTGCTTTTCTTTTAGGCAATCTCTAGCTTTTTTTATCTAGGCAATCTTTACTCAAAATTTACCTTGTAGGAGCAACTTTGAAAAAATATATTCCAAATCCAAATATACTTCCCTATGTCCCATGAGGGATTAAAGGAGCGTAAAGAAGAAGAAGAAGAAGAAATATTCTTCCAATTTTTTTTTAAATTAAGAAGGCTATGAAAAAGAAATAAGATTGAACAACGGGTGGGGGCAGTGAGGATTAGTATTTCGAAGAGGACACAAAGGTATACGAAAAAATAAAATAATTTTGGAAACAAAATACAAGCAACAACAAAAAATAAAGGTTTTGAAAAAAAGTTAAATAGTTTTGATAAAAACTTCAAAAGTTATGGAAAAAAAGTTTTCAAAAATAAATTAGTTTGTTTAAAAAGTTCTTATAAAGAGAGTTTTCGAAAATAAAATAGTTTTGAAAAAAAATGCACAAAATCTGTAATAATAATTTTGGAACAAAATTAAATAAATTAAAAAGTGGAAATAAAGGTTTGAGAAAACATAGTTTCTGGATAGCACCGAAGGAAGGTTCCGGCTTAAAATTCTATTTGATTGTTAGAAGTCAGGCGAACAGCTTTGACTTTGGCGAACTTTGTTCTATTGTAAAAAATACATTTAAACGTAAAACTGTAAAAATTCAAGGGTTCAACCCAACAACGTCCAGAGTTTTGAGTCGTAAAAGTCAATTTTTTTTTCACTAAAATGTCAACTTCAACCACCTTTTCTGCAAAAAATACATATATAGTACGTTCAATCTGTAAGTGAGACTCCGAAAAATGACATACCGAAATTTGACTTGATGAATCGTTAGGGGGGCATGTAATGAAATTAATGTCAAATTTCCGAAGTCCCCCCTCCCCCTGTTTTGGAGAAAATCCCAAAAATACGTCCAAATTTTGAAACGCGTTTTTCTCAGAATCTATGGGTTTTGGTGAAAAGTTTATTTAACAAAAAATTAGAGGACATTGTTAACTACATTTTATGTTATTGAAGTGACGTCATCCGACTTGAAGTTTTATAAAAAAATAGTTTAAATAAAAGTTGTAGCCGATTTTGTGACGAACAACTTTCTCATTTACATCATTGCAAAAAAACTATTTTTTTTTTAACGAAAATAGCACACTTTTTTGATGCTTCAGCGCCACCTACTTTTTGTATTTCAAGTCGGATGACGTCACTTCAATAACATAAAATGTAGTTAACAATGTCCTCTACATTTTTTGTTAAATAAACTTTTCACCAAAATTCATAGATTCTGAGAAAAACGCATTTTAAAATTTGGACGCATTTTTTGGATTTTCTCCAAAACAGGGGGAGGGGGGACTTCGGAAATTTGACATTGGCCTCGATTCCCAGATCCGGCGGATCGGAAGTGAGTGCGGATTTGACATTTTGCGATTCTCAAATCTGCGATTCTCAAATCCGCAGTCGCGGATTCAATTAAATCAAAAATTCGGAGTGAAGACTCACGCGATTATGAAATAGGCGATGTCGGATTATCTAAGGCGCATTTCGCAGAAAATTTGTTGCGGATCACTTTTACAGCGCGGAAAATGTCAAAAAGAGATCCGCGGATGCGTATTTGAGAATCGCAAAATGTCAAATCCGCACTCACTTCCGAACCGCCGGATCTGGGAATCGAGGCCATTAACTTCATTACATGCCCCCCTAACGATTCATCAAGTCAAATTTCGGTATGTCATTTTTCGGAGACTCCCTATTTTTTCGTGACAGATTGACTGTACTAATAATTTGAAATTTACAATTTCAGGTAGGTAGGAGTAGATGGCTGAAAATGAAAATATGCATGAAAATATCTATAAGGTCACAAAAATACAGGGCCACCCGTACGATTTTTTGTTCGTCTATCCAAGACTTATCTACAGCCAAGCGTTTCGACATTTTCACTGATACTGTATACGAGTTTATGTCAATAATAACCGCAACCGCGAATCTCTCTTTGACATTTTCCGCGCTGTAAAAGTGTGATACGCAACAAATTTTCTGCAGATTTGAAACGTAAAATGCGCCTAAGATAATCCGTCGTCGTGTATTTCATTATCGCGTGAGTCTTTACTCCGAATTTTTGGCCTCGATTCCTAGATCCAGCGGCGCGGAAGTGAGTGCGGATTTGAGACTTTGCGATTCTCAAATCCGCAACCGCGGATTTCTCTTTGACATTTTCCGCGCTGTAAAAGTGTGATCCGCAACAAATTTTCTGCGGATTTGAAACCACAAATGCGCCTAAAATAATCCGACATCGGGTATTTCATTATCGTGTGAGTCTTCACTCCGAATTTTTGATTTAATTGAATCCGCGACTGCGGATTTGAGAATCGCAGTGTCAAATCCGCACTCACTTCCGCGCCGCCGGATCTGGGAATCGAGGCCAATGTCTTGAGGTTTAGGCCACGTTTTCGACGTTTGGAACCACTGTGCGCCGTAAGCTTTAAAGCTTCAAATCAATGAGAGTTCAGTAATGCTGCCACATTGACCGCTGTACACCGTGTATTTTTATCGCATAAGTTTAGGATGTAGCCAATCTAAACATGCGATTCCTAGTTACTCCCTGATAGTGTGTTCCCTCTACGGACACACAACGATCTTCGTTCCATTTGTCAGGTATCGTCTGCAGATTTTCACAGCTATCATCATGTAATTTTTCGATAGTTTCCTCACCCCTTTGTTTGATGAGTTCCGGGGGTATGCTCTCAAAGCCTGATGTCTTAATATTTTTAATGCTCACACTGCTTGACGCACTTCTTCTACTGTAGGGGCTTCTGCGCTGTCATTCTTATAGTCCCTTTTTATGTTTTGTACATTTCGGGTGCCAATGTGTTCCGCAATGAGTTCATTAATACAATTTCATCGAAATGTTTATCCTATCTTACTTCCTGTTACTTAGTACATCACAACTTTTATACGTGCAACATCCTTACTCTGGGTTTAAATTCTTCACGGTGCTGATTACCATTTTGTAAAAATTCGCACATTTGAGTTTGCTGATTCTTCTATTTTCTTTATTTCTTCTTCCCAATATACTACCTTTTTTGCTTTGTGTATGCTCTTCTCAGTTTTTTTTTGAAGTGAAACTTCCTTGCTCTCGTTCTGAGGATTTTGAATTAATTCGCTCAAGTACGAGTGAATTCAGAAAACTGAAACGAAAACAAGGACAGGTGTACGAAACGGAAGTTGCCTTCTCACTCATTTACAATCGGAAATTTAGTGATGACACACACCGCACCAGCAGGATAATATTTACAATTTATTTAAATTGGTCATAGATGGCTCAGGCATCGGTAAAGTAAAATGGGGAGTAGGTTATTTAAAAAAATTAGATTGTGTATTAATTATTAAATATAAAATATTTGTAAAAGTAGCGCAATATTTTTGATTTTTTGTTAATTAAAACTAAAAGTGTTCTTGGTAATATATATTTGGATACATATGCAATAACTCGAGTATTGTCATCTCGCTCTAGGTTGGAGTGAGATCACAATTACATTAGGTAATAAGAATTTCGAACTGTCATTATCGACAGTTAGTTGGCTACAAAGTGTGATTAGTTTTGAAAAATATTTGTTTAATAATTGTAATAAGTGATATTTAAAACAATTAACTTGTATTTTGAGGTGTTTATTGTCATTTAGTGTTTTTCCGTACAAACAGGATTGTTTTCTATTGAGGCAAGTGATATTGTAGCGCAAAATATACGTGAGTAAAATTTCTGATAATCTTTACATTAATATATTATCTCCAATTTTGCAATGATTAAATTTTAATTGTATTAAAATATATAATATATTGCCAGAATTGAGATTTTGACCGTATTCCGTAATATCAACCAGTGAAAAAGAGTAAATTTCAGTGCTTTCGCTGTGATTTAATAGCATACATGAAAGTGTTATAACTTGAAACTAGCTGGGTTCCATTGGGCGATATGCATAATATTACCGCCAGGTTTTCAAGCTTTAGCTACTTAAAAATAGATGGCTTTTGCTTTTTACGGTTAAGTAAATTGTTTATTAAATATTTGAAAGTGCATTTTTAAAGTAAATATTTAAAAATGGCAAATATAATATATAGAATATTTTCTTCTATTATATAAATAATAATTTCTTCAAATTTATTTTTAGGACAATAAATTAATTTGATTTTATGTTTTCTCGCATTAATATCTGATATTAAAAATCGCGTTTCATTGGCCATGAGCTCCAGAGTACACGGGAGTAGAAAATTTCACCCAATGGAACGCAGCTAATGTTTAAGCTTCCAATCTTTTACGTATCACACTCGTTCACACATGTAAAAAAAGGACCAATTAATGATGTCATTAACACTGCCCTGTATACTGGGTTATATTTCGGAACACAGCCTATGGGTGCCTACCATTTAGACACAGAAAGACAAGTATGTTCGACACAGTGTGTCCCTCTGTGCCGTTCTGTGTAAGTCCAAATGGAACACTTAAGTTCATGAAAAATCCGCCACAGAGCACTTCCCTCGTTTTTTTTTATACACTGTACTGCATTACTTTCAAAATATTCATTGTACAACGATTTATCAATTGAGTTAAAATATTATAGTTCTTACTTCCTATTTCCTGCTTCATAAATATTTTAGATTATAATACAAGACACGAGCAAATGAAGAAAAAAAATACAATAATAAAGAACATATAGACATACATACATACATAAGTATGTACGCGAGGTTTCACTTCTGCCTTGTGTTCTTTAATACACAATCATATTTTTTTTTTATTCCTCTTCATAATTTATTGTTCTGTGTCTACTTAGTATGATTTGGTATTCTCTGTTTTTCTCCATTGTCGCTTGGGCCATTATATTGTTAATTTTATTTATTCTTTCGTTCAGTAGTTTCTCGTTTTCACTCCTAATTTAATTTCCTTGCGCTTAATTGCCCTTTCTTTAATTCTGGCACATTCATTTTCCGTCTCTGTTTTTTCTTGTTTTTATTGTAGATTCTGCATTCTCTTGTGGTATGGTTCCAGTCGTACTTAGCCGACAGAGCCTACCAGGGTCTACTCCGCGGAGTGAAATCTGAAAACATCGCCCTCTGGTGCCCCGCAAGGCAGTCATCTTGGCCCTCTTCTTTTTATTCTATCAATTGACGACATCGTCACCCTGCTAAAGCACCGTAAAATCCTTATTTTACGCTGATGACATCAAACTGTTTCGCCACATAAGGAGTATAGAGGATTGCAAACTTCTGCAAGCAGACCTAAACGCCTGATATTCTTGGTGTTCCAACAACAACCTTGTGCTTAATATTAGTAAATGTGAGATCATGACCTTTTGTAATCGATCTAGGGGTTAGGTTAGAAAGTAAATTGGATTTCTCCATCTACATCAATTATATCTCCTCCAAGGGCAATTCAGTCCTGGGATTCATAAAAAGATGGTCCAAGGAATTTAACAATCCCCTCATAACTAAACACTCGTACGTATCTTTGGTTAGGCCTTTGCTTGAATACGCCTCCCAGGTATGGTCTCCTTACTACTCCTCCCATGTTGGAGAATCGAATCGGTTCAGAGGAAGTTCGTCCGATTTGTACTCAGCCACCTCCCATGGGATGACCCACTTACTCTTCCGCCTTATAAGAGCAGACTTATAATGCTCAACTTAAGCTCTCTCCATAAGCATCGCGAGGTCGCAATATTCGTTCATAGGCTGATGAATGATAAGATGAACTCAGGTTTCTTAAGAGGCCGCACGTCATTTGGAGTGAATAACTACAACCTGAGAGTGAACCTCTCTTGCACATTTATTCCTCTAATACCAATTATGGCATGTTCGAACCGGTTAATCACATGCGCATAAATACTAACAAAAATAGGAGTGTTTTTAGCTTGTTAAATAGTGAAGTTCTTCTTAAAGGACTGTTCTTAATGTGGCGTGACTCGCTGCCCCACTCCCTTTTTGTTTTTGCACGCTTCTCTGTTTGATGTTTTGTGCCCTTACATGATGTTTAATATTTTTATGTCTGCATGTCTTATCTGGGCCAATGATCAGTGATAAAATGCTGAGAAGTGCACCTTCTGGGCTAGAAGGGTAACTTGCCCTAAGTTTCCCAAGTTTCTGTCCTGTCCGAGGTTATATCGTAGGTTTCATAGCAACTACTTAATGCCAGAAAGTGCTGGACCTTCACTAGTAAACGAATATATAGTCCGTTATAATCGTAAAGCTAAACTGCGACACGATTGGATTTCAACTCGCCAAAAAACATTTTCTTTCAATTTCTTTTTTAAAAAATGGGTGTCCAGGAAAAAAAACTCAATTTCACCCAAATGTCTGGGGTTTTTGTAGTCTTTTCATCTTCAATTTTACAAAAAGTTATGGAGGCAAATCTTTTTGATACAATGCTTTGTATAGTAATACCTCTTCAATTTTCGCATTCTTTTAGATCTCCGTTTTGCTCAGTTAATAATTATTCCCTTCTTCCATTCATTTGGCAATCTTTGTTCGTTCCTTATCTGCCTTAATATAGGATATAATATCTCTAATGGTACACCAATATTGGCTTGGAGCACTTCAGCTGGACCTCCAACTAGGTCTTCTGTTTTCTAATTTTTCAGTTTTACTATTGCTTCTTTGACTTCCCTCAGAGTTTGTGGATTTATATTTAATGATACCCTGGTCTGTTGTCTTGTTTTTTTCGTCCACATTAGCCGTGTTCCTTTTCAGCTATTTTTTACTCGATTTTACTTGGAACTACACCTGGTCACACAAAGGAGTAGATAACCAGAGTAATTTCTCAACTAACATCCACTAGGGGAAAGCCGACACTTGGAGTCTATTGTGATTTATTTTTCATTTGCTGAGAATCTCATAGATGGCTTTTCATTGTTTTGAGTCTATAAAGAAAATATCAATCGAATAATTATCTAAAACTATTATCTTTCGTTTACTTTAAAAAATAGCCGCATTAATTTCTAATATGTAGTAAATCCTTCTTACTTTTTATTTGTATAAAAATGAAATAAGATCAAAAATATTAGGTTAGGTTTTACTCGAATCGTCAAATTTTGCGTTCCTTTAATATTTTACTCCAGAGTACTTAAAAGTAGAAAAGGAACACAGCTATTGACTGCCATTCACTGATCTCTCTAGAGGTAGTATTGTCGCTATATTCGTATTAGATCTTTCGCAAAAGTAAGTAAACGTCTTTTTGAGTCCAAAAAGGACTGCCTTCGTCACAATCCTTTATTTGATAATTTACTGATAAGGTCGTATAGTATATCTATCGTTATTGTTTGCTTCTACCTTGTGCTTCTCTAGCAATATTTTCGTAAAATTTCCTTTTATCTCTTCTTACAGCAAGTTCGACTTCTTTCGCTTTATGTCGATATAATGGCAATAATATTATTTTCAGGGGTTCGAGTCACATCAAGGTTTAAAATATAAAAAAAAACACATTACTTTTTATAACAATCAACTTAACTGCTCTCTTGTGTATGACGCCACTGGAAATTATCAGATGGAGGTAACAAATGTGCTGCCATAAAAAGGAGAAGCAAACAAGTGACTGCCGCCCGGCGGCCACAATTTACTCCATAATGTGACGCGTGCCATACACATATATTATGATAATAAAGAAAGCCATTGGAAGGCTGGAAATTCATTCTTATCTCTCCAAAATCAATATAAATTTAAATTTCTTTGTTTAAACTAGAAAAAATCTGATTTTTACTGAGAAGTTAACAATCTACAATTAGAATTTATAAGAATTAAAATAATTTTAAAAATCCCCTGGAATATATTATTAATAAACAATTCCAATGGAAAAACTTTCGCACACTGAACAAAAGCTTTCCAAGTGAATGCAAAAAACATTTAAACTTTTTTTACCCGTTTTCCACCGTTTCCCAAGCATTTTAGACATAATTTTTTTATCTAAGTTCACCAACCGAAAGCAGCCGCAACAACCTTGGACAAGAGAAAAGTTTGCGGCTATGACGGCGAATGGTCTAAAATAAAAACTGCTACTAAAAAAAGCTAGGATAAATTTAACGAAAACTTGCACAGAGCTTTTACACTGTTAATATTTTATAAGAAAATTAAAAATTCAAATTCGACGCAAAGTTCCGAGGACAATAAGAACAAAACCGTTGAGATTGCGATAACAGAACAAAATTAATAAAAGCAGCAAAACTCAGATAAATCCTGCCAGGAATTATTGCATCTAATTACCAAAACGGTTTTGTCCCGTTCATCGTGAGGCAGAAAACAGAATTTGATAAATGATGATTGCGGAGATTGATAACATCAGCAGAACACCTTTTAGCACCGGAGACACAGAAGCAGCCAACAACATGGAAATAGACGCGCAGAATTAGCGAAAGAATGGATCGGGAATTAATTTCCCTTGAAGATAAGAATTGGAGAAGTCATCGGATTCAGTCGGGCGGAAGTGAAAAATTGCGAACATGCGAATAAATCTGGCCGAGGAGAAACATTTATCACAAATTTTGTGTGCCGAATTAATCCAGGGCCAGACTCGGGGAAATATGCTCTCAGGTCAATCAGGCAAACATATTTGTATAAAATTTTGTTTTTTTTTTATTTATTTGAGCATGGAGGAGGGGGATGATGTTAATCGATACATACTTCATTTGATCGGCGAAGATGGGCCTTGCGGAAGTAACACGCATAAATGAACTGAAAAAAGTCATGAACAACAATTGAACAGCTTGAATTTTGTTCAGATTTTTTGCATTTGTAGGAATTGTTCACAATAGCCTCTAGCTTAAGATGAGGACATAAGGTAAAGACTAAGGGCCGGTTTCACAGTGCGAACTTAAGTTTTTCTTAAACTTAAGTAAATTTTTTCACTTAAGTGTAAACTAAGTCAAATTCGGTTTCACAGTGCAATTTGCTCTTCTTCTTACTACTATATTTGTTTCTTACGGCGGCACTTCAATATTGTAAATTATGTACTTACAATAGCCGAACTTTACATGTAAAATTTCCTTTTAATCGCGTTTTCCTTGAAATGTACTGGAATCAATTGACGTTTGAATTTTCTATGCATTCTGATTTAAGAAAAACTTAAGTCTAGAGAAACTGCCACTTAAGTTACACTTAAGTAAATTTTAAGTGGCAACTGTGAAACAGCCATCCATACTTAAGTGTAACTTAAGTTAATTTTTATACTTAAGTTCGCACTGTGAAACCGGCCCTAAGTAGCACCCACACCGTTTTATTTGATATTTGGTGTAAGGAAAAGTTTTTTTTTTTATTTTATTTATTTATTTAATTATAACAACAACACAATTAAGTACAGGGACTTATAAATATGTGTAGGTAAAAGGAGAGACAAATAATAATAATAATAATAATAATAAAATAATTGAGATACAAGAATGAAAAAAAAAACGATATCAAGAATACATATATAATACTAATTTTGAATAAAAAACAAAAAGTGAAAGGAAAAAAGAAAAAAACTTAATTAAATTAAAAGAGAAAAAATAAATAAAAAAAAATAAAACTTCATTAAATTAAAAGAGAAAAACTAGTGGACTTAAACTACATGATCATCTGCGGATATGCATAAAAAGATGTTTTCGAAAACTAGGAATGCTGCTGTTTCGCTTAATATTGATTGGCAGAGTGTTCCAAAGTCTGATAGCATGAATAAAGAACTGTTTTTAAGTAGTTCGGTGATTAAAGCTGGGTATTAGTAGGTTCAGCGTTCTTTGAGAAGACGAGAAATTTAATATTTCGAATAAGTATTGAGGCTTGTGATATAAAATTAATTTCTTTAAAAAAATTATTGTTCGAAAATTAATATACTTTTGCAGAGTACAGCCCAAGACAGATTCTACATATGCAGAAATGTGATCAGAACGTCTAAGCATGAAGCAGTACCGAATGGCTGAGTTAAAAGCTACTTTTAGTTTTCTCAGTGTGTTGCAATCTAACGAGCAAAAAATTTCACATCCAAACGTTAGCACAGGAATTAGAAGTATTTTTACTAGGGCAACGCGAGTTGAGGCAGGAGTATAGGATGCAGATATAGATAATTTTCTAAGTATCATGTATATCTTGGAGATAATACTATTAATATGATTACTCCAGGTTAAAGTATGATTAAAAATAACACCAAGGTTTTTAACAGATTTATTAAAAGGAATAACCACGTTGTTCATATATACTTAGATGGATTAAGATCAAGGTAGTTATCAATAGACCATTTGTACATTTTCTTTAAGTCATTGTTCATGAGTCGAACACCTTCAACGAGTTGATCTCTAACCTTGCTAATGTATAATTGAACATCGTCAGCATACAGGTGAAATCGACAAGAGCTAATAACGCCGGTAAGATCATTGATAAACATTGAAAATAATAAGGGACCAAGGGTAGATCCTTGAGGGACGCCACTGATAATATCAATCAGGTCAGACTTTTTGTCACCGAAGCACACGCGTTGTCGTCTATCTGTTAGATAAGATTTGATAAGTGTACAAGCGTGGTAAGAAAAATTAAAGAGAGATTGCAATTTATTTACTAACATAGCATGATTAACTCTGTCAAACGCTTTGGAGAAATCCAACAATACCAGCAGAGTTAGTTTATCGTCAACCATTGCCTGCCGAATAGCAGTTGAATTATTGACAAGTAAATCTACATTAAAATCACCACCAATTATTATATGATTAAATTGGTGACCAATTTCAGCAATAGTTGCTTCAAGAGGACCAAAATTAGATACGTGAGGCGGTTTATACACAGTACCAATACCAAGCAGACATTTTTTCTTATTTAAAAAACCTCGACAAAAATATATTCAATTTCTGAATTAATTTCGGACTGGGTTACTAATTTGACATGAATTGAACTTTTTAGAAATATAGCGACACCACTACCAATCCTATCAGTGCGATCATTTCGAAATACCTTAAAACCATTCAGATTAATTAGGGTGTCAGGGATATAGTTCTTTAGCCAAGTTTCTGACACACAGATGACATCAAGAGCGATATCATTGAAAATGTACCTAAACTCATCTATCTTGGGAAGAATACTCTGCGCATTAAGGGGTCATCCATAAATTACGTCACACGAATTTCATGATTTTTTGACCCCCCCCCGTCCTTGTCACAGCTGGTCACATTTGGGAGACCCCCCCTCCCTAGTGTGACGTCACATATTGTGCAATTTTGCATCTAAAACAAAGAGACGCTCTGTAGGATAGAAAAATAATACACAGATCACACAACCGCCATTGCGCGTGTGTCTGTCACCAGCTTTAACGCGAGTTTTTGCGGAACGTATCCTTCGCGTAATGAACAGTATTACTATATTTAGATATATTAGATTTTGAAATGTGACGTAACAAAATTTAAGACCCCCCGCCACCCCTTGTCACACAATGTCACACTTCGCCGACCCCCTCCCTCCCCCTAACGTGTGACGTAATTTATGGATGGCCCCTAAGGTGACAGACCTTAAGGCCTTTACCTCTTTTAGCCATGACATTAAGTAAGGTACGCGACTTAATAACAGCATTATCAGACGAAGGAACATTAAAATTAGTACTAGTAATCATTATAACGTTGAATAGTGAACTCAAAAACAGCAGCATAAGTTTCCATATGTATAAAACTTGAAAAAGTAATCTTTCTTATTATATGGGCAAAAACGCGAAAAAAGGCATATTTGCACATTCAAAACCCAGCAAAAAAAAAGTTTACCGACCGAGTTTTTTGTGGGTTCTTCCCCCATATGGCCCCAAAACAAGCCCGTTTCTGCTACAGGGGTTACAAGGCGACCGTCTACCATTTTGGAACTTTCTTGGGGAAATTTTCTCAGAATTTCTATCTTTATTGAAGATTTCAAGAAAAAGCTGCCACGGAGGGGACCGCCACGGAGGGGACTATTTGACTTAAAATCGCTTTTCTGAGTTCGGAAGAATCCTGAGCGAATTTCCGCTTACCGGTGACCACAGCTTCTTAGAACAACTTGAACTTTCCACTTCTGACGTGTTTTTTTTCGGTTTGAAGTTGAAACCGCGACTGCCACGGTGGGGACTTGTTTGAATATGCGTTTGCACTTTGAATTTTAGAGCAAGCGAATTTTACAGTTAGGGATTCAAATCGAACGCGCCAAATGGGTTTTCGAATTGTTGCAGGTTCATGAAACATCCCCCGAGCAGAGGGAGCCACAACAGAACATTCGAACGCTTGCAGGCTCTAGCGGCACTGCGGTTCGCAATTTTAACGGAAAATTTCGGACAAAATTCGAATACGTGTAAGTTCTGTATTCTGGCGTTCCGGTTTGCGATAAAAGAGAAAAAATCAAAGTTTTAGGCCCCAAAAACCATTCGTGAACGTCCTGTCCCGAATCGCACAAGTTGGTCCATTTAATATGCGCAATTAATCTGGATTTTTGTAGCTGGGACATACCACGGAGCGGACATTTTACACAGTTTCTGGGGCCTGCCGGGCTTTATGGCTGGCTGGATGGCCGTTTTTTTTTGTGGAAAAATGTTGTCTAGGTCGGTATCCACCGAAAGCATTTCTTTTTGGGTACTCATTTCCGGCTCTAAAACGGTCATCGGCTCCGGACACGCATATGCCTTTTTCCGCGTTTTTGCCCATATACAGATTAACCATATCAGCAAATACATGAAATACATATGTATATAAAAATAAAGAGTAATAAAAAAGGGTAGTAAAAGAAGTCCTACATTAATAAAATTAGCAATTATAAGAATTAAAAAAAAGACTAATAGAAAATACAACAAATTAATACAAGAATTCATCTGGTAATATGGTCACCTCAAGTAAAGTAAACAGTAAATCTCATAAATACTTGATAGGTTATTGTCCATCGGCTCCAGGAACACCAAACAAGTGATCTAAATCCGCCAATTTGCAAATCATTATCGATCGCTCATTAAGTTCTTTACGCACGTGAATACGGCCAGCAATGGAGAAAACAGATGCGAGCTTTTTTGGCGTCGTAGTCGTAAAGCTTTCCTAAAAATATTGTAATTGGCCTTGGTAAGGCTTTCATGGAGAAAAATTCTGCTGCAGGAGTCAATTCCAACGTCGTGCAAGGTCAGCTGTGCAACACATTTCTTTATCTTCGTCACTGCTGCTTTTAATATAAAGTTTTTATCACGTCCAGAAACACACTTTATGATTATGGACGCGTCAGCTCCCTGGGTTGATGCGTTGTTGTTCTTCACACGATATATTTTTGTTATCGTAGGAGCTGTTATATTTAGCGAAGCGCATAGCTTTGAGAACATATTCTCCAGATTTTCCCCCGGTGAATTGGGAATACCATTTAATATAATATCAGCTGCAAGTTGACGTCGCTCCAGTGCATCAATACGGTTTTCAATACAATCTACAGTTGCGCGCAGGTCCGTAATTTGACAATTGACCTTGGTTTCAAGCGCATTTAATAGATCTTGATGCACGTCTCTCACAATAGCACCATGAAGTTCTTTTAGCTGCCGCTGAAAGTCGGCCTTAAGGCAATCCATTTGTTTATGGAGGTCTCCCAGCATAGTTTTAAAGTCCAGGTTTTCTTTGAAGCTCATCTGAACTGATGGCGAGGATGCAGTTGGTTTAATCTGCCTTTTGTTTCGAGTTTCAACGCCGCTATTAACCATGGTGAATAATCAAGAGGAGAGCAGAAGTTGATATATTTATATATGAATAACAGCACAGCACAACAGTTTATAAATAAGAAATAAAACAGCAAATATGATGTACACGCGCCGTTAAAAACAAAGTAGTAACCGTACAACAAGTAATATAAATATAAATATGGATCAACAATAACAAAAAAAAAAAGAAATATGAGGGTGACTACGTTTAGGGTTTAGCTGATGATCTTCATCGTACCGATCTCGACAGATGACTGAAAAAGTTCTCCGTCGTTTTTTTAAGAAATCGTAATCATTTCCGTGATGGAAGTTTTACAGCGACCGGAAAAAATAGTAGTCCGATAGTGCAATATCAGGAGAACCCTACCTAGCCTCTGCCATTTTTTGTTCAGGATTCGTTGCCCCATTAGGTCTAACGTTGTCATGATGAAACATTATACCCAAGATAGATTGCGACCAAAGATGGGGGTTTACGTTGAACTTCTTTCTGCCTTCGAAGCATTAAGCTGTGTACCCTAAAGGGGCCCATACACGGTCAAATTGGATGTACATCGAAGGGCGGATGTACAACCAAAACTATCGATAGTGGGCCGGTCGGCCGACCAAAAATTGGTACGTCAATCGGCTTGATGAAAATCAAACTAGGTTTGATTTTTTGAAGGCGTGGTTGGATTTTTTGGAGGCGTGGTCACCGGTGCTCCAACATGCATGAAAGTAGTGGCGTAGTGCTCCAACCGAACATCGAAAAACATTACATTGAAATAATTCATTAGCAGGATTTAAGTAATTTTAAAAATTGTTAATGAATTTTTGGATTTCAAAAAAGAAGAAACAAAGTCTTTGTAAAATATGACATCCTTTAAATTAAATAAAAAATATATGATTGCATTCTAAAGAAATGTTTTCAAATAGTATTTCTTTTGTTGTAAGTTAAAAAACTATAGTTAAAAATAACTTTTATTATTTTTGCTAAAATTTAACTGTTACTGTTCTCTTAAATCATATATTTCAAAATAAGTATTAATTTCTGATTTTTTCTATTGTAAGAGTTACGATTCCTGGTTGTAATTCATCCTTCTTTAGTTGAAGAACATCGAAACACGTCCTTCAGAAGTTTACTTTTAATGAAATCCTCTCGTTTTATTTAATTTCGAACAAAGCTATTATTTAAATAAATTTTGATGCATTTGGATTATTCGTGAGCGGCAAATAGTAAATTATTCTTGTGTATGTCATTTCTACAATTCTAAAATCTCTGATAACGTAACGAGAGCCTTTCATTGGGTGAAATTTTATCCCTCACCATATTATTTTCTTTTTTGATGAGAGTTGTCACTAATTCCAATAATTTATAGTATTTTTTTTCATCCATTCTGAGGAAATTTTTTAAATCCTCCATGGATGTCTCTTGTAACTCTTTTAATAAGTTAACGTGAGAATATTTTTGCCGTTTCAAGAGCCATTCTTTGGTCTTCTTTTTAGATAAAAAGCAAATCTTCGGAGAAAATGTCTATCACCATCGTTGATAACAATAATTTTAGCTGCTGGTTATTACCCATGTTAACCCTTTCGCGACCGCACATAAAATGAAGTTGTACAACCAAAAAGCACAGTTGTGGGATATCACATTTTTGGTTGTACAGCATGGATGTACAGCCGATTTGACCGTGTATGGGGGGCTTAAGGGTTAGCAGTTTCATTTTCATTCAGGAAAGCATAGTACTACACCCTTGCGATCCCACCAACAACAACTGTTATTAGTTAGAATTTGAAACAACGATTTGTAACGATTTTTGCAGTAAGTTAACATCGCGCCATCTATTAGTTAGAGCTTGAAGCAACAGTAATTGAAGATGTTAAGCTTCTCGAAGGTTCTAGAAAAAACAAGTTCCAGTATTAGCGGGCCTCCAGACTGGAAAGGTCTAGAACTGGGATAAGGGAGGAGCTTGGATATAAATGCAGTGGCAGCGGCATTGAGCCAGTTTTTATTTGAAAAAAGATTCAAGTGTTTCATAAAGCGAAAAGCAATGATTAAAGAGTGAAATAAAGGGTGATAAATAGGAGTTTTTAGTAAGACATATTACCCTGCAAGTGTGAATAAATAAAATTTAAGAATCGTATTCGTAGTCATTAAATTGTTAATAAAGAAAAAGTTTTTTGGTGAACATTTAAAAAGTGTATGCCTTAATTACTCATACGAATCCGTTAACCTGTAGTAACATAACATTATCAAATGTTCATCCCAGTCAATACGAGATCAAAAACAACTCTCTTTTGTGACAAGCAAGATTCCACTAAATTTTTCTCGCTTAGTTCGTGTGGCACCCAAACAGAGAGTATTGACACCAATCTAAACCTTTTAATGTGATCCAAAACAGTTGTCTGCTGAATTCAAAGCTTGAAGGCTATAGGCTAGTCAAATTATTTAAAAAAAACCTATCTTTTTGCCAACCGAGCCGTCCGAAAAATCAAATATGGGTAAAATAGTAAAAAATCCGTAGAATTCAATTAACTACTTTTGGCACCCGTAGATTTTTGGAAAGTTTACAAAATGACCTCGAAAAGGGCCAAAAACAGTTTTTCGCGTTTAGAAAAAAACTAGACTTTGTACAAAAAAAAAGGTTTACATAATATTTGTAGAGCTTTTTATTACTAACAAAATGAAGTCAGTTTGATATTGTGATGATTTATGCGCCATCTTTTGGAAGTTGAATGAACTGTTAACGATTTGTAACGATTTATGTACTAAACTAACATGGCGCCATCTATCAGACTAGAATTGGAACGCACGGCAATTAAAGACAAAGGTTCTCAAACTTTCCGGACGGGAAGAATATTCCACCACGGTTCAGAAAATAGGTTCAAGAAGTTAGTTAAAGGGGGCGCACAGTGGTCCAAAAGCCCGAAAACGCGGTAATAAATGGTTTTCTACTGAACGAATAATAATTTTTTAATGAAATTCGGTGTTTACGGGTTTTTGGGGTCGCTGATTACGAATCCGTTATCATTTTTTCAAAAAACAAAATGGCGGATCCAATATGGCGACCAACTTCACAGAAAAATTATGCGATTTGAATGAAATTTGGTATTTGGAGGTTTTCGTGGTCGCTGATTACGAATTAGATAATAGTTTTTTAGAAAACAAAATGGCGGATCCAATATGGCGACCAACAATGCAGAAAAATTACGCGATTTGAATAAAATTTGGTATTTGGGGGTTTTCGTGGTCGCTGATTACGAATTAGATAATAGTTTTTTCGAAAACAAAATGGCGGATGCAATATGGCGATTTCATATTCTTCCATGATTTCTTCCACTTCTTTGCATAGAATCACGTCCACGCTCAGCCAAGATTGGTTAGTAGCAATGAATCGTTCATATTTTCTAGTAGACTCCTTATATTTAATCCGCATTTGGTAAAGCAATTTGGACAAATTCGATTTGTCAGAAGCCGACAATTTTGCTTCAAAATTTTTTTTTATATTTCAGCTTGTATAATGTTATAAATAACAGTGTTGTCGTCGGAAAGATTGCTTCTGATGAGGTCAAAAATTTCCCTTCTACAGAATTTAATTTCTGTCGGCACAGTCATGCTGTCTGCAACAAATAACATATAAAGTAATAAAAACCCCCTGCACATTGAATGAGTTAAAATAGAAAAAATTTCATTCGAAAGAGACGCCATATTGGGTCCGCCATTTTGTTTTCGAAACACTATTATCTAATTCTTAATCATCAACCACAAAAACCCCCAAATACAAAATTTTATTCAAATCGCGTAATTTTTCTGTAAAGGTGGTCGCCATATTGGATCCGCCATTTTGTTTTCTAAAAAACTATTATCAAATTCGTAATCAGCGACCTCGGAAACCTCTGTATACGAATTATCAGCACAATCGAAATAAATTTACGTGTGAAATACATTTAAATCCATGTTTGACGAGATTTTTACCACGCGCATGCGTTCTTTTTTCACAAAAAATTTCATAATAAAAAACGGCGCAAGTGGGCGCAGCTTTTTTTTTAGTTTCGAAGAAGATGATGTAAAGCACCTCGGAAAATTTGTTTCAAAGCATGAAACCGCAAGAAACTTAACTTTTCAACTTTTTAATAGAATTTTTGGAATGAAAAGCGAGAAAAAAGTGTTTGTATAAAATGTCACATGCAATACTCGATAAATACATTTAGACACATTCAACTGCAGAAATCATTAATACTTACTTCGATTAGTAGAATCCACTTCGAAAAATTAAAATTCAATAACTGCACGATGCACAGTGCGCATTTGTGCAACTCAAACTTTTTGCGTGGCGTCACTCTCTGAACTGATGCCCACAACGGCCGCGTTTAAAATGGCGTTAGGGCGTCGTGGTCGGCCACGCGGGCCCTATGAGCCTCCACGTCATGCAGTAGACGTACCACCCTAACTATTTAGGGCATTAAAAGTCCCTAAATCGTAACTTCATTTTAGGGATTTTTTTCCGGGTTTTCGGGCTTTTGGACCACTGTGGGGCGGTTGGATATATAAATGCGGTGCAACGGCATTTTGGAGTCAGTTTGGTTTGCAAAGCTTGCTTTTGAATTGTGTTTGGTTAGTAATTGGTTTATAATAAATAAGTTTTTGTGGGAATATTTAAAAGCTGTATTACTAAGTGGGCTAAATCGAACGTTACCTCCACGTGGTGCCCGCAGCATAAACAACCAACGACGGTAGTAGCGAGTGTGGGACGCTATAATCCCGCCTACCAACGAAGGAAATAAACGGCAAACGGAAAAAGGACAATGATTTAAAAGTACTATTGGACCATCTTGAAAAATGCAAGGCCGATATAACGGCGATTCAAGAAGTTAGATTGGTTGGTTGGGGAAAGCCATAAGTACCGGGGACCCGACATTGTGAAAAATATAAAATTAAGTAGATTACGATGGGTGGTAAAAGTACGAAGGCTTGACGATAGCGAGGAAGCAAAGGCCAATAATAGGCTGTAGTGCTACAGATGATGATGGCTTGATCCTGTGCCGGTTGTCGAAACCTTTATATTTTTAAACGCAAGTGGCGTTTTACCAATGCGGTCTCCCAACTAAGTACTAATCATTTCAAATGCTGCTTGACCTCTGTAATTGAACCAGAATCAGTCTATTAAGTATGGTAAATGACACTCTTCAAATGCAGCAACATAATTGCATGAAATATGAAGCAATGCAGTAACAAAAACTAAAGCTTTGTATGACTAAAACCAAAGCTCAAGGATATTTCTTTAAAGATTTTTAAAAAGTAAAGCAGATGTTACGATTGCTCCATTTGATTTGTAATGAGGTTTCCTCATAGGGCTCTAATGAGAAACTGAAAAGGCATACCTCACTTCAGTATAGCTGATTTTTTTTGTATGCGGTTCATGAGAAAGCTAAGGAAAGGTCCTCTTTCGGCATACCCTCATTTGCCACATGGGACTCACACGCTGTATGAGGCAACCCCATTTTTAAATCCTGGTCCTGTGGGGTTAAAGGATTAAGCTATGCAGTTGTAAGTTCTTAAACTGGAGTTGTAAAACAATATATTAAGATTTCGTATGAGAGGCTTACTCGTGTGCGGAATTTCGACCGCGTTCCTTAATCGCCAACGACCGAGACGAGACGATATGAGTTATTATTATTATTTATTTTATTTTAATATTAGTACATTACAATATCTTATACCACTAAAAGCGTATGTACTTAATAATTATAATATGGCAACTTTAAAAAAGAAACAAAGTTGTGGAATTTATATATCAAATCATATGTGAAAGAAAAAAGATAAATATAAAGAAAATAAGAAAATAAGACCATGAAATGAAAAACTAAAATATCTTAGAAACAAAAAAAAATGAGTTGAACGAATATTATTGACTAGTTAAGTAGCTGAAGACGCGTTTCCTGAATACACCCAGTGACCCCGCGCTCTACATATCATCCGGTAAACTGTCGTACGACCAAATCGAAGATACGATGGACGGTCATAGAGGTATGATGGACGGTCAGAGTGTACGAGTTTATAAATGAAATGTCATTGCCTTGAGCGATAAGTACACATCAAGCGTGCACCCCAGAACGGAAGAACGATATCGACTTATATGAATGATCAGATCGGCGAACATTATAAACAAACCTTGTGCAATCATTGAAGGCTACATTGAGTTTATCACGACATGACGCATCAAGGGACGGAAAGACCAAGCTAGCATAAGTGAAGTACGGTAAAATTAAAGTTTTCATTAGCTTTTAACGAGTACCTAACGGCATAATGGAAGCGTACAGCCATAGGCGACGTAAATTACCGAATATTTTAGATAGAGTGTGAGAGATCTGGTCACAGCAAGTTAATTGTGAGTTCAGATAAACACCTAGATTTTTGACTCGCAATTGATAAGGTAAGCACATCTTCATGAGAATGATAGGTGGTAGGAGATGTCTACTTGACTCCTATACATTGGAATGCAGCAGGATTTAGATGCATTTAGCAGTAAGTAGTTGAAAAGAGACCATTGATAAATACACTCGATTTCGGCAATAATGTTGTAAACACGGTTCTCAACCAAACCAATAGGACTATTTAAGTAAATTTGGACATCATCTGCATACATGTGCAGTTAACAGTTTGTCACGACACTGCTGAGATCATTTATGCACATGCTGAAAAGTAACGGTCCTAGTATGGAACCTTGCGGAACACTGCGCATGATTGGCAAAGAGTTCAGCAATTTTTAAAAACAACATATACATTTTTTTGTGTAACAATGATTTTAGGGGGTATCGATCAGTTCTTAGGGGTAAAAAATTTACGAGTAGCCCTGCCCAACCCAGACTCAACAGTTATGCACGACCTGGATAATAGTAGATACGAGGGACTCTTACGCCTAGCTCAAGCAAAAAATAATAAACAACTAAACTTTTTTAATGCTAACAAACTTTGGATATCTCAAATATTTTCAGTCAAATGAAATGTGTTGTCGGAAGCAATTTTCTCATAAATTTGATGGCACAAAGCCGCCAACGGTAATTATTTTCCACCTTTGAAATATATTCTGGCTGGGTGCATAATAAAATACAAAAATTCCTTTAATAATATCTATTTAAATCCCAAAGCTGCTTCTCCTCTCAGGGATTTACTAAATGACGCCTTTTCCTTTCAAGTATCGATATTGTGAGGTTGACATTAAGATGACGCAAAGTCATACATCGAAATGTGTCACACGTTATTTATTAAAGTTCCCAACCGCCAGCTTCCTGCTGCGTTCATAATAAAGCGTCCATTAAAATAAAAATTAAAATTACTCACCATTTTTCCAGCATTCATGGTGAATTTCTGGGCTTTAAAGGGCCACTTCTGGAAATAATAAAATAAAAAGAGCTTGTTAAATAGATTGAAATAACGGTAATATATTATCGATTTGCAATTCATCAAAATTCAATATGGACACCTATCGAACAGAGAGAGGGAGGAGAGTGGGGACACGTCCTTGAGCTTGTTATCTCGCTCGCAGATACAAAGCCGCACAGAGGCCCGTTGTCATCAGGCGATATTGATTAAAACATTTCATATTCCGCATTTCGCATCCTATCGGTCCATCAATCACTCACTCACGATGCAGCAGGATGTGGAAATTTAATCATTTATCAAAAATCTAAAATGCATGAAAGTATGGCCGCCACCCCCACCCACCGCGGGGGCTGTAAAGTCCGGGGGCGTCACCCCCCACCCACCCGAAAAACTAACACGGCGAATAAATATCTAGATAAATCAGAGCCGAAAGCGTGACACTCATCCCGGTCTAGTGCCAGAAATTTATGAGGCGCTCTTGAAGTCCTCTCCTCATCGAACTCAATGACGTGCTCGAGTCTGATTGCCCCATTGCCGCAATGACAGGGGATTGCGGGGGGCCGAGCATTACTACAGCTGCGGAGCCCCAAGTGCCGCGCCGCCACCGTGCGGCTGTAATTTGATCGGGAAGTTTACGAGGCGGCCGTGAATTGGCTTTAAAGTTTCTTAATAGAACGCGGCCGAGGATAAGGATTCCATCTCGAGGAAGCGGCGGAGTCGCGAATCGAAAATTCCTGCGATTTTCAGATAAAATTGCGATTTTTTTGCTCGCGCGATTTTCATGCGATTTTCTGGGCTAAATTGCTTCAAGTATTTATTGCCTGGCTACGGCGTGGTGGCTTTGCCACTTCAAGTTATTTGTTGCCACTTAATTTGTGGCACAGCGAAAACAATGGATTCTGGTGATGTGGAGTGGATTTGGGTGGATTTTGTAGTTGTCTCACCAGCAATTATCCAGGAACAAAGCGCTCCAATTTGGATTGTTCTAATCAAAAGATACAATGGACGGGAAAGTGTGCGTTTAACATAGAAACCTTTAGACTAGCATTAATTGTCGGGCGGAGACATTGATAGATGCTGACGGAAGGCAACCCTGCAAACATTCCGAATCGATATGGATGCGAGAGCGATTCATAAAAAGCGAAAGCTTTCTTCGATAACGAAATCGAGAACGATTCGAAAGCATTATCGAAAATGATAAAAAAGGAACGCTAGAATGAATCGCTTTTGAGATGGAATCTCGAAGGGTGTGCATGTATGTGTGTTTCGTTTTCTCGAATCGATGTCGAATGTATCTCGAATCATTTTTATGAATATGTTTCGTTTTTTCGAATCGATATCGAATGAATCTCGAATGATTTATTTTAATACATGTTTCGTTTTTTCGAATCGATATCGAATGAATCTCGAATGATTTATGTTTCGTTTTTTCGAATCGATATCGAATGAATCTCGAATGATTTATTTGAATACATGTTTCGTTTTTTCGAATCGATATCGAATGAATCTCGAATATGATTCGTTTTTTCGAATCGATATCGAATGAATCTCGAATGATTTATTTGAATACATGTTTCGTTTTTTCGAATCGATATCGAATGAATCTCGAATATGTTTCGTTTTTTCGAATCGATATCGAATAAATCTCGAATGATTTTTGTTTCGTTTTTTCGAATCGATATCGAATAAATCTCGAATGATTTTTGTTTCGTACTTACCGCAATATTTATTTATCCGTTGTTAATTATCTTAACTTCACTATTTTATCTAATCACTTTATAAATAAATAAAGTGATTAGATAAAATAGTGAAGTTAAGATAATTAACAACGGATAAATAAATATTGCGGTAAGTACGAAACAAAAATCATTCGAGGTTCATTCGATATCGATTCGAAAAAACGAACATTCGAGATTCATTCGATATCGATTCGAAAAAACGAAACATGTATGTATTCAAATAAATCATTCGAGGTTCATTCGATATCGATTCGAAAAAACGAACATTCGAGATTCATTCGATATCGATTCGAAAAAACGAAACATGTATTCAAATAAATCATTCGAGATTCATTCGATATTGATTCGAAAAAACGAAACATAAATCGTTCGAGATTCATTCGATATCGATTAGAAAATGCAAATAAATCATTCGAGATTCATTCGATATCGATTCGAAAAAACGAAACAAAAATCATTCGAGATTCATTCGATATCGATTCGAAAAAACGAAACATATTCATAAAAATGAGTCTCTAATTTTCACTTTCAAAAAACGCATGCGCCCGTCTTAACCAGGGTTTAGCTACTGAAAAGGACGCCCAGCTAACTCCCACCGCGCCTGCGCCGGCAAGTCATCTTCACGCACACACACTCATATACTCCTCACCCGATAGCAAAACAGCAAATTTGGAAGGGAGAAGCAAACAAAACCATGAAAAGAGCGTGAAAGCTTTAGGGATCGTTTTAACGATTGTTTCTCGAATAATTTTCGACAAGTTGTCTTTCGAAAATAGCTCGAGAAAACGAGCAGCCGAGAAATTGTTTGCAGGGAATGCACCAATAAATGTAAACATGGGAATTTTGAAGTTGTATTAACCAAGAGAAGTATTATTTAACTAATACTACAAGAAACTGTAACAACGCAATATTTTCTGAGTTTTAGAAATACCCATAAATATACATAACTAGCATAAAACCCGCGCGCCTTGCAACGCCTTTAAATAAAAATTGTTAATTATGTGCAATGTTTTCCTTCAAAAAAAAAAAACAAACAAAAAAGTCAGCTGTTATTATCCCTAAAAAGGGTTTATTATAGTGCATTTTTTTAATAAATATGGTAAACAAATTGATGCGTATATCACCTCTGCTCAACAAATCTGCAAGTTTTGAAGCAGAGATTGGCATGTTGTACATGAGAGAAGTGACATTTTAGGGTTTAACGAACGTTCGTTAAGTTTGTTCGCCCATTTACGTAAGAAAGAAATTATGAAACAATCACAAATGAATATTAAATAAAGTGAATTTCGAGTCATTCATTTCTACGTGATTATAGGGATGCACTGTCAAAATTTCAGCCCTTCAGCTTCAGAGGTTTGGGTTAACCCCATTCCACCCCCTTAGGGGATGAATTTCGAGTAATCGCCTCTTAGTGGATGTCCACGTCATTATAGAGATGCACTGTCGAAATTTCAGCCCTATAGCTCGAGTAGTTTGGTAACCCCATTTCACCCCGTTAGGGGATGAACTTCGAAAAATCGCTTCTTAGTGAATGTCCACGTCATTATAGAGATGCACTGTCAAAATTTCAGCCGTTTAGCTCCAGCGGTTTGGGTTAACCCCATAGGTGATAAATTTCAAAAAATCGCTCCTAAGTGGATGTCCACGTCATTAAAGGGATGCACAGTCAAAATTAAAGCCCTTCAGCTTCAGCGGTGTGGGTTAACCCCATTTCAACCGCTTAGGGAATGAATTTCGAAAAATCGCTTTATAGTGGATGTCCATGCCATTATGGGGATGCACTGTCAAAATTTCAGCCCTTTAGCTCCAGCGGTTTAGGTTGTGCGTTGTCTGTCAGTCAGTTACTTTTTATACAATAGAAAAAAAAGTAAAGAAAAAAATCCCCTTACAACTTATTTAACCCCATTTCACCCCCTTCAACCGTTTTTTTTTCTCCGTAAAAAGTAGCCTATGTCCGTCTCCAAGGTCTAAACTATGGCCCCTATTCCCATAGTCACGTCACCCATTGCAAAATGTGACAAACCAATTTTCGTATTCTCGTAGTCACCTATTGTAGAAAAAGTGCCGGCATTTGTTAATACCTTTTACCACTCAGCGGCCGTCATGGTTGGTGGACTTAACTGTTCATAATTAACGAATATTTTTCCCATTTATTTTTACATTCTTCCTTGCTTGGGCTAACTTTTACCCCCTTCTCTATTTCCTTGTTGTTTACGATAAATTGCCTCCTGTTCATTATTTTAATTCTAGCATATAAGAATAATGTTAAATCATCAGAAATATTAAAATAAAACATATTTCTTACCCTTTGTTATTATTTATTTAGAAAAAAATCGTAGTGTCACCTACTATTTCCAAGTGAGAAAAAGTGACAATTTTCAGTGACATTTGCTACAAAAAATGACTTCGAGAATACCGCACCTAGTTTTGTGACATTTTATCTCACAAATTTTTTCCTTGTCACTCGACTATGAGAATACCACTTTAAAAGTGACGTGACAAAAAATGTGAGGTGAGAAAAAAAGTGAGGTGACAGTGGGAATAGGGGCCTATGTCTGTAGAAAATTTCATCAAAATCGGTCCAGTGGTTTAGGCGTGAAAGCGTAACAGACAGACAGACAGAGTTACTTTCGCATTTATAATATTAGTAAGGATTTCATAACTTTTTGAATGATGTTAATTTTTTTTCTATTTCAATCCAATTTTGATTACGCAATTATTATGACGTCAAAAAAAACCATACTCTATTTGTCTACCAAGAGAGTTTTCATTCTTTTAATGAGAAATGTCGGTTCTACAATTACCGCAGTCACCGGTCCCTGGACGTACTATAGCAGACTGGAGATTTCAGCGATCGCCACCGAAGAAAACTAAACTGGCTAAAAAATATCGAAGGCGACCTAAAGAATCAACGATTATTGCTGTAAACATACTAAGGGCGAAAATAGTTCCCACAGCGACTGGCAAAAACGAATAGAACACACAGCTTTTCTATGAGTATGAAGGGTGCAGCACAATATGCAGACCACTCGACGACGAGGTCGCCGAGCGTGGCGGCTCAATCAATCCAAGTTCTATTTCGTAGCCGTCGCCCCTCAAAGTTGCCTGGGCGGTGTGACATGGGATTGTGTTGCTATTCTCGTATGTTCCTGTGCGCGTGTGTAGCATTCGGATGTCGAAGATGATTATTCTTGTGTGTGCTTTTTAATTTGTGTGCACCGTCGCCGTCGCCCTTAGTATGTTTACAGCATATAAGTCACCGAGGCTCGAGACGTCGCACAGTGGGCAAATGGTTGGGAGTAGGTGAAAATAAAAAAAAATACCGCAGCTAGGTTGTGACAGTTCTTTCCTTCACTTCTCTCTATCTTCCGACTAGAGCTGCTGTTTACAGTACAAAGGGGCCTTCCCTAAGTCTCTAGTGTGTCACAAAAAAAAAGGCTGAAAAGCTGGCCAAAAGTCTTTAACATTAACCAATCAATTTGAAATTTCGTTTATGGGGGTTTTTGGGGTCGGTGCTTTGAATAGAGAAGACGAGGAAGTGCAATTTATTAAACACGGGGAAGCATTTTGGCAACACTAATGCATAGCATTCTTTACGTATTTGTGTCTAACCCGGACAGTGGCTGTGTTATATTTATTCAAAAACCGGGAGGGATATCGTTTCTCAGCAACCATCTCGGTGAGAACGCTTCACTTGGCTAAATGTTTGAAGCAGACCCTTCGCAAAACCTGAACAAATTTCACTACGCCTCTGTTCAGGTTAGACAATGTATTTTGTTGTTGTGGTTAACGTCAAAGGCAAGCGTTGCTTGACACCCGTGGAGGGAGGAGAATTAGAGAGAAAATTTCTTGATCCCAAATGCTTCCCTCAAATTCGTGTACATGTGCGCTATTTTCGGTTCCTTATCTTCTCTATTCAAAGGGTCGGTGATCACGAATTTAGTGTCCATTTTTCCATAAACAAGATGGCGGCTTCAAAATGGCCACCAAAAGTGGTTAAATATCCTTCAATTGCTACAAAACTTGGTATACGGGGGTTTTTGGGGTCGCTGATTTCGAATTTGGTGTCAATTTTTTCATAAACAAGATGGCGGCTTCAAAATGGCGACTAAAAGTAGTGAAATATCCTTCAATTGCTACAAAACTTAGTATACGGGGGTCGCTGATTTCGATTCGATTTCGCGGCATTTTTTTAATAAAAATATATAAATTTTAAATAAAAACTTATAAGGAAATCAATCCTGTTCACGAGATAGCTTAGCATCTATTAAAATAGCCAGAGCATCTTCTCCTGATAAAACCTGTTGCGGCTCAAATAATTTATTGTAGTTTTGTTGATAAATTCTTGCCTCTTCTGGATTTGTGGCTATATTTTTTATAACTTTTAAGGCCTGAACCTGTCCATCAGCTCGTAACTTCGTACAACTAGCATACATCAATGATTCTGTAGGAACAGAATCACGCAACTCTTTTTTCTTAGACCTTTTTGTTCGTACAGAACATAATTCAAATGGAATAAGTTTTCGACCACGTTTTTTATTCGAAAGTTGTTTTGTGAAACGAGGGAAAGAAAGTGCAGTTTTCAGCCACTCTTTATTATTTTTTCGAAATTTGTCTTCAATCCTACATGCTTTTGACCATCTTGTTCTATACCAGTGGCGGTTCCTCTTTGGAAGCAAAGGAAGCACTGCTTCCTTTGACCAAATAGGCAACTTCATAAAAATTAATTGAAATATATATCAAGATTAATCAGAAGAAACATCTCAATATATTTCCTCCACTGGAAACACTAAGTATGCAATGTACAGATTTTTGTATACAAAATGTACCATTGAGATTTATCACACTACTGTATACAAAGAGTAAAGTCTTGGCCACGATTTGAGCGGCGAATGGTGAGCGGCAGAGTGGCAAATACTAAAGTGCTTCTCGCCGCTCTTATCGTGGCCGAAGCCTTACACAACATGGGGAAGCAGTGATATCGTCAGCTTCTTTGCCTCAGAAAATCAATGTGAAAACTCCAACACATTCAATTTGATTGAACTCACACTCACGCAAAGGTTTGCGTTGATTACAGTACCCTCAGAAGCTGAGCTAAACGTAGCTTCTTTGGAGCCGAACAGTGGGTTATGAGAAGTCGAAGATACAGAAATTTTCTGTATCCACCCTATTCTCTTTGTTTTCTTGATTTCGTTTCTGATGGTAATGTTCTGGTTTCGAGTAAGAACTAAATTTACTCTTGCAAATTTACTTCGAAATTTGTTTTAGACTCTTAAAATAAGAATTTTCGTTTATTGTATATTGAGTGAAGAAAAAAGAGATCGAAGATAGGTGAACATTCTCTTTATCTTTTGGTTTTCTAGGGGGTGGCAGGCGGTGTTTATTAAAAATAAGCTGATAACTTTGTAGCTTCCATTATATTTTTTATGATTATCTTTAAAGAAGATTTAAAGGAATAGAGAATATTTTTAGAATTGTATTTTTGAGATCGGGTTGTCTAAAGTGTTTTTTTGCAAGAAGATTGTAATGATGGTGAGCGAAGGTTACAAAAGAAAATAAGGGGTGTATGCGAGGTATTCAGGGTTTTATTATTACTATCTTTTTTAAATTTAGAGCCAAAATTATGCATTTGCATGAAAAATTAAATGAGATCAAAGTAGTAGATGCAGTTTTCCAATGGCTTTTCTTTAGACGCTTTAATTATCAACAGAATCTGAAAAAAGGCGCAAAATACCCTCTAGCAGCGAAACTACATATTTCGAAAAAATTGAAAATGCAAAAATTCACGATTTGCGATTCGTATAGCATTCGATGTAACTAGAAACTGGAAACAATTTCTTATGTTTTGCTTATCTGATTCCACTATATATTATTTTTCAGTTTTTTAGTTAAAGCCTTCGATACTTTTACTTTTATCGTTCGCTTTGCGCATTGCTTCCCTTATTCTGAACCTAACGAGCCGCCACTGTTCTATACCCATACTTAAACTTAGATAGAGTCTGTTTTAAAATACCTAAATTACTCTGATCACAACTAATCTTATGTTGCAGCTCTTTCAGCATAAAATCATATTGGTCGCTAAAGCTATCCTTTCCAGAACACTTCAAAATACTAAGAAGTTCTTTTCTGGTTATAAATAATGTATTTAGACTCGTCCCTAAAATAAGTAATGAATATTACTGCACATTGAAATATTTAAGAAATAATTTTGGTTTCACAAATATCCATAAGGGTAATTCCATGGTAACTCGCGTTACATGTAGAAAATTTTATATACTTTCATGAAGCTTTTAATTTGCAGTGTTTACATTAATTAATCTAATTTTATTTTTTATGGACGTAGAATAATGTCTAGAACATGAGATAAATTAAAAAAATTAGTAGAAATATAATACTTATTTATTTAATTTAATAATAAATTGTCTCAGTAACTCGCGTTACCGTTTTTGGACAGCCAGTTCAGAGGGTAAATTTATTTCGGAAATTTCTATGAAATTTGTGGGTAGATTACTTTACATGAGGTAAAAATAAAAGCAGAAATATACCAGTAAGGTGTTTTAATAGAAACAAAAGCTGTTACATTATACTTATTAAAATAATCGATAAATTATATGGTAACTCGCGTTACAAAGAAAAGGTAACTCGCGTTACTATCGATTTTCATACTTAAATTAGGAGCCCTTTAGGGTTTTTACAAAAAATTAAAATGAATTCACAAAGTAATAATTATTTATAGCAAGCAAGAGTTAACCCTTCTAGCACAGAAGGCGCACTTTTCAGCTAAACATGAAAATCTATATATACATACACATACATACATACATATATATATATACATATATACATATATAGCGTTTCCCTTCTAACACAGAAGGCACACTTCCCAGCAGGGCTGAGAAATATTTACCACTGCCGTGGCTCAGCTGAGACATGCAAACATAAAATATTAGTAACATAAAAATTAGTAAATAAAAACACAAATCCTATCTCTAAAAAGAGATTGAACATAAATTAAAATAAAAAGTAAGGGCATCCAACATGTAACCCACCAAACAACATAAAATGTAATCAATCACGTGAGATTAAAAAGACTCCTTTTAAGGACATCTTTACCAATACTCACGTTAAACACATTAATATTGTTGTTCACGTTAATGAACATGCGATTGACAGGTTCGAATCTGCCGTAATTCGTATTAGAAGAGTTGATTTGTAAGAGAGGTGGTCCTCTTAGATTGTAATGACTCACTCTAAACGATGCACGGTGATCTAGAAAACCTGAGTCAACCTTTCCATTAAGGAGCTGATGAACAAAAACAACATCGGCCACCTCACGGCGCTTGTGAAGAGAGCTTAAGTTAAGTAACTTAAGCCGAGATTCATAAGATGGAAGAACTAATGGGTTTTCCCAAGGAAGATGATTCAGTGCGAATCGAACGAACCTTCGTTGGACCGATTCAATAGTTCTAACATGCACAGAGTAGTGAGGAGACCAAACCTGGGACGCATATTCGAGTAATGGTCTGACAAGAGAAATATAAAGGTGTTTAGTAATCAGTGGCGGTTCCTCTTTGGAAGCAAAGGAAGCACTGCTTCCCTTGACCAAATAGGCAACTTCATAAAAATAAATTTAAATTTTAATATATATCAAGATTAATCACAAGAAAAATCTTAATATATTTCCTCCTCTGGAAACACTAAAGCTGGAGATATTACAGCTTCCCATTTCTGTGTTAGGCCTCGAATATGATATGAGCAGTGAACTGTGAGCGGCAGAGTGACAATACTAAAGTGCCTCTCTCCGCTAATTCGAGACGTTAAAATTTTCTGGTGCCGCTCTTATTGTGGCCGAGACCTTACCCAACATGGGGAAGCTGTAATATCTCCAGCTTCTTTGCCACAGAAAATCAACGTGAAAACTCCAACACATTCAATCTAATTGAACTCACACTCACGCAAAGGTTTGCGTAGATGCAGTACCCTCAGAAGCTGAGCTAAACGCAGCTTCTTCGGAACCGAACAGCGAGAATTGAGAAGTGGAAGATAGAGAAATTTTCTGTATCCACCATATTCTCTTTGCTAGCTTGGTTTCGTTTTCTGTTCTGGCTTCGAGCAATGTTAAATTTGCTCTTAAAATTTTTCTTCGTAATTTTGTTTTTGACTCTTCTTAAAATATGAATTTTCGTTTATTTTATATTGAGTCAAGAAGAGATCGAAGATAGGTGAAGTTTCTCTTTATCTATTGTGGGGTGGCAGGCGGTATATATTGAATATAAGCTGATAAGTTTGTAGCTTCCAATTTTTTATGATTCTCTTTAAAGATGTTTTAAAGGGATAGAGAATATTTTTATGAATTGTATGAGTACGGGTTGCCTGAAGTGTTTTTTGGCAAGGATAATGTAATGATTGTAGGCGTGGGTGTAGGGGGTGTATGCGAGGTATTCAGGGTTTTTTTATTATTTTTTTTTTTTAGATTTTGAACCAAAATTAGGCATTAGTATGAAAAATTAAATAAGATGAAAGTAGTAGTTGCAGTTTTTCAACGGCTTTCTCTTTGGAGGCTGTAGTTATCAACAGAATCTGAAAAAAAGCACAAAAGGCCCACTAGCAGCGAAAATATTTCGAAAAAATTAACGAAAAACTGCGATCAGATTTTATTCTCTTTTTTGAAGTTTAAAATTGTTTTCTTGCTCACCACCATAAAAGAAACTACATATTAAAACAAGGGAAAACCTCATACGATCGATGCGATGCACAAAAATTAAAGGGCAATTAATTTTCAAATTCGAAGTCAACTTTTGGGAAATTTTAACCAGTTACTGTTCATATTACAAAGTACATATGTAAGTTAACTGAAAAAATCCGAAGAAGCTAAAATTGAGCAGTTTTTTAACTTTTTTTTGACGTTAGGTGTACAGATAAAAATTTGATATTGTAACCGCTGATAGCCAAAATCATAACGACCAGCCTCTATTTTTTTGCATTTTTCGGACCTACACATTCCGAGATATACGCATCTATATTGAGAAAGAACGACCAAAATGATAAAATTTTCACAAAATGGCCGATAACTTACGTAGCGGCGGTTGCTAGACGTAGAAAATGTCCATTTCGTATTGTATTCGATATAACTAATATGTTCCAAAAAATTTGTTTAGACCGGAAACATTTCCATATGTTTTCTTATCTGACTCCACTATATGTTATTTTACAGTTTTTTTAGTTAAAGCCTTCGATAGTTTTACTTTTATCGTTCTCTTGCGCATTGCTCCCCTTATCCTAAACCTTACGAACCGCCACTGTTAGTAATCAAGGGGTTGTTAAATTCTTTGGACCACCTTTTTATAAAACCCAGGACTAAACTACTTACCTCTAGAAGAGATATGGTTGATGTGAGTGGAAAAATCCAGCTTACTTTCAAATCTAATCCCGAGATCTTTAACAAAGTTTACACGAGGGACACCTTCATTAAGAAAGGTGTAGTTAAAAATTATAGGATCACGTCTCCTACTAAAAGTCATGACTTCACATTTACTAATGTTAAGAACCAGGTTGTTATAAGTACACCAAGAGTAAAAGGTGTCAAGATCAGCTTGCAAAATTTTGCAATCCTCAATATTCTTAATGTGACGGTATAACTTGATGTCATCAGCGTAAATCAATATTCTACAGTGTCTTAGCAAGGAAACAAGGTCATCAATTGATAAAATGAAGAGAAGAGGGCCCAGATGACTTCCTTGAGGGACACCGGATGATGCTTCAATGGGTACTGATTTGGATCCTCGAAAAAGAACTTGGTAGGTCCGGTCAGCTAAGTAAGACTGGAACCACACCAGAAGTGCTTGCGGAAAGCCAAGCCTTCTTAATTTGAGAATTATAATAGAATGGGAGAGCTTGTCAAATGCCTTGCTAAAATCAGTGTAAACGCAATCAGTTTGACAACCAGAAACGAAGCCCTCGACAGCATGAGAAGTGAACTCAAGAAGATTGGTGGTAGTGGAACGACCTGCAAGAAAACCATGTTGATTTGTTGAGACAAGCCTCTTGCAGATCGGAGCGATCGCAGAATAGATAATTGATTCGAAAAGCTTCGGTATAACAGACAACTTCGCAATTGGTCTATAATTCGATATTTCGTTTTTGCTACCACTTTTGTGAATAGGAATTATAAACGAATTCTTCCAAAGCGTAGGGAAGCACCCTTTATCCAGGGATTTCTGAAACAGGGTTTTCAGTGGAGACTGGAGAACCTCCACACAGGACTTCAGGACAGCAGGTGGAATACCGTCAGGGCCCGAAGTGAAGTCGAAAGGGAGTTCATCAATATGTTTCACGATATCAGCAAGGGTAATTGAGAGAGGTAAAAAATGAGGCTCTCGGTTAGGGGTAATGTGACGAAAATTATTGTCATTAGGCTGAAAGTCAGAAGGTAAAAAAGATTGATGAAAGAATGATGCAAACATGTTGCAAATCGCAAGTGACTCAGAACTAGACCAGTTCGTGTGCTGCATAGTATTAGGGTAGTTATCAACTTTTTTCTTAGAGTTGACAAATTTAAAGAAGTTCCTAGGATCAGTAAACACTTTATCACTCATGCTGCTAAGGTGTTCACGATACAGAGTAAAAGAGAGTGAACGAAATCTGTTATAGCAATTGATAAATGAATTGCGACTAGGAGAGTCCTTTCTCTTTAAATAGGTTTTCCAAAGTCTATTCTTCTGATTTTTTAAATGCCTGAGTTCATTATTAAACCAAGGTGGAGAAGAACTGGGCAGTTTTTGGGGCTCATAAGGTACGCAAGAAACGAGGGCCTCGTATAGTACGTTATAAAACAGTGCCACATCGTCATCCAACTCATTTGCGGAAAGCAAACTGTTAAAATCGATCGAGGCAAGCTTAGATGACAGCTCCCCAAAGTTAGCCTTTCTAAAGTTAAAGGAATGGGTTACCTCCTCCGGACAAGGCTTATTCTCTGAATTGAAGCAATAATTAAGCAGAAGCGGAGGATGGTAACTGTCAACAGACGTCATGACTGTTGGACTGAGTTCGACAGTCATATTGACTGCGTCAGTAAAGAATACAAGATCTAACTGCCTCCCCAAAACGTTAGATACACCGCTCATTTGATTCAAGCCAAGTGAGAATAAGGAATTAAGAAAACAGGATTCCTTAGAATTCAGGTTGCCTTCAGGAAGGTAGTTATCGTCATCTACATCCGTTACCCACTGAATATTGGGTAAATTAAAGTCTCCAAGGAGTAATTCAAGTAATTCATCGCCAGTGTCCATCATACTCGAGATATGATCAACACCAGAGATGAGAATATCATAGAGATTTTTACCTCTATCGTCAAGAGTGCTTAACATATCTGGTGGGATATAGCAGCACAGCAGAAAGAGATTAATTTTTGAAAAGGTAATTTTAAGAGCGACAAGCTCAATGTCAAGGTGGATAGAAAAACTAGGAAGAGAAATTGGATTACAAGACAGATGGCTACTACAAGCAAGAAGTACGCCACCTCCACGAGCATCCGAGTCAGTGTAACGATCCCTCCGAAACACTTGGTAAGAGGAATCAAAGAGTTCCGCATTAAGAATACCTTCATGAAGCCAGGTTTCAGTAAATGCTATGACATCGAACCCGCTAGCCATCGATGCCTGAAGGATGTCGTTAGTTTTTGACCTAGTCCCTCTTACATTCTGGTAGTAGAGGGAAAGCGTCTCGAGTTTTTTGGCATCTGTATAGTGCTCGGAGTAGAAGCGTTTGCACGATGCGCTTGAGTACGGGTACGCGGAACAAAAAGCTTGGTAAGGGCACCAGCAGGCCAGAAACTGGGATCTAAAAGAGTCTCGGCAATAACGGGCGGTGCAGACAAAACAAAAGAAGCAACAGGCTTGGAAGCCTTGCTGACTTTTCTGCAGGAGACAGTTCCAGGGTCTATAGATTTCTTCCTTAAATATTCACAGACAGACTCCGTCATAGTTTCAGGAGAGAATCGTGATATAAAGATATCTAAAGGTCTCGGTATCGTAACCAGAGGGGTGCACGGTTGTAGGGGAACTGTAGCTGCCGTGACCGGGGGGTTGGCCACTATTAAGGGCGAAGAGGTTGATACTGAGACCGGCCTAGAAGTCGACTCCATCTCCGGAACACGGGGCAAGGAACTCAAAGTGACACCGTCCCCAATGATGGCTTGGCGATTTCGATTTTTCCTGCGACTTTTGCGACGCACCTTAGTAACAGGTGCAATCGAGTTGACGGCCTCCTGTGGCAAAAGGACGTTCTCCGAACGGGAAGTAGCCGCGGGGCAGGGTGAAGGCAGACTATTATTATCCTCCTAACAAAATTTGCTTGCCAGTTATTGTGGTTTTAAATAGATATATGTAAATTATTGTTACTACTAGAACTACTATCTGATCCATATATTTCTTGGTAATAAGAGCGTCTTTCTTTGATACCGATGGTTTCTACTTCTGATGATGTGTAGGCCATTTGTAGCGTACCATTGTGTCTGTAAATTAAATGATTTTTTGATATCCCAATGATTTTAGACATAGTTAAAAGTATAAAAGTAATATCAAATTTTTCTTATATCATGTCCACATTTTCATGGAAGTACCCAAACATTCGCATAATTAATAAAGTAGCAAAAAGTAGCAACTTTTTTTTTTTGTTTTTCTTTAAGTACATGGAATAAGGACCCTACCAATATTTAAGTTGATACTTGATGTGCTTTGGAACCTAAAGAAATTCTCCATTTTTAATAGATTTTAGTACAATTTTATAACTTTAATTGATAATTTTGTTTTTGGATATTATGTGTACATAATTAAAAGTTAACAGTTACTAAAATATTGTTTCGTACCTGAAGTTGAAGCTTCCATGGTTGATTTGTATAAATAAATTATAAATGACACCTCAAAACTACTTTGAAACGGTTCAAAATAAATGGCCGCCCAAAATACGTGAGCCAATGACGAATAAGGCACACTTTTGTGGCCGTTAGGATAAGTTACGAAGCATTTAATTTCTGCGAAATCGTAGGCAGGTAAGTGATATTTTGAAATAGTACAAGTGGGTATTTCTAAATAACATTTCAATTTATGAAATTCTGCCAGTCTTTGAGGGTATCTGCCCCAGTGTGCGTCGTCAAAAAACTCTTGGCAGGCGCAACATCTCAGTTCGGTTGGCCAGCTCGCGAAACAGGCTCAGCAGTCAGTCTAGTGGTTTGTCGCTCTGACTTGTCCATTGGAGCAAGGTCGTGACAAACAACAAAACCCTACCTACTCCTTACCTGTGAAAGCGAACGTGAACTTCACCTTAATCGAGGCACAGCCTACAAACATTTCGCAATTATCAGGAAGTATCTGTCGGGCCATTTACTTTTTTGATACATATAGTGGAGTCAGATAAGCATCAAATTTTAGTGAAAAAGGAATTGCTTCGAGTCTGAAAATTTTTTTTGGAACATGTTAGTTACATCGAATACTATACGAAATGGACATTTTCTACCTCTAGCAACCGCCGCTACGTAAGTTATCGGCCATTATGTCAAAAATTTACCACTTTGGTCGTTCTTTCTAAACATAGATGCGTATATTTCGGCATGTGTAGGTCCGAAAAAATCGAAAAACATAGAGAGTGTTCGTTATGATATTGGCTACCAGTGGTTACAATATGAAATCCTTATCTGCACACATAACCTCAAAAAAAATCAAAAACTGAAGAAACTGCAGAATTTTGGTTTTTTTGGTGAAAACTTCGAATATTTTTAGTGAAATTTTCAAAAGTTATACTTTATAATGTGGACAATAACTGGTTAAAATTTCAAGTCAAAATATCTAATACAAGGCTCAAAAATTGACTTCAAATTTGAAAATTGATTGGACTATCAGTTTTGTGCATCGCTTCGTATGAGGTTCTTACTTTTTTTAAAATGTAGCTTCTTTTATGCACTTTTGATGGTGAAAAAGAAAAAAATTTAAACTTGAAGGAAAGTAAAAAAAATGGAATCGAAAATCGACAATTTTTGCATTTTTTCGTCAATTTTTTAGAAAAATTTGACCTTTTTTTTGGCAAAGTTCTATTTCTATTGTGTTATTAGTCCATTTTTGACATATGATGATCGAAAAATTTTTATCAAAAACTGTGAATAGTATTCGATGTAACTAACATTTTCCAAAAAAAAAATTTTTGATACTCGAAGCAATTCCTTATGTTTTGCTTATCTGACTCCACTAATAACTTAAATGCTAAAACCGTTCAATTCTCTAAACAATCGGGATTTGAGTGTCTGTCTTTGACTTTCGAATTCTAATTTATAATAAACTATTCCTTTTTTATGACCAGCTTCGAAGTCACATTTTGTACCTCAAGTCGTACTCGTCATTGTGCAATGTCTAGTAGTAAGTTTGGTTCGAAGGAAAGAATTGAGAATAAGTGTCTGAAAGGTGCTAAATGATGAGGCGATGGACCTTGCGTTGGAGCTCGTGGAAGTTGTAGGAGCTCACACGAAAGATTCGATTTCGCAAAACTCAATACCACCCATGAAAGCCAGACACAACTGACGAGGTTAGCGGGATACTACCAGATGAACAAGAAAAAATGCCAGCTACTGGGTAGGGTGAAGACCCGGAATAAGAAAATTTTGGTACCCTTGTTTGTGCTAAAGAATTTAATAATACTCTTGAGCGCCTGTCCAGGATATATATAGCATCGGAGGTGACTTTAATGTCCACGTATTAATAAAAATCTACCCTAAAAAACTTGTGGGGCATCGAGAAACAACTCGCTGGAGTGTTATGCCTCCTGAAACGAGCTGATCTAATCAACCAACTGATTACATGCGCTTTGATGGAGCGGGGAAGGGCTAAGGAAGGCTATAACAAGAGGAATCAGGAATGTAAAGAAGGAAGAAGAAATAAGGAAAGTTATGTAGGTGGGAAAGTAGAAAAAGCGAAGGACTATGGGGCTGGCCGGGGTTCCAACCCGGGACCTATGGGATGGTAGCCAGGCGCCTTACTCCTTACTTACCCAAATATGTATCTTCGACTGGATACTGCTAACGTGCCTATATATTTATGATTATGATATATTATTCTTGCTTTTGTTGTAGATTCACTCTTTTTTATACTGTGTGAGGTATTGGGTCCAAAGGTACTGCGGCTATTCATTTGGCCTATTGTACTACAACCCGTATACCTCATATTTATAAGCCAGACCGCTTGAACAAGTTCAGCAGGCTGCCTAGTGGCTTGTCGCTTTGACTTTAGTGTTCGAGCAGGGACTCCTCGAATAAAGAAACTCTGCTCCTCGCTATTGCTGGGCACTCACACAGAACGTGGAGGGCAGACTCATCCTCTTCCAGGCAAAGCCCCAGGTGCGGTCCTCCGCCCTTCCTATCCTCCATAAGTGGTAATTTAGGGCACAGGCTCCAGTAATCAAGCCAACAAGTGTCCTGGCATCATTCCTAGTGTGCCCTAACAATTCCTTGGCCGTTTTAGCGGACGGCACAGGAAGGAACCGCTTATAGTTGGCCAGTCTAGGTGCGGACCTCCAGCGTTCAGTGTGTTTCATCAAAGCCCGATCGGCCAGGGCCTTTACCACAAGCTGGACGGTGACCCAATAGCCGGCTCTGGACCGATGAATGCAATATCAGAGCCCTGTTTGGCCAGAGGATCGGCACTTTCGTTGCCTTTAAGGCCCCGGTGACCCAGAACCCAGACAAAGGGTAATTTGATTGAGAACGCCCAACTCATCAAGAGCACGTTGGCAGTCCCAAACTAATTTCGACTTGGTCCAACGGGACCTTATCGCTCAAATTGCCGCAGAAAAGCGTACACCTCTGCTTGAAAGTTGCTAGGGTGCCTAGGCTTACCGCCCTGCTAAATATGGGGCTTTCGCTCCAGATTCCGGCGACAACACCTGTATTTATTTTAGAGACATCCGTGTACCATACTAGTCCGCCTGGCAACACTTTGGAAAAGTCCAGGTTAGCCTATCCTGTATGTGCACAGAAGGTTGCTCAAATTTTAAGATTCCAAAGGGCATGCACTCCGATAGCATCCGGGTGGAACTAGTGTCCGCACTGATATGGGAACTAAGGATACGGAATCAGTACTCGATTCTTTATTCATTTGAGTATTTCGCTTTCGATTCCACTCATATCAGTACTCGATACTTTTGACCGTGTACTTTTATTCATATCAGTAATTATAGAGTAGAATCGAGTACCGGGAACAATTTGCATACGAGTCAGGGGTGGCAGCACAGAATTTCAGATAACTTGAAGTTTATCTCAGGCGTGAATATTTTCCATAAAATGGCTTTATACATTTTAAATATTTTTCTGCCTCAATCAAGGGCCGTAAACATCCCTAAACTCATCTTAATTGAGTCAGTAAAATACCTTTCAAACGCAAATTGGAGCTCTTTTATAGCACAGAAATTTGTATGCTTTTCTAAATGTTCCACGAACGTGGATTCCAAACGGAGAGAAATACATACAAATTTCTGAACGATAAAAGAGCTTCAATTAGTCTTTGGGATGTATACGGGCTTTTATAGATTTTAATTTATATCCCCTGCCGAGTAAAAAGCAGACCTTTCCGTTCTTAGTTTGAAACAGGCACGGACGGTAGCGAAACGCCTGCATGGCACCCGCAACAAGGGCAACACGCCTGAGTAAAAATTCTACTTCTCTACAGGTATGAACGGAATAGTCTGAACGAAGCACGGTACGCTCACACTTTTCTTTACTAATCGAAGCAAAATTTGGGCTTTTAAAAATAAAGGTGGCCATTGAGCCAAATTACACGACCTATCACTTTCCCAGACTCACTTTCCAATCACTTCCAATAAACCGGTTTTTTAGACAAATTACACTAACACAAGCATAACTTTCTTTGCTGAGACTGCGATAATTATAAGAATTTTTGTTGTTTTGTGCACAACCACATGGACAATAGAATTGTTACACGGAAAAGAGGCAGAAATTTAAATGCACCGTGTAATACTCAAATTTTACACAGACAGGTTTGACGTGAGTCCCAAGTGAATGGCCGTGTAATTTCACTCATTAAGCATATTCTAATTCGCATAATTCTCGTTCGATTGCGTAGGTCAAACAGCATTGGACGTAGTGAGTATTTAGTTGGGGGACCGGTTGGTAAAGCGCACTCGCGTTTGGAATGGTCGATAACGAATACATTTATATCTGTAATATAGGCGGGTATACCTCTAACGGGCGCATTTTTAGAATTTCCGGCATAAAGGAGAAGTGTGCATACCCGCGTGGTAGGACCATTTTTTCACTATGCGTTCTTTTACTCAGGATGTAAACTACATAAGTAGCAGCCGAAAATCGAGTGATGAGGTGAATGAGTAAACAGTACTCACTGAGTAATTTTCTTTCGATTCTACGCATGAGTATTTAATCGAGTACTCTCCACCGATTTCGTACCCCTACCCCTAATGCGAACATCATTCAGTCACAACTCGCCCCAATGTACCTTTGAGTGATGATCGACCGCAAACTAATTTTTAAAGCACACTTGGAAGGCTTGACGGGTTAGCTCGAGTTACAAGGGAGCGTGGGAAAGAAAATTATGACCCCATGTAGTTCTTGAGTAGACATGGAAGAATATAGCAGATACCTTCATCGTTCTGAGTACGATGATTCACCGCTGGGCCCGACATGCTTAGGTATCCGGGATAATATATAGCACGTCTTCGTTTAATGTGTGAAGTTTGACGAATATAGGCCGGTTTGCTTCATTCTTTCATCAATCTTTCACTCCTTCTACTTTCAGCCTAATGGCAATAATTTTCGTCACATAACTCCACACCGAGAGGCTACTAGATTATCTCTTTCAATTTCCAGTGACGATATCGTGAAACATATTGATGAACTCCCATACGATTTTACTTCCGCCCCTGATGGTATCCCTCCTGCTGTCCTTAAATCCAGTGTGGAGGTTCTCCAGTCTCCACTGAAAACCCTTTTTAAAAAGTCCCTGGATAAAGGGTACTTCCCTACTCTTTGGAAGAATTCGTTCATAATTCCTATTCACAAAAGTGGTAGCAAGAACGAAATATCGAACTACAGACCAATTGCCAAGCTGTCTGTCATACAAAAGCTTTTTGAGTCCATCATTTATTCTGCAATCGTGCCCATCTGCAAGAAACTTATTTCTACGAACCAACATGGTTTTCTTCCAGCTCGTTCCACTACCGCCAATCTCCTAGAATTCACTTCCCATGCTGTTGAAGGCTTCGTTTCCGGTTGCCAAACTGATTGTGTTTACACTGATTTCAGTAAGGCATTTGACAAGCTTTCCCACTCCATTATACTTTTCAAACTAAAAAAGTTAGGTTTCCCTGAAGCCCTTGTATTATGGTTCCAGTCCTACTTAGCTGACAGGACCTACCAAGTCCTTTTCCGTGGATCCAAATCCGCGACCATTGAGGCGTCATCCGGTGTCCCTCAAGGCAGTCATCTTGGCCCTATCCTCTTTATTCTTTCTATTGATGATATTGTTACCCTGCTAAGACACTGCAGAATCCTGATTTATGCTGATGACATCAAATTGTACCGTCACGTAAAGAGTATGGAGGACTGCAAACTTTTGCAAGTCGACCTCGACACCTTTTACTCTTAGTGTGCTAACAACAACCTGATTCTTAATATTAGTAAATGCGAAGTCATGACTTTTTGTAGGCGACGTGATCCTATAATTTATAACTTCTCATTTTTTAGTGAGGGTGTCCCCCGTGTTAATTTTGTCAAAGATCTCGGGATTAGATTTGACACCAAGCTGGACTTTTCTACTCATATCAACTATATTTCTTCCAAGAGCAGCTTAGTCTTGGGTTTTATAAAAAGGCGGTCCAAAGAATTTAACAGCACCCTGATCACTAAACACCTCTACATTTCGCTTGTCAGACCTTTACTTGAATATGCGTCCCAGGTTTGGTCTCCTCACTATTCTGCGCATATTGGAAAAATTGAGTCGGTTCAACGTAGGTTCGTTCGATTCGCATTGAATCACCTTCCTTGGGAAGACCCTTTAATTCTTCCACCATATGAATACCGACTTAAGTTACTCAACTTAAACACTCTCCACAAGCGTCGTGAGGTGGCCGATGTTGTTTTCGTCCACCAGCTTCTTAATGGACGTGTCGACTCAGGTTTTCTAAGTCGTCGTGCGTCGTTTAGAGAGAGCCGACACAATCTGAGAGGACCACCGCTCTTACACATCAACTCCTCTAACACCAACTATGGCCGATTTGAACCTGTTAATCGCATGTTCATTAATGTAAATAAAAATATTAATGTTTTTAGCGTGAGTATTGGTAAAGATCTCCTTAAAAGGAGTCTCTTTATTCTCTCATAACTGTTTATGTGTTTCGCATGCAATTTTTATGGGTACTTAATTTTTTATGTTTGCATGTCTCAGCCGAGCCCACGTGGTCGTGGTAAAAGTTTCTCAGCCCAGCTGAGAAGTGCGCCTTCTTCATAAGAAGGGAAACTCTATTATTATTAACTAGAGGCAATAGGCGAAGTTAACTCGGCGGGGTTATCCCCGATTTCTAAATTCGATCACAAGCCACAATGCAATCACAAGTGTGTGGTGAGTCTCAAGGCCTCAAGAGTCAAGTAGGCCTTCTTGACTGAAACGTAGAAGTAAAGTAGACGTAACTTCTATGAAAAATGGCAGAGTAAATTAAAGACTCTACTGAGAACTTCGGTGTACCACCGTGTCGGATGTGTGGGAACTTGTGGGAATATGCTTCCATTGATGAAAAATGGGTCACGACCGACAATCGGAAACGTAAAAGTCTACACAAAGTACCTTCTGAGTATTACATGTTGCGATTTCTACAGAACTCCCTCAATCGAAAATCCCATAGCTGTGATACTGCACTTCTTAAAATTACAACCGACATCAGGAATTATCTAAATGGGAACCAAGTCTGCTATCTTACACTGCTTGACTTTTCCAAGGCTTTTGATAATGTTGACCACTCTCTACTCCTTGGAAAACTCCATACACAGTTTAGTTTCTCCTCATCTGCTCTCAAGCTTATGCATAGTTTCTTGAGTGACCGTTCGCAACAGGTAATGTTGCATAATCGTGCTTCAGCCTCAACAATCCTTTACTGTTGTGTTCCGCAAGGTTCAATTCTCGGTCCTCTTTTATTCAGTATTTTCATTAATGACCTTCCTGCAGTAGTAAACAACTCCAAAATCCACATGTACGCCGATGATGTACAGCTGTATCTCTCTATGCCTAGGGATCAATTGTTGTCAGGAGTGCGGAAACTTTCTGAGGACTTACAAAATGTTTTTCACTGGGCTTCGATCAATCACCTTACACTTAATCCAGACAAGTCACAATATCTAGTTTTCGCTCACTCTGTAAACTCCAGTGTTGTTTTTCCCAAAATAATATTAAATGGCAATCCTATTCAACGTGTCGCTCGTGCTAAAAATCTTGGAGTAATCCTGAGCCACGATATGACTTGCTGTGGCCACATTCGTTATATAGTGAATAAAACTTATTGTCTTCTCAGGAAACTCCGTCTGTATGGAAACTTGATGACTTGTGCCCTTCGTTTGCGCTTGGTAAAAGCGCTACTCTTGCCTCATCTAATGCATGGCTACTTAGTCTTTCCCTCGTTGGATGCTTCTTGTGCTCGGATAATTGAAGTGGCATACAATGATTGCATACGCTTTATTTATAATCTACGTCGGTATGACCACATTACGCCTTTCGTGAACAATGTCTTGGGGTGTTCTTTAAAAACGTATAAAGACTTGAGGTTGCTGAGATTCTTTCTTGACATACTTAGAAGGCGAAAACCTTCCTACCTCTCTGAATTCATCCAGCTCTCGCAATCCCGTAGAAATAACAATGTAATTATTCCACGGTTTCGTTCTTTGTTAGGCCAACGTTCATACTTTGTTTATGCAACTCTGCTTTGGAATTCTCTCCCATATAGTCTGCAATTTATCGAATCAAGCAGTGTTTTCAAAAGGCGTCTCTCTGAATACCTCACGGGTAGTACCTCTTAGATTGTGGATACCACCTCAATTTGCTTGCACTCATATAATAACTCTCTTAATTGTCATTCTCCTCTCAAAATTCAAAATTCAAACTTAATTTTTTTTTTCGTTTGTTATTTATTTATTTTTTTTTTCTCTTCTTCTTATTTAGTATCTTATTTTATAATTCATTCACGTTATAAGACATTTTTTTTTTGTTTATTTATTTACTCTAATTTTACTTCTTTATTTTAAGTATGTTTTGTTTGTTATACCACCTTTTTGTTGTACTAATTTAAGATTTATTCTTGTGTACAATGATTGGCCAATAAATAATAATAATAATAATGGCATCATAGCTCTAATCGAAAAATGTGTTTGTTTTAAATAAGCATGCCAGTTAAATTGTGGTAAAAAACGCCACGATCTTTCTCACTGACCTTAATAAGGACCAACTAATAATACCACATTTTATATGTGCCGTCCTTAGGAAGCAGAAATCCACTCTGCTAAAAATGGTTAACACTAATCAATTATCGATATTTTCAGTGAATTGCCACTTTCACATGGATGGGCCATCACACATTCCCCCCGGCATCTGCAGTCATCCACGTCCATCCATCCATCCATCCAATGGCGCTACAGCCCAAATCGAGCCTTGGCCTCCTCAAGGGCATTTCTCCAATTTTGACGGTCCCTTGCAGCATGTCTCCAGTTCCGGATGTTGAGCATTGACTCTGCGTCAGCCGTCACAGAGTCTATCCATCTCCTCCTGGGTCTACCTACTGGCCTACTTCCCGAAATTTCTGATGCCATAAGCAGTTTTGGGATGCGATTGTCCTCCATTCTGATCACGTGGCCGGCTAGTCTCAATCTGTTGATTTTTATTAAAGTTGAGAGTTGTGGGTCGTCAAAAATTTCATACAACTCGTTGTTGTATCTTCTTCGCCATATTCCATCCTCTCTGATTGGGCCTATTATGCATCTGAGAATTTTCCTCTCGAACCTGTTGACTCGTTCCTCTATGTCCTGGGTCATAGTCCAAGTCTCGCTACCATAACACAGTACTGGTCGTATTACTGTTTTGTAGAGTGAGAGTTTCGTTTTCCTGTGCACATCATCCACGTAATTCATTTTATTAGGCCTAAGTCCTGTCATTGCCTCGCCAAAATCACAGTTAATCCGCCACAAAGTGAAAACTCAGCACTCGATAATGCGAATCGATTCAATCCCGATTGCTAATCGACTAATCTTCAAGCCTCAATGGCTCAATATTTGCCACATCATCAGTCAAAGGTTTGTGACGGGAGCACTGCATGCAGGTGGCAGCACCATCAATTTGATATTTACACCGATTGCAATAATTTCACAAAAGGCTTCGCCCACCCCAGATCTTGATAGTCGCACTCCCTCGTAGCCTAGACCTGCCCTGCTCTGCCCTGGCCCGCTGGCACCTGCAGGGCTGCCATTGTAGGTACGGCTGGAGCTTTTCGGGTGGCAATTATTTAGTTTAAGTAAATCCGAAGCTCGTCGGTTAATTGTTGTTGAAACCTTCGAGGGTGACAGCAATTTGCAATTTGTCGGCAGCTCGAATGCTGCTTTCTCACTTAATCTAGAATTTCGCCTTGTGTAAAATTTCGACGGAGATTGATGGACCAATTAATTACGGTGTGTTAGTCAGACGAGCGCTTACATGGTGATTTCGTCCTGACATAGTGGTAATTCTGACTTTGTTGCTGTTACGCTCAAGAAAAGTGTCACAAGTGCGAAGTTGATGGTGATGGAATGCATAGTTGCACGAGCTCTTTACAATTTCGATAAATTTTGCTGGAACGTCTTGTTGGTGACGGTTGAGACGCTATTAAATGTGTTTTTTTTTTCTTTTCGTCAACTACGTTGTCAAGTACATAGGCGAGTTGGTAGCAGTTAAATGCATCCTGGTGGAATGCTTAAGAAAAGGAAAAATATATCTACGATGACATTTCTGCATTCATTTTGCTTCGCTTGTTGATTTTTTGCAATTGCAATGAATGCCGATTGCATCTTCAAGTAGACATTTACAAATGCTCTTTGGCATGACTGTAAAAATTGTAGCTGCAGCTGCTATTGAAAATTGTGGTTCTTATTGTATCCGGCGTCAAAAGACACTTCACATTGCAAATTGTAATTTTAAAATGGTGGAGAGAACATAGCTCGGCTGGCTTTGGTGCGCAGAATAAGCGAAGAGGACCCTGCGCGGAAAGTTTTCTGCGGTAAGAGTGACAACAAGGAACACCCAGCCACCGTTGTAAGGATGACGTAACCAGGATCAGTGGAAGGAAGAGTGTAGATTTCAGGAAGGGCTTCCGAAGCTTTCTTCGATTCGGCACAGATCCCTTCAATCGAGCCAATACGATGGTATTGGGTATAGCCAGAAGTTAAACTGCACAGCATTCCAAACTTTTTTCAATTTAAACTACCCTTCCCTTATCTCAGATTGCCAGTCCGATTGAATATTGGCCTGGAAAGTCTTGAAGGAACACTTTTTCTTAGACCACGGGATTATAGAGTACCAGCTCAGACTCAAGTCCAACCTCCTGCCCCCCCCCCCCCCGCCTTCTAAAATAAAACATTTCAAGAAGACATATTGGGATTATTATACTAGACTTATCGCAAAGAACCTTGGCCCTATGCCACCCTGTATTCCCAAAAACCGGGATTACTAAGTTTTACACTTTGTCACATCACAACTTCCAGCACGATGAAAAAACGAACAGTCCGAACACTCCTTTTATCACTGAACTCCAAAGTTTAGTAATGTAGCCAATCTCTAGCATCTCCGCCAAAAAACCACTTCCATACGGTTCTCTGATAAAATCGTCCTGGCGTACGCGAATGATTTTGTTATCATTACAAAAGGAAAATTTCCTCAAGTCCTCTGTGATCTCATGAAGGCGGCATTACAAACCCTTTTAAGCTGCGCTGTAACCTGCTAACTCAGCGTTATCCCAGCAAATCCCCGCCTTTAACACCCCCGCCCCGCCCTCCTAACAAGATGGATACACACAGCAATTGTTCGCCCAATACTCCTGTACGAGGACTGACTCCCAATAGGCTAGTTTCAGTCTCTTAATCCACTCCGCTACCAGGGACTTGGGGGTGGACCAACAGATGCCACAGAAGGGTTCTGGGCTCTGGTCCAACGTCACAATTGAGACCTGTTTAGTCTTGGGCCACCAAACTATAGCGCCATGAGTAATCGCAGGTTTAACGATCGTATTGCACATCCAGTACATCATAGGTGGTGTAAGCCCCCATGTCTTACCCAGAAGCCTTTTACAGGCCCATATGACTCTTGTGGATTTCCTGATGACGTAGTCAAATTGAGCGTTACAGTTCAGTCTCTTCTCTTGTCTAACTTTACTCCCTATTTGACTGAGTCTGAGTACTAAGCTGTGGATACACCAAGATCCACTTTGTAGCGTTCGGAGAAAGGACCATGACAGCCATATTTGGGTTGATTGACAGGCCCTCCGTGGTACACCATCTTTGAACTGCTCGGAGTGCTGTTCTAATGACCTCTGTAATGGCCAACACACTTCCACATGCCCACACTGAAAAATGCCGATCACTGCAGTGTACAGCAGGCATAGGTTCTAGCCATACATGAAGCTGTTCTACAGATCAACCAGCAAGGCGATAGGAATCGGACGGTCTACATCTTTTCAGATAGTCAGGCGGATCTGAAGGCCCTCCGCTCTTGCACTAATAGCTCCAGAACTATCTCTGAATCTCGCAGATCTCTTAACTAATTGGATCAGCACTTCAGGACCCTCCTCGTATGGGTACCTGGTCAACGAAATATAGAGGGAAATCGTAAAGCTGACGAGCTTGCTGGAAAGGTAAGACCGCCACCTTCCTTACTGGAAAGGAAATGGTTGGTCTTGGTACGACTTTGGCCACTTTTAAGCCCCGATGCAACTGCACACAATGCAGCAAGCAGAAAAGCATTGGAGGGATCTAAAGAAATACACCTTAGCCAATATGACCTGGCCCTCAGGCTACTTCCCTACTGAGTAAAGACAAGACCTCTAAGCTACAGTGGGAGTGCTGACCGGACAGTGCTGATTTAGCGAAGAAACGACATCAGGTTTAAAGTGGAACCACTATGGCATCACATTTGGCCTATCCTTTTAGCCTAAGTGTATGAGCTTAACACCAGCAGCTCAGCCATATCTAGCCTAACCTAGCCTAAACTATCCTTCTTCAACGCAACACCAAACGTCGCTGCAAAACCAAAGCAGTACCTAATCTTGTAAAACGAAAAGGAAAGAAAGGGATATACTGGGAACAACAGCCAACAGCATCTGGGTTTAGGTCACCGGCTGCATGTACCATTGCCACAGAGGCAAATCAAGAATCGTCATATGATTTTGTTCCAAGCCAACAAACGTACAAAGGCCAAGGAAACAGCTGCAGAGCACTGGCCGCTGAAACAGTGGAGGACGAGGCCAGCCTAGAAAAAATTATTGAAGAGCTCAAAGAAAAAACCTTTCCGAGAGCAAAACAGGTGCCTAAGTACTACTGATGACCAAGACAAGAAAGAACAAAACAAGTCTGCAAGAAGCAAGACTTTTTGCTCATCACTAGGTGCCAAAAATCTTGCAATGATGAGCAAAAAAATTTGCTTAAAGTCTTGCAAAATTTTTTGCACTGTTGTCATGGACCTGCTAAATATGACAAGACTTTCTGCTCATTACTGCAAGACTTTTGCCACTGTGATGAGCAAAACGCCTTGCTATCTTGATCTTGCAGTCTTGACTTGTGCTTGTCCTGTCTTGTCTTGGTCTTGCTTTGGTCTTGCTTAATGTGCAAGAGCAGTCCGGCTCATCACTACTTTCCACTGGGCCAATTCCAAATCGGGATCGTCTATAACTCCCACTTTGGCAGGGAGTTTGGTATATGGACACAGACATATACTGCGCCCTGGTAGTGTTGCAAAGTCTAGAACTACATCAAAAAGAAATGGGACAACTTCCAGCTAGATCTACTCGTGGGTGTCAAGTTCATTGAAAAATGCACCTATATAGTCTGATACTGCTGATGTCATAGCCTTTGTCCTGGACGATGATACTGCCAGAACTCCGAGCCCTACAAGAACTGGGCCGCCATTTAAGAAGAAGTAGCCACAAGATCAAAAATTGATGGATGGCAAGAGTAAAACATGGAATAGGAAACCACTTTCGCTCTGTAAAATCACTCAAAGTAAAACAAAAAAGCAATAACAACATTAAGCCCTTATTGCCTGACTGCACCACGCTCGACTGGTACTGCATCTCAAAATTTCAGATCTTGTGGGCATTCCGGTCCGCTTTAACAGGATTCCATGGCGCATCGTTCTTAATTCGCTTTGATTAAGCCTTCCCCAAAACGCATCCGAAATTGCATTTCCAAAAGGCAGACTGTTGCACGTCATTGGAGTACTGAGAATATGGGCCCCAACCATGTCAAGAGTAACGCGAGAAGAACTACATTCCTGGCTTGTCTCTCTCTCTCTGAGGTAAACATGTCGTGTGCCGTGGTGTGCCGCTGGCGAATTTCAGCTTCTAGCCATTAAATTATTATTTGCATACTCCCCCGCGATAAACAGTGTCGGGATTAATGTGCAGCTTGCATGTTACAGAGCACTCAAGGCAGACAGCAACAGCAACATGTCTGTGGGGATGAAGGGCTCCCCAGAAGGCGGGCAAGCGCATCACGTGCAATGTAAGCGCCGCATGCAAAAGTGCATTCCAACACCGAGTGCATAATTAAGGACTTGCGTGCTGGAAATCGTCTATGGGCTCCCGCGGCTGCCAGAGGATTATCAATATTTTCCAGATTCAAATGAGTTCTGATTTGATCAATTTTGTTGTTGTTGTCGTTGGTGAATTCGCCGCGAATCAATATTTGGCAGAACGATTGCATGGGGCAATTTTGAAATTTTGATGGGATCCCGCGGCATGCTATGAATCAAAACAAATTTAATAAACGGCAGTGAATGGATTGATTTCGATAATCATTTTGAACATGGGATGATTTTATTTAAATGATGGGAATTAATCTAAACTAATTAATTGGTTTAGTTTGAATTGGTGAATGAGTGATATCTCCATTCGATAACCGGTTACCAGTCGTTTTCCATTGATAAAGAGCCGGACTTATAGGAGTTCTTATTACTTCAACACAATGTCTTGCTATGCAATAGGGGAAATGAACCCACGTTCATCACAAGGGTAAGACAGGAAGTCTTGGATATTACTCTTGTTTCCCCAGATCTGCTCAACCGTGTGGAAAACTGGAGAGTATCCAGTGAACACTCCTTTTCTGACCACAGTCATCCTTTTTAATATCAATATGTGCTCAACTGTGAAGAAGGCCCCTGGTTACAGGAATGTCCGGAACACAGACTGGGCCATATACAGACAAGTAGTGGAAAGATCCCTCCCTGAGGATGTTCCCACCCACCCTTGGAATGCTGAAGATCTCGAACATCAAGTGACAAATCTCAGTAACCTCCTGAATAACGCATTAGAAGCAGCCTGTCCCATTAGAAAATATGGGGGTAAAACCAAACCCCCTTGGTGGAACAGCAGACTTCTCAAACTAAGGTCTGAAAGCAGAAAGGCCTTCAACAAGGCCAAATGGTCTAACTTGGCTTCGGACTGGGACAACTACAAAAATCGTCTCAGGGAGTTCAAATATGAACTGCGAAACTCAAAAAGGGAATCCTGGAAAACCTTTTGTGCGACAATAGAAGGTTTTTCGGATGCCGCAAGAATGAGAAAAGTTCTCTCGAAAAGCCCAATGTGCCAAGAAATGCTGCAACAAGCAGACGGTACATGGACCACAAGCAGTCAGGAGTCATTGAAACTCCTACTCGATACTCACTTTCCTGGCTCAACATCTCTTGCTGCAGGGATTTACTCCTGTGGTCCATAGAAGGTTTCATGCCTTATAAAACACCGGGACCAGACAGAATTTATCCCATTGAAATTCAGAAAGTCAGTGACCTAATTCTGAATTGGCTCGCAGCCATCTATAGGAGCTCCCTTAGCCTAAGCTACATTCCAACATCCTGGAGAGTAGCGAAGGTGGCTTTCATTCCGAAAGCGGGTAAAATCTACCACAATCCAAAAGACTTGAGACCTATATGTCTCACATCCTTTCTCCTCAAGATACTAGAAAGACTTGTGGAGATCCATGTTAAGCAAAGCATTGATAAAAAACTGCTTTCGCCCTTGCAGCATGCCTACACGAAAGGTAAATCAGTAGACACTGCTCTCCACTCTTTGGTAGCGGTCATCGAAAGATCCCTTGAATTCAAGGAATTCACGTTGGCTGCTTTCTTAGATATTGAAGGTGCGTTCAACAATGTTGAACCTTCTGCGGTCACGAGGGCACTCCAGCGTCTGAATGTTGATGGGTGCTCCAGGTCCTTTATTGATCAGCTGCTAGGGTGCAGGGTCATAAAGTCTAGCCTGGGGCTTTCGGAAGAAGTCAGACGGGTCAGAAGAGGCACATCACAAGGTGGGGTCTTATCGCCGCTCCTTTGGAATATGACAGTCAATGAAGTACTGATAACTCTAAAGGAGTCTGGGTGCACCACGGTGGCCTATGCTGATGATATTGTGCTGGTGGTGACCGGCAAGACAACAATAAGAGATATAATGCAAAAGCATTGAATACTCTTTCTCATTGGGCCACTACAAAGGGGCTAGGCGTCAACCCAGCCAAGACTGAAGTAGTGCTCTTTACAAAGAAGCATAGACTTCCCAATTTTCCTTCTTTAAGACTTTGTAATGAAACACTGCATATAAAGGAGGATGCGAAATTTCTAGGTCTCATACTCGATAGGAAACTAACGTGGAGGCCGAATCTTATAGAAAGAGCAAAAGGCCAAAACAGCTCTCTTCCTATGCCAGAGAACGATCGGAGTCAACTGGGGCCTTAAACCCCGCATCGTCCACTGGCTCTATACAGCCGTAATCAGACCTATACTTAAGCATGGCATATCGGTATGGTGGACTGCATTATAGAAGATTACGTATCGTAAGATACTGGAAAGGGTCCAAAGAACAGCTGAGCTGTGTATCAGTGGTGCAATGAGAAGCACCCCTACAGCTGCGCTGGATGTCTTATTGCATCTCACCCCTTTGGATATACACGCCGAGCAAATGGCAGCCTGGACGGCTGTCAGGACAAAGGCTTCTCTTGGATGGACTCCATACTCATATGGCCATTCATCCATCCTTAGGAAGTTCGCCACCGCTGCGAACAACCTAGGTCCTAGATTATACTACACCTACGTGGACCTTGGAGAAAGGTTTCAATACCATCATTCCGGCCAGAGATGACTGGACAGATGGTGTTATCCCAACTGGGTCATATGTATCTTCACAAATGGTCCAAAAATTGGGAATAATGTAGGCTCTGGTATTTTTTCCGAGGCATTAAATATAAACACCTCTCTTCGTCTACCCGACCACTGCAGCGTCTTCCAAGCGGAAGTCACTGCGATCTGGGAGGCTCTCGAATGGTTGAAGATAAATAATATATCTCATAAGAATATATGTATTCTATCGGATAGCCAGGCGGCCCTCAAGGCTCTTAATTCTGTCGTCACAACATCCACGACTCTTCTGAACTGCCGCAGGTCTCTGTGTGAGACTGCCACTCAGTTTGATATAACACTGTGTTGGGTTCCTGGACACAGTGGGATTAGGGGAAACTGTAGGGCAGATGAGCTTTTTAGACAGGGAACCGAAGTGGAAAGGACACCCCACTTAACCCGAGTGGGAATGCCCTTAGCCACCTATAAACTAGCTGTGAGAAAAATCAGCTTAGCTCGAGCCGGGCTAAGATGGACTACAGCAACGGTTTATCGCACTCTTCATGCAATGTGGCCAACTTTGGACGCAAAGCGTTCAAAATCTCTGGTTCAGTTGAACAAAAAGGAGATAAGCCACGTGGTAAAGGTGCTGACTGGCCACTGTCCCTTTGGCCCACACGCCGAAAGATTAGGACTCCCCCACAACGACTTATGTAGAAGTTGTGGTAATGAGGAAGAGGAAGAAACTGTCTCCCATCTTCTCTGTATATCTCCCGCCCTAGCAAGGAAAAGAGGGACCTTCCTTGGCTCACCTTTCCTTGATGGATTGAGCGCGCTGCAAAATATTGGTGTCTCTAGACTCTGTCGCTTTATCAAAAGTTCAAAATGGCTTGAAATGGCCTGAACTATGTCCCAATACCAGAATGGCATCACATTGGGCCCAATGGCGTGCCTAAGTGGGCTCCCTGGCGGGGGCAGCCATTTCAACCTAACCTAATTCTAATTACACGATGGATACCGGGAGCTGGTTAGATTATTGAAAGTGTCAGTGCGCCGTCAGTCCTTTAAGTAAACAACATCGGAAAGTAGCAAAACCATACTATACAACAACAAAAGTAACCAAAATAAAAAAAAACAATAACAACCCAAATCATAAGTGCATTCACAAACACAATAAGTCGCGATTTTTAAAGACGAAAGTGCATGCTTTTGAAATAAAAGGGAAGGCTAGTAGCCGTCTACTCTCTACCAGATGCAGATCGACTCCAAAAAATCCTCTCAAGGAATTCCTCCAACGGGGCAGATCTTCTTAAAGGGAGGCTCGCTCGATCACTTTCCCCTAGATGGAACATCTTCCACCGAAACAAGGTAATAGGCAGTGGCCTCTTTTCAACCGGGGGGATATGTATTTTGCACGGCATTCTTTCAGAAGTGCTTGGAGTTGATTCTCGGCAACCTGGTCTTTCTGTTTAAAGCCACCTTAAATTGGGAATACATTGCAACCAACTGGAGGTGAGTCGTTGTGCAGCGAAGAGCTTCCCCACTGCATATGGTATACTAAAAGTTAGCAGGAACGGAGATATTTAAAGAAATGTAAAAAAAGTGCCTATTTTATTCACAATAATTTAATTAAAAGTTATGCGGTCAACCTTTTTGTGGACAAACTTAGGGTGTTAAACTACACCCTAAAACGAATCGATACGAATACTAATCTCGCCTATAGGCCAAAGTGGTCATAAAAATGCCTCGCCGACTAGCCTATCTGCTCTGGGAACAGGAGCAAGAGTCTTCTACCTAATTTTGCTCGAATTTTTAGATTCCGTAGTGCGAGCTTTGAAAGCTACTCGCGATCAACGGCCCCCACGTCAGTATCCGCCAGTGATAAGCAAACGCAAGAACAAGACAAGATTAATCTAGTCTTGGTCCTGTTTAGTCTGTCTTGTTGTTGTTCTTGCAAGCATAGCTAAGGCTAAGAACATAGTGAAGCAGAGAGCAAAGCAGGGTTGAGAGCGGAGAGCAAACCGGCGAAATCAAACAAGTGAATTCCTGTTAACAAGCACATAGTGGAGTAAAGCGGCGCGTTCAAACAATTTTGATTTCTCTCCTATCATCCTTTCAACCGCTTTGCTCTCCGCTTTCATCGCTGCTTTGCTCTCTGCTTCACTATGTTCTTAGCCTAAGTCTTGTTCTTGTTCTTGCAAAATGCAAGAACAAGACAAGACTGCAAGAACAAGACCATTTTTGCTCATCACTAGTATCCGCTAGCCCGAACCATCCCTCCTGGAAACCATTGGGAAAACCCCCTCAGATTCACTCATTTCACACACTTTCCTCCATTGAATGTCCCTGTTGTAACGTTGTAATAAAGGTATTCCCCAAATTTAAAGTAATGCTTCCACCCGCACGGAGCAATCTCGTGAAGCAAAGAGGACTCTGATTTAATTGTAGGGCCACAAGGCATCAAGTGCAGAAATGCCCACCCAGCAAGGATGGTTCAAGTGTGGCGCAAGACATAATACTTTGTTACACCCCGAAGACGTTCGGATTCACGATCTCGCAGTCTCTGACGAGTTAATGGTCGCTCATACTCTCATACCAGTAGCGAAGCGTCCTTCATCACTACCAAATTGGGACAGAAATTACATCTGCCAATACAAGAGGTATTGAAAGTGTAGGTATGACCGCTCTCACTCCATCGAAATACATGGTTCAAGTTCAGATTCAGTCTACTGTCGATCACGATTTTGTTAGGGAGATAGATGCTCCGCACTCACAGATTAACTCAGGTCTGTCGTTTATAGGCAGGTTTTATTCTAGATATCCCATAAGCTTTTTGTTGATTCTCTTTTTCTTGGTTTTGGAGAGAATAGAAGTAATTGCTATTGGGCAGTAGTTGGAGCGACCTTTTTTGGTATAGAGTGAACCTGCGTAAGTTTCCAAGAGCCAAGGGTAAACTCCGAAGAAGTATAATAGGGCAAAACATTTGCGCAGAGGTTTAGCCAAAAGTGAGCTCCATTTTTTCAGACAAACCCCATGTTATCGGATCCAGTCCTAGTTTGCCATCTATTGCTAACCCGACCCTTCAACGAGCCAGCTCTACTTGTGCGACTCGAAGTATCGCAAGAATGGTAATGGGTGCTCAGGGGTGGCAGCACGTAAGTTGTTTCAATCGACTTCTTCATACAAAAATTTTTGTAACGCTTGAATTTTTGTATGAAGAGGTCGATTGAAACAACTTACGTGCTACCACCCCAGGTTTTAATTTAATTTTATTGTGTGAGGATCTGAGGTTGGCCTCTTCGAGCAGCCAGCCTGAGGCTTACTGCACAGAGTTACAAAATTTATCTGACCTCAAGTCTGGAAGTTCTCCAGTCTTTCAAATCTACCAGGGCGTAACTGCGTAGTGCGCGTCGTCTGGCTTTAGCAGACAGCGTGGTCCCCTGGGGCCAATGTTCCGCGATGATTGCGAGGATTCTGGCAATATCTCTGGAGTTTGTTTAGGAGCCTATTGTTCTTTGTTTGTAGTAAGTGGGTCATGTCGACCTAGAGATAGTACCAGTCTGTAGTGCCTCCACCTTTGGCTGGCTAGCAGCAGGTGGTAGTCAAAAACTGCATTTTTGACCCTGCCTAATGGGTTGTTGACCATCTCGGTTTTACAGTCCTGGAGAGACACTCTCTGCTTGGCTAGGTAGGTTTCTCGTTACCATCTATGTTCCATATTCCTATGTCCGGGAACACAGACGAGTCATGTTATGCTTTCTACCGAGCCTGCCTAAATCAGTTCTGCACTGCTCTATCTGGGAGCGTAGTGTCACTGAATACCGAGCTTTTATAGAGGCTGGCTATCTATGAAATTTCTAATGTGACCCTTCCCAGATTTATGACTTATAGGTCCTGCTCAGCGCGGGCTACCATACCAGCGAACTGTACGTGAGAATTGGACGTACCACGGCTCTGTAAATCGATAGGACCATCTTTAGCTTGAGACCCCATCTCTTGCCGAAGGTCTTTTTACATGTGTAAAAAGCAATGCAGGCTTTCTCTCCCCTTTCATTAGCTGCGTTCCTTTTCTGCTAATTTTTACTATTTTTTACACATGCGTACTAGCAACTACACTTGCTCTTATAAACGAGTAGATAGCACTTGCAATTACACAATTGAAATCCGCTAGGGGGAAAGCGGCCATTTCGAGTCCATTGTGAATTATTTTCACTTACGCCATTACCCGCTAGATGGCTTTTATTTGTGTCGAGCTGATTTTCTCATATAAAAACGTCCATAAATAAAACAAAAATTATCAAAAATTATTATATTTCGTTTTACTTTAGAAATTATCGCATTAATTTCTCCATTGTGTCACAAATTCTTCTTTTAAGAATTTTTTATTTGTAAAGTTTAAAGTAACGTCAAAAATTTCAAGTGAGATTTTATTCAAATCAGAAAATTTTGCGTTCCTTTTCTGCTCTGCTCACAAGTACTAAATAGTAGAAAAGGGACGCAGCTATTATCGTTCGACTTCTAGTTGAGCTTTGGATACAATATCAGACTCAGAAATTTTACCCTAGAGGATAAAGTGAGTGTATGCCCATCCAATCTGCAGGTGTGAATTTCCGCGTAAATAGCTATAACTCAGTTTAGTCCAGTTTGCCTGCCACACCGCAGCATCCTGTCCAGCTGCCAACTACCCCAACATGCTGTAAAGTATGATGTTGATATTTTCTGCGTTACTTCTATTGCTTTGATCATAAAAGACAATCACGTCGATCTCTACAGGATCGTGAAATAATATCCAATTCCATCAGTAGTATCATCGAATGATTGGAATGCAAAAATCGTTTGGAATTCAATGCAGCAAAAAGGAAGTATCAGCCCCTGTGCTGGAAGTCGATTGGTGTTTCGTGACAAGTCGTTTGAATTGAAGAAAGCGACGTTTCAGTTGAATTACGATTTTCAGGAAAAGGGCCTAGTGTGCAAATGCTAAGTTGAATTTAGGGACCTATACTGGAAGTCGTGATCCGACTGAAACGTCACTTTCTTCAGCTCAAAAGACTTGTCGTGTCGTGACGACTCGACTTTCAGCACAGGGGCCACTATCTCATGTCGAATAAAACTTGTATTTCCCTCTTCCCACTTTACAATTTTTCTTCATATTCCAGATGCAATATTGACTGATCATCTACGCTGGAATATCACAGTATTCCTAATTGTGAGACAAACGTGGCTGGATAATGTGCAAAATAACGCTTTCGACTTTATTGATAATGGTGCCATTTGCTTTTCGATTGGCTCATTGAGCGAGTGCAAGAATAGAACAGCTCTGCCAAAATTTTACCGCTGTCACAACAGCGACTGTTTGTCTACGACTATGTAACACAGGACGAGCCCGCCCTGGCACACCAACACATTCTAAAGCATTTCTTTGTGCGAGCATTCTAGTTTAGGAATTCATTAACAAGCAAGACAACTGGACCGCGGAACAACCTTCCATGGTCACTTTTCCCGAACTTATACAGCTTCAGTTCTTTGTCTCCCCTGCACTCCCAGGACCCATCATAACCAATCTTATCCTTTACGTATCCTTCGAGCTAAGCATACTACTATACATTTCACCAAGTCGTGAAAGACAGGTGAACTAGGTAGTATAATGGTTTCAACTTTGATATAACAAACGTGCGACAAAGATAAATGTTGTGGCCATCCCGAGAGAGTATCCTCAAAAAATACACTAACAGAATCAAAGCCGCGAGAAGTTCAGTCTGGCACCAACCAAAAAAGCTGACGAAACTTTCGAGATTGCGAAACCACATCAATATCCTTAAATCCTTTAATGCGTCAATCGATTCTCTCAAAAGGCCCCGTTTTTTATCATTAATTACATTTAAAGGCCGGCAATAAATTTCACTCAAAATCACATTCCATAAATCGGAATCCTTGTCATAATCCCAAATATCCATAATCAATTGGTGTAAAGGATTTTCTACTAGATTTTAACAATCCCCCAATGGCAATAAAAGGACAATAAAGCAGCACAAAAGGCTCTTGACACGTCCGTGTCAATGCCGAAAATAACTTAACTGCGCTGTGTCCTTTTCGCTACACGAGTAAAAATTATACGAAATAAAGGCAATTTCCAGGAATTATAATGTGCCGACAACTACAGTTCCGTGCTGCCTTAATTACATATCCTTTTTCGAATGTGATTCCGCCACAGACTAGCGGCACATTTGGCTTAGTGCTGTATGAGCGCGAAGGCGTGTATGGGGGCTAGGATACGCTCCAACACACACACACACCCATACAGCCATAAATGCTGAGGGGTATACAAACAGTAATTCATTGTATCAACGAGTAAATCTACCTGACTGCCATAAAAATGTGTTTCGCATCGGGATACACAAGGACGGCTGATTTAATTGCCCCTTCCTCGTTCCGGCGCCGTGATTGTCCAAAAACCAGATCCTTGCTGGTATCCACCCGGGCGCCCCGGTGCACCTAATTAATTTCCGTGTTTGCTTTTTGTTTATCAGTAATTATGGGAGTGCTGGAGTGCTACCTGGCAAACATTAACTCCTAATTAAAAAGTTGTATTTGTTCCAGAGAGCGACAGAGAGGAAACTGGGCTCGGCTCTCCTCTCGCATTGTTCTGTTGTTGGTGTTGCAGGGTGTTCCCGAGACTGAATTGTTATTTAAGTGTAAAATATGAAACAGGGCGACTTTAATGATAACTGACAGCAAAATGGAGTTTTAAGGGTGATTTGTGCCATTTCGCTGCGAAGTGAAGGGGGCCTCTTGTGGGGCCAATGACACTCAATTTGATAGTATGGCCTTGTTGAGTAGTTTTCAGACTGGCTCTCGAGGGTAGTTACAGTGAAGAGCACTTAAAACCTTCAGAAAGAAATATTATTTTGGGCGTAGACCTGATATTTAAAGTGGCCCCAAAGGAAACATTCTATCCGTGTTAAATCGCATGATCTGGGTGGCCTCTTTATGTCTACGTTTCTGAGAATTATGCTTAATTGAAATGGAAGCTTTTTACGTAATAACTCGATTATTTTGACGACTTGTGTAGTACGTCGCAGCGTCGTTATTGAAATAAATACTATGTCTTTAAAATATACTCCTGAGAACAAAATTAATAGCTTACAGGTAGCCCGTTTACTGTAACCATGTTGTCGTTTACGCAGCGTTCGTATTTGAAGCGACTTATCCGAGAAGTTCCCGATTCAAACAGGTGTCCGACAAAGAGACGTCGCTTCGCCACTTCTCTTCAACGTTGTGATCGACACCATTACGGATGAAGCATTCGATGGACGACTCAGAGTTCGACTTCGTAACGGACTTAATGTTCGCCGACGATAGCGCCGTCTCTGCCGACACGGATGTCGAAGCAAAGGACACCTTATGCGACATACGACGGGTCAAGGGCCAGGGTTCAACTCGAAGGAACGTAAATCAAACCGGTTCCTATATTTGGGATCCTTGGTTGAGGAAATGGAAGTGGCATCGACGGCCGACGTTCACAGCCGCATCGGCCAGGCAACAGCCTCGCTCAAGTGGTGCATATGGAAACGAACAAATATATCCATCAAAACAAAAGTATGCCTTTACCGAACGTTGATTGTTCCGAATCTTCCTTATGGATCTGAAATGTGGACACTGCTCAAACCGGACGTTAAGAAGCTCGACGTCTTCCATGCGATGCTAGAGGCAGATCCTCAGTTACTATGATTACATGCATACTTGAAGTCGGCTTCAAATAGACTTGAAAATCATGTAACCCCAGATTGACTTCAAATCAAGAGCATTTAACTGTCAGTTCAACTTCAAGTCAAGTCCTCAGTCCGGCATGTAATCGTAGTAAGTGTCTCACTCCGCAATCGCCTTCGAAACAAGACAGTTAGGCAAAGATGCGATCAGCAGACACTGATCGAAGAAGAAATGCAAAAACGTCGACTACGGTGGTTTGGACATGTTTGCCGAATGGATGATACCCGCTTGCCACGTAAACTTCTCTGGGAAGACCGTCCCGCAGGCTGGAGAATCCACCGATCGGCACCGAAGGAAACCTGGCTAAAGAATATCGAGGGTAACCTACAGAATAAACGATTATCAGTTACCGCGGCTCGAGACGTCGCCAAAAACCGGCAAGAACGAAAACGAATCGTGAATAGAGTTCGAGACCCAGCGGCACCGACAGCACCGTATCCGTTGCGGGGACGTCCCGCTCGGACCGCCAGCTAACGGATCAAAGAAGAAGAAGAATCTAAATTCCTATTCACCTGAGGTCAAAATTAATAACGGTGGTGTCGATTACGTTTTCAAAAGAATGGCGGCCCAGTGACACCACCGATCCAAATCGCTCGCCATACGATCTCCTTACTAAGGATATGTTGGCATCACTTCTTTTGTCAGCTTGGTCATGTGAACTTGTGTGGCGACCGCCTTGAACTTCATTTTACACGAGCCGCGACATTCGCATGATGAGGCCCATCTCAATAAGACCATTTTCTAGATTTCAGTCAAGTGATCTAGCCACTTCCGGCACTTTAAACATTCTCCTGATTACCATCCCAGAGGTCCATCTTTCCCCACCTGCACAACTTTTCTTCTTTCTTCTTCCCTCTTTGAATTCCTGATTCCTCCTGCCATGGCCGAGCGCATTTCACAATATTAGATTCAACTCGTTTCAGGAGGCATAACACTCCAGTGAGTTGTTTCTCGATGCCCTCATGTCACAGTCGCGATAGCAATGGTTGGAAGTAGGTGGAATAAAATATCGCGGCTTAGTTGTAGCAGTTCCTTCCTTCTCTTCTCTCTCTTCACTATCTTCCAACTAGAGCTGCTGTTCGACATTGCACTCTATACCAAAAAAAAATATTTTATTTATGAATATTCTGTTAAAGTTTATATAATTGTTACTTATATGCACTCACTCCAAAATGTGTTGCAATGTTTTGGAAATTAAACTATTTGTCTTAAACTTATCACACAAAGATCGGACGATGGATGACTGGGATAATGTGGTTTTTAGTAAAAACTAAAACATCAACTGTTGCTGGACCTCGACTAAAAGTGCCCCATATATGTAAGTAAAATTTGGTCGAGCTCCAACAACAAACAGCAGCGATGGTTTGCGAGAGGATGAAATGAATGCTGAGAGCGGCGTCTGCATTGCGAAAATATGAAATGAATGTGTGCGAGAATATGACATGGATTTTGAGAGCAGCGTTTGCATTGCAGGAATATGATATGAATGCTGAGAGCAGCTTCTGCATTGCAACATCACACACATAGAATTATATGCTGCTGCTTGTAGGTGGAGCTAAACCGAAAGTTTCCATGCTCTAGCCAGCTGCATAGGCACAAGTGGCCAGAAACGGGCGCGCAGCAAAGGTGCGCGTGTCTCCATCGCTGCTATCTGTTGCCACAAGTGTCCAGAAACGGGTGTGCAACAAAAGTGCGCGTGTCGCGAATTCTTTGTTTTACCCCCGGCGGAAAAGTGCCAATCGTGCCTAAAGAAGTTAACACTTCAATAAGTTTCTAAAAAATCAATTATTTGTTGCAAATTTGATCTCGTCACTTCCCCGTTGTTTTTATTTTTAAATGAAGTTTTTCCGACCGCCGAAAAGCATACAGAAAGGGAAATTTTGAAGTTTCCCAAAACCTCGATAGAGATCCCGAGGGAATACAATCCCGGGTATCGAGTACCCGGGTATTTCGAGTAATAAGCAAAATTTCGAGTAACTCGATACCCGGGTTTTTTGCAGAATACTCGGGCGGGTACATTAACTACATTATTCACACATTTTATGTTAAAATAAAGAAAAAATGAAAAATGAACAGCACAACAGTGTGAAGTTCCACTAGCAGCTACCAGGTAGAACTAGCCACCGGTGCCAAACAAAGTTCTGCGACTTTTCTCTGGTGTCGTTTAGTTTATACTTAATTCCGTTCAGCATTTTTTCTGGAAAAATTCCGTGAAGAATACCGGGGAAAAAAAGTAAACAGCTGATAAAAATGCCGTATTTGACAGCAAATGCTGTTTTTCATTCGTCCTGTAAAATTTTCTAACAGCAAAATACGGAATAATTGTCTAACTATTTATTCCGTGAACGTGAACGGAAAAAAGTCTCCAGCCCTTGCAGAGTCACCTGTTAGAGAATTGCACAAGCGATATATTCCCACTAGTGCTCCGTTTGAACTGCGTATTCGTAAAACAAAAAATATACGAAAAAATTGGGTGAACTGAACGGTGCATTTTATATGGGAAACGGAGTTCCGTATGGGCACTTTCAAAAATTAGCCGACTGCAGCAGTCAGAGTTGTCAACCGTTCAAATATTCAGCTGAAATTCAAATTTGTAAGCAAACAAAGTAAGCATTTGAATTCGTTGAATTGAATTGACTGTTCTGTGTTCTGACTGCTACAGTCGGCAGAATTTTTGAAAGCTCCCGTGTAATACAAACGGATATAAAGTCAAAATCAAAGTAGCTGAAGAAATATTCCAATAAGTAGCTGCAGAGTTATCCATTCACACGTACGTTAGTTGATGTTATATATATAATTTTTAATTTTTTATAGTTATTTTTACATAGAATGCCAAATAGATCAAAGACTTGGGATTATTTTACAAAAATTAATGGCCAGACTGCAGCTAAGTGCAATAAATGTGGAACTTTCATACAGACGAAAGGGGGAAATACCAAAGGAATGATAAATCATTTACGCATTCATGATATACAAATTGATAAATACCCAGAAGCCTCAACTTCGTTACAATGTATAGAGTTAGTGCCAGCCAAACGACCAAAACATGCCGATTCAAATATTTTAAAATTCATAAAAAGAGAATCTAGAAACGAATTATTGGCAAAATGTGCCGCGAAGGATGGATTTTCTTTTAGAGGGATAACACATTCTGAAGCGATCCGAAGTTTCATCTCATCCAAAAATTATGATATGCCAAAATCCGAGGTTACTATTAAACAATGTATTATGAAGTTCTGTGAGGAAAAACAAGAAGATTTGAAACAAAAATTAATTGCCAAAAAAGGAAGTCTGCATAGCATTACTGTCGATGAATGGACAAATAATAGCTCTATACGTTTCATTAATGTTACATTGCATTCATCAACAGAACAACATAATCTTGGATTGACCAAAATTGATGGATCATGTAACGCAACAGAAACAATTCGTTTAGTGAAATCAACATTAAATAAGTATGGGTTGAATTTAAAAACTGATATTGTTGCATCAACACATGATGGTGCCTCCGTAATGGTGAAATATGGTAATCAAATAGATGCAATAAGCCAGCTATGTTATAACCATGCTATTCATTTAGCAGTAGTAAGTATATTTTATTCATTAAACCAGCGGTCGGCAAAGTTTTTTTTGGAAGGGCCAAAAGAAAATTTTATAAATATTGGACGGGCCGGAATATAACATCGGTTTTTAGATAAACACACTTTTTCGAAAATTAAATGTTTATGTTTTTATTTGTATGTACCTACAAAATTTTTATTTTAAATTGGAATTCATTATAAAGAATTACAAAACAAGTAAAACAAAAGTAAAATAATAATTTTTCATTTATCAAAATAAAAATAATTTGAATGTTATCAGTGGGATGAATGAAATTGGCGCATTCCGTTTGTGGCCAAATTTTTAAAATCAACATTAAAACTCGACGTTGCAGTTCGTAAGACCGCATGCAAATGTTCATCTGTCATTTTTGTACGATATTTGTTTTTTACATATTTCATTCTGGAAAATGTTTGCTCGCAGATATAGGTACTAGTAAAAAGACTAATAATTTCAAATGCAAACTGTTTTAAACGAGGAAAAGCAGTTACTGAAAGTTCTGAATAAAAATGTTTCAGGTCCGTTTCTTGAAATAATGATTTCAACGTATCATTTGTTTGAAGGTCAATGATTTCCATTTGCAAATAAGTACTTACTTCGGTAATGTTAATTATAAATGGGTTTTGAAAAAGTTGAATTTCCTTGGAATGCTTGTGAAAATCTGTAAATCTATGTGCAAATTCATTTTGCAGTTCTTCAATATATTTTTCATATTTGCTTACAGATAATCCAGAATCTGAATACCCCTTTAAAATAATTTCACAGAATGGTAAATGATGGACTTCTTCACGTTTAACGTCATTCTTAAGCAATTCTAATTTCATTTCGAATGATTTGATATTTGAAAATGCTTCGTGAACCAATTGTCCTTTACCTTGAAGCTTTAAATTTACTTCGTTCATATAGGAAGTTATATCAATAAGAAAAGCTAAATCCAAAAGCCAGCTCGGATCTGATAGTTCAATTATTTCCTTTTCTTTTTCTATTAAAAATATTTGAATTGCCTCTTTCAAATAAAAAAATCTTTTCAATACATTTCCTCTGCTAAGCCATCTTATTTCAGTATAGTAAATAACGTCACCATATTCAGCTTCGACTTCGGACAAAAATTCTTGAAATTGCCGATGATTCAAGCTGTGTCTTTTTATAAAGTTCACAACTCTTACAACTACATCCATAACAGAGCTTATTTTTAAAGTTTTCATGCATAAGGCATGTTGATGAATTATGCAGTGAAATATAATTGGAGGTAATCCACCCGACTCTACCACTTTCTTTTCAAGACAAACGGCAACACCGGTTCTAGGACCAGTCATATTCCTTGCTCCATCTGTAGTAATGCCTCTTAAGTTTTTCCAATTCAAACCTAATGAATCAATTGTTTCCTTAACTTTTATGAATATATCCTGTGCTGTGGTTGTGCTTTTCAAACTACAAAGACCAGCTAATTCTTCGCATACTTCCAAGCTTTGATTGACACCACGAATGAAAATTAAAAGTTGTGCAGTGTCTTTCATATCACAACTTTCATCCAATGCAATAGAAAAATATTCGAATTTATTTGATTCTTTTTTTAGTATTAGTAGAAGATTATTTCCTATGTCTTCGATACGTCTCGTGATAGTTCGAGCTGATAGGGGAATATCCATAAAAATATTGCTTTTTTCTGGAAAGATTTCGTCCACAATTTGTTTCATACACTTTTTTATAAACTCCCCTTCAGTAAACGGTTTTCCAGATTTTGCAATTAAGTGAGCAATTTTATAACTAGCACGAGCACTTGCCTCATTTTGATTACGAAATATTTTTAAACAATTTTGTTGTCCCGCAAGAGATAACTTTAATTTATTAACTTCGGTTTTCCTTATATTGCCTTCAAAACGATCATATTCTTTGTGCCTGGTTTCATAATGTCGTTTAATATTATACTCTTTTAAAACAGAAACTACGACTCTACAAATAATACACATAGCTTTTTTGTTATATTCAATGAAAAAGTAATTCAATGTCCATTTGTCGTTAAAAATTCTTGCTTCACTATCGATCTTTCTTTTTTTTGTTGTCATTATTAGGGCATCAAAAAATTTGGTATTTTAAAAAAATATAATCACATCCAAAAAATTGCAAATTATCCACTTTGTATTAATTATGGTTGCTGACAAAAAAAAATATATTTCTGAGTAATATAATTTTTTTTATTTTGTATTATATGTACTACTTACTTTTCTAACCGGTCAGCTATGATTTGAAATCCAACAGAAAATGTAATAAGAAATGCCAAATAATAGAATGAGAAAAAAATGCCGAATAAAGGTGTGTATCGACCTGAAAAGCAATCGGCGTGTTCACACTTTCGTTCCCGACTTTTCCTATAAAAATATTTGACTGAACCGAGACTGGACCGGGAAGGGCACGATAGTGTGTATCGAGCCTAAGAATTGACAAAGGAGAAACAAAATCAAATCGTAAAAAATTACAAACCGGGTGATTCAAAAATTTAAATTTTGTAAACTGAAAAGGTTTTTTTCTGATTTTTATTCTATTTTAATTACATATTTTAATTTAAATAATAAAGGAAAGAAAATCTTTTTTAGAATTTAAGATAATCTAAAATAGATTTTTTCAATAATTTTCTAAAGTTAATTTTCATCAAAACTGAATCACCCTATTTCGAAAAAAGAGAAGAAAACAAAACAACAAAACTAAGCAAAATATGAAAACTGTGTGGTGATAACTCGGATTTGTGTGTATATATACGTTGTGTGTATATATACATAATAATAGAAAACAAGTGTGTAATAAATTCGATTCGATTCGATTTTCTAATTCGATTTTATCGTAATACTACACAATTTTAATAAAAATAATGAAAGATAATATTTTTATATTCTATAATTTCGTAAAACAACAAAAAAACAATCTTGTTGGATTGATTTATTTTTTATTAAAAATTGGTATGCGGGCCGCATAAAATTCCAAAAGGGGCCGGATCCGGCCCGCGGGCCGTAGTTTGCCGACCGCTGCATTAAACAACCAAATCGAAGATTTTTCCGAATGTGAATATGATGATGAAAATGAAGAAGATAACGAATCCTTGAACGGGAACGAATATTTTTCTAATGATGAAAATTTAAATTTTGTTACGGAATCTGAAGAAAAAATATTTGACCTGTCAGAAAATATAAGCAATGTGGTCAAGGAAACAAGAAGAATATGTAAATTCTTTAAAAAGTCGTCGGTACGAAACAGTATTTTACAGAAACATGTTGTTGAGCAGCATGGGAAAAAATTGAAGCTATTGCTAGACTGTCGTACACGCTGGAATTCATTATTACTTATGATACATCGCTTCATATTATTATCTGATTCTATTTATAAGGCTTTGGATGAACTAGGGGCAATGGTTCCTTCTGAAGACCATATTTCGACTCTTAAGGAACTTGCAAAAATACTACAACCTTTAGAAGAGGCAGTGAGGGAATTAAGTAAAAAAGAATCTAATTTATTAATTGCTGAAGGTACTTTGATATATGTTTTCAATAAATTAAAAAAAAATTGGTACACCTTTGGCTAACAGAATGTTAACCGAACTACTAATTAAAATTAAACAACGCCGGAATACTGATATAGTTTCGTTAATAATATTTCTTCATACTGGTAAATATCCGCAATCTAAATCAAATGACTTTCTTTCATATTCAACTAAGAATAATGTTAAAATAATTGCTAAACAAATATATAAAAAATTATTTGTCGAACAAGAACCGGATTCAGAATCAACTGTTAGAGATGAATACGAAATAAATCAACTATCTGAAAGTGAATATTTAGAAGAAGACGATAGTTTGAGCAAGACTTTGTCGGCATTTTTAGCTTCACCAAACAGAAAAACCCTCTTTGAATCATCGTCGCAAACGCAACAACTTGAGAAAGAGTTAAAGATTATGGAAATAGAAGGAAATGGTCACAGAACACAGAGTTTGGAACAATTATACCAAGCACTTCTGACCATAAAACCAACATCAGTGGATTGTGAAAGGGCTTTTTCCATTGCCGGAAATTTTTGCACCAAACTTCGTTCCAAATTAACTCCCAAAACTTTAAGTAATTTAGTATTTTTAAAATACTATTTTAAGAAAACTGATTAATCTTCGTTTAATGTGCAATTTAAGATTAGCAGCAGCAACGAAATAATCTGAATTACTTTTTAATTTACATTGTACTTTGAATTTTATCTAATATATATTAAAATATTTTTTTATTAGATATATTTGTTTATTATTATATATTTTCCGAGTAACCCGGGTAGCCCGGGTAGGTGAAAATTGATACTCGAAATACCCGGGTAGCGTAAATATCGAGTAATTGTATTCCCTTTCCGATAAAACCTGGGCCTTGAGATTTGCATGGGGAAGAATTGTATAGTTCATCAAAAAAACGCGGCTTTCACCGAAAAATAATTTGAATATTATGAATGAAAAAATTCCAGGATTTGAATGGAAAATCCCTGTAGTCCAGTCAATGCACGGAAAAAACGGCCAAACCTGGAAATCCTGCCAAACAGTACCAATTTGCACCAAAATTTGGATTTGGGTTTTACTTACCCTCTACTTCACAGTTGTCAATGTGCCTAGGGTTGCTTTTTATTTTTTGGGGGGTGTAAACTATCCCTATTCGAAAATAGTTGTAGAATTGTAGATTCAAGCGTTTAATCGATAAAAATTATCATTGCATCATGAATTATTAGTTGCAACCCTTATGAAAACAACCCATATAAAAACCCCTACTGATTAAAATTTGATTTAAAAAATAGGAAAAATAAGAATTTTATATATTATGGATCTTACTTTAGAAAATCAAAAAACATAATTAAAAAATCATTTTCTTCTTCATTTTCACTCCTTTCTAAGTCTGCCTTATCCCTCCTCCTCGTTTTCCCCTTGATCTATAATTGGGGCACTATTCGGACAATTGTCTCCGCTGCTTAAACAAGTTGAATTGCAGAAGAGTCCTACTCTTCGTCAAACTAGTGATGAGCAAACGCAAGAACAAGACAAGATTAATCTAGTCTTGTTCTTGTTCAGTCTGATTGTTCTTGTTCTTGCAAGCATAACTAAGTCTTGTTCTTGTTCTTGGTCTTGCAAAATGTGCAAGAACAAGACAAGACTGCAAGAACAAAACCAGTTTTTCTCATCACTACGCCAAACGCAGTTTGAGCCACAACCACTGACATATAATAATGGGCTGCTCATCAGCAATTATTCCCATACAAACCGATGGCACCAAAAAGGTATAGTCGACTCGCTCATCCATAAGCCCCCAAACTGACAGAAGCACTCAGAAGTAAAATCAGACTGACAGAAATAAAATCAGGTTAAATCAATTAAAAAAAAATATACGGGTATAGTGATGTTTATATCTTTTGCTCTTTTCCCCATAGACCCCCGGATTTTGACATACAGAATGTCAGTTGCTAAAACAGGCGTTAAGAACTTAAATCAGATACACATAACATTTGCAAATTAATGAAAAAAAGGCATTTTAAAAGGTGAAAAAGTGAAAATAGTGTTTATTAATTTTTTTAAACAAAATATTTGTGTTGTTTTAATGTTTTAAGTACGTATTTAAAAAAATGTAAATTTCAAAAGTGATTCCGGTGTTTACATGGAGTGAAAAAAGGTTTGTAGCCTATGGAACAAATTGGTGCCATGAAAAATTCCTCATGAGCAGTCCATTCTATATGTCAGTGGCCACAACCCTTTTTGCAGCTGCAAAAAATCATTTTTGTGTGTGCGCATGCGTGTGTGTCTCACAATGTGTGAAAAGATGAAGAAATCTTCTAAAATACACGTGTTTTGATAACTGTAAAAATTGGTATTTTTACCATAACTCGCTTAGTTTTTGAGCTACCAAGTTCAATAAAAAACCATTTCGTAGGTTTTTTCAAGAACTATAAGGTGATGGAAATAAATTTTTTTTAAAGCTCTTAGTTTTTAAAAGGTTGGAGCTCAAACAGCTTGAAAACGTTACTATTTGCGAACAAAACAAATTTGAAACGGCCATATCTTAATTCAATTTTTATCGTACAGAAAATGTAACAAAACCAAAAATTTTAGAAAAGACCCTACAATTTTTTTTCACTCTTCCAAATTTTACGTATCTTTCATAGTTTTTGAGTTATTTTTAAAGAAAGACAAATTTCTGCAAAGTATCAAAAAAGCTCTCTTCACTTCAAGCTCAAATTTTTCAAAAACTAAGCACTGTAAACCGGCCAAACTTGTAGAGCATATTACAAGTGCACAAATAAAGTAAATTGTAAAGTGGTAACAATCATTTTCAATTGGGGTGGTAATTAGGGGGTGATTTTCACAATTTTTTGCCGCCAAAAAAATAAGAACCAATTTTGTTTTTGTCATAACTCGCCTAATTTCGATACTAGGAATTTCCATTAAAAAAACAAAATAAAGGTTTTTCTAAGCACTTCAAAAAAGTTCTATGAGTTTTCCCCGAAAAATGCATTGTTTTTGGGATATTTCACGTTGAAATTTACGATTTTGGCGTTTGCCGAAGAAGAACCAACTTTTAACAAGCTATTACTCCATTAATATTGGGTCTAGTGATATTTTGTACCAAGTTTTCTTTTTTGTTTTTTATAAGCTATATTTTTACTCTGAATGATTTTTTCATAAAATACCTATTTTCAAAATTATTCATGAAAAAACATCTGAAAACGGGGTTTTTTGTTAAAAAATTGACATTTTCAATCTCGAATAAGTCGAAAAGTACCTATTGACTTTCAATAAAAACTTTATATAACAAAAGTTGCTTAGAATTAGTCAATCTATCCATTCCCATACTTATTTTTAATAAAAAAAAAATTTCACCCCCGAGAAGGGGTTGAGCAGCACCCGGCATATTGACAACTTTGAAGAAGAGGGTAAGTAGAGCCTACAGCCAAATTTTGGTGCAAATCGGTGCTGTTTGGTAGAATTTCCAGCGAAATTGTGCATTGACTGAACTACTGACTTTTCCCTGACGTTTCCAGGGAGTCAATTTTGGTTCGGTACAGTGAAAACGTGAAAAAAAGTTTACACTTGACGTTTTACACACCTTTTTTCACTTTATCACTGCACTCAACCTAAAAAATCGATTCTCGTTGCATTCGTGAAAACTTAATGCTGAATAAAGGCTGAATTGAATTTTTATACTAGTAAGTGACAGTTTTCAAATCTAGTAGGTACATATCTAAAGTGTAAACTTTTCACGACTTCACTCTAAATTTCACGGTGTAAAAAATTTTTGATCGTGCAAAGTTTTTGACAGTGGTTTGCACGGTATAAAGGTGCCTGTAAACGAGCAACACAAAATGCACATTGCCGGTAATATATCCGAAAAAGATGGCCCGGCTATATTTTTGAAAATGTGTGGCCGATACTATTGCTGGGCAACTTGTAGTCAGACATGTTTTCGCAATCTTTTGGCTACTGTGTTCCCCGACAATTTCACGCGTACACGTATGAGAATGGCTGAAAGGGAAGAAGTATTTGCTTATTACAAAAACGAAGAATGCGATGAGCTAATTCTAAATATGTAGTTACTTGTCAAAAATTTCACTAGAATGACTAAGGGTGGCCTTAAAAATTTATATACAAAACAACCATAACCATATATACAAAACAACCTAAAGCTGACGAACTGGCTAGGAGAGGCACGACCGCTACTCTCCTTCCAGAAAAGGAAAGAGTTGATATACCTTGGGCCACCTTTAAACTCCGATGCAAGCAACACAAAATAACACAAGCGAAAAGGCATTGGAGGGATCTTAATAAATGCACTTTGGCCAAATTAACCTGGCCCTCCTATGATCTCAGGCGAACCACCTTATTACTGAGCCTCGGGAGACAATAACTCTCAGTTATAGTGGGAGTGTTGACCGGACACTGTCTGATAGGGACGCATGCGACCCGTTTAGGTCTTGAGACCTACGATTTCTGCAGAAGCTGTAAGAGGCGAGGCCTGGACGAGGCGGAAAGTGTACTACATCTCCTCTGTCACTGCCCGGCCCTAAGCAGGATAAGGTTAACCACATTTGGTGAACCCTTTCTAAGCAACCTTGCCGAAATCTCGAAGATTGGGATCCCGCAACTTAGAAGATTCATTACTTCCTCGAGATGGTTTTAACGAAGAAACGACATTTTAACATCAGGTTTAAAAATAGGATCACTATGGCATCACAATGGGCCTATCCTTCTGGCCTAAGTGTGTGAGCTTGAACCAAAAGCTCAGCCATATCTAACCTAACCTAACCACAAGCCTTAACGGTGACAGGACTCCATCCTGCGGTATGCAGAGGCCCCTGTGTTTACCACTCTACTCTTCTCTTAGCTTTTGTTGAATATCAGAGTTCTAAGAATGCGGATGATCCACTAACTTAAACCATTTGTAGATCCCAAGCTGGCATTGTTGAAAGGGCTACTTCATCCGGTACGGTGTCAATCGATTTTCGTTTACAATATGCGTGCTTTGGTATAGAATTTTTAACGTACATAACTAAGATGTGTTCTAGAGTCTTAAGGATAAAGGATGACGAGCTTATCCGCATATAATCATTTACGATATTTTACTGTAAGAATTGCCAAATTATAAATTGAAGGAAAAATGCAGCCTATGGCTGGGAGACATCATGGACTTAGTCAAGGGGATCTCCTGGAAGTCTGCACGTATTTGGGTGCGGTTTGGTTTGCCGGATACTAAAGATTTATGGATCCCGAACCCAGACAATGTACACCCTACACTGTCCAGAACTATGCCATCTAACTTTCTTCATACTAACATTCTTCTAGTCCAAAGAAAATATCGAAATCAATTTTAAATAGCCGGCAATGTTTAAATATTTTCGCTCTGCGACCGATATCAAAGGCAACATGCCGGCCAGTAGTTGCAATATGGCCAGTATCGTCGGGCTATACGGATATATTCCCGGCAAGTTTGAACATATTAATGGAAATAATGCTGAATTTTCAGCAATGTCGTTCAGCCAGTATTGCCGGCCACACATTGCTGAAAAATGTTGCTCGTTTACAGGCACCTTAAGAATCGCAAACAAAGGTGTAAACGTGTAAAGTGTTTTCACGTTTTCACTGCACCGAACCAGAATTGCCCCCCAGATTATTCCCTGACTTTTCCAGGTTTTCCAGAAAGTGGCCACCCTGTTAGTAGTTTTTTCTAAAAGGAAACGACGATACTACTGGCCAAACATTGATTAGAGTCTTCATTTGGAAAGAATGTTTCCGATTGTCGTGCGAGATTGTGGTCCATAAGTGTCTCAGCTTATTTTTTATCATTTTTACTGAATTCTCATAATTTCCGTTAAATTGTCGTAAACGGTTTAGTTTTTACTTGCAGTTGCTCTAACAAAGACAGCTCCACCACTCACAGAAAAGCAAATGGCCGGAAACTGAAAATGACACCTCCTAATGGAAACTCCGATATAATTCGAAATATTCTCCGCACACGAAAGGGTAAATTTCAGCGACTAGGCAAAAAGTAGCCTCAGTTAACAAGGAAAACTCTCGGAGCACGGGAGTTATTAGAGAAACATAACAAATTTGTATATATTACGACACTGTCAATATTTAATATTACGCTATGAAATGCCATAAGTTTTCCCATTTTTTCCCATTTCTTGTGCAAGAAGTTTGTGACTTCCAAATCTTTGGTAAAGAAGAATTCCCCTTGAATTTATTATTGGTGCTCCCCCGCGGTCTGAAATGCCTTCATTGAAAAGAGTTTTCGCGTGCAAAATGTTTTGAAATATGTTCTTCGCTTTGACTTATGAAAATAATTATTGTAGAAAGTTTTCTTAGAAACAACTTCTAACTTATTGACGTCTTCCATGGCCGGCTCCGGTCACCTGCTTCTGGGTCTTCCGGTTGGTCCTCTATCGTCCAAATTGAGCAAAAACAGATTTTTACACTTTTCTATACAGTTAATGTGTACTATTCACCTGAATTTGTTGATTTTTATATAAAAACTACATTCATGTCATTGAACAGGTAGTAGATTTCGATTTTAGTTTTCCTCATATTTATGTGTTGTTGCTAATTTTTTGTTGAGCAATAAATTCTGGTAACAACTTTTCTTTTCAAACGCTTTGATTTCTTACCGTTCTGATTCCCTTTATTTCCACCATTGAGACTCATTCGTGGCTATAGGTGGGAGGTTTTTGAGGCTTTTGACGTCAAAGTAGACGATGGACTGAGGAATGCTTCGTTAACTGGGATAATTATTTTCCAGATTTCTTTTCCCCCGTCGTTATTCAATGGGGTAATTGAAGCTTGACATAGGCACTTGTGCTGAAAGTCCAGTCGTGATCCGTGACAAGTCGTTTGAGTTGAAGGAAGTGACGTTTTAGTCGAAATACGACTTGCAGCACAGGGGTCTAAACTGGAAAGGCTAAGTTGAGTGTAGGGCCCTGTCCTCAAAGTCGTGATTCAACTGAAAAGTAAATTTCTCAACTTAAACGACTTGTCGTGGCGTGGCGACTCACCTTTCAGCACAGGGGACATATTACGCAACTATTATACTACATTACTTTGTTGCTCGATCTAATTTGTGCACTGTTCCCTAACCTTCTTAATGCAGAATCTTTTTCGAGTAAGGATGACTTTTATGAAGAACTAAGAAACGATAAAGTCCCTGCATACGACAGATATTAACGCAAAAGGCATAATATTACATCTACACTGACAGATTTAAAGGATAACGGAAAGAAAAAAATAGCTGAATTCGCCATCGCAAGAAGGTTAATCACAACCAGCCCATCTCTATTCTTAGAGCACGTTTTCATAATATCAAATCGGGCCAAAAGCGTATTGTTATCGGTCGGTACAGTTGGTGCACTTACCAGTCTAAATTCTATGATGATTTAAGTAGTAATGTGTCGCCATCTATTCGCGATAGTTTCAACATTGGACGAAATGTAATTCAAGATTCAACAAAGTTTTCGAATTCTCCAGAATAGTGTAACAGGTCGCCATCTATTTGACATAAGTTGAACAAAATGTAATTTAAGACTTAGGAAACCTCTCGAAATGAAATTTCGAGAAAGGAATGGTGTGGAAAAATGTAGAAAGATGATGAATTTGAGTAAGAAACCAGCTTCGAGATATAAATACAGGCGCACCGATTGTTATTAGAAAATCAATACCAGTGGTCTAGGCGAGAAAAGTGTTCCCAGCGATAAGTGTAATTAAAAGGAAATAAATAAGAGTGGGGGCGAATGACAGTAACGGATTCAGGGACCTTTGGTTGTACGCTAAAGAGACAAGTCCTGAGAAACGCCTTCTGCGATCTAAGGTCTTCACGACCTAAGACCTTCTGATATGCTACCGAAACCTACCTCCACCTCCACCAAGATGTTGACTTTACATCGAGTGACCGCTGGATGCTCTTGTCTATACAAGAGTAACTGACGGACGAGGGTGAAAGGCGAGTGTTTCGCGCCTCAAAACGAAACAATTACTGGACTGATCCTCTAGGTTGGGAGTTGGGCGGCAGGCTGACAACCTTCCACCTTAAAAACCCACCCATCACGAATCCTCAGGGCAGGCCTTGGACAGGACGGACCCAACGGCAATGACCCAGGCAATGAAATATGGAATTTGATTTTGGAACTTGGAACGTCAGAACACTCAACAGGACGGGCGCTATGAGTTCCCTTATATTACTACTGGAAAAATACGGCATAGCAATCACCGCTCTACAGGAAACCAAATGGACTCACAGTGGCATAATGAATCTCAGAACCCACACAATCTCCAGTGGTTCATCGAATGGAAGAAGAGAGTTCGGAGTTGCCTCCATAGTGGACAAAAATGAAATCACTGATTCTGGACTTCAAGCCATTAAATAATAGAATATGTACGCTTCGGATTAAAACAAGACTATATAACATTAGTCTCATAAGCGTGCATGCGCCCACAGAAGACAAGACGGAGCCACCGAGAGTACATCGCAAGGCCCACAAGAGGAAGGATGGAAGGGCAGAAAGAAGAAGAAAGAGTATCTAAATAGGAGGATCCTACAGATACAGGAAGACTTCAACGAAGGGAGAATTAGGCAAGCCCACAAAGGAACACGCCAGATCAGCAATAAGTTTCAGCCAAGAACGGATATCTGCAGAGACACCGATTTTTTTTTTTATGTGATAGACTAGAGACGTAGGGAAAGCCCCCTTTGTACTGTTCGACAATCTATTTTTTCCTATAGAATGTCGAACAGCAGCTCTAGCTGGAAGATGAGAAGTAGAGAGAGACATGTAGGAAGGAGCTGCCACAACCTAGCCGCGATATATATATTTTTTTTTATTCCAACCATTTCGCGACTCTGGCATCGGGGCATTTGAGAAACAACTCGCTGGAGTGTTATGCCTCCTGAAACGTGTTGAATCTCTTCAACCAACCGATGACATGCGCTTGGTGGAGCGGGGAAAGACTAGCGAAGGCTATGACAGGAGGAATCAGGAATGTAAAGAGGGGAGAAGAAAGAAGGAAATTTATGTGGGTGGAAAAGTGGAAAAGGCGAAGGACCGTGGGGCTGGCCGGGATTCGAACCCGGGACCTCTGGGATAGTAGTCTGGCGCCTTACCCCTAGGCTACCGAGCCCCCGAGATGGGAACCTACTAGCAGCCGCGGATAGGATAAAGGAAAGATGGAGATAATATTTTCAAAACTTATTGAATCCAACCCAAAGAATAAACGAAGACTCACAGGCGGAGGCAACGGTAATCCGTCAAGATAGTATTCCAATAGAACCACCAACACTGTATGAGGTACGGGAAGCTGTGAAAAGGCAAAAAAGCAACAAATCCCCAGGCATCGATGGAGTCGCTGCTGAGCTACTCTAAAGGAAGGAGGACCGCAACTCTTAAGGAACTTAAACGAACTCATATGTAACATCTGGAAGGAAGAAGCTATACCAGATGACTGGAAGAAAGCGATTATATGTCCAATCTACAAAAAAAGGAGATACATAAATTAACTTGTAAAAACTACAGAGGCATCTCACTCCTCAACACTAGCTACAAAACCTTCACAATCCTTGTATCTATAGCGGAAGGCTTTATAGGTGAATTTCAAGCTGGTCTTAGGACAAACAGGTCAACATCGGACCAACTGCTGACCTTAAGGTAAATTATGGAGAAAACCTGGGAAAGGAATATAGATATACAGAGTGTCTCAGACCACCCGTACCACCCCATTATTTCGAAGAGTTTTGAAAAAAAAATGAAAACCAAAAAACACGTATCAAATATTTTTTCAAACTCTATCCAGCCATACCAAAAAGGCCCCCTACCCCCTACCCCCTGTTAGGGGTAGGGGGTGCAACTTCAAAAACTTAAATGGAAACCCCCATTTTTTATTGCAGATTCGGAATCTTCATAAAAAAATATGAAGATTTTGTTCCAAACATTTTTTACGATTCGCCATAGATGGCGCTGTAATCGGAGGAAAACGTTTTTATGACTTATTTTTTTCCGCCGATTACAGCGCCATCTAAGGCGAATCACAAAAAATGATAAGAATAAAATCTTCATATTTTTTCATGAAGAATCTAAATCTGCAATAAAAAATAGGAGTTTTTCAAGTTAATAATCAAAAGGGCTCTCTACCCTCTATTTTTTTGGGGGGAGAATTTATTTATTTATTTATTTATATAAGCCAAACAAGGCTAACTTAAATTACATTACATTACTGTTCTTATAATATTCAGTCTTAAAAATTACACTGGCTAAAGATAATTGTTAGTAGGAAGGATTCATGCTATAAGTAGGGATCTAAGTTTTTTCTTGAAGGATATTTTATCAATTGTAGGGGAAAAACATGATCCATGGCTATTGAAGACCATACAACATCTGTTGACGGGCTCGTTTCTTCCATATTCAGTGCGGTGCAGGTATTCCTTAAGAAGTTTCGTATGTCTTGTATGTCGAACATCATCATTGAATTTGATCATACGCGATAGAAACTGTACCTTAAGGTTGTCATTTATAATGTCCAGGGTAAGGCATGAAATAAGCATTTTTCTCCTCGCCGACAGTGGCATAAGCTCTAAAACTTTGAGCCGGACATTGTAGGGTGGCAGGCTTCGAAAATCGTGCGGATCATGCAGATGTCTCAAAGCAAAAAGGAGAAATTTCTTTTGAACAGATTCAATCCTGATTCTGTTAACTTCGAAAATGGCATCCCAGACCGGGCAAGCGTATTCCAGGATTGGGCGGACTAAGGAACAAAAAAGTGTTTTTGTAACCCATACATTACCGAACTCTTTAGCCCTTCTCTTTATAAAGCCAAGAAGCTTATTGGCCCTGGCAGTAATATTATCATAGTGCATATTGAAATTTAGTTTCTTGTCTAGGACAACACCTAAATCCACAATATGATCGACATGATTCAATATCTTGTCATTGAGATAATAGTTGTGCAGCTGAGTGGTTTTCTTTCGAGAGAAAGTAATTGCATGGCACTTGTCAGTGTTGAGAGGTAATTTATTGGCTATGCACCAATCTTGCAATACTTTGAGTTTCGACTGGAGAAATGATACGTCGGCTTGGGACTTAATGGTGCTATATATTTTGAGGTCATCTGCGTAGAAGAGATGAGGAATATTACCTAATTTTTCAGATAAGTCAGAGATGAATATATTAAAAAGTAGAGGGCCTAGATGGCTGCCTTGAGGAACGCCGGAAGTGACGTCAATCTCCTTCGATAGAAATCCTTGGAATCTGATAACCTGTGATCTTCCGTCAAGATATGATTTTATCCATTCCAGCGGAAGTCCCGAAATTCCAAATTTAAAAAGCTTTGAAATTAAGGTATTGTGGTCAACTCGGTCAAAAGCTTTGCTGAAGTCAGTATAAACAGCATCGATTTGATAACCGTTCTCCATCCCACAAAGCACTTCGGAGGTTAGAACCATAAGGTTAGAAGTGGTTGAGCGCCCTTTTCTGAAACCGTGTTGTTCTTCGTTGAGATGAGGATCGATTAAGGAGGCGAACTTGTCATGAATAAGTTTCTCGAAAAGTTTAGGGATTGATGATAAGATAGCAATGCCCCTGTAGTTGTCGACCGATTGTTTATCAGAAGCTTTATGAATTGGCGTGAGGTAGGATTTCTTCCATATATTAGGAAACTTTCCTAGCGATAATGATTTGTTAAAGATAAGGTAGAGCGGAAGCAGTACCTCTTTTGAGCAGCGCGACAGGAGAATTGCAGGTACATTGTCTGGGCCGTGACCTTTATTAGTGTCGAGATTATTTAAACCGGACATTATATCGTCAACAGACAGGGAAAGATTATCTATAAGATTATTTATAAGAAAAGTGTCAGTGTGCGTATTAGAATTGGACTTGTGGCAATAAACCTTGCTGAACTTATCAGCAAACATGCTACAGATCTCTTGGGGGCACGAAGAGTGTTTACTACCGTTTGTCATTGTTGTCGGATAGCCTAAGGTCTTTCGCTTTGTATTAACAAAAGCGAAAAACTTCTTGGGGTCATTTATGATGCTATTTCCGATAGAGTTGAGATATGTAGTATAGGCCTCGCGTGACCTAACACTAAATTCAGAGGCTAACCTAGTGTATGGTAATTTCAAATCCGCATTTACGTTGGGGTTATTTCTAATCATATTATACAATTTATTTCTATGATTACGAAGCGAACGAATATCCTTATTCAGCCATGGTTCCGATAATTTATCCCTTTTTTTAATCCTGGGTACATGTTTGTCAACGATGCTAAAAAGAATAGTATAAAAGCATAATACTACTTCGTCAAGATCATTACCTGATAGCCTATGCTCCCAGTCAACCAGGGATAATTCACGGCCAATACTGATATAATTCGCATTCTTGAAGTCGTAAATAATTGTGTTATTGTAGGAGGTACGATAATTAGAGACTGTGGTATTAAGTTCAAGAATCCATGCGGAGTGGTGAGTAGTATTAGTGAAAAGGTTCTCCTCTTCGGAAGCGGGTAGGATTTTCAGCTCTTCGTGTGAATTGGTGAAAATTAGATCTAACCATTTACCGCAAGAGTTAAGAGTCCTAATAATTTGGTGTAGACCATTGCCATAAACAGTATCGATAAACTTTATATCGATGGAGTTTATGACATTAATCGGAAGTATGTAAGTTATTATCTTCCTCGTCAGGGATAAAGGATATATTGGGGCGGAGGGATGCAAAATTGAAAACAAAATAAAGACAGAGACAATGCTCAACATTCAGGACTGGAGAACTGCTGTAAGGAATCGTCAAACGTCAAACTTGGAGAAATGCCCTAGAGGAGGCCAAGACTCGATTTGGGCTGTAGCGCCATTGGATGGATGGATATATGGATTACTTTTTTCGCGCTTTTTCCTGGGGAAAACTATTTGGAAGGTAAGAGGGCGCCATGAGCAAAGCTCTGCACAGGACATCCCTAATCCCCGGCATAGCAAAATCTATACGGACGGTTCTAATTATGTTTGGCTAGGTGTCTGTGTTGCACGTAGTACACAATATTTCATCATCGAATCTTAAAACAGCTGTAACATACTTTAAATTTATTTAAGGATTCAAAATCAATTTTTGTAAATATGTCCTTTTTCCTACCCCAGACTGAGGACATATAATCTTTTTTTATTGAAAGGCGTTGCAACGCACGCGGGTTTTTGCTAGTTCTTAATAAAAACCTTCGAGACAAAAGTTTGAGACTATTTTAACTGTCCTTGTTATTCAGAGTATAGTATTTTTCAGATTATTACTACATCTTTTGGTACACCTATATGAATGTTATCCACCATTTTTCCCTCGTCTGCCTTACACTGTTCGTATGCAGATTGGCAAATCCAGTTCTTGGGTAAGCCACGTTTTAAGGGGATACACCAAAAATCTATTACAGGTTGAGGCGTATGAATGGCATTAGTTGCCGAAAGCCCGAAATACAAACAAAATATGAGCTACTGAAACATTTTGTTGAAACTTCTCTTAACCTTATCTTCAATATTGATCCTCATCCAGCCTTAAAAGTTTCACCTGTAACATTACGATTGCACCTTATCTCTCAAAAACGCGGAATTCGAACGAAAACTTTTCATGTCCGTTAAAGTTGTACGTGTCAAAACTATTTAAATTCCTTAATGGATTGCAAAAAAATAATCAGGATTAAAAGAGAAACGCTTAAGAATCCACGGACGGGAAATGCATGTAAAATACCAATACAGACGCGGACTCGTGAATGAGCAATTCTGAAAGTTGTGCAAACACACCTGGAGCTACCAAGCAAATTAGATTTGACCCATTCCCCGCCGGGGCGCTTAGGTATTACGGGGATTGGGTAACAGGGGTGGCGGCAGCGGCGGCGAGTAGACGAAATGTTCTGGGGGTGACTTTCAAGTAGAAGGCTGCAATGTGAAAAGAGAACGGAAGTTCTAAAAGGTATAAAGCAAAAAATGATACAATTAAAAGTCACGCAAACAGGTCGAGAAAAAAAAACAAAAAAAAAAGAATTTCCCCATCATGATTTGCACCGTATAACCTACCCTCACGGAAGGTGGAAGTAGCACGGCTGAGGTAGACGAACGAATGGATGGTGGGGTGATATCGCGGGTGGTGGTGATGATGGCGAGAGTGAGTAAAGATTTCTGGCCGAATGAAAATTAAGCGCAAGATTTCGCCCTCGCGCGCGCCACCCACTGTGCGGGAAATGGAAACGTCCCCATAAGAATGTTCATGGCGCAAATATGGGACAATGGGTATTCATCATTAGGAGTCCTAAAAATAGGCACAAGTGCCTACCTCCACCGTCTGGAAGGACGACGAGCATCCTGCAGCACTCTCCACTGTAGGAAAGCTGTTCATATGACATTTTAAGGTCGTGGATGTGAGGGGGCTGCGGCGACGTTGCTGGGGGGATGTTAGGGTAGATTAGATTGTCGTGCTGGGGTCAACCGGATGTTGGGGAATGGAACGCTTCAGCGAATTTAAAGCAAAAAGCTGGCGAGCGTGAAGGGATGATGATGGCGGAGGGAAGGTTTTTTTTTGGGGTAGTTATATATATATTCCAACTTAAAGGTCAAATCGAGACGTTCGGGGTACAATTCAGCGCGCTTTGTAGGTGTAGATGATTTGTTGAACTGAATAATGACTAAAGGTGGAAAATAACAGAACAGCCCCAAAAGTAGTCCCTGTCGCTTGATTTTTGTTTACAACAAAATGACGGAAGTTAAATGCCGTAACACGTAAAAGGAGATTTTAAAGTCTCCACGGGGGGAATTAGGACCTTAAGGTATAAATCAACCAAATGAGGTAGGACTCTTCGTCCTGATTCGATTTGAAAATTCCCCACTACTTTTTTTATGTGTAAGCTTTCCTCGTTCTTCTTGACTTCAGTAAGGCTTTCGATAGTGTTGACCACATGCGCCTATTTACCAAATTGGCAACCCACATGAGGTTTACATCCTCTGCTACCTCTTTAATCCGTAGTTACCTGCAGAATCGTTCTCAAAAAGTATGGTTACATAACTCGATTTCGGATCCCTTACCGATGCGGCGTTCCACAGGGCTCCATACTAGGGCCATTACTCTTCTCTATGCACATAAATGATCTTAACAGTGTCGTGACAAGCTGCAAACTCCACATGTATGCAGATGATGTTCAGATCAACTTAAACAGCCCCCTTGGACTGGCTGAGAACTGTATTGCGAACATAAATGCAGATCTCAAGCGTGTTTATCAATGGCCTGTGTCCATCCGTCTACAACTTAATGCCTCTAAATCCTGTTGCATTGCAATGTATAGGAGTAAATTAGATACCGTCCGTTTACCTCCTACATATCGTTCTTATGAACACACGGCTACCTTATCAAACGCGTGTCATTAATCTAGGGGTTTATCTGAATTCTCAACTTACCTGCTGCGATCATATTTCTCATACATTATCTAAAATTCATGGTAATTTACGGCGTCTTTGGCTATACGTCTCCATCCTACCCTTGGGCTCGCGCTCAAAGATAATTAAATCTCTAGTGTTACCATGCTTTAATTATGCTAGTTTGGTCTTTCCTGTCCTTCATGCTGCATGCCGTGGTAAGCTTAATGTGGCCTTCAACGACTGTGTAAGGTTTGTCTACAGTCTTCGCCGATGTGATCACATCAGCCCATATCGTTGTTCCCTTCTGGGATCCACAATTGATGATTATCTACTCCTCAAGGCATTGACATTTGTTTATAAGCTTCTACATTCCGACCGTCCATCTTACCTACATGAATATTTCCGAATTGGACGTACGTCTAGAAGAACGTTATTTATACCGCCAAGATTCTGTTTCTTGGTTGGGCAAAGATCTTTTTTTGTTCATTCGCTTCAAGTTTGGAATAGTCTGCCTAACTACGTACAAAATGCGAGGTCGTTAAATGTGTTCAGAAAAGGCGTCTTCAATTTTTTGAATAGCCAGTAATATCTCTTCAACTACATTCTTTTTAATTTTTAATTTTTACTTGTTTAGGTACTTTTGTTTCTTTTCTCACTTTTTACTAGTTCACTCACTCGCTCCGCTTTTTATTAATTACTAGCAAAAACCCGCGTGCGTTGCAACGCCTTTCAATAAAATAAGATTATGGGGACACAGTCTGCGATAGGAAAAAGCTATAGTGAAAAAAGAACAAATCTGGGAAAATTGATTTTGGGAGATGACCGCCATGTACCAAATGATATATTGAGTATACTATATTGCATATGGTATTCTACTTATCATACTCTCTCATTTGATACCCATCTCGAAGGGGTTGTGAAGAAAATGGTAATCCGCCCTCTTGAGATGACCGCCATTTACCAAACGATATATTGAGTATACTATATTGCTTATGGTGTTCTACTTATCATACTCTTTCAGAAAATGGTAATCCGCCTTCTCGAGATGGCCGCTATGGACCAAACGATATATTGAGTATACTATATTGCTTATGTGTTGTACTTATCATACTCTCTCATTTGATACCCATCTCGAATGGGTTGTGAAGAAAATGGTAGTCCGCCCGATTGAGATGATCGCCATTGACCAAACGATATATTGAGTATACTATATTGCCTATGGTGTTCTACTTATCATACTCTTTCATTTGATATCCATGTCGAAGGTGTTATGTAATCTTAATGTACAATTCATGAATAAACGAAATAAATAAAAAAATAAGTCTAAGCTCAGGTGTACTACCACTTTGTACTACCAGTCCATCATGTCTCACAGGTCAAGGTCAGGTGTCTGGTAGTAAGCTTAGCTCGAAGGATAGAGAAAGGATAAAATAGATTATAGGTAGCCTGGGGGGTACATGAGAAGATGGCGATGAACCTTGCGTTTGAACTCATGGATGTTGTATGAGTTCGGGAAAACTGACTGTGGGAGGTTGTTCCTCAGTCGAGTCGTTCTCGAAAAGAACGAATTTCTAAACTGATGTGTGCGCGAAAATAAGGGCTGTAGATAATGAAGATGAGCCGAAATGTCTAGTCTTGCGTTGCGGGAAAAACATTGCCGTGGAGGCAGGAGGTTATATATTTCGGTGGAACAGTCGTTATGGTAGATGCGGTAGAATTTCACCAGAGCCGCTACATTCCTGCGGTGACTTTAAAAATCAATTGTGGAGCAAAAGGCGACGTCGCGGATGAGTTGGAGGGCGCGGTTTTGCACCTTGTCCAGCCACGTTAAGGTGGTACTCGGTGCCCCTGCCCAGAGATACGAGTTGAATTCGAGGCGGGGCCGAATGTAGGATTTGGCCGACGGCGGAAGGAGGAAATTACATCTTGCTTGTCTTGCTTTATCGAAGCTATACGCAAAGAGACGAAGCTACATAAAACGCAAAGTACTGCCATCAGCAAAGCTGTGAAGTGAGTTGGATGGGATTGAGAGCAGGTCATTTACAAAAACTCGGAAGAGAGCTAATGATAGAATTGAACCCTGGGGAACGACTGTATGGACGACTGGAGTGGGAATTAGATTCGACGCTGTCCAATACTACCTTGATTGAACGGTCGGAAAGGAAACTCTCAATCTAATTCTTTAGAAGAAAGTCAATGCCAATAGCTTGAAGTTTACTCAATAGAGTGGGGTGCCATACTCTATCAAAGGCCTTGTAGATATCGAGAGCAACCACGCCGGATACCCCAAAGCGATGAATTTTTGGTAGAGGTGCTCAGTTAGGCATAAAAGGAGGTCGCCAGTAGAGCTTTTCGATCTAAAGCCGTACTACTTATCATCCAGCATTTGGTTGCGTTCAAGATATTCCAAAGCTTTCTGTTTATTATTGTCTCCATGATTTTGGAGAGAATAGAAGTGATTGCTATTGGGCGGTAGTTCCAGCAGTCAGGGAAAACTCCGGAGAAGTAAGAAAGGGCGTAGAGTTTGCGCAGAGATTTAGCCAAAAATGAAGCACATTTTTTAAGAACCATAGGGGGAATATTATCGGGGCCAGTGGATTTATTGGAATCGAGCTCCTTGAGGCACTTGTACACTTCACGAGTCCTGAAGAAAACTCTGCCCATCGAGTGAGCACAACCCTCTACAATGGAGGGTTTCACGGCAGTATCAGGCAAGGAAGAATTTGAGGTAAAGAGAGATGCGAGTAACTCAGCCTTGGATTTGCTTTCTGTTAACACCTTCCCACCGTGAATGAAAGATGGAGTCGACGATGTGTTAAAATTTTTCCTGATGGAGGTTACCAAGGACCAGATGTTTTTACTGCCAGCAGTGATGTTAATGAGTTAACTTCTTAATCTGTTGGATGCTTTGATTTGCCTGAGGGTGGTTTTGCATCGTGTTCATACATTCTTGATTAAACCATCCTTGCGGCCTTGGCCTGATGGATTTGGTAGAATGGGGAATCTTCTTTACGCTCCTTTAATCCCTCATGGGACATAGGGCGGAAACAGTTGCCTTCCAGCGAACTCTGTTTAGCGCGACAGCTCTCAGCTCCGACCAGAATCTCCCAGTTGTTGCGGCTTCTGCTAGTAGAGCTCTCCCCCTCCCGTTGTTTTAGGTCTTCCGACTCCACGGGATTCTAGCCAAGGGCCTGTTTGGCTAGATTTTCGTTTTCGCGTCGCAAGGTGTGGCCAACCCAATTCCCTTTCCTTCGCCTGATTTGGTCGTCTATCCTTTCTTGGCCGGCACGGCGCCATAATGGGGAATGAATAAACGAAATTCCTGCCAATATGATTTTTGAGATGCAGAGAGCGGAAAAGTTGGCATCACGATTCTGAAAACACAAATCCCAGTCTGCAGCCTGGAAGAAGCGAATAAGCCCCGGCCAATTGGCTTTCCCATAGTGGCAAACAGTTCTTCTAGAAGCTGGTATGGTTAAGACGGATGATTGGTATGGGAAGTTTGCGCTGACCAGGCAGTGGTCTGACTTGCCTAGAGGTGAATCAACTTCCATGGAGTACCGCGTTGGATGGGAGGAAAGAAAAAAATCAAGGAGATGGGTCCCTTGATCTACAGTGTCGGGAGCTCATGTAGGACACTTAGCCAATCGGTAAAGGTTTAGTCTCTGCAAAGAGCTCGGCTTCCCGGCCAGAAACACTGGTGCCATTTGAATAATTCAGCCAATTTGTGTTGGGAACGTTGAAATCACCCGCAACAATGATTTCACGCTCTGGGTATAAGGATAAGAATTCGGAGAAACGTTCAGAGATAACATCAAATGCTAAGGAAGAGGCTTCATTATTTATATTAGGGCTTCTGTATAGAAAACAGAAGAAAATGACGTGCTTATGAAGTAAAATTGTAAGGCCGAGGTGGTTAAAGTCAGGCGATGTACTGTTGTACACTTTCTGAAAAGCTATGTACTTTCTAATATATATGGCAACTACCCTATGGGGGTCATGATTATGCACTAATGTGTACCCGGAAACATGCTAATGATCCAAGGTGTCATTAGGTAAGAGTGTGCAATGGAGTTGTGTCCACCTATCCGTAAACGGACGCAGCCTTGGATCTGGGACAGCTGTCTGGACCTCGTCGATCAGCGGAAGCGAATGAAACACGTCGACTTTGAGCAATACCAACGATTGAACAAAGAAATTCGACAGAAAATGAAATCGGGACGCGAAGCGTACTGAAATAACGTTGCTGCCGACATGGAAGACGTGGCGTCAAGGTATGAGTACCGGACGCTGTACCAGACAATCCGCCGGCTAGGCGGCAAAACAATATCAACAAAAGACAACATAAAAAAATCAGATGAAACTTTTGTGACTTCTCCCCAGCAACGCCTGCAGCGGTGGAGAGAGTTCTTCCACCAGCTGAACAACCACGATCCGCCACAAGGTCCAGCAGTCGAACGGCCGATTACACTAATTTACAAATTTTTGCTTAATTGCGTGTACCTAATAGGAAAAGGGTGCGACAGCGAGGGAGGCCCAACCTTCGCTGGAAGGATGGCGTGGACCAGGACGTTCAGAGTTTAGGGATGCCAAACTGGATGACATCGGCTCAGAATCGGGACCGGTGGAGAGAACATTTGCGCGAGGCCAGGACCGGATCCCGGTTGTAGAGCCGTTAAAGAAGAAGAATAGGAAAAGTCTTTTTTAGCCTAATTTGAGGTCGCTGAAAACGAAAATGACACTCATTTATTTTTCCAAAGAACCGTTTTCGAGATATTAGCAAAAAACATGTTTTTCGGCTTTCTTCCCAGACATGGCCAAAAATCTCTAGAACAATACATCTAACCAATATAAAATTTACTAAACGAAAGGTTCCTCTTTTCCCATTACGACGATGTATTGTTTGTGTCAATAGGAGTAGTACTTTTTGAGTGTGAGGCGCTGAAAGTCGGAAAAAAGTGAATTTTTTAAGCATTTTGGAAACTTACACATGTTTATTTGTTGTATTAAGTTATACCAAAAATTTATTTACATATTTCAATCATAGAGGGTGAAAGATAATTTTGTTACGAAAATATAAAGCCTAACTTTAGCCGAATCGGACGAAAAATACAGGAGATATAACTAAAAATATAATGGCGCACAGTTTCAGCTATTTACGTACTCAAACTTTAGATCGCAAATATCCTAGAAACTCATTGGGGTTGTGCCTTTAACTTTTCATGATTTTTCAGAAAAAACTAGAAAGAGGTCAGTAAGGAAGTTTTTTAGTGTCGTATTGTAGTTTTCTTTTTAATTGCGACCGCGCATAGCACCAGCGAACCGCTGATGATCAAAGCCAGAGGTGATGTCTTACCACAACGACTTCATGTCCTCATAACACACATATGGCATTCGGATCGTGTCCCTTCGGCGTGGAAGAAAGCGATCGTTGTCCCAATTTTGAAGAAAGGCGACAGTCGGGAATGCAAAAATTATCGCGGTATTAGCCTTCTTTCGTTCGTCGGCAAAATATTTATGAAAATCATACAATCGAGGCTATAGACACATCGAGAGCAAATGAGCCGGAAAGAACAAGCGGGATTTAGACCACATCGAGGATGCATTGATCAAATATTCGCACTCCGTCCGGTAATGGAAGAAAGAATTCGTTGCGGCAAACGAACTGTCGTCGTTTTCATCTATTTAAAATCCGCTTTCAATTGCATCGATTGGAACAGCTTGTGGAGAGTCTTGGAATTCGAACACGTGCAATTGAGAATCATCCAACTTCTCCAAGAGTCGTACGATGGCTCAACCAGCAGCGTTCGTATTCGAAGCGGCTTACCCGAGGAGTTCCCGATTCAAACGGGTGTCCGACAGGGAGACGTCGCATCACCACTTCTCTTCAATGTTGTGATCGACGCGATTATGCGTAAAGCATTCGATGGACGACGCGGAGTTCGATACGACGACAACAACTTCGTAACCGACTTAATGTTCGCCGACGATAGCGCCGTCTTCGCCGACACGGAAGCCGAAGCAACGGACATCTTATACGACATTTCCCGCATCGCCCGTCATACAGGTTAAAAATCAATGCAGAAGACCAAAATGCTCACAATGGACGGATCGAGGGCCAGTGTTCATCTCGATGGAACCCAAATCGAACAGGCTTCGAGGTTCAAATATTTGGGATCATTGGTTGGAGAAACGAAAGTAGCATCGACGTCCGACGTTCACAGCCGCATATGGAAACGAACAAATATTTCAATCAACACAAAGGTACGTCTTTACCGAACGTTGATCCTCCCAATTCTTCTTTATGGATCTGAAACGTGGACACTGCTCAAACTGGACGTTAAGAAGCTCGAGGTCTGTCAAATGCGATGCTTGAGGCAGGTCCTCGGTGTCTCACTACGCGATCGCCTTCTAAACGAAGTAAGACAGAGATGCGATCAACAGGCACTGATCGAAGAAGAAATGCAAAAACGTCGACTACGGTGGTTTGGACATGTTTGCCGAATGGATGATAGCCGCTTGCCACGTAAACTTCTCTAGCGAGACCGTCCCGCAGGCCGGAGAATCCAGTGATCGGCACCGAAGAAAACCTGGGTAAAGCATATCGAGGGTGACCTAAAGAATCAACGGTTATCAGTTACCGCGGCTCGAGACGTCGACAAAACCCGGCAAGAATGGAAACGAATCGTGAATAGAGTTCGAGACCCAGCGGCACCGACAGCAGCGTATCAATTGCGGGACGTCTCGCTCGGACCGCCAGCTAACGGATCAAAGAAGAAGAAGAAGGTGAGATTTGGATCTCACTTAGCGCGAAAATTTGAGGTGAATTCGTCGATAGATGGCACAACACCGAGTGAAAATTTGATCGGAGTCCACGGATATTGGCAAAGGCGATACAAAAGTGTTTATATCGCTGCTTCGCATACGCAAGGTGACAGTCCCCAGTCGAAACCGACAGTCATCGGAGCTTTCCCACCCCTGCAATTCCCAAGCGATGCATGGCGATTCGGAATGGCGCAGGACTTGTTTGATTCAAATTAGTCAGCGCCATCGGCAATAAAAGCGTGTTAAAATATCATGTAACGTCTTTATCTCATCAACTCATAACAAGCAACAGAAAGGGAAGAAATTATGCTAAGAAATATCCTTTTCGCACGAAAGTTAATGTCGTCGTCGTAGTCGATTTTGTAGCTGGTGTTGTTGTTGTTGTTGCCCTCGTCGTCCTTTTTCCCTCTGTATATAATTTTTTCCCGTAAATTTTTTTCTGTTTGTATCATCATAATTAGGTAAGAGCTGACTTGCGTGCATGAGCAGTGAAAGCTGTTTTCATATTAAAGTTTCTACCTTGTTTCCATTCTGAAGGAGCAGTTAACCGTATATATGTGTTTTAGTTGTTGTTGTTGCTTCAAAAAAGGTATTTATAACGCGGATTCGTGTAAGCATGTTATCTTTATTATACACCACATGCGAAATCGGAGGCATTGACATCGCCACTTAATTTAATCAAGTGAAAGCGAACCAAAAAAAAACGAAAAAGTAAAATAAAGAAAACACCAACAGGAAAGGTTCGGGCCCGATTTGAAGGACACTTGCAGGCTATCATGGGGAGATCTTGTTAAAAATTTAGCCGCAGTTTCGAGAAGGTTACAAGTATTTTAAAGGATAACTGAGTTTTTTAAGCCCTTGCTGCATTTTTAATAAGACAATTTGGGACGTAAAATCATTTCGGATACGGAAGAAAGACATTGCAGGGGGTTTGCTTGGGCGTCCTTTCTTAAGGTGAGGGATTATTTTGTAAGTTGTTAAGGTTTTTGACAATTTTCGATATATTGTACAAAGTTTGGTGCTAAGAGAAAATTAGGTGTGAACATTTTGTATAAAATGTTTAGAAAAAAGTCTATAAAATCAAACTTCATCATATATGTACATTGTAGGAACATTCAAATTTCAAGAAAAATTTATCAAAGTAAAATACAACCACCGTACTGCGATACCGAAGCAGATGAGCAGGCAGGTCTTATATAGGGAGTCAAATGGTGTTTTATCAACCATTCGATTTCACCCCATGAGCTCAGCTGTGGTATTCACACCCCAAAGAACTAGTGGTGGGTAGGATACGATTATAAAATGAGTTTGTAAGAGGAGGCTCTTTTCCTTTTGAACCAGTACAGTCTTCTTCTTCTTCTTTAACGGCTCTACAACCGGGATCCGGTCCTGGCCTCGCGCAACTGTTCTCTCCACCGGTCCCGATTCTGAGCCAATGTCATCCAGTTTGGCATCCCTAAACTTTGAGCGTCCTGGTCCACGCCATCCTTCCAGCGAAGGTTGGGCCTCCCTCGCTGTCGCACCCCATAGGTCTTACCGCAGAGAACTTTCCTAGCAGGCTCATCTTCACTCATACGAGCTAGATGCCCTGCCCACCGGAGCCTACCGAGCTTTATTTTCTTCACAACATCTATGTCGCGATAGTGCTCGTAGATCTCGTCATTGTAGAGTCTCCGGAATCGTCCTTCCTCACATACGGGGCCAACAATCCTCCGAAGTGTTTTCTTCTCAAACACGCCCAAGAGGTTTGAGTGCTTTTTGCTAAGCACCCACGTTTCGGATGCATACGAGTATGTGAGAACGGGTAAGACCATCGTCTTATATAGTAAAAGTTTAGACGTTATGGTTAGATATTTGGATTTGAAGAGCCTTGGCAGACTATAGTAGGCTTTGTTGGCTTTTAGCAGTCGTGCGCGTATTTCTGGTTCCATGCTATTGTCGGCTGCTACTATTGACCCAAGGTAGGTAAATGATTTTACCACGTCAAACTCGTGTTCCGCTACCTTGATTGTGGGACCAATGTTAGGTGTTCTTCCAGACGAGGTCACTATGTACTTTGTTTTGCCTTCGTTAATGTGCAGTCCCAGATTTCCTGCCGCTTGCTCAATCTGAGTGAAAGCTTCTTGTACAGCTGTTGTTGTTCTTCCAATGATGTCAATGTCGTCTGCGTAAGCCAGTAATTGGGTGGACTTGTGGAGGATTGTACCCCTTGATGTCACGCCCGAATCTCGGATCACTTTCTCCAACGCCAGGTTGAAAAGGAGGCAGGCCAGACCGTCCCCTTGTCGGAGTCCATTATAGATGTTGATTGGTCTGGACAGTGTTCCGGATACCTTTACTTGGCTTGACACATTGATCATGGTCAGCCTACATAGTCTTGTCAGTTTGTTGGGGATGCCGAATTCTCTCATGGCTTTGTAGAGTTCTACCCTGGCTATGCTATCATAGGCGGCTTTAAAGTCTATGAAGAGGTGTTGAATTGAGTTTTGAAACTCTAGACATTTTTCCATAGCCTGCCTCAAGGTGAAAATCTGATCAATCGTTGATTTGCCTGGGCTGAAGCCACACTGGTAATGGCCTATGATGTTTCTGGCGTATGGGGCCATCCTGTTTTGTAGGATAGCGGAGAATATCTTATACACGGTACTCAACAACGTTATACCGCGATAATTTGTGCACGCTGTGATATCTCCTTTTTTGTGTACCGGACAAAGGATGCCTTTTCTCCAGTCTTCTGGCATCACTTCCTGCTCCCATAATACTTGCACAATTAATTCATGAATCGCTTGGTGTAATGTAGGCCCTCCATATTTAACCAGCTCCGCTGCGATGCCGTCTGCACCCGAGGCCTTGTTGTTTTTGAGCCGGCTGATGGCTCTGCTAACTTCTTCTATGCTTGGTGGCGGCAGCATAGCATTGTCATCAGATATTGGTGGAGCCTCCGAATCCTCAGTTAGCTCGCCATTTAGCAATTCATGAAAGTGCTCTTCCCATCGCTCCAAGATGCCTTTAGGATCGGTGATCAGATTCCCTTCTTTGTCCTTGCAGTATGTGCAACGTGGTGTGAATTGCGTCATACTGCGGACTCTTGGTAGAACTCCCGCGCCTGGTGCGGCCGTCGTTCTCTGTACTGTTCTAGCTCACAGACGAGATTTTTTTCCCAGGCTTCCTTTTTTCGTCTGTGAATTCTGTTTTCTTCTTTTCTGAGCTCTGTATAGTTCTCTTCGCGTGCCCGTGTTCTCTAAGACTGCTGCATGGCTCGGTACGCAGCATTCTTACGTTCAGTTGCCAGCTTGCATTCATTATCGAACCAGTCGTTCCGATCTTTACGACTTCTGCCTAAGATGGAATCAGCAGTACTAATGACAGTATTTTTAAGGCGGGTCCAGTTCTCGTCGACGCCCGGCATCTCATCCCCAGGACTTAGGGCGAGTTCTAATGCATGACCGTAGCTGTTTCTGGCCATTTCATTGCGTAGTGCAGCTGTGTTGATTCGAGCCTGATCAGCGGATACAAAGCTTTTCAGCGTTGTAATGCGCTCTCGGAGCACCATATCAACAAGATAGTGATCCGAGTCGAAGTTGGCACCTCGGTACGTTCGTACCGTCATCAGACCCGAAAGGTGGCGGCGGTCTATCAACACATGATCTATTTGGTTGCGAGTGGCTCCATCAGGAGATACCCAGGTGGCTTTATGGATATCTTTACGCGCAAATCTAGTACTTGCAACGACCAAGTTCTTACTTGCTGCCATCTCTACAACTCGCTGTCCATTGTCATTAGTGTTTTCATGCAAGCTGTGGTTGCCGACATATTGCCTGTATATGGGCTCCCGGCTTACTTTGGCGTTCAGATCTCCCAGTATGATTTTTACACCATACCTGGGGCAGGCATTAAGTTCCCGTTCAACTAATTCGAAGAATTCTTCTCTATCATCATCCGGGGACTCTTCTGTAGGTGCGTGAACGTTTATGAGGCTGATGTTCTTAAATTTACCTCGCACACGAAGGGAGCATAGTCTTTCGTTTATTGCTTTAAAGCCGATAATGGTAGGCTTCATTCTTTTGCTAACCATAAAACCTACTCCTAGAACATTGTGTTTTGTATGACAGCTGTAATATACGTCATACTCAGGTTTTTGCAAAACACCATTCCCTGTCCATCTCATCTCCTGAATGGCGGTAATGTCAGCTTTATACTTTGACAGGGTATCGGCTAGATGTTTTGAAGCTCGAGTTCTGTACAGAGTTCGAACATTCCATGAAAAAATTCGTACATATCGTTTTGCCTTTTTCGTTGCCGTGGTCGTCGTCGTTTATTCCAGTAACCGAGGCATGTTGCTCGTTCCGTAATAATTGTTTTTTACGGGTGAGGTTATTAGCCTCACGCCAACCTTACTTGGAAGGGACTAGCCCGATCATATTAGCCTATCCTCTCTCATAGAATAGTTACCAGTGGCCACCGCTAGGAGGTTATGATCGCACTTTCATCAGTCCGAAATAGTTACGGCACGTGCATGTTATGCTACATGTTATTCCCCCTAGTCCGCTGATGACTGACCACCGAACCAGTACAGTGCCTCACTTCAAATAAGGCGAGGTGCCATTGTATTGCTACCACGTCACGATGCGGGTAGATCTATTGCGTTTGCGAAAGAGCACAAAGCGAAAAAAGGCAGTATTGGGAAGTAGCCCAGTCACTTTATACAAAAAAAGGGCCAAACCTCTGAAAAAATGCAACTGGAGATCTATCAGCGGGATTCTCTTTATTTTGGGCTCACAAATAATTTCCCAAAAGTCCATAAAGCCAACTAGCCGGCTACTCGAGTTATGGAAGGTCAAAGGTCACGAAAATCAATTTTTCAGAAATATTCGTATACTTGAGTTTTGCAAAATGCACTAAAACTGATTTTCGTGACCTCTGACCCTCCATAACTCGAGTAGCCGGCCAGTTAGCTTTATGGACCTTTGGGAAATTATTTGTGACACCAAAATAAAGGGAATTCCGCTGGAAAATTTCCAGTGTCATTTTTTTAGAGGTTTATGCACATATGTACGTATAAATTGCAGAGTGCAGAATTGTAGGATTACATCGATGTCAATTCGATGTCCGAGGATACAAGCTAGGGATGTTACGGATCTTCGACTTCGGTTCCGAAAGGTCGGAACTTCCGATTGATTTTACACCTCCGACTCCGACTTCGGTTCCGAGAATTTTGAATCGGAGTTATGACGAAGACCAAAATTCAGCGACGTACAAGTTTCAACAGGTCTCGAACGCGTTCCGGGAACTCCGCTCGCATGTTTTGTTCAGTTGTTTGTTTTTTTTTTCTATTCATTTGTGTATAAGGCTTTGTGTAACGTGCATCGAGCTTTTACAGAATTTAAGTAATTTGTTGTGAATTACGTATTATTGAAGTGATAGTTATTTATAGATGAAGCCAAAAACGAGGGTTATATGGAACTACTTAAATGAAGTTGACGCAAATACAGCAAAGTGTAAAATTTGGGAGAAAACATATTCAAGAAAAGGAGGTACAACAACTTCGTTAAAAGGTCATTTAAAGTCTTTGCATGTTACTGAATACGAGGAATGCATTAAGCTCGAAACTGAAAAAAAAAATCAGCCCTCGACTTCCACCCACTTCAAGAGGCCAAAAAGCAAATGACTCTCAAAGACGCTTTGATGAACAATCAAAAATGGGCTTCTTCAAATCCTAAATCAATGGAAATTGATAATTTGATTTCTCAGATGATTGCTCTCCAGGACCTTCCCTTCAATTTTGTAGAAGGCATTGGATTTCGACGACTGTTGCAATTCATCGTTCCGAATTATCAGTTAAGGGGAAGACAATTTTTTACGTCATTTATTTGTGATGGGTTGTATCCTAAGCTGGCCAGCAAGATAGTCGATTTGCTGAAAACTTTTACAAAAATATCATTTACTACCGATATTTGGACTGAACCTAGTTCTAATGTTTACTTATTGAGTTTGACAGCGCATGGCATCACTGAAGATTTTAAGAGAATAAAACTTATTTTGAAATGCCACCCTTTTAATGATCGGCATACAGGAGACGTAATTCAGGAAAAATTTAATGCAATGCTTCTGGAATGGCAAATACCTTCTGAGAAAATTCACTGTTTTATTCGTGATTGTGGGTCAAATATGATACGTGCAATGAGACTTGCTGAAATCCCTGATGTGAATTGTACTGTACATCTGTAATTACAACTTTGTGTGCGAACTATGTTAGATTCTGATGAAGAAATAAAAAAATTGATTGCAAAAATGCAAAAAAAATTTCCACGCATTTTAATCACTCTCAAATTGCTCAAATGAAACTAAAAAGAATACAAACGGAACAACTCAATCAAGAGGCTTTAGGCGTTGTGCAGGAGTGTAGCATGCGGAAAAAACTTACATAATTTAATTTTTCCTTTAAGATTTTTAGTTTGAGAATTAAGTTTCATATTATTTTATTTACAGTTGGAATAGCACTTTCTACATGCTGAAACGAATGATCAAAATAAAAGATTCACTGTGCCTTTATGCTGGTAAACATAGCATCCCACAAATATCTCCTGAAGAATGGCTGTATCTCAACAAATTAGTATCTGTTCTTCAACCATTTGAAGAGGTTACCAGAAATATGAGTGATAGTAATACTAGCATTTCATCGGTAATTCCACTTATACATATTCTAAAACATACATTACAACTGAAAGACAGTGAACCCGACACCAATAGAACATTTAAAATCGCAATAAAATGTGCCATCGAACAACTGAATTCAAGATTTGGAGAAGTTTCCTTTAACAACTTCTTTGCAATAGCTACATATTTAGATCCACGTTACAAAACAAATTTTTTTAATGAAGTAACTAAAGAAAAGATTGAGTCCGAATTGATAAGTTTGTTAGACGGCATGGATAACTCTGCAGCAAATCAGGCAGAAGATAATGATGACGCCCCTGCAGAAAAACGAGCAAGGTTCGAATCGCCACTAGAAGATGTGTCTACTAATAATAATGTCCAATCCATTTTATCAAACATATTGATGAGTAGCGATGATGATCTCGACGGACAGCCAACCTCTTGACAAATTCTTCATATGGAAGAGCTTACTTAATGAGTACAACAAAGAAAAACGTATCAGTAATGACCCCTTGTTATAGTGGAGAGAAAATAAAAAATTTAAAATATTGCACTCAATTGCTCGTCAATATTTATCGTGTCCACCAGGATCAGTGGCAAGTGAGCAACTTTTTAGTGGCGCCGGACTCATATATGATCTATTGAGAAATCGGTTGGATGGAGAGAAAGCTGCCAAGCTTTTGTTTATTAAGTATAATTTGCTTCTTTTAGAGTCAATTCATTTGATTTAATTAAAATTTAAAACTGACATATTTTCCTGTTGTTGCGTACCTACGTACGTGTGTGTAATACCTAATTAATATTTGAAGTACTGATTAAAGAGACTGATTGCTGTATCATGTTTCTATTATTTTATTAGCCTTGCACTTAACAGTTAATTAACACATCTCTCTTGTACTTTACTTCCGACTCCGATTCCGATTCCGGCTCCGACTCCGATAAATCAAATTTAAATACTCCGATTCCGACTCCGGTTCCGGTAAAGTCACCTCCGTAACATCCCTAGATACAACCATTGAACTTGAGGTAGACGATGATGACGCCAACCACATTTCATTATTTTCCTCAGGGATAAGTGTTGATGAAGATGGCAGCATGAAAGAAGTGGAGATAGAAGAGATAGAGAGATAATCAAAAAAAAATATTTCATACCTTTTAACCTATGCACTAGGCCTACTAGGGATACCATGTAAAAACGCTGCTTGCATTATACTTCAAAGGTGGTGCTGAAAAGAATGCTGTGCGATGCCCGAGTTTTCCCAAACCCATATCACAAAAACCATTGGTTCTACTTAAATTTCGTATCGACATTTTTATGCAGATCCATCTCACGAACAATCTTTACTTAGCCGAAAATTGCATAAAACCGATAATTTACGAGATATTTGAGAAAAATTGATCTTCGTGTCCTTTGACCTTCCATAACTCGAGTAGCCGGCTAGTTGGCTTTATGGACTTTGGGATATTATTTATAAGAACAAAATAAAGAGAATCCCGCTGATAGATCTCCAGTTGCATTTTTTCAGAGGTTCATGTATAAAGTGACTGGGCTAAAGTGCAAATGAAAAAAATAGAAGAAGCCTAAATGATGCAAGAAACTTCTACAAAAGCATAAATCAACAACGGAAAGAATTTAAGCCTACAGTCACAATGTGAAAGAATAAAAGTGGGGAGATATTAAGTAATAAGGACGAAGTATGTATTGGCTAGATGGGCAGAGCATTTCGAGGAACTACTAATGAGCCCAGAGCAGGTGGTATTCGAAATCTACAGAACATGAATGCGGACGATGAGGATGTCAGCACAGCAGCGCCTACCATAGAAGAAGTACGTCAAGCATTGCGAACATTAAAAAATAATAAGGCATCAGGGTCTGACAGCATACCTGCAAAACTCATTAAGCAAAACGGAGAGGAAACTATCCAAAAAATGCATGAAGTAACAGTGGAAACTGGAGACGGAAAGAAATGCCTGATGAGTGGAACGAGAGCATAGTGTGTCCCTTATACAAAAAAGGAGGCCCTCTATCTTGCAGACAACTCTAGAGTAACGCTATTGAATAATACCACATTCAAAGTTTTTGCACGTACTCTATATCAGACTGCATCCATACGTGGAAAGAATATTAGGACAGTATCAATGCGGTTTTCGTCTTGCAAAATCAACAACCGACCAGCTACTTGTACTCAACGAAACCCTAGAAAAGGCTGTTGAATTTAACATAAACATCCACATGTTATTCATCGACTACAAATAATATGCTTACGATAGTGTGAGCCGAAATGAGTTATTTGATGCTATGGAGCAGCTCGGAATACCAAAACACCTTGTAGAACTGACAAAAATCTCGATGAAAGATGCAAGGTGTAGAGTCAGAATTGATGGTGAATTATCCCCGCTCCTCAGAACAAATAGAGAATCAAGGCAAGGTGACGAACTCTCCTGCTAGTTATTCAACGTGCCCCTAGAAAAAGCAGTAGGAGATGCATCGGTTAACACATCAGGGTGCATCTTTTATAGGTCAGTGCAATATCGTCTTTGCAGACGATATTGCTATCCTTGGAAGACCATTTGAGAACATCACGAAGGATGTAAGAACATCACGAAGGAACTTTGTAGCACTTGAGCAAGCCGCAAAAAAAAACTAGGGTGGAAATAAACGAAATATATGTGCACAAAAAACGCCAGAAGTAGCAGACAAAAAATAGCGATCGACCCCTACAATATCGAAGCAGTGGATGAATTCGTATATCTAGGCACGATTATAACACAAGGAAATGATACATCGGCCGAAATCATAAGACGAATAGCACTGGCTAATAAATGCTACTTTGGTCTACGCAAGCACCTGACGTCCAGAAATATTTCAAGGAAGACAAAATTGGCAGTTTACATAACACTAATAAGACCTGTCCTACTATAGAGTTCGGAGGTGTGGACATTGAAAAACGCAGACGAAAATCCTTCGTTCGATCTACAAAGGAATACAGGTTGATGGTAGTGATGAGCAAAGACAAGAACAAGACAAGACTAATCTAGTCTTGGTCTTGTCTTGTTCTTGTTCTTGCAAGCATAACTAATTCTTGTTCTTGTTATTGGTCTTGCTAAATGTGCAAGAACAAGACCATTTTTCACTAGTTGATGGCGCTTGGAGGAGAAGATACAGCTCAGAGTTGTATGAAATCAGTAAGATTCGAAACGTTGTTAAAATGATAAAACGGTAAAGGTGGCAGTGCCGGCGAATCGTGTTGGGTAGGTACTCAGGCAAATTCACCCCTTCTCTGAACCTAGGTAGGTCACTTCATTGTGATTTGAAAGATAAACCAATGGTGTACAGGACAACATGTGATGTCCTAGGACCTATCCGGTGGATCACAATGTATCATGATGTGTTGAGGCTACGCCTGAATGCGCTGTTCTGCCATTTACTGAACCCAAAGCTGTAACTGCGCTGATCAGCTACCTAGAAATTAAGTATCCGTTAGAATCAAGGTATGGGAGCATATCATTCACTCACAGCTCGCCTTGGGCATTTCCGAGAATGATGCCTAACGTGGGGTCCAAACCAATCCGTCTCCTCCTGTTGGTGAGAGTGGTTAGCTTAGTCTAGCTTTACGAAGTGCCAGTGTGGCTGCTGCCTGAAAGAGGGCACAAAATGGAGGGCCACATAAAGACTAAAACTGCAAATAGATACGTGCTTGCGTACAGTGCCATGCGCCTAATTTTCGCTGACAGTCAGTTGGGGTTCTGTCTAGTCTTTTCCAAATAACCAAAAAATCTAACCGGCAAATGCATGTGTTGTGTGTACTTGTTTCTGGGCAATGAGGAAAAGTTAGAAGTGGACCAACTTTTGCGATGCGTGCGTTCTGTTTACGTAACTATATGTCATTTACATTTAAATGGACCACTTCCATTATATCAATCACCGCACACACCAAGGTACGCATATATCTGTCTCCAGTTTAAGACTCCTTTGCGCGTTCTGCGCATACAGGACCATATCCAACAATGTGGCGTGCGTGATAGCGGCAATTATACCCATAGAGATACTGGCTAGAGAAGGCATGTGTTTCTATGATCTAGAATATGTTAAAGGAGAGATAAAATCAATGCAGATGACGCCCTGCGACTCTGAAACGAAATGGCAAGACAAGTGAGACAAGTCTGTTAAGAGTCGATGGGCCCTCAGAGTTAACCCAAACGTAGATAGATGGGTTACGAGGGAGTGTAGGTAAGTGAGTTACGAACTCACGCAGGTCTTGAGTGGAAATGGAGGGTTAAGAAAATACCTCAATCGTGTCAACCACGAAAGCTCAGCACTTGTATGACTAGGTATCCAGGATAGTGTAAAGCACTTTTTTTTTATCGTGTGAGATTCGGCGAATATGGGCCGGAACCAGAGGCATTCTTCATGTGATATGCTCATTCCAGTTTCCAGGTGGGTACTGCTACCCACCATACCCACATTATTCGCTGCTATGAAAGGTGGTGATGGTTGCAAGAAACTGAAGGCACGGTGCGCAACAGAGAGGCGTCTAGAGGGAGAAGCTGATAGACGCCGTAGAGCCTTCGAAGAAGAAGAAATATAGAAACTCATAAAAAATTGTTGACAAATCAATGAAAGATTAGTTCAGAATATTACTAGAATTAATTAATGCTATCATTTTGATTATTAGAATCAAAAAGTTCAGGAAACAAATTGTAAGAATACATTTCGTCTAGCAAAACCCTCAACCTCTAACCACCAAACAAATATGTCCATAGGGCCAATTTGCATCCACTCTGTTTATACGTCCAACATAAGCCATTACCACACATTTCTATACTTGGATATCTTAGGTATTATAGTGTACACCGGCCAGCCACAAAATCCAGCATGTATCCCCCGAAATGCCACACATACGCCCTTAAGCCTTCATCAAAATAACCGAAATTTGATTATGAAAATTCATTTGACCAGACGACAACATGACTGACCACGAAGAGTTATCGACTGTACTTTATCAAATCAACCTCGGAGAAACTGTCCCAAAATATAATTAATTCCCGGTCGTTCTGCGAGAGCAAGATTATTACCATACAAGAAATTCCGTAATGAAGCCTATGCGTGCTAAGGTCGAGAATGCGGGGGGCCCAAGCCGTATAACAATGTGTACCTTCCTTCCATAGATATTTCTTTGTTGTCACTTTTCTGAATGGCAACAGTCGTCTATCACCAATCCCACATCAAATGTTAATTACTTCAAAAATTCCCAGTGACATAGAAATGATTTAGTTAGCGCTTAATTAAAACGTGTTCCGCCGAGTCAATACACACCTTCATTATTTCCAAAGATTTGACTTCGTTAAAAGCTCCTGACGAAATTTGAAATTCAATTGAGTCGATGAGCCTCCACCAGAAAGATTGTGTGTGTGTGTTTGTGCCATGAATTCCGCACAGGACTCTTGCCATGTTGTATCCAGTAATTTTCCACTAAACTATGGCAGAAATGTGGGCTTGATTCGGTTAGCACACATGCAGAACAAATACAACAAAAACAATAGCTGAACTGAAAAGCAAAAAAAAACAACCAATGTTCTTCTTCTACATATTGTGTAAATAATACAGTACATACATATATGTGTAGAGAATGGCAAGGATCTAGAGTTGGGGACTAGCTCCGCCCCCGGCGGGCAAAGGATTGCTGGAAATCTTCCTTTGAGTCTTAAAAACGACTTCATTACAGATTCACACTTGGCCAAGTCATTAATTTCCCATATTTTGGGTGGGAATTTCGTATTCTGACGTGAAAAGGATCCTTGAGAGAAATCCTGAAATCCTTAAATTGTAAATTGTTAGAAAGTCCTACTCCTTTCCTTTCTTGATATTTACGTATTTGGGTCGAAACTTTTCGGAATAAGAATTCCTGCTCTACCTCTAAGACCCGTTGCAATTTTAACGAAACACCCCCTTTCAGTGGTCTCAATTGTTGCCTTTAATACGCCAAACCGTAACCGATTCGACTCTACCTTAACTAATTGTTTCGGGCATGCTAATATACAACGGTTTAGATTTAATATGTGATGAATACTAAATCAGCCGAAAATTTATAAATTACATTCTACATTGCATATTCACAGGAGTTACTCAAGATTAAGCCTGATCTGAGTCAAACTCGAGATGGAAATCGTTGGTCTTTTGATACTGTTATATTGTCAACTCAGGTGTTATCAGAAAACACATCGAAACAGGAATCCTTGACAGATTAAAACGAATGAGGCTTGGAAAATTAACTGTCAAAAGGGAGAAAAAACTCGGTGCCGGCCCATAGAACATGTTAACGCGATGCGTGCGCAAGATGCGTATGCGAATGCGTGAAGCATTCGATGGACGACGCGGAGTTCGAAAGGACGACAACAACTTCGTTACCGGCTTAATGTTCGCCGACGATAGCTACGATGCTACTTTCTTTTCCTCAACCAATGATCCGAAATATTTGAACCTCAGAACCTGTTCGATTTGGGTTTCATCGAGGTGAACACTGGCTCTCAATCCGTCCGTTGTGAGCACTTCGGTCTTTTCCGCATTGATTTTTAACCCGATAACCCGGCGATTCGGGAAATGTCTTATAAGATGTCCGTTGCTTCCGCATCCGTGTCGGCGTAGACGGCGCTATCGTCGGCGAACAATGAGTCGGTTACGAAGTTGTTGCCGTCGAATCGAACTCCGCGTCGTCCATCGAATGCTTCACAAATAATCGCGTCGATCACAGCGTTGAAGAGAAGGGGCAAAGCGACGTCTCCCTGTCGGACACCCGTTTGAATCGAGAACTCCTCGGATAAGTCTCTTCGAATACGAACGCTGCTGGTTAAGCCATCGACCGACGCTTGGAGAAGTCTGATGATTCTCAATGGCACGTGTTCGGTTTCCAAGACTCTCCACAAGCTGTTCCAATCGATGCAATCGAAAGTGGGGTTGAAATCGATGAAAACGACGACAGTTCGTTTGCCGCAACGAATTCTTTCTTCTATTAGCTGGCGGAGTGCGAATATATGACCAATGCATCCTCGATGTGGTCTAAATCCCGCTTGTTCTTTCCGGCTCGTTTGCTCTCGATGTTTCTGTAGCCTCGATTGTATGATTTTCGTAAATACCTTGCCGACGATCTAAAGGAGGCTAATACCGCGATAATTCTTGCATTCCCTACTATGTCCTTTCTTCAAAATTGGGACAACAATCATTTTCTTTCAGGCCGAATTAACACGATCCGAATGCCATATGTGTGTTATGAGAACATGAAGTCGTTGTGATAAGACATCACCTCCGGCTTTGATCATCTCAGCGGTTACTTGATCTATTCCATGTGCTTTTCCATTTTTCAGCGATTTTCACCTCGATAAATGTCGGTTCGGTATCGAGAAACTGAGTCGTAGGTGGTTCGGGTGCTGGACCTTGTATCGGATCGCTGTACAATCGCTGGTGGAAGCATTCTCTCCACCGCTGCAGACGTTCATAGGAAAAATTCACAAAAGTTCCATCCGAATTTTTGATGTTGTCGTTTGTTGATGTTGTCTTGCCGCCTAACCGGCGGATTGTCTGGTACAGCGTCCGATACTCGTACCTTGACGCCGTTTCTTCCATGTCGGCCGCAATGTTATTCCAGTACGCTTCTTGTTCCGATTTCATTTTCTGTCGAACTTCTTTGTTCAATCGTCGGTATTGCTCAAAGTCGACGTGTTTCATTCGCTTCCGCTGATCGACGATGTCCAAACAGCTGTCCGAGATCCATGGCTGCGTCCGTTTACGGATAGGTGGACACAACTCCATTGCACACTCCACAATAGACTCCGACAACTGCCTTTCTTCTACATCGATATCGTCCGGTATTGCGAGCGCCGCGAATTTGTTGGATAATGCCATTTGAAACTCTCGCCCGATGGCCGGGTTCCGTAGGCACGTCCAATTCTTCTTGGCTGGTGGAGGTGCCGTTTTCTTTGCTTTTTTCGTTCGAACAAGATAATGGTCCGATCCGCAATCGGGCCCACACATTGCACGTTCGTCTTTAAGCGTCGATCGGAATCTTGCGTTGATCAAAACGTAATCTGACATCGAGGAGTCGTTGCCGGATGGATTTCGCCAGGTGAGTTGGTGTTTGAGTGGATGACGAAACGATCAAGTTGTTTGACGATGCGAATGAAAGCAGGCGTAAGCCGTTGTCGTTAATTACTCCGTGTCAAAATTTGCCCATGGTTACTTCCCAGCCTGTTCGATCTGTTCTTGCATGTGCATTCAAGTCCCCCGCGAGTATCATTAATTCGGTTCGTGGTATCATACCCAGTGTCTGTTGAAGCTGATCGTAAAATTCGTCCTTGTTCGCGTCCGTGCTGGTCTTGGTTGGCGCATAAACGGACACGATATGGGTCTTGATCGTTCCACTGATGGTTATCACCGCCAAGCGCTCGGATATCGGTTGGAATGCGATAATGTTGCTGGCAACTCGTCAATCGACCATACAGCAGACGGCAGCGTCTCGTCTCTCACCACTAGTTCAGTCAATCTGGCGAAAAAAAAGGCGTCTGCTTGCAAAATCAAACAATTGGATGAAACTTGGTGGAGTAGGTAGGAAGTGATGTTAGAAAGTGACCTTGCTGAAGGCCGCCTGATACTCGTGTGCGTTTTTGAAAAAACTCAAAAAAACTTCAAAAAATATTTTGAAATGGATTTATCTCGAAAACTAAGGATCTTACAAACAAATGTTTCAAATAAAAAATGTAGAGGACATCGTTATCTACATTTTTTGTCATTGGTGCAACATTGTACAACAAAAAGTGTGCGCAGTAGGTGGCGCTAAAGTGCTCAAAAAAGGGTTTTTCACCCTTTTCACCCTTAAATTTTATTTTTTCAGCTACAATCCAAATGGGAAAATTGTTCCTTTCAAAATTACGAACAACTTTTATTTAAACATTTTTTTCATACGACTTACCGTTTCAGAGCAGCAGCTTGATGAAGTATGGAAATCCCAATATTATGCTTGCACAAAGTATAAAGACAAGCAAAGTGCATATAAAAGATGTAAATTTTTGTTTATAACAAATAAATATTAGTTTGAAGTATTAAAATTAGACATTTATAATACGTTTTCTATCATTTACGTTTCAAAGTTATAGTGTAGTGAAATGCTGCGTGAACAGCGCACAGGTATACAATGAAATGCATAACGGTATATGTGAGTGGTCCCATTGGGACTTTCTCTGGCAGTTTCGGCATAGTTCTAACAAAAGGGCCGATTTAGTTAGCTGCCCTATTCTTCGAGAAACGTACATTTTTCAGTTGCAACGTGACTTTCGGACAGCTAAGACAGGAAAACTTTGCTCCGTAAAAATGAGTGAAGATACTCCTGTTTGTTTTATTTGTGAAAAGTTTGTTGTGGATGATGTTCGTCACGTGGGTGCGAAAGGTCGGAAGTCGCTGATGAATGGAGCAATAATTAGAAGCGATCAGTTACGAGCTTGGGTGCTTCATCGCGCAAGTGCATGCGCGTTGCGCAAGGTCTCGAATACAGGTGGCTGGAGTCGCCATGTTGGATTTTTTTTGAAAAAAAAAAACGTTTTTTCTAGTTTTTCATTAGTTAAGGAACAATGAATAGAAAACCTCGTGTTGCTGATTTTTTTCTGAATGCTCCAAAAAACTGATTGGAAATTTCTCGAGCGCTAAACCAGAACCTCCCCTTAGTTCGTAATTATTTTTTTGAAGTCGCTTTTCAAGATGTTTTCAGAGAGTACGTTACAGTTAGGTTATATGTTTATATAGGTTATATTATATACAAATCATAAATATATCTGTCTCACTCTAATTTATAGAATTGAATTTTGAAGAAATAATTTCAATTTAACCCTCTGCCGTTGATGCTGCATGCGCCATCTATCTAACCTCAAATGGTGACAGGAAATAGGAAACGTGCAATGGTACAACTATTTCACTCTAAAATAAGGACACGTGATGTTTTGCTTCATTCCTATTGGTTTACGCACCCAAACTTGGTTGTCTGTAAAGTCGATTTAATGAAATGATTGTAACTGTAAAACGTATAAACAAATAATTCGGCAAGTTTGCGTATCCTGGTAAATTTACAGAATTATTTGTTTATACGTTTTATATTTACAATTATTTCATCCACGTTTTAATACATTAAGTTGTCACGTTAAACTATCGTCCGTAAACCGAATTTACAGACAACCAATTTTTTTTATTTATTATTCATATTTATTGAGTTGTGTGCTGCCGCTGTCTCTCTTCTGCTTCTAGACGCATGCGTCCGAGTAGAAGAGAGACCGATGCGGCCCAAACTGAACTCCGAGGCCCATCGTGCCTCTCTCTCGCTCGTTCCGCGCTCTCTCACTCTCTTGACCGAGGACTCTACAACGCTACAATGAGTCATGCTTTTTCGTGCGTGCAGCCGGCATCTACCGTTTTATAAGACGTTGTCACGTCAAAAGTATTAAAACATGCCATGTTGTTTTTGTAATTTTAGACATAAAAATATTCTACTCTCTAGCTACTCATTTAAACAAAAAGTATTAAAACATGCAATGTTATTTTTGTAATTTTAGACATAAAAATATTCTACTCTTCAGCCACTCATTCAAACAAAAAATATTAAAACATGTCATGTTATTTTTGTAATTTCCGACAAAAAATATTCCACAATTTAAGCACTCATTTAAACAAAAAGTATTAACAAATACCTTGACGATGTTCGGGCTTTTTCAATCCTCTTAGCAACCCGTTCGTGTTGGGTGTATGAGCGGAAACATCTGGTGTGCACGGCCGGGACCGGGATGCTGTCGTCAACCAATAATTGTTGAATTTTAGAATCGCTTCTAATTATTGCTCCTTTCATCAGCGACTTCCGACCTTTCGCACCCACGTGACGAACATCATCCACAACAAACTTTTCACAAATAAAACAAACAGGAGTATCTTCACTCATTTTTACGGAGCAAAGTTTTCCTGTCTTAGCTGTCCGAAAGTCACGTTGCAACTGAAAAATGTACGTTTCTCGAAGAATAGGGCAGCTAACTAAATCGGCCCTTTTGTTAGAACTATGCCGAAACTGCCAGAGAAAGTCCCAATGGGACCACTCACATATACCGTTATGCATTTCATTGTATACCTGTGCGCTGTTCACGCAGCATTTCACTACACTATAACTTTGAAACGTAAATGATAGAAAACGTATTATAAATGTCTAATTTTAATACTTCAAACTAATATTTATTTGTTATAAACAAAAATTTACATCTTTTATATGCACTTTGCTTGTCTTTATACTTTGTGCAAGCATAATATTGGGATTTCCATACTTCATCAAGCTGCTGCTCTGAAACGGTAAGTCGTATGAAAAAAATGTTTAAATAAAAGTTGTTCGTAATTTTGAAAGGAACAATTTTCCCATTTGGATTGTAGCTGAAAAAATAAAATTTAAGGGTGAAAAGGGTGAAAAACCCTTTTTTGAGCACTTTAGCGCCACCTACTGCGCACACTTTTTGTTGTACAATGTTGCACCAATGACAAAAAATGTAGATAACGATGTCCTCTACATTTTTTATTTGAAACATTTGTTTGTAAGATCCTTAGTTTTCGAGATAAATCCATTTCAAAATATTTTTTGAAGTTTTTTTGAGTTTTTTCAAAAACGCACACGAGTATCAGGCGGCCTTCAGCAAGGTCACTTTCTAACATCACTTCCTACCTACTCCACCAAGTTTCATCCAATTGTTTGATTTTGCAAGATCCATTTGCCAGATTGACTGAACTACACCTGAATAGTAAAGCGTCATCGTTTCGTCGATTGTTGGCGGGAATGTCAATGTCCCGGATCCGGTAAGTCGTAGTTCCAATAACGCAGCAACTGATATTTTGCTCTTCAACAATTCCATTGTTATGATTTCCTTTTGACCGACGTGATGTACTGTTCGTATATTCCACGGGGCGAAGTTAAATTCCATTTTCGGTGTCTCTAATTTGGGTGTTCGGCCAGTAACTCACTTCTCACCAGCTAGCCTTGTCCCCAGTGCTAGCGCATCGGCTGCCCCGGATGCGGTATGCGGGTTAAAGAATACCTAGCAACAATAAATCGTCTTCCCAAATGGACTCAAAGAGTAGAAAGGAAGGTGACTTAGTTCTCATCGTGGATGAAACATCCGCTAGAAATACGTGGCCTCATTGTACAAACAACCATGGCAGCTGATGGACAAATAAGAAGGGAGTATATGAAAGACCAGCTGTAAAGTTAGCACTAATACGACGTCATCAAGAGAGGGTGAGACTACGTGTTGGATTCACTCGTCTCACCGAGTGGGGGGCGTTAAAAATGTTGTTAGCTCAGGTGCTATCAGAAAACACACTGAAACAGGAATCCTTGACTTAAGGAAAAAAATACAGAAACGAGTGAGGCTTGGAAAATTAACTGTCAAAAGGGGAAAAAAACTCTTATAGGACAGTTCATTATGCCTCTATAGAAATCCCTTAAATACATATTAATTAAAAAGAAATCCTTTAAATAATAAATAAAAATAAATTATAAACCTTATATTAAAACAAAGTTTAATTTGCAACAGATACTTTTAGCTGTTCTTCGTAATCAGACTTTAGTTTCTGACATAATCGAGGACACTCGTTCATCGACAGCTCTAATTCCCTCCCATAGAAAGGCGGATGCTACCAAACAGACTCCACAAACCAGAACAAAACAACGGCACAAACAGAAAACTTGAACGAGAGCGTTCGAAATCAACAACGATTTGCATTAGGGTGGCGGAGGTTCAATATTTACCCAAGACCGAGTTCCTCTAAAGCAGATAATCAGTTCATGTACTGCAATAATCCGAAGATTGGTATTGGCCCGACACTCCTGCATCGAGGAGCATTCAGAAAAAAACGGGGTTGAAGAGTTTGTAAATAACAAGAAAATGGTCAACTCCAGCACTAAAGACATGAGATAGTAACAGCACAATTGGAGCAGACCCACTTTCAGTTCAAGCAGGATGTGCTGACGCCACCGAAAGCAATGAACATCAACGAGCACGACGAGTAGTGGTGTAAACAAGTAATCCCTATGCCAATTGGAACTAGAACCGAGCACTGGATAAAGTTTCTAGTTCGGGTGTGGAACGTGCTTTTACCAAGTTATGAAACAAGAAATAAACATGAGAAAAAATTAATTTAGTTTAAGTCTGGAGACTACATGGAAAGGAACATTTGCAGCATTTTGCTTTTTTGGGAAATCATAGTTTCATACCATCACTATCACGTTGTTTTCACTAACCTACCACCAACAAACCAGCAAGAAACCTGTTCACCAACAATTTTTTTGTAACTGATTTGCAATCACCAGTTATCTACACTTTGCTGCGCTGTGGGGCTTGAGTGCCTCAAGGGAGAATTGGGCTATCTCGGCGGTGATTTATTATAGAGCTGGCGAGCTACCAGAAGAGACATTCAGGCTAATAAGAGGAGCAAGCGAAGCTAGGTACATCCTTGCTCCTCCCTTCTTTCCAGTTTCAGCATTTAACGGTTTCCTATGATGACCGGACTAGGTTGAGACGGAAAAGTGCCTTGCCCTTGTAAGCGGATTTGGCAGGATGAAAACACTTCCGCATCACTCGTGGGATTTATAAGAATACCCAGAAAATATTAAATATCAAAAAACAATAAATTCCTTGCCTCCAACGTGTAAGCAATGGTCAGTTGTGCAGCAGGCACCATCCATAGTACACCTGCACAAACATTACCTTCAACCTCGTAATAGAAAGAAGTACTCGGGTCCAGTTAGAAGACAATAATTGAGACGACCGCCAATTCGACAAGTGCCAGTCATAGCACAAGTGTTTTGGATCGGCCGGACAAACCAAATTCTGCCGTAAGATCAGGTATTTTGAGCTAACGTGGGACTCGACTCATGCCCTGAGTCTCATGCTCTAGCTACTGAGCTAGCCGGGTCTCAATGATCTAGTTGGTTTCGAGTTCAACAGGGTGCGGAGAAAATCCAGGTGTAAGTTTAGGCGCACGGTCTCAAAGAAATTTCGAAAGTGGACAGTCAGGTGAGTCTCCCGGAGGGATCTCTGGAGTAACAAAGATCCGGCGGAAGGCAATACCACATCGTCTCCATCCAGGTCTTTATAAGCATCAGACATCCACACCAAACAATGATTGCTTTCGTTCCATCGGGCTAGTCTCCAGCAATACCACATTGCCTTTGACTTACCCCGGTGGGGCGCCAGGCAAACAGTCTGCTGACAGTAATTCCCCCGACTGCCCGAAAAGATAAAAAGAAACCCAAGGAGACCACGCCTCAGTGTGTGGTGTGGTCAAGTCTGGCAGATCCTAATGACTACATCATTGAAACTTGGCCCCAGACTGCCAAGAAAAACACGGAATGGTACCATCCGCTAGGGAAGCTACCTAAGGGGACCGCTGCGGATACCCTATTATTAACCGATGAAGCCGACGAGATGCCTTTTTAGGGCTACTCCGAGGGGCGCCTGCGTCGATGGAACTCAGGGACGTGGGTCTTTGGCGTGATATACACCTATGTTCATACCGCTCAAATCCTCCAGGTCGTACAAGCTGTTTCCAAATTTTTTTCGTATCCGAGCTTTCACAAATCTGGGTGCCAACTTGGCTTTGAAGCGACCAGCTCGGTTACTAAACATTCTGCCATTAAGCTCTGCCATGTGTTAAGGTTGATGAAAGGTATCTCCGAGGTGATTGAAACTAATCAAATATTAAGGCTGGATTGTTAGACAAATCCATGATTAGCAAGAAAGAAAACTTGTCTGATAGATTTTTATAAACTTGGCCTCTACTTTTCATCTGAGCTTGCAGAATGATCACATAAAAAGTTGAAAACCAAAATTTGTCTCTTGCACTTAAAACTACGTCTTCCGCTTGACCATCATTAACCTGTTTTCTCCAAATTCGTCTTCGAGTAAGTTTCCTTTACAATCAAGACAGTATTTCTTTCGAAGCCTTTTCGAATTTGTCAAGATCTTCAAGGAGATCCTGCAAGTGGATGATTTTGACTTTTTCGACTCATCATTTAATTTCTACTTAAATTTTATTGTGTCTTTTTTATTATACATCTCATCGCCATCTATACCTTTGGTCATTTCTTAGCCGATTTCGACATTCGTCAAACGTCATTTGAAACGTCATTTAGCTATGAGTCTATTTAAATCGAAAAAACACGCTGAGATTGCAGTGGTTTGCATTGAAAATATGCCTTCAATTGTGAAAACTGTGCGTGCCTTGTCGTAATAAAATGAAAGAAATTGGGCCCTGGGCGGACAACATTATTCGTAGTTTGGTGAAGAATTTCTTTGAGTACAGGTCTGTAGCCACGCCAGTATCCCAGGGTCCACGACGCTCCAATGTAGTTGTTGAAGCGATAAAAGAGAGAGAGAGAGTGTTGCCAATAATCCAGATATGTCGTATCGCCGCCGATCTCAGAAGTTAAAAGTAAGTGTAACGACTCCAAGGAGGATTATGAAGCAAGATCTTCGCCTCTTCCCATACAAAGTGCAACTTACTCAACAACTTACAACTTACAATGATTGTTGCCAACGGACAAGCCACGTCGCGTGCAATATGGAAATGCTGTGGCAAGAATGATCGATGCAGAGCCAAAGTTTTGATGGCGGACGAAGCTTATTGTACACTCATTGGCGGAGTCAATAAACAAAACTGTCGAATTTGGGGAACAGAGGCGAGTGAGTCACTGTTTTGGCCGAAGTATACCCCAAAAACCATCTTCGTACCATTTTTCTTCAAAGTTCGAGAAACCCTCGACGCCGCACGGTGGATGTTGGTGCACTTTGTGTGTTCGAAAACGCGTGAAAAAGGTCTGACGAACCTATTTGCAATAAGACACGCATCTTGCCACACCACAGCCACTACGAAGAAGGTCTTGCAAAAGTAAAATTGATGACAGTAACCATTGACTAACTTAAATCTAACATACGAACCGAAATAGCTGCTATAACGCCCGGGATGCTGGCCAATGTTATAGAGAATGCTCGAAAAAGAGCTGCTTTTTGCTTATCGAATGAAGGTGGTCATAAAAAATGTCCGAGTTATTTAATGTTGAAGTACCGAAAATCTAGATAGCGCATCCCATCTAGTATGCAGATTTACATATTTTATTATATGAAGAGGTCTATTGAAACAACTTACGTGCTACCACCCCAGTCCATTAAAAGATGGTCTAAAGAATTCAACAAGCCCTTCATCACTAAGCACTTGTGTATATTTTCATTTAGGCCTTTGCTCGAGTACGCCTCCCAGGTTTTTTTTTTTTTTTAATTTTATTATTATTTATTAAAATTCATTGGTACATAAAGATAATTATAATCTTAACACGCTATAACACGTATGTACATCAAAAAAAAAATGGAAAAAGTTTATATAAATCAATAAAACAAAATTAAACTAAAAATTGACTTAAAATTAAGATACGCTACCTAAGAGAAAGAGAGAGAGAAAAGAAAAAAGAAAAAGAAAGGAAGAAATATTAAAGAAAAAAAAACTAACTAATTTGATGGAAGATTATTGACTTCTAAGGTAAATAGATACAAGCTTCCTGAACACGTTCATAGACCTCGCACTCTGAATGGCGTGTGGCAAATTGTTCCACATGCGAAGACAGTGAACAAAAAAGGACCTTTGCCCAACAAGGTGATGGACTCTAGGCGGGATAAAAAGTATTTTCCTTGTTGTACGACCGCGATGAAGATACTCGAGGAGGTAGGACGGACGTTCATTGGACTGAAGTTTATAGATGAACAATACTGCCTTGAGGAAAAGGTATTGGTCAAGCGTGCAACCCAGGATAGAAGAGCGGTAAGGGCTTATATGGTCAAATCTGCGGAGGTTATATACAAACCTGGTACAATCATTAAAGGCAACGTTAAGTTTGGCCCGGCAAGAGGCATCTGGGGACGGAAAGACTGAGCAAGCGAAGTGAAGTGAGGTAGCACTAAGGATTTGATAAGCTTTGACCGAACACTTGTAGGCAGAATGGACGCGAACAGCCAGAGGCGGCGCAAATTACCGTATATTTTGGATAATGTATGATCAGTTTGATCACAGCAGGTTAGTTGTGTGTTCAGGTAAACACCTAGGTTCTTCACTCGTGGCTGGTAGGGTAAGGTTGTATGCATAAGAGTAATAGGCGGTAAATACGAGGTGTCTAACTCACTCCTGTACATTGCGATGCATGTAGACTTGGCGGCATTTAGATGTAACTGATTTGATAATGACCATTGATATACTCGCTCCAGGTCAGCATTGATGTTGAAGACACAGTTTTCCACTAACCCAAGAGGACTATTTGAATAAAGCTGAACATCATCCGCATACATGTGGAGTTTGCAATCCTTGACAGTATTACAGATATCATTAATGTAGATGCTGAAAAGTAATGGCCCTAGAATGGAGCCCTGCGGCACCCCACATGTAATTGGTGATGGATCAGAGATAGAATCTTGAAACCATACCATTTGGGAACGATTACTTAAGTAATTCCGAATTAAGGAGATCGCTGAGGGGGAGAAACCCATATAGTTTGATAATTTAGTTTCGAGAAGCTTATGATTGACACTATCAAATGCCTTGCTGAAGTCAAGAAGAATCAGAAATGCAATGTTATCACCATCAAGAGCCATTCGAAGGTCAGTAGTTACCTTTAGCAGCGCAGTTTCACAGCTACTGCTTTTCCGGAAGCCGGACTGTGTACTTGACAGCAAAGACCACATTTCACAGTGGGCTTGGATTTGCCATGACATTAATTTCTCAAGTACTTTGCCTAAGAAACATAGGGTACTGATGGGGCGATAATCAGAGGGGTTTTTCGGGGATTTGCATTTGGGTAAGGCAATTACTTTCGCTTTTTTCCATTGAAGTGGAAAATAAGATTTCGTGAGGCAGTTATTAAAAATGTGTGTAAGATAGGGGAAGATTACAGGAAAAATGCACTTAAGGAAGGTTGGCGGAAGATCATCAAGTCCAACGGATGCTGACTTTATGGAGTAAAAAGCTTTGTGAACTTCAGAGTAATCCACATTGCGAAAACTGAAGTACCTAAGGTTGTCATCAATTAGTCTCGAGCAGGAATTGCCACTGGTATTGTTGACAATCGTGGTAAAATAGTTGTTTAGTTCGTTTGCAGTGAGGCTGCTCTGGACTGCACAGTCATCACCATGAATCCCAAGTTTCTTCACGTTAGCCCAAAATTTCTTCGAGGGTAGGGATGGGCTGAGTTTGGCCGAAAAGAACTTCAGTTTTGCTTTGCGGATAGTCGAGGTGACTACATTCCTGACGGCTGTGTAAGCTCTACGGTTCACTTCAGTTTTATTTCTCTTATATCTTCTAAACAGGTATTCTCTCTCAGATATAAGACGTTTTATGTGAGGGGAGAGCCAAGGTGAGGTAGAGGGAAGTATGCGTTTAACTTTGATTGGGGCAAACGAATCGAGAAGGTGCTTGCACAGAAAGCTAAAGTGTGCTACTTGGTCATCAATGTCATGAAACCAGAAAACATTGTCCCAAGAAAGTACGGAACATTCATGTAATAGATCAGGAGTGTTAATGGCCTTATAATCACGGTAGGAAAGAGTTTTATTCTCGCTGCTTTCAATTGTGAAGTTGAGGGAAAGATATAGGATGTCGTGATCAAGATAACTTGGGGAGCTGATCTGATTGTGAAATAAGACATTCCCTCTATCCGACACGAAAAATATGTCCAGCAAGGATGGATTAGAGGTGTTACAATACGTTGGAAGTTGATTGATTGGCTTCAGGTCAAAAGTTTTGAAAAAGGTTAGGAAATTATTGCGCAGAGAGCTGTATGATAGGATATTGACGTTAAAATCTCCTCCAACAATGATGCTATCATAATTGTGAGTTGCTTCGGAGAGCCACATTTCCAGTTCACTGGCTACAGGTAACGAAAATGTGCGAGGAGGACAGTAAACCACGGTCGCAAGGCATTTTCTAACACCACACACAATTTCAACACTAAGAAATTCTAGAGCATTGGATATAGATTCTTTTACCTTAAAACAGCGGAGACCTTTTTTAACATAAACAGCAACTCCGCCACCAGGGCGATCCTTCCGATCATTTCTAAATAAACTGTACCCATCGATTGATACAGATATTGAAGGAACATGATCGCGAAGTGAGGCTTCGGATACCAACAAGACATGGATGTTGGACCCAAGAAAAATTTCCCGCAGTTCATCTATTTTATTACGTAGACTTCTCGCATTGATGTGACAAAAATTTAATCCACGAGCCCTACTTTGAAATATGTTGAGCAAAGTTCTAATTTTGTTCATGTCAAAAAGGTAAGGTTTTACTACCTAGGTCGCCAGTGCGAGGTGGCAGAAAGTGTAAAGGATGCACGATGTTTGAAAAATGAAGTTCTAAGACTAAGCAATAATAATCCATCATTACAAAAAAGAAAACTGAAATAGTATATAAAAAAATTAAAACGAAAAGAAAAGACAAAAGAATGGAAAAAGAAGAAAATATAAAAAAGGTAACAAAACCGTAACTACTAATCATTACGACGATTAAAAGAAATCGAAAGAAATTTTAAAAATCAGAAAAATAAAAACAAAAGAGTAAAAAACGAAAATTAAATAAAAATAAAAGTTTGCCGATGCGCACTAAAGTTCCCGGTGATGAGTAGGATGCTCCAAAATCTATGATGCTTCTCCCGAGCTAGGTTTGGCAGAAACAGCTTCATTAAGATCAAGGACGGACTTAAATAATTGAGGACGTTGATTTTTGTCCAGTTGAACAAAAATCCGGCCTTGGCGAGAGAACACTGCGGTGACAAGGTTTCTCAATTGCAGCTTTCTAGCCGATCGAAAAATATCTTCGTTCTTTGGCGACAGGCTTTCGCTCAAACGAACAACACTGTCAGATGTGAATCCCAGGTTCAGTTTATTTAATTTGAGAGTGCCATGCTGCCGGGCTTTTCTCAGGAACTCCTGCTGCTCGTTGGCCGACGGGAACTTCACAATCAGTAGCGAGCTTGGGGCCGCAGCACTACTAGTTGAGGACGTCGAGGAGTTCTGGCGTTTTCGTGGATGCGGCCGGAACACATTCACGAAAGGTGACGGTACATGCCCAATGGTGGAGGCGAGCGATTCCAAGATGTGCCTCGGGTTCTCGTTCTCGCATGTCGGGACGCCGCGGATGACCACGTCCTGGAGTCGTAGCTGCCGGCGCAGATCTTCCACTTCATTAGAAACTACAGCGATATCATGCTGCACAGTTTCCATATCGTCCCTCAGCCCTGCGAGTTGGCCATTGAAGTTATTACATACCTCGTCAATGCGTGCTATTAGGCGCTCCTCGAAGACGGCAAGTTTATCGTCCAGCATACGGCTGAGGCTTGTAAAGAGCTTTTTTTCCAGAAGCTCAAATCTGTCTTCTGGGCCAGCGACTGACGTCGATCTAGGCGTTCTGCTGCAGTTATCGGCATGCCTGCTGCTGCTACCGGGGGTGTTGACCCCAGCAGGAGTAACGTTAACAATTTCGGCGCACTTTCTTGGTTTTGCCCTTGTTGAGATTGATTTCGACATTTTACGGCGGCGAAAAAACGGAAATAAAAAGGCTAAGAACACAATTGCACTCCGGATTTAAAAAAGTTGTGGTAATATATACTTGGTGGAATTCTGATTTGGAGAAATAAGCGGATAAAATAAAATAACCGGGAGCTATACGGAAGCACGTCTACTCAGTCGACATTCTAATTCGGTGTGATCTCCTCACTACTCCTCCCAAATTTGAACAATCGAATCGGTTCAATGGAAGTTTTTCCGATATGCTCTCCATAAGCGTCGCGAGGTTACTAACGTTATTTTGCACGATTCTTAATTTTTTATTTCTGTATAATGTAGGTATATGATTTTATGTTTGCATGCTTCAGCTGAGCCACAGGGCAATAATAAATGTTTTTCAGCCCGGCTGGGAAGTAGTGATGAGCAAGACTAGTCTTGCACATTTAGCAAGAAAAACAAGACCAAGACAATACAGGACAAGGGCAAGACAAGACTGCAAAATCAAGATAGCAAGACTTTTTGCTCGTGACTATGTGCCAAAAGTCTTACAGTGATGAGCGAAAAGTCTTGTCTTTCACATTTAGCAAGAACAAGACAAGTCTGCAAGACTTCTTGCAAGCTTTTTGCAGGACCTTTTGCTCATCGCTGCAAGACTTTTGGCACGTAGTGATGAGCCAAAAGTCTTGCTATCTTGGTCTTTCACTCTTCTGTAGTCCTGTCTTGTCTTGGTCTAGCTTTGGTTTTGCTAAATGTGCAAGCAAAGGCAAAACTGCAAGACCAGTCTTGCTCATCACTACTGGGAAGTGCGGCTTCTGTGTTAGAAACGTTACTCTATTATTACTATCATTGGTCATATGGATTTGCCGACAGTCGCGCTATCTATGTATCATGTTACGAGTTATTAAGTGATGTGTTAGAACAACTCGACTGTGGAACAATCATCCACAGTCTGCTTATCCGAACTCCAATGACGTCCAATAGTTCAGGGTCCATCGCCTTTATATCCCACTTATTTTACATACCCTAAAGCCAGTTCTTTTTTTCGAACTCAGCGTGCTATTACAACTTTACAATATCGTGACCAGCGGCATTAGATATTTGAAGTACAAAGGGTGATACCTGAACTAAGAACTACCACATAAAAAAACACATTAATAAAACAGATAAACTGATCAATAAACTGTCGTATAATCAGCACACAAAAAAGTTATAATAAACATTGAAGTGCGTTGACGTTTAGTATACATTTAAAGAGGGGGGAGGAGTAATGACTTGGCGCTTCAAGTTAATGACACCAAATTCAGGATCGATTAAACAAACCTTAAAGGAGTTCGACAGCATTAACCAAACAACAAATAAAGTGCTCACTCACTGGACTAAATCTCGTCTAGCACTGAAGGTTCTCTTCCTTTATCCGTACAAGGACGACTTCCTGACGATCTTCATAGCATGGAAAAAGTTAAGTGTTATACTCGTATATGCTCACCCCCTTCGAAAAAAACCCACCATCATCAAGACGCGCGTATTCAATTTGAAGAGGGGCTAGTATTAATGGACGTGAAGCAGCAGAATAAAAACCGTTAAATTTAATGATGGCGGCTAATCTAAGGGCGCATTTGTATATCGCACCGTTCTCGCTCTTCTCATGTTCGGATTCGTATAACACCAATAGAAATTAGGAAGTCATTAATCATTGCAGAAATATCGGAAAGGGTTAATTCTATTCCGCTTCGAATTCACCCCATGGGGACTCCCCCGAAAAAAAAGGTTAAACATAACAAAAACGAATAAGAATCAGTGACCTTTAAAAAAGGCAATTGGAAGTGGGTGGGGGCGGAGGGCTTTCTCCTTGTAAATACCAAGAAATGAGGCAGGGAACGAAACTTTTTTTTGTTTTCGTGCTCTTTATGTTTGCGTTTCACTTTGTAAATGCAACTTAATAAAAATTTATTCGGCTCCCTCTATACTTGGGTGTATTTTTTTTCGTCTGGTAATGCTT